>CM019830.1:114037070-118837070 GCA_009763385.1 Coix lacryma-jobi var. lacryma-jobi | reverse complement strand
CCATCCAAGGTCTTCATCCGCCACCTGCACTACTGGAGAGGCAGGGGGTGTTGGTGCTGAGGCAGACGAAGCAGCGGGAGAGTGCACCACCGGGTACACTGGCACGAAGGCCGGTGCTGCAGGAGCTGCTGGAGCGGCGGGTGCCTCCACGACTGGTGGAGCGACAGGCGCCACAGGAGCGGGTGCCTCTGGAGCAGGGACCTCAGGTGCTTGCGCCTCAGGAGCTGGCACCTCCGGAGCGGGCACCTCCGGAGCTGGCACCTCCGGAGCTGGAGACTCAGGAACTGCTGCAGGGGGCGGTGATGGCGCTGCTAGCTCCTCAGAGACAGTCGGGGTAGAGGTCAACTCTTCATCCTCCACGATGAAGGCGGTGTTGGAGGAGCTAGAGGAACCGTCACTGTCGGGGATGTGGACCACAGGAGGAGCAGGCTGGCTGGCGCTGGCGGTGAAAAGGGCACGATATGCGCGGGTGTTCATGCGAGGCATCCTGACGTTATGGTTTAAGACAAGATAAGCAGAAACAATTAGTTTTACACAATAGAATAAGAATAAGAAGCATGTAAATTTTAATAAAGTAACAAGATAATAAAATAAGCATGAACAGGTAACAAAAAGGTGTTAGAACGGCCATTTCCTAACTAGGCTCGCGTCCTACAGTCAACAAAGCTCTGATACCAATTTGTCACACCCCAATTTTAAGGATAAAATTGTGGCGGAGTACTCATGTGTGCCCAGGAAACAATCACACACATAAGTTAGACAAATTACAAGAAAGTGGCATCATCACATTGTTTATTACATAACGATAGTACCAACACAAGCTTACATCAAACGAAACAAAAGATAACAGAACTGCTAACAAGATCTACTCCACAGGGAACGCTGACTGGGGGAAACAGCTAGCCTAGAAGTCCTCTGGGAAGTCGCCAACTGCACCTTCATCTGTTACCCATCCGGGATTTGCCCAAAAAGAAGATAAACAACAAGCGTAAGTACTTCTCGTACTTAGCAAGCTAACACAGGGTTCATGAGGCTCAAAAGGCAGACACTGGCTGACTGCAGTTAGCTTTCAAGTTGGCAAAGTTTTAGCATTAAGGTAAACGAATATGGTGCTTAACCCTTAACCCATGATCCATTTGTCCAACAAAGATAATTAAGACATCATAAAGTACCATCAACATAAAGTAAACAGTTATTCAGGTATTATAGTTCTGCTAGTTTTCCGAGCCGCTCGTGACCGTGAGCACGGCTGTTATAACAGTTTTACACTCTGCAGAGGTTGTGCATCTTTACCCACAAGCCGTGTTACCCTTGTGCCCGAGGCGGCCAACCTCTTGATCCACTTCCGAGGTAGATCGGCAGGGCACACTATGAAGCCTTTCGTTGGTTCGTCTAACATGTTAGGGCCGCTAGGTTTCCTTGGCAGGCAGATGTAGTAACCCCCTTTCCTATGGCACAAGGCCATCGCAACTATACACATAGGAACAGGAGCAGCCCTACACCCAAAGTGGCAAGCCCCTTATGCGCCCTTTCGGGTCACCGCTAACAAGTTAGAAAAGGTCCAGTGTACTGAGCTAAAACCAGAGCCATATAGCACCCATGGTAGCACTGTCAATCCCAGCTTTTGCTAACAGCAAGTTTTATTAACCGTTTAACAACATATCATCATGAGAACAAAGTTCATCATTGGACTGGATCAGTTATAAGTCAGTTAGCACTAGCATTCTACCCATATGCATAAATCCCACGGAAACAAGAACATCACAGATAACAAAGCTAAGTGGGTCTCTAAGGTTGCTCAATTTGGACACATGCATAAATGAGTAATTTAATGGTAAAGTGAAATAGGTGACAAGGAGATCCCATGCTAACTTGCCTTGGTTGTCGAAAGACTGATCTTCCTGCTGGTCGCTGAAAGAGGGGTCCTGGTCGTACCACACCGACTCACCGTCTACTCGATCACAAAACATCACCACGCATTCCAGGCGCAAACATACACAATGCAAACAAGGCTATCATTAGAACAGTACAGCAAACAGTAATAAACAGAAATAAATCTTTGATAAAACGGAAGTACGCGTTTCTACGATCACAACAAGTTTTGGTTCACCGAAAACGGAGTTACTATGCGAAAGATACGGCCGAAACGGTGTTTCTAAAGCCCTAAACAAGATTAACATAAACTCTGAAACTAAACTGATCAACGCTGTCTAACAGAGGCATAAACAGGTAGAAAACTAAATTGCGAATCTAACGCAACTTGAACGGGTCAAAACGGAGCTAAAACGGGGATTTTATAAGCATTTTAGTGTAATAGCATTTCTGTAAATAAGCTGGAAAGCATTTGAATTGAAATCGGAATTTAAATTGAATTTTAAATCGAAATGGCGGCCGGCTGGACTGCGCCTCAAATCAGGGGAAGCACAGGGGCCTTAAAGGAAGTTTCCCAAGACTCAGGGAATAGCACTAAAGGGAGTGCGGGTTGATTCCGCAAATCCTCAGGGGCTCATATGCAAAATGGCACCCGAAAGGGTACCGGCTGATTCGAGCCACCGGATCAGAGATGGACGGCGCGGATTAGATCCAGGGGGATGCGCGCGCGGGGCAAGCCGACGGCGTGCACAGGCCGTGGCGTCGCGGCGCTTTGCGCGACGTCGCGCGCGGTTCCGCCATGGATGGCACGGCGGAGCTCGCGGACTCGGCCGCGGAGCCTACCCTAGGCTAAACCAAGCGGACAGGGAGATAGGGGAAGCCAAGGGGGGTGCTCACCGGGGTGAAACGAACGGAGGAGGTGGCCCGAAGGTGGCGGTCCGCGGCGAACGGCGAACGGCGGCGGACTGCACGGACGAACGCGGCGGTTAGGACTAAACCGAGCGAAAGAAAAGGAAGGAGGGGGTTCGGCAACTTCACTGCGACGCGGCGGAGCTCGGGGGAGGTCGCGGACGGTCGGAGCGGTGCCGAATCGGCGGCTCGACTGCGGCGGCGGCGGCGATGGCACGGAGATGCTCGGCGTGGTTGCTTGGGTGCTCTGCTGTGCGGCGCTGCGGGAGAGAAAGAGGGAGAAAGGAGTGGGGGTGGAGACCGCGTCCACTAAAAGGACGAGGGAGAGACGGGGTCGTGGGTGAAGCGCGCGGGAGAAGCGGGAGCGTGCGGCCGCGGCGGTTGCGCTCGGCGGCGACGCAGAGAAGGAGGGAGGAGGGGGCTGACATGCGGGCCCGGGTTGTCAGTGAGAGAGAGGGAGAGGAGGCGCGGCGGCGCAAACGGCGCCGAGCTGGGCCGCCAGTGGGCCGTGCGGGCGAAGGGGAAGGGAGGAGGGAGGCCCGCTGCGGAAAAGGAGGAGGGGAGAGAGCGCCAGCGGGCTTGGGCCGCCAGGCCGCTTGGGCCGGTTGCAAGGGAGAGAGGGAGAAGGTGAAATTTCCCTTTTTCTTTTTATTTCAAAGCATTTCAAATCCATTCCAAAAGAAGTTTGAATTCATTTTGAATTTTGGCAAAAACCAGTCACTCAAATAAATATAATGCACCAGCATGAATGCATAAACATATTGCCACTACTCTTTTATTTCCATAAAAAAAATTATTTAACCCCTAGGTTAAATGCTTCACAAAAATCGTAATTAAATCATTTTCACCTATTTTATTTTGGAGAAATTTTTAGGGTGTTACATCACGTTACCTTTATCCAAGTCACATTTGTCTCCTATTAGACTACACACAAACACGTGTAAACACATTAGATCAATTTAGTTATATTAATCATCAAATACTAAACTCCAAAGTCAAATGGACCGAGGTCTGTTTTTCTTATAGTTACTGAAAACAAAAACCAACCTAAAACATATTAAAGTACTGTTAAAGTCATTTATTTATTTATTTATTTATTTCTATATTTTATATTTATATAATCCAAAATAGAAATTTAGTGTGGGACGGGTGCCTATGTTTCTGGGTTACATGAGATGACTATGCACGAGTTAAAATAACGTTCATACTTGACCTTATTGATACATTATTATTCAATGGACGAAGAAGAAAATATTTTGTACATTAGATTAACTAAAAGTATACCCCACGTGTTGCAGCATGATTTTCTTAAAAAATATGTGATATACATAATATTATTATATGATATTCTGTATACTATATGTATATATATATATATGAAATTTGACTTGTATATTATCTATCGTATTAGATCTAGTAAAAAATCACTAAGCTAGTTGAAGAAAAAACAATAAAATATTTGATTTCTTTATAGAAGAACATGTGACGAAACAATAACATATGGAGATGACTTGTTAATAGATTAAAGATTTAATAAAGTATTTCAGATGATAGAGATGTCATGGATATTTTTTAATTAATAAGAGATGACATGGACTCAGTGAAGAATGATATGGACACCTTGCACGAAGAGATAGAATATGATGACATAGATTTGATTTAGTGGAGAATGATGTGGATAACTTATGAAGAGATAAAACATTTAGTGAGATCACTTAGTAGGAGAATGATGTGGACATCTTACATGAAGAGAGAAATACATGGTAGGGATTAGATGACATGGACTTAGTGGAGAATGATATAGATACCTTGCACGAAAAGATAGAACATAATGATATAGAGTTAATGAAGAATGATGTGGACAACTTTGATGAAGAGACAGAACGTTTAGTGAGATCACTTAGTGGGGAATGAGATCACTTAGTGGGGAATGATATAGACACCTTGCATTAATAGAGAAATATATTTCCCCTACCAAACTGACAAGACACCACTATCAGCAAATGCAAATTATAAATTATAACAGCATTTAATTTTTACCGGTGAGAACAGTGCAGCGATAAATTTGTTGACATTCCTCGAATAATTTAGTACCGACTACAGACACGGGTTATGATGAGTGACATCCGCTATTGGATCATTTTTCGATTATAATAATTAGATAAAATAATATGTAAGTGATTCAGATACACCCTATAATAATATGTGTTGGATCTAATAATCAATATATTATCGTAATCATATAATGGATCTCTCAAACCTACTATAGTGGACGATTTTTAGTGCTGAAAGAACAAATTATATAATCTATAGTCCACATTATTATAGTTCGATTAACCAGCCATCTAGAATCGAATTGCTCAAAGTTGATCAAATGTTTGTTTTTTGAGAACCCACTACTAGAATCCTGAATTACCTTGAGTGTCCAAAACCGCCAAGGAAAGGGGTTAAACCGTCAAGGAAATGATCCTTGACCACAAACCGTCAAGCAAATTCACTCAAAGATAGGAGATAAGAGAAATTAGTTTCCTTGACGGTTCTGGCACTCAAGGATAATTTCCTTGCAGGCTAACCGCCAAGGAAATTAGAACCATACTTAACTTGCCAAAGAGCCAAGAAAATATTACGACCGCCAAGGAAAATAATTTTCTTGAGGGTCGTTAACCACCAAGGAAATACTCCAAACCGCCGAGGAAACTTGACAGTCAACAACCTCCGTCAACAACCTCGGTCAACATAGAGCCATAGAAAAAAAAGCATAAATCACCAAAACTTACACTATAGGATTTGAACCTAGGACCTATTATTTCACAATGACACCTCTTACCACTACACCTCAAAGCAACTTGTGAATAATTAAATCACCTTTTTCTTTTGTATTCACTTTGTTGAATCTTGTAATGAATATTTGAGATCCAAATTAATTTCAAATGTCAAAAGTTTGAACTAAAAGGTTTTAGATCTCATCGAATACTATAACTTAGGTTTAAGATATATCTCCATCTGAGGTCATTTGTAAAATTTAAAAAATTTGAAATTCAAAGTTACGTGAATTTCGTTGGCTGTTTGAAGTTACACCCAAGGAAATTCAAATTACCTTGGCGGTTTCAAGTGGCGCTCAAGGAAATAGAAATTACCTTGGCGGTTGCAAGGAGCACTTAAGGAAATATCAATTACCTTGGCGGTTTTATGTAACACCCAAGGAAATGAGCCTTTACCTTGACGGTTTGATTCAACACTCAAGAATATCTATTTCCTTGGAGGTCTATGTCTGCAGTCAAGAAAATTATAATTTCCTTGGCGGTTTTGTTTCGGCCCTCAAGGAAATGTTGAGCACTCAAGGTAAATCAGGATTGTGGTAGTGACTACATGCTGTTGGGTAAAAATAGATGTATTTTGAAAAAGATATTTACAAAACATTCCATGGAAGCTCTAATTGTTTTATGCGTGATTTCATTAAAAAGAAAATATGCTTGTGTCACACAAAATTTAAAAGGTATATAGGTACATAACACCAGCATATATGTCTTGTTCCTATCCTTGTTTTACATACATGCACATCTTTACCTAATTCAGTCGATATCTCACAATTGCCTACCTAAGTATAAAGCTTACGAACCATACTATTATGAGCACTAAGGAAAAGATGAGAAGGATTACACATCTATATGCCTATGCCTAGCTAAATCGACCATATACATTAAATTTCTAGCTGACTGACCAATGGGACGTAGATTAAAGCAAGACCCTGAAGACTTATCCCATTGATTAATAATAAAAAATTTAGGTGCTGTCATGTAAAGGGCATACCACTATCTTAGTGGGTAAAACTATTATTGGTGGTCGACAATATCTCAAAAAATTAATCTGAATATCCCTGCATTATTTGTAGTTACCGTGAACGTCAGAACTAGTATCACGTGGACTGACGACCTTTATCTAAGTCGTGCGGTAAAAGCAGGCAATTCTCAGTAGGGAGTGGTATTCTCAGGCTGTCGTAGTGTTATTTCTAAGAATACCACGTTAGGATAAAATACAACAAAACATAGATGGTAACCACCCCTCAATGCATGGTTTCACAGTGTTAACGTTGGAAGTGATCCAAATCACACACCAGCAGGGCTAGCATATCCAAAGAGGTTGCAAATCAACCTAGAACAGCAAGGTACTTGAACAAATCGATTTAGGGCTTGATTCCTTATGTTGATGACTCCCGAACTTCTTCCTGGAAGACCCGTCGGGGAGGAGCATGTAGAGGTTGCTCTAGGACTAGTAAGACCACGTAAAACACCGTCGCATCTTGTTGGGAGGTGTGACGAACAACTTGATAGAGAGAGGAAAGGGTAAAGAGTTGAGTAGATGTGTTTTTGATCGATTGAATAGATGAGATCTCAATCGGTCGTGATCACTACTAGAGAACAGGCCTTTGGTCGATCGCTAATTGATCTTTAATCTTGACAAAAAAATTGCATCCGGGACCAAAGACTTTTAGTCCCAGTTGGTAATACCAACCCAGACTAAAAGCCAACCTGTAGTCCTAGTTGGTATTACCAACCCGGACTAAAGGTCCTTGTTGGTATTACCAACCAGGACTAAAAGGTGACATTTTAGTCTCGGTTGGTGTTACCAACCCGGATTAAAGGTCTTACACCCGGGACTAAAGGTCCTTCACGAGTGAATTCAAAAGGAAAGCGTTTAGAACTATGTCATGTGGGTTGTGTAGTTGAGTTGGTAAGTGAGTTATACGTGAGGTGCGAGATCTTGCATTAGAATCTCACGAAGCGCAAATAATTTTTTTGTTTTGAGAGTGACCTTTAGTCCCGGTTGTGGTACCCGGGACTAAAGCCCCTTTCCAACTAGGACTAAAGCCGGCCTCTGCAGTAGTGGATCCTCTCACTTATATAGAGGGGATGGTCTTATCCCAATAGGAAACAACTCCAAAACATGTTCTCCACGTTTCCCACGTCAAAAACATACCAAAAACTGATTTGGAAACCAAACTGGATCGAAATCAGGCGAAAACCGACTTAGTTGGCTTAGGATCCGACTAAGTCGGTTTATGCAGGCTCGGCACAACAGCTAGGAGGGTATCCGACTTAGTCTCAGGGACCCAGCTAAGTCGGTTTTCTCAGCTCAGGCAACATGTCGTCATCTCTTCATGATTTCTTGCCGTTTTGCTGTCCCTTTTCGTCACCAACACATATATCATGCATACAACTTGTTGGAGATGCCCGAAATTCACATAAGGACCTTTTTAATTGTCAACACGTAGATATTTAATTCCTTGCCTCATTTAGAGTTAAAAACCAAGCAAAATGAGTTATAAGCAAGTTCACTTCTACTCAAAAATTATAAGCTAACAAGAAAACATGGCGAATTAACTCATACCTCTCTCACGTGAGCAATATTTTTTGAGTTATTTGTGCTAGTCAATATACAAGCTAAATACCTAACACGAGTAACAAGCTGGGAAATTAACTTCTGGTTGTACTGTAATAACGTTGCATTACCTTTGCCACATGATAATGTATACAAGTTTAACAAATATTTTTTGTTCATGTGAAGAACATACCGATATGATTGAGGACTGGTGTATAGTCTAGCCAACCTTCGCTCATTTTGTTCGTTAGGTATTTCGATGCCCTTTGTTTCATAGCACATGTTTGTTTCATATGCAACCTGGACTTCACGACAAGACTAAGGCCTTGTTCAGTTCATAACATTTCCCCAAAATATTTTGCACTGTAGAATTTTTACACGCATACATAGTGTATTAAATATAGGTAAAAAAAATAACTAATTGTACTTTAAGTCTGCTCACACTGCCACAGAAACATGTCTTTAGCCCCGGTTGGGAAGGGGCTTTAGCCCCGGTTTTCCCAACCGGGACTATAGGTGGGAGCCTCACTACTACAGAGAAGGGTCTTTAACCCCGGTCGGCAAGGGTCTTTAGCCGCGATTGCCGAGCCGGGACTACGCTTCCGGGACTAAAGGCCCCACCCTTTAGTCCCGGCTCCGGCCACCGGGGCTAAAGCCCACCCTTTAGTCGTCGTTGGTAATACCAGCCGGGACTAAAGGGTGCTGCCAGCGCTACACCACAGCAGCACCCTTTAGCCCCGGCTGGTATTACCAGCCGGGACTAAAGGGTCCCCTTGGTTTTTTCCTTTTTATTTTCATTTCAGTTCTGTTTTCAGTTTTGTTTATTTATTTAATAGGTTTTCCAATATATATTCTTTGCTGCTAATATATATAATTTATATATATTAGCAGCATAACACAATAAGCTTATTGCATGCATATATAATTGAACTATAGAACTACATATATATATAAATATATGTACATAAAATTATTACAAGCAATATACATATAGAAGTTGTCCAAATATCTATCTACACAAGTTGTACTCCAAAGTTAGTACTGTAAACCTATTACAAGTTGTACTCCATCTAAAGATCTACAGAGCATACAAATGATCATCATTGTTTGGAATCAACTTCTCGTTGGTATTATAGTAGAACTCGCCCTTTGGATTTATGACTTGTTCCCGAAGAAATCCTGCTATTGTCTCTTGTATTGCTTTCAATTGGTCTTGTAGCATCATTTTTTCTTCAACCAGTCAGTCTTCAATTGGAATTAAAGAAGATATTAGTTATATCTATATTATCAATATTAAGTCTATAAAAAATGAAAAGAAACATGTTACGTACTTTGATGATTTCTTCAGGAATTCTATTTGATTCTATTATCATATACTCGCAAACATAGAATCCACATAAGTTGTTGCCCTGTTCTTGTCTCAAAATCCACTGTAGAATGAAAAGATTCATCTAGTAAAGATATGATATATGACATGATATAATAAAGATACACGTACATTGACGAAGGTGTAAACTTACTGGTAGTCGTGGCTTTATTGTAAGTGGGGCCTTACACTGACTCATATGTTCCCGAGGAATGAATTTTTCCCAAACCCTAATCCAGCCAATGAAACATTAATAGTTGGATCATTATTTAATTAGTATACATATACAAGCTTAGTCTATACTATAAGCATGCAAGGTAGGGATCGAAAAATTACCTTCGGAGGATATCTATCATATCTTGGTAATCTTCTTGCAGTTTGCTCAACGAGTCATAGATTAACACATTGCTGTGTTTGAGATCGATGACCATCAATATCCAGTGAAAGTTGTTCATACACATGATTCATATATATATATATTATTAGGGTTAAGTAAAATAAAATGTGCACATACTTATTATTAACTATATATGTCTCACGCACTTAAAGTTTGAAGGACCGAGAAGCTAACCGAAAGCGACCAGAGGGGGGGGTGAATGGGAGCTTCAAAATTTCCTTTCGGAAACTAGATGCCACTGTCCCAAAATCAACCCCAAGAGCGAACCCTGGAGCTTGCTAATGTCCACGACCCTAGATGTAGGGTGGATGCTTCCTAGAAGCACAGCGGGACACTAGACAACCCTAGAAAGCCAACGCAAAAGACGGAACTCGAATCCGATCAAGAACGAACGAACCGCGAACGAAAATGCGCGAAACTGGATCGACCGGACTCTGGCCTGCGTCCGGTCAGCAGGGACCGGACGCGTCCGGTCGCTCAAAACCTGATCTGGGAGCTCTCTGGAACTGACCGGACTCTGGCCAGGGGAGCGTCCGGTCGGTTCTCCTGCGTCCGATCACACAGAGACAAAACACGGGAACAGTAGTACCGGTGAGTCCGGTCACTCAACAATCAGAGCGTCCGGTCGAGCTGCAGGGAGACTCGCTGAGCATTCAACGACCGGACGCACTTGGTCAGCGTCCGGTCGGCCCGATGCCAGCGTCCGGTCAGAGCACAGCAGTCCTGTTTGTCAACCGATTTGTCTCAATCTCACCTAAAACAATTCCTCTAGGGATCAAACTTAGTGAGATAAGTCACAAGGAGTATAGTGAGCTATCTCTAAGAGATCATGGCTCGAACCTATCTCCAAATCGGTGAATCGAAGAATTTCGGGGGAAGAGAGAAAACTTGACCCGAAACGAAAAATCGATCGATCTCCTAGACCGTGAGGTTAGAGGATGATTCCTTCGGTGGAAAGAAGTGCCTCACGATCTAGAACAACTTGGTTCAAACGGATTCGCAAAAGATGAACCGAGCAAAGAGATCAAGCGATGGGAAAATCGTGGGAAAAAGGATTCCGCGAAGAACACGAACACAACGGAAATCACAGCCACGAATTCGATGCAAAGACGCAAATCAAGCCATCGATCTGTGCTCCAAGGTGAGGATACGGCCTCACTTCCTCAAATCAACAGTACACAGAGTGGAGTCTCTCTGCGGATCTCAACTAGCTAAAGCAGGGGATGGGAGAGCAGGAAACCCTAGCAAATGAAAGCACTAACTGAGATAGCTAAAACTGAGATAGGGAGGAGGGTGTCTCCCCTGGACTACTTATACTAACCTAGACTAAGCCTATTTCCTACTCTACCCCTCTCTAAACTAATTACAGAGCGAACCAGCTAAACCCTAAGGCTATTCTGGTCCAACCCGCGGTGGTAGGTAGATCCGACGGCCACGCCCGCTCGAACCGAAGCGTTGCCTCGACGCAACCTCTGGATCGCCGCCACATGCCGCCCTCGCTCTGCACCCCCGGTTTTGTGGCCCAAACCGGGAAACCAGCCTTTTCCAGCAACCCCCGGTTTTGAGGCCCAAACCGGGAAACCAGCCCACCAGCCTGAGTTTTGTGGCCCAAACTCAGAAACCCGCAGCGCCCGAGTTTTGAGGCCCAAACTCGGAAACCGTCCACCCGTTGGTTTTTCTCTGGCTCAAGCAACAAACCGGAGCTGTAGAGGGGATGCACCGCCCGTGCACCCCGTCCACCAACACGTGTCCCCAGGTCCTCGACCCGAGCAACACCGTGCCCCGCAAGTCTCCGCTCGTCGCTGTCCCACGCTGCCAGCCACCACAGCTGATCCTCAGGCACTCCGGTCCCTCAGTCCAAGCCTCACGTCCGCCCTTCACTGCTCGATACATCGGCATGGCACGTCCGCCGCACGGCACGCCCATCCTTCATCGCACCCAGTCCGTCGGCACGGCACGTCTCAACTTGACCTTCACCTTGCCCTCGATCACTGTCTCCGTGCTCGACACCTGCACAACACGAGCCAAAGAACATGCGCATCAAACCCGTTGACAATCACTCATCACTCAGAGACTCGGCATACACCCATGTATCCGCAATCTCCCCCTTGATGAGTGCATTGTCAACTACACACACAAATCATAAAATGAAAGAAGAAGGTAGGAGGAAGGAGAGGAAGAGAACTCAACCAAATGACCCAAAAGCATAGCAAAGCCGAAGAAGGTCAAGTGGAAGGAGCGAGAACTTGGTCCCCAAAGACATGGGCAACGGCTCGACGCGACCAAGCAAAGCAAAGCTAGCCCTCAAGAAGAGGTAGAACAGGCTCAACACCGCTAGCAAAATACCAATTTGAAAATCAGAGCTAAAACTGGCAAAATGCTAGTCCCTCAAGATAGAGGCACAGAGGCTCAACACAACTAGCACGAGAACCACTCCGAACCAATTGAAAAACAAACGAAAGGTCTCCGAACCAATCAAAGTCCACTTCGACGACAAATGAGGAAAATGTTTGCTAGTCCCTCAAGACAGAGGCAACGGCTCAACACAACTAGCAAGCTCCCCTCGACAAGTGCAAGCAACCCGGGACACCCCCTTAGGTCCAACAAGAGAAGAGCATAAAGATCTGAAAATCTCCCCCTTAGCAAAAACTCCCCCTTAATTGAACGCCAGGAGACATATGATTTGCAAAAACTCTCCCCCTTAGTTGAAAATGCACTTATCAAGCACAAACTCTTCCCTTGAGCCAACAAAACTCCCCCTTCTAAAATGCATATGAAGTCAGAAATGCAAGTTAGCAGCTTCAGGCATATAATCAAAAGAGTGCAAAAATGCTCTAATCGGTATAGCTCCAATGGCACAACTAAGCACTCAAATAGCGAAGGCTCAAACTGATCACACATACGAAATATGAAGCATATGAGCAAGTGAGCAGTTTTTAGCCAAAAAGATAGTCACCATCAGAATAGCACTACACATGTATAGATAGGAATCCAGACAAGTGCTAAACATGTATACAAGGTGAACTACCCCTAGCAAAGTTCAATCATCATGCGTAGGAATGAAGCATATACTTGTGATTTCAGTTTCATATCGGAGTTGCAGCGGTAAAGAATTCACAAGTTCAATTATTTAGCATGTGATTGCGAGAGGTTGAAAGCTTGTCTTTGCCTAACTTTTCAACCGAGCGAAGCCTATGCCGAAGCAATCAGGAGCTTAAAGCTACGGTTTCGGTCATACACTACACGGCTCAAGTTTAACTCAAGGTGCAATGAGAAACAGTCTCGATACCGTGAGGTGTTGACAAGCAATCCCATCTCGATGTTTTCAATTCACTAAAACTTGGTTCAAATTTTATGCATGATATGAACAGACCAAGCAAGTGAATGACTCATAACTAGAGACATAGCAACCTAGCATATATGAAAAGCACGAGTGAACTCAACATATCCTACACATGCTAGTTGCATATCTCAATGGTGAACATTTTCAGATTGTAAGTTATTAAGTAAATTCACCATTCCAAAATAGCTCAGCTCATAACATGTACTAGTGATCAGGAAGAGCATAGGCTACAAGCATCCATATAAGCATCGGAGCATACTAAAAAGAGCATAGTTACATTCTAGTGATTATAAACATGAAGCTCAGAATGTAAATGCGTATGCTAAAAAGCAAAGAAAAGAAACTCAAAGTAAAAGAGTCAGTCTATACAAGATCCAAAATGTTTCCCCCATCTAAAAGGGGAAACACACACCAAGCTCACCCCTCAACCGATTAAAGGTTGATTCGTCTAAAGGCTTGGTGAAAATATCAGCCAGTTGATGATGAGTATCGACATGGCGAAGGTCGATATCACCCTTCTCCTGGTGGTCTCGCAGAAAATGAAAGCGCACATCAATGTGTTTGGTCTTCGAGTGAAGCACGGGGTTCTTAGCAACGCCAATGGCACTTGTGCTGTCACAAAGCAAAGGCACGCGAGAAAAGCTCAGACCAAAATCACGCAAAGTGGCCATCATCCAAAGCAACTGGGAACAGCAGCTAGCCGCAGCAACATATTCAGCCTCTGTAGTGGACTGAGCGACACTAGACTGCTTGCGAGAAGACCACGATACAAGAGAAGATCCAATAAATTGGCAAGTCCCAGAAGTGGACTTGCGCTCAATGCGACAACCAGCAAAATCGGCATCGGAATAACCGCAAAGCGAGAGGGTGGAGGAAGCAGAATACCAAATCCCAAACTCAGGAGTGAAACGAAGGTACCTGAAGATGCGCTTCACCGCCTGACGGTGAGAAGTGCGCGGCGACGCCTGAAAGCGCGCGCACAGACACACCGCGAACTGGATGTCCGGGTGTGTCGCCGTCAGGTAGAGGAGCGACCCGATCATGCTGCGGTACTCCTTCTGGTCCACTGCTTCTCCATCCACATCCGCATCCAGGGCAGTCGTCGTCGACATGGGTGTTGGAAGAGGCTTGGCCTCACCCATATCGAATCGCTTTAGCAAGTCCTTGGTGTACTTGCCCTGGTGCACAAATGTCCCCTCTCGGGATTGCTTGATTTGCAACCCGAGAAAGAATGTCAGCTCGCCCATCATGCTCATCTCGAACTCCCTGCTCATAGTATCTGCAAACTTGGCAACCAAAGCGTGAGAAGAACCACCGAAAATGATATCATCCACGTAAATCTGGACCAAGAGTGTGTCTTTGCCTTGCCGGAGGAGAAAGAGCGTCTTATCTACACATCCCATTTTAAAACCCTTAGCAAGCAAAAAGGTTTTCAACCTATCATACCAGGCTCTAGGGGCTTGTTTCAAACCATATAAAGCCTTATGAAGTTTAAAGACATGGTTTGGAACCTTGGGATTTTCAAAACCGGGGGGTTGCTCAACATAAACCTCCTCCTCTATGTAGCCGTTTAAAAAAGCACTCTTGACATCCATTTGAAAAAGTTTGAAACCCCTGGATGCAGCAAAAGCCAAAAGTATCCTAATAGCCTCCAAACGAGCTACAGGAGCGAAGGTCTCCTCATAATCTATTCCTTCCTTCTGACTATAGCCTTTCGCTACAAGCCGGGCCTTGTTTCTCACAACATGACCATCCTCTCCTTGCTTGTTTTTAAATACCCATTTTGTCCCTATAGGCTTACAGTCAGGTGGAGGTGGAACTAGAACCCAAACCCGATTTCGCTCAAAATTTTCTAACTCCTCATGCATGGCATTAACCCAATCTGGATCCGTCAAAGCGTGTCCAACATCTCGGGGCTCAAAATTAGCAACAAAAGCAGAGCGAGCGAAATGAGAGATGTGCTGTGACCTGGAGCGAGTGACTCGCTCGCCGATGTCGCCGATCATCTGTTCAGGGGGGTGCTGGCGCTGGATATGTCGTGGCGCCTCCCGGAAAGAAGTGACCTCCTCCTCAACAGCAGCTGGTTCCACCCCGGGTACAAAGGGTACCGCTCGGGGTGGCGGATCCCACGGCCCCCAGGAAGAAGAGGTGTCGGGGCCGTGAGTCGTCGTCGAGGCCGCTCTTTGCGGCGCGGCAGGTGGAGGGGGTGCTGGATCATCCATACCTTCAGCACCCTCGTCCTCGTCATCAAAAAGAGGCTCACCAACCTCATGATCACCTGCACGCTCAAAACGAGAAGAAGGACAAACCATGGTCTCGTCGAAGGTGACATCGGATGTCTCCATGACTCGGTTAGTGTCAAGGTTAAGTACACGATAAGCTCGAGTGTGAGTGCCATAACCCAAAAACACACCGTCAGAAGAACGAGATTCAAATTTGTCCAAGTTGCCCTTTTTGAGTATAAAACAATGGCAACCAAAAACTCGAAAATAACTCACCTTGGGCAGTTTGCCAAAGCGCAACTCATAAGAAGTCTTTTTCAAGAAAGCTCTCAGAAAAATGCGATTGGAAATATAGCATGCAGTGTTCATAGCTTCGGCCGAATAGCGCCTAGGAGTCCTATGCTCATCAAGCATCGTCCTGGCCATCTCAACAAGGGTCCGATTCTTCCTCTCTACAACACCATTTTGGGGCGGTGTGTAGGGGGAAGAAAACTGATGCTCCAAGCCAAGGTGGTTACAAAACTTCTCAAAATCCGAATTTTTGAATTCGGAACCATTATCACTTCTAATAGCTCGCATCGAGTTCAAAGGGAACTCGTTCTGAAGACGCAAAATCAGATTGCGAGCGAAGGAGAAAGTCTCAGTCTTCTCAGTCAAAAAGAAGACCCACGAATATCTCGAAAAGTCGTCAACAACAACCAAAACAAACCACTTGCCACCAACCGAGCTTACCCGAGCCGGACCAACAAGGTCCATGTGTAAAAGCTCTCCGGGGTGCGAGGTCATGACCTTAGTCACTGGATGGTGGGGAGCGGCAACCATCTTCCCATGTCTGCAAGAATGGCAAACTAGATCCTTCTCCATCGAAAGCTTGGGCAATCCTCGGATTAGGCCAAGTGAGCTAAGTCTTGCAAGCAAGTCGAAGCTTAAATGACCGAGCCTCCTATGCCACTTCCAAAGATCGGAGGAAGAAGGACTAGCCAAAAGACAGCGAGAAGAACCAAATGACTCCGAGAAATTCGCGCGAAAGACTTTCCCAAAGGGCGAAATCAGACATACAAGATCGCCCTGAGGATCTAAGATGCGACTAAGGTTCGGTTTAAAACGAATCTCATAGTCATCATCAAAAAGTTGCGAAACAGAAAGAAGGTTAAAATGCAGGTTAGAAACAAGAGCAACATCGCGCAACACAAAGTGCTCATTAACCCGCACCGTCCCACGAGACAATACCTTACCTTTACTATTGTCGCCGAAGGTTATGTACTCCTTTCCGGCGACCGGGCTAAGGCTGGAGAACCACTTGGCGTTTCCGGTCATGTGCCTCGAGCAACCAGAATCCACCAACCAAATGTCCTCCAACCGTCTCACCTACATCAATAAAAAGACATAGGGTGAGCATACGGTCCAACACTGGGGTTAGTGAAGTAAGGAGAATACCAGTGTTGGGCCGGCTGCTCAAAAGAACGGTCAGTGTAAAAACCATTCCTAGCACGTCTACGAGGGAAGCGATCACCACGTACAGGAAAACGTGGTCCGCTGGGGAAGAAGCGCTCACCGCGGTACTCAAACCGCGGTGGGGGAAAGCGCTCAACTAAGCCTCCGCCACGGGGTCCATTACCTGCAAAAGCAGGACCCCGTCGGGCACGCTCTCTACGAGACCTACGCCGAGGAGCCTGGGGCTCAACTGCTCTAGCGTCTCTCCTTGGAGCTCTCTGCTGCCTAGACCTGGGAACTCGACCTCCAAACCTAGCAGCTCTCCCCTGAGCCTTCGGCACATGTCCACCATGAGCTGGATGGTACCTGTCCGGGTTCTCCATCTCCTGAGCACGGCGTGCCTCTCTCTTGCGCCAGAAACAGAACTCGATCAAGTGACCATCCCTCCCACAGAAATCACACTGGTACCTCACCGCACGCAAAGAGGTTGTTGGTGACCAGGGCTATGGGTGTGGTTCACTTTGCCCTTTTGAGGCAAACACTCCTCTCTAATGGGTGGCATAGCATCAAGCTTGTTTCTGAGGTGGTTTGGCTTGGGTGCCCAAACTGGGTTCTTGGGAGGAGCTCTCGGGGATTCCTCAACCACACCATCTTTGGTGATAGGCTTGGCTGGCTCTTTGAGTGGAAGCTTGGCAAGTTTGGGAGTAGTGGTGGAATTGGGCTTCTCACATGGGTTCAGACCACTAGACTCTCCAATCTTCCCAAAAGCTGAGAGATCAACACTCTGAGCAAAACCTACACCAGGGGCACCAACAGCTCGCTTGAATTGGGAGATCATCATCCCGAGCTGCGGCTCACTGCTGGAGACCCATGACAAGATGGACCGAAGGTATGTGTTTTCTTCTTCGGTTTGCATCTTGCCATGCTTCACATTGGCAATCTCCATCTCCAGGCCCTCACACAAAACACACCTCGAGAAACAAGTGCTATCTGAGCTGGCCTTCTCTAAAGACTCAAGCTTGGCATTTTTCTCTGCCAACTCAGATTGCAAGACAGGACAAGTCTTGCACGCACCCAACAGCTGCAGCCTAGCACGGAGCTCATCCACCTCTCCAACCAACGCAGCATACTTACCTCTCAGAGTGAGAAGGTCAGTCATGTGCGCGGTGCACGACTCGCACTCCACCTCCTCCGACACTACCACGGTGGACCGAGCGAACTCAAGCTCCTTCACCGTGTCCTCTCACTTCTGCCTAAACTCCTTGCGCTCTCTAGCGGCACGCCTAAGCAACTTATCTTGGCTAAGGAGGGCAGCAGTCAACTTCTCAACCTCGGAGGAAAGCTCGTCGTAGGTGAGAGATACCTGGGAGGTGTCGTCGTCGTCGTCGTTCCGAGGGGTACGCTCCGGCTCGCCATCGACCTCATCTCCGAGCGCCATGGTGCACAGGCCTCCGTCGCCGGCGAAGAAGCACAAGCCGTTGAACTTGTCTTCCAGCTTCTTCTTCACGGACTCGTCGTCGCTTGATGAAGCGGAGTCGTCATCCGAGCCGTCGACGTCGCTGAGCGTGGCGAAGAACGCACGCTGCTCAGCCTGGGCCTTCTCCAAGTACTTCTTCTTGATGTACTCCTTGTCGAAGCCGCCCCTCCGCTTGTGCCTCGCGGGGACGTACTTCTCCTTGCGCTTGCTGGAGTCGTACTTGTGCCCATGTTCGCCCTTGCCCGAGTGCTTGTTCTTTTTCTTGGGGCAGTCGGCGATGAAGTGGTCGGGGTCGCCGCACTCGTAGCATCCCGTGCGTCCTCCTCCTCGACGACGGTTCATGCGGTTGTTGTGGAACCGCGAGAACCGGTTGGCAAGCAAAGCCAACTCGTCGTCTCCCAAAGACTCCAGCTGGTCCTCTGTCACAGAAAAGAGAGAAGCGAGCGCAAAGCCAGCTGAGGGGTTAGAGGAAGAGCCGGAAATCAAAGCCATGGACGGGCGAGAAGGATTTTCAAAAGAAGCCCTCGCCATAGCATCAATCTCACTGGACTTGAGCTTACTGAAGAGCTCGTCGCAAGTGAGGGTCTCATAGTTCGGCGATTCGATGATTGCCTGAACCTTGGAGTCCCACACCGAACGGTCAAGAGTGTGCAAAAGCTTCAAAGCACGCTCATGATCGTCAAATGGCAACTGCTCTCTGTTAGCCCTCATCCTGTTGACAATCACCTGAAAACGAGCGAATAAACTTTCTATGCTCTCGCCAGGTTGATGTCTAAAGTTCTCATACTCTCGCTTGAACGACTCGTAGAGTCGGGTTTTGACTTGAGAGGTGCCCTCATGAAAACGCATGAGAGTGTCCCAGATCTCCCGAGCCGTAGCAAGGTGAGAAACACGATCAAACTCACCCATGCTCAGACAAGAAAAAAGAGCATTACGGGCTCGGCTATTGGCATCGTGCTCATCGATCTGTTGCTGAGAAACACGAGCAGCCAAGACCACGTAATCAGCAGAGTTGCAAATATCCCAAATAGAAGCACCCAAACTCTGCAGATAGGCCGACATGCGTATCTTCCAATACGTGTAGTTCGTTCCATCGAAAAACGGCGGTTTGCCCACGCCGCGATCCATGTCGCCTTCGGTGGATCTGGAACCGGCTAAGTTGGAAGATCCTTAACCCGCTCCGATACCAATTGAAGGACCGAGAAGCTAACCGAAAGCGACCAGAGGGGGGGGTGAATGGGGGCTTCAAAATTTCCTTTCGGAAACTAGATGCCACTGTCCCAAAATCAACCCCAAGAGCGAACCCTGGAGCTTGCTAATGTCCACGACCCTAGATGTAGGGTGGATGCTTCCTAGAAGCACAGCGGGACACTAGACAACCCTAGAAAGTCAACGCAAAAGACGGAACTCGAATCCGATCAAGAACGAACGAACCGCGAACGAAAATGCGCGAAACTGGATCGACCGGACTCTGGCCTGCGTCCGGTCAGCAGGGACCGGACGCGTCCGGTCGCTCAAAACCTGATCTGGGAGCTCTCTGGAAGTGACCGGACTCTGGCCAGGGGAGCGTCCGGTCGGTTCTCCTGCGTCCGATCACACAGAGACAAAACACGGGAACAGTAGTACCGGTGAGTCCGGTCACTCAACAATCAGAGCGTCCGGTCGAGCTGCAGGGAGACTCGCTGAGCATTCAACGACCGGACGCACTTGGTCAGCGTCCGGTCGGCCCGATGCCAGCGTCCGGTCAGAGCACAGCAGTCCTGTTTGTCAACCGATTTGTCTCAATCTCACCTAAAACAATTCCTCTAGGGATCAAACTTGGTGAGATAAGTCACAAGGAGTATAGTGAGCTATCTCTAAGAGATCATGGCTCGAACCTATCTCCAAATCGGTGAATCGAAGAATTTCGGGGGAAGAGAGAAAACTTGACCCGAAACAAAAAATCGATCGATCTCCTAGACCGTGAGGTTAGAGGATGATTCCTTCGGTGGAAAGAAGTGCCTCACGATCTAGAACAACTTGGTTCAAACGGATTCGCAAAAGATGAACCGAGCAAAGAGATCAAGCGATGGGAAAATCGTGGGAAAAAGGATTCCGCGGAGAACACGAACACAACGGAAATCACAGCCACGAATTCGATGCAAAGACGCAAATCAAGCCATCGATCTGTGCTCCAAGGTGAGGATACGGCCTCACTTCCTCAAATCAACAGTACACAGAGTGGAGTCTCTCTGCGGATCTCAACTAGCTAAAGCAGGGGATGGGAGAGCAGGAAACCCTAGCAAATGAAAGCACTAACTGAGATAGCTAAAACTGAGATAGGGAGGAGGGTGTCTCCCCTGGACTACTTATACTAACCTAGACTAAGCCTATTTCCTACTCTACCCCTCTCTAAACTAATTACAGAGCGAACCAGCTAAACCCTAAGGCTATTCTGGTCCAACCCGCGGTGGTAGGTAGATCCGACGGCCACGCCCGCTCGAACCGAAGCGTTGCCTCGACGCAACCTCTGGATCGCCGCCACATGCCGCCCTCGCTCTGCACCCCCGGTTTTGTGGCCCAAACCGGGAAACCAGCCTTTTCCAGCAACCCCCGGTTTTGAGGCCCAAACCGGGAAACCAGCCCACCAGCCTGAGTTTTGTGGCCCAAACTCAGAAACCCGCAGCGCCCGAGTTTTGAGGCCCAAACTCGGAAACCGTCCACCCGTTGGTTTTTCTCTGGCTCAACCAACA
Organism: Coix lacryma-jobi var. lacryma-jobi; assembly: GCA_009763385.1. NCBI lineage: Eukaryota > Viridiplantae > Streptophyta > Magnoliopsida > Poales > Poaceae > Coix > Coix lacryma-jobi. Next base: position 118,815,939 of record CM019830.1, on the reverse strand, counting down.
AACCGGAGCTGTAGAGGGGATGCACCGCCCGTGCACCCCGTCCACCAACACGTGTCCCCAGGTCCTCGACCCGAGCAACACCGTGCCCCGCAAGTCTCCGCTCGTCGCTGTCCTAGGCTGCCAGCCACCACAGCTGATCCTCAGGCACTCCGGTCCCTCAGTCCAAGCCTCACGTCCGCCCTTCACTGCTCGATACATCGGCATGGCACGTCCGCCGCACGGCACGCCCATCCTTCATCGCACCCAGTCCGTCGGCACGGCACGTCTCAACTTGACCTTCACCTTGCTCTCGATCACTGTCTCCGTGCTCGACACCTGCACAACACGAGCCAAAGAACATGCGCATCAAACCCGTTGACAATCACTCATCACTCAGAGACTCGGCATACACCCATGTATCCGCAATCTCCCCCTTGATGAGTGCATTGTCAACTACACACACAAATCATAAAATGAAAGAAGAAGGTAGGAGGAAGGAGAGGAAGAGAACTCAACCAAATGACCCAAAAGCATAGCAAAGCCGAAGAAGGTCAAGTGGAAGGAGCGAGAACTTGGTCCCCAAAGACATGGGCAACGGCTCGACGCGACCAAGCAAAGCAAAGCTAGCCCTCAAGAAGAGGTAGAACAGGCTCAACACCGCTAGCAAAATACCAATTTGAAAATCAGAGCTAAAACTGGCAAAATGCTAGTCCCTCAAGATAGAGGCACAGAGGCTCAACACAACTAGCACGAGAACCACTCCGAACCAATTGAAAAACAAACGAAAGGTCTCCGAACCAATCAAAGTCCACTTCGACGACAAATGAGGAAAATGTTTGCTAGTCCCTCAAGACAGAGGCAACGGCTCAACACAACTAGCAAGCTCCCCTCGACAAGTGCAAGCAACCCGGGACACCCCCTTAGGTCCAACAAGAGAAGAGCATAAAGATCTGAAAATCTCCCCCTTAGCAAAAACTCCCCCTTAATTGAACGCCAGGAGACATATGATTTGCAAAAACTCTCCCCCTTAGTTGAAAATGCACTTATCAAGCACAAACTCTTCCCTTGAGCCAACAAAACTCCCCCTTCTAAAATGCATATGAAGTCAGAAATGCAAGTTAGCAGCTTCAGGCATATAATCAAAAGAGTGCAAAAATGCTCTAATCGGTATAGCTCCAATGGCACAACTAAGCACTCAAATAGCGAAGGCTCAAACTGATCACACATACGAAATATGAAGCATATGAGCAAGTGAGCAGTTTTTAGCCAAAAAGATAGTCACCATCAGAATAGCACTACACATGTATAGATAGGAATCCAGACAAGTGCTAAACATGTATACAAGGTGAACTACCCCTAGCAAAGTTCAATCATCATGCGTAGGAATGAAGCATATACTTGTGATTTCAGTTTCATATCGGAGTTGCAGCGGTAAAGAATTCACAAGTTCAATTATTTAGCATGTGATTGCGAGAGGTTGAAAGCTTGTCTTTGCCTAACTTTTCAACCGAGCGAAGCCTATGCCGAAGCAATCAGGAGCTTAAAGCTACGGTTTCGGTCATACACTACACGGCTCAAGTTTAACTCAAGGTGCAATGAGAAACAGTCTCGATACCGTGAGGTGTTGACAAGCAATCCCATCTCGATGTTTTCAATTCACTAAAACTTGGTTCAAATTTTATGCATGATATGAACAGACCAAGCAAGTGAATGACTCATAACTAGAGACATAGCAACCTAGCATATATGAAAAGCACGAGTGAACTCAACATATCCTACACATGCTAGTTGCATATCTCAATGGTGAACATTTTCAGATTGTAAGTTATTAAGTAAATTCACCATTCCAAAATAGCTCAGCTCATAACATGTACTAGTGATCAGGAAGAGCATAGGCTACAAGCATCCATATAAGCATCGGAGCATACTAAAAAGAGCATAGTTACATTCTAGTGATTATAAACATGAAGCTCAGAATGTAAATGCGTATGCTAAAAAGCAAAGAAAAGAAACTCAAAGTAAAAGAGTCAGTCTATACAAGATCCAAAAGGTTTCCCCCATCTAAAAGGGGAAACACACACCAAGCTCACCCCTCAACCGATTAAAGGTTGATTCGTCTAAAGGCTTGGTGAAAATATCAGCCAGTTGATGATGAGTATCGACATGGCGAAGGTCGATATCACCCTTCTCCTGGTGGTCTCGCAGAAAATGAAAGCGCACATCAATGTGTTTGGTCTTCGAGTGAAGCACGGGGTTCTTAGCAACGCCAATGGCACTTGTGCTGTCACAAAGCAAAGGCACGCGAGAAAAGCTCAGACCAAAATCACGCAAAGTGGCCATCATCCAAAGCAACTGGGAACAGCAGCTAGCCGCAGCAACATATTCAGCCTCTGTAGTGGACTGAGCGACACTAGACTGCTTGCGAGAAGACCACGATACAAGGGAAGATCCAATAAATTGGCAAGTCCCAGAAGTGGACTTGCGCTCAATGCGACAACCAGCAAAATCGGCATCGGAATAACCGCAAAGCGAGAGGGTGGAGGAAGCAGAATACCAAATCCCAAACTCAGGAGTGAAACGAAGGTACCTGAAGATGCGCTTCACCGCCTGACGGTGAGAAGTGCGCGGCGACGCCTGAAAGCGCGCGCACAGACACACCGCGAACTGGATGTCCGGGCGTGTCGCCGTCAGGTAGAGGAGCGACCCGATCATGCTGCGGTACTCCTTCTGGTCCACTGCTTCTCCATCCACATCCGCATCCAGGGCAGTCGTCGTCGACATGGGTGTTGGAAGAGGCTTGGCCTCACCCATATCGAATCGCTTTAGCAAGTCCTTGGTGTACTTGCCCTGGTGCACAAATGTCCCCTCTCGGGATTGCTTGATTTGCAACCCGAGAAAGAATGTCAGCTCGCCCATCATGCTCATCTCGAACTCCCTGCTCATAGTATCTGCAAACTTGGCAACCAAAGCGTGAGAAGAACCACCGAAAATGATATCATCCACGTAAATCTGGACCAAGAGTGTGTCTTTGCCTTGCCGGAGGAGAAAGAGCGTCTTATCTACACATCCCATTTTAAAACCCTTAGCAAGCAAAAAGGTTTTCAACCTATCATACCAGGCTCTAGGGGCTTGTTTCAAACCATATAAAGCCTTATGAAGTTTAAAGACATGGTTTGGAACCTTGGGATTTTCAAAACCGGGGGGTTGCTCAACATAAACCTCCTCCTCTATGTAGCCGTTTAAAAAGCACTCTTGACATCCATTTGAAAAAGTTTGAAACCCCTGGATGCAGCAAAAGCCAAAAGTATCCTAATAGCCTCCAAACGAGCTACAGGAGCGAAGGTCTCCTCATAATCTATTCCTTCCTTCTGACTATAGCCTTTCGCTACAAGCCGGGCCTTGTTTCTCACAACATGACCATCCTCTCCTTGCTTGTTTTTAAATACCCATTTTGTCCCTATAGGCTTACAGTCAGGTGGAGGTGGAACTAGAACCCAAACCCGATTTCGCTCAAAATTTTCTAACTCCTCATGCATGGCATTAACCCAATCCGGATCCGTCAAAGCGTGTCCAACATCTCGGGGCTCAAAATTAGCAACAAAAGCAGAGTGAGCGAAATGAGAGATGTGCTGTGACCTGGAGCGAGTGACTCGCTCGCCGATGTTGCCGATCATCTGTTCAGGGGGGTGCTGGCGCTGGATATGTCGTGGCGCCTCCTGGAAAGAAGTGACCTCCTCCTCAACAGCAGCTGGTTCCACCCCGGGTACAAAGGGTACCGCTCGGGGTGGCGGATCCCACGGCCCCCAGGAAGAAGAGGTGTCGGGGCCGTGAGTCGTCGTCGAGGCCGCTCTTTGCGGCGCGGCAGGTGGAGGGGGTGCTGGATCATCCATACCTTCAGCACCCTCGTCCTCGTCATCAAAAAGAGGCTCACCAACCTCATGATCACCTGCACGCTCAAAACGAGAAGAAGGACAAACCATGGTCTCGTCGAAGGTGACATCGGATGTCTCCATGACTCGGTTAGTGTCAAGGTTAAGTACACGATAAGCTCGAGTGTGAGTGCCATAAACCAAAAACACACCGTCAGAAGAACGAGATTCAAATTTGTCCAAGTTGCCCTTTTTGAGTATAAAACAATGGCAACCAAAAACTCGAAAATAACTCACCTTGGGCAGTTTGCCAAAGCGCAACTCATAAGAAGTCTTTTTCAAGAAAGCTCTCAGAAAAATGCGATTGGAAATATAGCATGCAGTGTTCATAGCTTCGGCCCAATAGCGCCTAGGAGTCCTATGCTCATCAAGCATCGTCCTGGCCATCTCAACAAGGGTCCGATTCTTCCTCTCTACAACACCATTTTGGGGCGGTGTGTAGGGGGAAGAAAACTGATGCTCCAAGCCAAGGTGGTTACAAAACTTCTCAAAATCCGAATTTTTGAATTCGGAACCATTATCACTTCTAATAGCTCGCATCGAGTTCAAAGGGAACTCGTTCTGAAGACGCAAAATCAGATTGCGAGCGAAGGAGAAAGTCTCAGTCTTCTCAGTCAAAAAGAAGACCCACGAATATCTCGAAAAGTCGTCAACAACAACCAAAACATACCACTTGCCACCAACCGAGCTTACCCGAGCCGGACCAACAAGGTCCATGTGTAAAAGCTCTCCGGGGTGCGAGGTCATGACCTTAGTCACTGGATGGTGGGGAGCGGCAACCATCTTCCCATGTCTGCAAGAATGGCAAACTAGATCCTTCTCCATCGAAAGCTTGGGCAATCCTCGGATTAGGCCAAGTGAGCTAAGTCTTGCAAGCAAGTCGAAGCTTAAATGACCGAGCCTCCTATGCCACTTCCAAAGATCGGAGGAAGAAGGACTAGCCAAAAGACAGCGAGAAGAACCAAACGACTCCGAGAAATTCGCGCGAAAGACTTTCCCAAAGGGCGAAATCAGACATACAAGATCGCCCTGAGGATCTAAGATGCGACTAAGGTTCGGTTTAAAACGAATCTCATAGTCATCATCAAAAAGTTGCGAAACAGAAAGAAGGTTAAAATGCAGGTTAGAAACAAGAGCAACATCGCGCAACACAAAGTGCTCATTAACCCGCACCGTCCCACGAGACAATACCTTACCTTTACTATTGTCGCCGAAGGTTATGTACTCCTTTCCGGCGACCGGGCTAAGGCTGGAGAACCACTTGGCGTTTCCGGTCATGTGCCTCGAGCAACTAGAATCCACCAACCAAATGTCCTCCAACCGTCTCACCTACATCAATAAAAAGACATAGGGTGAGCATACGGTCCAACACTGGGGTTAGTGAAGTAAGGAGAATACCAGTGTTGGGCCGGCTGCTCAAAAGAACGGTCCGTGTAAAAACCATTCCTAGCACGTCTACGAGGGAAGCGATCACCACGTATAGGAAAACGTGGTCCGCTGGGGAAGAAGCGCTCACCGCGGTACTCAAACCGCGGTGGGGGAAAGCGCTCAACTAAGCCTCCGCCACGGGGTCCATTACCTGCAAAAGCAGGACCCCGTCGGGCACGCTCTCTACGAGACCTACGCCGAGGAGCCTGGGGCTCAACTGCTCTAGCGTCTCTCCTTGGAGCTCTGTGCTGCCTAGACCTGGGAACTCGACCTCCAGACCTAGCAGCTCTCCCCTGAGCCTTCGGCACATGTCCACCATGAGCTGGATGGTACCTGTCCGGGTTCTCCATCTCCTGAGCACGGCGTGCCTCTCTCTTGCGCCGGAAACAGAACTCGATCAAGTGACCATCCCTCCCACAGAAATCACACTGGTACCTCACCGCACGCAAAGGGGTTGTTGGTGACCAGGGCTGTGGGTGTGGTTCACTTTGCCCTTTTGAGGCAAACACTCCTCTCTAATGGGTGGCATAGCATCAAGCTTGTTTCTGAGGTGGTTTGGCTTGGGTGCCCAAACTGGGTTCTTGGGAGGAGCTCTCGGGGATTCCTCAACCACACCATCTTTGGTGATAGGCTTGGCTGGCTCTTTGAGTGGAAGCTTGGCAAGTTTGGGAGTAGTGGTGGAATTGGGCTTCTCACATGGGTTCAGACCACTAGACTCTCCAATCTTCCCAAAAGCTGAGAGATCAACACTCTGAGCAAAACCTACACCAGGGGCACCAACAGCTCGCTTGAATTGGGAGATCATCATCCCGAGCTGCGGCTCACTGCTGGAGACCCATGACAAGATGGACCGAAGGTATGTGTTTTCTTCTTCGGTTTGCATCTTGCCATGCTTCACATTGACAATCTCCATCTCCAGGCCCTCACACAAAACACACCTCGAGACACAAGTGCTATCTGAGCTGGCCTTCTCTAAAGACTCAAGCTTGGCATTTTTCTCTGCCAACTCAGATTGCAGACAGGACAAGTCTTGCACGCACCCAACAGCTGCAGCCTAGCACGGAGCTCATCCACCTCTCCAACCAACGCAGCATACTTACCTCTCAGAGTGAGAAGGTCAGTCATGTGCGCGGTGCACGACTCGCACTCCGCCTCCTCCGACACTACCACGGTGGACCGAGCGAACTCAAGCTCCTTCACCGTGTCCTCCCACTTCTGCCTAAACTCCTTGCACTCTCTAGCGGCACGCCTAAGCAACTTATCTTGGCTAAGGAGGGCAGCAGTCAACTTCTCAACCTCGGAGGAAAGCTCGTCGTAGGTGAGAGATACCTGGGAGGTGTCGTCGTCGTCGTCGTTCCGAGGGGTACGCTCCGGCTCGCCCATCGACCTCATCTCCGAGCGCCATGGTGCACAGGCCTCCGTCGCCGGCGAAGAAGCACAAGCCGTTGAACTTGTCTTCCAGCTTCTTCTTCACGGACTCGTCGTCGCTTGATGAAGCGGAGTCGTCATCCGAGCCGTAGACGTCGCTGAGCGTGGCGAAGAACGCACGCTGCTCAGCCTGGGCCTTCTCCAAGTACTTCTTCTTGATGTACTCCTTGTCGAAGCCGCCCCTCCGCTTGTGCCTCGCGGGGACGTACTTCTCCTTGCGCTTGCTGGAGTTGTACTTGTGCCCATGTTCGCCCTTGCCCGAGTGCTTGTTCTTTTTCTTGGGCAGTCGGCGATGAAGTGGTCGGGGGGGTCGCCGCACTCGTAGCATCCCGTGCGTCCTCCTCCTCGACGACGGTTCATGCGGTTGTTGTGGAACCGCGAGAACCGGTTGGCAAGCAAAGCCAACTCGTCGTCTCCCAAAGACTCCAGCTGGTCCTCTGTCACAGAAAAGAGAGAAGAGAGCGCAAAAGCCAGCTGAGGGGTTTAGAGGAAGAGCCGGAAATCAAAGCCATGGACGGGCGAGAAGGATTTTCAAAAGAAGCCCTCGCCATAGCATCAATCTCACTGGACTTGAGCTTACTGATGAGCTCGTCGCAAGTGAGGGTCTCATAGTTCGGCGATTCGATGATTGCCTGAACCTTGGAGTCCCACACCGAACGGTCAAGAGTGTGCAAAAGCTCAAAGCACGCTCATGATCGTCAAATGGCAACTGCTCTCTGTTAGCCCTAATCCTGTTGACAATCACCTGAAAACGAGCGAATAAACTTTCTATGCTCTCGCCAGGTTGATGTCTAAAGTTCTCATACTCTCGCTTGAACGACTCGTAGAGTCGGGTTTTGACTTGAGAGGTTGCCCCTCATGAAAACGCATGAGAGTGTCCCAGATCTCCCGAGCCGTAGCAAGGTGAGAAACACGATCAACTCACCCATGCTCAGACAAGAAAAAAGAGCATTACGGGCTCGGGCTATTGGCATCGTGCTCATCGATCTGTTGCTGAGAAACACGAGCAGCCAAGACCACGTAATCAGCAGAGTTGCAAATATCCCAAATAGAAGCACCCAAACTCTGCAGATAGGCCGACATGCGTATCTTCCAATACGCGTAGTTCGTTCCATCGAAAACGGCGGTTTGCCCACGCCGCGATCCATGTCGCCTTCGGTGGATCTGGAACCGGCCTAAGTTGGAAGATCCTTAACCCGCTCCGATACCAATTGAAGGACCGAGAAGCTAACCGAAAGCGACCAGAGGGGGGGGTGAATGGGAGCTTCAAAATTTCCTTTCGGAAACTAGATGCCACTGTCCCAAAATCAACCCCAAGAGCGAACCCTGGAGCTTGCTAATGTCCACGACCCTAGATGTAGGGTGGATGCTTCCTAGAAGCACAGCTGGGACACTAGACAACCCTAGAAAGCCAACGCAAAATGACGGAACTCTGAATCCGATCAAGAACGAACGAACCGCGACAACGAAAAATGCGCGAAACTGGATCGACCGGACTCTTGGCCTGCGTCCGGTCAGCAGGGACCGGACGCGTCCGGTCGCTCAAAACCTGATCTGGGAGCTCTCTGGAAGTGACCGGACTCTGGCCAGGGAGCGTCCGGTCGGTTCTCCTGCGTCCGATCACACAGAGACAAAACACGGGAACAGTAGTACCGGTTGAGTCCGGTCACTCAACAATCAGAGCGTCCGGTCGAGCTGCAGGGAGACTCGCTGAGCATTCAACGACCGGACGCACTTGGTCAGCGTCCGGTCGGCCCGATGCCAGCGTCCGGTCAGAGCACAGCAGTCCTGTTTGTCAACCGATTTGTCTCAATCTCACCTAAAACAATTCCTCTAGGGATCAAACTTGGTGAGATAGTCACAAGGAGTATAGTGAGCTATCTCTAAGAGATCATGGCTCGAACCTATCTCCAAATCGGTGAATCGAAGAATTTCGGGGGAAGAGAGAAAACTTGACCCGAAACAAAAAATCGATCGATCTCCTAGACCGTGAGGTTAGAGGATGATTCCTTCGGTGGAAAGAAGTGCCCTCCGATCTAGAACAAATTGGTTCAACGGATTCGCAAAAGATGAAACCGAGCAAAGAGATCAAGCGATGGAAAATCGTGGGAAAAAGGGATTCCGCGGAGAACACGAACACAACGGGAAATCACAGCCACGAATTCGATGCAAAGACGCAAATCAAGCCATCGATCTGTGCTCCAGGTGAGGATACGGCCTCATTCCTCAAATCAACAGTACACAGAGTGGAGTCTCTATGCGATCTCAACTAGCTAAAGCAGGGGATGGAGAGCAGGAAACCCTAGCAAATGAAAGCACTAACTGAGATAGCTAAAACTGAGATAGGGAGGAGGGTGTCTCCCCCTGGGACTACTTTATACTAACCTAGACTAAGCCTATTTCCTACTCTACCCCTCTCTAACTAATTACAGAGCGAACCAGCTAAACCCTAGGCTATTCTGCCAACCCGCGGTGGTAGGTCGATCCGGACGGGCCTACGCCCGCTCGAACCGAAGCGTGCCTCGACGCAACCTCTGGATCGCCGCCATCATGTCCGGCCCTCCGCTCTGCACCCACGGTTTTGTGGCCCAACAGGGAAAACCAGCCTTTTCCAGCAACCACCCGGTTTTGAGGCCCAAACCGGGGAAAACCAGCCCACCCAGCCTGAGTTTTGTGGCCCAAACTCAGAACCCGCAGCGCCCGAGTTTTTTGAGGGCCCCAAACTCGGAACCGTCCACCCGTTGGTTTTTTCTCTGGCTCAACCAACAACCGGAGCTGTAGAGGGGATGCACCGCCCGTGCACCCCCGTCCACCAACACGTGTCCCCAGGTCCTCGAACCGAGCAGCAACACCGGTTGCCCCCGCAAGTCTCCGCTCGTCTGCTGTCCCAGGCTGCCAGCCACCACAGCTGATCCCTCAGGCACCCTCCGGTCCCTCAGTCCAAGCCTCACGTCCGCCCTTCACTGCTCGATACATCGGCCATGGCACGTCCGCCGCACTGGCACGCCCATACTTCATCGCCACCCAGTCCGTCGGCACGGCCACGTCTCAACTTGACCTTCACCTTGCCTCTCGATCACTGTCTCCGTGCTCGACACCTGCACAACACGAGCCAAAGAAACATGCGCATCAAACCCGTTGACAATCACTCATCACTCAGAGACTCGGCATACACCCATGTATCCGCAATCTCCCCCCTTGATGAGTGCATGTCCAACTACACCACACAAATCATAAAATGAAAGAAGAAGGTAGGAGGAAGGAGAGGAAGAGAACTCAACCAAATGACCCAAAGCATAGCAAAGCCGAAGAAGGTCAAGTGGAAGGAGCGAGAACTTGGTCCCCAAAGACATGGGCAACGGCTCGACGCGACCAAGCAAAGCAAAGCTAGCCCCTCAAGAAGAGGTAGAATTTAGCACAGGCTCAACACCGCTAGCAAAAATACCAATTTGAAATATATCAGAGCTAAACCTGGCAAAATGCTAGTCCCTCAAGATAGAGGCACAGAGGCTCAACACAACTAGCACGAGAACCACTCCGAACCAATTGAAAAACAAACGAAAGGTCTCCGAACCAATCAAAGTCCACTTCGACGACAAATGAGGAAAATGTTTGCTAGTCCCTCAGACAGAGGCAACGGTCTCAACACAACTAGCAAGCTCCCCTCGACAAGTGCAAGCAACCCGGGACACCCCCTTAGGTCCAACAAGAGAAGAGCATAAAGATCTGAAAATCTCCCCTTAGCAAAAAACTCCCCCTTAATTGAACGCCAGGAGACATATGATTTGCAAAACTCTCCCCCCTTAGGTTGAAAATGCACTTATCAAGCACAAACTCTTCCCTTGAGCCAACAAAACTCCCCCTTCTAAAATGCATATGAAGTCCAAGAAATGCAAGGTTAGCAGCTTCAGGCATATAATCAAAGAGTGCAAAAATGCTCTCATCGGTTATAGCTCCAATGGCACAACTAAGCACTCAAATAGCGAAGGCTCAAACTGATCACACATACGAAATATGAAGCATATGAGCAAGTGAGCAAGTTTTTAGCCAAAAAGATAGTCACCATCAGAATAGCACTACACATGTATAGATAGGAATCCAGACAAAGTGCTAAACATGTATACAAGGTGAACTACCCCTAGCAAAGTTCAATCATCATGCGTAGGAATGAAGAAGCATATACTTGTGATTTCAGTTTCATATCGGAGTTGCAGCGGTAAAGAATTCACAAGTTCAATTATTTAGCATGTGATTGCGAGAGGTTGAAAGCTTGTCTTTGCCTAACTTTTCAACCGAGCGAAGCCTATGCCGAAGCAATCAGGAGCTTAAAGCTACGGTTTCGGTCATACACTACACGGCTCAAGTTTTAACTCAAGGTGCAATGAGAAACAGTCTCGATACCGTGAGGTGTTGACAAGCAATCCCATCTCGATGTTTTCAATTCACTAAAACTTGGTTCAAATTTTATGCATGATATGAACAGACAAGCAAGTGAATGACTCATAACTAGAGACATAGCAACCTAGCATATATGAAAAGCACGAGTGAACTCAACATATCCTACACATGCTAGTTGCATATCTCAATGGTGAACATTTTCAGATTGTAAGTTATTAAGTAAATTCACCATTCCAAAATAGCTCAGCTCATAACATGTACTAGTGATCAGGAAGAGCATAGGCTACACAGCATCCATATAAGCATCGGAGCATACTAAAAGAGCATAGTTACATTCTAGTGATTTATAAACATGAAGCTCAGAATGTAAATGCGTATGCTAAAAAGCAAAGAAAAGAAACTCAAAGTAAAAGAGTCAGTCTATACAAGATCCAAAAGGTTTCCCCCATCTAAAAGGGGAAACACACACCAAGCTCACCCCTCAACCGATTAAAGGTTGATTCGTCTAAAGGCTTGGTGAAAATATCAGCCAGTTGATGATGAGTATCGACATGGCGAAGGTCGATATCACCCTTCTCCTGGTGGTCTCGCAGAAAATGAAAGCGCACATCAATGTGTTTGGTCTTCGAGTGAAGCACGGGGTTCTTAGCAACGCCAATGGCACTTGTGCTGTCACAAAGCAAAGGCACGCGAGAAAAGCTCAGACCAAAATCACGCAAAGTGGCCATCATCCAAAGCAACTGGAACAGCAGCTAGCCGCAGCAACATATTCAGCCTCTGTAGTGGACTGAGCGACACTAGACTGCTTGCGAGAAGACCACGATACAAGGGAAGATCCAATAAATTGGCAAGTCCCAGAAGTGGACTTGCGCTCAATGCGACAACCAGCAAAATCGGCATCGGAATAACCGCAAAGCGAGAGGTGTGGAGGAAGCAGAATACCAAATCCCAAACTCAGGAGTGAAACGAAGGTACCTGAAGATGCGCTTCACCGCCTGACGGTGAGAAGTGCGCGGCGACGCCTGAAAGCGCGCGCACAGACACACCGCGAACTGGATGTCCGGGCGTGTCGCCGTCAGGTAGAGGAGCGACCCGATCATGCTGCGGTACTCCTTCTGGTCCACTGCTTCTCCATCCACATCCGCATCCAGGGCAGGTCGTCGTCGACATGGGTGTTGGAAGAGGCTTGGCCTCACCCATATCGAATCGCTTTAGCAAGTCCTTGGTGTACTTGCCCTGGTGCACAAATGTCCCCTCTCGGGATTGCTTGATTTGCAACCCGAGAAAGAATGTCAGCTCGCCCATCATGCTCATCTCGAACTCCCTGCTCATAGTATCTGCAAACTTGGCAACCAAAGCGTGAGAAGAACCACCGAAAATGATATCATCCACGTAAATCTGGACCAAGAGTGTGTCTTTGCCTTGCCGGAGGAGAAAGAGCGTCTTATCTACACATCCCATTTTTAAAACCCTTAGCAAGCAAAAAGGTTTTCAACCTATCATACCAGGCTCTAGGGGCTTGTTTCAAACCATATAAAGCCTTATGAAGTTTAAAGACATGGTTTGGAACCTTGGGATTTTCAAAACCGGGGGGTTTGCTCAACATAAACCTCCTCCTCTATGTAGCCGTTTAAAAAAGCACTCTTGACATCCATTTGAAAAAGTTTGAAACCCCTGGATGCAGCAAAAGCCAAAAGTATCCTAATAGCCTCCAAACGAGCTACAGGAGCGAAGGTCTCCTCATAATCTATTCCTTCCTTCTGACTATAGCCTTTCGCTACAAGCCGGGCCTTGTTTCTCACAACATGACCATCCTCTCCTTGCTTGTTTTTAAATACCCATTTTGTCCCTATAGGCTTACAGTCAGGTGGAGGTGGAACTAGAACCCAAACCCGATTTCGCTCAAAATTTTCTAACTCCTCATGCATGGCATTAACCCAATCCGGATCCGTCAAAGCGTGTCCAACATCTCGGGGCTCAAAATTAGCAACAAAAGCAGAGTGAGCGAAATGAGAGATGTGCTGTGACCTGGAGCGAGTGACTCGCTCGCCGATGTTGCCGATCATCTGTTCAGGGGGGTGCTGGCGCTGGATATGTCGTGGCGCCTCCTGGAAAGAAGTGACCTCCTCCTCAACAGCAGCTGGTTCCACCCCGGGTACAAAGGGTACCGCTCGGGGTGGCGGATCCCACGGCCCCCAGGAAGAAGAGGTGTCGGGGCCGTGAGTCGTCGTCGAGGCCGCTCTTTGCGGCGCGGCAGGTGGAGGGGGTGCTGGATCATCCATACCTTCAGCACCCTCGTCCTCGTCATCAAAAAGAGGCTCACCAACCTCATGATCACCTGCACGCTCAAAACGAGAAGAAGGACAAACCATGGTCTCGTCGAAGGTGACATCGGATGTCTCCATGACTCGGTTAGTGTCAAGGTTAAGTACACGATAAGCTCGAGTGTGAGTGCCATAAACCAAAAACACACCGTCAGAAGAACGAGATTCAAATTTGTCCAAGTTGCCCTTTTTGAGTATAAAACAATGGCAACCAAAAACTCGAAAATAACTCACCTTGGGCAGTTTGCCAAAGCGCAACTCATAAGAAGTCTTTTTCAAGAAAGCTCTCAGAAAAATGCGATTGGAAATATAGCATGCAGTGTTCATAGCTTCGGCCCAATAGCGCCTAGGAGTCCTATGCTCATCAAGCATCGTCCTGGCCATCTCAACAAGGGTCCGATTCTTCCTCTCTACAACACCATTTTGGGGCGGTGTGTAGGGGGAAGAAAACTGATGCTCCAAGCCAAGGTGGTTACAAAACTTCTCAAAATCCGAATTTTTGAATTCGGAACCATTATCACTTCTAATAGCTCGCATCGAGTTCAAAGGGAACTCGTTCTGAAGACGCAAAATCAGATTGCGAGCGAAGGAGAAAGTCTCAGTCTTCTCAGTCAAAAAGAAGACCCACGAATATCTCGAAAAGTCGTCAACAACAACCAAAACATACCACTTGCCACCAACCGAGCTTACCCGAGCCGGACCAACAAGGTCCATGTGTAAAAGCTCTCCGGGGTGCGAGGTCATGACCTTAGTCACTGGATGGTGGGGAGCGGCAACCATCTTCCCATGTCTGCAAGAATGGCAAACTAGATCCTTCTCCATCGAAAGCTTGGGCAATCCTCGGATTAGGCCAAGTGAGCTAAGTCTTGCAAGCAAGTCGAAGCTTAAATGACCGAGCCTCCTATGCCACTTCCAAAGATCGGAGGAAGAAGGACTAGCCAAAAGACAGCGAGAAGAACCAAACGACTCCGAGAAATTCGCGCGAAAGACTTTCCCAAAGGGCGAAATCAGACATACAAGATCGCCCTGAGGATCTAAGATGCGACTAAGGTTCGGTTTTAAAACGAATCTCATAGTCATCATCAAAAAGTTGCGAAACAGAAAGAAGGTTAAAATGCAGGTTAGAAACAAGAGCAACATCGCGCAACACAAAGTGCTCATTAACCCGCACCGTCCCACGAGACAATACCTTACCTTTACTATTGTCGCCGAAGGTTATGTACTCCTTTCCGGCGACCGGGCTAAGGCTGGAGAACCACTTGGCGTTTCCGGTCATGTGCCTCGAGCAACTAGAATCCACCAACCAAATGTCCTCCAACCGTCTCACCTACATCAATAAAAAGACATAGGGTGAGCATACGGTCCAACACTGGGGTTAGTGAAGTAAGGAGAATACCAGTGTTGGGCCGGCTGCTCAAAAGAACGGTCCGTGTAAAAACCATTCCTAGCACGTCTACGAGGGAAGCGATCACCACGTATAGGAAAACGTGGTCCGCTGGGGAAGAAGCGCTCACCGCGGTACTCAAACCGCGGTGGGGGAAAGCGCTCAACTAAGCCTCCGCCACGGGGTCCATTACCTGCAAAAGCAGGACCCCGTCGGGCACGCTCTCTACGAGACCTACGCCGAGGAGCCTGGGGCTCAACTGCTCTAGCGTCTCTCCTTGGAGCTCTGTGCTGCCTAGACCTGGGAACTCGACCTCCAGACCTAGCAGCTCTCCCCTGAGCCTTCGGCACATGTCCACCATGAGCTGGATGGTACCTGTCCGGGTTCTCCATCTCCTGAGCACGGCGTGCCTCTCTCTTGCGCCGGAAACAGAACTCGATCAAGTGACCATCCCTCCCACAGAAATCACACTGGTACCTCACCGCACGCAAAGGGGGTTGTTGGTGACCAGGGCTGTGGGTGTGGTTCACTTTGCCCTTTTGAGGCAAACACTCCTCTCTAATGGGTGGCATAGCATCAAGCTTGTTTCTGAGGTGGTTTGGCTTGGGTGCCCAAACTGGGTTCTTGGGAGGAGCTCTCGGGGATTCCTCAACCACACCATCTTTGGTGATAGGCTTGGCTGGCTCTTTGAGTGGAAGCTTGGCAAGTTTGGGAGTAGTGGTGGAATTGGGCTTCTCACATGGGTTCAGACCACTAGACTCTCCAATCTTCCCAAAAGCTGAGAGATCAACACTCTGAGCAAAACCTACACCAGGGGCACCAACAGCTCGCTTGAATTGGGAGATCATCATCCCGAGCTGCGGCTCACTGCTGGAGACCCATGACAAGATGGACCGAAGGTATGTGTTTTCTTCTTCGGTTTGCATCTTGCCATGCTTCACATTGACAATCTCCATCTCCAGGCCCTCACACAAAACACACCTCGAGACACAAGTGCTATCTGAGCTGGCCTTCTCTAAAGACTCAAGCTTGGCATTTTTCTCTGCCAACTCAGATTGCAAGACAGGACAAGTCTTGCACGCACCCAACAGCTGCAGCCTAGCACGGAGCTCATCCACCTCTCCAACCAACGCAGCATACTTACCTCTCAGAGTGAGAAGGTCAGTCATGTGCGCGGTGCACGACTCGCACTCCGCCTCCTCCGACACTACCACGGTGGACCGAGCGAACTCAAGCTCCTTCACCGTGTCCTCCCACTTCTGCCTAAACTCCTTGCACTCTCTAGCGGCACGCCTAAGCAACTTATCTTGGCTAAGGAGGGCAGCAGTCAACTTCTCAACCTCGGAGGAAAGCTCGTCGTAGGTGAGAGATACCTGGGAGGTGTCGTCGTCGTCGTCGTTCCGAGGGGTACGCTCCGGCTCGCCATCGACCTCATCTCCGAGCGCCATGGTGCACAGGCCTCCGTCGCCGGCGAAGAAGCACAAGCCGTTGAACTTGTCTTCCAGCTTCTTCTTCACGGACTCGTCGTCGCTTGATGAAGCGGAGTCGTCATCCGAGCCGTCGACGTCGCTGAGCGTGGCGAAGAACGCACGCTGCTCAGCCTGGGCCTTCTCCAAGTACTTCTTCTTGATGTACTCCTTGTCGAAGCCGCCCCTCCGCTTGTGCCTCGCGGGGACGTACTTCTCCTTGCGCTTGCTGGAGTTGTACTTGTGCCCATGTTCGCCCTTGCCCGAGTGCTTGTTCTTTTTCTTGGGGCAGTCGGCGATGAAGTGGTCGGGGTCGCCGCACTCGTAGCATCCCGTGCGTCCTCCTCCTCGACGACGGTTCATGCGGTTGTTGTGGAACCGCGAGAACCGGTTGGCAAGCAAAGCCAACTCGTCGTCTCCCAAAGACTCCAGCTGGTCCTCTGTCACAGAAAAGAGAGAAGAGAGCGCAAAGCCAGCTGAGGGGTTAGAGGAAGAGCCGGAAATCAAAGCCATGGACGGGCGAGAAGGATTTTCAAAAGAAGCCCTCGCCATAGCATCAATCTCACTGGACTTGAGCTTACTGATGAGCTCGTCGCAAGTGAGGGTCTCATAGTTCGGCGATTCGATGATTGCCTGAACCTTGGAGTCCCACACCGAACGGTCAAGAGTGTGCAAAAGCCTCAAAGCACGCTCATGATCGTCAAATGGCAACTGCTCTCTGTTAGCCCTAATCCTGTTGACAATCACCTGAAAACGAGCGAATAAACTTTCTATGCTCTCGCCAGGTTGATGTCTAAAGTTCTCATACTCTCGCTTGAACGACTCGTAGAGTCGGGTTTTGACTTGAGAGGTGCCCTCATGAAAACGCATGAGAGTGTCCCAGATCTCCCGAGCCGTAGCAAGGTGAGAAACACGATCAAACTCACCCATGCTCAGACAAGAAAAAAGAGCATTACGGGCTCGGCTATTGGCATCGTGCTCATCGATCTGTTGCTGAGAAACACGAGCAGCCAAGACCACGTAATCAGCAGAGTTGCAAATATCCCAAATAGAAGCACCCAAACTCTGCAGATAGGCCGACATGCGTATCTTCCAATACGCGTAGTTCGTTCCATCGAAAAACGGCGGTTTGCCCACGCCGCGATCCATGTCGCCTTCGGTGGATCTGGAACCGGCTAAGTTGGAAGATCCTTAACCCGCTCCGATACCAATTGAAGGACCGAGAAGCTAACCGAAAGCGACCAGAGGGGGGGGTGAATGGGAGCTTCAAAATTTCCTTTCGGAAACTAGATGCCACTGTCCCAAAATCAACCCCAAGAGCGAACCCTGGAGCTTGCTAATGTCCACGACCCTAGATGTAGGGTGGATGCTTCCTAGAAGCACAGTGGGACACTAGACAACCCTAGAAAGCCAACGCAAAAGACGGAACTCGAATCCGATCAAGAACGAACGAACCGCGAACAAAAATGCGCGAAACTGGATCGACCGGACTTTGGCCTGCGTCCGGTCAGCAGGGACCGGACGCGTCCGGTCGCTCAAAACCTGATCTGGGAGCTCTCTGGAACTGACCGGACTCTGGCCAGGGGAGCGTCCGGTCGGTTCTCCTGCGTCCGATCACACAGAGACAAAAAAAGGGAACAGTAGTACCGGTGAGTCCGGTCACTCAACAATCAGAGCGTCCGGTCGAGCTGCAGGGAGACTCGCTGAGCATTCAACGACCGGACGCACTTGGTCAGCGTCCGGTCGGCCCGATGCCAGCGTCCGGTCAGAGCACAGCAGTCCTGTTTGTCAACCGATTTGTCTCAATCTCACCTAAAACAATTCCTCTAGGGATCAAACTTGGTGAGATAAGTCACAAGGAGTATAGTGAGCTATCTCTAAGAGATCATGGCTCGAACCTATCTCCAAATCGGTGAATCGAAGAATTTCGGGGGAAGAGAGAAAACTTGACCCGAAACAAAAAATCGATCGATCTCCTAGACCGTGAGGTTAGAGGATGATTCCTTCGGTGGAAAGAAGTGCCTCACGATCTAGAACAACTTGGTTCAAACGGATTCGCAAAAGATGAACCGAGCAAAGAGATCAAGCGATGGGAAAATCGTGGGAAAAAGGATTCCGCGGAGAACACGAACACAACGGAAATCACAGCCACGAATTCGATGCAAAGACGCAAATCAAGCCATCGATCTGTGCTCCAAGGTGAGGATACGGCCTCACTTCCTCAAATCAACAGTACACAGAGTGGAGTCTCTCTGCGGATCTCAACTAGCTAAAGCAGGGGATGGGAGAGCAGGAAACCCTAGCAAATGAAAGCACTAACTGAGATAGCTAAAACTGAGATAGGGAGGAGGGTGTCTCCCCTGGACTACTTATACTAACCTAGACTAAGCCTATTTCCTACTCTACCCATCTCTAAACTAATTACAGAGCGAACCAGCTAAACCCTAAGGCTATTCTGGTCCAACCCGCGGTGGTAGGTAGATCCGACGGCCACGCCCGCTCGAACCGAAGCGTTGCCTCGACGCAACCTCTGGATCGCCGCCACATGCCGCCCTCGCTCTGCACCCCCGGTTTTGTGGCCCAAACCGGGAAACCAGCCTTTTCCAGCAACCCCCGGTTTTGAGGCCCAAACCGGGAAACCAGCCCACCAGCCTGAGTTTTGTGGCCCAAACTCAGAAACCCGCAGCGCCCGAGTTTTGAGGCCCAAACTCGGAAACCGTCCACCCGTTGGTTTTTCTCTGGCTCAACCAACAAACCGGAGCTGTAGAGGGGATGCACCGCCCGTGCACCCCGTCCACCAACACGTGTCCCCAGGTCCTCGACCCGAGCAACACCGTGCCCCGCAAGTCTTCGCTCGTCGCTGTCCCAGGCTGCCAGCCACCACAGCTGATCCTCAAGCACTCCGGTCCCTCAGTCCAAGCCTCACGTCCGCCCTTCACTGCTCGATACATCGGCATGGCACGTCCGCCGCACGGCACGCCCATCCTTCATCGCACCCAGTCCGTCGGCACGGCACGTCTCAACTTGACCTTCACCTTGCCCTCGATCACTGTCTCCGTGCTCGACACCTGCACAACACGAGCCAAAGAACATGCGCATCAAACCCGTTGACAATCACTCATCACTCAGAGACTCGGCATACACCCATGTATCTGCAAAGTTGTATGTGAAGAGAATTCTTTCTCTATCTTTTTGGTTCACGAAGAACCTCATGAGATTTGTACACGACTCATCGCTCCAAGTCGCTGAAGGGTTTGGAGCCTTGAAAACAACATATGGATCAACAAACCCAACAGAATTGTCGTGTTTATCTCTGAGCTGAGTCATCTGATACCTGCAAAATATCGAGAGTCGATCCATAAGTATGTGTGTAAGAATACTACATACTATATACACATACTAGAGAGTTCAATGAAAATTATAAAAGAAACACTTACAAACAGTAGCAGCTAAGGATCGATTTGTCCAGTGCATCCATATGACATAGCTGGTGTAATTCCTCCATCTAGACTATGATTAGGTCATCGCCACGGAAGTAGTGATGGTTCCGAATTCGGACACAAATCCAATTGACATTTGGGTCTTTAGAAGCCTCCATGCACCATTTGTTGATTGCAAACATCTGCGTACCAAGTACATGTAAGTGATTGGGGTTCATTAGACTCCTGCCCGGTTCAAAATTTCTCCTCCATTCATCAACTACTTTCGCTTTTGGAAACTCCAGCCTAGTAGCAATATTGTGAATCATGTTGTATGTGAGACCGCTGTTAATGAAAAAATTTTCAATTGAGTCCATCTCAGACAAAGTGGTCTCTCCAGATTTCCGCTGTACTCTGCCCATGTTTGAACCATACTGATTTGGCACAACTAACGGGGACAAAGGTCTTGATGTTTCCCCAAGCTGTGGAACACCCTTTCCCACTTTCTTATTGGTGGATTGTTGTTCTTTTGCGGACTTCATAAGAGAGCGTTCGTAATCTGATTTTCGCGGAGCCTTTCGGGCTTCACGCATCTTGATATTATGTTGGTCCACCCTTTTCCTTAACTCTCATGGGTTTAACAAGAGGTAACGCGGCTCCGGGTTCTTCTTCGCTTTAGTAGCGGCCTTTGATTCCTCTAAAAAATTCCGCACATCTTTTTTCACTGAAATTTCTAACTCCTCATCAGTCTTTTCATAAGCTAATTTCTCTTGGGCTTTTTTTCCTCATGCAGGAGCCTTCTTCTTTGGAGGTGGGGCCTTTGGTTCTGTAGCGGCGGACCGCTTCTTAGGGCCGCACGGTGGAGGCGGCGGTGTTGGAGTCCGCGGTGGAGGTTGTGGCGTTGGAGCCCGCGGTGGAGGAGATGGTGGGACTGGTGGCGGCGTTGGAGCCTGCGGTGGAGGTTGTGGCGTTGGAGCCCGCGGTGGAGGAGATGTTGGGGCCGGTGGCGGTGTTGGAGCCCGCGTTGGAGATCTTTGTGTCGGAGATGGGGTTGAAGCCGTGTCCTCCAACACATCGTCACCGCCCGCAGCACTCTGATGCGCTGGGGAATAATGACGAACTGGACTATAGTTCCTGCTACATAAAACAACGAATGATGTGAGCATCCAACTAATATATACATATAGGAAGTTAGTGTAATAAAAATTGTTTCTCGTTCACGCGCACACTACCTATGGTGAGGATCTTGATCAGTAGGAGGAGGTTGCGGCGGTGACACTCCAGGAATAATAATGAAGCGCTTGCGCCAGCAAATAAATGTCTTCTCCGCTTCATCTAAAGTCTTCTCCCCATCTCCCCCTTCGATTTCTAGTGCCACGCTGCCACAACCTGTCTCAACCCTATCCACCGAAACACTAACGTATCCGGCTGGCACTGGTTGACCATGGATTCTTGGTGTTCTTGTGCGGTCGATAGGGTTTACAACACCGACAGCCACCTTTTTCGTGGCATTTCCATCTGGAATGTGTAGCGCACAAGTAGTAAAAGGTTCTTTAACGTCATCCACGGGGAAGCATAGCTTGGAGTCATCTTGAATGGTTGGTACTTCCATGGAGGCGCAGCTGCTTTTCATCTGACCTGGGGGGCTAATGTTCGCTTGAGGATGCTGTGATGATGTACCTTGCCCACTCATCATTTGACTAAGTGCCGCTTGCACTTGCCTTTTGATTTCCTTCTGCATCCATTCTTCATGAGATTTCTCACGCTCTTGTGTTTGAAGAACATACTCCTCCAACTTGAAGAGTCGCTCTGCCTCCTCGTCCTTGTTTCTTTGCGGCTTTTGTAAGTTTCTCGATCCGCTTCGAAGGAATGTAGCCACGAAATGGCCCCAAAGCCTCTCGTACGCCCACCGTGCTCAGGATTCTCCAGCGCGTACGTGAGTTCATTCTTCTCTCTGTTGGGCTTGAACTCGCCAGCCAACACCGCACTTCGTGCTTGAACTAGCCACTGTGCTGCTCTTGAAATTTGTGGGCCCCAATCAAGCTCCCCGTCATCAGGGTTTATGGTTCCCCCATGAGCGTAGAACCAATTCCTGGACCGTTCACTCCAATTTCTTCTTATTGTCTCTGGGACTACCCCCTGGCAAGCATCTCCTGTTCTTGTCTCTCCCACTTTGGAAGGGCAGTCTTATAGCCACCTGATCCTAAATGATGGTGGTATTTCTTCTGAGCTGCATTCTGTTTGTTTATTCTGACCCGGGCCTCGCTCTCTTGTGATCTTTTGTACTGTACAAATTCATCCCAATTGGCCCTTATCTTGACATACGCCTTAGAGTTGAAATCTGGCGTCTCGTTCTTCAGCACAAACTTGTGATACAAGTGCTTCTTCCAGTCCTGAAAAAGTGTGGCCATCTTCTTCATTGTCCACTCCGGAATTCGCTTCAACAGCTCCTCATCATTCGTGTCAAACGAGAAGCTGCTAAGGAGGTCCTATCAGACTAGCTGCTTGTCAAGATCGGAGACATAACTGATCTCGGGAGTATTTCGCCTCTGTTTCTATTCACGGGCACTTATTGAAATCCGATCTCTCACAAGGAACCCACACTGAAAGACATATCTCTTTGCATGGGGGCCTAGTGGTTGGCCTGTAGCCATATCAAATTCAGAGATTACATGACGGCCCTTCAATGGCCTCTTCGGCCCTCGTTTTGGTCTGCTCTGCCCTGTCGCAGACGTCGATCCAGAGGGCTACATATAGGTAAAGACACGAAGATGAAACCCTAATACAAGTTGACATAAAACCTAATCAAGTAATAAAGTAAATGTAAACCCTAACACGACATATTGTATATATACCTCGCCTGTATTGCCTTCTGTCATCTCAACTTGTTGTTCATGAGGATTTTCATCATGCATGGTCATGTCTTCGTAATTCAATAAGTATTGACTCCCGTCATCGTTGCCGGCGATGATATTCATCATTTCCTCCTCCATCATGTTCTCATTTGGGTCGACCATTTCTGGGAATATTAAAATGTATATATAATATGATCGAAATTAAAACTAGGGGTTTAATTAGGGGTTTAGGCCGGGTTTAAGGTTTCGGGGTTTGAGGGTTTAGGGTTAGGGTTTCGGGTTTAATTAGGGTTTCGAGTTTTAGGTGACATGTAATCGCCAACATTAAAAATAACATATATTCGTAAAGAGACAATTGAACATTAAAAAAACACGAAGAAGCATATCTGTCAAAATATTTCTATGTGTAAATACATGTTTAAACATATCCAACATGACACATGATTTTCTATGGCATTTCAATATTGCACATGATTTTCTATGAACACATATTTCTAAGAGTAATAAATACACGACATATCCTTGTCACGTGATTTACACACCGTGGACGAGAACGATGACGACGGACAGCAGCGAGGATGACGACGGTTCGGATGACAGTGGACGGCGGCGAGGTCGGTGTGGAGCGGTCACTAGGACTACAGGTCGAACACATATTTGTTAGGTTAAAAAAAACATATATATCTATTCATATTCGTAGGTATATATATATCTATTTCTAAATATATTTATTTTTCTATATATATATCTATTTAATTTTAGGTATATAAATATATTTCTTTTTCATTTCTTTTTTTACACACTCACACACACTGGACACACACGCACACCACGCACACTGCACACGCACACACATGCACAGGCCGTACGGCGGCGGCGCGGACACGACGGCGAGGAGGACACGGCGCGACGTGGACAGACGGCGAGGACGACGCCGTACGGCGCGGAGGGCAGAGTGAGGCTGAGGAGGACGGCGGCGCGGAGCTCGACGGCGAGGAGGACGGCGGCGTGGAGCTCGGCGGCGAGGAGGACGGCGGTGCGGAGCTCTCGACGGCGAGGAGGACAGCGGCGCGTGGAGCTCGACGGCGAGGAGGACGGCAGCGCGGAGATCGATGGCGAGGAGGATGGTGGCGTGGAGCTCGACGGCGAGGAGGACGGCGGCGCGGAGCTCGACGGCGCGGACAGAGGCTCGACGACGAGGTGAGCTCGAGGGCGGCGGTTCAGACGGAGGCGGGGCAACTACGCGTCGATCTGGAGAAGATGGGAGGGCACTGTGCCCTGTGCCCTGTGCCCTATATACCATGGAGGGATTTTAGTCCCGAGGCGTATTACGCACCGGGACCAAAGGGTCTTTAGTCCCGGTGCGTAATACGCCCCGGGACTGAAGGGTTGGACCTTTAGTCCCGGGCCGTCTTACGCACCGGGACTAAAGGGGTCTTTAGTCCCGGTGCGTAAGACGACCCGGGACTAAAGGGTTCTTTCCCGCCACAGTTTTGGGTTTTCAGTATTTTGGGTTTTGTATTAAGTTTCCACTATATAAATATGTCGTAATTCTTATTAATTGCATAGTAAATTGAACATTAGGCATAAAATTACTTAAAAATAACAGTAGTATATCCTTTAACCTTATTGTATAGTAGAAAATTTTGTAGCATAAATTCTTTTCTTTTTTTATAATAACGAATATAAATGTAAATAACCATTCATATTTGGTTAATGCAAAAATGTAATGTTCAATTTAAATTTTAAAAATTATTGGCTTTCAATACAAAATTTATTGGCATATCATTTGGACGTTAATCTTTTGTTTAAAACCTAAACAATCATTGCCCAATTTTGTTCTACGCGACAGATGCAGTAGTTTTAGATTTTTAAATTTAGTTTTTTTTAAATTTATCTTAAATCTTTCTAATTGAATAGAAAATTAAATATTTGATATACTTTCTTTTAAAAGTTAGTATGAGATTATTTTTGCTTTAGTTTACAGAAGAAAATGTTAAATTTTAGTATCTTCTTATATGTATTTTGATGATTCACATCTTGAGAGAAGCACATAAATCAATGATCACTACTACTAAATATATAAATCCATTATCAAATAAATGAAGTCTTAATTAATTAATTATTACATAATATATTTACAACCCACTATTAAGCGGGCACAATTGTGAACCTCCTCTTGACATATGTTCCTTGGTTATGATCATTCCTTAACCATGGAGTTTCCTCATTGTTTAACAAAATGCTTGGGTCTTTGTTCACTTTGAATGGCGGAATTCGATCATCTCTTTCATAATCACCTGACATGTCTGACTTGTCCTCAATTCCGACAATGTTTCTTTTCCCTGAAAGAACTATATGGCGCTTTGGCTCGTTGACGATCGAGTTGTTATTATTTTTCCCTCTTTATGGTTTTGTAGACATGTCTTTCACATAGAACACTTGACTCACATCTGCGGCAAGGACAAATGGTTCGTCTTTGTACCCAATATTGTTGAGGTCCACTGATGTCATCCCATACTCCTTGTCGACTGTTACCCCACCTTCGGTACCGGTCATCTTGACCCATTTACACCGGAACAAAGGGACTTTAAAATCAGGTGCGTAGTCTAGTTCCCATATGTCATGTATGCGGCCATAATATGTTTGTTTGTTCCCATTTGGATCCATGGCATCCACGCATACACCACTGTTTTGGTTGGTGCTCCTTGCGTCTTAGGCTACTGTGTAAAATGTATTCCCATTGATCTCGTACCCTTTGTACGTGCTGATATGCCACGATGGTTGTCTGGCCAACAAATAAAGCTGCTCATCTATGTTGTCATCACCCTGACATTGTTTTCGCAACCAATCGCCGAAGGTTTGCATGTGCTGACGTGTAATCCAAGATTCACTCTTCTCGGGCCACTTGGATCGAAGGAAATCCTTATGTACCTCGATATATGGATCTACCAATGAGGAGTTCTGTAGAACTGTGTAGTGTGCTTTATCGAAGTAATCGTCTCCTGTACCGATATATGTTTTCTTCCCTAGTGTTCCCTTGCCACTGAGTCTGCCCTCGTTTCGCGATTCGGGAACGCCAATCGGGTCAAGGTCTGGAATAAAGTCCACACAAAACTCTATGACCTCCTCTGTTCCACAGCCCTGGGCGATGCTTCCTTCAGGCCGAGAACGGTTATGAACATATTTTTTCAGGACACTCATGAACCTCTAGAATGGGAACATGGTGTGTAGGAACACAGGACCGAGAATAATGATCTCCTTGACCAGGTGAACTAGGAGGTGTGTCATGATATCAAAGAAGGATGGAGGGAACACCAACTCAAAGCTGACGAGACATTGAATGACATCATTCTGCAAAGTAGAAAGTTCCTTTGGATTAATTGCCTTTTGTGAAATTGAATTGAGGAATGCACATAGCTTCACGGTGGCTAGACGTACATGTGGAGGTAGAATTCCTCTTAGAGCAACAGGAAGCAATTGGGTCATAAGCACATGGCAGTCATGGGACTTCAAGTTTTGGAACTTCTTCTCTGGCACATTAATTATTCTCTTTATATTGGAGGAGAATCCAGATGGGACCTTGATGCTGTTAAGGCATTCAAACATGCTTTCCTTTTCTTCTCTGCTAAGAGTGTAGCTAGCAGGGCTTAAGTACTGGCGCCCGTCATCTGTCTTCTCCGGATGCAAGTTGTCTCGTTCTTTCATGCGCTGCAAGTCCTGTCGTGCTTCAAGTGAATCCTTAGGCTTTCCATAGACACCCATGAATCCAAGCAGGTTCACACAAAGGTTCTTTGTTAGGTGCATCACATCGATCGCATGGCGGACCTCTAGGACATGCCAGTAGGGTAGCTCCCAGAATATGGACTTCTTCTTCCACATGGGTGCGTGTCCCGAAGCGTCTTTGGGAACAGGTTCACTGCCCCATCCCTTTCCAAATACTACTTTCGTATCCTTCACCATTTCAAGTATATCATCTCCAGTTCTGTTACGAGGCTTGGTTTGGTGGTCTGCCTTACCTTTAAAATGTTTGCCTTTGTTTCTTACTGGGTGGCCCACAGGAAGAAACCGACGGTGCCCAACATACACGACCTTCCGACAGTTTTTCAAAAATAAACTATCAAGGTCTTCAAAACAGTGTGTGCATGCATTATATCCCTTGTTTGTCTGGCCTGAAAGATTACTTAGAGCCGACCAATCATTGATTGTTACGAACAATAAGGCTCGAAGGTCAAAGTGTTCCTGTTTGTACTCATCCCACACGCGTATGCCTGGTTTGCTCCATAGAAGTAGAAGTTCTTCAACTAATGGCCTCAGGTAGACATCGATGTCGTTCCCAGGTTGCTTCGGCCCTTGGATGAGCAACAACATCATAATGAACTTCCGCTTCATGCATAACCACGGAGGAAGGTTGTAGATACATAGAGTAACTGGCCAAGTGCTATGACTACTGCTTTGCTCTGCAAAAGGATTAAAACCATCCGTACTTAAAGCGAACCTCAAGTTTCTAGCCTCATCTGCAAACTCTGGGAATTCTCTGTCTATCGCTCTGCACTGGGATCCATTAGCTGGGTGCCTCAGCATATTGTCTACCTTACGGTCTTCTTTATGCCACCGCAACATCTTTGCATTGTCCTTATTTCTGAACAAACGTTTCAAACATGGTATTATAGGAGCATACCACATAACCTTGGCAGGGATTTTCTTCCTGCTTGGACGTTCTTCACCCTCTACGTCGCCAGGATCATCTCGCCTTATCCTATACCGTGATGCTTCACATACTGGGCATGCATCCAAATTCTCGTATTCCTCCCCACGGTACAGGATGCAGTCTTTAGGACATGCGTGTATCTGCTGGATTTCTAATCCCAAAGGGCAGACGACCTGTTTTGCTTCGTACGTAGTGGTGGGCAATTCGTTCGCTTTCGGAAGCATCTTTTTTATTATCTTCAATAATTGCCCAAATGCCTTATCAGATGTACCATTCTTTTCCTTCCATTGCAGCAGTTCCAGCGTAGTACCCAGCTTTTTTTGGCCATCTTCAGCAGTGGGATATAACAATTTCCTATGATCCTCTAGCATGCGCTCAAACTTGACCTTCTCCTTGTCACTTTCACATTCACTTTGTGCATCACGAATGGCATCACCAAGAGCATCAAAATCAGCTGCCACATCTTCTGTCGCTGTCGCATCTTCTTCACCATCTCCCCCCACTACATCATCATCAAAGGCACCGTACTGAGCAATAATATCAGCGTTGGCCAATTCTTCTTCACCTTCTTCACCATCATCCATTACAACCCCCCTTTCTCCATGCTTCGTCCAACAAATATAGTTTGTTACGAAACCCGACTTCAACAAATGCATATGAAGAGTCCTTGGACATGAATATTCTTTCAAATTCTTACAGACGGCGCATGGGCAGCACATGAAACCATCCTGCTTGTTTGCCTCAGCCACACCTAAGAAATAGTGCACGCCAGAAATGAACTCTTTGGAGCAGCGATCGACATTATACATCCAATTGCGTGACAACATCTGCATTAAATATTACAACCATGCACTTAGTAGTTTTCCATGTTATTGCACAACACTCATGACATCACATGATTGATTAATAATTCAAACAAGCTTGACTACAACATAATTAGTTCGTGTCCGATCCCAACTAAAATAGACAGATCATTCGCTTCATCAGCAATGAGAGGAAGATCCGGCCGCAAACGCTTCCGATCCCGATGATGAGAGGCTGAGGACCAGGTCACGGTTGCCATCTACTATATCCATGCTCATTTTTTAAACTATTACATGCAAACTCCTAATTTTCTAAACAATTATAAATAAAAAAGACTCTAAATTTTTCTATTTAGATAATCGAAAAATATGATATAACAATACCAATTTCTATCATATTCAAAAGACATGGTAGGAGATTAAAATAGTTACCTCTAAATACAAAGAGACGATGACGAAGTCGAAGAAGATCGCCAATTGACGCCGGAGACGAAGAACAATGAAGAACAAGCAAAAACAAGCAATAGCAACAGCAAGAACAAGCAATGCAAGAAGCTTCACTGAAATTTGAATGTCTCTGGCTCGGGGGAGGAAGAAGTTGGCTGGTTATAAAACCAGGAGCTTTAGTCCTGGTTCGTATTAAAAACTGGGGCTAAAAGATGATCATTTATCCCGGGGCAAGCCACAAACCGTGGCTAAATCTTTAGTCCCGGTCCGTGGCATAAACCGGGACTAAAGAGTGCCCTTTAGTCCCGGCTGGTAACAAGGACCGGGACTAAAGGGTCCCCGCCCCGGCAGCTCTGCGCAGTAGCCGTTGGGGCAGACCCTTTAGTCCCGGTCCGTGAAACCGACCGGGACTAAAGGGTTTATTAGTCCCGGGCGTCAAAAAAGCAGAGACTAAAGACGATTTTGAGAATCGTCCTATGACCCTGTTCTGTAGTAGTGTAATCTTCTTGATCTTCACATCAAATTCATTTTGAGCTCTCTTGGCAAACTTCTTGAAGGAAGGGGTTTCTTCAGATTTATCATGAAGAAAGAATACCCAAGTTTACCGGGAGTAGTCATCAACAATCACTAGGCAATAGTGGTTTCCTCCCAAACTTGCATATGTTGTTGGCCCGAATAGATCCATATGAAGAAGCTCTAACTCTCTTGATGTTGATACGAAGGCTTTGGTTGGATGAGTATTTGCAACTAGCTTGCCGGCTTGACATGCACTACACAATTTGTCCTTCTCAAATTTGACATCCTTCAAGCCCCTAACCAAATCTTTCTTCAATAGCTTGTTGAGAGTGTTCATTCCCACATGTGCCAACCTTCTATGCCATAGCCAACCAAGAGATTGCTTAGTGAACAAACATGTCTTCAAGTTGGCTTCTTTGGAGGAGAAATCCACTAAGTAGAGATTGTTGTAACGAAATCCTTTGAAGATCACTTGTGCATCATCTTTATTGGTCACAACCACTTCCTTGTCGGTGAACAAACATTGAAAGCCAAGATCACAAAGTTGCCCAATGGATAGCAAGTTGAAGCTCAAATATGCAACAAGAAGCACATTGGAGATGGTATGGTCATTTGATGTAGCCACTTTGCCCAATCCTTTGACATTGCCCTTTGAGTTGTCACCAAATGTTATCTTTTCTTGGTCATCGACATTCTCTTCTAGTGAGGTGAACATCCGGGGATCGCCGGTCATGTGTTGAGTACATCCACTATCAATTACCCAATGTGATCCACCGGTCTTGTAGTTCACCTACACACACAAGAAATCAAGCTTGAGCTTTTGGGACCCAAACTTGTTGTGGTCCCTTAACCTTCTCAACTAGTGACTTAGCAACCCAAATTTGCCTTGGCCTATTCTTGTTAGGTGGCCCCATAAACATAACTTTCACTTTGCCACTAGAATCTTGTCTAAGCATGTAGTGAGCATTGAAAGCAAAGGGCCTAGCATGCTTGGGGAAGGGTGTGGGCTTTGGCTCCTCACAAGCATGAGCAAAGTGTCCTTCCTTTCCACACTCATAGCATCTCCTAGTCTTCTTCTTCTTTGGCTTTGTGATGCTTTTGCGTTGCTTCATCTTCTCTTCAAGAAAGCCAATGCCATTTCTATTGGTCTTCATGACGGTGTTCATGAGAAGCTCACTTTGAAGACATTGACCCTTGGTGAAGTTCCTCAAACCGGTGGTGAGGTGCTCTTTCTCCTTCTTGAGCTTGTCATTCTCTTGTTGAAGTTCCAATTGAGATGGTGTCATTTTGTAGTCCCTCTCCATCTTCAATCTCTTGTTCTCTTCTTTTAGCATGTCTAGCTCAAGTGTCATGCTATAGTCATCATCATGAGATTGAATGACAACTTGCTTGGTGGTTGAAAGCTTCTCTAGATCAACCTTGAGCTTTGCATTCTCATTCTTTATCTTGACATAGTCATCATAGTGATCGGCTTCAACCACTTTCTTGCCCTTGCCACTAGCACTTTGCTCAACATGCTCACTAACCAAGTCCTCACAAGATGTTGCTATGTCACACTTAACAACAAGGTTAGGAGCATCATGTGTCTCATGTGAAATCATATCATAAGCAATGGTGAGAGTATCATAATCTACTTTCACTTGAGTGTATTGTTCCTTAAGCAAAGCATGACTAGTGGAAAGATCACTATGCATCTTATCAAGTTTTTCATTTTTAGCTTTGAGCTCTTTGTTAGAGGACTTGAGCTCCTTGATGGAGGATGACATAGTAGCAAGTTCATTTTTCAACTCCTCACTAGCATGCATAGCATTGTCATATTTTTCAACAAGAGCATCATTATCACGAGCAAGCCTATCATTCTTAGCTCTAGTCTTTCTTATGATTTTAGTGTAGTCAGCAATTCAACAAGTTCATCATAAGAAGGAGCTTTGAACCCTCCATCACTATCATCATCACTAGAGTCATCATCACTTTGTACCTTCCGGTCACCATTTGCCATAAGGCATAGGTGTGTAGAGGATGATGGCGGTGGTGGTGGTGGTGTAGAGGTCCCAATGACTAGAGCGGCCACCTTCTCCTTCTCATCATCACTATCTTCATTGGATGAGCCACCGGAGGAGTCAATGTCGGTGAGCCAATCACCAACAATGTAAGCCTTGCCCCCTTTCTTGTGGTATTGCTTCTTCTTCTTGCCATCCTTCTTGTAGGGCTTCTCATTCTTCTTCTCATCTTCGCTAGATGAGTCATCTTTCTTGCCCTTGTTCTTGTTCTTGTAGCTCTCTTTCTTGGGCTTGGGGCATTGATGAGCAAGATGGCCAAGATCACCGCAATTGTAGCAATCCATTTCGGATATTGGCCTTCTCTTGCTACTTGTGAAGAACTTCTTCTTTCTTGAGTCAAAGTTGACTCCATTCTTGTGAAGCTTCTTCAACATCTTGGTGGTCTTCTTCACCATGAGAGCAATGTTGGAATCATCTTCATCATCGCTTGTGCTTTCATGATGCACCTCAATAGCCTTGGACTTGCCCTTCTTTTCATGGCTTGCTTTGAAGGCCAAGTCCTTCTTCTTGTCGGTGGAAGAACCACCACTTGGTGTGATGTGCATGTACATCTCATGAGCATTGATCTTCCCCAAGACTTGTGTTGGTGTAGATGTGGAAAGATCACCTTGATGTAGCACCGTCACAATGTGTCCATACTTGTCAATGGGAAGGACACATAAGATCTTCCTCACAACATCGGATGGTTGCATTTGTGTGAGGCCAAGACCATTGAGCTCCTTCACAAAAACATTCAAGCGTGAGTACATTTCATTTGCATTTTCATGAGCAAGCATTTCAAAAGAGTTCATCTTTTGCATAACCAAATGATAATGCTCCTCATGATCACTCTTGGTTCCCTCATGGAGCACACAAATGTTTTGTCATAGATCATGGGCATTTTTGTGGTTCCGAACGCGATTGAACACTGTTGACACTTCTTAACGTCGCTACCAAGAATAGGGTTTGAATCTATCCCCGGCAATGGCGCCAGAAATGCTTGTAGACTCTTGCTAACGTCGTCACTGGGAGTAGACTATGAATCTATCCCCGGCAACGACGTCAGGAAGGTTTGTTGATACTTCTCAATATGAGAAGTATAACTAACTATTCGTATGACTATTGGAAGGTTCCGCAAGCGTACAGAATAAGTCTATTGTAGCACTTCACCCGGGAGTAACCGAGTATCGTATTTATTTCCACAGGGAAGCTACTATGGCAGAACTAACACTAGGACTGCTATGAACAACTAGTGATTCTAGCAGGGTTGATCGAGTTGTATGAAAGGGGGGTTGGTTCCTACTACTACTAAAAATAAAAGAAAGAGAAAAGAAAGACTAACTAATCCTAACCTAAATCGGCGGGGTCTGGCCGATGAACAGATTAATGTTTTCCTACACACTAACGATCACAACTAACTTAGCAATAAAGGTTTTATCTAGTTCTTCGAACCGTACACACCCTCTGGACTATTTACCTCAGACGTGCACAACGAGGTTTATGATTTAAAAACTAACCCAACTACGTGGTGGAATTCAAGGCTCCCAGGGCTGTCACCACCTGTTTGCTACCACAGCTATCCGGGGGGCTAGCCACAAACTAAGGTATAACTAGTCTAAGCACCGCGCTTACACTAATATATACTACTCTAATCTTGCGTCCAAAACTAGAGCACTGATTACACTAGATATAGACTAAACACTAAGCTATCTATGATCGAAAGCACTCAACAAGAACAATAAGTAAAGAACTTAAATAAATGCTGAAAGTAGAAGAACACTAAGATAAATGAAGGAAGAATTGGAACTATACCAGAGACTTGGAAGATCCTCTATTACAGCTCCAGCTCTTCTCTTCTATACTCTCGCTCTCACTCTAAGTCTCTCAACTAGAGTGTTCCTTCACCAGAGCTTCGCTTACAAGAGAGTGGGATATGAGGTGAGGTCTGAGTATAAATGAGCTCGGGGGGTCCTATTTATAGCCTAAGGGACCTAGGGGGTGCTAATGGGCCTAGGGTTGGTAAGTGGGCTGGCGGGCGCCAACCCTAGGTGGCGGGCGCCACCTCCCTAGCCCTTGGATGCACCGCCTCTTCATCAACGGTATCCAGGAGGTCCTCAAATCGGTTAGGGTTCGGTTAGGGTTGTCCCATAACCGTCACTTAGGCCTTGATCCATGTGACATTGCCTCTTAGCCCTTGGATGATCTGACTTGAGTGAGCAACGGCTGCAATTGAGCATGGAGAGCTTCCCCTGGATCAGTGACGTGGCAGGGGGGGAGTTTGGGCTTCTCCCCCCTGGCGGCCGCTAGCTAGGGGTGGCGGGCGCCACCCCTCCTCGGCCCAGAGTGAGCCCAGGCACGAGTGCTTGCTCCTGGTGGGTCCATTTGGTCATTTTGCTCAAAAAACCCTGCAATTTTCTGCATTCAAATAAATCTCAAGGACAAGTGGAAATCGTTAGTTTATAAAAGGTTTTTGGTTGATTTTAGGCTCTTTTGTTGTATTATATGACCTTGTTGATGCTAGAAATATGACACTTAGTGTGCGTCAACAAACACATCCTTGCATATGCCTCTAAAAAGGATGTTTTTGGCTTTAGCATTCCATTTCTCATTTTCCTCCTCATTAGGAGTAAGGCTTGTGCCTTCCTTGGGCTTGTCAAAGCCGGTGATAGCGGCATCGCGACATTTAATATCAACCGCTTCTAGGTATGACTCCATACGGATTTTCCAATATAGAAAGTCGTCTCCCTCGAACATAGGCGGTGGTCCATCACCCCCGGACATCTTAACTCTAGGCGGTTAAGCCTAAATCGAGAGCACAAGGCTCCGATACCAATTGAAAGGATCAAGATGCCCAAGAGGGGGGGTGAATTGGGCTTTTCTAAAACTTCTTGCAATAATTAAAACCTAACAAGCCCAATTAACCCCCTTGTGCCTACAAGTGTGATGAACTAGAATCAACCAAGCAAAAGATCGAGACTAAGACATTTCTACTCTACCATGGCAATTTAAATAGAGATGAACAAGAAGTAAAGTACGTAATTGAATTGCTCAAATGTAAATGTGTAAGTAAAAGGAGTAGAGATGACACGACGATCTTTTTTCCGAGGTATCGAGGTGTCGGCACACCCCCCTAGTCCTCGTTGGAGCACACCCCCTAGTCCTCGTTAGCCCTTGGATGAACTGACTTGAGTGAGCAACGACTGCAATTGAGCATGGAGAGCTTCCCCTGGATCAGTGACGTGGCAGGGGGGAGTTTGGGCTTCTCCCCCCTGGCGGCCGCCAGCTAGGGGTGGCGGGCGCCACCCCTCCTCGGCCCAGAGTGAGCCCAGGCACGAGTGCTTGCTCCTGGTGGGCCCATTTGGTCATTTTGCTCAAAAAACCCTGTAATTTCCTGCATTCAAATAAATCTCAAGGACAAGTGGAAATCGTTAGTTTATAAAAGGTTTTTGGTTGATTTTAGGCTCTTTTGTTGTATTATATGACCTTGTTGATGCTAGAAATATGACACTTAGTGTGCGTTAACAAGCTCCCCCAAGCTTACCTCTTGCTCGTCCTCGAGCAAGCATGGACTTCAAATAAATTTTGGAAACTCAGTGTTTTTGTTGTGTATGCCCATATTATTTTCATCATCATGGAATTGGTAGCCTTCCCTGCACTCAAGATTAGAACAAAAGACCAGCAAGAAAGAAGGTTTGTCTTTCCCTTGCCTATTTTGCAAATCAAGATATGTGGAGTTTTTGAAGTTTTGCTCAAAAGAAAGCATGCTTAGTAACTTCTGTGGCTCACTCGATCAGTCATGTTTGTATGTGGAAATGGAAGAATCATCCTCTCACTAAGGCTTTATGTGGGGTTTAATGGGTAGGATAAAAGTGAGCATGCAATGCTAGCATAATTTTGCCAAGTTAGACAATTGGAGCAAAGGAGCAACAAGTCATAGGTTCAGACCAGGAATGTGCAAGTGTGTGGTATTTATTGTGGCTAATATTTTCATGGCATTTCTCCTTTCTATCTCATTTGAAGGATCATGGCTATGAATGAGAGCTTTTGCTCTTTTGGATATTCCCTTCTTTCTTAGAGCACTTTGCTCTTTTTTTTCTTTTCTTTCTAGAGCACTTGCTCTTTTTTTTGAAGGAAGGAAGATAGCCATGTCCCTGAGATTTCATTATGGAGCATGATATTTTGCCATGAAGTATTCCTAACAGTGAATGGAAATAAAGGCATGTTGTGTGCGTATTCTCAGTGTAAGAATAGCACTATATAGGTGGGTGCAAGTGAATTCCTTGGTCTTAAAGATATGACAAGTTTCTCTACCATGTCTATCAACAAAAGTCTAACAAGGTTCAATACTAGCATGCAGCAAGTGGAAGCTCCTACTCTAAGAGTAAAAATTATTTGGCTTTGGTAGGACTTTCTTTGCCACAGAAGTACTTAGAGCAAGTTTTTAGAATTTTCCCAAATAATTACTCCACAAACTTAACTTGCTCAAGACAAAGTAGAAACTTACTTCCCCTTTACTTAATCTAATGCTCATGTCTCAAGTTTAGTTCAAGCATACGTTTTCCCATGATGACTCTAATGCATGGCATACATTTTTATTCATTAAAAGGACTTATGGTGAGAGCGTTTCATTTATTGCTACTTATTTATTACTAATAAATTATTAAGCTGGAAATTAACTAAGATAGAACTTAAATTTAAATTACTGAAATAAATAAAAATAAAACTGACAGAAAATAAAGACGGGTTGTGATACTTACCTCGATGACGGGGGTCCTCCCCCAAGCTGGCTTTTGGCGTGGTTGGGTCACATCCATCCTTGACGACGGTACATGTCCTCCCAGTTCTGCTGGTTCTGCTGCAAGAGAGAAGAAATATTACCCAGTTCTCCACCAGTTTCCTGGCGGAATTCCTGGAAATCTTGGTTCAAGTTGTTCAAGTCCTGGCGGATGTTGGCAGAATCCATGGTAAGTCCGCTCATTTGGTGCTGGAGGTATCCCATGTCGCGCATCCACTCGTCCTGGTGAAAGGACGAATGGTGAGCGGCTTGTGGCGAGATTCCCCTGTTGAAAAATTCATCACCATGGCCAGTGTACCTGGTGGATCCACCCAAGGATGAACTTCCCAATTGGGATGAGTGAAGGGACGCCTCAGGGCCGTAATCCCATCGCGGATGTTAGGGTTGCTGCCAATTCGACCCTCCTGCTTGCTGCGAGCCAGGAGGTGTCAAATGGCCATAGTGTGCTGCTTCTTCATACTGCCCTTCATGGAAAGGATTAAACTCCTGCGCCGCTGCTGCGGCTCTTGCGGCCTCTTCTGCGGCACGGGTCTGTGCTCGCGTCCTCCTCCTGGGAACCTACACAATGTTTTCTCGGGCCAACCTACGGTTTTGCTCCACCTCGGTTTCCAGGGCCAGAAGCAATGTGGGTGCATTAACCAACCAAAGTGACAAGTTAGGAAGAGCGATTTTATTCACATAATCTTGGTAGATCATGTGAATCTTGCCAGTTTCCTGGTCTTCTCGCAAGAGGTGTCCTTGCGAGAAATGCTCCACAGTCAGAAGGTCTCGGTCACTAGGGATGTAGGAGTATATGGCAGAGTTCAACAGACCCATGTTAAAGGCTAGTCTAGTTATCCAGGATGTCATTTCAATGTTTCCAGAGCGTTGATTAAATTTGGACCAGTAATCTGCCATGGTCTTGGCAGGTGACACTCTTATGTGGTTAACTAGAGCATAAAGCAGCAGCATTTCCGGCTTTTTGATGGGTCTCAAGTCAGGTCTTGGAAAAAGTGTGATACTAATGTACTTGTGAAAGAACCTGAGCGTGGGGTTGTGGATATTACTTGTACGGGGCAAGCCTGGGTCTCTGTTCCCAGCGATGCTTTTCCAAAATTCATTCCTATTAAAACCCGTACAAGCAGACTCCAGGTTTAGCAAGCATGAATCATCAAAATTTAAGTGCTTGCTAAACTGCCCCCATGAAAGGGTGTGCTCTTCATTAAAAAGCCAGAAAGTTATGTGGGCAGCAGACAATTGCATGGTAGCTAAAAATTCCATTGTGAGGGGCAGGATTCCCTCCTCATTCACCGTCCATGCATTTTCCCATCCCAAGGTTCGAGAAATGTAGAGAAACTCACTGTCCATACCGGTGCGACGTAGCAAGTCGTCGTCGATGCGGCGGGTGTGGACGAACACCCTCTCACTGAGGATGTTACGAGCCTACCGCTCCCGATCACTCTGCCAGATGATGTCATTGACAGAGTTCAGGATGCGGATGGTCGGTCCGACCTGGTGTGTGAACGGGGAGTTCCGATCCATCGACATTGCGTCGGTGGATGGAGTACCCCGCCCGGAGCTTTCCTCATCACTCCCAGCAAAGCGAATGTGGGTGTTCGCTCGTGACGAACTTCCCTCACCCTTGCTCTTCTTCTTGCCGAAGAGGTTCTCGAAAGGGCCCATGAATTATTTGCTAGTGCCTAGGATGGTTGATGTTTTTGTGTTTTGAGTGAGTTGTGGGAACTTGCATGGGGTGTGGGTAGTATTTATTGGATGAGGATGGAAGGGGGGAGGCTGTGAGCCTCACCCTGCTGGCGGGCGCCAGAAAATGGTGGCGGGCACCACCTCCCTTGGCTGAAAATCACTCCCACTCTCCCTCCTTTCACCTAATGCTCTCCTTGTCATCTTCCATCACATGTGCACCAGAATTTTTGGGTGGATGTGTGTCCAAAAGATGGAGTCAAGAGGGGAGACATGGAGTGACATGGGAGTGAGTGATTGTATTGAAATGACCAAAGCCTATGGGTCTCTCTTGGTGTTATTAGGGTCTAGGGGGTAGGTATAATAGTCTAGTAATTGGCTAGTGCTCCCTAGAGCCCCCTAGGGTGGCGGGCGCCAGCATGGGGTGGCGGGCGCCACCCCTATGGCAGCCTTAAGCCCCCTAGGTGCTACCTAATCACTCTAGTAAACATCTACTTTGCAGAAAATTAAATTACTTAAGTAAAAACGAAAATTTAAATGAGGGGATAGAAACTTACCTTGTGTTGACGCTCACTAAGTGTCATATTTCTAGCATCAACAAGGTCATATAATACAACAAAAGAGCCTAAAATCAACCAAAAACCTTTTATAAACTAACGATTTCCACTTGTCCTTGAGATTTATTTGAATGCAGGAAATTGCAGGGTTTTTGAGCAAAATGACCAAATGGGCCCACCAGGAGCAAGCACTCATGCCTGGGCTCACTCTGGGCCGAGGAGGGGTGGTGCCCGCCACCCCTAGCTGGCGGCCGCCAGGGGGAGAAGCCCAAACTCCCCCCTGCCACATCCCTGATCCAGGGGAAGCTCTCCATGCTCAATTGCAGCCGTTGCTCACTCAAGTCGGTTCATCCAAGAGCTAAGAGGCAATGTCACATGGATCAAGGCCTAAGTGACGGTTATGGGACAACCCTAACCGAACCCTAACCGACTTGAGGACCTCCTAGATACCGTTGATGAAGAGGCGGTGCATCCAAGGGCCAGGGAGGTGGCGCCCGCCACCTAGGGTTGGCGCCCGCCACCTAGGGTTGGCGCCCGCCAGCCCACTTACCAACCCTAGGACCATTAGCACCGCCTAGGTCCTTTAGGCTATAAATAGGACCCCCCGAGCTCATTTGTACTCAGACCTCACCTCATATCCCACTCTCTTGTAAGCGAAGCTCTGGTGAAGGAACACTCTAGTTGAGAGACTTAGAGTGAGAGCGAGAGTACAGAAGAGAAGAGCTGGAGCTGTAATAGAGGATCTTCCAAGTCTCTGGTATAGTTCCAATTCTTCCTTCATTTATCTTAGTGTTCTTCTACTTTCAGCATTTACTTTAAGTTCTTTACTTATTGTTCTTGTTGAGTGCTTTCGATCATAGATAGCTTAGTGTTTAGTCTATATCTAGTTTGGGTTCTTGGCTGAGTAATCAGTGCTCTAGTTTTGGACGCAAGATTAGAGTAGTATATATTAGTGTAAGCGCGGTGCTTAGACTAGTTATACCTTAGTTTGTGGATAGCCCCCCGGATAGCTGTGGTAGCAAACAGGTGGTGACAGCCCTGGGAGCCTTGAATTCCACCACGTAGTTGGGTTAGTTTTTAAATCATAAACCTCGTTGTGCACGTCTGAGGTAAATAGTCCAGAGGGTGTGTACGGTTCGAAGAACTAGATAAAACCTTTATTGCTAAGTTAGTTGCGATCGTTAGTGTGTAGGAAAACATTAATCTGTTCATCGGCCAGACCCCGCCGATTTAGGTTAGGATTAGTTAGTCTTTCTTTTCTCTTTCTTTTCTTTTTAGTAGTAGTAGGAACCAACCCCCCTTTCATACAACTCGATCAACCCTGCTAGAATCACTAGTTGTTCATAGCAGTCCTAGTGTTAGTTCTGCCATAGTAGCTTCCCTGTGGAAATAAATACGATACTCGGTTACTCCCAGGTGAAGTGCTACAATAGACTTATTCTGTACGCTTGCGGAACCTTCCAATAGTCATACGAATAGTTAGTTATACTTCTTATATTGAGAAGTATCAACAAACCTTCCTGACCCCGTTGCCGGGGATAGATTCATAGTCTACTCCCAGTGACGACGTTAGCAAGAGTCTACAAGCATTTCTGGCGCCGTTGCCGGGGATAGATTCAAACCCTATTCTTGGTAGCGACGTTAAGAAGTGTCAACAAGCATTTCTGGCGCCGTTGCCGGGGAAGCAATTGGCTAGAATTAATTCTTTGTGATTTCTATTGAATTAACCCCCGTAGTTCTAGCGGGTATATATATATTGTTCGTTGTTTGTGATCGTTCAAGTAGTCATGGCTGGATTCAATCTTCCGAGCGACTATCAAGAAGATCCTGAGGCCATTCTTAGGAGAGCGAGAGCTAATCTCACTCCTCCAAGGAAGAACCTGGAACTTCGCGAGAGGAGTTCGATGAGACAAGAATCCCAGTCAAGTGTGACTGACGAACCAAGCTGCTCTAATGATCAATCAACATCGACGCCGACCAAAACACTCTGTGAGTATTCCATGCCCACTCTTGCTCACATTCCAGTGTTACCTT
Source organism: Coix lacryma-jobi var. lacryma-jobi (assembly GCA_009763385.1). Taxonomy (NCBI): domain Eukaryota; kingdom Viridiplantae; phylum Streptophyta; class Magnoliopsida; order Poales; family Poaceae; genus Coix; species Coix lacryma-jobi. Next base: position 118,775,747 of record CM019830.1, on the reverse strand, counting down.
CTACTAGCAATGTAGATTTTGAGCTTAAACCTCACTTGATACGTATGGCGCAAGCTATTGCATTTAATGGCAAACCTTCCGAGGATGCCAATGCTCACCTCTGGGATTTTCTGGAGATATGTAGTACAATTTCTGTGCAGAGAGTTTCACAGGATGCCATCAGACTTCGTCTTTTTCCATTTTCATTAGTGGAAAAAGCGAAGCAGTGGTTCCTCTTCAACTCTGGACACCTGCTGACGTGGGTGAGATGCGCGGATCAATTCCTCAATAAGTTTTGCCCGATAAGTCGGACTATTCTTGTCCGCAGCAAGATTTCCAACTTTGGACAGGGAGACGAAGAAACAATCACTGATGCTTGGGAGAGACTACAAGAGTATGTTAATTACTGTCCTCACCATGGTATACAAGACTGGTATTTAATCCAGAGCTTCTACAATGGACTCCAGCAAGAATCCCGACATCAAATTGATGCTGCCGCCGGAGGTGCATACGTCTCTCTCACTATAGAGAAGGCAACCGATCTGATCGAGACAATGGTGGCAAATCAAGGATGGACAGAAAATCGTGCTAGAAGTAAGTCTAAAATCAAGCAAGTTGATTCTGTTACCCTGGAAACTTTGATAAAGTAGCTAGAGCAAAGACTAAATGAGAAGAGAGATCGTGCCGCAAAGGAGTACTACGCCAAGCAAAGGGTTGTTTTGTCAAGTGAAGGTCAAGCAGAAATTAAGAAAGAGGATGCCAAATCCCTTCTTAATAATGGTGGCTACGGAGAACCTCCAATTCCAATGATCCAACAATGGAATAACAAAGGTATGCCTCAAACCTCCGTATTTAATTCTCCTTTTGGAAAATTAGTTTCTAATCAAGGTAGAATTAATGATAGCATAAATAGCAAATTAATTGAACATGATAAAATGTTAGAAGGAATTTATGCTAGACTAAAGGATTTTTCTGAAGCATTTAAGGAACAAATTAGTTTTAATAAGAGATTGGAGCAAAAGGTAGATGACATTAAATCTCGAATCAAATACCACGAGGGATTAAAAGTTGTAACCACGAGAGGCGGTAAAACCACTCGTGATCCACCTCATCCTAATTTGGTTCCTAGTAATACTGCTTCAAAGAAAAATTTTATTAATGTTGAAGAAGACGAAGAAGAGGAGACCCCAGCTGAGCCTTCATCCAAGGTACGCACTGCTCCTCATGAATTCTATGATACACATGTATTACCTTTTCCAGATCGAAGCAGGAATCCAACGGAAGACGACCAATTCAAGAAATTTGTCGAGGTAATTCAAAAATTATATATACATGTGCCATTCATTGACGCTATGCAGGTTCCAACTTATGCAAAATATTTGAGAGACATGCTCAATAAGAAGAAACCAATTCCAATTAGGGAGGTGGTTAAATTGACTGAAGATTGCAGTGCAGTCATTTTAAACCAACTCCCAGAAAAGAAGCAGGACCCAGGAAATCCAACGATCTCATGCTCAATTGGAAAGCAACACTTCAAGCATGCACTCTGTGATCTGGGAGCAAGCGTCAGCGTCATGCCCAAGGTAATTTTTGATAAATTAAATCATCATACCTTGTCCCCCACTTCTATGTGTTTGCAGCTAGCCGATCAATCGCTCCGATATCCCGCGGGAATAGCAGAGGATATTCCGGTGAAAATCCGGAATCTCTTTGTCCCGGTGGATTTCGTGGTTCTGGATATTAATCCCGACCACCGGACGCCATTGATCTTGGGACGACCATTTCTGAGCACTGCAAAAGCCACCATTGATGTAGGAGCTGGAGAAATTCAGCTCCACATCAGTGGAAAGGAGGAGAAATTCGAGTTCACACCGCGACCGGAAAAACACCCGTCGTCAAAGTTCATCGGTGCCGACAATCCACCGCAACCACCGTGAAGGCGACACTAATCGAGAATCCAAGGCGGCTAACCAAGGTAAGTTAAGCCAAGGTAAGTTTTTATCCCCTCATTTAAATTTTCGTTTTACTTAAGCAATTTAATTTTCTGCAAAGTAGATGTTTACTAGAGTGATTAGGTAGCACCTAGGGGGCTTAAGGCTGCCATAGGGGTGGCGCCCGCCACCCTAGGGGGCTCTAGGGAGCACTAGCCATTTACTAGACTATTATACCTACCCCCTAGACCCTAATAACACCAAGGGAGACCCATAGGCTTTGGTCATTTCAATGCAATCACTCACTCCCATGTCTCTCCATGTCTCCTCCTCTTCACTCCACCTCTTGGACACATCTCCACCCAAATATTCTGGTGCACTTGTGATGGAAGATGACAAGGAGAGCATTAGGTGAAAGGAGGGGTGAGTGGGAGTGATTTTCAGCCATGGGAGGTGGCGCCCGCCACCATTTTCTGGCGTCCGCCAGCAGGATGAGGCTCACAGCCTCCCCCTTCCATCCTCAGCCTATAAATACTACCCACACCCCATGCAAGTTCCCACAACTCACTCAAAACACAAAAACATCAGCCACCCTAAGCACTAGCAAAGAAGTCATGGGCCCTTTCAAGAACCTCTTCAGCAAGAAGAAGAGCAAGGGTGAGGGAAGTTCTTCATGAGCGAACACCCACATTCGCTTTGCTGGGATTAATGAGGAGAGCTCTGGGCGGGGTACTCCATTGTTGGCACAAAAAGTGGCGCACTGTACCAACACACAACAAGCCGAAGGAAGCTGGCTTCAAACGTGGCCCGGGTGCTCAGAAGTCCGGTGTGTGCCAGTCAGTTTGCCCTGCAACTAACAAGGGAAAGAAACTGTTAAATACAAAGCTGGAACGTGCCGGGTATGACCTGACAGTTCCAAAATATACGGCCCTAAAGCCATTTACGACGACATATAGCTATGAAAGCTATCTGCCAACAGGTTTAAAGATTGTTCGGCAATATGAACAGAGTTTTGTGAATAACAGGTTGCCGAACACGTTTACATGAGAATTGTATTTGCATGATGTATTAAATATAAGTTAAAGCTTAACCAATCTCGATTGTACAACCGAGTTGGGGTCCATGGGGATTGAACATACAAACTAAGTGTTGGCACCAAAAGTGGCGCACTGTGCCAATCACACAGCAAGCCGGAGAAGCTGGCTTCAATTGTGGCCCGGGTGCTCGGAAGTCCGGTGCGTGCCAGTCAGTTTGCCCTGCAACTAACAAGGGAGATAACCTGTTAAATACAAAGCTGGAACATGCCGGGTATGACCAAACAGTTCCAAAATATACGGCCCTGAAGCCACTTACGACGACATATAGCTATGAAAGCTATCTGCCAACAGGTTTAAAGATTATTCGGCAATATGAACAGAGTTACGTGAATAACAGGTTACCGAACACGTTTGCATGGGAATCGTACTTGCATGACGTATTAGATATAAGTTAAAACTTAGCCAATCTCGATTGTACAACCGAGTTGGGATCCATGGAGATTGAACGCACAAACTAAGCATGACTAAGCTAATCTAAAGCCTGCGCCTGCCGCACGACACCTAGCCTTGTCGTAGATCAAACACAATTAACATGCATGAACCCTCACCACGTGGCAATCCAGATACGATCCGATCGGCTATTACGAATAATAGATCTACTGCATGAAAGAAAACGTGAAAGAACAGAGCAGATCTATAAAGATAAAGCCGAACCGAACGGTATCCAGATTGGGCAAAAGTGTTATGATGAGATAAACATAACAAAACATATAACACAAGGTAACTTAATGAATCTATCAGATTGCCAAATCTAACAGAGCCGATAACTATTTTTACTCATGACTCAATCCGCCGCACGGTACAAGGCATAAGCAAAAACCTCCCGTCATAAGCTTAAATCCGCCGCACGATACTAAGCTTAACGTACGAGACTACTTGCACCATATCTAAATCCGCCGCACGATACTAGACATGATAACAAGGTTGCCGGAACTTACGGAGGTCGACGGATCGATGGCCCCTCTCGAAGAACACGACGACACGACTTGGACTCGAAGACGGCACGGGGCCGGGTTGGTTGTATTGATTGTGAACAGATATTACAATGGCCTCAGGGTTTATATTTATACCCTGGTGTCCTACGAGTCCTAGAAGGACACGATTACAACGACAAAACAGGAAACTTATCTAAAATACGATGCCTTTTATTCTAAGCCTCCCTTAATAATCGGCACGTGCTAACAATGACAAGATCTTCTGTTGCCGAATCTTCTGATATGTCGTATTTGTCGCAAACCGGCTTAACCTGAGGTAGCCGACCGCAGCGCCATATTGCCGAACCCGCTCGCCATTGACTAGTCGCCTTTACAGCCTTGCCGAATGCATCGAGTTAGCCGATCGCGTTCGCTGCCTGCCGAATCCCTTAAGCGGTGACTTCTCCCGAACCTGTACTGCACTGGCCCACTTGTCATAATGCAAAAATTATGTGTTAACACATGCCCCCTCAATTTCTGAACAAAGACATTTGTTCTGAAATTGGCCACAAGTCTATCGCGAGCCCTAAACCGGCATTGCTTCAAACTCCGCATTCTCCCCAAATCGCCAATAGCTTCAATCTCCACTTGAGCTCCGTAATGGCAACCCGTGATGAGATTCCAGAGGTAATCTTCACTCCTCCCCTCAATACATTCGGTCAATTCCTATCGGCGTTCGGTTCTTTTAACTTTTCCGGCACATATTTTCTTTTAGGCCCTTAGGGACGAAATTCTAATTCCTTGTGATGCGGATCCCGACTCCTACTTCTTGGGTCCAATGGGAAACCCCAATCCAACCAACATCATCAGGATGGAGACCAACAGAATTCCCTTCAAGCATGGAGTCATTTCATCGAACAGGTGGCGGTACACCTTCAAGAACTGGCCTTTGCCTGCGGTAACTGGTTGGAGGAACTGGTATAGAAGAATCCAGGCGAAATTTGGCCCCTATTGGGAAACTCAAGACATTCATCATGCTCTGGAACTATCTCTGGCTGAAATGCCCAAAAATGAGCCATTACTCATAGCAGCTTCTCATTTTTGGTCAGATGCCCTCAATGCTTTTGTGTTCGGCCATGGTATAATGACAATCACATTAGCTGATGTCTTCATGATGAGTGGCTTGAATATTACTTCGACCATGAATGCTGATGAGCTATTAGAGAAAGTTACCCAGAGGTCCATTGATGTCAGCGTTGGATGGATGAAGTATGTCGAAATCCACAGCAAAGCGCCAAGTCCAGTGACAGAGACAGAGCACAGGGCTTTTCTGAACATGTGGCTGTGCAGATTCATCTTCTGTGGGAGATCCAACGAGCCAACCCTCAACTATATTGCACTGGCTGACAAACTGTCCAAAGGAAAACAAATCCCTCTAGGCAAACTTTTCCTGGGATCCATATACCACATGATGCATCAAATTTCCACTCAAATGTATCATGCCACTCATGCTGACACAGACAGGCTACCGCCAATTGATTGTGTCAATGGCCCTTGGTGGTTTATCCAGATGTGGCTTCAGCTATATATGCATCAAATAGTTGCAGTGCCATTGGACAATCTCAGCTTTCCTTCCAGCAACTTTGCTGAGGATGAAGAGGCCACAGAAAAGGCCTGCCAAACTTATGGGGAAGCAGCCACTGCTATAACCATTAATAAAAGTATTGGCAATCTCTTCAAGTTATTCTTTAAGGGCTTTAGTCAGGTACTCTGGCTACCTTACAGGGAGAATGACAATCTTACTTTCCCTATCAAATTCAGCTTTGATGATGGCTGCACAGATGAAATGGCCACAGGAGTCTTCAACTCATTTATCAGACCCTGCATCCTACCAGCCGAATTCAACAGGGGAAGACAAGTGAAACACACCTATGAGTTCTATCACCCCAATATAGCAGCCAGGCAATTGGGTTGTGGACAGCTCCCTCCAAAACTTATCTTTTCTACTGTCATCAGGCCCAGGGAGCAAATTCAGTCCAAAGAGCAGATGACAATAGGGATGCAGGCCCATCGGGTATTTAGGCTGGGGCAAGATTTGCCAGACTACAAACCAGTACCACTCCACTTGATTCAGTCTGCTCACCCCCTTTTTGAGTCCTGGTGGCAAGAATGGCATGATCATATCTTTAACAGTCCAGTCCACCCCATGTGCCTAGAAGTCCAAGCAGATTTCAACTCTGACAGCGAGGTACAATAACAAGTCATCTACTATTTTAGTGTTCAATCCTTGGGGTTTCTAATTCTTTTAGAATTTCCACAGGACTTCATACCCAATCCTGACACCAGGCCCATCCAATATCATCAAGCTGGTCCAATCACTGTCCTAGGGCACAACGCTCCTTCATTGTCTCGGTTCATGAAATCCCAAGCAGCTTCATCGACCGTCCTTTCAGCTAAAGGAGAGAAAAGAAAGGCCACTGAGGAATCCTCCCGTTCTAGGCACACCAAGACCAAGCAGAACACACCTCCTCCAAAAGTAAGATGCTTTAGCTCTTCCATCACCAGTAACTTATTCCTGATTGGCTTGTATGTCACTACAGGCTTCTTCCTCTGAACAAGAAAACGTTCAAACAACAGTGCCCCCAGTCTTTATTGCCTTGGAAGATGAGCATGCAGACACCAGAGAAATAGACATGATCATCCATAATCCAGATGATGCCAACATCGGTATGTTCCTCAATCACCTCTTCAGCCAGCAGATTTTGCCTCCCTTGACTGATCGATAATTTCACAGATGACACAATCGATGAGACTCTCATTGGTTCAACTCCAGATCCTGCCGGCCAATCTGATCCTCAACCAGATCAAGACCCTGCTAACTTGCCGATCCATCAGGTAAGAATTAATTCCTCATTTCACCCTTTCTTCATACTTTACCTTAATCGGCTAACCTGTCCAAATCAACATAGACTTTCATCAATTCAGCCTCCGAGTATGCATTTGATGTCAATGAGTTCCTGGGCAAAAGAACAGCGGCCGAAAGACCATCGGCAATCGTCCAAGATGTTCTGAGCAACATAACAAATTTTCTGAACCAAGACATCTTGTCCTTAGTCAGAGACGCCGATGAAGTTAAAAATTTCCTCGAGCCCATTGCTGGGGACATTCAAGAAAATCTGAAGCTTCACCTGGAGGCTGTATCTACACTGGATGACTGCTTTGCCAAGGTAAAACGAGCAATCAGAAGCACTGATCTTCGGACTGCCAAGTCTAAGTACACCCAGGAAGTCAATGATTTGTACACTCAGTTCCAAGAAGCCAAGAACTCCCAGGAGACTTTGGAGGCTCAGTTGAAAGAACTGCAAGAAAAGAGATCTGAATTGGAAGTCCAACTAGCCCAGGTCAATTCTGATATTCAATCGTGCACCTCTCGGCTATCGGGTTTACCGAACATCATTGAAACAACATCTTCCAAGCTGTCATCAGTGCTCAATGAGGATATCAAACTTAGCACGAGGCTTTCACAGACACAAAGCACCGAAGAGGAGGACCAAAGGACACTGGAGCATGCTAATCAAGTCAAAGCCGATACTCTTGCGGCTATAAATCAATTCTTGAACAATTGAGATGGCTGTGTAATGAACCTTTAGACTCTGTAATCCTGTGTCAGAATGACTCAAGCATTTTGCATCCAATCGGTTACCGTTCTGATGACATCGTGTTTAACCGTGTGAACCTGTTCGGCAATCCAGCCAGTGTTTGTCCCGAACACCTAAATCGGCAATTTTGCCGAAGCCAGACGCTCTATTCCCCGCCGAACACGTGAGTGCATCCAGACGGTTTGCACAGCCCATTACTGCAGAGGCCCATCTTGGGAAGCAGGAAAACTCTAATCCGCCGGTTGATATTCGGCATAAATCGTCCCCGGAGGCCTGCCTTTTCCCCAATCTTGCATTCGCTCCTCTAGTACTCTCGCCGCCTCGGCTTCCTTGCTTGCTCCGTCCCAGAAAACCCTAACTTTCCGAGTGCAATGGCGAGCCATGATGACCGCGGCAAGCGCCCGGCGACCGAGGAGGCCGAAGGGAGCCGCGCTCGGCGCCTCCGTCAGTGCGGGTAGGATTCCTCGTTTACGTCCTTTGTGGCAGTTTCTTGAAGACTTCGCTCACGCTCGGTTACTGCTCGCTGACAGGATCCCCGTTATCTCTTCCGCCGGCGGGCTTGTTCGGCCTTCTCCAGCGTCGGGGAGGCCAGAGGCTCCACCATCGGGCTCGTCAAGCTCCTCCGACAGCCTCTCCTACCACTCCCATCCTTGGGAGGCGAGCCCGGACCGGGATTCCGACGGCGGCCTTTACGACCACAACGACGCCTTGAACTTCATGGCGCTGCGGGACGAGTCCCGGGAAGAGCTGGCCGCCGTCTCGAAGCAGTACGGGATAGATCAGCTGGAGTGGGAGGACCAGCGCCGACAGTTCTGCGACGCAATCACGGGTATGAACACCCAATCCTAGATCGGCTTTCGGTCGTTCTTGTTGATCTTTTAATCGATCCATTTCAACTCGTCGTTCATAGCACTGTCTGAAGAGCTGGAGCGCTTGAAGATGGCGGCGAACGCCGTCGCAGACCGGGTGAACGCCCAGGGCGACACCGCCAAGGCGCGCCTGGCCAATGTACACGGCCGCGTCGAGCAGGTCGCTCTGCAGGGTGTGCACCATGGCGTGGCGCTGGGGCTGTCGGCGCTAACGGTCCGCGCAGAGGAGGACTTCTCCGTGACGCCGGTTGGCTTCCCCGGCGGGGCATGTCCGGAGGACGTCGAGCAGATCGATGGTTTTCTGGACTCCTACGAGGATCATGCTCGCGCCCTCGCCGCAGTCACCAATCCGCAGACGGTCATCAACAGGATGTTCAGTAACTGATCTGCACCTTTTGCACATTCCCCACTATGAACAATGTTCCATTCTGCTATGTTCATGCGCACAACCTGTTCTCCTGTCCTGCGCTTGTTGAGCGTTTGATTTAACTAGCCGATTGCACAGCACCGCGTGCACTTGGCCCTGTATTTCTGCGTTTTTGTGCTAGAGGCAACACATGCCGTGCCGGCTGTTTTTTGTTCTAAGGACGATAGAACCTATCGGCCATTTTTTGTGCTAAGGGCGATACAACCTTGTATCGGCCGTCGGTGCCCGCTAGTCCTTGATTCCGTTATGCACCGACCTCCACGCTAGGATGAAATCTCTTTAGATAACATCCATTAATTGCCCTAGCAAACTCTTCTCCTTGGAGGGTTTTCAGAATGTACGCATTACCCGGAGCACGTCTCAGAATTCGAAAAGGCCCTTCCCAGTTAGGGGACCATTTGCCGAACACTTTGTCTTTGGTACCGATTGGCAAGATAATTTTCCAAACCAAGTCTCCTTCTTCGAATCCTTTTTCTCTCACTTTCGAGTTGTAGTACTTGGCAACGCGTATCTTGTTCTTTTCAATATTTTCCAAGGCCATGAGACGAATCAAATGCAAATCCTCTAGCTCATCCATCATCAAATCCTTATAATTCTCCTTAGCCAGATCGTTCTGCAATGTAACTCGTCTTGACCCCGACTGCAACTCCCATGGTAGAACTGCGTGATGCCCATAGACCAACTCGTAAGGTGTCGTCTGAGTTGACCCATGACAAGCCATTCGGTAAGCCCACAAAGCTTCGTTGAGCACCAAGTGCCACCTTTTGGGTTTCTCTTCGATCTTCTTTTGAATGATCTTAATCATGATTTTGTTAGAAGCCTCTGCCTGTCCATTGGCCTGTGCATAATAAGGGGAAGAATTATAGAGTTTAATCCCCATCTCTTTGGCAAAGTCACAAAACTCCGAGGAAGTGAACTGAGTTCCCTGATCGGTAGTGATGGACTGAGGAATGCCGAATCGGTAAATGATATGCTCCCTGACGAAAGACACCATGTTTTCTGACGTCACCTTCTTCAATGGGATGGCTTCAACCCACTTAGTGAAGTAATCCGTGGCTAACAGAACAAACTTATGTCCCTTGCTAGATGGAGGGTGGATCTGGCCGATCAAATCAATGCCCCACCCTCTGAAAGGCCAAGGCTTGATGATCGGATTCATGGCCGATGCTGGGGCCCTTTGCACATTGCCGAATCGCTGGCAATCCCGACAACCTCTGTAGTACTCAAAGCAATCTTCGAGCATAGTCGGCCAAAAATATCCAGTCCTCCTGATCAACCATCTCATACGGTGAGCCGACTGGTGTGCACCACATACGCCTTCGTGCACCTCATACATCAGTTTCCTAGCCCCGTCTTGGTTCAGGCATTTAAGCAAAACCCCATCTATGGATTTGTAGTACAATTGATTGTCCAAGAGCGTGAACTTAAGAGCCTTGTACCTGAGTTTTCGGGAGACTTTCCTGGATGGGTCCCTGAGGTAATCGGCAATGTTGTCTCTCCAGTCTTCAATTGCCTGATTATCACTTGGGACTGCTTGATCACCTTCTGGGGTTGTTTGCTCTCCCTCAAGTGCAAAAATGTTTTGATTCTCCCTATACCCGGATGCTGCCTGAGCCAACTGGTTTGCTTCTTCGTTTTGCCCCCTAGGAATATGTTGCAAGGTTGCCGATCGAAACTGTCTTAGGAGCTCTTGGCAACCTTCGAGATATTCCTGCAGCGTGTCGTTCTTGCACTCGTACTTGCCGGTCAATTGCTTGATCACTAATTCCGAGTCACCGAAGATCTCCACGGCGTCTGCCTTAATGTCCACAAGCAACCGCAGCCCTCGGAGCAGTGCTTCGTACTCTGCTTGATTATTAGTCACCGGGTACTCGATCGGTATAGAGTACTTGAAGGGTGCCCCCTTGGGAGAAATCAACACGATCCCGACTCCACCACCTTTGCTGCACGAGGATCCATCAAAAAACAATGCCCAAGGGATAATGGTTACCATGTTAGCATTGGGATCACGGTGGTGAGTGACAAAATCAGCCATAATCTGGCCTTTAACAGCCTTTGCCGATTCAAAACGCAAATCAAATTCAGAAAGGGCCAAAACCCATTTGCCGATCCTTCCACTTAAAATCGGCATTGATAACATGTGCTTGATTACATCAAACTCTGATACTACCACGCATTCGGCATTCAGTAGATAGTGCCGAAACTTGGTACAGGAATAGAAAACGCACAAGCACAACTTTTCCGTAGCCGAATACCTTGTTTCGGGGTCCAGTAGCTTTCGGCTAAAATAGGCTACGACTCTCTCTTTTCCTTCGAATTCTTGCATGAGGGCCGACCCTATCGTTAGGTTGTCGGCCGCCACGTACAACTTGAAAGGCTTGTCGAGTTGTGGAGGAACCAACACTGGTGGCGCCTTCATGTATTCTTTGATTTCATTGAAAGCCTTCTGTTGCACGTCACTCCACACGAACTCCTGATCTTTCTTGAGCCTCAACAGTGGAGAGAATGGTAACACGCGCTCGGACAAGTTGGATATGAACCTCCTGACAAAGTTGATCTTGCCGAGCAGTGATTGCAGTTCCCTGAGATTGGTCGGCGGCACTACCTTATCAATTGCTTCCATGCTCTTTTTGCCAACCTCGATACCTCTTTTGTGGACTAAGAATCCCAGAAACTCACCGGCCGACACCCCAAACGCACACTTGGTTGGATTCATCTTCAAACCATGTTTCCTTGTGCACTCCAGGGTCTTCCTTAAATCGGCTAAGTGTCTTTCTTTGCTTCTCGACTTGACTACCACGTCATCAATGTATATCTCTACCACTCTGCCGATCAACTCATGAAATATGTAATTCATGGCCCGCTGGTAAGTAGCACCGGCATTTTTTCAAACCAAAAGTCATGACAACCCATTCAAACAACCCTAAATGGCCAGGGCACCTGAAGGCGGTCTTTGCCACGTCCTCCGCGGCCATGAAGATCTGGTTGTATCCCGCATTGCCGTCCATAAAGCTTATAATTTCAAAACCGGCCGAAGCATCTATTAGCAAATCGGCCACGGGCATCGGATAACCGTCCATAGGAGTGGCTTTGTTGAGGTTCCGGAAGTCGATGCAGACTCTCATCTTCCCGTTCTTCTTGTACACCGGGACAATATTGGAGATCCATTCCGCATATCGACACGGCCGAATGAATTTAGCTTCTAGTAATCTTTCCACTTCCTTTTTCACGTCGGCCAATACCTCCTCCTTGTAAATCCTGCGCGGAGGTTGTTTGTATGGGCGGTATCCAGGCTTGATCGGCAGTTTATGCTCAACAATGGACCGATCTAATCCGGGCATCTCTGTGTAGTCCCACGCAAAACAGTCTTTGAACTCCTTTAAAAGATTTACTAGAAGCAATCTGAAATCAGGGTCTAAATTAGAACTTATGAACATCGGCCTTTTTTTACTTATGTCGCCAACATCCACTTCTTCCAGTTGGTCGGCCGATGCGAAGCCACGTCCCAGTTTGCCCTCGCTGTTGTCAGTTGGGTTGTCCATCTAAAAGAAGCTTTGAGAGCCGACTGCTTGGATCGGCTGTTGATCTCTGCCGTAGACGTTGACAGGACCTTCTCCCCACACACGATCGGAGAAGCAATCTACTCCGTCAAATTCCCAGTAAGTAGGCTCAATGGTAGCAACACTCACCGAGTCATCAGCTTGGACAATCTCGATGTCATCTCCAACCCACTGAATGAGTATTTGGTGCATGGTTGAAGGTATGCAGCAGTTGGCATGGATCCAATCCCTGCCCAAAAGCAGGCTGTATGCCCCCTTGCCGTCAATGACAAAGAAGGTCGTGATGAGCGTCTTGGATCCTATCATCAGTTCCACGTGCACGGCACCCTGAGTGTCAGAGGGATTGCCGGCAAAGTCACGGAGTATCATGTCCGTTTTGAGCAAGTCTTCATCGTTCATGCCCAGCTTTCTGAAGGTGGCGTAAGGCATGATGTTAATCACTGCGCCGCCATCGACAAACATCTTGGTTAGCGGCTTTCCGTTGACGTACCCCTTGACATATAACGGCTTCAAATGCCGATGCTTGGCTGGCTTGTCAAATGCTGCCTTCTGAGACAACACGAGCTGTGCCGCGAGCTCGTTGTGCTCGGCCTCGTCGGAGTCCGAACGCGCTTCGTCCTGTGCCCCCTGGCCGATTGGAGCCATGAATTCGAGGGGAAGGAAGAAAGTCATGGCCACGCCAGCGCCTTTGTCATTGTTGTCTGGCTTTTCCTTCGGACGCCACTCTTGCTTCTTCCCACCGGCAGCTGCTTCTTCCAACTCCCTGTTCCGGAGGCGCTGCACCCTCCTTTTCTGGCTCTTTCTGAGCCCTGGCGGACACCACTGCCCTTCTTGCCATCTATATGGGCGGGGCTGTGCCTCCTCGCTGTCGCCTTCGTGGTGCACCCACTCCTGGTCGGCATATCTCTTGGCTCGCCGATCCGGGCTCCTCATTTTTAGGCGCCGATCGTCCATTGGGATGCGCGTTCCCAACCTTTCGTGGACGGGACGGCGGTTGACCCGATCCTGCCTATACCCCCTGTACTGATCGCTGCATTCGGGGCAGTTGTTGACGGCGGGCAGTTTCAAGCCTTCGTTCCAGCAGTGGCGGAAGAACGGGCAGCCCCAGTGAGCTTGCTCCCGCTCTTGGCGGCGTTCTTGCTCCCAGCGATGGGCCTGTTCTCTGTGGTAAGCCCTCTCCTCCAGACGATACCGGTGCTCTCCCGCGTGATCGTCTTCATGCTGGTATTCCTCCGTGAATTCTCGCTCTTCGCGTTGGAAACGCCTCTGCTCTTTCTCATTTTGCCGGCGCCACTTGTTAAGGAGATCTCTGTGGGTAGGCCTGCGCCTGGAAGACGACTCTCCGTGCTCGTATCGGCTATTCACGGCTTGGGCATGCTGTCGGAGCTCATCGCCAGTGATTTGCCGATCGGGATCCACTGCGCCAGCCTCGCGCGCCCTGTTGGAGGTGAGGACTTTGACCTTGCCCTTGCCTCTGGGATCCTCCGGGGCTACCATGTTCACTGAGACGAACACGGAGTTCTGGGCGAAGGGGTTGGCATCGATCTTCATCTTGCCATTGAACTTGATGTGCCCATCCTGGATGGCCTTCTGGATCCTTGTCCTGAACACACGGCAGTCATTAATAGAATGGGTGTTAGTGTTATGAAAGCCGCAGTACTTCTTGTCCTTAACCCCTCCAGGATGCAGCATCGGGTGATCCGGGGGTAGCCTGACTCTCCCTTCGGCGACCAAAAACTCGAAGAGCTTGTCGGCCTTAGTGACGTCGAAGTCGTATGCCCCCTTCTGCTGGCGTAGCCACTGCTTGTTGGCCTGGGTCGGTTCTTTGTCCCAGTTGAACTCTGCAGCGGCCACCTCATCTTCGGCATCGGTGTAGTCATCGGCTTCGTCCAGGAAAGCCTGATACATCTGGGCCGCGACATTGTCCTTCTGGAAGCGCCCTTCCCTCCGGAAACCTTGCGCTTGGATAGTCATTTCATTCAGCCGGCGAGAGAGATGACCCAGGTCCTCGAACTCTTGGCCGAAGAGCTTGTCTCTGATGCTTGGGAGCATGCCCGCCACGGCCAATGGTGGAAGCTGGTGGTCCGGCAGGTACATGCCGAAGCACTGGCTTTTGACTTCCCTAAACCTGCGCAGGTAGTCCTGCGGTGTCTCATTCGGCCTCTGGCGCACATACATGATGTCCACCAGCTTCTTTTCCTTGGTGCCCGTGTAGAAGTGCGTATGGAACTTCTGTTCCAATTCTGCCCAAGAGAGAATAGAGCCCGGTGGCAGAGACGTGAACCAAGCGAACGCCGGCCCAATGAGCGATGACGGGAAGTACCGAACCCTAAAGGCATCCTCGGTATTGGCCTCTCCAAGCTGGAGCAGATAGCGACTAATGTGCTCCACCGTGCTAGTGTCGTCTAAGCTGGAGAACTTGGACAGGTCTGTCGGCACTTTGACTCTGGGAGGTAGAGCCACACGGTGGAACCATTCGGGGAACGGAGATCTGTAAGCATAAGTGCCCTTAGGCTTCAGGCCGAAAGTGCGCTGCATCATATCTGCCATCCTCTCCAGCATGACGTCGACGTTAGAGTCGGCGGCCTTCTCGGTCGTCGGCTTCCCATATCCTGGATGTGGGGCACCCTCTATGTTGTGAGGCTCAAGCATCTCATGGTACCCATTTCCATAGTAGTCCTTTATGAGCCTATAGGTTTGCGGGGAGATCTTGCGTGTTGACTCTGGCGGCTGACCCTTAGCGCCGAACATGAGCTGACCCATGGTCGGCAACTGGCCTTCTGGCGTGTGCTTCTCTTGAACGGTCATTCCGCTCGATTGAGCCTTAGGCGGGGTCACCTCACCAGCAGTTCCTGCCCCCTTGAGGTGATTCGGCAGATTGAAGAGATGTGGTCCCGCTATAGGGCCAAACTCGGCCTCCAAAAGTTCATCGGCCTTGGGGCCGAATTGGGCGATCATGATGGTGCGGAAAGTGTTGAGAAACGCCCCATGCATGCGACCGATGGCACCAGAGACCGTTTCGTTGATTATGTGAGACATTTTCAACACTGCCTCCGCCTCCCCGGGATCATTCGGGTTGAGCTGGACGGGTTTCGGCAGATCGTGCAGACGGCGGACCTTTCCGCTCTTGTTCTTGGAAAAGGCTTCCAGGCACTTGGCCTGGAATTCGGCACAAGCATCCTCCACCTGCTCTCTGTACTCGTCGGGTAGTTCGGTGAGCTGCACCTGCACGAGCCCCGCCTTGTTGCTGGCCTCGGCTTCAGTGACTTCGACCATTGCTGCAGGAAAAAAAGTGTCCCACCGGGCGTGCCAAAAAGTGTGTTGGCACCAAAAGTGGCGCACTGTGCCAATCACACAGCAAGCCGGAGAAGCTGGCTTCAATTGTGGCCCGGGTGCTCGGATGTCCGGTGCGTGCCAGTCAGTTTGCCCTGCAACTAACAAGGGAGATAACCTGTTAAATACAAAGCTGGAACATGCCGGGTATGACCAGACAGTTCCAAAATATACGGCCCTGAAGCCACTTACGACGACATATAGCTATGAAAGCTATCTGCCAACAGGTTTAAAGATTATTCGGCAATATGAACAGAGTTACGTGAATAACAGGTTGCCGAACACGTTTGCATGGGAATCGTACTTGCATGACGTATTAGATATAAGTTAAAACTTAGCCAATCTCGATTGTACAACCGAGTTGGGATCCATGGAGATTGAACGCACAAACTAAGCATGACTAAGCTAATCTAAAGCCTGCGCCTGCCGCACGACACCTAGCCTTGTCGTAGATCAAACACACTTAACATGCATGAACCCTCACCACGTGGCAATCCAGATACGATCCGATCGGCTATTACGAATAATAGATCTACTGCATGAAAGAAAACGTGAAAGAACAGAGCAGATCTATAAAGATAAAGCCGAACCGAACGGTATCCAGATTGGGCAAAAGTGCTATGATGAGATAAACATAACAAAACATATAACACAAGGTAACTTAATGAATCTATCAGATTGCCAAATCTAACAGAGCCGATAACTATTTTTACTCATGACTCAATCCGCCGCACGATACAAGGCATAAGCAAAAACCTCCCGTCATAAGCTTAAATCCGCCGCACGATACTAAGCTTAACGTACGAGACTACTTGCACCATATCTAAATCCGCCGCACGATACTAGACATGATAACAAGGTTGCCGGAACTTACGGAGGTCGACGGATCGATGGCCCCTCTCGAAGAACACGACGCACGACTTGGACTCGAAGACGGCACGGGGCCGGGTTGGTTGTATTGATTGTGAACAGATATTACAATGGCCTCAGGGTTTATATTTATACCCTGGTGTCCTACGAGTCCTAGAAGGACACGATTACAACGACAAAACAGGAAACTTATCTAAAATACGATGCCTTTTATTCTAAGCCTCCCTTAATAATCGGCACGTGCTAACAATGACAAGATCTTCTGTTGCCGAATCTTCTGATATGTCGTATTTGTCGCAAACCGGCTTAACCTGAGGTAGCCGACCGCAGCGCCATATTGCCGAACCCGCTCGCCATTGACTAGTCGCCTTTACAGCCTTGCCGAATGCATCGAGTTAGCCGATCGCGTTCGCTGCCTGCCGAATCCCTTAAGCGGTGACTTCTCCCGAACCTGTACTGCACTGGCCCACTTGTCATAATGCAAAAATTATGTGTTAACACTAAGCATGATTAAACTAATCTAAAGCCTGCGCCTGCCGCACGACACCCAGCTATATCATAGATCAAGCATACTCAACGTGCATGAACCCTCGCCATGTGGCAATCTAGATATGGTCGAATCGGCTATTACAAACAATAGATCTATCATATGAAAGTCTTACAAAAATAATCGTAAAAGGACAGGATAGATCTTATACAAGATGAAGCCGAACCGAGCAAGATCTAGATTGGGCAATGAAGTGTTACAACGAAATAAACATTATAAAACATATAACACATGATAACTTAATGAATCCATTAGATCCGCCAAATCTAACAGAGCCGATAACTATTTTTACTCATGACTCAATCTGCCGCACGATACGAGGCATAAGCAAAAACTTCACGTCGTAAGCTTAAATCCGCCGCACGATACTAAGCTTAACGTACGAGACTACTTGCACCATATCTAAATCCACCGCACGATACTAGACATGATAACAAGGTTGCCAGAACTTACGGAGGTCGACGGATCGATGGCTCCTCTCGAAGAACACGACGACACGACTTGGACTCGAAGACGGCACGGGGCCGGGTTGGTTGTATTGATTGTGAACAGATGTTACAATGGTCTCAGGGTTTATATTTATACCCTGGTGTTCTCTGAGTCCTAGAAGGACACGATTACAACGATAAAATCAGGAAACTATCCAAAATATGATGCCTTCTGCTCCAAGCTTCCTTTAATAACCGGCATCCGCTAAAATGATGAGATCCCCATCGCTAAATCTTCTGACATGCCGCATTTGTCATCTTCTGATGCAAACCGACTTGGCTTGAGGTAGCCGACCACAGCGCCACATTGCCGAATCCGCTCGCTATTGACCAGTCGCCTCCACAACCTTGCCGAACCTATTAATTTAGCCGACCGCGCCCGCCATCTGCCGAATCCCTCAGGCGGTGACTTCTCTGAACCTGCACTGGGCTGGCCCACTTGTCATAGTGCAAAAATTATGTGTTAACACATGCCCCCTCAATTTCTGAACAAAGGCATTTGTTCTGAAATTGACCACAAGTCCGCCGCGCATTCTAGGTCAGCACTGCTTCAAACTCCGCATCTTCTCCAAATCATCAACAGCTTCAAACTCCACCCGAGCTTCGCAATGACGACCCACGACGAGATCCCAGAGGTAAACTTCACTTTTCCTTTCAACGCATTCGGTCAATTTATGTTGGCATTCGGCTCATTTAGCTTCCCCCGCACACCTTCTCCTTTCAGGCCTTTAGGGATGAAATTCTGATTCCTTGCGAAGCGGATCCCGATTCCTACTTCTTGGGTCCAATGGGAAACTCCAATCCAATCAATATCATCGGTATGGAGACCAACAGAATCCCTTTCAAGTACGGAGTCATTCCATCGAACAGGTGGCGGTATACCTTCAAGAACTGGCCCCTGCCTGCGGTCACCAGCTGGAGGAACTGGTATAGAAGAATTCAGGCGAAATTTGGACCTCACTGGGAAACCCAAGACATCCATCACGCTCTGGAACTGTCCCTGGCCGACATGCCCAAAAATGAGTCATTGCTCATAGCAGCCTCTCATTTTTGGTCAGATGCCCTCAATGCTTTATTACCTTGGAAAATGATGAGCATGCAGATGCCGAGGAAATGGACACCCAGAATCCGGATGATGTCAACATTGGTAGGTCCCTTAATTATCCCTTCAATCGGCAGATTCTTGCCTCTCTTGGCTGACCAGCGATTTCACAGATGACGCGATTGATGAGACCTTCATCGGCTCAACTCCAGACCCTGCTGGTCCATCCGGTTCTCAACCAAACCAAACCCCTACCAAACAGCTGACTCATCAGGTAAGGACTAATTTCTCATTTCATTCCTCCTTCATACCTTACCTCGATCGGCTAACCTGTCTGAATTACCACAGACTTCTGCCAGCCCGGCTTTCAAATATGCATTTGATGTCAACGAGTTCCTGAGTAAAAGAACAGTGGCCAAAAGACCATCAGCACTTGTCCAAGATGTCCTGAGCAACGTAACAGACTTCCTGACTCAAGACATCTTGTCCTTAGTTAGAGATGCCGATGAGGTTAAAAATTTTCTTGAACCCATTGCTGAGGATATTCCAGAAAATTTGAGGCTCCATCTAGAGGCTGTATCCACACTGGATGACTGCTTTGCCAAAGTGAAATGAGCAATTAGAAGCGCTGACCTTCAGACTACCAAGTCCAAGTGCACCCAGGAGGTTAATGATCTGTATTCTCAGTTTCAAGAGGCCAAGAACTCTTAAGAGACCCTGGAGACTCAGTTGAAAGAACTACAAGAAAAGAGATCCGAGCTGGAAGCCCAATTAGCCAAGGTCAACTCTGACATTCAGTCATGCACCTCTCGGCTATCAGGCTTGCCGAACATCATTGAGGCAACATCCTCCAAACTGTCACTGGTGCTTGATGAGGACATCAAGCTCAATGCAAGGCTTTCACAAGCACAAGGTACCGAAGAGGACGACCAAAAAGCACTGGAGCATGCTAACCAGGTTAAAGCCGATGCTTTGGCGGCTATAACTCAATTCTTGAACAACTGAGATGACTGTGTAATGAACTTTTAATTTCAGCAATCCCGTGTCAGAACGACTCAAACACCTTCTTGTGATATATTTGTACCTTTCATTCAATCGGTTACTGTTCCGATGACATTGTGACTAACTGCCTTATAAATCTGTTCGGCAATCCGGCAAGTGTCCGCTCCGAATATCTAAATTGGTAATTTTGCCGAAGCCGGGTGCCCTTGCTCCTGCCGAACACGCAAGCGCATCTAGACGGTTCGCATGGCCCGTTACTGTAGAGGCCCACCTTGGGAAGTGGGAAAACCCCAGTCCGTCGGTTGATATTCGGCGTGCTACCCCGGGACACCCGCCACGATCACTGTTCCGACTTTATAAATCGCCCCTGGAGGCCCGCCTTCTTCCCATCTTGCATCTGCTCCTCTAGTACTCTCGCCGCCTCGGCTTCCTTGCTTATTCCGCTCCAGAAAACCCTAATTCTCCAAGTGCAATGGCGAGCCATGACGACCGCGGCAAGCGCCCGGCCACTGAGGAGGCCGAGGGGAGTCGCGCTCGGCGCCTTCGTCAGTGTGGGTAGGATTCCTTACTTACGCCCTTTGTGGCAGTTTCTTGAAAACCCCGCTCACACTCTGTTACTGTTTGCCGACAGGATCCCCGTCATCTCCTCCGCCGGCGGGCATGCCCGGCCTTCTCCAGCAACGGGGGGACCAGGGGCTCCACCATCGGGCTCGTCGAGCTCCTCCGACAGCCTCTCCTACCACTCCCATCCTTGGGAGGCGAACCCGGACTAGGACTTCGACGACGACCTCTACGACCACAACGACGCCTTGAACTTCATGGCGCTGCGGGACGAGTCCCGGGAGGAGCTGGCCGCCGTCTCGAAGCAGTACGGGATCGACCAGCTGGAGTGGGAGGACCAGCGCCGGCAGTTCTGTGACGCAATCATAGGTATGAATCATCCAATCCTGGACTAACTTGTAGTGGTTCTTGTTGATCACTTAATCGATCTGTTCCACAGCGCTGTCCGAAGAACTGGAGCGCCTGAAGATGGCGGCAAACGCCGTCGCCGATCGGGTGAACGCCCAGGGCGACACCGCCGAGGCACGCCTGGCCAACGTGAATGGCCGCATCGAGCAGGCCGCCCTGCACGGCGTGCACCACGGCGTGGCGCTGGGGCTGTCAGCACTGACGGTCCGCACGGAGGAGGACTTCTCCGTGACGCCGGTTGGCTTCCCCGGCGGGACATTCCCAGAAGACGTCGCAAAGATCGACGATTTTCTGGAATCCTACGAGGACCATGCTCACGCCCTCACCATAGTCACCAACCCGCAGACAGTTATCAATAGGGTGTTTGATAACTGATCTATACTTTTTGTACAGCCCCGGCTACGAACAATGTTCTTATCTGCCATGTCTGTGTGTACGACCTGTTCTCCCTTTTCCGCGCTTGTCGAATGTTTGATTTCTACTTAGCCGATTGCACAGCACCGCGTGTACTTGGCCCTGTTTTTTGCGCTCTTTCGTGCTAAAGGCGACACATGCCGTGTTGGTTGTTTTTGTTCTAAGGGCGATAGATTCTATCGGCCTTTTTTTGTGCTAAGGGCGATACAACTTTGTATCGGCCATCGGTGCCCGCTAGCCCTTGAATCCGTTATGCACCGACCTCCACGCTAGGATGAAATCTCTTTAGATAACGTCCATTAATCGCCCTAGCAAACTCTTCTCCTTGGAGGGTTTTTAGAATGTATGCATTACCAGGAACACATCTCAGAACCCGAAAAGGCCCTTCCCAGTTAGGGGACCACTTGCTGAATGCCTTGTCTTTGGTACCGATCGGCAAGATAATTTTCCAAACCAAGTCTCCTTCTTCGAATCCTTTTTCTTTCACCTTCAAATTGTAGTACTTGGCAACGCGTATCTTGTTCCTTTCAATATTTTCCAAGGCTTTGAGACGAATCAAATGCAAATCTTCTAGCTCATCCATCATTAAATCTTTATAATCCTCTTTGGCTAGATCGTTCTGCAATGTAACTCGTCTTGATCCCGATTGTAACTCCCATGGTAGCACTGCGTGATGCCCATAGACCAACTCGTTTGGTGACGTCCGAGTTGACCCATGACAAGCCATACGATAAGCCCACAAGGCTTCGTTAAGTACCAAGTGCCACCTTTTAGGCTTCTCTTCGATCTTCTTTGGAATAATCTTGATCATGATTTTGTTAGAAGCCTCTGCCTGTCCATTGGCCTGTGCATAATAAGGTGAAGAATTATATAGCCTAATTCCCATCTCTTCGGCAAAGTCGCAAAACTCAGAGGAGGTGAACTGAGTTCCCTGATCGGTAGTGATAGACTGAGGAATGCCGAATCGGTGGATAATATGCTCCCTGACGAAGGACACCATGTTTTCTGACGTCACCTTCCTCAATGGGATGGCTTCAACCCACTTGGTGAAATAATCTGTGGCCAATAGAACAAACTTGTGTCCTTTGCTGGATGGAGGGTGGATCTGGCCAATCAAATCAATGCCCCATCCTCTGAAAGGCCATGGTTTAACGATCGGATTCATGGCCGACGCTGGGGCCCTTTGCACATTGCGAAATCGCTGGCAATCCTGACAACCTCTGTAGTATTCAAAGCAATCTTCGAGCATAGTCGGCCAAAAATATCCAGTCCTCCTGATTATCCATCTCATATGGTGAGCCGACTGGTGTGCACCACATACGCCTTCGTGCACTTCGTACATCAGTTTCCTATCCTCGTCTTGGTTTAAACACTTAAGTAAAACTCCATCTATGGATTTGCAATATAACTGATCGTCCAAGAGTATAAACTTAAGAGCCTTGTACCTGAGCTTTCGGGAAACTTTTTTAGATGGATCTCTAAGGTAATCGGCAATGCTGGTTCTCCAATCTTCGACTGCCTGATTATCACTCGGAATCTCTTGATCATCTTCTGGGGCGGCTTGCTCTTCCTCAAGTGCAAAAATGTTTTGATTTTCCCTATACCCGGATGCTGCCTGAGCCAACTGGTTTGCTTCTTCATTTTGCCCCCTAGGAATATGTTGCAAGGTTGCCGATCGAAACTGTTTCAGGAGCTCTTGGCAACCTTCGAGATATTCCTGCAGCGTGTCGTTTTTGCATTCGTACTCACCCGTCAGCTGCCTGATCACCAACTCCGAGTCACCGAAGACCTCCACGGCATCTGCCTTAATGTCCACAAGCAACCGCAATCCTCGAAGCAGTGCCTCATACTCTGCTTGATTATTAGTCACCGGGTACTCGATCGGTATAGAGTATTTGAAGGGTGCCCCCTTGGGAGAAATCAACATGATCCCTACTCCACCACCTTTGCTACATGATGATCCATCAAAAAACAATGCCCAGGGGGCAATAGTTACCATGTTAGCGTTATGATCACGATGGTGAGTGACAAAATCAGCCATAATCTGGCCTTTAACAGCCTTTGCCGATTCAAAACGCAAGTCAAACTCAGAAAGAGCTAAAACCCATTTACCGATCCTTCCACTTAAAATCGGCATTGATAACATGTGCTTGATTACATCAAACTCCGACACTACCACGCATTCGGCATTCAATAGATAGTGCCGAAACATGGTACAGGAATAGAAAACGCACAAGCACAACTTTTCCGTAGCCGAATACCTCGTTTCGGGGTCCAGTAGCTTTCGGCTAAGATAGGCTATGACTCTCTCTTTTCCTTCGATTTCTTGCATGAGGGCCGACCCTATTGTTAGGTTGTCGGCCGCCACGCACAACTTGAAAGGCTTGTCGAGTTGTGGAGGAACCAATACTGGTGGTGCCTTCATGTACTCTTTGATTTCATTGAAAGCCTTTTGTTGCACGTCACCCCACATGAACTCCTGATCTTTCTTGAGCTTCAACAGTGGAGAAAATGGCAGCACACGCTCGGACAAGTTGGATATGAACCTTCTGACAAAGTTGATCTTGCCGAGCAGCGATTGCAGTTCTTTGAGATTGGTCGGCGGCACTACCTTATCAATTGCTTCCATGCTCTTCTTGCCGACCTCGATGCCCCTTCTATGGACCAAGAATCCCAGAAACTCACCAGCCGACACCCCAAACGCACACTTGGTTGGATTCATCTTCAAACCGTGTTTCCTTGTGCACTCCAAGGTCTTCCTTAAATCGGCTAAGTGTCTTTCTTTGCCTCTGGATTTGACCACCACGTCATCAATGTAGATCTCTATGATTTTGCCGATCAGCTCATGGAATATGTAATTCATGGCTCGCTGGTAAGTAGCACCGGCATTTTTTCAAACCAAAAGTCATGACAATCCATTCAAATAAACCTATATGGCCGGGGCACCTGAAGGCGGTTTTTGCCACATCCTCTGCAGCCATGAAGATCTGGTTGTAACCTGCATTGCCGTCCATAAAGCTTATAATTTCAAAACCGGCCGAAGCATCTACTAGCAAATCGGCCGCCGGCATTGGATAACCGTCCATAGGAGTGGCTTTGTTGAGGTTCCTGAAGTCGATGCAGACTCTCATCTTCCCGTTCTTCTTGTACACCGGGACAATATTGGAGATCCATTCCGCATATCGACACGGCCGAATGAAGTTAGCTTCTAGCAGTCTTTCCACTTTCTTTTTCACGTCGGCCAATACCTCCTCCTTGTAGATCCTGCGCGGAGGTTGTTTGTATGGGCGGTACCCGGGTTTGATCGGCAACTTATGCTCAACAATGGATCGATCTAATCCGGGCATCTCTGTGTAGTCCCAAGCAAAACAGTCTTTGAACTCTTTTAAAAGATCTACTAATTGCACTCTGAAATCAGGGTCTAAACTAGAACTTATAAACATCGGCCTCTTTTTACTTGTGTCACCAACATCCACTTCTTCCAGCTTGTCGGCTGATGTGAAGCCACGTCCCAGTTTGCCCTCGCTGCTGTCAGTTGGGTTATCCATCTAAAAGAAGCTTTGGGAGCCGATTGCTTGGATCGGCTGTTGATCTCTGCCATAGACGTTGACAGGACCTTCTCCCCACACACGATCGGAGAAGCAGTCTACTCCGTCGAATTCCCAGTAAGTGGGCTCAATGGTAGCAACACTCACCGAGTCGTCAGCTTGGACAATCTCGATATTATCCCCAACCCACTGTATGAGTATTTGGTGCATGGTTGAAGGTATGCAGCAGTTGGTGTGGATCCAATCCCTGCCCAAAAGCAGGCTGTATGCCCCCTTGCCATCAATGATGAAGAAGGTCATGATGAGCGTCTTGGATCCAATCATCAGTTCCACATGCACGGCACCTCGAGTGTCAGAAGGGTTGCCGGCAAAGTCACGGAGTATGATATCCGTTTTGAGCAGGTCTTCATCGTTCATGCCTAGCTTTCTGAAAGTGGCGTAAGGCATGATGTTGATCGCTGCACCGCCGTCGACGAACATCTTGGTCAGCGGCTTACCATTGACGTACCCCTTGACATACAACGGCTTTAGGTGTCGATGCTTGGCTGGCTTGTCAAACGCTGCCTTCTGAGACAACACGAGCTGTGCAGCGAGCTCATCGTATTTGGTCCCATCAGAGTCTGAACACTCCTCGTCTTGTGCCCCCCGGCCGGCAGGAGCCATGAACTCCAGGGGGAGGAAGAAAGCCATAGCCACGTCAGCGCCCTTGTCAGTGTCATCTGGTTTTTCCTCCGGGCGCCACTCTTGCTTCTTCCCATCAGCAGCTGCTTCTTCCAATTCCCTATTCCGGAGGCGCTGCACCCTCCTTTTCTGGCTCTTTCTGAGCCCTGGTGGGCACGACTGTCCCCTTTGCCACCTATATGGGCGAGGCTGTGTCCTCTCGCCGTCGTCCTGGTGGTGCACCCACTCCTGATCGGCATATCTTTTGGCTTGCCGATCCGGGCTTCTCATTTTTTGGCGCCGATCGTCCATTGGGATGCGTGCTCCCAACCTTTCGTGGATGGGACGGCGGTTGACCCGATCCTGCCTATACCCCCTGTACTGATCGCTGCACTCGGGGCAGTTGTTGACGGCAGGCAGTTTCAAGCCATCGTTCCAGCAGTGGCGGAAGAATCGGCAACCCCAGTGAGCTTGCTCCCGCTCTTGACGGCGTTCTTGCTCCCAGCGATGGGCCTGTTCTCTGTGGTAAGCCCTTTCCTCTAGACGGTAGCGGTGCTCTCCCGTGTAACCGTCTTCACGCTGGTACTCCTCCGCGAGTTCTCGCTCTTCGCGTTGGAGATGCCTCTGCTCTTTCTCATTTTGCTGGCGCCACTTGTTAAGGAGATCCCTGTGGGTAGGCCTGCGCCTGGAAGATGTCTCTCCGTGCTCGTATCGACTATTCGTGGCTTGGGCGCGCTGCCGGAACTCATCGCCAGTGATTTGCCGATCGACGTCCACTGCGCCAGATTCGCGCGCCTTGTCGGAGGTGAGGACTTTGACTTTGCCCTTGCCTCTGGGGTGCTCTGGAGCCACCATGTTCACTGAGAAGAACACAGCGTTCTGGGTGATGGGGCTAGCATCGATCTTCATCTTGCCATTGAACTTGATGTGGCCGTCCTGGATGGCCTTCTGGATCCTTGTCCTGAACACATGGCAATCATTAATAGAATGAGTGTTAGTGTTATGGAAACCGCAGTATTTCTTGTCCTTGACCCCTCCAGGACGCAGCATCGGGTGATCCGGGGGCAGCCTGACTCTCCCTTCGGCGACCAGAAACTCGAAGAGCTTGTCGGCCTTGGTGACGTCGAAGTCGTATGCCCCCTTCTGCTGGCGCAGCCATTGCTTGTTGGCCTGGGTCGGCTCTTTGCCCCAGTTGAGCTCTGCAGCGGCCACCACATCTTCGGAATCGGTATAGTCATCGGCTTTGTCCAGGAAAGCCTGATACATCTGGGCCGCGACATTGTCCTTATGGAAGCGCCCTTCCCTCCGGAAGCCTTGCGCTTGGATAGTCATTTCATTCAGCCGGCGAGAGAGATGACCCAGGTCCTCAAACTCCTGGACGAAGAGCTTGTCTCTGATGCTCGGGAGCATGCCTGCCACGGCCAATGGTGGAAGCTGATCATCCGGCAGGTACATGACGAAACACTGGCTCTTGACTTCCCTAAACCTGCGCAGGTATTCCTGCGGTGTCTCATTTGGCCTTTGTCGCACATACATGATGTCCACCAGCTTCTTTTCTTTGGTACCCGTGTAGAAGTGCGTATGGAACTTTTGCTCCAAGTCTGCCCAAGAGAGAATGGAGCCCGGCGGTAGCGACGTGAACCAAGAGAACGCCGGTCCGGTGAGTGACGATGGGAAGTACCGAACCCTGAATGCATCTTCGGTATTGGCCTCCCCAAGCTGGAGCAGATAGCGACTGATATGCTCCACCGTGCTGGTGTCGTCCAAACTGGAGAACTTGGACAAATCTGTCGGTACTTTGACTCTAGGAGGCAGGGCCACACGATGGAACTATTCTGGGAACGGAGACCTGTAAGCATGAGTGCCTTTAGGCTTCAGGCCGAAAGTGCGCTGCATCATGTCTGCCATCTTTTCCAGCATGACGTCGACATTAGAGTCGGTAGTTTTTTCGGCCGTCGACCTCCCATATCCCGGATGTGGGATGCCCTCCAGATTGTGAGGCTCAAGCATCTCGTGGTACCCATTTCCGAAGTAGTCCTTTATGAGCCTATAGTTTTGCGGGAAGATCTTGCGTGTTGACTCTGGCGGTTGACCCCTGGCGCCGATCGTGAATTGACCCATGTTCGGCAGTGGGCCCTCTGGCGTCTGCTTCTCTTGAATAGTCAACCCGCTCGTCTGAGCATTAGGCGGGGTCTCCTCACCAGCAGCTCCTACTCCCTTGGGGCGGTTCGGCGGGTTGAAGAGGTGTGGTCCTGCTATAGGGCCAAACTCTGCCTCCATAAGTTCATCGGCCTTAGGGCCGAATTGGGCGATCATGATGGTGCGGAAAGTGTTGAGGAACGCCCCATGCATGCGGCCGATGGTGCCAGAGACAGCTTCATTGACCATGTTAGTCATCTTCTGCACTGCCTCCTCTTCCCCAGGATTAGTTGGGTCGAATTGAACGGGCTTCGGCAAATTATGCAGACGGCGGACCTTCCCGCTCTTGTTCTTGGAGAAGGCTTCTAAGCACTTGGCCTGGAATTCGGCACAAGCGCTAAGCACTTGATCTCTATAGTCGTCGGGCAGGTCGGTGAGCTGCACCTGCATGAGCTCCGCCTTGTTGCTAGTTTCAGCTTCGGTGACTTCAACCATTGCTGCAGGAAAAAGTGTCCCACCGGGTGTGCCAAAAAGTGTGTTGGCACAAAAAGTGGCGCACTGTACCAACACACAGCAAGCCGAAGGAAGCTGGCTTCAAACATGGCCCGGGTGCTCAGAAGTCCGGTGCGTGCCAGTCAGTTTGCCCTACAACTAACAAGGGAAAGAAACTGTTAAATACAAAGCTGGAACGTGCCGGGTATGACCTGACAGTTCCAAAATATACGGCCCTAAAGCCACTTACGACGACATATAGCTATGAAAGCTATCTGCCAACAGGTTTAAAGATTGTTCGGCAATATGAACAGAGTTTTGTGAATAACAGGTTGCCGAACACGTTTACATGAGAATCGTATTTGCATGATGTATTAAATATAAGTTAAAGCTTAACCAATCTTGATTGTACAACCGAGTTGGGGTCCATGGGGATTGAACATACAAACTAAGCATGATTAAACTAATCTAAAGCCTGCGCCTGCCGCACGACACCCAGCTATATCATAGATCAAGCATACTCAACGTGCATGAACCCTCGCCATGTGGCAATCTAGATATGGTCGAATCGGCTATTACAAACAATAGATCTATCATATGAAAGTCTTACAAAAATAATCGTAAAAGGACAGGATAGATCTTATACAAGATGAAGCCGAACCGAGCAAGATCTAGATTGGGCAATGAAGTGTTACAACGAAATAAACATTATAAAACATATAACACATGATAACTTAATGAATCCATTAGATCCGCCAAATCTAACAGAGCCGATAACTATTTTTACTCATGACTCGATCTGCCGCACGATACGAGGCATAAGAAAAACTTCCCGTCGTAAGCTTAAATCCGCCGCACGATACTAAGCTTAACGTACGAGACTACTTGCACCATATCTAAATCCACCGCAGGATACTAGACATGACAACAAGGTTGCCAGAACTTACCGAGGTCGACGGATCGATGGCTCCTCTCGAAGAACACGACGACACGACTTGGACTCGAAGACGGCACGGGGCCGGGTTGGTTGTATTGATTGTGAACAGATGTTACAATGGTCTCAGGGTTTATATTTATACCCTGGTGTTCTCTGAGTCCTAGAAGGACACGATTACAACGATAAAATCAGGAAACTATCCAAAATATGATGCCTTCTGCTCCAAGCTTCCTTTAATAACCGGCATGCGCTAAAATGACGAGATCCCCATCGCTAAATCTTCTGACATGCCGCATTTGTCATCCTCTGACGCAAACCGACTTGGCTTGAGGTAGCCAACCGTAGCGCCACATTGCCGAATCCGCTCGCCATTGACCAGTCGCCTACACAGCCTTGCCGAACCTATTAATTTAGCCGACCGCGCCCGCCATCTGCCGAATCCCTCAGGCGGTGACTTCTCTGAACCTGCACTGGGCTGGCCCACTTGTCATAGTGCAAAAATTATGTGTTAACATCCATCCACCGACACAATGTCGATGGATCGGAACTCCCCGTTCACACACCAGGCCGGACCAACCATCCGCATCCTGAACTCTGTCAATGACATCATCTGGCAGAGTGATCGGGAGCGGCAGGCTCGGAACATCCTCAGTGAGAAGGAGTTCGTCCACACCCGCCGCATCGACGACGACTTGCTACGTCGCACCGGTATGGACAGTGAGTTTCTCTACATTTCTCGAACCTTGGGATGGGAAAATGCATGGACGGTGAATGAGGAGGGAATCCTGCCCCTCACAATGGAATTTTTAGCTACCATGCAATTGTCTGCTGCCCACATAACTTTCCGTCTTTTTAATGAAGAGCACACTCTTTCATGGGGGCAGTTTAGCAAGCACTTAAATTTTGATGATTCATGCTTGCTAAACCTGGAGTCTGCTTGTACGGGTTTTAATAGGAATGAATTTTGGAAAAGCATCGCTGGGAACAAAGACCCAGGCTTGCCCCGTACAAGTAATATCCACAACCCCACGCTCAGGTTCTTTCACAAGTACATTAGTATCACACTTTTTCCAAGACCTGACTTGAGACCCATCAAAAAGCCGGAAATGCTGCTGCTTTATGCTCTAGTTAACCACATAAGAGTGTCACCTGCCAAGGCCATGGCAGATTACTGGTCCAAATTTAATCAACGCTCTGGAAACATTGAAATGACATCCTGGATAACTAGACTAGCCGTTAACATGGGTCTGTTGAACTCTGCCATATACTCCTAGATCCCTAGTGACCGAGACCTTCTGACTATGGAGCATTTCTCACAAGGACACCTCTTGCGAGAAGACCAGGAAACTAGTGAGATTCACATGATCTACCAAGATTACGTGAATAAAATCGCTCTTCCTAACTTGTCACTTTGGTTGGTTAATGCACCCACATTACTTTTGGCCCTGGAAACCGAGGCGGAGCAAAACCGCAGGTTGGCCCGAGAAAACATTGTGCAGGTTCCCAGGAGGAGGACGCGAGCGCAGACCCGTGCCGCAGAAGAGGCCGCAAGAGCCACAGCAGCGGCGTAGGAGTTTAATCCTTTCCATGCAGGGCAGTATGAAGAAGCAGCACACTATGGCCATTTGACACCTCCTAGCTCGCAGCAAGCAAGAGGGTCGAATTGGCAGCAACCGCAACATCCGCGATGGGATTACGGCCCCGAGGCGTCCTTTCACTCATCCCAATTGGGAAGTTCATCCTTGGGTGGATCCACCAGGTACACTGGCCATGGTGATGAATTCTTCAACAGGGGAATCTCGTCACAAGCCGCTCGCCATTCGTCCTTTCACCAGGACGAGTGGATGCGCGACATGGGATACCTCCAGCACCAAATGAGCGGACTTACCATGGATTCTGCCCACATCCGCCAGGACTTGAACAACTTGAACCAAGATTTCTAGGAATTCCGCCAGGAAACTGGTGGCGAGCTGGGTAATATTTCTTCTCTCTTGCAGCAGAACCAGCAGAACTGGGAGGACATGTACCGTCGTCAAGGATGGATGTGACCCAACCACGCCAAAAGCCAGCTTGGGGGAGGACCCCCGTCATCGAGGTAAGTACCACAACCCGTCTTTATTTTCTGTCAGTTTTATTCTTATTTATTTCGGTAATTTAAATTTAAGTTCTATCTTAGTTAATTTCCAGCTTAATAATTTATTAGTAATAAATAAGTAGCAATAAATGAAACGCTCTCACCATAAGTCCTTTTAATAAATAAAAAAATGTATGCCATGCATTAGAATTATCATGGGAAAACGTATGCTAGAACTAAACTTGAGACATGAGCATTAGATTAAGTAAAGGGGAAGTAAGTTTCTACTTTGTCTTGAGCAAGTTAAGTTTGTGGAGTAATTATTTGGGAAAATTCTAAAAACTTGCTCTAAGTACTTCTGTGGCAAAGAAAGTCCTACCAAAGCCAAATATTTTTTACTCTTAGAGTAGGAGTTTCCACTTGCTGCATGCTAGTATTGAGCCTTGTTAGACTTTTGTTGATAGACATGGTAGAGAAACTTGTCATATCTTTAAAACCAAGGAATTCACTTGCACCCACCTATATAGTGCTATTCTTACACTGAGAATACGCACACAACATGCCTTTATTTCCATTCACTGTTCGGAATACTTCAAGGAAAAATACCATGCTCCATAATGAAATCTCAGGGACATGGCTATCTTCCTTCCTTCAAAAAAAAGAGCAAGTGCTCTAGAAAGAAAAGAAAAAAAAGAGAGCAAAGTGCTCTAAGAAAGAAGGGAATATCCAAAAGAGCAAAAGCTCTCATTCATAGCCATGATCCCACAAATGAGATAGAAAGGAGAAATGCCATGAAAATATTAGCCACAATAAATACCACACACTTGCACATTCCTGGTCTGAACCTATGACTTGTTGCTCCTTTGCTCCAATTGTTTAACTTGGCAAAATTATGATAGCATTGCATGCTCACTTTTATCCTACCCATTAAACCCCACATAAAGCCTTAGTGAGAGGATGATTCTTCCATTTCCACATACAAACAAGAGTGATCGAGTGAGCCACAGAAGTTACTAAGCATGCTTTCTTTTGAGCAAAACTTCAAAAACTCCACATATCTTGATTTGCAAAATAGGCAAAGGAAAGACAAACCTTCTTTCTTGCTGGTCTTTTGTTCTAATCTTGAGTGCAGGGAAGGCTACCAATTCCATGATGATGAAAATAATATGGGCATACACAACAAAAACACCGAGTTTCCAAAATTTATTTGAAGTCCATGCTTGCTCGAGGACGAGCAAGAGGTAAGCTTGGGGGAGCTTGTTGACGCTCACTAAGTGTCATATTTCTAGCATCAACAAGGTCATATAATACAACAAAAGAGCCTAAAATCAACCAAAAACCTTTTATAAACTAATGATTTCCACTTGTCCTTGAGATTTATTTGAATGCAGGAAATTGCAGGGTTTTTGAGCAAAATGACCAAATGGACCCACCAGGAGCAAGCACTCGTGCCTGGGCTCACTCTGGGCCGAGGAGGGGTGGCGCCCGCCACCCCTAGCTGGCGGCCGCCAGGGGGGAGAAGCCCAAACTCCCCCCTGCCACGTCACTGATCCAGGGGAAGCTCTCCATGCTCAATTGCAGTCGTCGCTCACTCAAGTCGGTTCATCCAAGGGCTAAGAGGCAATGTCACATGGATCAAGGCCTAAGTGACGGTTATGGGACAACCCTAACCGAACCCTAACTGACTTGAGCACCTCCTGGATACCGTTGATGAAGAGGCGGTGCATCCAAGGGCCAGGGAGGTGGCGCCCGCCAGCCCACTTACCAACCCTAGGCCCATTAGCACCCCCTAGGTCCCTTAGGCTATAAATAGGACCCCCCGAGCTCATTTGTACTCAGACCTCACCTCATATCCCACTCTCTTGTAAGCAAAGCTCTGGTGAAGGAACACTCTAGTTGAGAGACTTAGAGTGAGGGCGAGAGTATAGAAGAGAAGAGCTGGAGCTGTAATAGAGGATCTTCCAAGTCTCTGGTATAGTTCCAATTCTTCCTTCATTTATCTTAGTGTTCTTCTACTTTCAGCATTTACTTTAAGTTCTTTACTTATTGTTCTTGTTGAGTGCTTTCGATCATAGATAGCTTAGTGTTTAGTCTATATCTAGTTTGGGTTCTTCGCTGAGTAATCAGTGCTCTAGTTTTGGACGCAATATTAGAGCAGTATATATAAGTGTAAGCGCGGTGCTTAGACTTGTTATACCTTAGTTTGTGGCTAGCCCCCTGGATAGCTGTGGTAGCAAACAGGTGGTGACAGTCCTGGGAGCCTTGAATTCCACCACGTAGTTGGGTTAGTTTTTAAATCATAAACCTCGTTATGCACGTCTGAGGTAAATAGTCCAGAGGGTGTGTACGGTTCGAAGAACTAGATAAAACCTTTATTGCTAAGTTAGTTGTGATCGTTAGTGTGTAGGAAAACATTAATTTGTTCATCGGCCAGACCCCGCCGATTTAGGTTAGGATTAGTTAGTCTTTCTTTTCTCTTTCTTTTCTTTTTAGTAGCAGTAGGAACCAACCCCCCTTTCATACAACTCGATCAATCCTGCTAGAATCACTAGTTGTTCATAGCAGTCCTAGTGTTAGTTCTGCCATAGTAGCTTCCCTGTGGAAATAAATACGATACTCGGTTACTCCCGGGTGAAGTGCTACAATAGACTTATTCTGTACGCTTGCGGAACCTTCCAATAGTCATACGAATAGTTAGTTATACTTCTTATATTGAGAAGTATCAACAAACCTTCCTGACACCGTTGCCGGGGATAGATTCATAGTCTACTCCCAGTGACGACGTTAGCAAGAGTCTATAAGCATTTCTGGCGCCGTTGCTGGGGATAGATTCAAACCCTATTCTTGGTAGCGACGTTAAGAAGTGTCAACACCTTGGCTTAACTTACCTTGGTTAGCCGCCTTGGATTCCCGATTAGTGTCGCCTTCACGGTGGTTGTGGTGGATTGTCGGCACCGATGAACTTTGACGACGGGTGTTTTTCCGGTCGCGGTGTGAACTCGAATTTCTCCTCCTTTCCACTGATGTGGAGCTGAATTTCTCCAGCTCCTACATCAATGGTGGCTTTTGCAGTGCTCAGAAATGGCCGTCCCAAGATCAATGGCGTTCGGTGGTCGGGATTAATATCCAGGACCACGAAATCCACCGGGACAAAGAGATTCTGGATTTTCACCAGAATATCCTCTGCTATTCCCGCGGGATATCGGAGCGATTGATTGGCTAGCTGCAAACACATAGAAGTAGGGGACAAGGTATGATGATTTAATTTGTCATAAATTACCTTGGGCATGACGCTGACGCTTGCTCCCAAATCACAGAGTGCATGCTTGAAGTGTTGCTTTCCAATTGAGCATGAGATCGTTGGATTTCCTTTGTCCTTCTTCTTTTCTGGGAGTTGGTTTAAAATGACTGCACTGCAATCTTCAGTCAATTTAACCACCTCCCTAATTGGAATTGGTTTCTTCTTATTGAGCATGTCTCTCAAATATTTTGCATAAGTTGGAACCTGCATAGCGTCAATGAATGGCACATGTATATATATTTTTTGAATTACCTCGATGAATTTCTTGAATTGGTCATCTTCCATCAGATTCCTGCTTCGATCTGGAAAAGGTAATACATGTGTATCATAGAATTCATGAGGAGCAGTGCGTACCTTGGATGAAGGCTCAGCTGGGGTCTCCTCTTCTTCGTCTTCTTCAACATTAATAATATTTTTCTTTGAAGCAGTATTACTAGGAACCAAATTAGGATGAGGTGGATCACGAGTGGTTTTACCGCCTCTCGTGGTTACAGCTTTTAATTCCTCATGGTATTTGATTCGAGATTTAATGTCATCTACCTTTTGCTCCAATCTCTTATTAAAACTAATTTGTTCCTTAAATGCTTCAGAAAAATCCTTTAGTCTAGCATAAATCCCTTGTAGCATTTTATCATGTTCAATCAATTTGCTACTTATGCTATCATTAATTCTACCTTGATCAGAAACCAATTTTCCAAAAGGAGAATTAAATACGGAGGTTTGGGGCATACCTTTGTTATTCCATTGTTGGATCATTGGAATTGGAGGTTCTCCGTAGCCACCATTATTAAGAAGGGATTTGGCATCCTCTTTCTTAATTTCTGCTTGACCTTCACTTGACGAAACAGCTCTTTGCTTGGCGTAGTACTCCTTTGCGGCACGATCTCTCTTCTCATTTAGTCTTTGCTCTAGCAACTTTATCAAAGTTTCCAGGGCAACAAAATCAACATGCTTGATTTCAGACTTACTGCTAGCACGATTTTCTGTCCATCCTTGATTTGCCACCATTGTCTCGATCAGATCGGTTGCCTTCTCTATAGTGAGAGAGAGGTATGCACCTCTGGCGGCAACATCAATTTGATGTCGAGATTCTTGTTGGAGTCCATTGTAGAAGCTCTGGATCAAATACCAGTCTTGCATACCATGGTGAGGACAGTACTGAACATACTCTTGTAGTCTCTCCCAAGCTTCAGTGATTGTTTCTTCGTCTCCCTGTCCAAAGTTTGAAATCTTGCTACGGACAAGAATAGTCCGACTTATCGGGCAAAACTTATTGAGGAATTGATCCGCGCATCTCACCCACGTCAGCAGGTGTCCAGAGTTGAAGAGGAACCACTGCTTCGCTTTTTCCACTAATGAAAATGGAAAAAAGACGAAGTCTGATGGCATCCTGTGAAACTCCCTACACAGAAATTGTACTACATATCTCCAGAAAATCCCGGAGGTGAGCATTGGCATCCTCGGAAGGTTTGCCATTAAATGCAATAGCTTGCACCATACGTATCAAGTGAGGTTTAAGCTCAAAATCTACATTGCTAGTAGAAGGTAACACTGGAATGTGAGCAAGAGTAGGCATGGAATACTCATAGAGTGTTTTGGTCGGCGTCGATGTTGATTGATCATTAGAGCAGCTTGGTTCGTCAGTCACTCTTGACTGGGATTCTTGTCTCGACGAACTCCTCTCGCGAAGTTCCAGGTTCTTCCTTGGAGGAGTGAGATTAGCTCTCACTCTCCTAAGAATGGCCTCAGGATCTTCTTGATAGTCGCTCGGAAGATTGAATCCGGCCATGACTACTTGAACGATCACAAACAACGAACAGTATATATATACCCGCTAGAACTACGGGGGTTAATTCAATAGAAATCACAAAGAATTAATTCAAGCCAATTGCTTCCCCGGCAACGGCGCCAGAAATGCTTGTTGACACTTCTTAACGTCGCTACCAAGAATAGGGTTTGAATCTATCCCCGGCAACGGCGCTAGAAATGCTTGTAGACTCTTGCTAACGTCGTCACTGGGAGTAGACTATGAATCTATCCCCGGCAACGGCGTCAGGAAGGTGTGTTGATACTTCTCAATATAAGAAGTATAACTAACTATTCGTATGACTATTGGAAGGTTCCGCAAGCGTACAGAATAAGTCTATTGTAGCACTTCACCCGGGAGTAACCGAGTATCGTATTTATTTCCACAGGGAAGCTACTATGGCAGAACTAACACTAGGACTGCTATGAACAACTAGTGATTCTAGCAGGGTTGATCGAGTTGTATGAAAGGGGGGTTGGTTCCTACTACTACTAAAAAGAAAAGAAAGACTAACTAATCCTAACCTAAATCGGCGGGGTCTGGCCGATGAACAGATTAATGTTTTCCTACACACTAATGATCACAACTAACTTAGCAATAAAGGTTTTATCTAGTTCTTCGAACCGTACACACCCTCTGGACTATTTACCTCAGACGTGCACAACGAGGTTTATGATTTAAAAACTAACCCAACTACGTGGTGGAATTCAAGGCTCCCAGGGCAGTCACCACCTGTTTGCTACCACAGCTATCCGGGGGGCTAGCCACAAACTAAGGTATAACTAGTCTAAGCACCGCGCTTACACTAATATATACTACTCTAATCTTGCGTCCAAAACTAGAGCACTGATTACACTAGATATAGACTAAACACTAATCTATCTATGATCGAAAGCACTCAACAAGAACAATAAGTAAAGAACTTAAAGTAAATGCTGAAAGTAGAAGAACACTAAGATAAATGAAGGAAGAATTGGAACTATACCAGAGACTTGGAAGATCCTC
Source organism: Coix lacryma-jobi var. lacryma-jobi (assembly GCA_009763385.1). Lineage (NCBI taxonomy): Eukaryota > Viridiplantae > Streptophyta > Magnoliopsida > Poales > Poaceae > Coix > Coix lacryma-jobi. The sequence continues at coordinate 118,738,683 of CM019830.1, read as the reverse complement.
TATTACAGCTCCAGCTCTTCTCTTCTATACCCTCGCTCTCACTCTAAGTCTCTCAACTAGAGTGTTCCTTCACCAGAGCTTTGCTTACAAGAGAGTGGGATATGAGGTGAGGTCCGAGTATAAATGAGCTCGGGGGGTCCTATTTATAGCCTAAGGGACCTAGGGGGTGCTAATGGGCCTAGGGTTGGTAAGTGGGCTGGCGGGCGCCAACCCTAGGTGGCGGGCGCCAACCCTAGGTGGCGGGCGCCACCTCCCTGGCCCTTGGATGCACTGCCTCTTCATCAACGGTATCCCGGAGGTCCTCAAATCGGTTAGGGTTCGGTTAGGGTTGTCCCATAACCGTCACTTAGGCATTGATCCATGTGACATTGCCTCTTAGCCCTTGGATGATCTGACTTGAGTGAGCAACGGCTGCAATTGAGCATGGAGAGCTTCCCCTGGATCAGTGACGTGGCAGGGGGGAGTTTGGGCTTCTCCCCCCTGGCGGCCGCCAGCTAGGGGTGGCGGGCGCCACCCCTCCTCGGCCCAGAGTGAGCCCAGGCACGAGTGCTTGCTCCTGGTGGGTCCATTTGGTCATTTTGCTCAAAAAACCCTGCAATTTCCTGCATTCAAATAAATCTCAAGGACAAGTGGAAATCATTAGTTTATAAAAGGTTTTTGGTTGATTTTAGGCTCTTTTGTTGTATTATATGACCTTGTTGATGCTAGAAATATGACACTTAGTGTGCGTCAACAAACACATCCTTGCATATGCCTCTAAAAAGGATGTTTTTGGCTTTAGCATTCCATTTCTCATTTTCCTCCTCATTAGGAGTAAGGCTTGTGCCTTCCTTGGGCTTGTCAAAGCCGGTCATAGCGGCATCGCGAAATTTAATATCAACCGCTTCTAGGTACGACTCCATACGGATTTTCCAATATAGAAAGTCGTCTCCCTCGAACATAGGCGGTGGTCCATCACCCCCGGACATCTTAACTCTAGGCGGTTAAGCCTAAATCGAGAGCACAAGGCTCCGATACCAATTGAAAGGATCAAGATGCCCAAGAGGGGGGGTGAATTGGGCTTTTCTAAAACTTCTTGCAATAATTAAAACCTAACAAGCCCAATTAACCCCCTTATGCCTACAAGTGTGATGAACTAGAATCAACCAAGCAAAAGATCGAGACTAAGACATTTCTACTCTACCATGGCAATTCAAATAGAGATGAACAAGAAGTAAAGTACGTAATTGAATTGCTCAAATGTAAATGCGTAAGTAAAAGGAGTAGAGATGACACGACGATCTTTTTTCCGAGGTATCGAGGTGTCGGCACACCCCCCTAGTCCTCGTTGGAGCACCCGCGCAAGGGTATCGCTCCCCTTGATCCGTGCAAGGATCAAGTGCTCACTACAAGCTGATTCTTCGCCACTCCGGCCCGGTGAATCGCTCGCTACCGGTCACAACATGGCTTGGGTCATCCACAAAGCCTCCGGATGATCACCAAGCTCTCCGATCGCCACCAAGCCGTCTAGGTGATGCCGATCACCAATAGTAACAAGCTAGAACTCTCACTTGACCAAGACAAGGCCAAAGAGAGATGGATGGATGCACACTTGCTACTCAATTCTCACTAGGAGGTGTCTAATTCTCACAGTTAGCGAATCACTCAACCTCACTAGGGCTCTTGCTCTTTCTCAACCTCACAAGGTGTCTCTCAGCAGATGGAAATGGCAAGAACACTCAAATGGATGGAGGGAAGGAAGTATAAATACCCCTCACCACGGCCATCCAAAAACAGCCCAAGACAGGTGTTTTGCGGGGGCATCGGACGCGCCGATGCCAGGCATCGGACTCTCCGATGACCCCGTCCAACGGTCTACTGTACCTTCTTGTCAGACTGCTTAAAGGGACATCGGACGCTGGGCAGCGTCCGATGCCACCACATCGGACGCGTTCGATGTGGATTTGCCCTCTCTGGAACCTCTCTGGACACCCATCGGACGCTGGCCCTCAGCGTCCGATGCCAGCGTCCGATGCGGCCTGCAGTTCACGCGCACGTGAATAGTGGCACGGGCGCGTCCGAAGTGGCAACACCGGAGCGTCCGATGCCACGCACCAGACTAAACCCTAGTCGGGGTGAGCATCGGACGCGTCCGATGCCCACCTGGCTAGCGTCCGATGCCCATTACAGGGCTAAAACGACCTCGGATCGCGACGCGGCCTAAACGACTTCTGATCCTCTCGACATAAGGCATCTCTCTGAGCTACCTAGGGCTATGAAATAACAAGTGTGCACCACACCTACCTCAATAGACTCATCTAGGTCAAGCTACTGATTCACACCCCCCTTTATAGTATGGCCAAAGGAAAAACAAAGACCTAAGACTACCTAAGTGTCCTCTAACACCATGCGACACTTAGTCTAGCCTACCACCGTCTTCGTCGTCCGTCCTTTGAAAACCAAAACGATTTCCATCGCCAAGGGACATGAACTCCATATGCTCGTATCGTCACCATTACCGTGACCTAACTCATCCCTGTTTCTGCAAAATACACGTTAGTCATAGTAATCTTGTGTTTCATCCAATCACCGAAACCCACTAGGGGCTAAGATGCGTTCAAGAGTCATGAATGCCACATTATTTTACAACACTTATTACCGCTTGCTGTGAGGAAAGTACTACCAGAAGTAGTTAGTGCTGCAGTGATACGTGTTAGTCATTTCTTCAAGAAAATTTGTGCTCCTGTTTTCTGCCAAAGTGATATGGATAGTCTAGAGGCTGAAATACCTGAAACCTTAAGCCTTCTAGAGACTATATTCCTTCCCTCCTTTTTTGTCGTGATGGTGCATCTGATGGTCCATCTTCCTGCCCAAGCAAGACTAGCTGGTCCAGTCCATTTCCGTAGCATGTGGCCTGTTGAGAGGTAATTTCTATAAGCGTATTGCAGCATACTTATAAAAATACATACTATTTTTACAACATAATGAGCATATTATATTATATTTGTATATAGGTTTTTAATGAGATTGAAAGGTGATGTTCGTACAAAAAGCCATCCAGAGGGATCAATTGTGGAGGGTTCTATGTTTTATGAGAGCCTTACACTATGTGGGCATTATTTACACAGTCAGTCGCTTAGAAATGTTGACACACTTCAAGCCAAAAATTCCACCACCCCTTTCTTTGATAGCATTGGTCGGGGTTTAGTTGGGAAGTGCACAGTGAGTTTAGACCACAAGACTTGGCTCCAAGCACATAGATATGTTCTGTTGAACTATGCAAATATAGGGCCTTACTTGGAGTAAGTAATCTGTTTCACTTCACACCATATGTTTAGATTCTCTTGCATGGTAAGATGATAAATTCACCTTTGCAGAAAGTATGCTCACTATCTATCCTCAATTGGTGTTCGAAACCAGCGAGCTATCAATCGAATGCAGCATGAGTGCTTCCATGAGTGGTTTAGGTCGCATGTAAGTAGGCTAAGACCTTAGCACATGCTATCTAAGTTGAACTTCTCATTTACCTTAATAAGAATATTTCTTACTAATCATAGGTGGAAGAAATATGTGAGGATGTACCAGATGAGATACAAATCTTAGCCAAGGCTCCAATCATGAGTGCACAAAAATATAGTAGCTACACAATAAATGGATTTAATTTTCACACTGAGTCCTATGATGTGGGTAGGTCTATCCAAAATAGTGGGGTTGCTCTGGTTGCAGAATCCACATGCTTTCAGGGGGATGATAATGGCATAATAGGAAGCAAGACTTAATATGGCATTATAAAGGAGATAGTTGAATTGAAATATAACCACAAAGGAAATGTTCTTTTCAAGTGTGATTGGGTTGACAACCGTGTGTGGGGCAAATGGGTTAAAACCGATCAGTTTGGGGTCACCACTGTCAACTTTAAACATTTATTCAATACCGGTGAAAAAGTATCAGATGAGCCTTTCATACTAGCATCACAAGCAGTGCAAGTATTCTATGTTCCTGAACATGCTGGTTCTGAGTGGGTTTCTGTTCATCAGTCCAAACCAAGAGACTTCTATGATATGGATAATTTGGAGAGTGAGCACCTAGATAATGGCAATGGACTAGTTCGACCATTGCCTGATCTAAATGCTAAGGTGACTGTGGATATTATTAATGGGGTTGTCCCCACTACTAGGACAGACATAGATGGTATAATTGTTGAGCCTAAAAGGTAAGTGTTATTTATGCAGTATGTGATTGCCTCATTGATTACTTGAATATTTTGTTCCCTTCATTATTTCTTATAAAAGGAAAAGATTGCTAATTCATTTGTACCTTTTTCAGGAGACAAAATGTCAAGCGCAAGAGGAAGAGGCAACAGGGATGATGACATGACTGAGTATGAGAGGCAGAAATGAGAACAAGTTGCAAGAAACCAGGAGATGGTGGAATCCCTTCGTCTTCATAAGCTGAGCGCTGCACTCCAGCCTCCCAACCAAATAAAAGAATAAAGGTCAGCTTGTACAATAGTGCTAGAATATTTCTAAACTAGTACAATACTTTGCTCGGAGTTGCTTCAAATTATGTATCTGCTTGCCTTTCACTTGTATAAATACTAATTGACAAATACTTATGCATTTTCCTATAGAGAACTCATAACCCAAGTGGTGCAGCCATTGAACATCATAATTTGCGATCAAGACTGCAAAGAAATAATGTTGAGACTGCAAATGAGCCGTGATTATGAGGTAGTTGGAGAGTTCTTATGTCAGAATGAAGGTATTTTATTTCTGAAAAATTCTGAGAACATTTGTTGCAGTTTATTGATACAATTTTTGAGAACATATGCTGATAGGTGAGCATATGTTCTGTCTGCTAAAATATTCTGTCTCCATAAAAAACAATTTTAAGAGAAGCCTTTTTATTTCAAGATCGAGGCTAGCAAATATTCTGTCTGCTAAAATAGTTAGGAACTTCTGTTGGAGGCATTTTACTCATTTACAGAGGTAGTCCACCTCCGAATATCGATTAAGAGAGGTGGGTTGGCATCTATTTCTAAAAGTAAGAGCTATTTTCAAAAGCTCGATCTCTCTCAAAATACCTATATATTTGTGCATACTTTTTCTAAATAATGGAAGAAAAATCCAGCTTCATCCTCCCATAAGAGGAATCACACCAAACTAATTATATCTCAAAACAGGAAATACACGAAAAGAGTTTAAGACAAGTATAACTCAAAATGGTTCTAGATAAAAAAAAACAGGACAACCGGCCAAAAGAAGAAAAGAGTCATATTGTTGTTAGTGTGCGCAGCGGAATCTGGCCCAACTCTCGCTATACCCATGAGTCGGCGCCCCACGAGCCCAGGTCCACCGGAGCCCACAACATATCCAGGCATTGGGCCTAACTCAACCCAAAAGACTAGTCTTGATAGGTGAGGACTGCCCCCGTCCTATATGTTGTGCTCTCCACCATCAATTACCGATGTGGGACTAAAACTAACAATCTCCCCCGTCACACATCGGACCCAACTCTTCACATCACACAACGTGCGATCTCCGGAAGATGTTTTCCAGGCCCCGAGTTCAACAACGCTTCATATCACACACAACTCGTGTGACCTCCGAGATGTTAACGGGCTCCCCCGTCACATGAGACTTTTGAGATTTTCTAGGTTTTTATTAGACCATGAGCTCCAATACCACTTGTTAGAGTGCATAACAGAATTCTAGCCCAACTCGCTACATACCCACGAGTCGGCGCCCCACGAGCCCAGGTCCACCGGAGCCCACAACATATTCAGACATTGGGCCTAATTGATCAACCCAAAAGACTAGCCTTGATAGGTGAGGAATGCCCCCGTCCTATATGTTGTGCTCCCCCACCATCAATTACCGATGTGAGACTAAACCTAACAATCTCCCCCGTCACACATCGGACCCAACTCTTCACATCACACAACGTGTGATCTTCGGAAGATGTTTTCCAGGCCCCGAGTTCAACAACGCTTCATATCACACACAACCCGTGTGACCTCCGAGACGTTAACGGGCTTCCCCGTCACATGTGACACTTGAGATTTTCCAAGCTTATGGCATGCCGCACAATGATGATTGGTTGTTGCACTAACATTGTTGTAATTGGACCCATAATCAGAGCCAATATGTCCCTAAAAAAACCAGCAAGAGAGATTTCAATCTACAATTGTCAAAAACCATGTCGTTCCTTGTTAGGCAGACTATAAACCAACAAAAAGCCATTGTTGCTAACAGTAAAAAGATCTAAAATATTATCATTCATAGCATACCAGGTATATTAAAAGGGTCTAAAAGTATTATCACACTTGTAAGCACACCCAACCCAGCCCAAGTTGCTGCAGTTTATCTGTGTGCACATTTTGCAAAATATTGAAAAGTGTTGGGAATTTGGATTTTAATGGCTGTTTCCAAAGCCAAGTATCTTCTTAGAACCAGATTTGGTTACCGTTGTGCAATCTAAAATTACCCATACTCAAGAAGATGTCCTTAAATTACACCCATATGACTCATTGAAAAATGTGAGTCACCTATTTGAGCCTACTAACAGCATCAGATATACAAAAAGGGGGAAAATGAGAGCCATTCTGCATATGTTAATTTAGTGGTGGCCAAGTTGCTTAATGAGGGTGCTACTCTACCGTTGCTGCTTAAATTGTCTTATAATTTTTAGAAGTGGATTGTATTTAAAGGCAAAGGGAGTATTTTCATTCTTTCCTTTTCTAGAAAAAAACAATGTCATGTTTGATATTCTACTTTTATTATCTGTAGTGTTTCCTCTATGCATGGTCCCTACTTCAATATTATATATTGCAGGTTTATTCACCTCCAGACACCTTGTTTTCCTTTCAACCTGAATGCATCTGGGCCCCTAGTGGGTTTCGATGATTGGATGAAACACATACTGTGACTAACGTGTGTTTTATAGAAACAGGGATAAGTTAGGTCACGGTAATGGCGACGATACGGGCATATGGAGTTGATGTCCCCTGGCGATGGAAATCGTTTCGGTTTTCAAAGGACGGACGACGAAGACGGTGGTAGGCTAGGCTAAGTGTCGCATGGTGTTGGAGGACACTTAGGTAGTCTTAGGTCTTTGTTTTTTCTTTGGCCGTACTATAAAGGGGGGCATGAATCAGTAGCTTGACATAGATGAGTCTATTGAGGTAGGTGTGGTGCACACTTTTTATTTCATAGCCCTAGGTAGCTCAGAGAGATGCCTTATGTCGAGAGGAACAAAAGTCGTTTAAGCCGCGTCGCGATCCGAGTTCGTTTTGGCCTTGTAATAGGCATCGGACGCTGGCCAGGTGGGCATCGGACGCGTCCGATGCTCACCCCGACTAGGGTTTTGTCTGATGCGTGGCATCGAACGCGTCGATGTGTCCACATCGGACGCGCCCGTGTCACTGTTCACGTGCGCGTGAACTGGGGGTTGCATCGGACGTTGAGGGCCAGCGTCCGATGGCCATCCAGAGAGGTCAAATCCACATCGGACGCGTCCGATGTGGTGGCATCGGACGCGTCCGATGTGGTGGCATCGGACGCTACCTAGCGTCCGATGTCCCTTTAGTCAGTCTGACAAGAAGGTACAGTAGACCGTTGGACGAGGGCATCGGCGCATCCGATGCCCCCGCAGAATGTCTGTCTTGTGCTGTTTTTGGATGGCCAGTTGGGGGAGTATAAATACTCCACCTCCTCATCCATTTCAGTAGTTCTTGCCACTTTCCTTTGCTGAGAAACACCTTGTGAGTGTGAGAAAGAGCAAGAGCCCTAGTGAGGTTGAGAGATTTGCTAATTGAGAGAATTAGTGACCTCCTAGTGAGAATTGAGTAGCAAGTGTGCATCCACCCATCTCTTTGGCCTTGTCTTGGTCAAGTGAGAGTTCTAGCTTGTTACTCTTGGTGATTGGCATCACCTAGACGGCTTGGTGGCGATTGGAGAGCTTGGTGATCATCCGGAGGCTTTGTGGATGACCCAAGCCATGTTGTGACCGGTAGCGAGCGATTCACCGGGCCGGAGTGGCGAAGAATCAGCTCGTAGTGAGCACTTGATCCTTGCGCGGATAAGAGGGAGCGATACCCTTGCGCGGGTGCTCCAACGAGGACTAGGGGGTGTGCCGACACCTCGATACCTCGGCAAAAAGATCATCGTGTCATCTCTACTCTCTTTACTTCGCATTTACTTTTGAGCAATTCAATTTCGCATTTATTTGTTGTTCTTTCATGAATTGAATTGTCATGCTAGAGTAGAAATGGTTTAGCGATAGTCTTGTTGTGCGGTTGATTCTTGTCAAATACACTTCTAGGCATCTTGATCCTTACACTTCTAGCACTAGGGGGTTAATTGGGCTTGATAGGTTTTAATTCTTGCAAAAGTTTTAGAAAAGCCCAATTCATCCCCCTCTTGGGCATCTTGATCCTTTCACAACCGTCTCCATGTTGATAGTTTCCCTTTCTATGGACAATATCTATATATATATATATATATATATAGTATCTTGCATTTGGGAGGTATATAAGATATAAACCAGAAATTTGAGAGCTACAAGATCGACATGAGGGTAGTATGTTAAAACATATATTTATCTTCTGATATACACAAACATCGTGATATTGTACATATACCATTATACCACCTGATGAATCGTTGCATACTATCTTCATCAGGCATATCACAATATATTTTGCCATGGTAGGACTAGGGTTTTGGGATACATATACATGATATACCACGAAGAGTACGTAGCGCTTTGGCAAAATTACATATATCCTTCATCTCGCACACAAACAGCTATAGCCACAAGCATATATATGTCGAAACTTCTGGCACAGAGATCGAGAAGGAACATGAATAGACCACTAGTTGTTTGTATCACCACCACTACTACCTCCATCTTCGTCTCCTCCATGATTGCTGTACTGATCTCGCGGGATGGCATGGTGGTTGTCCACGGCAGTTCCACCACCAGCACCAAGCAGGGTGGGCATCGCGGACCTGGTCTCTCCGCCGGCCGCGGCAGCCTTCTTCTCAAGCATCCCCATGGCAGGACTCATCAGACCATGACTGATGACCACTGCAAATACAAGAATGATACCTGAGATCTTGGTCCTTATTGCCTTCATTTCCTCCTTCATGATGACAATTCTTAACTACAGGACAAATAATAATTATGTCGAGAAATAAACTCAAAATCCTGATTTTCATAGATCTACTGGATATGATTACTGTAAGCAAGTAGTAATAGTTAGTACACGACAGAGTCAAACCTGGAAGGTCCTCCGCTGACAGCTTGGAATCAGTTCGTCTTGTACTGTTTCTCGAATGCTATGATTTGGTCTGGCATGCTTTATATAGTGAGGTCAATGGTATCCTACGTTGTATAAAGGAAACAGTACGTCATATAGATATTATTTGCATTGGGCGTTGGGACCAGTATAATCCCTTAGTGCAAAATGACACCCTAATAACGCCCTACTAGAATCTATCTTTTACTGTGGCCATTAACATAAAATATGCCCTAATACCTTTTTTTTGTGGGTAAAGATGTGCTAACCAAACTGCCAATCGATGTCAAGGAAATCGTAAATTAGGCAGAAATCATATACCACTACCAATAGTATTTCCCACTAAGATAGTGGTTGTTGCTTTTCATGGCAGCGACTTGGTATTTTATTTACTGGTGGGAGTAACGCTGCCAAAACATTAACCCGACCATAAAAAATGGCCACCACAAATGTCAAGCTCAATCGATCTATCATACAGGGTAAAAGTGGAAATATTGGTTACGCCCACTAAACCCAATATTAGCAGTAGCATTTCACTAAATAAAATACATATTGTCCTATAAAGTATTTGAGAAACTTTATGTCTAATTTTCCCAAAGGTAGGATTATTATATATATATATGCTATTGGTCAATAAACATTTGAGTTTGATTATGTAAAAAAAATAAACAAAGTTTAACTGAATGGGCCATTATATTATCCGCTAGTGGCATAGATGGAGGGAGTGTTGTCACTGAAAAATCTGTCCTTTTTTTCCAACAATTATATTGAAGAGAAATTTTGAGTGGTTGTATGTCTGTACATAGAAGATCAATGTGATATTTTATCTTACACTAGTATGTGCGATTCAGTCATAGTAATGATGTTGTATGTGAATCATTTAATTTATGTTAGCAATTATAGCACTGCTTACTCAGGTCATATTTCCAACATTCTATATAGACTAATGCTGAGGGCCTGCTCGGATCACATAGCTCTAAAAATAGAGATATGGGATCCAAAAACTTTATAACATAATACCACAACAAATAGTCTAGGTTGATTTGTTATTATTGGCTCTCTATGATGACTGCAGCTAACACACAATTGTCCCTAGTAGATCCAAACAGCCCGTTAATAACCAATATAATTAAAAACTATTAGAAGCTCCCTAGCCATCAGATAATTTAGAGTTGTTCAAGGATCCTCACCCCATAATGAATATATTGAACTTTTAATTTATTGATCAATATAATTTATAGGTAGACATTCAATGTATAATATGTCTGGCTGTTCCCAATGAAGGGAAACCTATATAATAATTTTCCTGCCTGTTATATACCACGAAGGGAAACCTATATAATAATTTTCCTTGCAACAAGAATAAGGACTTTACCTTGTTTGCAAAACATTTAAAATCATATATTGCCGTGTATAGATAGCCTTCAGTCTAAATGAATGGATTGTTAGAAAAGTTAACGGCCACATTGGACTTAATTTGGTCATGTAGTTTGCATTGCTTTCTGTCCTTGAACATTTGAAATTATGTTTAGCTACAGTGTGTTTTCTCCATGAACTTTGTGCATATATAGTGATTTTCATACATTGTGCTTGTGATTTTCATATGTACGTCTGTTTTTTTTTTTTGCCTTCTAAGGATCAAATACGAACTTAAAAAGAAAAGGTTACTTAAGTGTTTAAGAACGAAGAACAGCATACCTCATATGTTATCAAGAGTTGAACATATGTTTTTGCCCCTAGCTGTTACAAAAGGATGTTTTCTCTGTTTTAGGCAGTTTATTAGTAACAAAATTCTTATTTGCGAGGCATATATTCTTTATTAATTGAAAAGGACATACCAGCATGGACCGTTAGCTTTTCTATTTCATCATGGTGATCAATGTTATTTGTTTCATAGTGTTGCTAATAAACATATAAATCAAATGCCACGACTCCTGAAATACCATTATGACTATATATGCGAGCTAGCATTGAGGTTTTGTGTTCAACAAATAAATGTAGCTAAGTACGTCGAACTTGATGCTTTCAATTGAACCTGAGATTATTGTTTGTCAGTATAAGGAAACTCATTAGTGTCCGTCGATGTAAACAATTCAAATCATTTTATAGAGGGTTCACAAAAAAATATTCTGTGAAGTTCTATAGAGACATCAGATAACTGTGTGTGTGTAATGTATAGAATAGAAGCATGACCGATATGCATCGATCATGATGAAAATTATTATCAATGGAACAAACTAAAAGTCTAAAACCATTATGTTTTGTTTATTTAGTATACATGAAAGTAACATTATGTAGGATTACACAAATTAAACAGCGCGCACAAATATGCACAAAACGATGTAATACTGTCGTCCAAAGATATACGCCACACTGACGCATATATTATTACAGATATATGTACCCTAGCATATGCAAGCAATAATGCAAGGTTGACTACGTACAAGACATGCATGTATAGAAGGCTGCTCAGCTCATGGCTTAGCTTCTTCACTCCCAACGTCATGGCCACTTCCCGGCATGTTTCCAGGGCTGCTCCAGCTATCATACTCGGGCCTCGGTATCGCATGGTGATTGTCGACGGACGTCCCCTCTGCTGTCCCCGCCTTCACCTTGTGAACTAATAGCTCCGCCGCCTTGTGATGATGTGCCGCAGTGCAAGCGTTGAGCATGACCATTGCAAGGAAAAATAGAGGAAGAAGCTTCATGGCCGGTGGTGAAATAAACAAGTTAGATCGCATGCAGTCGATCTAGGAAGAACAGAGATGATCGATAGATGAGAGAGAGGTGGAAGAACACAGGAAACAGACGGCCTATGAGTGGTTTCCTACTGATTAACCGTGTGTGTGTGGTACGTAATTTATAGGCAAAAAGTGTTGGATATACAGCTGGATATATATGAAGGCCAACTTTTTTTAAGCAGATTTCCTTTTTACTGTGGGGTTTAGTGGTCTTTAGAATGTGGATTCTCCACCTAGTGAGGCAATTTTTGGTGGGGTAACGTCTCCAATTATTGTGTACTTTTAACTACTACCAGTAAAATTCTGCAACACATGTAAATGTATTGTGAACCAAATAATTCAGGGCGCGGTTGAATTAATGCTAAAAATAATATTGGTGGGTAAATTAGTAAAGCATCCTGTGCAAACTATAAAAACTCTAATCAAGGCCACAGGAATCTAATCCGATGGTGGGTTATTTTAGCACTTAAACCCCTAAGTCTCCACTCATCTCATTCCCTAGGCCTTCACTCATCTCATCCTAATCCAAACAGGCATGGGCACAATGGGGGGTTTAAGTGCTAAAATAACTCGCCTTCACCTCTAACCATCGGATTAGATTCCTATGGCCTTGATTAGAGTTTCTATAGTTTGCACAGGAGATTGGTTTTCATAGCATATGTTCTCAATTAGTAAACGATGTGCAAACTAATTGTGCCAGCTTTATTCCTAATTATGTCTTTATTTTTATGGTAAGTTCGCAGTGTGCATGGGGCAGATGTAGTGATAATCCCTGTCTTAGTTGACCGTGCGGGGAAAGGACAGAGTTTTCTAAAGTGATTTGTGGTATAGATTAGAGAGCAGTAACTACATAAACCAAGGACGTCACTCACTACTGGAGAAAGGGCCTTTTGCCCCGGGCCATTTTGGCCTATAGCCCCGGACATGGAGCCGGGGCTAAGGAATCGGGACTAAAGGCCCGACCTTTAGCCCCGGTTCCCTCGTCCGGGGCTAATGGGGGACCTTTAGCCCAGGTTGGTAACACCAACCGGGACTAAAGAGGCCTCCAGCCGGGCCACCGTGGCTGGCCTCTTTAGTCCCGGTTGGTGTTACCAACCGGGGCTAAAGAGGCCTCTGCTTTTTTCTTTTTTCTTTTTATTTTCTTTTCAATTGGTTATTGTTTTTAGTTTTACAATTACATTAGGTTTTCTAATATGTATTCTTCGCTGCTAATATATTCCATTAGGCCAGTTTCAAATACGTATTATTCTTCGCTGCTAATAAATATATATAAACACATAAAATTTACAATTACACACAAATGAAATATGAAACTATACATATATATTATAGAGCTAGCTATACAACATTATCCATCATGCATCCTTAACTTGATATTTACAACACAAATATAATATTGTTCCTAACTTAAAGGTCATACAAGTGTTCATCTTGGTTTGGCTTCATTGGTTCGTCTTTATTAAACCAATACTCGGTGCCAGACTTAAGGACATGGTCATTAAGGAAGCCCGCGATGGTCTCTTGAATTGCTTTGAGGCGGACCTTATCCATCACCTGGTTCTTCAACCATGTCTCCTTCAATTTGGATTAAAAGAAAAAGAAAGTATTAACATACATAATATTTATGTAATAGCAATAAAAAATAAAATAAATTTATTTACATGTTACGCACTTGCTGACTCTGTAAAGGAGTTCTTTTTTCATACACCGTCAGGAACTCGCAAACATAGTACGCACATAAATTGTTTCCCGGTGACTGCCGTAGAACCCACTGTACAAGATGTAAAAAGAGTACTCTCGGTTGATGTCACACCCAATTTTTAAAACAAAATTGAATGTATATCTTATGTGCACCCAGGAAACAGTCGCACACATAAGGGACAAATTACAACGAAGGCATCATCACTGTGCTCAATACATAGCGTTTTTATTACAACCCAACAAATAAAACTAAACATAAACAAGCGGAAGATAAATAACTCTCGACGAAGCTCCACTCCACAGGGACGTCGACTGGTGATCCGCAAGACTAGAAATCCTCTGGAAACCTATCTTGCTCATACTCAAGTCCATCTGTTACCCATCCGGGATTTTTATCCAAAGAGAAGAAAATATAACAAGCGTAAGTACATCTCGTACTCAGCAAGCAACATGGGGTTATGCAGCTCAAAAGGCTTGACACTGGTTTTCTGCAGTTAGCATTTTAGTTGGTCAAGATTTTAGCTTTAGATAATCAACAAGTTGTGCTTGCAAACCCAATTATACCACATGAATAATAATATGGCAACATCATCAGAATCACAAATATGATAGTAACGTGAACAAAAGTAAATTTCGTTTAAGTGGTTAGCCTGCAAGTTTTCCGAGCCGCTCGTGACCGTGAGCACGGCTGATATATCAGTTTATTTACTCTGTAGAGTTTGCACATCTTTACCCATAAGTCGTGTTGCCCTTGTGCCCGAGGTAGCTAGCCTCTTGACCCACTTCCAAGGTGAGTCGGCAGGGTTCACTACAAGGCCGTTACAAAGAGTCCTCCTATGCGTATTAGTTTCATATGTCACGACGTAGAGCTACCTTCCGTAATAACACCAGGTCTGGCGCCCGAGCCTGAGAATCACTCCCGTACCAAGCAGTATCCTGCGTAGAAGAAGCCCTGTCCCATGTCCATATGTAACTAATAACGACATAAGGCTTCTCTAATTAATTAGCCAGTCCCAGAGCCATATAGGCCTCATGGTTTGCGCTGTTTTGCCGGGTTACAGGCTTCGAGAACCGGGTCCTAGGGATCCAGGCAGGATAACAAACCACAAACCCAAACCAACGCCAAGTCCCATGGCAAACCGTAACGATGAGTCACACGGTAACAAGGTACAGGTTGAACATCTAGGAAAAACCTATGGTTATCATCTTTGACACATGCACATGATTGATAGATTAAATGCATAGGTAACAAGGATGATCCCATGTATACTTGCCTTGATCCGCGTACTCCTGGTTCTGATCCTTCTGCTGGTCGTAGTAGATCTGATCTTGGTCACCCACGTACTGCTCACCGTCTGAACTCGAATACAACGCAACATACAGGCATCCACGCACACCCATGCATTGCAAACAGGTCTAACATTAGAACAGTACACCAACAGATTTGCATAAATAAATAAAAGTTATAAAACAGATCTATACGTCGCTACGATCACATAGACGTTTGGATCACTGAAATCGGATCTAAAACGCTGAAGTTACGGCCTAAACAAGATTATAAAAGGCCTAAACGAGACTGACTTAGACGTGAAATAAAACTTTTGCAAAACTAATCTACAGTGGTACTGCTGCGTAGAGCACGAGATTACGAAACTAACGCAATTTGAATGGATCAAAACGGAGTTAAAATGAGCAAGTTATGGAGAAAATGGTGCAATGGCAGATCTGTAAATAGATCAAACATTTTCGAAATAAAATAAATCGGAAATTCGGATTTAACCGCGCCGGTCAGGACCGCGGGTTAAATTGGCAAAAGTCGAGGGGCTCTTTAGCAAATCTGCCAGCGAAGGGGTATCGGCCGCTGAGGGCCGTCCGATCGGATTTGGACGGTCCGGATTAAATCTGGGGAGGGTTCGGGCGGCGCCGCCGTCTTGCACAGTGCCGGTGCGGCGGCTCAGACCTTCCGCGGCGGCGGAGGCTCGCCGGGGTTGGCCGACTCGGCGATTCCGGCTGCCATTCGCGAAGCGGAAAAGACCGGGAGAGAGAGGAAGGCATGGCGAGCTCACCCAACCACGAATCGGAGTCGGAGATCGATCGAGGTTGGCGCTAGGCGGAGCTTGGCGGTCGGCGGAAACCCTGCAAGTCCGGCGACCAATTAACTAGCCGGCAAATCACGACAAAGGAAATTGAGAGGTTCTCGAGATTTCTTACGGCACGGTGGTGCTTCGGAGAGGGTTCAAAACGATGGCCAAGCGCCGAGATGCGAAGACGAGCTCGGCGGTGGCGGCGGCTAGGGTTCGACGGCGCAGAGCTTGGCACGGAGGCGTTGGCGGCTAGAAGATGGGAAAACGGAATGCGGGAGACTTTGGGGAGACTCTATATAGGGCTCGGGCGCTCGGATAAGGCCTCCCCCGAGGACTTCGGATGACGCGGAGAGAGACGAGCGCGGCGGCGGCTTGCAGCGGAGGTTGCGGGCGGAGGTTGGGGATGACTCCGACAGGTGGGCCCCACCTGTCAGCGAGACGACGCGCGCGGCGGGGCGCTGCGGCGCTGCGGTGCGGAGGCGACGCGACTGGGCCGGCCCACTCGCTTGGGCCGCGCGATAGCGAGAAGGAGGCAGGCCGGAAGAGAGGGAGGGAGAGGGCCTTCGGGCCAGATTTGGAAGAAGGGAGGGAAGGAAAATGCTTGCTCTTTTTTTTATTGCAACTGATTTTCAAAGCCTTTTTCAAACCAGATTTGAATTCTAGTTTTCAAATTTAAATCTTCACTCAAACAAAAGAATGCAGCAGCATGAATGCATCAACTTGTTACTAAACTAGGATAAATTTTATTTCCCCAACATTTATTTATTTTGCCTATGTTATAATGCCACAATAGATTTAAATAAATCATATTAATCTATTTTGAACTAAAGAAAATTTTAGGGTGTTACAAACCTACCCCCCTTAACATGAATCTCGTCCTCGAGATTCAGCTGATGCTTACTCGAACAACTGCGGGTAAGCCTTTCTGAGTTCATCCTCTCTTTCCCAAGTAGCCTCTTCTGCGGTATACCGATTCCACTGCACTTTGCACATCTTAATAGCACGGCTCCTGGTAATCCTTTCAGCTGTCTCCAAAATTTTCACTGGATACTCCTTATATGTCAGATCTTCCTTCACAGTCAGTTCCTCTAGCGGTATTTGTTCCTCTGGAACCCGTAAACACTTTTTCAACTGGGAGACATGGAACACATCGTGTACTCCTGACAAACTCGCTGTTAACTCCAACTGGTATGCCACTTCCCCACGCCTTTCTAAAATCTGGAATGGTCCCACATATCTGGGTGCTAACTTGCCCTTCATGTTAAACCTCTTTACACTGCGCATAGGAGTTACTTTTAGGTACACAAAGTCCCCTACCTTAAAGGTTAAGTCCCTTCTACGAGTGTCAGCATAGCTCTTCTGTCGGGACTGAGCTATCCTCAAATTATCCCTGATTTTCCTTACATGTTCCTCAGCATTCCTGAGCACATCTGGTCCGAACACTTGGCTCTCCCCTGTTTGATTCCAGAATAACGGAGTCCTACATTTCCTTCCATACAAGGCCTCAAATGGTGCCATTTTGAGACTCTTTTGGTAACTATTGTTGTAGGAGAACTCTGCATATGACAAGCTCTTGTCCCAACTGGTACCATACTGCAGAGCACAGGCTCTCAACATGTCCTCTAGAATCTGATTAGTACGTTCCGTCTGTCCATCTGTCTGGGGGTGATAAGCAGTACTGAAAGTCAACTGTGTCCCTAACGATTCGTGGACTTTTCCCCAGAAATGTGATGTGAACTGAGTGCCTCTGTCAGACACAATCTTTTTGGGAACTCCATGCAAACACACTATTCTTTCCATATATAGCTCTGCCAATCTTGCCCCTGTATAAGTCGTCTTAACTGGTAGAAAATGAGCAACCTTAGTGAGTCGATCCACGATCACCCAGATTGAGTCATATCCTCGTTGGGTGCGTGGTAAACCAACTATGAAATCCATGCCCACTTCTTCCCATTTCCATTCTGGTACTTTCATAGGTTGTAGCAAACCGGCAGGTCGCTGGTGTTCAGCCTTGACTCTCTGACAGGTATCACATATTGCCACATATTCTGCTACATCTCTTTTCAGGCCATACCACCAATACTTTTCTTTCAGATCCAAATACATCTTGGTGCTACCCGGGTGAATGGAGTAGGCTGACTCATGTGCCTCTTTCAAGATAGCCTCCTTAAGGGACTTCACATCAGGTACACAGATCCTCTTACCAAACCACAAGGTACCATCCTCATCTAGCTTGAAACCGGGTGCCTTCCCAAGTACTATATTCTCAGATATCTCCTTTAACTTTTCATCCTGCAGTTGAGCTTGACGTATCTCCTTCTCAAGTGTGGGCATTACTTCCATCTCCACTGCACTAGCGACAAAACCCAGATTTAGATATGCCATTTCCTCACATAATTTCTCGGACCATTCTGTGATTAAGAGTTCATTCACATGACTCTTCCTACTCAGGGCGTCTGCTACAACATTCACCTTCCCTGGATGATAATGCACCTCCAGGTCATAGTCCTTAATTAACTCCAACCATCGGCGTTGTCTTAGGTTCAGATCTGGCTGAGTGAAAATGTATTTCAAGCTTTTGTGATCTGTATAGATATCACTAGGATGTCCTATAAGATAGTGTCTCCAAATCTTCAGTGCATGAACCACTGCGGCTAACTCTAGATCATGGGTAGGATAATTCAACTCATGCTTCCTCAACTGCCTCGATGCATAAGCAACAACCCTACCTTCCTGCATCAGAACACATCCCAGGCCCATACGAGAAGCATCACAATAGATGGAGAACTTCTTACTTAGATCAGGTAAGACTAGAACTGGAGCTGTAGTCAACCTCTTCTTCAACTCCTCAAAACTGGCTTGGCACTTATCAGTCCATAGGAATTTGGCATTCTTCTCTAGTAGGGCGGTCATAGGTTTAGCTATTTTAGAAAACCCCTCAATGAACCGTCGATAGTATCCTGCCATCCGTAGGAAACTACGGACTTCACTTACATCCACAGGTGGATCCCAATCCAACACATCCTTAACCTTGCTTGGGTCCACAGCTATTCCTCCATTGGAGATAACATGACCCAGAAAAGCAACTTCTTTCAACCAAAACTCACACTTACTCCGTTTTGCATACAACTTATGCTCACGGAGTTTCTGCAAAACCAGTCTTAGGTGTTCTGCATGTTCCTCCTCATTCTTAGAATATATTAAAATGTCATCGATGAACACTACCACGAACAGATCTAGGTACTCCATGAAAACCTTATTCATCATGTACATAAAGTGTGCGGGGGCATTAGTCAATCCAAAAGACATAACAGTATACTCATATAGCCCGTATCTAGTAACAAAGGCTATCTTAGGGATGTCAGTAGCTCGAATCTTGATCTGGTGGTATCCCGATCGAAGATCGATTTTAGAGAATACACAAGCACCTTTTAACTGGTCAAAGAGGTCATCAATTCTAGGCAAGGGATATTTGTTCTTAATTGTGACTCTATTCAGGGTCCGATAATCAACACACATACGCTGGCCCCCATCCTTCTTATCAACAAAGATAACTGGTGACCTCCAAGGTGAGGAACTAGGACGAATAAAACCCTTTTCTTGTAACTCTTTTAATTGTTTCTTTAGTTCTTCTAGTTCATCTACCCCCATTCTATATGGCCTTTGAGCTATAGGTGCAGTTCCAGGCAATAACTCAATAATAAACTCAACATCTCGGTCAGGTGGCATACCTGGTAGATCATCGGGAAAAACATCCTGGAATTCTTCCATCAGCCGATCTTGTGGTTGGTTATCTTTCTCTAACTGGTTCACCACAGCCTTCGGCTGCTCCTTCATGACCACATCAACTCTAAGTCTGTCCCCACTAGGAGTTGTCAACTCCACCACCCTTTCTTGATATTGGATCACTGCCCGGTGTTGTTTCATCCAATCCAAACCCAGAATTAAATCGATTCCCGCTGTTCTCAACACGATGGGTCTCACTTGGAACTCTACCCCCCTTAGACTCACACCAGATGAAAGACACTGATATGCAGCTCTCATATAACCCCCAGGTGAATTTACTGCTATAGGATTGTTCATGGCACACAAAGGCACACTATGTATTCTAACAAAATCTTGCAAAATGAAAGAATGCGAAGCACCAGAATCAAAAAGAACTGTGGCAGGGATGGAATTAATACTGAATGTACCCATCATTACTTCTGGTGCCTCCTGTGCAGTTTCAGCAGCCACGTGGTTCACCCGTCCAACATTAGGTGCCACCCTCTGGTGGTTCCCCTTCTGGTTGTTCTGCCCCTGAGGTGCGGGTTGATTCTGCTTCCGGGGACAATGGTTTGCATAGTGTCCCCGCTCTCCGCAACGAAAACACACATTGGGGTTGCTTGGAGCTCCCCCTCTTGCTGGATTGTTGGTAGGCACTCCCTGACGAGGCACCTGTTGACCTCCCTGCATCTGCTTCTGCTGACGTTGTTGTTGGAACTGATTCCGCTGCTGGTTCTGTCCACCTCCCCATTGATTCGGGGGTCCTTGAATACGTAGTTGGTTTTGGGGTGGAGGATTCATGCGGGGGCGAGTGTTGTTGCTGGATGACTGCCCTAAGAACTTCCTCTTCTTGGCCTCCATTTCCTTGCGCTTATTGTCTATAACAATAGCGCGATTGACCAGTGTCTGGTAGTCAGCATATACATTGGCCATAAGCTGAAGCTGTAGACCATCCTGCAACCCCTTTACGAAACGGCGTTGCTTATCCTTGTCCTCTGCCACATCATTGGGAGCATAACGTGACAACTGTGAGAACTTGTCACGGTACTCCGCCACAGACATTGACCCTTGCTTCAGGGCCCTGAACTCTTCTTGCTTCAGTTCCACTAGACCATCCGGTATGTGATAGGAGCGGAACGTTTGCTTGAATTCCTGCCAGGTAAGTGCAGGTGCATTGTTGGGACGTCCATACTCGAAAGACTCCCACCAATCCTGGGCAGCCCCTTGAAGTTGCCCTGAAGCATATAGGACCTTCTCAAGGTCGGTGCACTGAGCTATGTTCAGCTGCTTCTCAACTGCTCGCAGCCAATCATCAGCATCCAGTGGGTCTACTGCGTGGGTGAACACTGGAGGGTGCCCCTTCAGGAACTCTCCCCTCTTGTCCCTCACATGCAATGGCGGTGGTGCTCCTGCTGGCTGGTTGTGCATGTGTTGCATCATTGTTTGCATAAACTAGGCCTGGATGCCCATCAGCTGTTGGATGTCCACTGGTGGTGGTGGTGGTGGTGGATTCACAGGTGCTCCACGACCACGTCCACGTCCACGTCCACGTCCACCTCCAAAACCAGCTCCTCTGGCAGCCATCTGTGATCCAAAAATATGCAAGTTCATTTAGTGATCAGAGAGTAGCATTGGGGTAAGCATATGGAATAGAAGTGAAACAGTTTCAGCAGTAGCAGTCAGGTAAATCAGTCATATCTCGAGGTCCAGATATCGGATTAAGGCGTTCTTTAAACTGTTGGAAAGATAATGAAATTATCTACAACTTTCATTCAGATCATTTCCCCAGATTCTGTCATTAACGTACCCAAAAACAGAACACAAGCGACACTGTTTTGTCTTCCAGACTGCGCAGAAACCTTAACTTGTGACAGCCATATCTCACAAACGAAAAATGCTTTTTAGGTGATTCCAGTGGGGTTTGTTAGATATGGAAGTCTAGTTGTTACCATAAAAATTTCACTGTATTTGATCGTACGGATCTGGAGATATGTCGAAGGGAACGCAGACTGCTCCAAGCAGAACAGCAGAAACAGCACATATGAAAACCCAGAAACTTTACTAACTCACATGAAAACTTAACTAAGAGATTTGCGGACAAGCCCACAATCTCACAAACATAGAAAGATCCAAATCAAACATGTTTCATAATGACAAGCAAATGATCATCAAGTTCCACAACTCACTAAAAGACACGACTATCGAACTACTAACGATTATTACAAAGCATGGCACTAGTCTATGGCGCAGTGTCGATGTAAGTGTAAGGTTCTTCAATCTCCTTGTAAAGCGGGGGCATCCCTAGCTGTGCCCTGAGGTGGTCGATCTCATCTTGGTGTCGGCGTACAGCAGCTTGAGCGTTGCCTAGCTCAATCATCAGGTTGTCCTTGTGAACCTGCACCTCGCACAGGTGATCCACTGCAACGTCCATGGCGGGGTTGACGCCAGGGGTCATCAACACAGCCCAAGTGTCCTCCTCGGGTCTGTTGCGCGGCAGGTACCTATACTTGTCATGCCTCATGGCCTCGAAACGACGACCATGGTAATGCAAGTAAGCCACCTCCGCAGCATCTTCCATGCTGGGATGCATTGACTGACGTCTGGCCCCATGGGTGTGGGTAGACTCATGCTGCTTAGAGCCCAGACCTTCATTCCAGGAGGTGATGGCCAAGAAAGTCTCCCAGCGAGTAGCCTCCACTGGGTGGTAATGCTCAACACTCATGTAGCGAAACTTGGCCTTCAAGTCGGGGTAGTACTTCCCCAACATCTCCTTCAGCAGCTTGTGGTAGTAGGCGTTGCCGGAGGGCTTCGGGAACAGGGTCCTGCGGCGCCAGCCTGCCTCGTCGTCTTCTGGCAGCACAGGAGATGGCGACGGAGTCGGTGTACGTGTAGACACCACGGGGTACTCTGGTACAACTGGTGGCACCGACGCAGATGCAGGTGTCGGTGTAGGCAGCGGCGTCGGTGTCGGCGTCGGGGCAGCTGCTGAAGCAGGTGCTAGAGCAGGTGCTGGAGCGGAGATGTACTCTGGTGATGCATCGGGTGTCAGGTACCATTCCTCGCCGTCCCGTCCAGTGATGTCATGGACCAACACCATATCCTCCACGGGCTCCTCCATGGGCTCCATCTCCTCCTCATCATCGGAAATCATGATGATATCGTCCTCCTGAGGCTCGTAGGAGACCATCGGTGGAAGCTGTCCCCCGGTGCTGATGCGGGCAATCTTCTTGGCACGAGACATCTATCAAAGTTTTAAGGATAAGTTGAGATTAGATCGACAATTTTAAAATAGAATATAAGGAAGTAGAATAAAATTTTTGACAATTAACAAGAGTAAAATGCAAAAGCAAGATCCAGAAGAGTAAAAAGAGACTAACACGACCCTTTCTACCTAGGCTTGCGTCCTACAGTCAACACGGCTCTGATACCAATTTGTCACACCCAATTTTAAGAACAAAATTGAATGTATATCTTATGTGCACCCAGGAAACAGTCGCACACATAAGGGACAAATTACAACGAAGGCAACATCACTGTGCTCAATACATAGCGTTTTTATTACAACCCAACAAATAAAACTAAACATAAACAAGCGGAAGATAAATAACTCTCGACGAAGCTCCACTCCACAGGGACGTCGACTGGTGATCCGCAAGACTAGAAATCCTCTGGAAACCTATCTTGCTCATACTCAAGTCCATCTGTTACCCATCCGGGATTTTTATCCAAAGACAAGAAAATATAACAAGCGTAAGTACATCTCGTACTCAGCAAGCAACATGGGGTTATGCAGCTCAAAAGGCTTGACACTGGTTTACTGCAGTTAGCATTTTAGTTGGTCAAGATTTTAGCTTTAGATAATCAACAAGTTGTGCTTGCAAACCCAATTATACCACATGAATAATAATATGGCAACATCATCAGAATCACAAATATGATAGTAACGTGAACAAAAGTAAATTTCGTTTAAGTGGTTAGCCTGCAAGTTTTCCGAGCCGCTCGTGACCGTGAGCACGGCTGATATATCAGTTTATTTACTCTGTAGAGTTTGCACATCTTTACCCATGAGTCGTGTTGCCCTTGTGCCCGAGGTAGCTAGCCTCTTGACCCACTTCCAAGGTGAGTCGGCAGGGTTCACTACAAGGCCGTTACAAAGAGTCCTCCTATGCGTATTAGTTTCATATGTCACGACGTAGAGCTACCTTCCGTAATAACCCCAGGTCTGGCGCCCGAGCCTGAGAATCACTCCCGTACCAAGCAGTATCCTGCGTAGAAGAAGCCCTGTCCCATGTCCATATGTAACTAATAACGACATAAGGCTTCTCTAATTAATTAGCCAGTCCCAGAGCCATATAGGCCTCATGGTTTGCGCTGTTTTGCCGGGTTACAGGCTTCGAGAACCGGGTCCTAGGGATCCAGGCAGGATAACAAACCACAAACCCAAACCAACGCCAAGTCCCATGGCAAACCGTAACGATGAGTCACACGGTAACAAGGTACAGGTTGAACATCTAGGAAAAACCTATGGTTATCATCTTTGACACATGCACATGATTGATAGATTAAATGCATAGGTAACAAGGATGATCCCATGTATACTTGCCTTGATCCGCGTACTCCTGGTTCTGATCCTCCTGCTGGTCGTAGTAGATCTGATCTTGGTCACCCACGTACTGCTCACCGTCTGAACTCGAATACAACGCAACATACAGGCATCCACGCACACCCATGCATTGCAAACAGGTCTAACATTAGAACAGTACACCAACAGATTTGCATAAATAAATAAAAGTTATAAAACAGATCTATACGTCGCTACGATCACATAGACGTTTGGATCACTGAAATCGGATCTAAAACGCGGAAGTTACGGCCTAAACAAGATTATAAAAGGCCTAAACGAGACTGACTTAGACGTGAAATAAAACTTTTGCAAAACTAATCTACAGTGGTACTGCTGCGTAGAGCACGAGATTACGAAACTAACGCAATTTGAATGGATCAAAACGGAGTTAAAATGAGCAAGTTATGGAGAAAATGGTGCAATGGCAGATCTGTAAATAGATCAAACATTTTCGAAATAAAATAAATCGGAAATTCGGATTTAACCGCGCCGGTCAGGACCGCGGGTTAAATTGGCAAAAGTCGAGGGGCTCTTTAGCAAATCTGCCAGCGAAGGGGTATCGGCCGCTGAGGGCCGTCCGATCGGATTTGGACGGTCCGGATTAAATCTGGGGAGGGTTCGGGCGGCGCCGCCGTCTTGCACAGTGCCGGTGCGGCGGCTCAGACCTTCCGCGGCGGCGGAGGCTCGCCGGGGTTGGCCGACTCGGCGATTCCGGCTGCCATTCGCGAAGCGGAAAAGACCGGGAGAGAGAGGAAGGCATGGCGAGCTCACCCAACCACGAATCGGAGTCGGAGATCGATCGAGGTTGGCGCTAGGCGGAGCTTGGCGGTCGGCGGAAACCCTGCAAGTCCGGCGACCAATTAACTAGCCGGCAGATCACGACAAAGGAAATTGAGAGGTTCTCGAGATTTCTTACGGCACGGTGGTGCTTCGGAGAGGGTTCAAAACGATGGCCAAGCGCCGAGATGCGAAGACGAGCTCGGCGGTGGCGGCGGCTAGGGTTCGACGGCGCAGAGCTTGGCACGGAGGCGTTGGCGGCTAGAAGATGGGAAAACGGAATGCGGGAGACTTTGGGGAGACTCTATATAGGGCTCGGGCGCTCGGATAAGGCCTCCCCCGAGGACTTCGGATGACGCGGAGAGAGACGAGCGCGGCGGCGGCTTGCAGCGGAGGTTGCGGGCGGAGGTTGGGGATGACTCCGACAGGTGGGCCCCACCTGTCAGCGAGACGACGCGCGCGGCGGGGCGCTGCGGCGCTGCGGTGCGGAGGCGACGCGACTGGGCCGGCCCACTCGCTTGGGCCGCGCGATAGCGAGAAGGAGGCAGGCCGGAAGAGAGGGAGGGAGAGGGCCTTCGGGCCAGATTTGGAAGAAGGGAGGGAAGGAAAATGCTTGCTCTTTTTTTTTATTGCAACTGATTTTCAAAGCCTTTTTCAAACCAGATTTGAATTCTAGTTTTCAAATTTAAATCTTCACTCAAACAAAAGAATGCAGCAGCATGAATGCGTCAACTTGTTACTAAACTAGGATAAATTTTATTTCCCCAACATTTATTTATTTTGCCTATGTTATAATGCCACAATAGATTTAAATAAATCATATTAATCTATTTTGAACTAAAGAAAATTTTAGGGTGTTACAGTTGAGCGTGCGTCTGCTGAGTGATGCTAATTAAGGTAAAGAGGTGGGGAGGTATTGTACAACTTACATTTAGTCGTAGAGGATCAGGAAGTTGCGCTTTCAGATCCGGACGGTGTTTCTGAACAAACCAAGTCCAAACCCTGCACAATATATATAATTGGATCGTTAATTAACTATTGCAGAGTTAAAGAGCTAGCAAGAATCAATATTTAAAGATCACATTTACCCTCGGATAATATCTATCATATCTTGGTAATCTTCTTGTGGTTTTCTCAGAGAGTCATAGATTAGCAAACGACTCTCATGGAGATCGATTACAATTAGAATCCAGTGAAAACTGCATTTATGTTTATATAGTCAACACATATATATATCTTTATGTCAACCTATAATAAAATGTGCATATGATAACAAAACTCACCTAAAGTTGTAGGGGAATAGTATATATCTTTTGTCCCTTTGGTTTACGAAGAACCTCCGCAAATTCCTCTTTGTTTGAGTTTTCCATGCATCCGAGAGAGTACCTGGGTGCTTGAATACGATATATGGATCGATGAAACCAATGTCCTTGTCATTTTTACGCCTTAGTTGTCTCATCATGTTTCTGCATATGTTTACAAATGCTTGCTAGTGTGAGGATAATTACTTATACATATACATAAGCTAAAGTGAGATTAT
Source organism: Coix lacryma-jobi var. lacryma-jobi (assembly GCA_009763385.1). Taxonomy (NCBI): domain Eukaryota; kingdom Viridiplantae; phylum Streptophyta; class Magnoliopsida; order Poales; family Poaceae; genus Coix; species Coix lacryma-jobi. The sequence goes on along the minus strand of CM019830.1, from coordinate 118,712,171 downwards.
TAAAAGAAACAGTCACATACAGGCAAAAGCAGCTGACGAGAGATTTGTCGAGAGCGTCCATGTGGCAGAGCTGATGTAACTCATTAAACTGAACATATATGATGTCATCACCACGAAAGTAATCATGGTCTCTAATTCTGACGCAAATATAGTTATCAGCTTTTCTGCCACACGCCGTGAGGTACCACTGATTTAGCAAGTGCATTTGTGTACCAAGATCCCTCAGGGCCGCTGGGTTGTATAGACTTTGGCCATATACATATGCCCTCTGCCATTTATCAACTTCTGGAGCACTTTGGATGCCTGCTTCTTCGAGTATGTTTTCCACATTCAAACCAGTTTCCTCGAAAAATGCAAGCAGTTGCTCAGGATTAACGTCTCCATATGCTCGTTGTATGATTTCCATGTTTGTACCGTATTCATTCCCAACAACAAGATCCGGCACTGATTGCTTCTTTTGTTCCCCGAGCTGTGGGACACCCTTTCCTGCTCTCTTCTTTGTCTTCTTCGCCTCCTCAATTGATTTGCTGAGCGTGCGATCATAGTCTGATTTTGGCGAAGCCTTACGGGCAGCACGTACCTTTTTTTGGTGAGCGTCCATAGTTTGCCTTAGTTTTTCAGGACGAACAAAAAGGTACGGCTTCTCCGGGTTTCGCTTTGCTCGACCACTAGCAATGGCAGCGTCGAAGAACTTGTTCAAGTCTTTTTGCACTGCAGCTTCAGTCTCCTCCTCGGTCATGTCATCTGCAAGTTTTGTCATCTTGGGAGCTGTTTTTCTCACAGAGGCTGTCTTCTTCGGAGGTGGTGGGGCTGACGCCTTTGTTTGTGTGACAGGCCTCTTCTTTGTTGGCGGTGGAGGTGTTGGAACCCGCCGTGGAGATGGGGCAGGTGGCGGTGTCGGAGCCCGCTTTAGAGGAGATGGTTGGGTCGGTGGCGGTGTTGGATCTCGTCATGGAGGAGATAGGGCCGGTGGCGGCGTTGGATCACGCCGTGGGGGAGATGGGGCCGGTGGCGGTGTTGGATCCCGTCGTGGAGGAGATGGGGCCGGTGGCGGTGATGGATCCCGTCGTGTTTGATCTTGATCATCATCGTCCGCAACACTGTGATCATGTGGTGAATGTAGAATTGGACTTAGGTTGGGGGATGTCCTGCTACGAAAACAACATGGTATGAGTATCCATTTATACTATTAGCTCACCAATACTATTAACTTTCATTCACTAATTTCATACACACCTAGGGATAGGTTGTTGAGGAGGAGGAGGTGATGCGCCTGGAATTATGATATAGCGCTTGCGCCAACATATGAATGTCTTCTCCGCTTCTCCTAATGTATTCTCGCCATCACCTCCTTTAATGTCAAGTTCGACATTGTCGTAACCTTTTACCACCCTATCCACCGAGACGCTAGCATATCCAGGAGGTATTATTGCCCCATGACTTCTTGGTGTCTTCGTAGGATCAATAGGAGATACAACACCTATAGCCACCATGACTGTGGTATTCCCCTGTGGAATGTGCAGTTCACATGTCATGAGAGGCTCGGTGATGTCGTCCACGGGAAAGCGCAGTGCTGCGTCTGGGACCTCTGTGGAAGCGCAACTGCTTTTCATTTGCTCAGGGGGGCTGACTCCCGGCTCTGATGCAGATTTCCTTTGCATCGAATTTACTGCTAACTGCACTTGCCTTTTCATTTCCTCGTTCATTCTGCCTTCAAGTGCTTTTTCTCGCTCAACTGCTTCAAGAGCCGCGGCCTGTGACTGAAGAACCATTTCCTCTAACCTTTGCATCCGCTCTGCCTCCTCCTCCTTCTTTCTCGCGCGGCTTCTATAGGTCTCTTTGTCCTAAGGGAAGGCATGTTCCCATGACACCTCCCCATAGCCTCTGGTTCTCCCACCATGTTCAAGATTCTCCAGGGCGTATGTCAGCTCGTCCTTGTCTCTGTTCGGCTGCCACCTGCCACTGGCAGCCATTTCTCTAGCATAAGCAAATCTTTCTGCTGCTCTATGGAGTTTTTCGCCATACTGTATCCTTCCTGTTTGTAGGTCCAGGCTTCCTCCATGACCAAAAAACCAATACTTGGCGCGCTCAGGCCAGTTTATCGATTCTGGTTCAATGCCCTTGGCTAGCAACTCTCGTTCCATTCTTTCCCATTTAGGAATGGCACTCTTGTAGCCACCTGATCCCAAGTGATGGTGGTATTGTTTTTGTCGGGCATTCTGTTGGTTCCTTCTGACCCGTGCCTCACTCTCTTCTGATTTCTTGAATTCTACAAACTCATCCCAAAATGGCCTCAACTTGACGTAGGCCTTAGTGTTGAAATCCGGAGTTTGGTCCTTCTTGATAAATTTGTTGTATAAGTTCTTCTTCCAGCCCTGGAATAGTGTTACCATTTTCTTCATAGCCTAGTCCCGAACTCTTGCCTTCAAATTTATATCTTCTGTTTCAAGTGTGAAATGTGCAAGGACTTCTTTCCAAACCAGTTCCTTATGAAGATCAGAGACAAAACTTATATCAGGAGCACTTGTCTTTTTCTTCCATTCACGAGCACTGATCGGGATCTTATCCCTTACAAGGCACCCACAGTGGGCAACAAATCTCTCTGCATGTTCTCCAAGTACTTGGCCTGTTTCCTCGTTGAATTCTGAGATAATGTACCGGCCCTCCAACGGCTTCTTTGGACCTCGTACGGTCCTACTCTTCCCGGTAGTCGTTGTCGATCCAGAGGGCTACATATGTAGGAACAGTAGATTATAAATACATTTATAAATTGTTTAGAATTTCATGTGCACATAGAGATTATTGTAGGTATATACCTCACCAGTATTTTCTTGCATTATTTTTTCATAATCGGCAAAGTATTGACTGCCATCATCTACTTCTTGATTATTGTTATCGTCACCTGCTAAATTTTGATTAGCGCCGCTGTTGATTAATTCGTACATTTCTTCCTCCATGTTGTCAACTGGGTCGGCCATTTCTGCGAATGACATGGAGGATAATAAACACCATATTTTTGCAACTAACGTACATAGGGTTTGGGGTTTCGGGTTTGCGGTTTAGTGTTTAGGGTTTAGGGTTTACGGTTTAGGGTTTAGGGTTTAGAGTTTCGGGTTTGGGGTTTAGGGTTAGGGGTTTCGGGTTTAGGGTTTCGGGTTTGGGGTTTAGGGTTAGGGGTTTGGGGTTTAGGGTTTGGGGTTTCGGGTTTGGGGTTTAGTGTTTAGGGTTTAGTGTTTGGGATTTCGGGTTTGGGGTTTCGGGTTAGGGGTTTGGGTTTAGGGTTTAGGGTTTGGGGTTTAGGGTTAGGGGTTTCGGGTTTGGGGTTTATGTTTAGGGTTTAGTGTTTGGGGTTTCGGGTTTGGGTTTTAGGGTTAGGGGTTTGGGGTTTAGGGTTTAGGGTTAGGGGTTTCGGGTTTGGGGTTTAGTGTTTAGGGTTTAGTGTTTGGGGTTTCGGGTTTGGGGTTTAGGGTTAGGGGTTTGGGGTTTAGGGTTTAGGGTTTGGGGTTTAGGGATCTAAGTGAACCAAAATATATCATATCTAAGTGACACACCGTTGACGAGAGGACAACGACGGATGGCGGCGAGGATGACGTCGCGGTGAGGACGACGACGGACGGCGACGAGGATGACGTCGCGGTGAGGATGACTGCGGAAGGCGGCGAGGTCAACGCGACGAATCTCTTTTTATCAACAGGTGCAAACATAATATTTTGTTAGGGTAAACAACGTTTTCTATAAACATTTTCTACAAACATATATTTATATAAATATATATTCATTTTTCTATAAACATATATACACTGCAGTGCATATATTCTATTTTTCTATAAATATATATCTATGTATATTCATTTTCTATATATATTATCATTTTGTTAGGCTGCATTTTCTATAATCATTCATTTTCTATATATATCATTTTTCTTTTTCAATAAATATATATGTATTTATAATTATTTTTCAATATATATCATTCACAATTCTTTTTACAGTAGTACACAACACAGGCAGCACGTTCACACGCACACGCGAGTACCACGGCGAGGACACGAACGGCGAGCACCACGTCGAGCACCACGGCGAGGACGACGACGAGCACCACGGCGAGCACCACGGCAAGGACGACGGCGAGCACCACGGCGAGGACACGAACGGCGAGCACCACGTCGAGCACCACGACGAGGACGACGGCGAGCACCACGGCGAGGACGACGGCGAGCACCACGACGAGGACGACGGCGAGCAGCACGCGTACGGCGAGCGCCACGGCCGCGCAGAGGAGACGCGGCGAGGGCCGAAGATCGACGGAGGGAGGAGGGCGGCGCGGGAGAGGACAACGGGGAGGCGGACGTCGGTGAGAGAGCTCGAGGACCACGGCGAGGACGACGGCGGCGCGGTAGTAGATCGGAGTCTGGGCGTGGGAGGCGGCGGCACGGGCGGTCTGACGTCGATATGAGGAAGGAGGAGGGCACTGTGCCCTATATAGGTGGGGAGGCTTTAGTTCCGGGCCGTGGCACCACCCGGGACTAAAACACCTTTAGTCCCGGGGCGTAAGCCCACCCGGGACTAAAGGGGGACCTTTAGTCCCGGGTGGTGCTACGGCCCGGGACTAAAGGTACCTTTAGTCCCGGGTGGTGCTACGGCCCGGGACTAAAGGGTCTTCTCCCACCTTTATTTTGGGTTTTCTGTGTTTTGGGTTTTGAATTAAGTTTTGGCTATATTAATATGTTGTAATACTTGTTACTTGCATAGTAAATTCAATATTAGGCATAAAATTACTTAAAAATAACAGTTGTGTTTCCTTTTACCTTATTGTATAGTAGAAAATTTTGTAACATAAAGTCTTTTCTTTTCTTATAATAACAAATATAAATGTAAATAACAATTTATATTTAGTTAATGCAAAAATATAATGTTAAATTTAAATATCTGAAACAACTGGTGCTCGATAGGAAAATATTTTTTGTATTATATGAACGTTAAATTTTGGGTTGTTTATCTTTTATTGTCCAAATACACGATACAGAAATTCACTGTTAAATTACAATTTAATTTTAAAAGATAAATTTGTGTAGTTCATATACGTTTCTGTGTCGTATTGGTCTCAAACTTTTTCTTAGGTTGTCACGTGGCACGAGTGAGGCAACCAACAAGTTTATGTTTTTTCGGAGATGGTTTGCTTCTTTTTCTGGTTTAATTGAATTACCGCACACTCTCACCCAATAATTATAGGGTCAATTGGGTCTACCAACAAAATAATCCAGAATGGAGCCATACTTTTACACAGGGTCTTGTATGCCCTAGGAAGAAGAATGTTGTGGAGGTTGATGAAAAACCGCAGAGGGTCGGAGGTGAAATTCACCAACTTTTATCTCATTCGGCATAGAAAAAAATATAATAATTAAAATAATGATCAGAAAAATCTAACACCACTTGTGTGGCATCGACACCGACATCAACGAACCATGACTATGCATAATCATTATTAGTTACACGAAAACTGTAATATATATCAAGCGGGTACACTGGTGATCTTTTTCTTGACGTATGTTCCTTGGTTATGATCATGTCGTAACCATGGAGTCTTCTCAGCATTTAGCAGGATGCTTGGGTCTTTGGTCACACTGAAGGGCGGTATTCGGTCATACATTTCATAATCTTCTGACATGTCTGACTTGTCCTCAATTCTCATGATGTTTCTTCTTCCTGAAAGAACTATGTGGCGTTTTGGCTCTTTGGTTGATTTATCATCATTTTTCCCTCTCTTGGGTTTTGTAGACATGTCTTTCACGTAGAACACTTGAGTCACATCAGCAGCAAGGACGAATGGTTCATCTTTGTATCCAATATTATTGAGATCCACTGTTGTCATTCTATACTCTTTGTCAACTGTTACTCCGGCTCCGGTCGTCTTGACCCATTGGCATCGAAACAAAGGGACTTTAAAATTAGGTGCGTAGTCTAGTTCCCAAATCTCCTCTATGCGGCCATAATATGTTTGCCTCTTCCCAGATGGGTCTGTGGCATCTACGCGAACACCACTGTTTTGGTTCGTGCTCCTTTGATCTTGGGCAATGGTGTAAAATGTGTTTTCATTTATCTCATACCCTTTGTACGTGAGGATGTGCCATGACGGTTGCCTAGCCAACAAATATAGTTGCTCATCAATATTGTTATTACCCAGACATTCCTTTCGCAACCAAGTGCTAAAAGTATTCATGTGCTCACGTGTTATCCAAACTTCATTCTTCTCTGGAAATTGGGATCGTAGGAACTCCTTGTGTACATCGATATATGGATCCACCACGGTTGAGTTTTGAAGAACTGTGTAGTGCGCTTTATTGAAATAATCATTCCCCGTACCGATATATGTTTTCTTCCCTAGTGTCCCCTTTCCACACAGCCTCCCCTCGTGTCGCGATTCAGGAACACCAATCGGGTCAAGGTCAGGAATGAAGTCAACACAGAACTCAATGACCTCCTCTGTCCCGTAGCCCTTGGCGATGCTTCCTTCTGGCCGAGCACGTTGGTGAACATATTTTTTCAGTACTCCCATGAACCTCTCAAAGGGGAACATGTTGTGTAGGAACACAGGACCGAGAATATGAATCTCCTTGACCAGGTGAACTAGGAGGTGTGTCATGATATTAAAGAAGGATGGAGGAAACACCAACTCAAAGCTCACAAGACATTGAACCACATCATTCTGTAGAGTAGCCAGTTCTAGTGGATTAATTGCCTTCTGAGAAATTGCATTGAGGAATGCACAGAGCTTCACAGTGGCCAGACGTACATGTGGAGGTAGAATTCCTCTTAAAGCAACCGGAAGCAATTGCGTCATAAGCATGTGGCAGTCATGCGACTTTAAGTTTAGGAATTTCTTCTCTTGCATATTTATTATTCCCTTTATATTGGAGGAGAATCCAGATGGGACCTTGATGTTGTTTAGGCATTCAAACATGATTTCCTTCTCTTCATTGCTAAGAGTGTAGCTAGCAGGTCTTAAGTAATGGCGTCCATCATCTGTCTTCTCTGGATGTAGGTTGTCTCGTTCTTTCATGCGCTGCAACTCTTGTCGTGCTTCAAGTGTATCCTTAGACTTCCCATACACACCCATGAATCCTAGAAGGTTGACACAAAGATTCTTTGTCAGGTGCATCACGTCGATCGCGTGGCGGACCTCTAGTACATGCCAATAGGGTAGCTCCCAAAATATTGACTTCTTCTTCCACATGGGTGCGTGTCCCGTAGCGTCTTTCGGAACAGGTTCACTGCATGTCCCCTTTCCAAAGACTACTTTCACATCCTTGATCATCTCAAGTACATCTTCCCCAGTTCTGTTGCGAGGCTTGCTCCGGTGGTCTGACTCACCTTTAAAATGCTTGCCTTTCTTTCTAACCTGGTGATTCATCGAAAGAAATCGACGATGCCCAAGATACACTACTTTTCTACATTTTTTTAAATATACACTATTCATGTCATCAAAACAATGTGTGCATGCATTATATCCCTTGTTTGACTGTCCTAAAAGATTACTTAGAGCAGGCCAATCATTGATTGTTATGAACAACAATGCTCGCAGGTCAAAGTGTTCCTGTTTGTAATCATCCCACACACGTACACCTGATTTACTCCATAAAAGTAGGAGTTCCTCAACTAATGGCCTCAGGTAGACATCGATATCGTTGCCAGGCTGCCTCGGGCCTTGGATGAGCACTGGCATCATAATGAACTTCCGCTTCAAGCATAACCACGGAGGAAGGTTGTACATACATAGAGTAACAGGCCACGTGCTATGACTACTACTCTGTTCCCCAAAAGGATTCATCCCGTCCGTACTTAAACCAAACCTTAAATTTCTAGCGTCTTTTGCAAATTCTGGGAATTCTCTGTCTATTGCTCTCCATTGGGACCCATCTGCAGGGTGTCTCAACATGTTGTCTACCTTACGGTCTTCTTTGTGCCATCGCACTAACTTTGCATGGTCCTTGTTTCTGAACAGACATTTCAGGCGTGGTATTATAGGAGCGTACCACATAACCTTGGCAGGGATTTTCTTCCGGGGACGTTCTTCACCCTCAACATCGCTAGGGTCATCTCGCCTGATCTTATATCGTGACGCTTTACATACAGGGCATTCATCCAAATTCTCGTATTCCTTGCCACGGTATAGGATGCAGTCATTAGGACATGCATGTATCTTCTGGACTTCTAAACCCAAAGGACAGACGACTTATTTTGCTTCGTACGTAGTGTCGGGTAATTCGTTAGGCTTCGGAAGCATCTTTTGTTTTATAATCTTCAATAATTGTCCAAATGCCTTGTCAGATACACCATTCTGTGCCTTCCATTGTAGCAACTCAAGTGTTGTACCCAACTTTTTTTGTCCATCTGCAGCAGACGGATATAGTATTTTCGTGTGATCCTCTAGCATACAGTCAAACTTAGCCTTCTCCTTTTCACTTTCGCAATCTCTTTGTGCATCACGAATGACATCACCAAGAGCATCATCTTCAGCGACTGTGTCTTCTGCACTTGCCTCTTCTTCACCTTCCTCCATTGCAGTATCACCAAAGTCACCGTATTGAGCAATAATGTCATCGTCAGGGTCCAATTGTTCTTCTTCACCTTCTTCCATCATAACCCCAGTTTCTCCATGCTTCGTCCAACAACTATAGTTTGGCATGAAACCCGACTTGAATAAGTGTGAGTGAAGACTCCTTGAGCTAGAATATTCCTTCGAATTATTACAAAGGGCACATGGGCAGCACATAAAACCATTCCGCTTGTTTGCCTCGGCCACTCTTAAAAAATAATGCACGCCATCAATAAACTCTTTTGAGCGACGATCGGCATTGTACATCCAGTGACGTGTCATCGTCTGCATTATATGACATATCACATAATTATATCGATCTCTCATTCTTATAAACAAATGAAATTATAAAATGACTGGCATGAAATTTAGTAAGAATCACTGGTGGCATAAAAGTAGTAGCAGTTGAACTTGTCTAATTAATTATTACATCAAGATAACAGTGCAGCCTAATCCACTTGGCCACAACCAAAGCAACCAACAACACCTGCACATTTTTCCCACATCACAGTCCAACAAGATGTACTGTCTGCCACTCCAACGTGATAGGAAGGTAAGGTAGGGGTAGGTGCAGTAGAAATTGAGTTGATTCTTGAGTTAAAAGCCTCTAGAGCTGCAGAAGCTTCCTCAAAAGACTTGTACTTTTTATGCACAGCTCTCTTAACTTTGAGGACATACTGACTGCACTCGGCCCAGCTGGTGTAAATACCTGGCTTGGTTCCCTCGAAAACAACATACCAAGCAGGCATCCTTCTGCATTTTGTAAACTAAAGTATTATATATTTCTAATTTCTGTAAACAACTAATTTAACTGATCTCTATTTCTCCAAAATAATAAAATATACTAATTAAACCGGTCATATTTTGTAAACTAAAGTATTATATATTTCTAATTTCTGTAAACAAATGAAATAAATGATCTCTATTTCTCAAAAAAAAATTAAACCGGTCATATTTTCTAAACTAAAGTATTATATATTTCTAATTTCTGTAAACAAATGATTTAAATGATCTCTATTTCAAAAAAACTAATTAAACCGGTCACATTTTCTAAACTAAAGTATTATATATTTCTATTTTTTATCAACAAATGATTTAAATGATCTCTATTTCTCTAAAAGACTAAAATAAACTAATTAAACGGTCATATTTTGTTTTTAGAGTAATAATTTGAACTATCAAGTCAATGAACTCAAAATAGCTACAAAAATGAATAACTTAAGCTAGTAACCTTTCAAGGAGTCGATGGCGGTGTAGATGTGATGAAATAAATCAATCGCCGGAGATGTGTTAACAAACAAAAATCACCGGAGAAGAGAGCAAACAAGCAAACAAGCAAGTGACTGAACGAAGAAAAAATGAAGACAGGAGCTCGGGCACGGCTGGAGGTGTCAAAAGCAGTTCAAATATAGTGAGGGACATTTAGCCCCGGTCCTTATTCCCAGCCGGGGCTAATTGTTGGCATTTAGCCCCGGCTGGGTACACCAACCAGAACAAAACCTTTTAGTCCCGTTTGGTGTTACCAACCGGGGCTAAAGATGCCAACATTTAGCCCCGGCTGGATACACCAACCGGGGCAAAACCTTTAGTCCCGGTTGGTGTTACGGCCCGGGGCTAAAGGCCGGTCTTTAGCCCCGGTTGGTAACACCAACCGGGACTAAAGGCCCCTCTGACAATTGAGCCGTTGGGCTGGGGAACTTTACCAACTGGGGCTAAAGATCTTTCTAGTCCCGGGCGTAATTTTTTCCGTGACTAAAGCTGATTTTCAAATCGTCCAAAGGCCTGTTCTCTAGTAGTGACTACAACAGAAATGGTCTTTGGCTGATCTATCAACTGGGCTATAGTCTCGGCACAAAATTGCGTCCAGGACTAAAGACTTTTAGTCTCGGTTGGTAAAACCAACCGGAACTAAAGGTGACTTTAGTCCCGGTTGGTATTACTAACCCGGACTAAAGTTCCCCCAGCCTTTAGTCCCGGTTGGTAAGGGTGACCTTTTAGCCCCGGTTGGTGTTACCAACCGTGACTAAACGTCCTTTTAGCCCCGGTTGGTGTTACCAACCCACCAACCGGGGCCAAAGGTCCTTCACAAGTGTATTCAAAAGGAAAACGTCCAGAACTGTATCACGTGGGTTGTGTAGCTCAATTGGTAAGCACGCGTGAGGTGAGAGGTGCTGATTTCGAATCTCACAAACGTAAATTTATTTTTTTTCTCGTGGGAGTCTTTAGCCCCGGTTCGGAGCACCCGGGGCTAAAGGCTCCCACCTTTAGTCCCGGATTGGTAGTCCCGGTTGGGAAAACCGGGGCTTTTTCCCAACCGGGGCTAAAGGCATGTTTGTGTAGTAGTGCGTGCATACAAACATGAGTAGTTTTTATTTTCTTGTTGGTGGAGAAATTGGACTAGAATAAGTTTTTACATCTTACAGTGCATCACACGCGTTTTGAATAAAGAACAGTACAAATAGTCAAAATTAAGAAACACTACTACGAAATCTTCATGACCGCTAGCTCAAACACTACTGTACAAAGATTTTGAGACGGACGACATTTGGCGCCGTGCTAAGATGCCCATGTTATTGATTTTTAGAGAACCCAAAAAACAAAAAAAGAAGTTTTTCTTTCAGATTCAACGACTACTCACCAAACTTACCATTAAACTATACAATTATTTATGAGTAAATAGGAGGCTATCTTTCTTATCAGAATTTTGTATCTTGTATTAAATATATTGGCTACTAAAAGGAACACTATATCAAAAAAAAAAAAGCACATCAAAATGCCCACCAGCACAGTAAGACTTGGTCTACATGCAGAGGGACACCCATTTTTAGACTCAAGTTCATAAGTTTATAACATTTCATCACAATTATTCAAAACGCAAGTTCATCACAGTTCACAATGCAAGTTCATAAGTTTTACACAAGCTCATCAAAGTTCAAAATGCATGTTCACAAATTCTTGCTGAGCTCACCTCTAAATGTTTGACACTACAGGCGCGGCGAACAACTGCTAGAGGATGGCAATGGCAAAGCATGACCGAAGGATGCTGAAAGATGATGTAGCGCGACTGGAGGATGTCTGACACTTTCTGAGCACTGCAGCAACATATGTGCATGTCTGGTCATGGCCCCATGTTGCCCCCAGCCATCGGCACCGGCGCTAATGCTACTCTACCACATGTGCCCTGGTTGTCGCCCGCCTATGAACCACGTGCCCTCATCCACAACATGTGTCTGCTTAATTTACAATTACTACAGGTCTTTGCAACATATTTCTGTAAGAAAATACGTGCACTATTGCATCTAACTACAGTGTAACACCCTAAAATTTTCTTTAGTTCAAAATAGATTAATATGATTTATTTAAATTTATTGTGGCATTATAACATAGGCAAAATAAATAAATGTTGGGGAAATAAAATTTATCCTAGTTTAGCAACAAGTTGATGCATACATGCTGCTGCATTCTTTTGTTTGAGTGAAGTTCAAATTTGAAAACTGGAATTCAAAATTTGTTTTGGAAAGGATTTGGAAAAACATTTGCAAATGAAAAGAAAAGGCCAAACATTGTTTCTCCCTCCCTTCTTCCAAATCTGGCCCGAAGGCCCTCTCCCTCCCTCTCTTCCGGCCTGCCTCCTTTCTCCTTCGCGTGCGGCCCGCAACTGGGCCGGCCCAGTCAGCCTCCGCGCCGCGCGAGCCCAAGCCAGCGCACCGGCCCAACCGCGCGCAAGCCGCGCGCTGCAGCGCCCTCCGCGCAGCTGGGGTCCGCTCCCGCGCTCGCTGACAGGTGGGGCCCGCTTGTCAGAAGCGTCCCCAACCTCCGCCCGCAATCTCCGCTGCGAGCTGCCGCCGCTCCGCGTCCGATTTTCTCGCCGCCTGTGTATATCCCGCGCGCGCTGGTCCTCTATAAAGTGGAGAGCGCCGTCTTCCGCATTCCGCTTTCCCATCTTCTAGCCGCAACGCAGCCGCACCGAGCTCTGTGCCGACGAAACCCTAGCCGCCGCCGCCGCCGAGCTCCTCTCCGCGATTCGACGGTTGACCGTCGAATTGGATCATATCCGAAGATTCGCCGTGCCGTAAGAAGCATAGGCATCACCTCAATTCCTTGTATCGATCTCTGTCGGCCAACTAATCTCTCGCCGTCTTTTGCAGTCTCAGCCGAGCGCTAAGCTCCGTCGTGCGCCGTCCTCGATCGATCTCCGTCTTCGTTTTGTGGTTGGGTGAGCTCGCCGTCCCTTTCTCTTTGTCCCGGTCCTTTCTGTTTCGTGGTTGGTGGCCGGAATCGCCGGGCGGGCCAACACCGGCGAGCCTCCGCCGCCGCGGAATGGCGCTCCGCCGCGCCAGCCCTGAGTAAGCCGGCGGCGCCGCCCAAGCCCCGCCCGATTTAATCTAGACCGTTCAGATTGGATCGGACGGCCGAAACAGATCGATACCCCTTCACGGGCATTTATGCTAAAGAGACCCTCAGTTTCCATCTAATTAACCCGCGGTCCCTGCCGACGCGGATTAATCTGAATTTCGAATTATTTTATTTCGAAAATGGTTTGATCTATTTACAGAAATGCCACTGCACCATTTTATCCATAACTTGCTCATTTTAACTCCGTTTAGATCCATTCAAATTGCGTTAGTTTCGTAATCTCGTGCTCTACGCAGCAGTACCACTGTAGATTAGTTTTGCAAAAGTTTTATTTCACGTCTAAGTCAGTCTCGGTTAGGCCTTTTATAATCTTGTTTGGGCCGTAACTTTCGCGTTTTAAATCCGATTTCGGTGATCCAAACGTCTATGTGATCGTAGTGACGAATAGAGCTGTTTTACAACTTTTATTTATTTATTTAAATCTGTTGGTGTACTGTTCTAATGTTAGACCTGTTTGCAATGCATGTGTGTGCGTGGATGCTTGTATGTTGCGTTGTATTCGAGTTCAGACGGTGAGCAGTACGTGGGTGACCAAGATCAGATCTACTACGACCAGCAGGAGGATCAGAACCAGGAGTACGCGGATCAAGGCAAGTATACATGGGATCATCCTTGTTACCTATGCATTTAATCTATCAATCATGTGCATGTGTCAAAGATGATAACCATAGGTTTTTCCTAGATGTTCAACCTGTACCTTGTTACCGTGGGATATGTGCATATGGGTAGAACTGCTAGCGCTGTAAACCTTCAATTAAGATCTAATAATCTAACTAATGATATGTGCAACTTCTGATCTTATCTTGTTCTTGGTAATGTGAACTCGGGCGTGGGAGTCTTCGTGCTCTTGGCCCCCTTTAAATGATCTTCTGCGGGCAAAAGCTGGGACATACAGTACAACCGTGAGGGCTACATGGCTCTGGTTTTAGTTGGTTCGAGGACCTCTCCTCGCTTGATGGTGGTTACCCGAAAGGGCACAAAAGGGGCTTGCCGACTCGGGTATAGGACGGCCGCCTGGTCTCATGTGTATAGCCGGGAAGGAATGTGCCATCGGAAAGGGGTGTTCCTATATCTGCTTGCCGATTGGAAACCTAGTGGCCACTATCTTGTTAGGGGAACCTCGAAAGACTTCATAGTGTACCCTGCCGCACCTCCTTGGAAGAGGTGATATGGGATTTGCAACCCCTGGTATATGGGGATCACGGCTCACGGGTAAAGTTGTACAAACTCTGCAGAGTATTAAAACTGATATATCAGCCGTGCTCACGGTCACGAGCGGCTCGGAAAACTTGCAGGCTAACCACTTAAACGAAATTTACTTTTGTTCACGTTACTATCATATTTGTGATTCTGATGATGTTGCCATATTATTATTCATGTGGTATAATTGGGTTTGCAAGCACAACTTGTTGATTATCTAAAGCTAAAATCTTGACCAACTAAAATGCTAACTGCAGTAAACCAGTGTCAAGCCTTTTGAGGTGCATAACCTCATGTTGCTTGCTGAGTACGAGATGTACTTACGCTTGTTATATTTTCTTCTCTTTGGATAAAAATCCCGGATGGGTAACAGATGGACTTGAGTATGAGCAAGATAGGTTTCCAGAGGATTTCTAGTCTTGCGGATCACCAGTCGACGTCCCTGTGGAGTGGAGCTTCGTCGAGAGTTATTTATCTTCCGCTTGTTTGTGTTTAGTTCTTTTGATGAGTTGTAATAATAACGCTATGTATTGAGCGCAGTGATGATGCCTTCGTTGTAATTTGTCCCTTATGTGTGCGACTGTTTCCTGGGCGCACATAAGTTTCTACATTCAATTTTGTTCTTAAAATTGGGTGTGACATACAGACACGTTTTTAGAACACATGTCTGTAGTTAATCAACCTGTTATTCGAGACACGGATCAAACATGCATATGTGGTGTGTCATCTAATTGCGACACTACTTCCAAACACACATCTCTGATAAGTGCTTATTATAGACGTTTGTTAATCCTGTTGAGCCGGTGGCCTAGGTCAGCAAAATACTATATATGCGTGTTCAGTACGTGTCTGTTAATTGATATCATAGACATGTGGCTGTCCTGCATTTGTAGGTGGTGTTGTCTGCTATTTCAGTTTTTACATAGTGAAACTGACAAGGACATGACACATCTGGATACAACTATTGATTATAAGGTGAGCCTATTCCTACCATTGTATAGTGATTTTTTGTACAAATCATTTGGTTCTACATGTACATGTCATTATTTGCTTGTAAGTATAAACATGTCTCAAAGTGAAGCTCGTCAAGGTTCGACATTCGGATCATTAGCAGCCCAACAGTGTTTCATTGGGAAGGTCATAACTCATCCATCCGAAGTGCGATTGAGGTCAATGAGCACCACCTCATTATCACGTCTGCAAGGTCTTCAAATTATCACAACAATCTACTTTCTGTCGGGTGTTGAGCATGCCCAAAATATGTGCACGACGTCCCAAGGAGTCTCAAAGACGTCCTCCTCCTTGGCCACGACCTTAGAAGGACAGCAAGGTCGTCCAAGCCAAGTTGGATGCCCAATCTGTTTCTAAGTTCGAGTCCATCTCGAAATCTAGGAGCAACCCGTGGTAAAATGGACACCCAGTTCACATACGGACTCTGTTTTTTATGATCCATATATGGATGGAAGGATAATTTGTTAAGCTAACCAATGGCTTTGATTTGACGTCACAATTCCATCATACTCAATGGGAGTTGTTGAAATAAGTGGACGTCCATAATCTGTTAGGACGTTATGCCACCGTCTTTTGGGTCATTTGGGCCTTGTAACGTGTTGGAACACTTTAGGGACATGGGTATGGGTCCTTGGATGCCCCTTAGGCTATATAAGCAGCTGCCCACGTTAGGGTTTGGGTTTTGCTTTAGATCAATCTGTCATTGAACAGTCACCATTTTTAGTTTGTGAAACCCCACATTCGTGATCTTAATCATATATCAACAATTGTCACTAGACTAGAGTTGTGTGTTGTCTTGTTTTTGCTTGTTTTCTTCAATTCATAGCAGGGATATTAGCCTTCTTGACGAGGTCCATTGGCTTGAACACGGTTGATAACTTGAGGAGATGTGGTGCTAAACACGTTTGATAACTTGAGGAGATGTGGTGCTAAGGTTGCAGGGTTCAGGTCTTTGTGATCTAAAGCCAGTTCGGTGTGTCGCTCTCCACTAAATTGATAGTTATCTTGAACCTGACGAAAGATTAGGAGTGTAAGGAAAATGGACCTCGGCCCATTTAACTTTTGATTTTGGTGTTTGATGAACAACACAACCATATTGGACAAATGTGTTTGCAAGTGTTTATTTTGTACTTCAATAGGCTGCAAATGTGACTTGGACCTAAGGCAACGTGGTGATCCAATGATCAACACCTTAAGCAAGACATTGGAAGCTCAGTAGAAGACTCACAAAGATCAAGCAAAGTCCAGGGCACAAGAATGGAACCAAGACGGTGCAAGAAATCGCGAAGAAAGGAAGAAACAGGGACATCGGACGCTGCATCGGATGCTGGCTCAAAAGCGTCGGACACACCGATGGTAAACCCTAGCTCGGGCTGGCACCAGCAGAAGCATCGGACGCGCTGATGGTACCACATCGGACGCGCCGATGGTGCCACATCGGACGCGACGGTAACACTGTGCATCATGCACAGCGTTACATCGGATGCTACAGGGACGCATCGAACGCTACAGTCCCAGAGTCCGATGCCTATGCAGTTAGGTTCCAGAGAGGCTTTGAAGACATCAGACGCATCAGGTGTCGCCACATCGGACGCTCATCAAAGTCCGATGTGACTCAGTGCTAGGTCGGCAGAACTAGCCGTTATGTGACATCGGACGCGTGTCCGATGCACCCGTCAGGAGCGTCCGACAGCTCTATTTGCTTGGGGCTCTATATATACCCCCATGGCCGGCCAAAATAGTATGGTTGGAGCTCAAGGAAGTGTACCAAGTGCATGGACACATATTTAGTTGCTCTAGCCACCAAAGTGCTTAAGTGATGTACTAGGTGATTAGTGTAGGTGCTTTGCGAAGTGCTTAAGCTAGTTAGACCACCGCTTTGCACTTGTTCTAGGTGTTAGGCCTAGTATTTAGTGAGGTTTGCATACCTCTTACCTGCCGGTGCTTGCGTGCACCGTTGTTGTACATCGGAGGGGCTTGTAGTCTTGCGAGACCACACCAACCGCGTTTGTGGTGTGGCCACCATCGTGTACCGAATGGAACAAGGCCCGTGGTGGTTCGGCCAGAAGCTTGATAGTGAAGACGGTGGGGAGCATCTGGGAGAGGCCGTGCCTCGAGAAGCTTAACCGGAGACCCACTTGAGCATGGGGAAGGCCCGGGGCTATCCACGGAGTTACCCAACCGGGAGCTTGGTCCTTGCGAGGGGCTCCAACGAGGACTAGGGGAAGCTTGCGCGCTTCCCGACGGGAGTTTGCATCTCTACCTCACTCTTTAGCTTCCGCATTTACTTTGCTACCTTGTTGTGTGCTTTACCTTTTCTAGCTTGGTAGATAGGCTAGTTGATAGGTTTGGCTTATAGGTTGCAAAACTCTTTTGCGGGTAGAGATAGCAACACACCTAGCAAAACCTTAGTTGCACTCTATATAGTTTATCTTTTGCATAGGTTTTGACTAGGTGGAAATTAGAGGCCTTAGTTTAGAGTAAAAGTTTTTAGTTGCCTAATTCACCCCCCTCTTAGGCGTCACAGTCCTTTCAAATGGTATCGGAGCCGGTTGGCTCCTTTGTGGACTCTTGGCTTCACCACCTTCGAGCCAATGCCCCTAAGAGTGGTTGGGATGGATACCTCTAGGCCTCCGCACTTTGACGGCACTAACTTCCTTACTATAGTGCTAGGATGGCTTGCTTTTTAGAAGCCATTGATCGGTGTTTGGAGAGTCACCCGCGATGGATGAGACCCCCTAAGAATCCCACCAAGTTAACCGCGGGTGATGAAAAAGAAATTCATCTAAATGCTAGAGCTAAAAATTGCTTGTTTGAATCCTTTAGCATGGACGTTTTTAACCTAGTTTTTACTTTACAAACTTCTCATGAAATTTGGTTAAAACTCCATGAGCTCCATGATGGTACAAGTAATGTACGAGAGCAAAAACATCACCTAACTAAAACAAGTTATGATTCCTTTAAAATGAATGATAATGAGCTTGTTCGTGATATGTATTCTCATTTGAATCTAATTATCAATGAGCTCAATTCTATAGGAATCACAAAGCTAGGTGATGCGGATATTGTGAGGAAGATCATCTCCGTGCTTCCAAAGAACAAGTATGCAACCATCATCACCATCCTCCACAACATGGAGGACTTGAGCACCATGACCCCGGCCATTGTCATTGGCAAATTGGTGGCGTTTGAGATGTCACGCAAGATGGGTCCAGAAGAAGCCACTTCATCAAGCAAAGGCATTGCTCTCACATGTGATGAGCACAAAAAATTGAAGGGCAAAAAGCAAGTTGAGACAAGCTCAAGATCCTCAAGTGAAGATTAAGAAGAGGATGATGATGATGAAGAATCATGTGATGATGATCAAGCCTCCACCTCATCTGATTCCTCCTTAGATGAAGAAGAAACAATCAAGCTTATGAAAGGAATGAAGAGGATGATCTGCAAGCTTAATGTCAAGGGTGTGCCCACCACAATTGAAGATTGCCTCTTCACCAATCAAAGAAGAGAGCAAAGAAAAAAAGGATGCTATGGATGTGGCAAGAAAGGTCACTTTGTGGAGGATTGTCCAAAACAAAAGCCCACACCCAAGGACAAGAAAAAGAAGGGATGCAAGGTCAAAGCCCTCACCACCATCAAGACTTGGGATGGTTCATCAAGCGATGATGAAGCCCAACACAAGAGGCACGGCCACAAGCACTCATCATCAAGTTCCTGACGTGTGTGCCTTATGGCACGAGGTAACTCAAGTCCTATCTCTAGTGATAGTGATAGCGATAGTGATGATGAGCTACCTTCTTATAATCAACTTGTGCAAGATAATCTCAACTATGCTAAGGCTTGCACTAGCCAACAAAAGAAAATAAATGCTTTAAAAGAAAAATTAGATAGTTCTCAAAAAGCTTATAATGCGATGCTTGATCAATATGAAACTTTTTCAAACCTAAATGTTGATCCATCTAACAAAATTGAGAAACTTGAGGCTAGTGCAAACACAAGTGATAGCACAAGTAATGATGTGCAACTTGTTAAGAAAAATGAAAAACTAAAAGCAAAGTTAGCTAGCACACAAGAGGCGTACAAAAGTTTGCTTGCTAAAATGGAAATCATGTGCAAACATTGTGATGAGCTAACCAATAAAGTTGCTAATCTAGAAGCCATCGGAGCAAACCCCACCGAGGCACCTAAAATTGAAAAATCAATCTTTGACATGCCTAAAAAGGATGCCTCTACCTCTTGCATTATTGATTTACTTGATTTAGACTCACCCATGTGCAAACAAGCTTGTGTTGAGAATGTGATTGTAGATACTTGCACACAAGAAGTTGCAATGGAGAATGAGCTTCTAAGGCAAGAAGTGGCTCGACTCACCAAGGACTTGACTCAAGCAAAAGGCAAGACAAAGCAAACCCAAACTCATCAAGATAACACCATCAAGGGAGTGAAGAAGCTTGATGAGGAGCAAACCGTGGTTTGTTATGTTTGCCACAAGGAAGGCCACAAAGTCCTATGAGTGCAAGGTGAAGCATGGGGGAGAAAAGAAGAAAGAGAAAACAAAAATCAAACAAGCAAGCTCTCCAACACCTACACCAACAAGGTGAACAAGAAGGCCTCCACACCTTATCTTTTGAAGAAGAAGAAGAATGACAAGGTGGTGGCCATCAAGATGAACAAGCAAGCCAACAATGGGGCCAAACGCATTTGGGTGCCTAAGGATATTATCTCAACCATGAAGAGCACCAAAAAGGTTTGGATCCCGAAAGGGAAGTGAGTAGTCAAGTGGACTACGGGGAATTTGGAGACTTGGCAAAGTTTTGGGTGCATATCATGGGGTGCATCACATTGGATCATGTCAAGTAAGTTAGTGGCTACTATGGACCCAAGTTCCCCTTCCCATGTTAAGTAACTAGATTTAATTTCTTGCAATTTCTTTTGGCATCTAGTTCCTCTTATTGCCTATGTTTGCATTTACTTATTTAAATCTTTTGTCATGCATACACTAGGCTTATCATATGGTAGTTTTGCTCGGTATCACTCTCATCTTTGGAGCAAACCTACATGGTCTAAACTGTTTAGGAGCACGACACATAACTTCTCTTACTTGTATTTATCTTATATGTGCCAAAGTCCAAATAGTACATAAACTACCCCGATTACCATCTTCAATTGATGTCACTTGTCTAGTGTGTCAACTTGCAAAATGGTAGTTTGACCTTACAAGTCAATGTGCATATCTCCTACAAGTATTTCAATCTTGTATGCACACTTTTAGGGGGAGTTTACTCTATAATTTGGAAGCTTTGAGACTAACAACTCTTTCAAGTTTATCATATGTGTAGTAGTCTCATTGCAAGGAAAATGGAGTCCCGGAGACAAGCATTGTGTGTGACGATAATCTAATTGGTGTCTACATATGGTATTCCTAAGCGATATCATTATGTTGATTTCAATTTGATACTCTTATAAGATTTCTTCATGCATTATATAGATTAAACTCATGTGTGCATTAATTTGCAGGATATGCATATGCTTTGCCATACACCATATGTATGCATACACTAGGGGGAGTTTAGTTTATATAATGTGAGAGTCAAGTTTTGTGATCAATTTCACTCCATATAAAAATAATCACAAAATTTGATCCTCCCTTGTGCCACTAATGCCTTCCTTTTCAGTGTTTGATTCCAAAGGGGGGAATTTGAAGGACCAAAAGCAAGCCCAACTCAAAATTGTAGCACTCGGTTTTAAAGAACAAAACCAGGTACGCCATATGTGTGTCCAGGAAGTCCACACATACAACCACAGAGGGAAAAGATATCAAAAACAGTGTTCTATATAACGAAAGCATAGTTAAAGCTAACACTTAGATCAAAGTTAAGCGGAACGGATACTAAACTTTCTCTTCAAGCTCCATTCTTCACAGGGACAGTTGACTGGGGGTTTCATATGCCTAGCACTTTCATCAGCCTTCTAGGTAACTCATATGTGTCTTCACCATGCTTTCGCTGCGCGGCTTTGATGGAGACTGAAGTGTGGGGGAAATAGCAAGGGTGAGCACATGTCATACTCAGCAAATACAACATGGGGTTATGAAGCTCAAAAGGCTTGACTCTGGTTTATTGCGGTTAGCACTTTTAGTTAAGTCAATATTTTAGCATTAGATAGCCATCAAGTTGTGCTTAAATCCCATTCAAACCACATGAACAATATTATGAGCAACCACATCAAAGATTAACAAGTTGACAGTAATATGAACATAAAGTATATATTGTTAAAGTTATTAATCTGCAAGTTTTCCGAGCCGCTCGTGACCGTGAGCACGGCTGATATATCAGTTTTAATACTCTGCAGAGTTTGTACAAATTTACCCGTGAGCCGTGATCCCCATGTGCCACGGGTTGCAAAGCCCATATCACCTCTTCCAAGGAAGTGCGGCAGGGTACACTATGAAGTCTTTCGAAGTTCCCCTAACAAGATAGTGGCCACTAGGTTTCCAATTGGCAAGCAGACATAGGAATCCCCCTTTCCGATGGCACATTCCTTCTCGGCTATACACATGAGACCAGGTGGCCGTCCTATATCTGTCTCGTCAAGCCCCTTTTGTGCCCTTTCAGGTAACCACCATCAAGCGAGGAGAGGTCCTCGAACCAACTAAAACCAGAGCCATGTAGCCCTCACGGTTGTACTGTATGTCCCAGCTTTTTCCCGCAGAAGATCATTTAGGGGTCAGATGTTCACATTACCATAGACACAAGTTATCAGTATGTGTTGCACATATTATTAGTCATCTCGTTTGTTCATATAGATTGGAGTTAAGCTCTAGCAGATCTACCCATATGCATATATCCCACGGTAACAAGGTATAAAGTTGAATCATCTAGATAAACCTATGGCTTGCAATTTGACACATGCACATGAAGTGAATTATAAATGAGTAGGCAACAAGGATGGTCCCATGTTATACTTGCCTGTTACACTTGACCAATTCTCACATTCAAACGTTCTTCCGGTCGTCATCTTCTGATCTTCAGCGCGTACAACTGGTCATTGTCTACTCGTAGCAAGCATCACACATAGGCAACAGACAAACAAACAAAAAGAGAACTAAGAACAACAACACAAGACAAAACAACATACTAAAAGAGAGCTCATACTACGGTCGCGAGATCGCACGAAACGACTAAAACGAAACTGTTGCTGAAAGACGCATCTATGGGAAGTTTTATATTATAAAAGAAAGAACTACCGACTTGTTTTATTTTAATTAAATAAGATTATGACAAGATATTAATTCAGATAAGACAAAGCATATTTTAATTATAAAGTCAGGTTGGACTAATCATATTTTATTCATAAATATTATCATATAATTTAATCAAGTTAAACATTATAGCTTAGTAAAAGAAAGTAAACATGTGAGAGCATCTGAATGTAATTTATGTGACAGCGATTAGCCTAATTGTTGACACCAGATTTTCGCATAAGTAAGGATATGACAGATGGGCCCAACCAGCAGAAGGAGAAGGATTCGGCAAGCAATCGGCAGCTGTTTGGCCCTCAGGGTTTTCGGCGTTTATCTGTGTGGTCGGCTATTTCATGAGGCCATGGCTCCATTCAGGAAACGCATGTTGCAAGTAAAGCTGGCTTGTACGAGAAGACACGTGGCGATGGAAGGCACCAAATAATATAGGATTTATATCTTTCCGTATTTCTTTGTAAAGTCGTAATCGTCTAGGACTCATGTTTCGTCCAGGGTATAAATATAAGCCCTCGACCAATGTAAAACTGTTCACAACCACATCAATACAAACCGGCCCCGTGCCACCTCTCGAGTCCTTAGTCGTGTCGTCGAGTTCTTCGAGAGGAATCATCGATCCGTCGACCTCCGTAAGTACCGGCAACCTTGCTATCGTGTCTAGTATCGTGCGGCGGATTTAGATATGATGCAAGTAGTCTCGTACGTTAAGCTTAGTATCGTGCGACGGATTTAAGCTTATGACAGGAAGTTTTTGCTTATGCCTTGTATCGTGCGGCGGATTAAGTCATGAGTAGAAATAGTTATCGGCTCTGTTAGATTTGGCAGATCTAATAGATTCATTAAGTTATCATGTGTCGTACGTTTTATTTATTTAATTCGTACAACACTTTTTGCCCAATCTAGATTGATCTTCGTTCGGCCTTGTTGCATGAGTTCGCTTGTGCTTTTGCTAATCATAAGATCATAATGGCCGAATTGACTTTCAATCTAGATTGTTACATGTTGTGGGTTCATGCATGCTAATCATGTTTAGGCTTGGTAGAGCTGGGTGCCGTGCGGCAGGTGCAGGTTTTAGATTAGTTTAATCATGCTTTGCTTGTTTGTTCCTTCTCCATGGACCCCAGTTCGGCTAGTTTGCCGATTCTGGTTAAGCTTACATGAGTAATGAGTACATATAGATCTGTCCAGGTATACGTGTGCTTTTAGCTTCCTATAATTAGATCGTATCATGCGGTGGATTAATCTAATTATAAGAAGTGGTGTAGATTCATAGCAAGTGGTATCATGCGGTGGATTAGCTTTGCTTAAGTTTATACCTAACGGGCTTATGAAGGCTAGACATGCGGCAGACTAGCTGGACTAGCCTTTGCATGCGTTATTTGAATAGATTTATATTTATGAATTGCCTCTTTTATTCCTTTTGATGCATATATGTAAGGCATTCAACATGTTTACAAGCTTTACTTTATATTTGCCGAATGACATTATAAACCTGTTTTGACAAACAGCTTCTATAGTTGTGTGCCGTCGTGATTGGCTTTCGAAGTCGTACATGTGGAACTGTCTGGTCTCACCCGGCATGTTCCAAGGTATTCTCACACTTTTATCCCTTGTTGGTTTTCAGGTCAAACCGACTGGCACATTTCCGAAACCAGTACACTCCGGGCACCCGATTGAAGCCAGCCTTGTTCGGCTTGCTGTGTGCCTGACGTGAGACGTCACGTTTTGCGTCAACACACTTTTTGGCACGCCCAGTGGGACAACTTTGTTTCAAGATGCCTGAGATTAACGAAGAACAAGTCTTCGAGGTGACCATAGACGATTTGCCGCTAGATGTAACACCCTAAAAATTTCTCCAAAACAAAATAGGTGAAAATGGTTTAATTATGTTTTTGTGAGCATTTAACCTAGGGTTAAATAATTTTTGTTGAATTAAAATAAAGGTGGCAACAAGTTTTTGCATTCATGCTGGTGCATTATATTTATTGAAGTGACTGGTTTTTGCCAAAATTTAGTTTGAATTCAAACTCCTTTTGGAAATGTTTTGAAAAGCCTTGAAATAAAATGAAAAGCTTTTTCTTTTACTCCCTCTCTCCTTCCCTAGTTTTCGGCCCGACCGCCCTGGCGGCCCAACCGCCGGCGCGCCCTCTCCTCATCCCCTTCTCCCGCGCGCTGGGCTTCCCTCCCTTCTTCTCTTCGCTGCGCGGCCCGTGGGCCGGCCTGCTCGCGCCCGCGCCGCGCGAACCGCCGCGCTCTCCCTTCCTCTCTCTCTGACTCTCCGTCCCCACGTGTCAGCGCCCTCTCTCCCCTTCTCCTCCCGCGCGGCGCCGCCCCGGGCGCAACCGCCACACCCGCGTCTCGCGCGCGTCATGGGCGCCCGCTCCCACGACTCCGGGATTCCTTCGCCGATATAGCGGACGCACCCGCACCCCTCTCCCCTCTTCCCTCAATCGCACCTGCTCGCACGCACCGCGGAGCCCGAGCACCGCAGCACCAGCGCCACCACGCCTCGCCGTCGCCGCCGCCGCTGAAGCCGCCACCCCGACGCCGCTCTGACTCCCACAACCTTCTCCGAGCCTTCGTCGCGCCTCGGTGGAGTTGCCGCCTCCTTTCTCTCCCTCTCTACTTCTTTGTCTACGCCCTAACGGTTCCCTCCCTACCGCAGCACGCCGTCGTCGCCCGAGCGCTCGCCGCCGACGCCGGGCGCCACCTCCAGTGCCCCTTCGTCTCCCCTTCGCCGTGGTGAGGACCTCCTCCGCCTTTCGCTCCTCCCCTAACCCTCGGTTTGGTCGGCGTCGCGCTCGGTGCCCTGAGCCGCGAGCTCCCCGGCCTCGGCCATGGCGGAGCCGCGCACGACGTCGCGCTGAGCGCCGTGACGCCGCGGCCAGTGCGCGCCGTCGGCCGCCCGCGCGCGCACCCGCCCCTGGATCTAATCCGAGCCGCCCATCTCCGATCCAGCGGCCGAGGATCATCGATACCCCTTCGCCGTGCATCTTTGCTAAAGAGCCCCTGGAGAAGTCGGGAATCAACCCGCGCTCCAGCGGGCACTGTTCGATGAGTCTTTGAAAACTTGTAACCAGGCCCCTGTGTTTCGGTGATAATGAGGCGCAGTCCAGCCGCCGGCTGGATTTGTTTTAAATTCAATTTAATTTCTGATTTAAATTCTATTGCAATTCAGTCTATTTACAGAAATGCCACTACCTTGTTTTGCTTATAAAATTCACGTTTTAGCTCCGATTTGATCCGTTCAAATTGCGTTAGCTTCGTAATTTAGTGCTCTACCCGTTTTTACCCCTGTTAGCCTGTTTTGGGCAGTCTAGCTTTAGGGTCCTAGTTAATCTTGTTTAGGGCTTTATATTTACCGTTTCGATCGTAACTTTCACGCCGTAGCTCCGTTTTCGATGAACCAAAGCTTGTTGTGATCGTAGAGATGCGTACTTCAGTTTTATCAAAGTTTTATTTCAGTTTATTACTGTTTGGTGTATTGTTCTAATAATAGCCTTGTTTGCATCGTGTATGGTTGCACCTGGAATGCGTGGTGATGTTGTGATCGAGTAGACGGTGAGTCAGTGTGGTACGACCAGGACCCCACGTTCAGTGATCAGCCGGAGGATCAACCTTTCGACAACCAAGGCAAGTTAGCATGGGATCTCCTTGTTTACCTATACACTTTACTTTAATCACTCATTTATGCATGTGTCCAATTGAGCAACCTTAGAAAACCCACTTAGCTTTGTGATCTGTGATGTTCTTGTTCCCGTGGGATATATGCATATGGGTAGCTTTGCTAGTGCTATCTGACTTATAATCGATCCAGTCCAATGATGAATTTGTTTCTCATGATGATATGTTGTTAATCGGTTAATAAAACTTGCTGTTAGCAAAAGCTGGGATTGACAGTGCTACCATGAGTGCTATATGGCTCTGGTTTTAGCTCAGTAAACTGGACCTTGTCTAATTTGGCAGCGGTGACCCGAAAGGGCGCAAAAGGGGCTTGCCACTTTGGGTGTAGGGCTGCTCCTGTTTCCATGTGTATAGCTGCGATGGCCTTGTGCCATAGAAAAGGGGGGTTGCTACATCTGCCTGCCAAGGAAACCTAGCGGCCCTGACCAGTTAGACGAACCAGCGAAAGGCTTCATAGTGAGCCCTGCCGATCTACCTCGGAAGTGGATCAAGAGGTTGGCCGCCTCGGGCACAAGGGTAACACGGCTTGTGGGTAAAGATGCACCACCTCTGCAGAGTGTAAAACTGTTATAACAGCCGTGCTCACGGTCACGAGCGGCCCGGAAAACTAGCGGAACTATGAAACTTAACAATTGTTACTTTATGTTGATGGTACCTTATGATGTCATATCCTACCTTTGTTGGACGAATGGATCATGGGTTAAGGGTTAAGCGCAATATTCGTTTACTTTAATGATAAAACCTTGCCAACTTAAAAGCTAACTGCAGTCAGACAGCGTCAGCCTTTTTGAGCCTCATGAACCCTATGTTAGCTTGCTAAGTACGTGGAGTACTTACGCTTGTTGTTTATCTTCTTTTTGGGCAAAATCCCGGATGGGTAACAGATGAAGGTGCAGTTGGCGACTTTCCTGAAGACTTCTAGGCTAGCTGTTTCCCCCAGTCGACGTTTCCCTGTGGTTTAGTTTGTGTACCAGTTCAGCGATCTGTGTTTCAGTATGATGTAAGACTCTGTTTTAAATACTATCGCGACGTAATAAACACTGTGATGATGCCACTCTTGTAATTTGTCTACTTATGTGTGTGATTGTTTCCTGGGCACACATGAGTACTCCGCCTCAGTTTTATCCTTAAAATTGGGGTGTGACAAATTGGTATCGGAGCTTTTTTGACTGTAGGACGCAAGCCTAGCTAGGAAACGGCCGTCTAACACCTTTTTGTACCTGTTCATGCTTATTTTACTAACTTGTTACTTTATTAAAATTTATACCTGCTTCTTATTCTTATCCTATTGCATAAAACTAATTGTTTCCGCTTATCTTATCTTGTTTTATAACGTCAGGATGCCTCGCATGAACACCCGTGCCTACCGTGCACTTTTCACCAGCCAGCCTGCTCCCCCTGTGGTTCACATCCCCGACAGTGATGGTTCCTCCAGCTCCTCCAACGCCGTTTTCATGGAGGATGAAGAGTTGACTGTTACTCCAGCAGTTTCTGAGGAGCTAGCAGCGCCACCCCCGCCCCCTGTAGCAGTTCCCGAGTCTCCGGCTCCGGAGGTGCCTGCTCCGGAGGTGCCAGTCCCAGTGGAGCCTGTGCCTGAGGCGCCAGCGCCTGAGGTCCCTGCTCCAGAGGCACCCGCTCCTGCAGCACCTGACGCTCCACCAGCTCCTGCGGCACCAGCCTTCGTGCCAGTGTACCCGGTGGTACACTCTCCCGCCGCTTCGTCAGCTTCGGCACCGGCACCCCCTGCCTCTCCAGCAGCGCAGGTGGTGGAAGATCTTGGTTGGGATCGTCGCTTCATGTTCAAGAAGCCCGACGAGACAGCATACTATCATAGTATGCTGGTTCGTCTGCTGGAGAAGTACTACCCGGAGATGGAGGCTAAGCTCCAGTACCACTGCGGCGAGTATACCCACCCTTTGGAGGCTACATACTGGAAGTCCGACCTGATGGTTACAGGTTGGAAGGCTGCTGATCAAGCCCATGTTATAGAGTCAGCTCACAGGACTACCACCAAGCGTGGTGATGCCCTCGCAAGTATGGAGGACGCGGCGCAGGATGCTTACCTGCACTACCATGGCCTTCGCTTCCAGATGATGAGGAATGATCGCTACCGCTACCTGCCCCAAAGTGACATGGAGGGCTCGTGGCGAACCCTGCTACCACCAGTGGAGTACCCGGTTCTGGTCTCTACTGCCCAGCATGCCTACGAGGTGCATAGGAAGGCCGACAAGGTGCAAGATGACCTGCGTGCGGCTCAGAAGGTGATAAGGCGTTTGGAGCGCGAAGTGGATTACCTTCGCGGTGAGCTAGACTATGCAGCTGTTTACAAGAAGAAGTATAGAGCCAACGATGCCCCCGGTAGAGCCCAGTAGCTTGCCTACCATGATCAGTTACCTCGTTTAGACACGTTGTTTTAAATTTCAGTTTGTGTTATGTGAACCTGTGGTGTTTGTGTTACTTATGTTGGTGAACTATGTTTGTTTGGATCTTTTTTTGTGTGATGTATAAAGTTGTTTATCCTCTTTTCTGTGTTGCTATTTTCTGGAGCAGCCTGTGTTTAAATCTGTGTATCTCTTAATCCGTGACCCCAAAAATTGTGAAATTTTTGTGGGAGTATCTAGACTGATGTACCTTTCAAACAAATCTGGAACCAAGTCTTTATCTGTTCGGATCTGGGAGATATGCCTGTTTAAAGTCGATGTTCCTGCGCAGTCTGTCGTCCAGAACAGGTTCTGTTCGACGCTGTTTTCGACCCAGAATCTGGACGAATCTGAAAAAGTGTTCTATACGAAAGTTGTAGCCGGTTTCTTAATCTTTCCATCGATGTCTGGTTCATCCCTGTTGGATTTCTGTAGCTCAAGTTATGCCCGTTTTAGTGTGCTGCTGTTGACAAGGATGTGCACAGAAAATTTCAGCAATGTTCATTTATGTCATATATACTTTCTATGTTGGATATAAAGGTCTAACTCTTGCGCATTTGTTGGTGAGCAGATGGCAGCAAGGGGTGGACGCGGGAGAGGCCGTGGCCGTGGGCGTGGTGCTCCTATGGACCCGCCACCGCCACCGCCACCAGTGACTATCGAACAGTTGATGGCCACGCAGAATCAACTTATGCACGCCATGATGAACCACCTGGATCAGGCGCCCGCTGCTGCACCTCAACCTCTTCAAGTCAGGGACCGTCGAGGAGAGTTCCTGAAGGGCCATCCACCTGTGTTCACTCACGCCTCTGAACCACTGGAGGCGGATGACTGGCTCCGTGCAGTGGAGAAACAGCTGAATATTGCCCAGTGCACCGACTATGAGAAGGTGCTCTACGCTTCTGGGCAACTGCAGGGAGCTGCACAGGACTGGTGGGATGCGTTCATGTTTGCCCGTCCCCAAGATGCCCCAGTTGTTACGTGGCAGGAGTTCAAGGAGAACTTCCGATCCTATCACATCCCAGATGGTCTCGTGGAACTGAAGCAAGAGGAGTTCCGCTCTCTGAAGCAAGGGTCCATGTCAGTGGTGCAGTACCGCGACAAGTTTGCTCAGCTATCGCGTTATGCCCCCCAGGATGTGGTCAATGACAAGGACAAACAGCGCCGTTTCTTGAATGGTCTTTATGATGGGTTGCAGCTCCAGTTGATGTCCAACACCTACCCGAATTATCAGGCCTTGGTCAATAGGGCGATCGTTATTGACAACAAGAGAAAGGAAATGGAGGCAAAGAAGAGAAGCTTCCAAGGCCAGTCATCGGGGAGCAACACTCGTCCCCGAACCAACCCCCAGCAAGGCTACCCCCAGAGGAGTCAAGGCAACCAGTGGAACAGGGGACAGTACCCCCAGGGCAACCAGAACCAGCAGCGCCTTCCACATCAGCAGCAGTCAGGTGGTCAGCGCTACCAGCAGCAGCCAGGAGGACAGAGGTTCCAACAGCAGAGCGGCCAGGCATCACGCCAGGGAGCACCCAACTCCGCTCCCATTAAGAATGCAGCTCAGCAGAACCCCAACGCTTGCTACCGTTGCGGGGAGCCAGGACACTACGCTCACCAGTGCCCCAAGAAGCAGAACCCCCAGGCCCCACAGAACCAGGCAGGAGCTCAGAAGCAGAATGCTCGCCCACCTCACACTGGACGGGTGAATCATGTAGCTGCCGAGAGTGCCCTGGATGCACCGGATGTTATGATGGGTACGTTCAGCATCAACTCAATCCCAGCAACCATACTTTTTGATTCTGGTGCTTCGCATTCTTTCATTTCACAGTCGTTTGTTAGAATGCATGGTGTGCCTTTATGTGCAATGAAAGAAACAATCATAGTAAACTCACCAGGGGGTAGTATGCCTGCAAATTTTTGGAGCCCCACCTCTAGTGTCAACCTAAGGGGGGTAGACTTTAAAGTAAAGCCTATAGTGCTAAGAACAGCAGGTATAGATCTCATCTTGGGTATGGACTGGATGAAGCAACATGGGGCTGTCATTCAGTGTCAAGAAAGGTCAGTTGTTGTAACTACACCTAAGGGAGACAGAATCTGTGTGCAAGTGGTGTTAAAAGAGCAGCCAACTGCCACGGTCAACCAGATGGATGCTAGTGGTGCAGAGCAAGATCGGGTGGTGGACGAGTTCCCTGATGTCTTTCCTGATGATCTGCCAGGTATGCCACCTGATCGCGATGTTGAGTTCATTATTGAATTATTGCCTGGAACTGCACCAATATCTAAAAGACCTTATAGAATGGGGGTAAATGAATTAGAAGAACTTAAGAAACAGCTTAAGGAGTTGTTAGAGAAAGGGTATATATGTCCTAGTGCTTCTCCTTGGGGAGCACCAGTGATCTTTGTGGATAAGAAAGATGGTAGCCAGAGGATGTGTGTGGACTATAGGTCTTTAAATGAGGTTACCATTAAAAACAAATACCCTCTACCCCGGATAGACGATCTATTTGACCAGCTTAGAGGAGCATGTGTGTTCTCTAAAATAGATCTCAGATCTGGGTATCACCAGTTGAAAATCCGGAACTCAGACATTCCTAAGACCGCCTTCACCACGCGGTATGGACTGTATGAGTATACAGTGATGTCTTTTGGTCTGACCAATGCCCCAGCCTATTTCATGTATCTGATGAATAAAGTGTTCATGGAATACCTAGACAAGTTCGTGGTGGTATTCATAGACGATATTCTAGTGTTCTCTAAAACAGAGGAGGAACACGCGGAACATCTGAGGATGGTTCTGCAGAAGTTAAGAGAGCATCAGCTCTATGCCAAGAGGAGCAAGTGTGAATTTTGGCTGAAAGAAGTCTCTTTCTTAGGGCATGTTGTCTCTAACGGAGGTATATCCGTTGATCCTAGCAAGGTGCAAGATGTGTTGGATTGGAACCCGCCAACTAATGCCAGTGAAATCCGAAGTTTCCTGGGTTTGGCCGGGTATTATAGAAGGTTCATTGAAGGATTCTCCAAGCTCGCAAAGCCTATGACTGCCTTGTTAGAGAAGAACACTAAGTTTGTGTGGTCTGATAAATGCCAAGCAAACTTCGAAGAGTTAAAGAAGAGATTAACCTCAGCACCAGTCCTAGTTCTGCCAGACTTGAACAAGAGTTTCTCCATCTTTTGTGATGCATCTCGTCTTGGACTTGGATGTGTTCTAATGCAAGAAGGAAGAGTAGTGGCCTACGCATCTAGACAGCTGAGGAAGCACGAGGTGAACTATCCAACTCATGATTTGGAGTTAGCAGCGGTGGTCCATGCTCTGAAAATATGGAGACATTATCTGGTTGGGCATAAGTGTGACGTGTATACGGATCATAAAAGTCTGAAGTATATATTTACTCAGTTAGATCTAAACTTGAGGCAACACCGTTGGCTAGAATTGATCAAAGACTATGATCTAGAGGTACATTATCACCCAGGAAAGGCCAATGTCGTGGCCGATGCCTTGAGCAGAAAAACCTACGCAAACGGTCTGCAAGTGGAACGTATGTCAGCAGAGTTGAGAGCTGAAATGGCATACCTTAATCTATGTTTTGCCAACAATGTGGTGGAAATGTCAGTTGAACCTACCTTGGAGAAAGAAATCCGTGAGGGTCAGTTGAAAGATGAGAAGTTGAAAGAGATAGCAGAAAACATAGTGCTTGGAAAGGCACCAGGATTCCGGATGGATGATAATGGGACTCTTTGGTTTGGAAAGAGGATTTGTGTGCCCGTTGTGAAAGCTATCCGTGATGCCATTTTGCGGGATGCACATGAATCTGCCTATTCCATTCACCCCGGTAGCACCAAAATGTACTTGGATCTGAAAGAAAAATACTGGTGGTATGGTATGAAACGAGATGTAGCAGAATATGTGGCTCTATGTGACACCTGTCAGAAGGTCAAAGCTGAACATCAAAGACCAGCAGGACTGTTACAGCCTATGCAGATACCCGAGTGGAAATGGGAAGAAGTGGGAATGGACTTTATTACTGGTTTACCTCGCACACAAAAAGGCTATGATTCTATATGGGTAATAGTCGACCGTCTCACTAAGGTCGCTCACTTCTTACCAGTAAAGACCAACTATTCTGGAGCAAAGTTAGCAGAACTGTACATGGAGAGGATTGTGTCTCTGCATGGTGTTCCAAAGAAAATAGTGTCTAACAGAGGGACACAGTTCACTTCTCACTTTTGGCATCAAGTACATCAATCCTTGGGAACTGAGCTGACTTTCAGTTCTGCATATCACCCACAAACAGATGGGCAGACTGAAAGGATAAACCAGATCTTGGAGGACATGTTGAGAGCATGTGCCCTTCAGCATGGGACTAGCTGGGATAAAAGCCTTCCATATGCTGAATTCTCATACAACAACAGTCACCAGAAGAGTCTGAAAATGGCTCCTTTCGAAGCTTTGTATGGGCGAAAGTGTAGAACTCCTTTGTTCTGGAATCAGACAGGAGAAACTCAAGTGTTCGGACCGGATGTTCTTAGAAATGCTGAAGAACAAGTAAGGATGATCCGAGATAACTTGAGGATAGCTCAGTCCCGACAAAAGAGTTATGCAGATACTCGCAGGAGGGACTTAGTTTTCAAAGTGGGAGACTATGTGTATTTGAAAGTGTCACCCATGAGAAGCGTAAAGAGGTTTAACATGAAAGGAAAGTTGGCACCCAGATACATAGGTCCTTTCCGGATCTTAGCCAGACGTGGAGAAGTGGCCTATCAGCTCGAGTTACCTGAAAAGCTGTCAGGTGTGCATGATGTGTTCCATGTTTCTCAGCTAAAGAAATGCTTGAGGAGGCCTGAAGAGCAAGTTTCTCTGGAAGAGATCAAGATAGGTGAAGACCTTACTTATGAAGAGTACCCTGTCAAGATCTTGGAAACAGCAGAAAGAGTTACCAGGAGCCGAGTTATCAAGATGTGCAAAGTTCAGTGGAACCGGTATACAGAAGAAGAGGCTACCTGGGAAAGAGAAGAAGATCTTCGGAAATCTTATCCCCAGTTGTTTGAGTAAGCTCCAGTCGAATCTCGAGGACGAGATTCATCTTAAGGGGGGTAGAGTTGTAACACCCTAAAAATTTCTCCAAAACAAAATAGGTGAAAATGGTTTAATTATGTTTTTGTGAGCATTTAACCTAGGGTTAAATAATTTTTGTTGAATTAAAATAAAGGTGGCAACAAGTTTTTGCATTCATGCTGGTGCATTATATTTATTGAAGTGACTGGTTTTTGCCAAAATTTAGTTTGAATTCAAACTCCTTTTGGAAATGTTTTGAAAAGCCTTGAAATAAAATGAAAAGCTTTTTCTTTTACTCCCTCTCTCCTTCCCTGGTTTTCGGCCCGACCGCCCTGGCGGCCCAACCGCCGGCGCGCCCTCTCCTCATCCCCTTCTCCCGCGCGCTGGGCTTCCCTCCCTTCTTCTCTTCGATGCGCGGCCCGTGGGCCGGCCTGCTCGCGCCCGCGCCGCGCGAACCGCCGCGCTCTCCCTTCCTCTCTCTCTGACTCTCCGTCCCCACGTGTCAGCGCCCTCTCTCCCCTTCTCCTCCCGCGCGGCGCCGCCCCGGGCGCAACCGCCACACCCGCGTCTCGCGCGCGTCATGGGCGCCCGCTCCCACGACTCCGGGATTCCTTCGCCGATATAGCGGACGCACCCGCACCCCTCTCCCCTCTTCCCTCAATCGCACCTGCTCGCATGCACCGCGGAGCCCGAGCACCGCAGCACCAGCGCCACCACGCCTCGCCGTCGCCGCCGCCGCTGAAGCCGCCACCCCGACGCCGCTCTGACTCCCACAACCTTCTCCGAGCCTTCGTCGCGCCTCGGTGGAGTTGCCGCCTCCTTTCTCTCCCTCTCTACTTCTTTGTCTACGCCCTAACGGTTCCCTCCCTACCGCAGCACGCCGTCGTCGCCCGAGCGCTCGCCGCCGACGCCGGGCGCCACCTCCAGTGCCCCTTCGTCTCCCCTTCGCCGTGGTGAGGACCTCCTCCGCCTTTCGCTCCTCCCCTAACCCTCGGTTTGGTCGGCGTCGCGCTCGGTGCCCTGAGCCGCGAGCTCCCCGGCCTCGGCCATGGCGGAGCCGCGCACGACGTCGCGCTGAGCGCCGTGACGCCGCGGCCAGTGCGCGCCGTCGGCCGCCCGCGCGCGCACCCGCCCCTGGATCTAATCCGAGCCGCCCATCTCCGATCCAGCGGCCGAGGATCATCGATACCCCTTCGCCGTGCATCTTTGCTAAAGAGCCCCTGGAGAAGTCGGGAATCAACCCGCGCTCCAGCGGGCACTGTTCGATGAGTCTTTGAAAACTTGTAACCAGGCCCCTGTGTTTCGGTGATAATGAGGCGCAGTCCAGCCGCCGGCTGGATTTGTTTTAAATTCAATTTAATTTCTGATTTAAATTCTATTGCAATTCAGTCTATTTACAGAAATGCCACTACCTTGTTTTGCTTATAAAATTCACGTTTTAGCTCCGATTTGATCCGTTCAAATTGCGTTAGCTTCGTAATTTAGTGCTCTACCCGTTTTTACCCCTGTTAGCCTGTTTTGGGCAGTCTAGCTTTAGGGTCCTAGTTAATCTTGTTTAGGGCTTTATATTTACCGTTTCGATCGTAACTTTCACGCCGTAGCTCCGTTTTCGATGAACCAAAGCTTGTTGTGATCGTAGAGATGCGTACTTCAGTTTTATCAAAGTTTTATTTCAGTTTATTACTGTTTGGTGTATTGTTCTAATAATAGCCTTGTTTGCATCGTGTATGGTTGCACCTGGAATGCGTGGTGATGTTGTGATCGAGTAGACGGTGAGTCAGTGTGGTACGACCAGGACCCCACGTTCAGTGATCAGCCGGAGGATCAACCTTTCGACAACCAAGGCAAGTTAGCATGGGATCTCCTTGTTTACCTATACACTTTACTTTAATCACTCATTTATGCATGTGTCCAATTGAGCAACCTTAGAAAACCCACTTAGCTTTGTGATCTGTGATGTTCTTGTTCCCGTGGGATATATGCATATGGGTAGCTTTGCTAGTGCTAACTGACTTATAATCGATCCAGTCCAATGATGAATTTGTTTCTCATGATGATATGTTGTTAATCGGTTAATAAAACTTGCTGTTAGCAAAAGCTGGGATTGACAGTGCTACCATGAGTGCTATATGGCTCTGGTTTTAGCTCAGTAAACTGGACCTTGTCTAATTTGGCAGCGGTGACCCGAAAGGGCGCAAAAGGGGCTTGCCACTTTGGGTGTAGGGCTGCTCCTGTTTCCATGTGTATAGCTGCGATGGCCTTGTGCCATAGAAAAGGGGGGTTGCTACATCTGCCTGCCAAGGAAACCTAGCGGCCCTGACCAGTTAGACGAACCAGCGAAAGGCTTCATAGTGAGCCCTGCCGATCTACCTCGGAAGTGGATCAAGAGGTTGGCCGCCTCGGGCACAAGGGTAACACGGCTTGTGGGTAAAGATGCACCACCTCTGCAGAGTGTAAAACTGTTATAACAGCCGTGCTCACGGTCACGAGCGGCCCGGAAAACTAGCGGAACTATGAAACTTAACAATTGTTACTTTATGTTGATGGTACCTTATGATGTCATATCCTACCTTTGTTGGACAAATGGATCATGGGTTAAGGGTTAAGCACAATATTCGTTTACTTTAATGTTAAAACCTTGCCAACTTAAAAGCTAACTGCAGTCAGACAGCGTCAGCCTTTTTGAGCCTCATGAACCCTATGTTAGCTTGCTAAGTACGTGGAGTACTTACGCTTGTTGTTTATCTTCTTTTTGGGCAAAATCCCGGATGGGTAACAGATGAAGGTGCAGTTGGCGACTTTCCTGAAGACTTCTAGGCTAGCTGTTTCCCCCAGTCGACGTTTCCCTGTGGTTTAGTTTGTGTACCAGTTCAGCGATCTGTGTTTCAGTATGATGTAAGACTCTGTTTTAAATACTATCGCGACGTAATAAACACTGTGATGATGCCACTCTTGTAATTTGTCTACTTATGTGTGTGATTGTTTCCTGGGCACACATGAGTACTCCGCCTCAGTTTTATCCTTAAAATTGGGGTGTGACACTAGAATCAAAAGATCTGGTGCAGCGAGCTTGTGATGAGTTCCAGCGCAAGTGCTTGGAGACCTTCTCCAAGAATAAAAGCGGCATGGTCTATCAGAAGCAGACACTCCCGAAGGTCGTTCCTCATCACCAGTCTGAGCTGCCCGACAGTAGTGAAGAAGTTGCTCTCCAAAAGATGACTGAGATAATGCACAAGATCATATCAGGAGCCGTGACCAATCATCAATCGGCTTTCTTAAACACCTTTCATGCTATCATGATCGATACTTTCGGTCCAAACGCAGATAAGTACTTTGAAGAAGCTGCTGGTCCGATACGAGGGCCATTGTTGTTCCAAGTACCTCAACGGCGAAGAGTTGCCGAAAATAGTGGAGCTAGCCCGAGCACAGGCAGAATGGTTTCTCAGGAAACGCAACCACCTCCCCAGACCTATGACCAGCTCACGTTCGGCACAACAGGGAACGTCTCGCCGTCTGCTTCTAGAGTGTCTCCTGTGGCAGACAGGATACAAAAGAATATATTTGGGGAAGGATATCGGGAGTTTGTTGATTATAGCTCAATTAATGCTCTTCCGAATCCAGGCTACGGGAGTTCAGCGGGATTACATACTGGGGGGCAAGCACAAACAGCTCCTGATTGGAATGTTGACCTCATCATGCATAAGATGGCTGATATGATGCAGAATCAGTTCGACCTAAAGCCAAAGAATCAGACGTATACATACAAGTCTCCTTACCCAGAATGGTACAATCGGGTGGCTCTTCCTCCGAGAGTCAAGCCTCCCACTGACCTCACCAAGTTTTCAGGCCAAGATGATACCAGTACTAGGGAGCATATCAGCCGTTACATGATGCAGCTTGGCGAAGCATCGGCGGATGAAGCTTGGAGGATTCGATACTTCTCGTTGTCATTGACAGGACCAGCCTTCTCTTGGTTCGCCTCTCTGCCAGCGAATTCCATTAATACATGGGCAGAGCTGGAGCAGAAGTTCCACTCATACTTCTTTACAGGGACCAGTGAGAAGAAGTTGGTCGATCTCATGAGCTTAAGGATGAAACCTGGCGAGACGCCGCAAGAGTATCTGCGCCGATTCAGGGAGACCAAACATCTTTGCTATTCTCTGAGTTTGTCGGATGACCAGTTGCCGGGAATAGCGACAGCTGGCATGTTGCCGAGTATCAAAGAAAAGCTGTTCGGCATGGACTTTGAAGATCTCGGGCAGTTATCATAAAGGTTGGCTATGATGAGCAATCAAGCTCAGGGATTCAAGAGGAGCAACTAGTTCCAGAAGGGTGACATAGCTGCCGAGATGTATCAGGCTTTCTTAGAAGATGCAGTTGATTACGATGATGAAGATGAAGTAGCTGCAGCTGAGATAGTTTGGTCCAAAGAGCCGACTCAAGTCAACCAGCGATGGCTGAGGCAAGAAAAGGGTACTTATGACTTTGATGTTTCCAAGTCAGATAAGTTATTTGAGTATTTGTTGAAAGAATGACGCATCAAGTTGCCGGAGGGTCATCCTATGCTGCTCCCTGAGGGTGTCAAAGACAAGAAGTATTGTGGTTTCCACAACACTAAATCCCACTCCATAAATGATTGCCGAGTGTTCAGAGTGCGGATTCAGAAGGCTATCCAAGACGGACACCTGAGGTTTGATGGAAAGATGAAAATAGATGGTAGTCCTTTTGGACAGAATACTATGTCCTTCTCTATTAATATGATCAATGCAGCCGGTTTTGAGGGTAAGGGCAAAATGAAAGTTTTAACTTCTGATAAAGCGAAGGAAGCTGGCGCTGTTGACCCTGATCGGGAGATTACGAGTAAGGAGCTTCAGCAAAGGGTTCGGTTTCAGAATAGCCGAATTGAGACGGGTGAAACTTCCAGGCCTAGGGTTATGATGCGTATCTTGTTGAATAAATGGCGTCAGGAACAGGAACGATATCAAAAGCAGAGGTTTTATGAAGAGCAAAAGTTCGTGGAAAAGCAAAGAAGGTACGAGGAAGAGATGTACCGAGAAGAGCGAGAAGATATGAAGGAGCAGGAACAGTCTCATTGGGAATGCTCGTTCTTTCAATATTGTTGGAACGAAGGCTTGAAGGTGCCCGTCAAGAACAACTGCCCTGAATGCAGTAATCAGTACTCCGAGTATAGGCAGTCTCGAGTCAACCGCCGTTCTGTCCATGAAAGACTTGGGGCGAGAATCCCTGAAGACGATCGACGCTTAAAAATAAATAATTCTGAGAATCGGCAGGAGAGATTTGCCGATCGAAGTTGGGCTCGCACTGAAGAGAAAGAATATCGTGAATATATCTGGCAGAAAGGACAGTGGTGTCCACCAGGATTAAGAAGAATCCAGAAAAGGAGAGTGCAGCGCCTGAGGAACAGAGAATTAGAGCAAGTAGGCACTAAGACGAAACGAGTTTGGCATCCTAAAGAGAAGCCGGATGGAGGTAATCGTTCGGCTGATACATGCATGGCGTTCTTTCTCCCATCAGAATTTATGGCTCCAGAAAATCAAGATGTCCAAGAAGAGACGTACTCAGATTTCGATGAAAGTGAATTTCAGGACTTGTTGGCTCATCTCGTCTTAGCTGAAAAGGCGGTAGTTGACAAACCAATTAGTCACCGACACTTGAAGCCACTTTATATGAGAGGGTATGTCAATGGCAAGCCACTAACTAAGATGTTCATTGATGGAGGAGCTGCTATCAATATCATGCCGTATACCACCTTCAGAAAGCTCGGTTTGACAAGTGAAGATCTATTGAAAACCGACATGGTCTTGAGGGATTTTGCTGGTAATTCTTCTGACATGCGAGGAGCAGTCCATGTCGAGTTAATGATTGGGTCTAAAACCTTGATCACCACCTTCTTCGTCATTGATGGCAAGGGGGCATACAGTTTGCTGCTGGGAAGAGATTGGATACATGCGAATTGTTGTGTGTCGTCAATGATGCATCGATTCCTTATCCAGTGGATAGGAGATGACATTGAAATCATCCATGCCGATGACTCGGTGAGTGTTGCTAATGCAGAGTCTATCTACTGGGAATATGATGGTGTTGAATGTTTCTCTGGAAGAGCTTGGGAAGCAGGTCCTGTGAATATCTTCGACGAGGACCAACAGCCTATTCAGACAATCGGCTCTCAGAGTAATTTTTAAAATCCAACTAATGGTAATGAAGGAAAATTGAGGCCAAAGTTTCATATCGGCTAACAAGGAATAAAGTGTTGATAATGAAGCCAAAGTAGGATCAGTATGTGCAAGTTTGGGTCTCAGATATGCTTTGAAATTTCCAAATCTTTAAGGGAGTTCTCATTATTTCTTCGTTACCAGAGCTCATGGAAACTCAGAAAAGATTCGTACAAAGTGACGTGCAATAGAAGCTTTATGATGAAATTGAAGATATATAAAGACGCTTCTACAACTTGGTGATTATTTCGAGTTGTACGTGACGACCGATAAGCCTTATAATAGGATCGGCCCTTATTTTAAGTTTTATAGAAAAAGATGATTAGCAGTTTGCTTTAGCCGAAAAGGTTAAACCCAAGAAAGGGGATTCGGCTGTAACAAAATTGATGATTCGTGTGTGCTGCTTGTCAGTTGAAGCTTTGGCACTACTTATTAAAGCCAAACGCATGAGAATTATGTAACTCGAAGGATGCTTTATACAGGCGATGTGAAAGCATCGCCTTTAGCAGAAAAAATATTCCAAAGATTTAAGTTATAGCCGATATTTTTATCGCCTTTGGGATGTTCATGACCTTGGTGACCCTAGCGTTTTTCAGTTAGCAGGTTTATTGGGGAAAGAGAAAGGTGAAGTGCAGTAAGTGCAATGCCAAATGACATGACATATCGGAGGTGAGATCTAGTCGGCTAAGATGATGTCATACATTCGGCAATTGTTTTTCTAAGAAACTGTCGCAATTGGAGGAATCATTGGAGAATCAAGATCATGCGAGTAGACATTATTCAGATAAGAACAAATTCTGTGGATTACAAGCTTCATTTACAGATTTGTCTTAATACAGAACTACTCCAAGAATAATGTGTTCACAATAGATTGTGGGTTAGTGATTGCGGCGATAGCGTCAGCGTGACCATCATAAACTTCAAGTTCTTCAAAATCATCCGGGTCGCACGCGAATCCAACTGGTAAAGAGGAATAGTCTTCTTTGGTCCAGGAACTCATTGCTGCCAGACCAAAAGAAACCCCGACGCGTACACCTTGGATGACGGCCTGATCTATGCGGCTGTTCACAGCGTCAAGGCGAGCTTCAACAGAATCCCCACGGGCATTCACATTGAAGGCGACTCTATTTGCTGCTACCTTCAAGCGGTCATTCTCTGCAGACAAGGCTGAGGCAGGGTATGATAAGCCAAAACAGATTCAAACAGGAAAAAGAAGAGAACCGAGGTTCTGCTAACCTGTAATAATGTTACAGAGTTGCTTCCGTTGCTCTGCCCACTCGGCTTCTTCAATACCATGCTTCTTGCATGCATCCTCCAGTTCCTTTTGGGATTTGTCCTTTTCCTCACGGTACCGAGGAGCATCTGAATGGATCTGCGAAAGTGAATCATTAAATTCAGAATCTGGTAGTTGGAAGGAAGGCTAAGGGGAACTTTTAGATCTACCGTTTCTGAAGAAGGAGCCCAAGCATGGCTGGAGGAAGATTCCACCCTGGAAAAAAGATGGACAGCAAATCAAGAAACAAGCTATCACAAGGGGGCAGAGTTAGTTTCTTACCTATGACGCCAATGTGTTCGTGCTCGATTTCCTCCTGCTTCGCCTTCGACAGGGTTTTTGCCGTGGCTGCCGTCCCCTGCCATTGTTCTTAGACTGGAAGCTGAGAGATGGGGACTTTTGCAGGACGAGCTATTTGACTGGAGTCACAGCTTATATGCGGTCACCTTTATAGAACCATAGCTTGCACATTGGAAGACCAAGCGTTAGAGTAGGGTTTTTGCACAGCTTATGGGTCGTTATTGGGCCAGGCTGAATCTTTTGGTAATTAGAAGAAATTTCAGAATCGGGAGGTCAATGGGATTCGACTAAAATTTTGGACTGTTTGGGAATTCACATTATTGATTGACATTAAAAGCGG
The DNA here is from genome assembly GCA_009763385.1 of Coix lacryma-jobi var. lacryma-jobi. NCBI lineage: Eukaryota > Viridiplantae > Streptophyta > Magnoliopsida > Poales > Poaceae > Coix > Coix lacryma-jobi. The sequence goes on along the minus strand of CM019830.1, from coordinate 118,670,390 downwards.
AAGCGAAAGAGTTCCATAGAGAGTACTGTCCTAACGTCATTGGAAGTTTGGGGAAAGGATTGGAGCTTCAGATCCGAAATAGCCAGTTGCAATGGTTATCTGCAAAACAGGGTTTTATGATATAGTTATCAGCAACAGCTGATGTGGCCTGCGTTGCCGTTGGAGCGGGGAGCAGAAGCCGGTGATCGATGTGCAAGAAACGAAGTACACATTGATCTCGAAGGATCAATCACAGGTTGATTTCGGGAGGACGAACGGGAGAACTTTTTATTTACAAAAAGAGCAAAGTCACAACAAGCTAGTTTGTCCACTCCATTCTGTGCTTAATTGGGAAGAAGCGATCGAAGGCATGGGCCAGATCTGTTCCGGCTTCCTTCATGTCCTCTGCAGAATGTTCTACCTTATCTTCTAACTCTCGCTCACAAACATCAAATCTGCTGTAGTCAGCGCCAGAATGGATCTTCACAGCGGAGAAAGCAAGTGCCGCGCCAAATCCCATACCGGCCCTGGAAATGATAGGAAGGATTCGGTTGACCTCCTTCACTCGCTTCAGAGGTGTTGTGGCCATCACATCAGCTGTGATAGAAAGCTTGGAAATGGCGGCTTCAAGAGCGTGGAGTTTGGCTGACAGATCTAAGAAAGAGGAAAATAAGTAAGGGCGAGAAACAAAGAAAAGGGGAGAGAAAAGATGCTGAAGAATGATGAGAGGATACTTACCAGCGGCCCTTTTTCGAGCGACGTCACGCTCTTGGGAGATTCGGGTGATTTCCCGATCCTTCCCTTCTAGGTCGAGCTGAAGGTCTATGACTTTCTGAGTCAGATCCTCGGCGAAGTCGTCATTAGTCCTCCTAAACAAAGAAGTGATAAGATGAAGCCGACTACTTCATTTGTGAAACAAGGAAGAAGGAGGAAAGGCGACTTTCTTTTGGAGGTGCTAGAAGCGCCGAGTTCGAGACTATGGCGGCTCGCTTGGGAAGATATTTTCTAGCTGATTCAGAGTAGCAAGAGAGAAGAGGGTTTTCTGGTTTCGACTGAAGCAGAGGAGTTCCGAATGCGCAAGCCGGAACAGAGTGAAAGGGGGGCTTTAAAAGATCCCAAGTGCATCGGGAGACGAATCGGCAGGCACGGTAATTATGGCGTGTGAAGGCGGATGCTTCCAGAGGTTCCACGACAGTGCGAAAGGAAAAAGGGGGAATTTTGGAATAAAACATTTATCCCAAAATTAGGGGGCATGTGTTGACACCAGATTTTCGCACAAGTAAGGATCTGATAGATGGGCCCAACCAGCGGAAGGAGAAGGATTCGGCAAGCAATCGGCAGCTATTTGGCCCTCATGGTTTTCGGCGTTTATCTGTGCGGTCGGCTATTTCACGAGGCCATGGCTCCATTCAGGAAACGCATGTTGCAAGTAAAGCTGGCTTGTACGAGAAGACACGTGGCGATGGAAGGCACCAAATAATATAGGATTTATATCTTTCCGTATTTCTTTGTAAAGTCGTAATCGTCTAGGACCCATGTTTCGTCCAGGGTATAAATATAAGCCTTCGACCATTGTAAAACTGTTTACAACCACATTAATACAAACCGGCCTCGTGCCACCTCTCGAGTCCTTAGTCGTGTCGTCGAGTTCTTCGAGAGTAATCATCGATCCGTCGACCTCCGCAAGTACCGGCAACCTTGCTATCATGTCTAGTATCGTGCGGCGGATTTAGATATGATGCAAGTAGTCTCGTACGTTAAGCTTAGTATCGTGCGACGGATTTAAGCTTAGGACGGGAAGTTTTTGCTTATGCCTTGTATCGTGCGGCGGATTAAGTCATGAGTAGAAATAGTTATCGAGTCTGTTAGATTTGGCAGATCTAATAGATTCATTAAGTTATCATGTGTCATACGTTTTATTTATTTAATTCGTACAACACTTTTTGCCCGATCTAGATTGATCTTCGTTCGGCCTTGTTGCATGAGTTCGCTTGTGCTTTTGCTAATCATAAGATCATAATGGCCAAATTGACTTTCAATCTAGATTGTTACATGTTGTGGGTTCATGCATGCTAATCATGTTTAGGCTTTGATAGAGCTGGGTGCCGTGCAGCAGGTGCAGGTTTTAGATTAGTTTAATCATGCTTTGTTTGTTTGTTCCTTCTCTATTTACCACAGTTCGGCTAGTTTGACAATTCTGGTTAAGCTTACATGAGTAATGAGTACATATAGATCTGCTCAGGTATACGTGTGCTTTTAGCTTCCTATAATTCGATCGTATCATGTGGTGGATTAATCTAATTATAAGAAGTGTAAATTCATAGCAAGTGGTATCATGCGGTGGATTAGCTTTGCTTAAGTTTATACCTGACGGGTTTATGAAGGCTAGACGTGTGGCAGACTAGCTGGATTGGCCTATGCATGCGTTATTTGAATAGATTTATATTTATGAATTGCCTCTTTTATTCCTTTTGTTGCATATATGTTCGGCATTTAACATGTTTACAAGCTTTACTTTATATTTGCCGAATGACATTATAAACCTGTTTTGACAAACAGCTTCTATAGCTATGTGCCGTCGTGATTGGCTTTCGAAGCCGTACATATGGAACTGTCTGGTCTCACCCGGCATGTTCCAAGGTATTCTCACACTTTTATCCCTTGTTGGTTTTCAGGTCAAACCGACTAGCACGTTTCCGGAACCGGTACACTCCGGGCACCCGATTGAAGTCAGCCTCGTTCGACTTGCTGTGTGCCTGACGTGAGACGTCACGTTTTGCGTCAACACTAATCAACTTATAAATTAAAAATATATTTATGTTAGTGACTAATCATGTTAATATTTGTGTATAAAATATCGAAGTATAAAACCTATATTGATTTTATTTATAAATTCGTGGAAGGTTCATTAATCAATTTAATATTTAACTTTCTACGGAAAAACATGTGATATGAAAAGGTTAACACTACTGCGTAGATCGCGGCGACACGAAACTAACGCAAGTGACACGAAACTAACGCAACTGAAACAGAGATTAGATAAATAAACGGTGGAGATTAAAGCTGAGTGGCAAAACCATAATTAAGCTGTCTGCTACCTCCGTGTCTTCTTTCTCTGAATCTCTGAACGTGCAGACCAGACCTCCAACTGCACAATCGTAACCATGCACGGGCTGCTGCTGTTTTTGCGGAGGGAAAGGCGACCTGCTGGCACCAGCGGTGGCGCCAGGCAGTGTGGTCGCAGGGCCGGGCTGGGCCCACGGGGCAGAGTTGGCCGGCGGCCATGTGCAGGCAGCAGCGCTTGCTCTGCTTGGTGCGCTTGAATGCAGGGGCGAGTGGGAGACGGGGTTGTGAGCCGGGACGCGATGCCCAGGCGGTGGTGCCGCGGCCCCAGACTTGTGGCCGAAGGGGAGGACCAGCGAGGCCAGACCAACGATCCGAAGCTCATCCATGAAAGACCACACCGGAGAAAAAGAAGATGGGTTAGGGAAACGATTAAACACCAATGGATTCACGAAAAGAAACACACGATGGTGTAGAGGACGACAAGAGCTACCTCGTGGTGGACTCGAAATTCACCGGAGACACCGAAGATGGGCAGAAACGACCGTCGAACATTTGCCGGAAGTTTGCCGGAGCAGAGCAGATGCGAAAGTTCGGCTTCAGATGTAGAACGATAGAAGTGGCGGCCGGTTCCACGAGATATTATTTAAGCAAAACCCGTTAGGCATATATATATATATATATAGTGTTTAGGGTTTAGGGTTTTGGAATTAGGACGTCGAGGACTACGCCGGCATATATATAGTGTTAGGGTTTGGTGAAGTTGGAAAAACGAGATATTATTTAATTTTCGGAATTAATTAATTTCGGGATTAAAATAATTCTAGAAAAGTCCAGAATTGTTATTTAAGCCACGAAAAATATTCCGATGGCTCTGAAAATTCTAGGAAAATTCTCAGAGTCACTTTGAAATATAACGAACCCAAATAAAGGATTTGGAGCTCATGAAAAAATATTTTAGAGCATCTAAAAATTAGAATATGCTCATAGAAAAATTAGAAACTGATCCGAAAAAGGTCAGAAAAATTCACGAGAAATTTGTAGTGATATGATGATGGATGATGGACTCAAAGAAGTGATTTGGGACATAAGAAATGAGATCTTGAAAAAGTCTAACAGGAGGATAGAGTTGGGAACAATAAATTTGATTTTGGAAAAAGAAAGATGTGGACCGGATAAAGATAAACGACCTACCAAACGTGTTTTGAAAACTTTACTCGACCACAACACAAGGTCAAAGAACAACCAACCATCACATCAAGCAAAACCCGTCAAATTAGTTTAGAAAAATTTGAAAATTCTTGTTTTACTACAACTAAAGTGGTGCTAGCTCAACCTAACTTGATCAATTTTATACAAATATTAAAATTATTTGTTTTATTTATTGTTTTCCACTTATAACCCAAAATCAGAAATTTTGGGGTGTGACAAAAATAAATAACCCAAGCCAAAATTCAAAATTTTTGTGGTTATTAATTTGAGAAGCTTCCTATTTTGGGAATGGTCTTAGAAAGGGAGGAAGTGGATTATGGAGTTAGGGGGAGACTTAAATCCATAATATCATAAAGGGACCAAATGGCAAGGGCAAGATAAGTTATAGTAGTGCTTTCATTTTGGTATCTTTTAGCATCATATGATCTTGCCTTTGCATTGCCTCCTAGCAAGTAGATTTTTTTAAAAAAATTTGTATCTATTATTTGCTTGCTTTGGTCGTGTTGTCATCAATCACCAAAAGGGGGAGATTGTAAGGAAAATGGACCTCGGTCCATTTAACTTTTGATTTTGGTGTTTGATGAACAACACAACCATATTGGACAAATGTGTTTGCAAGTGTTTATTTTGTAGTTCAATAGGGTGCAAATGTGACTTGGACTAAGGCAACGTGATCATCCAATGATCAGCACCTCAAGCAAGACATTGCAAGCTCAGTAGAAGACTCACAAAGATCAAGCAAAGTCCAGGGAACAAGAACGGAATCAAGACGGCGCAAGAAATCGCGAAGAAACGAAGAAATAGGGACATCAGACGCTGCATCAGACACTGGCTCAAAAGCGTCGGACGCATCGATGGTAAACCCTAGCTCGGGATGGCGCCAGCAGAAGCATCGTACGCGCCAATGGTGCCACATCGGACGTGACGGTAACACTGTGCATGGTGCACAGCGTTACATCAGACGCTACAGGGACGCATCGGATGCTACAGTCCCGGAGTCTGATGCCTATGCAGAGAGGTTCTAGAGAGGCTATGAAGACATCGGACGCGTCAGGTGTCGCCACAACGGACGCTCATCAAAGTCCGATGTGACTCAGTGCCAGGTCGGCAGAACTAGCCGTTATGTGACATCGGACGCGCGTCAGATGCACCCGTCAGGAGCGTCCGACGCTACGCAGGAAAGTCCATCTTTGGTGTCCAATGGCTCTATTTGCTTGGGGCTCTATATATACCCCCCATGGTTGGCCAAAATAGTATGGTTGGAGCTCAAGGAAGTGTACCAAGTGCATAGACACATATTTAGATGCTCTAGCCACCAAAGTGCTTAAGTGATGTACTAGGTGATTAGTGTAGGTGCTTTGCGAAGTGCGTAAGCTAGTTAGACCACCGCTTTGCGCTTGCTCTAGGTGTTAGGCCTAGTGTTTAGTGAGGTTTGCATACCTCTTACCTACCAGTGCTTGCGCCCACCGTTGTTGTACATCGGAGGGGTTTGTAGTCTTGCGAGACCACACCAACCGCGTTTGTGGTGTGCCCGCCACCGTGTACCGAAGGGAACAAGGCCTGCGGTGGTTCGGTCAGAAGCTTGATAGTGAAGACGGCGGGGAACATCCGGGAGAGGCCGTGCCTCGAGAGGCTTAACCGGAGACCCACTTGAGCGTGGGGAAGGCCCGGGGCTATCTACGGAGTTACCCGACCGGGAGCTTGGTCCTTGCGAGGGCTCCAACGAGGACTAGGGGGAAGCTTGCGCGCTTCTCGATACCTCGGTAAAAATACCGGCGACGTCGACGGGAGTTTGCATCTCTACCTCACTCTTTAGCTTCCGCATTTACTTTGCTACCTTGTTGTGTGCTTTACCTTTTCTAGCTTGGTTGATAGGCTAGTTGATAGGTTTGGCTTATAGGTTGCAAAACTCTTTTGAGGTAGAGATAGCAACACACCTAGCAAAACCTTAGTTGCACTCTATATAGTTTATCTTTTGCATAGGTTTTGACTAGGTGGAAATTAGAGGCCTTAGTTTAGAGTAAAAGTTTTTAGTTGCCTAATTTACCCCCCCCCCCTCTTAGGGGTCATGGTTCTTTCAAGGAGTCATGTCCCCATCAAGTGATATCAGAGCTTGAGGTATACCATCTGGTTCACATCTATCCCCAAGTTTGAGTGTTTTTGCTATGTCCCATAGTCCACCCTTATATTGTTTCATATCCTAAAACCATCCACGCCATAGCTATTGCATATTTTAGATTCATAGTTCGTTGTGTTAAGTTTGTGTCCTAGGTAAAGATCTTGTTGCTGGTTTAGTTCATGTTCTTTGCTCGTTTGTGTTGATCTTCTCATTCACCACCATCTCATATCACCATCTGTTTACATCTTGTGTCCACATAAAACCCTCATTTGGACTGTCTTCCATAAAATTGTCATAACTTTCGCGTCGGAACTCAAAACAGAGCGAATTTTAGATCTACGGAGAACGCCAGGAAATTTTAGATTTGTTTCATCCTAAATACCTAGGTTCATAAAACTTAGAATTCTGAATTTCAATCAGAAAAATCAAGTTTTGGGGCCCACAAATTTTGGTATGCTTTTCATAGTATAATCCTAATTTTCTATACATCACATCATGGTTTCCCACAAATTTGTTGTCATTTGTTCTTCTGTGCTTCTTGCTAAGAAAAATATCGAAAGAGAAAAATCAAAAAAATTGAATGAAAAAAATCAAAAGAAAGGAGAAGAAAAGACAAAAGGAACACCTAATAGCTTTGTTATTTGTCGTGCCTTTTGTTTTTCATATCTATTGCTACCTTTCATGCTTGTTTCCATTCATCCTTGTTTCACTTCGTTGTTTCTCACAACTAGTGATTGGAACATATATAGGTAGCAACTAGGACAAGTGCTCTGGATGTTTCTTCCTACCTTAGTGCCCTCATATGTTTCTTTCAACTTTTCCTAAATCTCACTTGCTTTCTCAAGGTTCTTGAATCAAATGCTTCATAGAAAAGGTTGATTGCCACATCATTCCACTGGAGCTTCTCTTCTTCTCTTGGGGTTGGATTTGCGGTATATATCACTGCAAAGTCATGCTCGATCACATCCCAAATCTTTCTATTCATTCCTCTTGTGAATGCACACATCTTCCTCTTTCAATAATCAAAGTTGGTGCTGTCAAAATGTGGTGGCTTCCCCATATAGTTGATTTGAGTCATTTCAACACTAGAGGTTGTTAAGCCTCAAACACACGATGACCATGGCTCCGATACCACTTGAAAGGTCCAATTGGCTAGAGAGGGGGTGAATAGCCTATTTAAAAATCTACAAAAACACTTAAGCAAACACTATTAGCAACACAAATAGCGGAGCTTTTTGCGCTAACCTAATATATGTGTTGCAAGCCACCTATCCAACAACTCTACCTAATATCTCTATGTCATACAATCAAAAGAACTACACTAGTATAAGAGATAAAGGTATGACACAACAAAAATATATACTAGGAAGATATAATCTACACAATGTATACGCTATGATTAGTGAAGAGCAATATGATCAATAAGCTATCTATAAAAGATATATAGACAAGATGAGATATCTACACAAGATACAACAATCTAATGAATATCACAAGATATACAAATAACTAGCTCAAAGAGTAAGATTGCAACGAGTGAAAGAGCTAGTTTAGAGAGTGTATCACCGGGCCTTGGGGAACGCCTTTAGATGAACCAATCACCGGTGAAGATGCTTGATGAAGAACCAATCACCAATATATAGAATGAAATCAAATCATCGAGAGGGCCAATCAATCACAATCAAGCACGCAGGACACAAGATTTATCCAAAGGTTCACGTGCTTGCCGGCACGCTACTCCCCGTTGTGTCGACCAACTCTTGGTGATCCAGTGGGTAATTGGCACCATGCCAAGCTACACAATCCCCACAAGAATCTACCACAAGACAGGTAGCTTAATGACACAAGCAATCCACTAAGGGTGTCTTTCGCCTCTCCGGTGGGGATTAGGCCCTAAAACCCCCTCATAATTGAATGGTGGTGGGCAAGAACAATCACCAATCTTGCCAACTCCACCGAAACGCCTCCAAGCCATCTAGGCACCGGCAAACGCCAAGACTAACAAGAAACTCAAAGCCGATGCGAAGAACTAGTGCAACTAGAATGAACTCTTTAAAATCTTAGCACTAGATCACTCAATCTCACTAGCAAATGATCAAATCAACACTAGAGATGAGTGGGGAGCCTTGACTATGCTCACAAGAATGCTTAGGGATCAAAATGTGCAAGAGAGAACTCAAGTGAGCTGGCGAAGCCACTTAAATAGCCCACACAAGTCAGGCTAGTTGTTGGGCTGAAAATGGGGGGCATTGGACACGCCGATGCTTGACCATCAGACGCTGCCCCAGCCAGCGTCTGATGCTTTGAATGGAGCCATGTGTCCCCCTACTATGAATTTCAACCGCTCAATCCCAACGGCTCTATTTCTTCACGCCACGATTAAGTGACATCGGACACGCCGATGTCAGGGCATCAGACACTCTGATTCCGACTTGCTCTTTTAAGCACAGACCAGCGCCATATCGGATGCTCCGAGCCCTTTGCATCGGACGCTACACCCTAGCGTTCGATGACACACCGGAGAGGTTCCGGAGAGGTCAGAAACACATCGGACACGTCTGATGGTTCCACATCAGACACAGGCTAGCGTCTGACGCTCCCCGCTAAGCCAACTTGCGCCACGTCACCAGCATCGGACGCTGGAACAGTGATTCATCAGCGTCCGATGCACCTTCAACAACAGTCAGAAGCTAGGGTTTGCCATCGGATGAGCTAGGCCAACGTCCGATGCCTCTAACTAAGCACCTTTCGCTTTCTAACTTCTACCCTTGCTTCCATGGGCTAACACTAAAGTGTTTCACCACATGTGGACGTGTGTTAGCATTTTGCAAAGAATTTTCTAAGGGTTTTGTTAGTCACTCACTAGGTCTATTGCATCAATATGTTAGAGAACTCCTAGTGGCACTTGAACACCACATAAGCCGTGAATTGTATCCTCTTCATAGTACGTCTATTTATCATAAATATGATCACACTCGCTAAGTGTCTTGATCACCAAAACAAAGAGCCCTATTTATACCTTTGCCTTCGGGCCTCTTTGCTTCGTCTCTTCTCTTCCGCTTCCAATTCACCAAGGGTAGAGCACTTAGATCACCTCTTTGCATGTGGTCATCACCATCCTCTATGGTTGTCACCTTGCTAGCTCCACCACTTGGCTTGGTCATAATCCTTTCTCATTAACTACACACATACTTAGCAATAGGATTAGACCAAATAGGTTTCATCAATTAACCAAAACCAAACTAGGGCTATCAGGCAGGGGCAGCTTCGTCGATCGTGTCCCTAGCTGGAGTCCGCGTAGCCGGTCATGCTCCTAGTCGTCTCAGTAGGATGTCTCCTCAGATGAGCATGCCTCTGGCGACTCCATGTTTGTCGGTCAATATGACGTTGAACAGGTCACGATGGGGCAGTGAGGAGGAGGAATCAGTATCGGCATGGGGGAGAAGAGGCGATGTGAAACTGGCCACGAGTCGAGGCATCTCACGCGTGTTGGACCGATGTGATCCTCGGGTTCACGAACAACCATGTCTGTCGATCCGCCGAAGCAGGTGCCCACCGCCGCAACCAGTTGCACGTGACCTCTCCGCGCCCTACACTCGCGACCTACCGGTGCAGATACTACCCATGTGTAGTACCCGTTTTGGCATGCTCTCCGTTTAAAGATGGCATTGGGGACCCGATCCTCGATTCCCCGTGACGAATTTCCCTATTAGAGAATGGGGATGAGACTAAATCATTCCAACGGGGGATTAAACGGGGACAAAGCTTCCCCCGTCGGGTCTAATGGGGCCGGGTCTGGTAGACCGTCCCCCGTACTTGATTCCCCGCGTCCTCGTATCTCAAACACGGCCCATACAACCTGTTTGTTCAGCCCATCAAAGCCCACACCGAACGTACATATATATAAGCAGCAGAAAACCAAACTCCTCTCCTGTTCTCATCCTTCCCTCTCCATGTCTCGACCGGCACCGCCGCAAAGCTCGCCGCGCCGCACACCGCGCGCTCCTGCAGTTCCACGCCTCCGCGAAAGACGCTCTGCTTCTCCGCATTCCTGTACTCTGCACCCACTGCTACAACCGCAATGATGCAGCCCTGCATCGCGTGCTCCCTCAAGCAGCTCCTGCAAAGTAGGCTCCAAAATCCAAATCGAAAGCTTCTAGTGTTGAAGGTGTACCGCCTGTACCATTAATTGAACCTGGAGTCATCCAGATTGAATATTCTTTGCTTCATATCTAGTCTCGTGTAGTCATGTGTGATTGACAGATGCAAGAAGTTTACCGCTAGAAATGTCCGCCAAAAATTTATGATCTATAAGTATATTATTTACTTATGCTTTGAATTTTCTTTGGATTTATGAGATGTGAGCTAGCAATTTCTCTTAGCAATTGGCGTGTAAGAAACATACTTTCCTTGCTGATGTCTATTTCGATCCCACACATTTTCCTTTGTCTCTCAGTTTGCTGCATTTTATATCGGGGACAGGATCCCCGCGGGAAATTTATCCCCATGCGGGGACGGGAATGGGAAGAAACTTTCTCCCGATAATGTTAACAGGGCGGGGATGATAAAATTTCTTTCCGATGGAGATGGGATTATGGGAATCAAGAGCTACTCCCTCTGTCCCTAAATGTCTGTCTCTATAAATTCGTGTTCCCTCACAGACATTTTCCGGATGGCACACGTAAAGGGACGGAGGGAGTACACCCGAACGAAGAATTTAGGCCTTGTTTAGTTGCAAAATTTTTTACTGTAGCGTTTTCGTTGTTATTTGACAAACTTTGTCCAAATATGGACTATGTAGACTTCAAAGATTCGTCTCAATATGTACATACTAAAAGTACAATTAGTTATTTTTTACCTACATTTAATTTTTCTTGCATATATTTAAAGATTGATGTGATAGAAAATCTTGCCAATTTTGCAAAATTGGGAAAACTAAACAAGGCCCGTTGACATCTTTACTTTCCATGCGCCCTGTCCCCCTCCTCGATAGTGTTGAGAATACATGTATTGTAGACTTATCAGTTCGTACACATAGTGCCGGCATGCGTTGCCGAAGGCAACCACCGTGTCTGTACTCCGTATATATACATTGAGAATCAATACAGAATGCATTGCTTCTCCTATTCCTGTTCTACATGGTATCAGCATCGCGGGTCTCCTCGTGAGCCTTTCAGCAACCGCTCGCCGCGGTAGCTCTCCTCTGCGTCCGGCCCCTCGCCGGCGCCCCCTTCCCTTCCGCTGCCACCTCCCCTTCTGCTATCACATCCACAGCTATGGATGTTAACCCGCTTTTCGATGCGGACCTCTCTGACTCGTCTTCCACCTCCTCCGTCGAAGGCGACTCCTCCATCGGCGCCGGTTCTTCCGCCGCCACCGTCCCTCCTGCCGCTGTCCTTCAGACTGTGAACATCAAATCGCACGTTCCAGTCGTCGTCGAGCTTACTGAGCCCAACTACACTGAATGGCGCACCTTCTTTGACGCGTTCATCGGGAAGTTCTCCCTCGGCAACCACCTCTCCTTCGCGCCGACGCGTGCTCAGCGCCGCGATCCCGAGTGGCAGGTTGTAGATCAGTGCATCCTCAGCTGGATCTACAACTCTGTCACCAAAGACATTCTCGCCATCGTCCGTGTGCCGAAGCCGACCGCGTACATCATCTGGCACGCCATCGAGGCTCAGTTTCGCGATAACGAGCTTCACCATGCGGTGTACCTGGAGGCTGAGTTCCGCAATCTTCTTCAAGGCGACATGGACATCGCTACTTACACTGGCCGTCTCAAGCAGCTCGCTGATGCTCTTCGTGACATCGGTCAGCCCGTTCATGAAACCAGCCAAGTGCTCAACCTTCTCCGCGGCCTCAGCTCCAAGTATCGTCACACAATTCCGGTGATCACCGCCAAACAGCCTCCACATACGTTCCTCTCCGCCCGCTCCTACCTGCTCTTGGAGGAGCACTACGACAAGGAACATGCAAAGTCAGCGGTGCAGCATGCCCTGCTGACCTCTGGTGGCTTCCGATCCACTCCTGCGGCCATCGGCGACAACTCTAGCTCCAGCTCCAGTGTCGGCACAGGCGTCGGCGGCCAGCCAACTGCCCCCTCCGGCGCCGGTGGCACGTCAACCACCACTCGGGCACAGGCGAGCGCAAACCGCGTCGACAACCGTCACGGTCGTGGCCGCGGGGGTCAATTCGGCGGTTTCAACTCCTTCCGTCCTACAAGCTGGACACCGGGCCTCAACCCTTGGACCGGCTTGGTTCAAGCTTGGCCCATGCCATTTCGGGCTCCAGGTACTGGCGTCCTCGGTCCACGTCCCGGTACTCCTGCTCATCAGGCCTACTCCGTCGGTCCACCCCAGCTTCCCGCTCCGACAGCTCCGGTGCTAGACCCCTAGAACAATCAGGCGCTGTTCGCTGCTCTGAACGCAGCCAACACGACTGCATCTACTCCTCAGGCCTCGGAGTGGTTCCTCGACACCGAAGCTTCGTCACACATGGCCTCCACTTTCGGTAATCTATCTCGTCCGATTCCTGTTTGCTATTCTCCACCCATTACAGTCGGCAATGGCGCCACATTGCCGGTCACACATCATGGCTTCACATCCCTACCCACAGCCACATCCCCCCTCTCTCTTAACAATGTTCTTGTCTCCCCATCTCTCATCAAGAATCTTATTTCTGTTCGCTCCTTAACTCGCGATAATAATGTCTTGGTGGAATTTGACCCTTTCGATTTCTCTATCAAGGATCTTCAAACCCGTACGGTGATCCTCCGCAGTAACAGCGACGGCGAACTTTATCCTCTGACTTCACCCCCGTTGGAGGCTCTCACCGCCACTGCTCCGAGCATCGACCTCTGGCATCAACGGTTGGGTCATCCCGGTCGACACACCCTCCACCAGTCCCTTCCAAGCCTCCAGTTCACTTCTACTGCTGTTCCCGGTCAGGCCTGTGAAGCCTGTCAACTTGGCAAGCATGTTCGCTTGCCATTTTCGTCTTCAATTTCAGTCTCTTATGTTCCTTTCCAAATTGGTTTTTCTGGTTTCAAATACTACCTTGTTCTTATTGATGCTCTTACTCACTATGTGTGGACGTTTCCCTTGCGCAACAAGTCTGAAGTTCTTCCCTGTATTCTGAACTTTCGCGCCTATGTCTGTACTCAGTTTCAGTTACCTCTGATAGCCTTTCAGTCTGACAATGACAAAGAGTTCCACAATAATGCCCTGCGTTCTCACCTTGCCGAACATGGTGTCGCCTTTCGCCTTTCCTGTCCATACACTTCTCCACAGAATGGCAAAGCCGAACGAATCATCCGAACTCTAAACGACTGTATCCGCAGTCTTCTCATACATGCCGGTATGCCCCCAACCTATTGGGTCGAAGCTCTGTCTACAGCCACACACCTGCTTAACTGTCGACCCTGTCAGACCAGTGGTACCGTCACACCCTTCGAGCTTCTACTCGGCGCACCACCATCCTATCACCACCTTCGTGTTTTTGGCTGTCTTTGTTTCACTAATCAGGCAGCTACCGCTCCCCATAAGCTCAGTGCTCGGTTCCACACCGTGTGTGCTTCTTGGTTATCCCTCGGATCATCGTGGATATCGGTGTCTCGACCTTCAGACACAGCATGTTATCACGTCTCGCCACGTCGTTTTTGATGAGACTCAATTTCCCTTCCGATCTGAACCACTCACACCAACACCGACAACACCTGGACCAGCTACAGTGGTGGACACACCCATTTTGCTCCCACGACCTAAGCCTATCGCCCGTTCACCTGCTCCCTTACCCAACCCACACACTCATTCCCCAACTGCTCATTCACCACTACATACACCTTCACATACACCTTCGCCGTCTCCTGAAGCTCCCCACCACCCTACTCCGTCACCCCGTACAGCACCCGCAGCTGCTGCACCTACACCCCATCCCATGGTGACGTGAGCTCGGGCAGGCACTCACAAACCCAACCCCAAATATGCCCTACATTCTTCCACTCCTCCACTCTCTCCCATACCATCTTCTGCCAGGGCCGCGCTCAAGGACCCAAACTGGCATGCTGCCATGGCACTTGAGTTCACTGCTCTCGAATGCAATCGCACCTGGCGTCTGGTTGATCGGCCACCCGGGGCAAACGTTGTGTCCGGCAAATGGGTATTCAAACACAAACTCAATCCTGATGGTACCCTCGAGCGATACAAGGCTCGGTGGGTGGTTCGGGGATTTACACAGCGCGCTGGTGTAGACTTCGGAGAAACTTTCACTCCGGTGGTGAAACCAGCCACTATCCGCACGGTGCTCACGATCGCTGCCTCTCGGCGTTAGGCAACAAAACATTTAGATGTATCCAATGCTTTTCTTCACGGCCATCTCAAGGAGCGCATTCTCTGCCAGCAGCCCACCGGGTTCACCAATGCAGACCGGCCTAATGTTGTCTGCCTCCTCGATAAATCGCTCTATGGCCTTCGCCAAGCTCCCCGGGCGTGGTTCACACGCTTTGCCAACTTCATTGTCACACTCGGCTTCCGGGCCACCAGATCAGACTCCTCACTGTTTGTCCTGCGTCGGGGGACCGACATTGTCTATCTCCTTCTGTACGTCGATGATATTGTTCTCACAGGCTCGAGCACCATTTTGCTCCAGCACGTCGTCGATCGCCTACATGCCAAATTTGCTGTCAAAGACCTGGGTGACCTTCGATTCTTCCTCGGCATCGATGTCAAGCGCACTGCAGACGGTTTTCACCTTTCCCAGGAGCGGTATGCTGAGGACATTCTGGAGCGCGCGGGGATGATGAATTGCAAGCCCGTGCCTACTCCGATCGACACCAGCGGTAAGCTCTCCACCGATGGCGCTCCTATCGGTGATGAAGCTTCTTCCTACCGAAGCTTGGCAGGCGCTCTGATGTACCTCACCATTACTCGCCAGGATCTTGCATTTGCGGTTCAACAAGCATGCCTGCATATGCACGATCCGCGAGCTCCACACATGACGATGCTGAAGCGAATTCTGCGCTATGTCCGCGGAACTACAAGCCATGGTCTTCTTCTGCGTGCCTCACCAGCACTCCATGTCTCGGCATACAGCGACGCAGACTGGGCTGGCTGCCCGGAAACACGGCGATCCACCTCCAGCTTTTGCGTGTTCCTCGGCGAGTCCCTGGTTTCGTGGTCTTCCAAACGCCAACTCACGGTCTCATGCTCCAGCGCTGAAGCTGAGTACCGTGCAGTGGCGAACGCGGCGGCCGAATGCATTTGGCTCCGTCAACTCCTCGGTGAGCTTCACTGCCCCTCTCCAAGGCCACGGTGGCATATTGCGACAACGTTTCAGCAGTGTACATGTCGTCCAACCCCGTCCATCACAAGCGCACCAAGCATATCGAGCTCGATATACATTTCGTCCATGAACGCGTCCAGCTTGGGGAGCTCCGTGTTCTTCATGTTCCAACCGGCGAACAATTTGCGGACGTTATGACGAAGGGCTTGCCTACTCCGACGTTTGAAGCTTTTCGATCCAGTCTTTGCGTTTCTCCTGTTACACGCCAAACTGCGGGGGGTGTTGAGAATACATGTATTGTAGAGTTATCAGTTCGTCTACATAGTGCCGGTCGTGCGTTGCCGAAGGCAACCACCGTGTCTGTACTCCGTATATATACATTGAGAATCAATACAGAAGGCATTGCTTCTCCTATTCCCGTTCTATAGATAGGACCGCCGGACGGTGGCTAGGCTTTGCTGCATGTTGCTGCTAGGCTGCTGGCGCCTCTGCTCCATGCGCCCTTTAGGTCAGCGCACATGCCTGCAGAGTGCAGCCTGCTGCTTGCCGCTCTCTCTTGTGATCTTATCTGCGCAGATGCCAAAGTAAAGATTTTGGGAGAATTATTTATTTGGCCTCAAAAAAACTCTGGTTACTTATGTAGTCCCTTTTTTTTTGAAGTTATGTATATGGCCTTAAAATGAAACTTTGTTACTTATTTGGCCTTCTTTTAGATTTGAGGGCATAACGGTGTTAAGTGTTGGGTAAAAAGACCATTTTGCCCCTGTGTTTAAAAAAATAAAAAACAGTGTGCGTATATATATATGAACATTACATATATATATATATATAAACAGTATATATATATAAACAATATATATATGTGAACAGTACATATATATAAACAGTACATATATATATAAACAGTATATATGTACTATTTTTCAACTTTTTTATTTTTTTAGATGCAGGGGCAAAATGGTCTTTTTACCCAATATTTAACACCGTTATACCCTCAAATCTAATGGAAGGACAAATAAGTAACAAAGTTTCGTTTTGAGGCCATATACACAACTTCAGAAAAAAAGCCATATAAGTAACCAGAATATTTTTGAGGGTCAAATAAGTAATTCTCCCAAAGATTTATGCCAAAGGCCAAAGCTACCACCTGCCGCATGTTGGCTGCTGCTTGGGCCGGGCAGGCCGCTTTGCGTACCGCGATCCTTCCCGTCCGATCGGCCGGACCGAAAACGTCCGCCGAACGGAAAGCGCGCCAAAACGAAACAGCGCATCCGCTGCTGCTGCTTGGCACGGAGCAGCAAGCCTCGTCAGCATGCGCTCTGAGCGCGCAGCCCATTAGCGTGCGGCCCAACAATAATTTATTTCTCTTTTGTTTTTTTTCCTTGTTAGCATCTGGTTAGCGTGCGGGATATGCATGCCTAGTTAGCGTGCGGCCTGAGCGCGTGGAGGAGGCATGTCCGTTTTCTTTTCTTTTCTTTTTCTTTTTCTTTTTGATTTTTTCGTTTCCTTTTCTGTTTTTGTTTTTTTGTTTTTGTTTATTTCGTGTTTATTTTATTATGTTTTTTCTTTGATTAATGTTTTTATTTTTCATATTTCTCTTTTTTCCTTTTTCTTTTTTTGTGGTTCATTTATTTTATTTTTATGTGTTTCTATTATTCTTTTCAATTTTGATATTTCTTTTCCTTTTATTTCATTTCCTTTCCTTATTATTTTTTAGTTTCCATATTTTCGTTATTATTATTTTTATTTATGTTTCATTTATTTTATTTCCTTTTTTCTTTTATTATAATTAATTGTTTTGTTTTTTTATTAATACTTTTTACATTTTATTGTTTTCTTTCTTTTTCCTTTTCTATATTTTAAGTATAGTGTGATGTTCTACAATATATTTTATGATGTTCACTTAACACATATTTAAAGATGTATTTTATGATGTTCACATAATATACATGTGATGTTCACTCAATATATAATTGATTTTCGTGTAACATAAATGTGATGTAGTGTAGGATGTTCTATGGCGTATATTATGATATTCACATAGTATATATGTGATATTCTGTTTTATATTTTGTGAATTCGCATAGTGTATATATATATATATATAATGTATATATATATATATATATAATGAGGATATCGTCACGCTGGACACACCGACGCCATGGTCTTTCCCAAGTTGCAATCCGTCTCCAACTCAGCTACCTCGTCACCCTCAGAATCCAGGAGCAGCCCCGGGTAAAATCAACGCTCCTGACGCATACGGACTCTGTTTTCGACGAACCAGATATGCTTGGAAAGATAATTTGATAAGCTGACCAATGGCTTTGGAATCACGTCAAAATACGTCCGGAGTCAACGGGAATCATCGAAACAAGTTAGCATCCAGAATCTGCCAAGGTGTTGCGTCCCCGTATTTTGGTCCGATGAGCCGTGTATCGTCTTATAGCTCATTAGGGGGCGTGTCCAGCAGGGGCGACGACCTAGACATTATAATTAGCCGCTGCCGCCATCGTTAGGGTTGGGTTTTGTTTAGAGTTTAGTTTTCCATCGAGAAATTGAATCGTTCATTGTAACTGTGGTGTCGAATCCTTTTACAGTGATCCAGGGCCCCCGTTCTTGATCTCCTCCACTATGTCGATTAGTCCTTTGGAACCGAGTTCTTAAACCCTCTATATAAATTTGTGAGATTCATATTTGCAATTTTAGATTGCGTGTTTTTATCTTCTTGCTTGTGTTCTTCGATTCGCTTGCAGGAATAGCCTTCTTGGCGAGGTCAATCAAGTGGTGCTTGGTTGATAACCAACAGAGCAGTGGTGTAACGGTTGCATGGTTCGAATCGTGTCTGATTTGAAGCCGGATCGCCAACGTCGAGTTCTCCACCAATCGAACCTATCGCTACCTCACGGAAGATTGGGCCGTCCCTCATCAATTGGTATCGGATATTTCAGGTTTCCCGCGAGGTATAATCTTGTTTGCGCTTAGATTCATATTTGTTCATTACCTAGAGTCCACAAAAAGCCTAAAATTCAATTTCCGCTGTCCTATCGCCCTTTGTGTCTTTGCAATTTTGTTTCAGATTCATATTGTTGAGTTTGTGTCCGTGGTCGAGTCTTGTTGCTGGTTTAGGATTGTGTTCGTCATCATAGTTCAACGTGCCCGTTGCTGTTTCTTTGTTTCCGCCGTAATCCCATCCACCGTTCCCAAACAACAAGTCGAAGCCACCACATTACTCGACTTGCCCCGCTAGCCTCCTTGTGTAACTTCTCGCCGCCGCGCAAACCCTAGATAAGTTGCCAACCGCTCTAATTTTTGCCTGCCTCGCAGCCCTCCATCATCTGTCATCTACCTATTGCTGTTAGTCACAAGGACGCTTTCTCTTGTGATCGGTGTTAGAGTTTCGGGTCGTTTTGCCCTAACTGCCGCTGTCGTGTTGCCCTAACTGCCGCTTTCGTGTTGTGCCTTCCAGAAAACATAACTTGAGATACCTTCAGTAAAACAGGCATAACTTTTCGCTCGTTTGTCCGAAAAATCTGAAATTTTTTGTGGAGTTTCTTGACACCGTTTGGAGCCGACCCAAACTTGGCTTTGCCCTATTTGGTCCCCTCAAAATTTCCAAAAAAATTCGGGAAAATAAAGAAAAAAAATTGTCAAGGTTTCTGCACGCTTTTCAGAGAACGTGCTAATTTTCTATAGACCACATCCGACCTCAGTTGTAGGTGCCAATTTTTGTGGTTACATCTTTTGTGATCCTTATTCAGAGAAAAATATAAAAAATAGTGAAAAAATAAAAAAGTTTGATTCCTACTAGTACCTTTTTGGAAAATCAAGGGAAAATTCAGCAAAAAGGAAAAATCAGTGCTTTTGGCTTGTTCTGTGAGTTCTTTCCATCGTCCTTTGTTTTCACCTTGTTGCGCTACGTCTCGATACGTCTTAGCCAGCAATTGTGACGTGTGCTTTGGATATCTATTGAACTTTGCTAATCTGCATTCATTAATTGCTAATCCTTGCTGTTATATTGTGCCTACCCATAGCTACACATATACTTCTGTCAGCACAGGTTCCTCTTGCAACTGTTACCCACGCTCAACAATAGATTGTTTGGTCACTTTGGTTCGCTCTTGTTTGGCATTGGTAAGAATACATGCAAGACGGTGGTAAGCCGCTTGTGATTTTGCATTCCACTTTCACCATCACCACCACCACCACCACTTGGTTCCTTTTAGTTGATAGGGATAATACTTTGTTGTTGTCTTTTTCTATCTTCTAAGAATGGCAGGCATTCCGACAGACTTCAATGAGTGTGTGTCCAAAGGCGAGCTTACAACATTCATTAATGAACAACGCGACCCCATGACCACGTTGACGCGCAATGTGAACAATCTGGTCAACCGCATTGAACAGCTTGAGCAACGTCCTCAACCTCATCGTGATGACGAAGATGCAGATGCTTTTGTGATGACGATGTGGATGCTGACGTTGGTCCCCGTCGCCGCCTCAACTTCAACCGTCGCGGTATGAGAGGTAATAATCATAATAATGATCCTTTTGATAAAATTAAATTTAGCCTACCTCCTTTTGCTGGTAATATAGATCCAGAGGCATATTTAGATTGGGAACTTACTGTTCAACAAAAATTTGATTCTCATAATGTTCCTGCTGAGCATAGAGTTAGACTTGCTACTAGTGAGTTTACTAATTTTGCCTTGTTCTGGTGGAGTGATCTTTATAATGCTAATAATGTTGCTGCTGTGCCTCAAACTTGGAATGCTCTTAAGCAACGTAAGAAATCTCGTTTTGTTCCTCCTTATTATCAACGTGATTTGCGTTTAAAATTGCAAACTCTAAAACAAGGTGATTGTCGGTGTGTGTTAACCGGCAACTCGTCTTGAGGGATCTCAGACGATTTGTTCGGTAGGGATCGACGTATGCAGAACTCGATGGTAAACGCAGAGACAGTGATTTATACTGGTTCGGTCTGCTGAATAGCATTCCTACGTCTAGTGTGGGGGGAGTAATATCTGGCGCCCTGCGCTTATGGGTGTCTGCGTACCGATCTAGGGAGCTCTGCCTCTCTTTATATAGTCCAGGAGGCAAGAGTCCTAGTCGGTTACAATCTTAGGAGTCCTAGTAGAATTATAAGGTAATAATACTACTAGGATTACATACGGGGAGTCCTAATTAGACTAGGTCTTCGCCCTTCCTTGCGGAGTACCCGGGGACTCTGTCCCACAAGCCCCCGAGCTCTTCATGGTTTGTTGGTGAAGTCATCTTGAGACCTTGGCCTTGATCAAGTGTCATCCGAGTACCTTCTGAGAGAAACCATAAAGTGCCCTTGAAGTCTTCTAATGGTGTGCGCTTTCTGAAAAGCGCACCCATTGGGTGTAGCCCCCGAGCCTCTTGCTATTTAGCATAAAGAGCTGGAGGGTCTTGTCTGAAATTGCTCCAACTCCTTTCGAAGAAATTTAGATGCATCATCTGAGGATATGTATCCCGCAGCCCCCGAGCCTATAATCGACTACTCGGAGTCAATTGTAGGATCTTGTAGACATCCTCAAGGGTGCAGCTGAGTAATCTCCCGAAGACAAGAATCGCCATATGCTTGTCGTTGAGTCCTTGAATGCTTGTAACTTTGATCTTTCATCCTTAAATCCGAGCCCCCGAACGTAGTCGGAGAAAAGCTGTTTGCACAAGATCAACTTGTTTGTATATTGAATTAAACATAGCTGCACATAGGCTATGTCTAATTAGGTGGACGTAGTAGACCAGGCGTCTCGACCGACTTAATAGTCGTGAAGGACTAGTATGAGTGCTACTCTTAGCACTTGGGGGGTGGACGTAATTGACTAGGCATCTCAGAGGGCACGTCTGCCGCTAAGGACGAGTCAGTCCGAGTGCTACTCCTGAGCACTTTAGGTGGACGTAATTGACCTGGCGTCTCAAAGTAGCGTAGTGGCCACAGAGGACGGGTCAGTCTGAGTGCTACTATTAGCACTTTTAGTAAGGGACTTTATTGACCAAGCATCTCAAAGGGCTCGATTATCGCAAAGGATGAGTCAGTCTCCTTTATTTTTGCAGCGTGTGCAGCCATTAGTCCTTTGGCATTTTGCAGCGTGTGCAAAGGCGTGAACAACTCTTGGTTGTGCGCCGGGTAATGTCGAGTAACAGGAATCAATGGCCGGAGCCTATTGTATGCTCTCTGGGATGGACGTAATGACCAGGCGTCTCAATGGACGTAATAGCGCAAAGGACGAGTCAGTCCGGGTGGACATAATTGACCATACGTCCCAACCGACTTAATAGCCGTGAAGGACGGGTCTGTCCAAAGGCGTGAGCAACTCTGGGTTGCGTGCCAAGTAATCGGAAGCGTAGTAGCAGCATGGCTATAGATCCGGTAGAGTTGGCAGCATGTGCCGAGTAGTCGCTCATCCGAGTACTACCTGAATAGCAGTCGGCGAGAGACGAATAATTGCCGAGTAGCAGGAATCAATGGTCGGAGCCTATTGTATGCTGTCTGGGATGGACGTAATGACCAGGCATCTCAATGGGCGTAATAGCCGCAAAGGACGAGTCAGTCCGGGTGGACGTAATTGACCATACGTCTCAACCGACTTAATAGTCGTGAAGGACGGGTCTGTCCAAAGGCGTGAGCAACTCTGGGTTGCGCGCCGAGTAGTCGGAAGCGTAGTAGCGACATAGCTACAGATCCGGTAGAGTAGGCAGCATGTGCCGAGTAGTCGCTCATCCGAGTATTATGTGAATAGTAGTCGGTGAGGGACGAATAATTGTCGAGTAGCAGGAATCAATGGCCGGAGCCTGTTGTATGCTCTCTGGGATGGACGTAATGACCAGGCGTCTCAATAGGCGTAATAGCGCAAAGGATGAGTGAGTCCGGGTGGACATAATTGACCATACGTCTCAACCGACTTAATAGCCATGAAGGACGGGTCTGTCCAAAGGCGTGAGCAACTCTAGGTTGCGTGCCAAGTAATCGGAAGCGTAGTAGCGGCATGGCTACAGATCCGGTAGAGTTGGCAGCATGTGCCGAGTAGTCGCTCATCCGAGTACTACCTGAATAGCAGTCGGCGAGGGACGAATAATTGTCGAGTAGCAGGAATCAATGGCCGGAGCCTATTGTATGCTCTCTGGGATGGACGTAATGACCAGGCGTCTCAATGGGCGTAATAGCCGCAAAGGACGAGTCAGTCCGGGTGGACGTAGTTGACCATACGTCTCAACCGACTTAATAGTCGTGAAGGACGGGTCTGTCCGAAGGCGTGAGCATCTCTAGGTTGCGTGCCGAGTAGTCGGAAGCGTAGTAGCTGCATGGCTACAGATCCGGTAGAGTTGACAGCATGTGCCGAGTAGTCGCTCATCCGAGTACTACCTGAATAGCAGTCGGCGAGGGACGACGAGTTGACCGTACGAGCTGCAGTCATGGTGTGCTGGCTTGCTTATGACTCGTACAGTTTGGTTTTGGATCAGACTTGAAGGTGCCGAGCTTGAGGTGCACGTACTGTATGTATGCAAACCATATTTGCATATCTTGTATAGGTACGTGTATCTTCTCTCATACAGTGGCTGATCCGAGTATTTAAAAACAACGATCTTAGCTGATCTGGTCCTGCGCAAGTAATCGTCCTTGTTCATGAAAGTCTTGCGTGTCTTGCAGAATTAGCAGCTCGTGTATGTCGGTGCTGTCATAATTTGACTGCCGAGAAATCATCTGGCTAGGACACGACCGTTATAGAGTTGCGGTCTCAGCCTGCAGCAATTTTTCAGCGATCCATCATAGACATACGTGGTCGTTGTTTGCTCATCATCCTCATGCCCGATGTTGTAGATTAGGAGTATGCCTTTGAGCATCTCGGACAGGTTTGGACGACTTTTATCCTTGGGAGACAGAGTCAAACTTGAAACCAGTTGGAACAGAGTCTGCAGGGACCAGGAGTCGGACTGCTGCTGATGGATCCGTCTTGAATTCAACTTGAGTCTGCTGGCCGGTGTACTAACGGAGAAAATTTTCAGCTGCTAGCCATGTACGTTGCTGGCGCTAGCAGGAAGAGTCGTCATGCCGTTTGATCTTGGCAATTTAATAGAGACCATGCAGGCTACCTGATCGGAGTAGACTCTGGATCCCATTATTGTATTGCCATGTATACCACGTGCATTGCTTCCTTGTTTGCTTGTTGCCGTCACTTGCATGGCTTGTAACTTGATATGTATTTGTTGGATAGATGTCTCCGTGAGTCGTAAGGAAGGCAAAGTCGAGTGCCTCTAGTAGATGAGTTCGTCCTCAGCCTTGCTTCCATGTCGGACTCCGGAGGCATAGTCGATTTTTCTTGCCATCTTTATGCATGTAAGCCTCTCGTAGCTTGCCTGTATCGACATCTTCTTGCCGCTGGAGCTTGCATGAAGCTTGATTGTGTACGTCATGGTCTTTAATAATTAGCTTGCTCCGCCTGTGATGGAAACGCATGTACAGGCCTGCTCCTTGATTGCTATTGTCTTGCATGCGTAACGTAGAGGCAACGGAGTCGGGCTGCTGCCGCACGTGTCCACTGCTCCAGGCGAAAAAAATCTGAGCATGTTTGCATCTCGCTTCAGCATGCCATCTATGTTGTTGATGTCAGGGTCCGTAGAGCTCTTGATTGCAATTACGCTGAAAACCCCTATCTGGCGCGCCAGCTGTCGGTGTTTGTTAACCGGCAACTCGTCTTGAGGGATCTCAGAGGATTTGTTCGGTGGGGATCGACGTATGCAGAACTCGATGGTAAACGCAGAGACAGTGATTTATACTGGTTCGGTCTGCTGAATAGCATTCCTACGTCCAGTGTGGGGGGAATAATATCTGGCGCCCTGCTCTTATGGGTGTCTGCGTACCGATCTAGGGAGCTCTGCCTCTCTTTATATAGTCCAGGAGGCAAGAGTCCTAGTCAGTTACAATTTTAGGAGTCCTAGTAGAATTATAAGGTAATAATACTACTAGGATTACATACGGGGAGTCCTAATTGGACTAGGTCTTCGCCCTTCCTTGCGGAGTACCCGAGGACTCTGTCCCACAGTGATAAAAGCGTAGAGGCATATTATCAAGAATTGCTTATTGGTTTAGCACGTTGTGGTATACATGAAGATGATAATGAAGCTAGTGCTAGATTCTTTGGTGGTTTGAATCGTGTGAACGCATCTTGGCCTCTAGTGGGTTTCGGTGATTGGATGAAACACAAGATTACTGTGACTAACGTGTGTTTTGCAGAAACAGGGATGAGTTAGGTCACGGTAATGGCGACGATACGGGCATATGGAGTTCATGTCCCTTGGCGATGGAAATCGTTTTGGTTTTCAAAGGACGGACGAGAAGACGGTGGTAGGCTAGACTAAGTGTCGCATGGTGTTGGAGGACACTTAAGTAGTCTTAGGTCTTTGTTTTTCCTTTGGCCGTACTATAAAGGGGGGCGTGAATCAGTAGCTTGACCTAGATGAGTCTATTGAGGTAGGTGTGGTGCACACTTATTATTTCATAGCCCTAGGTAGCTCAGAGAGATGCCTTATGTCGAGAGGAACAAAAGTCGTTTTGGCCGCGTCGCGATCCGAGGTCGTTTTAGCCCTGTTATGGGCATCGAACGCTGGCTAGGTGGGCACCGGACGCGTCCGATGCTCACCCCGACTAGGGTTTAGTCAGGTGCGTGGCATCGGATGCTCCGGTGTTGCCACATCGGACGCGCCCATGCCACTATTCACGTGCGCGTGAACTGCCGCTTGCATCAGACGCTGGCATCGGACGCTGAGGGCCAGGGTCCGATGGCCATGTAGAGAGGTTCCAGTGAGGTCAAATCCACATCGGACGCGTCCGATGTGGTGGCATCGGACGCTGCCCAGCGTCCGATGTCCCTTTAAACAGTCTGACAAGAAGGTACAGTAGACCGTTTGTTGGAAACGCACTTGCCCCACCTCCGCACTTGTGCAGGGGGAAGAGCGAAGGCGGCCAAGCGTCGGAAGCGGTAGCGAAGGTAAGGCGGAAGTGGAAGATGCTTAATTTCCCGAAAAGTCGTCCCCTTACACTGTTCATTCCCTTATTTATAGGGAATGCCAAGGGGCACGGGCCAAATTACAAAAGGGTACAGAAAAGATTCCTCGCCTCCACACAGGGAGGAAGGGCAAAAACGTAAGTACACAGCCAAAGCGGAAACCCTAATCGGCCACCCTCCAACGCGCCGCCACCTGGCCCTTGTTCACCTTCGGGGAGAGGTGCGGAGGTTTTGACCTTCGGCCGCGCTCGCCCTTGGGCCCGCGCCCCTCCGCCATCTACCGGACCTCCGGCCTTACATGCCTCCGGGGGAGAAGACCGAAGGTTTGACCTTCGGTCGTGCTCGCCGGACCTTCGGCTTCGCTTGCCTCCGGGGCAGCGCACACTCGCCGCTTGCCTGGACCTTCGCTCCAAGCGAAGGTGGCGTTGTGAGTCAGCGAAGGTTTCCTGTAGTGCGACCGTCGACTTAGACCTGCACGGAAATGCAACAAAGCGACGAGGGTCGAACCCGCGTCCGGGGGTTAGGGTAACGGTCTCCAAATAGGAGAGGGACCTCGCAAGGACAACAGGCGTTGCGCGAGGGTTAATTTCGAGCACCAGTTCGAGCGGCGCTTCTGCCGAGGGTCCTTTCCCCCAACAGTAGCCCCTCGTTGTCTTGGATCTAAAAAACCGTGTTTAGGCCCAAGCAGCGCCTTTCAATGGGGACAAAAAACGGGACCCTCGGCAGCGACGCCCGCGACTGCTTTGGGCTGGGCCGTTGTGGTGTTGTTTGTACTATTGAAGCCTGTTTCGTTTTTGCGCCGTGTTTTTCGGTTGTCGTGCCGATTTCGTCGGGTGAGGGGCTCGTCTCCCGGCCTATAAATAGAAAGAGTGGGTGAAGAGTTTTGATTGTGCCCTCTGCTATAGCCGTCCTGCTGTTGCGATTTGCTTGTAGCGAAGGTTTGTTTTGGCTTGCGTGCGAGGGTTTGGAGGGGCATTGGCGAACATACTTGTGTGCGAAGGTTTGTTTGATAGTTTTTGGTAGCTGAAGAGATGGCCAGATTGAAGCAGACTGCTCGGGCTGGTTCTCCCGCCGTCGCGGATGATGGGGTTACCTTCGAGTTTGGTCTTAGCCGGGTTTGCGCCAGTGAGATTGCGTCTTATGTGAGGTGGGGCTGGATTGAGGAAGGCAAGGCGAGGACCAGTAGTGGGGAGACCGTTCCGAAGCCAGAGGCGGATGAGGTTGTGGTCTTTGAAGAATTTTTTTCGGCTGGCCTTCGCATTCCGGTGATTTCCTTTGTGACCTCCGTTCTTCGAAGGTTCAACCTGAAATTTCATCAGTTGACGCCTTCTTGTTTTACGAAGATGTCAGTGTACGTGTGGGCATGCCGTTCTCAGGGCACCGCTCCACACGTCGAGGGTTTTATCCGCACTCATCGTGTGCACATGCAGCCCACAAGATGGATTGTGGCGAAGGTAACACTCGTCTTGGACAGTTTGCTGTGTACACATTCTGCTATCGCGCTGGGTCGGAGGTGCCGGTGCAGGCCCAGAAGAATAAGTGGAGCAGCGGATGGCAAGAATCCTGGTTTTACTACAAGCTTAGAGGCGACGTCGAGCTTTGCGGCGAGCTTCCGCTTCTTGGAGATGTTGGCGCCGAGGCCAAGATGAGCGCCGAGGCTCATGCTGTGGT
The DNA here is from genome assembly GCA_009763385.1 of Coix lacryma-jobi var. lacryma-jobi. Classification (NCBI taxonomy): domain Eukaryota; kingdom Viridiplantae; phylum Streptophyta; class Magnoliopsida; order Poales; family Poaceae; genus Coix; species Coix lacryma-jobi. The sequence continues at coordinate 118,643,039 of CM019830.1, read as the reverse complement.
TGATTGCTTGAGGGTTGTGGCGCGCTCGCAGTGCGCCCGCGACTTGGTCGAAGAATATTGTTGTGCGAAGGTGTGGCCCCTTAGCCGAAGGCAAAAATGGTTTGGAGTCGGGGAGGACCCCAAGTATGTGGCTAAGGGTTTGAAGAAACCGATAGTTGATTTGAACAAGATTTGGCAAAAAGTTCTTGCAAAGTTTCCGAGGCGCGAGGATGGGAACGAAGCTGTTTACAAGCGGGTTCAGCAGTGGTCTGAAGAGCTTGTTGGGAAACTATCCATATTGGAGGTGAAGGCTATCCACAGCTCGATGGGTAGCGGAGGTCGAGTGAACAGGATGTTCGACATTCTTGGTATTCGGTACGCAGACTGGCCCGCTCCTTCGAGCGACGACGCGCCGAAGAAGAGGAAGCGTAAAGCTTCGGGAGAAAGGGAGATCGTCTCTCGGCCGAAGAGAGGCCGTGGTCGAGGCCGTGGCGGAGCTGGTGGCCGAGCGAAGGTGCTTGCGATGAAGGTCGCTGCTGGCTCTGTTGCTGCAGGCACTTCTTCCTTGGCCGTAGCTCCAAGCGGCCGAGGTGCCGGTGCAGTCGGGGGACGCGTGCCTCGCGTTGGAGGGAGGCGCTTTAGTCCAGATTTCGGGCGGCGAGGATGAATCTGATGATGATGAGGTGGAGGAGAAGGACGCAAAGGAGGGGGAGACGGACGAGGGTTCGTCTGATGAAAGCAGCGAGGGTTCTATTGAAGGGCATGACACGGATGAGGAGGTGTCTATTGGAGGCGGAGCCTCGCCGAGTGTTGGTGCGATGGTTGCCCAGGGCGCAGTTGAAATCGCACCAGATATTGAGCCAGGTAGCCCTCGATGAGGTGTGGTTCCCAGCTTTGCGGGCTCGCACCTTTGGGTGGAGGGGTTTGAGTTCGATGGGGAACTTGACTCTGCGCGATCCCGGGGAAATAGACCGTTCGGCGAGGCTAGCCGGTCGAGCCTCCCGGAATATGCTAAGAAGCTTGGGATTTCTGATCCGGCGACTGCACTGTTCACCAGTCCGGACCTTCGGGATTGCCACTTGCAGTGTAGCCCGGAGGAAAGGCGTTTTCTAGGCCGGATCTTCGGCCGCATTTGTGTGCCGGAGGCGGAGGTTCTTCTTGCGGATCAAGCGGTTGGCGACACCTTCGACGACGTTGACGTCAAGTTGGCGGAGCTGATGCTCTTGAACCGCTCAGCGAGGCGGAAGGTTAGCTCCGACATGGAATTTATGAGGAACCATATTACTGATCTTGAGAAGGAGAATAGCAAACTGGTGCGGAGTCTAGAGAATAAAGAAAATGAAATGAAGATTGCTTCGGAGAAGGCCGCGAAGGCTGGTGAGGAGGCGGATGAGCTGGCGAAGCGGAATGCTGATCTGATTGCCGCGGGAAAGGAGAAAGACAAGGCTTTGCCGAGGCCGAGGGTCGGCTAGGTGATTTGAACAAATCTTGGCGGGCGAGTATGGAGAATGTCAAACGTAAGCTTGATTGTTGTCTGACCGAGGCTGGGGGCTCTGCCGGAGAGCCATTGCCTGCAGCTGACGCAGAGGCCTTCGAGGGCTAGCTGGGTAACGAGCTTGATGTATTTAGCTCGCTAGTTTCCAATGCAGCCGATTTTGGTGGCTACGCCGGGGCCTTGGCAATGGCGAGCACGCTTCGACTAGCGGATTGTGATCATCTTCGCAAGATCAAAAGGCCGAGCCATGCCTTTCCGTCGGTTGATGAAGTTCGTCGGATGAAGGTTGATGACGCAGAAGTTCGGAACTGTGTGATGCGCTTGCTTCGCAAGTTTTGGATCTCCGGAGGTGGCCGAGCTCTCGCCTTCGAAGAAGCTGCCGAGGCTACACGCCAGGTTCGCATTCTTTTAAGATTTTTGATTTTTGTTGGTTTGTTTTAGAGGGGTTGTTGTTGATTTTGGCGAGGTTTGTCTTTTGTTTTGCTTATAGGCTCGACGAGATGCAATGCCCTCGCCGCCCATGGAAGTCGCAGCGAGGGGTGGCTCCGAAGCCGCCCCTGAGCCAAGTTGTGCGGGGGTTACGCTCGCCGAGATCGAGGCGTTGACCGGGGACGTGCCGATCACTGAAGGAAATGCTGCGCAGGCGGCGACGATGGAAGAGGAGACCGCGACGAATGTCGAGGCTGCTGCGGAAGAAAACACGGCGGTGGAGGCGTCAGCTGGGACCTCGACTGTCGCCGTTGGCGAGGGTTTGGAGATTAGCCGAGGGGAAGCTGGTCAGGTGTGACGCCTGGGTTTGTTGGGGCGAGGGAGGCCTTTTTGTAGATACTGTGGTTGTTTGTAAAGACTTGACGAGGCTGAGACATCTCGTATTTTTGTGCAACATGCAGGTTCTTGACGGAACCGTGATAGACGTATTCGACGTGACTCCGCTGATGTTGAACTACCAAGATGTTTTTATTACTGGTGAATCGTGGGCTCGCGCTAGGTTTAAATATCCTTCGCTTTCCTTTGAACGTTTTTGGTGGTCGAAGGTGCGGAGGTATGATTTAAAAAACAGTAGGTCGAGTCAATTTTGGCGCGAAGCAGACTATACAGACCGTCAAGCCGATCGTTATTTGTTTGGATCTTCTTCGACCTCGCAGGCTGGTGGTGATGATGATATTGACGAGAACGCAGCTTTAGAATATTTGTTCGGGCAAAGAGAGTTTGAAATTGGTTCGGATGGGGCGCTTTTGATCCCGAAGGAAGAACCTTCGGAAGTTAACGAGACGAGGCATAGATATATGTATAGGGCGAGGGTTTTGCCCGGGGAGCTGCCAATTGTCCCTGCAGCTCCTTTGTTGTGGGGGCCCCTGGTTCCAGTGGAGGGGGGGGGGGGGGGGTTGAGGAGGAGGCCGAAGGTTTCGGTGATTTGGTGTTGATTGAGGAGAGCGGTGGTTCCTTGTAAAGATTTTTTATTTTGGGATATGTTCGTTGTTGTAACGTTATTTTGTAACGGTAAGAGAAAAGCGTATGGGTTGTGTGCCATGTTTGCTGTGCTATTTAATGTTTCTTATATTGTTTTAACAGCGATGCCCTGCTTTATTTTTGGCGAGGCTCGCGCGCTTGCTCGTGTGAGCTTGTTTTGAAAAAACAGCGACGCCCCCTTTTTCTTTTAGCGAGGCTCGCGCATTTGCTCTTGTGAGCTTGTTTTGAAAAAAACAGCGACGTCCCCTTTTTCTTTTAGCGAGGCTCGCGCACTTGCTCTTGTGAGCTTGTTTTGAAAGAACAGCGACGTCCCCTTTTTCTTTTAGCGAGGCTCGCGCACTTGCTCTTGTGAGCTTGTTTTGAAAAAACAGCGACGTCCCCTTTTTCTTTTAGCGAGGCTCGCGCACTTGCTCTTGTGAGCTTGTTTTGAAAAAACAGCGACGTCCCCTTTTTCTTTTAGCGAGGCTCGCGCACTTGCTCTTGTGAGCTTGTTTTGAAAGAACAGCGACGTCCCCTTTTTCTTTTAGCGAGGCTCGCGCACTTGCTCTTGTGAGCTTGTTTTGAAAAAACAGCGACACCCCCTTTTACTTTTTAGCGAGGCTTGCGCAATTGCTTTTGTGAGCTTGTTTTGAAAAAACAGCGACGTCCCCTTTTTCTTTTAGCGAGGCTCGCGCACTTGCTCTTGTGAGCTTGTTTTGAAAGAACAGCGACGTCCCCTTTTTCTTTTAGCGAGGCTCGCGCACTTGCTCTTGTGAGCTTGTTTTGAAAAAACAGCGACGCCCCCTTTTACTTTTTAGCGAGGCTCGCGCAATTGCTTTTGTGAGCTTGTTTTGAAAAAACAGCGACGTCCTCTTTTTCTTTTAGCGAGGCTCGCGCACTTGCTCTTGTGAGCTTGTTTTGAAAGAACAGCGACGTCCCCTTTTTCTTTTAGCGAGGCTCGCGCACTTGCTCTTGTGAGCTTGTTTTGAAAGAACAGCGACGTCCCCTTTTTCTTTTAGCGAGGCTCGCGCACTTGCTCTTGTGAGCTTGTTTTGAAAAAACAGCGACGTCCCCTTTTTCTTTTAGCGAGGCTCGCGCACTTGCTCTTGTGAGCTTGTTTTGAAAGAACAGCGACGTCCCCTTTTTCTTTTAGCGAGGCTCGCGCACTTGCTCTTGTGAGCTTGTTTTGAAAAAACAGCGACGCCCACTTTTACTTTTTAGCGAGGCTTGCGCAATGCTTTTTAACATGCTGATTTGGAGAGGACTGTGACCCGTACGTCTATAGTCATTCTTTCGAGGGTGCTACAAAGGTCGATGGTTTGGAGTTTGCGGTTTGCAAAGCGGTGCGACAGATGCTATGCCGAGACTCTGCTGGACGAGGGTGCCACATTGGTCGGGCGAGGCAGGAGAAAGTGCACCCGCCCGGGGCCTGGCTTGGAGGGCTCGGGCGAGACGGAGAATGTGCGCCCGCTCGAGGCCTGACTTGGAGGGCTCGGGCGAGACGGAGAATGCGCACCCGCCTGAGGCCTGGCTTGGAGGGCTCGGGCGAGACGGAGAATGTGGACCCGCCCGAGGCCTGGCTTGGAGGGCTCGGGCGAGACGGAGAATGCGCACCTGCCTGAGGCCTGGCTTGGAGGGCTCGGGCGAGACGGAGAATGCGCGCCCGCCCGAGGCCTGACTTGGAGGGCTCGGGCGAGACGGAGAATGCGCGCCCGCCCGAGGCCTGACTTGGAGGGCTCGGGCGAGACGGAGAATGTGGACCCGCCCGAGGCCTGGCTTGGAGGGCTCGGGCGAGACGGAGAATGTGGACCCGCCCGAGGCCTGGCTTGGAGGGCTCGGGCGAGACGGAGAATGCGCACCCGCCTGAGGCCTGGCTTGGAGGGCTCGGGCGAGACGGAGAATGCGCGCCCGCCCGAGGCCTGACTTGGAGGGCTCGGGCGAGACGGAGAATGCGCGCCCGCCCGAGGCCTGACTTGGAGGGCTCGGGCGAGACGGAGAATGTGGACCCGCCCGAGGCCTGGCTTGGAGGGCTCGGGCGAGACGGAGAATGTGGACCCACCCGAGGCCTGGCTTGGAGGGCTCGGGCGAGACGGAGAATGCGCGCCCGCCCGAGGCCTGACTTGGAGGGCTCGGGCAAGACGGAGAATGTGGACCCGCCCGAGGCCTGGCTTGGAGGGCTCGGGCGAGACGGAGAATGTGGACCCGCCCGAGGCCTGGCTTGGAGGGCTCGGGCGAGACGGAGAATGCGCGCCCGCCCGAGGCCTGACTTTGCTTGTGCGAGAGTGCTCGACTTTTTTGGACTTCGCGCGTCCCCTTATCTTAGGCGGAGGTGAAGTTTGCTTTTTTGCGAGCCCCTGTCGTTTGTGCCAGGGTGCTCGACTTTTTTGGACTTCGCGCCTCCCCTTATCTTAGGCGGAGGTGAAGTTTGCTTTTCGCGAGCCCCTGTCGTTTGTGCCAGGGTGCTCGACTTTCCTCCCCTTATCTTAGGCGGAGGTGAGTTTGCTTTTTGCGAGCCCCTGTCGTTTGTGCCAGGGTGCTCGACTTTCCTCCCCTTATCTTAGGCGGAGGTGAGTTTGCTTTTTGCGAGCCCCTGTCGTTTGTGCTAGGGTGCTCGACTTTCCTCCCCTTATCTTAGGCAGAGGTGAGTTTGCTTTTGCGAGCCCCTGTCGTTTGTGCCAGGGTGCTCGACTTTCCTCCCCTTATCTTAGGCGGAGGTGAAGTTTGCTTTTTGCGAGCCCCTGTCGCTTGTGCCAGGGTGCTCGACTTTCCTCCCCTTATCTTAGGCGGAGGTGAAGTTTGCTTTTTGCGAGCCCCTGTCGTTTGTGCCAGGGTGCTCGACTTTCCTCCCCTTATCTTAGGCGGAGGTGAAGTTTGCTTTGAAAAGAAAAGGAATGTTTTTCGAAGCAATCTTAGCAGGTTTTCATCGAATGTAGCGCTCTTGAAAGAGATCCGCTTTTTCGATGTTTGGGAGTAGAGGGTTGGAGATTTTACTTTTTGGGGGTTCTAGCCTGTATTAATGCTTTGGATACTGCCTCGTTAAAAAACCTTACGCCCCTTCGTAAGGAAAAAGAGTGCAGCTCCTGTTCTTGTCAAGTACATGAGTGTAGATAAGATAGTATGTGACAAAGATTACATAACGCGAGGGCTCGCTAAGGCTCCGCTATGGGTAGAATTTGCGAAGGTCGTCAATGTTCCAGGTGTGTGGTAGGATATTACCTTCGCTGTCGGAGAGGTGGAAAGAGCCTGGACGATTGCATTCTGCGATCAGGAACGGGCCTGTCCACTTAGGCTGGAACTTTCCGGCCATGCTGGCGTTTTGTTTACGGATGAGGACGAGGTCACCCTTCTGTAGGTTTTTGATTCTGACCTTTTTATCTCTCCATTTTTTGGTCTCTTCCTGATACTTGCGAAGGTTGTGAACTGCGCTGCATCTTGTTTCTTCTAGCAAGTCTTTGTCAGTTAGCTTGGCTGGCTCATCACTTGCGAGGGTTGTTCTCGGTGAAACGTATTTTAGCTCCTCTGGTAACACGGCTTCTTCGCCGAACAAAAGTTTGAAAGGTGTGAATTTGGTTGCTCTGCATTCGGAGGTATTGTGAGACCAGGTGACTGAAGTTAGCTCGTCTGCCCATTTGCCTTTGGGTCTGCCTTGCAACTTTTTGGATATGGATTGGAAGATTGTTGCGTTGGCTCTTTCGACTAGACCGTTGGACTGCGGGTGTCGGACTGAGGCGAAGCATAGAATTGTTCCGATTTGTGCACAGAATTCTTTGAAAACCTCGCTGTCAAACTGGGTGCCGTTGTCGACGGTTAGATGTTGGGGGACTCCGAAGCGACAAACTATCTGCTGCCAGAAAAACTTTTTTACTGCGAGGGAGGTTATGGAGGACAACGGTCTTGTTTCGGTCCATTTGGTGAAATATTCCACGGCTACCACCGCATAGGCAAGGTTCCCCGGAGCCGTCGATAGTGGGCCCACGAGATCCATTGCCCACCTTTGCAGAGGCCAGGTTGGGCATATGAGGGTTGTGGGAGCCCCTGGGGTGTTTTGGTTTTTTGCTGTCAGTTGACAACCTTCGCACTTCTTGACGATGGTTTCAGCATCTCTCAGCGCAGTTGGCCAGTAGAAACCTTGCCGGAAAGCCTTTCCTACTAGTGCCCTCGGGCCATTGTGTGAACCACATATACCTTCGTGGATGAGTTTGAGAATGTCGTTACCTTCGGACTGTGACACGCACTTGAGCCAAGGTGAGGTTACCGAAACTTTGAATAGGGTGTTATCCACAATCTTGTACCCTCGCACTCTTTGCTTTAGTCTGTTCTCTTCTTCTTTGGAGCTGGGTTCATGGAGTCCTTTGATGTAGGCCATGATAGGTGCTCTCCAATCCTCGCACTGAATTGCACTGATCAGCTTGATGCTGATTTCGGAAGCTTCGAAGGCTGACCGAGTGGAAACCTCGTAGAACACGTCCGGAGGGAGCTGTAGCTGCTGCGCGGCTGCTTTGGCTAAGCAATCTGCTTCGCTGTTTTCAGTCCTCGATATTGCTTTTACGGTTATGCCGAGGAAGAAAGATTCTAACATTCGGACATATTGAAAATACTTTTGAAGCTCTGGATCTTTTGCTTTGTAGTTCTTTTCAATGTGCCCCGCAATGACTTGAGAGTCTGTGTTGATGAGTGCCCTTCGGACTGATAACGATCGCAGCCTTGAAAGTGCCAGAATCACAGCCTTATATTCAGCGGAGTTGTTTGTGCATTTGAAGTCCAGCCTTCGTGCGTATCTCAGCTTCGACCCGGAAGGCGAGATTAGAATGGCCGAGGCACCGGCTCCAGTTGCACCCCAGGCCCCGTCGACGTAAACGATCCAAAACTGGTCCTGCTGCAGCTCACCGGGGTGAGGGTCGGGTGTCCATTCTGCTATGAAATCAGCCAGCACTTGTGATTTGATCGCTGTTCTGCCAACGAAGGTTACAGCATAACTGTTAAGCTCGACTGCCCATTTTGCTATTCTTCCAACGGCTTCGTTGTTTTTGAAAATGTTCTCGAGAGGGTACGTCGAAGGTACATGTATCTCGTGCGCCTGGAAATAGTGCTTGAGCTTTCTTGATGCCATGACGACGGCGTATGCTATTTTCTCAAGCTCCGAATAATTTCTCTTTGGGCCTTCGAGGGTTTCTGAAACATAGTAGATTGGGGCTTGTCTGGTTTTGTTGTTTTCGCGGAGCTCCTTGATGAGGACTGCGCTTGCTGCGTGTGGCGAAGCTGCGACGTAGAGTAACAATAAGTCTCCCTTGCTTGGGCTGGTTAGGGCAGTCAAGCTGGTCAGATACTTTTTCAACTCCTCGAAGGCCTTTTGCTGCTGGGGACCCCAGTTGAATGGAGCGTTGCTTCTGAGTGTTTCAAAAAAGGGTAACCCTCGCTCTGCGGATCTTGAGATGAATCTGCTAAGTGCTGCCAAACGACCGGTCAGACGCTGAGCTACTTTCTTGGTCGTCGGAGGTTCCATGTTCATGATGGCATCAATCTTCTCAGGGTTGGCTTCGATTCCTCTGGCTGAGACGATGCAACCTAGCAATTTACCTTCGCTTACCCCGAAAACACATTTTTCTGGGTTTAGTTTCAGTCCGGCGGACCGGAGGTTGCTGAATACCCTCGATAAGTCTGGTATGTGGTTCTCTTTTAGTTCACTCTGAACGACTAGGTCGTCGACATAGGCGGAGACAGCATGCTCATCCTTGAAAACTTCGGAGGTCATGCGAGCGAAGGTTGAGCCTGCATTTTCAAACCTTCTGCCATCCTTCGGAAGCAAAAGGTGCCCGAGGGTGTGATAAAGCTTGTTTTTTCTTCGTCTTCTTCATTCATCCAGATCTGGTGATAGCCTGAGAAGCAATCAAGGAGGGATAGCATTTGGGAACCTGCCGCTCTGTCGACCAGGGTGCTTATGTTTGAGAGGGGGAAATCATCCTTCGGACAGGCTTTGTTCAAGCAAGTGAAATCGACGCACATTCGCCATTTTTTGTTCTTCTTTTGGACTAGGACCACATTTGAGAGCCAAGTTGGGTATTTGACTGGGCGAATGACGCCTGCGTCCAGAAGCCTTTTTACCTCAGCCTTCGCTGCCTCCTTTCTTTCTTCTGACATCTTGCGAAGCTTTTGTTTTATTGGGCGATAGCCTGTTTTGATGTTCAGGCTATGCTCGATCATTGATCTGTTGACTCCTTTTAGGTCTTCTGCGGACCAAGCGAAGGTGTCGGAATTTTCTCTGAGGAAGGTGACGAGGTTGCCTTCTGATTGAGGGCCTAGATTGGCTGAAATGATCACCTTTCTTTCGGCATTACCCTCGACGAGTTGGACTTGTTTGGTTTCCTCCTTTGGCGCTGCCTTCACTCTGTCATTGCAGACCTCGCCCTCGACGCTGATACCGGGGGTTTGAGGTTTGGACAAATTGTGTACATTACGTTGCCCCGGGGCTACGTTCCCTTCAGCTGTCCTTGCAATGTCCTGGTCCCCAAATACTGCGACCACACCCTTCGGAGCGGGAAGTTTCATGCATAGGTAGGCGGGATGGATGACCGCATTGAACGCGTTTGTGACCCCTCGGCCAAAAATGGCATTGTATGGGTAGAACATGTCGACGACATCAAATGTTATATGTTCCGTCCTGCAGTTGATTTGGTCGCCGAAGGTCACGGGCAGAGAAATTTTCCCGACGGCTCTCACTTGTTGACCACCGAAACCGTATAGGGGGTTGTCGGCCGGTTGCAGAAGGTTTCTGTCAAGCTTCATGCTGTCGAAGGTTGAAGCGAACAAGATGTCAGCGGAGCTTCCTGTATCGACCAGTATTTTGGTGACAGTCCACCTAGCGAGGTTGGTTTCGATCACCATAGCATCTGTGTGAGGGTAATCTCTTAGCTTCATGTCACTGGAATCGAAGGTTATGGGGATGTGAGACCAACGACCGAATTTATGTGGTCCTTCGACGGCCACGTGGTGAACGCGTCTGGCATGTTCCTTCCTCTGCCGTTTGTTACCATGGTCTTCATTTGAACCTCCGGTGATAGCTAGAATCACACCGAAGGTTGATGTTGGATTGTTGATGGTCGTTTGGCTCGGGGCTTCGGCTTTGACAGGTTGTGGTGCTGGTAACGCGGGGATTGGCGGTGGTGGTGGCAGAGCGTTGCTAGCTTGGTATGTTGTTGGAATTTGGTTTTGGGGGGGTAGCTGGGTATGTGACTGTGTAAGGTGGGTTTTGGCGTTGTGGGGTGGTGGTTGGCTGATAAGGGGTTTGGTTGTAGAGTGGGTGGTGAGTGTAAGAGGGTTGTTGCGAAGGTAGGCCGTAGTTTATGGGGGTATACTGGTATGGGGGATTTGGTGGGTGGAAACTTGGTTTCCTGGTGTGGTTGATGGTTCGGGTGTCGGACGAAGCAGCTTTCCTGGATTCCTGGTATTCTTTACCCTTGGCGAAGCATTCACATTGCTTTGTTGTGTGTCCCTTTCCCATTCCACAGAAGTGACAATACATTTTGGCAGGATCTCGCTGCTGGTACCGCTGATTCGGCGGAGGTGGCAAAACCTGCGGGGCTTGGTTGCTCGGAGGTTGAGCGTTCCGTCTTTGATCTTCGCAATTTGTTGCTTTGTTGATCGCACCGACGTTGCTTTGCTCTTGGCGAAGGTTGCTTTCTCTCGGTTGAGGCCTCGGCTGTGGCCTCTGCTGAGTCCTCCGAGCATCGGACTTCGCTCTGAAATCCATATCAGCTCTACAGTATCTTTCCATTGTTTCATGCAACTCTTCGATTGAGTTTGCCGGTTTTCTGGCAAATTTTGAGGAGCATGGTCCAGGGCGCAGGCCACTGACTGCAGCGAGGATGATAGCCTCGTCAGATATCCCCGGGGTCCTTGCTCTGATTTGAATAAACCTTCGCCAGTAATCTTGGAGCGGCTCGCGTTCTTCTTGCTTGCAATTGAACAGCTCGATGGGGTTTGACGGGGCTGGAGTGATGCCCTTGAAATTTGTACACAGCTTGTCTCTGAGGGTGGCCCAGGAATCCACAGTTCTGGGGCGAAGGTTGCTGTACCAAGTTTGTGCGATGTCTCGCAGAATGATGACAAAGGATTTTGCCATTGTTGATTCATCACCGCCTACTGCGGCAACCGCTGCTTCGTAGCTCATGATGAACTGGCGAGGGTCGGAAAGTCCATCATAGAGGGGTAGGTTTTGTGGATTATAGCATGGTGGCCAGGGCTGGGTTTGGAGTATTTGGGAGAGTGGTGACTTTGGATCGTATGGCATTTGGTGTTGCTGATGCCTTCGCTGAATGCGAAGGTTTTGTTCTCTCTCATCTGGGTAGAGTTGGCGGAGGTTTGGGTGTCTCACAGGATATGGGTCTGGGTGTACTGGTGGTGGTGGGGGTGGTGGATGGTAACGAAGGTTATCTTGATTCGGCTCCTCATTCCCCCCTTGCGGCGGGGGAACCTCCTCATCATTCCAGCCTTCGGCTTCGGCTTCTGCCGCGGCGAGGGATTCCTCCATACGACGAAGCTGCTCCCTGGCCTCATCGGCCCTCTGTTTGATCGAGCGCAATCGGTTATGCTTCTCAAGCTGATCGAGGCGCCTCTTCTTCTCTTGCAGATCAGCCTCGAGCCTTTCAAGGGCCTCGAGGCCCACCTCTTCTTCTTCTCCCTCTCCTTCTCCCGAAGTGTGTGGGTGCGGCTGCGTCGCAACTCGGGCCTGGGGGCCCAGGGATTGGGGTTCCGGGGTGACATTCTCTCCTCCCGAGGGCTGTACAATTTCCTCAGCAGGCGGGACCACCGCCGCCGTCTCTCTAGCAACGCGCTGGTCCCTCGTCGAAGGTGCTCTCCTGTTTCCCGCCATTTCAGACTTCGCTCCCCACGGTCGGCGCCAAACTGTTGGAAACGCACTTGCCCCACCTCCGCACTTGTGCAGGGGGAAGAGCGAAGGCGGCCAAGCGTCGGAAGCGGTAGCGAAGGTAAGGCGGAAGTGGAAGATGCTTAATTTCCCGAAAAGTCGTCCCCTTACACTGTTCATTCCCTTGGTATTTATAGGGAATGCCAAGGGGCACGGGCCAAATTACAAAAGGGTACAGGAAAGATTCCTCGCCTCCACACAGGGAGGAAGGGCAAAAACGTAAGTACACAGCCAAAGCGGAAACCCTAATCGGCCACCCTCCAACGCGCCGCCACCTGGCCCTTGTTCACCTTCGGGGAGAGGTGCGGAGGTTTTGACCTTCGGCCGCGCTCGCCCTTGGGCCTGCGCCCCTCCGCCATCTGCCGGACCTCCGGCCTTACTTGCCTCCGGGGGAGAAGACCGAAGGTTTGACCTTCGGTCGTGCTCGCCGGACCTTCGGCTTCGCTTGCCTCCGGGGCAGCGCACACTCGCCGCTTGCCTGGACCTTCGCTCCAAGCGAAGGTGGCGTTGTGAGTCAGCGAAGGTTTCCTGTAGTGCGACCGTCGACTTAGACCTGCACGGAAATGCAACAAAGCGACGAGGGTCGAACCCGCGTCCGGGGGTTAGGGTAACGGTCTCAAATAGGAGAGGGACCTCGCAAGGACAACAGGCGTTGCGCGAGGGTTAATTTCGAGCACCAGTTCGAGCGGCGCTTCTGCCGAGGGTCCTTTCCCCCAACACCGTTGGACGGGGTCATCGGAGCGTCCGATGCCTGGCATCGGTGCGTCCGATGCCCCCGAAAAATACCTGTCTTGGGCTGTTTTTGGATGGCCGGGTTGGGGGGTATTTATACCTTCTTCCCTCCAGCCATTTGAGTGTTCTTGCCATTTCCATCTGCTGAGAGACACCTTGTGAGGTTGAGAAAGAGCAAGAGCCCTAGTGAGGTTGAGTGATTTGCTAATTGTGAGAATTAGACACCTCCTAGTGAGAATTGAGTAGCAAGTGTGCATCCATCCATCTCTTTGGCCTTGTCTTGGTCAAGTGAGAATTCTAGCTTGTTACTCTTGGTGATCGGCATCACCTAGATGGCTTGGTGGCGATCGGAGAGCTTGATGATCATCCGGAGGCTTTGTGGATGACTCAAGCCATGTTGTGACCGGTAGCGAGCGATTCACCGGGCCGGAGTGGCGAAGAATTAGCTCGTAGTGAGCACTTGATCCTTGCACGGATCAACGGGGAGCGATACCCTTGCGCGGGTGCTCCAACGAGGACTAGGGGGGTGTGACGACACCTCGATACCTCGGCAAAAAGATCGTTGTGTCATCTCTACTCTCTTTACTTCGCATTTACTTTTGAGCAATTCAATTTCACATTTACTTGTTGTTCATTCAAGTTGAATTGCCATGCTAGAGTAGAAATGGTTTAGCGATAGTCTTTTATATGGTTGGTTCTTGTTATACACTTCTAAGCACAAGGGGGTTAATTGGGCTTGATAGGTTTTAATTATTGCAAGAAGTTTTAGAAAAGCCCAATTCACCCCCCTCTTGGGCATCTTGATTCTTTCAATTGGTATCGGAGTCTCGTGCTCTCGATTTAGGCTTAACCGCCTAGAGTTAAGATGTCCGTGGGTGATGGACCACCGCCCATGTTCGAGGGAGACGACTTTCCATATTGGAAAATCCGTATGGAGTCGTACCTAGAAGCGGTTGATGTTAAATGCCGCGATGCCGCTATCACCGGCTTTGCCAAGCCCAAGGAAGGCACTAGCCTTACTCCTAATGAGGAGGAAAATGAGAAATGGAATGCTAAAGCCAAAAACATCCTTTTTAGAGGCATTTGCAAGGATGTGTTCAATCGAGTTCGGAACCACAAAAATGCCCATGATCTATGGGAAAACATTTGTGCGCTCCATGAGGGAACCAAGAGTGAGCGTGAGGAGCGTTATCATTTGGTTATGCAAAAGATGAACTCTTTTGAAATGCTTGCTCATGAAAATGCAAATGAAATGTACTCACGCTTGAATGTTCTTGTAGAGGAGCTCAATGGTCTTGGCCTCACACAAATGCAACCATCCGATGTTGTGAGGAAGATTCTATGTGTCCTTCCCATTGACAAATATGGACACATTGTGACGGTGCTACATCAAGGTGATTTTTCCACATCTACACCAACACAAGTCTTGGGGAAGATCAATGCTCATGAGATGTACATGCACATCACACCAAGTGGTGGCTCTTCCACCGACAAGAAGAAGGACTTGGCCTTCAAAGCAAGTCATGACAAGAAGGGCAAGTCCAAGGCAATTGAGGTGCATCATGAGAGCACAAGCGATGATGAAGATGATTCCAACATTGCTCTCATGGTGAAGAAGACCACCAAGATGTTGAAGAAGCTTCACAAGAATGGAGTCAACTTTGACTCAAGAAAGAAGTTCTTCACAAGTAGCAAGAGAAGGCCAATATCCGAAATGGATTGCTACAATTGCGGTGATCTTGGCCATCTTGCTCATCAATGCCCCAAGCCCAAGAAAGAGAGCTACAAGAACAAGAACAAGGGCAAGAAAGATGACTCATCAAGTGAAGATGAGAAGAAGAAAGAGAAGCCCTACAAGAAGGATGGCAAGAAGAAGAAGCAATACCACAAGAAAGGTGGCAAGGCTTACATTGTTGGTGATTGGCTCACCGACATTGACTCCTCTGGTGGCTCATCCAATGAAGATAGTGATGATGAAAAGGAGAAGGTGGCCGCTCTAGTCATTGGGACTTCTACACCACCACCACCGCCGCCGCCATCATCCTCTACACACCTATGCCTCATGGCAAATGGTGACCGAAAGGTACAAAGTGATGATGACTCTAGTGATGATGATAGTGATGGAGGATTCAAAGCTCCTTATGATGAACTTGTTGAATTGCTAAATGACTACACTAAAATCATAAGAAAGACTAGAGCTAAGAATGATAGGCTTGCTCGTGATAATGATGCTCTTGTTGAAAAATATGACAATGCTATCCATGCTAGTGATGAGTTGAAAAATGAAATTACTACTATGTCATCTTCCATGAAGGAGCTCAAGTCATCTAACAAAGAGCTCAAAGCCAAAAATGAAAAACTTGATAAGATGCATAGTGATCTTTCTACTAGTCATGCTTTGCTTAAGGAGCAATACACTCAAGTGAAAGTAGACTGATACTCTCACCATTGCTTATGATATGCTTTCACATAAGACACATGATGCTCCTAACCTTGTTGTTAAGTGTGACATAGCAACATCTTGTGAGGACTTGGTTAGTGAGCATGTTGAGCAAAGTGCTAGTGGCAAGGGCAAGAAAGTGGTTGAGGCCGATCACTATGATGACTATGTCAAGATCAAGAATGAGAATGCAAAGCTCAAGGTTGATCTAGAGAAGCTTTCAACCACCAAGCAAGTTGTCATTCAATCTCATGATGATGACTATAGCATGACACTTGAGCTAGACATGCTAAAAGAAGAGAACAAGAGGTTGAAGATGGAGAGGGATTACAAGATGACACCATCTCAATTGGAACTTCAACAAGAGAATGACAATCTCAAGAAAGAAAAAGAGCACCTCACCACCGGTTTGAGGAACTTCACCAAGGGTCAATGTCTTCAAAGTGAGCTTCTCATGAACACCGTCATGAAGACTAATAGAAATGGCATTGGCTTCCTTGAAGAGAAGATGAAGCAACGCAAGAGCATCACAAAGCCAAAGAAGAAGAAGATTGGGAGATGCTATGAGTGTGGAAAGGAAGGACACTTTGCTCATGCTTGTGAGGAGCCAAAGCCCACACCCTTGCCCAAGCATGCTAGACCTTTTGCCTTCAATGCTCACTACATGCTTAAACAAGATTCTAGTCGCAAAGTGAAGGTTATGTTTATGGGGCCACCTAACAAGAATAGGCCAAGGCAAATTTGGGTTGCTAAGTCACTAGTTGAGAAAGTTAAGGGACCGCAACAAGTTTGGGTCCCAAAAGCTCAAGCTTGATTTCTTGTGTGTGTAGGTGAACTACAAGACCGGTGGATCACATTGGGTAATCGATAGTGGATGTACACAACACATGACCGGAGATCCCCGGATGTTCACCTCACTAGAAGAGAATGTCGATGACCAAGAAAAGATAACATTTGGTGACAATTCAAAGGGCAATGTCAAAGGATTGGGCAAAGTGGCTATTTCAAATGATCATACCATCTCCAATGTGCTTCTTGTTGCATCCTTAAGCTTCAACTTGCTATCCGTTGGACAACTTTGTGATCTTGGCTTTCAATGTTTGTTCACCGACAAGGAAGTGGTTGTGACCAAGAAAGATGATGCACAAGTGATCTTCAAAGGATTTCGTTACAACAATCTCTATTTAGTGGATTTCTCCTCCAAAGAAGCCAACTTGAAGACATGTTTGTTCACTAAGCAATCTCTTGGTTGGCTATGGCATAGAAGGTTGGCACATGTGGGAATGAACACTCTCAACAAGCTATTGAAGAAAGATTTGGTTAGGGGCTTGAAGGATGTCAAATTTGAGAAAGACAAATTGTGTAGTGCATGTCAAGCCGGCAAGCAAGTTGCAAATACCCATCCAACCAAAGCTTTCATATCAACATCAAGAGAGTTAGAGCTTCTTCATATGGATCTATTCGGGCCAACAACATATGAAAGTTTGGGAGGAACCTCTATTGTCTAGTGATTGTTGATGACTACTCTCGGTACACTTGGGTATTCTTTCTTCATGATAAATCCGAAGCAACCCCTTCCTTCAAGAAGTTTGCCAAGAGAGCTCAAAATGAATTTGATGTGAAGATCAAAAAGATTAGAAGTGACAACGGAAAGGAGTTTGACAACACCCATATTGAGGAATATTGTGATGAAGTTGGGATCAAGCACGAAGTGTCCGCAACCTACAGACCACAACAAAATGGGGTAGTTGAGAGGAAGAACCGGACCCTAATCACCCTAGCAAGGACAATGCTCGACGAGTACTCTACACCGGAGAGATTTTGGGCGGAAGCAATCAACACCGCTTGCTATGCATCAAACCGATTGTTCCCCGATCGTCTACATGGCAAGACCCCCTATGAGCTACTTGAAGGACCGAGAATGCTACCCGAAAGCGACCAGAGGGGGGTGAATGGGAGCTACAAAATTTCCTTTCAGAAACTCAATGCCACTATCCCAAAATCAACCCCAAAGACAAACCCTAGAGCTTGCTTAATGTCCACGACCCTAGATGTAGGGTGGATGCTTCCAAGAAAAGCACAGCGGGACACTACACAACTCTAGAAACTCAACGCAACAGATGGAAACCAAATCCGACAACGAACTTGCAAGCTGCGAACAAAACAGCGCAAAACCAGTACTGACCGGACTCTGCCTGCGTCCGGTCAAGGTGCACCGGACGCGTCCGGTCAAGCAGAACCCGATCTGGGAGCTCTCTGTGTTGGACCGGACTCACGAGCAGGAGTGTCCGGTCGCAACGGCTGAGCGTCCGGTCACAAGCGCCAACACGGGTGAACAGTGGACGCTGTGCGTCCGGTCAGAGGGCGCGGCAAGCGTCCGGTCAAGACAGAAAGACACTGCGCGTCATTCAACCACCGGACGCGTCCGGTCTGCCCGAGCCGAGCGTCCGGTCACCCCGAAACTGGGCAGTTCGTCCACCGACTTGCCTCGATCTCACCCAAAACTAATCCTCTAGGGATCAAACTTGGTGAGATGAGTCACAAGGAGGATAGTGAGCTATCTCTAAGAGATCATGGCTTGAACCTATCTCCAAATCGGTGAATCGAAGAATTTCGGGGGAGAGGGAAAAACTTGACCCGAAACATAAAATCGACCGATCTCCTAGACCGTGAGGTTAGAGGTAAATTCCTTCGGAGGAAAGAAGTGCCTCACGACCTAGAACAACTTGGTTCAAACGGATTTGCAAAAGATGAACCGAGCAAAGAGATCGAGCGATGGGAAAAACGTGGTGAAAAAGGATTCCGCGAAGAACACGAACAAAACGCGAATCACAACCATGAACTTGCAGCCGAAGCGCAAACACACGCTATGACAAGGAGGTTACGGCCTCCTTTCCTCAAGATCAACAGTACACAGAGGCAAGTCTCTCTGCGGATCTCAGCTAGCTACAGTAGGGGATGGGAGAGCAGGAAACCCTAAGTGCAAGAGAGCAAATGAGATGGCTAAAACTGAGATAGGGGGAGGAGGGTGTCTCCCCGACTACTTATCCTATTCTAGTCTAAGTCTATTTCCTACTCTACCCCTCTCTAAACTAATTACAGAGCGAACCAGCTAAATCCTAGGGTTATTCTGGACCAACTCGAAGTGGTAGGTGGATCCGACGACCACGCCCGCACAACTCGTCCGCGTTGCCTCCACGCAACCTTCTGATTGCCGCCACGTGCCGCCCTCGCTCTGTACCCCCGGTTTTGTGGCCCAAATCGGGAAACCAGCCTTTTCCAGCTATCCCCCGGTTTTGAGGCCCAAACCGGGAAACCAGCCTCCAGCCTGAGTTTTGAGGCCCAAACTCAGCAAACCCGCAGTGCCCAGGTTTTGAGGCCCAAACCTGGAAACCGTCCTCAGCCTGAGTTTTGTGGCCAAACTCGGAAACCCTCAGCCCGAGTTTTGTGGCCAAACTCGGAAACCGTCCACGCCCAGGTTTTGAGGCCCAAACCTGGAAACCGTCCACCGGTGGTTTTTCTCTAGCTCAGCCACCAAACCGAAGCTGTAGAGGGGATGCACCGCCCGTGCACCCCGTCCACCGACACGTGTCCCCAGGTCCTCGACCCGAGCAACACCGTGCCCCGCAAGTCTTCACTTGTCGCTGTCCCAGGCTGCCAGCCACCACAGTTGATCCTCAGGCACTCCGGTCCCTCAGTTCAAGCCTCACGTCCGCCCTTCACCGCTCGGTACATCGGCATGGCACGTCCGCCGCACGGCACGCCCATCCTTCACCGCACCCGGTCCGTCAGCACGACACGTCTCAACTTGACCTTCACCTTGCCCTCGATCACTGTCTCCGTGCTCGACACCTGCACAACACAAGCCAAAGAACATGCGATCCAACCCGTTGACAATCACTCATCACTCAGAGACCTGGCATACACCCAGGTATCCACAATCTCCCCCTTGATGAGTGCATTGTCAACTACACACACAAATCATAATGAAAAGAAGAAGAAGGAAGAAGGAGAAGAGAGAACTCGACCAAATGACCCAAAAGCATAGCAAAGCCGAAGAAGGTCAAGTGGAAGAAGCGAAAACTTGGTCCCCAAAGACATGGGCAACGGCTCGACGCAACCAAGCAAAGCAAAGCTAGCCCTCAAGAAGAGGTAGAACAGGCTCAACACCACTAGCAAATACCAATTGAAAATCGGAGCATAAAAAGGCAAAATGCTAGTCCCTCAAGATAGAGGCACAGAGGCTCAACACAACTAGCAAGAAAACCACTCCGAACCAATCGAAATCAAACTCGACACCAATTGAGGAAAATGTTTGCTAGTCCCTCAAGACAGAGGCAGCACAACTAGCAAACTCCCCCTCGACAAGTGCAAGCAACCAGGGACTCCCCCTTAACAAAAACTCCCCCTTGATTGAACACCGGGAGACATATGATTTGCAAAATTCTCTCCCTTAGTTGAAAATGCACTTATCAAGCAACAGAAACCAGGCAAAGTTCTCCCCCTCAGCGAAATCTCCCCCTTAGATGGACACCAACTAAAAGTGCCAACTAAAGAAAGTGCATATGAAGTCAGAAATGCAAGTTAGGAGCTTCGTGCATATAATCAAAAGAGTGCAAAGATGCTCTACTTAGTATAGCTCCAAAGTCTCAACTAGGCACTCAAATAGCAAAGGCTCAAACTGATCACATATACGAAATATGAAGCATATGAGCAAGTGAGCAGTTTTTAGTCAAAAAGATAGTCACCATCAAAATAGCACTGCACATGTATAGACAGGAATCCAAACAAGTGCTAATCATGTATACAAGGTGAACTACCCCTAGCAAAGTTCAATCATCATGCATAGGAATGAAACATCCACTTGTGATTTCAATTTTATATCGGAGTTGCAGCGGTAAAGAATTCACAAGTTCAATTATTTAGCATGTGATTGCGAGAGGTTGAAAGCTTGTCATTGCCTAACTTTTCAACCGAGCGAAGCCTATGCCGAAGCAATCAGAAGCTTAAAGCTACGGTTTCGGTCATACACTACACGGCTCAAGTTTAACTCAAAGTGCAATGAGAAACAGTCTTGATACCGTGAGGTGTTGACAAGCAATCCCATCTCGATCTTTTCAATTCACTTAACACTTGGTTCAAATTTTAAACATGATATGAGCAGACCAAGCAAGTGAATGACTCAGAGCAAGAGACATAGCAACCTAGCATATATGAAAAGCAGGAAAGGACTCAACACATCCTACACATGCTAGTTGCATATCTCAATGGTGAACATTTTCAGATTTTATATACATTAAGCAAATTCACCATTCCAAAATAGCTCGGCTCATAACATGTACTAGTGATCTAAAGGAGCATAAGCTACAAGCATCAACATAAGCATCGGAGCATACTAAACAGAGCATAGTTACATTCTAGTGATTATAAACATGAAGCTCAGAATGTAAATGCGTATGCTAAAATGCGAAAGAAAAGAAGATCAAAATAAAAGAGTCAGTCTATGATATAAGATCAAAATGTTTCCCCATCTAAAAGGGGAAACACACACCAAGCTCACCCCTCAACCTATTAAAGGTTGATTCATCTAAAGGCTTGGTGAAAATATCAGCCAGTTGGTGATGAGTATCGACATGGCGAAGGTCGATATCACCCTTCTCCTGGTGGTCTCGCAAGAAATGAAAGCGCACATCAATGTGTTTGGTTTTCGAGTGAAGCACGGGGTTCTTAGCAACGCTAATAGCACTCGTGCTGTCACAAAGCAAAGGCACGCGAGAAAAGCTCAAACCAAAATCACGCAAAGTGGCCATCATCCAGAGTAACTGAAAACAGCAGCTAGCCGCAGCAACATACTCAGCCTCCATGGTAGACTGGGCGACACTAGACTGCTTGCGAGAAGACCACGATACAAGAGAAGATCCAATAAACTGACAAGTCCCAGAAGTGGACTTGCGCTCAATGCGACAACCAGCAAAATCGGCATCGGAATATCCACAAAGCGAGAGGGTGGAGGAAGCAGAATACCAAATCCTGAACTCAGGTGTGAAACGAAGGTACCTGAAGATACGCTTCACCGCCTGACGGTGAGAAGTGCGCGGCGACGCCTGAAAGCGCACGCATAGACACACCGCGAACTGAATGTCCAGGCGTGTCGCCGTCAGGTAGAGCAGCGATCCAATCATGCTGCGGTACTCCTTTTGGTCCATTGCTTCCCCATCCTTGTCCGCATCCAGGGCAGTCGTCATCGACATGGGTGTTGGAAGAGGCTTGGCCTCACCCATATCGAATCGCTTCAGCAAGTCCTTGGTGTACTTGCCCTGGTGCACAAACGTCCCCTCTTGGGTTTGCTTAATTTGCAACCCGAGAAAGAATGTCAGCTCGCCCATCATGCTCATCTCGAACTCCCTGCTCTGCAAACTTGGCAACCAAAGCGTGAGAAGAACCACCGAAAATGATATCATCCACGTAAATCTGGACCAAGAGTGTGTCTTTGCCTTGCTTGAGGAGAAAGAGCGTCTTATCTACACATCCCATTTTAAAACCCTTAGCTAGCAGAAAGGTTTTTAATCTATCATACCAGGCTCTAGGGGCTTGTTTGAAACCATACAAAGCTTTGTGGAGTTTAAAAACATGGTTTGGAAACTTGGGATTTTCAAAACCGGGGGGTTGCTCAACATAAACCTCCTCCTCTATGTAGCCGTTTAAGAAGGCACTCTTGACATCCATTTGAAAAAGTTTGAAACCTTTGGATGCAGCAAAAGCCAAGAGTATCCTAATAGCCTCCAAACGAGCTACAGGAGCGAAAGTCTCCTCAAAGTCTATCCCCTCCTTCTGACTATAACCCTTCGCTACAAGCCGGGCCTTGTTTCTCACAACATGGCCCTCCTCTCCTTGCTTGTTTTTGAAAACCCATTTTGTCCCAATAGGCTTACAGTCAGGTGGAGGTGGAACTAGAACCCAAACCCGATTTCGCTCAAAGTTTTCTAACTCCTCATGCATGGCATTGACCCAATCCGGATCCGTCAAAGCGTGTCCAACATCTCGGGGCTCAAAATTAGCAACAAAAGCAGAATGAGCAAAGTAAGAGATGTGCTGTGACCTGGAGCGAGTGACTCGCTCGCCGATGTCGCCGATCATCTGCTGAGGGGGGTGCTGGCACTGGATGTGTCGTGGCGCCTCCCGGGAAGATGTGATCTCCCCCTCAACAGCAGCTGGTTCCACCCCGGGTACAAAAGGCACCGCACGAGGTGGAGGATCCCACGGCCCCCAGGAGGAAGAGGTATCGGGGCCGTGAGTCGTCGTCGAGGCCGCTCCTTGCGGCGTGGCAGGTGGAGGGGGTGCTGGATCATCCATACCTTCAGCACCCTCGTCCTCGTCATCGAAAAGAGGCTCTCCAACCTCATGGTCACCTGCACGCTCAAAACGAGAAGAAGGGGAAACAAGAGTCTCGTCGAAGGTGACATCTGATGTCTCTATGACTCGGTTAGTATCAAGGTTAAGTACACGATAAGCTCTAGTGTGAGTGCCATAACCCAAAAATACTCCGTCAGAAGATCGAGACTCAAATTTGTCCAGGTTGCCTTTCTTCAATATAAAACAGTGGCAACCGAAGACTCTAAAATAACTCACCTTGGGTTGGCGACCAAAACGCAACTCATAAGAGGTCTTCTTCAAAAAGGCTCTCAGAAAAATGCGATTTGAAATGTAGCATGCAGTGTTCATAGCTTCGGCCCAGTAGCGCCTAGGAGTCCTATGCTCATCGAGCATCGTTCTGGACATCTCAACAAGGGTCCGATTCTTCCTCTCTACAACACCATTTTGGGGCGGTGTGTAGGGGGAAGAAAACTGATGCTCCAAACCAAGGCGGTTACAAAACTTCTCAAAATCCGAATTTTTGAATTCGGAACCATTATCACTTCTAATAGCTCGCATCGAGTTCAAAGGGAACTCGTTCTGAAGACGAAAAATTAGATTGCGAGCAAAGGAGAAAGTTTCAGTCTTCTCAGTCAAAAAGAAGACCCACGAATACCTCGAAAAGTCGTCAACAACAACCAAAACATACCACTTGCCACCAACCGAGCTCACCCGAGCCAGACCAACAAGGTCCATGTGTAAAAGCTCTCCAGGGTGCGAGGTCATGACCTTAGTCACTGGATGGTGGGGAGCGGCAACTATCTTCCCATGTCTGCAAGAATGGCAAACTAGATCCTTCTCCATCAAAAGCTTGGGCAATCCCCGGATTAGGCCAAGTGAGCTAAGTCTTGCAAGCAAGTCAAAGCTTAAATGACCGAGCCTCCTATGCCACTTCCAAAGATCGGAGGAAGAAGGACTAGCCAAAAGACAGCGAGAAGAACCAAACGACTCCGAGAAATTCGCGCGAAAGACTTTCCCAAAGGGCGAAATCAGACATACAAGATCGCCCTGAGGATCTAAGATGCGACTAAGGTTTGGTTTAAAATGAATCTCATAGTCATCATCAAAAAGTTGCGAAACAGAAAGCAAGTTAAAATGCAGGTTAGAAACAAGAGCAACATCGCGCAACACAAAGTGCTCATTAACCCGCACCGACCCGCGAGATAACACCTTACCTTTACTATTGTCGCCGAAGGTTATGTACTCTTTTCCGGCGACCGGGCTAAGGCTGGAGAACCACTTGGCGTTTCCGGTCATGTGTCTCGAACAACCGGAATCCACCAACCAAATGTCCTCCAACCGTCTTACCTACATCAATAAAAAGACATAGGGTGAGCATACGGTCCAACACTGGGGTTAGTGAAGTAAGAAGAATACCAGTGTCGGGCCGGCTGCTCAAAAGAACGGTCAGTGTAAAAACCATTCCTAGCCTGTCTACGAGGGTAGCGATCACCACGCACAGGAAAACGTGGTCCGCTAGGGAAGGAGCGCTCACCGTGATACTCAAAACGCGGTGGGGAAAAGCGCTCAACTACAAAGCCTCTGCCACGGGGTCCATAGCCTACAACTGCAGGCTCCCGCCGGGCACGCTCTCTACGAGGCCTACGCCTAGGAACTTGAGGTTCAGGACCTCTAGCCCTAGCCTCTCTCCTCGGAGCTCTCCTCTGCCTAGGCCTAGGAACTTGTCCTCCGGGCCTAGCAGCTCTCCCCTGGACATTCGGCACATGCCCACCATGGAACGGGTGATACATGTTCGGGTTGTCCATCTCCCGAGCACGGAGCGCCTCTCTCTTGCGCCGAAAGCAGAACTCACTCAAGTGACCATCCCTCCCACAAAAGTCACACTGGTACCTCACCACGCGCAAAGGGGGTTGTTGGTACGCAGGACTGTGGGTATGGCTCACTTTGCCCTTCTGTGGCAAGCACTCCTCCTGAATGGGTGGCATTGAGTCAAGCTTGTTCTTGAGGTGGTTCGGCTTGGGTGCCCAGACTTGGTTCTTGGGTGGAGCTCTCGGGGGTTCCTCAAACACCCCATCCTTGGTGGTAGGCTTGGCAGGCTCTTTGGGTGTTAGCTTGGTCAGTTTGGGAGTAGTGGTGGAGTTGGGCTTCTCATTAGGGTTCAGACCACTCGACTCTCCAATCTTCCCAAAAGCGGAAAGATCAACACCCGGAGCAAAACCTACACCTGGACCTCCAGCAGCTCGCTTGAATTGGGAGATCATCATCCCGAGCTGCGGTTCACCACAAGACACCCATGACAAGATGGTCCAAAGGTATGTGTTTTCCTCCTCGGTTTGCATCTTGCCATGCTTCACATTGGCAATCTCCATCTCCAAGCCCTCACACAAAGCACACCTCGTGACACAAGTGCTATCCGAGCTGGCCTTCTCTAAAGACTCAAGCTTGGCATTCTTCTCTGCCAACTCGGACTGCAAGACAGGACAAGTCTTGCACGCACCCAACAAGGAAGGTCTAGCCTTCAGCTCATCCAGCTCTCCTACCAACGCAACATACTTACCTCTCAAAGTGAGAAGGTCAGTCATGTGTGTGGTGCACGACTCGCACTCAACCTCCTCCGACACGACCATGGTGGACTTGGCAAACTCAAGCTCCCTCACCGTGTCCTCCCACTTCTGCCTGAACTCCTTGCGCTCTCTAGCGGCACGCCTAAGCAGTTTATCTTGGCTAAGGAGGGCAACAGTAAGCTTCTCAACCTCGGTAGAAAGCTCGTCGTAGGTGAGAGATACCTGGGAGGTGTCGTCGTCGTCGTCGTTCCGAGGGGTGTGCTCCAGCTCGCCTCCGACCTCATCTCCGAGCGCCATGGTGCAGAGGCCTCCGTCGTCGGCGAAGAAGCATAGTCCATCGAGCTTGTCCTCAATCTTCTTCATCTTTTCGGACTCGTCATCGCTTGAGCAAGCGGAGTCGTCATCCGAGCCGTCGACGTCGCTGAGCGCGGCGAAGAACGCACGCTTCTCAGCCTGAGCCTTCTCCAAGTACTTCTTCTTGATGTACTCTTTGTCGAAGCCGCCCTTCTTCTTGTGCATTGGGGGGACGTGCTTCTCTTTGCGCTTGGAGTCGTACTTGTGCCCATGATCACCCTTCCCCAAATTCTTGTTCTTCTTGGGGCAGTTGGCGATGAAGTGGTCGGGATCGCCGCACTCATAGCATCCTGAGCGTCCTCCTCCGCGGCGACGGTTCATGTGGTTGTTGTGGAACCGCGAGAACCGGTTGGCAAGCAAAGCCAACTCCTCGTCTCCCAAAGACTCCAGCTGGTCCTCTGTGACAGAAAAGAGTGAAGAGAATGCAAAGCCAGCAGGGGGGTTAGCGGAAGAGCCAGAAACCAAGGCCATAGACGGGCGAGAAGGATTTTCATAAGAAGCCCTTGCCAGGGCATCAATCTCACTGGGCTTGAGCTTACTAAAGAGCTCGTCGCACGTGAGGGTCTCATAGTTAGGCGATTCGATGATTGCCTGAACCTTGGAATCCCACACCGACCGATCAAGAGTATGCAAAAGCTTCAAAGCTCTCTCATGATCGTCGAAAGGCAACTGCTCCTTGTTAGCCCTCATCCTGTTGACAATCACCTGAAAGCGAGCGAATAAACTCTCTATGCTCTCGCCAGGCTAATGTCGAAAGTTCTCATACTCTCTCTTGAACGACTCGTAGAGTCGGGTTTTGACTTGAGAGGTGCCCTCATGAAAGCGCATGAGGGTGGCCCAAATCTCCCGAGCCGTAGAGAGGTGAGAAACGCGATCAAACTCTCCCATGCTCAAACACGAAAAGAGAGCATTACGGGCTCGGCTATTGGCATCGTGCTGATCGATCTGATGCTGAGTCACACGAGCAGCCAAGACCACGTAATCGGCAGAGTTGCAAATATCCCAGATGGAAGCACCCAAACTCTGCAGATAGGCCGACATGCGTATCTTCCAATACGCATAGTTCGTCCCATCGAAAAATGGCGGTTTGCCCACGCCGCGATTCATGTCGCCTTCGGTGGATCTGGAACCGGCTAAGGTGGAAGATCCTTAACCTGCTCCGATACCAATTGAAGGACCGAGAATGCTACCCGAAAGCGACCAAAGGGGGGGGGGTGAATGGGAGCTACAAAATTTCCTTTCGGAAACTCAATGCCACTGTCCCAAAATCAACCCCAAAGACAAACCCTAGAGCTTGCTTAATGTCCACGACCCTAGATGTAGGGTGGATGCTTCCAAGAAGCACAGCGGGACACTACACAACTCTAGAAACTCAACGCAACAGATGGAAACCAAATCCGACAACGGACTTGCAAGCTGCGAACAAAACAGCGCAAAACCAGTACTGACCGGACTCTGCCTGCATCCGGTCAAGGTGCACCGGACGCGTCCGGTCAAGCAGAACCTGATCTGGGAGCTCTTTGTGTTGGACCGGACTCACGAGCAGGAGCGTCTGGTCGCAACGGCTGAGCGTCCGGTCACAAGCGCCAACACGGGTGAACAGTGGACGCTGTGCGTCCGGTCAGAGGGCGCGGCAAGCGTCCGGTCAAGACAGAAAGACACTGCGCGTCATTCAACCACCGGACGCGTCCGGTCTGCCCGAGCCGAGCGTCCGGTCACCCCGAAACTGGGCAGTTCGTCCACCGACTTGCCTCGATCTCACCCAAAACTAATCCTCTAGGGATCAAACTTGGTGAGATGAGTCACAAGGAGGATAGTGAGCTATCTCTAAGAGATCATGGCTTGAACCTATCTCCAAATCGGTGAATCGAAGAATTTCGGGGGAGAGGGAAAAACTTGACCCGAAACATAAAATCGACCGATCTCCTAGACCGTGAGGTTAGAGGTAAATTCCTTCGGAGGAAAGAAGTGCCTCACGACCTAGAACAACTTGGTTCAAACGGATTTGCAAAAGATGAACCGAGCAAAGAGATCGAGCGATGGGAAAAACGTGGTGAAAAAGGATTCCGCGAAGAACACGAACAAAACGCGAATCACAACCATGAACTTGCAGCCGAAGCGCAAACACACGCTATGACAAGGAGGTTACGGCCTCCTTTCCTCAAGATCAACAGTACACAGAGGCAAGTCTCTCTGCGGATCTCAGCTAGCTACAGTAGGGGATGGGAGAGCAGGAAACCCTAAGTGCAAGAGAGCAAATGAGATGGCTAAAACTGAGATAGGGGGAGGAGGGTGTCTCCCCGACTACTTATCCTATTCTAGTCTAAGTCTATTTCCTACTCTACCCCTCTCTAAACTAATTACAGAGCGCACCAGCTAAACCCTAGGGTTATTCTGGACCAACTCGAAGTGGTAGGTGGATCCGACGACCACGCTCGCACAACTCGTCCGCGTTGCCTCCACGCAACCTTCCGATTGCCGCCACATGCCGCCCTCGCTCTGTACTCCCGGTTTTGTGGCCCAAACCAGGAAACCAGCCTTTTCCAGCTATCCCCCGGTTTTGAGGCCCAAACCGGGAAACCAGCCTCCAGCCTGAGTTTTGAGGCCCAAACTCAGCAAACCCGCAGCGCCCAGGTTTTGAGGCCCAAACCTGGAAACCGTCCTCAGCCCAAGTTTTGTGGCCAAACTCGGAAACCCTCAGCCCGAGTTTTGTGGCCAAACTCGGAAACCGTCCACGCCCAGGTTTTGAGGCCCAAACCTGGAAACCGTCCACCGGTGGTTTTTCTCTGGCTCAGCCACCAAACCGAAGCTGTAGAGGGGATGCACCGCCCATGCACCCCGTCCACCGACACGTGTCCCCAGGTCCTCGACCCGAGCAACACCGTGCCCCGCAAGTCTTCACTTGTCGCTGTCCCAGGCTGCCAGCCACCACAGCTGATCCTCAGGCACTCCGGTCCCTCAGTCCAAGCCTCACGTCCTCCCTTCACCGCTCGGTACATCGGCATGGCACGTCCGCCGCATGGCACGCCCATCCTTCACCGCACCCGGTCCGTCAGCACGGCACGTCTCAACTTGACCTTCACCTTGCCCTTGATCACTGTCTCCGTGCTCGACACCTGCACAACACAAGCCAAAGAACATGCGATCAAATCCGTTGACAATCACTCATCACTCAGAGACCCGACATACACCCATGTATCCGCACTACTCAACAACAAGAAGCCGGATGTATCCTTCTTTAGAGTGTTTGGGTGAAAATGCTACATCTACAAGAAGCGCCAACACCTAGGGAAGCTTCAACGCCGATGTGATATTGGTTTTCTTGTTGGTTACTCATTGAAGTCCAAAGCATATCGAGTATTCAACCATGCCACCGGGATGGTAGAAGAAACATATGATGTGGAATTCGATGAATCTAATGGCTCTCAAGGAGAGCATGAAAATCTTGATGATGTAGGTGATGAACCATTGAGGGAAGCAATGAAGAACATGCCAGTTGGAGCCATCAAGCCTAAAGATGATGATGATGATGTGCAAGTCATTGACAAGCCATCCTCATCCAATGTACCACATGATGATGACAAAGATGGGAGGGATCCAAATGAAGATACTCATGTCTCCCATGATCAAATGGTGGTACAAGCTCAAGATGTTGGTGCTCCACAAGCGGCCCCTCAAGTGGTTGATCGAAGGACTACTCCTCTACTACAAGCTCATCCTCAAGATCTCATCATAGGGAGTCCGACAAGGGGTGTAATGACTCGCTCTCAAAAACTTGCTTTATTTATGCAACATCACTCCTTTGTTTCTCTTGTTGAGCCTACCATTGTAGATGAAGCTCTAGGTGATCCGGATTGGGTGAATGCCATGCATGAAGAACTAAACAACTTCACCTGCAACCAAGTTTGGACACTTGAAGAGCGACCAAAAGGCGCAAGAGTCATTGGAACAAAATGGGTGTTTAGGAACAAGCAAGATGATCAAGGCAATGTTGTTAGAAACAAGGCAAGGCTAGTGGCAAAGGGGTTCTCTCAAGTTGAAGGCTTGGATTTTGGAGAGACCTTTGCACCGGTTGCAAGACTCGAAGCCATTCGTATCCTCCTTGCATATGCATCACATCATGACATTAAATTATATCAAATGGATGTGAAAAGTGCATTTTTAAATGGCTTCATAAATGAACTAGTCTATGTTGATCAACCTCCCGGGTTTGAAGACCCTAGATATCCTAATCATGTTTATAGGTTGTCCAAGGCGCTATATGGGCTCAAGCAAGCCCCTAGAGCGTGGTACGAGCGCCTCCGGGACTTCCTCATTGAGAAGGGCTTCACCATTGGGAAGGTCGACACCACACTATTCACCAAGAAGCTTGATGGAGAGATCTTCATTTGCCAAGTCTACGTTGATGATATCATCTTCGGGTCAACAAATGAAGCCTATTGCAAGGAATTTGGTGACTTGATGTCGATGGAGTTCGAGATGTCGATGATTGGCGAGCTCACATTCTTCCTAGGCTTTCAAGTCAAGCAATTGAAGGAGGGGACTTTTATATCTCAAGAGAAGTACACAAAAGACCTCCTCAAGCGCTTCAATATGGATGATTGCAAGCCTATCAAGACTCCAATGCCAACCAATGGACATCTTGACCTAGATGTGGGAGGTAACCCGGTTGATCAAACTCTCTACCGTTCCATGATTGGTAGCTTGTTATATTTGACCGCATCTAGGCCCAACATCATGTTTAGTGTGTGCATGTGTGCTCGCTTTCAAGCCGATCCTAGGGAATCACATCTCATAGCGATGAAGAGAATCCTTAGGTACCTAAAGCACACCCCAAGCATTGGCCTTTAGTATCCCAAAGGAGCTAACTTCCAACTCGTTGGGTATTCCAATTCGGATTACGCGGGTTGCAAAATTAATAGAAAAAGCACATCCGGAGAGTGCCATTTGCTTGGGAGATCACTAGTGTCATGGAGTTCAAAGAAGCAAAATAGTGTGGCCTTGTCTACCGCCGAGGCGGAATACATAGCCGCGGGTGCTTGTTGTGCACAAATCCTTTACATGAAGCAAACCCTTTTAGACTATGGTGTAGTTCTAGAAAGGGTACCTTTGTTGTGTGACAATGAGAGCGCGGTTAAGCTTGCTAACAACCCGGTTCAACACTCTCGCACAAAGCACATATATATTCGCCATCACTTTCTTAGAGACCATGTTTCCAAGAAAGACATATCCTTAGAGGGAGTTAGAACCAAAGATCAATTGGCGGATATCTTCACAAAACCCCTAGATGAGAACACCCTTTGTAGATTGCGAAGTGAGCTTAATGTGCTTGATCTAAGTAACTTTGTCAAAAGGTGAAAGGGGGTTGTTTTTTGCATTGCATTGTATCATATGCCATGTTTAAATTACGCTATGCATATAGGCTTGTCAGACGTGGTTAAGATAACCGCCCTAAAAAGCGTGTGAAGAAGCTTACCCATGAGCAAACTTGACAAGCAACCTAGATTCAAATTCCGTATTGCATTGCATATGCATGGTTGTTGCTTTCTCGTTTCTTTTTGGTTATGTTTTGAGCAACCGCTGTGTTCGTCCACCGCTAGGGGGAGCATTTGAGGCTCCTAATAGTTGAGACCCCTAGTTTTGGTGGCCGCATGTTGTCTCCTCGGGATTTATCGCCTATTTTACTTAAAAATGTTATGTAGCCTATGGCAAAATATTTTCAAATAGAGGGTTTATGCGAGGATGCTCATACTAGGTTCTGACTGGTGTTTATTTGCCTCTTATGTGAGTTGGAACTTGGTTGGGAGAGTGAGCCACAACGGAGATCTTCGAAACTGTCCAAAATGCAGCATCGGACGCTGCATCGGACGCACCCCAGCGTCCGATGCCCTGCACTGTACATAGCTCCGGCTGGAACAGTGTCAGGGTAGCGTCCGTTGCTTCACCAATGGAGCATCCGTTGCCCCATCGGACGCTCCTCAGCGTCCGATGTCGAGGCATAGGACGCGTCCGATGCGATTTGGGCGTTTCTGGAGCTCTCGGTGTGGACATCGGAGCGTCCGATGATTTATCACCGGCACGTCCGATGCTCCTTTTCGCGGCGCAATAAGTTCTTCAAATGACAGTTGGGACCCACATGTCATTCCTATCGTCGTCTTCATCGCGCCGCCAGCCCACCTGAACATCCCCGCGCGCCTCTCCTGAAACCCAACCCTAATCGCCGGCCGCCGTGCCTCTCGCCGCCGGCCCGTTGCTCCGCCGCGCCTATGCTCCACCTCACCGGCCGCTGCACCCCTTGCCGGCCGCCGCCTGCACCTCGCCCCTCCCCCCCCCGCGCGCGCACTCTTGCCTGACCTATTCCGGCGCATCACCTTGCCGAAGTTCCTCGCCGGACCTCGGGCTTCGCCTACCTCGCCGGAGAACATCGTCTATACGTCCCCGAGCCTCCCCGGCGACCTCCTCGGCCGGTCCACCTCCCTCAGTGAGCACCCCCACCCCTTTCCCTACATGTTGCCCCCATGGTGCTCGACAATATGTCTCAACGGTCGTTCCTTCCATGTTTGACCCCTGTTTCAATCCAAATCTTTTGGAGTCGCTTTCGTTTGCCGTGTGGATCCCTGAACGTCAGTGCTCTCCTCCTTCTTTGGTCGTTTCGTCGGATCATGAGGTAGCAACGCCTTTTCTCTTCCTTAGCTCCTTGCTTTGCTTCCGATAGGATTTCTCGTCTCTAGAATATATTTATTATATATATCTCGTCTATTCTGTGCAGCGAGTCCGTTTCTCATTGCCAGCTTAGTCAGTTGACAGTGACAGCTAACCCGGGGCCAAGCCCGTGGGTAAGGATCGAGGCCAAGCCTCGCGAGTGACAGCGGCAGCGATTCTCAGTGCCATGGGAAGTTGTGTGTCAGTGGATTTCTTGTCAGCTGGTTGTCAGTGCTTGTCAGCGTCAGTGGGTTCTGTTTCCGTGGCAGTTGATCTTTCAGAGCTTCAGTTTCTCGTTCTTGTCAGCCATGCGCTGCAAGAATGTTGGTGGTGGCCCCGACGACTCTCCTCCCTGTCGTCCCCCTTCCGGTCAGCGACCCGGGAAGGGGAAGCTTATAGTGCGTCGGAAGCGCTCTAGAGACGAGCGAGAGGCAGCTTAGGCCCAGGCAGTGGCAGAGGCAGCAGAGAGAGCTGAGCAGGGAGGCCGTTCAGGCGGACTCAGGATCGAGGATCAGTTGTCCCCCGACCAGAGGCGTGCAGTTGAGGAGGTTGAGTGTCGCCACGGTTCGCCGACTGGCACGCTCATGGCTGCCGGTCGTCGGACGACGTTCACCTCCCCAGGAGTCGAGCCCCAGAGCTCAACGCAGGGCCAGGCAGAGGCCGAGGCAGCTCAGGCAGAGGCAGAGGAGGCAGAGGAGGAGGTCCCTGAGGTTGTTCCCCACGCCGGTCGACCCGTCGCAGGACTACGACTACGGTGCCACCTCGGCCCGACGTACCTCTTCGGGGAGCCCGTCCTCCGTCGTGGCGTGCACCTCCGCCGATACCGCGACTTGACCTCAGGGGCGCCACCTGCTCGTAGATTCAGGCACTCCATTTAGTCCCAGTTGACCAGTGGTTTCCGAGGGAGCGTCAGGAGCAGGCAGGGGCAGAGTTCTTCACCGTCCTGCAGGAGGACTTCTACCGCGGATATAGGAACGCTGGGATCAGTCTGCGCTCTCAGCGTGTCTGTCCTCTAGAGGCGGTTGTAGCAGCAGCAGGAGAGTAGATCCGCCCCATCCTCACGTACCTACCTGGCTTCGCAGACCTTCTGGGGCGGTCTGGCTCGTACGTCGAGGACTGGGTCTTTCAGTTCTACGCCTCGCTTTGGGTGTACCCCGATCGTGAGACCATCGAGTTTGCTTTTGAGGGGGAGCACTATCGGCTGTTCTCGTCAGAGATTTGGGATTGGTTTGGACTGCAGCACTCTCAGATCCGGATCCACGACCTTTGCTACGACAGGACAGAGCCACCCCGCCGCCCTCATGGTGGTGCCCAGCCATCGACCGACCTGGTCCGCCCCTATTTCTCCGAGCCCTTCGGTGAGGGTTCGAGTCGCGCACCGAGGGATCTCACCCCTATGACTCGGATCCTCAACGAGGTACTTAGGGGGACCCTGCTTCCTCGGGTTGGCTTCCGAGAGGGACTCTCCAGACTGCAGTTGTGGCTACTCGCGTACCTTGTTAGGCAGCAGGAGTTCAACGTCTGGGACGTCATCTTGTGCGAGATGGAGGATACGATAGCAGAGGGCATCAAGGCCCGGAGACAGCTACCTTACGCTCATTGGATCTCTTATATTCTATTCAAGATAGCTGTCACTACAGGTTCACGGCCCAGTCAGACTCTCCCAGGATCCGTGACCGTGTTCCCCGAGTACAACATGAGCCAGCTTTTGGGACGCGGTCGGGATCACAGGCAGCAGCAGCAGCAGGACGCTCTGACTAGTTCATGCCAGAGGCCTGTGGTCCCAGAGACACTCCAGGAGCAGGACAAGGCCTTCAGGGCCCTCGCAGAGCAGGAGCTGGCAGACTTAGATGGTGGTGACACGTTCGTCACTGAGGACCCCACCGACAGCTCAGATGAGGACTACCAGCTCCCACCCCGTTACCAGCCCAGAGCACACGACCACCAGGCAGGGTCTAGCGGTACTGCTTCCTCCGACCCAGCTCTACTTGCCATACTAGCACGGATGGAGGAGTACCAGCGGACAGTGACTCAGGACGTCCAGCGCCTTGCCCAGGAGCAGCAGAGACTAGCACAACAGCAGGCCCTCGCTCAGCAGCAGGCACAGGAGCGGTCGGATGCTCTTCAGCGCCAGATGATGGCCTTACAGCAGCAGACCTTGAGCTTCATGGAGAGATTGGCCAGCGGACCTCCCCAGTGGCAGTGGCAGCAGCCCCCACCTCAGCAGCACCTTCAGTGGCAGCCACTAGTTCCACCTCAGTTTGGTCAGCCTCCTCAGTTCGGTCAGTCGCAGCAGCAGCTTTCGGGCCCCAGCTCCTCGCAGTTCACGAGCTTCACCACTCTAGGCGGGGCCCTGTTCTTCAGCCCGCTCCGCACAAGGTTCACTCCCAGGCCGACAAAGTCGCTCTTCGCTACGACGACTTCTGTGACACGAGACTTGTCGGCCACCTTCAGCGAGCTCACCGGGTTCCCCACTCCTGACCTTCTGGATCCGGTGCAGACGTCGACGGCTCCAGTGACTTCTACCACTGAGACCCTACCGAGCTCTGTCGCATCTTCAGAGCAGACAGAGCCAGTCCAGTCTGAGACGACCACGACAGTTCAGCCTGCGCTTTCAGTGATTCCCGAGCTTCCGCACTCCGATACTCAGGTTGACACTACCACAGAGACTGCGACTGAGCCAGTGTCAGAGTAGACCGAGCAGGCAGAGCAGTCAGTGCCGGACCCGACCCAGACCGCTTCTCCATAGCGTGCAACTACAGAGGGTCAGCAGGCTACCGGTGACTCGTCGTCTGACTCTGAGGCCCTCCTTCAGCAGTTCGAGTTCACGAAGAGGACTTCGGAGACGGCACCTGACTCGTCTGCACCACCTTCGCCCTCCGACGCTTAGTTTGGCACTTGATGCCAAAGGGGGAGAGTGGCCGAGTATAGCGATAGGGCGAGTGATGTGAGAGGGCTTTGTGTCTTTTGATATGTTATATTCACATACGCTCTTTTCTTATCGCTTATTTTGTGCATATTTATGTTATATACTTATGCTATGGATCATATGACATGTTTGTGCTCATTATGATATATTATATATGACATGTCATTTCGCTTTACTCGATTACTTGTGCTCAATTCTCATTTGATATGTATTCGAGCTCTTTTCTCTTGCACTTGCTATTCACTCTAACTTGTTGAGTGCAGGATGTTGGCATGATATGTATGAACTTGCCCTAATCACTTTCTCTTATTCTTTGCAAGTTCATACATGTCATGATTTAAAAACCTCTCTTTTCTATACTCGATCTCGTGTTGTCATCAATCACCAAAAAGGGGGAGATTGAACGCATCTTGGCCCCTAGTGGGTTTCGGTGATTGGATGAAACACAAGATTACTGTGACTAACGTGTGTTTTGCAGAAACAGGGATGAGTTAGGTCACGGTAATGGCGACGATACGGACATATGGAGTTCATGTCCCTTGGTGATGGAAATCGTTTCGGTTTTCAAAGGACGGACGAGAAGACGGTGGTAGGCTAGACTAAGTGTCGCATGGTGTTGGAGGACACTTATTTAGTCTTAGGTCTTTGTTTTTCCTTTGGCCGTACTATAAAGGGGGGCGTGAATCAGTAGCTTGACCTAGATGAGTCTATTGAGGTAGGTGTGGTGCACACTTGTTATTTCATAGCCCTAGGTAGCTCAAAGAGATGCCTTATGTCGAGAGGAACAAAAGTCGTTTTGGCTGCGTCGCGATCCGAGGTCGTTTTAGCCTTGTTATGGGCATAGACGCTGGCCAGGTGGGCACCGGACGCGTCCGATGCTCACCCCGACTAGGGTTTAGTCTGGTGCGTGGCATCGGACGCTCCGGTGTTGCCACATCGGACGCGCCCATGCCACTGTTCACGTGCGCGTGAACTGCCGCTTGCATCGGACGCTGGCATCAGACGCTGAGGGCCAGCGTCCGATGGCCATGTAGAGAGGTTCCAGTGAGGTCAAATCCACATCGAACGCGTCAGAGACATTCAAATTTCAGTGAGCTCCTGGTTTTATAACCAACCAACTTCTCCCCCCCACGAGCCAGAGACATTCAAATTTCAGTGAGCTTCTTGCTTGTTCTTGTTGTTGCTATTGCTTGTTCTTGCTTGTTCTTCATTGTTCTTCGTCTCGGGCGTCAATTGGTGATCTTCTTCGACTTCGTCATCGTCTCTTTGCGTTTAGAGGTAACTATTTTAATCTCCTACCATGTCTTTTGAATATGAGAGAAATTGGTATTGTTATATCATATTTTTTGATTATCTAAATAGAAAAATTTAGAGTTTTTTTATTTATAATTGTTTAGAAAATTAGGAATTTGCATGTAATACTTTAAAAAATGAGCATGGATATAGTAGATGGCAACCGTGACCGGGTCCTCAACCTCTCATCATCGGGATCGGAAGCGTTTGCGGCCGAATCTTCCTCTCATTGCTGATGAAGCGAATGATCTGTCTATTTTAGTTGGGATCGGAGGTGAACTAATTATGTTGTAGTCAAGCTTGTTTGAATTATTAATCAATCATGTGATGTCATGAGTGTTGTGCAATAACATGGGAAACTACTAAGTGCATGGTTGTAATATTTAATGCAGATGTTGTCACGCAATTGGATGTATAATGTCGATCGCCGCTCCAAAGAGTTCATTGCTGGCGTGCACTATTTCTTAGGTGTGGCTGAGGCAAACAAGCAGGATGGTTTCATGTGCTGCCCATGCGTTGTCTATAAGAATTTGAAAGAATATTCATGCCCAAGGACTCTTCATACGCATTTGTTGAAGTCGGGTTTCGTAACAAACTATATTTGTTGGACGAAGCATGGAGAAAGGGGGGTTGTAATGGATGATGGTGAAGAAGGTGAAGAAGAATTGACCAACGCTGATTTTATTGCTCAGTACGGTGCCTTTGATGATGATGTAGTGGGGGGAGATGGTGAAGAAGATGCGACAGCAACAGAAGATGTGACAACTGATGTTGATGCTCTTGGTGATGCCATTCGTGATGCACAAAGTGAATGTGAAAGTGACAAGGAGAAGGTCAAGTTTGAGCGCATGCTAGAGGATCATAGGAAATTGCTATATCCCACTGCTGAAGATGGCCAAAAAAGCTGGGTACTACGCTGGAACTGCTGCAATTGAAGGCAAAGAATGGTACATCTGATAAGGCATTTGGGCAGTTATTGAAGATAATGAAAAAGATGCTTCCGAAAGCGAACGAATTGCTCACCACTACATACGAAGCAAAACAGGTCGTCTGCCCTTTGGGATTAGAAATCCAGCAGATACACGCATGTCCTAATGACTGCATCCTATACCATGGGGAGGAATACGAGAATTTGGATGCATGCCCGGTATGTGAAGCATCACGGTATAAGATAAGGCGAGATTATCCTGGCGACGTAGAGGGTGAAGAACGTCCAAGCAGGAAGAAAATCCCTGCCAAGGTTATGTGGTATGCTCCTATAATACCACGTTTGAAACGTTTGTTCAGAAATAAGGACAATGCAAAGATGTTGCGGTGGCATAAAGAAGACCGTAAGGTAGACAATATGCTGAGGCACCCAGCTGATGGATCCCAGTGGAGAGCGATAGACAGAGAATTCCCAGAGTTTCCAGATGAGGCTAGAAACTTGAGGTTCGCTTTAAGTACGGATGGTTTCAATCCTTTTGCAGAGCAAAGCAGTAGTCATAGCACTTGGCCTGTTACTCTATGTATCTACAACCTTCCTCCATGGTTATGCATGAAGCGGAAGTTCATTATGATGTCGTTGCTCATCCAAGGGCTGAAGCAACCTGGTAACGACATCGATGTCTACCTAAGGCCATTAGTTGAAGAACTTCTACTTCTATGGAGCAAACCAGGCATACGCGTGTGGGATGAGTACAAACAGGAACACTTTGACCTGCGAGCCTTATTGTTCGTAACAATCAATGATTGGCTGGCTCTAAGTAATCTTTCAGGCCAGACAAACAAGGGATATAATGCATGCACACACTGTTTTGAAGACCTTGATAGTTTATTTTTGAAAAATTGTCGGAAGGTCATGTATGTTGGGCATCGTTGGTTTCTTCCTGTGGGCCACCCAGTAAGAAAGAAAGGCAAACATTTTAAAGGTAAGGCAGACCATCAAACCAAGCCTCGTAACAGAACCGGAGATGATATACTTGAAATGGTGAAGGATACGAAAGTAGTATTTGGAAAGGGACGGGGCAGCGAACCTGTTCCCAAAGACGCTTCGGGACACGCACCCATGTGGAAGAAGAAGTCCATATTCTGGGAGCTACCCTACTGGCATGTCCTAGAGGTCCGCCATGCGATCGATGTGATGCACCTGACAAAGAACCTTTGTGTGAACCTGCTTGGATTCATGGGTGTCTACAGAAAGCCTAAGGATTCACTTGAAGCACGACAGGACTTGCAGCGCATGAAAGAATGAGACAACTTGCATCCGGAGAAGACAGATGACGGGCGCCAGTACTTAAGCCCTGCTAGCTACACTCTTAGCAGAGAAGAAAAGGAAAACATGTTTGAATGCCTTAACAGCATCAAGGTCCCATCTGGATTCTCCTCCAATATAAAGAGAATAATTAATGTGCCAGAGAAGAAGTTCCAAAACTTGAAGTCCCATGACTGCCATGTGCTTATGACCCAATTGCTTCCTGTTGCTCTAAGAGGAATTCTACCTCCACATGTACGTCTAGCCACCGTGAAGCTATGTGCATTCCTCAATTCAATTTCACAAAAGGCAATCAATCCAGAGGAACTTTCTACTTTGCAGAATGATGTCGTTCAATGTCTCGTCAGCTTTGAGTTGGTGTTCCCTCCATCCTTCTTTGATATCATGACACACCTCCTAGTTCACCAGGTCAAGGAGATCATTATTCTCGGTCTTGTGTTCCTACACACCATGTTCCCATTCGAGAGGTTCATGAGTGTCCTGAAAAAAATATGTTCATAACCGTTCTCGGCCTGAAGGAAGCATCGCCCAGGGCTACGGAACAGAGGAGGTCATAGAGTTTTGTGTGGACTTTATTCCAGACCTTGACCCGATTGGCGTTCCCGAATCGCGACACGAGGGCAGACTCAGTGGCAAGGGAACACTAGGGAAGAAAACATATATCGGTACGGGAGACGATTACTTCGATAAAGCACACTACACAGTTCTACAGAGCTCCTCATTGGTAGATCCATATATCGAGGTACATAAGGATTTCCTTCGATCCAAGTGGCCCGGGAAGAGTGAATCTTGGATTACACGTCAGCACATGCAAACCTTCGGCGATTGGTTGCGAAAACAATGTCAGGGTGATGACAACATAGATGAGCAGCTTTATTTGTTGGCCAGACAACCATCGTGGCATATCAGCATGTACAAAGGGTACGAGATCAATGGGAATACATTTTACACAGTAGCCCAAGACGCAAGGAGCACCAACCAAAACAGTGGTATACGCGTGGATGCCACGGATCCAAATGGGAACAAACAAACATATTATGGCCGCATACATGACATATGAGAACTAGACTACGCGCATGATTTTAAAGTCCCTTTGTTCCGGTGTAAATAGGTCAAGATGACCGGTACCGGAGGTGGGGTAACAGTCGACAAGGAGTATGGGATGACATCAGTGGACCTCAACAATATTGGGTACAAAGACGAACCATTTGTCCTTGCCGCAGATGTGAGTCAAGTGTTCTATGTGAAAGACATGTCTACAAAACGAAAAAGAGGGTAAAATGACAACTCGATCGTCAACGAGCCAAAGCGCCATATAGTTCTTTCAGGGAAAAGAAACATTGTCGGAATTGAGGACAAGTCAGACATGTCAGGTGATTATGAAAGAGATGATCGAATTCCGCCATTCAAAGTGAACAAAGACCCAAGCATTTTGTTAAACAATGAGGAAACTCCATGGTTAAGGAATGATCATAACCAAGGAACGTATGTCAAGAGGAGGTTCACAGTTGTGCCCGCTTAATAGTGGGTTGTAAATATATTATGTAATAATTAATTAATTAAGACTTCATTTATTTGATAATAGATTTATATATATATTTAGTAGTACTAATCATTGATTTATGTGCTTCTCTAGATGTGAATCATCAAAATACATATAAGAAGATACTAAAATTTAACATTTTCTTCTGTAAACTAAAGCAAAAAGAATCTCTTACTAATTTTTAAAAGAAAGTATATCAAATATTAAATTTTCTGTTCAATTAGAAAGATTTAAGATATATTTAAAAAAACTAAATTTAAAAATCTAAAACTACTGCATCTGTCGCGTAGAACAAAATTGGGCAATGATTGTTTAGGTTTTAAACAAAAAATTAACGTCCTTATGATATGACAATAAATTTTCTATTGAAAGCCAACAATTTTTAAAATTTAAATTGAACATTACATTTTGCATTAACCAAATATGAATGGTTATTTACATTTATATTCGTTATTATAAAAAAAGAAAAGAATTTATGCTACAAAATTTTCTACTATACAATAAGGTTAAAGGATATACAACTGTTATTTTTAAGTAATTTTATGCCTAATGTTCAATTTACTATGCAATTAACAAGAATTACAACATATTTATATAGTGGAAACTTAATACAAAACCCAAAATACTGAAAACTCAAAACTGTGGCGGAAAAAAACCCTTTATTTCCGGGGCGTACTACGCACCGGGACTAAAGAACCCTTTAGTCCCGGTGCGTAAGACGGCCCGGGACTAAAGGTCCAACCCTTTAGTCCCGGGTCTTATTACGGACCGGGAC
The DNA here is from genome assembly GCA_009763385.1 of Coix lacryma-jobi var. lacryma-jobi. Classification (NCBI taxonomy): domain Eukaryota; kingdom Viridiplantae; phylum Streptophyta; class Magnoliopsida; order Poales; family Poaceae; genus Coix; species Coix lacryma-jobi. The sequence goes on along the minus strand of CM019830.1, from coordinate 118,602,233 downwards.
TAAAGACCCTTTAGTCCCGGTGCGTACTTTAGTCCCGGTGCGTAATACGCCCCGGGACTAAAGGCCCTCCCTGGTATATAGGGCACAAGGCACAGTGCCCTCCCATCTTCTCCAGATCGACGCGCGCAGTTGCCCCGCCTCCGTCCGAGCCGCCGCCCTCGAGCCTCTGTCCGCGCCATCGAGCTCCGCGCCGCCGTCCTCCTCGCCGTCGAGCTCCACGCCGCCGTCCTCCTCGCCGTCGATCTCCGCGCTGCCATCCTCCTCGCTGTCGAGCTCCACGCGCCGCCGTCCTCCTCGCCGTCGAGAGCTCCGCGCCGCCGTCCTCCTCGCCATCGAGCTCCACGCCGCCGTCCTCCTCGCCGTCGAGCTCCGCGCCGCCGTCCTCCTCAGCCTCACTCTGCCCTCCGCGCCGTACAGCGTCGTCCTCGCCGTCGTACTGTCCGCGCCACGCCGTCCTCCTCGCCGTCGTGTCCGCGCCGCCGTCCTCTGTGCCGCCGCCGTACGGCCAGTGCGTGTGTGTGCGTGTATGTCCAGTGTGTGTGTGAGTGTGTAAAAAAAAGAAATGAAAAAGAAATATATACCTATAATTAAATAGATATATAGAAATATATATATATATGTATTTAGAAATAGATATATATACCTACGAATATGAATAGATATATATGTTTTTTAACCTAACAAATATATGTTCGACCTGTAGTCCTGGTGACCGCTCCACCGACCTCGCCGCCGTCCACTGTCATCGTCCGAACCGTCGTCATCCTCGCTGCTGTCCGCCGTCGTCGTTCCCGTCCACGGTGTGTAAATCACGTGACAAGGATATGTCATGTATTTATTACTCTTAGAAATATGTGTTCATACATAATCATGTGTCATGTTGGAATGCCATAGAAAATCATATGCCATGTTGGTGGATATGTTTAAACATGTATTTACACTTAGAAATATTTTGACAGATATGCTTCTTCGTGTTTTTTTAATGTTCAATTGTTGGCGATTACATGTCACCTAAAACTCGAAACCCTAAAACCCGAAACCCTAACCCTAAACCCTTAAACCTAGAAACCTTAAACCCTAAACCCTGAGACCCTAACCCTAAACCCTCAAACCCCGAAACCTTAAACCCTAAACCCCGAGACCCCAAACCCTAAACCCTTAAACCCCAAAACCTTAAACCCTCAAACCCCAAAACATTAAACCCTAAACCCCGAGACCCCAAACCCTAAACCCTTAACCCCTAATTAAACCCCTAGTTTTCAGGTTTCGTTTCACATACATGTATAAAGCTCCTCTAAGTGTTCGATCATATTATATATATATATATTAATATTCCCAAAAATGGCCGACCCAAATGAGAACATGATGGAGGAGGAAATGATGAATATCATCGCCGGCGACGATGACGGGAGTCAATACTTATTGAATTACGAAGACATGACCATGCATGATGAAAATCCTCCTGAACAACAAGTTGAGATGGCAGAAGGCAATACAGGCGAGGTACATATACAATATGTCGTGTTAGGGTTTACATTTACTTTATTACTTGATTAGGTTTTATGTCAACTTGTATTAGGGTTTCATCTTCGTGTCTTTACCTATATGTAGCCCTCTGGATCGACGTCTGCGACAGGGCAGAGCAGACCAAAACGAGGGCCGAAGAGGCCGTTGAAGGGCCGTCATGTAATCTCCGAATTCGATATGGCTACAGGCCAACCACTAGGACCCCATGCAAAGAGATATGTCTTTCAGTGTGGGTTCCTTATGAGAGATCGGATTCCGATAAGTGCTCGTTAATGGAAACAGAGGCGAAATGCTCCCGAGATCAGTTATGTCTCCAATCTTGACAAGCAGCTAGTCTGGGAGGACCTCCTTAGCAGCTTCTCGTTCGACACGAATGATGAGGAGCTGCTGAAGCGAATTCAGGAGTGGACAATGAAGAAGATGGCCACACTTTTTCAGGACTGGAGGAAGCACTTGTATCACAAGTTTGTGCTGAGGAACGAGACGCCAGATTTCAACTCTATGGCGTATGTCAAGATAAGGGCCGATTGGGATGAATTTGTATAGTACAAAAGATCACAAGAGAGCGAGGCCTGGGTCAGAATAAACAAACAGAATGCAGCTTAGAAGAAATACCACCATCATTTAGGATCAGGTGGCTATAAGACTGCCCTTCCAAAGTGGGAGAGACAAGAACAGGAGATGCTTGCCAGGGGGGTAGTCCCAGAGACAATAAGAAGAAATTGGAGTGAACGGTCCAGGAATTGGTTCTACGCTCATGGGGGAACCATAAACCCTAATGACAGGGAGCTTGATTGGGGTCCACAAATTTCAAGAGCAGCACAGAGGCTAGTTCAAGCACGAAGTGCGGTGTTGGCTGGCGAGTTCAAGCCCAACAGAGAGAAGGATGAACTCATGTACGCGCTAGAGAATCCTGAGCACAGTGGGCATACGAGAGGCTTTGGGGCTGTTTTGTGGCTACATTCCTTCGAAGCGGATCGAGAAACTTACAAAAGCCACCAAAGAAAGAAGGACGGGGAGGCAGAGCGACTCTTCAAGTTGGAGGAGTATGTTCTTCAAACACAAGAGCGTGAGAAATCTCGTGAAGAATGGATGCAGGAGGAAATCAAAAGGCAAGTGCAAGCGGCACTTAGTCAAATGACGAGTGGGCAAGGTACATCATCACAGCATCCTCAAGCGAACTTTAGCCCCCCAGGTCAGATGAAAAGTAGTTGCGCCTCCATGGAAGTACCAACCATTCAAGATGACTCCAAGCTACGCTTCCCCATGGATGACGTTAAAGAACCTTTTACTACTTGTGAGCTACACATTCCAGATGGAAATGCCACGAAAAAGGTGGCTGTCGGTGTTGTAAACCCTATCGACCGCACAAGAACACCAAGAATCCATGGTCAACCAGTGCCAGCCGGATACGCTAGTGTTTCGGTGGTTAGGGTTGAGACAGGTTGTGGCAGCGTGGCACTGGAAATCGAAGAGGGAGATGGGGAGAAGACTTTAGGTGAAGCAGAGAAGACATTTATTTGCTGGCGCAAGCGCTTCATTATTATTCCTGGAGTGTCACCGCCGCAACCTCCTCCTACTGATCAAGATCCTCACCATAGGTAGTGTGCGCGTGAACGAGAAACAATTTTTATTACACTAACTTCCTATATGTATATATTAGTTGGATGCTCACATCATTCGTTGTTTTGTGTAGCAGGAACTATAGTCCAGTTCGTCATTATTCCCCAGCGCATCAGAGTGCTACGGGCGGTGACGATGTGTTGGAGGACACGGCTTCAACCCCATCTCCTACACAAAGATCTCCAACGCGGGCTCCAACACCGCCACCGGCCCCAACATCTCCTCCACCACGGGCTCCAACGCCACAACCTCCACCGCAGGCTCCAACGCCGCCACCGGTCCCACCATCTCCTCCACCGCGGGCTCCAACGCCACAACCTCCACCGCGGGCTCCAACACCGCCGCCTCCACCGCGCGGCCCTAAGAAGCGATCCGCCGCCACAGAACCAAAGGCCCCACCTCCAAAGAAGAAGGCTCCTGCATCAGGAAAAAAAGCCCAAGAGAAATTAGCTTATGAAAAGACTGATGAGGAGTTAGAAATTTCAGTGAAAAAAGATGTGCGGAATTTTTTAGAGGAATCAAAGGCCGCTACTAAAGCGAAGATGAACCCGGAGCCACGTTACCTCTTGTTAAACCCACGGGAGTTAAGGAAAAGGGTGGACCAACTTAATATCAAGATGCGTGAAGCCCGAAAGGCTCCGCGAAAATTAGATTACGAACGCTCTGTTTTGAAGTCCGCAAAAGAACAACAATCCACCAATAAGAAAGTGGGAAAGGGTGTTCCACAGCTCGGGGAAACATCAAGACCTTTATCCCCGTTAGTTGTGCCAAATCAGTATGGTTCAAACATGGGTAGAGTACAACAGAAATCTGGAGAGACCACTTTGTCTGAGATGGACTCAATTGAAAATTTTTTCATTGACAGCGGTCTCACATACAACACGATTCACAATATTGCTACTGGGCTGGAGTTTCCACAAGCGAAAGTAGTTGATGAATGGAGGAGAAATTTTACACCGGGCAGGAGTCTAATGAACCCCAATCACTTACATGTACTTGGTACGCAGATGTTTGCAATCAACAAATGGTGCATGGAGGCTTCTAAAGACCCAAATGTCAATTGGATTTCTGTCCGAATTCGGAACCATCACTACTTCCGTGGCGATGACCTAATCTTAGTCCAGATGGAGGAATTACATCAGCTATGTCATATGGATGCACTGGACAAATCGCTCCTTAGCTGCTACTGTTTGTAAGTGTTTCTTTTATAGTTTTCATTGAACTCTCTAGTATGTGCATATAGTACGTAGTATTCTTACACACATACTTATGGATCGACTCTCGATATTTTGCAGGTATCAGATGACTCAGCTCAGAGATAAACACGACAATTCTGTTGGGTTTGTTGATCCATATGTTGTTTTCAAGGCTCCAAACCCTTCAGCGACTTGGAGCGATGAGTCGTGTACAAATCTCATGAGGTTCTTCGTGAACCAAAAAGATAGAGAAAGAATTCTCTTCCCATACAACTTTAAGTGTGTGAGACATATATAGTTAATAATAAGTATGTGCACATTTTATTTTACTTAACCCTAATAATATATATATATATATGAATCATGTGTACGATGAACAACTTTCACTGGATATTGATGGTCATCGATCTCAAACACAGCAATGTGTTAATCTATGACTCGTTGAGCAAACCGCAAGAAGATTACCAAGATATGATAGACATCCTCCAAAGGTAATTTTTCGATCCCTACCTTGCATGCTTATAGTATAGACTAAGCTTGTATATGTATACTAATTAAATAATGATCCAACTATTAATGTCTCATTGGCCGGATTAGGGTTTGGGAAAAATTCATTCCTCGGGAACATATGAGTCAGTGTAAGGCCCCACTTACAATAAAGCCACGACTACCAGTAAGTTTACACCTTCGTCAATGTACGTGTATCTTTATTATATCATGTCATATATCATATCTTTACGAGATGAATCTTTTCATTCTACAGTAGATTTTGAGACAAGAACAGGGCAACAACTTGTGCGGATTCTATGTTTGCGAGTATATGATGATAGAATCAAATAGAATTCCTGAAGAAATCATCAAAGTACGTAACATGTTTCTTTTCATTTTTTATATACTTAATATTGATAATATAGATATAACTAATACCTTCTTTAATTCTAATTGAAGACTGACTGGTTGAAGCAAAAAGTGATCCTACAAGGCCAATTGAAAGCAATACAAGAGACAATAGCAGGATTTCTTCGGGAACAAGTCATAAATCCAAAGGGCGAGTTCTACTATAATACCAACGAGAAGTTGATTCCAAACAATGATGATCATTTGTATGCTCTGTAGATCTTTAGATGGAGTACAACTTTTAATAGGTTTACAGTACTAACTTTGGAGTACAACTTGTGTAGATATATATTTGGACAACTTCTATATATATATTTCTTGTAATAATTTTATGTACATATATTTATATATATATATGTAGTTCTATAGTTCAATTATATATGCATGCAATAAGCTTATTGTGTTATGCTGCTAATATATATAAATTATATATATTAGCAGCAAAGAATATATATTGGAAAACCTATTAAATAAATAAACAAAACTGAAAACAAAACTGAAATGAAAATAAAAAGGAAAAAACCAGGGGGATCCTGTTGACACTTACTAACGTCGTTACTAAGAATGGACCTTATGATCCATCCCCGGCAACGGCGCCAGAAATGCTTGTTGGTATTTCTTAGCGTAAGCAGAAGAATCCGCAAGCGCACGGAATTACCGTTGTAGCACTTCACCCGGTGGTATTCAGGGTATCGTATTTCCACGAGGAACGGAGGTATTTCTTCTATCTAGTTCGTCCAAGGACAACACAAGGGTAGAGAAAGAGAGGGGAATAGAGACGGATCGCTAAAGCTTTACTGTCTAAAGATAGATAAACGTTACTTCTACTTGTTCACTTCGGGCACCGGCTTATACCTGGTCTGCCACGTAACTCCAGCCTTTGTGTAGCTCTACGCCGTAACCGAACGTGGGGAAAACTAAGGGCAAACAGGGCTGTCACCACCTGCCGCCGATCCCTCACCCATGGATTACGAGGCAAACGAAGGTGAACCCTAGCCTAGACACCACGTCTACGCTATTGATCACTACTCTAGCGTTGCGCAGGAACCCCTCCAAATGATTCAGAGGTTCCTCTACTAGAGTATCCGCTACGAGAATGGACGATGAACCCGCAAACAAGAAGAGATAAAGTTTATCTAATCAAAAGAACAATAATACTGTAGAAACCACGAACACTTACTATGTATGGATCCCGATGTGGGTACAAGGTAAGGGCTCGTCGAGGTACAAGCTCGGGGAGAGACCGACAAGCTCGGTACTTCCCCGCTCTCTTCCCTCACATCTCACTCTCCAACTCTAGAAAGCTACTAGGGCATAGCCCTAAGGAGTGGGGATCTACTCAAGAGAGAGGTGCTCTTCTATTCCTTTGTGTGTTGTTTTTTGAGAGGGGATCTAGGCCTTCTTAAATAGGCTAGGAGGGGGTGGAACCACTCCTAGACTAACAATATGGCACTAATCGGCACGCGGAAATGCCTTAGGGAGGAGTCAACACACCGCCTCACCAAGTTTGGGCCAAAACCGATGTTCTGGGGGGCGGTCGCCCCCCTGGGTCGGCCGCCCCATGGTGAGCCCAAATCAGGCTGGGCTTTCACGAGCACATGCGTCTCGCCGTTAGCTTTCCGTGGACTGGTGGTGATTCAAAATCGGAGTTCGGATGAGCCCGTGGCGCCCATTTTACTGAAGCAAGGTCCTGCAGCCCGCGTAGGGTTTGGAGTTGGTTTGGGCCTTCACCACATGGGTTCTTTGTTGGGCATTTTGGCCTATGTCTGAGGCCTGGATTGCTTGGTAAGTGGGCCACTTGGTATTTGTGTTGCATAATGATGTTTTATGTATTATTTTCCATCCCTTTATATGCATTTCCACCGATGTATGCCTGCAAGCGAATAGTCACCAAAACTCATGGAATGTATTAGTGTAAAGCCCTATTCACTAGTCTTGGGAATATTTTTATATATTTTTATAATAAAGTTGGTGGTATAAAATATGAGTTAAGGACCACCAACAAACTCCCCCACACTTAGCCCTTTGCTCGTACTCGAGTAAAGATTAGGACTAAGATGGGTCATCTCTCTGATATGTAACCTGCATACAAGTTATTCCAAGCTTCACCTGCACTTATGAACTCTGAAGTGTCTACCATGATATCTTGGGTGATTGAAAAATGGAACAACATGGATTCAAATCCCCTTGCATCAATCAATTCAGAAACTTGGGTTTTCATTTTGAAAATGTAAACCATAGCTTAGCTCCTCAAATGATTCTCTCAAATCGCTCATTTATGTGTTTAGTTCCTCACCAAGGCATACCAAAGTGTTGCCTTCTTTCTTTCCTCTTCCTAAAAAGCTTTTGTGGAGTTTGGGTAGGTAAAGATATGTAACACCTCTGGTGTTTAATCTGTAATTAACCTGACATGTCATCATCCTTAATCATTAATCTTTGCTTGCCATGCATTTGTGTTGCTTAATTGCTATGCATTGATCCATTTTCAAAAACCCTAAGTGCCCAAATCTCCCTATAAGGGCAAAATGGTAATTTCACTTCTATGTCTAGTTCTATGTATTTCTTATTCAGATTTGTGCTCTGATGTTTGTTGAGTTAATCAAAGTTCAAAATTCAAAAGAGAATTGGTTTTCCTTTTGTAAAAACCCTAATTTCCAATTTATAGTTTTACCCCTCTTTTATTAATTCAAAAACTAATCAAAATTTGGGGTTAGTTCAAAAAGCAAAGTTCTAGATCTGATCAAGATGAGCAACTTTGGTATTTACAAATTTTCAAGTTTCCATACAAAATTTGAAGTAATTTCAAATTCATTCAAACTCCAGTTTTTGTCCCTTTTTGAGTTTTCAAAATTATTTCAAAAACCAATGAGTTTCAGAAAAAGTGTGCATTAGCAAAGTTGTAGGTTTTGACAAAAGAAACAACTTTCATATCTGCAGATTTTCAAGTTTCGGTTTAAAATCCAAAGTAATTTTGAATTTATTCAAATTTCAAAAGCATTCCTTTTTCTGATTTCAAATATAGTTCAAAAACTGTTTGGATTTTGAAAATGTTCATATTGACAAAGTTGTAGACCTCTTTTTTCTGCACAACTTTGGTATTTTGAGTTTTTCCTGTGCACTTCAAATTTTGGGAGAAATTTGCAAAATACAGAAAGTCAAAACCTAAACCTAGCCCTGTTCATCCCCTACCTCTAGCCGGCACAGAGCAGGGGGGGGGGGCGGTTATGGCGCCTCGCTGGCGCTGCGCACGCCGCGTGCCTGGCGGCCGCACGCGCGCCTCCAACCTGCCGCCGCTGACCCCGTGATCATTTCGCACCCGCTCGCGAGCGCTGACCCTCGTCCCCGTCCCCTACAGTGCCCAGGGCGTCGCCGCCGCGTGGCCGTCACCGGCGAGCCTTCGCCCAGGCCCTGGGTGCACGCCCGTCCTCCCGCCGGCTTGCAATCGAGTGCGCACGCCTCGGCCGAGCTCATCCACACCATCCGGTGCTCTCTACCGTCCCCGACCGTGCCTATAAAAGGGACCGCCGGAGTCCGAGCTCCTCACTCGTCTTCGTCGTCGTCGCCAGCCCACTCCGAAGCTCCCGCCGCCCAACCAACTAGCCCAACAGCTCCGTCTTGAGCTCGTGAAGCTTCCCCACCCCTCAATTTGGTCTCTACCGCCTCCTATCGCCCGGCGTAGCTCGCCGTTCCCATCTCCGGCGAAAACCCGGCGAGCTCGGGTTCGTCAAATACTACCTCTCCGGCCACGATCATCTTCCCCTGACCCCTGTGTCAGCTTCCTTGGCTCCGCGCGACTCTAACGAGGCCCTTGCGGTCTCGTGTGTTGCGCAGGGTCGTCGGAGCGCCGATCGCCGCCGTGAACCGTCCGCCGGTCACCGTCGACCACCCTCCTCCGTCCATCCCCTCACCTCGCCAAGCCCCTTAATCAACGCCGGTGAGCTCCCTGAAGCTTCCCATGCCCTTGGTTTTGTCTGCCGAGCCTCGCCGTGCCCGGCACAGCAGCGCCGCCGCCGTCGGCCGGCCGCCGGCGATCGGGAAGAGCACAGTGTCTTTTTCCTTTTTCTTTTAAAATGTGAATAGTGTTCAGTTTTCATCTTTTTGTGTGATTTTCTGTGTAAATCCAAAAATTCTGAAATTTTGATGGTAAACTCTTTATGTCTTGATGTATTTTATAAAAATATGAAACTTGGTTTTTGTGCAAAAATTTGAAAATGAAAAATCTCCCTTTTAATTAAGAAATGAATGGTTTTGGATTTTTGGAGAGTTATTTATAGCTCCAAAAATCTTGAGAAAATTTTTGTGAGCTAGTTATGCCATTCTGAGCCTCTGGTAAAATTTTGAAGTCATTTAGAGCAAGTTGATTTTTGAGCATTTATTTAAATAGTTGAATAGTGCCTTTTCTTAATTGAATGTCTGGAATTATTTGAGCACCTTAATGAACTCCAAAAATTATGAAATTTGTTTTGCCATCTATTTATGCCATAATGATCTTATGAGATTAATTTGGTAATTTTTGGAGCAACTGCAAAAATGACCTTTTAAAATAAATTAAAGAAAATAAAAAAAATGATTAGGGTTTATATTGATTGACCTGTGATGTGACTTTTGAAATTGTTTGTTGTTCACAGATCCCACCCTCTGGTCTATGATGTTTGTGATGTCATGTTATGATGATGCATAGTTTGGTTAATGGTTTTAACTAATATTGCTAAAAGAAAGAAATAATAACTCTATGTCCTTTATAGAAAATTCTTATATTCTTGAATCAGTAGAATTGTCTTGCACCTTATTGTTCATGTCAGCATTCTCATGAGCATACATCATTGCATCCGTATAGTGACCGACGAAGAAGGTACCAGAGTCGAGGCCGCTGTTGACGAACCTACTCCCGAGGCGACCCCGAGCTCCGACACCTACACCACCAACCCCGAGTCCGTTCTTTTTGCTCTTCAAGGCAAGCCCCGGTGCATTTAACCTTGCCTTGCTTTTATAAAAGTTTACTTGAAATGTTTTGAGTTAAACTACTGCATTAAGTTATAGGAGTTGTGTGACGACCTATTACTTGCATTATTTACCTCCACCAGAAGATCCACCCACCCTGTTTTAAAAACTATTTGCAAAATGCTTAGTGATGCTATGCAATAGATTTGCAATAGAATACCAATTACAAAAGTGTGCTCACTTAAGGAATGTTTATGGGAATTTGGTCTTACTCCCCGGCTGTTGGCTAGGTATCTGATCCGTACCTTGTCAATAGCGAGGAGAGGTTGTCTGAGCGTACGGTGCCGTCATGTTGTAGTCCGGGACTCAACAGTTGACACCGACCGGGACAGGGTTGAAAAACTGACAGGACTATTACGCTCGGGTGTGATATGACCGAGGTATAGCTCTGGCTGAAAAATTAGGAACCATCCGTTTGGGGGCCTGCTGGTCAAGACTTGTAACTATTCACATACTTCGGAAAGCTCTGGCTCCGAGGACTTCTAGATTGGGGCCGACAACCGCGCACTGGGAGTGGCGAGATGGCGGAAGTAGCTTGTACCCACGTGGTCGTCGTACCTGGAATAAGTGGTGTACTATACTTCCGGGTGGCGTAGGACCGGTCCAATCTGGGAGGAATCGTGGTAGACGAGTTGGCATATGCAAGCTTGGGTGCTACATATGCAGTGTGGATAGGGATCCTCAGCTGAGTATTATTTATCCGGATTAACGTTGCTCCTCGGTTATGGAGACTTGGTCCACTGACTGTCAACGGGGATTGGTTCATAACTAGGTATGTTTTGAAAGGATAAAATGAATCATGTAAGGATGAAGTTTTGAGAAATGCTTTTAAAACAAGTTTTCAAAAAAATGCTTTTCTTGCAAAATGCTTGACTTTGCTTAAGCCTTACCTTGACTACCCTAAGCCTCTCATTCCTGAGTCTTCTCCTTTTCTTTAGTCGGGTAAGTCTTGTTGAGTACCCCAGTACTCAGGGTTTGTTACCCATGCTGCAGGTATGTCTGAGTCGCCGATGTGTCTTGCGCCCTGCTGCGTGACCATCGTCCAGGAAGAGGCCAACGAGGCCGATGAGTAAATGTGCACCCTCGGGCTGGGTGTTACATGTATCTTTATGTTAATGTCTTCCGCTACGTTGTCTATTTTCAATTTACCCGAACAATGGTCTGTAATAATTACACTACTTATCTCATTTGAAACCTCGGTTTGTAAAACTAATGTTATTTAAGTCTTCCGCTCTGTTTATCTATGTTATTTGTGAAAATATGAAATGCTGTAACCGAAAGGTGAGATGATCCTGCGGACATCGGGCGCTAATGCAGCCCAGTGGCAAACTGTCTTAATCGTATGGATCATAAGTTCGGCTGTCAGAGGTTGACAGGGACTTGTGGGCCATAGGATTAGGACCGTTCCGTGACAGAGTGGTATCAAAGCATCTCACTTTAACGTTGCAGTGTTTTTGCGAAAACTTCCAAAGATCTTTTGAGTCCAAATAAAATTTAAACTTGACTATTTTGGTCTAAACTGCTTATCTCGTCTTGTCTTTAATTGGCAACACTAGTAGTAGGACAACATATATTAAGCCCTATATATGTTACTTAATGCATTACCTTGTTCCGTAGGAACGATTCATGCATCATGTCCTATTCACTTAAGTTATCTTAATAGTTCTCTTTAAGGTTCTTGGGGTAGAATACCTAAACCTTTTTCTTGCTAGCCTTTTTCTCATCTATCTTCTCTTGTCCAGGCATGGCTCGCCTCAAGCTGACTGCTCGCAAGTCGACTGGACCGAACGGTGTGCCGCGTCACCAGCTCGCACCCCGCGCTGGAGAGAAGACTGGTGAATCCTCCAATGGTCGTCGCTTTCCCCGCCGCACCCGTAAGAACCTGAAGGAGGAGATCAAGGATCTGAAGGCTGAGCTGGAGAACATGGAGCATGACTTCTACCTTTCCCGCCTGGAGTTCTATGAGGCACGAGCCGCTCTGGAGGAGGCCAACCAGAATGTGGTTCGCGCCATCCAGCAACGTGACGCAACTTGGGTCCGCGAGGACGTCACCAGAGCCCAGCTCCATGGACTGCAGCAGTACACCGCCCAGATTGAGCAGTTCAATGATATGCTTCATGAGGAGGTACACCAGCTGCACAACCAACTTCACCCCGTGGCTCCACCTATTGCTGAGGATCCTGAAGACGGAATAGTGGAGGAACCAGAAATGGAACAGGAGCCAGACGAGGACGAAGAAGTTGAACCTGCTGAAGATGTCCACGCCGAGGACGAGGATGAGGAGGTAGAGCCTGAGCTCATCCTCGAGGAAGAAGATGACTATGAAGACATGATCATCATCGATGACGACTAGACTCGTTGTGTCTGTACCATCTGCTTACCTAAAACCTTAGTCTAGGTTTGGGGGCGTTAGTCTGTCTATTGCCAAGTCTGGCATGTATCTTTCTTTTCGTATCTTTTCCCTTTATCGGTCTGTTATCATCTGTCAGTCACCTTATCAAGTCATCTGCCTTTGTATCAGTAAAGCTATCTATCAGTTGTTTCAGAACTTTGTCTATGAATGCTGAGTTCCAAGTTGCTTAAACAGATGCCTGTGAACACTCGCACCGGAGCCGGAGGTGCTGGGGATGACCGTCTCCCAAACCCTCCACTTGTCCCAGCTACCCTAGCAGAGGCCATTGCAGCCTTGGCCGCCGCTGCCAACCTAATGGCTCAAAACCAAGGACAGCAGAACATTCACCGTGGTCGCCACAACATCAACCAAGAGACCACCTATGTGGATTTCACCGAAACCCGTCCACCGGTCTTCACCAGGGCCGATGAACCTCTCGAAGCTGATGATTGGCTCCGCACCATGGAGCAGAAGTTCGGTCTTCTCCGCTGTACTGAAATCCAGAAGCCCCGGTTCGCTTCCCAGCAGCTTCGCGGTCCAGCAAGTGCTTGGTATGCCAATCTGTTGGCCGCCCAGCCTGAAGGTCATCAGTTGACCTGGGAAGAGTTCCGTACCGCTTTCCGTGCACATCATATCCCTTCCGGATTGATGAAGATGAAGCTTGATCAGTTCCTGGCTCTGCAGCAGAAAGACTCCACAGTGATGCAGTATGTGGGTCAGTTCAACCATCTGAGTCAGTATGCCGCAGAATACGTCAACACGAATGAGAAGAAGAGAGACTGTTTCCTGAGGGGATTGCACCCTAAAATCCGCACAAGCATGTCCAATAACCTGACCGGTTCATATCATGAGGCTGTTGACCGGGCAGTCGCTTTTGAAGAAAGCAACCGTCAGTACCAAGAGGAGAAGAAAAAGAAGAAAGCAGGATCTAGCAGCCACTCTGGCAATCACAAGCGCCAGAAGGTCATCTATCACCCTAGCCACCACCACAATCGTCCACCTTACCCTCACCAGCAAGTGGTTGTCCGTACCGCGGCTACCACCCACAACGCCAATCAACAGAGTGCCACCCAGCCGAACGCCCCAGGTGTTCGTATCACCACCCCACAAACCGCCTACAACCATCCCTGCTACAACTGCGGTCAGCTTGGTCACTGGTCTCGTGAGTGCCCAAAGCCCAAGAAGCCTGCTCCGAATGTTCAGAAGGGTCCTAGAGGACCACAGCAGCAGCAGCACCGTGTCCAGCAGCAGCATGTGCAGAAGGGCAAGTTTGTCAAGAAGCACGGACAAGTCTACTACACCACTGTCAGCGACATTCCAGAAGGGGAGCCCGTCATGATCGGTAGGTTTCCCGTTGCCAATCACCCTGCAGTTGTGTTGTTTGATTCTGGTGCATCGCATTCCTTCATCAGTCGTACATTCGTCTCTAAGCATGACATATCAATTGGGGAGTTGAAAGAAAGTTTCTGTATATTATCGCCTGGAGGGCGCATAAACACCAAGGAGGTGGTTCGCAATATACCAGTAATGTTGGGGGAACATGTATTTCCCACCACCATGATAGTGCTTCGTGATCAGGAGATAGATGTCATCCTAGGCATGAATTGGATGTGTCAGTATAAAGCCATGATCGACATCTTGAATAGAGTTGTGAGAGTGGATATTCCTAACAGTACCGCCAAACTCCTTCTCCAACTTCCAATGCCTCAAAAACCAGCAGCCACTCAAATAAATACCGCCTATGTTCTGGAAACCAGAGACATCCCCGTGGTTTGTGAATTCCCTGATGTTTTTCCTGAGGATTTGCCTGGTCTGCCTCCTGACCGTGATGTTGAGTTTGCCATAGAGCTAAAGCCCGGGACTGCTCCTATATCCCGCAGAGCTTATCGAATGCCTCCCAGAGAGTTGGCAGAACTAAAAATCCAATTACAAGATTTGTTGGACAAGGGTTTCATTCGCCCAAGCTCGTCTCCTTGGGGCTGTCCTGCAATCTTTGTAAAGAAGAAAGACAAGACTCTCAGAATGTGCATTGATTATCGCCCACTTAATGAAGTCACCATCAAAAACAAATATCCCTTGCCTCGCATTGATCTTCTCTTTGACCAGCTAGCTGGGGCCAAAGTATTCTCCAAGATTGACCTCAGATCTGGTTTCCACCAAATAAAGATTCGTCCTGAAGATATTCCTAAAACAGCTTTCACCACCAGATACGGCCTATATGAGTACTTGGTCATGTCCTTCGGTTTGACCAATGCACCTGCCCACTTCATGTATCTCATGAACTCTGTTTTCATGCCAGAGCTTGATAAATTCGTGGTCGTGTTCATTGACGACATCCTTGTCTACTCAAAAACCCCTGAACAGCATGCCGAACATCTTCGTGTCGTTCTATCTCGTCTCAGAGACCATCAGCTTTATGCCAAGTTCAGTAAATGTGAATTCTGGTTGGATCGGATACAGTTTCTTGGTCATGTCCTATCCGCTGAAGGTGTGTCAGTCGATCCCGGAAAGGTGTCAGATATTCTGGATTGGAAGCCACCTACCTCTGTTCACAAGGTCCGCAGTTTCATGGGAATGGCTGGATATTATCGTCGTTTCATCCCAGATTTCTCCAGAATCGCCAAGCCTATCACCGAGTTGTTGAAGAATTCTGTGAAGTTTGTCTGGTCACCAGCTTGTGAGCAAGCCTTCCAAACCTTGAAGAAATTGTTAACCACGTCACCAGTGCTAGCTCAGCCGAATGTCGAGAAGCCCTTTGATGTCTACTGTGATGCATCAGGCACTGGCTTGGGCTGTGTTTTGATGCAAGAAGGTCGAGTGATCGCTTATGCCTCACGGCAGCTTAAGCGACATGAAGAAAATTATCCAACCCATGATCTTGAGTTAGCAGCAGTGGTGCATGCCTTAAAGATCTGGCGTCATTATCTGTTGGGCAGTACCTGCAATGTATACACAGATCACAAGAGCCTGAAGTATATCTTCACTCAAGAAGAACTGAATATGAGGCAGACAAGATGGCTTGAGTTAATCAAGGACTATGATATCGAAGTGCATTACCATCCGGGTAAAGCGAATGTGGTCGCCGATGCACTCAGCCGCAAGTCGTACTGTAACTGCCTGGTCATAAAATCCTATGAATCTTCCCTATGTTTCGAGCTAGAAAAGTTGGGTATTGGAATGGTTCCACAGGGAATTCTGAGCAATATCAGAATAGAAACCCCTATCAGAGAACAGGTCATTGCTGCACAGAAAGATAACCCTGGAATCAAGCACATCATCGAAAAGGTCCAATCCGGAAAGGCTGATTGTTTCAGGATTGATGATACAGGAGTAGTATGGTTTAAGAATCGGTTAGTAGTTCCTAAAGTGCCTGAGTTAAGAAAGTTAATCCTTGATGAAGCACACTTGACTAGATTCTCCATCCACCCCGGCAGCAACAAGATGTACCAGGACTTGAAGCAAAGGTTCTGGTGGACAGAGATGAAGATTGAGATCGCCCGGTATGTCGCTCAGTGTGATACTTGCCAGAAAGTCAAAGCCGTGCACATGAAGCCCAGAGGAGAATTGCAACCTTTACCGGTACCTGCTTGGAAATGGGACGATATCAGTATGGATTTTATCAATGGACTACCAAAGACACCAAAAGGTTTTGATTCCATCTGGGTGATCGTGGATCGCCTCACTAAGCAAGCTCACTTCCTGCCAATCAAGACCAGTTATACCGTTCCAACTTATGCCACGTTGTACAAAAACAACATAGTGAAACTCCATGGCATACCTAAGACCATCATCTCAGATCGTGGTACTCAGTTTGTTGCAAAGTTCTGGAAGGCGTTCCATACCTCACATGGAACCAAGTTGTTGCATAGCACGGCTTATCATCCGCAGACGGATGGACAGACTGAGCGAGTCAACCAAGTGTTAGAAGATATGTTGAGAGCCTGTGTGCTCACCTTCGCAGATACTTGGGATAATTGTTTGCCCTTGGCAGAATTCTGATATAACAATAGTTATCAAGAAAGCATCAAGATGGCACCCTTTGAGGCACTGTACGGTCGCCGATGTCGTACACCCCTCAATTGGTCAGAGCCCGGAGAAAGGGAATTCTTTGGAGTTGACTTGGTAAAGGATATGGAAGAGAAAGTCAAGCAAATACAAGAGAATATGAAGATTGCGCAGTCTCGACAGAAGAGTTATGCTGACAAGAGACGCCGACCTCTGAAGTTCCAGATTGGGGATTATGTGTACCTGAAGGTCTCACCCACTAAAGGAGTTACCCGCTTTGGAGTGAAAGGGAAGTTAGCACCCCGCTATATTGGTCCGTTTGAGATTCTCGAACGTTGTGGCAAGGTAGCTTATAAGCTAAGGTTGCCCGATCATCTCTCCGCAGTCCATAATGTGTTTCATGTCTCCCAACTCAAGAAGTGTCTCCGAGTGCCTGAACAAGTAGTGGAAGTTGAAGGTGTTGAGTTAGAACCCGATCTGTCGTACTCTGAGTATCCAGTTCATGTGTTGGATCGCAAAGATCGTGTTACCCGGAGAACCACCACAAGATGGTACAAGGTCCAACGGAACCAGCACTCTGAAGAAGAAGCCACTTGGGAATCTGAAGACTTCTTGGCAAAGAACTATCCTGACTTTCTCGAATCTCTTTAGGTGTGAGGTTTCATCCTCTGTTCTTTGTAAGGCGCAGAATCTCGGGGCGAGATTCCTTTTAGGAGGGAGGGTTGTAACACCTCTGGTGTTTAATCTATAATTAACCTGACATGTCATCATCCTTAATCATTAATCTTTGCTTGCCATGCATTTGTGTTGCTTAATTGCTATGCATTGATCCATTTTCAAAAACCCTAAGTGCCCAAATCTCCCTATAAGGGCAAAATGGTAATTTCACTTCTGTGTCTAGTTCTATGTATTTCTTATTCAGATTTGTGCTCTGATGTTTGTTGAGTTAATCAAAGTTCAAAATTCAAAAGAGAATTGGTTTTCCTTTTGTAAAAACCCTAATTTCCAATTTATAGTTTTACCCCTCTTTTATTAATTCAAAAACTAATCAAAATTTGGGGTTAGTTCAAAAAGCAAAGTTGTAGATCTGATCAAGATGAGCAACTTTGGTATTTACAAATTTTCAAGTTTCCATACAAAATTTGAAGTAATTTCAAATTCATTCAAACTCCAGTTTTTGTCCCTTTTTGAGTTTTCAAAATTATTTCAAAAACCAATGAGTTTCAAAAAAAGTGTGCATTAGCAAAGTTGTAGGTTTTGACAAAATAAACAACTTTCATATTTGCAGATTTTCAAGTTTCAGTTTAAATCCAAAGTAATTTTGAATTTATTCAAATTTCAAAAGCATTCCTTTTTCTGATTTCAAATATAGTTCAAAAACTGTTTGGATTTTGAAAATGTTCATATTGACAAAGTTGTAGACCTCTTTTTTCTGCACAACTTTGGTATTTTGAGTTTTTCCTGTGCAGTTCAAATTTTGGGAGAAATTTGCAAAATACAGAAAGTCAAAACCTAAACCTAGCCCTGTTCATCCCCTACCTCTAGCCGGCACAGAGCAGGGGGGGGCCCGGTTATGGCGCCTCGCTGGCGCTGCGCACGCCGCGTGCCTGGCAGCCGCACGCGCGCCTCCAACCTGCCGCCGCTGACCCCGTGATCATTTCGCACCCGCTCGCGAGCGCTAACCCTCGTCCCCGTCCCCTACAGTGCCCAGGGCGTCGCCGCCGCGTGGCCGTCACCGGCGAGCCTTCGCCCAGGCCCTGGGTGCACGCCCGTCCTCCCGCCGGCTTGCAATCGAGTGCGCACGCCTCGGCCGAGCTCATCCACACCATCCGGTGCTCTCTACCGTCCCCGACCGTGCCTATAAAAGGGACCGCCGGAGTCCGAGCTCCTCACTCGTCTTCGTCGTCGTCGCCAGCCCACTCCGAAGCTCCCACCGCCCAACCAACTAGCCCAACAGCTCCGTCTTGAGCTCGTGAAGCTTTCCCACCCCTCAATTTGGTCTCTACCGCCTCCTATCGCCCGGCGTAGCTCGCCGTTCCCATCTCCGGCGAAAACCCGGCGAGCTCGGGTTCGTCAAATACTACCTCTCCGGCCACGATCATCTTCCCCTGACCCCTGTGTCAGCTTCCTTGGCTCCGCGCGACTCTAACCAGGCCCTTGCGGTCTCGTGTGTTGCGCAGGGTCGTCGGAGCGCCGATCGCCGTCGTGAACCGTCCGCCGGTCACCGTCGACCACCCTCCTCCGTCCATCCCCTCACCTCGCCGAGCCCCTTAATCTACGCCGGTGAGCTCCCTGAAGCTTCCCATGCCCTTGGTTTCGTCTGCCGAGCCTCGCCGTGGCCGGCGCAGCAGCGCCGCCGCCGTCTGCTGGCCGCCGGCGATCGGGAAGAGCACAGTGTCTTTTTCCTTTTTCTTTTAAAATGTGAATAGTGTTCAGTTTTCATCTTTTTGTGTGATTTTCTGTGTTGATCCAAAAATTCTGAAATTTTGATGGTAAACTCTTTATGTCCTGAAGTATTTTAGAAAAATATGAAACTTGGTGTTTATGCAAAAATTTGAAAATGAAAAATCTCCCTTTTAATTAAGAAATGAATGGTTTTGGATTTTTGGAGAGTTATTTATAGCTCCAAAAATCTTGAGAAAATTTTTGTGAGCTAGTTATGCCATTCTGAGCCTCTGGTAAAATTTTGAAGTCATTTGGAGCAAGTTGATTTTTGAGCATTTATTTAAATAGTTGAATAGTGCCTTTTCTTAATTGAATGTCTGGAATTATTTGAGCACCTTAATGAACTCCAAAAATTATGAAATTTGTTTTGCCATCTATTTATGCCATAATGATCTTATGAGATTAATTTGGTAATTTTTGGAGCAACTGCAAAAATGACCGTTTAAAATAAATTAAAGAAAATAAAAAAATGATTAGGGTTTATATTGATTGACCAGTGATGTGACTTTTGAAATTGTTTGCTGTTCATAGATCCCACCCTCTGGTCTATGATGTTTGTGATGTCATGTTATGATGATGCATAGTTTGGTTAATGGTTTTAACTAATATTGCTAAAAGAAAGAAATAATAACTCTATGTCCTTTATAGAAAATTCTTATATTCTTGAATCAGTAGAATTGTCTTGCACCTTATTGTTCAAGTCAGCATTCTCATGAGCATACATCATTGCATCCGTATAGTGACCGACGAAGAAGGTACCAGAGTCGAGGCCGCTGTTGACGAACCTACTCCCGAGGCGACCCCGAGCTCCGACACCTACACCACCAAGCCCGAGTCCGTTCTTTTTGCTCTTCAAGGCAAGCCCCGGTGCATTTAACCCTGCCTTGCTTTTATAAAAGTTTACTTGAAATGTTTTGAGTTAAACTACTGCATTAAGTTATAGGAGTTGTGTGACGACCTATTACTTGCATTATTTACCTCCACCAGAAGATCCACCCACCCTGTTTTAAAAACTATTTGCAAAATGCTTAGTGATGCTATGCAATAGATTTGCAATAGAATACCAATTACAAAAGTGTGCTCACTTAAGGAATGTTTATGGGAATTTGGTCTTACTCCCCGGCTGTTGGCTAGGTATCTGATCCGTACCTTGTCAATTGCGAGGAGAGGTTGTCTGAGCGTACGGTGCCGTCATGTTGTAGTCCGGGACTCAACAGTTGACACCGACCGGGACAGGGTTGAAAAACTGACAGGACTATTACGCTCGGGTGAGATATGACCGAGGTATAGCTCTGGCTGAAAAATTAGGAACCATCCGTTTGGGGGCCTGCTGGTCAAGACTTGTAACTATTCACATACTTCGGAAAGCTCTGGCTCCGAGGACTTCTAGATTGGGGCCGACAACCGCGCACTGGGAGTGGCGAGATGGCGGAAGTAGCTTGTACCCACGTGGTCGTCGTACCTGGAATAAGTGGTGTACTATACTTCCGGGTGGCGTAGGACCGGTCCAATCTGGGAGGAATCGTGGTAGACGAGTTGGCATATGCAAGCTTGGGTGCTACATATGCAGTGTGGATAGGGATCCTCAGCTGAGTATTATTTATCCGGATTAACGTTGCTCCTCGGTTATGGAGACTTGGTCCACTGACTGTCAACGGGGATTGGTTCATAACTAGGTATGTTTTGAAAGGATAAAATGAATCATGTAAGGATGAAGTTTTGAGAAATGCTTTTAAAACAAGTTTTCAAAAAAAATGCTTTTCTTGCAAAATGCTTGACTTTGCTTAAGCCTTACCTTGACTACCCTAAGCCTCTCATTCCTGAGTCTTCTCCTTTTCTTTAGTCGGGTAAGTCTTGTTGAGTACCCCAGTACTCAGGGTTTGTTACCCATGCTGCAGGTATGTCTGAGTCGCCGATGTGTCTTGCGCCCTGCTGCGTGACCATCGTCCAGGAAGAGGCCAACGAGGCCGATGAGTAAATGTGCACCCTCGGGCTGGGTGTTACATGTATCTTTATGTTAATGTCTTCCGCTACGTTGTCTATTTTCAATTTACCCGAACAATGGTCTGTAATAATTACACTACTTATCTCATTTGAAACCTCGGTTTGTAAAACTAATGTTATTTAAGTCTTCCGCTCTGTTTATCTATGTTATTTGTGAAAATATGAAATGCTGTAACCGAAAGGTGAGATGATCCTGCGGACATCGGGCGCTAATGCAGCCCAGTGGCAAACTGTCTTAATCGTATGGATCATAAGTTCGGCTGTCAGAGGTTGACAGGGACTTGTGGGCCATAGGATTAGGTCCGTTCCGTCACAAGATATGAAGGCATACTTACTCCGCATATTTTGCTAAGTCAAATTTCGGATCCGAGGAGAAAGATGCCATACCCTTAGATCAAGAAGTGCAAGTGTGGGGAACATATATGTATATATATATTTTTTTGAACTCCTTTGTCATGCTTCTCTCTCCCCCTTTTTTTAGAAACTTATGAAAATATGGGCTATCTTTATTATTATTTTTTTTAGAGAGAGGCGGGCATCGAAGTACCCATTGTTTTCTCATTTGGACACTTGTCCATTTTTTTCTGCTCTCTCATTTTTTGGCACATGCTTCTTTGGCATGGCATCTTTTTCTCTTTTCTTCATGCTTTTTGGCATGGGATTATTTTTTTTCATAGCCCATATTTTGCAAAAGTAAAAAGGAATTTTGGGAAGAGAGGTTCATAACACAAGTGGTGGAGTTTTTATTTTGGTGGAATGGAAAGACATGTTTTTGCGTAACTCTTAGTGCAAGAGTTAGTATTTTTTATGTGGGTGTACGTGAATCTTGATCTTAGGGGCATGATAAGTTTCTCAACAAGGCATCAACAAGACTTGACAAAACTCAATGCAGTAGTAAGTTGCAAGTATTTGGAGGTTTTAAAATCTAACACTAGATATGGCTTTGGTAGGAATTTTCATATCATTGAGGAGCATGCTATTTGAACTTTGTTTTTGTAAAATAAATCCCAAGTTCTTCACATGAAAGAGCAAGGTTCATTTTCATCCTACTATATCTCATATTTCAATTACTTAGATAGCATGGGGTCCCTATGAAATGTGTTCACAAGTTATAGGAATATTAGCAAGGAATAAAGAGTATGCAAATTTTATCAAAGAATAACTTGGAGATGACATGTCAAAAGTTTTGTCTTGTTAATTTGTTTAGTTTTAATCTTCAAAACATGGGAGATGTGAGGATAGAGTTTTGCACAAACCATCGTTTGAAGATGAAGGAGTTTACGATGAGTTAGAAATGATTTGACCAACCCGGAAGTTAAGTCAATCCATTCTAAAACCTTTTACCTTGTCCTTCTCCATGTTGGGTTTCTCGATGTTGTGCAAAGTGTTGGGGAGATCTCAATTGTGTGAAAGGTTATACTTGGGAGATCTCCCCCACACTTATTCTTGTACCTGTTTATTGAAACAAAACAAAAGAAACAAAAAGAAAGGCTCTACCAGTTTGAAAACTGGGAAGGCTCAATTTTATTATGAAAAACCTTTTTTTTATTTTTATCATTTAGGAAAACTCTCTCTTTTTTTTTTAGGATAATCCGGGGTATCTCCCGGCAGTGCTTAAGTTATAGTCTTAAGCTCGACCTTGGGAACTTCATCTTGCAGCCTACAGTGGTGGTGTAATTCCTAGTTCACCACCAAGTATTTGGCATTAATACTCAAGCTGCAAGGTTAGCACCACCATGCAATTACGGGATTTGCAATGTTTGTGATAAACATAAGCATCCACAACCATTCTCTTAAAGAGTTTGACAACGAGAATCAAGAGAAGGTTGTGATCCTCGTAGAAGCATGTGGTTTGAAGCAAAACGAACTCTAGAGAACCTAAAAGTGAGCATGTGACATGAGGGATCTCAAAAGAGAAGTTATCATGCTCATTAACAGATTCTTGCTTGGTTTCTAGAGTTGTTGCTTCACACATGTCCATGGCATGAAAGTTTCCGCACTGGAAAGATCTATCAAGAAAGACGAGCGTTGATACTTGACTGCTGTCGAGAACAACGTTATGATGGCCAGAGGGACATGGATTAAGCTCGAGCGAGGATGGTACTGGACGTATCGTTTCACAAGGATGAGATTGAAACTCAAATGAAACGCACGGAGCTATGCATTTTACTACCTCGCATGAGTTAGCGTTGGGCTGCTCCTTCGCCTTTGGATTTGCGGAACTAGCGATAGACTCGGCGGAAGTGATTGCTCCCAACTGTTCATCAGGGCCCCCACGGAATGGTTTCTCTATGGAAAGTTTTTCGAAAGGGTGGCCTAACAGAAGTTCGAATTCGAGGATGTCGTAGATATGAAAATCTAGGTGAACCACGTTTTTGTTTATTTCAAAAGGTACGGCCTTAGCAACTCCACAACACTCCCAGAGAAACCCTGGCGGACCTTCAAAGAGTTTGTCGGTCGGGATTAGCGGAGTGTTACCCAAAAGAGATTCCGCTAAGAATTTTGACATGATATTTGTTCCGACCGATGGGTTGTGAAGAGCATCGACAATTGTTCCCCTAAATGTGCAAGATATGGTCATGGAGGGTGAAAGAATCCGAATTACATCAGAATAACGTTTCACCTCCACTAACAATTCTTTTGATGGCTCTATTTTAGGGGACACTTCATATGTCGAGCATTTTTCGTACCTACGAAGGTTCGTGATTCTGTCATAATCCTCGAATTTAATTGCAAACTCCGAAGGATAAAGCATTATCGGTGTTTGCAGCTCGGGTGAGGGCTCAAAAGTCGAATCTATGTATGGCAAAGTTGTTGATTTGACTAATGAGGGCTCCTCAAAACTTGACATGCCCTTGTTTTGGAGAGGTTTTGGTTCTACAACGGGAGAAGTGTGCTTCTCTAGGAAGTGTGCTTCTCTAGGAAGTTATCAAGGATTTTTCTCTGTTCCGTTGTAGATTTGCTTGAAAACGACCCTCCAGCAGCCCTGTCAAGGACTGGGGCAGCATCTTCATCTAGACCCGTAGAAAAGAGATGCAATTGCACGCTCTCGGGTAAAGACATGTTTGGGCTAGCGTGTAGTATCGTCAAATACCTGGCCCAGGCTGCACCTATAGACTCCTCATCTTGCTCGAAATGGAGGATTTCCTTTGGTATAGAGGTGATACGGGATCTAGGGAAGAATGCAAGATAAAACTTGTTTTTAAGTTCTTCCCAATCCCCATTCACACTTTCTACGACATTAGCGTACCATTATTTCGCCTCCCCATTGAGGGAAGACGAAAACAATTTCCACTTAATCGTTTCTTTTGTCATGCCTGGGATGCTTAGGCATGAGCAAATTTCCTCAAGATCTAGCAAGTGGTTAAAAGAATCTTCATTATGAAAACCAGAGAAGTGTAGTGCCCGAGCTATGGATTTTAAATAAGGGTGGAGTCCATCATTGGATGAAAGTTTTGGAGAAGGTTTTGGCTCGACGAACTCCTCCTTTGAAGCGGACGGATTTTGAATTGGAGTGGTTGGCTTCATGATAGAAAAGGTAAAAAGAAAATATTTTTGGTTTTTATAAAAAGGGATACAGAGACGAGGATGAACTAGGTTCGAAGAAAATAGCAACCGTTCCCCGGCAACGGCGCCAGAAATGCTTGTTGACACTTACTAACGTCGTTACTAAGAATGGACCTTACGATCCATCCTCGGCAACGGCGCCAGAAATGCTTGTTGGTATTTCTTAGCGTAAGCAGAAGAATCTGCAAGCGCACGGAATTACCGTTGTAGCACTTCACCCGGTGGTATTCAGGGTATCGTATTTCCACGAGGAACAGAGGTATTTCTTCTATCTAGTTCGTCCAAGGACAACAAAAGGGTAGAGAAAGAGAGGGGAATAGAGACGGATCGCTAAAGCTTTACTGTCTAAAGATAGATAAATGTTACTTCTACTTGTTCACTTCGGGCACCGGCTTATACCTGGTCTGCCAGGTAACTCCGGCCTTTGTGTAGCTCTACGCCGTAACCGAACGTGGGGAAAACTAAGGGCAAACAGGGCTGTCACGACCTGCCGCCGATCCCTCACCCGTGGATTATGAGGCAAACGAAGGTGAACCCTAGCCTAGACACCACGTCTACGCTATTGATCACTACTCTAGCGTTGCGCAGGAATCCCTCCAAATGATTCAGAGGTTCCTCTACTAGAGTATCCGCTACGAGAACGGACGACGAACCCGCAAACAAGAAGAGATAAAGTTTATCTAATCAAAAGAACAATAATACTGTAGAAACCACGAACACTTACTATGTATGGATCCCGATGTGGGTACAAGGTAAGGGCTCATCGAGGTACAAGCTCGGGGAGAGACCGACAAGCCCGGTACTTCCCCGCTCTCTTCCCTCACATCTCACTCTCCAACTCTAGAAAGCTACTAGGGCATAGCCCTAAGGAGTGGGGATCTACTCAAGAGAGAGGTGCTCTTCTATTCCTTTGTGTGTTGTTTTTTGAGAGGGGATCTAGGCCTTCTTAAATAGGCTAGGAGGGGGTGGAACCACTCCTAGACTAATAATATGGCACTAATCTGCACGCGGAAATGCCTTAGGGAGGAGTCAACACACCGCCTCACCAAGTTTGGGCCGAAACCGATGTTCTAGGGGGCGGTCGCCCCCCTGGGTCGGCCGCCCCATGGTGGGCCCAAATCGGGCTGGGCTTTCACGAGCATGTGCGTCTCGTCGTTAGCTTTCCGTGGACGGGTGGTGATTCAAAATCGGAGTTCGGATGAGCCCGTGGCGCCCATTTTACTGAAGCAAGGTCCTGCAACCCGCGTAGGGTTTGGAGTTGGTTTGGGCCTTCACCACTTGGGTTCTTTGTTGGGCATTTTGGCCTATGTCTGAGGCCTGGATTGCATGGTAAGTGGGCCACTTGGTATTTGTGTTGCATAATGATGTTTTATGTATTATTTTCCATCCCTTTATATGCATTTCCACCGATGTATGCCTGCAAGCGAATAGTCACCAAAACTCATGGAATGTATTAGTGTAAAGCCCTATTCACTAGTCTTGGGAATATTTTTGTATATTTTTATAATGAAGTTGGTGGTATAAAATATGAGTTAAGGACCACCAACAGACCCTTTAGTCCCGGCTGGTAATACCAGCCGGGGCCAAAGGGTGCTGCTGCGGTGCACCGCTGGCAGCACCCTTTAGTCCCGGCTGGTATTACCAACCGGGACTAATGGGGCGGCATTAGCCCCGGTGGCCGGAGCCGGGACTAAAGGGGGGCCTTTAGTCCCGGAAGCGTAGTCCCAACTCGGCAACCGCGGCTAAAGGCCCTTGCTGACCGGGGTTAAAGGCCCTTCTCTGTAGTAGTGAAACAGTCTGACAAGAAGGTACAGCAGACCGTTGGACGGGGTCATCAGAGCGTCCGATGCCCCCGAAAAATACCTGTCTTGGGCTGTTTTTGGATGGCCGGGTTGGGGGGTATTTATACCTTCTTCCCTCCATCCATTTGAGTGTTCTTGCCATTTCCATCTGCTGAGAGACACCTTGTGAGGTTGAGAAAGAGCAAGAGCCCTAGTGAGGTTGAGTGATTTGCTAATTGTGAGAATTAGACACCTCCTAGTGAGAATTGAGTAGCAAGTGTGCATCCATCCATCTCTTTGGCTTTGTCTTGGTCAAGTGAGAATTCTAGCTTGTTACTCTTGGTGATCGGCATCACCTAGACGGCTTGGTGGTGATCGGAGAGCTTGATGATCATCCGGAGGCTTTGTGGATGACTCAAGCCATGTTGTGACCGGTAGCGAGCGATTCACCGGGCCGGAGTGGCGAAGAATCAGCTCGTAGTGAGCACTTGATCCTTGCGCTGATCAAGAGGGAGCGATACCCTTGCGCGGGTGCTCCAACGAGGACTAGGGGTGTGTGCCGACACCTCAATACCTCGGCAAAAAGATCGTCGTGTCATCTCTACTCTCTTTACTTCGCATTTACTTTTGAGCAATTCAATTTCGCATTTACTTGTTGTTCATTCAAGTTGAATTGTCATGCTAGAGTAGAAATGGTTTAGCGATAGTCTTTTATACGGTTGGTTATTGTTATACACTTCTAAGCACAAGGGGGTTAATTGGGCTTGATAGGTTTTAATTATTGCAAAAAATTTTAGAAAAGCCCAATTCACGGCCTCTCTTGGGCATCTTGATCCTTTCATCGTGATATCCAGGATATTCTTGATTATAAAGATTGGAACAGGTTCAGCCAATTATATCATGTTGCTCTTAAAGCTGAAAGAGAAGTACAGGGACGCAAACAACAACATCAGTCTTTCAGGTATAACAATGAGAGGACTTTTCAGCAACGTTCCGAGCCGGAGACGCCCAAGCTTCCTGCTGCACCACAGCCATCTACACCTTCCGGGGTAAGTAAATTGTCTAATGTGTAGATTCCACAGCCAAACAAAGGTGCCACTACGGGTGCTTCTACTAGCTCTTCCTCGTCCAGCTCCAAAATCATTTGCCATCGATGTAAAGGCATGGGACATGTCATGAAGGATTGCCCCAGTCGTCGCGCTTTCATTGCTACCGAGGATGGATATGTAAGTACTAGTGATGTTGAAGATGATTTAATTCTTGCTGCTAACATTGCTGTAGATTCAAACGAGGACGATCAAGACAAGGAGACCATCACCATTGATTCTGTGGCTGCTGCCGCGGACTATCCTAGTCTTCTTGTGCAGCGTGTG
Organism: Coix lacryma-jobi var. lacryma-jobi; assembly: GCA_009763385.1. Taxonomy (NCBI): domain Eukaryota; kingdom Viridiplantae; phylum Streptophyta; class Magnoliopsida; order Poales; family Poaceae; genus Coix; species Coix lacryma-jobi. The sequence goes on along the minus strand of CM019830.1, from coordinate 118,574,422 downwards.
TTGAGTACATGTGTGGGACATGAAGAAGAAGAGAAAAAGATTCAATGCCATAATTTGTTCCACATGTATCTCATTGTGCAAGGTTGTCGTGTTCTCACCATCATTGATAGCGGAAGTTGCAACAATTTGGTGAGTTCAGATTTGGTTGAGAAGCTTGGTTTGACCACACGACAACATTCGTATCCGTATAAACTTCAATGGTTCAATAATAATGGTATGACTAAAGTAACTAGATCAGCACGCATTAGCTTTTCACATGCTTTTATCATGATACTGCTGATTTTGATGTTGTCTCTATGCAAGCTTGTTCCATTTTGTTAGGTCATCCATGGGAATTTGATAATGATGCTATACACCATGGTAGAACTAATACATACACAATCACACATAAGGACAAGAAAATTACTTTGCTGCCTTTGTCTCCTACCGATATTATCAAACATGCTAAAGAGATTAAAAATAAAAATAAACCTCCAACAGACATTGCTAAAACTAATGAGATTAAGTTCAAAGGAGGTGCTTTTCTAGCTACAACTGCTGAGTTATGTGATAAAAATGATGCTCCTTGTTATACTATGCTTTGTCGACATGTTAGTGTTGCTGCACATGATCCTATACCTTGTGTTTCGCATTGTGCGGTCACTAACCTTTTGCAGGAGCTTGGAGGTGACATGAAGTCGCGGACGACTCCAATTTTAGAAGGATCAGGGGATGATGAGGACATCGCCAAGATGGAGTCGAGGACGACTCCAATTCAAGAATGGGAGGATGATGAGGACATCGCCACGCTGGACACACCGACGCCATGGTCTTTCCCAAGTTGCAATCCGTCTCCAACTCAGCTACCTCGTCACCCTCGGAATCCAGGAGCAGCCCCGGGTAAAATCAATGCTCCGGACGCACACGGACTCCGTTTTCGACGAACCAGATATGCTTGGAAAGATAATTTGATAAGCTAACCAATGGCTTTGGAATCACGTCAAAATACATCTGCAGTCAACGGAAATCGTCGAAACAGTTCAGCGTCCAAAATCTGCCAGGGTGCTGCGTCCCCGTATTTTGGTCCGATGGGCCGTGTATCGTCTTAGAGCCCATTAGAGGGCGCGTCCAGCAGGGGCGACGACCTTGACATTATAATTAGCCGCCGCCGCCGTTAGCGTTGGGTTTTGTTTAGAATTTAGTTTTTCATCGAGAAACTGAATCGTTCATTGTAACTGTGGTGTCGAATCCTTTTACAGTGATCCAGGGCTCTCGTTCTTGATCTCCTCCACTGTATCGATTAGTCCTTTGGAACCGAGTTCTTGAACCCTCCATATAAATTCGTGAGATTCATATTTGCAATTTCAGATTGCGTGTTTTTACCTTCTTGCTTGTGTTCTTCGATTCACTTGCAGGAATAGCCTTCTTGGCAAGGTCAATCAAGTTGTGCTTGGTTGATAACCAACGGAGCAGTGGTGTAACGGTTGCAGAGTTCGAATCGTGTCTGATTTGAAGCCGGATCGCCAACGTCGAGTTCTCCACCAATCGAACCTATCGCTACCTCATGTGTGTGTGCGCGCGCGCGATGTTCTCAATGTATTTTTTTATATTCACATGGTATACATTTGATGCTCTACGTTTAGTTTTATTGTGATGTTCATACGACATACATACAATATTGTATGATATATTTTTAAATGTGTATATATTATAATTTTAATATTCCATTATTATTTCGAGTACTTATATCAAGGGTGCAAACGGGTAACCTTTAGGGGCACCTCCGAACCTCTTTAGTTCAAATATTTATACTACATGAGATTTTATTTGGAGAAGTAGTACAAATATTTAAACTAAAGAGGGTCGGAGGTACCCCTAAAGGTCACCAATTTGCACCCTTGACTTATATAGTACTTATAAAGACAGTGTGTGATATATTTTTCTGATTTGATATGGTTTAATAATCAGAATATTTCACATCTATCACAAACATTAATATGTTGTTGTGGTGGAGGAATGACATCCTAGACTATAGAGGGCCGGGGTTTGGGTTTAAACTCTTACATCCTCGATATTTTTACTGTTTTGTGAATATATCTATTATTTTCTTTATTTTTGGAGAAAAACGTTTATAAGGGCAAAAAGCTAAGAGGAATGGAAAAAAGTTTAGGAGTAAGAAAAAACTACGACGGTAGCAAAATAAGTATACAGAGAAAAAAAATGTTTATGCTGGAAATTGCGAGGGTGGCGGTGTGTGTGTGTGGGGGGGGTGGGGTCCGGGGGGGGGGGGGGGGTGGTTGGGGGCGGCGGAAAGTTTATCAGCCTGAGGTTACTGTTCGCGGGAAAGCCAGGTTCAAATGTTTGTTGTCCGATCAACCGGACTCCAACAGCCCCGGCCAGGCCTACGCCCTGTGCCTGAGCTGGCTGGCTGTCTGCGTGTGACGCGCGCTGGCTATTTCTGCTGACCCGATGGAGTGTTGCCTGCCTGGCACATCCGCCAATCAGCTTGGCTGGTTCGTTCGGGTGCTGCAGCACCCGCTGCCCAATCTGTCTAGCCGGCTTGTTTCCCTCTGCTAAGGGCGTCTTCAATGGTCAAATAGCTACTCCCTCTCTCTGTCCCTGAATAAATCGATTCCTAGAATCCGTGTCGGTCAACCATGCTAAGGGCGTCTCCAATGGTCAAATAGCTACTCTCTCTGTCCCTGAATAAATCGATTCCTAGAATCCGTGTCGTTTCAACTTTTTAAAGTTTGACCATGTTAGCCCATCGGCTAATACTTCGGACTCCCAGCAACAGGCCCAGCCGGAGTGTCCGAGCCCACGAAGACGCCGGCCCAGAATGCTCAACTGGCGCTTCTTCGGTCCGGCCTGGTCCAACAGCTGAAGCTGCGTGGAGATGCTCCACATGCCAGGAGAGGATAAATGTAGGAAGGAAGAGAATGGAGAGTTTATTAAGAAAATTGTATGAACCTTATTCTATCAAATATTACAATTCGCCTGCTCCATATTCTTGCTTTCCAGCCCCAGATCCAGTTCTTCCCCTCCCCGATTCTCATCTATCTGTGGTGCTAACAATTTGGTATTAGATTCACCGATCGTGGAACCGTATACCCGTCACCACCATTTCAACCGTCTTCAACGCCGTCACGGAGCAATGGATCCAGCGCTACAACTCATCCTCGACACCATGAACTCGCGCTTCAACGAGCTCGACCGCCGGTTCACGGATCGGGATCGCGCCACGGTGGATCGGGACGCGGCCGTCGACGCCCTCCTCGACACGCTCGCGGCAGATCAGGCTGCTGCGGCGGCATCCGCCACCACCTCGGCGGCCGCCCTCGCGCAACGTCTCGCCGACTTGGAGGCCTCCCGCATCTTCCTCGTCGCCTCCTCCATGGACGAGTGCTTGACGGCCCTCGAAACAAGCTACATCGACCGCGACGCGGAGTACTCGAACCGCCTCTCTGAGCTCGAGGCCCTCCGGGTGGCTCACATGGCCGACGAGCGTGACGAGCGCGTGGCGGCGCTCGAGTCCGCCACGGCGGATCTGGCGGCGTGGCGTCCGGGACTCGAGGGGCAGGTGTCTGATGTCAAGCTGCGGGTGGATCTCCTCGACTCCAAGTGCGCCCGCAAGCTGTTCGAGTCTTCGCCGCACCCCTCCGGCTTGCTTCCACACCCGCCGCCGACGGAGCAGGTCGCCGTGCACTACGCCGACGGCGTCCTCAAACATCTGCCCATGGGGCCCGGCGTTCACTCGACTCCACAGGATGTGGGTTCCGGGGTCGTTACGACCTGGACACACGTCCTGGCCAAGGGTACGTCCTCCACCTCGCACCTTCTGTCTGATCCTCCATGGCAGCATATACAGTCTCCTGTCGGTTCTGCTTGGCCTCACCCATCTCCACCTTCCTACCACCAGCATCCACAAATTCACCCCGCTAGCCCTCCTAACCCAACCTACCCAGCCGCTCAACCTATCGCTCCATACGCAACTTCCACTGGCCACCATAATTCTGGTCGACTTCCTAAGCTCTCCTTCCCACGCTTTGACGGCGACAATCCACGCCACTGGCGCTCACTGTGCACAGATTACTTTGAGATGTACAATGTGCCTTCTCACTTGTGGGTTCGGGTAGCTAAGCAACATCTGGACAAATCCGCTGCCCGTTGGTTTCAATCCATCGAATCCGAGGTAGATTTCTCTGATTGGCCTGGATTCTGCCGCCTACTCCATGATCGCTTCGACCGCGATCAGAAAGAATTACTGCTACGCCAGTTATTCCATGCCAAACAATCCTCCTCTGTAGCCGATTACATCGACCAATTCACTGAATTAGTCGACCAACTCAAATCATACTCGCAAACCACAGACCCCATGTTCTATACCATGCGCTTCATTGATGGCCTCCGTCCTGAAATTAAAGCTGTCGTGTTGGTTTTGCGTCCCAAGGATTTGGATACTGCGTGCACTGTTGCTATGTTGCAGGAGGAGGCCCGTCTTGCTGCTCCTTCGCGAGCTCATCGTTCTGGTGATTGGTCCTCGTCGACAAAGCCGGTCGTTCCGCCCCGCGCGGCATTACCGTTACCTCCACCACCTCCCCGGCAGGACAGGACAGCCACCCTTCCACCGATTACTCCGCCGACTTCTGATGCTAAATTGTCGGCACTCAAATCATACAGGCGAGCTCTCGGCCTCTGTTTCAAGTGTGGCGTCAAATGGTCTAAGGACCACAAGTGTGCCCCAGAAGTCTTGCATGCAGTGGAAGCTCTTTGGGACTCTTTGGGCGATTCAGATTGTCAGTCTAGTCTCTCTGACTCGGAAGAACAACTCTGTTTGGCTCTATCAAAAGCTGCGTCTAGTGGTTCTCCAGCTTCGCGTACTATCCGCTTCCAGGGATCAATTGCTGGTTTGCCTGCCATATTGTTGATTGATTCAGGCAGTTCTACTTCCTTTCTTAGTGCACAATTGGCGGCTCAGTTGTCTCAGTTCAGGACACTTCAACATTCTTCCAAGGTACAAGTTGCTGGTGGTGGCATGTTGCACAGTTAAGGTGTTTTACAGTCAGTTCCTTGGACCCTCGGCCCCTGTGACTTTTGTTCAGATTTCCGGGTATTGTCCTTGTCTGCCTTTGATGCAATTATTGGAATGGATTGGCTGGCTGATTTCAGCCCAATGCAAGTTCACTGGAAACATAAATGGATTGCAATTCCATATCAAGGACAGTACACAGTTCTGCAGGGTATGGACTCCCCATTGCCTGATTCCTTGTGCTTGCAGCTGTATTCTGCAGATGAAGAGTTGAGTGCAAGTTTTGCAGCACTCCCTGTTCTTCCTGCTGTTCAGAGGATATTGGACTCTTTTGCTCCCTTGTTTGAGCCCCCCACATCATTGCCGCCATCGCGCAGCTGTAACCACTCGATTCCCTTGCTTCCCGGGGCTCATCCAGTATTCGTCCGACCATATCGCTACCCTCCAAGTCTGAAGGATGAGATAGAGCGACAAGTTGCGGAAATGCTCTCCCAAGGAATCATCCAACCCAGCAGTAGTGCTTTCGCGTCGCCGGTGTTGTTGGTTAAAAAGAAGGACGGTTCCTTCCGTTTTTGCATTGATTTTCGCCAACTCAACGCACTAACAGCAAAGTCTAAATACCCTGTGCCTGTCTTTGATCAGCTCATGGATGAGCTAGCACATGCTAGTTGGTTTTCCAAATTGGATCTCCGTGTAGGCTTCCACCAAATTCTCATGCAGCCGGGCGAGGAGTTCAAAACAGCTTTCCAAACTCACATGGGCCAGTACGAATTTAAGGTGATGGCTTTCGGTCTGACAGGAGCCCCGGGTACATTCCAGAATGCAATGAATACCACCTTGGCACCGGGTCTCTGCCGTTTTGTCATAGTATTCTTCGATGACATTCTTATATACAGCCGCAGTCTCGAGGATCACTTGACTCATTTGGCGCTGGTTTTCTCATGGCTGCAAGCTGATCAATGGCGAGTCAAGCTGTCCAAATGCACTTTTGCTCAACGCTCTATTGCTTATTTGGGTCATATTGTCAGTGAAGCCGGAGTCGCCACCGATCCAGCTAAAGTGCAGGCGATTTCTGATTGGCCCGTACCAGCCAATGTTCGTGCCCTTAGTGGATTTTTAGGCTTGGCTGGTTATTATCGCAAATTTGTTCGTAACTTCGGCATCATAGCTCGCCCCCTGAATGACCTGCTCAAGAAGGATTCCATTTTCATCTGGACTTCAGTTCATGCTTCCGCATTCCAGGCTCTGAAAGCAGCACTGACTTCGGCACCTGTTCTAGCATTACCAGATTTCACCGTACCCTTCAATGTTGAAACTGATGCGTCGGGTACAGGTATTGGCGCTGTCCTTCAGCAGAATGGCCATCCTCTGGCTTTCATCAGCAGGGCTTTAAGCCCTCGTAACCAAGGTCTGTCCACATATGAGAAGGAGTATCTCGCAATTCTGATGGCGGTGGATGCTTGGCGTCATTATTTACTACAGAGTGAGTTTTTGATCCATACAGACCAAAAAAGCCTCGTCCACATTAATGAACAGCGCCTTCACACCCCTTGGCAACAGAAAGTTTTCTGCAAATTGCTGGGCCTTCAGTACAGAATTGTCTATCGCCATGGCTGTGAAAATGGCGTAGCAGATGCTCTCTCCCGTCGTCAGCAACCAGAACTTTTGTTGGCCATTTCTTCACCGACTCCCTCTTGGCTGTCTGCGCTTCAGGACTGGTATACCACCGACAGTGAGGCTGCCTCTCTTCTGTCCCAGTTGGCTCTGGACAGCAATGCCCACCCTCCTTACACTTTGCACCAGGGAATCATCCGTTACAAGCATCGTATTTGGTTGGGCTCCAATCTCAAGCTGCAGCAGCAAGTGATCGCAGCATTGCATGACAGCCCATTGGGTGGTCATTCGGGCGCTCCAGTTACATTTCAAAAGGTGCGCGGCCTATTCTTTTGGCCCGGTATGCGGTCTACAGTTCTTCAATATGTGCAGCAGTGCTCTACTTGCCTTCAAGCAAAACCAGATCGATCCCGCTACCCAGGGCTGCTGCAGCCATTACCAGTGCCCAGCACTGCTTGGCAAATCATATCCATGGATTTTGTAGAAGGTTTACCCCTCTCAGGCAATGCTAATGCTATACTAGTGGTGGTTGACAAGTATTCTAAATTTGCACATTTCCTGCCGCTTCGCCATCCATTTTCAGCGGCTTCAGTTGCTAAGCTATTCCTGGATAATATCTACAAACTTCATGGCCTTCCCCAGTCTATCATCTCTGATCGGGACAGGATTTTTACCAGCAAATTTTGGCAGCTTTTGTTCAGGATGGCGGGTATTCAGCTCCGTATGAGTTCAGCTTACCATCCACAAACGGACGGCCAAACTGAACGAGTTAATCAGTGCATGGAAACTTATCTTCGATGCTTCGTGCATACGTGTCCGAGGCGCCGGAGTCATTGGCTGTCTTTGGCTGAGTTTTGGTATAATACTTCTACTCATTCAGCTCTCGGATGTACTCCCTTTGAGGTTCTCTATGGCCAACCTCCAAGACTGTTGGGCTTTGACATTGCTGACGCTGCACCTCTTCCGGAATTACAGTAATGGTTAGATGAACGGCAGTTGATGCAGGATTTGGTACGTCTTCACTTACAGCGTGCTCAGGACCGCATGTGCCGTCAAGCCAACAAGTCGCGTTCTGAACGTAGCTTCAACGTGGGAGATATGGTTTTCTTGAAGTTACAGCCTTATGTACAGTCTTCTGTGGCTAGGCGAGCTCATCATAAGTTGGCTTTCAAGTTTTTCGGGCCTTTTCGTATTATTGAGCGCATTGGCTCGGTGGCATACAGACTTGAGTTTCCTCCAGAAACAAGTGTTCATCCGGTTTTCCATGTATCTCAGCTGAAGCAGTCTCCTGGCAGCTGTACAGTGAGTCCTTCCCTACCTTCAGATCTTGCTGTGTTTCAGGTTCCGGAACGCATTCTGCAACGCCGCTGGACGTCTGGCGACCACCCCGTCGAGCAGGTGTTTGTCAAGTGGAGTCACATGCCCGTTTCTCTGGCAACCTGGGAATCAGCTGAGGAGCTCCGCACACAATTTCCGCGCACACCGGCATGGGGACATGCCGCAACTCAAGGTGGGGGGAATGTTAGCCCATCGGCTAATACTTCGGACTCCCAGCAACAGGCCCTGCCGGAGTGTCCGAGCCCAGGAAGACGCCGGCCCAGAATGCTCAACAGGTGCTTCTTCGGTCCGGCCTGGTCCAACAGCTGAAGCTGCGTGGAGATGCTCCAGATGCCAGGAGAGGATAAATGTAGGAAGGAAGAGAATGGAGAGTTTATGAAGAAAATTGTATGAACCTTATTCTATCAAATATTACAATTCGCCTGCTCCATATTCTTGCTTTCCAGCCCCAGATCCAGTTCTTCCCCTCCCTGATTCTCATCTATCTGTGGTGCTAACAGACCAACTTTATAGAAAAAAGTAAAAGTATCTATGATATAAAATGAACATATTATAAAAACATATTCTATGATGCATCTAATGATACTGATTTGATATCATAAATCTTGACATACTATTCTAAAATTTCGGTCAAAGTTTAAAAAGTTTGACTTAGGACAAATCTAGGAATCTATTTATTCAGGGACGGAGGGAGTAGTTTAGGAAGAATTTTATTAGCCATCAAGGAGAGAGATCAAATAGCGACTCTCAAATAGTAGTCTAGTAGGATCTCCCATAAACAATTCTCTCACAGCTCAAATAACACTCTCCACTATAATATTCTTTGTTTGTTATTTTAAGTCTTATCTATTTAGCTATTTGCAATTTGCCATTCAACACGCCCTAAGGTGGCCCGACCAAACCGTTCCAGCTGGTTTGGTAATTCGGCAGGTTGACCGTATTTTTTATAGCGAACTTGAAGACTAGAAGATGTTTCTAATTAGGATAACACCACTGCACCCTCGTTCTATATCTAAGAGAATCACGTCTGATTGAAGGTTCCAAGCCTGAGAGCATCTCCAAATCGCCAAATTATTTTGTAAAGCTAAATATTGCTGATATTAGAAAAAATCATCTCGAAGAGACTAAGTAAATGACTCAATTTAATAGCCATGTATTTCATTCCATTCTTAATTAGCAGTGGCGGATCCAGGAATCGATCACGACGGGGGCTGAATTATAACGCAGACATATTTCATTCCATTCTTAATTAGTAGTGGTGGATCCAGGAATCGATCACGAGGGGGGCTGAATTATAACGCAGACATATAACTAAGAAAAAGTTTATGTGTCTGTCTTATATAATATGAATATCTAGCAGATTCAATTAATAAAAACTCAAACTATGAATATCTAGCAGCCTCAATTATATCTTCAATAATTTAGTTTTACAACCACAAATTATAACAATGATATATAACTATAGCAAATTAAATTTATTGAAGTAATTTAGTTTGAGCCCTGAGGATCTAGTCAGGGTGAAATGCTGCTACGATATAAATATTGTAGATTGCATTGATCAAAGATTAAAAGTATCAAATAAAAAATAATAAAATAAAAATCAGAAACTAAAGTGCCTATAGAACTAATACTAAGGGCCTGTTTGGTAGAGCTTCACATAGCTCTAGATCTCAAAAAACACCAGCTCCACCTCAGAGCAGCTCCAATGCGGATCTGCGTTTCCACCATGGAGCTGAGAAATTGTGTTTGGCTAGACAACAGCTCCAGATCTATAAATAGAGGTTTTAGTTGAATTGGTCAATAATACCCTTGATGTTAATGATGTTTATTTTTTTTATTCGTCACTTGTAATATTGGACGTAACATATCTTTTGTTTTTGTTTTTTTTTGCAATTTCTCATGAAATATGTGGCAGTCGTGCCCTGGCCAAGGCCGGCCATCAGCACGCTGAAGCCAGTGCCGCCCGCGCCCTGGTCAAGGCCAGCCATCAGCATGCCCAGGCCGGTGGCAGCCGCGCCTAGGCCAGTGGAGGTCGTGGCTGCACTGTCTACTGATCTCAACGGAGGAACGCCACCGCCCATGGCTGCAGTTCCAGCAACGCTAACTGGACGGGGAAGACCAATCCTAGGTGCTGATTTTTCAGATGGATTGGAAGAGGAATGGGGGTGGAGGAGGAGGAGGAGGGTCCGTTCGTCTCATCCTTATGGCTCGCCGGCCACTGAAAGGAGCGGCGTCGAGATGAGGGCGGCGGCGGCGGCCAGCGATGCGAGAAGATGTGTCTTTTTTTACGAAAGATGATTCTTGCGTAGAAAGGTTTCTCATTGAAAAAAAGAATGCGAACAGGTACGTATGTAATTAGTGGTATTTGTGGGTAATTTCCATGAACTCCACGAGGAATTACAAAACCAGCGTTTTCAGAGCACCCCTGAGGTGCTCCGTGGATCTGGTGGATTTGGGAGCTAGATCCATATTTTTTGCGGATCTAGAGTTCGTGGAGTTGAGGCGTTTGGTTGAAAAAAATTGGAGCGGATCTATTTTTTTTTCAGATCTGGAGCTGCGCGGAGCTGTGCCAAACAGGCCCTAATTGTCTCCTTATGAAACGAATAGGATCACGAGCTGAGTCACAGATCTCCTAGGCCTAGGCAAGTAGTTAGCGCTTGGCAGCAAAGGACAACAACGCATGCGTCGGAGGGGGCGAGCTATCGAGGGGCGAAGGATGGAGGTGGTCATGTGGGAGCGGTAGCGCCGGCCTCAAACACCGGACATGGAGCAACACAGTACAACTAGAGTAAAACGGGAGCTGATGCTAAGATAAATTACAATTTTTTTAACGAGACAAAAAAGTTGTTACTCTAGAATTAGAGCCACGAGGGGAGCTGCAGCCCCACGAGCGCCCCTCCTGGATCCGCCAATGATTCTTAGATAGCCTCTGTTGCTCGCCATCCATCGTCTTCCCTCGCGCTGCATGTATAACGAATGAGAAGACAACATCATGCCATCTTCCCTGTTATTAGGATCAGGCTAGGATGTCTCTCATAATGTGGCACTTTTGAATAAGGAGACTCTAAATTTTAGAGTCTATTGGAATAGGCTAGTCTTTTTTATAAAATCTATTTTACAAAATAGCTAAATCAGTAAATTTAGCCCATATTCTAGAGGTGCTCTTAATCATCAAAAATAAATTTATAAACCTTTTTTACTCAACGAAATTTTACAAGGACATATGCTATCTTTCTTGATCGAGCTCTATGATGAGGAAGAAACACAAAGGTTTACTCTTCTAGGATTATTAAGTGTTTTTTTGTCTTTGAGCTCATTAAGACGTGTGTATCTTATGTTCTTACTTGGTTGTACCTTGTAAATAATGATCAACTGTTGATAACACATTTTTAGCACATTTTGTAATTTAAGTTGTATCTGAAGTTGCAAAGAGTTGATTGTTGAAATGGTGAAACATGTCTGCATGCATATATATATATATATAGGATGATGGTAGATTTTTTTTGTTTTTTGAAATAGTTATTAGTGACGCGTCTTGGCTACATGCATCGCCAGAAAATGCTTATTAGTGACACATCTTGGCCACATGTGTCGCTGCCGAAGGGTCATTAGGGACGCCTGTTGGGCACACGCGTCGCTGCCAAAGGGTCATTAGTGACGCATGTTGGGTACACGTGACGTTGCTTAAGGGTCATTAGTGACGCATGTTGAGCACACGCGTCGTTGCTGAAGGATCATCAGTGACATGTTTTTATGTGATGCAACGTAAGTGACGTGTTTTTTTTTGCATCACTAATAACTATATAGACGCGTCACTAATAAGTTTTTCCGGCATAGTGCTAATGAGATTTTGGTAGTGTTCTAGGTGGCCTTACTTGTCCTAGGACAACCTCCACGTGCTCCTTTCCAACAGGTCTTCTCGAGATGTATTCCAAAGTTTTCTATGTGAGGAACGAGTCCAAAATTGGATTATCGGTCTCTAGATCATTTTGTCGCTTCACTTACATTTTTGCTCATTGTAGTCTCATTTGCAACCGTACCAAGGCCAGTCTCAGTGGGATTTTATCTCCCAGTTTTCAATACACTCAAATTTTAGAAACAATGCATAAAACTTTCGTGATGATGAAACTATCTCTACTCCCATGAAACTCTTGTCATCTCTCTCTTTATTAATATAGCGTCATGTCAGCGTATTAAATGTGTTATAGTATTGCAGATATAAGTGACATGCTTCCAAAATATTTAATTAAATTAAATAATTGAATTCCAAATATAAACAGCAATTTACTGAGATCATAGCCAAAAATAATTATGATATAGAGGAACAAAAACATGTCTAAAGTTCGTATAAAATAAATATAGCTACTCAGTTCTATATCAATAATTATAATAGCCAGTAGATGAAAAAGACAGATTAATAACATAAACATATTTTGTTTATTTATAATTGCTCTCAAAATAGCGGATTACTGCTCTAGGCAGCCTTCCAACGCCAGTGGTGATCACTGATCCTGGACTAACGTGATGGTCCTACTTACTAAATAATTTAGGTTCTGGATCAAAAAATATGTCTAGGTTAACAGCAATATAACCAGGTAAACAAAGTACTGATTTGAAAATAGACCAATAAGTAAACGGGTTATATGCTCACAACTTAATTAAACAGATCAGCAGTAATCAGTTCAACAATAGAGAGATAAATTCTTAGACAAATAATTTAACAATGCTGGCAACAATCAACACTTTAGAGCCAACGACTGTCACGTTGTCTCACTAGACCGCTTGTATCATCGAGCAATAAATTAATCCGTCCAACAGTGCAATCATACCCAAGTTACAAGAACTAGCAGATTGCACAAATATAAATATTTCTGAACTGTAAACCGAGAAAGGCAACGGGTAACTCATAGCACGTAGATTGTCTACGTGGGAAGACAAGCTCAAGCGAACACGAAGTTCTGTCCCAGAAAACCAACTCCGCCGCTCACGTCTGAGCCTGCACGACGGATGGAAGACGGAGATACTAGAGCCGCTGTTGGAGCCGAGGGAAACGTCCACGGCCCTAACCCGAGGAGCAAAGGTACACTGCGCAGCAGGGAGCCCAAATACCGGGCCAAGGTCAACAGTAACCAGAACACAGTTGCATAGCACCACACAGGCGCTTGCACAACAACATCAGCAGTTCGCCACCGGTCGAAACCAGTAGCACACACCACAGCACCAACACCAGATAGTGCACAGCACCATCGAAACGACCACGACACGCGTACGAAGATGCTGCCCAGACAAGGCCGTTCACCACACAAACAACATAGCTCATGCCCAGTGCCGCGCGAACAACACAACGAACGACGGTAGGCGAGTGACCGTGTACACCCTCGCGAGGAGGAGTACCTAGTGCGTCACAGGTTCTACCGTCGATCAATCGAGCCCCAGGGGAGCAGCAATCGGACCTCCAATGGAGCAAATCGCACAGATCGAGTGTATCAGAGAGGGAAGGTGGAAGAACTGCAGTCTCAGTCGTGTGACAATGAGAGGAGGCGCACCCATTTAAAGGAGCGGAGGAGCGTCGCGGCGTCGTGCGCGCGCACCACGGGCAGGCGGCGCTGAACGCCGCCACCGCTCCGGGCGGTCCGCCCTTTCCTCCCTCTGCTCGATCGAGAGGGACTCGGTCCTTCCTCCGTACGTCACCAGGGGAATGGATAAGGACAACAGCTTCCGGTTGGGCTGCTCGGCCAAATGGGCCTTGAATGGCCTGGCCGGTTAGCTCTGTCTCATTTTTTTAATCATTATTCATTTCTCCATTTTCAAATAAGAAAATAAAAGGGGAAAACCCTTAAATGAACAACAATCCCCACCACTTTCACTCTTTATTTTCTGGTTGATGTCATTGAGCCCTCATACTGTTTATATACTATTTTTTGGCAAAGGTACTTGTTAGGTTTGAACCAAAGCCTATTCTAATGATCTCCGACTCTGCACAGGCAAGCGGAGGACTACGTCTTGATCCACAAGACTTAGTGTGAGAAGCTTCAACCAAAAGACACATAGTACTAGGGAGTTAGACTGCTTCTCTTACGGGGCAGGGCGTTACGGTCATGCCCTTTAGCATCTTTTCATGAGCTCACTAGAGAGAAACCCTGACTCTCCCGGACTGCGACCCCACAGTCAGCTCATATAGGTGAACTTTTTCAGGAAATTCTGTAGGACAATTTTCCTGCCTATAGCATTAAGCTCATTAAGAGCAAATTGCTCAACCTGCCATACAGATAGAGCACGACGGCTAATGGGACTCTTAAGAGTTTGTGCTCCTTGTTCCACAGTGCTTCGTTTCCTAGAGCCTGCATCTCGGGATCTCCGGATACAGGATAGCTATCCACAATTGAAACCTTTAATAGAGTATGAGCCCATTCCCTTGCACGCTGCCTGGATTGGCTTTTGGGCCAGTCCCTTAGCGAAAGGATCTGCAATATTCCTTTCAGACTTGATATAATTCATAGTAATTATACCAGTCTCTCTAGCACGCTGACAAGAATTTAGTCGTCTTCTAATATGCCTCGAGGGTTTTTGGTTATCTTTTCTACTGTTCACCTTTAGTAGTACAACTATGTTATCACAGTATACTAGGACAGCCGGTATCGGCTTTGCTACCATTGGAAGGTCTGACAACAAGTCTCTTAACCATTCGGCCTCCAATGCTGCTGAATCAAGCGCAACTAATTCAGCCTCCATTGTGGAACGTGTCGACAAAGTTTGTTTAGACGATTTCCATGACACGGCCCCACCAGCTAAAGTGAATACATAACCACTTGTAGCTCTCATTTGATCTGAGTCAGAGATCCAGTTTGCATCACTGAATCCTTCAAGCACTGATGGATATCCGGTATATTTAATACCAACATTCATCGCTCCCTTCAAGTACCGAAGTACTCTATGCAATGCAACCCAATGTCTATCTCCTGAACTGGACGAATAACGAGCCAGCCTGCCTACTGCATACGAGATATCTGGTCTAGTAGCACTACTAAGGTACATAAGGGAACCAATGATTTGCGAGTAATGTAGCTGGTCTACGGGCTTGCCTTTATGTTTGCAAAGCTTGTAGGATGGATCATAAGGTGTGGAGAGTGGTTTACAATCCATTTGTCCAAACCGAGTAAGGACCTTCTCCACATAATGAGATTGTGTTAAGGTAATCCCATCCTCACCTTTAATTAGATTGATGTTTAAAATTACATCAGCTTCACCCAAGTCCTTCATGTCAAAGTTCTTGGAGAGGAATGTTTTTGTCTCCATGATTATTTCTAAATTAGTCCCAAACAATAATATGTCATCAACGTATAAACACAAGATGACACCTCTACCCCCGGCAAATCGATAATATACACACTTGTCAGCTTCGTTTACACAAAGCCAGCAGTGGTCAATGTGTTATCGAACTTCTCATGTCATTGTGTAGGGGCTTGTTTAAGACTATATAAAGATTTAATCAAGTGACACACTTTGCTCTCTTGTCCTTCAAGAACAAATCCCTCTGGTTGCTGCATATAAATTTCTTCTTCCAGCTCTCCATTTAGGAATTCTGTCTTTACGTCCATTTGATAAACATGAAACTTATAGGCAGCAGCCAGAGCTAAAAGCACGCGGATTGTGGGCAATCGAGCCATAGGAGAATACGTGTCAAAGTAATCCTCCTCTTTCTTTTGAGTGAAACCCTTAGCCACTAAGCGGGCCTTGTATTTTTCAATACTACCATCAGGTCTCCTCTTCCTCTTAAAGATCCATTTACAGCCCACAGACTTACAACCAGCTGGGAGATCAGTGATCTCCCATGCTTCGTTAGATAAGATGAAATCCATCTCACTACGGATAGCTTCCCTCCAGTACTCTGCATCTGTAGATGCATATGCCTCTGAGAGGGTATGTGGTTCTTCATTGTAGCACCCAGTTTTAAAGAACAAAACCAGGTACGCCATATGTGTGCCAAGGAAGTCCACACATACAACCACAGAGGGAAAAGATATCAAAAATAGTGTTCTATATATCGAAAACATAGTTAAAACTAACACTTATATCAAAGTTAAGCGAAACAGATACTAGACATTCTCTTCAAGCTCCATTTTTCACAGGGACAGTTGACTGGGGGTAACATATGCCAAGCACTTCCATCGGCCTTCTAAGAAACTCATTTGTGTCTTCACCACGCTTCCGCTACGCGACTCTGATGGAGACTGGGGTGTGGGGGAATAGCAAGAGTGAGTCCATGTCGATCTCCACAAGTATAGCAACAAGTGATATAGATCCCAAGTTTCATGATCAATGCAACATAAATAATGAATAGCATAGAACGGTAAATAATGAACATGTTAACCAATAAAAGTCATAATCTTAATGTAAAAGTCTTCAAGGCCGCTCGTGTCCTTGAGCAAGGCTAATATATCAGTTTAATAAATTTTGCGCAAAGGTGTACACTTTTCCTGTGAGACGTGAATTGCCCTTTCGCCCGAGGTGATCAGCCTCTTAACTCACTTTCAAGGAAAGTCGGCAGGGTTCACGATGAAGCTTTTCAAAGGTTTGTCTAACAAGTTAGGGCCGCTAGGTTTCATTAGTCAGTCTGGGTGATTCAACCAGTCGCAGGGATCCCCAGTCTGCTATCCCCCATTTGCACCACAAGGGTAACCTCTAACAAGCTAGAAAAGGTCCTCATACTGAGCTAAAGCCAGAGCCATATAACCCTCATCAGTTGCACTGTAAATCCCGAAGGTGCTCGTACAGATAATTTCTTAAGTTGCTAATAAGTCATTTTTATCATTCGATGCATACATTAATTAAGTAACATGATCATGATTGCGAAAAGAAAACTCGATTGCTATACTTGCCTGATACTCTTGACCAATCCTCACATCATAAGCCTTCGGTCATCACTTTCTCATCTTCGGCGCGCACAACCGGTCGTCGTCTACTCGTAGCAAGCACCACTCACAGGCAAACATACAAACAAACAAAAAAAGAACTAAGAACCACGCAACACACGACAAAACAACGTACTAAAAGAGAGCTCGCTACTACGGTCGCGGGAACGCACGAAACGACTAAATCGGAGCTATCGTTGAAAGACGCGTCTACCGGAAGTTTTGTATATTATAGAAGAAAGAACTACTAGTTTGCTTTATTTTAATTAAATAGAACCATGGTAAGATATTAATTCAGATTAGGCAAAAATATATTTTAAGTATAAAGTCGGGTTAGACTACTCATATTTTATTCATAAATATTGTCATATAATTTAATCAAGTTAAACATTAGCTTAGTAAAAGAAAGTAAACATGTGAGAACATCTGAACGTAATTTATGTGACAGTGTTTAGTCTAAACAAATTATAAATTAAAAATATATTTATGTTAGTAACTGATCATGTTAACATTTGTATATAAAATATCGAAATATAAACCTACATTGATTTTAATTATCAAGCAGTTGTGGGCTTATTAATCAATTTAATATTTAACTTTAGATGGAAAAACATGTGAGATGAAAAGTGTTAACACTGCTGTGTAGAATGCGTCGATACAAAACTAACGTAACTAGAACGGACTAAAACGAAGATTAAATGATTAAACGGTAAAAGATTAACGAGCAGTGGCAGATCTGTAAATAAGATTATCTTCAACCTTGAGATAGATCGCACAGACCATGGAGGTTTTTCTTGTGCTCGAACGCAGGCAGGGGGGGCGTCCCAACCAGGGGCTCGGCAGTGAGCGGCCTCGGGCCAGGGCTGCCAGCTGGCCGGCTGGCCTGCAGCAGGCTGCCGCTCGCAGGGCAGTGCCCTGCACGGGCAAGGCCCGAACGGCCACGGCGGTGGGTGCCCAGCCTGCCATGCTCGCCAAGCCGTGGCAGGGGCAAAGGCTGTCGGCTGGCTCTACTCTGCGCAGAGCGGCGAGCGAGGCCGAGTGAGGCCCGCAGGGCGGTGGTGGCTGGCTGCTGCGACTCCTCCCTCGTCCAGAAGAAGAAACAATGCCGTCAATGTTGGAGTTCGCCGGAAAAGTGAAACAAAACTTGGGAAACAATTAAGGGTGATGGATTTGTATAAAGAAGGATATGACGGTGTAGAGGACGAAGAGGGCTACCTTGTGGTGGTAACGGTTTTCGTCGGAACGTAACGGTTTGGCCGGAAAAGCGCGCCGGAAGTTCGCCGGAGCTTTAGGGTTGCGAAACTTCGGCTTCAGATCTGGGATGATAGAAGTGGCGGCTGCGAAAAAGGGTCGTATTTTTGGAATCCTCGCGTTGAGATGAACGCCGGCATGTATATATATGTAGGGTTTAGATAAGATGGGAAAATGAGATATTTTATTAATTTCGGGATTAATTAATTCCGGGATTAAAATAATTCCAGAAAAGTCCAGAATTGTTATTTAAGCCACGAAAAATACTCTGACGACTCCGAAAATTCTGAGAAAATTCTCAGAGATATTTTGGAACATGATGAACCCAAATAAAGTATTTGGAGCTCATGAAAAGATATTTTGGGGCGTCTAAAAATTAGATAATGCTCCAGGAAAAATTAGGAAAAGTTCCAGAAAAAACCAGAAAAATTCCCAAAAAGTTTGTTGTGATATGATGATGAATGATGAACTCAAGAAGTGATTTGGGACATAAGAAAAGGATTTTGGAAAAAATCCAACAAAAGGATAAAGATGAAAACGATAAATTTGATTTTTGAAAAAAAACCAAAACGGACCAGATAAAGATAGACGACCTACCAAACGCGTTTTAAAACTCTACCGACTAACAACTCAAGGTCAAACAACAATCAACCATCACATCAAACATAACTCATCAAATTAGTTTAGCAAAATTTTAAAAATTCTTCATTTACTACAACTAAGTTGCGCCAGCTCTAGCTAAACTTGATCAATTTTATACAAATATTGAAATTATTTATTTTATTTAGTGTTTTCTACTCACAACCCAAAATCAGAAATTTTGGGGTGTGACATTCATCCACTAGATAAATGATATAATCATCTCCCAGAGATTTTTCAATCCTTTGTCTCTTGCTCCTCCTCAACTCCACATCGGGAGTTGGGTCATAGAGACTTGAGGGCAGAGAGTATGTCCGATCTGGACCATCTAGGGCTACTACCTCTTTACCCTTCATTGGGAAAATGCTCTCAAAGAAAGTCACATCCCGAGACTCCATAATGACATTAATAGCAACATCGCTCGTCTCTGAATGGATCACTAGAAATCTATAAGCTGCATTGTTGTTTGCATAGCCCGGAAAAAATACAATCTACAGTCTTAGGGCCTTGCTTTCTCTTCTTTGGCAACGACACATTTACCTTCGCAAGGCAGCCCCAAATCCGAGAGAGATCTGGCTTCCTTCCTTTAAATGCTTCAAAGGGCGTAACCTCACAATTGCGAGGAGGCACCCTGTTGAGGACATAGTTCACTGTGAGTACTGCCTCACCCCCACCATACCTCAGGCATCCTCGAACTTTGCAGCAAGGCATTTGCCAAGTCGCACACTGTTCGGTTCTTCCTTTCAGCCACCCCATTAGATTGAGGTGAATATGGTGCAGTGGTTTCATGAATGATCCCACATTCCTTACAGTATTCATTGAACAGGTTGGAGAGGTATTCACCACCTCTATCAGACTGTAGCCTTTTAATTGTTTTATTTAACTGGTTCTCGACTTCAGCTTTATAGGTTTTAAAATATTCTAGTGCTTCATCTTTAATTCTGAGTAAATAAATATGACAGAACTTAGTAGCATCATCTATAAAGGTAAGGAAGTATCTTTTGCCACCTTTTGTTATTATACCATTCATCTCACATACATCTGAGTGAACAAGTTCTAAAGGAGTGGTACTTCTACCTTCGACCGTATGAAACAGTTTTCTAGGTTGCTTTGCCTGCACACAAGTACCACACTTTGAACCTTTAACATGTTTATATTTAGGAATTAAAGACATGCCACTTAATCTCTTAATAGCCTCAAAATTCACATGACATAAACGAGAGTGCCAAATATCATTGACCATGTCATTATTACATACCACATTAACAGAATAAGAAGAATGAGTACTCAAAGTAGAAAGACGGAACAAACCAACTGACACATACGACTTTCCAACAAAAACACCAAATTTAGCGATGGCACATATAGCATGTCCTTTAGCACGAGTGTCTTGCCTGAAGTCATCTTTAGACAGACCTATCCTATGCCTCGAACAGCAGCCGAAACTCCATTTCCCATCAAGACTGGCCTGCTGTTGCATCCCTGAAATGAAGAGAACATAGACCGATCAGCACAAATATGAACAGTGGCACCTGAATCGAAAGAAAATTGGGTGGGGACTATATATCCCCACCATGTACCTATGGGCACCCACCATGGTTGCATGCCTGTTGACACTGGTTATCTATCAAAATTAAAGGATAAATAAATATGAAAAGGGTATGAATTCAATCACCAATAAAGGTTTAGGGTTTTAATTGACAATATTCCATGAGTTTTGGTGGATTGTGATTCTGCAGGGACTAAACAGGAAAACCAGCACTGATTGCTTCCCCTAGAAGAAAACCAACGTGAGATAACGCAACCGCCAAGTCAGGAATTCTCCAGAAGGACCTAGAGGACACCAGAGGACACCACAAGGCAGGACACCCCGAGATGCTGCCAGGAGGGACCGGCCGGTCCTACCCTTAGACCGGTCGGTCTCCCCCTGGGCCCGATGGCCTCCGTCTTCTAGAAGCTTCCTCCACCGCCTTTGAGGATCCATCTCAGCCCTACATGAAGTCGGTTTGATCTAACGGCCGCGGTTGATCCCTCAGGGCTATATAAACAGGCCCCCAGACCTCAGGGAAGATCAAGTCTCTCTTCAGAAAAGTCTACGCCTCATTCAGAAACCATAGAAGAAGACTTCAAGAGCCAGCTTTCAAGTAGAAGACTAGTTACCCCTCTAGTTTAGGTTTAGAACCAAGTCTTATACTAGAACTAGAAGAGAGAGAGAGAGACGAAGAGATCAAGAAGGAGCTCCGGCCTGTCGGATCAACTTCTTCATCTTGTACCTGTGGATTCAAGTTCATCATCAACTTGCTTCAGTGATTGTTTCGGTAATCAACGTCTATATTTAAGTTTGAGCCATTGCTCTTATTATTCGTAAGGTTTATGACTCTCTTTTGAGTACTTTAATTCTAGTCATTCTAGAGTTAGAGTAGTTGGATAGTGTAAGCGTGGTGCTTAGACTTGATAGCTCATAAATGCCTCCTATAACGCCGGTAGTAGTGGTTGTACGCAAGGGTGACTCTTATAGCCTTGTTGATTCTTCTATAGTCCACTTACCAGTGTGTAGGCTCGGTAGGATTATACATTTGCATAAAAGACTCATACTCTGTTTGTGACCTTTTATGGCAACTTCCCCACTAAGAATAATATAAACATATCACTCTTGAATTGGAATTAGACAACCTTAGTGATCCCCTCTATACTTCTAGTTTCTCTGTCCTTGTTAGCTACTCAGGGGTTAGACTTTAAGGCTTAACACTGTCCATTCCTTTGGGTTTGATATTAATACTGGGTTACTCCGGTGAAGTGCTACATCGGTTGATCTTATCTGTGCGCTTGCGGATAAAGTAGAGTGTGCGTTAATTTATACCAACAAGCATTTCTGGCGCCGTTGCCAGGGAACGGTAGGTCATCTTAAGTCATAAGTCTAACCTTGTAATTATACTTTTATCTTTTCTTTTTTTCTTTTGTCCTAGTCTTTTCATCATTTTTTGTGTTCATTCTTATGAATGTTGTTTTTGAATTCTACTCTTATCTATCACTACCCCATGAGCATAAGCTATAACCAGTAGAATCCTTACACCCCATCATAATACCTGGTTATTAGCTATGCCTACCTTTCCGCTGCACTGAGCATAGAAATATAATTGTGAAAATATTCCTTTGGGTATTTTGTCACTAACCTTCCCAGGTCTGGAGCAGAAAAAAATGAAGGAACAACAAACACAAGGTATGTCCAACCAATCATCATGTAACATTGAATCACATTCATCCAATCTTGATTTGTACAAACACCAAGTTTGGGGGATACACTTGTTAAGAACATCTCTTGCCATGTTACTATGTTGGTTGTCCCTACCTTTAAGATATGCTCATCATGCTCTTTCATCACCATCTGAGTAAATCTCTATAATGCCTTCATGTTACCTTTATTTGCTATAGTATATGTTTAGGTTTGAAGTACTTTCATACATCTCTTAAATGAAGCATGGTGCCTAGTTTAGGAGTGGGTGATCTTGCTTTCAAAGGCCTTTTAATTTAAGCATGCTTAGGTTAGAATGCCCTCTTAAATCAAATTAGACGTGGTGTCTAGGTTGGTTTTTGAGCCGACAGTATGCTATAGTGGATGTTGGATATTTTGTTGGACTAACCCCTGCAGGAAAACTTTCAATATCAATTTGGGAAAGTCCAGAGATGAAGAGACACATGACTTCAACAACTCTTGCATAATGAAGACTCAGCTCATTCATCATGTATGAAAGAACTGTGAGTATCAAAGTTTATTTATTTTGTCTTCTACTGCAAGTTATCTTTTGCCCTGAATCATGTTAAAGTGTAGCCAACACATAAAATACTAGTCTATGCTAAAATAATCCTAAAAACATATTTTTATTAGCATAGATGCAAAATACATAAGTTATGGATAACAACCCATGTTTCAAATTCTTGCAATCCTTTGGGTATATGTCCACTAACATTACGCATGAGAGAGATTTTGTTCATCCATGGTTTGGTCTGAATATTGAAGATCCAAAACTCAAACCATAGACAGACAAACCTACTCTCAAATCATGAATGGTGCCGGCAATAGCCTTGCTTTGAGTCTTGCTTGGGCGCTGATGACAAACAGGATGGAACTTACCTCATATGAGACAACCTATGCCTACAACCGTCATTGCCGAAGACATCAAGACAAGAAGTGGGAAGTTATCCTCTTTTCTAATCAAGAGCTAGCTTGGGAGACAAGATGGTACCACTACAACAATAGCAAGATCTACAAGTCAAACACATAAACATGTTGTTAGGAGTCCATCTACATCACAAGCCAGCCTGGGAGAGACAATTTCGTTGTCTAGATGTGTTTCACAATCAAAGGGAGGAAGGAGAAACCCAACTTCAAACATATTGATCTTCTACTCACCACTTTGATCAGTACAAACCACTAGATGCTATCTCAGTCGAGAAGAAGAATATGATCCACCACTCATTCTTTGAAGATTGTTCTTGAACGCCATCAATGTTATCATCTATGTCGGACCTGGAGAAGTCAACTCTTGGATCTTTTTCTAATTCTTCAACAACTACATCACTTATGAGCAGCCAAAGAGGACCAAGAGAAGACGTCAAGGGAAGAACCAACTACCAAGAATTGAGGAGGGCATCATGAAGGATGAAGCCACTGCACCACAAGAGTTAGAAGATGGAGAGATAGTACCTGTGCCAGCAAATCAAGAAGAACAGCCGATAAGATCTCCATCATCTAGACACTGTTGAGAGAACAAGTCTCAGTTGTGACACTAAAAGACAAAGACTATCATAGAGGCACTCGAGTAGCAGCTCTAAATTCATGTCTCTTGTCAACTCAATAATTAAAGGGAAAACAAGAAAGGTTGACAAGAGAAGAGAGAGGATCCTAGTCAACATACTCGAGAAACAATGCACCTTCACTGATAAGTCAACACAAGAGAAGGAAGATCGATACCTCTAAAGATGATTCCACTGTGATCTTCCTCCTCTCAATCACATTGTGAGACAAACAAGAGAAGACAAGCCAGCTAGACAAGAGAAGCTTCCACAAGGTGGTTCGACACATCACTCTTCAATGACAAAGTAACATTTCAAGGTAAGTGACCATCACTTTAAAAGCTTCTTCTTGATTCTAGTATGAACATAAATAAAGAACTAAACATGTTTAAGTTGCACCTCACTTGATCCAATCTAATCAACTCAACTTGTTCAGTCCTTTGATCTTTGTTCCTAGCTTTACTCTCTTGAATCTCACTGTCTTAACTAAATGAGCTAAAATGTTGTGCATCTAACCTTTGGAAGATGATATATCTCAATTATGAAAAGATCGACACTTTATGCATAGATTATCCTTCCTTGGGTTAAGTAATTTGATCTGTTTTAAGATGCTACTTTCATGCTCATCCTCTGATCCTGTCACTCATATTAAGATTGAATAGAACAAATAAATAACAAGTTTGTCTTGTGAAATGTGCCTAAGGTTAGAGGAGAATAAACAAAACTTTTGGTTCTGTTGGTGTTTTTCCACCAACAGAGCCCATGCACTTGATCTCTACCTTGTCTTTATGAGCAGGACACACTCTTGAGCAAACATGGAGAAGTTTATCACTCTCAAATTCTACAGAGTAAAGGTCCTAGATCTGCAAGAACATGCACACTGAGCAAGATGCTGCCAGCTTCCATAATTAACGCTTCACTTCAAACAGCTGGGCAAACAAATGACATGAGTGTCACCATATCAAGAGGCATAAACAAGAAGGAATGATGGAAGGCGTCGTAGTCAGAATTAGAGGTCATGAAGTCCCCACAGACTTCTTGATCCTCGACATGAGAAGACAATGATGTCCACCTCATCCTAGGAAGACCATTCCTCTACGCTACAAGTACAATCATCTACAAGAGGAAATCCATTTTCACTTTCCTGGAGAAAAGGCACGATGCAACTTCATCAACTACATACCCAATGAAGCACCCAAGAAGAACAGAAGTGAAAGACATCGCTCTCAACGCCAAGGAAGACAAACTATCAAGAATAGAGAGGCCAATCATGACGAAGAAGCTATCGACACTGTCCCAGAAAAGAATGAATAAGAGAAACCTCAAGATAGTGAACCATAAGAAGTGAAGACTCAGACCATGAAAGTATGAAAGAAAATATCTGCACCTAAGAGGTATAATCAATAACAACTTTCCAAACATCTGACAACCTTGGGAGGTCTGAGCCAAGGGAAGGTCTGGTTCGTCGGACCTAAATATCCGAACCTTCGCCAAAAGGTAAAAATCGGTAGTTATCCTCATATTTACTTTTCTGCATATTTCTCATATTTAATTCATAATTATTTCTTATATCATCATATTTAATTCACAAACATTTTAACTAGAAAACAAAATAAAAAATATTTTACTACATCATAAACTATGAAGCCCCATATGAATAATTCTCTGGCATGTAAAAACCCGCAGAATGTTCACCTGGTGGCATAAAAATAAATAATAATAAAAATAAATATGCATACATTCATCCTGTTACATTTTTCTCTTGCATCGTAAAAATATTAAAATACAAAAATATTGAGAAAGAGATCTTACTGAAATTCAAGACAGCTAAGGCTTGAGTGGCCAACCGCTAATGCTTAATCTGTTCCACAAGTTTTGTTGTCTATTTGAGTTTCACAGGATTTGAAAGGCCAAGAAAAGCTGACGAGCAAGTGAATGCTCCATCCACTGTTGGGGCACTGTCTCAACAAATATCAACATCAATCAAAGCTCTAATCGAGGAAGGACATATCCACTGTCAGTCTGCCACATTGCAAGATCGAACGACTACGTCAAAATTTAGCTTGGGGGAAGGCATCCCATGTATCCACGTAAGTATCTTTATCCTATTAAGTTTTTCATTCTATAAACAAAATCAAAATAAAAAAAATGTGAGCACATGAAGGCTCACCCTTGAAAAGAAAAGAACAAAAAATATGTGGGCATATGAAGGCTCATCATTAATTAAAAAAGAGACAAAAATATATGGGCACATGAAGGCTCAACGCTATTAAGAGAACCAGCTTGGGGAGACACGCCCCCGTTATCTTCACGATTCAGGTATGTCTTTATTATTACTACTGCTACTATTATTATTAGCTTTTATATTATATCTTAAAGTGTGTTAGATTAAATAAATAAAATAGTATGTCTAGTTTGTTTTAAGAAGTTGATGACTAAAGAAAAACCCTCTCTCTAATCTTTTGCATGGAAATGATAAATAGTTGTTCTATCTAATTTCTTTCAAGTACCAAGTCTTCAAAGCATGAGTTCTCCTCATTAATAATGATGCCTTAAAATAAAATTAAATGCATGGTTGGTAAATACTTAATCTAAGATCTAGGTAATTGAGATATGACATGTGATGATCTGAGCTGCTATTATCTTGTTCTAAACAACACTAGAATTCTAGAGATTTCTCAATATGAATATGACTAATAATTGCATTGAGTTAAATTAAGCTTTGTGACCCTGTGAGATGTTATCTTGCCATTGAATTTAGATCACTTACACATTTCATCCATCTTCCGCATAAATGCTCATAATTATCTGTTGCTACCCTCTCTGAAGTTTGTTGGAAGCATGTGGCTATTATTTAAAAAAAAGAAAAAAAAGAGACAAATATCCGAGGAAATAAAAAGGGATAAGTGTCCGAAACCTCAAAAAGATAGATCCCGAGGAAATAAAAAGGGACAAGTGTCCGGAACCTCGAAGAAAATGTTAAAAAAATGGGCACATGCTCGACAGTAGAATTAGCCTGATAGCCATATGTCTCTAATAAACAGAAGAGAGTGAATATATTCAAAAGAGCATCCGACTCCATTTTTCCATACACATGCACTTCTTGATTCAATGGTTGGTTGACTTTCTCTTTCGATCCATTGTTTAATTTGACAACATATGTATTAATGTTTTTAAAAAATTAATTAAAACTCCAGGATAAAGGTGAAGTGAAAGAACTAGAAACATAGTGCTTGATTTGATCGTTCAATCTTTCAATTACTCGAGATCTAAGGTAAAAGTAATAAGCCCTATGAAGAAAACATAATATATTTTGGAGAATTTTTGTTTAACAACAGGTATACTTGTTGGAAATGAAGATATTGTAGCAACTCTGGATCCATTGTTAAGTTTTGGTTTTGCTAAGGGACTAGCAAAAGGTAAGCTTGGGGGAGTTGTTGACACTGGCTATCTATCAAAATTAAAGGATAAATAAATATGAAAAGGGCATGAATTCAATCACCAATAAAGGTTTAGGGTTTTAATTGACAATATTCCACGAGTTTTGGTGGATTGTGATTCTATAGGGACTAAACAGGAAAACCAGCACTGATTGCTTCCTCTAGAAGGAAACCAACGCGAGATAACGCAACCGCCAAGTCAGGAATTCTCCAGAAGGACCTAGAGGACACCAGAGTACACCACGAGGCGGGACACCCCGAGAGGCCGCCAGGTGGGACCGACCGGTCCCACCCTTAGACCGGTTGGTCTCCCCCTGGGCCCGAAGTGCTACATCAGTAGATCTTATCTGTGCGCTTGCGGATAAAGTATAGTGTGCGTTAATTTATACCAACAATGCCACGTGTCCATACATAATCATCTAACGGTAGACTGTTCCATAAATTAAGGAGTATTAGTTAGAAAGAAAAATTAAAGCCCACTGGATGGTTATGTATGGACACGTGGCATGCATCCATGGTGGGTGCCCATAGGTACATGGTGGGATAGTCCCCACCCAATTTTTTCCCCTGAATCAATCCACCAGTCATGTGTTGGACCTGCCATAAAGGCCTGAGGTGCATACCCTGAGGTGGTGTTAACCACCATGTTCCCTTCTTTGCGCTGAGGCGGAGGACCCTTTCCTTTTCTGTCACGGCACCGCTTGGCTGTATGCCCAGCGAGACCACAGACATAGCAAATAAGGTCCTCCTTTTTCTTCTTCATCTTTTTGGGCTTCGGTTTATTCTGGTTCTGAGATGGAGAGTAGTTCTTCCTCTTCTGCTGGAATTTTCCACCTCCTCCCTTCTCAACAAGATGAGCTTGAACTTGCTGGGATGGCTTATTACTAGCCCTTGCACGCTCTTCCACGTTTATAGCAGCAGACAGCTCAGAGAGAGTCATTTGCTTCTTCACGTGGCGGCGTGCGGTCACAAAGTCTCGCCAGGACGGCGGGAGCTTTGCCAGTATTGTGTTCACTTGAAAGCTCTCTAGCACGTTGCAGTTATTGGACTAAGTCCCTCACATAGAGCTGAAGCTACTGTAACTACTCCATGACAGATCTTCCCTCAGACATTTTATAGTTGAGGTAACTTTCTGTAGTGAATGACTCATTACCATTATCGGCCTGAATTCTCGAGCTCATCCCAGAGTTCCTTAGCAGAGGTTTTAGTAGAGTAGACATCAAACAGGCGGTTCAACAAGACGTTCAACAGTCGAGACAAGCATGCCTAGTTGGCATCGTCCCACTTTGCCTTTTCCGCTTCTGCAGCGGCCTTCACTGTAGCATCAGCATCAGCTGCTATAGCCTCGGGGACAGCAGCCATCACCACTCAAAGTAATTTGAGGTCGGTGAGCCACATGCGAGTCTTAATCTGCCAGCGTTTAAAGCATGCGCCGTCGAATGCCTCAGGCTTAATGGCATCAGAACTAGAGGCCATTGCAATAGTTGGTTTTCTAGATTGTTGTAGTATTGTAGATATAAGTGACATGCTTCCAAAATATTTAATTAAATTAAATAATTGAATTCCAAATATAAACAACAATTTACTCAGATCATAGCCAAAAATAATTATGATATAGAGGAACAAAAACATGTCTAAAGCTTGTATAAAATAAATAAAATAAATACAGCTACTCAGTTCTATATCAACAATTATAATAGCCAATAGATGAAAAGGACAGATTAATAACATAAATATATTTTGTTTAATTATAATTGCTCTCAAAATAACGGGTTGCTGCTCTAGGCAGCCTTCCAACGCTAGTAGTGATCACTGGTCCTGGACTAACGTGACAGTCCTACTTACCAAATAATTAGGTTCTAGATCAAAAATTAGATGTCTAGAATAACAACAATATAACCAGGTAAACAAAGTACTGATTTGAAAACAGACCAATAACCAATAAATAAACATGTTATAGGCTCACAGCTTAATTAAATAGATCAGCAGTAATCAGTTCAACAATAGAGAGATAAATTCTTAGACAAATAATTTAACAATGCTGACAATAATCAACACTCTAGAACCAACGACTGTCACGTTGTCTCACTATACCACTTGTATTATCGAGCAATAAATTAATCCGTCCAACAGTGCAATCACAACCAAGTTACAAGAACTAGCAGATTGCACAAATATAAATATTTCTGAACTGTAAACCGAGAAAGGCAACGGGTAACTCACAGCACGTAGATTGCCTACGTGGGAAGACAAGCTCAAGCGAGTCCCAGAAAACCAATTCCGCCGCTCACGTCCGAGCCTGCACGACAGATGGAAGACGGAGATACTAGAGCCGTTGTCGGAGACGAGAGAGACGTCCACGGCCCCAACCCGAGGAGCAGAGGTACACCGCGCAGCAGGGAGCCCAAATACTGGGTCAAGGTCTACAGTAGCCAGAACACAGTTGCACACCACAACACAGGCGCTTGCACAACAGCAGCAATAGTTCGCTACCGGTCGAAACCAGCAGCGCACACCACAGCACCACCACCAGACAGTGCACAACACCGTTGAAACAACCACGACACGCGTACGAAGACGCTGCCCAGACAAGGCCGTTCACCACACGAACAGCACAGCTCACGCCCGGCGCCGCGCGAACAGCACAATGAACGACGGTAGGCGAGTGACCGTGTACACCCTCGCGAGGAGGAGTACCTAGTGCGTCAGAGGTGCTACCACCGATCAATCGAGCCTCAGAGGAGCAGCAATCAGACCTCTAATGGAGGAAATCGCACCGATCGAGTATATCAGAGAGGGAAGGTGGAAGAACTGCAGTCTCAGTCGTGTGAAAATGAGAGCAGGCGCACCCATTTAAAGGAGTGGAGGAGGGTCGCGGCGTTGTGCAGACGACCGCGTCCTGCGGCTGGACACGCGCACCACGGTCCGCCCTTTCCTCCCCTGCGCTCGATCGAGAGGGACTCGGTCCTTTCTCCGTACGTCACCAGGAGAATGGGTAAGGACAGCAGCTTCCGGCTGGGCTGCTCGGCCGAATGGGCCTTGAGTGGCCTGGCCGGTTAGCTCTGTCTCATTTTTTTAATCATTATTCATTTCGTCAAATAAGAAATTAAAAGGGACAAACCCTTAAATGAACAATAAAATATCAATAAAACTCTATGAAACTTTCACTGACACTGACCTAACTAGATCTGCTAGTATTTGATTGAGATTACTTTCGACGCCAATGCTATCCTTCTCGACAATGAAATATAATATTCTCACATTGATTGGAATGCATAAGACAGAAGCCCCAACCAGGTTCCCTGTTATGTTGTGCTGCCGGCATGTGTGGTACATGTCCTCTCTGATCTAGGTGACACCTGGCCGTGCAAGATGTCTTGAATGCCTTGATTTTATTGAATTTCAAAAATAATCTCGTTTGTTACAGTTTTACCTTATTTTCTAATGACTAATATGCTAAAAGATAGCATAACCTCAGAATTATTGTTGCACAAGCAAAGATCAATATAAATACATTAAATTAAACATAAATATAAGGACAAATATGGTCATGTTACTCCCATCCGTCCTAAAATAAATATACATCCGTCCCAAAATAAATACACATCTTGCTTCTTGAAGAGTTAAATTATTTTATGTTTAACTAGAAATATAAAACATAATATCCTATTTACATACCCAATCAGGTTTATTACATCTAAAAGTATATTTAATGCTTAGTTCAATGATACTTATTATACGTTAATGCTTATTATATATCATAAATATATTTTGTACTAGGTAGCGTGCCCGTGCGTTGCTACGGGACAATAAACTTTTTACTAAAAATATATGGATGACACGATAAGATAATAATATTGTGAGCGAGCGAGGAGATGGAAGCGAAGATCGCATGCGGTCACCCTAATGCCAAAATCTAATTTTTAGGAAACAAAATTTGCAAAACTGTAGGGCTAATTTGGGAGTTGCCAAAATCCAACTTTTAGGAACAAAAATTTGCAAAACGGTTGGGGATGGGAGGGGGTTGGTGGCACTCCATGATGCATGGACGCACGGGCAGAACTCCATGATGCAGCTCCCACTCCATGACCTGACACTGGTTTGTCACACAAAACACGTCCATGCATGGGAACAAAATAATACCTCAGGCACGAATTTTTGAGTGAGCACGCACTCCATGATGCAGCTCCCACTCCAGGATTTGTCTCCAGAACTAAGCAAGAGTGCCAAATGATTCGGGGGTGTAAGGGCACTCACAATGCAGACTCTATCATAGAGTCTAAACATATTTATTATACTCATATTTATTGTATTTTGCTGATATGGCAGTGTATTTATTGAAGAAATAGGGAGAAAAACTAAGACTTCAAGTCTTATTTAGACTCCAAGTCTATGATATCATCGAGGTAATAAATAGACTTAGACTCTAGGTAGAGTTTGCATTGTGAGTGCCCTAATACTTTCAAAATCACTACATGTTTCGTCATCATTTCAATGTAGACTCTAAACGTTTTCACAAGTGCTAATCAGAAAGGATCCAAGAAAAAAGGAGGGCATATCGAACATCCTAGCACGAGTAAAATTTCTCATGAGTGCACCAGGTAACACTGCAAATTTTATTTAAATTGGCCCTACAAATATGGTTCCATAAAATTGCACCATGCAACACTTGGCTTATAGCACACATTCACTTGGTACGCTCCCATGAGTCCTTTATTTGTGGTATAGGTACACAAGTGAGAATATGAAGAAAGCACCCATCTGCAACGAGGAAGAAATAAAGAGGTGATACATAGAGCTAATCCAGAACTTTCACACTCTCTCAATAGTCAATACATGTGGATTGAAGTGAAAAACGAACTTATTTCTCTATCAATTGCTACCAATGCCTATGGACTGGAGGGGATTATCCTCTATGGAAACTATGCCATAAGGATGCAACCTATGATACAATCTACGCAAGCGACTTTAATGAAAAAACTCATATAGAGGTGAAGCTGTAAAAGGTGCAAAAACAAACTTCAATGCAACTACTGAATAGCATATGGAAGTAGAACTTACTGTTGAAAATGCGGCAGTGTACTATGAGTAAGCTGATGTTATGAATCTTTAGTACTAATTATGCCTGTAAGGGCGTAATGAAATATGCAGAAGACAAATCGAGTGTGAAAAGTCACAAAAAAACAACTATACAAGTGGATGCAGTTTGACTAAAGTAATCCTGCTACCTTAAAGACTACAAAGGAAATCATGTCATCAGTCTAACCTGCTTTGTAAAAGACAGACCAGTATATCTTAGTCTTTGGTACTCAAACTTTGAATTGGAAAACTCCATAAAGATCAGGAGCTTTGAAGGGTGTTGAATAACCCTACATTAGGAGAACATGATATTTTAGCCACAAAAATCAGACAATCTCAAAATATATTTTAATCCAGAAAAAATTTGTAACAGTGTGCACCTTGTTGTCAGTTGACATAGTTTTTAGAACATAAGGACTCATCATAGAAGTTTGACGTTGCATATCATCAGCAACATATGGCTTCCAGCTTATTCCAGACCATTCATAGATCTCAACAGGGTATTCCTTGATGGGGAAATTTATATTAGCACACTAAACTTGTCACAGATCAGCAACAAGCACACATCAAGGCAAAAGAATCACCAGGTCTACATGCATGGTTCATTGATCTCCCCAACTTTATGGTGCTTAACATTAATAGCCTGTGAATTTGAACATGACAAAGGTTACACCATCCATTTTATTTAAAAGAGCATCAATCCCCTTACAAAATTAAAGTTGAAAAATAAGGTAATATAACCTTTAGATGCCCCCACTCGTGGAAAACTCATCTGCTCGTTTGTGTCACAAACTGCTAATTTGCAGCTCTCTAATATATGTACAATAACATATAATAAATGATTTCTAGAAATATGTAAAAATAATAATATGAGAGGTTATGTTTTGTTCCAGGATATGTGTGAAACTATAATTTGCAAATATCCAACAATCAGCAATAAGAAACTTATTTGCAATTTGCAATCTATGCTACAACGCACAGCAGTATAGCACGGTCAAAGATACCTTTTTTAACATGCCATCATCCAATAACTCATGTTATCTTTACCCCTTTATCAAGTAGTTCTCTGTTGCCCTGCCAAGAGTTAATTACAAGATAAAAACTTCAAATTTGGCATTAGGGTAGGTCATATAGAACTTAGAAAGGTGGATTTTTTTTCTAACAATCAGAGCCTAGCACCATCATCCTTATTGAAATGAATACTGGTGTCATCTTCCATAAGGAGTGTCTGTGACAATTCATCTACTCTACTCATGAGCCAGGTAGAAAAACAAAGATTAATCTGCTTCAATAATATAGGCGGAGGAGACAAAAGAAACCAATTGAGCGAACCAACTGGACCTTTTCTGGGCCAAATTTTGAAATAATGTCATGGATAAGCCTGACAGGGCAACAAGATGAAATTGAACTGGTGTCTACGATAGTAGGTTGAACTGGTGTATTGCCAGCATGAACTCTAGTGAAACGCTGAGGATTATTTGGGCATTCCTACGGGTAGGAAAGAAAGTTACAAACAGCGGATGAGTAGGGAAATAAGCCCCTGACAGGATACAAATATGGAAACTGAAAGAACTAATAGTGATGGGCGGTAAAGGATAGAACAAGAACAAGGGGAGAAAACAGGTACAAACCTCATTCGGGTAATCCGGAATCACATCCAAGGACATAATGGGCTGCAATTCACCGCAATCCGGCTCCTGTGGAGAATGGAATGGTACGCGAATCATCGATGGATAGAGAAGCACTAAAATCCAGCTACAGTACAAGTGCTAGATACAGTATGATTTAGGCGGGGGACATATATGGGAGTCTATAATGATCCAAACGGGGAGAATAGTAATTTTAATAAATAAATCAATGATTGATTCTATTTGAACGCCAGATCCGCCTCTTGGCAAAAGGTTGGCCGAATGAAGCTAGGGTAGGAGTGAGTCGGTCTCATCTGATGGAACGCACCTATGAACTGCTTGCCGAGTCCGCGAGTCGCAGGATGCGGCGGCGGTGGCCGTACAGGCGCTCGCGGTGAGCCCCGTCCCGGCCCTGGCCACCGACGCACCTAGCCCACTGCCGTCCACCTCCAGCCAGGCCCCACCGATGGCAACCCCGGACATGGCCACGACCATGGCGCCCTTCTCTTCTTCGCGCCGCGCCCCTCAGCCGAGCTCGAGCCCCAAGCTGATGGGGCCAGGTCCGCCGGCCCCCGTCATCTGAGGCATTTCAACAAACACGTCATGTACAAAATACATACATGGGTTTGGGTCCTCGGCTTCACACAGAAGGGAGAGCAGGGAAGGGGTGGCTGTACCTGTTGGGTGTTTGTTGCCGGCGATGGATCCGGTAAAAACATGGCGAAGCGCGACAAAGACGGTTGAGCTCGACAGTGGACCGCGATGTGGCCGATACCCAATAGCAGCGCGCGGGGACAGTGTTGGCGGGGAAGGGCCCGCATGGAGGTGGCAGCGACGGTGAAGGGCATGCGCGAGGCGGCGGGGAAGGGCCGGCGTCGTACGCGAGCGGCGGCTGCGCGAGGTGTTTGCGCGAAGGGAGAGTGGGGTGGGGGCCATGGGGATATCAGCGCCTGGTGCAGACCCTCGCCCAGACCAAGGAGAAGCTCGCCGCCTCGGCTCCTGACGGGGGACATGCACGCAGCACGCCGCGTCCCTGGCGGAGGCACTGTAGATCCCGCAGGAGCAGGCGGCGCTCGCCCTCGGCGACCTCTGAAAATAGATCGTGTGAGTCAACAGGCGCAGAGAGGGCGTGGGCAAGCGGCGGCGTGGGCGAGGGAGAGGGAGCGGCGAGGAGAGGGGCGTGGGAGACTGGGAGAGGAGGCAGCGGCATGGACAAGCGCGTAGCGAGGGGGAGGATGCGCAAGGGATGGAGCGTGAAGGTGAGGGAGCAGAAGATGTTCAGGTCCACCACACAGTGTGCGAGGGAGCGTGCGACGGATCACAGAGGGAGTGCGGAACGACGGAGCGAAACAAATGCCGCACGAAAAAAATGTCCTTTTACTGTTTTTAGTTGTTAGAGATATATTTGGTCAAACTTTAAAATACTTGACTCCTCAGAAAATGAGATATATGCAATATAGTTGGAGAAGCGCTGGTACGTAGCAATTCCAGTCAAGTACTTGTTTCAGTTTATCAAACAAAATGATGTGGTTGCTCCGATCCAATCCAATAATCTTATGGTGCCCGTGCGTGCTCTCCGTACCACCTTGCTTCCAAGCTAAGGTTCCGTCCCAGGCTCTCCCACCTTCCAGTCCCTGGCCCCCTCCTCCGTAGCCGGCGCCTTCGCCGGAGTTGAGGGGGAGGGGTCCCGTCTCCAGTTCCTGTAGATCCTTAGTACTAGTTTATAGTGTGCCTGTATGGCTCTTTCGCTCCGTCGTGAGTCGAGCTGCCTGCTGCTCCTTGGTCTCGTTATCGTCGTCGTCGGCCTTGCCGTCGCTGCTGTCATCGACTGCCGAGGTCCTCAGGTGAGAAAAAATAAAATAAAGCCTCTTCCCTTCCTCCTCATCTCCGGCCCGGTCGCGGCGGAGCTCTCGCCTCCGTCGTGCTCAGTCTCGTCCGCCGTATCCTTCTGCTGGAGTCTCGAGCAAGGGTGTGCCTTTGCATCCAACTTCTTCGAACGTCTGGAGGGAGTTGGAGAAGAGCCTCCGGTCTGCCTCTCTGCGATGCCCGTTGATCCTCCTCGCGGGTGTACTGGAGGGAGGCAGCTGTTGGGAGGACCTGCATCGGATGCAGCTTCTTCTGTCGTCAGGCGTCCGAATCTGGGATCCGTTTGCCCGTGCACACATGCCGGAGGTGTGCGTCGCCTGGGGTCGGCTCCGTCAGCCGTCCGAGTTCGCGATGGAGACGTCGCCTCCATTCTTCAGCGATGGATCCTCCTTCAACTGAGTTCATCTCCTGGCGATAGGCGGTGGGACCCTCGTTCAGTGCTTCTGGGTCCTCCACGGAAACGTGGTCTTCATGCAGACCCTTCCGTGTCCTTCACGGCCCGTTCACGGTGACAAGTGCTACTTGCGATAGAGAAGTCTGGATTCTCTATCTCCTTTATTTTGGTTGCCGTCTAGCACATGCAGAGCATTTTTATGTTTCTTTCCTGTCCGCTTTTCGATCTCCCTGCAGGCATAGAAGTGGGAAAACAGCCTTTAGTGTTCGGGTAGACCGCCAACCGTGGTTGTTGCAGGTCCTCAGATTTGACACCGATGGTTGTCAACCTAGTATCTTCAGCCCGGTGTATCCTAATTTGTATCCACGGCTCAAAGATATCATATCCTTGAAGACACAGGCCGATCAGACAGTCGAGGGGAGCGCCGGCTGGCCTATCGGAGTGCGAGAAAGAGTATCATCGACGTTTCTATCGTGCCCACTTCTCGTGGGTCGTGCGCCCCCGAAGGAAACATCACCTATGCCTTTATAAAATGTTTAGCGGTTCCTTTTACTTGTTTTTGCTCTGTAATCTGGGAAACTTTTTCCCAAAATATTGTACCGGGCCTTAATATTATATATTAAACGTTGCAGTTGTCAAAAAAAAATCCAATAATCTTACACACTTCAACATTGATGTTATCTCCTAATTAAGTTGACAATATAACGCATGCAGTCAGCAGCATAGACTACCGATCTGGTATCCGTACAAGATTCTGGGGATATTACACCCATACGCGTACAGTCCTTAGTCGCCCCATACGTCGTCATACAGCCAAGATCTCCCCAGATGTGAAAAGAAACCATTATATTATTGTCAATCATTTGCTGGCCGGCCTGAATCAACAGTTATTTCTTGTTTATTGCAGTTTGCCATCCATGACTCCAACAACGACCAGCCACAGCGCGCAGCTTCCTACCAGTTTCCTTGGATGTAGAAAGAGAACCAAGCACTTTCAGTCTTTATATTTTTCAGCCTTCATGGAGAGATTCAAGCGCGTAATTTTCACTTGACCACTTTTTCAATCAAATCAATCAGGGGCAACCGCAGTGAACTTTACACGAGACGAGACTTGTGTGCCTTAGACAATGATGCATCGTACGTCGTATTTTTCCCCCATGATCCTACTCTACCGTAGTAACTACTTCTTATCATAATTATTCCTAGCTCTTTCCAAAATTAAAGGTAGCAATGTGTTGCAACAACCAACCAACACTTAGCGTTGTTGGTTTTTTGGCTAATATTTTGAAAACAGTAAAGTCCACCACCGTACCACGGTCCCTAAACTTGTACCACCGTGTCATTTCGGCGGTCTTTAAACTCACAAATCGACCATTTAAGTCCTCAAATTTATTCAGTAATGTCATTCCGGTTTCTAAACCTGTAAATCACCCATTTAAGTCGTTAAACTTGTTCAGTTATATCATCCCAGTCTCTAAACTTGGTTTTCAGTCTCATCTATGTTAAAACAGGGCGATATATATAAAAACTTTATATCAAAAAATAATTCATAACTTTTTAATATGAACTCGAATGAAGGCAACATTTATATTAAAATTATAGCTCTCAATGTGATCTATAACTTTGTCGTTCAAAAGTTTTTGAATTAAAATTGTTTAGGATCCTAAAATATTGTTGTATAATTATAGATTTTGAAATTTAAAGTTTGAAATTAAATTTTTGGATACTAAAAACTTTAAATAAAAAAAATTATCTACAACGTTGTAGATTGCATTGAGAACTATAACTTTTATATAAATCCTGTCAATATTGAAGATTGTTTGATAATTTTAAATTTTAAAGTTCAAAATCTATAGTCATAAAATAATATTTTAGGAATCTAAATATTTTTAATTCAAAAACTTTTCAGCTGCAAAGTTATAGATTGCATTAAGTGCTATAATTGTGATATAAAGTTTGTGTTCATTCGAGTTTATATGAAAAAGTTATGAATTATTTTTTGATATAATGTTTTTAAATTGCTATGTTTTGATGTAAACGAGACTCAAAACAATTTTTAGGGATCAGGATGACATAACTGATTGAGTTTAAAGATCTAAATGTTTGATTTACATGTTTAGAGACAAGAATAATACAACTGAATAAGTTTAGGGACCGGCATGACACAGTCAAACAAGTTTGAGGACTTAAACGGTCGGTTTATACGAGTTTAGGGACCAGGATAAAACAACGATAAAAGTTTAGAGACCGGTGATAGACTTTACTCTTTTCTAAATACAGTTGCAGAGATCGTATCAGTCCGTTAGTCTTTATGTTCTTGTCTGATCCAAGCTAGTGCAAATAGTTAGTATATAATATTTACATGTCTCCTAGTCCTGGCGGTAGACAACCTCCTGATGGATCACGGAGAAACACTTAGAAAGCGATCATATAATTTTTGCCGAGAGAAACGCTTGACGACAACGGTCATTTTTGCCACTCCTGGCCCTATATATATATTTATCTGAGATGAGGAGCACAAGAGCTAGAGGAAGAAGCGAGCGCTGGATGCTCGTCGTCAATCGTGATCGACCGAGCGAGAGCCAAATGGTTGGCAGGCAGCTGAGAGTGCTGTCCACTCTGGACGTGGCCAGGACACAGCTCTACCACTTCATGGCGATCGTGATCGCCGGCATGGGCTTCTTCACCGACGCCTACGACTTCTTCTCCATCTCCCTCGTCGTCGACCTCATCTCGTACCGCTACTACGACGCAGCCATCCCTAGCGGCGTCAAGGCCGCCATCAACGGCATCGCCCTGTGCGGCGCGGTGCCGGGGCAGCTCGTCTTCGGCTGGCTCGGCGACAAGATGGGCCGGAAGCGCATCTACGGCGTCACGCTGATCCTCATGGTGGCCACCTCCATCGCCTCGGGCCTCTCCTTCAGCAAGCCCCGGGGCAAGAACGTGGTCACCGTGCTCTGCTTCTTCCGCTTCTGGCTCGGCGTCAGCATCGGCGGCGATTACCCGCTGTCGGCCACCATCATGTCCGAGTACGCCAACAAGAGGAGGCGCGGCGCCTTCATCGCCGCCGTCTTCGCCATGCAGGGTTTTGGCAACCTTGCAGCAGGGATCGTCGGCATGGTGGTGTCGGCCGCGTTCAAGAACAGTGCGCCGTCCAAGGCCGACTTCGTCTGGCGAATCGTTCTCATGTTCGGCGCCGTTCCGGCCACGCTCACCTACTACTGGCGCATGAAGATGCCCGAGACGGCGCGGTACACGGCCCTAGTCGCCAAGGACGCCAAGAAGGTGGCCTCCGACATGTCCTCCGTCCTGCACATGCACATCGTCCCGGAGGACGAAGCCGTCAACGAGCTCGCCCGCCACGACCAGTACGGCCTGCTCTCGGCGGAGTTCCTCCGCCGCCATGGCGTGCACCTCCTCAGCACCAGCGCGTGCTGGCTCGTCCTCGACGTCACCTTCTACTCGCTCAACCTGTTCATGAAGGACTTCTTCGCCAAGGTGGAGCTGCTTCCAGCTCTACAAACTGGCCACGATCCGTTCGGGAGAATGATTCAGATCACTGCAGTGCACACGATCCTCGCGCTCTGCTTCTCGTTACCAGGGTACTTCTTCTCCATCGCCTTCGTCGACCGCATCGGCCGTGTCAGGATCCAGCTGCTAGGGTTTGCCATGATGTCCGCCTTCATGCTCGGCCTCGCTATCCCTCGTAATGAGTACTGGCGTGGACACAGGACCAGGTACGGCTTCGCCGCCATGTATGGCCTGACAAGCTTCTTTGCCAATTTCGGCCCCAACACCACGACATTCATAGTTCCGGCGGAGATCTTTTCGGCACGGCTGCGTTCGACATGCCATGGCATATCTGGGGCATTCGGTAAGATCGGCGCCATTATCGGCGTGTTTGCCTTCGTGTACACTGAAAAGCACAGCCGAGGCATGCTGTTCGCGCTCGTTGTGTGTAACCTTGTCGGCCTTATGTTTACACTCCTCTTGCCGGAGGCCAAGGGGAAAGCACTGGAGGAGATCACCGGAGAGATGGAAGAAGTAGTACAACCGCAACAGGACGCTGCAGCTGTTGCTGCGGCAGAGTACATACATGTGGTGCCAATTTAGTCAAGTTGTGTATGTACGTTTGTAGGGATATTTTATATGGTGTGCTACCTCCTCTTTTTTGGCAGTGTGTGGTACTACCTTAGCTTGTTGATATAGGTCAATTTTTTTTGTTGTCTTGCATATATATATATATGTATATGTATGTATGTATGTATGTATTTATGTATTTATTATGTGGGTTAGTAAAAAATTATTTCATCAAATCCTCCTCATCACATACAATTTAATGCCACATGAGAAGACTATCCTTAATCTATCACATTTTATACCATAAGAGACTACTAATAAGGGTGTGTTTGGTTGGACTGTGGCATTTGAAAAAAGCAGCCGTGAGCTATGACTTTTATAAAACACTATGCCAGGAAATGCTATTAGTGACATCACGTTTAGTGACTCACAAAAAGCACGCATCACACTACTACAGAACAGGGTCATAGGCCGATTCTCAAAATCGCCTTTAGTCTCGGCGTTTTTGCCGTCCGGGACTAATAGACCCTTTGGTCCCGGTCGGTAACACGGACCGAGACTAAAGGGCCTGCCCCAACGGCTACTGCGCAAAGCTGCCGGGGCACAGACCCTTTAGTCCCGGTCCGTGTTAGCCGCCGGGACTAAAGGGCGCTCTTTAGTCCCGGTTGGTGCCACGGACCGGGACTAAAGAGTTAGCCACGGTCTGTGGCTTGCCCCGGGATAAATGATCACCTTTTAGCCCCAGTTTTTAATACGAACCGGGACCAGAGCTCCTGGTTTTATAACCAGCCAACTTCTTCCTCCCCCGAGCCAGAGACATTCAAATTTCAGTGAGCTTCTTACTTGTTCTTGCTGTTGCTATTGCTTGTTCTTCATTGTTCTTCGTCTCCGGCGTCAATTGGTGATCTTCTCCGACTCTGTCATCGTCTCTTTGCGTTTAGAGGTAACTATTTTCATCTCCTACCGTGTCTTTTGAATATGAGAGGAATTTAATTAAAATATATAGTTTTCAAGAACAAGCATAGAGAGTTGAGTAATTTAAATTGGTTCATCACAATCACTTGATAGTTTTCTACTGCTAGGTAGTATCCATTCTATATTTCATGCTTATGCAAGACGAGTAATATTGAATTTTAGTGTCTTTTTAGTATATTTTCTTTAGAAAAATGTGGAATTTATAATAGTTTGCAACAATAAATATAGAGATTAGATAATGTGGAAATTGGTATTGTTATATCATATTTTTCGATTATCTAAACAAATAGAAAAATTTAGAGTCTTTTTTATTTATAATTGTTTAGAAAATTAGGAATTTGCATGTAATAGTTTAAAAATGAGCATGGATATAGTAGATGGCAACCGTGACCGGGTCCTCAGCCTCTCATCATCGGGATCCGAAGCGTTTGCGGCCGGATCTTCCTCTCATTGCTTGCGGTGAGTGTAAGCAGAAGATTGTGAAGGAGTACCGAGTGAAAAAAGAGGGAATCAACAAGGGTCGTATATTATACAAGTGTCCGGACCATGAGGTGGGTTATTATTTACCCGCATTTGATTAATATGGTTCATTCGTATCGGTTTTGCTTGATGATGTTGTTTAAATTTCTTATTCTTTGTTCTAATTGCAGTGGGAGGGCACCGGCGGATGTAAAGGTTGGTACTGGGAGGAAGAGTACGTTCAGCACGTACGAAATTCTGTTGCACAGGAGGTTGCCGCTGAAGGTGATGAGGCAGTGAGTCAGCGGCAGCAGCCCATCCATGCTGATGAAGCGAATGATCTGTCTATTTTAGTTGGGATCGGACGCGATCTAATTATTTTGCTTAAGTGCATTTTATTTTTAGTTTTTTTAGTGCTAGCTGCGATAGTCTTCGTTGTAGTCAAGCTTATTTGAATTAATCAATCATGTGATGTCATGAGTGTTGTACAATAACATGAGAAACTACTAAGTGCATGGTTGTAATATTTAATGCAGATGTTGTTACGCAATTGGATGTATAATGTCGATCGCCGCTCCAAAGAGTTCATTGCTGGCGTGCACTATTTCTTAGGTGTGGCTGAGGCAAACAAGCAGGATGGTTTCATGTGCTGCCCATGCGCCGTCTGTAAGAATTTGAAGGAATATTCATGCCCAAGGACTCTTCATACGCATTTGTTGAAGTCGGGTTTTGTAACAAACTATATTTGTTGAACGAAGCATGGAGAAATGGGGGTTGTAATGGATGATGGTGAAAAAGGTGAAGAAGAATTGGCCCACGCTGATATTATTGCTCACTACGGTGCCTTTGATGATGATGCAGTGGGGGGAGATGGTGAAGAAGATGCGGCAGCGACAGAAGATGTGACAGCTGATGTTGATGCTCTTGGTGATGCCATTCGTGATGCACAAAGTGAATGTGAAAGTGACAAGGAGAAGGTCAAGTTTGAGCGCATGCTAGAGGATCATAGGAAATTGCTATATCCCACTGCTGAAGATGGCCAAAAAAAGTTGGGTACTACGCTGGAACTACTGCAATGGAGGGCAAAGAATGGTACATCCGATAAGGCATTTGGGCAGTTATTGAAGATAATGAAAAAGATGCTTCCGAAAGCGAACGAATTGCCCACCACTACGTACGAAGCAAAACAGATCGTCTGCCCTTTGGGATTAGAAATCCAGCAGATACACGCATGTCCTAATGACTGCATCCTGTATCGTGAGGAGGAATACGAGAATTTGGATGCATGCCCGATATGTGAAGCATCACGGTATAAGATAAGGCGAGATGATCCTGGCGACGTAGAGGGTGAAGAACGTCCAAGCAGGAAGAAAATCCCTGCCAAGGTTATGTGGTATGCTCCTATAATACCACGCTTGAAACGTTTGTTCAGAGACCACTTTGTCTGAGATGGACTCAATGGACAATTTTTTTATTGACAGCGGTGTCCCGTACGACACCATTAAAAATATTGCTACTGGGCTGGAGTTTCCACGAGCGGAAGTAGTTGATGAATGGAGGAGAAATTTTGCACCGGGCAGGAGTCTAATGAACCCCAATCACTTACATGTACTTGGTACGCAGATGTTTGCAATCAACAAATGGTGCATGAAGGCTTCTAAAGACGGTGATG
This sequence comes from Coix lacryma-jobi var. lacryma-jobi, assembly GCA_009763385.1. NCBI lineage: Eukaryota > Viridiplantae > Streptophyta > Magnoliopsida > Poales > Poaceae > Coix > Coix lacryma-jobi. Next base: position 118,531,273 of record CM019830.1, on the reverse strand, counting down.
TCAATTGGATTTCTGTCCGAATTCAGAACCATCACTACTTCCGTGTCGATGACCTAATCTTAGTCCAAATGGAGGAATTACACCAGCTATGTAATATGGACGCACTGGACAAATCGCTCCTTAGCTGCTACTGTTTGTAAGTGTTTCTTTTATAGTTTTCATTGAACTCTCTAGTATGTGTATATAGTAGTATTCTTACACACATACTTATGGATCGACTTGATATTTTGCAGGTATCAGATGACTCAGCTCAGAGATAAACACGACAATTCTGTTGGGTTTGTTGATCCATATGTTATTTTCAAGGCTCCAAACCCTTCAGCGACTTGGAGCTATGAGTCGTGTACGAATCTCATGAGAGGTTCTTCGTGAACCAAAAAGATAGAGAAAGAATTCTCTTCCCATACAACTTTAAGTGCGTGAGACATATATAGTTCATAATAAGTATGTGCACATTTTATTTTACTTAACCCTAATAATATATATATGAATCATGTGTATGAACAGCTATCATTGGATATTGATGGTCATCGATCTCAAACAAAGCAATGTGTTAATCTATGACTCGTTGAGCAAACCACAAGCAGATTACCAAGATATGATAGACTTCCTCCAAAGGTAATTTTTTGATCCCTACCTTGCATGCTTATAGTATAGACTAAGCTTGTATATGTATACTAATTAAATAATGATCCAACTATTAATGTTTCATTGGCCGGATTAGGGTTTGGGAAAAATTCATTGCTCGGGAACATATGAGTCAGTGTAAGGCCCCACTTACAATAAAGCCACGACTACCAGTAAGTTTACACCATCGTCAATATACGTGTATCTTTATTATATCATGTCATATATCATATCTTTATTACGAGATGAATCTTTTCATTCTACAGTGGATTTTGAGACAAGAACAGGGCAACAACTTATGCGGATTCTATGTTTGCGAGTATATGATGATAGAATCAAATAGAATTCCTGAAGAAATCATCAAAGTACGTAACATGTTTCTTTTCATTTTTTATAGACTTAATATTGATAATATAGATATAACTAATATCTTCTTTAATTCCAATTGAAGACTGACTGGTTGAAGCAAAAAGTGATGCTACAAGGCCAATTGAAAGCAATACAAGAGACAATAGCAGAATTTCTTCGGGAACAAGTCATAAATCCAAAGGGCGAGTTCTACTATAATACCAACGAGAAGTTGATTCCAAACAATGATGATCATTTGTATGCCCTGTAGATCTTTAGATGGAGTGCAACTTGTAATAGGTTAACAGTACTAACTTTGGAGTACAACTTGTGTAGATATATATTTGGACAACTTCTATATGTATATTGCTTGTAATTTTATGTACATATATTTATATATATATATATACAGTTCTATAGTTCAATTATATATGCATGCAATAAGCTTATTGTGTTATGCTGCTAATATATTAGCAGCAAAGAATATATATTGGAAAACCTATTAAATAAATAAACAAAACTGAAAACAGAACTGAAATGAAAATAAAAAGCAAAAAACCAGGGGACCCTTTAGTCCCGGCTGGTAATACCAGCCGGGGCTAAAGGGTGCTGCTGCGGTGCACCGCTGGCAGCACCCTTTAGTCCCGGCTGGTATTACCAACCGGGACTAAAGGGTGGGCTTTAGCCCCGGTGGCCTGAGCCGGGACTAAAGGGGGGGCCTTTAGTCCCGGAAGCGTAGTCCCGGCTCGGCAACCGGGGCTAAAGGCCCTTGCCGACCGGGGTTAAAGGCATGTTTCTGTAGTAGTGTCACTGATAGTATATTAGTGACGCGGATTAACAACACGCGTCACTGAGTAGCTATTGCTGTGCTGTGTGGCATAGGACGCGTCACTAATAACAGCATATGAGTGACACTTCAGTCAAACACGCGTCACCGATAAAAAAGACGCATATTCTCCGGGCGTGTCACATATAGATGGACGTATTGGTGACGCGGTTTAACAATATGCGCCACTAATAAGTAATGTGACGTGTGTTGTACATACACGTCACTGAGCAATGGAGATATCTGTGACTCATATTTTTGAGCCGCGTCACAAATAGTAAATCACCAATCTTAATGCATCTTTTTATTACACGTCTTCCTGGAGGAAAAAAAAGAAAAATCCCCCACGCCGTAACTCCGCCGCCGTTGAAGTCTTAGGGCCGAAGAAGTCACCGCCGCCGCCGGTGCTAATAGCTACAGCTCCGGCCGGTGCCCGGTGGAGCCCCCACCCCGCGACACCTGCAGCTCCGTCCACGCCCAACCCGGTGAAGTCCCAACCGCGCATCGCCTCCACAACCCGCCGCGTCCAGACAGCTCCGGCAGTCCTCGCCGCCGCCTTCCTCGCGAAGCACCTGCAGCTCCGGCCGAAGCAGCCGGCACGCCCAGCCCGGTGGGGTCCCAATCCTGCATCGCCTCCACAACCTGCTGCCAGGGGGAGCGAACTCGCTGCCGCCGCCGCCCTCTATCTACAGCTACGGCGGCACCTGCAGCTCCGCGTGACCACCTGCGGCTCCGGCCAGAAGCAGCCCCACCCCGACATCTGCGACCCCAACCGGCATCGCCTCACACCGTGACGCGTTCAGCTCCGGTAGTCGCGCCGCCCACCTCGGCACCTCCAATTCCAGTCGTCGCCGCCGCCCATCTCAGCAACTGCATCTCCGGCTAGAGCTGCCCACCTCGGCGCCACCCCATCACACCAGCCCAGAGCACGATCGCGTGCGGTGAGGACTTCACTCATGCCCAACCCCATGGTAAGCTGCTGCTCTGGGCTGCCTCTCCATACATATGGTTGTTTTATTAGATGGTTTCCTTTGTGATCTTTTACGTATGCAATAGGTGATCTTAGTTAACTAGTACAAATTGGTGAGGAAACTATTATCTGCTCGATTCTAATACTTATTTTTATTGAAGACAAGAATTGGATTCTTACCCCTGGGAGATGACATGAACCTGAACGTAATGTATGTTTGCTGAAAAAAATTCAGATCACTCGAAGTAAGCAGCTTTTGGATTTTCAGATCCTTCCAACTCTTATCTGTTGTTCTTTTTCTATCTACAATATTCAGCTTGTGTATCCTGTTCTAGCTAGTCGTTGTTTTTTTGGCCGTTAGCATTGTGGTCAAGTTTAGTTCCTATACTAGTTCAATTTCAGGGTCTGACGCAATTTACATAGTCCAGCTAAGGTCTAGTTTAGTGCAATTTGTTTGTCATAGATCATCGGCTAGTCATCATTTCCTTTAGAGTGTCACTTTGATGCAATAAATTTACTAGTCAAGTAATCATAGGCTTTTCATGGAAGGATTAGTTTGTTTCATTTATTTTCGTACTTTTGTAGACTATGGAGGATCGAAGTTGGATGTCTCTTCGTAATCGTGCATGTGCGGAGTACTTAGATGGCCTGAGATCATTCATAAGTGCTGCAGAGGCGGATATGTTGAATCAACACAAGTCAGCTATGTGGTGCCCATGCATTGATTGTAAGAATAACAAGCAGTGCTTGAGTTCATTAGAACTCCATACCCACCTGATCATCCGAGGATTCATGGATGACTACAGATGTTGGAACAATCATGGAGAAGAAGGAGTTAATGATGGGGACTTGCAGGCTGGTTGTATGGACCAAGGATTTTCTGGTAACCTACATCAAGAAGATGATGGAACTCATGCTGCTGGTCTGGACAACGAGGAAGGACCCTTTTGTAGCCCGGATCTCACTGATGATAAGCTAGCAGATATTAGTGCCAACTATGTCCAAAAGGCAGAGGATCTCGAGGAGATGGTGCATGATGCCATAGGGTTTGATGAGTATACTGAGGCAGACTTAAAGAAGTTGAAGATGCTAGTGGAAGATATGAAGACGCCGCTCTATCAGAACTGCAAGAAGAACTATACAAAGTTGTTTGCTACTCTCAAGCTTCTCCAGTTGAAGGCGACACATCATTGGACTGACCGGAGCTTTGATGAACTGCTACATCTATTGGAGGACATGTTGCCTGAGAGGAATGAGTTGCCCAAGACCACATATGAGGCCAAGAAGATTGTTTGCCCAATGGGATTGGAGGTCGAGAAAATCCATGCCTGTAAGAATGACTACATCCTGTTCCATAGTGAAGAAAACGCGAAACTAACTGAATGCCCCGAGTGCGGAACCTCTCGATACAAACGAAGAAAAGACGGGGGTGATGAGGACAAGAGACATGGAGCTCCTCAAAAGGTGGTTTGGTACTTTCCAACAGTTCCTCGCCTAAAGCGTCTGTTTGCAACTGCCAAGGACGCACAATTGTTGAGTTGGCACAAGGAGGGACGCAAGATTGATGATTATCTGCGGCATCCAGCAGATGCTATTCAGTGGCGCGTCATCGATTCCAAGTATGGATTCATTAAAGAAGAGTCGAGGAATATTCGCTTTGCCCTAAGCACAGATGGCATGAATCTGTTCGGAAACATGAGTAGCTCACACAGTGTCTGGCCTGTGTTGTTATCTATCTACAACATTCCACCATGGTTATGTAAGAGGAGGAAATACATGATGATGCCACTTTTGATCTCGGGTCCGCACCAGCCAGGGAATGACATCGACGTGTTTCTGAGGCTGGTTGTGGATGAGCTCAAGATGCTATGGTCAGAGGGTGTCAAGGTATATGATGGGTTCAAGCGAGAGTCATTCAAGTTGCGTGCCATGGTGTTAACTACCATCAATGAGCTGCCCACGCAGAAAAGGAGGGCACTAAGCTGCCCACGCAGGTTGTTGGAAGCAGCGCAAGGCCACCCAAGCAACAGAAAGGGGCTAGTAAGACTGCTGGAGAGAGTGGAAAGGCGACCCCAAGTAAAAAATGGACTGATAAGTACAAATGTGGTCAGGCATTTCTCCCATCAATGGACCTCAAGGTGCTAGGACCTGCACGTTCTGCACTTCATGCTCATTACATGAAAGATTCTGTCAATAATCAGCATGGGATAACAGTTAGGTTCAGGGGTATTTACACGCTGAACTCATCAGATTACGAGGTCGGGCTTGTGAGATACAATTTTTTGTATGACTTCTTCCACTTTGGGGCGTTGGATTCCTCTCTTCTTCGATGTTGGACACTGTAAGTTACATATGATCCTGCTTAGTCTCATTGTCTCTCTGTCTAATCCTTTCTACTTTGGGTCATGGGAGCTGGATGTGCTTGGGTCATGGGAGCTGGATTCATCATGTATACTATTGCATAAATACAGTAAGGAAACTAGTATACATGCAATAACTCAGTGCTCTCTATCAAAATACAGTACTGCCTGTATGATACTTTTTTCTACTTTTCTGTCTATACATGCAATATACTGTGGTCTAATCTTGTATACATGCATGTTCAAGTATGACTTCATTCAGACAGTGGAAGTAGTTTTTTTGTCCATCAACTAGGACTTCTAAGCTGGTTACTACTTTACATCATGGCTTCGTTCAGACAGTGGAAGTAGAGTAGTTGTGCAGTAGTTTTTTTGTCCGTCAACTAGGACTTCTAAGCTGGTTACTACTTTACATCATGGCCTAGGTGGGAGCTAATTTTTTACTGCACCCTTCGATTAGAAATTCACTAAATCCTTCTTACTCTCATTGCCTTTCTTATTTTTAGCTCGTTGGTTGTGGAAGCTAAGGCTAAGCACATCCCTATGGGCTTCCTTGATCCGCAAATGATGTCACTGGACAACATAAAGTTTGATAGAGACATAGTTCTGCAGTACGTACAAAAGGCCTTCACCAAGTATACCAAGAATGACTACATAATGTTTGCCTACAACTCTGGCTGCATAGCTGGTGGTCATCATTGGATCGTCGTGATAGTAATTCAAAATTGGGATAAGGTCATATACCTTGATTCCAACAAATCTTCAAACCATGATTTCAACATGCTAAAACTATTGATTGATGAGTGAGTTGTTTGCTTATCTGCTATTGACTATTTTCATAAATGCCAATGTCATTGAACGAACATAATGATGCATATATATATATGTGTGTTGCATGTAGGGCTTTTGCAAGACACACAAGCGGGCTGAAAGACAAACCAAAGCCATTGAAACACAAATTTAAGTATGTGGTAAGTGCTTCCAACCATCAAAGTCAGTATTGTGCCTCTAGTATATTAAGTATTGTGTTCAACTTCCATTTTCAAATGACTGTGTGTTCTATACATATTTGTTAGTGCCTTCAACATTCTTCCGTCAATTCATCTGGCTGGTCAGCTTCACACAACTTGTTTGTAGCTATGAGACAGACAAACTTGGAGTGCGCTGAGGTATAGTGCTGCTGGTCACCTCTCGACTTTTTATAACAGTTCATGTGATATAAAAATATAAATGAAACCTTGTTGACCGAAGTTTCTTATCAGCGTTGATGATCTCAGTGTTTCCCATGCATTAGCTAAATCTTGCTGCTCTCCTACTAATCTAATCAGTGCTGCAGTAGTAGCTGGCAATGCAATGTTAATACAAGTGTCATATCGTAACCTGGGGTTAATAACCTATCTAGCCATGTTGTTGTGTGTTGATAGGCAGAGTGAGGTACATAGCAGAGAGAGAGATTTAGTTGAGGCGTAGGTCATCTTTTTCGCTCACCTAATAGGCCAATACCCATATTTATTGCTCAGTTTCGTTGTTGCACGGATGTGATGCATGGTTGCTTGCTTGCCTCCATCATGCGTTGCTTCCGCATAGTTTCTGGGGACTAGAACCTGCTCCTCGCAGTTTTTCCAATTGTTTGTTTGCACCTCGACAGTTTCATTTTGATATAGTTTGAGCATGCAGTGTAGTGCAGATTCCTTGGTTATTTGTACTCTTCAGTCAGTAAAGCTGAACTGAACACTTACACTTGTACTGTACCATGTTTCTTTTTTTACCAAAGTTCTATCTTGACACAGGAATTTGAAGTGTTGACGACACCCATAGACATGCACGCGATTAGAGAACATCTGGCCAAGTTCTTAGTGGCACAGGTCATCTCCAAGAAAGGAGAGTTCCATCATCCTACAAGTTAAGCACATGTGTGTTTGCTATTATCAGTGTGGGTCCAATGATGTAGTGTGTGACTAAAAATCAAGTGATGTAGTGTGTGACCTACAAGTTAAGTCCAAGTTGTAAACTTGCTATGGATCTGTTAATGAATTCGAATCTCTGATAAACTTATATCTATTTGAAGAGCTTCCTGTTGTGAACAAGATGTGTAAATATCTGTGCTGTGAACACTGTGCTGTGAATGCTGTGAATACTGATCTGTGCTATGAATGCTGTGAACAATATCTGTCCTGTATATATATATATGTAATATATATATATATCCACTATTTGTGTCACGTGTTGTGAAGAAGCGTCACACCTGTGTTTCTTGTCTGTGACCCGTATTCTGAACCCGCGTCACTCTTAGTTATGTACCAGTGACGCGTGTTACGATTATCAGTGACGCGTGTTATTAATCCGCGTCACTGAGAAACGAAGTGTGACACGTCTTACCGTTATCTGTGACTCGTTCCTACCAGTATCAGTGACACGTGTTGTAAACACCCGTCGCTATTTGTTACATATCTGTGACGCGTGTAGTAAACCAGCATCACTATTTGTTACGTATCTTTGACGCGTCTTGTAGTTATCCATGACGCTTGTTCTTAACCCGTGTCACAAATATTTTCTTATCAGTGACGCGTGTTTACGCGTCACAGATGTGTCCTTATCTCTGACGCAGAAAGAGTGACACGTGTTTTACGCGTCACAGATGACGATCTAGACGCGTCACAGATAGAGTTTTCTGGCATAGTGAAAGCTGTTGTGCAAAAGTGCTATATATGGGATAGTTGGAAGTTTGTTTGGTGAAATAGGTGTGGCTTTTGAAAAAACATGTGCCACTTCCCGTGGACCCCACGTGTCATACACACGCAATCTTCCCCTTGCTCATGCCGGATTAGGGGAAGACCAAGCCACAACGCCGCGGCCGCTCGCACCGAGCAGGGCCAATCTTGTCGCTCCCGATGGTTGGGGACGACCGCGTCGGACGGGGCTGGCTGCACGGCTCACACCTGGCCGGTCGACCGTGCCGCTGCTCACGCCTAACGTAATTATTTTCCGTCATTTATGATTTTTATCAACACAAATCTTAATTTTGTCCTTGTCCTTTTATAAAAAAAATGTTTCTCTTAGTTTGTGCTTACACACCTTTTCCATTGTTTATTGTGTTCTGTGCCAACACAAACCATATTTTTTTTTGTCTTTTCATAGATTTTTTTAACACACCTTTTCTATTATTTATTGTGATTTGTGTCAGCCCACACTAGTTTTTTGTTCTTGATTTTTATAGAAAAAATGTTTGTTGTGATTTGTGCTAGCACACACTATATTTTTATCATTGTCTTTCTACAGAAAAAATGTTGTAATTTGTGCTGACACATTTTAGATATTTATCTTTGGGTTTTTATAGGATAAATTATAGTTTATTAATTGTGATTTATTCAAGCATACACCATATTTTTGTGATTCTGTTTATTTGACTTATGTCAATATATACACCACAATCTAAGCTCCTCCTTTCTTCAAATATTCTCTATCTTGTGCGGGATACCATATTTGTCTTTTTGTGCATATTTTACGATGTATGCATCTCACATATCTGTCACACGTTATCTGTTTTAAAAAATTGACATGCAAAAATGTTTGATATCTGTATTCGACTTTGGCAAGAAGGCAACTACTCCTGCCAGCCTATTTTAGGGAGCACTGGGTTGATCCTTTATGGATATGCTTTGGGCGCACTGCATGAGCATAGCTCGAAGTGGAAGGTCCCTGAATGTTGTTTGGTTTGAGTTTTATTTAATTTGATTGTGTGATATTTGGCATGAGAACAAATGATTTTTGGCATTGGTAGGTCTGTGCTTGCCCTCTCTATGCTCGCTGGCATGCCCTATCTATGCTCGCTGGCAGGATCCCCACACCATGGTTTTTAGTTCTAGCTGGTTCGATTGGTGTGATTAGATATCTGGTTGTCCTTCGCCTTGGGCATTTAGGCACAACAAGTGGGTATTGTTGTCAGGAACAGGTAGCAATGAAGATCCATTTCTAGACAAATTTATGGGCGCATCAAAATTCAGAAGGAAGTAGTTGTACACGATCCATTTTCCTATCCACAACTTTTGCCTTTTGCGGTGTGTCTTTATTGGTACGAACAATGATGATTTAATTTGCCTGCTACCAGTTCATTTTCCTATCCATTTAATTTGCTTCACTGCTATAGATGGTGTTACTGCCTTTCAGGATTAATATAATTTTGTAACAAAGTAGATTGTGAACAATATGTTTGTCTTGCTAGTTTATTTAGTATATGGTTGTCTTTACTGAATTTTTTATCTGATGCTACTCAACATTGAGTTTATGGTATCACGTGTTCAATTATTTGAGTGAGTCGTTATACTGTTGTTTTTAGTTTTCCGTATGTTAGGTGACTGTAATTAGAGAGGGTCTTTAATTTATATCCATTCCGGTTGGCATATCAACAATATATAGTCTAAAAATATTCAGATTAAAGAGTTGTATATATGTTTCTGTCTCTGATAATTTTTCCAAATACAGTCGAAAAGCAGGTTGCAAACAAAAGCTGATGGATAGCAGCAGATTCTAGAACCTCGGGGGATCCTCTGCTGTTATATCTACTCCCTCCGTCTATAAAAACATGCAATTATGGGATCTATGCCGATCAAATTGATTCAAGTTTGACCTATAATAAAAAGTATTAGTATTTATGTCGTTAAATAAAATTATTATAAAAATATATTCTATTACTAATCTATTGGTAATTTGGTATATTTTTTGCATCAAGAATGTTAGTACTTTTTATATAACTTCGGTTAAAGTTCGAATAGTTTGACTCCTCGATAAGCGAGAATTGCATGTTTTGTTGGACGAATGGAGTACTTTGTTGAGCAGAGCTACTAAAAAATAGTGAAATAAAATAGTGATTGTTCTATTGCCTAGTACTTTGTTCCTTCCTTTGCTGCCATATTTTTATCTGAATTTAGCATACCAGAAACAGTATATGCATCTTAATTACATATTACTAAGTTAGAGCACCTTTTATAAATCATTTCATATTAAAATAGCTACCACCTAATTTTGGAGCAAGTTTTTTTGCATAAGCTTTTCGATCCATTCCTTATATTTGCTTTTTTCTTAGTTTTTGCCAAATCTCGTGGATTCAGGTGACCCAATTGTATCTTAGTTTGCCAAATCTTAATTTTACCAAATAAGGACATTTTTATCAAATGTGTGAGCAATGTTATGGGTGCTTTCTAGATTGCATTTTTATTATCAGTACATTGCACTTTTATTAGCAGTGAATTGCATCTTTGGATTACAATAATTAATGTATTTGACATGTGCAATATCCTTTGTTGTGATCTAAAATTTTTTATTTTGAATTAGAGCAATTGTTTGACATAGTAGTCTTTGTAATCCTTAGTCATTTGGATGTCTATGTGTAGAGCGGGAATTTAGCAGATTTCTGAATTAACAAACTATTGTAGGCTTACATGTAATGCCGCCCTATTTACTTGTGAAGGATCTGATTTTACAAGTAATCTTACAAGATCTAATATTGCATTTTTTATACTGGAAGTTGCACTTGTTCAAATGCGCATTTTTTCAACTTTATTTTGTAATTTGTAGTATTTTTTTAGTGTGTTTGTAACCATGAATTGTATTGGTTGTCATACTTTCTTTTTTTCATAGGACTGTCCTGTTTTCTACCATGGTGGAAAATGGAAGAAACACAAAAGGAAATATAAAATATGGAGCAGGGATTTGATGCTAATCTCGAATTTCATTTTTTGTAAGATTACCTATTTTGGTTGAACTACTCGTTTCAGTTGATAGATTATTTGTTTTAGGATGCTTGTTAGATAACATGAGTATTACTAGATGACCTGCATGTAGTTATTAGGTCGATGAGTTACCTTCGCATTAGTTGTAGGTTATTTCTGAGTTCTATTGTCACATCTTTTGGTGTTTGAAGAAATTTCAATTATATTTGTCCTTGCTTTCAGTTTGTGAATTGAAGCATTGACTGTTTTTAGATGAGCAATGCTAAACAACACTCGGCTGTTTTGTTTTTGTTGACACGTGATTTTCTGGCTGCCGGATCAGACACGTCATTCTATCTACTCCGCTTGATTTGGGGTACACTTGTCAGTGCTACTATCTGTTCTCAGTTTCATTTTTCATCTTGTACTCTTCTTCTTCAGCATATCGTTCCTTGCTGAACGAGCAGGATGGTGAGAGCGCGTGAAACGGAGATAGCGTGTGGGAACGAGCTGCAGCGACGGAACAGCAAGGAGCACTACAGGGACAAGATGGTGAGAGCGCGTGAGGCGAGCTACAATGGCTGAAAGGCGAGCACGGTCGCACGAGCTACAAAATTTGTGTTACTACCTTGTAAAACACAAGTTTTTGTTTCTGGACAAAATTTGTGTGCTAGTTAACAAAAAAATATATGAATTTCCTTTTATGTGTTGTTTTCTAGTCTGTCCAAATTTAGGTGACAAGTATAAAAAAACACACACAGATTTTTGGCTTCTTAAATTCATGTGTGTATTTTGATAGAAAACACCCATGTGTTGGTTGCCTTAAAAATACACAAGTTTCAACTAGACAAGCCCATTTCAATACTACCGAGACTAAATGCTTGTACCAAAAAGTAATTTTTCTACTGCTGGCGGTCTCTTGTAGCCTTGTTCAACTGAGAAATTTCGCGCTCTCTGTATGCATCACAAACGTCTCCAGGCTAGTGATCATTTGACCTTGACGTACCTGGCTGTATGTATATATGGACGGCCTGTCCATCAACACATGCATTCCTTGTCAGTGTCGACACTCACTAGTTTTGTGACCAGTATAACTAGCTTGATCCCCGGAATATTCGAACCTAATCTTTTAACGCGTACGATAATCTGCAGCTAGCAACGAATTTAACGCGTATACCGGCCATCGGGTCTTGCGCATGCTTATATATCTAAATCTGCATAAGTTTTATTTCCATGTCACAGTCGTTGATGTGCCCATTGCATTGCCGTTCACAGCAGGAAAATTGCGGTGGTGACATGCCCAGCGGCGAACTGGCCCTTAGTTTCCTACCAACCCATGCATTATCATAATAGTTAATGTTGGAGGGAAGGGACCCTCGGCAGTGACGCCACGCAGGCTGGCTCAAAGACGACCTTCGCGCGACCCGCGCACCTCTGCGGCGTTTGTCGAGTCACTCGGATCGTTTTCCTAACCTTCGGATAATGGTCGGCCCTCGCCAACCTTATGGCTTCTTGCAGGCTACAGGCGTGAAGAACACGGAAGGTAACTCTCGCGCGCTCCTGCGAGGACACCTTCGCTGAAGACGTTGAGCTCAGCGGGCGGGAAGCGAACACAGGCCTCGCGACTGACGAAGCCGAGGAGTCGATCCATGCTTTCTTGCGAAGGTGTGCGGGAGCCCAGTGGCGGCGGACAGGAGGATGTCGAACTAGGGTTTCTGTCTTCTCTGTGTTTGTACGATTCTGCCCTTCCATTGTATAGCGCAGAGAAATCTTTCTTGTTCCCTTTTGTAATCTGGTCACTGCCCCTTGGTACTCCCTATAAATAGCAAGGGGTGAACAGTGTAATGAGGACGAGTTCTTTGGGGAATAGAGCCACAGCATCACTGTTCTTGCTTCCCTGTACCCTCGCGTTTAATTGTGACGACCGGCCGCTTTCGCTGAACCCCTGCGCGTAAGCGGGGGTAAGACAAGTGTGATCCAACAGTTTGGCGCCGACCGTGGGGAAGGAAGTTCGTAATGGCAGGAAACAGAAGAGCGCCCTCAACCAGAGACCCTCGCGTGACCAGAGAGGCCACGGCGACGATCCGGCCTGTGGAAGAGAATGTAGAACCCTCGGAAACAGAAGAAATTGCTCCAGGGACGGAGGTCCCGGGCCCTCACACTCGGCTAGTATCAGAGCCACTCTGGCATACCTCCGGAGGAGATGGGGAAGGAGATGAGGAGGTGTTGGGCCTCGAGGCTTTAGAGAGACTTCTTCAAGCTGAGTTGCAGGAGAAGAAGAGGCGTCTGGACCAGCTTGAAAGGCACAACCGGCTGCGCCTTATCAGGCAAAAGGCGGATGAAGCAATAGAGCAGCTTCGCCGAATGGAGGAGTCCCTCGCAGCAGCTGAGACCGAAGCCGAGGACTGGAATGACAGGCAAATGCCGCCGCTTCGAGAGGAGAATGTTGGGCAGGAACAGGGCAACGCTCTTCAGCCACCACCACCCCCACCACCACCAAATTTTCGCCAACTTTACCCAGAAGAGCAAGAGCCAAACCTTCGTGTACAACGAAGGGCCCAACAACACCAGATGCCCTACGACCCAAGATCACCACTCTCCCAAATACTGCAAACCCAACCCTGACCACCGTGCTACAATCCACAAAATCTGCCTCGTTATGACGGCCTCACTGACCCTCGCCAATTCATAATGAGCTATGAAGCGGCAGTTGCCGCAGCAGGAGGAGATGAATCAACAATGGCGAAGTCCTTCGTAATCATCCTTCGCGACATTGCGCAGACTTGGTACAACAACCTCGGCCCCAGAACTGTGGTTTCCTGGGCCAACCTCAGAGACAGGCTCTGCACAAACATCAAGGGTATCACAGCTGCCCCGTCAAACCCCATTGAGCTGTTCAACTGCAAATAGGAAGAGCGCGAACCACTGCAAGACTATTGGCGAAGGTTCATCCAAATCAGGGCCAGAACTCCGGGGATCTCTGACGAGGCTGTCATCCTCGCTACAGTCAGCGGTCTGTGCCCAGGCCCATGCTCCTCAAAATTCACCAGGAAGCCGGCAAATACAATTGAAGAGGTACATGAAACAATGGAGAGATACTGTAGAGCTGACTTGGACTTCAGGGCAAAGTTCGATGCTCGAAGGTCACAGCAGAAGCCGCAGCCAAGGCCTCAAGCGAGAGAAAACAACACTCGCCAAGAACAAAGCAATATTGGCGCAATCAACAAGGCAGCCCCCTTTGAAGACCAAAGAAGGGGTGCTCAACCTCCGGGAAACCAAAATCCACAAGGGTTCCCACCCCCACCGGACCAACGAAACTAACAAAAAGATCCCGCGAAAATGTATTGCCATTTTTGTGGTCCTGGGAAGGGGCACACCACCAAATAATGTGAATGTTTCGCCAAGGGAAAAGAGTACCAGAAATCCAAAAGAGCCGCTTCGGCAGAATACCGAACCATCAACCACACTAGAAAACCAAACTTCAACCCACCCAATCCTCCATACCACTACACCCCCATAAACTACGGCCTACCTTCGCACCAACCTTTCTACGCACACCACCCTCACTACAACCAAGCCTCTTATCCGCCAACCACCATCCCCCAATGCCAAAACGCACCATATACCGTCACATTGCCAACAACCCCTCAAACCCAAACCCAAACCAACCAACAAGTGAACAATACTCTGCCACCACCACCACCAATACCAGCATTGCTAGCGCCCCAACCTGTCAAATCCGAAGCCCAAAACCAGACAACCATCAACAACCCAACATCAACCTTCAGTGTGATTCTAGCCATCACTAGAGGCTCAAACGAAGATCATGGCAACAAGAGGCAAAGGAAGGAACACGCTAGACGAGTACACCACGTAGCCGTCAAAGGACCGCACAAATTTGGACAATGGTCCCATATCCCTATAACCTTCGATTCCAGTGATATGAGGTTAAGGGATTACCCCCACACTGACGCCATGGTGATCGAAACTAATCTAGCAGGGTGGACAGTCACCAAAATTCTGGTCGACACAGGAAGCTCGGCAGACATCCTATTCGCCACAACCTTCGACAGCATGAAGCTTGACCGAAACCTCTTGCAACCCGCTGACAACCCACTATATGGTTTCGGTGGTCAACAAGTAAGAGCTGTTGGAAAAATATCTCTGCCCGTAACCTTCGGAGACCAGGTGAACTGCAGAATTGAGCACATAACCTTCGACGTGGTTGACATGTTTTATCCTTACAATGCAATATTTGGTCGAGGGGTCACCAATGCATTCAATGCAGTCATCCACCCCGCATACCTCTGCATGAAGCTTCCTGCTCCCAAGGGGGTCGTTGCAGTTTATGGAGATCAAGACATTGCAAGGGCAGCTGAGGGAACAGTAGCACCGGGACAACGCAATGTCCACAATTTGTCAAAGCCTCCTGCAACAAACCTCAACACCGAAGGTGAGCTATGCACTGACTGAGTAAAAGCATCACCCAAAGAAGAAACTAAACAAGTCCAACTCTTTGAGAGCAACTTCGAAAGAAAGGTGTTCATCTCAGCCAACTTAGACCCCCAGTCAGAAAAAAACCTCGTTCGTTTCCTCAAGAAAAACTCCGACACCTTCGCCTGGTCTGCAGAGGACCTCAAGGGAGTAAACAGAGCTCTGATAGAGCACAGCCTAAATATAAAGCCAGGCTACCGCCCAGTTAAGCAAAAGCTTCAAAAATGTCGGAAGAAAGAAAAGAAGCAACGAGGGCTGAGGTAAAAAGACTCTTGGACGCAGGTGTCATCCGCCCAGTCAAATACCCAACGTGGCTCTCAAACGTGGTCTTAGTCCAGAAAAAGAACAAGAAGTGGAGAATGTGCGTAGATTTCACGTGCTTGAACAAAGCGTGCCCGAAGGATGACTTCCCTCTACCAAACATAAGCATCTTAGTTGACAGAGCAGCTGGTTGCCAAATGCTTTCTCTCCTCGACTGTTTCTCGGGGTACCATCAGATCTGGATGAACGTAGAAGATGAGGACAAAACAAGCTTCATCACACCTTCGGGCACTTTTTGCTTTCGAAGAATGGCAGAAGGCTTAAGAAACGCAGGATCAACCTTCGCTCACATGACATCTGAAGTCTTCAAAGATGAGCATGCCCTCTCTGCCTACGTCGATGATTTGATTGTCCAAAGCGAGCTAAAAGAAAACCACATATCAGACTTGGCAAGAGTGTTCAACAACCTTCGGACCGCCGGATTAAAACTAAACCCCAAAAAATGTGTTTTCGGGGTGAGCGAAGGAAAACTGCTAGGTTGTATCGTCTCAGCAAGGGGAATTGAAGCCAACCCCGAGAAAATTGATGCCATCATCAATATGGAACCCCCGACAACCAAAAAAGCAGCTTAGCGTTTGTCAGGTCGCTTAGCGGCACTCAGCAGATTCATCTCCAGGTCAGCTGAGCGAGGGTTACCTTTCTTCGAAACATTGAGAAGCACAGCTCCATTCAATTGGGGACCTCGGTAGCAAAAAGCCTTCAAGGATTTGAAAAAGTATCTCACCAACTTGACCGTCTTATCAAGCCCAACCAAAGGAGACTTGCTACTGCTGTATGTCGCAGCCTCGCCTCGCGCAGCAAGCGCAGTTCTGATTAAAGAGTTGCATGAGAACAACAGAACCAGGCAAACCCCAATCTACTATGTATCAGAAACTCTCGATGGTCCCAAACGAAACTACTCAGAGCTCGAGAAGATAGCATACGCCGTGGTCATGGCGTTAAGAAAGCTAAAACACTACTTCCAGGCACACGAAATCCATGTACCTTCAGCATACCCCCTCGAGAACATCTTCAAGAACAATGAGGCTGTCGGTAGAATAGCAAAATGGGCAGTTGAACTCAACAGCTACACAATAACCTTCGTGGGAAGAACTGCGATCAAATCGCAGGCACTAGCAGATTTCATAGCTGAATGGACCGCAGACTCTCGCACTTACGGAGCCCAATCAGAGCCGTTTTGGACAGTGTATGTCGATGGAGCTTGGGGAGCAGCCAGAGCAGGAGCCTCGGCTATCCTAGTTTCGCCATCTGGGTCGAAGCTAAGATACGCAAAAAGACTCGACTTCAAGAGCACAAAAAATTCCGCAGAATACGAAGCTATGATACTAGCACTCTCAAGGCTTCGATCACTATCAATCCGAAGGGCGGTCATTAATACAGACTCCCAAGTCATCGCGGGACACATTGAGAAAAATTACAAAGCAAAAGATCCAGAGCTACAAAAATACTTCCAATATGTTCGAAGGTTAGAATCTTTCTTCCTCGGCATAACGGTGAAAGCAATACCGAGGCCAGAAAACAACGAGGCAGACAACCTAGCTAAAGCAGCAGCACAACAACTACAGCTGCTGCCTGACGTGTTTCACGAGGTAGCAACTCAATCAGCATTCGAAGCCTCCGAAAACAATGCCAAGCTGATCAATGCAATCCAGAACGAAGACTGGAGAGCACCCATCATGGCCTATATCAATGGGCAGCATGAACCCGAGTCCAAAGAGGAAGAAAATAGACTAAAACAAAGAGCTCGAGGGTACAAAATAGTGGACAACATTCTGGTCAAAGCCTCGGTAACCTCGCAATGGCTGAAATGCGTGTCACAGATTCAAGGAAATGACATTCTCAAGCTCATTCACGAAGGTATCTGTGGTTCACACAACGGCCCAAGGGTGCTAGTTGGCAAAGCCTTTCGTCAAGGTTTCTACTGGCCAACAGCACTACGAGATGCAGAAGACATCGTCAAACGTTGCGAGGGTTGCCAACTAACGGCAAAAACGCAAAACGCCCCAGGAGCTCCAAAAACTCTGATATGCCCAACATGGCCCTTGCAAAGATGGGCAATGGACCTCGTCGGCCCACTACCAACAGCTCCAGGAAACCTTCGCTACGCAGTGGTAGTTGTGGAATACTTCACGAAGTGGATTGAAACTAGACCGCTCGCTTCGATCACCTCCATAGCCGTAAAAAGTTTTTCTGGCAGCAATTAGTTTGTCGGTTTGGAGTCCCCAAACACTTAACTGTCGACAACGGCACTCAGTTTGACAGCGAGATCTTCAAAGAATTCTGCGCACAAATCGGAACAGTCTTGTGCTTCGCCTCAGTCCGGCACCCTCAATCTAATGGCTTAGTTGAAAGAGCCAACGCAACAATTTTCCAAGCCATATCCAAAAAATTGCAAGGCAGCCCCAAGGGAAAGTGGGCGGAAGAGCTAACCTCGGTCACCTGGTCCCACAACACCTCAGAATGCAGAGCCACCAAATTCACACCTTTCAAGCTCCTGTTTGGGGAAGAAGCTGTGTTACCAGAAGAATTAAAGCATGTTTCTCTCAAAACAACCCTCGAATCAGATGAACAAAACTAGCTTCTTGATAAGGACTTACTAGAGGAAACAAGATGCAACGCAGTACACAACCTTCGCAAATATCAGGAAGAAACCAAAAAATGGAGAGACAAAAAGGTAAGAATCAAAGAATTAAAGAAGGGTGACCTCGTCCTCATCCGCAAGCAAAACGCCAACATGGCGGGAAAATTTCAGCCAAAATGGATGGGACCTTACGTAATAGTAGAATGTAATCATCCTGGGTCATATCACCTCGCTGACAACAAAGGAAACAACCTGCCTCACACCTGGAATATTGACGACCTTCGCAAATATTATCCATAGCGAAGCCTTAGCGAGCTCTCGCAACATGTAATTTGTTTTCTCCCTTGTCTTTTTTCAATTCCATGTTTGTAACAAAAACAGAGGAGCTGCACTCTTTTTCCTTATGAAGGGGCGTAAGGTTTTTTAACGAGGCAGTATCCAAATCCTTAATACAGGCTAGAACCCCCGAAAAAAGCAAAACTCCAAATTGTTACTTTTGTTAACAAACATCGAAAAAAGCAACTCTTTTTCAAGAGCACTATAATCGATGAAAACAACCCAAAGATTGCTCTGAAAAACAAACCTTTTCGAAACAAACTTGGAAAAAGTCGAGCACCCTCGCAAAACACGCTAGGGGCTTGCAAAGCAAACTTCACCTCCACCTAAGACAAGGGGAGGCGCGAAGTCCAAAAAGTCGAGCACCCTCGCAAAACATGCCAGGGGCTCGCAAAGCAAACTTCACCTCCACCTAAGACAAGGGGCGGCACGAAGTCCAAAAAGTCGAGCACCCTCGCAAAACACGCCAGGGGCTCGCAAAGCAAACTTCACCTCCATCTAAGACAAGGGGAGGCGCGAAGTCCAAAAAGTCGAGCACTCTCGCAAAACATGCCAGGGGCTCGCAAAGCAAACTTCACTTCCACCTAAGACAAGGGGAGGCGCGAAATATAAAAAGTCGAGCACCCTCGCGAAACACGCCAGGGGCTCGCAAAGCAAACTTCACCTCCACCTAAGACAAAGGGAGGCGCGAAGTACAAAAAGTCGAGCAACCTCGCAAAACACGCTGTTTTCACTAAACATCTCTATTTAACGAAAAGCGAGCCTCGCTAAAAAGAAGGAGGGCGTCGCTGTTTTACTAAACATCCCTATTTAACGAAAAGCGAGCCTCGCTAAAAAGAAGGGGGGCGTCGTTGTTTTACTAAACATTCCTATTTAACGAAAAGCGAGCCTCGCTAAAAAGAAGAGGGGGCGTCGCTGTTTTACTAAACATCTCTATTTAACGAAAAGCGAGCCTCGCTAAAAAGAAGGGGGGGCGTCGCTGTTTTACTAAAACATCTCTCTTCAACGAAAAGCGAGCCTCGCCAAAAAGAAAGGGGGGCGTCGCTGTTTTATTGAACATCTCTATTTAGCGAAAAGCGAGCCTCGCTAAAAAGAAGGGGGCGTCGCTGTTTTACTAAAACATCTCTCTTCAACGAAAAGCGAGCCTCGCCAAAAAGAAAGGGGGGCATCGCTGTTTTACTGAACATCATACGCAACCAGCAATGCAAAACCAAACAGCTGACGGACTTCGCCAATATTCAGCAAGGACCAAGCATCCACTATAAAAATTACAAAAATTAATCGTATTTACACCAAACAATCATACAATTCCCCCCGTTTACATACAAAACAACTTCACAACGTATCACAGTCAATAAAAATTATAAAATTACAAGGAACAGTCATAGTCCTCAATCAACATTAAATCGTCAAAACCTTCGTAACCCTCTTCCTCAAATCCTAGTCCAACAGGAACCACGGGTCCCCATAACAAAGGAGCCGCGGGAACAATCGGCAGTTCACCGAGCAAAACCCTCGCCCTATACATATATCTCCAACCCACATCACCAACTTCCGAAGGCTCCTCCTTCGGAATCACAAGGGAACCATCCGGACCCAGCTCGAGGTTGCTATGACCAAACAGGAAATCCAAAGCTGTTTTTTCATCGATATCATCATCAACAACAGGCTGCGAGGAAGAAGAAGAACCAAACAACTCTCTCATAGCCTGCCGATCAGTATAATCCGCATCACGCCAAAAGTGGCTTGATCGACTATTCTTCAAATCGTACCTTTGCACCTTCGACTACCAAAAACGCTCAAAAGATAGCGAAGGGTGCTTAAACTTAGCTCGCGCCAATGATTCACCAGTTATAAAAACATGTTGATAATTTAGCGTCAGAGGTGTCACATCAAATACTTCTAGCACGGTTCCATCAGGAACCTGCATTTCTCACAGCATTAAAAAAGTGTCTTAGTGTCACCTAGTCATCACCAACACCCAACATATTACAAAATGACCTTCATGTTAAAACTATCCCAAGTTTTCACACCTGCTCGTCATCCACACGCTCCTCCATCCTAGCTTCGCCAGCTGAAGCACCCAAATCCTCGCCGGTCGCAGCATCCAAACTCTCCAAAGTCACAGAAGGTTCAGCAGCAGGCGCTTCGTCTATTGCTGCCTCTTCCACGTCGGCCTCCCCAGTGACCGGAGCCTCCTCAGCCGTGGGTGCGACCTCGACTGGTGGAACTTCCGCGGAATTGTGAGCAGGGGCAGATTTCGAGCAACCTGCAATGTCTTCGGTCGCAGTCGGCGAGGGCAGCGCATCCTTCCGAGCCTGCAAAACAGAACACAGGACTAAATATCAACATTTTCATCCATGGATTAAAACATGAAACACACATCTCATGCAATGGACTCGACCTCCGCCAGCTATCCAGAACCTTCGCAAAAAACACATTGCGCAATTACGAACATCTGCGTCGTCGATCTTCAAGGCTCGAACTTCATCAACTGTAGGGAAAACATGGTTCGACCACTTAATTTTGCGGAGATGGTCGCAATTAGCTTGTCGAAGGGTGCTAGACATAGCCAAAGCTCCGGCATAACCGCCGAAGTCAGCCGCGTTCTCAACCAACGAACTAAAAACATCAAGCTCCCCGCAGAGCCAATCGGCTAAAACCTCCGCACCAGCATCAACAGGAATTGGTTCTACGGTCGAGCCACCGGCTTCAGTTAAGCAACCATCGAGCTTACTCTTAATTTTCTCCATACTGGCTTGCCATGACCCCTTCAAATCGGTAATCCGATCCTCTGCAGACATCAACGCCTTATCTTTCTCCTTGTTCGCCGCAATTAGATCTGCGTTCCGCTTCGCTAACTCCACAGCCTCCTCTCGGGACTTCTTGTTTTTTTCCAAAGCAGCTTTGAGCTCAATCTCTTTATTTTCTAAACTTTGCCGAAGGTCCTTATTATCTTTCTCGACCTCGGCCAACCTATCATTCAAATAGTTAAGATTATAACTCACCCTCCGGCGAGCCGAGCGGTTAAGGAGCATTAGTTCAGCCAGCTTGACATCTATGTCATCATGAAGGTCGTCCAAAGGCTGGTTGGCCAGTCGAAGCTCCGCCTCTAGCACACAAATCCGACCAAACACCCGGCCAAGAAAACGCCTTTCCTCCGGAGCACATTGCAGGTGGCACTCCCGAAGGTCCGGACTAGTGAAAAGCTCTATCTTAGGGTCCGAAACACCGATCTTCTTAGCAAAATAAGGAAGGCTTGATCGGCTGGCTTCGCCATATGGTCTCTTCCCAGGAACTCGCTCCGACTCAAGGTCACCGGCTATCTCGAACCCATTAACCCAGAAATGCGACCCTGCGAACTCAGGAATCAACCCACGCGGGGGACTCTCAGGCTTGAAGTCCTGGATAATCTCATCGATACTTCGAGCAGCTGCGCTAGATGAAACAACTGCCTTCCCATGGTCATCACCGATGGAAACCTCATCATCGGAGTCATCTTCACCGCTGGAATAGTCGCTATCATCACCAGACGAGTCGTCTTCAGTATCACCCTCTTTTTCTGCATCCCTCTCCTCCTCCTCTTCACTGTCGGATACTTCTTCTTCATCCTCCAAAACTTGAATCAGCGCTCCAATCCCGCCGACGCGGGGCACCCGCCCTCTGACCTTTGCAAGACCTCGGTCGCTCGGCAACGAAATAACGACCGAAGAGGATGAAGTGCCAGCAGCACCCGAACCCACAGCGACCTTCGTCGCAAGCTTTTTCACCCGGCTACCGGCTCCACCGCGGCCTCGACCACGACCCCTCTTCGGCCGTGAGGCAAGCCCCTTCTCCTCGGCAGCAGCGCGTTTCCTCTTCTTCGGTGCATCCTCACTCGAAGGTGCGGGCCAATCAACATACTGGATCTCAAGAATATCAAAAATCGTGTTAACTCGACCTCCGCTACCCACCAAGCTGTGGATGGATTTAACCTCAAGCGTGGAAAGCTTGCCAACGAGATCTTCAGCTCTCTATTGAACCCGTTTGTAAATAGCCTCGACTCCATCCTCACGTCTGGGAAACCTCTTCAAAACAGCCTCCCAAGCCTTGTTCAGCTCCAACCTAGGCTTCTTCAAACCCCTACCCTCGTACTTAGGATCATCCTCAACAGAAAACCATATTTGTTTCTGGCTAAGGGGCCACACTTTGGCACAGCAATACTCCTCGACCAAGTCATGAGCACACTGCGAACGCGCAACAACCCTTAAGCAGTCAACTGCGGCGTGCGCCTCGGCACTCATCTTAGCCTTGGCACTCACATCGCCAAGGGGCGGAAGCTCGCCGCAGAGCTCGGCTACCCCGTCAAGCTTGTAGTAGAACCAGAACTCCTGCCATCCACTGGTCCACTTGTTCTTCTGAGCTTGCACCAGCAAATCTGATCCAGCACGATAGCAAAAGGTGTACACCGCAAACTAACCGAGACTGGTGTTACCTTCACCATCCACTATCTTGCGCGGCTGCATATGCACACGGTGCGTCTGAACAAAACCTTCGACGTGAGGGACAATGCCCTAGGAATGGCACGCCCAGACATATACAGAAAGCTTCGTAAAACAAGATGGGGTGAGTTGGTGAAACCTCAAATTAAACCTCCGTAGGACCGAAGTCACGAACGAAGCAACTGGAAAACGCAGACCAGCAGTAAAGAACTCCTCAAACACAACAACCTCATCAGCATCTGGCTTCGGAGTGGTCTCCCCAGCACTGGTCCTCGCTTTCCCGTCCTCAATCTAGCCTCACTTCACATAAGTAGCCAGGTCAGAACTACAGACCCGGCTAAGCCCAAACTCGAAGGTTATCCCTCCATCCAAGGCAGTCGGAGACACAACGCGAGCAGTCTATTTCAACCTAGCCATCTCTCTAGCTAACTCTAACTTCAAACAAAGAGCGCCCAGCTCAACCCTCGCAAACAAACTAAAACAAACCCTCGCAACAAGCAAAACGCAGCAGCAGGATGGCTAGAGCAAAAGGATGGCACAAGCTCAAACCCCCCACCTACCCCACGTACTTATAGGGGCGCGGAGATGAGCCACACCACCCGGCAAATCCGGCACGACAACCGAAATCCACGGCGCAAAAAACATGATGGACCTCAACAGTGCAAACAAAAATACAACAGTTCGGCCCAAAAGCAGCCGTGGGCGTCGCTGTCAAGGGTCTCGTCACGTTTCCCATCAAAGAGCGCTGCTTGGGCCTAAGTATTGTCCATTAGATCCAAGGCATCGAGGGGCTACTATTGGGGGAAGGGACCCTCGGCAGTGACGCCACGCAGGCTGGCTCAAAGATGACCTACGCGCGACCCACGCACCTCTGCGGCGTTTGTCGAGTCACTCGGATCGTTTTCCTAACCTTCGGATAATGGTCGGCCCTCGCCAACCTTGTGGCTTCTTGTAGGCTACAGGCGTGAAGAACACAGAAGGTAACTCTCGCGCGCTCCTGCGAGGACACCTTCGCTGAAGACGTTGAGCTCAGCGGGCGGGAAGCGAACACAGGCCTCGCGACTGACGAAGCCGAGGAGTTGATCCATGCTTTCTTACGAAGGTGTGCAGGAGCCCAGTGGCGGCGGACAGGAGGAAGTCGAACTAGGGTTTCTGTTTTCTCTGTGTTTGTATGATTCTGCCCTTCCATTGTATAGCGCAGAGGAATCTTTCTTGTCCCCTTTTGTAATTTGGTCAGTGCCCCGTGGTATTCCCTATAAATACCAAGGGGTGAACAGTGTAATGGGGACGGGTTCTTTGGGGAATAGAGCCACAACATCACTGTTCTTGCTTCCCTGTACCCTCGCGTTTAATTTTGACAACCGGCCGCCTTCGCTGAACCCCTGCGCGTAAGCGGGGATAAGGCAAGTGTGATCCAATAGTCAACTAATACATGTGTGAAAATATAATAATATCACCTCGCCACTAAATTTTTATATAAATTACTAGCCTCGCCATTAATTTGTCAAAAATATTGCTAACCAGTATCTAAGATTGAATCTAATAAATTACCCACGCAGCCACGCACACATCATAATAGTAAGAAAGATATTATCAAATAACTCTGTTGGCGCAAAATGTGACACACCGTGCCTAACACACGGCAAGCCGAAAAGCGTGGCTTCAATCGGGTGCCCGTCGGTTTGAAATCCGGAGACGTGCTAGTCGGTTTGACCTGAAAGCCAACAAGGGGTAAAACTTGTGAGAATAAAACAGGAACAAGCCGGATGAGACCAGACAGTTCCATATTTACGGCCCTGAAGCCACTCACAATGGCATACAGCTATAGAAACTGTCTGCCGAACATGTTTATAGAGTCATTCAGCAAGTATAAAAAAGAAAGCATGTAAACACGTTGATTGCCGAACGCATATGTAAGAAAAGATATGCTTGGATATACCATCAAGACATGGAGAATTATAAACAGGTAACTTGTGAATATAAATCTATTCAAACAACACATGCAAAGGCTAATCCAACTAGTGTGCCGCACGTCTAGTCTTCATAAAACCCGTCAAGCATAAACTAAGTCTACACCACTCCATATGATTAGATTAATCCACCACATGATACGATCTTGAAGGACCGAGAATACAATAGCAAGGCGACCAGAGGGAGGGTGAATGGGAGCACAAAAATTTCTCTCGAAACTTTGGCATTTTGTCCCCAAAATCAACCCTCGAAAGCTTCGATCGAAACCGTGATGCCTACGACCCTTGGAAGAAGGTGAATGATCTCTAGGATCACAACAAGGCACCACAAAGCGATAGCAAACCAAACGCCAAAGACACTGGCACAAGTTCGACCCTCAAAAAACAAGTCCCGAACGTAAATAGACGGCTACGTCGAGAAACTCCTAAATACCTATGCTAACTAGTAGCAAAGATACCTATAGAGGTTCCTTGATCAACTCTAGGGCCAAACGAGAAGTCCGGAAACCGAGCGAAGAAGTCGGGAGAGCAAATGCACTAAACCGCAACAAACAGCCGAATCCCGGACTGTCCGGCCCCGGGGTCCCGGACTGTTTGCTCCTACTGCGAATTGTCCGCGATGGGATGGCGGACTGTCCGCCGGTCAAAACACCGAAACAACACTGCTCCTGCAAGTCCCCTGGACTGTCCCGGACTGTCTGCGGTTTATACCGGCGGACTGTCCGCCGGTCAACCGAGACCCAAACAGCAGAGACTCGCGGCCACTGTTCTGGCCAAGTCCCCGACGCGCGGACTGTCCGCAGGAGGAACGGCGGACTGTCCGCGACCTCCCAGTGAGGGCGATTTCGGTCGCCTCCCACACAACTCTTCCCAAATCCGAAGCAAAACTCAATCCCACGTTCCCAAACATGGAGTGGATGATCACGAGGTAGTTAGGAGACTATCCCCAAGAAATCATCTGCTCAAATCGATTCAATCACCGGGAAATCGAAAGGGGAGGAGTATGAACGAAAAAGCGCCACAAAAACGAAATCAACCCGATCTACTTGTTCGTGAGGAGTTAGATGAATTCCTTCAGTGGAAATGATCTCCTCACTATAAAGGACAAGTTGATTCAAACGAATTTCGCAAAGACGCAGTAGAGAGGGAGATCGAGTGATGGGCAAATCGCGGAGAAACAAAGAATGCGAAGAACACAAACAAAACGTGAATCAAGTCATCGATCTGCAACCGTGTGGCTACCACACGCTACAACAGTGAGATTACGGTCTCACTTCCTCAAAATCTCCAGTACACAGAGGTATGGTTCTCTGCGGATCTCAGTAGCTACAGCAGGGGATTGGGAGAGCAGGAAACCCTAGGAGCAAAGAGCAAATGACTGAGATGGAATGGGAGGAGGGTGTCTCCCTCTACTTATCCTAATTCTAATTCCTACTCTACCCCTCTCTAATTACAGAGCGAACCAGCTAAACCCTAGGGTTATTCTGGACCAACTCATGGTAGGTGGTGATCCGACGGCCACGCCCGCACAACTGGTAGCGTTGCCTCGACGCAACCTCACCGATCGCCGCCACGTGCCGCCACCGCTCTGCTTGTCCTTTTCCCGGACGTCGCACCCCCGGTTTTGTGGCCCAAACCGGGAAACTAGCCTTTACGACCAACCCCCGGTTTTGAGGCCCAAACCGGGAAACCAGCCGACCATAGCCTGAGTTTTGTGGCCCAAACTCAGCAAACCCGCAGCACCCAGGTTTTGAGGCCCAAACCTGGAAACCGTCCTCAGCCCGAGTTTTGTGGCCCAAACTCGGAAACCATCAGCGCCCAGGTTTTGAGGCTCAAACCTGGAAACCGTCCACTCGGTGGTTTTTCTGTGGCTCAACCACCAAACCAAAGCCGTAGAGGGGATGCACCTCCTGTGCACCCCGTCCACCGACACGTGTCCCCAGGTCCTTGACCCGAGCAACACCGTGTCCCGCAAGTCTTCGCTCATCGCTGTCCCAGGCTGTCAGCCACCACAGCTGATCCTCAGGCCACCGGTCCCTCAGTCCAAGCCACACGTCCACCCTTCACCGCTCCCGGTCCGTCGGCACAGCACGTCTCTACTTGACCTTCACCTAGCCCTCGATCATTGTATCCGGGCTCGACACCTGCACAACACAAGCCAAAGAACATGCGCATCATCCCAGTTGACAATCACTCATCACTCAGAGACTCGGCATACACCCATGTATCCGCAATCTCCCCCTTGATGAGTGCATTGTCAACTACCAACACAAATCATAATGGAAACAGAAGAAGGAAGGAAGAAAAAGAGAGAGAACTCAACCAACTGACCCAAAAGCATGTCAAAGCCGAAAAAGGTCAAGTGGAAGGAGCAAAACAACTTGGTTCCCAAAGACATGGGCAACGGCTCGACGCAACCAAGCAAAGCAAAGCTAGCCCTCAAGAAGAGGTAGAACAGGCTCAACACCGCTAGCGAGAAAACTTGATACCAATTGAAAGATCAACTGAAATTCAAGCGAAACAGTGCTAGCCCTCAAGAAGAAGCAAAACGGCTCAACACCGCTAGCAAAGCAGCTCGATACCAACTGTTACCAACTCAAAACCAAAAGATTTTGATACCAATTGAAGAGCTGAAAATGAGCTGAAAATGTTTGCTAGTCCCTCAAGAAAGAGGCAAAGGCTCAACACAACTAGCAAACTCCCCCTCAACTAGTGCACACAACCCAGGGAACACATGATTTGTCAATATTTTCTCCCCCTTAGTTGAAAATGCACCATCAAGCAAATGTGCACACGCACTCAAATGTCTCGCCCTTGACAGAATATCTCCCTCCAAAAATGCACATGAAAAAAATGCAAGTTAGTAGCTTCAGAAATATAATCAAGAGGTGCTAGGATGCTCTACACAGTTCTGATCCGATGACTCAACAACATCCATAAGAAGCTAGCAAAGGCTCAAACTGATCACCAGATACGAAATCTGAACATTTGAGCAAAATGAGCAGTTTTCAGCCAAAAAGGTATTCACCATCAAAATAGCACTAAGTATGTGAAGACAGGAAATCAGACAAGTGCTAAACATGTATAGAAGGTGAACTACCCCTAGCACAGTTCAATCATCATGCTATAGAATGAAACATAGACTTGTGTATCCAAATTTTATCGGAGTTGCAGCGGTTAATTTACACAAGGTCAAATTTCAGCATATGATTGCGAGAGGTTGAAAACTTGTCATTGCCTAACTTTTCAACTGTGCGAAGCCTATGCAGAAGCAATCAGAACCTTAAAGCAACAGTTTCGGTCATACAATACACAGCTCAAGTTTAACTCAAAGTGCAATGAGAAACAGTCTCGAAACTGTGATGTGCTGACAAGCAATCCCATCTCGATCTTTTCAATTTACTTGACTTGGTTCAAGATTAAAACAACATATGAATATACCAAGCAAGTGAATGACTCAGAACTAGAGACATAGCAACCTAGCATATATGAAAAGCACAAGTGACTTCAACACTTCTACACATGTTAGTTGCTTATCTCAATGGTGAACATTTTCAAGTTTTATGTTCATTAAGCAAATTCACCATTCATAAAATAGCTCTGCTCACAACATGTATCATTGATCAGAAAGAGCATAAGCTACAAGCATCAATCATAAAGCATCGGAGCAAATACTCTACAGAGCATAGTCACATTCTAAAGATTATATACATGAAGCTCTGAATGTAAATATGCAGGATGAAATGCAAAGATGCATGAAGAAATCCAAAGAAAAGTACAAAGTCAGCGTGTAATACAAAAGCCAAAATGTTTCCCCCATCTAAAAGGGGAAACACACACCAAGCTCACCTCTCTACCTAGCAAAAGTTGATTGGTCCAAAGGCTTGGTGAAAATATCAGCCAACTGATGATGAGTATCGACATGGCGAAGGTCGATATCACCCTTCTCATAGTGGTCTCACAGAAAATGAAAACGCACATCAATGTGTTTGGTCTTAGAGTGCAGCACGGGGTTCTTAGCAACGCTAATCGCACTCGTGCTGTCACAAAGCAAGGGAACGCGAGTAAAACTCAGACCAAAATCATGCAAAGTGGCCATCATCCAGAGTAACTAGGAACAATAGCTAGCTACAGCAACATACTCAGCCTCCGTGGTCGACTGGGTGACACTAGACTGTTTGCGAGAAGACCACGAAACAAGAGAAGAACCAATAAACTGACAAGTCCCAGAAGTGGACTTGCGATCAACGTGATAACCAGCAAAATTGGCATTAGAATAGCTGCAAAGAGAGAGGGTGGAGGAAGCAGAATACTAAATCCCAAACTCTGGAGTGAAGGATAAGTACCTCATAATGCGCTTGACCGCCTGACGGTGAGAAGTGCGCGGCGATGACTGAAAGCGCGCGCAAAGACACACCACGAACTGAATGTCTGGGTGTGTCGCCGTCAGGTACAGCAGCGACCCGATCATACTTCGGTACTCCTTCTGGTGCACAACTTCTCCATCCACATTCGCATCCAGGGCCGTCGTGGTCGACATGGGTGTTGGAAGAGGCTT
This sequence comes from Coix lacryma-jobi var. lacryma-jobi, assembly GCA_009763385.1. Taxonomy (NCBI): domain Eukaryota; kingdom Viridiplantae; phylum Streptophyta; class Magnoliopsida; order Poales; family Poaceae; genus Coix; species Coix lacryma-jobi. The sequence goes on along the minus strand of CM019830.1, from coordinate 118,501,693 downwards.
GGCATACTTACTGTTGATGGTGCTTAAAGCATCATTTCACCATCAACATTTCACCCAAAACCAAGGTAAAACAACATAAAAGGTAGAAGATTTGGTTTATAACTAACCTATTTCCACATGTGCATAGTTTCTTATCTTAATGCAGGAAATGATGGAATTTGGGCCAAACAAGAGTACCAGGAGCAAGGCAAAGCCACTCTGGCCCATTTGGGCCTGAGCAAGGTGGCGGCCGCCACCTATTACTGGCGGCCGCCAGGTCACTCGTGCCAAAAGTGGCCCAAGCCACGTCATCGATCTGTGGGAGTCACCTCAAGCTCAAATCCTGGCCATTGCACACTAAGACGGTTTGATCCAAGGGCTAAGAAGAGTGTCACCTGGATAGTGGGCTTTGGACACGTGTCTAAACCCTAACCGACCCTCAGACCGACTTAGGAGAGCAAGTGAAGACCGTTGGATGAATGGCGGTTGAAATGGACGGCATAGAGGTGGCGGGCGCTAGGGTTTGGTGGCGGGCGCCACCCCCTAAACCCTAACCGACCTCCTCTTCACTCTATATGTACCCCCTAGCTTCCTAGCATTATAAATAGGCCCCTTGAGTTCTCATTCGAGGAGCCTCACATCATTCCTCACCATTTGGTTAGGTTAGCACACTTGCTATGCTAGAGAGATCAGAGAGAGTGTGAGTGCCTCACTAGAAGAGGAGCTGGAGAGGAGAAGAGTAGAAGTCTGGAGAGTTCCGGAGTTGTCGGAGACCTCTGCTTCTCTCTGCTCTGCGCTTCAACTTTGGTAACTTAGTATCTTATTCTATCTTCAAGTATTTACTTTCAGTACTTGTGTGCTTGTTTCATTTCTTGATATTAGTTTCAAGTGCTCTAGTTCTAGTACAGGGCTAGTAGTAGTAATATATAGATTAAGTGTGGTACTTAGGCTATATATTGCCAGTGAATACGGCTAGGCCCCCGGATAGCTGTGGTAGCAAGCAGGTGGTGACAGCCCTGTGCGCTTTGAATTCCACCCCGTAGTTCGTCTAGTTTAACAGTAGGGCTCGTTGTGCTAGCGTTCAACCTAAGTCAGTGGTAAAGGCTAGTACGCCCACAATACACTAGTAAAGAATTTAAATCACTAGAAGTCTAATAGAACTAGGATCTACCCCAGCAGATAGTGCCCGTTCCCTTCATCTATCCTAGATATCCTTACCCCCTAGTTTTCTCAAAATCACTTTGCGTTCCTCATGGATTCGATACCCCGGAATACTCTGAGGTGAAAAGCTACAACTGACAGCCGTGCGCTTGCGGTTTCTTCTGCGTGCCACCCGAGGTGTCAACACTTACCCATATCGAACTTCTTCAATATGTCCTTGGTATACTTACCCTGGTGCACGAACGTCCCTTCCCGGGATTGCTTGATTTGCAACCCGAGGAAAAACGTCAACTCGCCCATCATGCTCATCTCAAATTCCCTGCTCATAGTGTCTGCAAACTTGGCAACTAAAGCATGAGAAGAACGACCGAAAATGATATCATCCACGTAAATCTAGACCAAGAGTGTGTCATTGCCTTGCTTAAGGAGAAAAAGCGTTTTATCCACACATCCCATTTTAAAACCCTTAGCAAGCAAAAAGGTTTTCAACCTATCATACCAGGCTCTAGGGGCTTGTTTCAAACCATATAAAGCTTTGTGATGTTTAAAAACATGGTTTGGAAACTTGGGATTTTCGAAACCGGGGGGTTGTCTCACATATACTTCTTCTTCTATGTAGCCGTTTAAGAAGGCACTCTTGACATCCATTTGAAAAAGTTTAAACCCTTTGGATGCAGCAAAAGCCAAGAGTATCCTAATTGCCTCCAAACAAGCTACAGGAGCAAAAGTCTCCTCATAGTCTATCTCCTCCTTCTGACTATACCCCTGGGCTACTAGTCTGGCCTTGTTTCTCACAACATGGCCATCCTCTCCTTGTTTGTTTTTGAAAACCCATTTTGTCCCAATAGGGTGACACTCAGGAGGAAAAGGAACCAAAACCCAAACCTGATTTCTTTCAAAGTTTTCAAGCTCCTCATGCATGGCATTGACCCAATCTGGATCAGATAAAGCGTGTCCAACATCTCGGGGTTCAAAATCAGCAACAAATGCAGAATGAGCAAAGTGAGAGATATGTTGTGACCTTGACCGAGTGACACGTTCGCCGATGCTCCCGATCATCTGTTGAGGCGGGTGCTGGCGCTGGATGTGTCATGGCGCCTCCCGAGCTGATGTAGCCTCCCCCTCAACAGCAGCTGGTGCCTCCTCGGGTACAAAAGGTACCACTCGAGGTGGTGGATCCCACGACCCCCAAGATGAAGAAGTATCAGGGCCGTGAGTCATAGTAGAAGCCGCTCCATGCGGCACAGCAGGTGGAGGGGGTGCTGGATCATCCATACCTTCAGCACCCTCATCCTCGTCATCAAAAAGAGGCTCACTAACCTCATAATCACCTGCACGCTCAAAACGAGAAGAGGGACAAACCATGGTCTCGTCGAAGGTGACATCTGATGTCTCCATGACTCGGTTAGTGTCAAGGTTAAGTACACGATATGCGCGAGTATGAGTGCCATAACCCAAAAACACACCGTCAGAAGAACGAGACTCAAATTTGTCCAGGTTGCCTTTCTTAAGTATAAAACAGTGGCAACCAAAGAATCTAAAATAACTCACCTTGGGCAGTTTTCCAAAACGCAACTCATAAGAGGTCCTTTTCAAGAATGCTCGAAGAAAAATGCGGTTGGAAATATAGCATGCAGTGCTCATAGCTTCGGCCCAATATCGCCTAGGAGTCCTATGCTCATCGAGCATCGTCCTGGCCATCTCTACAAGGGTCCGATTCTTCCTTTCTACAACACCATTCTAAGGCGGTGTGTAGGGGGAAGAAAACTGATGCTCTAAACCCAAAGAGTTACAAAACTTCTCAAAATCCGAATTCTTGAATTCGCAAACCATTATCACTCCTAATAGCTCTCATTGAGTTCAAAGGGAACTCGTTCTGAAGACGCAAAATCAGATTGCGAGCAAGGGAGAAAGTCTCGGTCTTCTCAGCTAAAAAGAAGACCCACGAATATCTCGAAAAATCATCAACAACAACAAGCACATACCACTTCCCCCCAACCGAGCTCACCCGAGCCGGACCAACAAGGTCCATGTGCAAAAGCTCTCCAGGGTGCTTGGTCATGACCTGAGTCACTGGATGGTGGGGAGCGGCAACCATCTTCCCATGTCTACAAGAGTGGCAAACAAGATCCTTCTCCATGGATAACTTGGGCAATCCTCGGATTAGGCCAAGTGAACTAAGCCTTGCAAGCAAGTCGAAGCTCAGGTGACCAAGTCTCCTATGCCACTTCCAAAGATCAGAGGAGGAAGGTACAGCCAAAAGACAACGAGAAATTCCAAAAGACTCCGAGAAATCCGCACAAAAGACTTTCCCAAAGGGCGAAATCACACAAACAAGATTGCCCTGAGGGTCCAAAATACGACTGAGATTCGGCTTAAAACGAATCTCATAGTCATCATCAAAGAGTTGCGAAACAGAGAGAAGGTTAAAATGCAAGTTAGAAACAAGAGCAATATCGCGCAACACAAAGTGCTGTTTAACTCGCACTGACCCACGAGACAACACTTTACCTTTACTATTGTCACCGAAGGTGATAAACTCCTTTCCGGTGACCGGACTAAGACTGGAGAACCACTTGGCGTTTCCGGTCATGTGCCTCGAGCAACCGGAATCCACCAACCAAACGTTCTCCAATCGTTTTTCCTACATCAATAAAAAGACATAGGGTGAGCATACGGTCCAACACTGGGGTTAGTGAAGTAAGGGGAAAACCAGTGTTGGGCCGGCTGCTCAAAAGAACGGTTAGCAGAAAAACCATTCCTAGCACGTCTACGGGAAGAGCGATCACCACGTAGAGGAAAACGTGGTCCGCTAAGGGAGGAGCGTCCATCGCGATACTCAAAACGCGGTGGTGGAAAACGCTCAACTACAAAGCCACCGCCACGAGGTCCATAGCCCACAACTGCAGGCTCCCGCCGGGCACGACCTCCTAGCGGCCTAGGCCTAGGAACTTGAGGTTTCGGACCTCTAGGCCTAGCAGCACGCCTCTGTGCGGATACATGGGTTTCAGACCTCTAGCAGCACGCCTTGTGTAAATTAACCGCTGCAACTCCGATAAAATTTTGCATACACAAGTCTATGTTTCATTCCATAGCATGATGATTGAACTGTGCTAGGGGTAGTTCACCTTGTATACATGTTTAGCACTTGTCTGATTTCCTGTCTTCACATACTTAGTGCTATTTTGATGGTGAACCCTTTTTGGCTGAAAACTGCTCTTTTGCTCTCATATTCATATTTCGTATCTGGTGATCAGTTTGAGTCTTTGCTAGCTTCTTATAGATGTTGTTGAGTCATCAGATCAGAACTGTGAAGAGCATCCTTGCACTCTCTTGATTCTATTTCTGAAGCTACTAACTTGCATTTTTACTCATATGCATTTTTGGAGGGAGATATTCTGTCCAGGGGGAGACATTTAAATGCGTGTGCACATTTGCTTGATGATGCATTTTCAACTAAGGGGGAGAAAATATTGACAAATCATGAGTTCCCTGGGTTGTGTGCACTAGTTGAGGGGGAGTTTGCTAGTTGTGTTGAGCCTTTGCCTCTTTCGTGAGGGACTAGCAAACATTTTCAGCTCCTTTTCAGCTCTTCAATTGGTATCGAAATCTTTTGATTTTGAGTTGGTAACAGTTGGTATCGAGTTGTTTCGCTAGTGGTGTTGAGCCCGTTCTGCCTCTTCTTGAGGGCTAGCTCTGGTTTGCTTGAATTTCAGTTGATCCTTCAATTGGTATCAAGTTTTCTCGCTAACGGTGTCGAGCCTGTTCTACCTCTTCTTGAGGGCTAGATTTGCTTTGCTTGGTTGCGTCGAGCCGTTGCCCATGTCTTTGGGAACCAAGTTGTTTTGCTCCTTCCACTTGACCTTTTTCGGCTTTGACATGCTTTTGGGTCAGTTGGTTGAGTTCTCTCTCTTTTTCTTCCTTCCTTCTTCTGTTTCCATTATGATTTGTGTTGGTAGTTGACAATGCACTCATCAAGGGGGAGATTGCGGATACATGGGTGTATGCCGAGTCTCTGAGTGATGAGTGATTGTCAACTGGGATGATGCACATGTTCTTTGGCTTGTGTTGTGCAGGTGTCGAGCACGGATACAATGATCGAGGGCAAGGTGAAGGTCAAGTAGAGACGTGCTGTGCCGACGGACCGGGAGCGGTGAAGGGTGGACGTGTGGCTTGGACTGAGGGACCGGTGGCCTGAGGATCAGCTGTGGTGGCTGACAGCCTGGGACAGCGATGAGCGAAGACTTGCGGGGCACGGTGTTGCTCGGGTCAAGGACCTGGGGACACGTGTCGGTGGACGGGGTGCACAGGAGGTGCATCCCCTCTACGGCTTTGGTTTGGTGGTTGAGCCACAGAAAAACCACCGAGTGGACGGTTTCCAGGTTTGGGCCTCAAAACCTGGGCGCTGATGCTTTCCGAGTTTGGGCCACAAAACTCGGGCTGAGGACGGTTTCCAGGTTTGGGCCTCAAAACCTGGGTGCTGCGGGTTTGCTGAGTTTGGGCCACAAAACTCAGGCTATGGTCGGCTGGTTTCCCGGTTTGGGCCTCAAAACCGGGGGTTGGTCGTAAAGGCTAGTTTCCCGGTCTGGGCCACAAAACCGGGGGTGCGACGTCCGGGAAAAGGACAAGCAGAGCGGTGGCGGCACGTGGCGGCGATCGGTGAGGTTGCGTCGAGGCAACGCTACCAGTTGTGCGGGCGTGGCCGTCGGATCACCACCTACCATGAGTTGGTCCAGAATAACCCTAGGGTTTAGCTGGTTTGCTCTATAATTAGAGAGGGGTAGAGTAGGAATTAGAATTAGGATAAGTAGAGGGAGACACGCTCCTCCCCTTCCATCTCAGTCATTTGCTGTTTGCTTCTAGGGTTTCTGTTGGTGGTCCTTAACTCATATTTTATACCACCAACTTCATTATAAAAATATATAAAAATATTCCCAAGACTAGTGAATAGGGCTTTACACTAATGCATTCCACGAGTTTTGGTGATTATTCGCTTACAGGCATACATCGATGGAAATGCATATAAAGGCAAGGAAAATAATGCATAAAACATCATTATGAAACACAAATACCAAGTGGCCCACCTACCATGCAATCCAGGGAATAAGATGCATACATTTTACTCATATATATACATTTATTGCTAACCAAGTTCGACATGTAGTGCAAAGTTATGTTTGGTAGACCATAAACATGGATACAGGTGGATAACAACCAAAAAGGCGCAATCCAACACGCTGAAATGCGCAAAATGAACAAGGACACAAAAAGCCAATATAGAAGTGCATCAAACTTCAACCAGATTCAGACCCAGCACGACATTTCAGGCCAAATGGGCTTTGGCCCAGCCCACGGGGGCCCAGCCAGGGGGTGGCCGCCCCCTGGGTCGACCCCCCCCCCCCAGAACGACGGTTTCAGCCCAATTTTGTTGAGGCGGTGCATTAACTCCTCCCTAAGGCGGTTCCGGGTGATTTTTGCAGCGAAGTCCCTCCTAAACCGACCTAAAGCACCTATATAAGGAGAGGAGGAGGGGAGGCCAAAACAACAACACACAAAGGAATAGAAGAGCACCTCTCTCTTGAGTAGATCCCCACTCCTTAGAGCTATGCCCTAGTAGCTTTCTAGAGTTGGAGAGTGAGATGTGAGGGAAGAGAGCGGGGAAGTACCGGGCTTGTCGGTCTCTCCCCGAGCTTGTACCTCGACGAGCCCTTACCTTGTACCCACATCGGGATCCATACATAGTAAGTGTTCGTGGTTTCTACAGTATTATTGTTCTTTTGATTAGATAAGCTTTATCTCTTCTTGTTTGCGGGTTCGTCGTCCGTTCTCGTAGCGGATACTCTAGTAGAGGAACCTCTGAATCATTTGGAGGGGTTCCTGCGCAACGCTAGAGTAGTGATCAATAGCGTAGACGTGGTGTCTAGGCTAGGGTTCACCTTCATTTGCCTCGTAATCCACGGGTGAGGGATCGGCGGCAGGTGGTGACAGCCCTGTTTGCCCTTAGTTTTCCCCACGTTCGGTTACGGCGTAGAGCTACACAAAGGCTGGAGTTACCTGACAGACCAGGTATAAGCCGGTGCCCAAAGTGAACAAGTAGAAGTAACGTTTATCTATCTTTAGACAGTAAAGCTTTAGCGATCCGTCTCTATTCCCCTCTCTTTCTCTACCCTTGTGTTGTCCTTGGACGAACTATATAGAAGAAATACCTCCGTTCCTCGTGGAAATACGATACCCTGAATACCACCGGGTGAAGTGCTACAACGGTAATTCCGTGCGCTTGCGGATTCTTCTGCTTACGCTAAGAAATACCAACAAGCATTTCTGGCGCCGTTGCCGGGGATGGATCGTAAGGTCCATTCTTAGTAACGACGTTAGTAAGTGTCAACAAGCATTTCTGGCGCCGTTGCCGGGGATGGATCGTAAGGTCCATTCTTAGTAACGACGTTAGTAAGTGTCAACAAGCATTTCTGGCGCCGTTGCCGGGGAACGGTTGCTATTTTCTTCGAACCTAGTTCATCCTCGTATCTGTATCCCTTTTTATAAAAACCAAAAAATATTTTCTTTTTACCTTTTCTATCATGAAGCCAACCACTCCAATTCAAAATCCGTCCGCTTCAAAGGGGGAGTTCGTCGAGCCAAAACCTTCTCCAAAACTTTCATCCAATGATGGACTCCACCCTTATTTGACATCCATAGTTCGGGCGCTACACTTCTCTGGTTTTCATAATGAAGATTCTTTTAACCACTTACGAGATCTGGAGGAAATTTGTTCATGCCTAAGCATCCCAGGCATGACAAAAGAAACGATTATGTGGAAATTGTTTTCGTCTTCCCTCAATGGGGAGGCGAAACAATGGTACGCTAATGTCGTAGAAAGTGTGAATGGGGATTTGAAAGAACTTAAAAACATGTTTTATCTTGCATTCTTCCCTAGATCCCGTATCACCTCTATACCAAAGGAAATCCTCCATTTCGAGCAAGATGAGGAGTCTATAGGTGCAGCCTGGGCCAGGTATTTGACGATACTACACGCTAGCCCAAACATGTCTTTACCCGAGAGCGTGCAATTGCATCTCTTTTCTACGGGTCTAGATGAAGATGCTGCCCCAGTCCTTGACAGGGCCGCTGGAGGGTCGTTTTCAAGCAAATCTACAACGGAACAGAGAAAATTCCTTGATAACTTCCTAGAGAAGCACACTTCTCCCGTTGTAGAACCAAAACCTCTCCAAAACAAGGGCATGTCAAGTTTTGAGGAGCCCTCATCAGTCGAATCAACAACTTTGCCATACATAGATTCGACTTTTGAGCCCTCACCCGAGCTGCAAACACCGATAATGCTTTATCCTTCGGAGTTTGCAATTGAATTCGAGGATTATGACAGAATCACGAACCTTCGTAGGTACGAAAAACGCTCGACATATGAAGTGTCCCCTAAAATAGAGCCATCAAAAGAATTGTTAGTGGAGGTGAAACGTTATTCTGATGTAATTTGGATTCTTTCACCCTCCACGACCATATCTTGCACATTTAGGGGAACAATTGTCGATGCTCTTCACAACCCATCGGTCGGAACAAATATCATGTCAAAATTCTTAGCGGAATCTCTTTTGGGTAACACTCCACTAATCCCGACCGACAAACTCTTTGAAGGTCCGCCAGGGTTTCTCTGGGAGTGTTGTGGAGTTGCTAAGGCCGTACCTTTTGAAATAAACGAAAACTTGGTTCACCTAGATTTTCATATCTACGACATCCTCGAATTCGAACTTCTGTTAGGCCACCCTTTCGAAAAACTTTCCATAGAGAAACCATTCCGTGGGGGCCCTGATGAACAGTTGGGAGCAATCACTTCCGCCGAGTCTATCGCTAGTTCCGCAAATCCAAAGGCGAAGGAGCAGCCCAACGCTAACTCATGCGAGGTGGTAAAATGCATAGCTCCGTGCGTTTCGTTTGAGTTTCAATCTCATCCTTGTGAAACGATACGTCTAGTACCATCCTCGCTCGAGCTTAATCCATGTCCCTCTGGCCATCATAACGTTGTTCTCGACAGCAGTCAAGTATCAACGCTCGTCTTTCATGATAGATCTTTCCAGTGCGGAAACTTTCATGCCATGGACATGTGTGAAGCAACAACTCTAGAAACCAAGCAAGAATCTGTTAATGAGCATGATAACTTCTCTTTTGAGATCCCTCATGTCACATGCTCACTTTTAGGTTCTCTAGAGTTCGTTTTGCTTCAAACCACATGCTTCTACGAGGATCACAACCTTCTCTTGATTCTCGTTGTCAAACTCTTTAAGAGAATGGTTGTGGATGCTTATGTTTATCACAAACATTGCAAATCCCGTAATTGCATGGTGGTGCTAACCTTGCAGCTTGAGTATTAATGCCAAATACTTGGTGGTGAACTGGGAATTACACCACCACTGTAGGCTGCAAGATGAAGTTCCCAAGGTCGAGCTTAAGACTATAACTTAAGCACTGCCGGGAGATACCCCGGATTATCCTATAAAAAAGGAGAGTTTTCCTAAATGATAAAAAAGGGGTTTTTCATAATAAAATTGAGCCTTCCCAGTTTTCAAACTGGTAGAGCCTTTTTTTTGTTTCTTTTGTTTTGTTTCAATAAACAGGTACAAGAATAAGTGTGGGGGAGATCTCCCAAGTATAACCTTTCACACAATTGAGATCTCCCCAACACTTTGCACAACATCGAGAAATCTAACATGGAGAAGGACAAGGTAAAAGGTTTTAGAATGGATTGACTTAACTTCCGGGTTGGTCAAATCATTTCTAACTCATCGTAAACTCCTTCATCTTCAAACGATGGTTTGTGCAAAACTCTATCCTCACATCTCCCATGTTTTGAAGATTAAAACTAAACAGATTAAAAAGACAAAACTTTTGACATGTCATCTCCAAGTTATCCTTTGATAAAATTTGCATACTCTTTATTCCTTGCTAATATTCCTATAACTTGTGAACACATTTCATAGGGACCCCATGCTATCTAAGTAATTGAAATATGAGATATAGCAGGATGAAAATGAACCTTGCTCTTTCATGTGAAGAACTTGGGATTTATTTTACAAAAACAAAGTTCAAATAGCATGCTCCTCAATGATATGAAAATTCCTACCAAAGCCATATCTAGTGTTAGATTTTAAAACCTCCAAATACTTGCAACTTACTACTGCATTGAGTTTTGTCAAGTCTTGTTGATGCCTTGTTGAGAAACTTATCATGCCCCTAAGATCAAGATTCACGTACACCCACATAAAAAAAATGCTAACTCTTGCACTAAGAGTTACGCAAAAACATGCCTTTCCATTCCACCAAAATAAAAACTCCACCACTTGTGTTATGAACCTCTCTTCCCAAAATTCCTTTTTACTTTTGCAAAATATGGGCTATGAAAAAAAATAATCCCATGCCAAAAAGCATGAAGAAAAGAGAAAAGATGCCATGCCAAAGAAGCATGTGCCAAAAAATGAGAGAGCAGAAAAAATGGACAAGTGTCCAAATGAGAAAACAATGGGTACTTCGATGCCCGCCTCTCTCTAAAAAAAATAATAATAAAGATAGCCCATATTTTCATAAGTTTCTAAAAAAAGGGGGAGAGAGAAGCATGACAAAGGAGTTCAAAAAAAATATATACATATATATTCCCCACACTTGCACTTCTTGATCTAAGGGTATGGCATCTTTCTCCTCGGATCCGAGATTTGACTTAGCAAAATATGCGGAGTAAGTATGCCTTCATATCTTTACCTACCCAAACTCCACAAAAGCTTTTTAGGAATAGGAAAGAAAGAAGGCAACACTTTGGTATGCCTTGGTGAGGAACCAAACACATAAATGAGCGATTTGAGAGAATCATTTGAGGAGCTAAGCTATGGTTTACATTTTCAAAATGAAAACCCAAGTTTCTGAATTGATTGATGCAAGGGGATTTGAATCCATGTTGTTCCATTTTTCAATCACCCAAGATATCATGGTAGACACTTCAGAGTTCATAAGTGCAGGGGAAGCTTGGAATAACTTGTATGCAGGTTACATATCAGAGAGGTGACCCATCTTAGTCCTAATCTTTACTCGAGGACGAGCAAAGGGCTAAGTGTGGGGGAGCTTGTTGGTGGTCCTTAACTCATATTTTATACCACCAACTTCATTATAAAAATATATAAAAATATTCCCAAGACTAGTGAATAGGGCTTTACACTAATGCATTCCACGAGTTTTGGTGATTATTCGCTTACAGGCATACATCGATGGAAATGCATATAAAGGCAAGGAAAATAATGCATAAAACATCATTATGCAACACAAATACCAAGTGGCCCACCTACCATGCAATCCAGGGAATAAGAAGCATGCATTTTACTCATATATATACATTTATTGCTAACCAAGTTCCACATGTAGTGCAAAGTTATGTTTTGCAGACCATAAACATGCATACAGGTGGATAACAACCAAAAAGGCGCAATCCAACACGCTGAAATACGCAAAATGAACAAGGACACAAAAAGCCAATATAGAAGTGCATCAAACTTCAACCAGATTCAGACCTAGCACGACATTTCAGGCCAAATGGGCTTTGGCCCAGCCCACGGGGGCCCAGCCAGGGGGTGGCCGCCCCCTGGGTCGACCGCCCCCCAGAACGACGGTTTCAGCCCAATTTTGTTGAGGCGGTGCATTAACTCCTCCCTAAGGCGGTTCCGGGTGATTTTTGCAGCGAAGTTCCTCCTAAACTGACCTAAAGCACCTATATAAGGAGAGGAGGAGGGGAGGCCAAAACAACAACACACAAAGGAATAGAAGAGCACCTCTCTCTTGAGTAGATCCCCACTCCTTAGGGCTATGCCCTAGTAGCTTTCTAGAGTTGGAGAGTGAGATGTGAGGGAAGAGAGCGGGGAAGTACCGGGCTTGTCGGTCTCTCCCCGAGCTTGTACCTCGACGAGCCCTTACCTTGTACCCACATCGGGATCCATACATAGTAAGTGTTCGTGGTTTCTACAGTATTATTGTTCTTTTGATTAGATAAGCTTTATCTCTTCTTGTTTGCGGGTTCGTCATCCGTTCTCGTAGCGGATACTCTAGTAGAGGAACCTCTGAATCATTTGAAGGGGTTCCTGCGCAACGCTAGAGTAGTGATCAATAGCGTAGACGCGGTGTCTAGGCTAGGGTTCACCTTCGTTTGCCTCGTAATCCACGGGTAAGGGATCGGCGGCAGGTGGTGACAGCCCTGTTTGCCCTTAGTTTTCCCCACGTTCGGTTACGGCGTAGAGCTACACAAAGGCCGGAGTTACCTGGCAGACCAGGTATAAGCCGGTGCTCGAAGTGAACAAGTAGAAGTAACGTTTATCTATCTTTAGACAGTAAAGCTTTAGCGATCCGTCTCTATTCCCCTCTATTTCTCTACCCTTGTGTTGTCCTTGGATGAACTAGATAGAAGAAATACCTCCGTTCCTCGTGGAAATACGATACCCTGAATACCACCGGGTGAAGTGCTACAACGGTAATTCCGTGCGCTTGCGGATTCTTCTGCTTACGCTAAGAAATACCAACAAGCATTTCTGGCGCCGTTGCCAGGGATGGATCGTAAGGTCCATTCTTAGTAACGACGTTAGTAAGTGTCTACAAGCATTTCTGGCGCCGTTGCCGGGGATGGCTCGTAAGGTCCATTCTTAGTAACGACGTTAGTAAGTGTCAACAGTTTCCTGCTCTCCCAATCCCCTGCTGTAGCTACTGAGATCCGCAGAGAACCATACCTCTGTGTACTGGAGATTTTGAGGAAGTGAGACCGTAATCTCACTGTTGTAGCGTGTGGTAGCCACACGGTTGCAGATCGATGACTTGATTCGCGTTTTGTTCGTGTTCTTCGCGTTCTTCGTTTCTCCACGATATTCCCGTCACTCGATCTCCCTCTCTACTGCGTCTTTGCGAAATCCGTTTGAATCAACTTGTTCTTTATAGTGAGGAGATCATTTCCACCGAAGGAATTCATCTAACTCCTCACGAACAAGTAGATCGGGCTGATTTCGTTTTCGTGGCGCTTTTTCGTTCATACTCCTCCCCTTTCGATTTCCCGGTGTTTGAGTTGATTTGAGCAGATGATTTCTTGGGGATAGTCTCCTAACTACCTCGTGATCATCTTCTCCAAGTTTGGGAACGTGGGATTGAGTTTTGATTCGGATTTGGGAAGAGTTGTGTGAGGGGCGACCGAAATCGCCCTCATTGGGAGGTCGCGGATAGTCCGTCGTTCCTCCCGCGGACAGTCCGCGCGTCGGGGACTCGGCCAGAGCATTGGCCGCGAGTCTCTGCTGTTTGAGTCTCGGTTGACCGGCGGACTGTCCGCCGGCATAAACCGCGGACAGTCCGGGACTATCCAGGGGACTTGCAGGAGCAGTGTTGTTTCGGTGTTTTGACCGGCGGACAGTCCGCCATCCCCTCGCGGACAGTCCGCAGTAAGGGCGGACAGTCCGGGACCCCAAGGCCGGATAGTCCGGGATTTGGCTGAAGCCTCCGGTTTTGTGCGTTTGCTCTCCTTGCTTCTTCGCTTGGTTTCCGGACTTCTCGGTTGACCCTAGAGTTGACCAAGGAACCTCTCTAGGTACCTTTGCTACTTGTTAGCGTAGGTGTTTAGGGATTTCTCGACGTAGCCGTCTATCTACGTTCGGTACTTGGTTGTTAAGGGTTGAACATGTTCCGGTACTTTTGCCATTTGGTTTGCTATCGCTTTGTGGTGCTCCGCTGTGATCCTAGGGATCATCCACCCTCTTCCAAGGGCCGTGAGCATCACGGTTTCGATCGAAGCTCTTGGGGTTGATTTTGGGAACAAAAGGCCAAAGTCTCGAGAGAAATTTTTTGAGCTCCCATTCACCCCCCCCTCTGGTCGCCTTGCTATTGCATTCTCGGTCCTTCACTCTGAACATTTGGCAAATGTACATCATGGAAAGAATGGTACATGTCCATGTTGTTCATCTCCTTTGCACGACGCGCCTCTCTCTTGCGCCGAAAGCAAAACACACTCAAGTGTCCATCTCTCCCACAGTGCTCACAATGGTACCTCACCGTTGTTGGTACTCACGGTAGTGGGTATGGATCACTTTGCCCTTCTGTGGCATAAGCTCCTCCTGGATGGGTGGCATGGTGTCCAGCTTGTTCTTGAGGTGGTTTGGTTTGGGAGCCCATGATTGTTTCTTGGGTGGAGCTCTCGGAGGTTCAACAAAGACCCCATCCTTGGTGTTAGGCTAGAGAGGCTCTTTGGGTGGAATCTTGGTAAGCTTGGGAGTAGTGGTGGAGTTGGGCTTCTCACATGGGTTAAGACCACTCGACTCTCCAATCTTTCCAAAAGATGAAACATCGACACCCGGAGCAAAACCTACACCTGGACGTCCAGCAGCTCGCTTGAATTGGGAGATCATCATCCCGAGCTGCGGCTCACCACTAGACACCCATGACAAGATGGTCCGAAGGTATGTGTTTTCTTCCTCGGTTAGCATCTTGTCATGCTTCACATTTGCAATCTCCATCTCCAAACCCTCACAAAGAACACACCTAGCCACACATGTGCTACCTGAGTTGGCCTCTTCAAGAGACACAATCTTGGCATTCTTCTCTGCCAACTCAGATTACAAGCCCGCACAGGACTTGCACACACCCAACAGCGAAGATCTAGCCTTCAGCTCATCGACCTCTCCTACCAACACAGCATACTTGCTTCTCAAAGTGAGAAGGTCAGTCATGTGTGTGGTGCACATCTCACACTCCTCCTCATCGGTAACATCTATGGTGGACTTGACAGATTCAAGTTCCTTCACCGTATCCTCCCACTTCTGCCTAAACTCCTTGCGCTCTCTAGCAGCATGCCTAAGCAACTTATCCTGACTAAGGAGCGCGGTAGTAAGCTTCTCGACCTCAGCAGAAAGATCGTCGGGGGTCTGAGATACCTGGGAGGTGTCGTCATCGTCGTCATTCCGAGGAGTGTCCTCTAGCTCGCCGTCGACCTCCTTGTCGAGGGCCATGGTGCAGAAGCCGTCATCGTCGGCGAAGAAGCAAAGGCTGTTCAACTTGTCCTCGATCCTCTTCTTCTTCTTCTCGGACTCGTCGTCGCTTGAAGAAGTGGAGTCGCCATCCGAGTCGTCGACGTCGCTGAGCGTGGCGAAGAACGCACGCTGCTCAGCCTGGGCCTTCTTCAAGTACTTCGTCTTGATGTACTCCTTGTTGAAGTCGCCCTTCCGCTTGTGCTTCACGGGGACGTACTTATCCTTGCGCTTGCCGGAGTCGTACTTGTGCCCATGTTCCACCTTGACGAAGGTCTGCTTGTTCTTCTTCGGGCAAATGGCGATGAAGTGGTTGGGGTCGCCGCACTCGAAGCATCCCGATCGTCCTCCTCCGCGGTGACGGTTCATGCGGTTGTTGTGAATCCGCGAGAACCGTTTGGCGAGCAAAGCCAACTCGTCATCCCCCAAAGACTCCAGCTGCTCCTCTGTGACAGAAAAGAGAGAAGAGAGTGCAAAACCTCCAGAGGGGTTAGCAGAAGAGCTAGAAAGCAAAGCCATTGACGGGCCAGAAGGATTTTCATAAGAAGCCCTCGCCATGGCATTGATCTCACTGGACTTGAGCTTACTGAAGAGTTCGTCGCATGTGAGGGTCTCATAGTTAGGCGATTCGATGATTGCCTGAACCTTGGAATCCCACACCGATCGATCAAGAGCATGGAGAAGCTTGAGAGCTCTCTTATGATCGTCGAAAGGCAACAACTCCTTGTTAGCCCTCATTCTGTTGACAATCACCTGAAAGCGAGCGAATAAACTTTCTATGCTCTCGCCAGGCATATGTCGAAAGTTCTCATACTCTCGTTTGAACGACTCGTAGAGTCGGGTTTTGACTTGAGAGGTTCCCTCATGCAAACGCATGAGGGTTGCCCAAATCTCCCGAGCCGTAGCGAGGTGAGAGACGCGATCAAACTCACTCATGCTCAGACATGAGAAAAGAGCATTACGGGCTCGGCTATTGGCATCGTGATCATCGATCTGATGCTGAGTCACACGAGCAGCCAAGACCACGTAATCGGCAGAGTTGCAAATATCCCAAATGGAAGCACCCAAACTCTGCAGATAGGCCGACATGCGTATCTTCCAATACGCATAGTTCGTCCCATCGAAAAACGGCGGTTTGCCCACGCCGCGATCCATGTCCCCTTCGGTGGATCTGGAACCAGCTAAGGTGGAAGATCCTTAACCCGCTCCAATACCAATTGAAGGACCGAGAATACAATAGCAAGGCGACCAGAGGGAGGGTGAATGGGAGCACAAAAATTTCTCTCAAAACTTTGGCCTTTTGTCCCCAAAATGAACCCCCGAAAGCTTCGATCAAAACCGTGATGCCCATGACCCTTGGAAGAGGGTGAATGATCTCTAGGATCACAGCGAGGCACCACAAAGCGATAGCAAACCAAACGCCAAAGACACCGGCACAAGTTTGACCCTCAAAAACCAAGTCCCAAACGTAGATATACGGCTACGTCGAGAAACTCCTAAATACCTATGCTAACTAGTAGCAAAGATACCTAGAGAGGTTCCTTGATCAACTCTAGGGCCAAACGAGAAGTCCGGAAACCGAGCGAAGAAGCCAAGAGAGCAAATGCACTAAACCGCAACAAACAGCCGAATCCCGGACTGTCCGGCCCTGGGGTCCCGGACTATCCGCCCCTACTGCCGATTGTCTGCGAGGGGATGGCGGACTGTCCGCCGGTCAAAACACTGAAACAACACTGCTCCTGCAAGTCCCCTGGACAGTCCTGGACTCTCCGCAGTTTATACCGGTGGACTGTCCGCCGGTCAATTGAGACCCAAACAGCAGAGACTCGCGGCCACTGTTCTGGCCAAGTCCCCGACGCGCGGACTGTCCGCGGGAGGAACGGCGGACTGTCCGCGACCTCCCAGCGAGGGCAATTTCGGTCGCCTCCCACACAACTCTTCCAAAATACGAATCAAAACTCAATCCCACGTTCCCAAACTTGGAGAGGAAGATCACGAGGTAGTTAGGAGACTATCCCCAAGAAATCATCCGCTCAAATCGATTCAATCACCGGGAAATCGAAAGGGGAGGAGTATGAACGAAAAAGCGCCATGAAAACGAAATCAACCCGATCTACTTGTTCGTGAGGAGTTAGATGAATTCCTTCGGTGGAAATGATCTCCTCACTATAAAGGACAAGTTGATTCAAATGGATTTCGCAAAGATGCATTAGAGAGGGAGATCGAGTGATGGGCAAATCGCGGAGAAACGAAGAACACGAACAAAACGCGAATCAAGTCATCGATCTGCAACCGTGTGGCTACCACACGCTACAACAGTGAGATTACGGTCTCACTTCCTCAAAATCTCCAGTACACAGAGGTATTGTTCTCTGCGGATCTCAGTAGCTACAGCAGGGGATTGGGAGAGCAGGAAACCCTAGAAGCAAAGAGGAAATGACTGAGATGGAATGGGAGGAGGGTGTCTCCCTCTACTTATCCTAATTCTAATTCCTACTCTACCCCTCTCTAATTACAGAGCGAACCAGCTAAACCCTAGGGTTATTCTGGACCAACTCAAAGATGCTGGTGATCCGACGGCCACGCCCGCACAACTTGGTAGCGTTGCCTCTACGCAACCTCACCGATTGCCGCCACGTGCCGCCACCGCTCCGCTCGTCCTTTTCCTGGACTTCGCCCCTGGTTTTGAGGCCCAAACCGGGAACCAGCCTTCACGACCAACCCTCGGTTTTGAGGCCCAAGCCGGGAAACCAGCCGTCCATCGCCTGAGTTTTGTGGACCAAACTTAGAAACCCGCAGCACCCAAGTTTTGAGGCCCAAACCTGGAAACCGTCCTCAGCCCGAGTTTTGTGGCCCAAACTCGGAAACCATCAACGCCCAGGTTTTGAGGCCCAAACCTGGAAACCGTCCACTCGGTGGTTTTTCTGTGGCTCAACCACCAAACCGAGCCGTAGAAGGGATGCACCGCCCGTGCACCCCGTCCACCGACATGTGTCCCCAAGTCCTCGACTCGAGAAACACCATGCCCGCAAGTCTCCGCTCGTCGCTGTCCCAGGCTGTCAGCCACCACAGCTGATCCTCGGGCCACCGGTCCCTCAGTCCAAGCCTCACGTCCGCCCTTCGCCACTCTCGGTCCATCGGCACGGCACATCTCTACTTGACCTTCACCTTGCCTATGATCAGTGTATCCGTGCTCGACACCTGCACAACACAAGCCAAAGAACATGCGCATCATCCCAGTTGACAATCACTCATCACTTAGAGACTCGGCATACACCCATGTATCCGCAAATCTAATGATAAGAAGTTGTTGACACTGATTATCTATCATAATTAAGGGATAAATAAATATGAAAAGGGCAAGAATTTGATCACCAACAAAGGTTTAGGGTTTCAACTAACAATATTCCACATGTTTTGGTGAACTATGATTCTGCACGGACTAAACCAGGAAATCAGCACCGATAGCTTCCCATAGAAGGAAACCGACGGGAGATAACGCCACCACCACGTCAGGATTATTCTAGAAGACTCCAGAGGACGTAAGAAGACACCAGGAGGTCGACCACCGCGAGAGGCCGCCAGGTGGGACCGATCGGTCCCACCCTTAGACCGTCCGGTCTGCCCCCAGGCCCGCTAGCTTCCGTCTTCTGCAAGCTTCCTCCACCGACCTCTAGGACTCATCTCGGCCGTACCTTAAGTCGGTTTGATCTAACGGCTGCGGTTGATCCCTCAGAGCTATATAACCAGACCCCAGACCCCCCTCTCAATGATCATCAGATCTCAAGTCATTAGAAGAGGAGGAGGATCAATCAGAAACCCTAATTTCCTTAGAGCCACATCAACTTAGGCATAGCTAGATAGAATTAGAATTAGAAGAGGCAAGCTTCGCTTGGATTCCAGATCTAGTCGCGAGAAGGCTCGGTAAACCCAAGATCTTTTCTCTTGTATCAACATTGTGGATCTAATTATGTTTCTAGTTCATAATTGTTCTTCTAGTTCTTCATTGTTCATGTTCTAGTTCTAGTTCATCGTCTAGTTCATCTTCTGGTTATTAATCTAGTTCTAGTTCGTGTTCTAGTTCATACTCTAGTTCATCTATGTGTTCTAGTTCATCATATTGTTCATCATTGTGTGCTAGTTCATGATAGTTTAGATATAATTGATATGACTAAGACATTAGTTACTATATTCTTAATTATACTGCTTATTGTTGATGGTCCTTAAACACCTGTTTTACCATCAACATTTTACCCTAAAATTCACCAAAAAGGCATGAAATGTAGTCAAATAGGTTTCAAACAAACCGAATTCCACATGTCCATAGATTTTTATTTGAATGCAGAATTTGGACCAAATTTGGAGAATGGATCCACCAGGAGACAAGCCCACTCACCAGGACCCATTTGGGCCCAAGTGAGGTGGCGCCCGCCACCCATATGTGGCGCCTGCCACATGGAGAGGCCCAACTCTCCCCCTTTGCCACGTCACTGATCCGTGTGACCATCCCAAGGCCAAATCTTGGCCCTTGGTCACTAGGTCAGTGGCATCGGACGGCTCAGGATGGAATGGCGTGGATCAAGGCCGAATGGCGGTTACTCAGACATGCAACCGACCTAACCACCGCCTCTCTGGAGCCCCTGGATGCCGTTGAAGCAGAGGCGGTGCATCCAACGGTGATGGGGGTGGCGGCCGCCACCTAGGGCTGGCGCCCGCCACTAGGGTTAGCCCTAGGTCGGCTAGCTACCCCCTATAAGTATCCCCTTCACTCCACAAGGCTATAAATACCCCCTGGTGACACCACTTCATTTGTACCATCACATCCCAGAGAAAGCAACACACAAGCAAGAGAAGCAAGTGAGAGTTAGGTTAGAAGCTCAGAGAGCTTAGGCAAGTAGGTAGCTAGTAGAGCAAGGCATCTTTGCCCTCGCGGAAGCGCTGCTCAAGGCTTAGCTCAAGAGTAGAGGCGTGCGAGTGATCGGTCCTGGAGCTGGGAAGAGTCTTCCTTCATCTCCAGTTCAGGTTTTGCTCTTGTTACTCAAGCACTTTACTATATTCTATTTCATCATTTCAAGTATTACTTTATTCTACTTATCAGTATTGAGTGGTATACTTGATTGATTGCTTGAGTGCCTAGCTATCCAACAGTTCAATTCACTTAGGCATAGTAGTTAATCTCTAGTGTGCTTAGTGATTGATCTTTGCCAATAGGTTGCTTAGTTAGTTTAGTGTTTATCTTATTAAGTCAAGTATTTGCTCTGACGTCCGCAAGGCTGTCTCTATTCAAAGCTAGGGTAGAGATAGTTAGAATATAATTAAGCGTGGTGCTTAGTTATAGACTTACCTTCAGATACGGCTGGACCCCCGGATAGCTGTGGTAGCAAGCAGGTGGTGATAGCCCTGTGCGCCTTGAATTCCACCACGTAGTTGGCCCAGTTTAACAGTAAGGCTCGTTGTGCTAGCGTTTAACCTAAGTAAGTGGTAAAGGCTAGTACGCCTCGATACTTGATAAGATAGGAATAAAACTATACTCAACTTAGTTGCTTTATTGACTTTTGCCTGCCTTGCTTCGTAACTATCTTGCTTCATAGTTATCTTGCTTCGTGGTTATCTAGGATTAGTTATTAGTTAGTAGTTAGTTATCTTAGTTATCCTATTCCCTTTATCTACTTATCCATCCACCTTACCTTAGCCATCCATTTCACCCTTACCTATCCACCCATATATTCTTTCTAGCCTTTCATCCCCTCTTTTCCCTTTTCCCTTTTTCTCTTTTCTTCGACTCTCATCCCCTCCTTGACTCGACTCATACACCACCCTAGCCTTCCCTTGGGATCAAATAAATCGACACCTGGTACTCCCAGGCGAAGTGCTACTATGATAGTTCTGTGCGCTTGCAGAATCTCCTCCTGGTAGATTGCATTCTCTCTAGCTAGCTCCTACTAGTGTCAGGATTGACAACCCCACTTGATATTAGTAGATAGCTGCTTTAGCTTCATTCCTTTAGGTATAGTGACCAGACTTGCTACAAGAACTTCTGACACCGTTGCCTAGGATAGATTCCATAGTCTACCCCTAGTAACGACGTTGGCTAGTGTCAACAAGCATTTCTGGGCCGTTACTGGGGATAGTTGCCTAGCTCTATCTTTAGTGAAGCTAAGAACTACCAACACTTATAGTATGCTTTGATTATATATTTGGCATAGATAGATTACCATCAAGTTTATACTCATGTTCGTATAGCGCTCATCTTAATGTACATTGGATAGGTGATAAATGCTGTGTAGGTGTGGTGCCTATACACTATTTATCTACGAATGCATCCTATGTTCCGGATAGAGTGGTAGATCGCGGGTGTGACAGGCCTGTTGAGTCCTTTGTATTCCACCTCCCGAATGTAGTGTTCAGTATGGCTCAGTTAACTCATGGTTTAGGGGTTACTCTGTTTGGCACCTTTACTATGGAGTTGCCTCTTGAATATGAATATGGGATAACCTAGCCAATGATTGCCAAATATAATTGCACTAATCAATGTATATTATGGCTTATAATTAGAATAGCTTAGGAATACTTCTTTATAATGTCTATTCTAATCCGCATGTCTTGTCTAAGTTGAAATGTTGTAAGGACTATCATAGATTAATCTTTTATCTTTTATAGTGTACCTCATTATTGTGACTGATCCCTATTTAGGATAAAGGAGTGTGTTCCTACTTTGTTCTCAATTCTCCTATCACATGTGTTCCTGCTTATTAGAGGTTCATATGTTCCTGCTTATTTCATAATACTAGATATGGGAAATAGGAAAGATGTGCCTCTAATCTTAGGTAGACCCTTCTTGAACACTGTTGATGCCTGCATATATGTGGGATGTGGTAAAATTCAAATGACATTAGGAGGGAGGAAGGAAATATTCTCTTTTTCCCGTGGTCCCGCATATGCCGCTAACATGCAGGAAGCAAAACCCGTTCGTACCAAGAAGAGGTGCCCAAGAACAAGGTGGAGCAGAAAGAAAGAACCACCTCCTCCTGAGTTGTGTAATTCACATAACAAAGGAGAGGTGCCAAAAGAAGAAGAACCAGATGGAGTACTTAAAGAAGAAGCACCCAAAGAAGAAGATCCATCCGATAAGGATGAAACTCCATGGACCTAAGGTATGGTTTTACTCATATTTTTTCCCTTCAAATTTCCCTTTTTCAAATAAATAACATATGTCATGCATGCAACTAAAAAAAATATCACCAGTTATCATTAGTTATATGCATAGGTATATGTTAACTTAGCTAGAATAATAAAATAGGATAGTTTCCCTTGTCACAACATTAGATAGTTTCCCTTTTAATAAAATGAGAACAAGAGCTCCGACCGAGAAAGAAGAAGACCCTTCACCGAGCAAGAAGCCAGCTTAGGGGAGACTCCTGCTCCAATAAGGTATGTCTCAAAGCCTACACTTTACATTCAGTTCTTAAATTCTATATCTTTTGAATGTCACATGCTTGCCTAAATAACCACTCCATGAATAAAATTGATAAAATCTTCTTAAATAAGTTGAAACCTGAATAAGATTTGAAATATGTCATGCAAATGCTATTGTTATGGTTTGAATAACTGGTCTTATCTAAGTTGTAGCTTTGGTGGGTTGCACATGCTTTAACTGAAATCATGCTTAGTGAATAAAGTTAGTAAGAAATGGAGTAATTCTTTAAACTTGCTAAAGTGAAATTAGGACCTAATCTGGAGGATTTCTTTTAAAAATCATGAAAACCTTGTTAAAAGTTCCTCCTGAATTTTATCTAATCCCACCACCAGCCAAATATTTGTTAGTCATTAGTCAAAACCACAAAGAGCTTTGTTTGTGTTGAGCTTTGTTAGACCTCATAGATCTTAGTAGAGAAGCTTATCATATCTTTTGAATCAAGATTCACACACCCACCATAAATTGCCTACTTTCCACTTTGGAAGTTTGCAACCACCAAATAAATTGCTTATTCTCTACACTGGAGATATGCAATACCCTGCCAAACATCCCATTGCTAGCCTTATGCTTATTCCTACACTAGGAATAAGCATTTATGTCCCTTTCCCTACTCATTTCAAAAATCCTTTCCTATAGATAACTTGGGGAAATCTAGAGCTAAAAAAAAGAGAGAGAGAGAAAAATGAGCAAAGTAGCTCATGAAAGGACTATGTCCTGAAAAAAAAGAGAGAGAGTGAGCAAAGAAGCTCAAAAGAGGACTATGTCCTAAGAAAATGTGAGGACACATCTTTTGTCTACTCACTATGTATCCAAAAAAAAGAGAGAATTATCATTAGCTCTAGACCCCAGAAATTAACTAGGAAGGATTATGAAATATCTCTCTATACACTTTCACATAACCACACATGCACATCTTGATCAATTTTTATGATTTGCTGCTCCTTATGATCTGAGTGTCTAGCTTAGCAATAAACATAAGGCAATTTGCTCATGATTCGTAGCCTACCTATAACTCCACATATCATTCTTTAGAAATAGGAGAGGCTACATTTTGGCCTAAGTGAGGATTTAAACACCATTGAGTGATTGAGTGAATCTTGGAGGACTTAAGCAAGTTGTTATCTTTTGAAAACTTTAAAAAACCTCCAGACAGAATCCTAGTCAAACCTAAGCAAGATAAAAGTTTCCTATCTACTGCTTTATTTCACTCTTGCATGTTTGAAGTAAAAAGCTATAAGCCCCACATTGCTATGATTAATGATATATGCTAAGTTATTTCTCACTGTACAATATGCAGTTGCATACATCTTAAGTTGCTATCCATTTCATGCTCAATGCTTAAACCGCATTGTTGCTCGAGGACGAGCAACAGGTTAGCTCGGGAGAGCTTGTTGATGGTCCTTAAACACCTGTTTTACCATCAACATTTTACCCTAAAATTCACCAAAAAGGCATGAAATGTAGTCAAATAGGTTTCAAACTAATCGAATTCCACATGTCCATAGATTTTTATTTGAATGCAGGAATTTGGACAAAATTTGGAGAATGGACCCACCAGGAGACAAGCCCACTCACTAGGACCCATTTGGGCCCAAGTGAGGTGGCGCCCACCAACCAGAGGTGGCGCCCGCCACTCATATGTGGCGCCTGCCACAAGGAGAGGCCCAACTCTCCCCTCTGCCATGTCATTGATCCGTGTGACCATCCCAAGGCCAAATCTTGGCCCTTGGTCACTAGGTCAGTGGCATCGGACGGCTCAGGATGGAATGGCGTGGATCAAGGCCGAATGGCTGTTACTCAGACATGCAACCGACCTAACCACCGCCTCTCTGGAGCCCCTGGATGCCGTTGAAGCACAGGAGGTGCATTCAACGGTGATGGGGGTGGCGGCCGCAACCTAGGGCTGGCTCCCGCGACTAGGGTTAGCCCTAGGTCGGCTGGCTGCCCCCTATAAGTACCTCCTTCACTCCACAAGGCTATAAATACCCACCTGGTGACACCACTTCATTTGTACCATCACATCCCAGAGTACCATCCCAGAGAAAGCAACACACAAGCAAGAGAAGCAGAGAGTTGGGTTAGAAGCTCAGAGAGCTTAGGCAAGTAGGTTAGCTAGTAGAGAGAGTATAGCTCTAGTGCCCTCGCTACAGCGCGGCTCTTAGTTTAGCACAGCTCAGCCTATGTCCTTGGTAAAAGGAGCGTAGAGCTTGCTAAGAGAGAAGCGGGTGCGAGCGACTGGCATCGGAGGTCGGTTGATTTCCCGGCGTCTCTGGTCTGGTTTGCTCTCTTGTATATCAGGTACATTTATCTTTATCTCAGTATTACTTTAAGCATTACTTTCAGTATTACTTTCAGTATTACTTTCAGTATTACTTTATCAAGTACCTTGAGTGTGACCTAGCTATCCTACAGTTCGATTCACTTAGCCATAGTAGTTAATCTCTAGTGTGCTTAGTGATTGATCTTTGCCAATAGGTTGCTTAGTTAGTTTAGTGTTTATCTTATTAAGTCAAGTATTTGCTCTGACGTCCGCAAGGGTGTCTCTATTCAAAGCTAGGGTAGAGATAGTTAGAATATAATTAAGTGTGGTGCTTAGTTATAGACTTACCTTTAGATACGGCTGGACCCCCGGATAGCTGTGGTAGCAAGCAGGTGGTGACAACCCTGTGCGCCTTGAATTCCACCACGTAGTTGGCCCAGTTTATGTAACACCCTAGGTGTTAAGCAACCCTAAGTGCATAATTTGACATCTCATGAGCATAAAGCATCATCATTGCATGTTGCATTCTTTCTTTTGTTAAGTGTCATTTCATGTGACCTTTTGTGATGCTATGCTTGATTGAATGCTTGTGTGTCTTGTTTGTGGAGTGTTTAAGTCTCCTTAGTAGTTGAACCTTGTTGAGGAGTCAAAATGAAGCTAGGTTTATGTTGGTCATGTTGGCTAACCAAGTCTCTAACCCTAGTTGCCTTAATAGAGCACTAGGAGTCCTTTTGTTTGACTAACTAAGACCTTCTTGATAGAAGCTTTGCATGGCTGTGGGCCCTTAATCAAAAGTGTGTAGAATTTAGAGTAGAACAAAAGTTGTTTAAGGCCCAACTCATGAAAATGGGTTTAACAAGGTGTTTTGGGACCCACAAGGCAGATTAGAGGGAGTTTAGACTTAGAAAATTCTCTAAGTCCTAACTGCCCAAAACAGTTTCACGAGGTCACCTTTGGAGCTTTTTCTAGAGCAATCTAGACCGAACCGAAGATCAATCTTGTAACCAAAGTTGTAGATGGTATGTAGCTCTACTCAATGGAACAAGTGGTTTAGCGTTTCACTGAGTGGATTAGGAGATAATCGTGACCAAAGTTCGGCCGTCAGTCGGCCACCGGTAACTGAATCGGGCGATTCAGTTTGAATCCGCCGGTCGTGGCCGACCGCGCGCAGAGCTCGGCCGCCGCGTGGCGCGAGCAGGCCGGGGTCGCAGCGTCCGCGCGCGGCGTGGCAAGCATGGCCTCGCCCTCGCCCTGTCCGAACCCGCTCCTCCCTCCATTCTGTCTCTCTCTCGCTCTTGTTCCTCTCGCCGGAGCTCTAGCGGGGAGAAAGGGGAAAAGCTGCGAGCGCCGCCGCCGTTCGCCGCCGTCCCGCCGCCGCACCGACCGTCCATCCAACCACCAAGCTTCGCCGTGAGCCCCCACACCCCGTGCTGTCCTTAGCGCTCCCTAGGAAGCCCTAGGTAAGCCCCGGGATGCGCCGCCGCCATGACCGCCGAGCTCGGTCCGCCGTGGCCGGCCTCCGTCCCGCGGTTGCGTGTTGCCCTAGCGCTCGTTTAGGGGTTAGTGAGGTCCGAGGAGAGGGTAGAGGGTGTTGGTTTGGTCGATTAGGGTTAAGAGCCCGCGGAACGCCGCCGTCCGCCATGACCGCCATGGCCGGCGCGCTCGGTCCGCCGTGGCCAACCCTCTTCCCGAGCTCAACCATCCGCCCTAGCTAGTGTTCTTGAATCGCCTCGCTATGCTGGAGCTCGTGGTGGTGTTGGTTAGGCCGATTAGGGTCTGGAAGCACGAGTACGCCGTCGTCCACCGCTTGCCGAGGTCGCCGGAGATGGCACGGCCGTGGTCGCGGGTGCTCGGAGCTTGCGCCCTGGTTTCCGAGCCCTGGGCTAGGGTTATGAAGGTCGCCGGAGTAGATCTCGAGGGTCGGATGAGCCCGTCGTGGCCGGAGTCGGCCGGCGTAGCTCGCCCGCGCCGCCGTGTCCGCCATCGCCGTCGGCGAGCTCGATCCGCGTGTGCGCTGTGCCAGCCGAGGGTACCGTTGGGTGCGGAAGGAGAAGGGGAGTCTGTCGGTGGAGTTGGCTTCGCCGGAAAGTTCGCCGCCGGCGAACCACGGCATGGTCAACCTCCTCCCCTGTTCGGTGTGTCTGACGAGTGGGGTCAGGGTTGACCCGAGGGCCCGCGCGTCAGTGGCTTAGGACCAGTCTGTGTGCACTAGTTCGGGTACCCGTAGCAGTTTCCTGTTTGAATGTTTTTCAGGTTTTGTTAATTAGTTTCCAGAAATTGTGTATTGCTTGTTTAATTCATATCTTGTGAAATATAAATGCTAAAAAGGTGAAACAAGTTTTGTTAGGTTTGTTATGTTGAGGTCTATGCATGAAAAATATAATATGTCCAGTTTGTGGTGATTTTCTGTGTAGTTATATTTAATTCATGTTTAGGCTGAAATCTTGTTTAATGCATAGTAATTTGTGGTTATCTCAGAAAAATGTGATTCTTGTTTTGTTAGGTTTGTGTTGACTAGTAGTTCCTGGGAAAAATGTAAAATGAAGTTGCTCTGTGAAATAATTTGGCAGTGGTAATTAAAATGATTAAATGTTGTTTTCTTGATTATTTTGTAGTAATTAAAATATGAAGAGTATGGACTTGGTAATTTTTACTGATTGCTCTTATGCTAGGAAGTTCAGTAGAAAAATAAGAAATCTGTTGTTTGACACTTTTTGCTAGGGTGTGTAGTTCAAAGCACCTCTCCATAATAGAATTTGTCTTTTTCATAGAGGATGAAGTCTAGGTCCAAATGGGATGAAATTTGGACAGAGGGTTAGATTAAGTGTTATTGATCTCCAGTAATTTTTATAGGTTTTTGTGAAGCTGTCTAGGATAGGTTACTGTTATGGGCCTATTTAACTAGACTTAATTCTACAAATAATTAGAGGGTAATAAACCCGTTAAGCAACTTTGATGCGGTGACAACAAGACTTGATAAGTAGTATGTCGGATTAAATAAGTGAGTAGCAGTAGATGACATGTGCTTATCTCCTGAATGGTTACTCCATGTTGCATCACCATGCATCCCATGTGCATTCATATTGTTCATTCATGTACCGCATCATGCAGGATCGGTAGTGGAAGCCCAGGAGACGCCGGAGGAGCAGCGTCAGGAGGAGACACCCGAGGAGGGGATCCCGGAAGGAGACGCTGAAGACCTGCCGGAGTGCCATGATCACCGCCCCGCCGACTTCGAGCGAGGCAAGCCCCGGAGCATTCTAACTCCTACGGTTTGCAAATGTTCTAATTAACCTGATGATGGATGTTGCATTAGGTTATAGGAATTGATTGCTACCGTTGATGCATTATTACTTATCCTTGTCCACCTGCAAATATTACCTTGTTATCCCTGATAAGTCTAGGCTCGTTTATGCTTAGCCTACTTAGACCGGTAAAAGTTGGGTGATTTCCTGTCTCCCGCATATAGGTGGATACTGATCATGTTTAGCCTTGTGCTATCATGGAGATAACCATGTGATAATTAATTTGAGACCGGGCGGGATGTAGGAGCAGCAGGACATGGGTTCTGTGTGCTAGTAGTCTCCCGTCTGTGTCGATCAGGAACCGACGAAGGCACACCTCAGTCATTTTGAACGCGTCAATCACTTAACGGAGCAGGTGCGGGTACCTCCCGTGAAGCCGAGTAAGGTTTTTCGAGCCGGTGACGGAGATGTTGACGCCTAACACCCAGGGCCTCAGATGTACCGTGGGCAACTATTCTGATCGACCTGGCATGGTCCGAGGGCAGGCAGGGCCTGATCGACCTGGCATGACCGTGGGCAGTTAATAGCTTGAGCGACCTGGCATTGAGATAACCCCCGGTGTAGAAGGGCCCATGACCGTCCCGCGTGTTGTGTTCTCGAACCTCCTGAAGTGGTCGCCAACGGCCACCTGGCAGGGTGTGACGGGCGAGTGTGCGACATTTTATCCCCAGCTGGTAGGAATCGATTATAATCGCCATCGCTCCTGGTTAGTGAGTAACTTGACTGAGCATGTGTTACCGTAGTAATATATGGAATTAATGATGGTTATGGCTGATGAATCTGAAAGGCTATTGATGAAATAGTCACTCTTGCTTGAATAAGTAGTCAAGTGTTTGCTCTAGATCAGGTGCAAATCTAGATAATCAGGCTGATTACATAAAAGTGACTGCTAATGCTCTACTGATGACTAGTTAATAATAAAGTGCTTTTATGCAAAAAGGTAAGTGTGGCCAACCCCAGATACAGCCTTGCATAATCCTTGGTGTCGGTTATTTCTGGTTTATGACGGGTAAGTCTAGCTGAGTACCTTCTCGTACTCAGGGTTCTATCCCTTGTTGTTGCAGATGGGCAATGCTTCTTCGGCTATTGCGAGAACTGTCTGTACCCCGTCGAGGGCAGTGACTAGACCATGGGCATGGTCAACTCTTATCTTCCCTGATGCTTTTGTGGACCGATCAAGCATATGGCACTGTATTGTGAACTAAGGACTTGTGTTTCAAACTATGTTGCTTCCGCTTTTGAATTCAAACTATGGTTTGTAATAACTGTTGAACTCCGATGTAATTGAACTATGTGCGAACTGAATGTACCTTGTGGGCATGTACGCTAATCTATTACGATCTTGGTTAAAGTTGAATGACTTGAAATCCTTCGAGATTTCCGGACTACCGGGTTTGTACGAGCTTAAGTACTTGTAATCTCTGTGAAAGCAGCGATTCAGTGCTTAATCTGGTGCAAATTGGTCGGTTCTGTTACAGCTGGCATCGGAGCGTGGTTAGCGTTACTGTTCACAAGTGTATTTGAAAAACCGTATTTTCAATTAAAATTCCTATTTGACAAGAACTTGTAGCTATAGTAGGTTCTGGAAAACCCTTCTTATAAAGCTTTAGGTGTGCCATTGATCAAGTCCTTATGCCCAATAGGAACATAGGTGGCTATTTAAGTACTAACTTTGGGGGTCGTGCATCATATTTATTTTCTGTTTATTCTGTCGTCCATACGGCAAGGGTGAAATTGTATGGATGCTATTCTTCGGAATGGTAATGTATGGATCAATTGCCTCTACGCTAAAGGTAATGAGAGTTGTGAGAGCATGATTGGACAACCGCCAATCTAGGGAAGTGCTTATATGATACCGACGCGTATACCTGTTCCACACAAGTATATGTGAAAGTATTGATTGTGGGAGTAATAATTTTTGATGGGTGCATATGCTGCTTACGTGTATACCGGGTGTACACCTAAGTGAGTATTAGATTTAAATTTCCGCAGTGCATTATATTCATACTGTGGGAAGGGCTGAAGTGAGTTTCTGCAGGTACGCTAACTTGCGAACGTGTAGTCCGTTTAGTTAACGTTATGAGTGAGCGTGTATGCCACCGCCTAGCCGTTAGATTGTTAGGCAGCGAGGACGTATGAAACGTGCATGCATCATGAACATATAATCTTGCATTAATCTTACTTCCTTCCTTATGGTTTCTGTCCCGTTTTTCTAATAAAAGTTGTTTCAACTAATTAAAAACTGTGTGGATAAACTTCTTACAGATGGCACGCACCAAGCGCACTGCTCGCAAGTCCACGGGAGGCAAGAGGCCTAACTACATGTTGGGGCCATGGACCGATGAGGGATCAGAGGACTTTCTAGAGGAGCGATTCAGTGCTTAATCTGGTGCAAATTGGTCCGTTCTGTTACAGTTTAATAGTAAGGCTCGTTGTGCTAGCGTTTAACCTAAGTAAGTGGTAAAGGCTAGTACGCCTCGAAACTTGGTAAGATAGGAATAAAACTATACTCAACTTAGTTGTTTTATTGACTTTTGCCTGTGTGGATACATGGGTGTATGCCGAGTCTCTGAGTGATGAGTGATTGTCAACTGGGATGATGCACATGTTCTTTGGCTTGTGTTGTGCTGGTGTCGAGCACGGATACAGTGATCAAAGGAGAGGTGAAGGTCAAGTAGAGATGTGCCGCGCCGATGGACCGAGAGTGGCGAAGGGCGGACGTGAGGCTTGGACTGAGGGACCAGAGGCCCGAGGATCAGCTGTGGTGGCTGGCAGCCTGTGACGACAACAAGTGAAGAAGTGCGGTCATGTGTTGCCTGAGTCGTGGACTTGGGGACACGTGTTGGTGGAAGGGGTGCACGGGACGTGCATCCCATCTACGACGTCGGTTTGGTGGTAGAGCCAGAGAAAAACCATCGGGTGGACGGTTTCCAGGTTTGGGCCTCAAAACCTGGGTGCGGATGGTTTCCGAGTTTGGCCACAAAACTCGGGCTGAGGACGGTTTCCAGGTTTGGGCCTCAAAATCTGGGCGCTGAGGGTTTGCTGAGTTTGGCCTCAAAACTCAGATGCTGGTGGGCTGGTTTCCCCGGTTTGGGCCTCAAAACCGGGGGTTGGCTGGAAAAGGCTGGTTTCCCGGTTTGGGCCACAAAACCGAGGGTGCAGAGCGAGGGCGGCACGTGGCGGCAATCGGGAGGTTGCGTCGAGGCAACGCTACGAGTTGTGCGAGCGTGGCCGTCGGATACACCTACCCCCAAGTTGGTCCAGAATAACCTTAGGGTTTAGCTGGTTCGCTCTGTAAGTAGTTAGGGGTAGAGTGGGAATTAGGAATAGGTTAGAATTAGGATAAATAGGGGGAGACACCCACCTCCCCATCTATCTCAGTTAGTCATCCTGTCATTTGCTCCTTGCTTCTAGGGTTTCCTGCTCTCCCAATCCCCTGCTGTAGTTAGCTGAGATCCGCAGAGAACCATACCTCTGTGTACTGCAGATTTTGAGGAAGTGAGGCCGTAACCTCACTGTTGTAGCGTGTGGTAGCCACACGGTTGTAGATCGATGTGTTGATTCACGTTTTTGTTCGTATTCTTCGCGTTCTTCATTTCTGCGCGATTTTCCCGTCACTCGATCTCTCTCTCCCGTGCGTCTTTGCGAAATCCGTTTGAATCAACTTGTTCGTATTTGAAAGGAGATCATTTCCATCGAAGGAATTCATCTATCTCCCTACGCGCAAGTAGATCGGGTTGATTTCGTTTTCATGGCGCTTTTCGGTTCATCCTCCTCCCCTTTTGATTTCTAGGTGATTGACTCGATTTGAGCGGATGATCTCTTGGGGATAGTCTCCTAACTACTCCGTGATCATCCTCTCCAAGTTTGGGAACGTGGGATTTTGATTTGAATCAATTTGGAGAAGATTTGGGAGAAGGGCAATCAAAATCGCCCTCCCTGAGTGACCATGGATAGTCCGCCACTCAGGGCGCGGACAGTCCGCGCGTCGAGGACGAGCCAAACCAGTGGCACTGTCCCTCGGCTGATTTGGCTTTTGGTTGAACGGCGGACAGTCCGCCGTTCAAAGCCGCGGACAGTCCGGGACTGTCCAGGGGACTTGCAGCAGCACTTCGATTTTGCTCATTTGGCCGGCGGACAGTCCGCGACCTGAGCCCGGACAGTCCGCCACTGGGCAAACAGTCCGCGACCGTGCTGGCGGACAGTCCAGGAATCGGCTGTTTGCTCCGGTTTAGTGCGTTTGCTCTCCCGACTTGTTCGCTTGGTTTCCAAACTTCTCGTTTGGCCCTAGAGTTGACCAAGGAACCTCTCTAGGTATCTTTGCTACTTGTTAGCATAGGTATTTAGGTGTTTCTCGATGTAGTCATCAATCTACGTTCGAGACTTGGTTTTTGGGGTGGTGTTCGAGCCGGAGCTTTTGGTGTTTGGTTTGCTATCTTCTTGTGGTGCCTCGCTGTGATCCTAGGGATCATCCACCCTCTTCCAAGGGTCATGGGCATCACAGTTTCAGTCATAGTTTCTCGGGGTTGAATTTGGGACATTTGGCCAAAGTTTCGAGAGAAATTTTTGAGCTCCCATTCACCCCCCCTCTGGTCGCCTTGCTAATGCTTTCTCGGTCCTTCAATTGGTATCGGAGCAGGTTAAGGATCTTCCACCTTAGCCGGTTCCAGATCCACAGAAGGCGACTTGGATCGCGGCGTGGGCAAACCGCAGTTTTTCGATGGGACGAACTATGCGTATTGGAAGATACGCATGTCGGCCTATCTGCAGAGTTTGGGTGCTTCCATTTGGGATATTTGCAACTCTGCCGATTACGTGGTCTTGGCTGCTCATGTCTCTCAGCTTCAGATCGATGAGCACGATGCCAATAGCCGAGCCCGTAATGCTCTTTTCTCATGTTTGAGCATGAGTGAGTTTGATTGTGTTTCTCACCTCGCTACGGCTCAGGAGATTTGGGCCACCCTCATGCGTTTCCCTGAGGGAACCTCTCAAGTCAAAACCCGTCTCTACGAGTCGTTCAAGCGAGAGTATGAGAACTTTCGACACATGCCTGGCGAGAGCATAGAAAGTTTATTCGCTCGCTTTCAGGTGATTGTCAACAGGATGAGGGCTAACAAGGAGCTGTTGCCTTTCGACGATCAAGAGAGAGCTTTGAAGCTTTTGCATACTCTTGATCGATCGGTGTGGGACTCCAAAGTTCAGGCGATCATCGAATCACCTAACTATGAGACCCTCACGTGCGACGAGCTCTTTAGTAAGCTCAAGTCCAGTGAGATTGATGCCATGGCGAGGGCTTCTTATGAAAATCCTTCTGGCCCGTCGATGGCTTTGGTTTCTGGCTCTTCTAACCCCTCTGGAGGCTTTGCTCTTTCGTCTCTCTTTTCTGTCATAGAGGACCAGCTGGAGTCTTTGGGGGATGATGAGTTGGCATTGCTCGCCAACCGGTTCTCGCGGTTCCATAACAACCGCATGAACCATCGCCGCAGAGGAGGACGCTCAGGATGCTACGAGTGCGGTGACCCCGATCACTTCATCGCCAACTGCCCCAAGAAGAAGCATTCATTTGGGAAGGGCGATCATGGGCACAGTATGACTCCGGCAAGCGCAAGGAGAAGTAACGTCCCCGCGAGGCACAAGCGGAGGGGCGGCTTCGAGCAAGGAGTACATCAAGAAGAAGTACTTAGAGAAGGCCCAGGCTGAGCAGCGTGCGTTCTTCGCCACGCTCAGCGATGTCGATGGCCGGATGACGACTCCGCTTGCTCAAGTGATGACAAGTCTGAGAAGAAGAAGAGGATCGAGGACAAGCTGACTGGTCTCTGCTTCTTCGCCGACGACGACGGCCTCATGCACCATGGGCCCTCGGCAAGGAGGTCGACGGCGAGCTGGTGAACTCCCCTCGGAACGACGACGACGATGACGACGACACTTCCCAGGTATCTCTGACCCACGATGAGCTTTCCGCTGAGGTCGAGAAAACTTACTTGCCGCGCTCCTTAGTCAAGATAAGTTGCTTAGGCGAGCCGCTAGAGAGCGCAAGGAGTTTAGGCAGAAGTGGGAGGATACGGTGAAGGAACTTGATTCTGTCAAGTCCACCGTAGTTGTCACAGATGAGGAGGAGTGCGAGGCGTGCACCACGCACAGGACTGATCTTCTCCCTTTGAGAAGTAAGTATGTTGCGTTGGTAGGAGAGGTGGATGAGCTCCGTGCTAGGCCCATGCTGTTGGGTGCGTGCAAGACTTGTCCTGTCTTGCAATCCGAGTTGGCAGAGAAGAATGCCAAGATTGTGTCTCTTGAGGAGGCCAGCTTGGGTAGCACATGTTTGACTAGGTGCTCTTTGTGCGAGGGTTTGGAGATGGAGATTGCTAACGTGAAGCATGACAAGATGCAAACCGAGGAGGAAAACACATACCTTCAAACCATCTTGTCATGGGTATCTTGTGGTGAGCCACAGCTCGGGATGATGATCTCCCAATTCAAGCGAGCTGCTGGAGGTCCCGGTGTAGGTTTTGCTCCGGGTGTTGATGCTTTTGGGAAGATTAGCGAGTCGAGTGGGTTGAACCCGAGTGAGAAGCCAAACTCCACCACTACTCCCAGACTAACCAAGCTTCCACCCAAAGAGCCTCTCAAGCCTAACACCGAGGATGGGGTGTTTGAGGAACCTCCGAGAGCTCCACCCAAGAACCAAGTGTGGCATCCCAAACCCAACCACCTAAAGAACAAGCTGGACACAATGCCACCAATCCAGGAGGAGTTGCCACAGAAGGGCAAGGTGATCCACACCCACAACCGTGAGTACCAACAACCCCCTTTGAGAGCGGTGAGGTACCACTGTGAGCACTGTGGGAGAGATGGACACTTGAGCGAGTTCTGCTTTAGGTGCAAGAGAGAGGCACGCCATGCTAGGGAGATGAACAACCCGGACATGTACCGTCCTTTCCATGATGTACATGCGCCGAATGTTCAGAGGAGAGCACCAAGACGTGCTGCTAGGCTCAGAGGTCCAGAACCTCAAGTTCCCAGGCCTAGGCAGCAGAGAGCTCCGAGGAGAGACGCTAGGCCTAGAGGTGTTGAGCCTCAAGTCCCTAGGCGTAGGCCTCGTAGAGAGCGTGCCCGGCGGGAGCCTGCATTTGTAGGCTATGGACCCCATGGCGGTGGCTTGGTAGTTGAGCGTTTTCCCCCACCGCGTTTTGAGTATCGCGATGGACGCTCCTCCCTTAGCGGACCACGTTTTCCTCAACGTGGTGATTGTTGGCGATTCTTAACACATATTCTATATCACCAACATGCATATGATTCTCTATAAAAATGTCACCAAACTAGAGGTAGGGCCTTTTTACACTAACAAATTCCACAGTTTTGGTGAACATATATTTATACAGGAACAACGTGATTTGGGCCGAAAGTAAAGGAAGAATTAAAGGAAAAATCAAAACCAAGTACCAAAGTGTATCAAACTTCAACCAGATTCAAACTCAGCACGACATTTCAGGCCAAATGGGCTTTGGCCCAGCCCACGGGAGCCTAGCCAGGGGGCGGCCGCCCCCTGGGTCGACCGCCCCCCTGGTGATGTCACTTGTCCACCGCCTTTGCAGAGGCGGCACAATCAATGTCCCTAAGGCGGTGCTGGGTGAAAATTGCAGAAAACCCCCTATTGAACCGACCTAGAACTCCTATATAAGCATGGGGAGAGGACCTCTCAAGGGGGAAGTATCCAGATACAAGAGAAGAAGTAGAGATGAAGAGCTTCACTCATATCCTTAGCCTCTAGGTTAGGAATAGAATAGGGAGCGAGATAGAGAGTAGAGTAAGAGAAGTAGCAAGTAACCGGCTCCATCCCCTAGTTGCACTAGTCGGGAGGCCGAAGTATTGACTACTTCCTGCGCTGTACCTCTGCAACCCGACTTACTGCATTGGAGTAAGAAAATGTTGAGTTCTACTTTTGTTCTAGTAAGTTCTTGAGCATTGTTATCTTGTTCTTACAATCTTGCGGGTTTGTTGTCCATCTTTTGGTGGGTACTCTAGTAGAGGAACCTCTGAATCATTTGGAGGGGTTCCTGGCCAACGCTAGAGTAGTAGCTAATAGCGTAGACGTGGTGTCTAAGCTAAGAGCTACCCTCGTTTGCCTCGTATCCCACGGGTGAGGGGTCGGCGGCAGGTGGTGACAGCCCTGTTTGCCCTTAGTTTCCCCCCGTTCAGATACGGCGTAGAGCTATAGGCCGGAGTTACTTGGCAGACCAGGTATAAGCCGGTGCCCGAAGTAAGGTTGTGAAAACACGTTACCTTGTTTGAGGCTTCTAAGCATTAGAAGAACCTCGTTACCCAAGTCGTTCCCCTCTTTTTCTCTCTAGGGTTTATTAGATCCGTGACCTTGAACACTTCCGTTCCCTGAGAAATTACGATACCTTGAATACCACCGGGTGAAGTGCTACAACGGTATGTTCCGTGCGCTTGCGGACTTTGCTGCTTCGCTAAAAAATACCAACAAGCATTTCTGGCGCCGTTGCCGGGGATAGAGTTTATCTCTACTCTTGGTAGCGACGTTAGTAAGTGTCAACAAGCATTTCTGGCACCGTTGCCGGGGATAGAGTTTATCTCTACTCTTGGTAGCGACGTTAGTAAGTGTCAACAAGCATTTCTGGCGCCATTGCCGGGGAACGGTTGTCGTTTTTGTGTTCGGACCTAGTTGCCTGTGTATCTCTTTCTTTTCTTATTTCTTTTACCTTTTCTTTATACCCATTGGAGCAAAACTCTCTTTACCAACTTTCTGCTCCCAATGGCGAGCTCATAGAACCACCGCAATCGTCAAAGCCCATCACAGCTTAAGGTTATGAGCTCCGTCCTGGTTTTATAGCCATGGTTCGGGAACAACCCTTCTCTGGTTTAGACTACGAAAACCCATACCATCACTTGCGGGAGTTTGAGCAACTCTGTGCATGCCTGACCATTTCAGGCATGTCACAAGAAACTCTTAGGTGGAAACTGTTCCCTTTCTCGCTTGAAGAGGAGGCGAAACAGTGGTACGCCCACAACGTAGGGAAAGTAAGTGGATATTGGGAAGAACTGAGGAACAGATTCTGTCTCACGTTTTTTCCTATATCTCGAGTTGCTACCCTACGACAAGAGATTCTCAGCTTCCAACAAAAAGAGAAGGAAACCATAGGTGCAGCCTGGGATAGATTCTTAATCCTTACCCGTTCTGGCCCTGACTTGTCAATACCTAGCCATGTTCTTTTACAACATTTTTGGCTAGGTCTTCACAAGGAATCGGCCCTGCAACTAGACCTAGCTGCCGGAGGTTCGTTTAACCATAAAACCACAGTGGAAGGAGAAGCTTTGCTAGATCGCATTCTAGAAAACACTCCTCCGCTAGAACCCCTCCGTGTGGAACCCGAACCAGAAGTTGCGGAAGTAGCTACCACTAAAAGCACACCATTAGAGACACTTCCACCCGAGTTGGGACCTCCTAAGGAATTTTATCATTCCTTGGACCTCCCGGATTTCGAGGATGATCTTTTTGCAGATTACGGAAACACCTCGAAATACTCGAGCCAAAGAAAACCTCAAGTTGCCGCTACCACTGATCAGCTGGATGAGGAGTTCATAAGCAATTCTATCAAACAACTCACAGCGATCATGAGTAGTGAATGGACGGAAGAAGTGGAAGGTTCCTCCGATACGCTTCGGATTACTTTCCCATCTTCTTCCATCCGTTGTGAAGTTCGAGGTAGCTGGGATTACGTGCTATACAATCCTCATGTTGGAGTGAATTTGATGTCAAAATCTTTCGCTACCACCTATTTTGGTGATGAGCGTCTCACTCCAACTCACAAAATTCTTAGGTTTGCCCCTCGTACTAATTTGCAAAGTTGTGGAATTCTCCACCAAACTACAGTACGATTTGAGAACATCAAATTGTGTCTCGACTTTTATGTCTTTGACATACAAAGTTTTGACCTTTTGATTGGGCAACCCTTAGAAAGCTTAGCCAACGTTATCCCACCTACAGGGGCTCTGGACTTACACTTAGGGAGAGACACTTTTACCATTCCAATCACTCGAGCCAAAAACTCAGTGTCAGACTCTCTCCCTAACCTCAAGATGCCCAAGGAGGTGATGGCCGTTTCACCCTTTGAAACACCCGAATCGTCTTTAGATAAAGATGCTGAGTCCTTCATCCAAGAAGAAGACGAGTTAGGAGAAACGATAGAGCTCCCCAAGGATGAAACACCGCCAAAACCCCCGGTTGAGCTTAAACCCTTACCCGCTGGTTTACGCTATGTTTTTCTTAATGGCAACAAAGAAACTCCCGTTATCATCAGTGATAAGTTATCCGACGAGGAGACAGACAAACTCATTGCCGTTTTAGAAAAGCATAGAGTAGCCTTCGGGTATTCCCTGCAAGATCTTAAGGGAATAAGCCCAACTCTTTGCACACATCGCATACCTACAGACCTTGATATGACACCCTCTCGTGAGCCTCAGCGTAGGCTTAATAATGCGATGCGTGAAGTCGTGAAAAAGGAGGTTCTCAAACTTTTTCACGCCGGGATCATCTATCCCGTGTCACATAGTGACTGGGTTAGTCCCGTCCAAGTGGTCCCTAAGAAAGGAGGCATGACAGTCATTAAGAATAATAAAGATGAGCTAATTCCTCAACGACTGCCAACAGGGTGGAGGATGTGCATTGACTACCGAAAACTTAACAAAGCAACAAAGAAAGACCATTTTCCGCTGCCCTTCATTGATGAAATGCTAGAGCGGTTGGCAAAACATTCTTTCTTTCGTTTCCTTGATGGGTATTCGGGTTATCATCAGATACCTATCCACCCTGACGACCAAAGCAAAACCACGTTCACGTGTCCTTACGGAACGTTTGCTTATAGGCGCATGTCCTTTGGGCTATGCAATGCGCCCGCCTCTTTTCAAAGGTGCATGATGTCTATTTTCTCAGACATGATAGAAGAAATCATGGAAGTTTTCATGGACGATTTTTCAGTCTATGGAAAAACTTTTGATCATTGTCTGGAGAATCTAGACAAAGTTCTGCAAAGATGCCGAGAGAAAGACCTGGTACTTAACTGGGAAAAGTGTCATTTCATGGTCAGGGAAGGCATAGTTCTTGGACACTTAGTATCTGAGAGGGGGATCGAGGTAGACAAGGCTAAGATCGAGGTTATAGAACGTCTACCACCCCCGGTGAACGTTAAGGGAATCCGAAGCTTCTTGGGTCATGCAGGGTTCTACCGACGGTTTATCAAGGACTTCTCTCAGATTTCTAGACCCCTCACGAAACTTTTAGCTAAGGACGCACCCTTTGAGTTCACTGATGAGTGTCTTAATGCTTTCCACACCCTTAAGAAAGCACTCATCTCAGCGCCAATCATTCAACCCTCAGATTGGTCGCTACCGTTTGAGATAATGTGTGATGCTAGTGACTATGCTGTAGGGGCAGTTCTGGGTCAAACAAAAGATAAACAACATCATGCAATTTCCTATGCTAGCAAAACTATGACAGGAGCTCAATTGAATTATGCTACCACTGAAAAAGAACTCCTTGCAGTAGTTTTTGCTATTGATAAATTCAGATCTTACTTAGTTGGAGCAAAAAACATTGTTTACACTGATCATGCTGCATTAAAATATTTGCTCACTAAGAAAGATGCAAAACCTCGCCTAATTAGATGGATTCTGTTACTTCAAGAATTTGATTTAGAGATAAAAGATAAAAAAGGAATAGAAAATACAGTAGCAGACCATCTTTCGCGCATGCAAGTCACTAACATGCAGGAGCTGCCCATCAACGACTTCTTGCGCGACGACATGCTGTTGAAGGTGACCGACTTGAACCCGTGGTACGCCAACATCGTCAACTACATGGTCACAGGGTACGTACCACCGGGCGAGAACAGGAAGAAACTGCAAGTAGAAAGCTGCCGCCACCTTTGGGACGACCCGTACCTGTACCGGGTCTGTTCTGACGGACTTTTGAGGAGGTGCATACCAGCCATAGAAGGAGAACAAATCATTGAGCAATGCCATTCGGCACCATATGGAGGTCATTACGGAGCTTTCCGCACACAATCCAAGATTTGGCAGTGCGGATTCTTCTGGCCAACGATGTATGAGGACACCAGAGAATTCATCCGAAGGTGTCGGAAGTGTCAGCTCCAAGGAGGCATCACTACACGCAATGCAATGCCTCTCCACTACAATATGCCAATAGAAATATTTGATGTGTGGGGCATTGACTTCATGGGACCATTTTAGAAGTCCCATGATTGCGAGTATATCCTGGTGGCTGTGGATTATGTGTCAAAATGGGTAGAAGCACTACCATGCCGAGCTGCGGACGCAAAGCACGCACGGAAGATGTTCCACGAAGTGATCTTTCCTCGGTTTGGAACACCAAGGATGGTCATTAGTGACGGAGGATCACACTTCATCGACAAAACTTTCAGAAGCTTCTTGCGTGAACTCGGTGCAAAGCACAACATAGCTACCCCATATCACCCTCAAACAAGCGGGCAGGCAGAAACTTCAAATAAATAGATAAAGAACATCTTGCAGAAAACAGTCGATGAAATGGGGAAAGGTTGGAAGAATAAGCTTCCAGATGCCCTTTGGGCATACCAGACTGCTTATAAAACCCCCATAGGCATGTCACCGTTCCAGATGGTTTATGGCAAAACATGTCATCTCCCTGTTGAGCTTGAGCACCGAGCTCACTGGGCAATAAAGAAGTGGAACATGGACGTCAAGCTAGCCGGAAGAAATAGGCAAAGACAAATATCCGAGCTAGAAGAATGGCGAGAAAAAGCTTACCACAGTGCCAAGCTATACAAAGAAAGAACAAAAAGATGGCACGACCACCGGATCAAGCCGAAGGAGTTCAAGATAAGCGATCGCGTTCTGCTCTTCAACTCCAAGGTAAAATTATTCGGTGAAGGAAAACTTCGAAGCAAGTGGAAAGGAGCATACACTGTCGTCAACACATCTGAACATGGAGCGATCACCGTTCAAGACGACAACGGTAATATTACAAAGGTAAATGGTCAACGTTTAAAAGTTTTCCTAGAACCCACTTTTGAAAAAGAAATTGAAAGAATAAAATTGGTTAATTGGGATTAGAATTTTCAAAATAAAAACTTGAATAAGAACAGAATAAATGATGTTCCTTTATTTGAATATATTTGTCTCCACTTGTTTTTGTATTCTTTGTGTCCACTTGTTTAAATCAAAAGATAGGTACAAAAACAAGTGTGGGGGAGGAGGAATCAACACTAAGGTATATCTACATAGCAATTTCACCAACATTCTTTTGTTCCTCCCATGACAATAAAAAAAAAGAGAGAGAATTACTCCAATTCCTTTCTATCATTGAAAATGATTTGCATACTCTTTATTCCTCGCTAAAATTCCTATGACTCATGAGCAACTTGTTATAGGGACCCTAATTCTCTGAGTAATTGAAATTTGTGATATAGTAGGATGATATGAACTTGTTCACTCTTGCAACGAACTTGGGATTTATTTTACAAATCAAATTCAAAAACCTGCTCTTCTATGAAATATCCTACCAGAGCCATATGATGAAAAACTTTGCAAACCGTATATTCATATGTTGCTTGTATTTGTATTGAGCTTATTCAAATAGTTGTGACCTATGTGTAGACTTCTTTCATGCATTCAAGATCAAGATTCACGTACACCCACCAAATAAAGCTAACTCTTGCATTAAGAGTTACGCAAGACATGCCATGCATCCACCACAAAAATAAATGCTCCACCATTGATCATGATCTTTCTCTCCCAAAAATCTTGAAAAGAATTATGGGCTATCCAAAAAAATGAGAGAGTAAAAAAATGGACAAGTGTCCAAATGAAAACAATGGGTACTCCGATGCCCGCCTCTCTCTAAAAAAATAGAGAGAGTAAAAAAAAAATAAAATGGACAAGTGTCCAAATGAAAACAATGGGTACTCCGATGCCCGCCTCTCTCTAAAAAAAATGATGAATAAAGATAGCCCATAGTTCCCCAGTTTCCAAAAGGAGAGAAAGACATGAGAAAAGGAGTATCCAAAAAGAAAATATTTCCACACACTTGCATTTCTTGATCTAAGTGTATGACTGAAATCTCCTAAGGTCCAATTCTTTGACTTTGCAATACCTACAATACAAGTATGCCTACTTCTTTCTCTACCCAAAACTCCAGATACAGCTTTAGTTGGTAGAATGAAAAGAAGGGCAAAAGCCTTTGGTGAGGATCATACACTTCTTGAGTGACTTGAGAGTATCATTTTGAAGAGCAAGGCTATTTCTTTTATCAAAATACAAAACTCCAAGTTTTAAGCAGAGTTGAATAAGAAGAGTTGATTCCACACTGTTCCATTTTTCAATTACTCAAGATGACTTGGTAGACACTTCTGAATGCTCAT
The DNA here is from genome assembly GCA_009763385.1 of Coix lacryma-jobi var. lacryma-jobi. Lineage (NCBI taxonomy): Eukaryota > Viridiplantae > Streptophyta > Magnoliopsida > Poales > Poaceae > Coix > Coix lacryma-jobi. The sequence goes on along the minus strand of CM019830.1, from coordinate 118,459,034 downwards.
AAGTTCAGGTGAAGCCTGGAACAACTTGTATGCAGATCTTTTATCATGAGAAAAGGAACCATCTTAGTCCAAACACAAAACTTTACTCGAGGACGAGCAAAGGACTAAGTGTGGGGGAGTTTGTTGGCGATTCTTAACACATATTCTATATCACCAACATGCATATGATTCTCTATAAAAATGTCACCAAACTAGAGGTAGGGCCTTTTTACACTAACAAATTCCACAGTTTTGGTGAACATATATTTATACAGGAACAACGTGATTTGGGCCGAAAGTAAAGGAAGAATTAAAGGAAAAATCAAAACCAAGTACCAAAGTGTATCAAACTTCAACCAGATTCAAACTCAGCATGACATTTCAGGCCAAATGGGCTTTGGCCCCGCCCACGGGAGCCCAGCCAGGGGGCGGCCGCCCCCTGGGTCGACCGCCCCCCTGGTGACGTCACTTGTCCACCGCCTTTGCAGAGGCGGTACAATCAATGTCCCTAAGGCGGTGCTGGGTGAAAATTGCAGAAAACCCCCTATTGAACCGACCTAGAACTCCTATATAAGCGTGGAGAGAGGACCTCTCAAGGGGGAAGTATCAAGATACAAGAGAAGAAGTAGAGAGGAAGAGCTTCACTCATATCCTTAGCCTCTAGGTTAGGAATAGAATAGGGAGCGAGATAGAGAGTAGAGTAAGAGAAGTAGCAAGTAACCGGCTCCATCCCCTAGTTGCACTAGTCGGGAGGCCGAAGTATTGACTACTTCCTGCGCTGTACCTCTGCAATCTGACTTACTGCATTGGAGTAAGAAAAGGTTGAGTTCTACTTTTGTTCTAGTAAGTTCTTGAGCATTGTTATCTTGTTCTTACAATCTTGCGGGTTCGTTGTCCATCTTTTGGTGGGTACTCTAGTAGAGGAACCTCTGAATCATTTGGAGGGGTTCCTGGCCAACGCTAGAGTAGTAGCTAATAGCGTAGACGTGGTGTCTAAGCTAAGAGCTACCCTCGTTTGCCTCGTATCCCACGGGTGAGGGGTCGGCGGCAGGTGGTGACAGTCCTGTTTGCCCTTAGTTTCCCCCACGTTCGGATATGGCGTAGAGCTATAGGCCGGAGTTACTTGGCAGACCAGGTATAAGCCGGTGCCCGAAGTAAGGTTGTAAAAACACGTTACCTTGTTTGAGGCTTCTAAGCATTAGAAGAACCTCGTTACCCAAGTCGTTCCCCTCTTTTTCTCTCTAGGGTTTATTAGATCCGTGACCTTGAACACTTCCGTTCCCTGAGAAATTACGATACCCTGAATACCACCGGGTGAAGTGCTACAACGGTATCTTCCGTGCGCTTGCGGACTTTGCTGCTTCGCTAAGAAATACCAACAAGCATTTCTGGCGCCGTTGCCGGGGATAGAGTTTATCTCTACTCTTGGTAGCGACGTTAGTAAGTGTCAACAAGCATTTCTGGCGCCGTTGCCGGGGATAGAGTTTATCTCTACTCTTGGTAGCGACGTTAGTAAGTGTCAACAGTGATCGCTCCTCCCGTAGGCGTGCTAGGAATGGTTTTTCTGCTAACCGTTCTTTTGAGCAGCCGGCCCAACACTGGTATTCCCCTTACTTCACTAACCCCAGTGTTGGACCGTATGCTCACCCTATGTCTTTTTATTGATGTAGGTAAAACGATTGGAGAACGTTTGGTTGGTGGATTCCGAGTGTTCGAGGCACATGACCGGAAACGCCAAGTGGTTCTCCAGTCTTAGTCTGGTCGCCGGAAAGGAGTATAGCACCTTCGGCGACAACAACAAAGGTAAGGTGCTGTCTCGTGGGTCTGTGCGAGTTAATGAGCACTTTGTGTTGCGCGATGTTGCTCTTGTTTCTAAATTGCATTTTAACCTTCTTTCTGTTTCGCAACTTTTTGATGATGACTATGAGATTCGTTTTAAACCGAATCTCAGTCGTATTTTGGACCCTCAGGGCAATCTTGTTTGTGTGATTTGGCCCTTTGGGAAAGTCTTTCGTGCGGATTTCTCGGAGTCTTTTGGCATTTCTCGTTGTCTTGTGGCTGGACCTTCCTCTCCTGATCTTTGGAAGTGGCACAGGAGACTTGGACATTTGAGCTTCGACTTGCTTGCAAGGCTTAGTTCACTTGGCCTAATCCGAGGATTGCCCAAGTTATCAATGGAGAAGGATCTTGTTTTCCACTCTTGTAGACACGGGAAGATGGTTGCCGCTCCCCACCATCCGGTGACTCAGGTCATGACCAAGCGCCCTGGAGAGCTTTTGCACATGGACCTTGTTGGTCCGGCTCGGGTGAGCTCAGTTGGGGGGAAGTGGTATGTGCTTGTTGTTGTCGACGATTTTTCGAGATATTCGTGGGTTTTCTTTTTAGCTGAGAAAACTGAGACTTTCTCCTTTGCTCGCAATCTGATTTTGCGTCTTTAGAATGAGTTCCCTTGGAACTCTATGCGAGCAATTCGGAGTGATAATGGTTCTGAATTCAAGAATTCGGATTTTGAGAAGTTTTGTGACTCTTTTGGGTTAGAGCATCAGTTTTCTTCCCCCTACACACCGCCTCAGAATGGTGTTATAGAGAGGAAGAATCGGACCCTTGTAGAGATGGCCAGGATGATGCTCGATGAGCATAGGACTCCTAGGCGATATTGGCCGAAGCTATGAACACTGCATGCTATATTTCCAATCGCATTTTTCTTCGAGCTTTCTTGAAAAAGGCCTCTTATGAGTTGCATTTTGGAAAACTGCCCAAGGTGAGTTATTTTCGAGTTTTTGGTTGCCATTGTTTTATACTCAAAAAGGGAAATTTGGACAAGTTTGAGTCTCGTTCTTTAGACGGTGTGTTTTTGGGTTATGGCACTCACACTCGAGCTTATCGTGTACTTAACCTTGACACTAACCGAGTCATGGAGACATCCGATGTCACCTTCGACGAGACCATGGTTTGTCCTTCTTCTCGTTTTGAGCGTGCAGGTGATCATGAGGTTGGCGAACCTCTTTTCGATGATGAAGAAGAAGGTGCTGAAGGATTAGATGACCCAGCACCTCCTCCACCTGCTGTGCCGCAAAGAGCGGCTTCTACGACAACTCACGGCCCTGACACCTCTTCTTCCTGGGGGCCGTGGGATCCGCCACCCCGAGCGGTACCCTTTGTACCCGGGGAGGCACCAGCTGCTGTTGAGGGGGAGGCCACTTCGGCAAGGGAGGCGCCACGACACATTCAGCGCCAGCAACCGCCTCAGCAGATGATCGGCAGCATCGACGAATGCGTCACCCGGTCAAGGCAAATCTCTCACTTTGCTCATTCTGCATTTGTTGCCGATTTTGAACCCCGGGATGTTGGACACGCTTTGACGGATCCTGATTGGGTCAATGCCATGCATGAGGAGCTTGAGAACTTTGAGAGAAATCAGGTTTGGGTTCTAGTGTCTCCACCTTCTGAGTGTCATCCAATTGGGACAAAATGGGTTTTCAAAAACAAACAGGGAGAAGATGGCCATGTTGTGAGAAACAAGGCCAGACTCGTAGCCCAGGGATATAGTCAGAAGGAGGGGATCGACTATGAGGAGACATTTGCTCCTGTAGCACGTTTGGAGGCTATTAGGATACTCTTGGCTTTTGCTGCATCCAAAAGTTTCAAACTTTTTCAAATGGATGTCAAGAGTGCCTTCTTAAACGGCTACATAGAAGAGGAGGTGTATGTTAGACAACCCCCCGGTTTCGACAATCCCAAGTTTCCAAACCATGTCTTTAAACTTCACAAAGCTTTGTATGGTTTGAAACAAGCCCCTAGAGCCTGGTATGATAGGTTGAAAACCTTTTTGCTTGCTAAGGGTTTTAAAATGGGATGTGTAGATAAAACACTATTTCTCCTCAAGCAAGGCACTGATACTCTCTTGGTCCAAATTTACGTGGATGATATCATTTTCGGTGGTTCTTCTCACGCTTTGGTTGCCAAGTTTGTAGACATTATGAGCAGGGAGTTCGAGATGAGCATGATGGGCGAGTTGACATTTTTCCTCGGGTTGCAAATCAAGCAAACCCGGGAAGGAACGTTTGTGCACCAGGGCAAGTACACCAGAGATATCCTGAAGAAGTTCGACATGGGTGAGGCCAAGCCTCTTCCAACACCCATGGCGACCACAACAGCCCTGGATGTGGACAAGGAGGGAGAAGCAGTGGACCAGAAGGAGTACCGGAGTATGATCGGGTCGCTGCTGTACCAGACGGCGACACGCCCGGACATCCAGTTCGCGGTGTGTCTCTACGCGCGCTTTCAGGCGTCGCCGCGCACCTCTCACCGTCAGGCGGTCAAGCGCATTATGAGGTACTTTTCCTTCTCTCCAGAATTCGGGATTTGGTATTCTGCTTCCTCCACCCTTTCCCTTTGCGGTTATTCCGATGCTGATTTTGCTGGTTGCCCTATTGATCGCAAGTCCACTTCTGGGACTTGTCAGTTTATTGGTTCTTCTCTTGTTTCGTGGTCTTCTCGCAAGTAGTCTAGCGTCGCCCAGTCTACCACGGAGGCTGAGTATGTTGCTGCGGCTAGCTGCTGTTCCCAGTTACTCTGGATGATGGCCACTTTGCGTGATTTTGGTCTGAGCTTTTCTCATGTTCCATTGCTTTGTGACAGCACGAGTGCGATTAACGTTGCTAAGAACCACGTGCTGCACTCGAAGACCAAACACATTGATGTGCGCTTTCATTTCCTGCGAGACCACTATGAGAAGGGTGATATCGACCATCGCCATGTCGATACTCATCATCAGCTTGCTGATATTTTTACCAAGCCTTTGGACCAATCAACCTTTAATCGGTTGAGAGGTGAGCTTGGTGTGTGTTTCCCCTTTTAGATGGGGGAAACACTTTGGATTTTGTATGATACACTGACTTTTTGATTTCAGTTGTTTTTGTTCCTTTTTTATTTCTTCGTGCATCTTTTGCCTTTCAGCATACGTTTTTACATTCTGAGCTTCATGTGTATAATCTGAAGAATGTAACTATGCTCTGTGTAGTTTTTGCTTCGATGCTTTATGTTGATGCTGTAGCTTATGCTCTTTCTGATCACTAGTGCATACTATGAGCTGAGCTATTTTTGAATGGTGAATTTGTTAATGAACTTAAAACTTGAAAATGTTCACCATTGAGATATGCAACTAGCATGTGTAGGATGTGTTGAAGTCACATGTGCTTTTCATATATGCTAGGTTGCTATGTCTCTAGTGTTGAGTCATTCACTTGCTTGGTATGTCATATTCTGCTTAAAATCGAAACCAAGTCAAGTAAATTGGAAAGATCGAGATGGGTTTGCTTGTTAACACCTCACAGTTTCGAGACTGTTTCCCATTGCACTTTTGGGTTAAACTTGAGCTGTGTAGTGTATGACCGAAACTGTTGCTTTAAGCTTCTGATTGCTTATGCATAGGCTTCGCACAGTTGGAAAGTTAGGCAATAACAAGCATTCAACCTCTCACAGTCACATGCTGTTTTCTGAACTTGTGTAATTTCACCGCTGCAACTCCGATTAAAATTTGAAATCACAAGTATATGCCTAAATTGGTATCAGCATGATGTTTGAACTATGCTAGGGGTAGTTCACCTTGAATACATGATTAGCACTTGTTTGACTTCCTGTCTATACATGTCTGTGCTATTTTCATGGTGAATACCTTTTCGGCTACAAACTGCTCGTTTGCTCTCATTTCAGACTTAGTGATCAGTTTGAGCCTTTGCTAGCATTATGTGCATTTTTCTGAGTCATCGGATCAGAACTCTTTAGAGCATCTTTGCACTCTTTTGAGTATACTTTTGAAGCTCCTAACCTGCATTCTGACTCATTTGCATTTTGAAAGGGGAGAAATCTGCGTGTTAGCACTTTGTGCTGCATTTTCAGAGGGGAAGCTTTGACTCTTGACGAGTGCATTTTCAACTAAGGGGGAGAAATTGCAAATCATATTTCCCGGTTGTTTGCAATATTCGAGGGGGAGTTTGTTTCCGATTGAGTCTTTTATATTTTCAATTGGTTTGGAGCGGTTTGCTAGTTGTGTTGAGCCTTAGCCTCTTTCTTGAGGGACTAGCATTTGCTTTTCAGATTTTCAATTGGTGTCAAACTCTTTTTGGTAACAGTCGGTATCGAGCTTTCTTTGCTAGTTGTGTTGAGCCTCTGTGCCTCTATCTTGAGGGACTAGCTTTTTGCTTCGATATTTTCGATTGTTTTTTTGCTAGCGGTGTTGAGCCTGTTCTACCTCTTCTTGAGGGCTAGTTTTGCTTTGCTTGGTTGCGTCGAGCCGTTGCCCATGTCTTTGGGGACCAAGTTCTTTCGCTCTTTCCACTTGACCTTCTTCGGCTTTGCTATGCTTTTGGGTCATTTGGTCGAGTTTTCTCTTCTCCTTCTTCCTTCTTCTCTTTCTATTATGATTTGTGTTGTTAGTTGACTATGCACTCATCATGGGGGAGATTGCGGATACATGGGTGTATGCCGAGTCTCTGAGTGATGAGTGATTGTCAACTGGGATGATGCGCATGTTCTTTGGCTTGTGTTGTGCTAGTGTCGAGCACGGATACAGTGATCAAAGGCGAGGTGAAGGTCAAGTAGAGACGTGCCGTGCCGATGGACCGAGAGTGGCGAAGGGCGGACGTGAGGCTTGGAATGAGGGACCAGAGGCCCGAGGATCCGCTGTGGTGGCTGGCAGCCTGTGACGACAACAAGTGAAGAAGTGCGGTCATGTGTTGCCTGAGTCGTGGACTTGGGGACACGTGTCGGTGGACGGGGTGCACGGGAGGTGCATCCCATCTACGACGTCGGTTTGGTGGTAGAGCCAGAGAAAAACCATCGGGTGGATGGTTTCTAGGTTTGGGCCTCAAAACCTGGGTGCGGATGGTTTCCGAGTTTGGCCACAAAACTCGGTCTGAGGACGGTTTCCAGGTTTGGGCCTCAAAACCTGGGCGCTGAGGGTTTGCTGAGTTTGGCCTCAAAACTCAGATGCTGGTGGGCTTGTTTCCCGGTTTGGGCCTCAAAACCGGGGGTTGGCTGGAAAAGGCTGGTTTCCCGGTTTGGGCCACAAAACCGGGGGTGCAGAGCGAGGGCGGCACGTGGCGGCAATCGGGAGGTTGCGTCGAGGCAACGCTACGAGTTGTGCGAGCGTGGCCGTCGGATACACCTACCGCCGAGTTGGTCCAGAATAACCTTAGGGTTTAGCTGGTTTGCTCTGTAAGTAGTTAGGGGTAGAGTGGGAATTAGGAATAGGTTAGAATTAGGATAAATAGGGGGAGACACCCACCTCCCCATCTATCTCAGTTAGTCATCCTGTCATTTGCTCCTTGCTTCTAGGGTTTCCTGCTCTCCCAATCCCCTACTGTAGCTAGCTGAGATCCGCAGAGAACCATACCTCTGTGTACTAGAGATTTTGAGGAAGTGAGGCCGTAACCTCACTTTTGTAGCGTGTGGTAGCCACACGGTTGCAGATCGATGTGTTGATTCGCGTTTTTGTTCGTGTTCTTCGCGTTCTTCGTTTCTCCGCGATTTTCCCATCACTCGATCTCTCTCTCCCGTGCGTCTTTGCGAAATCCGTTTGAATCAACTTGTTCGTATTTGAAAGGAGATCATTTCCATCGAAGGAATTCATCTATCTCTCTACGAGCAAGTAGATCGGGTTGATTTCGTTTTCGTGGCGCTTTTCGGTTCATCCTCCTCCCTTTTGATTTCCCGGTGATTGACTCGATTTGAGCGGATGATCTCTTGGGGATAGTCTCCTAACTACTCCGTGATCATCCTCTTCAAGTTTGGGAACGTGGGATTTTGATTTGAATCGATTTGGAGAAGATTTGGGAGAAGGGCGATCAAAATCGCCCTCCCTGAGTGACCGCGGACAGTCCGCCACTCAGGGCGCGGACAGTCCGCGCGTCGAGGACGAGCCAGACCAGTGGCACTGTCCCTCGGCTGATTTGGCTGTTGGTTGAACGGCGGACAGTCCGCAGTTCAAAGCCGCGGATAGTCCGGGACTGTCCAGGGGACTTGCAGCAGCACTTCGGTTTTGCTCATTTGGCCGGCGGACAGTCCGCGACCTGAGCCCGGACAGTCTGCCACAGGGCAGACAGTCTGCGACCGTGCTAGCGGACAGTCCGGGAATCGGCTGTTTGCTCCGGTTTAGTGCATTTGCTCTCCCGACTTGTTCGCTTGGTTTCCGGACTTCTCGTTTGGCCCTAGAGTTGACCAAGGAACCTCTCTAGGTATCTTTGCTACTTGTTAGCATAGGTATTTAGGAGTTTCTCGACGTAGTCGTCAATCTACGTTCGAGACTTGGTTTTTGGGGTGGTGTTCGAGCCGGAGCTTTTGGTGTTTGGTTTGCTATCTTCTTGTGGTGCCTCGCTGTGATCCTAGGGATCATCCACCCTCTTCCAAGGGTCGTGGGTATCACGGTTTCGGTCGCAGTTTCTCGGGGTTGATTTTGGGACATTTGGCCAAAGTTTCGAGAGAAATTTTTGAGCTCCCATTCACCCCCCCTCTGGTCGCCTTGCTAGTGCTTTCTCGGTCTTTCAGCCTGCCTTGCTTCGTAACTATCTTGCTTCATAGTTATCTTGCTTTGTAGTTATCTAGGAGTAGTTAGTTATCTTAGTTACCCTTAGTTATCCTATTCCCTTTATCTACCTATCCATCCACCTTACCATAGCCATCCACTTCATCCTTACCTATCCACCCATATATTCTTTCTAGTCTTCCATCCCTTCTCTTCCCTTCTCCCCTTTTCTCTTTTCTCTTTTCTTCGACTCTCATCCCTTGCTTGACTCGACTCATACACCACCCTAGCCTTCCCTTGGGATCAAATAAATCGACACCTGGTACTCCCAGGGAAGTGCTACTATGATAGTTCTATGCGCTTGCAGAATCTCCTCCTGGTAGATTGCATTCTCGCTAGTTAGCTCCTACTAGTGTCGGGACTGACAACCCCGCTTGGCATTAGTAGATAGCTGCTTTAGCTACCCTATCCTAGGTGTAGCTAAGAACTACCAATAGCTAGCTCTTCCAAAAAAAAATTCTACAACCATGCTCATCCTCCTAATCAAGAAGCTGTCACCATCCCGACACACTGGTTTGCAATCTCTCTACTCACTGTTACTTTGTCTCTTTAAGTTTGAATGATATTACAAATTCTAAGCTTAGAAATCAAACTTAAGATACAAAATAAATTAATCCTTTAGAGAAAAAGTAATGGTGAACAATGAAGGTAAATAAAATATGGGATACAAGTTCTATGCTAATTAAAATGCCAAGATTAACTTCTCTATAGCATAGAAAGTGACTTTAGCTCTATGACAACACCACCCTTGTTATTACTTGTATATCCCTTCGGGTATGTGTTGTCCACTAACGCTTTCAGGAATAAAATGATAAGTGGAGCAATAAGTCCCAAACATAATTCATGAGGAGAGAGAAAAAGGATAGCTTAGAGATTGAGGAAGATAAAGTGCAACACAAGAGACAAGATGCTCAGGAACAAGCTCAAGATGCAAGGAGAAGCTTCAAAAGGAAGGGTCATCATAGATCATTTATCCCTTATCACATGGCGCCACTGTGTTTCAATGATGAAGGTAATATTCTAAGGTAAGTGATCATTCTCTATAGAAGCTTCCCCTTGGTCTTGCTCTACACTTAAATCAAAAGAATCAAAATGTTTGAGTTACAACTTTCAACGTTTAATCTAAAAAACTCAACATGCTTTATTTTTTGAGTATCACTCTTTTAATCACTTAGTCTTGAACAACTCAACCCTCGTTGTCAAATTCATGCTCACTCCTCTGATTTCATCACCCATGTTTTAAGAATGAAACAATGCACAAAATACCAATCTTATCATATTAAATGTGCCTAAGGTTAGAGTAGAGTAAATGAAGTTTTGGTTCCATTGGTGTTTTCTCACTAGCAGAACTTATGCACTTGATCTTTGCCTTAGTTTTATGAGTAGGACACACTTTTCATGAATTCTAGAGGATGTCGCTAGCTTACAGTATTAATACTTCACTTTAAAATGTTGGTTTGACATTTACCTCCTATTTTCTTGATACATATGTGATAAAACAATTATTGCACCATCATTGAGTCACATACAAAAATGGAAATCCAAAACTCTGTTGCTTTGTGCTTAAAAGAAATACATCAAGACTCTAAAATAATTAAGGTGTAGTTTTTCACTAACCCTTAATCTATTCCACGAGCTTTGTTGTCTATCTAAGTTTTAACAGAAGATAGGAATTCCACTATGATGCTAACGAAGTCTTCGTCCACTCAAGAGCCAATCATCAATGGTTATAGCTCAAGAGAAGTGATGAACATCTACTATATGAAGGATTCAAAGTAAATGACCATGCCAACACCCATTAAAGAATATGAAGAGCAGTGAACCAAAGGAGACAAGTCCACCAGCCACTTGAAGAAGAAAGAGAGTTCTACTGAAGTACAAGTAAGGTCTTCACCACGAGGATCTGCTGACGCACCCAAGAAAGAATAAAGAGCGTGCAAGAAGTCTTGTTCGATAGACTATAAACATCGAATCCTCGCCGGAAGGTAACTCGGTAGTTATCCATATTTTTCTTTAGCAATAAATTAAGTACTGCATAATCATATCATTTTTACTTCTAGTTGCATATTTAGTTTTTAGCAAATTATATCTACATTAGAAAAAAAATTTCAAAAACTTTAAGCCCCATGAGAACAGTTTAAGTGGTGTGTTAAAACCCATAAATGTATTCTCTGTGGAGGCATAAAAAAATAATACATCTACATATTAATTTCTGCATTGCATTAGAAAAGGAAACAAAAATATTGCATTTGTTACACTACATCATAAACCATGAAGCCCCATGTGAATAATTCTATGGTGTGTAAAAACCCACAGGAATGTTCACCGTGGTGGCATAATAAATATAATAATAATAATATAATAATACTAAAAATAAATATGCAAACATTCATCCTGTTGCATTTTTCTTGCATCGTAAAAAAAATATATTAAAATATAAAGAAAGAGGTCTTACTAAAATTCTAGACAACTAAGGCTTGAGTGACCAACCGCTAATGCTTAATCTGTTCCACAAGTTTTGTTGTCTATTTGAGTTTCACAGGATTTGAAAGGCCAAGAAAAGCTGACGAACAAGTGAATGCTCCATCCACTGTTGGAGCACTGTCTCAACAAACATCAACATCAATCAAAGCTCTAATAGAGGAACGACATATCCACTGCCAGTCTGCTACATTACAAAGTGACTACGTCAACATTCAGCTTGGGGGAAGACACCCCCATGTATCCACGTAAGTATCTCCATCCTCTTAAGTTTTTCATTCTATAAATAAATTCAAAACACCAAAAATATGTGAGCACATGAAGGCTCACCATTAATTAAAAAAAGAGAAACAAAAATATGTGGGCACATGAAGGCTCACCATTAAATCTAAAAAGAGACACTATAGAGAACTGCTGAATTTCTGCTTAGTGGAAAGGAAGAACATAAATGATCTTAAGAGCTTTAGACAACTAGATAAAGGAAAAGAATATTTATCTCTAACACTTAATCAAGTTCCACTAGTTGTGTTGTCTATTTTTAAGTTCAGCAGGAAATAAAGAAGAGAGAGACTTAAGCCACTGCTGATGGTCTACTCATCTTCTGGGGAAAAGATCACGATAAGTATTGTACCACGACTATTTTTATTTCCTATTAGTTCGGTTTAGTTAGATCAGGTTAATAAATGTAGAAACCCCTAAAAAGATGAATAACTATTACAAAACCAAATAAAGATATTATATAAATGCCTAAGTGGATATGAACTTAATTTTGCTCATGATGAAAATGATGAATAGTTGCTCTGCCGTAATCCCTGTTAAGTACCTACTGTTCAAACTTAAATTTTCTTGAGTTTTAGACAAAGTTGTTCTGAATAAACTCTGAACCTGAAACCTGTGGATGGCAAATGCTTGATCAAAAGTCTAGATAATTGTGAGATATGATATAAAAGTTTGAGCTGTTGTTTATCTAATTCATAGAGATACTAGAGTTCTGGAGATTTACACTTTGAAAAGATTAAAGATACATGATGAGATCCTGTATGACATAACATGAATTCCTACCCAGAGCCATTAATATGATTTAAGATAAGGCTACTTGCTTTGTTCTAAGTTTTTAGTTATGGTTGAGAAATTTATCATGCTCTAGACACTAGTAGAATGATGATTTTTCCTAGCGCCTCAATTTTTTTTTACTGGCGGTTTGAGTTACCACGCGCATGTAGAAATGAACCGGTGGACCTCAAGTCTAGAACCGTCTGTAGAAATAGATTTCTACAGGCGGTTTGTTAAGACAACCGCCTGTAGAAATGTCTTATTTCTACTGGCGGTTGTCTTAACGAACCGCCTGTAGAAATCTATTTTTACAGGCGGTTCGTTAAGACAATCGCCAGCAGAAATAGCTGTGTTTTTTAAAATTTGATTTTTTCAAACTATCTCGGATGAGAAAACACCCAAAATAAAAGTTTCTCATCTCAAAAAGTTATGAAACTTTGTAAATTACAACTTTTTAATTTGAAGTCATCTTGTCATCGAAAAATACGTTTGAATGGTCTCAAATTTGAAATTCAAATTTTGTAAACGACCTCGGATGGAGAAATGACCAATCCAAAAGTTGTTCGTCTCAAAAAGTTATGAAACTTTGTAGTTGACAATTTTTTGATTTGAAATCATTTAGGACCTCAAACAAGCAAATTACACTCGGATTTGTATAATATGTGGGGAACCGAAGGGGTATTTGAACACATGTGAGTGTGTGGTGCAGTGGTAGAGGAGGCTCCGCACGAGGCTGAGGTCGTGGGTTCGAATCCCACCGGCCGCGTTAGCCGCGGATTTTGCGCAAAAAATGCCGCGATTTGCGACTTCGACGGAGACGGGCGGGACGGGCGGGCATTGGGCCAAGGGCTCTTCTCCCTAATTAAAATAATTTTTTTCCTATTTATTTACAGGTTTTTTCAGAAATTTTTTACAGGCGGTTCATATAGCGAACCGCCTGTGGAAATGCCCATTTTCACAGGCGGTTCGCTATGTCAACCGCCTGTGAAAATTCTTTCCACAGGCGGTTCATAAGCAACCGTCTATCCTGTGGTCCTATTTGTACTGGCCCCCAGCGCAGGCGGTTAATAAAAACGCCTGTACAAATCAATCTAAAACCGCCTGTGTAGTATCGTTCTGTACTAGTGAGAGATCAAGAATGTTTTATTCACTCTTCCGAAGTAGTATTATGTTAGAGGCTTGGGCTATGCAAAAGTATAAAAGGAGGAAATAAAAAGGGACAAGTGTCCGACTACCTCAAAAGAAAAAAAGAGTTATGATAAAAATATGAAAGAGAAAAAGAAAGATAGCCCATGGTCCCTCTAATTACAATATGCCAGCAAGAGATGACAAATTTGAAAAGTTCTAAGTTCTTGATCTATGAGTATGACATCTTTCTTCCTAAACTTTGAACTTTGACTTGGTAAGATATGATTTTCACTTCTTAAAGCCCCAAATATATATCCATAGAAGGAAGAAAAATGCATCAGTGAGGAATCATAAAATATAAAAGGGCGATTTGAGAGTGTCATACAGTGAAATCTCTGATCTTTATTTTGAAAATATATTTAAAACTCCAGAATGAAGGTTGATCAAAGAGTTAGAGATACAGTGCTTAACTTGATTGTTCTATCTTTCAGTTGTTTAAAGACCCAGGTAAAGGCAAAAGCTCCATAGTTAAAGGTAATATGAGAAAGTCAGAATAGTTAACTCTGATTCAAAGGAAGATTTTTGTTTGAACATATGTACCTTTGAAGTGTGAAAGCAAAGTAGCCATTCGTGATTTATCATGAATGTTTGGTAAGGGACTAGCAAAAGGTAAGCTTGGGGGAGTTGTTGACACTGATTATCTATCATAATTAAGGGATAAATAAATATGAAAAGGGCAAGAATTTGATCACCAACAAAGGTTTAGGGTTTCAACTGACAATATTCCACGAGTTTTGGTGAACTATGATTCTGCAGGGACTAAACCAGGAAATCAGCACCGATAGCTTCCCATAGAAGGAAACCGACGGGAGATAATGCCACCACCACGTCAGGATTATTCTAGAAGACTCCAGAGGATGTAAGAAGACACCAGGAGGTCGACCACCGCGAGAGGCCGCCAGGTGGGACCGGTCGGTCCCACCCTTAAACCGACCGATCTGCCCCCGGGCCCGCTGGCTTCCGTCTTCTGCAAGCTTCCTCCACCGACCTCTAGGACTCATCTCGGTCGTACTTAAGTTGGTTTGATCTAACGGCTGCGGTTGATCCCTCAGGGCTATATAACCAGACCCCAGACCCCCTTCTCAATGATCATCAGATCTCAAGTCATTAGAAGAGGAGGAGGATCAATCAGAAACCCTAATTTCCTTAGAGCCACATCAACTTAGGCATAGCCAGATAGAATTAGAATTAGAAGAGGATCTAGTCGCGAGAAGGCTCGGTAAACCCAAGATCTTCTCTCTTGTATCAACATTATGGATCTAATTATGTTTCTAGTTCATAATTGTTCTTCTAGTTCTTCATTGTTCTTCATTGTTCATGTTCTAGTTCTAGTTCATCGTCTAGTTCATCTTCTGGATCTTAATCTAGTTCTAGTTCGTGTTCTAGTTCATACTCTAGTTCATCTATGTGTTCTAGTTCATCATATTGTTCATCATTGTGTGCTAGTTGTAACACCTCTGGTGTTTAATCTGTAATTAACCTGACATGTCATCATCTTTAGTCATAATCATCCTTGTCATGCATTATGTTTGCCTTAATGCTTGTTGCTTTTTGTTCCCTTTTGTGTGTAGCAATCCCTTTTTCAAAAACCCTAAAAGCCCTAACCTTCCTATAAGGGCAAAATGGTAATTTCACCTCTGTGCCTAGCTTTGAGTAATTCTTGTTCAATTTGATGTCTTGAAGTTTTGTTGTGTTATTCAAAAATCAAAATAAAAATCAGATTTCAAATTCCTTTTGAAAAACCCTGAATTCCAAACCTGGATTTTATCCCTCTTTTTGTAATTCAAAAATTATTCAAAATTTGGAGTTGGTCCAAAAAGCAAAGTTGTAGATCTGGTCAAGAGAAACAACTTTGGTATTTACAAATTTTCAAGTTTCTGTACAAAGTTTGAAGTAATTCCAAATTCATTCAAACTCCAGATTTTGTCCCCTTTTCGGTTTTCAAAATTATCTCAAAAACTTTTGAGTTTCAGAAAAAGTTTATGTTGACAAAGTTGTAGGTCCCAAAGTTTTGAGCAACTTTGGTGTTTTGAGTTTTCCTTGTCCAGTTCTTCTTTTGGGAGTTATTTCTAAAATTTCAAAAAAAAGGGGAATTGGTGTCATCTCTGTGTCGATCTGTTGCAAGGGGGCCCCGGCCAATGGCGGCGCAGCGCCGCCCACGAGCCCGGCTGACCCGCGCCCGTGCCGCGCGCGGCCAAGCGCTGGCGCTCGTTTTCCTCTCGGCCCCTACCTACGCCTGCCTTCGCCGTTCCCTACCCCTCCCTCTTCCCCTACGGCCGCGGACAGCGGGCAGCTGCCGGCCGCCGGCAAGCCGCCCCGCCGCGCGCGAGCTCCCGCCCATGCCGAGCCGCCCTACCCTGCTCCCTACCTCCTTTAGTGTCGCGCGAGCGCTCTCACCCCTCGCCCGGACCCCCCCCCCCCCCCCGCTCCATCTCGCGGCTATAAGAAGCCGCCGAGTTCCGCCATTGCCGCCACCATGGCGCCCCGAGCTACCAGACCACCCCAGCGCTCGCCGAGCCCTCCACTGCCTTCGCCTTGAGCTGCTGCACCTTCCGGAGCAACCAATTTCACCCCTCCGCCCCTCCTTTCGCCGGCGCGAACGGTTCTTCCTCAACTCCGGCGAACGACCTCGCCTCGGTAAGGAGAGAAATTCGCCGCCGTGAGTGTTCCTCCCGTCCCTCCGACCCCCGCCCTCTCTTCCTCATCTTCGTGCGCTCCTAACCGCTCCTCGGCGATCTCTTTTGGTGGACAGAGCCGCCGGCACGCCGCTCGCCGCCGAGAGAGCTCCGCCGAAGCACCGCCAACGTCGAGCTCCCTCCTTCGACCCTTGTTCCGCCCCGCCGAGTCCTGCCTCCGACCCGTGGTAAGCACTCAAAGTCCCCGGTCTCTGCTTTCACGGCGCAAAGCTCGAGCCAGGCCTCGAGCGGATACGCGTTCACCGTTAGCTCGAGCGAGGCCTCGAGCACACGTTTCCCGTCTCGCTCGAGCCAAGCCTCGAGCGGACACACTCACCACTTCGCTCGAGCCAGGCCTCGAAGCGAACACACACCCTCCGCTTCGCCCGATCCAAGCCTCGAAGGAACCCGCGTTTCCGTCTCGCCTGAGCCTCCTAGCCAGGACTCGGACGGATGATTGTTTCCGTCTCGCCCGAGCCTCCCAGCCAGGCCTCGGACGGACGATTGTTTCCGTCTCGCCCGAGCCTCCCAGCCAGGCCTCGGACGGACGATTGTTTCCGTCTCGCCCGAGCCTCCCAGCCAGGCCTCGGACGGACGATTGTTTCCGTCTCGCCCGAGCCTCCCAGCTAGGCCTCGGACGAACGATTGTTTCCATCTCGCCCGAGCCTCCCAGCCAGGCCTCGGACGGACGATTGTTTCCGTCTCGCCCGAGCCTCCCAGCCAGGCCTCGGACGGACGATCGTTTCCGTCTCGCCCGAGCCTCCGCGTCAGGTCGCGGGCAATTTAGTCTTCTGTTTTCTCTTTTTTGTGAGCTTCCTATGCCATGTTTAGTCTCTGGTAAACTTTTGAAGTCTTTTGGAACAAGTTGATTTTTGAGCATTTATTTTAATTGTTAAATAGTGCATTTTGTTAATTAATGTTTGATTTTATTTGAGCACCTTAATGATCTCCAAAAATTATGAAATTTGTTTTGTCATCTATTTATACCATAATAAACTTATGAGATTAATTTGGTAATTTTTGGAGCAACTGCATAAAATGACCTTTTTAAATAATTAAGAAAAATAAAAAAAAGTGATTAGGGTTCATGTTGAATGCCCTGTGATGTGACTTTTGAATTGTTTGCTGTCCATAGCCCCCACCCATCTGGTCTATGATGATTGTGATGCCATGCAATGATTTGTGTTTAGGTCGGGTAAGTGATGCTTAACAAGTTGGATTAATCTTGCTTAGGGGTACCGATAAGTAAACTTTGTGTCTATACTAGGAGTTACTTACGCGTTGGAAAGTTGTACTCTAGAATCAGTGGGATTGTCCTGTGCTTTATCGTTCATGCCAGCATCCTCATAAGCATACATCATTGCATCCGTATAGTGACCGAAGAAGAAGGCATCAAAGTCGAGGCCGCCGCTGACGAACCTACCCCCGAGGCGACCCCGAGCTCCGACACCTGCACCACCAACCCCGAACCTGTCCCTTTTGCTCTTCAAGGCAAGCCCCGGTGCATTTAGTCTTTCCTTGCTTTTATAAAAGTTTTACTTAAATGCTTTTGAGTTAAATTACTGCATTAGGTGATAGGAGTTGTGTGATGGCCTATTACCTGCACTTTACCTCCACCAAAGATCCCCTACCCTGGTTAAAAACTATTTGCAAAATGCTTAGCATTGCTATACAATAGATTTTCGATAAAAATGCCAATTTCAAAAGTGTGATCACTTAAAGAACTTTTATGGGAATTTGGCTTTACTCCCCGGCCATTGACTTGGTATCTGATCCGTACCTTGTCAATTACGAGGAGAGGTTGTCCGAGCGTACGGTGCCGTCATGTTGAAGTCCGGGACTCAACAGTTGACACCGACCGGGACAGGGTTGAAAAACCGACGGGACTATTACGCTTGGGTGAGATATAACCAAGGTATAGTTCTGGCTGGAAAATTAGGGACCATCCGTATGGGGGCCTGCTGGTCAAGACTTGTAACTATTCACATACTTCGGAAAGCTCTGGCTCCGAGAAATCCTTGATTGGGACCGACAACCGCGCACTGGGAGTGGAGAGATGGCGGAAGTAGCATGTACCCACGTGGTCGTCGTACCTGGAAAGGAGTGGTGTACTGTACTTCCGGGTAGCGTAGGACCGGTCCAATCTTGGAGGAATCGTGGTAGACGGGTTGGCCTATGCAAGCTTGGGTGCTACATATGCTGTGCGAATAGGGATCCTTAGCTGAGTATTATTTATCCGGATTAACGTTGCTCCTCGGTTATGGAGACTTGGTCACTGACTGTCAACGGAGAGTGGTTCTCAACTAGGTATGTTTTTTTTTGAAAGGTAAAATGAATCTTGAACAATGAAGAATTGAGAAATACTAGAATTTTTCCAAAAATAAAACAAGGATTTCAAAATGCTTTTTTCTGCAAAATACTTGATCTTGCTTAAGCCTTACCTTGACTTTCCTAAGCCTCTCATCCCTGAGTCTTTTCCCTTTCCTTTAGTCGGGTAAGTCTTGTTGAGTACCCTAGTACTCAGGGTTTGTTACCCCCTGTTGCAGGTATGCCTGAGTATCCGATGTGTCTTGCACCCTGCTGCATGACCTTCGTTCAGGAGGAGGCCAATGAGGCCGAAGAATAGATGTGCACCCTCGGGCTGGGTGAAGTATCTTTATATTGTTGTATTCTGCTACGTTGTCTACTTTGAACTACCAGAACATGGTCTGTAATAACCGCATTTCTTTAAGTTTATTTGGAACCCCAGTTTGTAAAACTATTGTTATTTAAATCTTCCGCTCTTTATTCCGCTGTTATTTGTGAAAGTATCAAATGCTGTAACCGAAAGGTGAGTGATCCTGTGGATATCGGGTGCTAATGTAGCCCGGTGACGAACAGCCTTAATCACGTGGAACATAAGTTCGGCTGTCAGAGGTTGACAGGGACATGTGGGCCATGGGATTAAGACCGTTCCGTCACATATTGGTATCAAAGCATCTCGCTTTAACGTTGCAGTGTTTGTTTTGCGAAAAACTTCAAAAGATTTTTGAGTCCAAACAAATTAAACTTGACTATTTTGAGTCCAAACTGCTTTTCATCTTGCCTTCTATTGGCAACACTAGTAGCGAGACAACATGTTTAAGCCCTATATTTGTTATGTATCTTGCATTGCCTTGTTCCGTAGGAACGATTCATGCATCATGACATATTCACCTAAGCTAGATAATAGTTTCCTCTCTAAGTTCGTTGGGGTAGTATGCCTTTACCTGTTCTTGCTAGCCTTTCTCATCCATCTTCTCTTATCCAGACATGGCTCGCATCAAGCTGACCGCCCGCAAGTCGACTGGACCGCATGGTGTGCCACGCCACCAGCTGGCACCACGCGCTGGGAAGGAGACTGGAGAATCTTCCAACAGTCGTCGCTTTCCCCGCCGCACCCGCAAGCACCTGAAAGAGGAGATCAGGAACCTGAAGGCTGAGCTGGAGAACTTGGAGCATGACTTCTACCACTCACGTCTGGAGTTCTATGAGGCCCGAGCCTCCCTGGAGCAGGCCAACCGGAACACGATCCGCGCCATCGAGCAGCGCAATGCTACTTGGGTTCGTGAAGACGTCACCAGAGCCGAGCTCCACGGACTGCAGATGTACACCACTCAGATCGAGCAGTTCAACGACATGCTTCATGAGGAGGTACACCAGTTGTACAACCAACTCCACCCCATGGTACCCCCGGATGTCCAGGACCCTGAGGACGGAGTAGTGGAAGAACCGGACGTGGAGCAGGAGCCAAGCATGAACGAGGAGATTGAACCTGCCGAAGACATCCACGCCGAAGACGAGGACGAGGAGGTTGAGCCTGAGCTCATCCTCTAGGAAGACGACGACAACGACATGATCATCATCAATGAAGACTAGTCTCGTCGTGTCTGTACCACCCGCTTACCTAAAACCTTAGTCTAGGTTTGGGGGCACTAGTCTGTAGTTTGTTAAGTTGAGTCTGTATCTTTCTTTCGTACCTTTTCCCCTTATCAGTCAGTTGCCACCTGTCAGTCATCTGTATCCATCATCTACCTTTGAATCAATGAAGTTTCTCAGTCAGTTATTTCAGAACTTAATCTTTGGATGCTAAGTTCCAAGTTGCTTAAAACAGATGCTTGTGAACACTCGCACTGGAGCTGGAGGTTCTGAGGGTGCCGCCCTTCCAAATCCTCCACCTGTATCTGCTACGCTAGCAGATGCCATCGCAGCCCTGGCGGCCGCTGCTAACCTCATGGCTAGAAACCAGGGCCAACAACAGAATAATGGTCACCGTGGTCGTTAGCATATCAACAATGAGGCAACCTATGTGGAGTTCACGGAAACCCGTCCACCGGTCTTCACCAAGGCCAATGAACCCCTCGAAGCTGATGATTGGCTCCGCACCATGGAGCAGAATTTTAGTCTTATCCACTGCACCGACACTTAGAAGCCCTGGTTCGCTTCTCAGCAGCTTCGTGGTCCAGCAAGCGCTTGGTATGCCAACCTATTGGCTGCCCAGCCAAAAGGTCATGAGTTGACCTGGGAGGAGTTCCGCACTGCTTTCCGTGCTCATCACATCCCTTACGGATTGATGAAAATGAAGCTTGATCAGTTTTTGGCTCTTCAACAGAAAGACTCCACAGTCATGCAGTATGTGGGTCAGTTCAATCATCTCAGCCAGTATGCCTCAGAGTACGTCAACACAGATGAGAAGAAGAGGGATTGTTTCCTCAGAGGACTGCACCCCAAGATCCGCAGGAGCATGTCTAATAACCTGACTGGGTCTTATCATGATGCTATTGACCGGGCTGTTGCTTTTGAGGAAAGCAATCGCCAGTACCAAGAGGAAAAGAAGAAGAAGAAAGTAGGGTCAAGCAGCTTCTCTGGCGGTCACAAACGCCAGAGAGTCATCTATCACCCTAGCCACCACCAAAATCGCCCACCTTACCCCCACCAGCAAGTGGTCGTCCGTACTGCGGCTACCACCCACAACGCCAATCAGCAGAGTGCCACGTAGCCGAATGCCCCAGGTGTTCGTATCACCACCCCGCAAACAGCCTACAATCATCCCTGCTACAACTGCGGCCAACTTGGCCACTGGTCTCGTGAGTGCCCAAAGCCCAAGAGGTATGCTCAGAGCGCTCAGAAGGGTCCTGGAGGATCTCAGCAACAGCAGCAGCACCGTGCCCCGCAGCAGCACGTTCAGAAGGGCAAGTTTGTCAAGAAACACGGGCAAGTCTGCTACACCACCGTTAGTGATATCCCAGAAGGAGAACCCGTCATGATCGGTAGGTTTCCCGTTGCCAATCATCCTGCAGTTGTGTTGTTTGATTCTGGTGCATCGCATTCCTTCATCAGTCATACATTTGTCACTAAGCATGAGATATCAATTGGGGAATTACAAGAAAGTTTCTGTATATTTTCGCCTGGAGGGCGTATAAGCACTAAGGAAGTGGTTCGCAATATACCAGTAATGTTGGGGGAACATGTATTTCCTACCACCATGATATTGCTACGTGATCAGGAGATAGATGTCGTTCGAGGCATGAATTGGATGTGCCAGTATAAGGCTATGATTGACATCCTGAATAGGGCTGTGAGAGTGGACATTCCTAACAGTACCTCCAAACTCCTTCTCCAACTCCCAATGCCTCAAAAACCAGCAGCCACACAGTTGAATACCACCTATATTCTGGAGACCAGAGACATCCCCGTGGTTTGTGAATTCCCTGATGTTTTTCCAGAGGACTTACCTGGTCTGCCTCCTGATCGTGATGTTGAGTTTGCCATAGAGCTAAAGCCCGGGACTGCTCCTATATCCCGTAGAGCTTATCAAATGCCTCCCAGAGAGTTGGCAGAGCTGAAAACTGAGTTACAAGATTTGTTGGACAAGGGCTTCATTCGCCCAAGCTCGTCTCCTTGGGGCTGTCCTGCAATCTTTGTAAACAAGAAAGACAAGAGTCTTAGGCTATGTGTTGATTATCGCCCACTCAATGAAGTCACCATCAAAAACAAATATCCTTTGCCTCGCATTGATCTTCTTTTTGATCAACTAGCTGGAGCCAGAGTGTTCTCCAAGATTGACCTCAGATCTGGCTACCACCAAATAAAAATACGTCCTGAAGACATTCCTAAAACCGCTTTCACCACTAGATACGGCCTATATGAGTACTTGGTCATGTCCTTCGGCTTGACCAATGCCCCTGCCCACTTCATGTACCTCATGAACTCTGTTTTCATGCCAGAGCTTGATAAATTTGTGGTCGTGTTCATTGACGACATTCTCGTCTACTCAAAGACCTCCGAAGAGCATGCCAATCATCTTCGTGTCGTTCTAACCCGCCTCAGAGATCATCAGTTGTATGCCAAGTTCAGTAAATGTGAGTTCTGGTTAGATCAGATACAGTTCCTTGGTCATGTCCTATCCGCTGAAGGTGTGTCAGTTGATCCCAAAAAGGTAGCAGACATTCTGGATTGGAAGCCACCTACCACTGTTCACAAAGTCCGCAGCTTCATGGGAATGGCTGGATATTATCGCCGTTTCATCCCAGATTTCTCTAGGATCGCCAAGCCTATCACCGAGTTGTTAAAGAATTCTGTGAAGTTTGTCTGGTCACCAGCTTGTGAGCAAGCCTTTCAAACGTTAAAGAAATTGTTGACCACATCACCAGTGCTAACCCAGTCCAACGTTGAAAAGCCCTTTGATGTCTACTGTGATGCATCTGGTACTGGTTTGGGCTGTGTTTTGATGCAAGAGGGTCGAGTGATCGCTTATGCCTCACGACAGCTTAAGCGACATGAGGAAAATTATCCAACTCATGATCTTGAGCTAGCAGCAGTGGTGCATGCCTTAAAAATCTGGCGTCATTATTTGTTGGGTAGTACCTGCAATGTGTACACAGATCACAAAAGCCTGAAGTATATCTTCACTCAAGAAGAGCTGAATATGAGACAGAGAAGATGGCTTGAGTTGATTAAGGACTATGATATCGAAGTGCATTACCATCCAGGTAAGGCGAATGTGGTCGCTGATGCACTCAGTCGCAAGTCATATTGCAACTGTCTGGTAAAGCAATCCTATGAGTCATCCCTATGCTATGAACTAGAAAAGTTGGGTATTGAAATGGTTCCGCAAGGAATTCTGAGTAATATCAGGATTGAAACCCCTATCAAAGAACGGGTCATTGCTGCACAGAAAGATAACCCTGGAATCAAGCACATCGTCGAAAAGGTCCGAGCCGGAAAAGCTGATTGTTTCAGGATTGATGAAGAAGGAGTGGTTTGGTTCAAGAATCGTCTCGTAGTTCCCAAAGTGCCTGAGTTGAGACAGTTAATCCTTGATGAAGCACACTTGTCTAGATTCTCCATCCACCCCGGCAGCAACAAGATGTACCAGGATCTGAGGCAGAGATTCTGGTGGACAAAGATGAAGATTGAGATCGCCCGATATGTCGCTCGCTGTGACACTTGCCAGAAAGTCAAAGCCGTGCATATGAAGCCTGGAGGAGAGTTGCAACCTTTATCTGTACCTGCCTGGAAGTGGGACGATATCAGTATGGATTTCATAAATGGGCTACCCAAGACACAAAAAGGTTATGATTCCATCTGGGTGATCGTGGATCGCCTCACTAAGCAAGCTCATTTCCTGCCAGTCAAGACCAGCTACACCGCCCCCACATATGCCACTTTGTACAAGAACCACATAGTGAAACTCCATGGCATACCCAAGAGCATTATCTCTGATCGTGGTACTCAGTTTGTCGCAAAGTTCTGGAAAGCGTTCCATACCTCACTTGGAACCAAGCTGCTGCATAGCACAGCATATCATCCACAAACGGATGGACAAACTGAGCGAGTCAACCAAGTGTTAGAGGATATGTTGAGAGCCTGCGTGCTCACCTTTGCAGATACGTGGGATAACTGTGTGCCCTTGGCAGAATTCTCGTATAATAACAGTTATCAAGAAAGCATCAAAATGGCATCCTTTGAAGCACTGTACGGCCGCCGTTGTCGTACACCTCTCAGTTGGTCTGAACCCGAAGAAAAGGGAATTCTTTGGGGTTGACCTAGTAAAAGATATGGAAGAGAAAGTCAAGCAAATACAAGAGAACATGAAGATTGCACAGTCTCGACAGAAAAGTTATGCTGACAAGAGACGTCGACCTCTGCAGTTCGAGATCGGGGATTATGTGTACCTGAAGGTCTCACCCACCAAAGGAGTCACTCGTTTTGGAGTCAAAGGAAAGTTAGCACCCCGCTACATTGGTCCGTTTGAGATTTTGGATCGTTGTGGCAAGGTAGCTTACAAGCTGAGTTTGCCCGATCATCTTTCAGCAGTTCATAATGTGTTTCATGTCTCACAACTCAAGAAGTGTCTCCGAGTGCCCGAACATGTGGTGGAAGTTGAAGGTGTTGAGTTAGAACCTGATCTGTCGTACTCTGAGTATCCCGTTCGCGTGTTGGACCACAAGGACCGTGTCACCCGAAGAACTACTACAAGATGGTACAAGATCCAGTGGAACCAACACTCTGAAGAAGAAGCCACCTGGGAATCCGAAGACTTCTTGGCGAAGAACTATCCCGACTTTCTCAATACTCTGTAGATGTAAGGTTTTCCCCTCGTTCTTTTTAAGACGCAGAATCTCGGGGCGAGATTCGTTTTAGGGGGGAGGGTTGTAACACCTCTCGTGTTTAATCTGTAATTAACCTGACATGTCATCATCTTCAGTCATAATCATCCTTGTCATGCATTATGTTTGCCTTAATTCTTGTTGCTTTTTGTTCCCTTTTGTGTGTATCAATCCCTTTTTCAAAAACCCTAAAAGCCCTAACCTTCCTATAAGGGCAAAATGGTAATTTCACCTCTGTGCCTAGCTTTGTGTAATTCTTGTTCAATTTGATGTCTTGAAGTTTTGTTGTGTTATTCAAAAATCAAAATAAAAATCAGATTTCAAATTCCTTTTGAAAAACCCTGAATTCCAAACCCTGGATTTTATCCCTCTTTTTGTAATTCAAAAATTATTCAAAATTTGGAGTTGGTTCAAAAAGCAAAGTTGTAGATCTGGTCAAGAGAAACAACTTTGGTATTTACAAATTTTCAAGTTTCTGTACAAAGTTTGAAGTAATTCCAAATTCATTCAAACTCCAGATTTTGTCCCCTTTTCGGTTTTCAAAATTATCTCAAAAACTTTTGAGTTTCAGAAAAAGTTTATGTTGACAAAGTTGTAGGTCCCAAAGTTTTGAGCAACTTTGGTGTTTTGAGTTTTCCTTGTCCAGTTCTTCTTTTGGGAGTTATTTCTAAAATTTCAAAAAAAAAAAGGGGAATAGGTGTCATCTCTGTGTCGATCTGTTGCAAGGGGGCCCCGGCCAATGGCGGCGCAGCGCCGCCCACGAGCCCGGCTGACCCGCGCCCGTGCCGCGCGCGGCCAAGCGCTGGCGCTCGTTTTCGTCTCGGCCCCTACCTACGCCTGCCTTCGCCGTTCCCTACCCCTCCCTCTTCCCCTACGGCCGCGGACAGCGGGCAGCTGCCGGCCGCCGGCAAGCCGCCCCGCCGCGCGCGAGCTCCCGCCCATGCCGAGCCGCCCTACCCTGCTCCCTACCTCCTTTAGTGTTGCGCGAGTGCTCTCACCCCTCACCCGGACCCCCCCCCCCCCCCCCCCCCCGCTCCATCCCGCGGCTATAAGTAGCCGCCGAGTTCCGCCATTGCCGCCACCACGGCGCCCCGAGCCACCAGACAACCCCAGCGCCCCCGAGCCCTCCACCGCCTTCGCCTTGAGCTGCTCCACCTTCCGGAGCAACCAATTTCACCCCTCCGCCCCTCCTTTCGCCGGCGCGAATGGTTCTTCCTCAACTCCGGCGAACGGCCTCACCTCGGTAAGGAGAGAAATTCGCCGCCGTGAGTGTTCCTCCCGTCCCTCCGACCCCCGCCCTCTCTTCCTCATCTTGGTGCGCTCCTAACCGCTCCTCGGCGATCTCTTTTGGTGGACAGAGCCGCCGGCACGCCGCTCGCCGCCGAGAGATTTCCGCCGAAGCACCGCCAACGTCGAGCTCCCTCCTTCGACCCTTGTTCCGCCCCGCCGAGTCCTGCCTCCGACCCGTGGTAAGCACTCAAAGTCCCCGGTCTCTGCTTTCACGGCGCAAAGCTCGAGCCAGGCCTCGAGCGGATACGCGTTCACCGTTAGCTCGAGCCAGGCCTCGAGCACACGTTTCCCGTCTCGCTTGAGCCAGGCCTCGAGCGGACACACTCACCACTTCGCTCGAGCCAGGCCTCGAAGCGAACACACACCCTCCACTTCGCCCGAGCCAAGCCTCGAATGAACCCGCGTTTCCGTCTCGCCCGAGCCTCCCAGCCAGGCCTCGGACGGACGATTGTTTCCGTCTCGCCCGAGCCTCCCAGCCAGGCCTCGGACGGACGATTGTTTCCGTCTCGCCCGAGCCTCCCAGCCAGGCCTCGGACGGACGATTGTTTCCGTCTCGCTCGAGCCTCCCAGCCAGGCCTCGGACGGACGATTGTTTCTGTCTCGCCCGAGCCTCCCAGCCAGGCCTCGGACGGACGATTGTTTCCGTCTCGCCCGAGCCTCCCAGCCAGGCCTCGGACGGACGATCGTTTTCGTCTCGCCCGAGCCTCCGCGTCAGGCCGCGGGCAACATAGTCTTCTGTTTTCTCTTTTTTGTGAGCTTCCTATGCCATGTTTAGTCTCTGGTGAAATTTTGATGTCTTTTGGAACAAGTTGATTTTTGAGCATTTATTTTAATTGTTAAATAGTGCCTTTTGTTAATTAATGTCTGATTTTATTTGAGCACCTTAATGATCTCTAAAAAGTATGAAATTTGTTTTGTCATCTATTTATACCATAATAAACTTATGAGATTAATTTGGTAATTTTTGGAGCAACTGCATAAAATAACCTTTTTAAATAATTAAGAAAAATAAAAAAAAGTGATTAGGGTTCATGTTGAATGCCCTGTGATGTGAATTTTGGATTGTTTGCTGTCCATAGAGCCCCACCCATCTGGTCTATGATGATTGTGATGCCATGCAATGATTTGTGTTTAGGTCGGGTAAGTGATGCTTAACAAGTTGGATTAATCTTGCTTAGGGGTACCGATAAGTAAACTTTGTGTCTATACTAGGAGTTACTTACGCGTTGGAAAGTTGTACTCTAGAATCAGTGGGATTGTCCTGTGCTTTATCGTTCATGCCAGCATCCTCATAAGCATACATCATTGCATCCGTATAGTGACCGAAGAAGAAGGCATCAAAGTCGAGGCCGCCGCTGACGAACCTACCTCCGAGGCGACCCCGAGCTCCGACACCTGCACCACCAACCCCGAACCTGTCCTTTCTGCTCTTCAAGGCAAGCCCCGGTGCATTTAGCCTTTCCTTGCTTTTATAAAAGTTTTACTTAAATGCTTTTGAGTTAAATTACTGCATTAGGTGATAGGAGTTGTGTGATGGCCTCTTACCTGCACTTTACCTCCACCAAAGATCCCCTACCCTGGTTAAAAACTATTTGCAAAATGCTTAGCATTGCTATACAATAGATTTGCGATAAAAATGCCAATTTCAAAAGTGTGATCACTTAAAGAACTTTTATGGGAATTTGGCTTTACTCCCCGGCCATTGACTTGGTATCTGATCCGTACCTTGTCAATTACGAGGAGAGATTGTCCGAGCGTAAGGTGCCGTCATGCTGAAGTCCGGGACTCAACAGTTGACACCGACCGGGACAGGGTTGAAAAACTGACGGGACTATTACGCTTGGGTGAGATATAACCAAGGTATAGTTCTGGCTGGAAAATTAGGGACCATCCATATGGGGGCCTGCTGGTCAAGACTTGTAACTATTCACATACTTCGGAAAGCTCTGGCTTCGAGAAATCCTTGATTGGGACCGACAACCGCGCACTGGGAGTGGAGAGATGGCGGAAGTAGCATGTACCCACGTGGTCGTCGTACCTGGAAAGGAGTGGTGTACTGTACTTCCGGGTAGCGTAGCACCGGTCCAATCTTGGAGGAATCGTGGTAGACGGGTTGGCCTATGCAAGCTTGGGTGCTACATATGCCGTGTGAATAGGGATCCTCAGCTGAGTATTATTTATCCGGATTAACGTTGCTCCTCGGTTATGGAGACTTGGTCACTGACTGTCAACGGAGAGTGGTTCTCAACTAGGTATGTTTTTTTTTTGAAAGGTAAAATGAATCGTGAACAATGAAGAATTGAGAAATACTGGAATTTTTCCAAAAATAAAACAAGGATTTCAAAATGCTTTTTTCTGCAAAATACTTGATCTTGCTTAAGCCTTACCTTGACTTTCCTAAGCCTCTCATCCCTGAGTCTTTTCCCTTTCCTTTAGTCGGGTAAGTCTTGTTGAGTACCCTAGTACTCAGGGTTTGTTACCCCCTGTTGCAGGTATGCCTGAGTATCCGATGTGTCTTGCACCCTGCTGCATGACCTTCATTCAGGAGGAGGCCAATGAGGCCGAAGAATAGATGTGCACCCTCGGGCTGGGTGAAGTATCTTTATATTGTTGTATTCCGCTACGTTGTCTACTTTGAACTACCAGAACATGGTCTGTAATAACCGCATTTCTTTAAGTTTATTTGGAACCCCAGTTTGTAAAACTATTGTTATTTAAATCTTCCGCTCTTTATTCCGCTGTTATTTGTGAAAGTATCAAATGCTGTAACCGAAAGGTGAGTGATCCTGTGGACATTGGGTGCTAATGTAGCCCGGTGACGAACAGCCTTAATCACGTGGAACATAAGTTCGGCTGTCAGAGGTTGACAGGGACATGTGGGCCATGGGATTAGGACCGTTCCGTCACACTAGTTCATGATAGTTTAGATATAATTGATATGACTAAGACATTAATTACTATATTCTTAATTATACTGCTTATAGTTTGCTTTGATTATATATTTGGCATAGATAGATTACCATCATGTTTATACTCATGTTCGTATAGCGCTCATCTTAATGTACATCGGATGGGTGATAAATGCTGTGTAGGTGTGGTGCCTATACACTATTTATCTGCAAATGCGTCCTATGTTCCGAATAGAGTGGTAGATCGCGGGTGTGACAGGCCTGTTGAGTCCTTTGTATTCCACCTCCCGAATGTAGTGTTCAGTATGGCTCAGTTAACTCATGGTTTAGGGGTTACTCTGTTTGGCACCTTTACTATGGAGTTGCCTCTTGAATATGAATATGGGATAACCTAGCCAATGATTGCCAAATATAATTGCACTAATCAATGTATATTATGGCTTATAATTAGAATAGCTTAGGACTACTTCTTTATAATGTCTATTCTAATCCGCATGCCTTGTCTAAGTTGAAATGCTCTAAGGACTATCATAGATTAATCTTTTATCTTTTATAGTGTACCTCATTATTGTGACTGATCCCTATTTAGGATAAAGGAGTGTGTTCCTACTTTATTCTCAATTCTCCTATCACATGTGTAGAGTAGCTCTTGTCCTTATTTATTTCACTCCATTCCTAGTGCTAAATATAAATAACGATACTTGGAACATCTCTGGGTAAAATGCTGCTACAACGGGTGTATTTATCTGTGCGCTTGCGGGTAAATATTTATCTTTAGAGTCAGTGCCATGATATAATCACATTGTTAGTTTCATGTTGGGGATGACAACTTGACGTTAAGTGATGCTAGTAGTGTCCCATACACTTCTTAGTGCCTTCACTAGGTTATTGTTTATGAAGTATATTTTAGAGTGATTCCATTAAGGAGTGTCAACAGAAGCTAAAAGCATGCATGTATCTGAACAGATCTATGAACACTCATCACTCGTGTAACCTTAACCAAGCTCGGCAATCTAGCCGAGTTGGGGTCCATGAGGAAGGAACATACAAAACAAGCACGATTAATCCAATCTAAAACCTGCATCTGCCACACGATACCTAGTTTTATCAAAGCCTAACCATAATTGACATGCATGAACCCACAACATGTAACAATCTAGATTGAAAGTCAATTCGGCCATCACGATCTTGCGATTATTGGGTCGCAAGTGAACTTGTGAAACAAGGCCGAACAAGGATCAATCTAGATTGTGAAGGACCGAATTGGCGACCAGGGGGGGTGAATGGGAGCCTCAAATTTCTTCTCGAGAAATGATGGCCCTTGTCCCAGAAAATCACCACAAAAACGAAGACTCAAACAACCGGTGAGTTCACGACCTACGAATAGGTGGATACCCTAGGAGATGTCCTAGAGGTACAGCAGAACTACCAAAGAACCCCCAAAATGAAGCACCAAAGCAACGAGGCAAAACTGCACAAGCAAGCTCCTAGAACAATCGAACTTCCGATAACGGAACACCCCACTCCTATGGAGAAGAGGAAAGTGTTCCACCAAAACTACTTAGGCCAACTAGTGGCAAAAGCACCTTGGAAAGATTCTTATTAAGTTAGGAAACTAACACAACAGACGGATCTCAAATCGGAGCTCGAACGCAAAAGATACTGCCGCTAGAACAAACAAAACTCCGAAAGCGGAACACTTAACTCCTATGTAGAAGAAGGAAGTGTCCGACCAAAAATACTTTGACCAATGGTGGCAAAAGTACTTTGGAATGATCCTTAAGAAGTTAGGAAACCAACGCAACAAACAGATCATAAATCGGAGCTCGTATGCAAAAGATACGGACGAAATCAGCAAAACTGTGCAGTCGCGGACTGTCCGCTAGTGAACCGCGGACTGTCCGCTATTGAACCCCGGACAGTCCGGGAATGAGTCCCGGACAATCCGCCGTTCAAAAATGAAAACAGCGACCTTGCTGCCCGTGAACAGCCCCGACCCCCGGACAGTCCGGGGATAAGTCCTGGACAGTCCGGGAATGCCCAGAAAGGCTAAAAACAGCCCGTATCAAACTCAAATTCGATTGGAACTCAACCAAATCGAACGGGGCTGCAACCAAACTTCTCCCAAGTGTCCTTCTACGAGTTTGGAAGCTAATCCTAGGATATCATCGCTTCAATCCAACTAATCCATGAGAAATCCGAAGAACACTAGAAAAGGGGAAAGAACGAAGAACAAACGCGATTTCGACCCGATTTATGTGCTCGTGAGGTTAGAGGGGAAATCCTTCAGTGGAAATAAGGAGCTCACGACATAGAACAATTTGATTCAAACGGAATCGCAAATCATCGCTCGGAGAGGGAGAACGAGGCAAATCTCCGAGAAGGGAAAAACGAAAACGCGAAGAACAAAAACGTGATTCGATCCAAATTGCAGCCAACAAAGAGGAGGGGCGAAATTGATCCTTGGACTGCTACTAGATGAAGAATTGTGTAGTCGGGTTACAAGCCACTCCTCGCAACACAAAGCGTGGATGGCAAAAAGCTCAAGAACAAGAGCCGGTCTCTCCTCTCACCCTAGCCTCCTCTCACCTAAACAAAATGAGAGTGACACCTCCAAGGATGGGCTGCCCTAACCAGCCCCCTTCATATATATAGGCGCATGTCCGAAGACCAAAACGCCCTAACATGAAGCACTCAACCCAAATACCCCCTAGGGGTAAAACCGTCTAGACTTGACAGTTTCCATCCGACGGCCACGCGCCTTCTCATCCTTGGCTTCGTCTCGACGCAAGCTCCAGGATGCCGCCACGTGCCGCCACCGTCGACCACCGCGCCTTCTCGTGGATAGCTTAGCCATCGCGTCAGCCTCTTCACGCCGCCACGCGTCGACCGTCCTTTTGGACCTACCCCCGGTTTTGAGGCCCAAACCGGGAAACCTGCCAGCCCAGGTTTTGAGGCCCAAACCTGGAAACTGTCCACCCGAGTTTTGAGGCCCAAACTCAGAAACCCGCGAGCCCAGGTTTTGAGGCTCAAACCTGGAAACCGTCCACGCCGAGTTTTGAGGCCCAAACTCGGAAACCAGCCTCCCCGAGTTTTGAGGCCCAAACTCAGAAACCGTCGAGGGTAGCTTTTTGAGGCTTAGCTACCGAACCCGCGCCGTAGATGGGATGTGGTTCGCACACCCCGACCACCGGCACTGATGCCGATGCATGTCCAGCCTCCACAACAGGCACAACGCCTTCACCATCCTTCTTGACTCGGCCGACGGCACTTGCGCCGCACGAAAGCCCGTGTCCGACCTCCCGCCAAGTGCCACAACGCCATCGTCTTCCTCCCGACTCGGCCGATGCATCGCACATCCCCATGTGCTCTCGCTCGCCGATGCCACGTGCCAGCTACCACAGCTGGTCCTCTGGCCCTCTGGTCCATCAGTCCAAGCCTCACGTCCGCCCTTCACCACTCTGGGTACATCGGCATGGCACGTCCGCCGCACGGCACGCCCATCCTTCACCGCTCCCGGTCCGTTGGCACGACACGTCTCTACTTGACCTTCACCTCGCCATCGACCACTGTATCCGAGCTCAACACCTGCACATCAACACAGCCAATAGACACATATTGCACACGCACAGCAACACAGGAACACACCACAACTCAACACCACCGGTTAGTCATAAACATTAAGCGCATAGCAAATAATGACTCAACCGGGTAAAGGCCTCAAACCTTCCTCACAAAGTCAATCATTCATCATATATATTCTCAATCTCCCCCTTGATGAATGCATTGACTAAAAATAAAACCACAAAGGAAGGGTTTGAAGGCAAGCCTCATTCAAGTGCCCAAAAGCCAAGCAAAAGCAAACACAAGGCCACTTGAGATGAGGAAGGATCATGAAAACTCAAATAAAAGCTCTCGGTCCCGAAAGGAACGCGAAAAGCCGGCAAAGCCTCCACACAATCGAAGAGTCATGATAAAACAAGAGTTTCATGAAATCCCAAAAGGTACTCGAAAACCAATCTCAAATAAATTGTCAAACAATCATCACAAAAGAAACCAAGGTACTTATCCACTTGGGTTCACATGGGTCGAGATTTCTCCCCCTTTTTCTCTTTATCTTTCTCCCGCTTGATGATTGAATTGACAAAAACTAGGCACAAGAGATGGTTTGAGATACAAAAACCGAAAACTTGGTCCCCAAAGACATGGGCAACGGCTCAACGCAACCAAGCAAAGGATCGGAGCAATAACTCATCAAAGAGCAAAACTCGATCACATAGAGCAAAAGACTTGGTTCCCAAAGACATGGGCAATGGCTCGACGCAACCAAGTCAAAAATGAGCTAGCCCTCAAGAAAAGGCAGAAAATGGCTCAACACCACTAGCTCAAGGCTCGATACCAATTGAGGCTGAAACAATGCATTAGAATGCAAAACTGCTAGTCCCTCAAGATAGAGGCACAGAGGCTCAACACAACTAGCAGACTCGATATCAATCACAAACAACCAAAAATTGGTGAAGACAGCTAGTTCCTCAAGATAGAGGCAAAAGTGGGTCGACACAACTAGCTGAAGGCTCCATAC
This sequence comes from Coix lacryma-jobi var. lacryma-jobi, assembly GCA_009763385.1. Taxonomy (NCBI): domain Eukaryota; kingdom Viridiplantae; phylum Streptophyta; class Magnoliopsida; order Poales; family Poaceae; genus Coix; species Coix lacryma-jobi. The sequence goes on along the minus strand of CM019830.1, from coordinate 118,425,663 downwards.
AAATCGAAAATACCAAGCAAGAACTGCTAGTCCCTCAAGACAGAGGCAAAACGGCTCAACACGACTAGCAGGCTCGATACCAACTGAGAAAACCACAAGGAGAAGCTCAAAATCAATTGGAGCACAAACACTCAGAGCACTCGGAGAAGCAACAAAGCAAAAGCGACTCCCCTTGAAAGCAAGCCTATATACAAAAGCTATGCAACAAAGCTCATGACACCAATTGCATTCCATACCAAAAGATGGATACCAATTGAAACACATAAAAGAGCTATACCAATTGAAGAAGGACATAAAAGACTAAACTCCCCCTAGGTCAAAGCTCTCCCCAAAATGCATGACTCTCCCCTTTGTGCCAACACTCAAGCTCCCCCTTGCAAACAGCTTCTCCCCCTTGACAAAAGGGAACATGCTAAGGGGTTTTGACATTTTTCACAAAGTTGACACAAACACAAGACAAGACATTAATCAAAAGCATATGGGGGCGATGAAAAGCACTGAAAGTGACCACAAAGTGTATCGGAGCTGGGGGTATGTACACTAAGCTAAAAATGCATGATATGCACAATGCAACAGCTTCAAGTGTATAGCAATCAGAATGAAAAGATGCTCAAAAGGGTGCTGCCCTAAAACTTCAGCAACCAATACAAATGCTAGCAAAGGCTCAAACTGATCAAATGAATACGAAATATGAACAATTAAGCATATGAGCAGTTTTAAGCCATTCAAAAGCAGTTCACCACTAAAATAGCACTTAGCATGAACAGACAGGAAATCAATCAAGTGCTAACTCAAGTATAAAAGGTGAACTACCCCTAGCAAAGTTCAATCATCATGCCATAAAAAGAAGCAAAAACTTGTGTTATTTTCAAATTTAATCAGAGATTGCAGCGGTATTAACACAAGTTCAAATTAAGGCATGTGATTGCGAGAGGTTAAAAGCATGGTCATTGCCTAACTTTTCAACCAGGCTAAGCCTATGCAAGAAAAGCAGTCAGAAGCTTAAAACGCCGGTTTCGGTCTTACACTACATGGCTCAAGTTTAACTCAAAAGTGCAATGAGAAACAGTCTCGATACCGTGAGGTGCTGACACATGCAATCCCATCTCGATCTTTTCATTTCACTAGACTTGGATCAAATTTTAAGCGTAGGGTAAATATGAACAATCCAAGCAAGTGAATGACTCAGTGCAGGAGACATAGCAACCTAGCATACAAAAGATAGCACAAGTGATCTCAACACATCCTACCCATGCTAGTTGCCAATCTCAATGGTGAACAAATTAAAAATTTCATAGTTGATTAGTCAAGTTCACCATTTGCCAAAAATAGCTTAGCTCATAACATGTATTAAGTGATCCAAAAGAGCCTAAGCTACAAGCATCATCATGAATAAACAGGGCATACCATAAAGAGCATAATCTCATTTTCATTGCTCTAAACATGAAGCTCTAAAATGCACTAGAATACATGATGAAATGCATGCAAAAGCTAGTCTATGAAAGACAAAGCAAAACTAGCCTAAAAAGAAAAACCCAAAACAAAAGGGTATCGGAGAAGTCCAACTAAGATACAACAAGCAAAATGCTTCCCCAACTAAAAGGGAAACACACACCAAACTCACAAATAAAGAGCCAAGAAATGCTCAAGCGACAGCCAGCAAAATCCACATCGAAAAGACCACACAACAGAAAGGGGTCAGAGAAGAAGAGTGCCAGAAACCGAACTCAAAAGTGTGTCGGGGTACCTCATGATACGCATGACCGCCTGCTGGTGTGATACTCGAGGGGACGCCTGAATCTGCTGAAATCTTCGGGGCACCTGCCTCGCCGAAGTCGTCTCCCCCTCGCCTGATGTTGTCGCTCCCACAGGTGCTGCTAGTGCTCGCTGGAGAGCTGCTCAAACGGAACCCCAAGTCGTGGAAGAAGTGCAATCGGGTCCATGAGCCGAAATGCTCTCTCCAGGCTCCTGTTCTCCTGCACACTCAAAAGCAGAAGAAAACACAAGGCATTGTCTCGTCTAGTGTGACCTCAAGGTCTCCACAAAAACGGTTAGTCACATAATAAGCATAAGGTGAACTCTCAACAAAAAGAGATCTACCTATGAATGATACCGCAAGGAGATCTGAACTCAACCTAGTCAAGACTACCATGCAACAGGATAGAGCACTGTATAGCAAAATGCAGCCTAAAGACATGATCAACCCAATCACAGCCTAAACCTCAACACATGTTACAACACAAGATAATGATAGCAATAGATCCAAAAGCATGTAACATAATAAAATTGAGGAAGGACTAGTGCTCAAACTAATCATATCAACAGGGTACATGTCGCTACACAAAACTAGCACCTGAAAAGTGATACCTAATGAACACCATACCTCTACAAGTAAAGCTCATGGTGAAGAATGGTAAAACATGGCATAATGTTCATAAGAATCACCAACTAGCAAGAAAAGTGGATTAACCACCAAAGCTATACACAAAGCTAGCATGACATGATATACAAGAGATAGCACATGCTAGACTAAATGAAACATGACACAAAAGAAAAAATGTACATGCAAGGACTATACAAGTGAGCACATGAAGAACCATCTCATACCACATGACATAAATCATGGATGTACAGGGTATGAGTGTATAAGAAAGCTCACCAGATAACAAAAAGCCTCTTTGGAGGCAAATCTAAGCGGGATGCAGAGAACCATCAAAACTTGATCACATCTAAAAGACCAAGTTCCATTCGGCGCATGTTCTCCACCCCGCGTCCTCATATCTACACACAAGAAGACAAAGTAAGCCGAGTCTTGGATCCCGAAGGGTTAGCAAGCATGTACTTGGGAACCCAAGACTTGGTCACAAATCTCAACTTATCTTGTGGGTTAGCATGATGCAAATGTTGGTTCAGATGCAATTGTGAAACACCCTTGGAAGCATTCCTCAAAAGGACAACTCGAGGAGAAGAACGAGTCGTACCACGTGAAAAGAGGCAAGCATCTTCCAAGGTTTTTGTAGAAGAACCAATAGAAAGCACCATGAATAGCATGACGTGGACCAAGAGAAGAAGCACTAGAGGCATGTCCACGACCATGATCTATCCCACTAGAAAAGGAGTCATAAAACCCATCTACAAAGAGGGGCTTCTTACTAGGAGCACAAGCGTTCATGCCATGAGAAGGGCTATGAACAACCATCTTCCTAGAAGAGCGAGCTTGGCGCAAACGTTTGGCACGCCGATAGCAAAAGCTTTCTTGATGCCCATCTTTCTCACAAAAAGAGCAATGGTACAAAGGCCTACTGGAAGGCACACCATTCTCCAACAAGTGAGAAGTCCCTTGGGACTTAGAACAAGAAGCATCAACGTTCAACTTGGTGCCAACACTAGGAGCACACATGCCATGGGAAAGGCTACGCGGCTTCCTAAAAGCCTTAGCTCGAATTCGTCGCTCGTGTTTGACACGGCGGAAACAAAAATTGAATGAGTGTCCATCCTTCTTGCAAAAAGTGCAATGGAAAACCGGAATGGGAGCATGAGTCCCAAAAATATGAGAAGCACCCTTATCAAGAGAAGTCCCTTGGACATCACTCAAAGAAACAACAAGGTTAGGAGTAGCTATGAAAGAGCTATCCGAAACCTTGGCACAAGTGCTATCGTCAAAAGACTCACACGCAAAGATGCAGACATGGAAACATCAACATCGGAGTTGGAAGAAATGCGTGACTCAAACGACTTAGCACAAAGGCTCTTGCATCTTTTGGTCAAAACCTCATTTTTAAACATGAGGCGGTCACAAGTACCACAAGGAGTGTTTCTCAAGTTTTCCATCTCCTCTCTAATGCACTCAGCATATGTGGTACGCAAGAGTTCATTTTCTTTTTCAAGGTTGGCACTCATATCATTGTGCTCAACCAACTTGGCGCTCATATCATCGCGCAAAAGCTTCAAAGCCAAAACTTCTTTTTCTAAATCAATGCAAGATGTGCAAATGAAATCGGTGGAAGAAACATCATCATTCACATCAAGCAATGAATCATGATTAGCACAAGAAGTAAGGCAAGCATTCTTATTCACAGAGCTTGAGCAACAAGGCTTAGAATTTATCTCATCAATTTCAGCCCTAGCATGCTTTAGTTCATCTACACATGTGGTGTGAGTCAATTTTAGTTCTTTAATTTCAGCATGCAAAGACTCACAAGAAACACATGGTAACAAAGCATTTGACTTAAGCAAGGCTAATTCAGTTTTAGCACAATCAGGGTCCTTACCCAAGTCAATGCAAACTAGACATGGTTTGGAAGCATTGGATGTCAACATGTCATTTTCAGATTTTAAGCTAGCAAGGGAAAAGCATAGCTCATCATTCTTCCTAACCATGTCGCTACAAGAGGTGCAAGGTGAAGATGCACTAGACTTCCAATGAAAAAGACCATTTTTTAGCCTAGTGATGGAGCAATTCAACTTCTCAATTTTATTACGCAAGGTATCACAGTGTTCATCAAGTCTATCATTATACTCATCACAAATATTAAAACGTTGGGACAAAATCCCAAGGCTAGCGACAAGTGTACCTTTCTTGGTCTTGCCAAGTTCGCGTATAATATCCTCGTTTGAGTGCTCATCATCCCTGAGGAAGTCCAACAAATCATCCACCTCGCGTTCCACCTTATCAATTGCATGTCCATCAAACAAACCTGTGGACAAAGACACGCTAGAAGAAGAAGCTGGTGCCATTTCTAAAAGCACTGTTAGTGTTAGCCAAACAATAGCTCAACACCTCGACAAACAAAGTCGGAAGCAAAATCGCTCTCAAAGGTCGCCTTCGCGGATCCGGAACCGGTTAAGGTACAGAGATCCTTAACTGGCTCTGATACCAATTGAAGGACCGAATTGGCAACCAGAGGGGGGGGGGGGTGAATGGGAGCCTCAAATTTCTTCTCGAGAAATGATGGCCCTTGTCCCAGAAAATCACCCCAAAAACGAAGACTCAAACAACCAGTGAGTTCATGACCTACAAATAGGTGGATACCCTAGGATATGTCCTAGAGGTACAGTGGAACTACCGAAGAACCCCCAAAATGAAGCACCAAAGCAACGGGGCAAAACTGCACAAGCAAGCTCCTAGAACAATAGAACTTCCGATAACGGAACACCCCACTCCTATGGAGAAGAGGAAAGTGTTCCACCAAAACTACTTAGGCCAACTAGTGGAAAAATCACCTTGGAAATATCCTTATTAAGTTAGGAAACTAACACAACAGACAGATCTCAAATCGGAGCTCGAACGCAAAAGATACGGCCGCTAGAACAAACGAAACTCCGAAAGCGGAACACTTAACTCCTATGTAGAAGAAGGAAGTATACGACCAAAAATACTTTGACCAATGGTGGCAAAAGTACTTTGGAATGATTCTTAAGAAGTTAGGAAACCAACGCAACAAACGGATCACAAATCGGAGCTCGTATGCAAAAGATACGGACGAAATCAGCAAAACTGTGCAGTCACGGACTGTCCGCTAGTGAACCGCGAAGTGTCCGCTATTGAACCCCGGACAGTCCGGGAATGAGTCCCGGACAGTCAGCCGTTCAAAAAAGAAAACTACGACCTTGCTGCCCTTGAACAGCCCCGACCCCTGGACAGTCTGGGGATGAGTCCCGGACAGTCCGGGAATGCCCAGAAAGGCTAAAAACAGCCCGTATCAAACTCAAATTCGATTGGAACTCAACCAAATCGAACGGGGCTGCAACCAAACTTCTCCCAAGTGTTCTTCTACGTGTTTGGAAGCTAATCCTAGGATATCATCGCTTCAATCCAACTAATCCATGAGAAATCCAAAGAACACTAGAAAAGGGGAAAGAACGAAGAACAAACGCGATTTCCACACGATCTATGTGCTCGTGAGGTTAGAGGGGAAATCCTTCGGTGGAAATAAGCAGCTCACGACATAGAACAATTTGATTCAAACGGAATCACAAATCATTGCTCGGAGAGGGAGAACGAGACAAATCTCCGAGAAGGGAAAAATGAAAACGCGAAGAACAAAAACGTGATTCGATCCAAATTGCACCAATAAAGAGGAGGGGCGAAATTGATCCTTGGATTGCTACTAGATGAAGAATTGTGTAGCACTATGTGTCGGGTTACAAGCCACTCCTCGCAACACAAAGCGTGGATGGCAAAAAGCTCAAGAACAAGAGCCGGTCTCTCCTCTCACCCTAGCCTCCTCTCACCTAAACAAAATGAGAGTGACACCTCCAAGGATGGGTTGCCCTAACCAGCCCCCTTCATATATCTAGGCGCATGTCCGAAGACCAAAATGCCCTCACATGAAGCACTCAACCCAAATACCCCCTAGGGGTAAAACCGTCCAGACTTGACAGTTTCCATCCGATGGCCACGCGCCTTCTCATCCTTGGGCTTCGCCTCGACGCAAGCTCCAGGATGCCGCCACGTGCCGCCACCGTCGACCACCGCACCTTCTCGTGGATAGCTTAGCCGCCACGCCAGCCTCTCCACGCCGCCACGCGTCGACCGTCCTTTTGGACCTTCCCCCGGTTTTGAGGCCCAAACCGGGAAACCTGCCAGCCCAGGTTTTGAGGCCCAAACCTGGAAACCGTCCACCCGAGTTTTGAGGCCCAAACTCGGAAACCCGCGAGCCCAGATTTTGAGGCCCAAACCTGGAAACCGTCCATGCCGAGTTTTGAGGCCCAAACTCGGAAACCGGCCTCCCCGAGTTTTGAGGCCCAAACTCGGAAACCGTCAAGGGTAGCTTTTTGAGGCTTAGCTACCGAACCCGCGCCGTAGACGGGATGTGGTTCGCACACCCCGACCACCGGCACCGATGCCGATGCATGTCCAGCCTCCACGCCGGGCACAACGCCTTCGCCATCCTTCTTGACTCGGCTGACGACACTTGCGCCGCACGCAAGCCCGTGTCCGACCTCCCGCCAAGTGCCACGACGCCATCGTCTTCCTCCCGACTCGGCTGATGCATCGCACATCCCCATGTGCTCTCGCTCGCCGATGCCACGTGTCAGCTACCACAGCTGGTCCTCTGGCCCTCTGGTCCATCAGTCCAAGCCTCACGTCTGCCCTTCACCGCTCTGGGTACATTGGCATGACACGTCCGCCGCACGGCACGCCCATCCTTCACCGCTCCCGGTCCGTCGGCACGACACGTCTCTACTTGACCTTCACCTCGCCATCGACCACTGTATCCGAGCTCAACACCTGCACATCAACACAGCCAAGAGACACATGGTGCACATGCACACCAACACACGAACACACCACAACTCAACACCACCGGTTAGTCATAAACATTAAGCGCATAGCAAATAATGACTCAACCGGGTAAAGGCCTCAAACCTTCCTCACAAAGTCAATCATTCATCATATATATTCTCAGATTGGGTAAAAGAGTGTTATAAAATTAAATAAACAATACAACACATGATAACTTAATGAATCTACTAGATCTTGCCAAATCTAGTAGGGCCGATAACTACCTCGCTTTTGCTAAACATATGAATAAACACCTGCCGCACGGTATCTACCCATAAGTAAAGCATAAGCAAAGACCTCTTAATTGCTAACAAGGATCCGCCACATGACCATTGAAAACAGAGAAGTCTACTTGCATCATATCTAAATCCACCGCATGATACTAGACATGATAACAAGGTTGTCGGGACTAACAGAGGTCGACGGATCGATGATTCGTCTCGAAGAACTCGACGACACGACTAATGACTCGAAGATGGCACGGGGCCGGTTTGTATTGATATGGTTTTGAACAGATTTACAATGGCCAGGGGTTTATATTTATACACTGGGCTAATAAGAGTCCTGAAGGGACTTGTCATCTAAACAAAAGGAAAATATTAAAATGCATGGACTTTATCTTCCCTTGCGTAAAGACCTTGCTAATAAAGCTTCCTCCTAGTTTATCGGATTTGCACACGTGATTGGTTTGGACTCCTCCTGGTGCGTCACATGCAAAGTAATCCAACGCCTGTGCTAATACTTTATTTCTTTATTCCATATCTTATTCTCTATACGCGTAGACCGATTAATCAGGCGAACACTTGACTTTGCCTTAGGACTCCACCAATACGTACTACAGCTCTGTTGGCTCCATCTGCTTCATCAGCTGATCTCCTTCAGTTGGACATGCCATCTTCTCGGAAGATTTTGCTGATCAAAATCCGGTGTCAACAAACTCCATACCATCCACCAAAATATATAGTATCCTCATCCTTATGCGGAGGTGCCAGAACATTTCGTTCCGCCAACAAAACACCGTGAACACGGCCGCACAATTCTGGTCAATTTCATTTCATACATTCTCAAGTCACCTTCCAGCCATTTCGAATCAAATAAACAATTCTGATCGTAGCAAATAATAATTCCGAGTAGGCAAATTTAACTGCTGAATGTTGGGCCGGGTTCTGCAAATATTAGGCCTCATAAGGATGATATGCTTAGTTTGCTTTTCACGTTTGTCCTTCATTTGATTTTATAGCGGGAGAAAAAGAACTATACATAAAAAAAAAGAACAACAGAATGTATATATCTATTTTGTTTTATCGTTTCTATAAAATTTTATCATGATTTATTTTATGATTATGTCTTATCCATAATAAAAGTTAATACTGCCACAATGTCGTACACATATCAAATTAAAATACAAAGCACATAAATATTTAGATGACGTAATGTACCGTTACTTCATACTATCTAATGTTAAATATTAAGTTCTGTGATTTTTTGGACACCCCTAAGAACACGTAACTATTATAGGTAATGGCTTGTTTCAGGCTGGCCATGATTTAATTCATCGGCACGACTGCTTTCCAACGCACGTCCAGTAGCCAGTCAAAGAACCACCCATAGCATGTTGTTCCAGTTTCCATCCTGTATCTCCATTCCTCGACACAGGCATCTGACCATGCTGCATCCGACCATAGCCCAATGGCCTTCACCTTGCCGTCGGCTGCCCCTCCGCCGTCGGCACCGGCATCGGCCCCAACTTCGCCCGCCTCCCCCTCCTCTACTCCTCCTCCTCCCCGACCCCATCCCCTGACAGCCAGATGTAGTTGCACCGGCCAGCGCGCCAACAACCCTAGATGAACTTTGACCAAGTAGTTCACGCGATTCGGGCTATTTTGCAAAGCTGGAAGCCCGATTTTTGTAGAACACGAAAGTCTGGAATCCAACGCAAAAGCAACATTACGGAACGGGAACTAACCAAAGAAACCGCGGACGAAAAAGCGCTGACAGGTCACTAACCGAACTCTGGGAGTGACCAATTAGTCATGATTGGATGTGTCCGGTCATAGAAAAATAGGTTCTGGATATCTCTGTTTGTGACCGGACTCTGCACAGGGGAGGGTCCGGTCAGAACAGGAACAACATCTGGTCACGTTCACTTGATGTACCGTGACTGAGATGCATCCAGTCATGCTGCCTCAGACGTGTCCTGTCAACTCAGAAGCTCTGTGAGTAGTGACCGGACTCACTCAGCCTGCATTTGGTCGCTACCGAGCAGTGCGTCCGATCAGGTCTGCGCGAACTGGACAATGCGACCTTCAACGACCAGACGGGTCACCCTGACGCCAGCGTCCGGTCACCCAGACACAACACAGTCGTTCACCGAATTGACCCGATCTTTCTCAAATTTTGAGCACTTGGGCTCAAACAATGCACAAGGGATCACAAGCAAGTTAGTGAGCTACTTCCGAACCTAACTGCAAACCAGTGAATCAAAGAAAATTGATGAAGAACAGACAAAGTGAGATCAAAAACAAAATCCACCCAATTTGTGTGTTCGTGAAGAATTACAGAAAATCCTTCAGTGGAAAGATGCCTTCACGATGGTGCACATGATGGTTTAAACGGATTTGCAATCCATCCCTTGAAATGAAAGATCTCACGAAAGAACCGAAGGAAGAAAACAAAGAACACGAACAAAACACGGACACAAAGATTTTAGCAAAATCCACAATGATGAGATAAGTAGATTACAGTCCCTTTTCTGGAATCAAAATACACAGAGAAAAGATTGTCGTCTCTGCAGATCTCAACAACAGCTACAGAGAGAGAGCCTAACAGATGAAAGTCTGGCTAAAAAATAACAACTGAAGAGATGAAGAGGGATGAGGGTGTCATCCATTATTTATAGCATATTACATAATACCCCCTCTACCCTTAGATACATAGAGCAAACTAGCTAGCCCTAGAGGCATTCTAGTCCAACTATGTCAGGATCTCCATAGAAGGTCACATGTCTTCCTCATCGGTCGCTTCACCACAACGCAAGCTCCCAGATACCGCCATGTGCGGTCCCAACTACCACCGCATCTTCTCACCGCTAGCTTCGCCTCGATGCAAGCATCGCGGTGCCGCCACATGTCGTCCCGCTCTACATAGGAACCTTCATCGGGTTTTGAGGCCCAAACCGGTAAACCTGCCATCCTATGTTTTGAGGCCCAAACTCAGAAACTGGGCACCATAGGTTTTCCATCCCAAACCTGGAAAACGTCGGGGTAGTTTTCTGAGGCTCAACTACCAAACCCATACCAAAGTTGGAGCGTGGATCTCACGCCCCATTGCTGACACCGATGTCGGCGCATGTCCAGCCTCTGGCAAGCACGACGCCTTCGCCTTCCTCCCTGACTCGACCGATGACACTTGCATCTCCTATGCAGGCCCGTGTCCGACCTTCGCCAGGTGCCATGATGCCATCGCCTTCTGTCTTGACTCGACCAATGTCATCTTCATACCCATGTACTCTTGCCTGTTGCCACCAAGTGCCAGCTACCACAACTTGTCCCCCAGCCTCCTGGTCCCTCAGTACAAGCCGCACATCCGCCCTTCTCCACTCCCGGTCCATCAGCGCAGAACATCTACTTGACCTTCACCTTACCATCGAATATTGCCTCCGAGCTCCACACTTGCACACCAACACAACCAAGAGACATGTTGCACCCACACCAACCCGTGAGCATGTTGACCAATCACTCATCAGAAGGATGAACCACAAGGGCACATATCAACCTTGTGTTCACACTTTTGCTACTTCAAAAGGGTTCAAACTTGACGAAATGGATGTCAAGAGTGTCTTCCTAAATAGGTATATAAAGGAAGAGGTCTATGTTAAGCAACCTCCTAGTTACGAGTGCCCCAAGTTTCCAAACCATGTGTTCAAACTTTAGAAAGCTTTGTATGGTTTGAAACAAGCTCCAAGAGTGTGGTATTAGCATTTGAAAACTTTTTTGCTATTAAGAGTTTTAAAATGGGGTCGGTTGATAAAACGTTGTTTCTCCTCAAGCAATGCTATGACACCCTTTTAATTCAGATTTACGTGGATGATATCATCTTTGGTGGATCATCACATGCCCTTGTTGCCATGTTTGTAGATCTTATGAGCAGAGAGTTCGAGATGAGCATGATGGGTGAGTTGATCTTCTTCCTCGGGTTGCAAATCAAGGAAACCCGGGATGGGACATTCGTGCATCAAGGCAAGTACACGAAGGACGTCCTGAAGAAGTTCAACATGGGCAAGGCCAAGCCTCTCACAACGCCTATGGCAATGATGATTGCGATGGATGCAGACAAGGATGGAGGGCCCGTGGACCAGAAGGAGTACATGAGCATGATGGCACTCTTTGAAGGACCAAAAATGCTAAAGCAAGGCGACCAGAGGGGGTGAATGGGAGCCTAAAAATTTCTTTTGAAATTCTGGCCTCTATCCCAACAAAATCAACCCCAAAAGCTTCGGACTCAAACGTGATGCCCACGACCCTCGGAAAGAGGGTGGATGATCCCTAGGATCAGAGCGAGGCACCACACAAGAGAGCAAACCAAAACTCTCAAAACTCCAAACCAAGTTCGTCCCAAAAGACCCACTCCCAAACGTAGATAGAGGGAAACGTCGGGATTCCTCCAAATACCCATGTTAACGTGTAGCAAAGATAGGTAGAGAGGTTCCTAGGTGAACTCTAGGAGCAAACGAGAAGTCCAGAAACGAAGTCGAAAAGCCGGGAGAGCAAACGCATCAAAACGCAACCAAGAACCGATTCCCAGACTGTCCGGGCTGCAGGTGCTGGACTGTCCGCGCCAGGGGCGGACTGTCCGCAAAGCCTTGGCGGACTGTCTGCCGGCCAAGTAGAAAAACAGCAACCCTGCTGCAAAGTCCCTGCGCGACTTGCAGACTGTCCGCTCCTGTCACTGGCGGACTGTCCGCCGGTCACCCGAGGGGAAAAACGCCGAGGCAAACACCCACTGCTCCGGCTGGAACCCCGACTCGCGGACTGTCCGTGGCTGGGGGGCGGACAGTCCGCCACTCCCCAGAACGCCCAAAATCGCCACGGGACAAAACCAAAATCGATTGGATCTTCACCAAATCGAACGGGGCTGCAACCAAACTTCTCCTAGGTGTTCTTCTACGTGTTGGGAAGCTAATCCTAGGATATCACCGCTTCAAACCAACTAATCCATGAGAAATCCGAAGAACACTAGAAAGGGGAAGAAAAAAGAACAAAAATGATTTCGACCCGATCTACTTGTTCGTGAGGGTAGAGATGAATTCCTTCGGTGGAAATGTTCTCCTCACTTCAAAGAACAAGTTGATTCAAACGGAATCCCAAAAGATGATGCAGCGTAGAGGGAGATCGAGTGAGGGGAAAATCGTGGAGAAAAGAAGAACGCGAAGAACAAATTCAAAACGCGAATTCAACCACGAGTTTGATCCTTGGATTCAGAGGAATGGATGATTGATTAAGCACTCGGTGTCGAGCTACAAGCCAATCCTAGCAACACAAAGCTTGGATGGCAAAAAGCTCAAGAACAAGAGCCAACTCTCCTCTAACCCTAGCCTTCTCTCACAAACACAAAATGAGAGAGACACCTCCAAGGATGGGCTGCCCTAACCAGCCCCCTTCATATATATAGGCGCACGTACGAAGACCAAAATGCCCTCACATGAAGCACTGACCCAAATACCCCCAGGGGTAAAACTGTCCAACCCTAGCAGTTTTCATCCGACGGCCACACGCCTTCTCATCCTTCACTTCGCCTCGACGCAAGCTTCAGGATGCCACCACGTGCCGTCATGTCGACCACCGCGCCATCCTCGTGGATAGCTTCGCCGCCGCACCAGCCTCTCCACGCCGCCACGCGTCGACCGTCCTTTTGGACCTCCCCCGGTTTTGAGGCCCAAACCGGTAAACCCGCCAGCCCAGGTACGCAAGCCCGTGTCCGACCTCCCGCCAAGTGCCACGACGCCATCGTCTTCCTCCCGACTCGGCCGATGCAACGCACATCCCCATGTGCTCTCGCTCGCCGATGCCATGTGCCAGCTACCACAGCTAGTCCTCTGGCCCTCTGGTTCGTCAGTCCAAGCCTCACGTCGGCCCTTCACCGCTCTGGGTACATCAGCATGGCACGTCCGCCGCACGGCACGCCCATCCTTCACCGCTCCCGGTCCGTCGGCACGGCACATCTCTACTTGACCTTCACCTCGCCATTGACCACTGTATCCGAGCTCCACACCTGCATATCAACACAGCCAAGAGACACATGTTGCACACACACACCAACACAGAAGCACCACAACTCAACGCCACTGGTTAGTCATACGCATTTAAGCACATAGCGAGATAATGACTCAACCGGGAAAAGCCTCAAACCTTCCTCATCAAAGTCAATCATTCATCATATATGTTCTCAATCTCCCCCTTGATGAATGCATTGACTAACAATAAAACCAAAAAGGAAGGATTTGAACGCAAACCTCATTCAAGTGCCCAAAAGCCAATAAAAAGCAAACACAAGGCCACTTGAGATGAGGAAGGATCACGAAAACTCCAAATAAAAGCTCTCGGTCCCGAAAGAAACGGGAAAAGCGGGCAAAGCCTCCACACAACCGAAGAGACAAGAGAAGATAAGAGTTCATGAATCCAAAAAGGCACTCAAAAACCAATCTCAAATAAAATTGTCAAACAATCATCACAAAAGAAACCAAGGTACTTATCCACTTGGATTTCCAAATTTCTCCCCCTTGATGATTGAATTGACAAAGACTAAACACAAAGAGATGGCTTGAGATACCAAAACAGAAAACTTGGTCCCCAAAGATATGGGCAACGACTCAATGCAACCAAGCAAAGGATCGGAGCAACAACTCATAAAAGAGCAAAACTCGATCACACAGAGCGAAAGACTTGGTTCCCAAAGACATGGGCAACGGCTCGACGCAACCAAGTCAAAAATAAGCTAGCCCTCAAGAAAAGGCAGAAAAAGGGCTCAACACCACTAGCTCAAGGCTCGATACCAATTGAGGCTGAATCAACGCATAAGAATGCAAAACTGCTAGTCCCTCAAGATAGAGGCACAGAGGCTCAACACAACTAGCAGACTCGATATCAATCACAAATAGCCAAAAATTGGTGAAGACAGCTAGTTCCTCAAGATAGAGGCAAAAGTGACTCGACACAACTAGCTGAAGGCTCCATACAAATCGAAAATACCAAGTAAAAAACTGCTAGTCCTTCAAAAGAGAGGGAAAAACAGCTCAACACGACTAGCAGGCTCGATACCGACTGAGAAAAACACAAGGAGAAGCTCAAAACTAAAAAGAGCACTAACACTCGGAGCACGCGGAGAAGCAGCAAGACAAAAGCGACTCCCCGTGAAAGCAAGCCTACACACTAAGGCTATGTACCAAAGCTCACTATGAAGGATATCAATTGAAACACATAAAATTGCTATACCAATTGAAGAAGAACATAAAAGAGCTAAACTCCCCCTTGCTCAAACCTCTCCCCAAAATGCATGACTCTCCCCTTTGTGCCAACAAGCAGGCTCCCCCTTGCAAAAAGCTTCTCCCCCTTGATAAAAGGGAACATGCTGAGGGGTTTTGATATTTCTCCACAAAGTTGACACAAACACAAGACAAGTCAACAACCAAAAGCATATGGGGGTGATCACAAGATGTATCGGAGCTAGAGGTATGTACACTAAGCTAAAATTGCATGATATGCACAATGCAACAGCTTCGAGTGTAAAGCAATCAGAATGAAAAGATGCTCAAAAGGGTGCTGCCCTGAAAGTGTAGCAAACAAAACAAATCCTAGCAAAGGCTCAAACTGATCAAATGAATACGAAATATGAACAATTAAGCATATGAGCAGTTTTAAGCCATTTGAAAAGGAGTTCACCACTAAAATAGCACTTAGCATGAATAGACAGGAAATCGAGCAAGTGCTAACTCAAGTATAAAAGGTTAACTACCCCTAGCAAAGTTCAATTATCATGCAATAGAATGAAACATAAACTTGTGTCATTATCAAATTTTATCGGAATTTGCAATGGTATTAACACAAGTTCAAATTAAAAGCATGTGATTGCGAGAGGTTGAAAGCATGGTCATTGCCTAACTTTTCAACCGGGCTAAGCCTATGCAAGAAAAGCAATCGGAAGTTTAAAGCACCAGTTTCGGTCTTACACTACACGGCTCAAGTTTAACTCAATTGTGCAATGAGAAACAGTCTCGAAACCATGAGGTGCTAACACAAGCAGTCCCATCTCAATCTTTTCATTTCACTTAGACTTGGATCAAATTTTAAGCACAAGGTAAATATGAACAATCCAAGCAGGTGAATGACTCAGTGCAAGAGACACAGCAACCTAGCATACAAAAGATAGCACAAGTGATCTCAACACATCCTACCCATGCTAGTTGCCACTCTCAATGGTGAACAAATTAAATATTTCATAGTTGATTAGTCAAGTTCACCAATTGCAAAAAATAGCTTAGCTCATAACATGTACCAAGTGATCAAAAGGAGCCTAAGCTACAAGCATCATCATGAATAAACAGGGCATACCAAAAAGAGCATAATCTCATTCTCATTACTATATATATGAAGCTCTAAAATGCACTAAATACATGATGAAATGCATGCAAAAGCTAGTCAATAAGAATTGAAACAAAAACTAGCCTAAAAAGAAGACCCAAAAGAAAAAGGGTATCGGAGAAGTCCAACTAAGATACAACAAGCAAAATGCTTCCCCAACTAAAAGGGAAACACGCACCAAACTCACAAGAGAAGAGCCAAGAAATGCTTAAGCTAACAGCCAGCAAAGTCCACATCGAAAAGACCACACATAAAGAAGAGGTCGAAGAAGAAGGATACCAAAACCCGAACTCAGAAGTGTGTCGGACGTACCTCCTGGAACGCATGACCTTCTGCTGGTGTGATACCTGAGGGGACGCCTGAACCTGCTGAAATCTCCAGGGCACCTGCCTCACCGGAGTCGTCTCCCCCTCGCTTGATGCTGTCGCTCCCACAGGTGCTGCTAGTGCTCACCTGAGAGCTGCTCGAACGAAACCCCAAGTCATGGAAGAAGTGGGATCGGGTCCGTGAGCCGAAATGCTCTCTCCAGGCTCCTGTTCTCATGCACACTCAAAAGCAGAAGAAACACAAGGCATTGTCTCGTCCAGTGTGACCTCAAGGTCTCCACAAAGCGGTTAGTCACATAATAAGCATAAGGTGAACACTCAACAAAAGAGGCCTACCTATGAATGATACCGCAAGGAGAACTAAACTCAAACTAGTCAATACTACCATGCAACAGGATAAAGCACTATATAACAAAATGCAGCCTAAAGACATGATCAACCCAAACATAGCCTAAACCTCAACACATGCTACAATGCAAGATAATGATAGCGATAGATCCAAAAGCATGTAACATGATAAAATTGTGGAAAGGCTAGTGCTCAAACTAATCATATCAACAGGGTACATGTAACTATACAAAAACTAGCACCTGACAAGTGGCACCTAATGAACATCACACCTCTACAACTAAAGCTCATGGAGAAGTATGGTAAAGCATGGCATAATGTTCATGAGGATCACAAACTAGCATGAAAAGTGGATTAACCACCAAAGCTGTACACAAGACTAGCATGACATGATATACAAGATAGCACATGCTAGACTAAAACAAAACATGATACAAAAGAAAATTTACATGCAAGAACTATACAAGTGAGCACATGAATGACCATCACATACCACAAGAAGTAGACCATGAGTGTAAAAGGTATGAGTGTAAAAGAAAGCTCACCAAGCTGCAAAAGACTCTTTAGAGGCAATTCTAAGCGGGGTGTAGAGAACCATCAAATCTTGATCACATCTAAAAGATCAAGCTCCATTAGGCGCATGTTCTCCATCTCGCGTCCTCATATCTACACACAAGAGGACAAAGTAACCCGAGTCTTGGATCCCGAAGGGTTAGCAAGCATATACTTGGGAACCCAAGACTTGGTCACAAAATTCAACTTATCTTGTGGGTTAGCATGATGCAAATGTTGGTTCAAATGCAATTGTGAAACACCCTTGGAAGCATTCCTCAAAAGGACAACTCGAGGAGAAGAACGAGTCATACCACGGGAAAAGAGGCAAACATCTTCCAAGGTTTTTGTAGAAGAACCAATAGAAGCACCATGAAAAGCATGACGTGGACCAAGAGAAGAAGCACTAGAAGCATGTCCACGACCATGACATATCCCACTAGAAAAGGAGTCATAAAACCCATCAACAAAGAGGGGCTTCTTACTAGGAGCACAAGCGTTCATGCCATGAGAAGGGCTATGAACCACCATCTTCCTAGAAGAGCGAGCTTGGCGCAAACGTTTGGCACGCCGATAGCAAAAGCTTTCTTGATGCCCATCTTTCTCAAAAAAAGAGCAATGGTACAAAGGCCTACTCGAAGGCACACCATTCTCCGACAAGTGAGAAGTCCCTTGGGACTTAGAACAAGAAGCATCAACTACCAACTTGGTGCCAACACTAGGAGCACACGTGCCATGGGAAAGGCTACGCGGCTTCCTAAAAGCCTTAGCTCAAATTCGTCGCTCGTGTTTGACACGGCGGAAACAAAAATCGAATGAGTGTCCATCCTTCTTGCAAAAGGTGCAATGGTAAACCGGATTGGGAGCACGAGTCCCAAAAATAAAAGAAGCACCCTTGTCAAGAGAAGTCCCGTGGACATCACTCGAAGAAACAACAAGGTTAGGAGTAGCTATGAAAGAGCTATCTGAAACCTTGGCACAAGTGCTATCGTCAAAAGACTCATGTGCAACATAAGAACTCAACTCCGGTTGCAAAGATGTAGACTTGGAAACATCAACATTGGAGTTGGAAGAAATGCATGACTCAAACGACTTAGCACAAAAGCTCTTGCATCTTTTGGCCAAAACCTCATTTTTAAACATCAGGCGGTCACAAGTACCACAAGGAGCGTTTTTCAGATTTTCCATCTCCTCTCTAATGCACTCGGCATATGTGGTACGCAAGAGCTCAATCTCCTTCTCAAGGTTGGCACTCATATCATTGTGCTCAACCAACTTAGCGCTCATATCATTGCGCAAAACTTTCAAAGCCAAAACTTATTTTTCTAAATCAATGCATGATGTGCACATGAAATCGGTGGAAGGAACATCACCATTCACATCAAGCAAAGAATCATGAATAGCACAAGAAGTAAGGCAAGCATTTTTATTTAAAGAGCATGAGCTACAAGGCTTAGAATTTAATTCAACAATTTCACCCCTAGCATGCTCGAGTTCATCTACACATGTCATGTGAATCAAGCTTAATTCTCTAAGTCTAGCAACAAAAGATTCACAAGAATCACATGGTGACAAAGCATTTGACTTTAGCAAGGCTATTTCAGTTTTAGCACAATCAAGGTCCTTCCCCAAGTCAATGCAAACTAAACATGGTTTGGAAGCATTTGATTTCAACAATTCATTCTCAGATTTTAAGCTAGCAAGAGAAAAGCCTAGCTCATCATTCTTCCTAACCATGTCATTACAAGAGGTGCAAGGCAAAGAGGCACTAGACTTCATCTTAGCAATGGAGCATTTTAATTTTTCTACCTTTCTACGCAAGGTATCACAAAGCTCATCATCCCTAGAGCAAGCCTCATATAAGTTGTGCAAAGCCACAAGACCACAAGCAAGTGTACCTCTCTTGGCCTTGCCAAGTTGACGTAGGAGATCCTCTGGTGAAAGCTCATCATGTCGTAGAAGGTTTAGCAGATCGTTCACCTCGTGATCCCTCTCATTGACTTCACTCCTTCTTCCCAAGATCTCATTATTGGAAACATTCAACCCAAAAGACAAAGACATACTTGAAGAAGAACTTGGTGCCACTTCCAAAAGCACCGTTAGTGTTAGCCAAACAAATGCTCAAACACCTCGACGAACAAAAGTTGGAAATACAACCGCTCTCAAAAGGTCGCCTTCGCGGATCCGGAACCGGTTAAGGTAGAGAGATCCTTAACCTTGCTTCGATGCCAATTGAAGGACCGAAAATGCTAAAGCAAGGCGACCAGAGGGGGGGGTGAATGGGAGCCTAAAAATTTCTTTCGAAATTCTGCCCTTTGTCCGAACAAAATCAACCCCAAAAGCTTTGGACTCAAACGTGATGCCCACGACCCTCGGAAAGAGGGTGGATGATCCCTACGATCACAGCGAGGCACCACACAAGAGAGCAAACCAAAACTCTCAAAACTCCGAACCAAGTTCGTCCCAAAAGACCCACTCCCAAACGTAGATAGAGGGCAACATCGTGATTCCTCCAAATACCTATGCTACCGTGTAGCAAAGATAGGTAGAGAGATTCCTAGGTGAACTCTAGGAGCAAATGAGAAGTGCCGAAACGAAGCCAAAAAGCCAGGAGAGCAAACGCATCAAAACGCAACCTACAGTCGATTCCCGGACTGTCCGGACTGCAGGTGCCGGACTGTCCGTGCCAGGGGCGGACTGTCCGCAAAGCCCTGGCGGACTGTTCGCCGGCCAAGTAGAAAAACAGCAACCCTACTGCAAAGTCCCTACGCGACTCGCGGACTGTCCGCGCTTGTCACTGGCAGACTGTCCGCCGATCACCCGAGGGGAAAAACGCCGAGGCAAACACCCACTGCTCCGGCTGGAACCCCGACTCGGGGACTGTCCGCGGCGGGGGGGGGGGGCAGACAGTCCGCCACTGCCCAGAACGCCCAAAATTGCCACGGGACAAAACCAAAATCGATTGGATCTTCACCAAATCGAACGGGTTTGCAACCAAACTTCTCCCAAGTGTTCTTCTACGTGTTGGGAAGCTAATCCTAGGATATCACTGCTTCAAACCAACTAATCCATGAGAAATCCGAAGAACACTAGAAAAGGGGAAGAAAGAAGAACAAAAATGATTTCGACCCGATCTACTTGTTCGTGAGGGTAGAGATGAATTCCTTCGGTGGAAATGTTCTCCTCACTTCAAAGAACAAGTTGATTCAAACGGAATCCCAAAAGACGCAGCGTAGAGGGAGATCGAGTGAGGGGAAAATCGTGGAGAAAATAAGTACGCGAAGAACAAATTCAAAACGCGAATTCAACAACGAATTTGATCCTTGGATTCAGAGGAATGGATGATTGATTAAGCACTCGGTGTCGGGCTACAAGCCAATCCTAGCAACACAAAGCTTGGATAGCAAAAAGCTCAAGAACAAGAGCCAACTCTCCTTTAACCCTAGCCTTCTCTCACAAACACAAAATGAGAGAGACACCTCCAAGGATGGGCTGCCCTAACCAGCCCCCTTCATATATATAGGAGCACGTATGAAGACCAAAATGCCCTCACATGAAGCACTGACCCAAATACCCCCAGGGGTAAAACTGTCCAACCCTAGCAGTTTTCATCCGACGGCCACACGCCTTCTCATCCTTCGCTTCGCCTCGACGCAAGCTTCAGGATGCCGCCACGTGCCGTTACGTCGACCACCGCGCCTTCCTCGTGGATAGCTTCGCCGCCGCGCCAGCCTCTCCACGCCGCCACGCGTCAACCGTCCTTTTGGACCTCCCCCAGTTTTGAGGCCCAAACCGGTAAACCCGCCAGCCCAGGTTTTGAGGCCCAAACCTAGAAACCGTCCACCCCGAGTTTTGAGGCCCAAACTCGGAAACCCGCGAGCCCAGGTTTTGAGGCCCAAACCTGGCAACCGTCCACCCCGAGTTTTAAGGCCCAAACTCGGAAACCGGCCACCCCGAGTTTTGAGGGCCAAACTCAGAAACCGTCGAGGGTAGCTTTTTGAGGCTCAGCTACCAAACCCGCACCGTAGACGGGATGTGGTTCGCACACCCCGACCACTGGCACCGATGCCGATGCATGTCCAGCCTCCACGCTGGGCACAATGCCTTCGCCTTCCTTCTTGACTCGGCCGACGTCACTTGCGCTGCACGCAACCCCGTGTCCGACCTCCTGCGGATACATGGGTGTATGCCGAGTCTCTGTGTGATGAGTGATTGTCAATGGAGATGATGCGCATGTTCTTTGGCTTGTGTTGTGCAGGTGTCGAGCACGGAGACAGTGATCGATGGCGGGTGAAGGTCAAGTTGCGACGTGCCGTGCCGACGGACCGGGCGCGATGAAGGATGGGCGTGCCGTGCGGCGGACGTGCCATGCCGATGTATCGGACGGTGAAGGGCGGACGTGGACTTGGACTGATGGACTGGAGGCCGGAGGATCAGCTGTGGTGGCTGGCAGCCTGCGACAGCGACAGGCGGAGAAGTGCGATCATGTCGGTGGAAGGGGTGCACAGGCGGTGCATCCCCTCTACGACGCCGGTTTGTTGGTAGAGCCCGGGAAAAACCAACGGTGGACGGTTTCCAGGTTTGGGCCTCAAAACCTGGGTGCTGGGTTTCCAGGTTGAGCCACAAAACCTGGGCGCGACGGTTTCCAGGTTGAGCCTCAAAACCTGGGCGTGGGCCGGTTTCCGAGTTTGGGCCTCAAAACTCGGGCGCGGACGGTTTCCGAGTTTGGCCACAAAACTCGGGCTGGAGGCTGGTTTCCCGGTTTGGGCCTCAAAACCGGGGGCTGATGGAAAAGGCTGGTTTCCCGGTTTGGGCCGCAAAACCGGGGGTGCAGAGTGGTGGCGGCACGTGGCGGCGATCTAAAGGTTGCGTGGAGGCGACGCGGAAGACCGTGCGGGCGTGGCCGTCGGATCTACCTACCACCAGCGGGTGGACTAGAATAGCCTTAGGGTTAGGCTGGTCCGCTCTGTAAATTAGAGTAGAGAGGGGTAGAGTAGGAAATAGACTTAGGCTAGGTTAGTATAAGTAGTCTAGGGGAGACACCCTCCTCCCTATCTCAATCTCAGTTAGAGCTTTCATTTCCTAGGGTTTCCACTCTCCCACACCCCTGCTTTAGCTAGTTGAGATCCGCAGAGAGACTCCACTCTGTGTACTGTTGATTCGAGGAAGTGAGGCCGTATCCTCACCTTGGATCCCATCTCTTGGTGTCAATTCGCGTTTTGATTTCATGTTCATCATGTTCTTCGCGGATTGCTTTGTGCCTTGAGTTTTCCCGTCGCTTGATCTTTGTGCTCGGTCCATCTTTCACGATTCCGTTTGAACTGAGTTGCTCTAGATCGTGAGGCACTTCTTTCCACCGAAAGAAATCATCTCTAACCTCACGGTCTAGGAGATCGATCAAGTTTTAGTTTCGGGTCTCTTTTTCTTCTTTCCCCCGAATTCCTTCGATTCACCGATTTGGAGTTAGGTTCGAGCCATGATCTCTTAGAGATAGCTCACTAACCTCCTTGTGACTCCTCAGATCGAATCCCAAGCCTAGAGCACTTGATTCGGAGGAGATCGGGTTGAATCGCCGGAGTTTCAGTGCAGTCGCGGGGTGACCGGACGCTCGGTCGGGCTGACCGGACGCACGCTTTCAGAGTCCGGTCGTTGAGCACGGCGCCAAGCTTTTCTGCGTACTGACCGGACGCTCTCGACCGGACGCTCTGTTTGCATTTCGACCGGACGCTACGCTTGCACTGTTCCCGTGTCATTGTCTCATCTGACCGGACGCTCAGTGAACGACCGGACGCTTGAGCTCCGTGCGTCCGGTCGCGAACAGAGAGCTCCCAGAGCTGTTTTCTGACGACCGGACGCGTCCGGTCCCTGCTGACCGGACGCAGGCCAGAGTCCGGTCGCTGCAGTTTCGCGCGTCTTCGTTCGCGGTTCGTTCGTTCTTGATCGGATTTGAGTTCCGTCTTTTGGGTTGGCTTTCTAGGGTTGTCTAGTGTCCCGCTGTGCTTCTAGGAAGCATCCACCCTACATCTAGGGTCGTGGACATTAGCAAGCTCTAGGTTTCGATTTTGGGGTTGATCTTGGGACAGTGGCATCTAGTTTCCGAAAGGAAATTTTTGAAGCTCCCATTCACCCCCCCTCTGGTCGCTTTCGGGTAGCTTCTCGGTCCTTCAATTGGTATCGGAGCGGGTTAAGGATCTTCCACCTTAGCCGGTTCCAGATCCACCGAAGGCGACATGGATCGCGGCGTGGGCAAACCGCCGTTTTTCGATGGGACGAACTATGCGTATTGGAAGATACGTATGTCGGCCTATTTGCAGAGCTTGGGCGCTTCGATCTGGGATATTTGCAACTCCCCTGATTACGTGGTCTTGGCTGCTCGTGTGACTCAACAGCAGGTCGATGAGCACGATGCCAATAGCCGAGCCCGTAATGCTCTTTTCTCTTGTTTGAGCATGGGTGAGTTTGATCGCGTTTCTCACCTCTCTACGGCTCGGGAGATCTGGGACACCCTCATGCGCTTTCATGAGGGCACCTCTCAAGTCAAAACCCGACTCTACGAGTCGTTCAAGAGAGAGTATGAGAACTTTCGACATCAGCCTGGCGAGAGCATAGAAAGTTTATTCGCTCGCTTTCAGGTGATTGTCAACAGGATGAGGGCTAACAGAGAGCAGTTGCCATTTGACGATCATGAGCGTGCTTTGAAGCTTTTGCACACTCTTGACCGTTCGGTGTGGGACTCCAAGGTTCAGGCAATCATCGAATCGCCGAACTATGAGACCCTCACCTGCGACGAGCTCTTCAGTAAGCTCAAGTCCAGTGAGATTGATGCTATGGCGAGGGCTTCTTTTGAAAATCCTTCTCGCCCGTCCATGGCTTTGGTTTCCGGCTCTTCCTCTAACACCTCAGCTGGCTTTGCGCTTTCTTCTCTCTTTTCTGTGACAGAGGACCAGCTGGAGTCTTTGGGAGACGACGAGTTGGCTTTGCTTGCCAACCGGTTCTCGCGGTTCCACAACAACCGCATGAACCGTCGTCGCGGAGGAGACGCACCGGATGCTACGAGTGCGGCGACCCCGACCACTTCATCGCCGACTGCCCCAAGAAGAAGAACAAGCATCTTGGAAGGGCGATCACGGCCACAGGCGCGACTCCAAGTACAAGGAGAAGCACGTTCCCCCAAGGCACAAGAAGCGGGGCGGCTTCAACAAAGAGTACATCAAGAAGAAGTACTTGGAGAAGCAGCAGGCTGAGCAGCGAGCGTTCTTCGCCACGCTCAGCGATGTCGACGGCTCGGATGACGACTCCGCTCGATCGAGTGATGACGAGTCCGAGAAGAAGAAGCTGGAGGACACGTTCAACGCTTGTGCTTCTTCGCCGCGACGAAGGCCGTGTACCATGGCGCTCGGAGATGAGGTCGACGCGAGCCGAGCGTACCCCTCGGAACGACGACGACGACACCTCCCAGACGACCCACGACGAACACCCAGGTATCTCTCACCTACCGAGCTTTCCTCCGAGGTTGAGAAGTTGACTGCTGCCTCCTTAGTCAAGACAAGTTGCTTAGGCGTGCCGCTAGAGAGCGCAAGGAGTTTAGGCAGAAGTGGGAGGACACGGTGAAGGAGCTTGAGTTCGCTCGGTCCACCGTGGTTGTGTCGGAGGAGTTGGAGTGCGAGAGTTGCGCCGCGCACATGACGGATCTTCTCACTCTGAGGAGTAAGTATGCTGCGCTGGTAGATGAGGTGGATGAGCTCCGAGCTAGACCGCAGCTGTTGGGTGCGTGCAAGACTTGTCCTGTCTTGCAATCCGAGTTGGCAGAGAAGAATGCCAAGCTTGAGTCTTTTGAGAAGGCCGGCTCGGATAGCACTTGTGTCAAGAGGTGTGCTTTGTGTGAGGGCCTGGAGCAGGAGATGGCCAATGTGAGGCATGACAAGGTGCGTACCGAGGAGGAAAACACATACCTTCGGACCGTCTTGTCATGGGTGTCTTGTGGTGAGCCTCAGCTCGGGATGATGATCTCCCAATTCAAGCGAGCTGCTGGGGCTCCTGGTGTAGGTCTTGGCCAGAGTGTTGATCTTTCAGCTTTTGGTAAGATTGGAGAGTCTAGTGGTCTGAACCCCTGTGAGAAGCCAACTCCACCACTACTCCCAAACTAACCAAGCTTCCACCCAAAGAGCCTGCCAAGCCTGTCACCAAGGATGGAGTTGTAGTTGAACCCCCAAGGCTCCACCCAAGAATCCACAATGGCAACCCAAGCCCAATCACCTAAAGAACAAGCTTGACACAATGCCACCCATCCGAGAGGAGTTGCCACAGAAGGGCAAGGGCAAGGTGAACCATACCCACATCCCTGCAAACCAACAACCCCTTTGCGCGCGGTGAGGTTTCAGTGTGACTTTTGTGGGCGGGATGGTCACCTGAGTGAGTTCTGCTTTAGGCGCAGGAGAGAGGCGCGCCGAGCTAGGGAGATGCAGAACCCGGACATGTTTCACCCAGCTCGTGGTGGACATGCTCCGAAGCCTCAGGGGAGAGCTGCTAGGTCTGGAGGGAAGCATACCCAGCCTAGGCAGCAGAGAGAGCCCCTAGGAGGGAGACTAGGCCTAGAGGTAGAGCACCTCAGTTTGTGAGGCCTAGGCAGGAGAGAGCTCCGAGGAGAGACGCTAGAGTTGAGCAGCAGGCTCCTAGGCGTAGACCTCGTAGAGAGCGTGCCCGACGAGGTCCTGTTTTTGCAGGTAACGGACCCCGTGGCGGAGGCTTTGTTGAGCGCCTTGTCCCACCGCAGGTAGAGTTTCGCGGTAAGCGCTTCTTCCCCAGCGGACCACGTTTTCCTGTGCGTGGTGATCGCTATCCCCCTAGACAGGATGGTTTTTACACTGACCGTTCTTTTGAGCAGCCGGCCCAACACTGGTTTCCTTCTTATCTTACTAACCCCAGTGTTGGACCGTATGTTCACCCTATGTCTTTTTTATTGATGTAGGAGGAGCGGTTGGAGGACATTTGGCTTGTGGATTCCGGTTGCTCGAGGCACATGACCGGAAATGCCAAATGGTTCTCCAGCCATAGTCCGGTCGCCGGAAAAGAGTACATAACCTTCGGCGACAAAGGTAAGGGCAAGGTATTGTCCGTTGGTGCAGTGCGGGTTAATGAGCACTTTGTGTTGCGCGAGGTTGCTCTTGTTTCTAACCTGCATTTCAACTTGCTTTCTGTTTCGCAACTTTTTCGTGAAGGCTATGAGATTCGTTTCAAACCGAACCTTAGCCGGATCTTAGATCCTCAGGGTGATCTTGTATGTCTGATTTCACCCTTTGGGAATGTCTTTCGCGCGAATTTCTCAAAGTCGTTTGGATCTTCTCGCTGTCTTTTGGCTAGTCCTTCTTCTTCTGATCTTTGGAAGTGGCATAGGAGGCTCGGTCACCTGAGTTTTGACTTGCTTGCAAGACTTAGCTCACTTGGCTTAATCCGAGGATTGCCCAAGCTTTCGTTGGAGAAGGATCTAGTTTGCCATGCTTGCCGGCATGGAAAGATGGTTGCTGCTCCCCACCATCCTTTGACCAAGGTTATGACCTCGCACCCCGGAGAGCTTTTGCATATGGACCTTGTTGGTCCGGCTCGGGTGAGCTCGGTTGGTGGAAGTGGTATGTGCTTGTTATTGTTGACGACTTTTCGAGGTATTCGTGGGTCTTCTTTTTAGTTGAGAAGTCCGAGACATTCTCCTTCGCTCGCGATCTGATTTTGCGTCTTCAGAACGAGTTCCCTTTGAACTCGATGCGAGCGATTAGAAGTGATAATGGTTCCGAGTTTAAAAATTCGGATTTTGAGAAGTTTTGTAAATGCCTTGGTTTGGAGCATCAGTTTTCTTCTCCCTATACACCACCCCAAAATGGTGTTGTAGAGAGGAAGAATCGGACCCTTGTTGAGATGGCCAGGACGATGCTTGATGAGCATAGGACTCCTAGGCGCTATTGGGCCGAAGCTATGAACACTGCATGCTATATTTCGAATCGCATTTTTCTGAGAGTGTTTTTGAAGAAGACCTCTTATGAGTTGCGTTTTGGTCGCCAGCCCAAGGTGAGTTATTTTAGAGTCTTTGGTTGCCACTGTTTTATATTGAAAAAAGGCAACCTAGACAAGTTTGAGTCTCGTTCTTCTGACGGTGTGTTTTTGGGTTATGGCACTCACACTCGAGCTTATCGTGTACTTAACCTTGACACTAACCGAGTCATGGAGACATCAGATGTCACCTTCGACGAGACTCTTGTTTCTCCTTCTTCTCGTTTTGAGCGTGCAGGTGATCACGAGGTTGGAGAGCCTCTTTCGATGACGAGGAAGAGGGTGCTGAAGGTATAGATGATCCAGCACCCCCTCCGCCTGCCGCGCCGCCGGGAGCGGCTTCGACGACGACCCGTGGCCCGAGACGTCTTCTTCCTGGGGGCCGTGGAATCCACCTCGCGCGGTACCTTTTGTACCCGGGGTGGAACCAGCTACTGTTGAGGGGGAGGTTACTTCTTCCCGGGAGGCGCCACGACACATCCAGCGCCAGCACCCCCCTGAACAGATGATCGGAGACATCGACGAGCGAGTTACTCGCTCCAGGTCACAGCACATCTCGCACTTTGCTCATTCTGCTTTTGTTGCGTCTTTTGAGCCCCGAGATGTTGGACACGCATTGACGGATCCGGATTGGGTCAATGCCATGCATGAGGAGCTAGAGAACTTTGAGCGAAATCGGGTTTGGGTTCTAGTGCCACCACCTCCTGACTGTAAACCTATTGGGACAAAATGGGTTTTTAAAAACAAGCAAGGAGAGGAGGGCCACATTGTGAGAAACAAGGCCCGGCTTGTAGCGAAGGGTTATAGTCAGAAGGAGGGATAGATTATGAGGAGACCTTCGCTCCTGTAGCTCGTTTGGAGGCTATTAGGATACTCTTGGCTTATGCTGCATCCATGGGTTTCAAACTTTTTCAAATGGATGTCAAGAGTGCCTTCTTAAACGGCTATATTGAGGAGGAGGTCTATGTCCAGCAACCCCCCGGTTTTGAAAATCCCAAGTTTCCAAACCATGTCTTTAAACTCCACAAAGCTTTGTATGGTTTGAAACAAGCCCCTAGAGCCTGGTATGAGAGATTAAAAACCTTTTTGCTAGCTAAGGGTTTTAAAATGGGATGTGTAGATAAAACGCTCTTTCTCCTCAAGCAAGGCAAAGATACTCTCTTGGTCCAAATTTACGTGGATGATATCATTTTCGGTGGTTCTTCTCACGCTTTGGTTGCCAAGTTTGCAGATACTATGAGCAGGGAGTTCGAGATGAGCATGATGGGCGAGCTGACTTTCTTTCTCGGGTTGCAAATTAAGCAATCCCGAGAGGGGACGTTTGTGCACCAGGGCAAGTACACAAGGGACTTGCTGAAGCGGTTCGACATGGGTGAGGCTAAGCCTCTTCCGACGCCCATGTCGACGACGACTGCCCTGGATGCCGACACGGATGGAGAAGCAGTGGACCAGAAGGAGTACCGCAGCATGATTGGATCGCTGCTCTACCTGACGGCGACACGGCCGGACATTCAGTTCGCCGTGTGCTTGTGCGCGCGCTTTCAGGCTTCGCCACGCATTTCTCACCGTCAGGCGGTGAAGCGCATCTTCAGGTACCTTCGTTTCACGCCCGAGCTCGGGATTTGGTATTCTGCTTCCTCCACCCTCTCGCTTTGTGGTTTTTCTGATGCTGATTTTGCTGGTTGTCGCATTGAGCGCAAGTCCACTTCTGGGACTTGCCAGTTTATTGGATCTTCTCTGGTGTCGTGGTCTTCTCGCAAGCAGTCTAGTGTCGCTCAGTCTACCACGGAGGCTGAATATGTTGCTGCGGCTAGCTGCTGTTCCCAGTTACTCTGGATGATGGCCACTTTGCGTGATTTTGGTTTGAGCTTTACTCGAGTTCCTTTGCTTTGTGACAGCACGAGTGCCATTAGCGTTGCTAAGAACCCTGTGCTTCACTCGAAAACCAAACACATTGATGTGCGCTTTCATTTCTTGCGAGACCACCAGGAGAAGGGTGATATCGACCTTCGCCATGTCGATACTCATCACCAATTGGCTGATATTTTCACCAAGCCTTTAGACGAATCAACCTTTAATAGGTTGAGGGGTGAGCTTGGTGTGTGTTTCCCCTTTTAGATGGGGGAAGCATTTTGAGATGTACAGACTGACTCTTTTATGTGAGGCTCTTTTCTTTTGAGTTTCTTGAGTCTCTCTTTTGGTATCTTCTTTCCTTCAGTTTTGTGTCGGGCATACGCATTTACATTCTGAGCTTCATGTCTATATTCACTAGAATGTAATTATGCTCTTGTTAGTATTGCTCCGATACTTATGATGATGCTTGTAGCTGATGCTCTTTCTGATCACTGTTACATGTTATGAGCGAGCTATTTTTTGGAATGGTGAATTATGCCTAATGTATATAAATCTGAAAATGTTCACCATTGAGATATGCAACTAGCATGTGTAGGGTGTGTTGAGTCCATTCCTGCTTTTCATATATGCTAGGTTGCTATGTCTCTAGTTCTGAGTCATTCACTTGCTTGGTTGTTCATAACTTGCTTAAAATCTGAACCAAGTATTGTTGAATTGAAAAGATCGAGATGGGATTGCTTGTCAACACCTCATGGTATTGAGACTGTTTCTCATTGCACTTTGAGTTAAACTTGAGCCATGTAGTGTATGACCGAAACCGTTGCTTTAAGCTTCTG
Organism: Coix lacryma-jobi var. lacryma-jobi; assembly: GCA_009763385.1. Lineage (NCBI taxonomy): Eukaryota > Viridiplantae > Streptophyta > Magnoliopsida > Poales > Poaceae > Coix > Coix lacryma-jobi. The sequence goes on along the minus strand of CM019830.1, from coordinate 118,395,782 downwards.
ATTGCTTCGGCATAGGCTTCGCACGGTTGAAAAGTTAGGCGATGACAAGCTTTCAACCTCTCGCAATCACATGCTAAAAATGAACTTGTGAATTCTTTTACCGCTGCAACTCCGATATGAATTTGAAATCACAAGTATATGCTTCATTCCTATGCATGATGATTGAACTTTGCTAGGGGTAGTTCACCTTGTATATATGCTTAGCACTTGTTTGGATTCCTTCTATACATGTCTAGTGCTATGTTGATGGTGACTATCCTTTTGGCTTAAAACTGCTCACATGCTCATATGCTTCATATTTCGTATAAGTGATCAGTTTGAGCCTTTGCTATTTGAGTGCTTAATTGAGATGTTGGAGCTATACTGATTAGAGCATCTTTGCACTCTTTTGACTATATACTTGAAGCTCCTAACTTGCATTTTGACTTCATATGCATTGTGGAAGGAGATCTTGTGTTCAGAGGGAGTTTATGCGAAGAGAGTTGCTTCTCCGATACCTTTTGGCCTTGATAAGTGCATTTTCAACTAGGGGGAGAAATTTACGCAAATCATATGCCCTGAAAATCTTTTGTCCTAGTTGCTTGCATTTGTCGAGGGGGAGTTTGCTAGTTGTGTTGAGCCGTTGCCTCTGTCTTGAGGGACTAGCAAACGTTCCTAGCTTCTCATGAGCTTTCATAAGTTTTTTCATTTGGCTTTCAATTGGTATCGTCTGGTGTGCTTTCCCATTTGGTTTGGGTTGATTTTCAATTGGTTCGGAGTGATTTTCTTGCTAGTTGTGTTGAGCCTCTGTGCCTCTATCTTGAGGGACTAGCATTTTGCTTCTGTTGTCCTCCGATCTTCAATTGCTATCTGCTAGCGGTGTTGAGCCTGTTCTACCTCTTCTTGAGGGCTAGCTTTGCTTTGCTTGGTTGCGTCAAGCCGTTGCCCATGTCTTTGGGGACCAAGTTTTTGCTTCATCCACTTGACCTTCTTCGGCTTTTGTTAAGGCTTCTGGGTCATTTGGTTGGGTTTCTCTTCCCACTCCTTCCTACCTCCTTCTTCTTATTCATGATTTGTTGTGGAGTTGACAATGCACTCATCAAGGGGGAGATTGCGGATACATGGGTGTATGCCGAGTCTCTGTGTGATGAGTGATTGTCAATGGAGATGATGCGCATGTTCTTTGGCTTGTGTTGTGCAGGTGTCGAGCACGGAGACAGTGATCGATGGCGGGTGAAGGTCAAGTTGCGACGTGCCGTGCCGACGGACCGGGCGCGATGAAGGATGGGCGTGCCGTGCGGCGGACGTGCCATGCCGATGTATCGGACGGTGAAGGGCGGACGTGGACTTGGACTGATGGACTGGAGGCCGGAGGATCAGCTGTGGTGGCTGGCAGCCTGCGACAGCGACAGGCGGAGAAGTGCGATCATGTCGGTGGAAGGGGTGCACAGGCGGTGCATCCCCTCTACGACGCCGGTTTGTTGGTAGAGCCCGGGAAAAACCAACGGTGGACGGTTTCCAGGTTTGGGCCTCAAAACCTGGGTGCTGGGTTTCCAGGTTGAGCCACAAAACCTGGGCGCGACGGTTTCCAGGTTGAGCCTCAAAACCTGGGCGTGGGCCGGTTTCCGAGTTTGGGCCTCAAAACTCGGGCGCGGACGGTTTCCGAGTTTGGCCACAAAACTCGGGCTGGAGGCTGGTTTCCCGGTTTGGGCCTCAAAACCGGGGGCTGATGGAAAAGGCTGGTTTCCCGGTTTGGGCCGCAAAACGGGGGTGCAGAGTGGTGGCGGCACGTGGCGGCGATCTAAAGGTTGCGTGGAGGCGACGCGGAAGACCGTGCGGGCGTGGCCGTCGGATCTACCTACCACCAGACAGGTGGACTAGAATAGCCTTAGGGTTAGGCTGGTCCGCTCTGTAAATTAGAGTAGAGAGGGGTAGAGTAGGAAATAGACTTAGGCTAGGTTAGTATAAGTAGTCTAGGGGAGACACCCTCCTCCCTATCTCAATCTCAGTTAGAGCTTTCATTTCCTAGGGTTTCCACTCTCCCACACCCCTGCTTTAGCTAGTTGAGATCCGCAGAGAGACTCCACTCTGTGTACTGTTGATTCGAGGAAGTGAGGCCGTATCCTCACCTTGGATCCCATCTCTTGGTGTCAATTCGCGTTTTGATTTCATGTTCATCATGTTCTTCGCGGATTGCTTTGTGCCTTGAGTTTTCCCGTCGCTTGATCTTTGTGCTCGGTCCATCTTTCACGATTCCGTTTGAACTGAGTTGCTCTAGATCGTGAGGCACTTCTTTCCACCGAAAGAAATCATCTCTAACCTCACGGTCTAGGAGATCGATCAAGTTTTAGTTTCGGGTCTCTTTTTTTCTTCTTTCCCCGAATTCCTTCGATTCACCGATTTGGAGTTAGGTTCGAGCCATGATCTCTTAGAGATAGCTCACTAACCTCCTTGTGACTCCTCAGATCGAATCCCAAGCCTAGAGCACTTGATTCGGAGGAGATCGGGTTGAATCGCCGGAGTTTCAGTGCAGTCGCGGGGTGACCGGACGCTCGTCGGGCTGACCGGACGCACGCTTTCAGAGTCCGGTCGTTGAGCACGGCGCCAAGCTTTTCTGCGTACTGACCGGACGCTCTCGACCGGACGCTCTGTTTGCATTTCGACCGGACGCTACGCTTGCACTGTTCCCGTGTCATTGTCTCATCTGACCGGACGCTCAGTGAACGACCGGACGCTTGAGCTCCGTGCGTCCGGTCGCGAACAGAGAGCTCCCAGAGCTGTTTTCTGACGACCGGACGCGTCCGGTCCCTGCTGACCGGACGCAGGCCAGAGTCCGGTCGCTGCAGTTTCGCGCGTCTTCGTTCGCGGTTCGTTCGTTCTTGATCGGATTTGAGTTCCGTCTTTTGGGTTGGCTTTCTAGGGTTGTCTAGTGTCCCGCTGTGCTTCTAGGAAGCATCCACCCTACATCTAGGGTCGTGGACATTAGCAAGCTCTAGGTTTCGATTTTGGGGTTGATCTTGGGACAGTGGCATCTAGTTTCCGAAAGGAAATTTTTGAAGCTCCCATTCACCCCCCCTCTGGTCGCTTTCGGGTAGCTTCTCGGTCCTTCACCTCCCGCCAAGTGCCACGACGCCATCGTCTTCTTCCTGACTCAGCCAATGCATCGTACATCCCCATGTGCTCTCGCTCGCCGATGCCACGTGCCAGCTACCAGAGCTGGTCCTCTGGCCCTCTGGTTCGTCAGTCAAGCCTCTGTCCGCCCTTCCCGCTCTGGGTACATCGGCATGGCTCGTCCGCCGCACGACGCGCCCATCCTTCACCGCTCCCGGTCCGTCGGCACGACACGTCTCTACTTGACCTTCACCTCGCCATTGACCACTGTATCCGAGCTCCACACCTGCACATCAACACAGCCAAGAACACATGTTGCACACGCACACCAACACAGAACACCACAACTCAACGCCACCGGTTAGTCATAAGCATTTAAGCACATAGCGAGATAATGACTCAACTAGGAAAAGCCTCAAACCTTCCTCATCAAAGTCAATCATTCATCATATATGTTCTCACTCTTCTGTACTTGAAGGCGACGAGGCCAGACATACACTTCGCAGTGTGTATGTGCGCTTGCTTTCGGGCATCCCTCGGACTTCAAACAAGCAGGCGGTGATGCGCATCATGAGGTACCTCTAATACACTCCTGAGTTCATGCTTTGGTACTCTTCTTCTTCGACCCTCTCGCTTTGTGGTTGTTCTGATGTGGATTTTGCTGGTTGTCGGCTTGAGCACAAGTCTCTACTTCTAGGACTTGTCAGTTTCTTGGCATTTTTATTGTGTCTTGGTCCTCCCACAAGCACTCTAGCGTAGTCCAGTCTACGAGAGAGGTCGAGTATGTTGTTGTCGTGTCCTGTTCCTCATAGCTGTTGTGGATGATTGCTACTTTGTGTTATTTTGGTCTAGATTATGCTAGGGTCCCTTTGCTTTGTGATAGCACAAGTGCCATTAGTGTTGCAAAGAACCCAGTCCTTCACTCCAAGACCAAACACATAGATGTTCGCTTTCACTTTCTTCATGATCACTAAGAGAAAGGCGACATCGACCTGCAACATGTAGACATCTGCAATCAGCTTGTAGATATTTTCACCAAGCCTTTGGACCAATCAACTTTTGCTTGGTGTTTGCTTCCCTTTTTAGTTGAGGGGAGCTTTGACTGATGTACACAATGCTCACATAGTTTTAGTTTAGTTTTTGTTTAAGCTTCGTGTAATATAGTTGCATATGCATTGCATTAGATCAAATATTTTAGTGGATTTCATCATGTACTATAGTTTTTGTTTAAGCTTCCGATTGCTTTTCTTGCATAAGATTAGCCCGATAGGAAAGTTAGGCATTGACAATGCTTTCAACCTCTCGCAATCACATGCTTCCCATTTGAACTTTGTTAATCCGCTGCAAATCTCTGATAAAATTTGATAATCACACAAGTTTGTGTTTCTTTCTATGGCATGATGATTGAACTTTGCTAGGGGTAGTTCACCTTTCATATACTTGAGTTAGCACTTGTTTGATTTCCTGTCTATTCATGCTTAGTGCTATTTTAGTGGTGAATTCCTTTTGAATGGCTTAAAACTGCTCAACATGCTTAATTGTTCATATTTTATATTGACTTGATCAGTTTGAGCCTTTGCTAAGCACTTGTATTTGTTGCTACACTTTCAGGCCAACACCCATTAAAGCATCTTCTCACTCTAATTATTATACACATGAAGTTGTTGCCTTGTGCATTTCATGCATTTTAGCTCCGATACTTTTGATTGATGTCTTATGTTGTGCATATGCCAACAAGGGGGAGAAGTTCACAGACACTTTCACTTGTTTGAAGAGGGAGAATGGTTCACAAAAACACTAGGCACATTATTTTTCTTGGAACAAGGGGGAATCTTGTAGCAAGGGGGGAGCACATGTCAAGAGGGAGAGCTCCTTTTGCTTGTGTTTAATTGGTGTCGAGAGCGCTTGCATAGCCTTTGTGTCTAGGCTTGCTTTCTGGGAGAGTTGCACCTTTTTTGTTGCTTGCTAGTCTGTCACACCCCCATTTTAAGAATAAATCTAGGACACAATATATGTATGCTAGGATCAATTTTCATACATATATCGACATCATAATAACTATCAAAACAATGCTTTATTAATATATCGAACATTATTACAAAAATGACCCTTGGGCCCAAAAGAAAAGTACAGACTCTCATGTAGACTCTAAAGTAGACTCTGATGTAGACCACGGAAACTAGACGCCATGTCCACAGAAAGGTCGACCGGGGGCTGCGCCATCCTAGTACAAGTCGTCGGGGTCGTATCCACCGTCTTCTGGGTACTCATGCTCCGTGTCGTAGACTCCAACGTCTGGGTGGGGTAGCAAGGGGGACAAAGAGGAAGGGTGATGAAAGGACCTTGATGTCTGTTGACACTTCTTAACGCAACCACTAGAACTAGCTATGGAGCCTAACCCCAGCAACGGTGCTAGAAGTGTCTTGGTGGTAAAACTATTGACTATTGGATAATTCCGCAAGCGCACAGAATAAACCGATGTAGCACTTCACCCGGGAGTATTCCAAGGTATCATTATTTATTTTATCCCAAGGGAAAGCAAGCTAGGAAAGATGTAGAGAGAGGAAAGATAGATCCTTTAGTCTTACTATAATCTATTATCAATTAGAGAAGCAAAAGGGGGATAAGTGGATATAAGGGAGGATAGATAGATAAGATAAATAAGTTAAGCAAAGAGTATATGATATGAAAGATAAATTTAGTAGAGTTAGCTAGGTGGGAGGACAACGAGTGAGTATAAAGTACTCCTATGTTTCTACCTTTACTCCTAAGAACTAATCCTAATTAAATAGATGACTTAACTAGATTGACGCCTTGCTACTTGTGTGAGAGGGATAAACGAGAGAGTAAAGCGATAGAAGGTTGTTCACCTAACCCAGTACTCAAGCGGATATTTGGCTTATGGACGCCTTACCTTTTAAAAACTAGCTTGAGTTCACGTGAGGGGATCTAGGTACCCAGGCAAAATCTGTCACTTTTTGCCCATGCGCCCCTACTATCTGTGCAAGCCAGCGGTAGTCAAAGATAAGATGAAGTATGAGCACCATGCTCACACTTATCTACACCTTTAGCTATCGATCAAAATAGTTAAAGCCCCTATCCTAAGATAGGACGATGACGCACATACAAGAAGCTATTTAAAGGAAATCAATCTAACTAAGACAACTATAGAACTTAAGATAAGCACACAACAAGACTATATAAATATAGACTTGCACTAAGTAAATACTTAAATAAATACTTGGAAAGTAAATACTTAAGTAAATGCAAAGTAAAGTAAAGAAAGAATAATATATTAAATAAAAAGTCTTACAAAATAAGAAGATACAAGGGCTATACCAGACTCCCAGAAGATGACTCTGGAGACCTGAGCTTCGCCTGACTCAACTCTAACTCCCACTCTAGACTAACTACTACTACTCTTGCTTGATCTCACATGAGAGTGGAGATATGTGTTGTGATATATCCAAGCTATGTGCGATGTGTTCAATGAGAGGGTGAAGACCTCTATTTATAGTGGAGGTGGAGTAGGGGCTACTCCGGCGCCACGTCAGCGATCCGTGTGCTCATCCTCTCTTCACACTTGGATCCACCGCCATAGCAACCGACCTTGATGAATGGCTTGGATATTGTTCACGTGTGAAACATGTACTTTGCCACCGACTTGGATGACGGTCACCATGGGGTCGACCGACCCCTGTCTCTGACATGTGGGCCCGGGGTACATCTTCTAAAAGGTGCTGATGTCATCCTGATGAATAGTGTTGCTGGGTCCCACCAAGGGGGGGGGGTCGGCCGACCCCCCTATGACAGGGTTGGCCCACCTTCTTCTCTCCCTTGGTGACCCCACATGTCATGGAACAAGTCTCGTGAAGTTGGTTGCATTTGGTTTTCGGTGTGGACCCATGAATCCATGTGCTTCTTATCTTGCACCATTGAGTAAAAGCACATGTTTGATCCAATGGTTGATATTGACTTGAACATGCTTCTCTTGGATCATGCCATGTCACCATGGCCGAGGTGGCCCCAAGGTGGGGTCGGCCGACCCCCTTGGTGGGCCCACCTAGCCTCATTTTGCTCATTTTGCCATCTCCTACAAGTTCACAAGCTAAGAGTACAAGTGGAACTTATTAGTGATAAATATGCTCTTGATATGCTATTCTTCCTTGAATCCGAGGCCTGTTGACGGTATTTTGATAAGGTAAAACATGCTATAACTTCCATCAACAATGTCGCCTAGGAGGCCTAGAGAAGGGGTGAATAGGCCTTGTCAAAAACTTAAAAAACTCAATCGACAGTAAAATAGATCAGCACTGCCGATCCTGAGATCAGCACTACTGATCTGGTAAAGTGTAAAACAGAGTTTCGTGAGTATGAGAAGAAATGTTGCACAGGCAGAGGATAAGCTTCCTGCATGGTTAGACAGTTCACAGATATGCCAGAAATCAAAAGTACAAGTATAAAGCACTAGATCGAACTCTAACCCTAGAAACTACTTCAAGAACGAAAAGTAAACCAAAGCACAAGGTGACACAAGGATTTATCCCGTGGTTCAGCTCGCCACAAAGGCTTGCCTAAGTCCACGTTGTTGAGGTATGCCACAAAGGCTCAAGCTCACCACATAGGTTAGACTTTCCTCGTTCTCAAGTCAAGAGAGTGAACTCTTGAGATGAGGGGTGATTTCTTAGCTGCAAGAAGGTGGTTACAAACCTCCCTAGGCTGCCACACACATTGGCAAGCTCAAGGGCGACGCCTAGCCGGCTAGGAGCAAGCTCCAAGAGTAATAAACCCTAGAACCTCCGGCCAAACGTGAAACAATGCTCTTTAGACTTTGGGAATCAATGGATCTGCTCTCCAATGGTGTTTTGCAGCCTTTTCTTTCAAGTTTTGCTGGTTGGAATGGGAGATCCACTTGAAAGCTTGAGGAGCAACAATGGAGGAGAGAGGGAGAGAAAGGGGAGCTCTTCAAATGGTCAGATCCCGAGCTGGAAGAAGCATTGGTGTAACTTAGCCGTTTTGGCCTTTCTGGAAAGGTATATATAGTCTGTGTTCAAACGGTCCGATTATGATCAGCACTACTGATCTCCCAAAATGAGTCAAATTGAGATGAAACCTGTGGGGTTAGAAAGGTGGCTGGAAGTATATCTTTCTGGCAAAGATTGAGCATTGGTATCACAATTTGACTGTAGGTGCTAGAATCCCTCTTAATAGTACGACATACCTATACTCAAGAATAAAAGAATATAAACAATTAACCACTTGAGTCTTCAATATCTTCATATGTCATTTATTCTCAATGTCACTTCATATGGGTTGCAATTAATTGCAACTATCTCATCTCTTCGAGCAAACATCCCTTGAGCATGTGACTTGAACCATTTCTCCATATGTGAGTTCAACTTCATGGCTTCAAGTGACTACCACTAATGATTTGATCCTCAACACAATATGACTCCTCATAGCTTGATTAGTACTTCGACTCAGTGCAAGTACTCTCTTCTTCACCTTAGCCATAGTACCTCGGTCTCCTTGACCTTCACCCTTGCTTAATGCCTCGAAGCCCTTTCCTTGCTTTCTTCACTCTATCAAGCCATACTCAAGTCACGTCACATTAAGCATCCATTGAAAATCATTTCTTCAATATGTGATCCTTGCTTGGACATCTTATAGATATGAATGTTGAGATCAATCAAGCTTCACATAGAGACATATATGGATCATCATTAATATGGTCAAGCCAATTCACGGTTCCTTATATCCTCTCCATTTTGGCTTGACACTCAACACTAACTTCAATCTCCATCTTCATACATCTAGCTTGATCAATATCAATGCAAAGTGATTCTCCAAATATTTATCCATACATGCAAACCAATGTAGAGATGACATATCCAATATGAGTTAAGTGCTTGTCATTTGACCTTTGCTTGGCATTTACTCACTTATGCATTCATTATTCATTCTTCAATCTTGATCAAAGCTAGTTCACTGTCAAACTCTTCTTGCTCATGAAAAGCAACCCATTGTTGAGACCATTCCAAAATCATCAATCCATGTCTCACTTGTCATTTGCCAAATATGCTTGCTTTCTCATGATGCCATGATATCCCACAACATAGAAGCCATATCATCAACCCTATTTGCATTGCTGTCTTTTGCTTGAACAAGATTGTTTCCATGATCTCCCAATACAACAATACATAATTTTTGCCTTCATTTCAGCATTATGTGGAATACCATCAAGTTTGCTTTTCTTGTTGAACCTTGGATACACTTAGCAAACTTGTTAGACCTTTAATTATGTTGTCACTCAAATCACCAAAACCCACTAAGGGCTAGATGCACTTACAATCTCCCCCTTTTGGTGATTGATGACAACACAACTAAAGCTTACAAGAGATTGATAAACATTAAGATTTTGAATCCTATGATATAGTGAGCTCCCTGTTGACGGAAGTTATAGCATGTTTTACCTTATCAAAATACCGTCAACAGCCCTCGGTTTCAAGGAAGTATAGCATATCATGAGCATATTTATCACTAATAAGTTCCACTTGTACTCTTAGCTTGTGAACTGGCAGGAGATGGCAAAATGAACAAAATGAGGCCAGGTGGGCCCACCAAGGGGGTTGGCTGACCCCACCTTGGGGCCACCTCGGCCAGGGTGACATGGCATGATCCAAGAGAAGCATGTTCAAGGCAATATCAACCCTTGGATCAAACATGTGCTTTTACTCAATGGTGCAAGATGAGAAGCACATGGAATTATGGGTCCACACCGAAACCAAATGCATCCATCATCACAAGACTTGCTCCATGACATGTGGGGTCACCAAGGGAGAGAAGAAGGTGGGTCAGCCCTATCATAGGGGGGTCGGCCGACCCCCCCCCCCTTGGTTTGGGACCATCTGCACTGTTCATCAGGATGACATCACCACCTTCTATAAGATGTACCCTGGGCCCACATGTCATAGAGTGGGGTCGGTCGACCCCATGGTGAGCATCATCCAAGTCGGTGGCAAAGCACATGTTTCACACATGAACAATATCCAAGCCATTCATCAAGGTCGGTTGCTATGGCGGTTTGATTCAATGACTAAGGAAGGAGAGCACGCGGATCGCTGACGTGGCACCGGAGTAGCCGCTACTCCACCTCCAAGCTATAAAACCCCCCTAGGGCTCTTCATTTGTAGGCATCCAAGGAGAGAAAGTCTACTTAGTAGCTTTAGTGTTAGAAGAGAGGGAAGGAAGTGAGGAGTTCCACGGAGGAGTCCCGGCCTGTCGGGAGTCTTCTCCAAGGTGCGCCTCAGCGGATGCGATTCTTCTTGTAAGTGTTACATCTGAGTCCTTCTAGTATTTAATATTCTGGTCTGGTAATTTAAGTTTACAGTTCTTTTACTTGGCACATTGCTTTACTTTGATGAATTGATCTAGGCCTAATAAGCTTAGCTTTAGAGTAGTAAGATTAGTGTAGACATTGTGTCTAGGCTATATCTTGCCAGTGTGGACTTCTTGTCGCACTTGTGTAGATGCCTGGTGGTAGGGTGACAGACACAACCAGTGCTTGGAGTTCCTCTCAAGTGTTGTAGGCAAGTTGAAAATAATAGTTGGGTAGCAGCATTGCCGCCTTAGTAGTTGTTAGGTGGAAAACCTTTAATCAACTATTATTTCGTCCTTCGCCCCCAGTAAGGAATGAGGTGGTAAACCTCAGTACTCTTAGAGAACCAGTACCAGATATTGATATTAGGAAGACCTCTCTATCCCAGTGATCATATACCCTTTGATCATCCTTTGACGATCCTACATCTAGTTAACCCACTTCACGTTCCCTGTGGAAATACGATACCTGGAATACTCCCGGTGAAAGGCTACAATTGACTACCGTACGCTTGCGGTATATCCGTTTGCCACTTTTGGTGTCAACACTCCCCCTAAATGTGTGCATTGACACGAATTTCAAATTTTGGCCTCAAATGCCAAATGCACATATTTAAGAGAAAGTGTGGAAACTCTTCTATATCTTAGCATTCGTGGGGTGCAGGGTGTCAAACATGATTAACGTGATGCTCATGACAGTTCATGCACTCAACAAGTTTAATAATACATCATTCAAGGCAGGAATGTCACACACTAGCATAAACAGTCCTTATCAAGAGCATCAATTTAAGTTATCCTTGCACACACCACACAATTTTGAAAAATCTTATATGCCTCTCCTTTACCCTTTTCCATCCTCATATCAATCTCTCTTCCCCTTACATTCTCCACCAAAATTTCTCCCCCTTTGGCATTAATCTCCAAAAAGGATCTCTCCACCAAAATGAAGAAATGATGGTAGACAAGCGAGGGCTAGAGGTAGGTAAAAGTTTAGCATATAGGATTTCTCTCCTATGTTTTCTACCAAACAAAGTATGGAACACTTTAAGTCAAGATTCTTGAGGGGTTAGCATACTTAGCTCATACCTCACATAGGTGACATAACATGAGACAAACTCAAAACATCACCACAAGAGAGGTATCAACCAAATATCTAACTCATTCTCTAATCGTCACCATAAGAACAAACTCATGGTGTGACTCAAAATATTGCGTACACATGCACACACTAGCATGTAAGGGCCTAGATGCACAAAGGTAATACAAATGTTCATAAAGCGATATTACCTTTGTTTTAAGCCTCATAATCTCCACCATGATGATGATTTTTAATTTAGTGCTTTGATGGGCCTAGCACTTCATTAAGCAAAAGATCTCATTGTGCCCATCTCTCTTTTTCATCATCTTCAAGGAGACATTTCAAACTTGTGCTTCATCTCAGTTGAAAGTCCATTGCTAGCTCTTGTTGTCATTTTGAGATACCAATTGAAGACATATTTCTTGATATACCAAATTGAAAGATTATCCACCAATACCAATTGAAATATGATCTTCATAGTTTGACACCGATGGAAGGAATCTTCACAAGTTGATGTCAATTTGCATGGAAGCTTGTATCTCATAATATCACCTAGATGTCTCCTAGGGACCTTGATGTCTCCTAGAAAATGCTCACCAAGACAAGAGATAACATTAAATTGCACAAGCTATAGTTTTACAACTAGTGACCATTTGGATGGAAGGCATGTGGATCACTAATTGCAAACCTAATAACATAGACTAAATTCCCCCTATTGATAGTGCATACATATGTAAGTGGATGGCAAGAATATATGCACTTTTGGTCAATTAAGTCCGAACAAGGGAATTTAAGCTATATTATGGAGAGTAGCTATATAAGAGTTAAACTTGCAATCCAAATGAATATGAGAGATAACATTACTAATTTGGATTGATTTGGTTATGTAGCATACCCAAGAGAAACTCATTCTCACCAAGAGACTACACAAGTTCACTAGAAGAAAATGTTAGTCTCAAAAGACACAAAACATAGAATGGGCTCCCCCTTAATATGTGCATCAAATACTCGAATTACTTGTGAAATGCACTTGAGTCGGTTTAAGACTTTAGAGGAGTACATCCTATATCTTGGTGAAGGCATACCAAATTTGCAACAATTAAAATTATGCCGAAGGGAGAAGTTTATACTATATTCCAACTGATTTCAAACTCCTTCAAGCTTACTTGCAGTCCCATTAGTTTCAGCTAGATGTAGTTGCTTCCAATTGATTTCAATAATTCCAGTGGATTGTAACTTATTGTTGCTGCTTGTAACCACTGAAGTCAATCAATTATAACTGGTTTCAATTGATTGCAGTTGTTGACTTTGAAAGCATGCAACTTATTTCTTCTAGTTCAAACTAGCTGCAACTTCTTGCTACTGCTTGCAATTTGGTTCCAACTCCTTTGGATGCTTGTATGTGTCCTTCTCTCTCATTTGAACTCCATTGGACCAAACTGATGCTTCTCATCTTCACTGATTCTTCATGACCAACTTGAGAGCCAACTGAAACTTGTTATTGCAATGCAATCCAACTTCATGCAGTAATTTTCAGATGATGTCTTCCTTGAAGAAAAATTCATATCTCCCAGATTACCAGTCCAAAATGCATAAAATTTGGTAGAGAGGTTCATCTATGAGTCCTTTAACTGCTGTAAAAATTGTAGCCCATTTGGACTCCATTTGGTCAGTCATATATATTTTCTACCAAAACTGCTCAAGTCTGAAACTGCAGTGCTGAGGCTGACAGAATTCAACTTAAACTGATTTTCTTCAAAACCAAACAGCATTCCAACTGTACAGCAACAAGTACTAGATATATATAGCATGTTCACAAAGTTTCAGGTCAATTCATCAGTGTTTGAACTTCCAAATCCATGTTTGAAGGCAGTCAACTCATAATTTCAGATTTCTGGACAGATTTAATGTTTTTCACAATTCTTCTTTTCTTGTCCAATCTTGAGGTGATTTTGGCTGAGAACACTCACAATATGTCATTACCATTCAGTCCTCTTATCAATGATTGAAATCTTGTGAATTCTTTCAATATCGCTCATCCATTTCAACCTCAAACTTGATTTGTCAATTCACCTCAGATTTTGATCTCTTTAGCCTCTAGCTACCTTATCTTACTTTAGATGAAGAGTAACCTTCAGGCTTGTGATTTGTCCAATTATACAAGCATGTTGTATGATGACTCAAATCCTACTTAGAATAGGACTCAAGAAAGGTGTGCTATTGTCACACCCGTTTTAAGAACAAAACCTGGTATACACCATATGTGAGCCCAGGAAGTCAAATCTCACATATAGTCACAAATAAAGGGTAATATCGAAAGACAATGCTCTTATATAACGTATATAAAACAAAAGAACATAACCTTAAAGAGCAGACAGCGGAAAGACACTCCGATCTTCAGATGGAGTCACCAACTTCACAGGGACAACTGACTGGTTGCTCACAAGCCTAACTTCTCCAACTCTTGCAGTCTGGTACCCATCCGAGATTTTTCCAAAGTATTGAAAAGTAAAGCAAGCATAAGTACATCTCGTACTTAACAATATAACATGAGGCTCATGAGGCTCAAAAGGCTGACACTGGTTTAACTACATTAGCTTTTAGTTGGCATAATTTTAGCATTAAGTAGCATCAAAGTATAACCATCCCAATTTAAACATATGATCAAATAAACATGTATCCATTGAATAAATATCAACATCATTATTATTACCATTATTTATAGCAACAACTATACCATAAGAATTCCAGGCCACTCGTAACCGTGAGCACGGCTGATATATCAGTTTTACACTCTGCAGAGGTTGTACACTTTACCCGATGAGTAGTGATTCCCATATGCGGGGTTTGCAAGGCCCACGTTACACTTCCAAGGTGCACGACAGGGTTCACTGCGCAGCCTTTCAAAGGTTCGTCTAACAAGTTAGGGCCTCTAGGTCTTAAGGCAAGGGGATGTAGAGCCCTCCTTCCAGGTGGCACAATAACACGCAGCCTATACACACGTGGACAGAAGCCGCACTATACCCGTCTCGGCAAGCGCCTTATGCGCCCTTTCGGGTAACCACTAACAAGCTAGAAAAGGTCCTCATACTGAGCTAAGGTCAGAGCCATATAACTCCCATGGTTGCACTGTTGTCCCGGGTGATCCCTTATAGCAGTTCCTAAACCATGTTGCTATAAAAGTCATATTTTAACATGTCACATATAACATTAAAACCAAATTTACATGATCATAGTATTTAAGTTGAGCACTAGCATCAAGCTATCCAATGCATACCCATGGTTATCAAGGTACAAGATCAAACATCTAGGATAAATCTATATAGGCATCAAGGTAGACACATGCATATGAAAATTATGAATTAAGGTTATTAGGACATCAAGGAGGATCCCATGCTATACTTGCCTTAAACTCAAGATCCTTCTTCTGTCGACTTGTAGACTTCCAAAGGTTGACTCTTGATCACGATCTTCTTCTTGATCACCAACGTAAACTCACAGACTGGACATACGATCACAGGACACCACACAAGCATCCATAGGCAGTCATGCAAAGCAAACATAGCCTATAATTAGAACAATACATCAAACATAAGAAAACAAAAATAAAGAGCTTTGAAAACTGATCTACGCTTCGCTATGAACACACAGACGCGAAGATCACTCTAATCGGAGCTATAACGGAAAAGATATAAACTAAACAAGATTAAAGACACTAATTACTAGATTAGATTTAACTCAAATTTTAATTACAGAAAACAGTAGTGAAGTTATACATTTTGAAAGAACTTTTCGAAACGAATCTAACGCAAGTTGAACAGACTAAATCGGAGTTAAAACAAAGAAGATATGGGCTTTTGAATCTGGTGGCAGTTTTGTAAATAAACCAAACTTGAATTTGCAGATTTAAAATAAATAAAACGAAATAGAAAATATGCTGGACTGCGCCTCATTATGGAGAAAGCGCAGGGGCTAGATTGAAAGTTTTCGCAGACTCAATGAATAGGATGGGTTGGACTGCGAGTTTATGATTATAAAGTTATAAGGTGTTTTCTGCAAAGATCGCAACGAAGGGGTATAGGGAGATGGTGGCCGTCAGATCTTGAACGGACGGCGCAGATTAGATCGGGGAGGGAGAGGCTGTGTTGGCGCCGGAGTTGGAGCAGGGGACGGCGGTTCCTGGCGGCGCCATCGTCGCCGGAGACGGTGGCACTTCACGGTTCTAGGGTTAGGATGCTCGGTTGGGCACGGGGAAGGTACATAAGGGATCAGGAGCTTATGAGGATCTCACCTAGGGCGATGATGAAGCCATCCGGGGTTCCTAGACGGCGTGGTGAGCGGCGAGGCGGCGGAGGCTAGCCTGCAAGTCCGGCGAGTTTGCGTTAGATGAAACCGAGGGCAACAGAGAGGGGTGAGGGGTTCTACGACCTCATGAGATCAAAACGAAGCTCAGGATGGACCTCGTGGCGACGGTTTGAGCGGCGGTGAGCAAGGACGGTGGCGGCGGGATCTCGGTGGATGCGGCGCTCGCGGTTTGGGCGAAATAGGGCACGAGAGTTCGTGATTCCAAAAGGAGGAGAGGCGGCGGCTCTGGGGCGTTTTATGGGGGCACTGGCTTGTGCAGGAAGGCAAGGAGGATGCGTAGAGGAGGCGGAGTCGAGCTCAGGATCGAGTCCTACTCGGGCACGGCGTGAGGAGGGGGATGACAGGTGGACCCCACTTGTAAGCGACAGAAGGAGAGAGCGTGCAGGACCTTTGGCGGCTGACGCGTGGGCCTCAAGTCAGCGCGGGAGGGGGCGCGAGCGTGCTTGCAAGCGCTTGGCGCTGCTGGGCTGACGGCATGGTTGGGGAGCTGGGCCGGTTGACCGGATTGACGTGGGCCGCGCGATTGGGAAAGAGGGCCGGCCTGATGCGGGAGAAAGGAGGGAGAGGGTGGTGCGGGCCGCCAGTGCAAGGAGAGGGAACCAGGCCGACGCTGGGTCGTCTCTGGGCCGAGCGGGTGAGTGAAGGGAGAGGAGGAAACAGGCCGGGAGAGAGGGCGCTGGGCCACTGCCGGCTCGGGCCGAAAGCCAGGAGGAGGGAGGGAAGCAGCCGGCTGACCGGGCCACTTGGGCCAAAACTGAAGGGGGAGAGGAGAGAGAGGAGGATTGCCTTTTCATTTCTATTTCTCAACCTTTTTCAAAGCATTTTCAAACCAAATTTGAATTCCTTTTGAAATTTGATTTTGAATCTTTGGAGAGAAACAGAAAGATTTGAAACTTTAAACTTTCCAAACTTTCTGAAAACAGAAAAAAATAAATTCTTTATTTTCAAATCCCCTTTACATAAAATTCATTTTCAAGTTGTTTGCAAATCATTTTGAACTCAAATAGAATTTTAGCAAAAACCACACATCACAAAAACTCAAATGCACCAACATGAATGCACAAACATGTTTCTCAAACCCTAGGATAAATTTTAATTTAGAGAAAATTTTTATTTCCCTATATTTTATGAGCACAAAAATTCATAATTAAAGCATTTTAGCTCTAATTTAAGAAACAAAAATTCAGGGTGTGACAAATCTACCCCCCTTAAGAGAATCTCGTCCCGAGATTCGGAAGAGACTCAGAGCACAGGAGAGAAACGAGAAAAGATCTTGATAACACTTTCACTTCACACTTGTATATCAAGTTTATCAAACCACTGATGTTTCATGATCATAACTTGTGAACAAAGATTCCATGAAAAGATTATTACACTTAATTATCCCAACTTGTCTTGATTGCT
Organism: Coix lacryma-jobi var. lacryma-jobi; assembly: GCA_009763385.1. Lineage (NCBI taxonomy): Eukaryota > Viridiplantae > Streptophyta > Magnoliopsida > Poales > Poaceae > Coix > Coix lacryma-jobi. Next base: position 118,378,468 of record CM019830.1, on the reverse strand, counting down.
AACTTGTTTGGCTTACAACTCAAAGAGATGTGGAAACTTGATTTGCAGTTATTCCTCAGTTTCCCACATTGCTTCTTCTTCACTTAGGTTACTCCACTGAACCTTACACACTTTAAACCTTCTTCCATTAAAAGTTTTCCAAACTGTTTCTAGAATCTTGACCGGGTATCCTGCATTTGCCGGATGGTCTGGTGTATCCACTTCCACTGAAGACGTTTGCCCATCTGTGTTCTTATCTATATATGCTCATCATTATCCACGATAGCATCTTTAGTCTGTACTCCATTGTACAAGTCATCAGCTTCCTCAGATTGAAGTTGACAACCGCGATACTCGATTCTTTTCCCTGACGGTGCAGTTGGAAACATTGTGCATTGAGTACCATGAATTACTCCTTTGTGCGCACACAACCATCCATACCAAGAACCATAGGAATATCGAGTGACTCCAAAACAATGAAGGTTACGGTAAAGTTTTCCTTGTTTATGATGAGACTGACGTTCGGGCATATCTGATCTGCCTGTATTTCTCCAACTAGGGTATGAACTATCAAGGCCTCTTTGTTGGACACTTCGCCATCTTGTTCCTCTCTAACCACTCGGCGGAGATGAAAGAGTGCGAAGCACTGGGATCAAACAAAGCAAAAGCTTGTGTTGAGCTCACTTGAATGTAACCACCAACCATTTTTGTAGCTCCTTGAATGTTATCCATATCCATATTGCTCAACCTTCCATTGACATAATTGCGCTGTGCTCTACTTGCTTCAGTAAGCTTCTTTTTGGCTTTCCTTTTTCGCTTTCGTTGTTGTGGATTCTGGCTCGGACCACTCCCAACTCGAACTTCAACATTGTTGTTTTGATAGTGCTCGGCTTCATTGTACTCGTGATTATCAGTGAGAGGTGGCATGTAGGGATCTTGATTCACAGTGTGCCACATTTCCTGTCATCAGGTGACCAACAAAACAACATGAGCAAGGATAGATGTTCTTACTCATGAAGTACCATGAGAGACAACTCACAACTTCAACATCTGTTGATCAAAACACTACCCCCCCTTAAGAAAGGACAAACTAGAGAACATGTAAGGGTAGCTTGCATATTATTTCCAGCATGTTGACAGGCATAACCAACTTCTGATATCTCAGAGAAACTCATATGTAAAGGTAAGAACAAAAATTCTGAAGTTTCTCGCGAGTAGCAAAACAGCAGTGCAGTAAAACAGCCATAACTCGAGCTCTGTTTATCCAATGAAGTTGCCATTTACCTTTCTGGAAAGCTTATAAAATCCTCTACAACTTTCATGTAGAACACTTTTCCAGATTCTGTAGTTAAGGTCGTCGAAAATAGCAGACAACAGAAACTATTCCAGATTCCAGACAGCACGGATGTATCAACTTGTGAATTTCATAACTCCAAAACCATAACAGCTATCAGGGTGGTTCTTGTGCTCAGAGAAAGATCATGAAGTCTACTTGTGTCCCGAATTGTTCCATGATTTTTTTTTGAACATCCATAAACAGAGATATAAGCTGATAAAGACAGACTGCTCCGGAAAGATAGGATAGAGGGAACAGAAGAAACAGAAACCCAACCTTCTATGCATGAACTTATAACTCAACTAAACCTAAATGAGATTGTGAGGAAACCCACAAAATCATTGCACTCATTACAAAGATGCAAAACAAACATTATCATAAGGGCAAGCAACAAACATCACAGGTTCACAAGCCACACATGGGCCAAGGACTTGACTTAACTTCGTTACTAACGTTTCATTACATAAGGGCTCAAGAACTACTAGAACACGATACATCTGCAAGAACGTCAAGGGTAGCTTTTCTTGTACACTCTTTATTTGTCAACCGCTATCAGGGGACTTCCTTTGCATCAGGCACTGACATCACTTGTTGATGGCTACTCTGTAGTGACTAGGCTCTGGCTACTTTCTCTGAGTCGATTGTTGACCTTTTTGGGGCAAGATCTGACATAATGTCCTTCCTGTTGGCAATGATAACATCTTCCTTTGGCTGGATCTGCTGCGGTAGAAGTGTTGTTTGATGTGCTACCATCTTGCTGACTCAGAGGATTGACTGTTACCAGTTTATTCTGCTTCTTAACTCGCTTCCGTGGTTGGAATTCTTTGTAGGTGATTGTCCATCCATCTATGCAAACCTCATGTGGAAAGTTCTTAATTGGAGGAGCTTCTAAATGCTGCTGATCTAGGCTGGTCTGAACAAGAGTTGAAACTGTATGTGGTACTGGGGTAGAACTCAATTGTTGGTGACGTATCAACGGTGGTTCGAATGAATTTGCTTTCCTTTTCTTACCTTCCTTGACTTCACCACTTGGGTTCGCTTTGACCTCATCCTTGGTTGACTTCTCTTGAAGACAAGAATTCCCATAATGCTTGCAACATAGACATCGATCTTGAACCTCTTGCATCTTACTACTGCTAGCTTCCAATAGACTTGCTTCACATTCATTGGGTGATAATGGCATACCTCGATATTCAATCCTCTCGCCTGATGGTGTTCTTAAAAACACTGAACGTCGGGAATAATTGACCTCACTTTTACGACTCCTTAACCATCCATGTCCAAGGATAACATCGATTCCAGAGAGTTCCAAAACATTCAGCTTCACTATGAAATCACTCTCCTTTATCTGGACTCTAACATCTCGGCATTCATGGTTTGTCTCAATTTCTCCAGTTGGTGTGCGAACTACTATGAGCTTCTTTGTTGGCCATTCCCTTATCTTCAGGTGAGCTACAAACTTGGCAGAGATGAATGAGTGCGTGGCACTAGGGTCAAAAAGAACCATGGCAGTTACCGAATTGACTGGGATCATGCCATACACAACTTTCTTTGCTCCATGAATAGTGGTCATATCCACATGCCTCAATTTTCCATGGATGTAATCTTGCTGTAACTGTTCTTTATGGTTTCCTTCCATGTTGGTTGGTCCTTGTGTTGCGTCTTGCTGTTGTGTCATTCTTCCCAGGTCTTGACTTTGCATAGCGATCAACTTCTCTCTTGTCAACTGTGGTTAGAGACGACATAGCTTGGTCAACGATACGTCTACTTAGATAGAGGGAAGTTCTCAAAAGCAATCCAAGGCAAGGAGTGAAGGTGAGAGCAACATTTAAAATTTAAGCAACAAGGAGGAGACAAATACAAGGGTAGAAGATACAATAAAGAAGAAAATACCAAGGTTGATAGAACAAAGGTTCTATAGAAATTTTCAAACCTTAAAACGACCAGTTTCTAACTAGGCTTGCGTCCTACAGTCAGCATTGCTCCGATACCACTTTGTCACACCCGGTTTTAAGAACAAAACCAGGTATACACCATATGTGAGCCCAGGAAGTCAAATCTCACATATAGTCACAAATAAAGGGTAATATCGAAAGACAATGCTCTTATATAACGTATATAAAACAAAAGAACATAACCTTAAAGAGCAGACAGCGGAAAGACACTCCGATCTTCAGATGGAGTCACCAACTTCACAGGGACAGCTGACTGGTTGCTCACAAGCCTAACTTCTCCAACTCTTGCAGTCTGGTACCCATCCGGGATTTTTCCAAAGTATTGAAAAGTAAAGCAAGCATAAGTACATCTCGTACTTAACAAATATAACATGAGGCTCATGAGGCTCAAAAGGCTGACACTGGTTTAACTACATTAGCTTTTAGTTGGCATAATTTTAGCATTAAGTAGCATCAAAGTATAACCATCCCAATTTAAACATATGATCAAATAAACATGTATCCATTGAATAAATATCAACATCATTATTATTACCATTATTTATAGCAACAACTATACCATAAGAATTCCAGGCCACTCGTAACCGTGAGCACGGCTGATATATCAGTTTTACACTCTGCAGAGGTTGTACACTTTACCCGATGAGTAGTGATTCCCATATGCCGGGGTTTGCAAGGCCCACGTTACACTTCCAAGGTGCACGACAGGGTTCACTGCGCAGCCTTTCAAAGGTTCGTCTAACAAGTTAGGGCCTCTAGGTCTTAAGGCAAGGGGATGTAGAGCCCTCCTTCCAGGTGGCACAATAACACGCAGCCTATACACACGTGGACAGAAGCCGCACTATACCCGTCTCGGCAAGCGCCTTATGCGCCCTTTCGGGTAACCACTAACAAGCTAGAAAAGGTCCTCATACTGAGCTAAGGTCAGAGAGCCATATAACTCCCATGGTTGCACTGTTGTCCCGGGTGATCCCTATATAGCAGTTCCTAAACCATGTTGCTATAAAAGTCATATTTTAACATGTCACATATAACATTAAAACAAATTTACATGATCATAGTTTAAGTTGAGCACTAGCATCAAGCTATCCAATGCATACCCATGGTTATCAAGGTACAAGATCAACATCTAGGATAAATCTATATAGGCATCAAGGTAGACACATGCAATATGAAAATTATGATGAATTAAGGTTATTAGGACATCAAGGAGGATCCCATGCTATACTTGCCTTAAACTCAAGATCCTTCTTCTGTCGACTTGTAGACTTCCAAAGGTTGACTCTTGATCACGATCTTCTTCTTGATCACCAACGTAAACTCACAGACTGGACATACGATCACAGGACACCACACAAGCATCCATAGGCAGTCATGCAAAGCAAACATAGCCTATAATTAGAACAATACATCAAACATAAGAAAACAAATAAAGAGCTTTGAAAACTGATCTACGCTTCGCTATGAACACACAGACGCGAAGATCACTCTAATAGGAGCTATAACGGAAAAGATATAAACTAAACAAGATTAAAGACACTAATTACTAGATTAGATTTAACTCAAATTTTAATTACAGAAAACAGTGGTGAAAGTTATACATTTTGAAAGAACTTTTCGAAACGAATCTAACGCAAGTTGAACGGACTAAATCGGAGTTAAAACAAAGAAGATATGGGCTTTTAAACCAAACTTGAATTTGCAGATTTAAAATAAATAAAACGAAAATAGAAAATATGCTGGACTGCGCCTCATTATGGAGAAAGCGCAGGGGCTAGATTGAAAGTTTTCGCAGACTCAATGAATAGGATGGGTTGGACTGCGGGTTTATGATTATAAAGTTATAAGGTGTTTTCTGCAAAGATCGCAACGAAGGGGTATAGGGAGATGGTGGCCGTCAGATCTTGAACGGACGGCGCAGATTAGATCAGGGAGGGAGAGGCTGTGTTGGCGCCGGAGTTGGAGCAGGGGACGGCGGTTCCTGGCGGCGCCATCGCCGAGACGGTGGCGCTTCACGGTTCTAGGGTTAGGATGCTCGGTTGGGCACGGGGAAGGTACATAAGGGATCAGGGAGCTTATGAGGATCTCACCTAGGGCGATGATGAAGCCGTCCGGGGCTCCTAGACGGCGTGGTGAGCGGCGAGGCGGCGGAGGCTAGCCTGCAAGTCCGGCGAGTTTGCGTTAGATGAAACCGAGGGCAACAGAGAGGGGTGAGGAGTTCTACGACCTCATGAGATCAAAACGAAGCTCAGGATGGACCTCGTGGCGACGGTTGAGCGGCGGTGAGCAAGGACGGTGGCGGCGGGATCTCGGTGGATGCGGCGCTCGCGGTTTGGGCGAAATAGGGCACGAGAGTTCGTGATTCCAAAAGGAGGAGAGGCGGCGGCTCTGGGGGCGTTTTATGGGGGCACTGGCTTGTGCAGGAAGGCAAGGAAGATGCGTAGAGGAGGCGGAGTCGAGCTCAGGATCGAGTCCTACTCGGGCACGGCGTGAGGAGGGGGATGACAGGTGGACCCCACTTGTAAGCGACAGAAGGAGAGAGCGTGCAGGACCTTTGGCGGCTGACGCGTGGGCCTCAAGGTCAGTGGGGGAGGGAGCGCGAGCGTGCTTGCAAGCGCTTGGCGCTGCTGGGCTGACGACATGGTTGGGGAACTGGGCCGGTTGACCGTATCGACGTGGGCCGCGCGATTGGGAAAGGGGCCGGCCTGATGCGGGAGAAAGGAGGGAGAGGGTGGTGCGGGCCGCCAGTGCAAGGAGAGGGAACCAGGCCGACGCTGGGTCGTCTCTGGGCCGAGCGGGTGAGTGAAGGGAGAGGAGGAAACAGGCCGGGAGAGAGGGCGCTGGGCCACTGGCCGGCTCGGGCCGAAAGCCAGGAGGAGGAGGGGAAGCAGGCCGGCTGACCGGGCCGCTTGGGCCAAAACTGAAGGGGGAGAGGAGAGAGAGGAGGATTGCCTTTTCATTTCTATTTCTCAACCTTTTTCAAAGCATTTTCAAACCAAAATTTGAATTCCTTTTGAAATTTGATTTTGAATCTTTGGAGAGAAACAGAAAGATTTGAAACTTTAAACTTTCCAAACTTTCTGAAAACAGAAAAAAATAAATTCTTTATTTTCAAATCCCCTTTACATAAAATTCATTTTCAAGTTGTTTGCAAATCATTTTGAACTCAAATAGAATTTTAGCAAAAACCACACATCACAAAAACTCAAATGCACCAACATGAATGCACAAACATGTTTCTCAAACCCTAGGATAAATTTTAATTTAGAGAAAATTTTTATTTCCCTATATTTTATGAGCACAAAAATTCATAATTAAAGCATTTTAGCTCTAATTTAAGAAACACAAATTTCAGGGTGTGACAGCTATTAGGACTTCTAGTTCTACTAGGTCTTGAGGGTAGAATCCTACTAGGAGTAGGACTCCTATTTGTATGTAGGAGGGGCTTGGAGGGGACTATATAAATCAAGGGGTAGAGGCCATAGGCATCACAACAAGATCATAAGGAAGATAACCAAGCCAACACAAGGGGTCTCATTCAAGGCTTTTACGGAGCAATTAGGAGCGCTCAAGAGGATTAGAATAGACAGTTCTATTGCACTGGATTCTTGTATAGGGCAAGAATCGGTGGGTCCTGGAGGGTCAAGTATGTGTGAGAGCGACAATCTCTTGTACTATTTTGGAGTTGTGCTAATAGAATTTGCGGTTGGCTTCGCCAAATCCTAATCTCTTGTCGTGGTTGCTTCATCATCATCTAGGGTTTTCTACGCAATTCGACTACATTGTTCTTGATACGGTGCTAGCTTGTGTCATATTCACAACATCCTTTCAAAGATCCGAAGGCTGCTGCGCATAACTAGGGGTATCAGATTCTAACAAGTGGTATCAGAGCCAAGGTTGGATTGATTTGATTTTGTGAGAAGGTTGACAGGGCTAGGAAGCACAAAATTAAGACGATGTCAGGGATGTGGAATCAAGTAGAGAAATTTGATGGAAAAGGGAATTTTAGCGTGTGGCAATGCATGGTACAAGATGTGCATGTCCAACAAGGATTGATTGATGCTCTCGAGGGCACCAAGCCAGACAAGATAACTGATGAAGAATGGATAGTGATGGAGCGAAAGGTTGTCAGTACAATTCGACTATGTCTCTCTGATGAGGTAAAGTACTCGGTAATCAAGGAGAATTCACCGACGAAATTATGGAAGAGCCTAGAAGAGTTGTATATGGCAAAGTCGCTGACAAATAGGTGGGTACTGAAGCGTCAACTGTTTAGGTTATGCATGGAGGAAGGTACACGATTCGTCGACCATCTAAATGTCTTCAACAAGCTTGTCACGCAGCTGATTAGTGTGGATGAGAAAATTGAGGAGAACGATAAAGTCGTCATACTGGCTTCATCCTTACCACCATCGTGGGAGCAGCTAGTGATGAATATTCTCGTTGGGAAGACTACTCTCAACTTCAATGAGACAGTTACATATCTACTGGAGACAGAGTCCTTGAAGAAGCCGCATGGTTCTTCATTCTCGGGTGATCAAGCTTTGACTGTTTCAAGTGGAGTAGAAAAAGTTAAAAATCATGGGAAGAAGAAAGACAAGAGGAAGGGACAACGTACATGCTATCTATGTGACAAGGAGGGTCACATGATAAAGGACTATCCAAGTTTGAAGACTATGAGAGGAACATGCTCAGTGGCAAGTGAGGATGAAGGTGATGTACTTATCGTCAGTCAACCAGGTACTATTCATGATTGGATATTAGATTCACGAAGTTGTTTCCATATATGTTCGGTGAGGGAGATGTTTGACGAAGGATCTCTACACCCGGAGAATGGAATTGTTCACTTAGCGGATTGCTAGGAGTATGCAGTCACTGAGGTGGGAACAATTACATTAGAGATGCATACTAGAACACTTTGCACACTGACGGGAGTTCAGTATATCCCGGGATTGAAAAAGAATCTAATATCTGTGAGGTCGCTAGAACTCCAAGGTAGTGAATTGTCACTTCAAGGTGGAGTCATGCGAGTTACTTGCAAAGGGCAGGTAATTATGAAAAGTATCTGGATTAATGGAGGATACCGAGTGATAGGGAATCTTATGGGTGGTGCAACCATGGGGAGATTTGGTAAAAATCCTGATCAGGAGAAGGAAGTCATCTCATCAACGGCAGGTGCTCAAATCTCAATTGTTGTCAAGTGCAAGGCTACAAAGACGGTTGCAAAATCTAACAATCGTAGAGGTGAAGCTATGAGTTGTTGGAAGAAGGGAGATGTGGTCAGACCGACCACGCAGTACCAACGAGTAGGTGGAGCTCGAAGGCGGTACAGACCTATGGCATGGAGGGCCAAAGGAGAAGGTGGTGTGGTTAACCAAAGTACACAACGATGGAGCTCTCAGATGAAGGTTCCGGTAGTCCAGCCTGGAACTGACACACACATTGTGGTGATGTGCATGAGCCTCTGTGGTGGAGGCACTATCGAGGTGGGAGTATAAATAAAAAAAGGAGCCGATTTGGAGCAAATTCTTGGAGGAGCACGATGACTTTAAAGGATTAGAGTCAAGGTGGAGTTTGTTGTATGGTGACTCAAATCCTACTTAGAATAGGACCCAAGAAAGGTGTGCTATTAGGACTTCTAGTTCTATTAGGTCTTGAGTGTAGAATCTTACTAGGAGTAGGACTCCTATAAGATAACCAAGCCAACACAAGGGGTCTCATTCAAGGCTTGTACGGAGCAATTAGGAGCGCTCAAGAGGATTAGAATAGACAGTTCTATTGCACTAGATTCTTGTATAGGGCAAGAATCGTTGGGTCCTGGAGGGTCAAGTAGGCTTGTGTGAGAGCGACAATCTCTTGTACTCTTTTGGAGTTGTGCTAATAGAATTTGCGGTCGGCTTCACCAAATCCTAATCTCTTGTCGTGGTTGCTTCATCATCATCTAGGGTTTTGTACGCGATTCGACTACATTGTTCTTGATACGGTGCTAGCTTGTGTCACATTCACAACATCCTTTCAAAGATCCGGAGGCTGCTGCGCATAACTAGGGGTATCAGATTTTAACAAAGCACAACCTCTTCTTATTGATTTCCTATGAATAAGGTCAAACACAAGAGGGCATTAGTAACACAAGCACAAGTTTCTCATTTAGTAACCCTTTATGTGTGGAAGGCAAGTGGGCTACCAAAATAGAGAAACCTCATAACATGGACTAAATCTCCCTTAATACCTCATGCACCTTCTTTTGAGTGGAATGGAAAAGTGAATGTGCATGGTTGGTCACTTAAGTCCAAGGGCAGATTTAAGCCATATTATGGTGAGTGGATAACATAAATGAAGCATTTCCAAAATAGCTAGAGAGAACACATCACATAGTTTTAGATTGATAACATTGATACGATAGCACACTCCATTTGAGAAACACAATCTCACCCATATTGGTAGTTGATGAAAATCCAAATAGAGCTTACAAAAAGATATATAAAAGTGTTGAAATTTATGAGTCATGGATGTAGAAGACTCCCCCTAAATATGTGAATAGGAATTTGAATTTTCAAATTGACATAAGAAGTCAATTTTCACATACTAGTGAGATTGGGGCCTCCCCCTACATCCATGCCTGCTGTGGGGTGCAAGAAACATAGTGTCACAGTATAAGACGTGATGCAAAAGACAATTCAAGCACAACAAGGTCTGGCTGTTGTTGCATAGATCGGCACTACCGACCAAATGGTCGGCACTGCCAATCAGGCTTCAACAGCCAGATCACAGTGAAACTTACACAAGAATTAACATGCATAAAAGTGAACAACTTGCACAAATATGACAAGCTAAATCAAATTAAACCACACATGCCCATATCCGAGTATGAAATAAGTCTAAAAGTTAGCCAATTAGACTCTCTGACTCACAACCCAACTCACACATAGATAGAACATGAACTTAGCAGCGACGACCCCTTTTTATAAGTGCTCTAAGTATTTGAATTTCTCATATAGCACTCTATTCATTTAAGAACATGGAATTTCACTCTATGTCTATGTCATGGCAACAATAGAATAATCAAACTAAACTATGGCAAGAGATACTCACAACCATTGCTGCATGTAGATGCCCATATGATTAAAATGAAAATTTTGGCAATCTACCATATGACAAGATTCCATCAAGTAGAATGTTCTTGAATTATGAGTGATAAGTGCTTCTACTTCAGCATGATTCTTTACTCTTGTCTTTCTTGATATTCTTGGTTTGAAATCAACAAAAGAAACATAAGCCATGTATCTTGCTTAAAGTGAATGATCAATTTAATTCCAATCATTGCTTTTCTTTCATCACCAACAGCCAATAAATATCCTCAAGTGCTTTATTTCCCTAAGTGGCTACACAAGACACAAAGAGATAAGATTTGAAATAAATTGCACTTGAGATTTAGAAGTTACCACCCTTCTGGAAATATAATGGATGGTGTGGTCTCTTCATCTTCACTTTGCTCATATGAAGGTTATAGGTTTTGTCCATGTACTGAAGTGGAATGAGTTGTTGCATTAGGAGGGGCGACACTACCGCCCTTTGGTGCGGCACTGCCGCCCTGCTGTTTTGCAGCAGGGGTGTGCAACACCTCTGCATCGAGTACTGAAGGACCAAATTGGCGACCAGAGGGGGGGTGAATGGGAGCCTCAAATTTCTTCTCGAGAAACGATGGCCCTTGTCCCAGAAAATCACCCCAAAAGTGAAGACTCAAACAACCGGTGAGTTCATGACCTATGAATAGGTGGATACCCTAGGAGATGTCCTAGAGGTACAATGGAACTACCGAAGAACCCCCAAAACCAAGCACCAAAGCAACGGGGCAAAACTGCACAAGCAAGCTCCTAGAACAATCGAACCTCCGATAACGGAACACCCCACTGCTATGGAGAAGAGGAAAGTGTTCCACCAAAAATACTTAGGCCAACTGGTGGAAAAAGCACCTTGGAAATATCCTTACGAAGTTAGGAAACTAATGCAACAGACGGATCTCAAATCGGAACTCGAATGCAAAAGATACGGACGCTCGAACCAACGAAACTCCGAAAGCGGGACACTTAACTCCTATGGAGAAGAAGGAAGTGTCCAACCAAAAATACTTTGACCAATGGTGGAAAAAGTGCTTTGGAATGATCCTTAAGAAGTTACGAAACCAACGCAACAAACGGATCTCAAATCAGAGCTCGTACGCAAAAGATACGGACGAAAACAGCAAAACTGTGCAGTCGCGGACTGTCCGCTAGTGAACCGCGGACTGTCCGCTATTGAACCCCGGACAGTCCAGGAATGAGTCCCGGACAGTCCGCCGTTCAAAAATGAAAACAGCGACCTTGCTGCTCTTGAACAGCCCTGAACCCAGGACAATCCGGGGATGGGTCCCGCACAGTCCGCCACTGTCCAGAAAGCGCAAAAACAGCTCGGGACAAAACCAAAATCGATTGGATCTTCACCAAATCGAATGGGGCTGCAACCAAACTTCTCCCAAGTGTTATTCTACGTGTTGGGAAGCTAATCCTAGGATATCATCGCTCCAAACCAACTAATCCATGAGAAATCGGAAGAACACTAGAGAAGGGGGAAGAATGAAGAACGAACGCGATTTCGACCCGATCTATGTGCTCGTGAGGTTAGAGAACAAATCCTTCGGCGGAAAGAAGGAGCTCACGACAAAGAACAATTTGATTCAAATGGAATTGCAAATCGTCGCTCGGAGAGGGAGAATGAGGCAAATCTCCAGAAGGGGAAAAACCAAAACGCGAAGAACAAAAACGCGAATCGATCCAAATTTCAGCCAAACAAAGAGGAGGGGCGAAATTGATCCTTGGATTGCTATGGGATGAATGAACTCTGTGTAGCCACCTGTGTCGAGTTACAAGCCACTCCTCGCAACACAAAACGCGGATGCGGAAAAGCTCAAGAACAAGAGCCGGTCTCTCCTCCAGCCCTAGCCTCCTCTCACCTAAACAAAATGAGAGTGACACTTCCCCCAAGGATAGACTGCCCTAACCAGCACCCTCACGTATATATAGGTGCACGTCCGAAGACCAAAACACCCTCACATGAAGCACTGACCCAAATACCCCCTAGGGGTAAAACCGTCCAACTTGGTCATTATTCATCCGACGGCCACGCGCCTTCTCATCCTTCGCTTCGCCTCGACGCAAGCTCCAGGATGCCGCCACGTGCCATCACCGTCGACCACCGCGCCTTCCTCACCGATAGCTTCACCGCAACGCAAGCCTCTCGGTGCCGCCACGCGTCGACCGTTCCGCATAGCAACCTCCGCCCAGTTTTGCGGCCCAAACCGGTAAACCCGCCAGACCAGGTTTTGAGGCCCAAACCTGGAAACCGTCCACCCCAAGTTTTGAGGCCCAAACTCGGCAACCGGGCACCCCGAGTTTTGGGGCCCAAACTCGGAAACCGTCGATGGTAGCTTTTTGAGGCTCAACTACAGAACCCGCGCCGTAAACGGGATGTGGTTCGCACACCCCGACCACTGGCACCGATGTCGATGCATGTCCAGCCTCCAAGCCGGGCACAATGCCTTCGCCTTCCTTCTTGACTCGGCCGACGGCACTTGCGCCGCACGCAAGCCCGTGTCCGACGTCCCGCCAAGTGCCACGACGCCATCGTCTTCCTCCCGACTCGGCCGATGCATCGCACATCCCCATGTGCTCTTGCTCGCCAATGCCAAGTGCCAGCTACCACAACTGGTTCTCCGGCCTCTCGGTCCATCGGTTCAAGCCTCACGTCCGCCCTTCACCGCTCTGGGTTCATCGGCATGGCACGTCCGCCGCACGGCACGCCCTTCCTTCACCGCTCCCGGTCCGTCGGCACAACACGTCTCTACTTGACCTTCACCTCGCCATCGACCACTGTCTCTGAGCTCAACACCTGCACATCAACACAGCCAAGAGACACATGTTGCACACACACACCAACACATGAAACACAACACATCTCAACGCCACCGGTTAGTCATAAGCATTAAGCGCATAGCAAGATAAGGAATTAACCGGGTAAAGCCTCAAACCTTCCTCATCAATGTCAATCATTCATCATATATGTTCTCAATCTCCCACTTGAAGAATGCATTGACTAACAATAAAACCAAAAAGGAAGGGTTTGAAGGCAAGCCTCATTCAAGTGCCCAAAAGCCAAGCAAAAGCAAACACAAGGCCACTTGAGATGAGAAAGGATCATGAAAACTCCAAATAAAAGCTCTTGGTCCTGAAAGAAACGGGAAAAGCGGGCAAAGCCTCCACACAACCGAAGAGTCAAGAGAAGATAAGAAGACAAGAGTTTCATGAAATCCCAAAAGGCACTCGAAAACCATTCTCAAATAAATTGTCAAACAATCATCACAGAAGAAACCAAGGTACTTATCCACTTGGGTCTCGAAATTTCTCCCCCTTGATGATTGAATTGATAAAAACTAGGCACAAGAGATGGTTTGAGATACCAAAACCGAAAACTTGGTCCCCAAAGATATGGGCAACGGCTCAACGCAACCAAGCAAAATCTGAGCAAAACTCCACAAAAGAGCGAAAACTCAGACAAGGAGCGAAAGACTTGGTTCCCAAAGACATGGTGTTGACACTTGCTAACGTCGTTACTAGGAGTAGACTATGGAATCTATCCCCGGCAACGGCGCTAGAAAGGCTTGTTGGTACTTCTTAATGTAAGAAGTATAACTAACTATTCTTATGACTATTGGTAAATTCCGCAAGCGCATAGAATAAGTCAATTGTAGCACTTCACCCGGGAGTAACCGAGTATTGTATTTATTTCCACAGGGAAGCTAGTATGGCAGAACTAACACTAGGACTGCTATGAACAACTAGTGATTCTAGCAAGGTTGATCGAAGTGTATGAATGAGGGTTGATTTCTACTACTACTAAAATAAGAAGAAAGAAAGACTAAACTACTACTAAACTAAATCGGCGGGGTGTGGCCGATGAACAGATTAATGCTTTCCTACACACTTACGATCACAACTAACTTAGCAATAAAGGTTTTATCTAGTTCTTCGAACCGTACACACCCTCTGGACTATTTACCTCAGACGTGCACAACGAGGTTTGTGATTTAAAAACTAACCCAACTACGTGGTGGAATTCAAGGCTCCCAGGGCAGTCACCACCTGTTTGCTACCACAGCTATCCGGGGGGCTAGCCACAAACTAAGGTATAACTAGTCTAAGCGCCGTGCTTACACTAATATATACTACTCTAATCTTGCGTCCAAAACTAGAGCATTGATTACTCAGCGAAGAACCCAAACTAGATACAAACTAAATACTAAGTTATCTATGATCGAAAGCACTCAACAAGAACAATAAGTAAAGAACTTAAAGTAAATGCTAAAAGTAGAAGAACATTAAGATAAATGAAGAAAGACTTGGAATTATACCAGAGACTCTGGAAGATCCTCTATTACAACTCCAGCTCTTCTCTTCTTCACTCTCACTCTCACTCTAAGTCTCTCAACTAGAGTGTTTCTTCACCAGAGCTTCGCTTACAAGAGAGTGGGACTAATGAGGTGAGGTCTGAGTACAAATGAGCTCGGGGGGTCCTATTTATAGCCTAAGAGACCTAGGGGGGTACTTATAGACATAGGGTTAGGTCAGGGGGGTGAGTGAGGTGGCGGGCGCCAGCCCTAGGTGGCGACCACCACCCCCCTGGCCGTTGGATCCACCGTCATTGCTTCAACGGCATCCAGGAGCTCCAGGGAGGCGGTTCCATGGTCGGTTGCATGTCCAAATAACCGTCACATGGGCAATTGGGTCATGATCCATGTGACATCTGTTCTTAGCCCTTGGATGCAATGACCTAAGTGATCAATGGCTGCAAATGAGTGTGGCACGCCTCCCCTGGATCAGTGACGTGGAAAGGGAGGAGTTTGGGCCTCACTCCCCTGGCGGCCGCCAGTGAGGGGTGGCGGGCGCCACCCCACCTTGGCCCAAAGTGATCCCAGGTGAGTGTGCTCGCCTCCTGGTGGGTCCTCTTGGTCATTTTGCTCAAAAATCCTGCAATTACCTACATTCAAATAAAACTCAAGGAAGAGTGGAAATCGTTAGTTTATAAAAGGTTTTTGGTTGATTTTAGGTCCTTGTGTTGTGTTATATGACCTTGTTGATGCTAAGAATATGACACTTAGTGAGCATCAACACATGGGCAACGGCTCGACGCAACTAAGTCAAAAATGAGCTAGCCCTCAAGAAGGGGCAGAAAAGGCTCAACACCACTAGCTCAAGGCTCGATACCAATTGAGGCTGAAACAATGCATTAGAATGCAAAACTGCTAGTCCCTCAAGATAGAGGCACAGATGTTCAACACAAGTAGCAGAAAACTCGATACCAATCACAAGCAGCCAAAAATTGTTAAAAACAGCTAGTTCCTCAAGACAGAGGCATAGAGGCTCGACACAACTAGCTGAAGGCTCCATACCAAAAGGCACACTAACATTTGGAGCAAACAGAGAAGCAGTAAAACAAAAATGACTCCCCCTGAAAGCAAGCCTATACACAAATGCTATGCAACAAAGCTCACTATGAAGGATACCAATTGAAGCACATAAAAGAGCTAAACTCCCCCTAGCTCAAAGCTCTCCCCAAAATGCACAACTCTCCCCTTTGTGCCAACACATAAACTCCCCCTTGCAAACAGCTTCTCCCCCTTGACAAAAGGAAACATGCTAAGGGGTTTTGACATTTTTCACAAAGTTGACAAAAACACAAGACAAGTCATCAACCAAAAGCATATGGGGGTAGTGAAAAGCATTGAAAGTGACCACAACGTGTATCGGATCTGGGGATATGTACACTAAGCTAAAAATGCATGAAATGTGCAGTGCAACAGCTTCAATTGTATAGCAATCAGAATGAAAAGATGCTCAAAAGGGTGCTACCCTGAAAGTGTAGCAACCAATACAAATGCAAGCGAAGGCTCAAATTGATCAAAAGAGTATGAAATATGAACAATTAAGCATATGTGCAGTTTTAAGCCATTTGAAAAGGAGTTCACCACTAAAATAGCACTTAGCATGCATAGATAGGGAATCAACCAAGTGGTAACTCAAGTATAAAAGGTGAACTACCCCTAGCAAAGTTCAATCATCATGCCATAGAATGAAGCATAAACTTATGTTATTTTGCATATTTTATCAGAGATTGCAGCGGTATTAACACAAGTTCAAAATAAGGCATGTGATTGCGAGAGGTTAAAAGCATGGTCATTGCCTAACTTTTCAACCAGGCTAAGCCTTTGAAAGAAAAGCAATCAGAAGCTTAAAGCACCGGTTTCGGTCTTACACTACACGGCTCAAGATTAACTCAAAAGTGCAATGAGAAACAATCTCGATACCGTGAGGTGCTGACACAAGCAATCCCATCTCGATCTTTTCATTTCACTTAGACTTGGTTCAAATTTTAAGCACAAGGTAAACATGAACAAACCAAGCAAGTGAATGACTCAGTGCAAGAGACATAGAAACCTAGCATACAAAAGATAGCACAAGTGATCTCAACACATCCTACCCATGCTAGTTGCCACTCTCAATGGTGAACAAATTAAAAGTTTCATAGTTGATTAGTCAAGTTCACCATTTGACAAAAATATCCTAGCTCATAACATGTATCAAGTGATCAAAAAGAGCCTAAGCTACAAGCATCATCATGAATAAACAAGGCATACCAAAAAGAGCATAATCTCATTCTCATTGCTCTAAACATGAAGCTCTAAGATGCACTAAAATACATGATGAAATGCATGCAAAAGCTAGTCTATCAAAGACAAAGCAAAACTAGACTAAAAAGGAAAACCCAAAACAAAAGGATATCGGAGAAGTCCAACTAAGATACAACAAGCAAAATGCTTCCCCAACTAAAACAGAAACACACACCAAACTCACAAATAATGAGCCAAGAAACGCTCAAGCGACATCCAGCAAAATCTACATCGAAAAGACCACACAACAACAAGAGGTCAAGGAAGAAGAGTACCAAAACCCGAACTCAGAAGTGTGTCGGAGGTACCTCATGAAGCGCATGACCGCCTGCTGGTGTGATACTCGAGGGGACGCCTGAATCTGCTGAACTCTGGGGCGCCTACCTCGCCGAAGTCGTCTCCCCCTTGCTAGATGTTGTCACTCCCTCAGGTGCAGCTAGTGCTCACTAGAGAGCTGCTCGAACGGAACCCCAAGTCATGGAAGAAGTGGGATCGGGTCCGTGAGCCGAAATCCCTCTCTAGGCTCCTGTTCTCCTACAAACTCAAAGGCGGAATAAACACAAGGTATTGTCTTGTCCAGTGTGACCTCGAGGTCTCCACAAAACGGTTAGTCACATAAGCATAAGGTGAACTCTCAACAAAAAGAGGCCTACCTATGAATGATACCGTAAAGGAGATCTAAACTCAAACTAGTCATGACTACTATGCAACAGGATAAAGCACTATATAGCAAAATGTAGCCTAAAGACATGATCAACCCAAACTCAACCTAAACCTCAACACATGCTACAATGCAAGATAATGATAGCAATAGATCCAAAAGCATGTAACATGACACAAGAGTGAAAGGCTAGTGCTCAAACTAAACATGTCAACAGGATACATGTAGCTAACCAAAACTAGCACCTGAAAAGTGACACCTAATGAACATCATACCACTACAAATCAAGCTCATGGATAAATATGGTAAAACATGGCATAATGTTCATGAGGATCACAAACTAGCATGAAAATTGGAATAACCACCAAAGCTGTACACAAGGTTAGCATGACATGATATACAAGATAGCACATGCTAGTCTACATCAAAACAAGATACAAAGAAAAATGTACATGTAAGAACTATACAAGTGAGCACATGATAGTCCATCTCATACCACAAGAAAATAGAACATGAATGTACAAGGTATGAGTGTATAAGAATGCTCACCAAGTAGCAAAAAACTCTTTGGAGGCAAATCTATGCGGGATGCAGAGAACCATCAAAAACTTGATCACATCTAAAAGACCAAGTTCCATTCAGTGCACATTCTCCACCCTGTGTCCTCATATCTACACACAAGAGGACAAAATAACCCGAGTCATGGATCCCGAAGGGTTAGCAAGCATGTACTTGGGAACCCAAGACTTGGTCACAAAACTCAACTTATCTTGTGGGTTAGCATGATGCAAATGTTGGTCCAAATGCAATTTTGAAACACCCTTGGAAGCATTCCTCAAAAGGACAACTCGAGGAGAAGAATGAGTCGTACCACGGGAAAGGAGGCAAACATCTTCCAAGGTTTTTATAGAAGAACCAATAGAAGCACCATGAAAAGCATGACGTGGACCAAGAGAAGAAGCACTAGAAGCATGTCCACGACCATGACCTATCCCACTAGAAAAGGAGTCATTAAAGACATCAACAAAGAGGGGCTTCTTACTAGGAACACAAGTATTCATGCCATGAGAAGGGCTATGAACCACCAAGTTCCTAGAAGAGCGAGCTTGGCGCAAGCGTTTGGCACGCTGATAGCAAAAGCTTTCTTGATGCCCATCTTTCTCACAAAAAGAGCAATGGTACAAAGTCCTATCTGAAGGCACACCATTCTTCAACAAGTGAGAAGTCCCTTGGGTCTTAGAACAAGAAGTATCAACATTCAACTTGGTGCCAACACTAGGAGAACACGTGCCATGGGAAAGGCTACGTGGCTTCCTAAAAGCCTTAGCTCGAATACGTCGCTCGTGTTTGACACGACGGAAACAAAAATCGAATGAATGTCCATCCTTCTTGCAAAAGGTGTAATGGAAAATTGGATTGGGAACACAGGTCCCAAAAATGTGACAAGCACCCTTGTCATGAGAAGTCCCTTGGACATCACTCGACGAAACAACAAGGTTAGGAGTAGTTATGAAAGAGCTATCTGAAACCTTGGCACAAGTGCTACAGTCAAAAGACTCAGGCACAACACAAGAACTCAACTCTGGTTTCAAGGAACCAAGCTTAGAAACACCAACATCGAAGTGGCAAGAAACGCATGACTCAAAAGGCTTAGCACAAAGACTCTTGCATCTTTTGGCTAAAACCTCATTCTCAAACATGAGGCGATCACAAGTACCACAAGGAGCATTTTTTAGATTGTCCATCTCCTCTCTAATGCAATCGGCATATGTGGTACGCAAGAGTTCAACTTCTTTCTCAAGGTTGGCACTCATATCATTGTGCTCAACCAACTTAGCGCTCATATCATCGCGCAACACCTTCAAACCCAAAACTTCTTTTTCCAAATCAATGCATGATGTGCGCATGAGATCGGTGGAAGAAACATCACCATTCACATCAAGCAAATAATCATGAATAGCACAAGTAAGGCAAGCATTTTTATTCAAAGAGCACAAGCTACAAGGCCAAGAATTTATCTCATCAATTTCAGCCCTAGCATGCTCAAGTTCATCTACACATGTGGTGTGAGTCAATTTTAATTTATTAATTTCAGCAAGCAAAGACTCACAAGAATCACATGGTAACAAAGCATTTGACTTAAGCAAGGCTATTTCAGATTTAGCAGAATCAAGGTCCTTGCGCAAGTCAATGCAAACTAAACATGGTTTGGAAGCATTTGATTTCAACAATTCATTCTCAGATTTTAAGCTAGCAAGAGAAAAGCATAGCTCATCATTCTTCCTAACCATGTCACTACAAGAGGTGCAAGGTAAAGATGCACTAGACTTCCAATGAAAAAGACCACATCTTAATCTAGCAACAGAACATTTCAACTTCTTGATCTTACTATGCAAGATATCACAAAGCTCATCATATTTACTGTTGTCATCACAACAACCATTAAATTGTTGGGACACAATCCCAAGACAAGCAGCAAGTGTACCTTTCTTGGCCTTGCCAAGTTCACGTATAAGATCCTTCGTCGAATGCTCATCATCTCCTAGGAAGTCCAGCAAAGCATATACTTCACGTTCCGTCTCAAGAGCCACACTCCTCCTTCTTGCAAAAATGTTGTCATCGATCACATGTCCATCATTCACACCTAAGGACAAAGATACACTAGTAGAGAAACTTGGTGCCATTTGCAAAAGCACCGTTAGTGTTAGCAAGACAAAAGCTCAACACCTTGACGAACAAAGTCAGAAGCACAACCGCTCTCAAAAGGTCGCCTTCGCAGATCCGGAACTGGTTAAGGTAGAGAGATCCTTAACTGGCTCCGATACCAATTGAAGGACCGAATTGGCGACCAGAGGGGGGGTGAATGGGAGCCTCAAATTTCTTCTCGAGAAACGATGGCCCTTGTCCCAGAAAATCACCCCAAAAGTGAAGACTCAAACAACCGGTGAGTTCATGACCTACGAATAGGTGGATACCCTAGGAGATGTCCTAGAGGTACAACGAAACTACCGAAGAACCCCCAAAACCAAGCGCCAAAGCAACGGGGCAAAACTGCACAAGCAAGCTCCTAGAACAATCGAACCTCCGATAACGGAACACCCCACTCCTATGGAGAAGAGGAAATTGTTCGACCAAAAACACTTAGGCCAACTGGTGGCAAAAGCACCTTGGAAAGATCCTTATGAAGTTAGGAAACTAATGCAACAGACGGATCTCAAATCGGAACTCGAACGCAAAAGATACGGACGCTAGAACCAATAAAACTCTAAAAGCAGGACACTTAACTCCTATGGAGAAGAAGGAAGTGTCTGACCAAAAATACTTTGACCAATAGTGGAAAAAGTACTTTGGAATGATCCTTAAGAAGTTATGAAACCAACGCAACAAACAGATCTCAAATTGGAGCTCGTACGCAAAAGATACGGACGAAAACAACAAAACTGTGCAGTCGCGGACTGTCCGCTATTGAACCAAGGACAGTCCGGGAATGAGTACCGGACAGTCCGCTGTTCAAAAATGAAAACAGCGACCTCGCTGCCCGTGAACAGCCCCGACCCCCGGACAGTCCGGGGATGAATCCCGGACAGTCCGCCACTGTCCAGAAAGCCCAAAAACAGCTCGGGAGAAAACCAAAATCGATTGGATCTTCACCAAATCGAACGGGGCTGCATCCAAACTTTTCCCAAGTGCTATTCTATGTGTTGGGAAGCTAATCCCAGGATATCATCGCTCCAAAGCAACTAATCCATGAGAAATTGGAAGGACACTAGAAAAGGGGGAAGAATGAAGAACGAACGCGATTTCGACCCGATCTATGTGCTCGTGAGGTTAGAGAAGAAATCCTTCGGTGGAAAGAAGGAGCTCACGACATATAAAAATTTGATTCAAATGGAATCGCAAATCGTCGCTCAGAGAGGGGAGAACGAGGCAAATCTCCGGAAGGGGAAAAACCAAAACGCGAAGAACAAAAACGCGAATCGATCCAAATTTCAGCCAACAAAGAGGAGGGGCGAAATTTATCCTTGGATTGCTACAGAATGATGAATTGTGTAGCACTCTGTGTCGAGTTACAAGCCACTCCTCGCAACACAAAACGCGGATGGCGAAAAGCTCAAGAACAAGAGTCGGTCTCTCCTCTAGCCCTAGCATCCTCTCACCTAAACAAAATGAGAGTGACACTTCCCCCAAGGATAGACTGCCCTAACCAGCCCCTTCACTTATATATTGGCGCACGTCCGAAGACCAAAACGCCCTCACATGAAGCACTGACCCAAATACCCCCTAAGGGTAAAACCGTCCAACTTGGTCATTATTCATCAGACGGCAACGTGCCTTCTCATCCTTCGCTTCGCCTCGACGCAAGCTCCAGGATGCCACCACGTGCCGTCACCGTCGACCATCGCGCCTTCCTCACCGATAGCTTCGCCACAACGCAAGCCTCTCGGTGCCGCTACGCGTCGACCGTTCCGCATAGGAACCTCCACCCGGTTTTGAGGCCCAAACCAGTAAACCCGCCAGCCCAGGTTTTGAGGCCCAAACCTGGAAACCGTCCACCTCGAGTTTTGAGGCCCAAACTCAGAAACCGGGCACCCCGAGTTTTGGGGCCCAAACTCAGAAACCGTCAAGGGTAGCTTTTTGAGGCTCAACTACCAAACCCGTGCCGTAGACGGGATGTGGTTCGCACACCCCGACCACCAGCACCGATGTCGATGCATGTCCAGCCTCCACGACGGGCACAACGCCTTCACCTTCCTTCTTGACTCAGCCGACGGCACTTGCACCTCAAGCAAGCCCGTGTCCGACCTCCCGCCAAGTGCCACGACGCCATCGTCTTCCTCCCGACTCGGCCGATGCATCGCACATCCCCATGTGCTCTTGCTCGCCAATGCCAAGTGCCAGCTACCACAACTGGTTATCCGGCCTCTCAGTCCGTCGGTCCAAGCCTCACGTCCGCCCTTCACCGCTCTGGGTTGATCGGCATGGCACGTCCGCCGCACGGCACGCCCATCCTTCACCGCTCCCGGTCCATCGGCACGACACGTCTCTACTTGACCTTCACCTCGCCATGGACCACTGTCTCTGAGCTCAACACCTGCACATCAACACAGCCAAGAGACACATGTTGCACACACACACCAACACATGAAACACAACACATCTCAACGCCACCGGTTAGTCATAAGCATTAAGCGCATAGCAAGATAATGACTTAACTGGGTAAAGACTCAAACCTTCCTCATCAATGTCAATCATTCATCATATATGTTCTCAAGTACGTCAGCGGAAATTGTTGTAGCAGCAACTTGAGTAACCTACAACATCGATAAGATCTTGCTCTACTAGAGAGCCATTAAAAGCATCATATGGCAAATGATTCATTTAAACTTGAAATGTTCTAGCCACTCCTAATAATTCTCAAACAACACATATTTATGAACTACTAGAGACTGCACAAGTGAAGTGGCTAGCCTACAAGGGTTAGGTACTTGTTACATAGGTGAATATGAAGTTTTAAATATTTCCATCAAATCATCTTCGGGTCAACATATAAGAAAAGAATTGGTTGATAGCTTGAGTGAATAATTTTCAATAAACTTGCTCAAGCACCCCGAAGCCTCATATCACCTTCAAGTACCTACAACACTCATCAAGCAGAATTTGGTACCCAAACTATGTTGGGTCTATTAAGGTTAGTCACAAGAGACTTAGACACCCAAATGGCCTTTGGGCTAGCAAGTGTCATTTTTGGGCCTCCTAAGCAATTTTGAATCAATTGACAAGTTAGGCTTAGGATTGTTACCCATGGGACAATCGATACTTAGATGTCCCTTTTCTCTGCAAGTGTAGCATAAGCGGCTCTTGTTATTCTTAGCCTTCTCTTCTTGCTTTTTGCTTGCTACCTTGCTAATGAGCCTCTTTCTTGATGATCCCAAACCTTCATCTTCCATGTAGGGGCATGATGCAATTTCATGACCCTTCTCATTACAATCATAACACTTCCTCTTGCTTCTTCTTATCTTCTTGTTTGGAAGTGTGGCTTGGTCATCAACCTTGTTGGAACACATTGAGGCATTGTGTCTCATCTTGGAGCACATACCATGAGCCATCTTTTTATTCTCTTGAATTTTGCTCATGACCTTCGCTTCTTTCTTCAAGGAGCAATCCCTTACATGGTGACCCTCTTTCTTGCACTTGAAGCAAGTGATGAGAGTCATCTTTTGTTGATGTTGCACCTTGTTTTGAGTCACCCACATTGATTCTTTTGGCTTCTGTGGAACCTGCTTTTGCTTAAGCACCATCTTCTTGGGCTTGTTCTGACCAGGGGCATGGTTGGTGGCCTTCCCTTTCTTGCAGGGGTCGGCACTGCCAACCAACCTATCGGCACTGCAGACCAAGCGTGGTAGTGCTAATTTGGTTGGTTGTTGTGCCGACATCTGTGCAGGCTGATCTGTACCAACCTTGCCCTTGATCATGAACTGAGCACACTCAGAGCTATTTTCCACCTTCTTGCCACTGTTTTGAGTCTTGCTATCCATGCACTCTTTTGCTATGATCTCGTTGAGCCTAGCAATCTCTTTTCTCATAGCCTCCATATTAGCAAGGTTAGTGGCATAAATATTCAAATCAAGAATAAAGCATTTTCTACAACCTTGACTAGTGGAGGGAGTAGATTCATTCATTGCATTAGAGGGATGTGAGTTGCTATCCTAAAGAATGTTATATTGCAACTCAGGCTCCTTGTACTTCTCATCCAAGCTACAATCACTATACCACAACCAAAGTATAGCGTCTGCAGAACGGTCTCTATAACGGCTTATAGCGTCTGATCATCGGTCGCTATAAAGTTATAGCCACCGATGTATAAGTCGTTGTAACTGGCGTCGCTATAAGTATATAGCGACGGATAGGATTTATAGCGACCGATAATTGGACACTAATATTTATAGCCACCGATCATTTGTCACATGTTTTAGCGACCAATCTTTTGACGATATCAAATGTTTTAGCGACCAATAATCAGTCGCAATGAACTGAAACTATTATATATAATATTAATTTCATATTCACCAGATTTTGAACCTAATAAACATGTCACATTATTCATCAACCACATACATATGTAAATCATAGAAACCCACAATACTCATTAACCACATTATCAGGTAAAAGTATCTCCCAAGTCTTCATTTAAGCCAACATTTAATAATACATCAAGTTCTATCATCTTGATCCATGATAGGTCATCAGTACAAAAGGAAAAGCCCACATGCAACCTAGCTAGGTCAAATGGCAGACACTAGTCATAAGTTTGCTTGCACAATCTTATTAGATTGATTATAAAATTGCTCATCTCTATCTTAACAAAAGCAAAATATCATATTTTTCCTTCCTGGTCGGTGACAGCATCATGTACGCCGACGTCTGTCAAACTAGAAGGACATATAGTAGCCATCCTCCCTTGACCTCCCTCAACCTGAAACATCGAGAAGTAAGGATGTATAGTAGCAACTGAAATATATAGACAATAAGACTAGAATAAAATTTCCACATTGCTTCTCACGGACTAGAACAATTATTTAAATAATGGCTAAGGGTGATGCATGTGCTATCCTATAGGGTGGTAGATATAGGCCCAGCAGGTGAGGATTTTGGCAAGCACAGGTGCAGCATTTTCTTCAATACTTAATTGATTTCTTTGCAATAAAACCTGTCGGTGCCTGTACCTTGCAATAAAACTAGGTCTTAAAATAGTTTAGCAACTTTATTGAGAAGGCATGTCGGCAATAGAACACTTGGAGAAATTGGAACAAAAAGGCAGCAACTTAAAGTCCTTGCTGCAGCAGAGATTTGAAACGAGAATTTAATGGAATATAAAATTAGCAATGATAGCAGAGTTGTTATGTTCTATTCGACACAACAGGATTTCGATAGTGATCTATGAAACAGACCCTTGTGTTACTCCAAAGTTGAACTATTGTCTTCAAAATCTCCTTTATCATCTAGACCGGCAGCTAAGTCTCTAAGCAAATCAGATATTTCATCATCCTCACTAGAATCCTCTATAACCTCAGCAGCATCACAATTCCCATGATTCACAGAAGATCTAGCTTCACCATGTAAGTTTCATGTTCTATACCCTTTTAGAAACCCATCACATATCAAGTGTTCACGGAGTTTACTTGCCTCTTTCCAAAATGAGTTTACACACTTTCTACAAGGGCATAATATCTTGCTGCCTACTGCAGAATTGCTAAAAGCAAAAGCTAACAAACCATTCACTCCCTGCAAATATTTCTTGGTGTGCCTATTTGAAAGTTTTAGGTTAAATACCATTTGACATGTATATATAACTTTTAATATTTGTAAAGCATTGGTTTTACCTAGCATTATCATCAATCCATGTTTTATCCATGTTCAACCTTCATGCAAGACATCAACCAGATCTCAATATGGAATTAAAAACATATCATAAGCATGGAAATAGTCACATGCTTGCATAACGTAAAAAAAGAGAGCAACAACTAGGGAAACAAAAACCTACCGATACAAACAAGTAGAGCTTCTGCCAAGAGCACGTTCAAATGCTTTCCCAAGGTGTCCAACTACACGTGGAGCAGCTGCAATTACAATATGGTGAGGTCAAACCAGTGCATATATATATATATATATATATATATATATATATATATATATATATATATATATATATTGAATTGTTTACACATACTTCGTTCCAAGTTCCAACTGAATGGAACAAGGATGTAACATGACACATAGGAGAAAGCACTTGACAAGCTATAGTAGGCCTGGAAAGAAACAATGTTGAACTGAAAGAAGCCAAAAAAAAAAATTAGAAGACAATAAATTTCTGTGAGAGACACGAACACAAAGAACAGACCAAAATGATTTAGGTAAGCACGAATTGCAGGTAGCATGTTACTACTCTTCAGAAACAACACCTAGAAAGTTCATATCTAGCACAGTTCATTACTAGAGTACTTCTAGCAGCAATCGATCTGGTGCAGCTCGATTAAACTTGACTGGTACATATATACCAATAAGTTCGGAGAAAATTGGTATACAATACAGTATATATGTGCAATAAAATACATGTAACATCATTCACACAGGGTTCCATCTAATAAAAAATAAACAATCAGTGGGAGGTACAGAAACAAAGCATGTGGGGCTCATTTAGTAATGATTTAATCTGGAGGCCACCCGCTGGAAGGCAAGCAAGCGACAGATATAGGAGGATTTGAGGTGGGCTTCAAAACTAGGACTGCACTTGTTCCTAAAATCAGCCCCTGCAAACAATGCCTCCATATTGACCTGTGCTGTGCGTGCCATGGAATCCTGGGAAGGGGACCTATGCTGGGAGGGCGAGAAGGGATAGGAAGGGAAGGGAACAACAGATGGGGATGGAAGGCACGAGTACCTGCTCAGAGATGGTAGCTTCGACGATGGTTGTAGCAGATCTCGGGCAAGTACGACAAGCACAGCGGTGACTGTGGCCGCGGCACAGGGATTGGCAATCGCGGCGGCGGGGACGATGGCCACGACACTAGGATTGGCTACCACGGCGTCGAGGACGGCGATCGCGACGACGAGGACGGTGGCAGTGACAGCGAGGATGGCGACCGCGGCGGCGAGGACGGCGGCCACGGCTGTGAGGATGGCGAGGACGATGACCACAACAGCGAGTACGGCAGCCTTGACGGCAAGGACGGCCGCCCCGACAGCCACGACGGTGAGGACGACGCCCACGTACGGCCGGGATGGTGCGTGATGAGCACCCCTGGATGTATGCATGAGATTTGGGATTTGGGACGGCGGCTGATGGGGGGTGGTCTGTGGTGGAGTTAGGGACTTAGGGTTTCGGCCTTTCGAGTCAAACTATGACGGGTGGGCCACACAAATTTCACTGCGCGCGAGATGGCTTGACCGAACCCGCCAAAATGAAACCTGGCTATAGCTACCGATGGTCAGACCTTAATATGAATTTTTAGCGACACATAGTAAGAGGAATCTGCGGAATATGTACGACCACTGATTATCGATCGCTACAAGTAAATATAGCGACTGATACTCTATTAGTAATTTGTAGCGACCGATTGTTTCTTGTTAATACTAAGTTTTAGCTACTATTGTGTGATGCTAATTGTTGGGTGTGGTATAGTGAATACTTTTGTTTGAGTGCAACATTCTCATTCTTTGTAATAGCATGGCTTTCTTGCTCTTTGGCCAAAACCTTGCGCAAGGCAGCCACCTCACTTCTCTCTATTGCAAGAGCTTCCTTGCTAGCTATGTAGATGTTCTCTTGTGCAATGAGATCATCATCTCTAGTAGCTAGCTCGGCTTGAACGCTCTCTAATTCCTCCAATAGCTTAGAGATATAGAGTTTGGTCATTTTATCCAAGTTCTTAGTTATATTGTCTATCTCTTCATCACTAGATTCATCATCACTAGAGGTATCACTAAGATCACTACTAGATATGTCATTTCGAGGTGAAGAAGGTTTGGCTTTTGATTTTACCTTCTTACCGTTTGTCATAAGACATATATGAGAAGTGGCATGGATAGTTGAGCATTTTGGTGAAGTGGATTCATCACTTGGCCTCCACAGATCACAAACTTTTTCTTCCTTCAAAATGTTAGTCTCCCAAGAACTATAGGAAGTAGAAGCACCACATGTATAATCCTTGTTCTCACCAACCATTTCATTACATTTCACATATGTTGGTGAGGGAGGGATTGTGGCATGATCAGCTTGGCCTTTTGGGAGAATCACTTGAGGCTCATCATTTGTCGGTGCAGTTGAGCACTCCTCAAGTGATTCCACCAATGCGAGCAACTTCTCATCACATTTGGACTTGTCATATCTTTCCTTAAGTGTGGTCCAAATGATATGAGCATCCTCAAGACGTTCATCATCTCCAAATATGACGGCATCAAAAACATCTTCACTCAAAGCACTAAATAAGACATTAGAGGCTTGACCATTGTGTTGTAAGCATTTCACTTCCTCTTTAGATAGATAGGTCAAATCATCACTAGGAGGTGAAATGCTCACATCAACAATCCGCTCGATATGAGGACCCATAGTCCTGAAAACAGTAAGCATGCTAGCAGACCAAGATGCATAATTTGAGCCATCTAAAAGTAAAAGTTCTAGCGATACTTCCTCACTTGCCGACATCGTCTCTCAAGGCAGTTAAGCCCGTAATTGAGAGCCTAGGATCCGATATGAATTGAAAGGACCTTGATGTCGTCTAGGAGGCCTAGAGGGGGGGTGAATAGGCCTGCCAAAACTCAAAACTCAATTCGATCAGAAAATAGATCAGCACTGCCGTTCCTGAGATCAACACTACCGATCTGGGAAAATGTAAATCTAAGTTTTGTGAGTATGAGAAGAAATGTTGCACAGGTAGAGGATATGCTTCCTGCAGGGTTAGACAGCTCACAGATATGCCAAAAATCGAAAATCTCTCACAACTAAAAAGACTAAAAATGGGACACCAGTTTGGTGCGGAAAATTTCGCTACGCTCCTTCGGTCCTCCCCCTTGCGAAACCGCGACTGGAAGGCGCCGACGGGTGGGACCTCCCCATTCCCGCCCTCGCTCATCGCGCGACGCGGCCGCCCTCCACGATCGCCATCCCCACGCACGCCCTCCGCCCCCATCCCCGCCCTCGCTCATCGCGCGACGCGGCCGCCCTCCACGATCGCCATCCCCACGCACGCCCTCCGCCCCCATCCCCGCCCTCGCTCATCGCGCGACGCGGCCGCCCTCGCCCTCGCTATTGCCGCCGTGGCCGCCCTCGCCCTCGCCCTCTGCCCCCATCCCCGCCCTCGCTGTGACACCCTAAAATTTGCCCAATTATAAAATAGGTAAAAATGCTCCTTTATTAATTTTTGGTGTGCATTTAATCTAGGATTAAATAATTTTCACAAAATTTAAAACCAAGTTAGGAACATGTTTTTGCATTCATGCCTTCGCATTTTATTTCTTGAGATGAGTGGTTTTGGTCAAAACTTGTTTTGAATTCAAATTTCCTTTTGAAAGTGGTTTGAAATACTTTGAAAATAAAAAGAAAAACTCCTTCTTTCTCTCCCCCTTGTTTTCTCCTTTTCGGCCCAGCTCTTCCTGGCCCACCGGCCCCTCTTCCCTTCCCCTCCTCTTCTCCCGCACTGGGCCGGTGCTCCTCGCCCTTTCCTATCTCGCGCGCGGCCCAGGCCAGGCCCAGCAGCTCGGCCACCGCCTCCCTCCCTCTTCTCACTGACAAGCGACCCCACCTGTCAGCGCCTCCTTCTCCCCTCCTGCCGCACGTCTGCGCAGTCCCGAGCTCGCAACCGCCACTTCTCCGCGTCGTGGTGCGCCCCGCTCGCCCCCGCCCCTCCCCCTCGGCTTTTTAGCGCGTGTGCCGCTCCTCGCTCTCCCCCTTTCCGCATTTCGCACGTCCCAGCACTGGACCGCACCGCAGAACACCACGGCCAGAGCCGCTCCGCCGCCGTCCGCCGAGCTCGCCGCTCCGCTTGGCCGCTCCTCCGGCCGATTCAACGCGTCGCCAAGCTCCGCATCGTGTTTCTGGTGCTTCTGTGCTCGTCCTCTCTCTTCTTTGGTCGCCACTTCGCCCTAACCGCTGATTCTTTTGAGCAGAGGCTCCGCCGGCCGCCATCCGCCTCAATTCGCCGGCACCGCTCCTCCCCGGCCTCCATCTTCGCTGTGGTGAGCCCCGCCATGCTCCCTTCTCCCTCCCCGTCCGCTTCCCGTGCAAAATGGTGGTCGGTAGTGCCGAATTGATTTACGCCGCCGCAGTTTCCTCGCCGCCGGCGATGGCCGCCGCCGCGCGCGCGGTCCCCTCGCCGTCGCGTGCCCCGTTCCGCTGGCCAGGCCGTGCCGCATGGATACCCTGGACATCCCCCTTCCCATCTGTTCCCTTGTTTTGGCCAGTGGTGTGCCCTGCGTCCGTGTCCGCAAGCTCTGGCGACCCGGCCATGGCGCGAGCGCGCCCGGCGTCGCGACGCGGCCGCGACGTCGCGGCTGGTGTCTGGCCACGGCGCGCCGTCGTCTCGCCCCTTGCGCACGCGTCCCCGGGATTTAATCCCGACCGTCCTTTCCCGATCCAACGGCCCAAGATGGCCGATACCTCTTCGTGGAAGTTTTGCTAAAGAGACCCTGACGTTTCACGATATCAACCCGCAGTCCTTGGCCGGGTGAATTTCGATTTAAAATTCGATTTAAAATCTGGTTTATATTCAAATGGAATTCAGTCTATTTACACTTTTGCCACTGCACTAAAACGCTTATAAAACCCACGTTTTAGCTCCGATTTGATCCGTTCAAATTGCGTTAGCTTCATAATTTAGTGCTCTATCCGTTTATGTCCCTGTTACCCTGTTTTGGACAGGTTAGCTGTAGGGTCCTAGTTAATCTCGTTTAGGTCTTTAGAAACCCCGTTTCGGCCGTATCTTTCGCGCCGTAACTCCGTTTTCAGTGAACCAAATATCGTTGTGATCGTAGCGACGTGTACATCTGTTTTACAAATGTTTTGTTTTATTATGATTGATGTACTGTTCTAATCATAGGCTATGTTTGCTTTGCATGAATTGCTTTTGGATGCATGTGTGGTGTTCTGTGATCGTATGTCCAGTCGGTGAGTTATGCGTTGGTGATCAAGAAGAAGTTTGTGATCCAGAGATCGTGATCAAGAGTCAACCTTTGGAAATCTACAAGTCAACAGAAAAAGGGATCTTGAGTTAAGGCAAGTATAGCAATCGAGTTTTCTCTTTGCAATCATGATCATGTTACTTAATTAATGTATGCATTGAATGATAAAAATGACTTATTAGCAACTTAAGAAATTATCTGTACAAGTGCCTTCGGGTTTTACAGTGCAACTGATGGGGGTTATATGGCTCTGGCTTTAGCTCAGTATGAGGACCTTTTCTAGCTTGTTAGAGGTTACCCTTGTGGCGCAAATGGGGGATAGCAGACTGGGGATTCCCTGTGACTGGTTGAATCACCCAGACTGACTAATGAAACCTAGCGGCCCTAACTTGTTAGACGAACCTTTGAAAAGCTTCATCGTGAACCCTGCCGACTTTCCTTGGAAGTGAGTTAAGAGGCTGATCACCTCGGGCGAAAGGGCAATTCACGTCTCACAGTGAAAGTGTACACCTTTGCGCAAAGTTTATTAAACTGATATATCAGCCTTGCTCAAGGACACGAGCGGCCTTGAAGACCTTTTACATTAAGATTATGACTTTTGTTGGTTAACATGTTCATTGTTTACCGTTCTATGCTATTCATTATTTATGTTACATTGATCATGAGACTTGGGGTCTATGTCACTTGTTGCTATACTTGCGGAGTTCAACATGGACTCACTCTTGTTTTTCCCCCACACACCCCCCGTCTCCATCAGAGTCGCGCAGTGGAAGCGTGGGGATGACACAGATGAGTTTCCTAGAGGGGTGATGGAAGTGCTAGGCATGTCTGAGGCTTGTGGTCAACCAGTTAGTTGTTCCCTGTGAGGTTGGTGTCTCCATCTGAAGATCAGAGTGTCTTTCCGCTGTCTGCTCCTTGAGGTTAAGTTCTTCGTGTTTA
Source organism: Coix lacryma-jobi var. lacryma-jobi (assembly GCA_009763385.1). Taxonomy (NCBI): domain Eukaryota; kingdom Viridiplantae; phylum Streptophyta; class Magnoliopsida; order Poales; family Poaceae; genus Coix; species Coix lacryma-jobi. The sequence goes on along the minus strand of CM019830.1, from coordinate 118,346,168 downwards.
TACGTTATATATGAGCATTGTCTTTCGATATTACCCTTTATTTGTGGCTATATGTGAGATTTGACTTCCTAGGCTCACATATGGTGTATACCTGGTTTTGTCCTTAAAACCGGGTGTGACAAGTGGTATCAAAGCAATGCTGACTGTAGGACGCAAGCCTAGTTAGAAACTGGTCGTTTTAAGATTTTGAAAATTTCTATAGAACCCTTGTTCTATCCATCTTGGTATTTTCTTCTTCATTGTATTTTCTACCCTAGTTATTTATCTCCTCCTTGTGGCTTAAATTTTAAATTTTGCTCTCACCTTCACTCCTTGCCTTGAATTGCTTTTGAAAACTTCCCTCTATCTAAGTAGATGGATCGTTGACCAAGTTATATCGTCTCTGACCGCAGTTGGCGAACAGAAGTTGATCGCTATGCAAAGTCAAGACCTGGGAAGAATGACTCAACAGCAAGACTCAACACAAGGACCAACCAACATGGAAGGAAGCCATAAGAAACAGTTACAAGGTGATAAAGTGGAGCAAGATTACATCTATGGAAGATTGAAGCATGTGGATATGACCACCATTCATGGAGCAAAGAAAGCTGTGTATGGCATGAATCCAGTCAATTCAGTACCTGCCATGGTTCTTTTTGACCCTAGTGCCTCGCACTCGTTCATCTCTGCCATGTTGGTAGCTCGCCTGAAGATAAGGGAATGGCCAACAAAGAAGCTCATAGTAGTTCGCACACCAACTGGAGAACTTGAGACAAACCATGAATGCCGAGATGTTAGAGTCCAGATAAAAGAGAGTGAATTCATAGTGAAACCGAATGTTTTGGAACTCTCAGGGATCGATGTTATCCTTGGGCATGGATGGTTAAGGGGTCGTAAAAGTGAGGTCAATTATTCCCGACGTTCAGTGTTTTTAAGAACACCATCAGGTGAAAGGATTGAATATCGAGGTATGCCATTATCACCCAATGAATGTGAAGCAAGTCTGTTGGTAGATAGCACTAGTAAGGTGCAAGAGGTTCACGATCGATGTCTTTGTTGCAAGCATTATGGGAATTCTTGTCTTCAAGAGAAGTCAACCAAGGATGAGGTCAAAGCGAATCCAAGTGGTGAAGTCAAGGAAGATAAGAAGAGGAAAGCAAATTCATTCGAGCCACCGTTGATACGTCACCAACAGTTGAGTTCTACTCCAGTACCACATCCAGTTTCAACCCTTGTTCAGACAAGCCTAGATCAGCAGCACTTAGAAGCTCCTCCAGTTAAGAACTTTCCACATGAGGTTTACATAGATGGATGGACAATCACCTACAAAGAATTCCAACCGCCGAAGCGAGTTAAGAAGTAGAATAGACTGGTAAAAGTCAATCCTCCGAGTCAGCAAGATGGCAGCACATCAAACAACACTTCTATCGCAACAGATCTAACCAAAGGAAGATGTTATCATTGTCAACAAGAAGGACATTATATCAGATCCTGCCCCAAAAAGATCAACAGTCGACTCATGGAAGTGGCCCGAGCCCAGTCACTACAGAGTAGCCATCAACATGTGATGTCAGTGCCTGATGCAAAGGAAGTCCCTGATAACAGATGACAAGTGAAGAGTGTACAAGAAAAGCTGTCCTTGATGTTCTTGCACGTGTATCGTGTTCTAGTAGTTCTTGAGCCCTTATGTAATAAAACGTTAGTAGCGAAGTAAAGTCAAGTCTTTGGCCCATGGGTGGCCTGTGAATTTGTAATGTTTGTTGTTTGTCCTTATGATAATGTTTGTTTTGCATCTTTGTAATGAGTGCAATGATTTTGTGGGTTTCCTCACAATCTCATTTAGGTTTAGTTGATAGGTTTTATGCATAGAAGGTTGGGTTTCTGTTTCTTCTTTTCCCTCTATCGTGTCTTTTCGGAGCAGTCTGTCTTTGTCAGCTTATATCTCTGTTTATGGATGTTCAAAAATCATGGAACAATTCTGGACACAAGTAGACTTCATGATCTTTCTCTGAGCGCAAGAACCACCCTGATAGCTGTTATGGTTTTGGAGTTATGAAATTCACAAGTTGATGCATCTGTGCTGTCTGGAATCTGGAATAGTTTCTGTTTTCTGCTGTTTTCGACGACCTTAACTACAGAATCTGGAAAAGTGTTCTACATGAAAGTTGTAGAGGATTTCATAATCTTTCCATAAAGGTAAACTGCAACTTCATTGGATAAACAGAGCTCGAGTTATAGCTGTTTTACTGCACTGCTGTTTTGCTACTCGCGAGAAATTTCAGAATTCTTGTTCTTACCTTTACATATGCATTTCTCTGGGATATCAGAAGTTGGTTATGGCTGTCAACATGCTGGGAATAATATGCAAGCTACCCTTTTGTGTTCTCTAGTCGATCCTTTCTTAAGGGGGGTAGTGCTTTGATCAACAGATGTTGAGGTTGCGAGTTGTCTCTCGTGGTACTTTATGAGTATGATCATCTATCCTTGCTCATGTTGTTTTTGTTGGTCACCTGATGACAGGAAATGTGGCACGCCATGAATCAGGATCCCTTTATGCCACCTCTCACTGATGATCACGAGTACAATGAAGCTGAGCACTATCAAAACAACAATGTCGAAGTTCAAGTTGGGAGTGTTCCGAGTCAGAATCCACAACAACGAAAGCGAAAAAGAAAACCCAAAAAGAAGCTTACTGAAGTAAGTAGAGCACAGCGCAATTATACTAATGGAAGGTTGAGCAATATGGATTTGGATAACATTCAAGGTGCTACAAAAATGGTTGGTGGTTACATTCAAGTGAGCTCAACACAAGTTTTTGCTCTGTTTGATCCCAGTGCTTCGCACTCTTTCATCTCCGTCGAGTGTTTAGAGACGAACAAGATGGCGAAGTGTCCAACAAAGACGCCCTTGATAGTTCATACCCCAGTTGGAGAAATACAGGCAGATCAGATGTGCCCGAAAGTCAGTCTTGTCATAAACAAGGAAAACTTTACCGTAACCTTCATTGTTTTGGAGTCACTCAATATTCCTATGGTTCTTGGTAATGGCTGGTTGTGTGCGCACAAAGGAGTAATTCATGGTACTGTATGCACAATGCTTCTAACTGCACCGTCAGGGAAAAGAATTGAGTATCACGGCTGTCAACTTCAATCTGAGAAAGCTGATGACTTGTACAATGGAGTGCAGACTAAGGATGTTATCGTGGATAATGATGAGCATATGGCTAAGAACACAGATGGGCAAACATCTTCAGTGGAAGTCGATACAACAGACCATCTGGCAAATGCAGGATATCCGGTAAAGATACTAGAAACAGTCTGGAGAACTTTTAATGGAAGAATGTTTAAAGTGTGTAAGGTTCAGTGGAGTAACCTAATTGAAGAAGAAGCAATGTGGGAAAACGAGGAACAACTGCAGACCAAGTTTCCACATCTCTTTGAGTTGTAAGCCAATCAAGTTAGCGATCAAGATAAGTTTGGGATAATCAAGGGTAATAACCTTTTCTTGGAATCTTTGTTCACAAGTTATGATCATAAAATATCAGTGGTTTGATAAGCTTGGTATACAAGTGTGAAGTGAAAGTGTTATCAAGATCTTTTCTCGTTTCTCTCCTGTGCTCTGAGTCTCTCCCGAATCTCGGGACGAGATTCTCTTAAGGGGGGTAGATTGTGACACCCTAAAATTTGCCCAATTATAAAATAGGTAAAAATGCTCCTTTATTAATTTTTGGTGTGCATTTAATCTTGGATTAAATAATTTTCACAAAATTTAAAACCAAGTTAGGAACATGTTTTTGCATTCATGCCTTCGCATTTTATTTCTTGAGATGAGTGGTTTTGGTCAAAACTTGTTTTGAATTCAAATTTCCTTTTGAAAGTGGTTTGAAATACTTTGAAAATAAAAAGAAAAACTCCTTCTTTCTCTCCCCCCTTGTTTTCTCCTTTTCGGCCCAGCTCTTCCTGGCCCACCGGCCCCTCTTCCCTTCCCCTCCTCTTCTCCCGCACTGGGCCGGTGCTCCTCGCCCTTTCCTATCTCGCGCGCGGCCCAGGCCAGGCCCAGCAGCTCGGCCACCGCCTCCCTCCCTCTTCTCACTGACAAGCGACCCCACCTGTCAGCGCCTCCTTCTCCCCTCCTGCCGCACGTCTGCGCAGTCCCGAGCTCGCAACCGCCACTTCTCCGCGTCGTGGTGCGCCCCGCTCGCCCCCGCCCCTCCCCCTCGGCTTTTTAGCGCGTGTGCCGCTCCTCGCTCTCCCCCTTTCCGCATTTCGCACGTCCCAGCACTGGACCGCACCGCAGAACACCACGGCCAGAGCCGCTCCGCCGCCGTCCGCCGAGCTCGCCGCTCCGCTTGGCCGCTCCTCCGGCCGATTCAACGCGTCGCCAAGCTCCGCATCGTGTTTCTGGTGCTTCTGTGCTCGTCCTCTCTCTTCTTTGGTCGCCACTTCGCCCTAACCGCTGATTCTTTTGAGCAGAGGCTCCGCCGGCCGCCATCCGCCTCAATTCGCCGGCACCGCTCCTCCCCGGCCTCCATCTTCGCTGTGGTGAGCCCCGCCATGCTCCCTTCTCCCTCCCCGTCCGCTTCCCGTGCAAAATGGTGGTCGGTAGTGCCGAATTGATTTACGCCGCCGCAGTTTCCTCGCCGCCGGCGATGGCCGCCGCCGCGCGCGCGGTCCCCTCGCCGTCGCGTGCCCCGTTCCGCTGGCCAGGCCGTGCCGCATGGATACCCTGGACATCCCCCTTCCCATCTGTTCCCTTGTTTTGGCCAGTGGTGTGCCCTGCGTCCGTGTCCGCAAGCTCTGGCGACCCGGCCATGGCGCGAGCGCGCCCGGCGTCGCGACGCGGCCGCGACGTCGCGGCTGGTGTCTGGCCACGGCGCGCCGTCGTCTCGCCCCTTGCGCACGCGTCCCCGGGATTTAATCCCGACCGTCCTTTCCCGATCCAACGGCCCAAGATGGCCGATACCTCTTCGTGGAAGTTTTGCTAAAGAGACCCTGACGTTTCACGATATCAACCCGCAGTCCTTGGCCGGGTGAATTTCGATTTAAAATTCGATTTAAAATCTGGTTTATATTCAAATGGAATTCAGTCTATTTACACTTTTGCCACTGCACTAAAACGCTTATAAAACCCACGTTTTAGCTCCGATTTGATCCGTTCAAATTGCGTTAGCTTCATAATTTAGTGCTCTATCCGTTTATGTCCCTGTTACCCTATTTTGGACAGGTTAGCTGTAGGGTCCTAGTTAATCTCGTTTAGGCCTTTAGAAACCCCGTTTCGGCCGTATCTTTCGCGCCGTAACTCCGTTTTCAGTGAACCAAATATCGTTGTGATCGTAGCGACATGTACATCTGTTTTACAAATGTTTTGTTTTATTATGATTGATGTACTGTTCTAATCATAGGCTATGTTTGCTTTGCATGAATTGCTTTTGGATGCATGTGTGGTGTTCTGTGATCGTATGTCCAGTCGGTGAGTTATGCGTTGGTGATCAAGAAGAAGTTTGTGATCCAGAGATCGTGATCAAGAGTCAACCTTTGGAAATCTACAAGTCAACAGAAAAAGGGATCTTGAGTTAAGGCAAGTATAGCAATCGAGTTTTCTCTTTGCAATCATGATCATGTTACTTAATTAATGTATGCATTGAATGATAAAAATGACTTATTAGCAACTTAAGAAATTATCTGTACAAGTGCCTTCGGGTTTTACAGTGCAACTGATGGGGGTTATATGGCTCTGGCTTTAGCTCAGTATGAGGACCTTTTCTAGCTTGTTAGAGGTTACCCTTGTGGCGCAAATGGGGGATAGCAGACTGGGGATTCCCTGTGACTGGTTGAATCACCCAGACTGACTAATGAAACCTAGCGGCCCTAACTTGTTAGACGAACCTTTGAAAAGCTTCATCGTGAACCCTGCCGACTTTCCTTGGAAGTGAGTTAAGAGGCTGATCACCTCGGGCGAAAGGGCAATTCACGTCTCACAGTGAAAGTGTACACCTTTGCGCAAAGTTTATTAAACTGATATATCAGCCTTGCTCAAGGACACGAGCGGCCTTGAAGACCTTTTACATTAAGATTATGACTTTTGTTGGTTAACATGTTCATTGTTTACCGTTCTATGCTATTCATTATTTATGTTACATTGATCATGAGACTTGGGGTCTATGTCACTTGTTGCTATACTTGCGGAGTTCAACATGGACTCACTCTTGTTTTTCCCCCACACACCCCCCGTCTCCATCAGAGTCGCGCAGTGGAAGCGTGGGGATGACACAGATGAGTTTCCTAGAGGGGTGATGGAAGTGCTAGGCATGTCTGAGGCTTGTGGTCAACCAGTCAGTTGTTCCCTGTGAGGTTGGTGTCTCCATCTGAAGATCAGAGTGTCTTTCCGCTGTCTGCTCCTTGAGGTTAAGTTCTTCGTGTTTATACGTTATATATGAGCATTGTCTTTCGATATTACCCTTTATTTGTGGCTATTCGTGAGATTTGACTTCCTGGGCTCACATATGGTGTATACCTGGTTTTGTCCTTAAAACCGGGTGTGACACTCGCTCATCGCGCGACACGGCCGCCCTCTCCCTCGCTATTGCCGCCGCGGCCGCCCTCGCTCTCGCGCCTCTAGGAGCTCCCATCGGCCGTCCCCGCCCCCAAGCCTCCGGCCTCCTCCAGATCCGCCACCATACACGCCCCGACGCCGCCGGCCACCGCCGGATCTGATGCAGGCCGGAGGCGCCAACCGAGCAGCGCCGGACGCCGCGCACCCCAAGCCGCTGCCCCAAAGGGCGTCGAGCTCCTCCCTCGGGGTCGAACGGAGCCGTCGTCGGACGTCCGCGACGCTTGACCGCCACCGGAAAACGGCGCCCCCAAGTTGTCGGCCTCCTCCAGATCCACCTCCGTCCGCATCCCAAGCCGCTGGCCACCGCCCACCGCCGGGTCTGCCGCTGTCCCCCAACGCGTGCATCCCCGGTGTCCTCTCCCCTCCACACAGGTTGGTGCTGGTCTTATCTGCAGGTTTGCTGCTCATTATGAATTTTGCCTTCTTTGATCGTTCATGTGCTCTTCATCTGAGATGCTTCAATCAACTGTGGCAAAATGTTTTTACTCAATACATTGGAGTATGATCTTATTGTAGTTTTTTGTCTAAACAATACTTCTGTTGGAAAAAGTTATGTTTCTAATTAGAACAGTAATAGTCCTATTTCTTTAGTAAAATCTACAGTGAAGATTCCACAAAGCTAAACTCTGAAGTGAAAAAAAATCACTCAAAGTATTAATCAAGTGACACTTTACAATAAGACATATGTCCTGTTGTTTTAATTCCATTATCTGAAGCAACCTTAATTTTTATGCTCATTAAGTGAAACAAGCCATTACCCATGACTAATGTCGATTTAATACTATATTAGAAATTCAGAATTTTCAGAAAGAATCACATACGCCTGACCAAGTTTATCTACTGCCCTGAAAAATGGATACTTTTTCTTCTGAAATGATGTGTTTTGCAGCTCCCTCCAACTATCCACCTTGTCCAGTCTGCAGGCATTGTGTGTTTCTGGTTCTCATCGTTCCGGAGAAGTAGTTGGCATACCACCAAGCAGGGCTGATGTCATAATCTTTGTAAGTGTCAACACATCCCAACCAATAAAGCACTGCACCTAGCATAAATGTTTTTTTGTTAATTTTGGCATTAGAGTTGCGTAAATCTGGTGCTATTTAGTCATCTCTTTATTTAGTCAGTCAAGTTCGCATTAGTTGCTAATCTGCTTTTCATAGCAGGGCTTTTGTTAATTGGAAAAAAGAAAAAGAAAAAATTTCTTGAACATTAGAAACAGAAATGTATATCCCTTTTCTGGTTGACGGTATATTTTGAACATTAGAAACAGAAATGTTCAGCTTGAATTTGTTCTCTAACAGGTGTTCAACTTGCTTCTCTAGCAGGACTGAGACATATATCCAATAACAATGCGATAACTACCTGACCATGTTTTTTTAGAAGCATCAGTTTGTACATAAAGAAAGCATTAACTAAGAAAGTCATAGAACTAATTTTAGCATCTCGCTGCTGAAACACCCAAACCAAATCCATGTTGTTAATCTCAGACCCTCTCAACTTTTCCTCTTTTGGTTCTAGACTAATCAATCCCAATAGTTTGAAAATGATTCCCACTGTAAAGATGACTAGGACTAAAGACAATATAACTTTATCAGGTGAACAGTACAGAGTCCATAAACCAGGGAGCTAAAAACAACAATATTAGGAGTCACCCCTTCTTTGATCATCTCAATGAATCTAAGCACAGTGTGGCAGAACCTCCCGGCAATGTGGCCCACCTGCACACGTCATCGTCTCCCCGAGCTTTAATGACTGTGCATATGTACCACATCACAGGAAAGATCTGTCGGGTGCCCCCGAGAGAACCCCGAATTATCCACGAACCACAGGATCATCATCATGAAGGTTGGAATAATTACAACATTACAACAGTTTATACAAAAATACAATCGGAGTGCGGAAGCAAGAGATATAAACTTTACAAAACCATGAACAAGTTACTTTTTACTTAAACATAACTGGTATTGCGGGAGTAGAATAATATTACAGAACCACACTTAGGCGAGCACCTAAGTTGGAGAAGAAGTAACCAGATCACGTTTAGCCCACTGACATGATCGTGATTGATACCACCTAATAGAAACCTGCAACAGGGGAATTAACAAACCCTGAGTACTGTCGGTACTCAGCAAGGCTTACCTGTCAACAAAAAAGACTTCAGGGTCATGCTGTCTTGGGTAGGCTCAACAGTATTTTTCATTTGCATAAAAGCTTACTAAAGGAATCCTAGATCCAAATTTTACTTAATCATTTAAGTACATAGTAAGAATTGAAAGTGAACACTAGTGAAAGGTCATCCTCATTCTTTCTTAAACCAGTTTCATTTTTATTCTACGGTGCGGGTCGAAAGATTGAGTCTCCTTAACCGAGGAGCACGACGATTCGAACCGATTCAACCAGATCTGGGAGTTTTCCACGATCATACGATATATGTAGACCCGTGATCACACATATATCAACCCCAACACTTGAATCCTTCAAACAAGACCGGGTCCGCGCCACCCGAGAGTACTTGTACACCTCCAATCCGGGACTTTAACCCACGAGGGTAGCTAGTACTCTCGCCATCTCTCCACTCCCAGTGCGCGATTAGCCGTTCTCATTTAAGAATCACCGAGGTAGGGCTTACCGTAGCATATGATCGGTACTTCACAGTTTCTCAATCTAGCAGGCCAACAACGGTTAACCCTAAACCGACACATCCGGATCACCATACATCGATCCAAGGGTCGATGCATGTGCCCGTCTGGTCTTAACCATCATTCCTTCTCATTATCATTCCAAAATGATAAGTATCCAAAACATTTATCAACAGCTTCATAAAGCAAGGCTAAGCATTTCTATCATTTGCATAAAGCAGGTAGCAAGGAATGATATATCGATAACAAGGTTGGTCATGCATCAACAGGTTTAAAGCATTTATATGATAAACATTTAATGCATCAGGTTATCGAGAGTAAGTGTAATTGTAAATCCAAGGAAAGGGTTAAATGAACCGGGGCTTGCCTTCGTTGCAGGGAAACTAGGATCCAAGAATGATCCACACAAGTTAATTCCTTCATCTAGAAGTTAAGTCTTCTCGACGAAGCTTGTCCAACAAGAATCTCCTTCCGAGGCTTGTTCGACAAGGGTGATCACCAAAACTTGATCAACACGACTCCAACACTCTCGGATACTACACGTAGATAAAGGATGTATGCTTAGTATGATGCCATGGAATGCATGCTAAGGTGCAGGACAATTATAACAAAAGATTAAACAAGCTTAAGGAAAGTCGGGGACAATTTTCCTTCGCGGTAAAGTTGCAAACCAACAAAACCAACTTGCAACTTACTAACTAGAGTTTCTAGCTACACACACAACTTTCATCAAGCACCTTTAGGAATATAACTAGGGATGGCTAAGGTTCCTTAAAACATCACTCAAGCCATAGGAGCACAAGATGAGGGGTGTCCCATGGTCTTCAAACAATAACCCAAAGTCACACAAGATGTAAAACCTGCTGCCCAAACTTTGGACAGATTACATGTTCTATACTAATCAAGCCATAACTAGTGCTACCAAGATTCAAAAGGGGTGATCCAAGACAATTTGAAAAGCTTATCAAATTGTCTACAAACTTGCTAACATCACCCAAGGTTGATTCTATAGGAAACTAGGTCAAACAGTTGGGACAAGCATTTCTGTCCAGAGCTAGGACAGATTTGATCACCCAACTTTAAACAGCTATAACTGGAGCTCTGGGTCACCAAAAAGGATGATCCTTAACAATCTAGAAAGCTTATGAAAAACTCTAAAACTTTCCTATTATACTCAGCAGGTGATTTCCTAGTTAAAGGACTCATACTGCTCATTTACTCAGATCTGTCCAAAAGGTAGGGCAGATCTGTTCTACTGAATTAGAAAAACTATATCTCCTAAGCTAGCTGGTGTAAAAACATGAAATTTTAGGACAAGCTAGATACAGAAGTTAACTACAACTTTTGTATTCAAGAGATCCACAGAAACCATAATTTACTTAGTGGAAACAGCCACTGAACAGACACTGGTCATGCAGCCCAAATAAACCACAATTAAGATCAAATATTAAACTTGATTTACAAGCAAACTCATGCTTAACAACTTAATCATATGGAGCACAACTATCATTGATGAGATACTAAAGCAATAAAGGTTAATCAGGTAGTATCTATTATTCCTAACCAAAAATCAGCAAAGCTTAATTACCTAAATAAAGTTCTATTAACCATTCTTTATTAATTAATTAAAGAAATTAAGGTTAAATTAACTTTACCAAATTGAGCTCAAACTTTTAGTGATGATAACTTATATAAAATAACAGTAGCAAAATAAATATCACAATATTTGGACAAACATATAAACCTGTAGAATTAAATCAAACTATAAACATTTAAATAATTAAATAAAGCATAGAAATAAGAATAAAATTTATTTTTTTCCAACAGAGCTCAAAATTTTTGTGAAGATACATTTTCAACTGAAAATAGTGACAAAAATAGTTTCATGATTTTTGGACATTTAAATAAGCCTACAAAAATCATCAAAGATCATTTGTTAATTAAAAGCTATATTTAAATCACCACAAAAATTTATTCAAACATCAACTTTCATATTTTTCAAAAATACTAGACAGCTTGAGAAAGCTACACAAAATTTTTCACAAATTTTGGAGCTTCCTACAAAAACATGTCAAAAAGACAAAAACCTAACACTATTCCCTTAAATCAGAAAAAGGAAAAACTCTTCGAAACCCTACTGGACCCAACTCATTTCGGCCCATGACCACTGACGACCGGGCCCAGGTCGCCCTTCTCCTCCCTCACGCCACGACCAGCCACGACCGTGCCATGGCCGCGCCCTGGCCACGTTGACCGATCGTTGTTCTCGCCACCGGCGAGCTCACCGGCGCCGGAAAGGGCACCGAGCTCCCCCACTTGACCCTGCGCACCAAACCCATCCCTCAATAGGACTAGAATAGGCGCGGCTATGCACTAGCGACGACCATGGCGGCTCGGCCATGGCGAACCCGGCGGCGATGCGGCGATCCGGCCACTAGGGCTCGGTAGCGACCTAGACGAAGCTTGAAACCTACTGAGGAGCTCACGGAGACCAGGATGCGCACCCTAACTTTCTTGGGGAGGCTTGAATCAAGGCGGACTACGGTGGCGGCTGAAAGGATCAAGATGCCCAAGAGGGGGGGTGAATTGGGCTTCTCTAAAACTTCTTGCAATAATAAAACCTATCAAGCCCCAATTAACCCCCTAGTGCCTAGAAGTGTGTTTGACAAGAATCAATTGCACAAAAGACTATTGCTAAACCATTTCTACTCTAGCATTGCAATTCAATATAGAATGAACAACAAGAAGTAATGCGGAATTGAATTGCTTGAATGTAAATGTGAAAGTAAGAGAGTAGAGATGACTCGACGATCTTTTTGCCGAGGTATCGAGGTGTCGGCACACCCCCCTAGTCCTCGTTGGAGCACCCGCGCAAGGGTATCGCTCCCCCTTGATCCGCGCAAGGATCAAGTGCTCACTACGAGCTGATTCTTCGCCTCTCCGGCCCGGTGAATCGCTCGCTACCGGTCACAACTTGACTTGGGTCATCCACAATGCCTCCGGATGATCACCAAGCTCTCCGATCGCCACCAAGCCGTCTAGGTGATGCCGATCACCAAGAGTAACAAGCTAGAACTCTCACTTGACCAACACAAGGCCAAAGAGATGGATGGATGCACACTTGCTACTCAAATCTTACTAGGAGGTGTCTAATTCTCACAATTAGCCAATCACTCAACCTCACTAGGGCTCTTGCACTCACTCACACTCACAAGGTGTTTCTCAGCTGATGGAAGTGGCAAGAACACCCAAATGGATGGAGGGAGGAAAGTATATATACTCCCCCAACTCGAAACATGCACGAGGGGGTAAGTCCAGCCAGTTACACACTGACCGGACGCACCTGTCGGGGTGACCGGACGCGTCCGGTCAGTGTCTAACGGCTACGTGACGTTAGCCCTGACACCAGTACGATACACTGACCGGACGCACCCATGCGTCCGATCACCACTGACCGGACGCGTCCGGTCATCAATTCCCTCTCTAGAACCTCTCTGGACGCGACTGGACTCACCCTCCTGGTGCGTCCGGTCGAATACTGAAGAGCGTCCGGTCGCAGCCAAGCCTGCTCCTCAGCCAAACCAACTGACCGGACGCACCCCCCAGCGTCCGTCATTAGGGTTGAAGCGTCCGGTCACATTTTGAAGTCCGAAACGACTTCGGTTTGCGACGCTCCCTTCACTACTCACGAACTTTCTTCCTTATGATCTTAGGGACCTTTCTAAGCTACCTAGGGCGTTGGTTAACAAGTGTGCACCACACCTAACTCAAAAGTCTCACCTAGGTCAAGCTACTCATTCAAACCCCTCTTTATAGTACGGCCAAGATAAAGCAAAGACCTATGCTACTCTAAGTGTCCTTCAACATCAAATGACACTTAGCACTAGCCTATCACCGTCTTCGTCGTCCATCCTTTGAAAACCGAACGAATTCCATCGCTAAGGGGCATGAATACCATAGTGCCCTCACGATCATCATCATTATTACCATGACCTAACTCAACTGTTTCTGCAAAACACACGTTAGTCATAGTAATTTCCGTTGTCATCCAATCACCGAAACCCACTGGGGGCCTAGATGCTCACAATCTCCCCCTTTTTGGTGATTGATGACAACCTCAAGTATGTTTGAAAGAGAGGTGAGGTTTTCAACAACTTGTTTTATATAAGCATGTGACAATAAGATCAAAAGGGGTTGGCATGCTTATACGAACCAAGTCCACATAAGTACTCAACATATAAGAATTAACACAAGTACTTATGAACAAGCTCATTTATCGGAGTATAAGTGCGGAAGCAAAGTAATGAGCATAAGCAAGTGACATGTATAAGATAACGAGTGAAGCATGACATGTCACAACTGAGCATAAACGAGTGACAGAGTATATAACAAGTGTGCACCACATGTCACAACCAAAAGACATACACATATCGTACGGGTGCCAAAAGATAAACATGTATGCATATGAATGCAAGATCAAACAAAAGAACCGAAAACCTCTCACAGGCTCCCCTACGTCTAAACATACGCTCTCTCCCCTTGGGCATCAAAGACCAAAACCTAAGGGTCGGAAGGCGGGAGTGGAGCAGACGAGCCGGGCGACGAGGTGCGCGGAAGAGTCTCGAACTGAGCCAGGTAGGTCTCCTCGTCGGACGACGTACTGTGAGCTGACTGACCCTCTGACACTGGACGTGAAGGAGAAGCAGTCTGGGTCTGCTCAACTGTCTCTGGAGCGGCCTCTGGAAGAGGGTCCACGGTCTCAGTCGCGACCACTGACACTGTCAACGAAGTCTCAGGAGCTGAGCTGACAGGAAGAGTCTGACTTTGAAAGGTCGCGGCTCGGACGACGCTACTGAGGAAGGTAGTGTCTCTGTGGTACCAGTAGCTGGAGCAGGAGCTGGAGCTGAGGTCACCGGCAACTAAAACTCGGGCGGTGTAGGCAGGCCGGTGAGCTCGCTGAAAGAGGCTTCCAGGCTCCTCGGTGTCACTAGGACCGACTCCGTCTGAGTAGGAGTGAAGCCTGACCGGAGCGGTGTGAACCCTGGCAGCTGCCCTGGCTGAGGTGAGGTAAACCACTGCGGGTACGAGGGAAGGGCGAGACCGTTGACGGAGGCACTGACGTGAAGTAAGAGTCGACGGTGTCCTGGCTGCTGCAGCTGAAACTGTGACGGCTGAGGTAACTGTGGAAGAGCCGCCATCCTCTCCATGAAGGCAAGAGTCTGAGTCTGGAGCTGAATCATCTGCCGCTGGAGAGCGTCCTGGCGCTCCTGTGCCTGAGCTGCTGCCACTGCCTGTGCCTCTGCCAGTCGAGCCTGCTCCTGTGCCTGTCGGCGCTGCTCCTCACCTCAGCCTGACGCTGAACCTCCTCAGAGAGACGGGACTGCTGCTGCTCCATCCGAGAAAGTATAGCCAGAAGAGCTGGATCGGAGCCGGCCATACGCGAGGAGGAGGCCTCGGAGTCGTGAGCTCCCTGTGGACACATCCTCGGAAGAGGAGCGTAGTCGTCGTCGGTGCTGTCAGACGGGAACTCATCGTCAGGGTCCTCTCCCTCTGCCTCTAGTGCTGCAAGCTCAGCCTCTGCCAACTGACTGACAGTCTCGTCCTGCTGTGCCTCTGTCTCGGTGACAACCGGCCTCTGGCGCTGACCTCTCGGACGAGTGTCTGGACGGTCCCCGGCAATCTGGCGAGTGTCGTACACGGGGAACTCCGTCGGAGACTGGAGAAGCTCTGGAAGCAAACCCGGAATAAGCCGCCTCAAAGAGGTAACAGATGATGTGAGCATAGGGAAGCTGGCGGTGACCCTTGAAGCCCTCGGCCAATGTGTCCTCCATCTCAGAAAGAATGACATCCCAAATGTCGAACTCGAGCTGTGAAACCAGGTGGTGAATTAGCCAGATCTGTATACGTGTCAGCCCCTCTCTGTAGCCTGTCCGGGGAAGAAGAGTGCGCCTCATGACCTCGTTCACGAGACGGGCCGTCGGCGTCAAGTCACGAGGACGCCGGCTGGACCCCTCGCCGAACGGCTCCCGGAAGCAGGCACGAACCAAGTCCGCTGGTGGAATCTCTCCTGCGTGAGGTCGCCTGGGTGGCTCGGTCTCTCCATAGCAAACGGTGTGCACTCTAGTCGGATACGCTGTCAGACCGAGGTACTCTCTGGCACGTGAGCTGTAGAGCCTGTAGGACCTCCCCCTGAGAGCGAAGTGGAGGAACCGGTGATCCGGGGAGATCCACAGGGACGCGTAAAACTGTCGCACCCAGTCCTCGATGTACAGGCCACCCCGACCAAGTAGATCTGCCAAGCCAGGTAGGTATGAAAGCATCGGTCGGATGGCCTCACCAGCAACTGCAACTATCGTCTCCAGCGGGCAAACTCTGTGAGCACGGATGTGGACGCCGCTGTTGACATAGGCTCTGTAAAAATCCTCCTGAAGAACTGTGTAGAATCCCTCGGCGGCCTGAGGGTGCCTGGCAGCTGGGAACCACTCCTCGTCGTACGAATCAGACGTAGAGCCTGTACCTGACGTGCCGTCGCCGCCCGCAGGTCCAAGTGCTCCACAGGTGGGGGTCCCTGTGGCCTCGGAGGGGGTCGTCCACCCCGCCTCTGCCCCTCAGGTCGAGGAGACACCTGAGTGCGAGAGCGGGTGGACCTGCGGAGTGGC
This sequence comes from Coix lacryma-jobi var. lacryma-jobi, assembly GCA_009763385.1. NCBI lineage: Eukaryota > Viridiplantae > Streptophyta > Magnoliopsida > Poales > Poaceae > Coix > Coix lacryma-jobi. The sequence continues at coordinate 118,330,282 of CM019830.1, read as the reverse complement.
TGCTGAGCTGGCTGCTCCTCTGTCTGACCCTCTGCCTGGGTCTCTGTAGCTGAGCTGGGCTCTGGAGCTGAACCACTGGCTGTAGCCGCTGCGAGAGCTGAAGCGGCCTCGGACGGGAACTGGAAGTCTGGAGGGAGAAGCTCAGCTGGGTCGTCGAGAGAGTACTCGTGATCCTGAATCCGGACGACGCCGCCCTCAGTCCGAAGCAAGCCTGTACCTGCTGCTCTGTGAGAAAGTCGCGAATGCGCGAACCGGTCTGCTGACCACTGCCCTGACGGGCCGGCTCTGTAGACTGGTCGAGAATCCGGAGACCACCTGTCGAACCCCCCTGCTCGGCTCTCTCGGCTGCTCGAGCGGCTGCAAGCGCGATCTCTGAATCCCGATCGAGGCGCTTGCGCTTCTTGGACACCATCTTCTGCGGCCTCTTCCCCTTGTCACCAGAAGGAGGACGAGGAGGAGGAGGGTCTGCCCCGGACCCGACGCCGACGTTCTTGCAGCGAGCCATCGCTACAAGAACAGAACAACTGGCACTGAGAGTAACTGAGAAACTCGGCAACAGAAACCACGGCCACTGAGGAGACCAACTGCCACTGAGGATCACTGCCACTGACAAGAGAAACTGGACTGAACCTCAGAGGCTTGGCCTCGTTCCGTATCCGCGAGCTTGGCCCCGGATTTTGCTGTCACTGCCACACGGCTCACTGAAACGGTCCCGACTCGCTGCAATAGATAGGTGGGGATATATATAAGCATATAATCTAGAGAAAAGAAGCCTATCGGAAGCAAAGCAAAAGGAAAGAGAGATATGAGGCATGGCTTTGCTACCTGACACGACGCGACGAACGGACAAGCAAAGGGAAGAGACCGACACGTGCGGGCACCACAACCTCTCGCCGGAAGGATCTGCGCGAGAATTAAGGTGAAAACGTGGTTAGATTGACAGGAAAGTTGGTTGGGGCATTTTCACGAACACGTTGCAGGCACGGTTGGTGTGGGGAGCTTACGGGGAGGGTGCTGGGCTGGCCGAGGGGGTGCTCGCCGACGAGAGGTACGATCGACGTGAAGCCGAGCGCCGGCGAGGGACGGATCCGGCAGGGTGAACGCCGGCGGGGAGGCGAAGGCGCGGCGGAGGGGTGCGAGCAGGGGCACGGCAATGCGAGCGGCCAAGATGGGCACGGCGGCGCAGGCGTGGTGTGGTGGGGGCACGCGGAGGGGTGCGGGCACGGCACGGCACGGCGGTGCGGGCGGCCGAGGAGGGTCACGGCGGCGCGGAAGAAAGGGCACGGCTCGGGCGCGGTCGAAGAAAGAAGACGAGTGAGGAGGGGCCCACGAGTCAGCCGGAGGAAGTTATTGCGCAAGTTAAGTTGCGACCGGACTCACGGGGTGTGACCGGACGCACAGGACCCGAGCGTCCGGTCACGAACAGAGAGTTCCCGAAACTTGATTTCAGCGATCGGACGCGTCCTGTCGTACGCGACCGGACGCACGAAGCGTCCGATCAAACGGCAGCAGACGACCGGACTCACGCAAATACTTGTGACCGGACGCGCCGTAGGTACTGTTCATCTGCGCGTGATTTGCACTGACCGGACGCACCGGGAGCGTCCGGTCGAAGCGTCCGGTCACAGGGAAAACCCTGTTTTGACTCGATTTTTCGCGCCGACTTCTCCCAACCAAGTTCCAACTCAAAGAAGATGCAAATAAACACTAGTTGGAACTTAGAGGAGTGACCTCTCTCAAACCCTCAAATTTTTCAAATATGTTGCCATAGGCTAAGTTAGTTTTCTAGATAAAATAGGCAATAAAACCCGAGGAGACAACATGTGGCCACCAAAACTAGGGGAATTAACCAATTGGAGCCTCAAATGCTCCCCCTAGCGGTGGACGAACACAGCGGTTGCTCAAAACATAACCGAAAAGAAACGACAAAGCAACAAACATGCATATGCAATGCAATACGAGATTTGAATCTAGGTTGCTTGTCAAGTTTGCTCATGGGTAAGCTTCTTCACACGCTTTTTAGGGCGGTTATCTTAACCACGTCTGACAGGCCTATATGCATAGCGGAATTTAGACATGGCATATGATACAATGCAATGCAAAGACAACCCCCTTTCACCTTTTGACAAAGTTACTTAGATCAAGCACATTAAGCTCACTTCGCAATCTACAAAGGGTGTTCTCATCTAGGGGTTTTGTGAAGATATCCGCCAATTGATCTTCGGTTCTAACTCCCTCTAAGGATATATCTTTCTTTGAAACATGATCTCTAAGAAAGTGATGGCGAATATCTATGTGCTTTGTGCGAGAGTGTTGAACTGGGTTGTTAGCAAGCTTAACCGCGCTCTCATTGTCACACAACAAAGGTACCCTTTCTAGAACTACACCATAGTCTAAAAGGGTTTGCTTCATGTAAAGGATTTGTGCACAACAAGCACCCGCGGCTATGTATTCCGCCTCGGCGGTGGACAAGGCCACACTATTTTGCTTCTTTGAACTCCATGACACTAGTGATCTCCCAAGCAAATGGCACCCTCCGGATGTGCTTTTTCTATCTACTTTGCAACCCGCGTAATCCGAATCGGAATACCCAACGAGTTGGAAGTTAGCTCCTTTGGGATACCAAAGGCCAAAGCTTGGGGTGTGCTTTAGGTACCTAAGGATTCTTTTCACTCGCTACAAGATGTGATTCCCTAGGGTCGGCTTGAAACCGAGCACACATGCACACACTAAACATGATGTCGGGCCTAGATGCGGTCAAATATAACAAACTACCAATCATAGAGCGGTAGAGAGTTTGGTCAACCGGGTTACCTCCCACATCTAGGTCGAGATGTCCATTTGTTGGCATTGGAGTCTTGATAGGCTTGCAATCATCCATGTTGAAGCGCTTGAGGAGGTCTTTTGTATACTTCTCTTGAGATATGAAAGTCCCCTCCTTCAATTGCTTGACTTGGAAGCCTAGGAAGAATGTGAGCTCTCCAATCATGGACATTTCGAACTCCTTCGACATCAAGTCACCAAATTCCTTGCAATATGCTTCATTAGTTGACCCGAAGATGATATCATCAACGTAGACTTGACAAATGAAGATCTCTCCATCAAGCTTCTTGGTGAATAGTGTGGTGTCGACCATCCCAATGGTGAAGCCCTTCTCAATGAGGAAGTCCCGGAGGCGCTCGTACCATGCTCTTGGGGCTTGCTTGAGCCCATATAGCGCCTTGGACAACCTATAAACATGATTAGGATATCTAGGGTCTTCAAACCCGGGAGGTTGATCAACATAGACTAGTTCATTTATAAAGCCATTTAAAAATGCACTTTTCACATCCATTTGATATAGTTTAATGTCATGATGTGATGCATATGCAAGGAGGATACGGATGGCTTCAAGTCTTTGCAACCGGTGCAAAGGTCTCTCCAAAATCCAAACCTTCAACTTGAGAGAACCCCTTTGCCACTAGCCTTGCCTTGTTTCTAACAACCTTGCCTTGATCATCTTGCTTGTTTCTAAACACCCATTTTGTTCCAATGACTCTTGCGCCTTTAGGTCGCTCTTCAAGTGTCCAAACTTGATTGCGGGTGAAGTTGTTCAATTCTTCATGCATAGCATTCACCCAATCCGGATCACCTAGAGCTTCATCTACAATGGTGGGCTCAACAAGAGACACAAAAGAGTGATGTTCAATAAATAAAGCAAGTTTTTGAGATCGAGTCATTACACCCCTTGTAGGACTCCCTATGATGAGATCTTGAGGATGAGCTTGTAGTAGAGGAGTAGTCCTTTGATCAACCACTTGAGGGGCCGCTTGTGGAGCACCAACATCTTGAGCTTGTACCACCATTTGATCATGGGAGACATGAGTATCTTCATTTGGATCCCTTCCATCTTTGTCATCATCAAGTGGTACATTGGATGAGGATGGCTTGTCAATGACTTGCACATCATCATCATCATCTTTAGGCTTGATAGCTCCAACCGGCATGTTCTTCATGGCTTCCCTCAATGGTTCATCACCTACATCATCAAGATTTCCATGCTCTCCTTGAGAGCCATTAGATTCATCGAATTCCACATCATATGTTTCTTCTACCATCCCGGTGGCATGGTTGAATACTCGATATGCTTTGGACTTCAATGAGTAACCAACAAGAAAACCAATATCACATCGGCGTTGAAACTTCCCTAGGTGTTGGCGCTTCTTGTAGATGTAGCATTTGCACCCAAACACTCTAAAGAAGGATACATCCGGCTTCTTGTTGTTGAGTAGCTCATAGGGGGTCTTGCCAAGGAGACGATGGGGGAACAACCGGTTTGATGCATAGCAAGCGGTGTTGATTGCTTCCGCCCAAAATCTTTCCGGTGTAGTGTACTCATCTAACATAGTCCTTGCTAGGGTGATTAGTGTTCGGTTCTTCCTCTCAACTACCCCATTTTGTTGTGGTGTGTAGGTTGCGGAGACTTCATGCTTGATCCCAACTTCATCACAATATTGCTCAATGTGGGTGTTGTCGAACTCTCTTCCATTGTCACTTCTTATCTTCTTGATCTTCAAGTCGAACTCATTTTGGGCTCTCTTGGCAAACTTCTTGAATGAAGGAGTTGCTTCGGATTTGTCATGAAGAAAGAATACCCAAGTGTATCTAGAGTAGTCATCAACAATCACTAGACAATAGAGATTTCCACCCAAGCTAGCATATGTTGTTGGTCCAAATAGATCCATGTGAAGTAGCTCTAACTCTCTTGATGTTGACACAAAGGCTTTGGTTGGATGTGTATTTGCAACTTGCTTGCCGGCTTGACATGCACTACACAATTTGTCCTTCTCAAATTTGACATCCTTCAAGCCCCTAACCAAATCCTTCTTCAATAGCTTGTTGAGAGTGTTCATTCCAACATGTGCTAATCTTCTATGCCATAGCCAACCAAGTGATTGCTTAGTGAACAAGCATGTCTTCAAGTTGGCATCTTCGGAGGTGAAATCTACTAGATAGAGATTGTTGTATCTAAAGCCTTTGAATATCACTTGTGTATCATCTTTCTTGGTCACAACCACTTCCTTGTCGGTGAACAAGCATTGAAAGCCAAGATCACATAGTTGCCCAACGGATAGCAAGTTGAAGCTCAATGATGCAACTAGTAGCACATTGGAGATGGTATGATCATTTGATATAGCCACTTTGCCCAATCCCTTGACATTGCCCTTTGAGTTGTCACCAAATGTAATCTTTTCTTGGTCATTGACATTCTCTTCTAGTGAGGTGAACATCCGGGGATCACCGGTCATATGTTGTGTGCAACCACTATCAATCACCCAATGAGATCCACCGGTCTTGTAGTTCACCTACACACACAAAAAATCAAGCTTGAGCTTTTGGGACCCAAACTTGTTGCGGTCCCTTAACCTTCTCAACTAGTGACTTGGCAACCCAAATTTGCTTTGGTCTACTCTTGTTAGGTGGCCCCATAAACATGACTTTCACTTTGCCACTAGAATCTTGTCTAAGCATGTAGTGAGCATTGAAAGCAAAGGGCCTAGCATGCTTGGGCAAGGGTGTGGGCTTTGGCTCTTCACAATCATGAGCAAAGTGACCTTCCTTTCCACACTCATAGCATCTTCCAATCTTCTTCTTCTTTGGCTTAGTGATGCTTTTGCGTTGCTTCATCTTCTCTTCAAGAAAGCCAATGCCATTTCTATTTGTCTTCATGACGGTGTTCATGAGAAGCTCACTTTGAAGACATTGGCCCTTTGTGAAGTTCCTCAATCCGGTGGTGAGGTGTTCCTTTTCTTTCTTGAGCTTGTCATTCTCTTGTTGGAGCTCTAATTGAGATGGTGTCATCTTGTAATCTCTCTCCATCTTCAATCTCTTGTTCTCTTCTTTTAGCATGTCAAGCTCAAGTGTCATGCTATACTCATCATCTTGGGTCTCAACAATGACTTGCTTTGTGGTTGCAAGCTTCTCTAGATCAACTTTGAGCTTTGCATTCTCATTCTTGATCTTGATGTAATCATCATAGTGATCGGCCACAACCACACTCTTGCCTTTGCCACTAGCTCTTTGCTCATCATGCTCACTAACCAAGTCCTCACAAGATGTTGCTATGTCACACTTAACAACAAGGTTAGGAGCATCATGTGTCTCATGTGAAAGCATATCATAAGAAATGGTGAGAGCATCATAATCAACTTTCACTTGAGTGTATTGTTTGTTCTTTTAGCAAAGCATAACTAGTGGTAAAGTCACTATGCATCTTATCAAGTTTTTCATTTTTAGCTATGAGCTCCTTGTTAGAGGACTTGAGCTCCTTGATAGTGGATGACATAGTTGCAAGTTCATCTTTTAGTTCATCACTAGCATGAATAGCATGATCACATTTTTCAACAAGAGATTCATTTTCATCAACAAGCTTCTCATTCTTAGCTCTAGTCTTTCTTATGATTTTAGAGTAGTCATTTAGCAATTTGACAAGTTCATCATAAGTGGGAGCCTCAAATTCACCATCACTATCACTAGAGTCATCATCGTTTTGTACCTTCCGGTCACCCTTGGCCATAAGGCATAGGTGTGTAGGTGATGATGGCGACGGTGGTGGTGGTGGTGTAGAGGATCCAATGACTAAAGCGGCCACCCTCTCCTTCTCATCATCACTATCTTCATTTGATGAGCCACCGGAGGAATCAATGTCGGTGAGCCAATCACCAACAATGTAAGCCTTTCCACCTTTCTTGTGGTATTGCTTCTTCTTCTTGCCATCCTTCTTGTAGTAGGGCTTTCATCCTTCTTCTCATCTTCACTTGATGAGTCATACTTCTTGCCCTTGTTCTTGTTCTTGTAGCTTTCTTTCTTCTTGGGCTTGGTGCATTGATGAGCAAGATGGCCAAGCTCACCACAATTGTAGCAATCCATTTCGGAGATTGGCCTCCTCTTGCTACTTGTGAAGAACTTCTTCTTTCTTGAGTCAAAGTTGACTCCATTCTTGTGAAGCTTCTTCAACATCTTGGTGGTCCTTCTCACCATGAGAGCAATGTTGGAGTCATCTTCTTCATCACTTGTGCTCTCATGATGCACCACAATAGCCTTGGACTTGCCCTTCTTGTCATGGCTAGCTTTGAAGGCCAAGTCCTTCTTCTTGTCGGTGGAGGAGCCACCACTTGGTGTGATGTGCATGTACATCTCATGCGCATTGATCTTTCCCAAGATTTGAGTTGGTGTAGCGGTGGAAAGATCACCTTGATGTAGCACCGTCACGATGTGTCCATACTTCTCAATTGGAAGGACACAAAGAATCTTCCTCACAACATCGGATGGTTGCATTTGCGTGAGGCCAAGTCCATTTAGCTCTTCTACAAGAACATTCAACCGTGAGTACATTTCATTTGCACTTTCATTAGCATGCATATCAAAAGAGTGAAGTTTTGCATAACTAAATGATAGCGTTCCTCACGCTCACTCTTGGTTCCCTCATGGAGCGCACAAATGTTTTCCCATAGATCATGGGCATTTTTGTGGTTCCGAACACGGTTGAACACATCTTTGCAAATGCCTCTAAAAAGATGTTTTTGGCCTTTGCATTCCATTTATCATTTTCCTCCTCATTAGGAGTGAGGCTTGTGCCTTCCTTGGGCTTGGCAAAGCCGGTTATGGCGGCATCACGGCATTTCACATCAACCGCTTCTAGGTACGACTCCATACGGATTTTCCAATATGGAAAGTCGTCACCCTCAAACATGGGAGGTGGTCCATCACCTCCGGACATCTTAACTCTAGGCGGTTAAGCCTAAATCGAGAGCACGAGGCTCCGATACCAATTGAAAGGATCAAGATGCCCAAGAGGGGGGGGTGTGAATTGGGCTTTCTAAAACTTCTTCGCAATAATAAAACCTATCAAGCCCCAATTAACCCCCTAGTGCCTAGAAGTGTGTTTGACAAGAATCAATTGCACAAAAGACTATCGCTAAACCATTTCTACTCTAGCATTGCAATTCAACAACTTATGAACAACAACAAGTAAATGCGGAATTGAATTGCTCAAAGGTAAATGCGTAGAGAAGAGAGTAGAGATGACACGACGATCTTTTGCCGAGGTATCGAGGTGTCGGCACACCCCCCTAGTCCTCGTTGGAGCACCCGCGCAAGGGTATCGCCCCCCTTGATCCGCGCAAGGATCAAGTGCTCACTACGAGCTGATTCTTCGCCACTCCGGCCCGGTGAATCGCTCGCTACCGGGTCACAACTTGGCTTGGGTCATCCACAATGCCTCCGGATGATCACCAAGCTCTCCGATCGCCACCAAGCCGTCTAGGTGATGCCGATCACCAAGAGTAACAAGCAAGAACTCTCACTTGACCAACGCAAGGCTAATGAGATGAGTGGATGCACACTTGCTACTCTCTATTCACTAATGAGGTGTTTGATCACTCAATTATCAAATCTCTCAACTCACTAGGCCTCTTGCACTCACTTGGAATCACAATGTGTTTGGCAACCTTTCAAATGAGCAAGAGACCAACATGAATGAGGGGGAGGCATATTTATACCCCCAACTCGAAACATGCACGAAGGGGTAAGTCCAGCCAGTTACACACTGACCGGACGCACCTGTCGGGGTGACCGGACGCGTCCGGTCAGTGTCTAACGGCTACGTGACGTTAGCCCTGACACCAGTACGATACACTGACCGGACGCACCCATGCGTCCGATCACCACTGACGGACGCGTCCGGTCATCAATTTCCCTCTCTGGAACCTCTCTGGACGCGACCGGACTCACCTCCTGGTGCGTCCGGTCGAATACTGAAGAGCGTCCGGTCGCAGCCAAGCCTGCTCCTCAGCCAAACCAACTGACCGGACGCACGCCCCAGCGTCCGGTCATTAGGGTTGAAGCGTCCGGTCACATTTTGAAGTCCGAAACGACTTCGGTTTGCGACGCTCCCTTCACGAACTTTTTCCTTATGATCTTAGGGACCTTTCTAAGCTACCTAGGGCTTTGGTTAACAAGTGTGCACCACACCTAACTCAAAAGTCTCACCTAGGTCAAGCTACTCATTCAAACCCCTCTTATAGTACGGCCAAAGATAAAGCAAAGACCTATGCTACTCTAAGTGTCCTTCAACATCAAATGACACTTAGCACTAGCCTATCACCGTCTTCGTCGTCCATCCTTTGAAAACCGAACGAATTCCATCGCTAAGGGGGCATGAATACCATAGTGCCCTCACGATCATCATTACCATGACCTAACTCAACTGTTTCTGCAAAACACACGTTAGTCATAGTAATTTACCGTTGTCATCCAATCACCGAAACCCACTGGGGGCCTAGATGCTCACAGCGGCCATGGCGGGTACCCAAGCCAACGGCAAGCTCCACGGACTGGCCAAGATGACCCGGTAGAGGCCAAACTCGGGAGCGCAACACGCTCAGTGACCCTTCAATCACCTATTGCGTGCGGCAGCTGGACTCGAAGAGCACCGGAACGGGGTTGGCTGTGGCGGCGGCGATGGCAGAGCTTGCGCCGGCGGCAAACTCCGCGGACTACTCAAGACAGGGCAGTAGAGACCACAAGCACGAGCCGACCGTGATCAGCAGAGCACCACGGAGCTTTCGGTGTGACTGGTTTGGCCGGAGAGGCTCCGAGCCAGGCTGGCCATGGCGAAGTTGTTCGCGGCGGCAGGCTACCGACCATGGGGAAGAAACCCCCGGCAACGGCGATGGGGAGCACTGGAGCTTGGACTAACGGGTTCAAGAGAAGAGCAGGAGTGAGGCGGACACGTCTGGGAGATGGAGGCGACAGAGACGCAGCGCCGGCGGCAGAAAACGCCGGCGGAGATGGCGCGGCCTTGGCCGGAAAACAGGGCAGACGAGAGAGACGCGTGGAGCGGCGGTTGCTGCGTGGCTCACGATAGCGCTATACCTCGCGTAGATGAGCGCCAGCTCCTGCTTCACGACTGCCACGGAAGAGGACGCGCGGCGCGCGCTGCGGCCGGCCAAACGGCCACGGCGGGCACGCGGCGGCGGATGCAGAGCATCTGCTCTGTTTTTCCCCTCCGGTTACTATAGCGACCCTAATCTCCCCCTTTCTGATTTCTCCAGATATTGTACTACACGACAAAAACTCCGAAAACAAAAGTTGCTCCAAATTTTGTGCTTTACAAACTTGCTTTAAGAACCAAAGTCAAATTCTGCCTGGATTTTGAAATGGAGTTCAAATTCAAATTTGGACCAAACTGAATTTCAAATTTACTTTTGAATTTTCTGAACAACTTCAAATTTCACTAATATAAAAGTTGTTCCTTATAAAATTATCTACAACTTTGTTTTTGGTCACATATCCAAATTGTGCTTAATTTTGAAACTACACAAAAGGGGATAAAACTAGGTTTAGAAATTGATTTTTCAATTTGAAACCAAATCAAACTTGTTTTCCAAATTACTTCAAGATTTTCTTTAGTAACATGAAAATCTATCTTAATAAAAGTTGTTTCTTTTGATCCTCTCTACAACTTTGACTAAAGGACCAAAGTCTAATTCTTTTTAATTTTTGAAATCTAGTTTTGGGGTCAAATTTAAGGTTTGAAGGATTTCAAATTTATTCAACTTTTGTATAGAAACTTTGAAAACTTTGAATACCAAAGTTGTGCCTCTCAACAAGAGATACAACTTTGCCTTTGAAATCACTTTGAAATTGACATACTTTTTGACTTATAGAAAAGGGAAAAAGAAGCATAGAAAATTAAGGCTTTCTACTTATCATTTTATGTGACAATTAACTACACTCTCATGCAACATCCAAAACTATGTAAATCACACAAGATTATGCAACACTTATATTAAAGCATGTGAAGCATCACAACTATGCTTAAAACATGAAATGTTTTATGCCTTGATGCCAGATGATTATGCATACTAAACATATTAATTAGAACTTTAATTACTGCTTAACACTAGGGGTGTTACACACAGCATCATCCACTCTTCCCTACTTGCAAACGGCATCTATTAATGTTCCATAAGTGACTACATCAGGACTCAATCCATGGTGCCTCATTTGGCTAAATATATGCATTGCCTCATCTATCATTGCCTTTTTAGCATATGCACAGAACACGGTGTTGAAGGTGTAATGGTTAGGTGAAAGACCATTTTGTACCATCAAATCTAGGAGATCTGACAAATCCGCAAGGGCTCCTTTAGCAGCGTACCCGTGAAGAAGAATGTTGTAGATATTTACATCAGGTTTTGTGCCCTTCCTAATCATAGAATCGAAAATCTTCCTGGCTTCTACGCATTTTCCATTCTTGCATAGATAGTCTAGCAGCAAATCATAAGTGACAACATTTGGGTCAAGACCACATGTGTTCATTTCTTCAAGCCTTTGAACCACCTCTGTCCACTGTCCTGCAGAGAGGTACCCATGGATCAGACGGGTATATGTCTGGATGTTTGGCATAACACCTTTATCAATCATTTTACGAAGGACACCCTCGGCCCTATCAACTTCTCGAGATTTGCACATGCCATCAATCATCGTGGTGTATGTCACAACATCTGGCGAAATCCCCTGATCCATCATTTCGAGAAACAGGTTGTAAGCTTTTTCCACCCGACACTCGTGAAACAAACCGTTGATAACGGTGCTGTAGGACACCACATTTGGTGTGCAGCTTCCATCTCCATCATAAGCCATCCCGTGCAGCAGCTCAAGTGCCTGGCCAACCTTCTTGGCATCACAGAGGCCCTTGAGCAGTTGACTGATGACTATTCCATTAACCCTCCAGCCCATCTTAAGGATGAGGCCAAAGGCGGAGAAGCCATGCTCCAGGCGACCCATGCGACAGAAGCATCCAATGAGGATGTTGTATGTGTACAGGTTTGGATGCACCTTGTTGGCGCAGGCACGGGACATCCGGTTGAAGAGGGAGATGGCGAGCTCGGAGATTGAAGAGCATCGGGCGCGAGAGACGACGGTAAGCAGGTGGTTGAAAGCACGAAACGAGACGGGCCTGGCGTGGAGCAACAATTCATCGAACAGCTTGAGTGCGTCTTGGAGGCCAAGGCTCCCCAACCTGGTACGGTCCGTGATGACGCGCTCCAGCTCCAAGCACCGGTCACGGGCTGCGCTCACGCGGCGCGACATGCCGGCGTCGGGGCGGCCGCGCGCGCGGCTACTGGCCCGGCGCGGAGATATGGACAGGTTCTGTTCTTAAGCTGCGGGCAAGCAGTTAACATTAAAACCACACCATGCTAACTGTACATGTATATGTTCTGATCCAAAAATCATAATATTTTTATAAAACCTTGGATGAGCGCCCCTGTGGGATGTGTTACACGTATATGTTTTTTTTGTTAATTTTGGCATTAGAGTTGCGTAAATCTGGTGCTATTTAGTCATCTCGTCATTTAGTCAGTCAAGTTCGCATTAGTTGCTAATCTGCTTTTCATAGCAGGGCTTTTGTTAATTGTTACTGTAGTTTATCCATGAAATATGGGCTCAAACTACTTATGAAAATTGAATGACATTAAGCACTGGGCGTTAGAATGGCTCAATAGGACCTTTCTCCTTTGTATAATGTATATTTCCTTTTCGATCAGCTATTACTAAACGTTCCTTTTCGATCAGCTATTACTAAACGTATTTGTGAGAGATTAGTATATTTTATTAGAATCTAGAAAATATAAGACACATTTGAATTTTTCCTCTCAGTTTGTATAGTTCAACATCTTTTTTTGCAATTATTTAGAGTTAACCTTTTCTTTTCGTGTGAAGGTCGGAGGCGACACGTGGCCTGTAGTTCTTGTTGGATTAGTTGCTTAAAGTGCTAGGTACTTGTTGTGCCCATTATTTGTGAGAGACATGATTTCTTACTCTTGATTACTACATTTCATATTAATCTAGAAAATAATACAAGACACATTTGAATTTGTCCTCTCAGTTTGTATAGTTCAACATCTCTCTACAATCTATTTAGAGTTAACCTCTTTTCCTTTTTTGTTGGCGAGATTGGCGTGGCGAGATGTGGTTTGTTTATTTTTTTTGGGCAAGAGCGGTGAGACCTGGTTTCTCGAAAACCTTCTGAGTGCCTTTTGTTTTGTGTAAAGAACAGATTGCTCGTTGTTTGCTGGACGACTTGCGATTCGCCGTATCCAACCTTTTCTGATCCTTGAAGCACCTAGACTGAACATCAATCGCTGGAATCTCGGCCTTTGTAGCAGGACGTCCTCGCTGCGATGGCAGGTCATCGTGTCCCTAAAAAGTATTTATCAGTGCTACAACTGTAATTAAATCTAATTAATAACAATCAACTGTGTTTAAACTTACAGATGGGAATACAACAAATGAAATGGACGAATATGCATCCAGTCCCATCAACCGGATTGTCACATGTTCAAAAGAGCGTAAGCGTGATCGTGACAGAGCACGATTTGCTACAATGTCTACTGAACAAAAGGCGCCGCCGCACTGGCGTCTCAGACTCAGAGTCTCAGCTGTCTGTCCATTTGGCCATTTGTCACGGCGCTGCGGCGGTGGATCGGCCATTCATCGCGAGTGTCAAGCGCGTCACGGAGCAGCCGGCGCCCGACAGCGTATCGCCTAGACGCAATTGATATTCATCGTCGTCGCTTGTTAGTCTATTAATTTTACTTGTATCTTTCTATTTATTCTAAATACTTTTACTTATATGATAGATGACCATCATAATCTATTATATATGTAATGGGTACTAAGAAATCTTTGATATCTATGTTATCAATTTCGCCACACCTTATTTTGTTTCCGTTCTCCGCCGTGTCAAAGGCGCGCGTCCTTACCCTCTCGCGGGTACGGGCACGGGGACGGGCAGTCAGATTATCATTATTGTTGTTAATGAGGCAGTCAGTCACAAGTCACAAAGTGCTGACTGAAACCCAGAGAAAACTAGCGTTCTGGCTTCAGGTTACGATCAATGTACTGCCTCACAGCGTCTTGGTTTACATGAAAAATAAACCTCATGTCCTTTATCTGAAAGGGGAAAAAAGGTAGTTAATTAGTACGGCATGAAGATACTCAACGAAATGCATCAGTGATATGTCAGTCAAATAACAAGGGAAAGGACTTTTTTTTCCAAATCAAGTATAGCAAACCAGCACAGAAGTTAATTTGTCAAAAAGTAATTGTTGCATGTCACAAGTTCCGGCAGTTATGTCCTGCCAGTAGAACCCTAAACTATATAGTCCTCCCTCTGGTCAGGAATACTCACGAGCTGTTTGGTTCCCCAGCAGTATCACAAACACAAACAATTTAAAGCTGCATGTGTTACCGGCGGAAATAAAAATTGAACTACTTCCATTTACGTTTACGTTAAATTTACACAAACCAAACAGTTCGTTAATGTTTTCGATGAGGAGAATGAGCTATATACAGTACAGTCCCCAGCTGTCAAGAATAATGACAAAACTCCTCAAATATCAATTCTATCATCAATGATAATCTGTTGAGGCCGAACTTGATGACTTTATATGGTATCTTCATTTACTATGGGCAGGAAACCATGGAAGAACATGTCTCCACCGGACACAGTAATGATAGGATTGAGCCATTTGGAGAGGACACAAACTATGATATCAAATTATTGTTAGAACTACAATCTTCCGCAAATGTTACCGCCAAGGACGACACTAACAATATGTCAAAGGTTGATGTTCACAAGGTGGCTCAGTGGGATTCTTCTGATGTGGTTCCATCAAAATAAAAAGAATTGTTGCCTGATAAATTGATAGAAGGTTTCATGCATAACAAACCCAAAAAATCATCGTCAGCTCGCATCGCGCCAGAAGGTAGTACGTTGTTCATCTATTATGCTACTTATTTGTTTATTATATATATTATATATATTATATATTTGTAATAATAATCAATACATGCGATAATATTAGTTAACCCCATAATATTTATCCTATGAGTATGTTGTGTTTTCCGGATTATGTTTGTACCGAAAGTGATAGAGCCATAATTGAAACTGCTAAAAAATTCCACTTTTACCAGGCAAGAGGAGCTTGTGCTCATCGATGATGTTCCAGTGTCGAGAAATCACATAGAGTGTCTTTTTGAGCCAAAAGAATTCTTAGGTGATGAGGTAATAAACACATGTAATAATATTGAATCAAACATAGGTAACTTCTATGTCTTTTCTTTTTAATGGCTCATTATATGTAGGTCATAGATGCTTATGTTAATGTGATCAAGGCTCAGAAGGATTTGGAACAAAGATCGGGAGGTAAAGTCTACCTTGAAAATTGTTGCATAACTGCATTAATAAAGTGGGATGGGGAAAAGAGCCAGCACATTGGAGTCAATTACCCTATCCACGGCACTTCCCATCGTCCTGCTTTAACAAAAAGGGTGCTAGCTTACTTAGACCATGACATGGTAGGAATTTTTAAAACAATATATTGTTCTTTGGTTATTAGATTCCTGTGTTGGACAAATTGTTTATTATTCGATTTGATAGGTGTTCCTCCCAATAAATGTGCGCGTTTCACACTGGTATCTTGGTGTTATAAATGCTAAAAAATGTGAGGTTTAGGTGCTAGACTCTTTGGACATGATGTTCGGACGTGCTGCCCTGAATAAAGTCGTGGGTATTTTTTTACATTAGTAATTATAATATATTTTATATTTTATAAAGCTTAATTGATTAATTCTTCTATGAATAAATGGCAAGTTGGAATGAGGAAGCAGATAGAATTCATATTGGAGCAGGAGAAGAATATAGTCCTGAAAGAGCACAGGTGGCCAGATATTGAAGTTGATAAATGGCCAATAGAAGAGATTTTTCATGGTAAAAATTTACAAAATGATGGGTATGTTGAAACTAACGACATCGTATAATATTTCAATTATGTGTGCCTTTGACCTCTTTGATTTAATGTGTCTGAACCTCTATTAATGTTGTATGTAGTTATTCATGTGGTTTATTCTTAATAACCTTTATGGAGTATTGGACCGGGAATGAATTATCAGACGAGTTCAACCAGGTAATTCACTATGGGTCTTACCACAAGTCATGAGTATTTACTACCTATAGGGTGATAAATAAATAGAGGATGATGTCTATACTATTTTGCAGGATGATATGAAAGAATTTAGACTGAAGCTTGCGGCGATCTTGCTATCGTTAGAGTTAAATAAACGAAAGGGGTCTCTGTATCTCGATAGCGATGACAATATTGGAACACCAAGCGACTGTGTCATAATAGAGGATCCAACCAAGGTTGAAGCGTCCACGAAAAAGAGGAAACATTTTGAGAAGGATGAATGCTTAGTGGTTCAAAATGACACACCTGAAAACATACAAACTCAGAAAAAAACCTCACATGTCCATGCCAATCAAGAGTGATGAGTTTTGGGCATTTGAGGTCATGAAAGATATACCAATGAACAGGGAAGAGATAACTGAGTTACTATGTGATTATGTCATGGCAATTCAGAATGAAGCGATATTGAAGTAGGCTACATGCTTATTTTAATTAATTTAATAAAAGTAGTATGCTTTCTTATAATTAGATAATCATCTATGTGTTCAATGCTTTGCAGGAGACCTTGGGTTAAAGGCTTTCACCCCTCGATGATTGCCCTAAGTGTCAAGGACCTACAAGAGTTGTTAATGGACAATCGAGGTATCTCTGAGAACTGTTTTAGTTTAAGTGTTCGCTTTCAGGTAGCTCAAGAGTTCAGAACACTGACACGATATAATAGTATTATGAAGCATCATATGGACCTACGCTTTTTTGTAAGCAAATTTTTCTAATAATTATTATGCTATATTATATTGTCTTATTTGTTGGTCTTTTAATTATATAAATAGAATAAGTTATATTAATCCACACTTAAAAAATGTTCTCCTCCAAGAAAATGTGTGCTTTAACAAAAATCACAGAATACCGTAAAAGACAGTGCAAAAGAACTAGCTGTTGCGATCGGTATATGTGGGGATATGAAATACGACATACCACAATGCAGATACGTAAGTCGCTTCATTCTGCTTTTAATAATTGTTTCCTATATATTATTCTAATTACAACCATGGTTGCAGTTTCTTTTACCATGGCTACACGTTCAAAAATATATGGTTTATATTGTCGACCAGCAGGAGAAGACGGTTACCATGATTGATCCTAGACCTGTTGAAGAGTGGTGCAAAGACATACCACAGCTGATGTATGTCAGACAAACTCTTGGATTTAATATGCAATATACTGCCGCAATGAATAAACATATTCCCAGATGGAGTGAGGATATCTTCAAATGGAAATTCATTCGTGCAACAGACATTCCACATGATATAGATGGGTAACTAACTCAAGTTATCAAAGCTTGCATTCGTAATATCTATGATTTAACTATTTGTATATATATACACTGCTGATGGTGATTTTGGCTACAGGTGCTCAAGTGGATACCTTATTCTACAATATATGAATGCGTGGAATAGACCTAAAATCACACATATTTATATGGTATCTAAAACATACTTTGTTTTATGGTTTTATGAGAGATTTTCATTTCACATAGTATTAATTATTGGTAGACAAATATTTACGTATATACATAACCTGTGTACAGGATCGTATGGTGATGCGGCGGAACTAATTCATCGATTTATTGGCACACGAAAGAAATGGATATCAAAGATATCTTCCTGTCGTTATAAAACATTATCTTAGCCGTATCACGGAAAGACCTATACAATAGCGTTTGTGAGTCTGTGATGTTATATAAACATTATCTTGGCCGCATCACTAGATTAAATGTTTTTTCAAATATAGTATTTAATTTTATAATATTGTTATATTATCGTGCGATCCATTTGTTTTTAGCATAATTTTTATGTTGTCCCGTAGCAACGCACGGGCACGCTACCTAGTACAAGTATAAAGCACTAGATTGAACTCTAACCCTAGAAACTACTTCAAGAAGGAAAAGTAATCCAAAGCACAAGGTGACACAAGGATTTATCACGTGGTTCAGCTCGCCACGAAGGCTTGCCTAAGTCCACGTTGTTGAGGTATGCCACAAAGGCTCAAGCTCACCACTTAGGTTTGTCTTTCCTCGTTCTCAAGTCAAGAGAGTGAACTCTTGAGATGAGGGGTGATTTCTTAGCTACAAGAAGGTAGTTACAAACCTCCCTAGGCTGCCACACACATTGGCAAGCTCAAGGGTGACGCCTAGCTAGCTAGGATCAAGCTCCAAGAGTAATAAACCCTAGAACCTCCGGCCAAACGTGAACCAATGCTCTTTAGACTAGGAATCAATGGATCTGCTCTCCAATGGTGTTTTGCTGCCTTTTCTTTCAAGGTTTGCTGGTTGGAATAGGAGATCCACTTGAAAGCTTGAGGAGCAACAATGGAGGAGAGAGGGAGAGAAAGGGGAGCTCTTCAAACGGTCAGATCCCGAGCTAGAAGAAGCACTGGTGTAACTTAGACGTTTTGGGCTTTTTGGAAAGGTATATATAGTCTGTGTTCAAACGGTCCGATTATGATCGGCACTACCGATCTCCCAAAATGAGTCAAATTGAGATGAAACATATGGGGTTAGAAAAGGTGGCTGGAAGTATATCTTTCTGGCAAAGATTGAGCATTGGTATCACAATTTGACTGTAGGTGCTAGAATCCCTCTTAATAGTACGACATACCTATACTCAAGAATAAAAGAATATAAACAATTAACCACTTGAGTCTTCAGTATCTTCATATGTCATTTCTTCTCAATGTCACTTCATATGGGTTGCAATTAATTGCATCTATCTCATCTCTTCGAGCAAACATCCCTTGAGCATGTGACTTGAACCATTTCTCCATATGTGAGTTCAACTTCATGGCTTCAAGTGACTACCACTAATGATTTGATCCTCAACACAATATGACTCCTCATTGCTTGATTAGTACTTCGACTCAATGCAAGTACTCTCTCCTTCACCTTAGCCATAGTACCTCGGTCTCCTTGACCTTCACCCTTGCTTAGTGCCTCGAAGCCCTTTCCTTGCTTTCTTCACTCTATCAAGCCATACTCAAGTCACGTCACATTAAGCATCCATTGAAAATCATTTCTTCAATATTGTGATCCTTGCTTGAACATCTTATAGATATGAATGTTGAGATCAATCAAGCTTCACATAGAGACATATATATGGATCATCATTAATATGGTCAAGCCAATTCTCGGTTCCTTATATCCTCTCCATTTTGGCTTGGCACTCAACACTTACTTCAATCTCCATCTTCATACTTCTAGCTTGATCAATATCAATGCAAAGTGTGCGGATACATGGGTGTATGCCGGGTCTTTGAGTGATGAGTGATTGTCAACTGGGATGATGCACATGTTCTTTGGCTTGTGTTGTGCAGGTGTCGAGCCCAGATACAGTGATCGAAGGCAAGGTGAAGGTCAAGTAGAGACGTGCCGTGCCGATGGAACGAGAGTGGCAAAGGGCGGACGTGAGGCTTGGACTGAGGGACCAGAGGCCCGAGGATTAGCTGTGGTGGCTAGCAGCCTGTGACAACGACAAGTGAAGAAGTGCGGTCATGTGTTGCCTGAGTCGTAGACTCGGGGACACGTGTCGATGCACGGGGTGCACGGAGGTGCATCCCATCTACGACGTCGGTTTGGTGGTAGAGCCAGGGAAAAACCATCGGATGGACGGTTTCTAGGTTTGGGCCTCAAAACCTGGGCGTGGACGGTTTCCGAGTTTGGCCACAAAACTCGGACTGAGGGTTTCCGAGTTTGGCCACAAAACTCGGGCTGAGGGACGGTTTCCAGGTTTGGGCCTCAAAACCTGGGCTCTGAGGGTTTGCTGAGTTTGGCCTCAAAACTCAGATGCTGGTGGGCTGGTTTCCCGGTTTGGGCCTCAAAACCGGGTTGGCTGGAAAAGGCTGGTTTCCCGGTTTGGGCCACAAAACCGGGGGTGCAGAGCGAGGGGCGGCACGTGGCGGCAATCGGGAGGTTGCGTCGAGGCAACGCTTCGGTTTGTGCGGGCGTGGCCGTCAGATACACCTACCACCGAGTTGGTCCAGAATAACCCTAGGGTTTAGCTGGTTCGCTCTGTAATTAGAATAGAGAGGGGTAGAGTAGGAAATAGACTTAGGCTAGTAGTAGGATAAGTAGTCGGGAGACACCCTCCTCCCAATGATATCAGTCATTTGCTCTTTCGCACTTAGGGTTTCCTGCTCTCGCAATCCCCTGCTGTAGCTAGCTGAGATCCGCAGAGAGACTTGCCTCTGTGTACTGTTGATTTTGAGGAAGTGAGACCGTAATCTCACTGTTGTGCAGTTCATGGTTGTGATTCATGTTTCGTTCGTGTTTCTTCGGGAATCCTTTTCTCCACGATCTTCCCATCGTCTGATCTCTTTGCTCGGTTCATCTTTTGCAAATCCGTTTGAACCAAGTTGTTCTAGATCGTGAGGCACTTCTTTCCACCGAAGGAGTTAACCTCTAACCTCACGGTCTAGGAGATCGGTTGATTTTCGTTTCGGGTAAAGTTTTTCTCCCTTCCCCCAAAATTCTTTGATTCATCGATTTGGAGATAGGTTCGAGCCATGATCTCTTAGAGATAGCTCACTATCCTCCTTGTGACTCATCTCTCCAAGTTTGAGCCCTAGAGGTTTCGTTTTGGGAGAGTTCGAGTCGAATCGGTGGACGAACAGTGCTGCTGCGGGGTGACCGGACGCTCGGTTCTTATTGACCGGACGCTAGGCTAGTGAGTCCGGTCGTTGAAACTGAGCACTGTGTATTTTGTGTGGTGACCGGACGCTCTGCTTGGCTTGACCGGACGCTGGGAGTGAGTCCGGTCGTTGACCAAGTCTCTGTTCAGTTTTGGAGACCTGACCGGACGCTTCACTCGGGGTCTGACCGGACACACAGGAGTCACTGTTCACGTGTTTCGGCGTTTGTGACCGGACACTCTGAGTACTGACCGGACGCTCGGCTCTGGTGAGTCCGGTCCAACTCAGAGAGGTCCGAAACTGACTTTGCCTGACCGGACGCCCGGTGCTTGTTGACCGGACGCAGGGTGAGTCCGGTCAGTGCTGTCTTAGCGCGTTTTCGTTCGCGGTTGGCTCGTTCTTGATAGGATTCGATTTCCGTCTTTTGCGTTGAGTTTCTAGAGTTGTGTAGTGTCCCGCTGTGCTTCTTGGAAGCATCCACCCTACATCTAGGGTCGTGGACACTAGCAAGCTCTAGGGTTCGACTTTGGGGTTGATTTACGGGACAGTGGCAACAAGTTTACGAAAGGAATTTTGAAGCTCCCATTCACCCCCCCTCTGGTCGCTTTCTGGTAGCATTCTCGGTCCTTCAATTGGTATCGGAGCGGGTTAAGGATCTTCCACCTTAGCCGGTTCCAGATCCATAGAAGGCGATATGGATCGCGGCGTGGGCAAACCGCCGTTCTTTGATGGGACGAACTATGCGTATTGGAAGATACGCATGTCGGCCTATCTTCAGAGCATGGGCTCTTCTGTTTGGGAGATTTGCAACAGGGATGATTACGTTGTCTTGCTGCTCGTGTTACTACTCAGCTTCAGATAGATGAGCACGATGCTAATAGCCGAGCACGTAACGCTCTTTTCTCTGTTTTGGCATGTCTGAGTTTGATCAAGTTTCTCACCTCCCCACGGCTCGTAAGATTTGGGCTACCCTCATGCGTTTCCATGAGGGAACTTCTCAAGTCAAATCTCGTCTCTAAGAGTCGCACAAGCGGGAGTACGAGAACTTTCGACATATGCCTGGCGAGAGCATAGAGAGTTTATTCGCTCGCTTTCAGGTCATTGTCAACAAGATGAGAGCGAAAAGGAGCTGTTGCCTTTTGACGATCATGAGAGGGCTTTGAAGCTTTTGCACACTCTTGATCGGTCAGTGTGGGACTCAAAGGTCCAGGCGATCATCGAATCGTCTAACTATGAGACCCTCACCTGCGACGAGCTCTTTAGTAAGCTCAAGTCTAGTGAGATTGATGCCATGTCGAGGGCTTCTTATGAGAATCCTTCTGGCCCGACTATGGCTTTGGTTTCTGGCTCTTCTAACCCCTCTGGAGGTTTTGCTCTTTCGTCTCTCTTTTCTGTCACAGAGGACCAGCTTGAGTCGTTGGGGGATGACGAGTTGGCAATGCTAGCCAACCGGTTCTCGCGGTTTCACAACAACCGCATGAACCGTCGCCGCGGAGGAGGACGCTCAGGATGCTACGAGTGCGGCGACCCCGACCACTTCATCGCCAACTGCCCCAAAGAACAAGCATTCGGGAAGGGCGATCATGGGCACAAGTACGACTCCGGCAAGCGCAAGGAGAAGTACGTCCCCCCGAGGCACAAGCGGAGGGGCGGCTTCGATAAGGATTACATCAAGAAGAAGTACTTGGAGAAGGCCCAGGCTGAATAGCGTGCGTTCTTCACCATGCTCAGCGACGTCGACGGCTCGGATGATGACTCCGCTTGCTCAAGCGATGACGAGTCCGAGAAGAAGAAGAGGATCGAGGACAAGCTGAACGGTCTCTGCTTCTTCGCCGACGATGACGGCTTCTGCACCATGGCGCTTGGTGATGAGGTCGACGGCAAGCTGGAGCACTCCCCTCGGAACGACGACGACGACGACGACACCTCCCAGGTATCTCTCACCCACGACGAGCTTTCTGCTGAGGTCGAGAAGCTTACTGCCGTGCTCCTTAGTCAGGACAAGTTGCTTAGGCGTGCCGCTAGAGAGCGTAAGGAGTTTAGGCAGAAGTGGGAGGACACGGTGAGGGAGCTTGAGTTTGCCAAGTCCACCGTGGTCGTGTCGGAGGAGGTTGAGTGTGAGATGTGCACCATGCACATGACTCACCTTCTCACTTTGAGAGGTAAGCATGCTGCGTTGGTAGGAGAGGTGGATGAGCTGAAGGCTAGACCTTCTCTGTTGGGTGCATGCAAGACTTGTCCTGTCTTGCAATCTGAGTTGGCAGAGAAGAATGCCAAGATTGTGTCTCTTGAAGAGGCCAACTCAGGTAGCACTTGTTTGGCTAGGTGTGCTCTCTGTGAGGGTTTGGAGATGGAGATAGCCAATGTGAAGCATGACAAGATGCAAACCGAGGAACAAAACACATACCTTCGGACCATCTTGTCATGGGTGTCTTGTGGTGAGCCACAGCTCGGGATGATGATCTCCAATTCAAGCGAGCTGCTGGAGGTCCCGGTATAGGCTTTGCTCAGGGTGTTGATCTTTCTGCTTTTGGGAAGATTGGAGAGTCGAGTGGTCTGAATCCGAGTGAGAAACCCACTCCACCACTACTCCCAAACTAACCAAGCTTCCACCCAAAGAGCCTCTCAAGCCTAACACCAAGGATGGGTGGTGTTGAGGAACCCCGAGAAGCTCCACCCAAGAACCAAGTATGGCATCCCAAACCTAACCACCTGAAAAATAAGCTTGATACTATGCCACCTATCAAGGAGGAGTTGCCACAGAAAGGCAAAGTGAACCATACCCACAACCATGTGTACCAACAACCCCCTTTGCGTGCGGTGAGGTACCATTGTGACTTCTGTGGGAGAGATGGTCACTTAAGTGAGTTCTGTTTCGGCGTAAGAGAGAGGCACGCCGTGCTAGGGAGATGAACAACCCGGACATGTACCATCCTTTCCATGATGTACATGCGCCAAATGTTCCGAGGAGAGCACCGAGACGTGCAGCTAGGCCTAGAGGCGCAGTGCCTCAAGTTGCTAGGCCTAGGCCTCGTAGAGAGCGTGCCCGGTGGGAGCCTGCAGTTGTAGGCTATGGACCCCGTGGCGGAGGTTTTGTAGTTGAGCGTTTTCCCCCCCACCGCGTTTGAGTACCGCGATGGACGCTCCTCCCTTAGCGGACCACGTTTTCCTCTACGTGGTGATCGCTCCTCTCGTAGACGTGCTAGGAATGGTTTTTCTGCTAACCGTTCTTTTGAGCAGCGGCCCACACTGGTATTCCCCTTACTTCACTAACCCCAGTGTTGGACCGTATGCTCACCCTATGTCTTTTTATTGATGTAGGTAAAACGGTTGGAGGACATTTGGTTGGTGGATTCCGGTTGCTCGAGGCACATGACGGAAACGCCAAGTGGTTCTCCAGCCTTAGTCCTGTTGCCGGAAAGGAGTACATAACCTTCGGCGACAATAGCAAAGGTAAGATATTGTCTCGTGGGTCTGTGCGAGTTAATGAGCACTTTGTGTTGCGCGATGTTGCTCTTGTTTCTAACTTGCATTTTAATCTTCTTTCTGTTTCGCAACTCTTTGACGACGACTATGAGATTTGTTTTAAACCGAATCTCAGTCGTATTTTGGATCCTCAGGGCAATCTTGTGTGTTTGATTTCGCTCTTTGGAAAAATATTTCGTGCGAATTTCTCGGAGTCTTTTGGCACTTCTCGTTGTCTTGTGGCTGGACCTTCCTCCTCTGATCTTTGGAAGTGGCATAGGAGACTTGGACATTTGAGCTTCGACTTGCTTGCAAGACTTAGTTCACTTGGCCTAATCCGAGGATTGACAAAGTTGCATATGGAGAAGGATCTTGTTTGCCACTCTTGTAGACACGGGAAGATGGTTTGCCCGCTCCCCACCATCCAGTGACTCAGGTCATGACCAAGCGCCCTGGAGAGCTTTTGCACATGGACCTTGTTGGTCCGGCTCGGGTGAGCTCGGTTGGGGGGAAGTGGTATGTGCTTGTTGTTGTTGATGACTTTTCGAGATATTTGTGGGTCTTCTTTTTAGCTGAGAAGACCGAGACTTTCTCCTTTGCTCGCAATCTGATTTTACGTCTTCAGAACGAGTTCCCTTTGAACTCGATGCGAGCAATTCGGAGTAAAAATGGTTTCGAATTTAAAAATTCAGATTTTGAGAAGTTTTGTAACTCTTTGGGTTTAGAGCTTCAGTTTTCTTCCCCCTACACACCGCCACAAAATGGTGTTGTAGAGAGGAAGAATCGTACCCTTGTAGAGATGGCCAGGACGATGCTCCATGAGCATAGGACTCCTAGGCGATATTGGGCCGAAGCTATGAGCACTGCATGCTATATTTTCAATCGCATTTTTCTCCGAGCTTTCTTGAAAAAGACCTCTTATCAGTTGCGTTTTGGAAAACTACCCAAGGTGAGTTATTTTTGAGTTTTTGGTTGCCATTGTTTTATACTCAAAAAGGGCAACTTGGACAAATTTGAGTCTCGTTCTTCTGACGGAGTATTTTTGGGTTATGGCACTCACACTCGCGCATATCGTGTACTTAACCTTGATACTAACTGAGTCATGGAGACATCAGATGTCACCTTCGACGAGACCATGGTTTGTCCTTCTTCTCGTTTTGAGCGTGCAGGTGATCATGAGGTTGGTGAGCCTCTTTTTGATGACGAGGACGAGGGTGCTGAAGGTATGGATGATCTAGCACCCCCTCCACCTGCTGTGCCACAAAGAGCAGCATCTACGACGACTCACGGCTCCGATACCTCTTCTTCCTAGGGGCCGTGGGATCCGCCACCCCAAGCGGTACCATTTCTACCCGGGGAGGCACCAGCTGCTGTTGAGGGGGAGGCTACTTCGGCAAGGGAGGCGCCACGACATATTCAGCGCCAGCACCCGCCTCAGCAGATGATCGGCAACATTGACGAACGTGTCACTCGGTCCAGGTCACAGCACATTTCTCACTTTGCTCATTCTGCTTTTGTTGCTGATTTTGAGCCTCGAGATGTTGGACACGCTTTGACGGATCCTGATTGGGTCAATGCCATGCATGAGGAGTTAGAAAATTTTGAGCGAAATCGGGTTTGGGTTCTAGTTCCACCTCCTCCTGAGTGTAAGCCTATTGGGACAAAATGGGTTTTCAAAAACAAGCAAGGAGAGGATGGCCACGTTGTTAGAAACAAGGCCAGGCTTGTAGCGAAGGGTTACAGTCAGAAGGAGGGGATAGACTATGAGGAGACGTTTGCTCCTGTAGCTCGTTTGGAGGCAATTAGGATACTCTTGGCTTTTGCTGCATCCAAAGGTTTCAAACTTTTTCAAATGGATGTCAAGAGTGCCTTTTTAAACGGCTACATAGAAGAAGAGGTTTATGTTGAGCAACCCCCCGGTTTTGAAAATCCCAAGTTTCCAAACCATGTTTTCAAACTCCACAAAGCTTTATATGGTTTGAAACAAGCCCCTAGAGCCTGGTATGATAGGTTGAAAACCTTTTTGCTTGCTAAGGGTTTTAAAATGGGATGTGTTGATAAAACGCTTTTTCTCCTCAAGCAAGGCAAAGACACTCTCTTGTTCCAGATTTATGTGGATGATATTATTTTTGGTGGTTCTTCTCACGCTTTGGTTGCCAAGTTTGCAGATACTATGAGCAGGGAATTCAAGATGAGCATGATGGGCGAGCTGACGTTTTTCCTCGGGTTGCAAATCAAGCAATCCCGGGAAGGGACGTTCGTGCACCAGGGCAAGTACACCAAGGACTTGCTGAAGCGGTTCGATATGGGTGAGGCCAAGCCTCTTCCAACACCCATGTCGACGACGACTGCCCTGGATGCGGACAAGGATGGAGAAGCAGTGGACCAGAAGGAGTACCAAAGCATGATCGGGTCGCTCCTCTACCTGACGGCGACACGCCCGGACATCCAGTTCGCGGTGTGTCTGTGTGCGCGCTTTCAGGCGTCGCCGCGCACTTCTCACCGTCAGGCGGTGAAGCGGATTTTCAGGTACCTTCGTTTCACACCTGAGTTTGGGATTTGGTATTTTGCTTCCTCCACCCTCTCCCTTTGCGGTTATTCGGATGCTGATTTTGCTGGTTGCCGTATTGAGCGCAAGTCCACTTCTAGGACTTGCCAGTTTATTGGTTCTTCTCTTGTTTCGTGGTCTTCTCGCAAGTAGTCTAGTGTCGCCCAGTCTACCACGGAGGCCGAGTATGTTGCTGCGTCTAGCTGCTGTTCCCAGTTGCTCTGGATGATGGCCACTTTGCGTGATTTTGGTCTGAGCTTTTCTCGCGTGCCTTTGCTTTGTGACAACACGAGTGCCATTAGCGTTGCTAAGAACCCCGTGCTTCACTCGAAGACCAAACACATTGATGTGCGCTTTCATTTTCTGCGAGACCACCTGGAGAAGGGTGATATCGACCTTCGCCATGTCGATACTCATCATCAACTGGCTGATATTTTCACCAAGCCTTTAGACGAATCAACCTTTAATCGGTTGAGGGGTGAGCTTGGTGTGTGTTTCCCCTTTTAGTTGGGGGAAACATTTTGGTTCTTGTATAATAGACTGACTCTTCTTCGTTTGTCTTTCTTTTCTTTTGCACTTCAGCATACGCATTTACATTCTGAGCTTCATGTTTATAATCACTAGAATGTAACTATACTCTATGTAGTATGCTCCGATGCTTATGTTGATGCTTGTAGCTTATGCTCTTTCTGATCACTAGTACATGTTGTGAGCTGAGCTATTTTGAAATGGTGAATTTGCTTAATAACCTAAAATCTGAAAATGTTCACCATTGAGATATGCAACTAGCATGTGTAGGATGTGTTGAGTCTACTCGTGCTTTTCATATATGCTAGGTTGCTATGTCTCTAGTTCTGAGTCATTCACTCGCTTGGTCTGTTCTTATCATGTTTAAAAATTGAACCAAGTTTTAGTGAATTGAAAAGATCGAGATGGGATTGCTTGTCAACACATCGCGGTATCGAGACGGTTTCTCATTGCACTTTGAGTTAAACTTGAGCCGTGTAGTGTATGACCGAAACCGTAGCTTTAAGCTTCTGATTGCTTCGGCATAGGCTTCGCTCGGTTGAAAAGTTAGGCAATGACAAGCTTTCAACCTCTCGCAATCACATGCTTTTAATTGAACTTGTGAAATTTCACCGCTGCAACTCTGATCTGAATTTGAATTCACAAGTGTATGTTTCATTCTTAAGCATGATGATTGAACTTTGCTAGGGGTAGTTCACCTTGTATACATGTTTAGCACTTGTTCAGACTCCTGTTTATACATTGCTAGTGCTATTTTGATGGTGAATACCTTTTGACTCAAAACTGCTCATTTATGCTCATATGTTCATATTTCATATCTGGTGATCAGTTTGAGCCTTTGCTGAGCTTGTATGCTGTTGTTGAGTCGTTGGAGTTATACTGTTTAGAGCATCTTTACATTCTCCTGAATATATGCCTGAAGCTGCTAACTTGCATTTTGACTCATATGCATGTTGGAAGGGGGAGAACCTCCCTAGTTAGCACTTTTGTTGGTGCCTTTTCTGATGAGGAGAGCCTTTTACTTGATTCGTGCATTTTCAACTAAGGGGGAGAATTTGCAAATCATTTGTGCTTCCCGAGTGTATGTGCTTCCCGAGTGTTCATTTGAGGGGGAGTTTCTAGGGGGAGAGTTTGCATGTCTCCTGGATGTTCAACTAAGGGGGAGTTTTGCTATCTCTTGCTGGCCGTAAGTCATTGGTATCGAGCTTTCTTTGCTAGTTGTGTTGAGCCTCTGTGCCTCTATCTTGAGGGACTAGCATTTTGCTTCGATTTTCGATTGAGTTTTGCTAGTGGTGTTGAGCCTGTTCTACCTCTTCTTGAGGGCTAGCTTTGCTTTGCTTGGTTGCGTCGAGCCGTTGCCCATGTCTTTGGGGACCAAGTTCTTTCGCTCTTTCCATTTGACCTTCTTCGGCTTTGCTATGCTTTTGGGTCATTTGGTTGAGTTCTCTCTTCTTCCTTCTTCCTTCTTCCTTCTTCTTATTCTATTTTCATTATGATTTGTGTGAGTAGTTGACAATGCACTCATCAAGGGGGAGATTGCGGATACATGGGTGTATGCCGGGTCTCTGAGTTATGAGTGATTGTCAACTGGGATGATGCGCATGTTCTTTGGCTTGTGTTGTGCAGGTGTCGAGCCCAGATACAGTGATCGAAGGCAAGGTGAAGGTCAAGTAGAGACGTGCCGTGCCGATGGACAGAGAGTGACGAAGGGCGGACGTGAGGCTTGGACTGAGGGACCAGAGGCCCGAGGATCAGCTGTGGTGGCTGGCAGCCTGTGACGACGACAAGTGAAGAAGTGCGGTCATGTGTTGCCTGAGTCGTAGACTCGGGGACACGTGTCGATGCACGGGGTGCACGGAGGTGCATCCCATCAACGACGTCGGTTTGGTGGTAGAGCCAGGGAAAAACCATCGGATGGACGGTTTCCAGGTTTGGGCCTCAAAACCTGGGCGTGGACGGTTTCCGTGTTTGGCCACAAAACTCGGACTGAGGGTTTCCGAGTTTGGCCACAAAACTCGGGCTGAGGACGGTTTCCAGGTTTGGGCCTCAAAACCTGGGCTCTGAGGGTTTGCTGAGTTTGGCCTCAAAACTCAGATGCTGGTGGGCTGGTTTCCCGGTTTGGGCCTCAAAACCGGGGGTTGGCTGGAAAAGGCTGGTTTCCCGGTTTGGGCCACAAAACCGGGGGTGCAGAGCGAGGGCGGCACGTGGCGGCAATCGGGAAGTTGCGTCGAGGCAACGCTTCGGTTTGTGCGGGCGTGGCCGTCAGATACACCTACCACCGAGTTGGTCCAGAATAACCCTAGGGTTTAGCTGGTTCGCTCTGTAATTAGAATAGAGAGGGGTAGAGTAGGAAATAGACTTAGGCTAGTAGTAGGATAAGTAGTCGGGAGACACCCTCCTCCCAATGATATCAGTCATTTGCTCTTTCGCACTTAGGGTTTCCTGCTCTCGCAATCCCCTGCTGTAGCTAGCTGAGATCCGCAGAGAGACTTGCCTCTGTGTACTGTTGATTTTGAGGAAGTGAGACCGTAATCTCACTGTTGTGCAGTTCGTGGTTGTGATTCGCGTTTCGTTCATGTTCTTCGCGGAATCCTTTTCTCCACGATCTTCCCATCGCCTGATCTCTTTGCTCGGTTCATCTTTTGCAAATCCGTTTGAACCAAGTTGTTCTAGATCGTGAGGCACTTCTTTCCATCGAAGGAGTTAACCTCTAACCTCACGGTCTAGGAGATCGGTTGATTTTCATTTCGGGTTAAGTTTTTCTCCCTTCCCCCAAAATTCTTTGATTCATCGATTTGGAGATAGGTTCGAGCCATGATCTCTTAGAGATAGCTCACTATCCTCCTTGTGACTCATCTCTCCAAGTTTGAGCTCTAGAGGTTTCGTTTTGGGAGAGATCGAGGCGAATCGGTGAACGAGCAGCACAAAGTCGGGGTGTGTCTGTGTCGCGCTTGTTTAGCACTTGTTCAGACTCCTGTTTATACATTGCTAGTGCTATTTTGATGGTGAATACCTTTTGACTCAAAACTGCTCATTTCTGCTCATATGTTCATATTTCATATCTGGTGATCAGTTTGAGCCTTTGCTGAGCTTGTATGCTGTTGTTGAGTCGTTGGAGTTATACTGTTTAGAGCATCTTTACATTCTCCTGAATATATGCCTGAAGCTGCTAACTTGCATTTTGACTCATATGCATGTTGGAAGGGGGAGAACCTCCCTAGTTAGCACTTTTGTTGGTGCCTTCTCTGATGAGGAGAGCCTTTTACTTGATTCGTGCATTTTCAACTAAGGGGGGGGAATTTGCAAATCATTTGTGCTTCCCGAGTGTTCATTTGAGGGGGAGTTTCCAGGGGGAGAGTTTGCATGTCTCCTGGATGTTCAACTAAGGGGGAGTTTTGCTATCTCTTGCTGGCCGTAAGTCATTGGTATCGAGCTTTCTTTGCTAGTTGTGTTGAGCCTCTGTGCCTCTATCTTGAGGGACTAGCATTTTGCTTCGATTTTCGATTGAGTTTTGCTAACGGTGTTGAGCCTGTTCTACCTCTTCTTGAGGGCTAGCTTTGCTTTGCTTGGTTGCGTCGAGCCGTTGCCCATGTCTTTGGGGACCAAGTTCTTTCGCTCTTTCCATTTGACCTTCTTCGGCTTTCCTATGCTTTTGGGTCATTTGGTTGAGTTCTCTCTTCTTCCTTCTTCCTTCTTCTTATTCTATTTTCATTATGATTTGTGTGAGTAGTTGACAATGCACTCATCAAGGGAGAGATTGCGGATACATGGGTGTATGTCGGGTCTCTGAGTGATGAGTGATTGTCAACTGGGATGATGCGCATGTTCTTTGGCTTGTGTTGTGCAGGTGTCGAGGCCAGATACAGTGATCGAAGGCAAGGTGAAGGTCAAGTAGAGACGTGCCGTGCCGATGGACCGAGAGTGGCGAAGGGCGGACGTGAGGCTTAGACTGAGGGACCAGAGGCCCGAGGATCAGCTGTGGTGGCTGGCAGCCTGTGACGACGACACGTGAAGAAGTGCGGTCATGTGTTGCCTGAGTCGTAGACTCGGGGACACGTGTCGATACACGGGGTGCACGGAGGTGCATCCCACCTATGACGTTGGTTTGGTGGTAGAGCCAGGGAAAAACCATCGGATGGACGGTTTCCAGGTTTGGGCCTCAAAACCTGGGCGTGGACGGTTTCCGAGTTTGGCCACAAAACTCGGACTGAGGGTTTCCGAGTTTGGCCACAAAACTCGGGCTGAGGACGGTTTCCAGGTTTGCGCCTCAAAACCTGGGCTCTGAGGGTTTGCTGAGTTTGGCCTCAAAACTCAGATGCTGGTGGGCTGGTTTCCCGGTTTGGGCCTCAAAACCGGGGGTTGGCTGGAAAAGGCTGGTTTCCCGGTTTGGGCCACAAAACCGGGGGTGCAGAGCGAGGGTGGCACGTGGCAGCAATCGGGAGGTTGCGTCGAGGCAACGCTTTGGTTTGTGCGGGCGTGGCCGTCAGATACACCTACCACCGAGTTGGTCCAGAATAACCCTAGGGTTTAGCTGGTTCGCTCTGTAATTAGAATAGAGAGGGGTAGAGTAGGAAATAGACTTAGGCTAGTAGTAGGATAAGTAGTCGGGAGACACCCTCCTCCCAATGATATCAGTCATTTGCTCTTTCGCACTTAGGGTTTCCTGCTCTCCCAATCCCCTGCTGTAGCTAGCTGAGATCCGCAGAGAGACTTGCCTCTGTGTACTGTTGATTTTGACGAAGTGAGACCGTAATCTCACTGTTGTGCAGTTCGTGGTTGTGATTCGCGTTTCGTTCGTGTTCTTCGCGGAATCCTTTTCTCCACGATTTTCCCATCGCCTGTTCTCTTTGCTCGATTCATCTTTTACAAATCCGTTTGAACCAAGTTGTTATAGATCGTGAGGCACTTCTTTCCACCGAAGGAATTAACCTCTAACCTCACGGTCTAGGAGATCGGTTGATTTTCGTTTCGGGTTAAGTTTTTCTCCCTTCCCCCGAAATTCTTCGATTCATCGATTTGGAGATAGGTTCGAGCCATGATCTCTTAGAGATAGCTCACTATCCTCCTTGTGACTCATCTCTCCAAGTTTGAGCCCTAGAGGTTTCGTTTTGGGAGAGTTCGAGTCGAATCGGTGGACGAACAGTGCTGCTGCGGGGTGACCGGACGCTCGGTTCTTACTGACCGGACGCTAGGCTAGTGAGTCCGGTCGTTGAAACTGAGCACTATGTATTTTGTGTGGTGACCGGACGCTCTGCTTGGCTTGACCGGACGCTGGGAGTGAGTCCGGTCGTTGACCAAGTCTCTGTTCAGTTTTGGAGACCTGATCGGACGCTTCACTCGGGGTCTGACCGGACACACAGGAGTCACTGTTCACGTGTTTCGGCGTTTGTGACCGGACACTCTGAGTACTGACCGGAAGCTCGGCTCTGGTGAGTCCGGTCCAACTCAGAGAGGTCCGAAACTGGACTTTGCCTGACCGGACGCCCGGTGCTTGTTGACCGGACGCAGGGTGAGTCCGGTCAGTGCTGTCTTAGCGCGTTTTCGTTCGCGGTTGGCTCGTTCTTCATCGGATTTGATTTTCATCTTTTGTGTTGAGTTTCTAGAGTTGTGTAGTGTCCCGCTGTGCTTCTTGGAAGCATCCACCCTACATCTAGGGTCGTGGACACTAGCAAGCTCTAGGGTTCGACTTTGGGGTTGATTTACGGGACAGTGGCAACAAGTTTTCGAAAGGAATTTTGAAGCTCCCATTCACCCCCCCCCCCCTCTGGTCACTTTCTGGTAGCATTCTCGGTCCTTCAATTGGTATCGGAGCGGGTTAAGGATCTTCCACCTTAGCCGGTTTCAGATCCACAGAAGGCGACATGGATCGCGGCGTGGGCAAACCGCCGTTCTTTGATGGGACGAACTATGCATATTGGAAGATACGCATGTCGGCCTATCTTCAGAGCATGGGCTCTTCTGTTTGGGAGATTTGCAACAGGGATGATTACGTTGTCTTGGCTGCTCGTGTTACTCAGCTTCAGATAGATGAGCACGATGCCAATAGCCGAGCACGTAACGCTCTTTTCTCCTGTTTGAGCATGTCTGAGTTTGATCGAGTTTCTCACCTCCCCACGGCTCTTGAGATTTGGGCTACCCTCATGCGTTTCCATGAGGGAACTTCTCAAGTCAAATCTCGTCTCTACGAGTCGCATAAGCGGGAGTACGAGAACTTTCGACATATGCCTGGCGAGAGCATAGAGAGTTTATTCGCTCGCTTTCAGGTCATTGTCAACAAGATGAGAGCGAACAAGGAGCTGTTGCCTTTTGACGATCATGAGAGGGCTTTGAAGCTTTTGCACACTCTTGATCGGTCAGTGTGGGACTCAAAGGTCTAGGCGATCATCGAATTGTCTAACTATGAGACCCTCACCTGCGACGAGCTCTTTAGTAAGCTCAAGTCTAGTGAGATTGACGCCATGTCGAGGGCTTCTTATGAGAATCCTTCTGGCCCGACTATGGCTTTGGTTTCTGGCTCTTCTAACCCCTCTGGAGGTTTTACTCTTTCGTCTCTCTTTTCTGTCACAGAGGACCAGCTTGAGTCGTTGGGGGATGACGAGTTGGCAATGCTAGCCAACCGGTTCTCGCAGTTTCACAACAACCGCATGAACCGTCGCCGCGGAGGAGGACGCTCAGGATGCTACGAGTGCGGTGACCCCGACCACTTGATCGCCAACTACCCCAAGAAGAACAAGCATTCGGGGAAGGGCGATCATGGGCACAAGTACGACTCCGGCAAGCACAAGGAGAAGTACGTCCCCCCGAGGCACAAGCGGAGGGACGGCTTCGACAAGGAGTACATCAAGAAGAAGTACTTGGAGAAGGGCCAGACTGAGTAGCGTGCGTTCTTCGCCACGCTCAGCGACATCGACGGCTCGGATGACGACTCCGCTTGCTCAAGCGATGACGAGTCCGAGAAGAAGAAGAGGATCGAGGACAAGCTGAACGGTCTCTGCTTCTTCGCCGACGATGACGGCTTCTGCACCATGGCGCTTGGTGATGAGGTCGACGGCAAGCTGGAGCACTCCCCTCGGAACGACGACGACGACGACGACACTTCCCAGGTATCTCTCACCCACGACGAGCTTTCTGCTGAGGTCGAGAAGCTTACTACCGCGCTCCTTAGTCAGGACAAGTTGCTTAGGCGTGCCGCTAGAGAGCGTAAGGAGTTTAGGCAGAAGTGGGAGGACACGGTGAGGGAGCTTGAGTTTGCCAAGTCCACCGTGGTCGTGTCGGAAAAGGTTGAGTGTGAGATGTGCACCACGCACATGACTCACCTTCTCACTTTGAGAGGTAAGTATGCTGCGTTGGTAGGAGAGGTGGATGAGCTGAAGGCTAGACCTTCTCTGTTGGGTGCATGCAAGACTTGTCCTGTCTTGCAATCTGAGTTGGCAGAGAAGAATGCCAAGATTGTGTCTCTTGAAGAGGCCAACTCAGGTAGCACTTGTTTGGCTAGGTGTGCTCTCTGTGAGGGTTTGGAGATGGAGATAGCCAATGTGAAGCATGACAAGATGCAAACCGAGGAAGAAAACACATACCTTCGGACCATCTTGTCATGGGTGTCTTGTGGTGAGCCACAGCTCGGGATGATGATCTCCCAATTCAAGCGAGCTGCTGGAGGTCCCGGTATAGGCTTTGCTTAGGGTGTTGATCTTTGTGCTTTTGGGAAGATTGGAGAGTCGAGTGGTCTGAATCCGAGTGAGAAACCCAACTCCACCACTACTCCCAAACTAACCAAGCTTCCACCCAAAGAGACTCTCAAGCCTAACACCAAGGATGGGGTGTTTGAGGAACCCCCGAGAGCTCCACCCAAGAACCAAGTATGGCATCCCAAACCTAACCACCTGAAAAATAAGCTTGATACTATGCCACCTATCCAGGAGGAGTTGCCACAGAAAGGCAAAGTGAACCATACCCACAACCATGTGTACCAACAACCCCCTTTGCGTGCGGTGAGGTACCATTGTGACTTCTATGGGAGAGATGGTCACTTAAGTGAGTTCTGTTTTCGGCGTAAGAGAGAGGCACGCCGTGCTAGGGAGATGAACAACCCGGACATGTGCCATCCTTTCCATGATGTACATGCGCCAAATGTTCCGAGGAGAGCACCGAGACGTGCAGCTAGGCCTAGAGGTGTAGTGCCTCAAGTTGCTAGGCCTAGGCCTCGTAGAGAGCGTGCCCGGCGGGAGCCTGCAGTTGTAGGCTATGGACCCCGTGGCGGAGGTTTTGTAGTTGAGCGTTTTCCCCCACCGAGTTTTGAGTATCGCGATGGACGCTCCTCCCTTAGCAGACCATGTTTTCCTCTACGTGGTGATCGCTCCTCTCGTAGACGTGCTAGGAATGGTTTTTCTGCTAACCGTTCTTTTGAGCAGCCGGCCCAACACTGGTATTCCCCTTACTTCACTAACCCCAGTGTTGGACCGTATGCTCACCCTATGTCTTTTTATTGATGTAGGTAAAACGGTTGGAGTACATTTGGTTGGTGGATTCCGGTTGCTCGAGGCACATGACCGGAAACGCCAAGTGGTTCTCCAGCCTTAGTATTGTTGCCGGAAAGGAGTACATAACCTTCGGCGACAATAGCAAAGGTAAGGTATTGTCTCGTGGGTCTGTGCGAGTTAATGAGCACTTTGTGTTGCGCGATGTTGCTCTTGTTTCTAACTTGCATTTTAATCTTCTTTCTGTTTCGCAACTCTTTGACGACGACTATGAGATTCGTTTTAAACCGAATCTCAGTCGTATTTTGGATCCTCAGGGCAATCTTGTGTGTTTGATTTCGCCCTTTGGAAAAGTATTTCGTGCTAATTTCTCAGAGTCTTTTGGCACTTCTCGTTGTCTTGTGGCTGGACCTTCCTCCTCTGATCTTTGGAAGTGGCATAGGAGACTTGGACATTTGAGCTTCGACTTGCTTGCAAGACTTAGTTCACTTGGACTAATCCGAGGATTGCCCAAGTTGCATATGGAGAAGGATCTTGTTTGCCACTCTTGTAGACACAGGAAGATGGTTGCCGCTCCCCACCATCCAGTGACTCAGGTCATGACCAAGCGCCCTGGAGAGCTTTTGCACATGGACCTTGTTGGTCCGGCTCGGGTGAGCTCGGTTGGGGGGAAGTGGTATGTGCTTGTTGTTGTTGATGACTTTTCGAGATATTCGTGGGTCTTCTTTTTAGCTGAGAAGACCGAGACTTTCTCCTTTGCTCGCAATCTGATTTTGCGTCTTCAGAACGAGTTCCCTTTGAACTCGATGCGAGCAATTCGGAGTGAAAATGGTTCCGAATTTAAAAATTCGGATTTTGAGAAGTTTTGTAACTCTTTGGGTTTAGAGCTTCAGTTTTCTTCCCCCTACACAACGCCACAAAATGGTGTTGTAGAGAGGAAGAATCGGACCCTTGTAGAGATGGCCAGGACGATGCTCGATGAGCATAGGACTCCTAGGCGATATTGGGCCGAAGCTATGAGCACTGCATGCTACATTTCCAATCGCATTTTTCTCCGAGCTTTCTTGAAAAAAGACCTCTTATGAGTTGTGTTTTGGAAAACTACCCAAGGTGAGTTATTTTCGAGTTTTTGGTTGCCATTGTTTTATACTCAAAAAGGGCAACTTGGACAAATTTGAGTCTCGTTCTTCTGACGGAGTATTTTTGGGTTATGGCACTCATACTCGCGCATATCGTGTACTTAACCTTGATACTAACCGAGTCATGGAGACATCAGATGTCACCTTCGACGAGACCAAGGTTTGTCCTTCTTCTCGTTTTGAGCGTGCAGGTGATCATGAGGTTGGTGAGCCTCTTTTTGATGACGAGGACGAGGGTGCTGAAGGTATGGATGATCTAGCACCCCCTCCACCTGCTGTGCCACAAAGAGCAGCATCTACGACGACTCACGGCTCCGATACCTCTTCTTCCTAGGGGCCGTGGGATCCGCCACCCCGAGCGGTACCATTTCTACCCGGGGAGGCACCAGCTGCTGTTGAGGGGGAGGCTACTTCGGCAAGGGAGGCGCCACGACATATTCAGCGCCAGCACCCGCCTCAGCATATGATCGGCAATATTGACGAACGTGTCACTCGGTCCAGGTCACAGCACATTTCTCACTTTGCTCATTCTGCTTTTGTTGCTGATTTTGAGCCCCGAGATGTTGGACATGCTTTGACGGATCCTGATTGGGTCAATGCCATGCATGAGGAGTTAGAAAATTTTGAGCGAAATCAGGTTTGGGTTCTAGTTCCACCTCCTCCTGAGTGTAAGCCTATTGGGACAAAATGGGTTTTCAAAAACAAGAAGGAGAGGATGGCCACGTTGTTAGAAACAAGGCCAGGCTTGTACCGAAGGGTTACAGTCAGAAGGAGGGG
The DNA here is from genome assembly GCA_009763385.1 of Coix lacryma-jobi var. lacryma-jobi. Lineage (NCBI taxonomy): Eukaryota > Viridiplantae > Streptophyta > Magnoliopsida > Poales > Poaceae > Coix > Coix lacryma-jobi. The sequence goes on along the minus strand of CM019830.1, from coordinate 118,292,649 downwards.
ATAGACTATGAGGAGACGTTTGCTCCTGTAGCTCGTTTGGAGGCAATTAGGATACTCTTGGCTTTTGCTGCATCCAAAGGTTTCAAACTTTTTCAAATGGATGTCAAGAGTGCCTTCTTAAACGGCTACATAGAAGAAGAGGTTTATGTTGAGCAACCCCCCGGTTTTGAAAATCCCAAGTTTCCAAACCATGTTTTCAAACTCCACAAAGCTTTATATGGTTTGAAATAAGCCCCTAGAGCCTGGTATGATAGGTTGAAAACCTTTTTGCTTGCTAAGGGTTTTAAAATGGGATGTGTTGATAAAACGCTTTTTCTCCTCAAGCAAGGCAAAGACACTCTCTTGGTCCAGATTTACGTGGATGATATCATTTTCGGTGGTTCTTCTCAAGCTTTGGTTGCCAAGTTTGCAGATACTATGAGCAGGGAATTTGAGATGAGCATGATGGGCGAGCTGACGTTTTTCCTCAGGTTGCAAATCAAGCAATCCCGGGAAGGGACGTTCGTGCACCAGGGCAAGTACACCAAGGACTTGCTGAAGCGGTTCGATATGGGTGAGGCCAAGCCTCTTCCAACACCCATGTCGACGACGACTGCCCTGGATGCGGACAAGGATGGAGAAGCAGTGGACCAGAAGGAGTACCGAAGCATGATCGGGTCGCTCCTCTACCTGACGGTGACACGCCCGGACATCCAGTTCGCGGTGTGTCTGTGTGCGCGCTTTCAGGCGTCGCCGCGCACTTCTCACCGTCAGGCGGTGAAGCGGATTTTCAGGTACCTTCGTTTCACACCTGAGTTTGGGACTTGGTATTCTGCTTCCTCCACCCTCTCCCTTTGCGGTTATTCGGATGCCGATTTTGCTGGTTGCCATATTGAGCGCAAGTCCACTTCTGGGACTTGCCAGTTTATTGGTTCTTCTCTTGTTTCGTGGTCTTCTCGCAAGCAGTCTAATGTCACCCAGTCTACCACGGAGGCTGAGTATGTTGCTGCGGCTAGCTGCTGTTCCCAGTTGCTCTGAATGATGGCCACTTTGCGTGATTTTGGTCTGAGCTTTTCTCGCGTGCCTTTGCTTTGTGACAGCACGAGTGCCATTAGCGTTGCTAAGAACCCCATGCTTCACTCGAAGACCAAACACATTGATGTGCGCTTTCATTTTCTGCGAGACCACCAGGAGAAGGGTGATATCGACCTTCGCCATGTCGATACTCATCATCAACTGGCTGATATTTTCACCAAGCCTTTAGACGAATCAACCTTTAATCAGTTGAGGGGTGAGCTTGGTGTGTGTTTCCCCTTTTAGTTGGGGGAAACATTTTGGTTCTTGTATAATAGACTGACTCTTCTTCGTTTGTCTTTCTTTTCTTTTGCACTTCAGCATACGCATTTACATTCTGAGCTTCATGTTTATAATCACTAGAATGTAACTATACTCTATGTAGTATGCTCCGATGCTTTTGTTGATGCTTGTAGCTTATGCTCTTTCTGATCACTAGTACATGTTGTGAGCTGAGCTATTTTGAAATGGTGAATTTGCTTAATAACCTAAAATCTGAAAATGTTCACCATTGAGATATGCAACTAGCATGTGTAGGATGTGTTGAGTCTACTCGTGCTTTTCATATATGCTAGGTTGCTATGTCTCTAGTTCTGAGTCATTCACTCGCTTGGTCTGTTCTTATCATGTTTAAAAATTGAACCAAGTTTTAGTGAATTGAAAAGATCGAGATGGGATTGTTTGTCAACACATCACGGTATCGAGACGGTTTCTCATTGCACTTTGAGTTAAACTTGAGCCGTGTAGTGTATGACCGAAACCGTAGCTTTAAGCTTCTGATTTCTTCGGCATAGGCTTCGCTCGGTTGAAAAGTTAGGCAATGACAAGCTTTCAACCTCTCGCAATCACATGCTTTTAATTGAACTTGTGAAATTTCACCGCTGCAACTCCGATCTGAATTTGAATTCACAAGTGTATGTTTCATTCTTAAGCATGATGATTGAACTTTGCTAGGGGTAGTTCACCTTGTATACATGTTTAGCACTTGTTCAGACTCCTGTTTATACATTGCTAGTGCTATTTTGATGGTGAATACCTTTTGACTCAAAACTGCTCATTTCTGCTCATATGTTCATATTTCATATCTGGTGATCAGTTTGAGCCTTTGCTGAGCTTGTATGCTGTTGTTGAGTCGTTGGAGTTATACTGTTTAGAGCATCTTTACATTCTCCTGAATATATGCTTGAAGCTGCTAACTTGCATTTTGACTCATATGCATGTTGGAAGGGGGAGAACCTCCCTAGTTAGCACTTTTGTTGGTGCCTTTTCTGATGAGGAGAGCCTTTTACTTGAGTCGTGCATTTTCAACTAAGGGGGAGAATTTGCAAATCATTTGTGCTTCCCGAGTGTATGTGCTTCCCGAGTGTTCATTTGAGGGGGAGTTTCCAGGGGGAGAGTTTGCATGTCTCCTGGATGTTCAACTAAGGGGGAGTTTTGCTATCTCTTGCTGGCCGTAAGTCATTGGTATCGAGCTTTCTTTGCTAGTTGTGTTGAGCCTCTGTGCCTCTATCTTGAGGGACTAGCATTTTGCTTCGATTTTTGATTGAGTTTTGCTAGTGGTGTTGAGCCTGTTCTACCTCTTCTTGAGGGCTAGCTTTGCTTTGCTTGGTTGCATCGAGCCATTGCCCATGTCTTTGGGGACCAAGTTCTTTCGCTCTTTCCATTTGACCTTCTTCGGCTTTGCTATGCTTTTGGGTCATTTGGTTGAGTTCTCTCTTCTTCCTTCTTCCTTCTTCTTATTCTATTTTCATTATGATTTGTGTGAGTAGTTGACAATGCACTCATCAAGGGGAGATTGCGGATACATGGGTGTATGCCGGGTCTCTGAGTGATGAGTGATTGTCAACTGGGATGATGCGCATGTTCTTTGGCTTGTGTTGTGCAGGTGTCGAGCCCAGATACAGTGATCGAAGGCAAGGTGAAGGTCAAGTAGAGACGTGCCGTGTCGATGGACCGAGAGTGGCGAAGGGCGGACGTGAGGCTTGGACTGAGGGACCAGAGGCCCGAGGATCAGTTGTGTTTGCTGACAGCCTGTGACGACGACAAGTGAAGAAGTGCGGTCATGTGTTGCCTGAGTCGTAGACTCGGGGACACATGTCGATGGACGGGGTGCACGGAGGTGCATCCCATCTACGACGTCGGTTTGGTGGTAGAGCCAGGGAAAAACCATCGGATGGACGGTTTCCAGGTTTGGGCCTCAAAACCTGGGCGTGGACGGTTTCCGAGTTTGGCCACAAAACTCGGACTGAGGGTTTCTGAGTTTGGCCACAAAACTCGGGCTGAGGACGGTTTCCAGGTTTGGGCCTCAAAACCTGGGCTCTGAGGGTTTGCTGAGTTTGGCCTCCAAACTCAGATGCTGGTGGGCTGGTTTCCCGGTTTGGGCCTCAAAACCGGGGGTTGGCTGGAAAAGGCTGGTTTCCCGGTTTGGGCCACAAAACCGGGGGTGCAGAGCAAGGGCGGCACGTGGCGGCAATCGGGAGGTTGCGTCGAGGCAACGCTTCGGTTTGTGCGGGCGTGGCCGTCAGATACACCTACCACCGAGTTGGTCCAGAATAACCCTAGGGTTTAGCTGGTTCGCTCTGTAATTAGAATAGAGAGGGGTAGAGTAGGAAATAGACTTAGGCTAGTAGTAGGATAAGTAGTCGGGAGACACCCTCCTCCCAATGATATCAGTCATTTGCTCTTTCGCACTTAGGGTTTCCTGCTCTCGCCATCCCCTGCTGTAGCTAGCTGAGATCCGCAGAGAGACTTGCCTCTGTGTACTGTTGATTTTGAGGAAGTGAGACCGTAATCTCACTGTTGTGCAGTTCGTGGTTGTGATTCGCGTTTCGTTCGTGTTCTTCGCGGAATCCTTTTCTCCACGATTTTCCCATCGCCTGATCTCTTTGCTCGGTTCATCTTTTGCAAATCCGTTTGAACCAAGTTGTTCTAGATCGTGAGGCACTTCTTTCCACCGAAGGAGTTAACCTCTAACCTCACGGTCTAGGAGATCGGTTGATTTTCGTTTTGGGTTAAGTTTTTCTCCCTTCCCCCAAAATTCTTCGATTCATCGATTTGGAGATAGGTTCGAGCCATGATCTCTTAGAGATAGCTCACTATCCTCCTTGTGACTCATCTCTCCAAGTTTGAGCCCTAGAGGTTTCGTTTTGGGAGAGTTCGAGTCGAATCGGTGGACGAACAGTGCTGCTGCGGGGTGACCGGACGCTCGGTTCTTACTGACCGGACGCTAGGCTAGTGAGTCCGGTCGTTGAAACTGAGCACTGTGTATTTTGTTTGGTGACCGGACGCTCTGCTTGGCTTGACCGGACGCTGGGAGTGAGTCTGGTCGTTGACCAAGTCTCTGTTCAGTTTTGGAGACCTGACCGGACGCTTCACTCGGGGTCTGACCGGACACACAGGAGTCACTGTTCACGTGTTTCGGCGTTTGTGACCGGACACTCTGAGTACTGACCGGACGCTCGGCTCTGGTGAGTCCGGTCCAACTCAGAGAGGTCCGAAACTGGACTTTGCCTGACCGGACGCCCGGTGCTTGTTGACCGGACGCAGGGTGAGTCCGGTCAGTGTTGTCTTAGCGCGTTTTCGTTCGCGGTTGGCTCGTTCTTGTTAGGATTCGATTTCCGTCTTTTGCGTTGAGTTTCTAGAGTTGTGTAGTGTCCCGCTGTGCTTCTTGGAAGCATCCACCCTACATCTAGGGTCGTGGACACTAGCAAGCTCTAGGGTTCGACTTTGGGGTTGATTTACGGGACAGTGGCAACAAGTTTTCGAAAGGAATTTTGAAGCTCCCATTCACCCCCCCCTCTGGTCGCTTTCTGGTAGCATTCTCGGTCCTTCAAAGTGATTCTCCAAATATTTATCCATATAAGCAAACCAATGTAGAGATGACATATCCAATATGAGTTAAGTGCTTGTCATTTGACCTTTGCTTGACATTTACTCACTTATGCATTCTTCATTCATTCTTCAATCTTGATCAAAGCTAGTTCACTATCAAACTCTTCTTGCTCATGAAAAGCAACCCATTGTTGAGACCATTCCAAAATCATCAATCCATGTCTCACTTGTCATTTGCCAAATATGCTTGCTTTCTCATGATGCCATGATATCCCACAACATAGAAGCCATATCATCAACTCTATTTGCATTGTCGTCTTTTGCTTGAACAAGATTGTTTCCATGATCTTCCAATACAACAATACATAATTTTGGCCTTCATTTCAACATTATGTGGAATACCATCAAGTTTGCTTTTCTTGTTGAACCTTGGATACACTTAGCAAACTTGTTAGACCTTTAATTATGTTGTCACTCAAATCACCAAAACCCACTAAGGGCTAGATGCACTTATAGGTGAGTACATCGAAATGTACTTCGCAAGTGTAGGAAATATATGCTTATGGGGCTAATAACAAAGGTAGGCTGACTTTGTTTGACTCAAGCGCCTAAAGCGACACAACCCTATTATTCCTATTAAACATATGCACCTATTTACTAGGTTATAACCTCAGTCTCCTCAGAAAAGTAACCACACTCGGAGTCGCACCGAGCAAAACCACACTCAGAGTCACACCGAGCAACCAACACTTGGAGTCACACCAAACAACCACACCTGAAGTCCATCAGGCAAACCACACCTAAAGTCCATCAGGCCACCCACAAGGCCGTTACAAAGAGTCCTATGTGTATTAGTTCCATATGTCACCACATAGAAAGCTATCTTCCGTAATAACACCAGGTCTGCGCCCGAGCCTGGGAGCCGGTCTCCCGTACCAAGCAGTATCCTGCGTAGAAGAAGCCTCTATACCCGTGTCATATGAGACTAATAACCACATAAGGCTTCTCTAACGAACCAGAATGAAACCACCAACTAATCTCGAAGAAGTCCAAGCCGCTCGTGACCGTGAGCACAACTGATATATCGGTTTTAATACTCTGCAGAGTTTGCACATCGTTACCCATGAGTCATGCGTTCCACGTCACGCACTACCAAGGTGCATAGCGGGGTCGCACTACAAGGCCTTTACAAAGCTTCTCCAAGCCTGTGTTACACATACACTAAGGTTTCTCCCTCGTACATAAGTCAACGACCCCAAGGGACCCCTCTTGAGCCACTAAACAAACCCTGTGTAGCATAACTTGGAGGAAACTAATTAATTAGTCAGGTTCGTCCCATTCCAAACCTCATGGTTGCGCTATTAAGCCGGGTTACTGGATTCGAGAACCAGGTCCTAGGGATACAAGCAGGATAATGTAGCACAAGCCCAGAACGAAAAACCAAAACCAGCCGCCGAGTCACACGACACAAAAACCACCAGTACGGTCCATCCTGTCAGATATACCTAATCACCATACTTCTACCAAAAGTTACCAACCACAGTGTTCCATAGATCATTAATCAGAGTTAATTATTAAACAAACATCCCATCCCAAGACAACAAGGCTAAGCATGACTTCTACCCATATCTCTCAAACCAGGTTACAAGGAAAATATAACAAGTTCTAGTAAACCTTATCATGGGATTCAATATTAAGACACTATATGCATCTACTAGATCTAACTACACTAATACCAAAAGTAAAATAAATACGGTAGCAAGATGTTCAAGGACACTTGCCTGCGGGCTGGGTCGAATCTGCAGGTTCATAGTAAGGGTCGGGAGTGTCCTCGAACTCCGCACTCTCTGGCCCAATCAACATACATGGCACAATATAGAGAAAATAAATAATAGTACACCAATAGTAAAAAAATAGTAAATAAACAGATCTATCACGTAGAGCTCGACGAGACAAATCTAACGCGACTTGAACGAGTCAAATTAGAATTAAAACGTGAAAGTTATGGGCTTTTGAATCTGAGTGGCATTTCTGTAAATTAGAGAAACTCATTTCATGATTTAAATAAATAAAAACGGAAAAGGCAAAGCTGGTCGGACTGGGCCTCAATTCGGAAGAACCACAGGGGCTAGGTTGTGATTTTCAGGCAGACTCAAAGGACTGTGATAGGATCGTGGGTGAAACCAGGAAAACGCAAGGGTCGTTTCTGCAAAACCTGCGAGGGCATCAGGGCTGCCTGTGTGTTGGCACCACGTGGTGGCGTACCACGGGTCGCAGCTCACCGCTGTACCGTGGACCGTGACTGCGGTGGGAGGTGGATCGGGTTCATGGCATAGTGTTGTGGCGTGGTAGACTGGAGGATTGCACCTCGTTTTGACAAAAACTCAGCGGCTAAAACAAAAGATTACCAAGACTCATTGCATGGAGAAAAAGGACTGCAGGTTTATTCGCAAGAATGCCAAGGGCTCTTTAGAAAAAGGTCTCAGCGAAAGGGTAAGATCCATCCTCGACAATTGATCTTGCGATGGACGGCCAAGATTAAAACGAGGGGGTGAGTGAGCGCAGCGCTGCTGACAGCGTGGCGGCCACATGGTGGCTACTGACTAGTGTGGTGCGCCATGCGGCTCGTGCACTGGTGAGCTAGCACAGGGGCCCGTGGTCTACAACACAGTCGTGCTCCCGGTCTATACTGGTTCGGCATGATCTAATCTGGACCGTGTACATTGAATCGGACTGCCCAGGGAGTACAGGGGAAAGACACGGAGAAGGCGGCATCGAATGCATGGTGACGCTAGGGCGAACACGGCGACGCCATGGCCAGTGTGCCTGGCTTTGCTCGGGGAGGCGCCTAGGGTACAGAAGAGATCACGGGGATAGGTGGGATCAGAAGAGGACCTTACAACGGATCCGCAGATGTGCTCCTCGTTGTCAATGGTGGTCTAGAGTTGGCGAACGGCGTGGAGGTCGCGTCGGCGGCGTTCGGTTGCTCCGGCGTGGTCGAGGAAGGTGTGAGCTGGCTCCGATTCGCTTCAGGGTAGATCTCCTAGACGCGGCGTGTGACCGTGAAGCCAAAGAGGGGAAGGACGAGGGCTGGTGGTGCCTTTCCCTTGCATTGTGGTGAGCTCGGTCCGAGTTCAGGACGGCGGTGGCGGCGGTGCAACGGAGGGAGGAAAGTGACCTGGGGAAGCGATGAGGGATGGCGGCGACTCGTACAGAAAACCTAAACTCGAAGCCTATTTGAGGGTGTCGATTACATGGAAAAGGGGTACCCGAAAACCTCAGCTTCCAAAAATCCAAACCATGGCAAAGCCCACAACCAACCTTCAACCATAACGCCAAAGCCGGCCCAAGTATCGATCCGACATGGGTCGGCCCATGAACAAACCCCAGCAACTCACCAAACAATCGAGGAGTCCCTCCTTGAAACCGCGGGGCTACAGCATACACCGCAGTGGGTCGTACTCCAGTGAAATCCACTTTATCTTCCCATACCCGGGAAACGAGCACGACGCACAGCGCAGTGGCTCCATGCCACACGCTGTGTCACGTCAGGCGCCTCCTCGAGGCACGTTTGTCAACACTTTTCCCGCAATTTCCAGGGCTCACTCCACCCGCATAGGCCTCGACCACCTCACGCTTCCTCGAGGCACCCCTTGGATGCCTCTCTTGCACAGCGCAAGAAGCATTTAATGCACTCCACCTACTCCTATCTGAGTCACGTGGCTACAGCGTACACGGCAGTGAATCGTACCCCAGTTAAATCAAACTTTAACCACGTATCCCCGGGAAAGGGGGCGACTCGTACGACGCTGTAGCTCCATACCGCGCACCGTCCCCCGTCAGGTACCCCTTCCAGGTCCAAATTGTCAACATATTTTACATATTTTTCAGAGCTCGACCCCATCGACACGGGCCACGACCACCACGACATCCCCTCGAGGGCTACTCCGCCAGAACCAGTCAACACTCCAATAGCTCCCGACGTGACATCCCTTTGCATGCCCGCACATGGGCTCCGTCCTTCATCGACAGGATCGGGCATGCAACCATAGGGTCGAGTACGTCTCTACAGCGGCGCCGACATGACCGGCAACGTCATCGCTAACGACATCACCAACGTCACCCTCTACGATAGACCTAGAATGCATGTAAACATGTGCCTCCTCTTCGCCTATAAAAGGGGACGCCAGGGCTAGGATAGGGCACATCTCGCACGCTCAAGGCAGTATAATCACACGCACAAACTCACCCAAATGCTCAAGCTCACTTGCTCTCCACCATAGTCTAAGACTCCAGAACCCGGTCCTCTAGTTCTAGCCACCTTTCTTCACATCCCCTATTCTCTCTCACGTTTGTACTCACCCCTGTTCAAGCACTTCGGTGCAAGATAATACAAACTCTCCCTGAACGTAGGGCCTTCTTTTGCCCGAACTAGGATAAATTGTCGTGTTCTTCTTGCATCACCATCCGGATTTGGGAGCACGTACTTATAATTTTACTCGTTGGTGTAGTCCCCCGGGTTCCGAACACCGACAGTTGGCGCGCCAGGTAGGGGCGGGGATGCCCCACACCCTGCATGGCGGCGGCGCTCTTGCTTAGCCGCGGGAGCTCGGCATGTCCCCAACACAGCTGGGGGCTGCTCGCCGGGGCACCCGGGGGCTCGGCATGCCTCTAACGCAGATTTTGACTCCTCTCGGGCCCTGCGAAAGGTCCAGAAGGATTCACCATTAGTGAACACCTTCGTTCGCTGATGTTACGTCATGTCCCGTCTCGCCTCCTCGTACCGGTCAGCCTCTCGGTTCGCTGATGTTATGTCAAGCGGAGAAGAGGAACCGGAGCCAGGAGAGGAAACAAGGGGCATGGGGGGAAGGCTGTCACCAAACACACTAGAACCCGCCTCTGAGCTCGCTGAGCCTGCCGATGACATATTCGTCCACCAGGGACCAGCGTAGCAAAAGAGGATGTTTAGTGGAATGGAACCAGCTGCCTCCCCCCATGGGCTACCACGGTAGGCTGAAGAGGCTTTTCGGAGGACCGACAATCCGAAAATGCCTCCCACGCCCTCTGTAGTTTAAGCGGGCGAGCCGAAGAACTTGCTACTCCCAGCAAGATCTTCACCCAACCTGCATCACAACCGACAAAACAGGCGGTACGTCCCTAGTTTTTAGGGTCACTGCCCTTGCCGGGAACGGCAGAAAGGTGATGCGCAGCGGTGCAAGGCGATCCTAGTAGCCCCATCTCTCCCCTCTTCGAGCAGTGAGGAAATCATTCGTGGTAGTGCCGAGGTCCTCAGGACAACATCATGTTCGCCGCCTATGACTCTCCGACACATTCAGGACACCGTCCTGGAGAGGGCGTGCTGAACGGGTCAGAGAAGGGAAGAGAAGGGGCTGAGCCCAAGCAAGGAGCAGACATCAACCCTGATGACCCTCCATCTATCTCAGGGAGCTGGGATCTCATGGATTCAACTGTGGGATCTCACTAACTCTTCCTTTTTGCTCTTTATGTACTTCTAGCATCCACCCTAAGAACGTTAGCCTTGCACCATTGTAACCCAAAAAAGGAAATAAAGGAGCTCCCTTCTTTCCAAAGGGGGCATTGTTCGAGCAAAATCTAGAAAAATTACCTTAACCCGCTAAACAAAGTCCTCGGGTGGATGCAGACTCTTTCAAAAAATTTCTTCACCAAGACGCCTCGCTAGGAGGCCAAAGTTTCTAGCGAGCCATCGCAAGAAGGACGCGCACGCCAAAGGATGTCTTCGCTTAAGCAAAGGGCACAACGATAATGATCCGCCTCGCAAAGCTATGTTTCTTTCTTCTAAGATCGCTCTTTCATTTCAATAACAGGGCAACACTTTGCGAAAAACTAAAAACCCTATCATCCTGCCCGTGTACGGTGCCCTTGTTCTCGAATCCAAGGAATGACGTCAACCGTGCCTTCTAGGGAAGCTGGTCGGGACACGGCCACCAACGCCCCCAGGGGCTAATGGCACTGGTCCCTCGGTTGAACTAGAGCATGGATAGCAGACTGAGATCCCCAAAGTTCAAACAAAGGACTAGAAAAACGCGGGCTTAATGATAGGAATGTGCAGGCCTCTTCATCATCATTCTCGTCCATCGAGGCAGCGGGAAGTCACGCGAAAAGACAGAACAAAGCTGCGAGACAAGGATGAGGCAAGGGGTGCTCGCGTAATAACTTTTCTAAATAAAAAATGAAAAAGTTGCAATAGTCCTGAAAAAGCTTACCCAATAGTAAGTGTTAACACTAGAATTTCGCACGCGTAAGAAGATGACAAGAGGGCCCAGTTGGCAGTAAGGAAAGCATTCGGCAGACATCCCGGCGGTCGGTTAATCTTCAGAGTTTCGGCAAGTGCCTATGCAGTCGGATATCTTGTGAAGCGGTAACTCCATTCAGGAAGTGAATATGGCAGGTAAAGCCAGCTCACACGAGAAGAAGCAAGATGGTAAACAGCATCAAGAGAAAAATAGGAAAAAGGACTTGTATCTTTCCAAGTTTTATCATGTAAGTCGTAATCGTCTAGGACTCATATTTCGTCCAGGGTATAAATATAAGCCCTCGGCCATTGTAAAATTGTTCACAACCATATCAATACAAACCGGCCCCATGCCACCTTCGAGTCCTTAGTCATGTCATCGAGTTCTTCGAGAGGAATCATCGATCCGTCGACCTCCGTAAGTCCCGGCAACCTTGTTATTATGTCTAGTATCATGCGGTGGATTTAGATATGATGCAAGTAGTCTTGCTTGTTTTCAATGGTCATGCGGCGGACCCTTGTTAGCGATCAAGAAGTCTTTGCTTATGCTTTGCTTATAGGTAGATACCGTGCGGCAGGCGTTTATTCATATGTTTAGCAGAAGCAAGATAGTTATCAGCTCTGTTAGATTTGGCAAATCTGATAGATTCATTAAGTTATCATGTGTTGCATTGTTTATTTAATTTTGTAACACTCTTTTGCCCAATCTAGATTGATTTTTGTTCGGCCCCTGCTTCACAAGTTTGCTTGTGTCTCTTTAATCGCAAGATCATGATGGCCGAGTTAACTTTAAATCTAGATTGTTATATGTTGCGGGTTCATGCATGTCAACCACAATTAGGCTTTAGTAAAACTGGGTATCGTGCGGCAGATGCAAGTTTTAGTTTAGTTTAATCGTGCTTGTTTATATGTTCCTTCCTCATGGACCCCAACTTGGCTAGCTTGCCGATCTTGATTAAGCTTACGTGAGTAATAAGTTTTTATAGATCTGTTTGGATACATGCATGCTTTTAGCTTCTTATAATTAGATTGTATCATGCGGTGGATTAATCTAATTATAAGGAGTGGTGTAGACTTAGTTTATGCTTGACGGGTTTTACGAAGACTAGACGTGCGGCAGACTAGTTGGAGTAGCCTATGCATGTGTTGTTTGAATAGACTTATATTTACATGTTGCCTATTTACAATTCATTACGTTTTGACGATGTCTGTTGTTTGTTTAAGCATGCTTTTTTCTCATACGTGTATTTGGCAGTTGATATACTTACATGCTTTCTTTTCATATTAGCCGAATAACTCTATAAACATTGTTGGTAGTTCTTAGCTTCACTAAAGATAGAGCTAGGCAACTATCCCTGGTAACGGCCCAGAAATGCTTGTTGACACTAGCCAACGTCATTACTAGGAGCAGACTATGGAATCTATTCCAGGCAACGGTGTCAGAAGTGCTTGAAGCAAGTCCGGTCACTATACCTAAAGGAGTGAAGCTAAAGCAGCTATCTACTAATGCCAAGCGGGGTTGTCAATCCCGACACTAGTAGGAGCTAGCTAGAGAGATTGCAATTTACCAAGAGGAGATTCTGCAAGCGCACAGAACTACCATAGTAGCACTTCGCCTGGGAGAATCAGGTGTCAATTTATTTGATCCCAAGGGAAGGCTAGGGTGGTGTATGAGTCGAGTCAAGGAGGGGATGAGAGTCGAAGAAAAGAGAAAAAGGGAAAAAAAGGGAAAAGAAGGGATGAAAGGCTAGAAAGAATATATGGGTGGATAGGTAAGGATGAAGTGGATGGCTAAGGTAAGGTGGATGGATAGGTAGATAAAGGGAATAGGATAACTAAGGGTAACTAAGATAACTAACTACTCCTAGATAACTACAAAGCAAGATAACTACGAAGCAAGATAGTTACGAAGCAAGACAGGCAAATGTCAATAAAGCAACTAAGTTGAGTATAGTTTTATTCCTATCTTATCAAGTATCGAGGCGTACTAGCCTTTACCACTTACTTAGGTTGAACGCTAGCACAACGAGCCTTACTGTTAAACTGGGCCAACTACGTGGTGGAATTCAAGGCGCACAGGGCTGTCACCACCTGCTTGCTACCACAGCTATCCGGGGGTCCAGCCGTATCTAAAGGTAAGTCTATAACTAAGCACCACGCTTAACTATATTCTAACTATCTCTATCCTAGCTTTGAATAGAGACACCCTTGCGGATGTCAGAGCAAATACTTGACTTAATAAGATAAACACTAAACTAACTAAGCAACCTATTGGCAAAGATCAATCACTAAGCACACTAGAGATTAACTACTATGGCTAAGTGAATTGAACTGTAGGATAGCTAGGTCACACTCAAGGTACTTGATAAAGTAATACTGAAAGTAATACTGAAAGTAATGCTTAACCCTTGAGCTAACCCTTGAGCAGCACTACCGCGAGGGCGAAGATGCCTTGCTCTACTAGCTACCTACTTGCCTAAGCTCTCTGAGCTTCTAACCTAACTCTCACTTGCTTCTCTTGCTTGTGTGTTGCTCTGGGATGGTAATGTGTGATGGTATTGATGCCTCAGGGGGGTATTTATAGTCTTGAGGAGTGAGGGGGGTACTTATAGGGTGCAGCCAGCCGACCTAGGGCTAACCCTAGTGGCGGGCGCCAGCCCTAGGTGGCGGCCGCCACCTCCCTCACCGTTGGATGCACCGCCTTGGCTACAATGGCATCCAGGAGCTCTAGAGAGGCGGTTGGTAGGTCGGTTGCATGTCCAAGTAACCGCCATCCTGCCTTGATCCACGCCATTCCATCCTGAGCCGTCCGATGCCACTGACCTAGTGACCAAGGGCCAAGATTTGCCCTTGGGATGGTCACATGGATCAGTGATGTGGCAAGGGGGAGAGTTGGGCCTCTCCAAGTGGCGGGCGCCACTTTTGGGTGGCGGGCGCCACCTCTGGCTGGCGGGCGCCACCCCACTCGGGCCCAAATGGGTCCTGGTGAGTGGGCTTGTCTCCTGGTGGGTCCATTCTTCAAATTTGGTCCAAATTCCTGCATTCAAATAAAATTCTATGGACATGTGGAATTTGGTTAGATTGAAACCTATTTGACTACATTTCATGCCTTTTTGGTGAACTTTAGGGTAAAATGTTGATGGTAAAATAGGTGTTTAAGGACCATCAACAAGCTCCCCCAAGCTAACCTGTTGCTCGTCCTCGAGCAACAATGCGGTTTAAGCATTGAGCATGAAATGGATAGCAACTTAAGATGTATGCAAGTGCATATTGTATAGTGAGAAATAACTTAGCATATATCATAAATCATAGCAATGTGGGACTTATAGCTTTTCACTTCAAACATGCAAGAGTGAAATAAAGCAGTAGATAGGAAACTTTTATCTTGCTTAGGTTTGACTAGGATTCTGTCTGGAGGTTTTTCAAGGTTTTCAAAAGATAACAACTTGCTTAAGTCCTCCAAGATTCACTCAATCACTCAATGGTGTTTAAATCCTCACTTAGGCCAAAATGTAGCCTCTCCTATTTCTAACGAATGATATGTGGAGTTATAGGTAGGCTAAGAATCATGAGCAAATTGCCTGATGTTTATTGCTAAGCTAGACACTCAGATCATAAGGAGCAGCAAATCATAAAAATTGATCAAGATGTGCATGTGTGGTTATGTGGAAGTGTATAGAGGGATATTTCATAATCCTTCCTAGTTAATTTCTGGGGTCTAGAGCTAATGATAATTCTCTCTCTCTCTGTGTTTTTTTGGATACATAGTGAGTAGACAAAAGATGTCTCCTCACATTTTCTTAGGACATAGTCCTCTTTTGAGCTTCTTTGATCACTCTTTTTTTTTCTTAGGACATAGTCCTTTCTTGAGCTACTTTGCTCATTTTTCTCTCTCTCTTTTTTTTAGCTCTAGATTTCCCCGGGTTATCTATAGGAAAGGATTTTTGAAATGAGTAGGGAAAGGGAGAGAAATGCTTATTCCCAGTGTAGGAATAAGCATAAGGCTAGCAATGGGATGTTTGGCAGGGTATTGCATATCTCCGGTGTAGAGAATAAGCAATTTATTTGGTGGTTGCAAACTTCCAAAGTGGAAAGTAGGCAATTTATGGTGGGTGTGTGAATCTTGATTCAAAAGATATGATAAGCTTCTCTACTACTTTCTATGAGGTCTAACAAAGCTCAACACAAACAAAGCTCTTTGTGGTTTTGACTAATGACTAACAAATATTTGGCTGGTGGTGGGATGGGATAAAATCTAGGAGGAACTTTTAGCAAGGTTTTTTTTAATAATTTTTAAAAGAAATCCTCCAGATTAGGTCCTAATTTCACCTTAGCAAGTTTAAAGAATTACTCCATTTCTTACTAACTTTATTCACTAAGCAGGATTTCAGTTAAAGCATGTGCAACCCACAAAAGCTACAACTTAGATAAGACCAGTTATTCAAACCATAACAATAGCATTTGCATGACATATTTCAAATTTTATTCAGGTTTCAACTTGTTTAGGCAGATTTTATCAATTTTATTCATGGAGTGGTTATTTAGGCAAGCATGCGACGTTCAAAAGATATAGAATTTAAGAACTGAATGTAAAGTGTAGGCTTGAGACATACCTTATTGGAGCGGGAGTCTCCCCCAAGCTGGCTTCTTGCTTGGTGAAGGGCCTTCTTCTTTTTCGGTCGGAGCTCTTGTTCTCATTTTATTAAAAGGGAAACTATCTAATGTTGTGAAAAGGGAAACTATCCTATTTTATTATTCTAGCTAAGTTAACATATACCTATGCATATAACTAATGATAACTGGTGATTTTTTTAGTTGTATGCATGACATATGTTATTTATTTGAAAAAGGGAAAATTGAAGGGAAAAATTAAAAGTAAAACCATACCTTAGGTCCATGGAGTTTCATCCTTATCGGGTGGATCTTCTTCCTTGGGCACTTCTTCTCTTAGTACTCCATCGAGTTCTTCTTCTTTTGGCACCTCTCCTTTGTTATGTGAATTACACAACTCAGGAGGAGGTGGTTCTTTCTTTCTGCTCCACCTTGTTCTTGGGCGCCTCTTCTTGGTACGAACGGGTTTTGCTTCCTGCATGTTAGCGGCATATGCGGGACCACGGGAAAAAGAGAATATTTCCTTCCTCCCTCCTAATGTCATTTGAATTTTACCAATTCCCACATATATGCAGGCATCAACAGTGTTCAAGAAGGGTCTATCTAAGATTAGAGGCAGATCTTTCCTATTTCCCATATCTAGTATTATGAAATCAGCACGAACATATGAACCTCTAATATGAACAGGTAAATCATTAACTATTCCTTCTACATAGCAAGTGGATTGATCAGCTAGCACAACATAGGCATATGTGAATGTCATGGGTGGAAAGAACGAGTTTTCATAGAAATCTTTAGATAAAATGTTCACACTCGATCCTAAATCACACATGGCATTTTTAAAGACTTCACCAAAGATGGAGCATCTAATTATGGGACTACCAGGATCACCCTTTTTAACAGTCATGGTTTGATCTTCATAATAGTTAAAATATTTTATTTCAACCATATTAGCAGTTTCCATGTCAGGTTTAGCAGGAATTTTGCCAGTTTCAAAAGATGGTATGATAGCAGCAAGTTGAGCTAATTGGGTTTCTAACATCTTATTAAATCTTAATTGATTTTTCAGAGCAGATGAGAAATCTTCCAATTTAGCATTTATATTCTCAAGGGTTTTATCATTCGACAATAATTTCTTATTCAAGAAATCAGTAGTTCTACCTTGTGAGTAAACTAAATTTTTCAAGAATGAGAGACTATCAGAATTATGAAAATTAGAGCGGGGGAATGAATTGTTACCTTGAGAGTTTGCAGGCTGATTCCATCCTTGATTCTGTTGACGGAAACCGTTATTGTTGTTGATGAAGTTCAAATCTTCATGCAGCTCGGGGTAGTGGCTCCCAGAATGTCCGGTTTCTCCACAGTCTTCACAAGTCATGTAGGATTCCAGAGATTGGACACTCTCTTGTTGGTTCATCTTCTCACAGCTATCCAGCTTCTTTGCCAGTAGGTCCATCTTGGCCACGATCCTATCGGCCTCCTTAAGGGAATGCATACCTTACTTACGGGGTTGTAGTCTCTCGTCATTCCATCCTTGGTTCGACACCATCTTCTCTATGAGAGCCTTAGCATCTGCAACATTCAGAGAAAAGAATGCACCACCGGCGGCGGCATCCAAATGGCTTCTAGAGAATGGGGTTAGGCCATGGTAGAAGTTCTGGATCAATAGCCAGTCCTCCATACCATGGTGCGGACAAGCAGCGACATACTCTTGCAACCTCTCCCAAGCCTCGGGAATAGATTCCTCGGCTTGTTGCGTAAAGCTGGAGATTTTGTTGCGCAGAGCATTCGTCTTGCCCATAGGAAAGAATTTGGCGAGAAAAGCATTGGAACACTTGTCCCATGTGTCTACAGCGTTGCGATCGGTATAGAACCATTGCTTCGCTTTTCCTAGAAGAGAAAAGGGAAAGAGACAAAGACGGATGGCTTCTTGGGTTATCCCCTTAATGGTGATGGTGCCGCAAATCTCCAAAAATTGTTGGAGGTGAGCATTGGCATCCTCATGAGGCTTGCCACAGAACGGGCTAGCTTGATCCATCGTGATCAGAGCCAGTTTTAACTCAAAATTGAGGTTGGCATCGATCACGTCTGGTCCTATCGCTACATTAGCGGCAGAAGGAGCAGAAAATTCACGAATGGTCTTGTTGGCCATCGTGAAGATATAACGAGATAAGAAAGAAAGAAGTTGAAGAAGATGAAGGAAAAAGATAAGAAGGACTAAGGAAAGAAAGAATGGGGTAAGATGGGATTCGCTAAGCGGGAGCTTAAGCGAAGATAAATTCGACACGGACTCAACCGATACACTGATTGCCTTCCCCGGCAACGGCGCCAGAAATGCTTGTTGGTAGTTCTTAGCTTCACTAAAGATAGACCTAGGCAACTATCCCCGGTAACGGCCCAGAAATGCTTGTTGAAACTAGCCAACGTCGTTACTAGGAGCAGACTATGGAATCTATTCTAGGCAACGGTGTCAGAAGTGCTTGAAGCAAGTCCGGTCACTATACCTAAAGGAGTGAAGCTAAAGCAGCTATCTACTAATGCCAAGCGGGGTTGTCAATCCCGACACTAGTAGGAGCTAGCTAGAGAGATTGCAATCTACCAAGAGGAGATTCTGCAAGCGCACAGAACTATCGTAGTAGCACTTCGCCTGGGAGTACCAGGTGTCGATTTATTTGATCCCAAGGGAAGGCTAGGGTGGTGTATGAGTCGAGTCAAGTAGGGGATGAGAGTCGAAGAAAAGAGAAAAAGGGAAAAATGGAAAAGAGGGGATGAAAGGCTAGAAAGAATATATGGGTGGATAGGTAAGGATGAAGTGGATGGCTAAGGTTAGGTGGATGGATAGGTAGATAAAGGGAATAGGATAACTAAGGGTAACTAAGATAACTAACTACTCCTAGATAACTACAAAGTAAGATAACTATGAAGCAAGATAGTTACGAAGCAAGACAGGCAAATGTCAATAAAGCAACTAAGTTGAGTATAGTTTTATTCCTATCTTATCAAGTATCGAGGCGTACTAGCCTTTACCACTTACTTAGGTTGAACGCTAGCACAATGAGCCTTACTGTTAAACTAGGCCAATTACGTGGTGGAATTCAAGGTGCATTGGGCTGTCACCACATTCTTGCTACCACAGCTATCCGGGGCTCCAGCCGTATCTGAAGGTAAGTTTATAACTAAGCACCACGCTTAACTATATTCTAACTATCTCTATTCTAGCTTTGAATAGAGACACCCTTGCGGACATCAGAGCAAATACTTGACTTAATAAGATACACACTAAACTAACTAAGCAACCTATTGGCAAAGATCAATCCCTAAGCACACTAGAGATTAACTACTATGGCTAAGTGAATTGAACTGTAGGATAGCTAGGTCACACTCAAGGTACATGATAAAGTAATACTGAAAGTAATACTGAAAGTAATGCTTAAAGTAATACTGAGATAAAGATAAATGTACCTGAGATACAAATGGCAAACCAGACCAGAGATGCCGGGAAATCAACTGACCTCCGATGCCAGTCGCTCACACCCGCTTCTCTCTTAGCAAGCTCTACGCTCCTTTTACCAAGAACTTAGGCTGAGCTGTGCTAAACTAAGAGCCGTGCTGTAGCGAGGGCACTAGAGCTATACTCTCTCTACTAGCTAACCTACTTGCCTAAGCTCTCTGAGCTTCTAACCTAACTCTCACTTGCTTGTGTTGCTTCTTGGTGTGGTCTTATGTGATGATATCAATGAAGTGATGCCTCAAGGGGGTATTTATAGTCTTGAGGAGTGAGGGCGGTACTTATAGGGGGCAGCCAGCCGACCTAGGGCTAACCCTAGTGGCGGGCGCCAGCCCTAGGTGGCGGCCGCCACCTCCCTCACCGTTGGATGCACCGCCTTGGCTTCAACGGCATCCAGGAGCTCCAGAGAGGCGGTTGGTAGGTCGGTTGCATGTCCAAGTAACCGCCATCCTGCCTTGATCCACGCCATTCCATCCTGAGCCGTCTGATGCCACTAACCTAGTGACCAAGGGCCAAGATTTGGCCTTGGGATGGTCACACGGATCAGTGACGTGGCAAGGGGGAGAGTTGGGCCTCTCCAAGTGGCGGGCGCCACTTTTCGGTGGCGGACGCCACCCCACTCAGGCCCAAATGGGTCCTGGTGAGTGGGCTTGTCTCCTGGTGGGTCCATTCTTCAAATTTGGTCCAAATTCCTGCATTCAAATAAAATTCTATGCACATGTGGAATTTGGTTAGCTTGAAACCTATTTGACTACATTTCATGCCTTTTTGGTGAACTTTAGGGTAAAATGTTGATGGTAAAACAGGTGTTTAAGGACCATCAACAAACATGCTTTGACAGACAGCTTCTATAGTTGTGTGTCGTTGTGATTGGCTTTCAAAGCCGTACATATGGAACTGTCTAGTCTGACCTGGCATGTTCCAGTGGTATTCTCACAGTTTTATCCCTTGTTGGTTTTCAGGTCAAACCGACTGGCACGTCTCCAGATTCCAAACCGTCCGGGCACCCGATTGAAGCCAAGCTTTTCGGCTTGCCGTGTGTTTGGCGCGGTGTGTCACCTTTTGCGGCAACACACTTTTTGACACGCCTGGTGGGACCGAACAGTTGATCCAAGTAGTTGACTCTCGAAGCAATTCTTGAGATGGACAACCCAATTGATGGAAACGAAGGAAAGTTGGGACAATGTTTCATGACGGCTGATAAGTTAGAAGAAATAAATATCGGTAATGAAGCTGAAACAAGACCGATATATGTCAGTACCAGTTTGAATCCAGAGTATAGGTCGAAATTGATAAATCTTTTAAAGGAGTTCAAAGATTGTTTTGCATGGGATTACACAGAGATGCCCGGACTAGATCAATCTTTTGTTGAACATCGGGTACCAATCAAACCTGGGTATCGCCCCTACAAGCAACCTCCTCGGAAGATTTTCAAAGAAGATGTACTGGCCGACGTGAAAAAGGAAATTGAGAGATTGTTGAAAGCAAATTTCATTCGACCATGTAGATATGCAGATTGGATTTCGAGTATAGTTCCACTATATAAAAAGAATGGAAAAATGAGGGTCTGCATTGATTTTAGAGATCTCAATAAAGCTACTCCAATGGATAGTTACCCGATGTCGGTTGCCGAATTGCTTGTTGACGCAGCAGCTGGTTACGAAATCATCAGCTTTATGGATGGTAATGCTGGATACAATCAGATCTTTATGGCAGTAGAAGATATTTCAAAGACAACTTTTAGATGTCCTGGTCATATTGGTCTGTTTGAATGGGTTGTTATGACGTTCGGGTTGAAGAATGTCGGTGCAATTTATCAAAGAGCTATGAATTACATCTTCCATAAGTTGATCGGTAAAATTGTAGAAATTTATATTGATGATGTAGTCGTGAAGTCCAGAAATCATGAAGGACATTTAATTGATTTGAGAAGGACTTTGGAGTGCACAAGGAAGCATGGTTTAAGAATGAATCCAAACAAATGCGCTTTTGGAGTTTCAGCACGAGAATTTTTGGGGTTTCTGATCCATAAAGGAGGGATTGAAGTCGGAAAGAAAAGCATGGAAGCAATAGATAAAGTCATTCGCTCAACCAACCTCACGGAATTGCAATCGCTACTTGGCAAGATTAACTTTGTGAGGAGGTTTATATCCAACTTATCAGAAAGAGTTCTGCCATTTTCTCCGTTGCTGAAGCTTAAGAAAGATCAAAAGTTCATATGGGGCGACGTACAACAGAAAGCTTTTGATGAAATTAAAGAATACATGAAGGTACCGCCAGTACTGATACCTCCGCAGCCTGGTAAACCTTTTAAATTGTACGTGGCAGCTGATAGCCTGACAATAGGATCGGCTCTTATACAAGAATTCGGAGGAAAAGAAAGGATAATAGCTTACCTTAGCCGAAAACTGTTAGACCCAGAGACGAGGTATTCGGCTACAGATAAACTTTGCTTATGTGTGTATTACTCTTGTACCAAGTTTCGGCACTACTAATTAAATGCCGAATGCGTAATAGTTTCTGAATTTTATGTAACAAAGCACATGCTATCAATGCATATTCTAAATGGAAGGATCGGCAAGTGGATTCTAGCACTGTCAGAGTTTGATTTAAGGTACGAATCAACAAAGGCAGTAAAAGGTCAGGCTATTGCCGATTTTATTACTCATCATCGTGATCCTTCTGCTAGTATGGTGAATGTTGCACCTTGGACGTTGTTTTTCGACGGTTCATCTTGCAGTAAAGGTGGTGGTGCTGGTATTTTCTTGGTTTCTCCACAAGGATTAACTTTCAGATATGCTATCCCCATTGAGTTCTATGTCACTAACAATCAGGCAGAATATGAAGCCTTACTCAGAGGACCTCGGCTTCTTATAGAATAAAAGCTGTCGCTGTCGAAATCTTTGGAGATTCTGAATTAGTCATCAACCAATTGACCGGTCAATATGAATGTAAAAATGATATATTGAGAGGGTATTATGAGGAATGTCAAAGACTCTTGGAGTATTTTTAAATGGCAACTTTACATCATATCCCTAGGGGGCACAACGAAGAAGCAAATAAATTAGCTCAAGCTACTTCTGGATACTGGGAAGGTCAAGAGGTTTTTGCCTTGGATGAAGATCATGTGGTTAATGACTGGAGAAAAGAAATTGCCGATTACCTAAAAAATCCATCACAGAAGGTTTCCCAAAAGCTCAGGTATAAGGCTATCAAGTTTACACTTCTTGATGATCAGTTGTATTATAAATCTATAGATGGGGTGCTCTTGAAGTGTTTAAATCAGGTATAAGAAGCTAAGAAGCTGATGTATGAAGTGCACGAAGGGTTGTGTGGTGCACATCAATCGGCTTACCGAATGAAATGGATAATAAGAAGGACTGGTTATTTTAGCCAACTATGCTCGAGGATTGTTATGAATATTATAAAGGATGTGTAACTGCAAGTGCCAGTCGAAGTTGTAGAGAAAGGTTTATTTATAAACTGGAAAAGTGGTCATGGCGAGTTCTACGGAGTTGTGAAGCAAGAATGCTAAGCGACGAAATAGGGTTTTTCCTTCCCAGCTAGGCTTTTATTGGACTGGGCCGACCTCAGTTAAGTTAAGCGCTGCTCGGATGTCTTCCTAATTTTGTGAGTCCAAGTTCATTCGGCTATTGGAGAATGGGAACAATCGGCTATGTCTTGATACAGAAAATTTAAGGGAAAAGGAGCCGATTGTGTTCTCAGACAAAGGAAAGCATGAAAACACAAAGACAGTTTTACGGGGACAAAGTATATCACGTTTAGTTCATTACAAGATCAATGTTTACTCATTCAAAAGCTGGTTGACTGTCTTCATAGCCTCGGCTCTGATTCGGCTGACGTTATCTAGCACTTTTTGATCTTTGTTTTTAGATTTCTGGATTTTGGATAGTTTGGCTTTGATTTGTTGATCTTCTTAAAGGGCCGAAGTTATCCTTGATGAGGCTGCCTCTATGTTCTTCGGTAGAACAGCCATATGAGCCCTGTGAGAATGAATTTTGGTGTTCAGATTGGCTAGCTGAGCTTCTAGCTTGCTCTTGTCCTCCTCCATGACTTTCATTTCAGATTCCAAGGTTATCAGGGAATTTTTTGTAGTCTGAATATGGGAATGCAAATCTTTAAGCTCTAGCTTCTTTGAGGACTCCAAGTGGATGAGATGTTTTTAGTTGCCATCCTTACCATTCCAACAAAGTTGTCAAGGCGAGCTGCAGACTCCAAGTGGGTCAAAAGAGCAGGAGGAATATCTTCATCGATGAGCTTGGGAATATCTCTTATCTGATCTGCGTCCTGGACCAAATTGACGATATCTTTGTTCAACAGAGCAATTACTTCCCTCAGCCGAGCTTGATTTTCTAATGATAGAGTACATCGGGAGGTATTTTCTTCACCCTTCTCGGTGATATAATCTTCGACAGGAAAAGAATAACTCGTAGTCGGCTCGTTGGTGTTTTTCTGAAAAGGGGGAAAGGAGCATTAGCCGACTGAGTGGGTTTGGTAAAAGCAATATAGTTCGAAAAACAAGACTGTGCCTGCTGAGGTGATTGGTCATCAAAGGGCGCTGTGTCCTGGCTTGCTCAAGGATTTGGTTGAGTGTTCAAAGGAGGTGGACTTGGAGTATGATCAGGAGATGGCTCTTCTTCCAGCTCTTTTAAAATTTCATCTGTTTCAAGTAGTAGCATAAGCATGTGGCAACAGAGAGAAGGGTAGCCGAATATATTACCTATGGTTTCATCGGTCTTTTCATTTTTTGAACCTTCAGGAGTCTTTGGATCTTCGGCTTCGTCTTGAATCTTTTTGTAGAAGCTTCAGAAGATTGTTTTGCAGTTGCTGGAGTACTGCCTAATTTTGGGATTTTGACTTGTGGCTGCAATAGAGGTGATGGAATATGGAATTGGTCAGGATTGTTGCCAGATAGAATTACTTACTTAAACGCAGAATGGAACGTTCATACCTTGGGAGATGGTTTGGCCCTTTTGGTCCTTGGTTTCTTAGACAAAGAGACATTCTCAAGTGCCTTTCTTTTACTCTCTCTTCCTGGAAGTGCAGTGGTTGAAGTTACGGTGATCTTCATGAAAGTATTCAGACTTGGAGCATTGAAACCCAGGGCAGGGTTGGGTCAGGCCAGGTAATATTGGATTACCTTGACAGGGGGTGTAAGCTCGGGATCCTGTGTATAGCTGAGTGTTAAAGAGAGGGCTGTTGATGGTCCTTAAACACCTGTTTTACCATCAACATTTGACCCTAAAGTCCACCAAAAAGGCATGAAATGTAGTCAAATAGGTTTCAAACTAACCAAATTCCACATGTCCATAGAATTTTATTTGAATGCAAGATTTGAACCAAATTTGGACATATGGACCAACCAGAGGCCAAGCCCACTCAGCAGGGCCCAAATGGGCCTAAGGGGGGTGGCGCCCGCCACCCCTAGGTGGCGCCCGCCACCTCTAAGTGGCGCCCGCCACTTGGTTGGCCCAAGCTTCACTCCCTGCCATGTCACCGATCCGTGTGACCTCCCCAAGGCCAAATCTTGGCCCTTGGTCACTAGTTCGGTGGCATCGGACGGCTCAGGATGAAGTGGCGTGGATCAAGGCTGAATGGCGGCTGCTAGGACATGCAACCGACCTCCAAACCGCCTTGGACAACCACCTGGATGCCGTTGAAGCCAAGGCGGTGCATCCAACGGTGAGGGAGGTGGCGCCGCGACCTAGGGCTGGCGCCCGCCACTAGGGTTAGCCCTAGGCCGGCTGGCTGCCCCCTATAAGTACCCCCCTCACTCCTCAAGACTATAAATACCCCCCTAAGGCATCAATACCATCACACATTACCATCCCAGAGCAACACACAAGCAAGAGAAGCAAGTGAGAGTTAGGTTAGAAGCTCAGAGAGCGTAGGCAAGTAGGTAGCTAGTAGAGCAAGGCATCTTCGCCCTCGCGGTAGCGCTGCTCAAGGGTTAGCTCAAGAGTAGAGACGTGCGAGTGATCGGTTCTGGAGCTGGGAAGAGTCTTCCTTCATCTCCAGTTCAGGTTTTGCTCTTGTTACTCAAGCACTTACTATATTCTAGTTCATCATTTCAAGTATTACTTTATTCTACTTATCAGTATTGAGTGATATACTTGATTGATTGCTTGAGTGCCTAGCTATCCTACAAATCAATTCACTTAGCCATAGTAGTTAATCTCTAGTGAGCTTAGTGTTTGATCTTTGCCAATAGGTTGCTTAGTTAGTTTAGTGTTTATCTTATTAAGTCAAGTATTTGCTTCGACGTCCGCAAGGGTGTCTCTATTCAAAGATAGGGTAGAGATAGTTAGAATACAATTAAGCGTGGTTCTTAGTTATAGACTTACCTTCAGATACGGCTGGACCCCCGGATAGCTGTGGTAGCAAGCAGGTGGTGACAGCCCTGTGCGCCTTGAATTCCACCACGTAGTTGGCCCAGTTTAACAGTAAGGCTCGTTGTGCTAGCGTTCAACCTAAGTAAGTGGTAAAGGCTAGTACGCCTCGATACTTGACAAGATAAGAAAAAAACTTTACTCAACTTAGTTGCTTTATTGTCTTTTGCCTGCCTTACTTCGTAACTATCTTGTTTCGCAGTTATCTTGCTCTGTGGTTATCTAGGAGTAGTTAGTAGTTATCTAGGATTAGTTATCAGTAGCTAGTAGTTATTAGTTAGTTATCCTGTTCTATCTATCTAGTTATCCACCATACCTTAGCCATCCATTTCATCCTTACCTATCCATCCATATATTCTTTCTAGCCTCTCATCTCCCCTTTTTCCTTTTTCTTATATCTTCAACTCTCATCCCATCCTTGACTCAACTCATACATCACCCTAGCCTTCCCTTGGGATCAAATAAATCGACACCTGGTACTCCCAGGCGAAGTGCTACTACGATAGTTCTGTGCGCTTGCAGAATCTCCTCCTGGTAGATTGCATTCTCGCTAGCTAGCTCCTACTAGTGTCGGGACTGACAACCCCGCTTGGCATTAGTAGATAGCTACTTTAGTTACCCTATCCTAGGTGTAGCTAAGAACTACCAACAAGCATTTCTGGCGCCGTTGCCGGGGAAGGCAATCGGTGTATCGGTTGAGTCCGTGTCAAATTTATCTTCGCTTAAGCTCCCGCTTAGCGAATCCCATCTTACCCCATTCTTCGTTTCCTTAGTCCTTATCTTTTTCCTTCATCTTCTTCAACTTCTTTCTTTCTTATCTCGTTCTATCTTCACGATGGCCAACAAGACCATTCGTGAATTTTCTGCTCCTTCTGCCGCTAATGTAGCGATAGGACCAGACGTGATCGATGCCAACCTCAATTTTGAGTTGAAACCGGCTCTGATCATGATGGTCCAAGCTAGCCCGTTCTGTGGCATGGCTCATGAGGATGCCAATGCTCACCTCCAACAATTTTTGGAGATTTGCCGCACCTTCACCATTAAGGGGATAACCCAAGAAGCCATCCGTCTTTGTCTCTTTCCTTTCTCTTTGCTAGGAAAAGCGAAGAAATGGTTCTATACCGATCGCAGTAGACACATGGGACAAGTGTTCCAATGCTTTTCTCGCCAAATTCTTTCCTATAAGACGAATGCTCTTCGCAACAAAATCTCCAGCTTTACACAACAAGCCGAGGAATCTATTCCCGAGGCTTGGGAGAGGTTGCAAGAGTATGTCGCTGCTTGTCCGCACCATGGTATGGAGGACTGGCTATTGATCCAGAACTTCTACCATGACCTAACCCCTCTCTCTAGAAGCCATTTGGATGACGCCGCCGGCGGTGCATTCTTTTCTCTGAATGTTGCAGATGCTAAGGCTCTCATAGAGAAGATGGTGGCAAACCAAGGATGGAATGACGAAAGACTACAGCCCCGTAAGCGAGATATGCATTCCCTTAAGGAGGCCGACATGATCGTGGCCAAGATGGACATGCTGGCAAAGAAGCTGGACAGCTGTGAGAAGATGAACCAACAAGAGAGTGTCCAATCTCTAGAATCCTACATGACTTGTGAAGTTTGTGGAGAAACCGGACATTCTGGGAACCACTGCCCCGAGCTACATGAGGATTTGAACTTCATCAACAACAATAACAGTTTCCGTCAACAGAATCAAGGATGGAATCAGCCTGCAAACTCTCAAGATAACAATTCATTCCCCCGCTCTAATTTTCATAATTCTGATAATCTCTCATTCCTGAAGAATTTAGTTTACTCACAAGGTAAAACTACTGATTTCTTGAAAGAGAGATTAATGGCGAATGATAAAATTCTTGAGAAAATAAATGCTAAATTGGAAAATTTCTCATCTGCTCTGAAAAATCAACTTAGGTTTAATAAGATGTTAGAAACCCAATTAGCTCAACTTGCTGCTATCATACCATCTTTTGAATCTGGCAAAATTCGTGCTAAACCTGACATGGAAACTGCAAATATGGTTGAAATAAAAATATTTTAACTATTATGAAGATCAAACCATGACTGTTAAAAAGGGTGATCCTGGTAGTCCCATAATTAGATGCTCAATCTTTGGTGAAGTCTTTAAAAATGCCATGTGTGATTTAGGATCGAGTGTGAACATTTTATCTAAAGATTTCTTTGGAAACTCGTTCTTTCCACCCATGTCATCCACATCTGCCTATGTTGTGCTAGCTGATCAATCCACTTTCTATGTAGAAGGAATAGTTAATGATTTACCTGTTCATATTAGAGGCTCCTATGTTCCTGCTGATTTCATAATACTAGATATGGGAAATAGGAAAGATGTGCCTCCAATCTTAGGTAGACCCTTCTTGAATACTGTTAATGCTTGCATATATGTGGGAAGTGGTAAAATTCAAATGACATTAGGAGGGAGGAAGGAAATATTCTCCTTCTCCCGTGGTCCCGCATATGCCGCTAACATGCAGGAAGCAAAACCCGTTCGTACCAAGAAGAGGCGCCCAAGAACAGGGTGGAGTAGAAAGAGAGAACCACCTCCTCCTAAGTTGTGTGATTCACATAACAAGGGAGAGGTGCCAAAAGAAGAAGAACCAGATGGAGTACTAAGAGAAGAAGTGCCCAAGGAAGAAGATCCACCCGATAAGGATGAAACTCCATGGACCTAAGGTATGGTTTTACTTTTAATTTTTCCCTTCAATTTTCCCTTTTTCGAATAAATAACATATGTCATGCATGAAACTAAAAAAAATATCAGTTATCATTAGTTTTATGCATAGGTATATGTTAACTTAGTTAGAATAATAAAATATCATAATAGGATAGTTTCCCTTTTTCACAACATTAGATAGTTTCCCTTTTAATAAAATGAGAATAAGAGCTCCGACCGAGAAGGAAGAAGGCTTTTCACCAAGCAAGAAGCCAGCTTGGGGGAGACTCCCGCTCCAATAAGGTATGTCTCAAGCATACACTTTACATTCAGTTCTTAAATTCTATATCTTTTGAATGTCATGTGACAGAACCGACCAATTTGCACCAGATTAAGCACTGAAACCTCCGCTTAACGCAAAGATCCTCAAGTACTTAAGCTCGTACAAACCCGGTAGTCCGGAAATCTCGAAGGATTTCAAATCATTCAACAACATCCAGCCAAGATCGTACTAGTTTAGTGAACATGCTCACAGATTACATCACAGTTGCACATGGTTTAAATTACATTGGAGTACGAAATAATATTACAAATCATAGTTTAATAGAAGTAGCGGAAGCAACATAGTCTTTAAACCTAAGTTTTTGGATTGTTCAAATACGGTGCCATCAGTTGATCAGGTCCACAAAAGCAACAGATGAGATAAGTGGCGACCATGCCCTTGGTCTAGTCATCTCCCGTCACCGGGTACAAGCAATTCTCATAGTAGCCATAAAAGCATTGGCCATCTGCAACAACAAGGGAATAAAACCCTGAGTACAAGAAGGTACTCAGCTAGACTTACCCGACAAACCAGAAATAATGAGACACCAAGGATCATGCAAGGCTGTATCTGGGGTTGGCCATACAATGACTCCTTTGCATAAAAGCATTTTCATTATTAAATAATCAACACTAGAGTATTAGCAGTCAATTTTATATAATCAACCTGATTACTAGATTTGCACCTGATCTAGAGCAATCACTTGGCTAATTAATCAAGCAAGAGTGACTATTTCATCAATAGCCTTTCATATTCAACATCATAACCATCTTTAGTTCCATAAGTTCTATGGGTGATGATCTACAGTCAACTGCTCACTGTCCAGGAGCGATGGCGATTATAATCGATTCCTACCAGCTGGGGATAAAATGTCTCACACTCGCCCGACACATTCCGGCTATGGTAGTCGTAAGCTAGCAGTCAGGAGATTCGAGAACACAATGCGCGGGACGGCCATGGGCCCTTCTACACCGGGGGTTATCTCAGTGCCAGGTCGCTCAATCTATAACTGCCCATGGTCATGCCAGGTCGATCAGGCCCTGCCTGCCCTCGGACCATGCCAGGTCGATCAGAATAGTTGCCCACGGTACAGCTGAGGCCCTGGGTGTTAGGCGTCAACATCTCCATCACCGGCTCGAATAACCTTACTCGGCTTCGCGGGAGGTACTCAGACCTACTCCATTAAGTGATCGACGCGTTCAATTTGACTGAAGGGACATTCCCGAACGGGTCCTATGCGACACAGACGGGAGCCTACTAGCACACAGAACGCATGTCCTGCTGCTCTTACATCCCGCCTCCGTCTCAGATTAATTATCACATGGTTATCTTCATGATAGCATAGGCTAAACATGATCAGTATCCACCTAATGCGGGAGACAGGGAATCACCCGACTTTTACCGATCTAAGCAGGGCTAAGCATATAACGAGCCTAGACCTAAATAGGGATATCAAGATATATTACAGGTGGACAAGGATAAGTAATAATGCATCAACGGTAGCAATCAATTCCTATAACCTAATGCAACATCCATCATCAGGTTAATTGTAAAGCATTTGCAAACCGTAGGAGTTAGAATGCTCCGGGGCTTGCCTCTCTCAAAGTCCGACGGGCGGTGGTCGCGGCACTCTGTTAGCTCATCGGCGTCTGTCCCTCCGGCTTCCTCTGTCAGGTTCTCCTCCGGACTAGGCTCTTCCAGTGTCAACTGGGTCTGGATCTCCTTCGCTGATCCTGTATGATGCATAATGTGCATGAATAGGATGAATGCACATAGAATGCATATGTGATGCACATGATCAACAGCAATCAGGAGATAAGCACATGTCATCTACTGCATTCTCTTCAACAAGGTAGTCAACATCATCCCAACTATTTAACCTATCATAATCAACTTGTTAAGCTAGGTTGTCACCACATCAAAGTTTATTTAATGAGTTTATTACCTTCTAATTACTCACTGAAATAAATCTATTTAAACATGCTTAAAACAGCACCCCAACCTAGACAGCTTCCGAAAAATCTACAGAAATTACTGGAAGTTAACAACACTCAAACTAGCTCTTTGTGAAATTTTCAACTCATTTGGACTTAAACTCTATCCCCTATGAAAAAGACAAATTCTACCATGAAAAGGTGCTTTGAACTACACATCATATTAAAAAGTGTCAAACAACAAATTTCATAATTTTCTCCTGAACTTCTTATCACAAGAGCAGACAGCAAAAATTATCAAGTTCATATCCCTCATATTTAAATTACTACCAAATTCACAAGAAAACAGCATTTAACCATTTTAAAAGCTACTGCTAAATAATTCACAGAGCAACCTTACATTATATTTTTCCCTGAAACTAAATATCCATACAAACCTAACAACACTGGAATCAAATTTTTCTGACTTATACATAATTAGTTATGTATTTTCCAAGTTAAAGCAATTTCCCAATTTAAATTAATCTGCACATAAAAATATCACCAAAAACGCATTTAACATTTTTCACAGATAGATCTAATCATGCTTAACACAACAAAATTTGTTTCACAGGATTTGGACTTAAAATGAGCCTTGTAGGAATTTTTGAAGCCTTTACATAAATTCTGCAAAAACTTATTTTAAAAGAAAACTTAACCTAAAACGCTACGGACACCCAACTTGACTCAGCCGAGGCTCGAGGCAAACGCTCGGCACACCCGGCTTTCCCAGGCCTACTATACCCAGATTTCCCTTTTTCTCTCTCACACTCTCTCTTTGTCTCTGTCGGCGAGGCCCACTGGTCAGGCGACCAAGTTACTAGGCGAGGCTAGGCTCGGCAGTCAACGGCGGACTTTGGCGCCATTGTCGTTGACTGGCCCTAGCTCATCGGCGGCGAAGCTTCCGGTGACGCCGAGACTACTACTGGACGCGGGTTTGCGAGACGAACACGACTGACTGACTTGCTGAGCCAGAGGGATACCGGAGCAAGCTCGACGGCAGCCATGGCGGAGCGGCGGCTCTGCGACACGACGGCGAAGCTCTTCCCGGCGAGCTTGAGGCTCGGCGAGACTAATACTAGCCCAAGCAAGTCCTAAGCGACCTATTGGAGCAACTTTCGGGCCTCGGCATCCTCGGCATTGCCCGAAGCGATGCACGGCGGCGGTCCACGGCGGACATGGCGGCGACACGGCTCGGTTCCGGCTGAAACATGGCGAAAGAGAGGTCTCCATCGAAACCTAGGCAACTACAGCGGTAGAGAAGACTAGAACAGGGCTTGGTTTGGGATGGTGTTGACACTTACTAACGTCGTTACTAAGAATGGACCTTACGATCCATCCCCGGCAACGGCGCCAGAAATGCTTGTTGGTATTTCTTAGCGTAAGCAGAAGAATCCGCAAGCGCACGGAAGTACCGCTGTAGCACTTCACCCGGTGGTATTCAGGGTATCGTATTTCCACGAGGAACGGAGGTATTTCTTCTATCTAGTTCGTCCAAGGACAACACAAGGGTAGAGAAAGAGAGGGGAATAGAGACGGATCGCTAAAGCTTTACTGTCTAAAGATAGATAAATGTTACTTCTACTTGTTCACTTCGGGCATCGGCTTATACCTGGTCTGCCAGGTAACTCCAGCCTTTGTGTAGCTCTACGCCGTAACCGAACGTGGGGAAAACTAAGGGCAAACAGGGTTGTCACCACCTGCCGCCGATCCCTCACCCGTGGATTACGAGGCAAACGAAGGTGAACCCTAGCCTAGACACCACGTCTACGCTATTGATCACTACTCAAGCGTTGAGCAGGAACCCCTCCAAATGATTCAGAGGTTCCTCTACTAGAGTATCCGCTACGAGAACGGACGACGAACCCGCAAACAAGAAGAGATAAAGCTTACCTAATCAAAAGAACAATAATACTGTAGAAACCACGAACACTTACTATGTATGGATCCCGATGTGGGTACAAGGTAAGGGCTCGTCGAGGTACAAGCTCGGGGAGAGACCGACAAGCCCGGTACTTCCCCGCTCTCTTCCCTCACATCTCACTCTCCAAATCTAGAAAGCTACTAGGGCATGGCCCTAAGGAGTGGGGATCTACTCAAGAGAGAGGTGCTCTTCTATTCCTTTTGTGTGTTGTTGTCTTGGCCTCCCCTCCTCCTCTCCTTATATAGGTGCTTTAGGTCGGTTTAGGAGGGACTTCGCTGCAAAATTCACCCGGTACCGCCTTAGGGAGGAGTTAATGCACCGCCTCAACAAAATTGGGCTAAAACCGATGTTCTGGGGGGGCGGCCGCCCCCTGGTGGGCCCAAACAGGGTCGGCCTTTCTGGGGTGCGTCCGTCTTGGTCTTAGCTTTCCGAAATGGCCTGAAGTTTGCGATTTGGACTTCGGATGCATCCTGGGCCTCCATTTTACTAAAGTAGGGTCATGTAGCCCATGGCAGATTGGGATTCAGTTTTGGGCCTCCACTACTTGGGTTCTCTGTTGGGTATTTTGGCCTGTGTCTGAGGCCTGGATTGCATGGTAGGTGGGCCACTTGGTATTTGTGTTGCATAATGATGTTTTATGCATTATTTTCCTTGCCTTTATATGCATTTCCATCGATGTATGCCTGTAAGCAAATAATCACCAAAAACTCGTGGAATGCATTAGTGTAAAGCCCTATTCACTAGTCTTGGGAATATTTTTATATATTTTTATAATGAAGTTGGTAGTATAAAATATGAGTTAAGGACCACCAACAAACTCCCCCACACTTAGCCCTCTGCTCGTCCTCGAGTAAAGATTAGGACTAAGATGGGTCATCTCTCTGATATGTAACCTGCATACAAGTTATTCCAAGCTTCACCTGCACTTATGAACTCTGAAGTGTCTACCATGATATCTTGGGTGATTGAAAAATGGAACAACATGGATTCAAATCCCCTTGCATCAATCAATTCAGAAACTTGGGTTTTCATTTTGAAAATGTAAACCATAGCTTAGCTCCTCAAATGATTCTCTCAAATCGCTCATTTATGTGTTTGGTTCCTCACCAAGGCATACCAAAGTGTTGCCTTCTTTCTTTCCTATTCCTAAAAAGCTTTTCTGGAGTTTGGGTAGGTAAAGATATGAAGGCATACTTACTCCGCATATTTTGCTAAGTCAAATCTCGGATCCGAGGAGAAAGATGCCATACCCTTAGATCAAGAAGTGCAAGTGTGGGGAATATATATATGTATATATATTTTTTTTTGAACTCCTTTGTCATGCTTCTCTCTCCCCATTTTTGTAGAAACTTATGAAAATATGTGCTATCTTTATTATTATTTTTTTTAGAGAGAGGCGGGCATCGAAGTACCCATTGTTTTCTCATTTGGACACTTGTCCATTTTTTTCTGCTCTCTCATTTTTTGGCACATGCTTCTTTGGCATGGCATCTTTTCTCTTTTCTTCATCCTTTTTGGCATGGGATTATTTTTTTTCATAGCCCATATTTTGCAAAAGTAAAAAGGAATTCTAGGAAGAGAGGTTCATAACACAAGTGGTGGAGTTTTTATTTTGGTGGAATGGAAAGGCATGTTTTTGCGTAACTCTTAGTGCAAGAGTTAGCATTTTTTTTATGTGGGTGTACGTGAATCTTGATCTTAGGGGCATGATAAGTTTCTCAACAAGGCATCAACATGACTTGACAAAACTCAATGCAGTAGTAAGTTGCAAGTATTTGGAGGTTTTAAAATCTAACACTAGATATGGCTTTGGTAGGAATTTTCATATCATTGAGGAGCATGCTATTTGAACTTTGTTTTTTTTGTAAAATAAATCCCAAGTTCTTCACATGAAAGAGCAAGGTTCATTTTCATCCTACTATATCTCATATTTCAATTACTTAGATAGCATGGGGTCCCTATGAAATGTGTTCACAAGTTATAGGAATATTAGCAAGGAATAAAGAGTATGCAAATTTTATCAAAGGATAACTTGGAGATGACATGTCAAAAGTTTTGTCTTTTTAATTTGTTTAGTTTTAATCTTCAAAACATGGGAGATGTGAGGATAGAGTTTTGCACAAACCATCGTTTGAAGATGAAGGAGTTTACGATGAGTTAGAAATGATTTGACCAACCCGAAAGTTAAGTCAATCCATTCTAAAACCTTTTACATTGTCCTTCTCCATGTTGGGTTTCTCGATGTTGTGCAATGTGTTGGGGAGATCTCAATTGTGTGAAAGGTTATACCTGGGAGATCTCCCCCACACTTATTCTTGTACCTGTTTATTGAAACAAAAAAAAAGAAACAAAAAGAAAGGCTCTACCAGTTTGAAAACTGGGAAGGCTCAATTTTATTATGAATTTTTTTTATTTTGTTTTCAACAATCTATTTTCATCATTTTTTAATATATATAAATATATATATTATATATATAAATAAATATAAATATTTTTTTTTATTTTATAGCTTAGCAAATCTGAGAAAATGATAAGAAAGTTCCCAATCCTTCATTCTTTTTGCCCTAAAATGATTAGAGACAATAATACCTGAAGGAAACTTTCATAATCATATCTCATTTTGCAAGCCATTTTTTTTATTTATTTACTATTATTTTTTTTCATTTTTTTATTATTTAGGAAAACTCTTTTTTTTTGGTTTTTTTTAAGCAGAACTCAAACAAGGCTAAGATAAGTTTTGCTATAAAGTGCTAGCCTTGGTTTATCTCCATTAAAGATTACTTCTTTTGTTTATGCAAACAACTTAGGTTCATTAATCAAGATCTAACGCCATGTCAAATTTTGATTAAAGAAGGTCATTTTAACCTAAGCACCATGCTTAATTTAAAAAGACCAATGGATGTACCGGATCCAGTATACCCAAACTAGAGCAGCCGTCATAAACAAAAAGAAGCATGAATTTGTATGGTCTAGTAAACTTATGGAGATAAATATGAGTAAGGCATTTTATGATTTTTTTTTGAAGCTCTTCATGCTCTCTTACATCGTATGTACCCTTGTTCTTCTTGATCATGTCCTGAAAAGGGTTAACAACCAAGAATACCCGAAGGTGCACACTAACTAGATAGCATGATCTTATTTTTATTAAAAGAATTTTTTTTAATGATAGTAATAAAAGAAATATAAAGCTATTTTTTTTAAAATCATTAAATAAATATTTTTTTTAGATAATCCGGGGTATCTCCTGGCAGTGCTTAAGTTATAGTCTTAAGCTCGACCTTGGGAACTTCATCTTGCAGCCTACAGTGGTGGTGTAATTCCCAGTTCACCACCAAGTATTTGGCATTAATACTCAAGCTGCAAGGTTAGCACCACCATGCATTTACGGGATTTGCAATGTTTGTGATAAACATAAGCATCCACAACCATTCTCTTAAAGAGTTTGACAACGAGAATCAAGAGAAGGTTGTGATCCTCGTAGAAGCATGTGGTTTGAAGCAAAACGAACTCTAGAGAACCTAAAAGTGAGCACCTGTCGTGAGGGATCTCAAAAGAGAAGTTATCATGCTCATTAACAGATTCTTGCTTGGTTTCTAGAGTTGTTGCTTCACACATGTTCATGGCATGAATGTTTTTGCACTAGAAAGATATATCATGAAGGACGAACGTTGAATCTTGACTGCTGTCAAGAACAACATTATGATGGCCAGAGGGACATGGATGAAGCTCGAGCGAGGATGGTACTGGACGTATCGTTTCACAAGGATCAGATTGAAACTCAAACGAAACGCACGGAGCTATGCATTTTACCACCTCGCATGAGTTAGCGTTGGGCTGCTCCTTCGTCTTTGGATTTGCGGAACTAGCGATAGACTCGGCGGAAGTGATTGCTCCCAACTGTTCATCAGGGCCCCCACGGAATGGTTTCTCTATGGAAAGTTTTTCGAAAGGGTGGCCTAACAGAAGTTCGAATTCGAGGATGTCGTAGATATGAAAATCTAGGTGAACCACGTTTTCGTTTATTTCAAAAGGTACGGCCTTAGCAACTCCACAACACTCCCAGAGAAACCCTGGCGGACCTTCAAAGAGTTTGTCGGTCGGGATTAGCGGAGTGTTACCCAAAAGAGATTCCGCTAAGAATTTTGACATGATATTTGTTCCGACCGATGGGTTGTGAAGAGCATCGACAATTGTTCCCCTAAATGTGCAAGATATGGTCATGGAGGGTGAAAGAATCCGAATTACATCAGAATAACGTTTCACCTCCACTAACAATTCTTTTGATGGCTCTATTTTAGGGGACACTTCATATGTCGAGCGTTTTTCGTACCTACGAAGGTTCGTGATTCTGTCATAATCCTCGAATTCAATTGCAAACTCCGAAGGATAAAGCATTATCGGTGTTTGCAGCTCGGGTGAGGGCTCAAAAGTTGAATCTATGTATGGCAAAGTTGTTGATTTGACTGATGTGGGCTCCTCAAAACTTGACATGCCCTTGTTTTGGAGAGGTTTTGGTTCTACAACGGGAGAAGTGTGCTTCTCTAGGAAGTTATCAAGGATTTTTCTCTGTTCCGTTGTAGATTTGCTTGAAAACGACCCTCCAGCGGCCCTGTCAAGGACTGGGGCAGCATCTTCATGTAGACCCGTAGAAAAGAGATGCAATTGCACGCTCTCGGGTAAAGACATGTTTGGGCTAGCGTGTAGTATCGTCAAATACCTGCCCAGGCTGCACCTATAGACTCCTCATCTTGCTCGAAATGGAGGATTTCCTTTGGTATAGAGGTGATACGGGATCTAGGGAAGAATGCAAGATAAAACTTGTTTTTAAGTTCTTCCCAATCCCCATTCACACTTTCTACGACATTAGCGTACCATTGTTTCGCCTCCCCATTGAGGGAAGACGAAAACAATTTCCACTTAATCGTTTCTTTTGTCATGCCTGGGATGCTTAGGCATGAGCAAATTTCCTCAAGATCTAGCAAGTGGTTAAAAGAATCTTCATTATGAAAACCAGAGAAGTGTAGTGCCCGAGCTATGGATTTTAAATAAGGGAGGAGTCCATCATTGGATGAAAGTTTTGGAGAAGGTTTTGGCTCGACGAACTCCCCCTTTGAAGCGGACGGATTTTGAATTGGAGTGGTTGGCTTCATGATAGAAAAGGTAAAAAGAAAATATTTTTTGGTTTTTATAAAAAGGGATACAGATACGAGGATGAACTAGGTTCGAAGAAAATAGCAACCGTTCCCCGGCAACGGCGCCAGAAATGCTTGTTGACACTTACTAACGTCGTTACTAAGAATGGACCTTATGATCCATCCCCGGCAACGGCGCCAGAAATGCTTGTTGGTATTTCTTAGCGTAAGCAGAAGAATCCGCAAGCGCACGGAAGTACCGCTGTAGCACTTCACCCGGTGGTATTCAGGGTATCGTATTTCCACGAGGAACGGAGGTATTTCTTCTATCTAGTTCGTCCAAGGACAACACAAGGGTAGAGAAAGAGAGGGGAATAGAGACGGATCGCTAAAGCTTTACTGTCTAAAGATAGATAAACGTTACTTCTACTTGTTCACTTCGGGCACCGGCTTATACCTGGTCTGCCAGGTAACTCCGGCCTTTGTGTAGCTCTACGCCGTAACCGAACGTGGGGAAAACTAAGGGCAAACAGGGCTGTCACCACCTGCCGCCGATCCCTCACCCGTGGATTACGAGGCACACGAAGGTGAACCCTAGCCTAGACACCACGTCTACGCTATTGATCACTACTCTAGCATTGCGCAGGAACCCCTCCAAATGATTCAGAGGTTCCTCTACTAGAGTATCCGCTACGAGAACGGACGACGAACCCGCAAATAAGAAGAGATAAAGCTTACCTAATCAAAAGAACAATAATACTGTAGAAACCACGAACACTTACTATGTATGGATCCCGATGTGGGTACAAGGTAAGGGCTCGTCGAGGTACAAGCTCGG
The DNA here is from genome assembly GCA_009763385.1 of Coix lacryma-jobi var. lacryma-jobi. Taxonomy (NCBI): domain Eukaryota; kingdom Viridiplantae; phylum Streptophyta; class Magnoliopsida; order Poales; family Poaceae; genus Coix; species Coix lacryma-jobi. The sequence goes on along the minus strand of CM019830.1, from coordinate 118,254,090 downwards.
GGAGAGACCGACAAGCCCGGTACTTCCCCGCTCTCTTCCCTCACATCTCACTCTCCAACTCTAGAAAGCTACTAGGGCATGGCCCTAAGGAGTGGGGATCTACTCAAGAGAGAGGTGCTCTTCTATTCCTTTTGTGTGTTGTTGTCTTGGCCTCCCCTCCTCCTCTCCTTATATAGGTGCTTTAGGTCGGTTTAGGAGGGACTTCGCTGCAAAATTCACCCAGAACCGCCTTAGGGAGGAGTTAATGCACCGCCTCAACAAAATTGGGCTGAAACCGACGTTCTGGGGGCCCCACTGGTGGGCCCAAATAGGGTCGGCCTTTCTGGGGTGCGTCCGTCTTGGTCTTAGCTTTCCGAAATGGCCTGAAGTTTGCGATTTGGACTTCGGATGCATCCTGGGCCTCCATTTTACTAAAGTAGTGTCATGCAGCCCATGGCAGATTGGGATTCAGTTTTGGGCCTCCACTACTTGGGTTCTCTGTTGGGTATTTTGGCCTGTGTCTGAGGCCTAGATTGCATGGTAGGTGGGCCACTTGGTATTTGTGTTGCATAATGATATTTTATGCATTATTTTCCTTGCCTTTATGTGCATTTCCATCGATGTATGCCTGTAAGCGAATAATCACCAAAACTCGTGGAATGCATTAGTGTAAAGCCCTATTCACTAGTCTTGGGAATATTTTTATATATTTTTATAATGAAGTTGGTGGTATAAAATATGAGTTAAGGACCACCAACAGATGGCTTGGCCGGAGATGGCCGGTTCACGTGAAAGTCACGGTGGCGGCCATGGCGAGAACCCGAAGATAGCACTCGACGTTCTGCCGGCTAGAGAGGAAAAGAGGGGGAACCAACCCTAGCAGGTGGAAGAGGAGGTCAAGGCGGAGAGGATGGCGGGAGGAATCGGGCGGCGGTGCGGTGAGTAGCGAGTAATCGCTCGCCGGAGTTCGGCGGCAAATGGCGGTTTGGGCGAACTGGAGAAGATGGTGGAGTGGAGCGAGGGAGAGAGTGAGCGATGAAATGCTCTTCTGGCTTGGGAGCGCGAGGCGGAGCGAAGGCAATAGGAACGAAGGTCTGGGTGCGTTGCACCTAGCCAGTTCCCGTCGGGGAGGAGCTCCCGACCGGGCGCGGCGGCGTCAGGCATCGTGCGCCACGCGGCGAGCGAGCACCGGGCGCCAGGGCGACGTGGCGAGTTTGGCGCAAACCACGGGCGGCGATGACGGTGGTTTGGCCGGTCGGCGAGGCGGTCTCGCGGCGGCGGGCGGTTTCTGCCGGCGCGGAGGGAGCGGCGTGCGCGCGAGGAAGAAGAGAGGCCGACAGGCCGGGCCCACTAGGGTTTAAACTAATGAAGTTTGGTTTAAAACTTTGATGCTCCATAACTTCCAAACTAAGCCGAATTAGGAGAAGGTCCTAAAAGCAAAGTTGCTTAGAATTTTGTAAGGAACAAATCATCTTTAAGGCTCAAGTCCAAATTCTGCTTAGAAAAAGAAATTTACTTCTAATCCATTTTTCTAATGCAAGAAATCACATTTTAAAAACTTTTTCTGAGAAAGTGCTTTTGAGCAAAGTTGTTTCTTTCATCAAGATATACAACTTTGTTTTAAGGCACTAAGCTAGAAACAGAAGGCAAAATAAGGTTACACTAGAGACTATGCAAGGACTTAAGCACTTATTCAAACATATGCATATGAAATGATGAGATGCTATGCTTATGCCATGACAAATTATGCAGTTTATGGAATGCTTAACACCTAGGGTGTTACAGCCCTCCCCTCCTTAAAAGAAATCTCGTCCCGAGATTTGGATTACGAACCATTTCTTATAAAAGTGCGGATACACCTCCCTTAGATAGTTGTCCGTCTCCCAAGTAGCATCCCGATCATCTTGCTCACTCCATGATACTTTATATTGCCTTACTATTCTTCCGCGAGTTGCTCTTTCTTTCTCATCGAGCACTCGATATGGTGTAGCTAAGTAGGTGAGATCGGATTGCAACTTGATACGGGCTGGTTGTACCTCTTCTTCTGGTACTCGAAGACATTTCTTCAACTGCGAGACATGAAATACTGGGAAAATAGCCTTCAGATGCTCTGGCAATTGCAGTTGATAAGCCACTTCTCCCTTCTTTTTCACAATTCTGTAAGGTACCACGAACCTTGGTGCTAACTTCCTTTTGACCCCAAAGCGTTTCACACCTTTCATCGGCGAAACCTTCAGATAAACATAGTCACCTTCATCAAACTCAAGTGGTTTCCTCCGTTTATCGGCATAACTTTTCTGTCGGGACTGTGCGGCTGCGATATGTTGCTGAATCATTCTGACTTGTTCTTCTGCTTCCTTGACAAAGTCAATTCCATAGTATCGACGTTCTCCTGGTTCTACCCAGTTTATCGGTGATCTGCATCTTCTACCATACAGAGCTTCAAAAGGCGCCATCTGAATACTTTCTTGATAGCTATTGTTGTAAGCAAATTCTGCTAAAGGTAACCATTTTTCCCAAGAACCTTTTGCCGATATAACACAGGCTCTTAACATATCTTCTAAGACTTGATTTACTTTTTCTGTTTGCCCTGATGTTTGCGGATGATAGGCTGAGCTTCGGACTAAATCCATGCCTAACTCCTTCAGCAACTTTTCCCAAAATGGTGCAGTAAACTGTGGTCCTCGATCAGAGACTATAACTTTCGGTACACCATGAAGTCGAACAATCTGACTTACGTAGATTTCAGCATAATCTGGTGCTTTGTAGCTGGTCTTGACCGGAATAAAATGCGCGGTTTTAGTGAGACGATCCACGATTACCCAAATTGAATCGTTACCCTTCTGAGTCGTGGGTAAACCAACGATAAAATCCATACTCACTTCTTCCCACTTCCATTCAGGTATAGCTAATGGCTGATACATCTTCGCACTTCCAGGATGAATAGATAATATGGACAAATGCGCTTCATCCATGATCCAATTTCTGAGTTCTCTATCCTTAGGCACCACTAATCGCTGGTTAAACCATAGAACTCCATTTTCATCCACCCGAAAATGCTTATCGGCTTCCTTATCAACCTTGAGCCTTTCCTTGATATGATAGATTCCCTTATCACTTTTCTGTCCTCCTATGATTTGATCAACCAACACACTGCGTAACTCCAAATTATGTAGTACTGCGGAATGTGTTAAGCTGAACTCATCTTCTGGTAGAAGCTTCATAGCATTACAATGTGATTTCTGACTCAGAGCATCGGCCACCACATTTGCCTTGCCAGGATGATAGTGAATCTGAAGATTGTAATCTTTTATCAATTCAAGCCATCTTCTTTGCCTCATGTTTAATTCTGCCTGGGTGAAGATATACTTGAGACTCTTGTGATCTGTATACATATTACAAACATTTCCATGCAAATAGTGCCTCCAAATCTTCAAAGCATGCACGACGGCAACCAATTCCAAATCATGTGTTGGGTAATTTACTTCATGCTTTCGTAATTGCCGAGAAGCATAAGCAATTACTCTGCCTTCTTGCATGAGAACACATCCTAAGCCAACCTTCGACGCATCACAGAAGACATCAAAGGGCTTCTCGATATCTGGTTGAGCTAAAACAGGAGCAGTGGTCAACAGTTTCCGCAAGGCACGGAAAGCAGTTTCACACTCCTCTGTCCATTCAAACTTCTGATTCTTTTGCAGCAAACTTGTCATTGGCTTTGCAATCTTGGAGAAGTCGGGAATAAATCGACGATAATACCCTGCTAAGCCCAAGAAACTTCGAATTTCACCAACTGAAGTAGGAGCTTTCCAGTCCATGACTTCCTGTACTTTACTAGGATCAACTGAGATTCCTTTTTCCGACAAAATATGACCAAGAAAGTGTACTTTCTTCATCCAAAACTCGCACTTGCTGAATTTAGCATAGAGCTTGTGTTCCCTGAGTCTAGATAAGACAACCCTCAAATGTTCTGCATGATCTTCTGCATTTTCCGAGTAAACCAGAATATCGTCAATGAACACTACCACAAACTTGTCCAATTCTGGCATGAACACGGAGTTCATCAAACTCATGAAGTATGCTGGAGCATTTGTTAATCCAAAGGACATGACAAGATACTCATATAAGCCGTATCTGGTTGAGAAAGCAGTCTTTGGGATATCCTGCGGTCGGATTCGAATCTGATGATAACCTGACCTCAAATCAATCTTGGAGAACACCTTGGCTCTTGATAGCTGATCAAAAAGGATATCCATTCTAGGTAGCGGATACTTATTCTTAACAGTCACAGCATTGAGTGGACGATAATCCACACACATGTGTGAAGACTTATCCTTCTTCTTGACAAACAGAGCTGGGCAACCCCATTCTGACACACTAGGCTGAATGAACCCCTTATTCAAGAGTTCCTTGATTTGGGTCTTGAGTTCTGCCAAGTCATTGGGTGGCATTCGATACGGTCTCCTAGAGATTGGTGTAGTTCCTGGTAACAACTCTATTGCAAACTCCACCGCTCTCTTGGGTGGTAACCCTGGTAACTCATCTGGGAAAACATCCGGAAAATCCCTGACAACTGGAATTTTGGAGAGGTCTTCTATAGCAAGAGTGCAAGATAGGTCAACAAAATCGGCACCTCGAGGCAGAGATACACGAAGTTTGTTACCTGTCCGACTATCAGATAAGGTAAGAGTTCTGTTTGCAGTGTCTAACACTGCATTCCACATAGTCATCCAACTCATTCCTAAGACTACATCCATACTTAGTCCTGGCAAAACCACTAAGTTGGCTCTAAATTTATGCCCTCCAATATCGATGGTCACATTACACACCATCTGTCTAGATAACACGCTACTCCCCACGGAGTTCACGCGAAACCCATAATCCATTTCAGACATTTCTTGGTTATGCTTTTGTGCAAATGCCTTGCTCATGAAAGAATGCGATGATCCAATATCAAATAAAACAACTGCAGGATGATGGTTCACGAGACACATACCAGCAGTCACGGGCTCTCCTGCACGAGCTTCTTCAGCAGTCATGTTATGCAGACGCACTGGGTAATTAGTCTGCTGCTTCTTCGGATGTGGACAATATCTTGCAAAGTGCCCTTCTTGATTGCAATTGAAGCACGGCCCACGAACTAGCGGCTTGCTCCCAGTTGAACTGTCTTGGCCTGCTCGAGCTTGATTGGCTGCTATCTTGTATGGTCGTTGACCACGCTGAGCTTGTTGCTGCCCCTTCTTCTGAGGCGGCCTGAAGCGAGCCCCAGGTGCTGGTGGTCGGTATTGAGAACGCCGGGCTGGTGGTCCTCTAGGCTGAGATGGTCCAGATTCCAGGGTCCTCTTTCTGTCCTTACCTGTCGCATGTTTGTTGTTGTGATTCTCCTGAATCAGGCAATCACTGATGAAGTCATTGAACACTGTGCGAGACGAAGTACCCACTGATTTCCCCATCTTGGTATTCAGCCCTCTCTTGAAGCTAGCTATCTTCTTAGCATCGGTATCAACAAAGTCTGGTGCATAACGAGATAAGGAGTTGAACAAATGATGATACTCGGTCACAGATCGAGTTCCTTGTGTCAAGCTCATAAACTCAGCCAACTTCATTTGAGTCAAGCCTGGCGGAATGTAGTGCCCACGAACAGCGTCAGTGAACACTCTCCAGGTGATGGGAACATTGGTAGGGTAGGTGGTACGGTGATGACCCCACCAAATCCCGGCTGGTCCTTGTAGCTGATGTGCAGCATATTCTGCCTTTAATTCCTCTGTAAGCCTGAGCAGCCGAAACTTCTGCTCCAACGTATGCAACCACTCTTCTGCTTCTAGGGGTTCTGTAGCTTCCTTGAAAACCGGTGGTTTGGTATCCAGAAAATCCTTGAACGAGCTGTAATGATTCCGCTCAAGGCGGTGGTTGCCATGTGCCAAATTCTCCCGCAGAAGTGCCTCAATGTTGCGTTGACTCCCCAGAAATTGAGCAAAGAGTTGCTCTGCCGTGGGTGGTGGAGGAGGTGGTGGATTGCGGTTCTCCCTGCTATCATCATTACCACCACTACCACCCGCTCCACTGCGAGTCATCGTCATCTGCATGTAGTGATAGCAATATTTATTAAATGACGTTGCCATTATTGCGGAGAACAATAAATCATACCAACGGAAATTATTCGGAAAAAACGAATTCGCCAAACAATTGCAGAGGCATAATAAATTTTGATCCACATTGCTTCATCACATGATAAAAAGCGCTCATCACATAACACCCAAAGGTCAACATAACATCCACAGGTGCCCATACATACAGGACTTTCAAAGGTTTTGCGCCACACGCGCACAGGTCCATCACACAACCTTACATCCACATGATAACCCCAAAAGATCAGCGCTAGGACATGAGACAAGATCACTACGCGCTAACACTAACTAGTCTACTCCCTAATGGCACCATCGTCATCATCGTCGTTGTCATCATCATCACTCGAGATGTTCGAAGAACCACTGGACGAAGCATGAGAATCCGGGTCCTCCTGAGGAAGGATAGGGTTCCTCTCATTCTCACGGTGATGAATCTCCTCATGCAGGCGGTCATTGTAGTCCTGGAGATGATGAAGTTGTAGCTCCAAATCTCCCACCTGTAGCCTAAGAAGCCTGTTCTGCTCCGTCGCGCGCATACCCTCGAGACAAACACCACGTAGCGACTCCTCGGTCTCGGCCATGATGGTGGATAAGAAGGTCGTCATCCCCTGCTGGTCACTCAGCTGCTGTGCCATCTCCTGCTCTCTCTGACGAGCCTGGTCTCTCTCAACGGTCATGTGGGCTAGCTGGGTGGTGAGAAGGTCGATCTCTGTAGCATGCTCTTCCTGCCTCTCGTGATGTGAAGCTATCTCCCTGCTGAGGATGTGGTCCAGGTGGTCGTAGCTACGTGACAAACGCCCATAGGTAGCCATGAGTGCGGCCATAGCACTCCCAGCTGGTCCTGCGCAGTGCTCGCGCTCCGAAGAACTGGCCTCCAACATGGTGGCACGTGGCTGACGCCACACCGACTGGTACGGATCTGCTGTGGGGAAGACACCAGCTGCAGCTTGGGCAACTACCTCCGGATGATCCTCCATGGTATCCCGAAGAACAGTGTAAGCAACCTGGTTGGCTCCATCCCATGGAGTCCTGCCCTGAAGAGCGAACACCCTACGGCACCACTCATGATCCTGTGGATCACGGCTGGGCACGTCCACCTCAACTGTGTACATGTAGCGATCCTCTGAAAACTGAACTCGATGCCACTCATATTGCGGCTCTTGGCCCTCCTGGTATCCGACTAAGTGCAGTACCCTCCACAAAAGAGTAGGCATGCCGAACTCCTCCAGAAAATCCTCAGACCCCTCGGCTGTCCAGGGTCCCAGCATATAATTGGGCCTCCTGCCTCCGGTCGACTTACGGGCGGTACGCTTGGTGCGGGCCATCTGAAAGAAGTTTATCCACATAGTTTTTAATTAGTTGAGAACAACTTTTATTTAAGGAAACGGGACGGATAACATAAGGAAGGAAGTAAGATTAATGCAAAATTATATGATCATGATGCATGAGCGTAACATACGTCCTCACTGCCTAACAATCTATCGGCTAGACGTGGCATACAACGTTCACTCATAGCGTTAACTAGCGTACTACACGTTCGCAAGTTAGCGTACCTGCAGAAAATTCATTTCAGCCCTGCCCACAATATGAATATCATGCATTGCTGAAAATTAAATCTAATACTGGCTTAGGTGCACACCCAGTATACACGTAAGCAGTATATGCACCCATCAGAAAAGTATTACTCCCACAATTAATACTTTCACATATACTTGTGTGCAACAGGTATACATGTCAGCATCATTCAAGCACTCCCCTAGATTGGCGGTTGTCCAATCATGCTCTCACAACTCACTTATTACCTTGGCGTAGAGGCAATTGATCCATACATTACTATTCCAAAGAATAGCACCCATACAATTTCACCCTTGCCGTATGGACGATAGAAATAACAGAATTTAAATATGATGCACAACCCCCAAGTTAGTACTTAAATAGCCACCTAGAAACCTACTGGGCATAAGGACTTGATCACTGGCACACCTTAGCTTAAATTCTTAAGATTTTCCAAATCCTAATATAACCATAAGTTGGCAAATACAGCTTTATTCTTTGCAAAATACTATTTTTAAAAAAATGCACCTATGAACAGTAACACTGAACTATGCTCCGATGCCAGCTGTGACAGAACCGACCAATTTGCACCAGATTAAGCACTGAAACCTCCGCTTAACGCAAAGATCCTCAAGTACTTAAGCTCGTACAAACCCGGTAGTCTGGAAATCTCAAAGGATTTCAAATCATTCAACAACAGCCAGCCAAGATCGTACTGGTTCAGTGAACATGCTCACAGATTACATCACAGTTGCACATGGTTTAAATTACATCGGAGTACGAAATAATATTACAAACCATAGTTTAATAGAAGTAGCGGAAGCAACATAGTCTTTAAACCTAAGTTTTTGGATTGTTCAAATACGGTGCCATTAGTTGATCAGGTCCACAAAAGCAACAGATGAGATAAGTGGCGACCATGCCCTTGGTCTAGTCATCTCCCGTCACCGGGTACAAGCAATTCTCACAGTAGCCATAAAAGCATTGGCCATCTGCAACAACAAGGGAATAAAACCCTGAGTACAAGAAGGTACTCAGCTAGACTTACCCGACAAACTAGAAATAATGAGACACCAAGGATCATGCAAGGCTGTATCTGGGGTTGGCCATACAATGACTCCTTTGCATAAAAACATTTTCATTATTAAATAATCAACACTAGAGTATTAGCAGTCAATTTTATATAATCAACCTGATTACTAGATTTGCACCTGATCTAGAGCAATCACTTGGCTAATTAATCAAGCAAGAGTGACTATTTCATCAATAGCCTTTCATATTCAACATCATAACCATCTTTAGTTCCATAAGTTCTACGGGTGATGATCTACAGTCAACTGCTCACTGTCCAGGAGCGATGGTGATTATAATCGATTCGTACCAGCTGGGGATAAAATGTCTCACACTCGCCCGGCACATTCCGGCTACGGCAGTCGTAAGCTACCAGTCAGGAGATTCCAGAACACAACGCGCGGGACGGCCATGGGCCCTTCTACACCGGGGGTTATCTCAGTGCCAGGTAGCTCAATCTATAACTGCCCACGGTCATGCCAGGTCGATCAGGCCCTGCCTGCCCTCGGACCATGCCAGGTCGATCAGAATAGTTGCCCACGGTACAGCTGAGGCCCTGGGTGTTAGGCGTCAACATCTCCATCACCGGCTCGAATAACCTTACTCGGCTTCGCGGGAGGTACTCAGACCTACTCCGTTAAGTGATCGACGCGTTCAATTTGACTGAAGGGACATTCCCGAACGGGTCTTATGCGACACAGACGGGAGCCTACTAGCACACAGAACCCTTGTCCTGCTGCTCTTACATCCCGCCTCCGTCTCAGATTAATTATCACATGGTTATCTTCATGATAGCATAGGCTAAACATGATCAGTATCCACCTAATGCGGGAGACAGGGAATCACCCGACTTTTACCGATCTAAGCAGGGCTAAGCATATAACGAGCCTAGACCTAAACAAGGATATCAAGATATATTGCAGGTGGACAAGGATAAATAATAATGCATCAACGGTAGCAATCAATTCCTATAACCTAATGCAACATCCATCATCAGGTTAATTATAAAGCATTTGCAAACCGTAGGAGTTAGAATGCTCCGGGGCTTGCCTCTCTCAAAGTCTGACGGGCGGTGGTCGCGGCACTCTGGTAGCTCGTCGGCGTCTGTCCCTCCGGCTTCCTCTGTCAGGTTCTCCTCCGGACTGGGCTCTTCCAGTGTCGACTGGGTCTGGATCTCCTCCGCTGATCCTGTATGATGCATAATGTGCATGAATAGGATGAATGCACATAGAATGCATATGTGATGCACATGATCAACAGCAATCAGGAGATAAGCACATGTCATCTACTGCATTCTCTTCAACAAGGTAGTCAACATCATCCCAACTATTTAACCTATCATAATCAACTTGTCACCACATCAAAGTTTATTTAATGAGTTTATTACCTTCTAATTACTCACTGAAATAAATCTATTTAAACATGATTAAAACAGCACCCCAACCTAGACAGCTTCAGAAAAATCTACAGAAATTACTGGAAGTTAACAACACTCAAACTAGCTCTCTGTCAAATTTTCAACTCATTTGGATTTAAACTCTATCCCCTATGAAAAAGACAAATTCTACCATGAAAAGCTGCTTTGAACTACACATTATTTTAAAAAGTGTCAAACAACAAATTTCATAATTTTCTCCTGAACTTCTTAGCAGAAGAGCAGACAGCAAAAATTGTCAAGTTCATATCCCTCATATTTAAATTACTACAAAATTCACAAGAAAACAGCATTTAACCATTTTAAAAGCTACTGCTAAATAATTCACAGAGCAACCTTACATTATATTTTTCCCTGAAACTAAATATCCATACAAACCTAACAACACTGAAATCACATTTTTCTGACTTATACATAATTAGTTATGTATTTTCCAAGTTACAGCAATTTCCCAATTTAAATTAATCTGCACATAAAAATATCACCAAAAATGCATTTAACATTTTTCACAGATAGATCTAATCATGCTTAACACAACAAAAATTTGTTTCACAGGATTTGGACTTAAAATGAGCCTTGTAGGAATTTTTGAAGTCTTTACCTAAATTCTGCAAAAACTTATTTTAAAAGAAAACTTAACCTAAAACGCTACGGACACCCAACTTGACTCAGCCGAGGCTCGAGGCAAACGCTCGGCACACCCGGCTTTCCCAGGCCTACTGTACCCAGATTTCCTTTTTTCTCTCTCACACTCTCTCTTTGTCTCTGTCGGCGAGGCCCACTGGTCAGGCGACCAAGTTACTAGGCGAGGCTAGGCTCGGCAGTCAACGGCGGACTTTGGCGCCGTTGTCGTTGACTGGCCCTAGCTCATCGGCGGCGAAGCTTCCGGTGACGCCGAGACTACTACTGGACGCGGGTTTGCGAGACGAACACGACTGACTGACTTGCTGAGCCAGAGGGATACCGGAGCAAGCTCGACGGCAGCCATGGCGGAGCGGCGGCTCTGCGACGCGACGACGAAGCTCTTCCCGGCGAGCTTGAGGCTCGGCGAGACTAATACTAGCCCAAGCAAGTCCTAAGCGACCTATTGGAGCAACTTTCGGGCCTCGGCATCCTCGGCATTGCCCGGAGCGATGCACGGCGGCGGTCCACGGCGGACATGGCGGCGACACAGCTCGGTTCCGGCTGAAACATGGCGAAAGAGTGGTCTCCATCGAAACCTAGGCAACTACAGCGGTAGAGAAGACTAGAACAGGGCTTGGTTTGGGATGGCTTGGCCGGAGATGGCCGGTTCACGTGAAAGTCACGGTGGCGGCCATGGCGAGAACCCGAGGATAGCACTCGACGTTCTGCCGGCTACAGAGGAAAAGAGGGGGAACCAACCCTGGCAGGTGGAAGAGGAGGTCAAGGCGGAGAGGATGGCGGGAGGAATCGGGCGGCGGTGCGGTGAGTAGCGAGTAATCGCTCGCCGGAGTTCGACGGCAAATGGCGGTTTGGGCAAACAGGAGAAGATGGTGGAGTGGAGCGAGGGAGAGAGTGAGCGATGAAATGCTCTTCTGGCTTGCGAGCGCGAGGCGGAGCGAAGGCAATAGGAACGAAGGGCTGGGTGCGTTGCACCTGGCCAGTTCCCGTCGGGGAGGAGCTCCCGACCGGGCGCGGCGGCGTCAGGCATCGTGCGCCACGCGGCGAGCGAGCACCGGGCGCCAGGGCGACGTGGCGAGTTTGGCGCAAACCACGGGCGGCGATGACGGTGGTTTGGCCGGCCGGCGAGGCGGTCTCGCGGCGACGGGCGGTTTCTGCCGGCGCGGAGGGAGCGGCGTGCGCACGAGGAAGAAGAGAGGCCGACAGGCCGGGCCCACTAGGGTTTAAACTAATGAAGTTTGGTTTAAAAGTTTGATGCTCCATAACTTCCAAACTAAGCCGAATTAGGAGAAAGTCCTAAAAGCAAAGTTGCTTAGAATTTTATAAGGAACAAATCATCTTTAAGGCTCAAGTCCAAATTCTGCTTAGAAAAAGAAATTTACTTCTAATCCATTTTTCTAATGCAAGAAATCACATTTTAAAAACTTTTTCTGAGAAAGTGCTTTTGAGCAAAGTTGTTTCTTTCATCAAGATATACAACTTTGTTTTAAGGCACTAAGCCAGAAACAGAAGGCAAAACAAGGTTACACTAGAGACTATGCAAGGACTTAAGCACTTATTCAAACATATGCATATGAAATGATGAGATGCTATGCTTATGCCATGACAAATTATGCAGTTTAAGGAATGCTTAACACCTAGGGTGTTACATGTCACATGCTTGCCTAAATAACCATTCCATGAATAACATTGATAAAATCTGCTTGAACAAGTTGAAACCTGAATAAAATTTGAAATATGTCATGCAAATGCTTTTGTTATGGTTTGAATGACTAGTCTTATCTAAGTTGTAGCTTTTGTGGGTTGCACATGCTTTAACTGAAATCATGCTTAGTGAGTAAAGTTAGTAAGAAATGGAGTAATTCTTTAAACTTGTTAAGGTGAAATTAGGACCTAATCTGGAGGATTTCTTTTAAAAATTATGAAAACCTTGCTAAAAGTTCCTCCTAGATATTATCCCATCCCACCACCAGCCAAATATTTGTTAGTCATTAGTCAAAACCACAAAGAGCTTTGTTTGTGTTGAGCTTTGTTAGACCTCATAGATCTTAGTAGAGAAGCTTATCATATGTTTTGAATCAAGATTCACGCACACCCACCATAATTTGCCTACTTTCCACTTTGGAAGTTTGCAACCACCAAATAAATTGCTTATTCTCTACACCGAAGATATGCAATACCCTGCCAAACATCCCATTGCTAGCCTTATGCTATTCCTACACTGGGAATAAGCATTTCTCTCCCTTTCTCTACTCATTTCAAAAATCCTTTTCCTATAGATAATCTGGGGAAATCTAGAGCTAAAAGAGAGAGAGAGAGAAAAATGAGCAAAGTAGCTCAAGAAAGGACTATGTCCTGAAGAAAAAAAAAAGTGAGCAAAGTAGCTCAAAAGAGGACTATGTGCTAAGAAAATGTGAGGACACATCTTTTGTCTACTCACTATGTATCCAAAAAAAAGAGAGAGAATTATCATCAGCTCTAGACCCCAGAAATTAACTAGGAAGGATTATGAAACATCTCTCTATACAATTGCACATAACCACACATGCACATCTTGATCAATTTTTATGATTTGTTGCTCCTTATCATCTGAGTGTCTAGCTTAGCAATAAACATCAGGCAATTTGCTCATGGTTCTTAGCCTACCTATAACTCCACATATCATTCCTTAGAAATAGGAGAGGCTACATTTTGGCCTAAGTGAGGATTTAAACACCATTGAGTGATTGAGTGAATCTTGGAGGACTTAAGCAAGTTGTTTTCTTTTGAAAACCTTGAAAAACCTCTAGACAGAATCCTAGTCAAACCTAAGCAAGATAAAAGTTTCCTATCTACTGCTTTATTTCACTCTTGCATGTTTGAAGTGAAAAGCTATAAGCCCCACATTGCTATGATTAATGATATATGCTAAGTTATTTCTCACTATACAATATGCACTTGCAGACATCTTAAGTTACTATTCATTTCATGCTCAATGCTTAAACCGCATTGTTGCTCGAGGACGAGCAACAGGTTAGCTTGGGGGAGCTTGTTGATGGTCCTTAAACACCTATTTTACCATCAACATTTGACCCTAAAGTCCACCAAAAAGGCTTGAAATGTAGTCAAATAGGTTTCAAACTAACCAAATTCCACATGTCCATAGAATTTTATTTGAATGCAGGATTTGAACCAAATTTGGACATATGGACCCACTAGAGGCCAAGCCCACTCAGCAGGTCCCAAATGGGCCTAAGGGGGGTGGCGCCCGCCACCCCTAGGTGGCGCCCGCCAGCTCTAAGTGGCGCCCGCCACTTGGTTGGCCCAAGCTTCACTCCCTGCCACGTCACCGATCCGTTTGACCTCCCCAAGGCTAAATCTTGGCACTTGGTCACCAGGTCAGTGGCATCGGACGGCTCAGGATAAAGTGGCATGTATCAAGGCTGAATGGCGGTTGCTAGGACATGCAACCGACCTCCAAACCACCTTGGACAACCACCTGGATGTCGTTGAAGCCAAGGTGGTGCATCCAACGGTGAGGGAGGTGGCGGCTGCCACCTAGGGCTGCCGCCCGCCACTAGGGTTAGCCCTAGGTCGGCTGGCTGCCCCCTATAAGTACCCCCTCACTCCTCAAGACTATAAATACCCCCCTGAGGCATCAATACCATCACACATTACCATGCCAGATCAACACACAAGCAAGAGAAGCAAGTGAGAGTTAGGTTAGAAGCTCAGAGAGCTTAGGCAAGTAGGTAGCTAGTAGAGCAAGGCATCTTCGCCCTCGCGGTAGCGCTGCTGAAGGGTTAGCTCAAGAGTAGAGGCGTGCAAGTGATCGGTTCTGGAGCTGGGAAGAGTCTTCCTTCATCTCCAGTTCAGGTTTTGCTCTTGTTACTCAAGCACTTACTATATTCTAGTTCATCATTTCAAGTATTACTTTATTCTACTTATCAGTATTGAGTGGTATACTTGATTGCTTGCTTGAGTGCCTAGGTATCCTACAGATCAATTCACTTAGCCATAGTAGTTAATCTCTAGTGAGCTTAGTGTTTGATCTTTGCCAATAGGTTGCTTAGTTAGTTTAGTGTTTATCTTATTAAGTTAAGTATTTGCTCTGACGTCCGCAAGGGTGTCTCTATTCAAAGCTAGGGTAGAGATAGTTAGAATATATTTAAGCGTGGTGCTTAGTTGTAGACTTACCTTCAGATACGGCTGGACCCCCGGATAGCTGTGGTAGCAAGCAGGTGGTGACAGCCCTGTGCGCCTTGAATTCCACCACGTAGTTGGCCCAGTTTAACAGTAAGGCTCGTTGTGCTAGCGTTCAACCTAAGTAAGTGGTAAATGCTAGTACGCCTCGATACTTGACAAGATAAGAATAAAACTTTACTCAACTTAGTTGCTTTATTGTCTTTTGCCTGCCTTGCTTCGTAACTATCTTGCTTCGCAGTTATCTTGCTCTGTGGTTATCTAGGACTAGTTAGTAGTTATCTAGGATTAGTTATCAGTAGCTAGTAGTTATTAGTTAGTTATCCTTAGTTATCCTATTCTATCTATCTAGTTATCCACCTTACCTTAGCCATCCATTTCATCCTTACCTATCCATCCATATATTCTTTCTAGCCTCTCATCTCCCCTTTTTCCTTTTTCTTATTTCTTCAACTCTCATCCCATCCTTGACTCAACTCATACATCACCCTAGCCTTCCCTTGGGATCAAATAAATCGACACCTGGTACTCCCAGGCGAAGTGCTACTACGATAGTTCTGTGCGCTTGCAGAATCTCCTCCTGGTAGATTGCATTCTCGCTAGCTAGCTCCTACTAGTGTCGGGACTGACAACCCCGCTTGGCATTAGTAGATAGCTACTTTAGTTACCCTATCCTAGGTGTAGCTAAGAACTACCAACAAGGGCTGGATTCAAGAATGGAGGATGATAAATGTAATGGAATTACCTCACTGTCAGAAGCAAAGTCGGATTGTAAGTCTTGGCATAGGGGGTGAACTGGTGCATTGAAAAGATGGGCGTGCCATTCCTCCCACCAGGAAGTGAAGAAGGGATGAGCAATGTCTAATATCCCAAATGGAGATGGTTCATATGTTGGCAGCTCCCATCCTAGTTCAAAGACTTTCTTGGCCACTATCCCCTCTGCGATTACTTCTTTAGGCCTTATTACTGTTGAGAAGAAAAGTCTTGGGGGCAATTGACCACACCCTAATTGTCTGGCCACCACGTTTGGATAATAGAATTCATAGGTCTGCACTAATCTTCCGTGGTGAAATTCGGCTGGCAAAATACAGGGTTTGATGAAAGAATTGAAGATGTCAATGGATGTTTTGTCTGCACAGCCGGATTCATAGTTAAACTTGCAGGGAAGATTCAGATTTTTATTCTCTCTGTAAGGAAGCCAAAGTGCATTACCAAAGCCTTTGAAGAAAAGCTGGAAGAGATGGCCGATGTCCATGTCGATGTTAATAGATGATGCTGCTTCTCCATAAGTCTGACAGACTTTGACCTTTGTCGTACTGCCTTCAGCATAATTGATTGAGGGGAAGCTCAGATTGAAAAGGCTCACAGGAATTAACTAATGCATGTATAGTTGGAGCCACATCTGAACCAACCACCAGGGGCCATTCACACAGGAAATTTCTCTACCCATATGCATCTGGAGAGTGATCTGATGCATCATATGATAGACAGACCCCAAGAGATACTTGCCTAGTGGGATTTGAGTACCTACAGATAAGTCTTCGGCCATCACCATATGGTTCAAGGTGGGTTCATTGGATTTTCCACAGAAGATAAATCTACATAGCCACATATTCATGAAGGCTTTCAGCTCTTTATCAGAAATAGTGCCAGATGACTCCATATAAGTCTGAATGTATTTGGCCCATCCACATCCAGAACTGATGGCTCTTTGATTACTTTTGTTCTTGTATTTGTAAGGGTACACTGGTAGTGTCACATTCAGACCAGTCATCATGAATACATCAGTTAAGGTAATGGTCATCATACCATGGCCAAAGATGAAAGCATTAATGGCGTCAGACCAGAAGTGTGAAGCTGCTATGAGAAGAGAGTCGTTTCTAGGTATTTCTGATAAAGATAATTCTAGACAGTGGCTAATATCTTGGTTTTCCCAGTGACTGCTGTTTTTTTCGAACATCCTCCGATACCAATTTTGCCATCCGACGATTGGGGGGAACGGCCAGTTCTTGAAGGTGTTTGGCCATTGGTTCGGCGGAGTAATTCCAGATTTGAAGGGAATTCTTTGGGTCTCCTTCTCAATAATCTCCGTTGGATCGGGATTTCCCATTGGGCCAAGAAGATAGGAGTCAGGATTGGCGGCATAAGGAATCAGAATTTGGTCCTTGTATTCCTTCAGGAAATAATGAATTGAAGGAGAAAGTGAACCGAAAAGGGGACAAAAACTAGCAAGAAATTGCTGAGTATGTGAGGATAATGAAGTTTACCTCTGGGATCTTGTCTTGAGTCGCCATTGGGGGATTCGAAGTGGAGTCGAGTTGCACTGAGGTTTGAATTTCTTAAGCGGCGGCTACAGTACCGAAAAGTGGAAAACCTAAAAGAGGGAAAAGCTTGCAGGCAATTTCGAAATAAAATTGACTTCTTATCCCGAAATTGAGGGGGCATGTGTTAACACTAGAATTTCGCACGCGTAAGAAGATGACAAGAGGGCCCAGTTGGCAGTAAGGAAAGCATTCGACAGACATCCCAGTGGTCGGTTAATCTTCAGAGTTTCGGCAAGTGCCTATGCAGTCGGATATCTTGTGAAGCGGTAACTTCATTCGGGAAGTGAATATGGCAGGTAAAGCCGGCTCACACGAGAAGAAGCAAGATGGTAAGAACATCAAGAGAAAAATAGGAAAAAGGACTTATATCTTTCCAAGTTTTATCTTGTAAGTCGTAATCGTCTAGGACTCATATTTCGTCCAGGGTATAAATATAAGCCCTTGGCCATTGTAAAATTGTTCACAACCATATCAATACAAACCGGCCCCGTTCCACCTTCGAGTCCTTAGTCGTGTCGTAGAGTTCTTCAAGAGTAATCATCGATCCGTCGACCTCCGTAAGTCCCAGCAACTTTGTTATCATGTCTAGTATCATGCGGTGGATTTAGATATGATGCAAGTAGTCTTGCTTGTTTTCAATGGTCGTGCGGCGGACCCTTGTTAGCGATCAAGATGTCTTTGCTTATGCTTTGCTTATGGGTAGATACCGTGCGGCAGGCGTTTATTCATATGTTTAGCAGAAGCGAGATAGTTATCGGCTCTGTTAGATTTGGCAAATTTGATAGATTCATTAAGTTATCATGTGTTGCATTGTTTATTTAATTTTGTAACACTCTTTTGCCCAATCTAGATTGGTTTTTGTTCGGCCCCTGCTTCACAAGTTTGCTTGTGTCTCTTTAATCGCAAGATCATGATGGCCGAGTTAACTTTCAATCTAGATTGTTACATGTTGCGGGTTCATGCATTTCAACCACAATTAGGCTTTAGTAAAACTGGGTATCGTGCGGCAGATGCAGGTTTTAGTTTAGTTTAATCATGCTTGTTTGTATGTTCCTTCCTCATGGACCCCAACTCGGCTAGCTTGCCGATCTTGGTTAAGCTTACACGAGTAATAAGTTTTTATAGATCTGTTTGGATACATGCATGCTTTTAGCTTCTTATAATTAGATTGTATCACATGGTGGATTAATCTAATTATAAGGAGTGGTGTAGACTTAGTTTATGCTTGACGGGTTTTACGAAGACTAGACGTGCAGCAGACTAGTTGGAGTAACCTATGCATGTGTTGTTTGAATAGATTTATATTTACAAGTTGCCTGTTTACAATTCGCTACGTTTTGACGATGTTTGTTGTTTGTTTAAGCATGCTTTTTCCTCATACATGTATTCGGCAGTTGATATACTTACATGCTTTCTTTTCATATTAGCGGAATAACTCTATAAACATGCTTTGACAGACAACTTCTATAGCTGTGTGCTGTTGTGATTGGCTTTCAAAGCCGTACATATGGAACTGTCTGGTCTCATTCGGCATGTTCCAGTGGTATTCTCACAGTTTTATCCCTGGTTTTCGGGTCAAACCGACTGGCACGTCTCCGGATTCCAAACCGTTCGGGCACCCGATTGAAGCCAAGCTTTTTGACTTGTCGTGTGTTAGGCGCGGTGTGTCACGTTTTGCGCCAATAGTAAGCTAACGAGTATCCTTTGCAGGTAAGAGATAAAGGGCGCCGCGGCATGACAGAACCCGTGTTTGGATCCCCTACGCCAAGGAAAAACATGGCATTTGCCAAGGCCTTAGCCAACACAAAACCCCACAGTGAAGGGGGGCTGTACCTAAAGAATTTTCGCGACAGAAGGGCATCCAAACGACGCCGACCTCATGTTAAGCGACGCATTCGTCTTGATCACCAAGGATGTCGAGACTAGCCCGATCACAGGAAAAACGACGCTCCGCACCTCTCCTTCGATTGGAAGGACAAAGGGCACCTCGAATGGCCCTGTCAGAGTCACCTTCGGCTACGAACCCCGCGCTCAGCCACAAAGGGCCCCCAACCCAGGGACAAACATGGTCAGGGGCGCAGCAAAAGGCGCCAAACCATCTCAACCTCCAACACTAACCCGTGCTGGAATCAACCCGTACGAGAGCAGTGCCATTGCCAGGCGAAGCGCTATCACTTTAGCAAAGGAAGTGTACCATGCCAGTCTGCCTCCTCATCCGCACCACCGCAAGGACCAAGTATGGACCGGGCAATCCAAGCCACCTCACCTATAAAACTGGCGGTCTATAGGCTACACCCTCTGAGAGGTCTTTTCAGACCACTGACGCCGCAGTCGACCAGTCACCACGCCTTGCTGATAGCTCTGCATCACTAACTCCTCAAAAGGAGGACTCGGCAGTGATTCGATCCCAGCGAATCCTACAGCAATGCGACACCTACAAAAGGCACTACGGCGGCAGCCTCACGGGCTAAACAGGAATTCAACCCACCTAACCATTCGAGGCCTCAAGCTGTGGCCTCGGGGGTTGAATTCACTTTCCCCCTCGCCCAAGCCCACGTATTTAGGCCTCGGGCGAACTACGCCCTATCGAGGGTAGTATGATGCTCTTCACCTCGCACCCGATCGAAAGGGCTCGCAGGAAGGACGCCGAAGCTAGCAATGCCCTAAGCCGTGCGAGGCTAAGGGGCTCGACTACGCCCGACAACCCTCGATGAAAGAGGGTCGAACAAAGAGGGTCAAACCCACTTGGGGGCTACAAAAGCTCCCTTCTTTCCAAAAAAGGGTGTCGCTCGAAACAAACCAGGAAAAATCGCCTTGACCCGTTCCGAGGTGCGTCGAAGCCAATAAAAATCGGACCACCATTCCGAGGGCCCGAAAGGGTGGGACGAGACTGCCCCGGGCAGCAAGCCTCGTTCGCTCCAAAGCATTGAACAAGGCCTTGAATAGACACGACGCTTGCTAAAGCCTCGAGCCCAAATACCCAACAGGTCACCGTGAAAAGGATGCACGTGCGGAAAGACACCTCCGCTAAGACGAGGAGTACAACGCCAATAACTCACCCCGCAAAAAGAAGCTATGTTTCCTTTTCCCTAAGATTGCTTTTTCGTTTCAGTAATAAGGAGAAGACAACATTTAACGAAAACCCCATCATCTCGCCCACGTTCAGCGCACCTTTGCTCTCGAACCCAAGGAACAACGTCAGCAACCGTGCCCTCTGGGGAAAATGGTCGGGACTCGGAGCCAACGCCCCCGACGGCTAACGACACCGGTCTCCAGGTTGAACCAGAGCATGAGAAGCAGACCGAGTTCCCCGAGGTTAAAGCAAGTGGCTAAGCAAGCATGGGCGTAATGACGGGAGTATGCAGGCCTCTACCCCCGCATCCTTGTCCCTCAAGGCAACGTATGGTCACGCGAATAGGCTGAATGAAATCGCGAGGCGGAGATGTGGGTGTAGCGCTCGCATGATAACCTTTCTAACTAAAAAATCAAAGGGCACAAATAGCTCTAAAAAAGAACTACCCTATATCATGCTAATGCACCCCTTTTTTACAGGAACATGTCTTGGAGTGAGGAACACCGCGGCATGATGGATCGCGTTCTCAGGCCCCTACGCCACGGAACAGGATGGCACACGCCAAGGCAATGGCCATCAAGAAACCACGCAAAGCAGGGGGAAAGCCCCACCGGCAAAAGTTCCTAAGGCAAAAGGGCGCCTTTGCGACGCCGACCTAATGACCGGTGACCCCTCCGCCTCTAGATCCCGGGGTTTGCTAACCAGGTCACGTATCGTTACATGACAAGAGCCTTTTTGGGCAAAGCAAAAACCCTAGCCGCCCCAGGGGCCATTTTTGCAAGCGAACGCAAGAAGGGCTGAACCCTCGGGCCTCAGCGAATGGGCCCGGGGGGCGTCCAAAAGCAAAACGCACGAGTTCTAAAACATAATCGGCCTCGCTCGAGCTACTATCCATCTACACAAGATCGCAAATCAAAAAAGACGCAGGAAGGCTCGATGGCCGAAGAACATGAGCTCGAACACTTTAAGTTTTTACAAAGGAGGAATCGGGGCCTCAACCCCAATACCTCCTACCATGACTCCCGGATGACTTGTTCCACAGGAACCTCGGCGAGCACGGCCTCGGCGGCACCATCGAACTGTTCGATGAGCTCCTCAAAGTCCACGGCTCCGGTTCCCTCCGGAAACCTCGCAAACGAGCACAAGTCACGCCCGAAATGGACCCGGGCCTCGGCAAGGGCCACTACCGCCCCCTGGTGAACACCACGCTCCACCGAGGCCCGGACATGTTTGGGCACGTCCTGGAGACGCTCCACGAGGTTGTAGCCTCGGACCGCGCACGAACTCCACGGCTGCCTCTGTGGCCGGACGAAGAACCTGGAGCTCAGACTCCAACTCGGCGATGCGACCGTCCGCATCCGCCAGTTGGCCGCGGAGATCCGCGACCTCCTCCTCGGCGGCATCCAGCGCCACCGACGCAGCCGTGACTGTGTCCTCCAGATCACGGACCGACAGAGGGTCCGGGGAGGAGGCCAGACGGCGAAGGGGGATCGACCTTGACGTCGAGATGACCCTAAGAAAGACATAGAAAGGACGATCAGGACACGAACGCAAGATCACGACAAAGGGAGGAAGCAAACTAACCCGGGGATACGACAACGTTGCCCCGGTCTCCCCAACTCCGGCTTCTCATCGGCAACGTGCTTTCCGCGGTCCATGTCGAAGATCGGAAGGATTGTGTAAGGCGATGACTAGGGCAACGGAGTGGGCTGGCTGAGGTCTAAAAGCCGTTGTTTCATATTTATAACGGGAAGAACCGGCCACCGCCACCCGCCAGAACACGGCCCTTGCGATTCCCAGGGGAAATGAAGACGCCGCACGACTCTTAGATTGTCGCACCCAAGGGATGGGCCCATGGGAAAACACGCCCCAGACGACCGCGATTTCCAGTAGGACCGACCATCAATACAAGGAAGCCGAAGGGTCAACTCCCTAGTCATCGACCACCTTCAACGATGCAAGCACATGCCACGACCCCATGCGCACGTCTCCAGGTCTCAACAGATTTTTCAAAAATCCATCGAGACTCCGCCCTATCGAGGGTAGTACGACGCTCTTCACCTCGCACCCGATCGAAAGGACTCATGGGAAGGACGTCGGAGCTAGCAACGCCCTAAGCCGCAGGAGGCTCGGGGGCTCGACTACGCCCGACAACCCTCGACGAAAGAGGGTCCAATCCAGTCATGGGGCTTGACTATGCCTGACAACCCTCAACGAAAGAGGGTCGAATCAACTTGGGGGCTCGACTACGCCCAACGGCCCTCGATGAACCAGGGCCAAATTCGCTCGGAGGCTCCACGGCCCAAAGGCCATTGCAAGTAAGTACCATCACCCGATTCAAGTTGGCTTAATCTTATAGAGGCAACGACCATGTTTAATTACACACACGTCCAACCGCACAAGGTAAATAAAAGTCCTCGAAGAAGTCTTACCCACTCCTCCAAGGTCTCGGGGGCTACCCCCACGGGGAACACTCGCGCGTCCCCCATGGAAAAGTCAGGAGCCATCCGCCTCCCTCGATTTCTAACCCTCGGCTCGAGTGTCGTCACTCGAGTCGGGGCTTGGGGGCTACCCCCGTGGGGAACGCTCGTGCGTCCCCCGTATAGCAGTTTTGGAGTACCTTGCGCTCTCGTGACACCCAGCTCAAGTGCCAGCACTCAAGCAGGGGCTCGGGACTACTGTCGATTACATAGAAAAGGGGTTCCCCAAAACCTCCGCTTTGAAAAAGCCAAAACATGGCAAAGCCCATAACCAACCTTCAATCATAACGTCAAAGCCGGCCCAAGAATCGATCTGAGATGGGCCGGCCCATGAACGAACCCCAGCAACTCACCAAACCATCGAGGAGTCCCTCCTTGAAACCACCTCGGCACCCGCTCGAGGCACGGTGACGGAAAATTCCCCGAGCGAACGGAGCAGGCCTCAACCGCCTCTCCGTGTACCCCCCCCCCCTCGACCGCCTCTCTGTGTATCCCCCTCGACTGCCTCCTCACACATCCCTCGAGGGAGCATTTTCGGAATGCCCCTCGATTACAGATCACTTCCAAGCGAAGGAAGCAGGCCTCGACCGCCTCTCCGCAAACCGCCTCATACCTACCACTTGTACGACCCCAGAAGCATTTAATGCACTCTACCTACTCCTGTCTGAGTCGCGTGGCTACAGTGTACATTGCGGTGGGTGATACCCGGGTGAAATACACTTTATCTTCCCATACCCGGGAAACGAGATCGATGCACAGCGCAATGGGTCCATGCCGCACGTTGTGTCACGTCAGGTGCCTCCTCGAGGCAAGTTTGTCAACACTTTTCCCGCAATCTCTGGGGCTCACTCCGCCCGCATAGGCCTCGACCGCCTCACACTTCCTTGAGGCACCCCTTGAATGCCTCTTGCGCAGCCCCAGAAGCATTTAATGCACTCCACCTACTCCTGTCCGAGTCACGTGGCTACAGCGTACACCACAGTGAATTGTATCCCAGTTAAATCGGACTTTAACCACCCATCCCCGGGAAAGGGGGCGACTCATACGACGCTGTAGCTCCATACCGTGCACCGTCCCACGTCAGGTACCCCAGAGGTCCAAATTGTCAACATATTTTCCATATTTTCCGGAGCTTGACCCCGCTCAGGTATGGCTCGACCCCATCGATGCGGGCCTCGACCACCACGGCATCCCCTCGAGGGCTACTCTGCTAGGACCAGTCAACACTCCAACAGCTCCCGACACAACATCCCTTTGCATGCATGAGCATGGGCTCCGTCCTTCACCGACATGACTGGGCACGCAACCACAGGGTCCAGTACATCTCTATAGTGGCGCCGACATGACCGGCAACGTCATCACCAACGACATCACCAACGTCACCGTCTACGATAGCCCTAGAATGTATGTAAACATGTGCCTCCTCTTCGCCTATAAAAGGGGATGTCAGGGCTAGGATAGGGCACGACTCGCACGCTCAAGACAGGATAATCACACGCACAAACTCACCCGAACGCTCAAGCTCACTTGCTCTCCACCATAGTCTAGGACTCCAGAGCCCGGTCCTCTAGTTCTAGCAACCTTTCTTCACATCCCTATTCTCTCTCACATTTGTACTCGCCCCTGTTCAAGCACTTCGGTGCAAGCTAATACAGACTCCCCCCGCTGGACTTAGGGCCTTCTTTTGCCCGAACTAGGATAAATTGTTGTGTTCTTCTTGCATCACCATCCAGATTTGGGAGCACACACTTATAAATTTACTCGTTGGTGTAGACCCCCAGGTTCCGAACACCGACAGAGGGAGATCGAGGAGGGCGAGCTACGGCGGACGGGTTGCAGCGCGTATGGAGGAGCGGGGTATTCCGCTGGAGGTTGGGCGTGGGCCTGACTGGTGGGCGCCGCCTATTGGTGGCTACGGGATGGTGCGGCACTGCAGGCGCTCGCTTGTGCGCAGGGTGGTGTGTGCGCGTGTTGTGGTCTAGTGGTCTAGTGGTCTTAGGGTGGGCGCTGGGCTGTGGAGGCGATCGAAGGGGAGTGGGTCAGTTGCGTGGGAGCGGCCTGGGGAGGTAGGAGGCGGGCCGCTGAGGCGTTCCGGGCTGAGTGAGGGGAGGGGAGAGAACAAGGAGTGGGCCGCGGGGAGGTGAGCAGGCCGGCTTGGTGTGCTTGGCGCGCGAAGGGGAAAGGCCGTGGTGCGGGTGAGGGGAGATGGGAGATGGGCCTGGAGGAGCGGGTCGGCCCATGCCGAGAAGAGGAGGAGGAATGGGCTCCAGTCGTGGTTGGGCTGATTGGAGAGAAAGGAGGGAGGGATGGACGCCGGAGCTGTTTGGCCAGTGGGGAGAAAAAGGGAAAATAAGCCCGTTGCCTTTCTTTTCCTTTTTGTTTTTTTTCTTTCAATTCTTTTCCAAATTAAATTCAGATTTCAAAACCTTTTAAAATCAAAACTAGTTTTTGAACTTTTAAAATATTTTCCCTAGATTTTGGAAATAAAACTTTGAGCTTGATTTTGTAAAATTTTCATAAACCTTTTATTTATTTCTTAAATAGAATAAAAGTGATTCACCCTATTCAAGTTTAACAAAAATTTATTTTTCACCTAATAAAATTATGCAACGACATAAATGCAATAAACATCTAATTAGAACTTTCCTCCATCTAGGATTTTGGCTATTTTCCTAATAAATTCTATTTAATTTTAATTAATTAAACACCGGGGTGTTACATAGTCGTGTTGAGCCGCTTTGCCTCTTTATTGAGGGGCTAGCAGTTTTCGATGCTTTGAGCTTTGAGCTAGTGATGTTGAACCCTTTCTGCCTCTTCTTGAGCACCAGCTCATTTTGACTTGGTTGTGTCGAGCCGTTGCCCGTGTCTTTGGGAACCAAGTCTTTGCTTTTTTGATTGAGTTTTTGCTCTGAGTGGAGTTTTGCTCTGATCTTTTAACTTGGTTGCGTTGAGTCGTTGTCCATGTCTTTGGAGACCAAACATTACTTATTTCAAATCACTCTCTTTAGGGGTTTCTCTTGCTTTCGGGCATTTGGATGAGCATCCTTCCTTTCTTCTTTCTTTTTTGTTTCATTTCTTTTAGTGTTTGTGTGTTGTGTTGACAAGGTTGACATGTGCCCTTGTGGTTCGTCCTTATGATTAGTGATTGGTCAGCAGGCTCACGAGTTGGCGTGAGTGTGCAACATGTCTCTTGGTCGTGTTAGTTTGCAGGTGTGGAGCTCAAGGGCAATGGTCGATGGCGAGGTCAAGGTCAAGTGGAAACGTGTCGTGTCGATGCATCGGGAGTGGTGAAGGATGGAGGTGAGGCTTGACTGAGGGACCAGGAGGCCAGAGGATTAGTTGCGGTAGCTGGCACTTGTCGGCAACAAGATGGAAGGTGATGGTGTCGTGGCACATGGCGAAGGTCGGGCACGGGCTTGCATTGGAGATGCAAGTGCCATCAGTCAAGTCACGGAGGAAGGCGAAGGCATTGTGCTTTGTGGAGGCTAGACATGTGTCGACATCGGTGTCGAGAACGGGGCGTGATACCCATGCTCAGGTTTGGTAGTTGAGCCTTAGAAAACTACCCCAACAGTTTCTAGGTTAGTGCCTCAAAACCTGGGGTGGTCATTTTCTGAGTTTGGGCCTCAAAACTTAGGAGGGCGAGTTTGCCAGTTTGGGATACTAAACCCGACGGAGGTTCTGATGCGGAACGGGACAACATGTGGCGGCACTGCGAGGCTTGTGTCGAGGCGAAGCTAGCGGTGAGAAGGCGTGTGGTCATCGTGGCGGCACGTGGCGGCATCGACAGGGTTGCGTGGCGGTGAAGCGACTGATGAGGAAGGCGTGTGACTATCGATGAAGATCCTAACAGAGTGGGACTTAAATGCCCCTAGGGCTAGCTAGTTTGCTCTATGTATCTAGGGGTAGAAGGGGTGTTGTGTAATAGACTATAAATAAGAGATGACACCCCTCATCCCTCTTTATATATTCAGTTGTTATTTTCCAGCCAAACTTTCATCTATTATGCTCTCTCTATTTCCTATTCATGAGATCCATAGAGATGGCAATCTTTCCATTGTGTACTTCAATTTCAGGAAAGGAGATCATAATCTCCTTGTCTCCTCGTTGTGGATTTTGCCTAAAATCTTTGAGTTCGTGTTTTGTTCTTCGTGTTCTTTGTTTTCTCACTTCGGTTTTTTTTGCGAGATCTTTTGTTTCAAGGGTTGGTTTGAAAATTTGTTTTCACCATCTTATGCATCATCGTGAGAGACATCTTTCCACCAAAATATTTTCTCTAATTCCTCACGAGCACACAAACTAGGCGGATTGTGTTTTGGATCTCGTTTTGCCCGTGCTTCACCGATTTTCTATGATTCACCAATTTGTAGTTAGGTTCAAGCTATGATCTCATAGGAGTATGTCACTAACTTGCTTTTGTTCCCTCCTACGAAGTTTGAGCCTAGGTACTCTTAATTTGAGGGAGATCGAGTCGATTCAGTGAAAGAAAATTGTTGCAGCGGGGCATCGGACGCACCTATTCTTAGTCCGATGCTTGCCCACGTGTTGTCTAGTTTTGCATGTGGCATCGGATGCTCCTATGCCTAGATAGCATCGGATGCACATAGAGTAGTGCCCGACGCTCACTCAGAGAGCTCCAGAACGCTCCGTCTCACATCAGATGCGTCAGGCTAAGTGGCATAGGACCCTGGGTGAGTCATAGGCTTTTCTGGGGAGGCATCGGACGTAGACATCAGACGCACAGGGAATACTATTCATGCATTCGATGTTGATGCAGTAAAGTTCTAGAAACGTCCTGTTCATATCGGACACGTCAGGGACTTAGGCATCAGACACTTCCAGAGTCCGATGCTTGCTGTTTCAACACAGTTTCGTTCGTAACTTGTTCGTTCAGGCTTTTGCGTTGGCTTTTTCACTTTGTCCCACCGTGTTCCTAGGGAACATGCACCCATCTTTTTGGGTCGTGGACTTCTCAGGAGTCGGATTTGCATTTGGAGTATGATCTAGGACATAAGACTATCAATTTCTGCAAAGAAATTTAAGACTTCCATTCACCCCATCTAGTCACCATTTATTGTCCTTCAGTAGATACTTTAATACACGCTATGGTCAGTAGAAACTTTAATATACGCTATGGTTTATCTACAACCTAAGCATTATTATATAGATAAACGTATTAACATAGAATACTGTTATTTATTATTTTCTTATTAATAAGTTTAATCTGCCAAATAAGATATATTTTTGTCAATGCACATTTGGTTTATTTTTTTCTAAGTTCTTTAGAATATCTGTGCATGATTCTGATAATTTATAAATCTAAAATTGCTTTAATTTTATGCTTAGCTGCACATGGACTTCAGTTTGGCCAGCATCTGAGTATTTACTTCAGTTAAACACCTGAGTATTTATATATTTTCTAGTTCTACTATACTTAATTTCACTTACGAAATAACATTTTGGTGAATTTCAAATGCTCATATACCCCATTTATAGAGTTTTATAAAATTCAAATAATATTCAGTTTTTGATAATGTCATTATGCCAAAACCATGAAACCAAAACAGCTATAAATTTGAACCAAGGCTGAATTGAAGAGTTGGTAGTTATAATAGTTGACACGCATTTGAAAAGGGAACTTTTTTATGTTAGAATGATCTCCACTAGGGGCCCAACGGCCACCTGGATCCCGAAAATCTCGCGACCTGATCGAGGTAGCCCAGCCCGAGATTGGCTGGTGGGCCCCCGTCACACTGCGCAATATAAAAGGGGTGGGGGCCGGCGGGCTCCAGTCACGAGGTTCCTCGGAGCCGCCAAACCCACCCACAAACCCTTATCCGATCCAGTGGGTGCGCAGCGAGCGGCGGGAAGCACCACCACCGGCACTGTCACCATCTTCCCTCCCGAACAGCGAGGTCCGGCGACCCTCTTCACCAACCGTCGCTGCCCGTGCGCAGATCTTCATCGACGAACCTGATGGCGGGCTCCTCCTCCAACTCCGATGGTCTGTGTCCCTATTCCTCCCTTCTCCCTCTCGGATCTAGTGCGCATGCTCTGTTCTTACCGTGTATGAGTAATAAGCCCCACTGATCTGCACCTAGAAGGTCTTAGGGTTACAACATTGGTATCAGACGCCTCGATCTAGTGTGTAGATCGAGATGGGGGAGTACCGACGCTAGTTGTTGCCGACCGACACAAAGACTAGGGGAAACCCTAGAAGACCGCCACCGACTTGACGGTATGCGACAAAGGAAAACAGAGGAGGGGGAGGATTGGATCCGAACCCAAATGAACACTAACCCTAGAAGTTTCGGCCGGGGGGAGTACTCTCACCTGGTCGTCTGTTTCACCGCCGTCGCGTGGGATGGTCCGCGCCGGGACGAAGACCTGGGGCACCGAGATCCATGCTCCGGCACGGAATCTAAAGAGCACCACCGCGGAGCCACTCGACGACACCACGTGCGGCCTAAGCTGCAAGCGTGCGCCGGCGAGGGGGCCCATGGCGGCGCCATCCTTCTTCTCCAGCGGTGGCGAGGAGGTCGCCACCTTGCTCCGGTTCATCCTTGTTGTGCGGCTGGGGGTGGAGAGCAGAGGTAGAGCACAGAATGAGGACTAGGGTTTTGGAGAGGCCGTCGGCCGAGTTTTTGCTCGGGCGCCGGATACAGATAACCGTCGGATGAGATCCGACGGTCAGTGATGGCTGGACCGGATGAGGCCCAGGAGGGTGGCCGCTTTCCCGGCTGTTGGTAGTTCTTAGCTACACCTAGGATAGGGTAACTAAAGTAGCTGTCTACTAATGCCAAGCGGGGTTGTCAATCCCGACACTAGTAGGAGCTAGCTAGAGAGAATGCAATCTACCAGGAGGAGATTCTGCAAGCGCACAGAACTATCGTAGTAGCACTTCGCCTGGGAGTACTAGGTGTCAATTTATTTGATCCCAAGGGAAGGCTAGGGTGGTGTATGAGTTGAGTCAAGGAGGGGATGAGAGTCGAAGAAAAGAGAAAAGGGAAAAGGGGAGAAGAGAGGAGATGAAAGGCTAGAAAGAATATATGGGTGGATAGGTAAGGATGAAATGGATGGCTAAGGTAAGGTCGACGGATAGGTAGATAAAGGGTAAAGCTAAGGATAACTAGGATAACTAACTACTAACTAATAACTACTCCTAGATAACTACAAAGCAAGATAACTACGAAGCAAGATAGTTACGAAGCAAGGCAGGCAAAAGACAATAAAGCAACTAAGTTGAGTAAAGTTTTATTCCTATCTTGTCAAGTATCGAGGCGTACTAGCCTTTACCACTTACTTAGGTTGAACGCTAGCACAACGAGCCTTACTGTTAAACTGTGCCAACTACGTGGTGGAATTCAAGGCGCACAGGGTTGTCACCACCTGCTTGCTACCACAGCTATCCGGGGGTCCAGCCGTATCTGAAGGTAAGTCTATAACTAAGCACCACGCTTAACTATATTCTAA
The DNA here is from genome assembly GCA_009763385.1 of Coix lacryma-jobi var. lacryma-jobi. Lineage (NCBI taxonomy): Eukaryota > Viridiplantae > Streptophyta > Magnoliopsida > Poales > Poaceae > Coix > Coix lacryma-jobi. Next base: position 118,223,749 of record CM019830.1, on the reverse strand, counting down.
CTATCTCTACCCTAGCTTTGAATAGAGACACCCTTGCGGACGTCAGAGCAAACACTTGACTTAATAAGATAAACACTAAACTAACTAAGCAACCTATTGGCAAAGATCAAACACTAAGCTCACTAGAGATTAACTACTACGACTAAGTGAATTGATCTATAGGATAGCTAGGCACTCAAGCAATCAATCAAGTCTACCACTCAATACTGATAAGTAGAATAAAGTAATACTTGAAATGATGAACTAGAATATAGTAAATGCTTGAGTAACAAGAGCAAAACCAGAACTGGAGATGAAGGATCACTCGCACGCCTCTACTCTTGAGCTAACCCTTGAGCAGTGCTACCGCGAGGGCGAAGATGCCTTGCTCTACTAGCTACCTACTTGCCTAAGCTCTCTAAGCTTCTAACCTAACTCTCACTTGCTTCTCTTGCTTTGCTTCTCTTGGAAGTGATGGTACTCTTGGGTGTATGAAGAGGTGCCTCCATGGGGGTATTTATAGCCCAAATGAGTGAGGGGGGTTCTTATAGTGGGCAGCCAACCGACCTAGGGTTAGGTCAGGTGGCGGGCGCCACCCCCTACTGGCGGGCGCCAGCTCCCTGGCCGTTGGATGAACCGCCTCTGCTTTAACGGCATCCAGGTGGTTGTCCAAGGCGGTTTGGAGGTCGGTTGCATGTCCTAGCAACTGACATTCAGCCTTGATCCACGCCACTCCTCCTTGAGCCGTCCGATGTCACTGACCTAGTGACCAAGGGCCAGGATTTGGCCTTGGGGAGGTCACATGGATCGGTGACGTGGCAGGGGGTGACACTTGGGCCAACCCAAGTGGCGGGCGCCACTTAGAGGTGGCGGGCGCCACCTAGGGGTGGCGGGCGCCACCCCCCTTAGGCCCATTTGGGGCCTGCTGAGTGGGCTTGGCCTCTGGTGGGTCCATATGTCCAAATTTGGTTCAAATCCTGCATTCAAATAAAATTCTATGGACATGTGGAATTGGGTTAGTTTGAAACCTATTTGACTACATTTCATGCCTTTTTGGTGAACTTTAGGGTCAAATGTTGACGGTAAAACAGGTGTTTAAGGACCGTCAACAAGCTCCCCCAAGCTAACCTGTTGCTCGTCCTCGAGCAACAATGCGGTTTAAGCATTCAGCATGAAATGGATAGCAACTTAAGATGTCTGCAAGTGCATATTGTATAGTGAGAAATAACTTAGCGTATATCATAAATCATAGCAATGTGGAGCTTATAGCTTTTCACTTCAAACATGCAAGAGTGAAATAAAGTAGTAGATAGGAAACTTTTATCTTGCTTAGGTTTGACTAGGATTCTGTCTGGAGGATTTTCAAGGTTTTCAAAAGATAACAACTTGCTTAAGTCCTCCAAGATTCACTCAATCACTCAATGGTGTTTAAATCCTCACTTAGGCCAAAATGTAGCCTCTCCTATTTCTAAAGAATGATATGTGGAGTTGTAGGTGGGCTAAGAACCATGAGCAAATTGCCTGATGTTTATTGCTAAGCTAGACACTCAGATCATAAGGAGCAGCAAATCATAAAAATTGATCAAGATGTGTGTAACATCCCAAAATTTGCATCAATTTAAAAATAGGCAATATGATTTAATTATGCATTTTGTGTGTTGCATAAAACTTAGTTAATAAATTATTTGCAAAAGCTAAAATTAATCCTAGGCCAAAGATCATGTTGATGCATACATGCTGGTGCATACCTTATTTTTGTGATGTGTGGTTTTAGTTCAAAAGTTGTTTGAATTCAATAAGGATTTGAAAATGCATTTGAAAAATCAAATCTGTTATTGGAAAACATTTTTCCTTCTCTCCCTTCCCCTCTCTCCCTTTTTGGCCCGAGCAGCCTGGACGGCCTGTTCCTCCCCTTGCGCCGGCCCGCTTCTCCTCTCCCCTCTCCCCTCTCTCTCCGTCGCTCGCGTGGGCCGCCTCCCGGCCCAGCAGCCCTGCGCAGCGCCGCAGCCCCGCGCTGAGCCGAGGGTCCAGCCTCGGCGCTGCACTCGCGTGAGCGTCGCTGTCTCCGTCTCGCCCGAGGGTCCAGCCTCGCGTGAGCGTCGCCGTCTCCGTCTCGCCCGAGGGTCCAGCCTCGCGCGAGCGTAACCGTCTCCGCCTCGCCCGAGGGTCCAGCCTCGCGCGAGCGTAACCGTCTCCGCCTCGCCCGAGGGTCCAGCCTCGCGCGAGCGTAGCCGTCTCCGTCTCGCCCGAGGGTCGCCGCTCCCGTGCCCGCTCTCGCTGACAGCTCGACCCCGCCTGTCAGCGTCCCATCGCTCCTTCTCCCTCTCGTATCCGGCTCGGACTCCATGACCGGGATCGAGTCCATCCTCGCTACGCGTCCTCGCTTGCCAAATCGACTGAGCCGATCCCCTTATAAGATCCCCGAGAGCCCGCCGCCTCTCCCCACGCATCAAGCTCCTGCTCTCGTGCCCCAAAACGCCGCAACCGAGAGCTCCGCACGCCGCAAGATCTCCGCCGCCATCAACCCGACGATTCATCGAGTTTCCGAGCTTGTAAGTGGCACCTCGAGTTTCCCCTTGATCTTTCGAAGCTAACCGAGAAGTTTTCCCTCTTTTCCCCCTCGTCTTGGTGCTCTAATCGCTCGCCGTCGCTCTGCAGAGCCCGCCACCCGCCAAGTCGCGCAATCCGCCGTCCCCGAGTCTTCTCCGGCGCCATAAACCCCTCTGGTGAGTCCGCTTTGCTCTCCTCTTTCGATTGGATCTGTTCCCGAGGTCTCTACCGCTCTGTAGCGGAATCCCGAGCCGCGCCGCCGCCTTCCGGCCGTGGAGCCGCCGCGTCCTTCTTCCTCTCCGTCGACACAGCGCCGCCAGCCCCTCCCTGATCTAATCCCGAGCGTCCATCTCAGATCCGACGCACACCAGAGCTCGATACCCCTTCGTTGCCTGTTTTACAAAAAGAACCTTACACCTTTTTAGGTCTAAACCCGCGGTCCCAATGGCCCTGTTCATTGAGTCTGCGATTTCTTCCGTTTGAGCCCCTGCGCTTTGTCCTATTTGAGGCGCAGTCCATCCAATCTGATAATTTGTTTAAATCGATTTTAAATACAAATTCAATTTCAGTTTGTTTACAGTTTTGCCACTGTTTTCAAATGCTTATAACTTCTACGTTTTTAGTCCGATTTAGTCCGTTCAAGTTGCGTTAGATTCGTTTTGAAAAGATCTACCTAACTGTATGAAAATATCTACTGTTTTCAGTAATTAAAATTGGAGTTAAGTTTAATCTACTAATTAAGGTTTTGTAACTTGTTTAGCTCATAACTTTCGCGTTATAATTCCGTTTTTCGTGATTCTCGCGTTTATGTGATCACGGTAGATCGTGCTTTCTGTTTTCAAACTTTTTATATTATTTTCTTGCTGATTGGTGTAATGTTCTAATTATAGCTTGTTTGCTTTGTATGGTTGTTGTTCCGATGGTTGTGTGTTGCTGTGATAATCGAGTATAGACGGTGAGACATACGCCGGTGATCAGGAGTCCTACTTCGACAACCAGGAGCAACCAGAGTACTCTGAATCAGGCAAGTATAGCATGGGATCATCCTTGTTGACCTATTCACCATGAAGCATCTAAATTCATATGCATGTGTCTAATTTTGATCTCCTATCTAGTTTACCCTAGACCTTTGACCCGTTACCTTGATAACCTTGTGATGCTATGCATATGGGTAGAGTTTTGCTAGAGCTTTACTTAAACCAAACATGATCTAATAATGGTGGATAAAATTTGATCTTTTTAGCAACATGGTTTAGGACCCCCTGTCAGCAAAAGCTGGGACATACAGTGCAACCATGAGGGTTATATGGCTCTGACCTTAGCTCAGTATAAGGACCTTTTCTAGCTTGTTAGTGGACACCTGTATAGGCGCGTTGGATCTTGCCGAGTCGGGTATAGTGCGGCTTCTGTCCACGTGAGTATAGGCTGCGTGTTATTGTGCCACCTGGAAGGAGGGCTCTACATCCCCTTGCCTTAAGAGCTAGCGGCCCTAACTTGTTAGACGAACCTTTGAAAGGCTTTGCGTGTATCCTGCCCACTCACCTCGGAAGTGTTATGGGAGTAATTAACCCGGGCATCTGGATGTCACGACTCATCGGGTAAAGTGTACACCTCTGCGCAGAGTTTAATAAACTGTTATAACAGCCGTGCTCACGGATACGAGCGGCCCGGAAAACTCACAGATTAGTTGTTATATGTTGTTTATTTATGTTGCTCATGTTGATTACCTTATTGCTATGTTCCAGTTATTATGATCATGTGGGTTGGGTTTTAAGCCTTCATATATGTTCACCTTAATGTTAAAATGTTGCCAAATAAAAGCTACTGCAGTTTAACAAGTGTCAGCCTTTTTGAGCCTCATGAACCCCATGTTACACTTGTTAAGTACGAGATGTACTTATGCTTGTTTATTTTCTTTCTACTTGGATAAAAATCCCGGATGGGTAACAGATTGCTACGGTAATGGCGACTTCCCTGAAGAGTTCTAGTCTTGCTGTCAACCAGTCATCTTCCCTGTGATGGAGCTACCGCGAGAGATACTTTATTTATCCGCTGCTATGTTAAGACTTTGAATAATATTCGTTATGTAATAAACATATGTGATGGTACTTCTTAATTTGTGGCTTATGTGTGTGATTGATCTCTGGGCACACATGAGTTATTGCATTCAATTTTGTTCTTAAAATTGGGTGTGACAAATTGGTATCGGAGCTATGTTGACTGTAGGACGCAAGCCTAGTTAGTTATGGTCGTTTTAGTGCTCCTTGCTTCTCAATTCTTGCTATTTATCTTAGCCTTGTTAATTTATCAAAACTATATGCTTCTCTTTACTTGCTCTATTACACAAATATATTGATTCTATTGTATCTGCCTCTTGGTCTACTCCATAGATGGCTCGTCGTATCACCCGCAGGACCATCGGTGGACGCAGGAGGGCAGGCAACCCCGTTCCGCAAGCAGCGCAAGTACCCCAGGAGCCAGAACAGCAGGAGGTGGCGCCGCAAGAGCCAGAACTGCAAGAACAAGCACCTCAAGAAGTGGAACCACAAGCGCCGGCACCACCAGTACAAGCTCCAGCTCAGGAAGCACCAGCTCCACAAGTTCCAGTACCTCCCGCGCCAGTTCCCCCAGAAGTGCTGGAGGTTGAAGATGATGAAGAGCTCCCGGTGGGATGGGTCGTGGACTCCGGGTATTTCGTCGGAGCACCCACAGCTGCCCTGAGTCCCACACATCACAGGCTGATGGGACTTTTTGATGCCTACTACCCCGACAAGAACATCATCGTACAGTACACCCATTGGAGGTACAGTCATCCCATGGAAAGGACCTACTGGAAGGCAAGAGTGACTGTCGCCGTCCGAGAACCAGAGAGTGGCCTATACTTGCATGAGATGGTGATCGGCCACAGGGCTCGTCGGTCCACTCTAGCGTCAGCCTTGGAAGTCGTGGCAGTTGAAGCCTACAAAGCATTCCGGGGTCGTCGCATTGAAGACATGAGGAATGATGCATACCGCTATCTGCCCTATTGGAACAGTGAGAATAAGGAGGCTATGGTAGAAGACCCCAATGCAACACCAACCGAGAAGGCCACACGAGATTTTCTCCTTGACAGGGAAAGGTCTAACGCGGACTTGGAAAGGCAGGTGATATCCATGGGAAAAGATCTCAAAAGATGCTATAGCACTATTGATGGGCTCTTGGAACTTCTCAATCAACCCCCTATGTACAAGAGGCTCCGCGAACCGCTCTACAAATAGGCATAGGTCACCCTTCTATGTAACAAGACGATATTGGTAGGCGTTTGTCGAGTCTAGTTAACCTTTGTGCTAGTGTGCTTCTTTATGTATGAGTTGGATTATCATTATGCTTATGTGTGATTTGGATCTTTGTAATGAGTGTTGAGATATTGTAGGCTTGTCTACAAATCTCATAGTTAGACATAACGTTTATGAATAATAAGAGGGTTAGTTACATCTTGTCCTATGCTGTTTTCTGGAGCAACCTGTGATCTCTTGGTTATATCTCAAGTTCTGATCGTGCAACATGGCTGAAAATTTTATGATGGAAAATAGACTCCTATATCTAACCAATGCCTCTGGAATCACTTCAATAGCTGTTATGGTTTGTGAGATATGGCTATTTCAAGTTAGAGTTTCTACGCAGTTTTGAGCACTGGACAGATCTGTTTGTTCTCTGTTTTTGACTAACTTAACGACAGAATCTGGGAAAGTCACTTAAATAAAAGTTGTAGATAATTTCGTTATCTTTCCAACCGTGTATCACACGCCCTGTTTGGATTCCTGGAACTGCACCCATAGCTAAAAAACCATATAGGATGGGAGTACCTGAATTAGATGAACTTAAGAAACAAATTAAAGAGTTACAAGAAAAAGGGTTTATTCGTCCTAGTTCATCACCTTGGGGAGCTCCTGTTATTTTCGTTGACAAGAAGGATGGTGGTCAACGGATGTGTGTTGACTATAGATCGCTTAATGAAGTTACCATCAAGAACAAGTACCCGTTGCCGAGAATTGATGATCTGTTTGATCAGCTGAAAGGTGCATGTGTGTTCTCTAAGATTGATCTGCGTTCTGGTTACCATCAGTTGAAGATTCGAGCATCTGATATTCCAAAGACAGCTTTCACTACCAGGTATGGGTTGTATGAGTATACAGTCATGTCCTTTGGATTGACCAATGCACCTGCCTACTTTATGTATTTGATGAACAAGGTGTTCATGGAATATCTCGACAAGTTCGTTGTTGTGTTTATTGATGATATTCTAGTATACTCTAAGAACAAGGAAGATCATGCTAAACACCTGAGGTTAGTGCTACAGAAACTCAGAGAGCACAAGTTGTATGCCAAGCGCAGCAAGTGTGAGTTTTGGTTGAAGGAAGTCTCTTTCCTTGGACATGTTATCTCTAATGGAGGCATCTCCGTAGATCCGGGCAAGGTTGAAGATGTGTTGAATTGGAATCCACCAACAGATGTGACCGAGATTCGTAGTTTCCTTGGATTGGCCGGTTACTATAGAAGGTTCATCGAAGGATTCTCCAAGCTCGCTATGCCAATGACAGCTCTGCTAGAGAAGAATGCTAAGTTTGTTTGGTCCGATAAATGTCAAGCTAATTTCGAGGAGTTGAAGAAACGTCTGACTACAGCTCCAGTGTTAATTTTGCCAGATCTGAGTAAGGATTTCTCTATTTATTGTGATGCATCTCGTCAAGGTTTGGGTTGTGTTCTTATGCAAGAAGGCAGAGTGGTAGCATATGCATCGAGGCAGTTGAGAAAGCATGAGCTGAACTATCCCACTCATGATTTAGAATTGGCAGCTGTTGTCCATGCATTGAAGATTTGGAGACACTATCTAGTGGGTCACAAGACGGACATCTATACCGATCATAAGAGCTTGAAGTACATTTTCACTCAGTCTGATCTGAATTTGAGACAACGCAGGTGGTTGGAATTGATTAAGGATTATGATTTGGAAATACCACTATCATCCCGGGAAGGCTAATGTTGTAGCAGATGCCTTGAGTAGAAAGAGCCATGCCAATGAGGTCAGAATTGCTTCTATGCCAGATGAGTTGTGTGCTGAATTTGCACATCTAAATTTGGGAATTGTGATCAACAGAATAGAGTTAGAACTTGAACCGGTATTGATGCAAGAGATACGAAAGGGACAGATGTCAGATGAGAAGTTGAAGCAGATAGCCGATAATATTGTTCTTGGCAAAGCGTCAGGTTTCCGGTTAGATGATGATGGCACATTATGGCATGGAAATAGATTATGTGTACCTGCAATCAAGGAGATACGTGAGTCTATACTGCGAGAAGTACATGAGTCAGCTTATTCCATTCATCCTGGAAGCACTAAGATGTACCTTGATCTGAAGAAAAAGTATTGGTGGGATGGCCTGAAGCGAGATGTAGCCGAGTACGTCGCTCTATGTGATACCTGTCAGAGAGTGAAGGCAGAACATCAGAGACCCGCCGGTTTGTTACAACCGATGAAGATACCTGAATGGAAGTGGGAAGAAGTCGGTATGGACTTTATAATTGGTTTGCCTCGTACGCAGAGAGGGTACGACTCCATATGGGTAATAGTTGATCGATTGACCAAAGTTGCTCACTTTATACCGGTCAAAACTACCTATACGGGAGCTAGATTGGCGGAATTGTACATGGAACGGATAGTATGTTTGCATGGAGTGCCCCGAAAGATTGTGTCAGATCGTGGTACTCAGTTCACCTCTCACTTTTGGCAGATGATACATCGATCATTAGGCACAAGGTTGAACTTCAGTACTGCTTATCATCCACAGACTGATGGACAGACGGAAAGAACCAATCAGATTCTGGAAGACATGTTGAGAGCTTGTGCATTGCAATATGGCACCAGTTGGGACAAGAATTTGTGTTATGCAGAGTTCTCATACAACAATAGCTATCAGGAGAGTCTAAAGATGGCCACCGTTTGAAGCTTTGTATGGAAGATCGTGTAGAACACCGTTGTTCTGGGATCAGACAGGTGAAAGTCAAGTGTTTGGACCTGATGTGTTGAGGAATGCCGAGGAACATGTCAGGATAATCAGAGATAACCTGAGAGCCGCTCAGTCTCGGCAAAAGAGTTATGCAAACAACCGTCGTCGAGATCTATCTTTGCAATAGGTGATTATGTCTACCTAAAGGTGTCACCGATAAGAGGTGTGAAAAGGTTCAATAAGAAAGGAAAGCTCGCACCTAGGTATATTGGACCGTTCAAAATTCTGGAAAGACGTGGTGAAGTGGCGTATCAGTTAGAATTGCCTGAAAGCTTGTCAGGAGTGCATAATGTGTTTCATGTTTCTCAGTTGAAAAAGTGCCTGCGAGTACCCGAAGAGCAGGTACCGTTGGAAGAGCTCACAGTTAATGAAGATTTGACTTATGATGAGTACCCAACAAGAATTCTAGAGACCGCTGAAAGAGTTACCAGGAGCAGAGTAATAAAGATGTGTAAGGTTCAGTGGAATCGGTATTCAGAAGCAGAGGCAACTTGGGAAAGAGAAGAGGATTTGAGAAAGTCATACCCGCAGTTGTTTGAGTAAGCATCGCTGGAATCTCGAGGACGAGATTCTTTAAGGGGGGTAGAATTGTAACATCCCAAAATTTGCATCAATTTAAAAATAGGCAATATGATTTAATTATGCATTTTGTGTGTTGCATAAAACTTAGTTAATAAATTATTTGCAAAAGCTAAAATTAATCCTAGGCCAAAGATCATGTTGATGCATACATGCTGGTGCATACTTATTTTTGTGATGTGTGGTTTTAGTTCAAAAGTTGTTTGAATTCAAAAGGATTTGAAAATGCATTTGAAAAATCAAATCTGAAATTGGAAAACATTTTCCTTCTCTCCCTTCCCTCTTCCCTTTTGGCCCGAGCAGCTGGACGGCCTATCCTCCCCTTGCGCCGGCCCGCTTCTCCTCTCCCTCTCCTCTCTCTCCGTCGCTCGCGTGGGCCGCCTCCCGGCCCAGCAGCCCTGCGCAGCGCCGCAGCCCCGCGCTGAGCCGAGGGTCCAGCCTCGGCGCTGCACTCGCGTGAGCGTCGCCGTCTCCGTCTCGCCCGAGGGTCCAGCCTCGCGTGAGCGTCGCCGTCTCCGTCTCGCCCGAGGGTCCAGCCTCGCGCGAGCGTACCGTCTCCGCTCGCCCGAGGGTCCAGCCTCGCGCGAGCGTCCGTCTCCGCCTCGCCCGAGGGTCCAGCCTCGCGCGGAGCGTAACCGTCTCCGCCTCGGCCCGAGGGTCCAGCCTCGCTGCAGCGTAGCCATCTCCCGTCTCGCCCGAGGTCGCCGCTCCACGCCCGCTCTCGCTGACAGCTCGACCCGCCTGTCAGCGTCCCATGCGCTCCTTCTCCCTCTCGTATCCGGCTTCGGACTCCATGCCGGGATCGAGTCCATCCTCGCTACGCGTCCTCGGAGCTTGCCAAATCGACCGAGCCGATCCCTTATAAGTCCCCGAGAGCCCGCCGCCTCTCCCCACGCATCAAGCTCCTGCTCTCGTGCCCAAACGCCGCAACTCGAGAGCTCCGCACGCCGCAAGATCTCCGCCGCCATCAACCCGACGATTCATCGAGTTTCCGAGCTTGTAAGTGGCACCCTGAGTTTCCCCTTGATCTTTCGAAGCTAACCGAGAAGTTTTCCCTCTTTTTCCCCCTCGTCTTGGTGCTCTAATCGCTCGCCGTCGCTCTGCAGAGCCCGCCACCCGCCAAGTCGCGCAATCCGCCGTCCCCGAGTCTTCTCCGGCGCCATAAACCCCTCTGGTGAGTCCGCTTTGCTCTCCTCTTTCGATTGGATCTGTTCCCGAGGTCTCTACCGCTCTGTAGCGGAATCCCGAGCCGCGCCGCCGCCTTCCGGCCGTGGAGCCGCCGCGTCCTTCTTCCTCTCCGTCGACACAGCGCCGCCAGCCCCTCCCTGATCTAATCCCGAGCGTCCATCTCAGATCCGACGCACACCAGAGCTCGATACCCCTTCGTTGCCTGTTTTACAAAAAGAACCTTACACCTTTTTAGGTCTAAACCCGCGGTCCCAATGGCCCTGTTCATTGAGTCTGCGATTTCTTCCGTTTGAGCCCCTGCGCTTTGTCCTATTTGAGGCGCAGTCCATCCAATCTGATAATTTGTTTAAATCGATTTTAAATACAAATTCAATTTCAGTTTATTTACAGTTTTGCCACTGTTTTCAAATGCTTATAACTTCTACGTTTTTAGTCCGATTTAGTCCGTTCAAGTTGCGTTAGATTCGTTTTGAAAAGATCTACCTAACTGTATGAAAATATCTACTGTTTTCAGTAATTAAAATTGGAGTTAAGTTTAATCTACTAATTAAGGTTTTGTAACTTGTTTAGCTCATAACTTTCGCGTTATAATTCCGTTTTTCGTGATTCTCGCGTTTATGTGATCACGGTAGATCGTGCTTTCTGTTTTCAAACTTTTTATATTATTTTCTTGCTGATTGGTGTAATGTTCTAATTATAGCTTGTTTGCTTTGTATGGTTGTTGTTCCGATGGTTGTGTGTTGATGTGATAATCGAGTATAGACGGTGAGACATACGCCGGTGATCAGGAGTCCTACTTCGACAACCAGGAGCAACCAGAGTACTCTGAATCAGGCAAGTATAGCATGGGATCATCCTTGTTGACCTATTCACCATGAAGCATCTAAATTCATATGCATGTGTCTAATTTTGATCTCCTATCTAGTTTACCCTAGACCTTTGACCCGTTACCTTGATAACCTTGGGATGCTATGCATATGGGTAGAGTTTTGCTAGAGCTTTACTTAAACCAAACATGATCTAATAATGGTGGATAAAATTTGATCTTTTTAGCAACATGGTTTAGGACCCCCTGTCAGCAAAAGCTGGGACATACAGTGCAACCATGAGGGTTATATGGCTCTGACCTTAGCTCAGTATAAGGACCTTTTCTAGCTTGTTAGTGGACACCTATATAGGCGCGTTGGATCTTGCCGAGTCGGGTATAGTGCGGCTTCTGTCCACGTGAGTATAGGCTGCGTGTTATTGTGCCACCTGGAAGGAGGGCTCTACATCCCCTTGCCTTAAGAGCTAGCGGCCCTAACTTGTTAGACGAACCTTTGAAAGGCTTTGCGTGTATCCTGCCCACTCACCTCGGAAGTGTTATGGGAGTAATTAACCCGGGCATCTGGATGTCACGACTCATCGGGTAAAGTGTACACCTCTGCGCAGAGTTTAATAAACTGTTATAACAGCCGTGCTCACGGATACGAGCGGCCCGGAAAACTCACAGATTAGTTGTTATATGTTGTTTATTTATGTTGCTCATGTTGATTACCTTATTGCTATGTTCCAGTTATTATGATCATGTGGGTTGGGTTTTAAGCCTTCATATATGTTCACCTTAATGTTAAAATGTTGCCAAATAAAAGCTACTGCAGTTTAACCAGTGTCAGCCTTTTTGAGCCTCATGAACCCCAGGTTACACTTGTTAAGTACGAGATGTACTTATGCTTGTTTATTTTCTTTCTACTTGGATAAAAATCCCGGATGGGTAACAGATTGCTACGGTAATGGCGACTTCCCTGAAGAGTTCTAGTCTTGCTGTCAACCAGTCATCTTCCCTGTGATGGAGCTACCGCGAGAGATACTTTATTTATCCGCTGCTATGTTAAGACTTTGAATAATATTCGTTATGTAATAAACATATGTGATGGTACTTCTTAATTTGTGGCTTATGTGTGTGATTGATCTCTGGGCACACATGAGTTATTGCATTCAATTTTGTTCTTAAAATTGGGTGTGACAATGTGCATGTGTGGTTATGTGGAAGTGTATAGAGAGATATTTCATAATCCTTCCTAGTTAATTTCTGGGGTCTAGAGCTAATGATAATTCTCTCTCTCTCTTTTTTTTGGATATATAGTGAGTAGACAAAAGATGTGTCCTCACATTTTCTTAGGACATAGTCCTCTTTTGAGCTACTTTGCTCACTTTTTTTTTCTTCAGGACATAGTCCTTTCTTGAGCTACTTTGCTCATTTTCTCTCTCTCTCTTTTAGCTCTAGATTTCCCCAGACATCTATAGGAAAGGATTTTTGAAATGAAAAAGGGGAAGAGAGAGAAATGCTTATTCCCAGTGTAGGAATAGCACAAGGCTAGCAATGGGATGTTTGGTACGGTATTGCATATCTCCAGTGTAGAGAATAAGCAATTTATTTGGTGGTTGCAAACTTCCAAAGTGGAAAGTAGGCAAATTATGGTGGGTGTACGTGAATCTTGATTCAAAAGATATGATAAGCTTCTCTACTAAGATCTATGAGGTCTAACAAAGCTCAACACAAACAAAGCACTTTGTGGTTTTGACTAATGACTAACAAATATTTGGCTGGTGGTGGGATGGGATAAAATCTAGGAGGAACTTTTAGCAAGGTTTTCATAATTTTTTTAAAAGAAATCCTCCAGATTAGGTCCTAATTTCACCTTAGCAAGTTTAAAGAATTACTCCATTTCTTACTAACTTTATTCACTAAGCATGATTTCAGTTAAAGCATGTGCAACCCACAAAAGCTACAACTTAGATAAGACTAGTCATTCAAACCATAACAATAGCATTTGCATGACATATTTCAAATCTTATTCAGGTTTCAACTTGTTTAAGCAGATTTTATCAATTTTATTCATGGAGTGGTTATTTAGTCAAGCATGTGACATTCAAAAGATATAGAATTTAAGAACTGAATGTAAAGTGTAGGCTTGAGACGTACCTTATCGGAGCGGGAGTCTCCCCTAAGCTGGCTTCTTGCTTGGTGAAAAGATCTTCTTCGTCTCAGTCGGAGCTCTTGTTCTCATTTTATTAAAAGGGAAACTATCTAATGTTGTGAAAAGGGAAACTATTCTATTTTGATATTTTATTATTCTAGCTAAGTTAACATGTACCTATGCATAAAACTAATGATAACTGATTTTTTTTAGTTTCATGCATGACATATGTTATTTATTCGAAAAAAGGGAAAATTGAAGGGAAAAATTAAAAATAAAACCATACCTTAGGTCCATGGAGTTTCATCCTTATCGGGTGGATCTTCTTCCTTGGGCACTTCTTCTCTTAGTACTCCATCTGGTTCTTCTTCTTTTGGCACCTCTCCCTTGTTATGTGAATCACACAACTTAGGAGGAGGTGGTTCTCTCTTTCTGCTCCACCCTGTTCTTGGGCGCATCTTCTTGGTACGAACGGGTTTTGCTTCCTGCATGTTAGCGGCATATGCGGGGCCTCGGGAGAAGGAGAATATTTCCTTCCTCCCTCCTAATGTCATTTGAATTTTACCACTTCCCACATATATGCAAGCATTAACAATGTTCAAGAAGGGTCTACCTAAGATTAGAGGCACATCTATCCTATTTCCCATATCTAGTATTATGAAATCAGCAGGAACATAGGAGCCTCTAATATGAACAGGTAAATCATTAACTATTCCTTCTACATAGCAAGTGGATTGATCAGCTAGCACAACATAGGCAGATGTGGATGACATGGGTGGAAAGAATGAGTTTTCATAAAAGTATTTAGATAAAATGTTCACACTCGATCCTAAATCACACATGGCGTTTTTAAAGACTTCACCAAAGATTGAGCATCTAATTATGGGACTACCAGGATCACCCTTTTTAACAGTCATGGTTTGATCTTCATAATAATTAAAATACTTTATTTCAACCATATTAGCAGTTTCCATGTCAGGTTTAGCATGAATTTTGCCAGATTCAAAAGATGGTATGATAGCAGCAAGTTGAGCTAATTGGGTTTCTAACATCTTATTAAAGCTTAATTGATTTTTCAGAGCAGATGAGAAATCTTCCAATTTAGCATTTATATTCTCAAGAATTTTATCATTCGCCATTAATCTCTCTTTCAAGAAATCAGTAGTTTTACCTTGTGAGTAAACTAAATTCTTCAAGAAAGAGAAATTATCAGAATTATGAAAATTAGAGCGGGGGAATGAATTGTTACCTTGAGAATTGGAGTGCTGATTCCATCCTTGATTCTGTTGACGGAAACCGTTACTGTTGTTGATGAAGTTCAAATCTTCATGTAGCTCGGGGCAGTGGCTCCCAGAATGTTTGGTTTCTCCACAGACTTCACAAGTCATGTAGGATTCCAGAGATTGGACACTCTCCTGTTGGTTCATCTTCTCACAGCTGTCCAGCTTCTTTGCCAGCAGGTCCATCTTGGCCACGATCATGTCGGCCTCCTTAAGGGAATGCATACCTCGCTTACGGGGCTGTAGTCTTTCGTCATTCCATCCTTGCTTTGCCACCATCTTCTCTATGAGAGCCTTAGCATCTGCAACATTCAGAGAAAAGAATGCACCGCCGGTGGTGGCATCCAAATGGCTTCTAGAGAGAGGGGTTAGGCCATGGTAGAAGTTCTGGATCAATAGTCAGTCCTCCATACCATGGTGCGGACAAGCAGCGACGTACTCTTGCGTTCTCTCCCAAGCCTCGGGAATAGATTCCTCGGCTTGTTGCGTAAAGCTGGACATTTTGTTGCGCAGAGCATTTGTCTTGCCCATAGGAAAGAATTTGGCGAGAAAAGCATTGGAACACTTGTCCCATGTGTCTACAGCGTTGCGATCGGTACAGAACCATTGCTTCGCTTTTCCTAGCAAATAGAAAGGAAAGAGACGAAGACGGATGGCTTCTTGCGTTATCCCTTTAATGGTGAAGGTGCCGCAAATCTCCAAAAATTGTTGGAGGTGAGCATTGGCATCCTCATGAGCCTTGCCATAGAACGGGCTAGCTTGGACCATCGTGATCAGAGCCGGTTTCAACTCAAAATTGAGGTTGGCATCGATCATGTCTGGTCCTATCGCTACATTAGCGACAGAAGGAGCAGAAAACTCACGAATGGCTTTGTTGGCCATCTTGAAGATAGAACGAGATAAGAAAGAAAGAAGTTGAAGAAGATGAAGGAAAAAGATAAGAAGAACTAAGGAAAGAAAGAATGGGGTAAGATGGGATTCGCTAAGCAGGAGCTTAAGCGAAGATAAATTCGACACGGACTCAACCGATACACCGATTGCCTTCCCCGGCAACGGCGCTAGAAATGCTTGTTGACACTTGCTAACGTCGTCACTAGGAGTAGACTATGGAATCTATCCCCGGCAACGGCGCCAGAAATGCTTGTTGGTAGTTCTTAGCTACACCTAGGATAGGGTAACTAAAGTAGCTATCTACTAATGCCAAGCGGGGTTGTCAATCCCGACACTAGTAGGAGCTAGCTAGAGAGAATGCAATCTACCAGGAGGAGATTCTACAAGCGCACAGAACTATCGTAGTAGCACTTCGCCTGGGAGTACCAGGTGTCGATTTATTTGATCCCAAGGGAAGGCTAGGGTGGTGTATGAGTTGAGTCAAGGAGGGGATGAGAGTCGAAGAAAAGAGAAAAGGGAAAAGGGGAGAAGAGAGGAGATGAAAGGCTAGAAAGAATATATGGGTGGATAGGTAAGGATGAAATGGATGGCTAAGGTAAGGTGGACGGATAGGTAGATAAAGGGTAAAGCTAAGGATAACTAGGATAACTAACTACTAACTAATAACTACTCCTAGATAACTACAAAGCAAGATAACTACGAAGCAAGATAGTTACGAAGCAAGGCAGGCAAAAGACAATAAAGCAACTAAGTTGAGTAAAGTTTTATTCCTATCTTGTCAAGTATCGAGGCGTACTAGCCTTTACCATTTACTTAGGTTGAACGCTAGCACAACGAGCCTTACTGTTAAACTGGGCCAACTACGTGGTGGAATTCAAGGCGCACAGGGCTGTCACCACCTGCTTGCTACCACAGCTATCGGGGGTTCCAGCCGTATCTGAAGGTAAGTCTATAACTAAGCACCACGCTTAACTATATTCTAACTATCTCTACCCTAGCTTTGAATAGAGACACCCTTGCGGACGTTAGAGCAAACACTTGACTTAATAAGATAAACACTAAACTAACTAAGCAACCTATTGGCAAAGATCGAACACTAAGCTCACTAGAGATTAACTACTATGGCTAAGTGAATTGATCTGTAGGATAACTAGGCACTCAAGCAATCAATCAAGTCTACCACTCAATACTGATAAGTAGAATAAAGTAATACTTGAAATGATGAACTAGAATATAGTAAATGCTTGAGTAACAAGAGCAAAACCTGAACTGGAGATGAAGGAAGACTCTTCCCAGCTCAAGAACCGATCACTCGCACGCCTCTACTCTTGAGCTAACCCTTGAGCAGCGCTACCGCGAGGGCGAAGATGTCTTGCTCTACTAGCTACCTACTTGCCTAAGCTCTCTAAGCTTCTAACCTAACTCTCACTTGCTTCTCTTGCTTTGCTTCTCTTGGAAGTGATGGTACTCTTGGGTGTATGAAGAGGTGCCTCCAGGGGGGTATTTATAGCCCAAATGAGTGAGGGGGGTTCTTATAGTGGGCAGCCAACCGACCTAGGGTTAGGTCAGGTGGCGGGCGCCACCCCCTACTGGCTGCCGCCAGCTCCCTGGCCGTTGGATGAACCGCCTCTGCTTCAACGGCATCCAGGTGGTTGTCCAAGGCAGTTTGGAGGTCGGTTGCATGTCCTAGCAACCGACATTCAGCCTTGATCCACGCCACTCCTCCTTGAGTCGTCCGATGTTACTGACCTAGTGACCAAGGGCCAGGATTTGGCCTTGGGGAGGTCACACGGATCGGTGACGTGGCAGGGGGTGACACTTGGGCCAACACAAGTGGCGGGCGCCACCCCCCTTAGGCCCATTTGGGCCCTGCTGAGTGGGCTTGGCCTCTGGTGGGTCCATATGTCCAAATTTGGTTCAAATCCTGCATTCAAATAAAATTCTATGGACATGTGGAATTTGGTTAGTTTGAAACCTATTTGACTACATTTCATGCCTTTTTGGTGAACTTTAGGGTCAAATGTTGACGGTAAAACAGGTGTTTAAGGACCGTCAACACCGGCCCAGGCCCAGGTTGCGGCCTGGGCGCGGGGGGAGCGCGCGCACCGCGCCCTGCTGTGCCGTGTGGGCTGCGGCGGGCCAGAATGGCCGCTTTGAACAGTGAGCATTGTCCTTGTTTAATTCGTTTTTCAGTAGCATATTTATCATAAATTTCATAGATTTTGTATTTTAATCTCTGTAAAATTTGCACCAATGTGTCATTTTCCAGAGATTCAAAGTTTACAGTAATGATGCTTCTGAAAAATAAACAAAGTTTTCATGTTTCCGCTGCGTATTTACGGTTGTTATTTTCATTATTAAATTCGAACCAACGAGAGAATTTCATTTTGAAAAAATAGATATTGTTTTTAGATTATGATAATATTATTATTATTCTGACCAACATTGATTAATAATAATATTATGATGTTATGAATTTGTTATGCATTTTGTCTATTTCTGCCCAACGGTGATGTAGATTTAATGTATAATTAATTGTATGTTTTAATTTTTTACCAATGTAGAAAATAAGGCATGCAGTTATTGATGTTTATTTTATTCTCACTATATATGAATTATGGTTGTGGTTTCAGGTGGTTTCTCCTTGATGAGCTGCACCAAGTATATCCCCGTGTTCAAAGGAGACAACTATGGGGAATGGAGGAGGAAGATAGACCTGGCTTTCTCCCTGGCTAAGGTGGACTGGGTAGTGACCGAACTGTGTCCCACAGACCATGTGGAACTGGTGCGGGAGGCTAATGAGGTTGATGCCGCATGGCAAACCAGACAGAGGGACTTTGCTCCCGTACGGATGTCCTATGACTTGGAGCATAGGAAATGGGTCATGGCAAACAAGAAGTGTTTGGTCGTGGTAAATAACACGATTGAGCCAGCTATTGTGGGCTCAATCCCAGAGTGTGTCACTGTCACAGAGTACCTGGTCAGGATTAAGAGTCAGCTTACTGGCTCTTCAAAGACTTATGCCACCCAGCTGATAAAGCAGCCGGTAACAGAGAGGTACCATGGAGGTGGCAGTGGCATAAGAGAGCACATACTGAGGATGAGCACTTTGGCATCCAAGCTCAAACCAATGGATTTGGCACTCAAGGATGAGTTCCTTATTCATCTGATTTTTGCTTCTTTGCCAAAAGAGTTTGATACTTTTGTTGTTAATTACAACATTCATCCTAAAAAGTGGGACTTAGAGAAGCTCATTGCTATGTGTGTGCAAGAGGAGGAGAGAATTAAGGCCTCACATGGTGGATCTATAAACCATGTGAGGGATAATAAGAAAAGAAATTTTAATGCTCCTTCCTCTTCAAGGTTCAAGGGAAAGACTGCATATCAGCCTCAGCCCCAGCAGTATCAGCAATACACTGTTGATAAAGATCAGTGTCTCCACTGCAAGAAGAAGGGCCACTTCAAGAAGGATTGTCCTGACTTCTTGAAATCATTTATGGCAAACAGAGGTGAGAATATTATTACATTTGTAAATGAATCATTATATATACATTATTCCAAATCTACTTGGTGGATTGACTCAGGTGCAAGTGTTCATGTTCCAAATGCTTTGCAGGGGTTCACTTCGATGAGAGCTTTGCAAAGAAACGAAAGATGTATCAAAGTTGCAAATGGAGTTCGGGCATATGTCGAAGCTGTTGGAGATCTTTCATTAGAGCTTCCAGATGGAGTAGTACTTCTGCTTAGAGATGTTTCATTTGATCCATCTTTGATGAGAAATTTAATAAGTGTATCACGTTTGGATAATAATGGTTATGGTTGTCATTTTGGACATGGAAAATGTGTAATAATGTTTAATGATCAATGTATTGGTCTCACCTTTCAACAAGACGAGCTTTATTTATTGTCTCTTCGTGAAAAAGCGAACTCCGTATGCAATGTGAATGACAATACATCCTCGTGTGTGAATGAAAATAGAAAGTGAAAGAGAACTCTAAATGAGTCATCGAAATTATGGCATTGTCGTTTAGGCCATATTTCGAGGGGAAGAATAGAAAGATTAGTTAAGAATGAAATTCTTCCTCCATTAGAGTTATCAGATCTAGAGCAATGCATAGATTGCATTAAAGGAAAATTTGTAAAGCAAATAAAGAAAAATGCTAAACGAAGTATATGAATTTTACAGATCATTCACAAAAATATTTGCGGTCCTTTTCCTGTAAAGTGTGTGGATGGCTATGACTCGTTCATAACATTCACAGATGGTTACTCCCGGCATGGTTATATTTATCCAATCAAAGAAAGATCAGAGGCATTGGATAAATTTAAGATAAAGATAGTCAGATCCGACCGTGGGGGAGTACTATGGTCGGCATACCCCTTATGGACAAGTGCCTGGACCATTTGCAAAGGTTTCTTCATGAGAATGGCATAGTTGCCCAGTATTCTACACAGGGCAAGCCTCAACAGAATGGAGTAGCTGAAAGGCGTAACCGTACTTTGATGGATATAGTGCGCAATATGGTGAGTTACTCCACCTTACGGTTGAGTCTGTGGATGGAGGCGCTGAAAACCACCATTCACATTCTCAAAAGAGTTCCAAGTAAGTCGGTGCCCAAAACACCATATGAATTATGGAAAGGAAAAGTACCCTCACTAAATCACTTGCGTGTGTGGGGGAGTCCTGCTGAGGCTAAGGTGTTTAACCCAAACATTGGGAAGCTGGATCCCAAAACAGAGAGTTGTTATTTTATTGGATACCCTGAAAAGTCAAAAGGGTTTCGTTTCTACTATCCAGATAGATATACAAAGTTTGTAGAAACGAGACACGCTATCTTCCTGGAAGAGCAGATGATCAGGGGGAGCACGACAGCACGGAAAATCGATCTTGAGGAGAAGCAGGTATATGTGCCCACTCCAATGATTCAGGAACCATTTTTGTGTTGCCTGTTCCTGCTGCACCAACAGTGCAGGACACTATAGTGACAACACCTGTTGTATGTCCTCCCATGGCAACGACGAGTGAACATGTGGAACCTGTCCCTCAGGAGCCCGTGGAAACCGTTGTTGCGCATGAGCAACAGCCCCCTATAGAACCGGGGCCATCTGTTGTCGCCCCTAGAAGGTCACAAATAGTCAGGAGATCTGCTATTCCTGATGATTATGAAGTGTATAACACTGAGGAGTTTCAAATGGAGGATGATCCCACCTCATTTGAAGAAGCCATGAGAAGTGAACACTCATCCAAATGGCTTGAGGCCATGGAAGAAGAGATGAGGTCAATGAGTACCAACAAGGTTTGGGACTTGGAGGTAATTCCCAAAGGAGCCAAAACAGTGGGTTGTAAATGGGTTTACAAGACCAAATATGACTCCCAATGGAATATAGAAAAGTATAAAGAGCGACTTGTGGCAAAAGGCTTTACACAAAGGGAAGGAATTGATTACAATGAGACCTTTTCACCAGTCTCATGTAAAGATTCTTTCAGAATCATAATGGCTCTTGTAGCTCATTATGATTTAGAGTTACATCAAATGGATGTGATGACAGCGTTTCTAAATGGCGATTTAGAAGAGAATGTTTACATGGCACAACCAAAAGGTTTTGTCATAAAAGGAAAAAAACAAATGGGGTGCCGCCTAAAGAAATCCATTTATGGACTAAAACAAGCTTCAAGACAGTGGTATCTGAAGTTTGATGGCACAATAAAGAAGTTTGGGTTTAAAGAAAATGTTGAGGGCAATTGCGTTTACGCAAAGTTTAAGAATGGAAAGTACATCTTCCTAATCTTGTATGTGGATGATATCTTACTGGCTAGTAATGATGTCAGTCTACTGCAGGAGACAAAGAAGTTCTTGTCCTCAAACTTTGATATAAAAGATCTTGGTGAAGCCTCGTTCGTTCTAGGGATCGAGATTCATCGAGATAGATGCAAAGGGGTATTAGGACTATCACAAAAGGCATACTAGGAGAAAGTTCTAAAGAAATTCAATATGGACAAAAGTAAACCTTCACCTGCACCTATAGTCAAGGGTGATAAATATGGGGACTTTCAGTGTCCTTGAACTAATATGAGATCGATCAAATGAAATCGGTTCCATATGCTTCAGCTGTCGGAAGCCTACAGTATGCTCAAGATTGTACACGCCCTGACTTAGCATTTGTTACCGGATTACTTGGCAGATTTCAAAGTAATCCAGGCCTAGAACACTGGAAACTGGTAAAGAAAGTCTTGTGTTATCTGGAAGGCACAAAAGGCCTCATCTTAACATATAGAAAATCAGAATCCTTGTGCATAGAAGGGTACTCAGATTCTGATTATGCGGGCGATGATAGGAAGTCCACGTCCGGATATGTTTTCACTCTCGCAGGAGGAGCCATATTGTGGAAAAGCTCCAAACAAACCGTCACTACATCGTCCACAATGTATGCAGAGTTTGTAGCATGTTTCGAGGCCTCGGGGCAGGTGAACTGGCTAAAGAAGTTCATACCCGGTTTGAAAGTGGTTGACAACATTGTCACACCCCAAAATTTCTGATTTTGGGTTGTGAGTAGAAAACACTAAATAAAATAAATGATTTTAATATTTGTATAAAATTGATCAAGTTTAGCTGGAGCTAGTGCCACTTTTAGGTTTAGCAAATCAAAAATTTACACATTTCTCTAAACTAATTTGACGGGTTATGTTTGATGTGATGGTTGGTTGTGGTTTGACCTTGTGTTGTGAGCCGGTAGAGTTTTAAAACACGTTGGTAGGTTTTCTATCTATATCCGGTTCGTTTCTATCTTTTTTCAAAAATCAAATTTATCGCCCTCAGCTCTATCCTTTCGTTGAACTTTATCAAAGATCCTATTTCTTGTGTCCCAAATCACTTCTTTGAGTTCATCATCCATCATCATATCAAAATAAACTTCTCGGGAATTTTTCTGGCTTTTTCTGGAACCTTTTCCTGATTTTCTGTGAGAAAATTCTAATTTTTAGATGCTGCAAAATATCTTTTCATGAGCTCCAAATACTTTATTTGAGTTCATCATGTTCCAAAGAGTCTCTAGAAATATTCCCCAAATTTTTGAAGCTTTTGAAATATTTTTCATGGCTCAAATAATAATTCTGGAATTTTTATTTCTGAAATTATGTTTATACACAAAATTAAATATTTCGAAAATAATTAATTGTAATCTTATCTTTCAGGACCAAGACCTTGCATATAAATATATGGGCATGATCTTCTCAACCTGTTGATAATATATGTGAAATTCCATCTCGTCTTCACGTCCGGGAGTGTTCGGTGGCTTTCCATCTGCTTTCTTTCTCCTTGCCGTTTTGATCTCTTGACCATGCATTGCACGAGCTCCAGCAGCTAAGACGCCTACAAAGCAAATACTTTCCTCCACGTGAAGATCCTAGCGCCATCCTTTCCCTGAGACTGGCTGTCACCGTCGATCCACCTCTTCTTGGCCGTCACTTTCCTGCCATAGGTAAGGAACCTGCATGCCACGAAGCTCTCTGTTCACGTACCTGTTTTTACATGTTGAATATATCTGTCAACGCCAATCTGTTGATCTCCATCTGCATGACAGCCATCGCCCCAGTATTTCACCATCACCGATCTATCGTTGGTGGAGCTCACTTGTGAAATCCGATCTCGCCGCTGTCTGGTTCCCGCCGTCGCCGCCGCGCGACCCAAACGACCGCCGCCAGTAATCGTCGTGGCCCTGCTGGCGTTTCCTCACCGGCGTTAATAATTAATCCATCGATCCAAACCTCCAGGAGCAGTCGTCATCCTCAAAATCAAAAGGAGCCTGAATGTTCTTCCAATATCCGTTACGTGTGCATGTAGCCTGATGCCAAAGTCTGAAATCACTGCTCCCGTTGTTGCTAATTGCCGGCCTCGTTGCTGCTAATTGTTGGCTACCACAAGTCGGACTTGGATCCCATTAGTAGCCGGCCATGAAAGAAGCAACGCCTGGTATTTTCATGCCAATCTTGCAGAATTCCTCCACCATTAATTTATTGGCACCATGTCTTCTGAACATCCTTCTAATCTAGAATTCTCTTCCAGCCATGAGTTGAAGTTCAGAAATCCAATCGTATCCGATGATGTGAGAATTGGTCAAGTCTAACAGGCAAGTATAGCAATCAGGTTTTCTTTTCGCAATCATGATCATGTTACTTAATTAATATATGCATCGAATGATAAAAATGACTTATTAGCAACTTAAGAAATTATCTGTACGAGCACCTTCGGGATTTACAGTACAACTGATGGGGGTTATATGGCTCTGGCTTTAGCTCAGTATGAGGACCTTTTCTAGCTTATTAGAGGTTACCCTTGTGGCGCAAATGGGGGATAGCAGACTGGGGATCCCTGCGACTGGTTGAACTGACTAATGAAACCTAGCGGCCCTAACTTGTGAGACGAACCTTTGAAAGGCTTCATCGTGAACCCTGCTGACCTTCCTTGGAAGTGGGTTAAGAGGCTGATCACCTCGGGGGAAAGGGCAATTCACGTCTCACAGGGAAAGTGTACACCTTTGCGCAAAGTTTATTAAACTGATATATCAGCCTTGCTCAAGGACACGAGCGGCCTTGAAGACTTTTACATTAAGATTATGACTTTTGTTGGTTAACATGTTCATTATTTACCATTTTATGCTATTCATTATTTATGTTACATTGATCATGAAACTTGGGATCTACATCACTTGTTGCTATATTTGCTGAGTACGACATGTGCTCACCCTTGCTATTTCCCCCACACCCCAGTCTCCATCAGAGTTGCGCAGCGGAAGCGTGGTGAGGACACAGATGAGTTCCAGAATACTGACAGAAGTGCTAGACGTATGTTACCTCCAGTCAACTGTCCCTGTGAAGAATGGAGTCTGAAGAGAAGATTAGTTTTCGTTCCGCTTAACTTTGATGTAAGTGTTGTTTTAGATATCTAGAACATTGTTTTTGATATTTTTTCCTTCTGTGGTTGTATGTGTGGACTTTCTGGGCACACATATGGCGTATCTGATTTTGTTGTTTAAAACCGGGTGTTACAGACATCCATGAACCACTAAAGTTGTACTGTGATAATTATCCAGCAGTATAGTATGCTCACAACAACAGGTCAAGTGGTGCTGCCAAACACATTGACATAAAGTACTATGTTGTGGAAGATAAAGTCCGGGATCAAACTATTAGTACAAATAAAATGCTCGCGGATCCGCTGACGAAAGGCTTACCACCCAACGTGTTCAGGGAACATGTAGCTGGCATGGGTTTAAGGAAAAGCCTATGATTCCTGGACTATAAGGGGTCAAAAGGCAATGAAACTATTTCGGAATAGAGATGTGTGTAGTAGCAGTTGAATCTATCGGCAATCGACCGTGACGATGAAGCATGCTCTATTCACTATCTGTGAGGAAATGGAAAAGTCAAGTTAAAGTTAAAGGTACAGTATACAGTTGAGATCAAGGGGGAGATTGTTAGGATGTTCTCCACCAGGGGCCCAACGGCCACCTGGAACCCGGAAATCTTGCGCCCTGATCAGGGGCGCCGAGCCCGAGATTGGCTTGTGGGCCCCCGTCGCACTGCGCAATATAAAAGGGGTGGGGGCCGGCGGGCTCCAGTCACGAGGTTCCTTGGAGCCGCCAAACCCACCCACAAACCCTAATCCGATCCAGTGGGTGCACAGCGAGCGGCGGGAAGCACCACCACCGGCACCGTCACCATCTTCCCTCCTGGACAGCAAGGTCCGGCGACCCTCTTCACCTACTGTCGCTGCCTGTGCGCAGATCTTCACCGACGAACCTAATGGCGGGCTGCTCCTCCAACTCCGATGGTCTGTGTCCCTATTCCTCCCCTTCTCCCTCTCGGATCTAGTGCGTAGGCTCTGTTCTTATAGTGTATGAGTAATAAGCCCACTGATCTACACCTAGAAGGTCCTAGGGTTACAACATTTTATAGTAGTTAAGTTTATGGTTGAAAATTGTATTCAGACAATAGTTAAGGGTTAGTTGTAGGATGAACTTTTCTCTCGTAATGACAGTGTTGGATTGAGCTACAAGTCGGATCGTCTCATTCATACAGTAGATTTTCTATGAGGAAAATATTGGAAATAATAGCAATTTAGTGACGCATAAATTAATTCCGATAATGAGGAAAAGAGAAACAACATGTATCGTAGATGTGTAATCTACCACTAGCAATATGATCTGAAACACAGCCAGACTATGTATCGCTAATGTTTACACCAGATTTTGGACCAAAAAGATTATTATTTTGTAAGCACAAACGGCTAGTTTATTGACGAAGGAATCGACCAGAAAAAATTAAGAAGCTTATATTGGTTCAAGCGTGACCAGAAGAATTTGTGTGGACCAGCATGATGGGCTTCGAAGACGTGTTGGACTCGGCCAAGGAGTTCAAGTCCGAGTCGTTTTTATTTTACCTATTATGTAACCTAGTCATGTTAGGACAGGAGTCAACCGGGTTATGAATAGTTAGAAACCCGATTTTTGTAAAGACATCCAATCAATCAACACATCGGCCACCGGCCAAAAACCCTAGGAGTAGGAGTAACGTAGATCTCGGCGAGACCTTCAATCAGGCAGGGCTGCATCGGCTTCGATCGACCTCCGGTTTGCTTGTAAGTTTCACCAATGGCTCATGTCATTGTGCAATAAGGCTGTATTTGGCATTGACCAAACTCTTGTTAAGCTATGACATGGCTAGTTATCGGTCTAAGTTCATCTTTTGTAAGGCTGTCTTGACTCTGATCAATCTCTTACTTTAGTCGATCTTGACTAGTTATCGGCTCTATTGATTTGGCAAGCTAATAGATTCATTAAGTTATCGATGTCGTTTTATGTTTTATTTCGTTTCTTTATGTTTTAAACAACATCATGCCCAATCAATATTGACAAAGTGTCTTAAACTCAAAATACGCTTAGTTTTGGCTATGTTGAGATCCTTCATGCCCGCAACAGAGAAAATAGCCGATTCAAGCTTCCTATCGACTATTTTGTCAATCTTGGTTGTTACGTGTTGTGCATTCGAGATATCCGATAAAGATATGATCCTGATCTAAGAACAAGTAGATTCAATCTTGCATGTTCATTATGGCTGTATTTTCGAACCTCACTGATATACATGGTAGATTAGATTTGTTCGATCTTAAGTCGAGTCATGGTTTTAACGGATAGATCTTGTTCATGCCTCATGGACCCTGCATCGGCTAAAATAGCCGATCCAGTTATGTTTTCTTCATAATGTGTTCTTTTAAATGGCTTGGAATTAATGGATCTACTCTTTGCATAAGACGTGATCTAGCTTAATCATCATTATGGCTATATAGAGACACCCCACTGTTGATGTTTAAGCTATTTTATCGATCTATTTGTTATTATGGTTGTATGGAGACACCCCACTGTTAACAAATAGAACTGCTCATGCAATTAGTCGATACGTTAGTTTTATGTCGCTTAAACGCACAGATAGATCTTTATTCTGTTAATATGCTTAGGCTTATCGGTTATTTATCTGCTCTGAATACTTCTTTACATATATCATAGCCGATTTGCCTTATATATTTTTTTGGTACTTTTATGCAATTTCTTAGGAGTTGACTTTGTAGTCAATGTCCTACCAATAATGGCTATATCAGAGCTGCACAATCTGGAACTGTCTGGCACCAAACCGGCAGGTTCCATAATTTGACAACGTTTTCTTCTCCTTGTCAATTGCAGGTCAAATTGACTGGCACGCCCGAAGTTGATCTCACTAACATTCGACACCACCATTTGCTGAAGGTTCAGGAGGTCAGGACCTTGCTCCGTACGCCCTCTGAGGACCGTGCGCTCGAGTGTGTTGGCGTGTCCGACCGAATTTTTACGTCAACACATTCTTTTGGCATGCCTGGTGGGACGCAATCGTCTGATCATGACAATCGGTAATGAAGATGTGTTAAACATGACAATGGGAGAACTTCCAATGAGCTTCGACTCCTGATAGAAGAAACTATTGAACAATATCGTTACATGTGTCTGTTGAGCTTTAGTTAAAGCAGAGATAAAGAAGATTATCCAAAAGTCTCATCTACCAAGGGTGGTTCTAGATGGCCATGTTGATCCAATAGTTCAGGTCCAGCATAATGCCATGCAAGAAGTGATCAGCAAAGCAATGTCTGTCACTCTGATGTATCACAATGAAGTATTCCTCAACAGTCTCTCAAATGCCATTAAAGAGGCTTCAATTTAGGCGATGACAGGAGGGGTCCAGCATATACCATTAGAAATAATCAAGGAGTTGGAACTTCTGATGGACCACAGATCAAGGGCCCTAATGGCAATGGTAACCAAATGATTGTCAGCCCTAGGGGCATGACGCCGCAGCCAATGCAACAGTCGAATATGAGTAATAACATATACTCATCGGCTACAAAAATAGTTCCCCATGCAAGACGTATTACTAGAGATTTCAATGCACCACCGTATCATGGGAATGTGGCACCTGGTGATATTCCTCCCGGATATCATTATGTTTCAGATTTTTATACCTTGGACGCTCAGGAGAACCCGGGATATCGTAGCAATGCCTTCGGGGGGCAGAACATCGGCTTTCAAGGGCCGGTGAATCAAATTGATCAGCTGATGAGTCGGGTGACTGATTTGGTTCAGAAGCAATTTGGTTTAACGCCAAAATCTACAATGACTGGCTACAAAAAGCCATATCCAGAGTGGTTTGGTCAGGTTGTTCTTCCTCCAAGATATAGAATCCCTGATTTTACCAAATTCACAGGAACTAGGTCAGCAACAACCATGGAACATATAACCCAGTTTCTAGTCCAGATCGGGGAAGTTGGTGATGAGTCAGCTCTTAAAGTCAGATTATTTCCTTTATCCCTGTCTGGTTCAGCATTCTCATGGTTTTCATGTCTACCACCCAATTCCATTCAAAGCTGGGAGGATTTGGAAGACAAGTTCCTAGTCGATACGAGACAAGGAAATAATGAGTCTGGATTCCAGTATCTTCAAAGATTCAGAGAGATTAAAAATCAGTGTTATTCCTTATCATTGTCTGATTCAGAAATTGTTAGCATTGCAATTCGGGGGCTGATGCCTGCCATCAGAGAAAAAATCAGCTTTGGTTGTAACAATATAGCCGATTTAGCTAAGAAGGTGGCAAACATCGATGCTCAAAATCGATATAATCAAGTTTTCAAGCCCAAGAAAGCCTATAATGCAGAGAGTCATTTCTTCTTACAAGGGGAAGACAATAATTCAAGTGATGAAAGTGAGGATGAAGTGGCTGCTGTGGATTGAGATTGGAAAAATAACTAGTACATACCTTGGGCAAAGGCTAAGAGTGCCGAGAAAGATGTAAAATATAGCTTTGACATCACCAAAGCCGACAAGATATTTGACTACTTGCTAGAGAAAGGTCAAATCAAGTTGACTGGGAATCACAGCATCCCATCGGCTGAAGAACTTAAGAATAAAAGGTACTGCAAATTTCATAATTCTGGTACCCATACTACTAATGATTGCCGAGTTTTCAGAGATATGATCGAGAGGGCTATCGTTAAATGAAGGATTGGCCTAGAAAGGGCCAAAGGCATGAGCATCAATGGCCATCCTTTTCCACAAAACATGGTGGCTCCTGCACCTCTGAGTGAAATCAGAGTATTGACTTCTGACAAAGCCAAGGCAGCTGGGACGGTTGATCCAAAGAAATAGCTAACAGCCAGTGAGTATCAGGAGATGAAAGGAAAGAAGAATACTGATCAACGTGATCAACCTGAGACTTCAAAGGCTGGTGAAGCAAGAAGACGTCCGACTGTCAGAATCATATTGAACAAATGGCGACGTCAGAAAGAAAGGAGCCAAATGCAAAGGGAAAGGGATGAGCAAGAATATCAAGAGTGGCTCGAAGAGAAAGAATATAGGAGGTCTCGTGAAGAAGAAAAACGTATCAAAGATGAAGAAAAGAATCATTGGGACTGTCATTTCTTCAGGCATTGTTGGAATGAAGGACTGAAGCTTCCTACTCTTCATAACTGCCCAGAATGCAGTGATCAGTATTGGGAGTATAGGCAGTCGAGAGACAACCGCTGATCCGTACATGAAAGATTAAGATTTGAAAAGACAGATTGGCGCGTAAAAAATGAAGTGTTCATAATCCTCTTGCATTGAGATTAGCCGACCGTGACCATCCTTGGCAAGAGGGACAATGGTGTCCTGGTGGTTTGACCAAAAGCCAGAAGTGACGGGTTCAAAGACTAAGAAGTGATGAAATCGAGAAGAAAAAACCCAAAGTCTGGCAAGTAAAGCAGATAGCCGATAAAGATGAGTCATCGGCTAATATCGCTGCTCTGTTCATGCTACCTGCTGAATTTAGATCCTCTAATCATGGAGAAGAGTCTGATGATGAAGAAGCAATTGCTCAATGGATTTATCAAGCAGAAGAGGCCACATTTCAAAAGCCCGAGAGACATTCCCATTCGAAAGCTTTGTATTTGAAAGGGTTTGTTGATGGCCTCTGAACAGGACGTTAGTTGATGGAGGGGCAGCTGTTAATTTGATGTCATATGCCACCTTTAGGAAACTTGGCAAGACTGCAGAAGACCTCATTCAGACCGATATGAGGTTGACCGACTTTGCTGGCAACGTATCGGCTACAAAAGGTGTTGTATGTGTCGAGTTGACGTTTGGCAGCAAGAGTATGCCGACTACCTTCTTTGTGGTCGATGCAAAAGGATCCTACAGTGTGCTTCTTGGAAGGGATTGGATCCACGACAATTGTTGTGTTCCATCTATCATGCATCAGAATATGATTCAGTGGATCGGCGACACTGTGGAAGTGGTACCAGCCGATTCAACTGTTAGTGTTGCTTACTCAGACCCTGATGTTTGGAACTTTGATAACATGGAGTGTTTTTCTAGGAAGATTCTTGAAGAAGACTTTCTCAAGACAACTGATGATAGTCAACAGCCGATCCAAGCAGTCGGCTTCAAAAAATATATTTAATGGATTGCATGGTTAACGAAGATGAGAGTAAGATGGGTAAAGGTTTCACATCGGTCGATGAACTGGAAGCAATTCATATTGGAAACGGTGATAAGCCAAGATTGACATATATCAGTGCCAAATTGGATCCTAAGTTTGGACAAGAACTTGTTACATTGTTAAAAGAATATAGGGAATGTTTTGCTTGGGATTATTCTGAAATGCCTGGTCTTGATCGATCGTTGGTTGAGCATCGATTACCTATCAAGCATGGAAGTCGACCTGTAAAACAAGCTCCAAGAAGGATTAGAGCAGAAGTTATGGCTGATGTGAAGACGGAAATCACTCGGCTTTATGAGGCTAACTTCATTCGACAATGTAGATATGCTGAGTGGATATCTAGTGTAGTCCCTGTGTATAAGAAAAATGGAAAAATGAGAGTTTGCATTGATTTCAGGGATTTGAATAAAGCTACTCCAATGGATGGCTACCCAATGCCAGTGGTAGATATGTTAGTGGATGCGGCAGCAGGACATAAAGTGATCAGTTTTATGGATGGTAATGTTGGGTATAACCAAATTTTCATGGCAGAGGAAGACATACATAAAACTGCATTCAGATGTTCAGGTGCTATAGTCTTGTATGAATGGGTGGTCATGACTTTCGGGCTTAAAAATGCTGGTGCAACTTATCAAAGGGCTATGAATTATATCTTTCACGAGTTGATCGGCAGGATTGTGGAGATTTACATTGATGATGTAGTTGTAAAATCCAGGGATTATCAAAGGCATCTTAAGGATCTTAGAGATACTCTTGAGTGTGCAAGGAATCATGGGTTAAGGATGAATCCCCACAAGTGTGCATTTGGAGTGTCGGCTGGTCAGTTTTTGGGGTTTATGGTACATGAAAAAGGGATTGAAGTTGTTCAAAAGAGTTATGATGCAATTGACAAAGCAGTACCACCAACCACAAAGACTCAACTGCAATCTTTGATCGGTAAGATCAATTTCATCAGGAGATTTGTTTCGAATCTATCAGCCAGAATTTTGCCGTTTTCGGTTTTGTTAAAATTAAAGGATGATCAAGAATTTAAATGGGGAGATGAGCAACAGAGGGCATTTGATGAAATCAGAGAATATATGAAGTCTCCACCAGTTTTGATCCCTCCTCAAAAGAACAAACCTTTTAAGTTATATGTATCGGCCGATGATTATACAATTGGATCGGCCTTGATGCAAGAATTTGAAGGTAAAGAAAGAGTAGTGTTCTATCTCAGTAGAAGGTTACTTGACCCAGAAACGAGATATTCTCATGTTGAAAAGTTATGCTTATGTTTGTACTTCTCGTGCACCAAGCTTCGGCATTACCTGTTATCATCCGAATGCACGGTTGTGTCAAAATTTGACGTAATTAAACATATGTTATACATGCCTATTTTAAATGGGAGGGTTGGCAAATGGATTCTTGCATTATCAGAATTTGACTTAAAGTTTGAATCGGCTAAAGCGGTTAAAGGTCAGGTAATAGCCGATTTTGTTACTCATCATCATGAACAAGAGATTAAGACTTTAGATTTCACCTCGTGGGCTTTGTTCTATGATAGTTCCAATTGCAAGCCAGGTGGGGGAATTGGTATTGTTCTGGTTTCTCCTCAGGGAAGAAATTTTGAATTTGCTTTTTCAATTGATCCAACCTCCACTAACAATCAAGCTGAGTATGAAGCACTTCTCAAGGGACTTTAGCTTTTGTGTGAGGTAGGGGCCGAGACTATTGAGATTTTTGGAGATTCTCAACTAGTGATTAATCAATTGCTCGGCCTATATAAGTGCAAAGATGACATTCTGAGGAAGCATTATGAGAAGTGCCTTGGGTTGCTTAATTCTTTCTCTTCTGTTGTCATGAAGCATCTTCCTAGATGTCAGAATCAAGAGGCTAATCGTTTAGCTCAAAGTGCTTCTGGGTATCGGCAAATTGTTGAAATACTAGCTGATGAGGTTGCTGATAGTGATGATTGGAGGATTGAGATTATTGAATACTTGAAGGACCCATCGTGACAAGTATCCAAAAAATTGAGGTATAAGGCTACAAAGTTTGTCCTTCTTGATGATCAACTTTATCATAAAACAATCGATGGTATTCTTCTTAAATGTGTGGATCAAGAAGAGGCCAAAGTTCTAATAGGAGAAATCCATGAGGGAATTTGTGGTGCACATCAGTATGTTCATAAAATGAAGTGGATGATCAGAAGAGCAGGATATTTTTGGCCGACCATTTTGGAAGATTGTTTTAAATACTATAAAGGATGTCAAGAATGCCAAAAATTTGGTAATGTTCAGAGGTCTCCGGCATCAGCTATGAATCCAATCACAAAGCCATGGCCATTTAGACGATGGGGAATAGATCTGATTGGCCAAATATTTCCGGCATCTAGCAAAGGACACAAGTTTGTGTTAGTAGCAACTGACTATTTTACTAAATGGGTTGAAGTTGTTCCTTTGAAGGAAGCTTCATCGGCTACCGTAATTGAATTCATCAAAGAGCATATCATTTATCGATTCGGTGTTCCTCAAACCATTACCACAGATCAAGGAAAGATATTCACATCAAAAGAATTTGAGGATTTTGCTGCTAGCACGGGCTTCAAGTTGATTAATTCATCTCCGTATTACGCCCAAGCTAATGGGTAGGCTGAAGCTTCTAACCAGATTTTGATCAAAATCATTAAGAAAAAGGTTAAGGAGCATCCAAAAAGTGGCATTCAATACTCAGTGAAACCTTGTGCTCCCATAGAATGACATGTCATGGTGCAACTAAGTGTTCACCATATGAGTTGGTCTACGGTCATGAAGCTGTATTGCCTTGGGAAATCAATATAGGATCTAGAAGCGTATCACAACAGAATAATTTGAAAGCCGATGAATATAAGCATCTCATGATGGATAACCTTGATGATGTAAACTTTCATCGGCTAAAGGCTCTGGAAAACATTAGAGCTCAGAAGTTGAGAGTGGCTAAGTATTATGATCAAAAGGTCAAGGAGAAAAAGTTTAGTGATGGGGACTTGGTTTGGAAAGTCATTTGACCTATTGGAACTAAGGATAGCCAATACGGTAAGTGGTCACCAAATTGGGAAGGACCCTATCGGATTACCAGATGTGCTCCTGGCAATGCTTATTTCTATGAGACTCTAGAGGGTATCGAGTACTTCAGAGCAATTAATGGGAAATATTTTAAGAAATATTACCCTAGTGTCTGGGTGGATCTGTTAAAGTTTGGCCAATAACTGATATATATGTATCGACGTTGGTATCCAATTGATAGCCGATACTAATGTATCGCCTTTAGAACAAAAATAGCCGATATGTGCTAAATTACCTCTGACGATGAAATGAATAGCCGATGCTCCAAATGAGGCATCGCCTTCAGCCCAAAAATATAAATTCAAGAATTATTGAAATTAAGAGACCTCGATGGGCCTTATCGCAAGGAGATCATAAAGGAGCAGAGATTTCATTATATTCATGAAGAGGTTTCTTATACAAAAGCTTGATCCTAATGAACAATTCGAAGACCTTATCTACTATCATTACAGAGGGGGTAGACTCTGTTATTTCCCCGGCTGCTCCTTCAAACCCATCGAAGTGCACGTCCATGGCATGGCTTATTTCTGGGGTAACCTCGAGGCCACCCAGGTCTTGACCGGTGTAGGCTTGGGCAGCCCCGAGGGCCATGGCGGCGCCATGACGGACACCGTGGAGGGCGACCTCATGTACCCTTGTGGCGTTGTTGGTCACCCTCTCTGCGACGCTGTCACCGGTGGCGTTCACAGAATCAGCCGCCTCGTTCCCCGCTTCATGAAGGGCCTCCAAACGCACGGTCAAGTCTGTAAAGTAAACAGGACGCGTCGAAGATTAAGCAGAAGAAATTCGGTTAAGTGAAAATTCTTCGGAAGGAAAAAGAAATTACCGACGACGCATGAGTCGGACTCGGCGCATTGTTGAATCGCTTGAGAGGCTCTCGCCTCTGCATCTTCCAACGCCCTTTGAAGTTGGGCGATGTGATCCTCGAGGAGGCAGTTCCTGATGGTGGCCTCCGAATGAAGATTCCGCATTTCCGTCATCTGACGGTAATGGCGAGTGGCCGTCGACTCCGAACTGCTGGAAGAAGGGTTCTTAGAGACCGACTCCATTCTAGGAGGAGGCACCAGAGCGGCGGCGGTGTTGGATGGACTAGCATGGACCCTGGATGAAGGACGATGAAAGGACTCAAATCAAGATCTAAAGAGCCGATGATGAGATATCAGAATCAACTAGTATAAAAAAAGAGGCATGCCTTGCACGACGCTCAGGGCGACGATAGGAGTTTACTTCCTCCTCCGCTGGGCGCTTGCCACGGTTGTTGTCTGCCATCGAGGGAAGAAGAAAGGAACTTTCTGGGTGAGAAAGAGGGTTTTCTTTTGGATGGAAGATGAGAAGCATTGGAAATGTGCTCTGAGTGTGACAGAAGAAGGAAACGAAGGAGAAATTTATATTAAAATAAGTATGTCGTTTCGTACAGTGTGCGCAGAGTGCTCGAGTGGGATGTTAAGTCATGACACTGTTTTCAAGAGAAGAGCAGCCGATTCGCATTGACCATCAAGAGATTGTTCGGAAGAAAAATCTTCGGGCCATTTGAAATACCAAGGGGAAAGAAGAAAAGGATTCAAAATTTTGGAATAAAATAAATTTCATCCCAAAATTGGGGGGCATGTGTTTACACCAGATTTTGGACCAAAAAGATTATTATTTTGTAAGCACAAACGGCTGGTTTCTTAAGAAAGGAATCGGCCAGAAAAAATTAAGAAGCTTATATTGGTTCAAGCGTGACCAGAAGAATTCGTGTGGACCAGCATGATGGGCTTCGAAGACGTGTTGGACTCGGCCAAGGAGTTCAAGTCCGAGTCGTTTTTATTTTACCTATTATGTAACCTAGTCGTGTTAGAACAGGAGTCAACCAGGTTATAAATAGTTAGAAACCCGATTTTTGTAAAGACATCCAATCAATCAACACATCGGCCACCGGCCAAAAACCCTAGGAGTAGGAGTAACGTAGATCTCGGCGAGACCTTCAATCAGGCAGGGCTGCATCGGCTTCGACCGACCTCCGTTTTGCTTGTAAGTTTCACCAATGGCTCGTGTCATTGTGCAATAAGACTATATTTGGCATTGACCAAACTCTTGTTAAGCTATGACATGGCTAGTTATCGGTCTAAGTTCGTCTTTTGTAAGGCTGTCTTGACTCTGATCAATCTCTTACTTTAGTCGATCTTGACTAGTTATCGGCTCTATTGGTTTGGCAAGCTAATAGATTCATTAAGTTATCGATGTCGTTTTATGTTTTATTTCGTTTCTTTATGTTTTAAACAACATCTTGCCCAATCAAGATTGACAAAGTGTCTTAAACTCAAAAGATGCTTAGTTTTGGCTATGTTGAGATCCTTCATGCCCGCAACAGAGAAAATAGCTGATTCAAGCTTCTTATCGACTATTTTGTCAATCTTGGTTGTTACGTGTTGTGCATTCGAGATATCTGATAAAACTATGATCCCGATCTAAGAACAAGTAGATTCAATCTTGCATGTTCATTATGGTTGTATTTTCGAACCCTACTGGTATACATGGTAGATTAGATTTGCTCGATCTTAAGTCGAGTCATGGTTTTAATGGATAGATATTGTTCGTGCCTCATGGACCCTACATCGGCTAAAATAGCCGATCCAGTTATGTTTTCTTTATAATGTGTTCTTTTAAATAGCTTGGAATTAACGGATCTACTCTTTGCATAAGACGTGATCTAGCTTAATCATCATTATGGCTGTATGGAGACACCCCACTGTTGATGTTTAAACTATTTTATCGATCTATTTGTTATTATGGTTGTATGGAGAAACCCCACTGTTAACAAATAGAACTGCTCGTGCAATTAATCGATGCATTAGTTTTATGTCGCTTAAATGCACACATAGATCTTTATTGTGTTAATATGCTTAGGCTTATCGGTTATTTATCTGCTCTGAATACTTCTTTACATATATCATAGCCGATTTTCCTTATATATTTTTTCAGTACTTTTATGCAATTTCTTAGGAGTTGACTTTGTAGTCAATGTCCTACCAATAATGGCTATATCAGAGCTGCACAATCTGGAACTGTCTGGCACCAAACCGGCAGGTTCCATAATTTGACAACGTTTTCTTCTCCTTATCAATTGTTGGTCAAATTGACTGGCACGCTGAATGGTCCTAAATGGCTAGAGGGGGGGGGTGAATAGCCTATAAAAAATTTCTACAACAACACTTAAACAAACTAGTTAGACAACTAAATGGCGAAGCGAAGTTTGCGCTAGCTCTACACAGATGCAAGCCACCTATTCGCAATTCTAGATAACCACAAACTCTAAGTCACACAATATCAAAGGAACTATTCAACAACTAAATAAGCAATAATGTATATCACTACACAAGATAAGAGAATGTAACTAACAACAAGGTATAAAAATAACTTGCAAGAAAGTAACAAATGTAAGTACAAGAGATAGAGGTGTGTATACCGAGCCGGCAAGAGATTAATAAAAGAATATCAAAGGATACCACGGAGACAGGTTGACACAATAATTTTTCCTCCGAGGTTCACTTGCTTGCCGGCAAGCTACGTCCCCGTTGTAGCGATACACCCACTTGGAGGTTCACGCGCTAATAGGCATCACACGCCTAACCCTCAATAGGGTGCCGCACAACCAACACAAGATGGGGATCCACAAGCTACGAGCAATCCACTAGAGTTACCTTTGGCGCTCCGCCGGGGAAGGTACAAGAAACCCCTTACAAATCACCGGGAGATGGCCACGAACAATCACCTCTCGTGCCTAATCTCCTCCGCTGCTCCAAACCGTCTAGGTGGCGGCAACCACCAAGAGTAATAAGAATATCCGCAGCAACAACAATCGCCAAGTGCCACTAGATGCAAACTCACAAGCAAATGCACTTGGATCTCTCGATCTCACTTGGATTCTCACTAACAAGCAAAGAGATCGGAGGGAGGGATTAGATCTTGCTCAAGAGGATGTTCAAGAAGTCGGAAGGTCAAGAAGCCCTCCCCAAAAGCGGCCACGACCAATATATAGAGAGGGGAGGACGGCAGCCCGAACCCCACTTTTCTGCGCTTGGTTGGTAGTACCGACCCCTCCTGGGCGGTAGTACCGACAGAGTCAAACTAGCCGTTAACACACGACCCGCTGATTTAGGCGAAGCACCGACTCTCTGGTCGGTACCTCCGAGGTCGGTAGTACCGGCCCTATGGCGGTACCACCGACAGGCTACTTTCGGATCTACACAGAACACATTCAAAAACTTCCTCCAGACCTTTAAACTACCGATCCCCTGGTCGGTACTTCCGAGCCCGGTGGTACCGGCCCTATGGCGGTACCACCGCCAGGTCAACTTCCACTCAACTCAGAGAGCTCCGCAAACTTGCCAACCACCGGCCTTGGGTCGGTAGCACCGGGCGCGGTACTACCGAGGTTATGGCGGTACTACCGGTAGGTCTTTTTCAAACCACACAAAGAGCTCTGCAAAACTCCTCAGGGCCACGGTACCACCGACCATCCGGTCGGTACCACCGCTGGCGGTAGTACCGAGCTTATAGCGGTACCACCTCCAGGCCAAAAACGCCCCAACACAGAGAAGGCTGCACGCAGCACCTATGGGCGGTACCACCGACCACCCTAGTCGGTACCACCGACCATACACAGAAAACTTCATTTTCTTCTCTGTGTTGATCCAAAACTACTTCAACAACTTCTCCTTTGCAAAAGTGCTAACACCACCAAGTGTTCATCATCTTGTGCATGTGTGTTGGCATTTTCACAAACATATTCAAAGGATTCGAGTTAGCACACTAAGTCCTAATGCATATGCATGTATGAATCCACCTAGTGGCACTTGATAACCGTGATCACTGAGATATTCCCCTCTTAATAGTACGGCTATCTATCCTAAATGCACTCACACCCTCTATGGTGTCTTGAGTGCCAAAACAAAATTCCTATATATACCTTTGCCTTGATCTCCATAGGATTTTGCTTTTCTCTTCTTCTTCTTCCAATGTGGAGCACTTGATCTATCTTTTGGTCACCACCACCAATATCATGTTTATTGTATAGCTCCTGCACTTGGTGTGTACCAACCTAGCTCATAAACACTTCATGACAAGGTTAGTACTCTAGGTTACATCAATTATCCAAAACCAAACAAGGACTTTCACACGCCCAAAGTCGATCTCACTAACATTCGGCACCACCATTTGCTGAAGGTTCAGGAGGTCAGGACCTTGCTCCGTACGCCCTCTAAGGACCGTGCGCTCGAGTGTGTTGGCGTGACCGACCGAATTTTTACGTCAACAGCTAATAACGTGAAGAACATGGAAAGGAAAAACTGAAGGATTGCAAACATCCTTACAGTGGGGTTGTTGGCGCTAGAAACTAGCGCAAATGTAGACGGAGAAGATCGTCGATGGAGACCGGCGAAGTCTGCAAGAAGAGAACAAGAAGTGCAGCGAGCAGTCATGACGGCGCATCCAAAAAACCTTATACATCCCCTACCCCGTGCAGGGACGAGCTTCAAAGATATGCTCACCATAATATGAGAATGATTGTTTGCCACAATAAGCCATCAATTTTCTCTATGCATACAAAAATATCAAGTGGCAAAAGGATGTCGCGCACCCGCAAGGCCTCGATTGGACAATTCATGTTCATGTCGTGCGCCCTGCTCGCCTCGCCCAGGCCCAACCCGACGAGGCGAGCACGCTGATTCGTACAGTGGATTTTCTATGAGAGGAAAATGTTGGAAATAATAGCAGTTTAGTGAAGCATAAATTAATTCCAACAATGAGGAAAAGAGAACCAACATGTATTGTAGATGTGTAATCTACCACTAGCAATATGATCTGAAACACAGCCAGACTATGTATCGCTAATAACGTGAAGAACATGGAAAGGAAAAACTGAGGGATTGCAAACATCCTTGCAGTGGGGTTGTTGGCACTAGAAACTAGCGCAAATGTAGACGAAGAAGATCGTCGATGGAGACCGGCAAAGTCTGCATGAAGAGAAGAAGACATGCAGCGAGCAGTCACGATGGCGCTTCCCAAAAACCTTATACATCCCCTACCCCGTGCACGGACGAGCTTCAAAGATAGGCTCACCTTAACATGAGAATGATTGTTTGCCACAATTAGCCAACAATAATCCCCCCCCAAGAAAATGACGCTCTCGGTGTTGTTGGGTTCTATGCACTTCTCTCCTGTTAATTATACACCCTCCCAGAAGGAAGATAGGGTTGGGTGGGTCTGATACGGTTTTTGAAATAATAATCCCCTAGAGGAGAGAGGGAATGGGAGAATAATTCTATCCTTTGTAGAGTTTTATGCATTTTACACTTGCTAATTATGCATTGCTCTATAATAAAAACTTTCGTATCAATGTGCCATGATTCAAATTTCAAAATTTTAAAGAACATCGGATCATCTATCTGTTTTTATGCTCACATCCACATGATTATATGTTGTGTCAAACTCTATACCTTGAAGCATAAATATATGAATTTAATTTTTTTCAAAAAAACAAAATGGATCTTGAATTGTGCATAAAAATGTCAGGATTCAAATGGTGAAAACCGTTTTTGAATTTGATGTTTCATTGAAGAGTTATCGCAAAAAAATAGAAGAATTTGGATTGAATTCCTTGCATGCAGGCACTGTCAGCCCTATGTCAACCGGTGTCATGTGAGATGTCCATCCCGCGGAGAAGGTTTTATGCTGTAACAAAGATAGTATATGCATTCAACCACTGGTTTTATGCAATATCGATGAAATAAAATGTTTTGCGCAATGCGACCCAGGATTCTGCGCATTCGGTCTGCTGGGTGCGCAGCGGTCCCCACCTACGCACGTGTCAGCTCCGTGGGGCATCGGTGGTCTATTGGAGGTCTAGGTTGACTAGCTGGGGCTTTCGATATTTATTGAAAGCTCTAGGCTCCCAAAAAAGTGTGTATATATATACCTATTTATTTCCGTATTTTCTTTTTGAGATTTTTATTAACAAGGGAGAAAGAGTAG
The DNA here is from genome assembly GCA_009763385.1 of Coix lacryma-jobi var. lacryma-jobi. Taxonomy (NCBI): domain Eukaryota; kingdom Viridiplantae; phylum Streptophyta; class Magnoliopsida; order Poales; family Poaceae; genus Coix; species Coix lacryma-jobi. The sequence continues at coordinate 118,183,126 of CM019830.1, read as the reverse complement.
AATTTTGAAAACAAAAAGAAGGAAAGTAGAAAAATAAAAAAACACGAGGACTGTGGGCCACTGGGCGGCCACGTCGAGCGCCCCAAACCCCGCTTTCCCGCGCGGGTAAAATTGGAACGCGCATGGGCATGTGTCGCAAACTCGCTAGGGCCAATCAAAAACTTTCGATCAACCTGCTAGAAGCTAGGCGCCAATGATAAGCTTCTCGAGAATATCAACTCTAGAATATGGATAATTTTGCAACTGCTATTAATAATCAACATAGCTCTAATAAGATGATAGAGTGGCAAATACCCCAGCTAGCAGCTGCTATTCCATCAGCCGACAAAGGTAAGATCCCGGGGAAGCCGGAAAATTTACAAACTGCAAATCTTGTTGACATTTACAATGCAGCTTCTTGCTTCCCCCAATCTGCAAGGGGAGTTTGGAGAGGTGACTCCATGCCTATCAAGAGAGGAGATCGTGGATGTCCCGTCATCCCCATCGCCATTGGACCACACGAGTTCAAGTAGGCTATCTGTGATTTTGGCACAAGCGTCAACATCATGGTAAAGGTAATTTATCAGAAAATACCAATTGAACCATTGTGCTATACAATCATGTGTTTGCAGCTTGCAGACGAGTCACTATGCTACCCCAAAGGAGTGCTTGAAGATGTACCCGTATGACTTGGAAAATGGTACGTACCTACAGACTTCATCGTAGTGGAAACCAGAAGAGACACGAGGGCACCAATCATCCTGGGCTGACCTTTCTTGGCTAACACTAGAGCCAATTTCTATGCAGACAGCGTGAAGATCGTTTTCACCATCAAAGATAGAGTGGAGAAGTTCTCATTCAAGAATCGCAAACTAGAATCTCCAGCTCACCCTCAGATGCCATATCTGCCAAAGCCAATACTTCTGCCGAAGAAGAAGAAGAACAATTGGAGGAAGAACAAGGCGACGCGACCACTGGTAGACTCAGTCATGATGATCAGTGCAACATCTGCAGAAGACGACCATCGTCACATCTCACCATACCTCATCAAGAAGGAAGATCCTAAAGTACCGACGATCGAGTGCTCCATCGAACGAGTTAACTACACCAACACATTCTGCGACATTGGATCAGGGGTCAACATTATGTCTAAGGTAACTTATCAATTTCTTTACGGTAACAAACCTCTACATCCTACATATAGAGCACTAGAGATGGCAGATCGCACAGTCCGACTCCCAGAGGGCATCACGAAGGACGTGATGGTCAATATCCAAAGTCATTATGTGCCGTCAGACTTCATGATTTGGACATGGAGGGAGAAGAGAACACTACAACCATCATCCTCGAAAGACCGTTCATCAACACCACCAACACAATCATCTATGTGGGATCAGGAAAAGTCCACTTCCAATTCCCAAAAGGAAAGGTACGCTACTACATTAAGCTATAACCATGATATGCAGCGGAAGAAGAACTGATCCCGGAGGAGGAGGTCTCAGCGTCAACAATATCAACCAATTAAGGATGAATGGATCAAAGATGATGGAGAAGTCATTAGGAGTAAAATCGCTCCAACCGAAGAGACTCCATCATCTAGCCGAGTTTGAAAAGAGAAGGCTACACCATCGTCAAGCTCACCAAAAGAGGAAACACCACCCAGATTATCGTCTTTAGGATCAGATGAAACTCCACAAGAAAGAACAAGACGAGAAGTCCTGTCCGGAGGACTCTAAATATCTGAACCTTCACCGGAAGATAACATCGGTAATTATCCATATTTTCATTTTAATTCTGCATTCGCATTTTCATTTAGCATGTTTAAAATTAATTCCTATATTTAGAAATGAAATAAATAAATATTTACTTTTTTCTACATTCATAAAAGTTCAAAAAGCCCCATGTGAATAATTTTGTGGCGTGCAAACTCCGCGGAAATATTTATAGTGGTAGCACAAAAATAATTTTGATTTTCTGTCTTGCATTATAAAACTTAGGAAAACAAAAAAACATAACTAAGTAGACTTTCTACTAAAACTTTGCTTAATCACAAGACCCCCGACATGGCTGACCGCTAACCCATCGCCATAATATATGCCTCGAGCTTTTGTTCTTGTTGGAAAGTTTTTGCAGAATGCTACAAGAGCTAGTTCACCCGAACATCTACATCTTGTCTAAAGACGTCTCCTCGAACCGCTGCCTTATGGCTACATACGAGTTGACTCTACGACAATAAAGAAGGACATTCATTGACAAACAAACTCACAAGACGACCGTGTCAACATTCAGCTTGGGGGAGGAGCATTCCCCAGTTTTCCGACATAAGTACTTCAATTGTAAGATTTATGTTTTATTTTTTGAGTTTGTTTTTAATTTTGCTAAGAAATAAAAAGATGAATAACCTTAAGGACCGGAAATGGCAACCAGTGGGGGGTGAATGGGAGCCCCAAATTTCTTCTCGAGAAATCAACGGTCTCTGTCCCAGAAAGTCACCCAAAAGCAAGAATCTCACACGAGTAGTGTTCTCAAGCCAAAAGGTGGTTGGTTGTTCTCGGTGATGACCGGCGAACACAGCGGAACACTCACCACAGCAGAAAACACACCGCAGAGCCAAATCAATTCGAAACAAAAAATGGCGCGTCCTCAGGCCCCTACGCCACGTAATAGGATGGCACGCGCCAAGGCAATGGCCATCGAGAAACCCCGCAAAGCGGGGGGAAAGCCCCGCCGACAAAAGTTCCTGAGGCAAAAGGGCGCCCTAGCGACGCCGACCTAATGACCGGTGACCCCTCCGCCTCTAAATCCTAGGGTTTGCTAACCTGGTCACGTATCGTTACATGACAAGAGCCTTTTTGGGCAAAGCAAAAACCCTAGCCGCCCCAGGGGCCTTTTTTGCAAGCGAAGGCAAGAAGGGCTGAACCCTCGGGCCTCAGAGAACGGGCCCGGGGGGCGTCCAAAAGCAAAACGCATGAGTTCTAAAACATAATCGGCCTCGCTCGAGCTACTATCCATCTACACAAGATCGCGAATCAAAAAAGACGCAGGAAGGCTCGATGGTCGAAGAACAAGAGCTCGAACACTTTAAGTTTTTATAAAGGAGGAATCGAGGCCTCAACCCCGATACCTCCTACCAAGACTCCCGGATGACTTGTTCCACAGGAACCTCAGTGAGCACGGCCTCGGCGGCATCATTGAACTGTTCGATGAGCTCCTCAAAGTCCATGGCTCCGGTTCCCTTCGGAAACCCCGCGAACGAGCGCAAGTCACGCTCGAAACAGACCTGGGCCTCGGCAAGGGCCACTACCGCCCCCTGGTGAACACCACGCTCCACCGAGGCCCGGACATGTTTGGGCACGTCCTAGAGACGCTCCACGAAGTTGTAGCCTCGGGCGCGCACGAACTCCACGGCCGCCTCGGCGGCCGGACGAAGAACCTGGAGCTCGGCCTCCAACTCGGCGATGCGACCGTCTGCGTCCGCCAGTTGGCTGCGGAGATCCGCGGCCTCCTCCTCAGCGGCATCTAGCGCCACCGACGCGGCCGTGACTATGTCCTCTAGGTCACGAACCAACAGAGGGTCCGAGGAGGAGGCCGGACGGCGAAGGGGGATCGACCATGACATCGAGATGACCCTAAAAAAGACATAGAAAGGACGATCAGGAAACGAACGCAAGAGCACGACAAAGGGAGGAAGCAAACTAACCCGGGGATACGGCAACGTTGCCCCGGTCTCCCAAACTCCGGCTCTCATCGGCAACGTGCTTTTCGCGGTCCATGTCGAAGAGCGGAAGGATTGAGTAAGGCGATGACTAGGGCAATGAAGTGGGCTGGTTGAGGGCTAAAAGCCGTTGTTCCGTATTTATAATGGGAAGGGCCGGCCACCGCCACACGCCAGAACACGGCCCTTGCGATTCCCAGGGAAAATCAAGACGCCGCACGACTCTTCGATTGTCGCACGCAAGGGACGAGCCCATGGGAAAACGTGCCCAGACGACCATGATTTCCAGTAGGACCGACCATCAATACAAGCAAGCCAAAGGGTCAACTCCCTAGTCATCGACCACCTTCAATGATGCAAGCACATACCACGACCCCACGCGCACGTCTCCAGGTCTCAACGAATTTTTCAAAAATCCATCGAGACTCCGCCCTATCGAGGGTAGTACGATGCTCTTCACATCGCACCCAATCGAAAGGACTCGCGGGAAGGACGTCGAAGCTAGCAACGCCCTAAGCCGCACGAGGCTCGGGGGCTCGACTACACCCGAAAACCCTCGATGAAAGAGGGTCGATTCCACTCGGAGGCTTGACTACGCCCGACAACCCTCAACGAAAGAGGGTCGAATCAACTCGGGGGCTCGACTACACCCAACGGCCCTCGATGAACCAGGGCCAAATTTGCTCTGAGGCTCCACGGCCCAAAGGCCGTTGCAAGGAAGTACCATCACCCGATTCAAGTTGGCTTAATCTTACAGAGGCAACGACCATGTTTAATTACACACACGTCCAACCGCACAAGGTAAATAAAAGTTCTCGAAGAAGTCCTACCCACTCCTCCGAGGCCTTGGGGGCTACCCCCGCGGGGAACGCTCGCGCGTCCCCCACGGAAAAGTCATGAGCCATCCGCCTCCCTCGATTCTAACCCCCGGCTTGAGTGTCGTCACTCGAGTCGGGGCTCGGGGGCTACCCCCTCGGGGAACGCTCACGCGTCCCCCACAGAGTAGTTTTGGAGTACCTTGCACTCTCATGACCCCCAGCTCGAGTGCCAACACTCAAGCAGGGGCTCGGGGCTACTGTCGATTACATGGAAAAGGGGTTCCCCAAAACCTCCGCTTCGAAAAAGCCAAACCATGGCAAAGCCCACAACCAACCTTCAAACATAACAACAAAGCCGTCCCAAGTAACGATCTGAGATGGGCCGGCCCATGAACGAACCCCAGCAACTCACCAAACCATCGAGGAGTCCCTCCTTGAAACAGCCCCAGCACCCGCTTGAGGCATGGTGACGGAAAATTCCCCGAGCGAATGGAGCAGGCCTCGACCGCCTCTGCGTGTATCCCCCTCGACTACCTCCTCACACATCCCTTGAGGGAGCATTTTTGGAACGCCCCTCGATTACAGATCACTTTCAAGCGAAGAAAGCAGGCCTCGACCGCCTCTCCGCAAACCGCCTTATACCTACCACTTGTACGACCGAGAATCATTTAATGCACTCCACCTACTCCTGTCTGAGTCACGTGGCTACAACGTACACCGCAATGGGTCGTACCCTGGTGAAATACACTTTATCTTCCCATACCCGGGAAACGAGCACGATGCACAGCGCAATGGCTCCATGTCGCACGCTGTGTCACGTCAAGTGCCTCCTCGAGGCACGTTTGTCAACACTTTTCCCACAATCTATGGGGCTCACTCCGCCTGCATAAGCCTCGACCGCCTCATGCTTCCTCGAGGCACCCCTCGAATGCCTCTTGCGCAGCCCAAGAAGCATTTAATGCACTCCACCTACTCATGTCCGAGTCATGTGGCTACAGCGTACACCGCAGTGAATTGTATCCCTGTTAAGTCGAACTTTAACCACCCATCCCCGGGAAAGGGGGCGACTCATACGATGTTGTAGCTGCATACCGTGCACCGTCCCACGTCAGGTACCCCCTCGAGGTCCAAATTGTCAACATATTTTCCATATTTTCCAGAGCTCAACCCCGCTCAAGTATGGCTCGACCCCATCGACGCGGGCTACTCCGCCAGGACCAGTCAACACTCCAACAGCTCCCGACGCAACATCCCTTTGCATGCATGCGCATGGGCTCCGTCCTTCACCGACATGACCAGGCACGCAACCATAGGGTCCAGTACATCTCTACAGCGGCGCCGACATGACCGGCAACATCATCACCAATGACATATACAAACGTCACATGATCATTTGTGACGCTGACTTTTTGACATTTAGGTTTTGTGTATGACATCCAGTTGATGAAATCTAAATGTCAAAAAGCCAGCATCACAAATGATAATGTGACATTTGTATATGTCATAATGTATGAAATTATTGTCACAATGTTGAAGTTTTTAATACATAATGTCATAAATCTTAAATTATATGTCATAAATCGGATAATGTAGTGACGTTATGACCTTTTGTCATACTAAAAACGTCAAAAAGCCACGCATTTCTTGTAGGCGGGGTATTCGGCTGGAGGTTGGGGGTGGGCCTGACTGGTGGGCCCCACCAGTCGGTCGCTGCAGGACGGTGCGGCACTGCGGGCGCTCGCTTGTGCGCGGGGTGGTGTGTGCGCGTGTTGCGGTTTAGTGGTCTTCGGGCGGGCGTTGGGCTGCGGAGGTGAGCGAAGGGGAGTGGGCCGGTTGCGTGGGAGCGCCCTGGGGAGGTAGGAGGCGGGCCGCTGAGGCATTCCGGGCCGAGTGAGGGGAGGGGAGAGAGCAAGGAGTGGGCAACGAGGAGGTGAGCGGGCTGGCTCGGCGTGCTTGGCGCGCGAAGGGGAAAGGCCGGGGAGCGGGTGAGGGGGAGATGGGAGATGGCCCTGGAGGAGCTGGGTCGGCCCATGCCGAGAACAGGAGGAGGAATGGGCTCCGGTCGGGGTTAGGCTGATTGGAGAGAAAGGAGGGAGAGTGGGACGCCGGAGCTGTTTGGGCCAGCGGGGAGAAAAGGGGAAAATAAGCCCGTTGCCTTTCTTGTCCTTTTTGTTTTTTTCCAATGCTTTTGCAAATTAAATTCAGATTTCAAAACCTTTCAAAATCAAAACTAGTTTTTGAACTTTTAAAATATTTTCCCTAGATTTTCAAAATAAAACTTTGAGCTTGATTTTGTAAAATTTTCATAAACCTTTTATTTATTTCTTAAATAGAATAAAAGCGATTCGCCCTATTCGGGTTTAACAAAAATTTATTTTTCACCTAATAAAATTATGCAACGGTATGAATGCAACAAACATCTAGTTAGAACTTTTCTCCATCTAGGATTTTGGCTATTTTCCTAATTAAAATCTATTTAATTTTATTTAATTAAACACCGGGGTGTTACATTGTCATGTTGAGCCGCTTTGCCTCTCTATTGAGGGACTAGCAGTTTTCGATGCTTTGAGCTTTGAGCTAGTGATGTTGAACTCTTTCTACCTCTTCTTGAGCACCAGCTCATTTTGACTTGGTTATGTCGAGCCATTGCCCGTGTCTTTCGGAACCAAGTCTTTGCTTTTTTTTATTGAGTTTTTGCTCTGAGTGGAGTTTTGCTCTGATCTTTTAACTGCGTTGAGTCGTTGTCCGTGTCTTTGGAGACCAAACTTTACTTATTTCAAATCACTCTCTTTAGGGGTTTCTCTAACTTTTGGGCATTTGGATGAGCATCCTTCCTTTCTTCTTTCTTTTTTGTTTCATTTCTTTTAGTGTTTGTGTGTTGTGTTGACAAGGTTGACATGTGCCGTGGTGGTTCGTCCTTATGATTAGTGATTGGTCAACAGGCTCACGGGTTGGCATGAGTGTGCAACATGTCTCTTGGTCGTGTTAGTTTGTAGGTGTGGAGCTCAAGGGCAATGGTCGATGGCGAGGTCAAGGTCAAGTAGAAACGTGTCGTGTCGATGCATCAGGAGTGGTGAAGGGCGGAGGTGAGGTTTGGACTAAGGGACTAGGAGGCCAGAGGATCAGTTGCGGTAGTTGGCACTTGGCGGCAACAAGATGGAAGGTGATGGTGTCGTGGCACATGGTGAAGGCCGGGCACGGGCTTGTATTGGAGATGCAAGTGCCGTCAGTCAAGTCATGAAGGCGAAGGCATTGTGCTTGGTGGAGGCTAGACATGCGTCGACATCGGTGTCGAGAACGGGGTGTGATACCCATGCTTCGTCTTTGGCGCAGGTTTGGTAGTTGAGCCTTAGAAAACTACCCCAACAGTTTATAGGTTAGTGCCTCAAAACCTGGGGTGGTCATTTTCTGAGTTTGGGCCTCAAAACTTAGGATGACAAGTTTGCCAGTTTGGGCTACTAAACCCGACGGAGGTTCTAATGCGGAACGAGACAACATGTGGCGGCAATACGAGGCTTGCGTCGAGGCAAAGCTAGCGGTGAGAAGGCGTGTGGTCATCGTGGCGTCACGTGGCGGCATCGACAGGGTTGCGTGGCGGTGAAGTGACCGATGAGGAAGGCGTGTTACTGTCGATGGAGATCCTAACAGAGTGGGACTTAAATGCCCCTAGGGCTAGCTAGTTTGCTCTATGTATCTATGGGTAGAAGGGGTATTGTGTAATAGACTATAAATAAGAGATGACACCCCTCATCCCTTTTTATTTATTCAGCTGTTATTTTCCAGCCAAACTTTCATCTGTTATGCTCTCTCTATTTTCTATTCATGAGATCCATAGAGATGGCAATCTTTCCTTTGTGTACTTCAATTTCACGAAAGGAGATCATAATCTCCTTGTCTCCTCGTTGTGGATTTTGCCTAAAATCTTTGAGTTCTTTGTTTTCTCACTTCAGTTTTTTTTGCGAGATCTTTTGTTTCAAGGGTACGGTTGGTTTGAAAAAAAAATTCACCATCTTATGCATCATCGTGAGAGACATCTTTCCACCAAAATATTTTCTCTAATTCCTCACGAGCACACGGACTAGGCGGATTGTGTTTTGCCCGTGCTTCACCGATTTTCTATGATTCACCAATTTGTAGTGAGGTTCAAGCTATGATCTCATAGGAGTAGGTCAATAACTTGCTTCTGATCCCTCCTACGAAGTTTGAGCCTAGGTACTCTTAATTTGAGGGAGATCGAGTCGATTCAGTGAAAGAACATTGTTGCATCTGGGGCATCGGACGCACCTATTCTTAGTCCGATGCTTGCCCACGTGTTGTCCAGTTCTGCATGTGGCATCGGATGCTCCTAGGCCTAGATAGCATCGGATGCACATAGAGTAGCGTCCAACGCTCACTCAGAGAGCTCCAGAACGCTCCGTCTCACATCAGATGCGTCAGGCTGAGTGGCATAGGACCCTGGGTGAGTTAGAGGCCTTTCTGGGGAGGCATCGGATGCAAACATCAGACGCACAGGGAATACTATTCATGCATTCGATGTTGATGCAGTATAGTTCTAGAAATGTCCTGTTCACATCGGACGCGTCAGGGACTTAGGCATCAGACACTACCAGAGTCTGATGCTTGCTGTTTCAGCATAGTTTCGTTCGTAACTTGTTCCTTCAGGCTTCTGCGTTGGCTTTTCCACCTTGTCCCGCCGTGTTCCTAGGGAACATGCACCCATCTTTTGGGTCGTGGACTTCTCAGGAGTCGGATTTGCTTTTGGAGTATGATTTAGGACATAAGACTATCAATTTCTGCAAAGAAATTTAAGGCTTCCATTCACCCCATCTAGTCATCATTTACTGTCCTTTAGTATAAACTTTAATACACGCTATGGTCAGTAGAAACTTTAATATACGCTATGGTTTATCTACAACCTAAGCATTATTATATAGATAAACGTATGAACATAGAATAGTGTTATTTATTATTTTCTTATTAATAAGTTTAATCTGCCAAATAAGATATATTTTTGTCAATGCACATTTGGTTTATTTTTTTCTAAGTTCTTTAGAATATCTGTGCATGACTCTGATAATTTATAAATCTAAAATTGCTTTAATTTTATGCTTAGCTGCACATGGACTTCAGTTTGGCCAGCATCAATAAAAAGGGTTCACTTCAGTTAAACACCCGAGTATCTATATATTTTCTAGTTCTACTATACTTAATTTCACTTACGAAATAACATTTTGGTGAATTTCAAATGCTCATATACCCCATTTATAGAGTTTTATAAAATTCAAATAATATTCTGTTTCTTTGATCATGTCATTATGCCAAAACCATGAAACCAAAACAGCTATAAATTTGAACCAAGGCTGAATTGAAGAGTTGGTAGTTATAATAGTTGACACGCATTTGAAAAGGGAACTTTTTTATAGTAGTTAAGTTTATGGTTGAAAATTGTATTCAGACAATAGTTGAGGGGGTTAGTTGTAAGATGAACTTTTCTCTCGTAATGACAGTATTGGCTTGAGCTACAAGTCGGATCGTCTCATTCATACAGTAGATTTTCTATGAGGAAAATATTGGAAATCATAGCAATTTAGTGACGCATAAATTAATTCCGATATTGAGGAAAAGATAAACAACATTTATCGTAGATGTGTAATCTACCACTAGCAATATGATATGAAACACAGCCAGACTATGTATCGCTAATAACGTGAAGAACATTGAAAGGAAAAACTGAAGGATTGCAAACGTCCTTACAGTGGGGGTTGTTGGCGCTAGAAACTAGCGCAAATATAGACCAAGCAGATCGTCGATGGAGACCGGTGAAGTCTGCATGAAGAGAAGAAGACGTGCAGCGAGAAAAAGACATGCAGCAAGCAGTTGTGATGGCGCTTCCAAAAAGCTTATACATCCCCTACCCCATGCAGGGACGGGCTTCAAAGATATGCTCACCTTAATACGAGAATGATTGTTTGCCACAATAAGCCAGCGCAATTTTCTCTATGCATGCAAAAAAATCGAGTGACAAAAGGAAGTCGTGCACCCGCCTCGGTTGGACCATTCATGCGCATGTCGTGCGCCCTGCTCGCCTCGCCCAGGCCTAGCCTGACGAGACGAGCGCGCGTGGGGATTTCTTCCATTTCTATCCCCTAGTAGCTTCAACTAGTTGGAGATAGCTCAACTATATAAATTGGCCTCCTTCCTTCTAGAGTACACTAGTAGAAAGATGATTTTTCCCGGCGCCTCCTTTTTTTACTGACGATTTTAGTTACCACGCGCCTGACGATTTTAGTTACCACGCGCCTGTAGAAATGAAACGGTGGGCCTCAAGTCTAGAACTGCCTGTAGAAATGGATTTCTATAGGCGGTTGTCTTAACAAAGCGCCCGTAGAAATCCATTTCTACAGGCGGTTCGTTAAGACAACCGCATGTAGAAATACATGTGTTTTTTAAAAATCGATTTTTTCAAACGATCTCGAATGAGAAAATACCCAAAATAAAAGTTGTTCGTCTCAAAAAGTTATGAAACTTTGTAAATTATACAACTTTTTAATTTAATGTCATCTTGTCAACCAAAAATATGTTTTAATGGTCTCAAATTTGAAAATTAAATTTGTAAACGACCTCAGATGAAAAATGACCAATACAAAAGTTGTTCGTCTTGAAAAGTGATGAAACTTTGTAGTTGTCAACTTTTTGATTTGAAATCGTTTAAGACCTCAAACAACCAAATTACACTCGGGTTTGTATAATATATGGAGAACCGAAAGGGTATATGAACACATGTGAGTGTGTGGTGCAGTGGTAGAGGAGGCTTCACGCGAGGCCGAGGTCATGGGTTTGAATCCCACCAGCCGCGTTAGCCGCGAATTTTGCGCGAAAAATACCACAACTTACGACTTCGATGGAGACGGATGGGCAGTGGGTCCTCCCCTAATTAAAATATTTATTATCGGGTTTTTTGGAAATTTTTTACACAGGTGTGGTTCACTATAGGTCAACCGTTTGTGGAAATGTCCATTTTCACAGGCGGTTCGCTAAGTCTACCGCCGGTGAAAATCCATTTCCACAGGAGGTTCACAAACAACCGCTTGTGGTGTGCTCCTATTTCTACCGGCCCCCAGCGTACGCGGTTGGAAAAAACACTAGTAGAAGTAGGTCTACAACTGCCTGAACAGTGAGTCTGTATACTAGTGGTAGCAACGTGGGACTAAAATAGTCCCCCACCATACCATGCATGTGTGAGTGGGCTTTTGGAACTTATTTGGAATATTTATTTGGACCAAACCCAAATCTTCAAATCCAAATCTTCTAACAGAAAACACTGTTTCACAGCTGATTTATACAAATTAAAATCAGGAAAGTAGCTCAAACGAACAGCCCCCCTAGTATGTAACAAATTGAAGTTTGTGCATCACAACAACAGAACTTCTGAACCATTACAACAAGCATTAATTATGTTTAGCAAACTGACCTAGTATTAATGACGAATATTGTTAAGGATTCTTGATGTGCTTGCTTGCTACAGAACTTCTCAACCATGGCGATAAGCATAATGTTTAAGAAGGGTTCTCCGGGTTCTACATTATTATGAATATTTTTTGTTTTCAATTATGTAAAAAGTATTGTTTAGCATGCAATAATAACATGGTTTATATATACTGTGCACGTACTTCATGAATTTAAATATAAAATTTATTCAATCTTTGTTGAGAGAATTCAAGAGTATTAATAACTAACTGTGTATATATTTTATATATTGTTGCTAATGAATGTGATATAGTTTTAATATTGGATGCAAAAATATAACTTCAGCATAAATCTTTTATTTTAGTATATTCTCTCTGTTTTTTTTGGTAAACATTCTCAAAAGAAATAATCAAAAAATTTGAGATATATATCTAATGAATATGATAAAAGCATAATATATATGATAATGAAAAAAAGTATAATCAAGGTATAAAGTTGAACTTTTTTGAGGAATTGAATAAAATTGAACCTTTTCATCTCCTAATTAAATCCATATGTATAACGCAAAGAGCAACGATCCAGAACTAGGTGTGGTAAAGGGTCCTTTAATTTAGTCTAACAAATTTAAGAATCGAGCTCAATAAGAATTAGACCATAATACTATATGATTTTGAGCTAAAATTGTAAAAGGTTAAGTTGGATTGTGAAAGAGGGATAAAGGTCATGATCCATTACCACCCCTATCAGAAGACGAAATTAATTGATGACGGTAAAAAGCTTTGACAAAGATGAATACCAAAAAAATAGCTATTATATAAACCTTGATTGATTGCCCATAGAAAATCGATATACATATATTTATCTTTTTTTCAACTCATAATCCAGACGGTATATAGTGCAAAGACCAACGATCCAGAAGACGAAATTGACGGTATAAAAAGCTTTGACAAAGTTGAATACCAAAAAGTAGCTATTATAAAACTTGATTGGCCGTAGAATACCTGTCAAGGGCCTCGTAGTCTAGGGTAGCTGGCCCTCGACTACGAAGGTCGTAGTCTCGTGCCGTGTCTTCCAGAACGGAGGTTATACCCCTCACGAGCTCTGGGCTTGAGAACTTTGGAGAGAAGATGAGAGAACAATAGATTGATCTTGCTTGCCCATTGTTTTACGGAATTACATATATATAGCCAATCGGCCAACTAAATTTGGAAATAAACTAATTGTAGCAATTAAGGAAATTCAAATAAACTAATAAAGAAACCGGCCAGCCCTTAGCCGTCCGACTCGGCCTGGCTGCTGGACACGGCGTCGCTTCCTGCTGCCGCGCGTGCTGCGGTCCGCCTGACATCTCGGGCCCGCCGCTGACGTGTATATGTGCGGCCCCACATGACATCTCTCCCCTCCTCGTGAAGCAGCTCGTCCTCGAGCTGAAAGTGAGGGAACTGCTCGCGGAAATCCTCCAAGTCCTCCCAGGTGGCAGACTCCGGCGGTTCGCCCCGCCAATGGACGAGCAGCTGACGAACACCTCGAGCCACGCGAGCGCGCTCCACTCGAACCGGCTCCGGAGTGATGACGCCGTGATGAATCGGTGGTAAGTCGGGTGGCGTAGACGGAGGCGTGCCGACGAATTTCTTCAACACGCTGACGTGGAAGACGTCGTGGATGCGCGCCTGCGGAGGGAGGGCCAAGCGGACCGCGACGTCGTTGATCAGCTGCTCGACGCGGTACGGCCCAATATAGCGTGCTCGCAGCTTGCCCGAGGCGACACCCGGCAAGGAGGACATGGTGCGCTGGCGAAGGCGAAGCAGCGCCCAGTCCCCGACCTGATAAGACACTTGGCGATGGTGGCGGTCGTACTGGTGCTTCTGCACTTGTTGTGCCTGCTCCAAGCGATAGCGGACGTCGGCGATGAAGGCGGCGCGCTCCTCCATGTCGCGAGCCAGGGCGGCCACGCGTGTGTCTCCAGGCTCGTAAGAGCGGAGGGTGGGCGGGTCGCGGCCGTAGACCACTCTGAACAGCGTCTCCTGGAGCGAAGTCTGGTAGGCCGTGTTGTAGACGTACTCAGCCCAGGGCAGCCACCGCAACCACTGTCGTGGACGATCACCGGTGAAGCACCTGAGGTACATGATGATTACTCGGTTGGCGGCTTCCGTCTGTCCGTCGGACTGAGGGTGGAAAGCGGACGACATGTGTAGCTTGGTGCCCATCAGGCGCATCAGCTCGCGCCAAAACAGCGAGGTGAAGACGGGGTCGCGGTCGGAGACGATGGATCGCGGCATGCCGTGGAGGCGGACGATGTCGGTGAAGAACGTCTGGGCCACGGTCTCAGCTGTGTACGGGTGCGCCAGGGGAAGGAAGTGACAGTACTTGCTGAAGCGGTCGACGACGGAGAGGATGACCGACTTGCCGTTCACTCGCGGCAACGCCTCCACGAAATCAAGACCGATATCGGCCCAGACCGCGGTAGGCACTGGCAGCGGCAGGAGGAGGCCCGCGGGCTGGAGATGTTCGGCCTTGTAGCGCTGGCACGTGAGGCACGCCCGTACGAAGTCCTGCACAAACCGACGCATATTGGGAAAGTGAAAGTCACGACGTAGGCGGTGAAGCGTGCGTTGAACTCCCTCGTGGCCATCGTCATGGATGGCGGCCACGATCTCCTGCAACAGTGGCGATGAAGGCGGAATGTACAACCGCCCATCAAATGTGATCATGCCGTCGGTGAGCGCCCACGGCGCTGTCCTGGTGCCCGCCGTGAGCTCCTCATGCACTGCGACCAGGGCCGGGTCTGTGGACTGGGCGTGGCGGAGACGGCTGATGAAGTCGAACCGCGGCCCCGAGATTGCTAGGAGAGTGCCTGCTGCTGCCGCCTCGGTGTCCCGGCGAGACAAGGCATCCGCCATCGTGTTCGTCGTGCCGGGCTTGTACTCGACGGCGAAGTCGAAACCGAGCAACTTGCCGACCCAGTGATGCTGTGGGATCGTGGCGAGACGTTGGTCGAGGAGGTACTTGAGGCTGTAGTGATCCGTCTTGACGACGAAATGGCGCCCCCAGAGGTACGGCCTCCAGTGGCGAACGGCGAGCACGAGGCCGATCAGCTCTCGCTCGTACGCCGCCAGGGAGCGATGTCGCGGCGCTACCGGGCGACTGAAGAATGCGATCGGGTGGCACTCCTGGATGAGTACCGCCCCGAACCCGTAGGTGGAAGCGTCGCACTCGACGGTGAAGGGCTTGGCGAAGTCCGGAAGAGCTAGCACCGGTGCCGAGGTCACGGCCCTTTTGAGGGCGAGGAAGGCCGCCGCGGCGTCGTCGTTCCAGGAGAATCCTTCCTTCTTCAGGAGGGCCGTCAGGGGAGCTGCGACGACGCCGAAGTTCCGGACGAACTTCCGGTAGTAGCCGGCGAGGCCCAGGAAGCCGCGCACCGCGCGCGCCGAGCGGGGCTGCGGCCAATCATGGATGGCTTGGACCTTCGCTGGATCCATGGCCACACCGGAAGCTGAGATGATATGGCCGAGGTAGCCGACGGAGTCCACGCCGAACGAGCACTTGGACCGCTTGACGAAGAGCCGGTGATCGCGGAGGAGGGTCAGGACGACGCGGAGATGGCGCAGGTGATCGGCCCAGGTCCTGCTGAAAATGAGAATGTCGTCGAAGAAAACGAGGACGAACCGGCGGAGGTGGGCGCGCAGGACGTCGTTCATGAGTGCCTGGAAGGTGGCCGGGGCGTTGCACAGCCCAAACGGCATCACCAGGAACTCGTACAGGCCGTCGTGGGTGCGGAACGTCGTCTTGTGGATGTCCTCAGGCCGCATCCGCACCTGGTGGTACCCCGAGCGCAAGTCCAGCTTGGTGAAGAAGCACGCGCCGTGAAGCTCGTCGAGCAGCTCGTCGACGACGGGGATGGGGAACGCATCCTTGACAGTGAGGGCGTTCAGGGCGCGGTAGTCGACGCAGAACCGCCACGAGCCATCCGCCTTCTTGACGAGGAGGACGGGTGAAGAGAATGCCGAATCGCTGCGTCGGACGATGCCCTGCTGCAACATGGCGGAGCACTGGCGCTCGAGCTCGTCCTTGTGCGCTGCCGGGTAGCGGTAAGGTCTGACGGCCACCGGTGCCGTGCCTGGCTGGAGGTTGATGCGGTGGTCGCGGCTGCGAGGAGGAGGCAGCCCCGTCGGTTCGGCGAAAACGTCCTCGAACGTGGCCAGCAGTTCGTCGAGGAGGGATGGCGAGGCCGTGGTGGTGCAGACCGAACTGCCCAAGGACTCGGCCACGGCGCGCCACAAGACCGTCGCGCCTTGGTGCTGAAAGGACATGGTGCGCGCGGTGAAGTCCCAGGTGACGGGGCCGAGGGTGCCCAGCCACTGAGCGCCGAGGACGACGTCGAACCCTGCTAGCGGCATGATGAAGAGATCGGCGGCGAAGGAGGCCCCCTGGATGGTGAATCCGGCCTGCGGCAGAACGCCCGGGCAGGTGACGCGCTCCCCGTTGGCAACCACGGCCGAAAGGCGGGGTCGAGGAACGACCGGCAGTCCCGTCCGCTGTGCCGCCCGCTCGGAGATGAAATTGTGGGACGACCCTGAGTCCAGGAGGGCGACGAGCGAGGCGGAGCCCACCACCACGCGAACGCGGAGGGTGTCGGAGAGGCGGACGCCTGCAACGGCGTGCAGGGAGTAGCAGGGCGCGTCAGCCCCCTCGGCGGTTGCCGCCGCTTCGTCAATCTCGACCCCGTCGACGAAGAAGATGCGCTTGCAGAACCTGTTGTGGCCACACGTGTATGGTTCGTTGCAGTTGAAGCAGAGACCTTGTCGCCGACGGTCCGCCATCTCCTCGGGCGAGAGACGCCGCTGGGGTCCCTCTGCACGGACCGGCTGACCGGCCGGTGCGGGCGCGGGCAGGGCCAACACCGGCTGGGTGGCAGGGAGTGGAAGCCTAGGCGCGGCTGGAGGCGGCATGCCGCGCGGGGGCGCCCGGGGAGCCGGCGGCGCAGGACGATCGGCCTCCATCAACTCCACCTGGCGCGCCAAACTCATTGCCGCGGCCAGGGTGTCTGGGTTGTGGAGGCGCACCGCATGACTGAGCGGCGGCAGAAGGCCTCCCGTGAAGAGCTGGACGCGCTGAGCCTCGTCAAGACGGCCCGCGCGCGGCAGGAGGGCCTGAAACCGCTCCGAGTACTCCTGGACCGTCCCCGTGCGCCGGCATTCGGAGAGCTCGAACATGGGCGCTGCACGGAGGGGCGGACCAAACCGCAGATGCAGAAGGTCCTTGAAGTTGCCCCACGACGGCGCGCCCTCATCCTCCAAGAGTTGATCGTACCAAATCTGCGCAACGTCGTCCAAGTGGTACGCAGCCATGCGGACGCGTTCCTCCCCCATGGTGCGATGTTGGCGAAAGTATGCATCGCATTTGTTGGTGAAAAGCAGTGGATCGGTCTTGCCGTCAAAGCGGGGAAAATCCCACTTCTTGGGTTTGGGGAGGAAATCCGGACCACGTCCGCTGTCGTGGCGGCGATCGTCGCCCGCGCCCGATGACGACTCGGTCTTCTCCTTTATGGCAGCCATTTTAGACTCCATGGCGTCCATCTTCGTGTTCATGGCCTTGAGCATCGCCATGACTTCGGCAATGGTGGGGTCTGCCATGGACGGTGAGGTGTGGGATGTCGGCGGCGCGGCGGCGGTGGACGAAGAGGAGGATCGGTTGGATCGCGATACCAGGTTGTCAAGGGCCTGGTAGTCTAGGGTAGCTGGCCCTCGACTACGAAGGTCGTAGTCTCGTGCCGTGTCTTCCAGAACGGAGGTTATACCCCTCACGAGCTCTGGGCTTGAGAACTTTGGAGAGAAGATGAGAGAACAATAGATTGATCTTGCTTGCCCATTGTTTTACGGAATTACATATATATAGCCAATCGGCCAACTAAATTTGGAAATAAACTAATTGTAGCAATTAAGGAAATTCAAATAAACTAATAAAGAAACCGGCCAGCCCTTAGCCGTCCGACTCGGCCTGGCTGCTGGACACGGCGTCGCTTCCTGCTGCCGCGCGTGCTGCGGTCCGCCTGACATCTCGGGCCCGCCGCTGACGTGTATATGTGCGGCCCCACATGACAATACCAATCTACTCCCTCTGTCTATTTTTAGATGTCACTAGTGAAACATGTTTGTGAGAGAAACATGATTTTTTAGTGATATCTATTTTGAGACAGAGAGAATATATATATATATATATATATATATATATATATATATATATATATATATATATATATAGACACACACACAAGGCTCTGTGTCAAAGAAACACACACCCACCCTCAAATCCGGATATATATTAGAGAAACATACGGCGGCGGCGGCGCGCTCTCGAGTACCTAACATTTATTATTGGCGGCAGACAACGGATGGCACCATGCAAGCTAGAGGCGGCCACACGAGCGCGCGCTGCGCGCCATGCAAATCACACACGTATGTACTCGATCATAGCAATCACAAACATACAATACATGCGTACGTACTACGCTGATACACGGCGGCGGCAGGCAGACCTCGCTCCCACAGCCGCAGACCTCGCTGATACAACGACGACGAGCGAGCTAGGGTAACCGCAGCTAGCTAGTTAGCGTCGCCGCCGCCACGAAGACCATGAGGCTGGGGTGCGGCGGCGGCGTCGCGGACCTCGAAGACGTTGCGGGTCTTGACGACGACGTCGTACATGTGGACAAGCTTGAGGCGGGCGAAGTCGCGGGGCACGGTGATGAGGTGCACGGTGGAGCGCTGGTGGAACTGGAGCACGCAGGGGTCGTAGAGGTAGCGCTCCCAGCCGAGCTGGCGGAGCCGCCGCTCCAGGACGTCGTACGACGTCACCACCTCCCCGCTCGGCACGTGCACCAGCACCTTGTTCGGCCGCGACGACCCAGCGGCCCCGGCGCCGCCGCCGGGCATGTCGCTGTCCGCGCGCCGAACCATCCCGTCCTCGAACACCCACACCCCCGACATGGTTTCTTTCTCGCTACAGGAGCTCGGAGACTATAGTAGAATAGACGAATAGTACTGTGTATTCGGTATGCAAGGAGCAGCAGGATGGGGCAGAGGTATATATACCGCGGAAAAGAGGGGAAGATGCTGACGTGAGCGGAGTGCTGGCCCACCTGTTCCATCGCCTGGTGGGTCCCGCTGCTCACCACTGATCCGCTGGAACTTGGAAGGAGTTGGTGTGGGCCCCGGGAATCGTTGGAAGCTTCGGAGCGAAGGTTGCCTCTGCGTCGTACGATTCAGGAATAAGAGCCGCGATTTCAAGATTCCGATCCTTTGCAACTTCGCCTAGGGGGATAATCTGAGCCGTCAGGACGTGTTATCAGATGGTGACAGTTACCTGACAGGCCATGCACTATAGGACGTGTTATCAGATGATGACAGTTAGCTTTAGTTCCAAATTTTTTTTAAGATTCTTCGTCACATCAAATCTGTAGACACATACAAAGATCATTAAAAATAGGTAAATTAATAACTAATTGTACTTGTAAATATCGAAACGATCTTTTAAGTCTAGTTAATCTATATTTAGATAAAGTTTATCAAATAACAATAAACATACTAAAAGGAAAGAACCCAAAAACTTTTTGAAACTGAACGCCCTCTGAGTATTCTTCTTTTCATGGTAAAGTAGCACGGAACTCTTATCATGACCCCAAAACTAACATAAATTAAAATGGATCTATTATTTACATATACCTTGATGCGGAGCACATGGTTCACGAAGAAGTTTATTAGCCGGTGAAAGCTCAGACCGTCGCTAGGAATTACGGTCACGGAGCACATGGCAAACACTCACAACATATGTACACTCGCCTCTATGGATATACTCCCTCCGTCCCTAGAAGAATGTCGCCGTGGAATGCGTGCCACAGGTTTGACTCAATTTATAGAAAATACGTGCAACATTTAAATCTTGAAATTTTTTTTGTTAAAATACTAGATTCAAATATCTTTCTAATGATACTAATTCTGTACCATAACTACTAATATTTTTTAATATATAATTAGTCAAAATCGTTTCTCGGGAAGCGAAGCGACACTCCTCTTTTAGGGACGGAGGGAGTATGTAGTAAATCTTATCCAAATGAGAATATTGGATCCACAAATCCTCAGGACTTGACAAAGTCACCACCTTCCACTAAAAGCACAAAACCGTTAAATCAACCATGGAGAGTCGAACTCACGGTGGTAGGGTTCTATGCACTCCTCTCCTATTAATTATACATCCCCGAAGGGGGTTGGGTGGGCTCTGCATGGTTTTCGAAACAATAATCCTCTCGAGAGGACAGGTGTCACTGCAACAGAATTGGGTTATAGCCCGGGTCGGCAAGGGCCTTTAGCCCTAGTTGCCGAGCCGGGACTACGCTTGTGGGACTAAAGGCTCCCCCTTTAGTCCCGGCTCCGATCACCGGGGCTAAAGCCCCCCCCCCCTTTAGTCCCGGTTGGTAATATCAGCCGGGACTAAAGGGTGCTACCAGCGGTGCCCCGCAGCAGCACCCTTTAGCCGCGGCTGGTATTACCAGCCGGGACTAAAGGGCCCACTGGTTTTTCCTTTTTATTTTCTTTTCAGTTCTGTTTTTAGTTTTGTTTATTTATTTAATAGGTTTTTCAATATGTATTCTTTGCTACTAATATATATATATATATAATTGCAACATAAGACAATAAGATAATTGCATGCATATATAATTGACTATAGAACTATATATATATATATATATGCACATAAAATTACAAGCAATATACATAGAAGTTGTCCAAATCTATCTACACAAGTTGTACTCCAAAGTTAGTATTATAAACCTATTACAAGTTGTACTCCATCCAAAGATCTACAGGGCATACAAATGATCATCATTGTTTGGAATCATCTTCTCGTTGGTATTATTATAGTAGAACTCGCCGTTTGGATTTATGACTTGTTCTCGAAGAAATCATGCTATTTGCTCTTGTATTGCTTTCAATTGGCCTTGTAGCATTACTTTTTGCTTCAACCAGTCAGTCTTCAATTTGAATTAAAGAAGATATTAGTTATATCCACTACTACAGAAATTTTTTGCGTGACGGACATTTTTGTTTAACCGTGACGGGCAATTGAGCCCGTCGCGGACGTCTCGTCACAGTAAATCGAGGCTAACCGCGGCGGGCTCAATAGCCCGTCATGGTTAATACCATTAACCATGACGGGCAGCGTAACCTGCCCGTCACGGTTAATGGTATTAACGGTGACGGGCTGCGTAACCTGCCCGTCACGGTTAATAACATTTACCGTGACGGACAAGTTACGCAGACCGTCACGGTTAATACCATTTACCGTGTCACGGTTAAAGTTTTCAGGTTTTAAAAAAAATACAGCAGCACATATTTGAATGCATAATCGAATCCATATTTAACAGGTCAAACACAGACATAACACATGACACATACGTATACATACATACATTAACTTGGTCTCATTGTCATCCATAGAACATCGACAAAATCGTTACTAATTGACGAAGTCCATGTACATATAATCCTTCATCTCTTTGCGTAGCATGGTGCTCCATTTCCTGAGCTTCTTGTACTCGGGAAGCAGTGCTAACGTGGCATCTGTATCAAAGAACGGTTGCCCTTCATGCACTACACGGTTAATGACAAACTTGCACATGTCTGCCACTATTTGATCGAAGTTATGTTGATTGCTCTGCTCTCTTTCCCACCATTCAGTTGCTTTCTTAAGCTGCCGCCAGCTACCGTTGTACTTCCTGCAGGCCCTTAGGTACTCGCAGATGTAGTACCCACACAAAGTTGTCCCTGGTGGTTGCTTGGCACACTGCACGATACACAAGCATTACAACACTTTGGTATAGATCGATAATATATGCATGGTGTGGGAAAAAGTATAAGTGAAGCTTCAAGTAAACGTACCGGGAACTGACGCTTGATTTTGATTCTAGTCCCATGCTTCTTCTTGAACTTCTCTGTCCTTCGATCAAATTCACTTGGCTCCTTTACTCCTTATAAGCGCTGTATATATGTACTCCACTAGTGTTAGTCAAAGTTGTAAAACGTATGATAAAAATTAACTAATATGAAGTTCCTTGACTTACAATCTCAAGCAATTACCCTGCTTTGTTTGAATGCCTCAATGAGTCAAATATGCAGGCCCTGCCTTCCTGAGGATAGATGATGAATGCAATCCAGTGCCCATGGAGGCCCTCGCTGCACCATTCGAACAAAACAAAGACTACGATGACCATGGATGATCTTAGGTAGCCACTTATCCCATGAACATACATGCTTTTGACTTACCCAAAGTGGATGACAGCGAGGATACAACCATCTCTCCTGACCTTCTTCAAGACTCCTAAGATGTATGTCCCCACTTACAACTTCTCGGCGTCGATGGCCTTTTTGCATTCGTTATCTCTCTGACGATTGGTGAAGTCAATAAGGTCAGGGTGGTTGTGCGGTTTCTCGTATCCAATGATCTGTTTCTCAGCAACATGCATTGGAGAGAGATAGAGCACACCAAGGTTGCATTCGTTGCTTACATGGGCCATCATCCTGCAAGTACAAGTCGTCTCAAGGCATTAGTTAAATTGACAAGCTACCTATACGAATGCAGGGGATGTGTGAAAAGTGGTAATCCGCTTACATAGAAAACAAGGTGAGGTGAGCGACGTCAAGGTCCTTCCTACGCAGTAGTCTATGCATGTCTCCGAATTCCAAGACGAGTTGAACATCTGTGCCCAAGTTAAAGATCTCTACCGGAATCCTGGCCGTGATGTTTGAAAGGCCGGCTTTGGCCGCTTGCATATACCACAAATGGAACCTCCGTACCTCCCACTTCTTGTCGCACGCAAGTTGGGCCAGAGGTAACACGAACTTCCCATTCACAAAATCGCCGGGGCATTCATCTGTGACGAATCCCCTACGAGGTGGTGATTTCGGCCTACAACAATGGGATAGCAACGTTAGTGTGTGAAAACGAGAAGCTCAAAACCTATAAATAGATTGATTACACGCAAGACAGAAGCATATATACCTTTCAAATTTGGTATAGAATGCGGCGCGCTCAGGTCTAGCCTCCTCGGTGTCTGTAGTCTTTTTTGGCGCGCGAGGACATTGGCTGGAGCTCGGTTGGCTTGCAGGTGGTGTCATCGGCTCCGCACCTCCGGCCAGTACTTCATTTTCACATGTGTCGCTTGTGGCCGGCGGTGTCTTCGCCTTCGGTTCTGCCTCCATAGATTCCGCTCCTTCGCTCAGGGCAGTAGGCGGTCGATTGTCGGGAGGCGGAGAGCTTGGTCATTGTGGACCGCTCGTGCTCGGATGTCTTGGAGGCGTCGTTGTCCTCTCCTCCGGTGCTGCCTCCTTACCTCCATTGGCATTGGTCGGTCCAATGGGAGGGCTTGCAGGAGGGTCCGTGCCTCGGGCTTCATTGTTCTCCTTGTCTTGCTTGCCATCATCGTCATCATCATCATCACCGCCGCCATCCGGATCCGGGGGACAAGATCCGGCTACCGACGAGGGTTGTGATGTCGGTGTCGAGGTCGGCGTTGGCGTGTTCCCATAGATCTCGATGTCTTCAGTACACCATGGCACTTCTAAATTGATCGCCTGACCAAGGACCCTAACCCCAGTCATAGCAGGATAGTCCAATTCATATTCTTCGAACTCTGGCCCACACCACGTTACGACCACGATGGTAGTGTCCTTAGGGATCTGATGCTCCTCGGTGAAAACAAAGATTTGATCCTTTGGTAATATACAACCATCTGCCACGTGCAGGCGCTTCCCTCCCTTGCCGAACGACACCCAAAGGTGGCAGAAAGTGATTTCCTTGATGTCATCAAACGAACGACTTGGGCGATCTTCAATCAATAGCTACCCTTGTGAAGCTTGAGGCACCTTCAGGCCGGCTTGGCTAAACATCTGGTTGCTGAGCGCCACCATCTTGGGGTCATTGCTGGTGAACGCGTCTTGTATGGACTTGTTGATCATTTCGGACACAGCTTGATCGTAGCCTTGCTTTACGAGGCCTTCTTTGTACCTCTGCCTTGACTTGTCCTTTGCAGGGTCTGTTTGCCATGACTCCACCGTCTTCCAACTCTTCCTCGAGGACATGCCACGGACGCGGCCGCGGTGCTCCGGGTTTCCAAGCACCTTGGTCAGCACATCGATGCCCTTGCGAACCTCGAAGCTTTCATCCTTGGATGTAGAGGCCTCAATAAGAGCCTTCTCGAGCTCCTCGATCTTCGGGTCAGCCTTACGCTTCTTTGACGGCTTGTGGCCGTAGAAGTAGTCATGGCCCCGTTCATCGACGTCTAACAATGGATTCTTTATCCCGGCATCGGCTTCAGCCCTTTCTTCCGCCCTACACTTCGGCCTTTTACCGGCATACCCTGTCATGCCCATAGTGTGAGGCTGCGTGTTCATCTTGTTGAGCGTTTTGAACTGCTCGCTCTTGGCTTTTGCTTCTTCGCTCTGCCTCTGCTTAATGAAAAATTCCCAGTCTTCAGCCAAGATCATATTATATTTGATCAAAGGTGACTTCCCTGTCTTCACGTAGTCTCTGTTCAGCATGTACTTGAAGCTTCGAAGGGCCCTTCTTGCCACATGCATCACCCAGTCCCTGCACTTGGTCATGTCGGCATCCTCAGGATAAGTGAAGCGGTTTAGCATCTCTTTCCAGACATCTTCCTTATTGTCTTTAGGGACATCCGGCCATTTCTCATAAGTGATCTTAACATGCTCCCTCACTAAACACGAACACTGGTTGCTAATCTTCCCGAGGACCGTCGTTGGTTGCAACGGCTCTCCCTGCGGCCCCACCGTGAGGATCACATGGATACCACTGTGTTTCTTGTGCCTCCCGTGTTCCCCCCTTCTCCGAAAAGGCTTGTCACCCGCAGATTTGTTTGAAGAAGTTGCTGTGGAGGGAGCGGGGGCTTCTTGCTCCGCACCAACTTGTTCTTCGTCCAAATCCAGAGTCCGAGGCACTAGTGGTATCGAACCTCCCTGACTCACGGACCTGTCACTTTCTGCTTCGTCCTGTGGGTCAAAGTTCGGATCTAGCTCTTCCTCTGTATGATGTTTCCTCTTTTCCGTCGGGGTCACACTAACGTGGCTCTCATAACTAGTTGACCCAGAAGAACCACTCGGGGTAGGGTCGCGCCATTTTAGTTCAGGATGTGGTTCTTGCGCCATTGGAATCTAAGAACAATAAAGTACATATTATGGACATTTCATATACATGGGAATGTATAGTTGGCTCAGATTTGCCCTCCAAAGTCATCACATTGCTTGCAAACTTTTTGCTTGTACATAATATACAAGCCATCCTAGTTTAGCAGCATGTGAGTAGGACAGTAGTAGTAGTAGTAGTAGTAGCAGTAGTAGTAGTAGTAGTAGTAGTAGTAGTAGAGTAGTAGGATAGTACCAGTAGTACGAGTTGAACTTGTCTAATTAATTATTACATCAAGGTAACTATTCAGCCTCATCCACTTGGCCACAACCAAAGCAACTAACAACACATGCACATTTTTTCCACATCACAACCCAACAAGATGGACTGCCTGCCACTCCAACCTGATAGGAAGGTAAGGTAGGGGTAGGTGCAGTAGAAATTGAGTTGATTCTTGAGTTGAAAGCCTCTAGAGCTGCAGAAGCTTCCTCAAAAGACTTGTACTTTTTATGCATAGCTCCCTTAACTTTGAGGACATACTGACTGCACTTGGCCCAACTGGTGTAAATACCTGGCTTGGTGCCCTCGAAAACAACATACCAAACATGCATTCTTCTGCATTTGTAGTTGAGCAGTATAAGAGTACATCATAGAAGATAGAAGAGAGGAGAGGGAAGTAGGAGGAGAGGAAGATACAATGAAAATTTGCCTCAGATTTTATTGCCATTTCAAAAATCATTGGACTTGGAGCTAAAGGATGTTTCAGCATATAAGTAGCAAACAAAGGCCTCAGCACTGGTGGAAAATAAGTAGAAGAAGTGTGAGACAAGTTCATGGGAGCTATGTAACCATGGGAGACATCCATCCCAGCCATCAGGGAGGTAAGCCTACACCAGTTGCTTGGGAATGGATGTCAGCCATGGTTAAATAGGACACATGACAACAACAAATACTCATATGTGTAAAAGAATGGTGCCACATCAGAATTGCAAAGATTGCATCATAGGCCAAGGAGAAACGTCAAATGGTAGAGCAGTATAAGAGTACAACATAGAAGAGAGAAGAGAGGAGAGGGAAGTAGAGGAGAGTGTAGGACATCAAGGAAGATACAATTAAAATTTGCCTCAGATTGTATTGCCATTTCAAAAATCATTGGGCTTGGAGCTAAAGGATGTTTCATACAGATTATAGAGAACATCATGACAGCCATGGAACCGTGTGAGTCGTCCAGCCCAGCCACTGAACTTGTTTCATATAGCTTGGCATGGACGTCTCACACGGCTTGATGACAATCATGAAAACCATAAGAGGAGTTACAATGGTCCAGTACCTCACAAGTCCAAGATCATAACCAACAACCACTGAATCCATCAAAAAAGTGGCAATGCATTCATCATAGGCAGAAAGCAATTAAATTAGGCCTCAGATTCTAAACATTCATTGGTGGTTGCCTTGCAATTCGAAAGCAAATAAACATGTTCAACATAGAAGAGAGAAGAGAGGAGAGGATAGGAGATCGAGGAAGATACAATCATGACAGCCATATGTAACCATGGGAGACAAACAAAGGCCTCAGCACTGGTGGCATATAAGTAGCAAACAAAGGCCTCAGCACTGGTGGCAAATAAGTAGAAGAAGTGTCAGACAACTTCATGGGAGCTATGTAACCATGGGACACATCCATCCCAGCCATCAGGGAGGTAAGCCTACACCAGTTGCTTGGGAATGGACGTATCCCATGGTTAAATAGGACACATGACAACAACAAAGACTCATATGTGTAAAAGAATGGTGCCACCCTAAACCCTAAGATTGTATCATAGGCCAAGGAGAACCCAAGCTAGTAGTAGTAGATAAATTCATTGTGAAAGAATGGTGCCACCCAATTTATCTCAAATTCAACCCAATCGATCAAATTCATCCCAATTTATCACAAATTATCAAATTCTTCTCAAATCAAATTATCATGAAAACCAATTCAGAGTTAACCACAGAACAGACAACCACCTCCTAAAATCAAGTTTCTTCATTGGCCATTAAAATTTTTAGTAAGCATCACTGGTGGCATATAAGTAGCAAACAAAGGCCTCGACACTGGTGGCAAATAAGTAGAAGAAGTGTTGGACAATTTCATGGGAGCTATGTAACCGTGGGATACATCCATCCCAGCCATCAGGGAGGTTAGCCTACACCAGTTGCTTGGGAATGGACGTATCCCACGGTTAAATAGGACACATGACAACAACAAAGACTCATATGTGTAAAAGAATGGTGCCACCCTAAACCCTAAGATTGCATCATAGGCCAAGGTGATGAATAAGTACTTCCATTATCAACTTGAAATAGATTCAGTGAACAGAGAAATAGATTCAGTTTGTAAATAAATTGGTAACCATGTTTCATGATAACATGGTAAAGACTGAACATGGTAACAGTGATAACAGTTATGAAGACTGAACATGGTATATATTATGCTATAAAAACATGGGAATGTATAGTTGGCTCAGATTTGCCCTCCAAGGTCATCACATTGCTTGCAAACTGGTTGCTTGTACATGATATACAAGCCATCCTAGTTTAACAGCTTAATTACAAGTACGAGAGGGCATTTCGATCATCGTCACCACTGCCTCAGCATAGAAGGAGTCACATCATTGCATATGCCGCTACCTCAGCTTACAAGTAGTAGTAGAGAGAGTAGTAGAGTAGTAGTAGGACAACAGTAGTAGGACAGCAGCAATAGGACAGCATGTGAGTAGGACAGTAGCAGAGAGAGTAGTAGGGGTAGTAGTAGAGAGAGTAGTAGAGTAGTAGGACAATAATAGTAGTAGGACAGCATGTGAGTATGACAGTAGCAGAGAGAGTAGTAGAGTAGTAGAGTAGTAGGACAATAATAGTAGTAGGACAGTAGTAGAGAGAGTAGCACAGTAATAGAGAGAGTTGGACAATAGGAGTTGTATAGGACATCACATGCCATCATAGGCCATCACAGGCCATCATAGGGCATCATAGGACATCATAGGTAGCGGTATTTGCACAGTGTAAACAATAGTACATCATAGGCTGCATTTCAACTTAAACAACATTTCCAAATAAAAATACAACATTTCACTACTTCTAGTATAAACATAGTGAGTTGGCATTGACAAGTGCAGCTTGCTGCCGAAAGAAAAAAACACAATAAGAACGTGCAGCATTTCCTAATATTTGTGATTTATAAATTGTAACTAGTTAATAAAATAAAACAAACTAGCATCTTATATTTAATTGCCACTGATTTATAAATATGGGCATTAGGGAATGGCTCGTATATTATATTTAATTTGTTTGTCATTTTCACAAACAACAAGAAAACCTAAAACTAGCAAAGCGGCGAATACATACCTCAACGGAGACGGAGGACGGAGGACGGTGCAAAGACGGGCTCCAGGTGGAGGCGGAGGACGGGCTCGAGCCGGCGGTGGACGGGATCCAGGCGGTGTGGGACCCCAGAGCTAGGGTTTTGGGTTTACCGGGATGAAACTCTGGGATGGATCTCCGACGAGGCTGAAGGAGCGGAGAAGAGGGCGAGCCGTAGCCCCGTGGTGTCGAGCGAGGACGACCCGCGCCGCACCGCCGTGTCAGCAGAGCAGGTAGTAGAGGCAGGCTCACAAGGAAGAGAGGGGCACGGTGGCATTGGAGAGGGGCACAGAGAGGGGCGGCGGCGGGTCACGGTGGCGACGGAGAGGGGCACCACGTACACGTGCAGAAGAGGAGCGAGAGGACGGTCACGCGGTGACGGTGGCAGCGCTAGGGTACCTCGGCAGCGGCGGGGGTGGCGGAAAATTTTGCCGGTCCTTCGGGGTCGAGAAGAGAACCGAATGGGCAGACTTGGTTGACTCGGTGCATGTGGGGACTTTGTACAGCCCATCTTTTACCATGGCAGGCCGTTTAGAACGCCCGTCGCGGTTAATATTTACCATGGCGGGCCCTTTAGAACGCCTGTCGCGGTTAACATTTACCGTAATGGGCGGCTTTAATAGACCGTCACGGTAAATATTAACCGCAACGGGCGTTCTAAAGGGCCCGCCACGGTAAAATATTTTGACCTTTTCCCTTTATCCAATTTCAATTTTTGTTTTTCCCTTAGGTAATTAGGCATAATAATAGCTATAGATGAGTATATATAGTAGTAGTAGGTAATTAGGTATAATACTATAGTAGTAGTAGAGTCATAGTTGGATAAGTTGTTAGCTATAGAGGAGTGTATACAAGCTTGTTTCATTTGTTTGAACATAGAGATATGAAAAAGAAACAAAACAACAGAACAAAATAAATTAATTTTGGTTCCACTGCAATATTACAACTTGTCTTATGGTTTGCCTACACATATCATTTTGGTGCAGGCACTTTCACTGTCCTCTTTTCACCGTCGTTGCGGGCCCAGGGCATCATCCTCGTCCTGTTGAATCGGTCTTCGACAGCCTTGATCTTCTTTGGATGATCGGTAAATAGTTGGAGCTCTTCGTAGTTGTTGTATTGTTCGCGGCTCTGGACCCCATCAGCTCCCATGATCCGTTGCTTCCCTGACGCAACCACATGCCTTTTAGGGTCTTCTGCGTAGACATAGTAGGCTACTTGTGCGACATCAGTTGCTACTACCCAATGATCATCTTTGTAGCCGATACTATGAAGGTCCACGGTTGTAAGCCCATAACCGTCAACTACAACCGCCTTTGGATGGACCCACTGGCACCGGAAGACGGTTATGCTTAGGTTTTGGCCATAGTCAAGTTCCCATATTTCTTCGACCTGCCCAAAATATGACGTCCTCTGGCCCGTGGCCTCGTCGATGCCCTCGTATCGAACACCGTTGTTCTGTGCCGCACTCTTCTTGTCCTTCTCTTTCATGTGGAACCTATAACCCGACATGTCATAACCTTGCCAAGTGGTGATTTGGGTGGACGGGCCTTTCTGAAGCTTCTGAATTTCCTCATGATTTTCCTCTGATTCTTCAATTGGTATGTCCTGCTCTTTGAGCCACCCTATGAAGCTGTTCTTGTGATGGTTCTGGACCTAGTGCTCCGTGACCTGCCCATCATGAGTTGCACGGATCTTGTTCAAGTGCTTTTCGACAAATGTCTCCATGCTAACTAACTGATGAAGTATGCTGTAATGAGCTTGTTGCACCGTTTCGTTTGGTACATCAGTGCGTAGTTTTCGTCCGATGTACCCCATCCCTGAGGTTCTACCTTCGTGTTGATGGACAGGCAACCCAATCATCCTCCCATCTTTTATGTACCTCATACACCAGTTCACGGCCTCCTCCATTGTGTATGCCTCGATCATAGAGCCCTCAGGGTAAGCACGGTTATGGACGTATCTGTTAAGGGTGGACATGAACCGCTCGTACGTCCACATCTGATGTAGGTACACGGGGCCCAGTTGTTGGATCTGATCGACCATGTGCATCATCAAGTGTGGCATAATATCAAAGTATGCTGGTGGAAAGCACATCTCGAGCTGCCAAAGGGTCTCTGCGATGAACTCCTTCAAGGCAGGTAGCTCAGCCTCATCAATGACCTTCTGGGTGATGCGGTTAAAGAAGTATGACATATGCGTGATGACCATCTTCACGTACTCTAGACGGATAACCCTGATCGCAATTGGCAGGAACGCCGTCAACATGACGTGGCAGTCATGTGAGTTGTAGCCGGTCATTGTGAGGTCTTTCATCGAGACCAGACTCTTGATATTGGAAGAAAACCCAGTTGGCACCTTGATACCCCTAAGCAACTTGAGAAAAGCCGTCTTCTCGTCATGCGTCAGGTTGCAGGCTGTGCCTGGGATATCGACTTTACCATTCTGAGCCGGTACCGGGTGAAGGTCCGGCCTGATGCCTTGATTGACAAGATCCATACATGACTTAAGACCATCCTTTGTCTTCCCCTTGATGTCCAGCAGGACACCAATCGTGCTTTCAATGACATTTTTCTCTAAGTGCATGCAGTTGATGGCATGGGGTGTATTCAGCGTTTTCCAGTATGAAAGGTACTTAAAGAAAATCGACTTCTTCTTGAAAGGAACGACGGCTGTGACTTCCTCCATCTTGTCTCGCTTTCTCTTCCTTCTCTGTTTTGTTGCCCCCTCTTCCGGTACCTTCTTCTTCTTTCCGAACTCAATCTGTTCCATGTCCTTGACCATCTCATACACCTTCCCCCCCCCCAACTAGTTTGCACTGGTTGATCACGTTGTGGCTCGTCCTGATTGTCAAAATATTTATTCATAACACTCCTTCTGTACCTGTGATTTCTAACGAGGAACCGTCTGTGCCTCGTGTACACCATCTTATTGGATCCTTTAAGGTAAGTGTAGCAGGTCCCGTCGATGCAAATTACGCAGCCGGGCTTCCCTTTGATCTGCCCAGACAATGAGAAGAGACCGGGATAATCTGTGATGGTGACAAAGATAATTGCTTTTAGGGTGAACTTCTCCTTGCGGTATGCATCCACTATCTCGACTCCAACATCAAATAGTTTATTCATTTCCTCCATGAATGGCTCCAGGAGCACAACATAAGGTACCTGCGCTTCTGACATAGATGGGGAGGCAGGTTGTACATGGTGAGGACAACAGGCCAAGTGTTGTGCGAGCTGCTAAGCTCACCAAATCGGTTCATCCCATCAGTACTTAATGCAAACCTTACGTGCCTAGGCTCCTTGCCAAACTCTGGGTAAGCTATGTTGAAATCCTTCCACTGCTTCGCATCGGACGGGTGCTGCAACTTGCCATCGTCTCTCAGTCGATCAGCTGACGCATGCCAGGACATGAGCTTAGCATCCTCTGGGTTCCCGAATATTGCACGCAGACGATCTTCCACGGGTAGATACCACACCGACAGTGCTGGACTTTTCCTGTGTGTGTAACCCTCTTCTTCCTCGTCTTGCTGAGCCGAGATCTGCTTGGTCGCACTGCTCTTCGTCTTTGCCCCATTCTTCTTCTTCACACCACCCCGCAAGCCTCCGTCATCTTCTGCATCCACACGACAACCTGCATTTTTCTTGTACCGACTAAAGCCGCAGTGCGAACAACTAGTCAAATTCTCGTACTCACCCCGATACAGGATGTAGTGGTTAGGGCCTGCATCAAACTTTCTCAGCTTCATCGCCACTGGTCGGATTAGCTTCTTCGCTCGATAAGTATTGGCGGGCACCTTGTTGGCCGTTGGGAACGTGGTGGCAAGGTAGCTTAACAGCTCATTGAAGCTAGTGTCAGACCAACCATGTCGAGCCTTCAACATTAACATATGGAGGTTAAAACGGAGAGCTGTGCACTCCTTCGGACACTCGCCCCCGTCCTTATAGAGAGGATCAAGTGCCGCCTGCTTCATTTCTCTAAAATTCTCCAACCACTTCGGACTACCATACACAACATCGTCTTCATCGATGTGTTTGACTAAATCCTCAACAAGACGCATATCTTCGGGGTCGCTCACAACAACCTCCTGACCATCACCCCTGTTGTGCTCTTCGTCGGCCAAGTCTTGGATTACATCCTTCACCGTGCTGTAATCTCGAGAACCATTATCGCAACCAGCTGACATGGCTGCTGAAGATGATGATCCAGGTGCTCCTACAGGATTGCCCTGATTCACTGGTATAGATGTCGGCGTCGACGTCGATGAGCTCACTCCAGATGGACCACCACTCGCACCTTCTCTTTCATAGTGAAGAGACCAGACCGTGTAATCCTTCACGAAACCATACCTAATCAAATGAGATTGCACCATGGGATCTGGGTGGGCTTTCGTGTTCTTGCATTTATTACACGGACATATGGTTGCAATCCGCTTCAATTTCTCACGATGCCTTTTTGCAATAGTAATAAACTTCCTCACTTCCTCCAGGTACCGCGGATCACCCACTCTATCGAACCGGTACATCCATTCGGACCTCTCCATCATACCTACACCATATAAGCAAAAGAAATAGACAAAATGATTAGAAAATAGAAAAAACATCTTCCAAAGAGAGAAGGGTCGGGAGATCCACCATAGAACATGGTACATTCATGCATAGAAAGAGAGAGAATTGATCTAGATCTAAATCTAGATCTACATCTAGATCTAGAACACTTGAGCCAAAAAGAGGGGAAAAGAGAGATAAAGGGTGGGAGAGAGACATTAGGAACCTTTTGTGTTGCCCTCCACCCCCAAATTCAATCCTTAGACCTCAATTCAAAAAGTTTGTCAAATTTTAGGGCAAAGCCTCCTCCCCCAAATGTTGGAAGAAGAAAGCTCATGGGGAAGAAGAGGGGGCTGGCTGCTGTTTATATGGAAAATCTTAATCGTGGCGGGCATCCTAAGAGGGCCATCACAGTTAATGGTCTATTAACCGTGACGGGCCACTAAGGTCGCCCGCCACGGTTAAAATATTAAGCGTGACGGATGGTTTAAGTAGCCCGTCACGGTTAATAGATGATTAACCGTGACGGGCGCCAGGGCGACCAGGTGGCCAGGACAGCCACCCAATAAACGCGACGGCCAGGTCAGAAGCCCGTCATAGTTAACTAATGCAAGGTATCACGCAAAATAATTTCTGTAGTAGTGATCTAGATTATCAATATTAAGTCTATAGAAAATGAAAAGAGACATGTTACGTACTTTGATGATTTCTTCGGGAATTCTATTTGATTATCAATATTAACAAACGCTACATTGAGGCATAAATTTGTAAAATTTATAAAATCTCTACTATAATTAAATTTTCACCATTGTTGTGACATAAATTTTTATATCTAGAAGAGAAGTGCACCCCTCTCAAATTTGTTTTAGCTTCGCCCTAACAACCATCTTGAAGCAAGGGGTCGAGCGAGTAGGGGGGCACTTCTTTTTGGCGACAGACAGATTGACTACATACCTGGTTTTAAGAACAAACAATTTAAAGTTAATGTATGGATATCTATAGTGACTTAGGGTTTCATTTTGGGCCCAAATTATAGCGGGAAGGGCCCAAACATAGCGCGCCAATGGAACTTTTGTTTAGCCACGGACCATCTGATGCTGTTACTATGAAATAGCGATGGACGATCCATTGCAAAAGTAAAAAAATATAGCAACGGACCATCCATCGCCGTATTCGGTTTTAGCAACTCACTGCCTTTCACAAATCTTTAGTGACTCACCGTCCAACGCTGATTATCAACTTTTAGGAACTGCAGTTAGATGCTATTTAAGGGTTGTGGTGTAGTGTTCTATCATCATATACTCACAAATGTAGAATCCACATAAGTTATTACCCTGTTCTTGTCTCAAAATCCGCTATAGAATGAAAAGATTCATCTCGTAAAGATCGATATGATATATGACATGATATAATAAAGATACACGTACATTGACGAAGATAAATAAACTTACTGGTAGTCGTGGCATTATTGTAAGTGGCGCCTTACATTGACTCATATGTTCCCGAGCAATGAATGTTTCCCAAAACCCTAATCCGACCAATGAAAGTTGGATCATTATTTAATTAGTATACATATATACAAGCTTAGTCTATACTTTGGATATACACTAACTTCCTATATGTATATATTAATTGGATGCTCACATCCAAAAACAATTTTATTATTTTGTCCAAAAATTGTTTCTCGGTTCATGTTGACGGTGAGATATCACCAAAATAACATGCCCAAAACACCATCAACAACCTCAGAATAGAAGGAAGATAAGCATAGCATAAGTATATTTTTGTACAAATGACTTGGTTCCACATGTACATGTTCTCTATTTGAATGTAGGTGCAAAGTGGGTGAAAACCTAGCTTGGGGAGCCCAACATGACACGTCAGCCGACCCACCAAGTATGGCAAATGTCCAATCCAACTTGACCAACATCATAGACTATGCTTCTAGAAGCCACCTGTAAAAGATGGGCTGATTTGGCCTCATTTGGACGTCGCCCAACCCCCTTTGTACCCTCCAGCTAGAATCTTCTGCACTTTCCCACTCTACAACATGCAAGGAGGCCCCACACCAGAGAGAATTGGTCCCACCTGTCATAGGGGGGTTGGCTGACCCCCTTATGTACCCAATCTGCCTTAACATTCTTCCACCACGCCTCTATGCATGCCTCCATGCAGGTTACAACATCCAAACCATTGATCAATGGCGGTTTCATTCAAGGGAAGGGAATGGAGAGCACATGGATCGCTGACGTGGCACATCGAGTGGCTCTCGTTGGTTTGATTCAATGGTGGAAGATGGAGAGCACACGGACCGCTGACGTGGCACATTGAGTTGTTCTCATTTATTAGCACCAGAGTAGCCCCTACTCCACCTCTCCTATAAATACCCCCTACCCCTCACTCTTCATTCATGACATAGTAGAGTTAGCTACACTTGAGAAGCATTAGCGAAGCTCTGGCGTAGCACTATGAGAGTAAGGAGAGAGTGAGGGAGTCATCTGGAGGAAGCCCCGGGCCTGTCGGGAGTCTCCTCCGCGGTGTACCTCAGCGGATGCGGTCTTCTCTGTAAGTAAGCATCTGAGATCTTCTTTCATATTCACTATCTGGTTTAGCATTAAGTTATATACTTGTGTTTCATGGGTATGCTGTTCTATTAGTAGAGTGCTTTAGCCTTGTGGGACGGGGTTAGAGTAGTAAGGGTAGCGTAAACGTGGTGTTTAGGCTATATCTTGCCAGTATATGCTGCTTGTCGCACGTATAGATAGTGGTAGCCAGCGGGTGGTGACAGCCCTGAATCTGGTCTCTGGAGTCCACCACATGTTCTTAGGCAAGTTCTTAAATGTAGGGCTGAGTAAGGGAGTTGGGCTGCTTGCACGGGCTTCAGTTGCAACTGCCGCCCCGAGTGAGCAAGGGTGGAGAACGCCGCATATATCTTTTTGCTATACCAGACATAGGATGTGATAGAGATCCTCTCTACCGAACTTTCATAGGCTCTTCTATCTCATCATAGGATGTTCTTGACTCTGGCTAGTTCACTTCACGTTCCCCGTGGAAAATACGATACTAGAATACTCCCGGTGAAGGCTACATTGACAACCGTACACTTGTGGTTTACCCGTTTGCCACTTTAGTTGTCAACAAGCTTTCTAGCGCCGTTGTCGGGGAACGGTAGCTGTCTTAACTAGAATCAAGTCATCTGAGTTATCTTTATTTTATCTTTCTTTTCTTTTATCCTTTCGACATCACGAACCACACACCCATATCTCTTCTCACTGCTCCAAAGGGCGCTTGTTTGGAGCCACCACCATCATCACAACACATCCTTTCACTTAGCTATGAGCTTCGTCTGAGTTTCATAGCCATGGTTCAGGAACGATCTTTTGCTGGGGAAGAAGATGAAAACCCCTATACTCATCTACGTGAGTTCGAGCAATTGTGCTCGTGCCTTCACATTCAAGGCATGACACATGCTACCTTGAAATGGAAGCTATTTCCGTTCTCTTTGACGGGAGCAGCTAAACACTGGTATGCTCGACACGTAGAGAGTATGCACGGAGAGTGGGAAAACCTTCAATCCAAATTCTGCCTATCATTCTTTCCCATCTCTCGTGTCATTCATCTTCGAAGAGAGGTCCTAAGTTTCAAGCAAAAGGAGAAGGAACCTCTAGGTGCGGCATGGGCCCGTTTCACAGATTTAGTATCCTTTGGGCCTGACCTTTGTATGACCGAGCCAACGTTGTTACAACACTTTTATGGCGGTCTTAGCAAGGATTCCGCATGATTCCTTGATCTATCCTCTGGAGGAGCATTTCTACATCAGACTGTTGGTGAGGGGAAGAAAGTTCTTGCAAAAATCCTTGAAAACACTCCCCACACTAGCATCCATGATGAAATCTCCGAGGAAAAGAAGGAATCCACCCCCACGAAAGGAGAGATCTCGATAGCTGAATCACCACCAATCCTATCCAAAAATTTGGCCATCGATCCTGAACCACTAATCCCATGAATTTCGAAGGATGAAGAAATTTGTCATCTAAATCAATCCTTCAATTCTGAGGCTTGCCTCCTATCTGATCTTGCTAGTTTTGGGAATGCCTTAAACTATCCTTTTCAAAAGAGACCTTCAAACAAACATCTTTCAAATCCTCTTAAGAAAGGTTCTGTTCTAAAGTCTCCCAAATCAGCATCATCTTACATCTCAAATTCCCATGTGGCACATCAGGAAAAATCTAGGATGTTGTGTATTATCTCAAAAGGAATGCCGAGTGAGCGCATAGAGGAAGAACCAAAATGTCTAGAAGCAAAATCTATCCTCTCCTTTTCTATGCCCACACTCGACATGTCCTTTGAACCTGTCTCAAAACCTATCCTTGATCCTGATGATCGCCCATGTGCCATTTCTCTTAAGTCTCATGATGACCCGATCATTGACTCTGGGAATTCATTGAGATGCCCGAGGCATAGAAGTCATGAGGGCCAGAAATCTAACCAAAAAGGACAACAACGGTTTGAGCATCTTCCTAGCGTTGTAAGTCAAGGATGGTTGGATAAGGCTGGAGATTCAAAGGAAGTTGCTAACATGCCCACTTATGTAAGGAGGATATCTTGTCAAGTAATGGGCATCTATGGTGAAATTTGCTATGATCCTAGCCTCGGGATCAACATCATCCCTCATTTTCTTGTCCAAAACTTATCAATGGATCATCTAATCCAATCCCGGAAGCATCTTAGGCTCCCAAATGGTCAAATTCTTGATTGTTTAGGAGTTCTTCAAGGCATACTCGTCGTGATTGATGACCACAAAATCTCCCTAGATTTCCATATCTTTGACCTTCCTGGGCTATCGTCTCATCTCACCTTTATTGGAAGGCCAATCAAGCAAATCTTGGAGAATGTTTCAGGAAATCAGAAGCTTGATCAAAGAATAGGCAAGGACTATTTGCCCGTTTGGTTTTCTCGATCTCTCAACACAAGGGTAGAATCCAAACCTGTTCTTGATCCTCGGGGCGAGCTTATGTCACTTTCTCGAACAACCATGACCCCTCCGTGTTTGGAGGAGGACTTAGGTTGTCATAAAGAAGGAAGTGCTCACCCTCTCATCAAGCTCAATCCAAGGGAAATCATGTCCACGGAATGTCATAAGCATGGAATGACTGAAACAAACATTTTGCCTATGGACATTCATGAGACATCAAAACTTGAGCTTGAAAGGGAAGATAATATGAATGAACATGGAAGTCACATCTTAACCATCCCATCAAATCCATGCTTCCATGATAAACCTTTCAATTTAATTCTTCTCCCTGCCATTACAACACACGAGATCTACAACCCCTTCATTCTTCCAGCTGCTAAAATCTTTGTAGGGATCGTTGTAGATGTGTTTGTCTATCATAAGTATTGCAAGTCTCGTAGTGGTATGAAGTTTTTTGGTAGTTAGGTCCATGAGAGTTGGCGTTGAAGGAGAAACCACTTCACTAATATGAGGAAACTCATGCCTAACTCTAGTTAAATTTGGTTCTATGGGTGCGTTGCCACCAGCAGAACCTTGCACCCCTGACCTTCTCTTGTTTTTGTGATTCAACACACACTTTGAACTAAGTGTGGGGGTCGGTTGACCTCCCCCCTAGTTCATCTTGTCACAATGTTGAACCTGCCATGGAGTCATATACCATGATAATTCAACATCCAAAAGTTGGACTCCAAAGGCTACATTTGGGCGTTGGGCGACAGCCAAATGAACACATAGACAAAATGTGTCAATGCAGAAATACGTCCTCAAAGGTAAGAATACACAGGGCAGGCACCGAAGTGGCCAGTGGCTACAAGATGGGGTCGGTCGACCCCACCCTGGGCCCCTAGGCCCACCAGTCAGCGTCCATTCCATCCTGACATGCTTCTCAACTGGTTTGTCACATCTCCTCCCTCTCTTTTAATATTCCTTTTATATTTTTTATTTCACCTTATAAAATAATAAAAAAATGCTTCATTTAGTCCATTATCCATGTTGTCGTCCCTAATGAATCCCGGTTATGCTTTGATGCTTCCTTTTCTATGCTAGTATTCTTTGGTTTGTGAGTAGTTCTAGAGTATGCTCTCATGGGCTTTTTAAATTAAGCATGATGCTTAGGTTAAATAGCCTTCTCTAATCAAATAAGACATGGTGTCGAGTTTGTTTATTGAACCAAAAGATACTTGGATAGGAATTGGTTGTCCATATGGACTAACCCATGTAGGAGGACTCCCAAATTTGGTGGGAAAGTCATGAGAACATACATGGAGATAATTCAAGGCTAGAGAACTCCACTGAAGCTAAGTGTGGGGGGTCGGCCGACCCCCAAGTGAATCTTCTAAAAGTTCTAAGAACACCATGTTGATGCTCACTGCAACCCAACCTCGCACGACAAAATTGGGCCGCAAATGCTACTTTTTGGCGTCGGGCGATAGCCAATTGAACACACCACCAAAAAGCGCAATTGCCATCCCTGGAGGTAAGGGCATGGATGGAAAGCACCTAGGTGGCATGAGGCCCCAAGTTGGGGTCGGCCGACCCCACCATGGATCTTCAGACCCACTAGTCAGCCTTTGCTCCACTTCAACACACGTGCTGATTGGTTTGCTACACCTCTTCTCTCTCCTAAGAATCTCTTTTTACATATTGAATTGTTTCTCTACAAACTGTAACAAAAAATAGAGGACCCCGAACTCCATGACAACATCACCCTTGCTTAAAAATGTGTATCCATTCCTTTGGGGTGTTGTCCACTAATCCTCTGTAGGAATGAAACAATGAGTGGAGCGAAATATCGAAACACCATGCCAAGATCCATAAAAGAAGAACAAAACGATGACATGAAGGAGTACAAGATTGAAGATACGATGATCATGATCAGCTCAGGATGTGAGGCTAGCCAAGCAAGGAAAGCTTTAAAGACCACCGTAATTCATCTACCCATCATCACATGGTGCCACCATGCTCCAATGACTAAGGTAACATCTTAAGGTAAATGGTCATTGTTTGAAAAGATCTTCCTTGGTTCTGGCATATATACAAATGAAGAATGAAACATGTTTAAGTTATAACATTCAATGATAAAGCCTTGATTAACACAACATGTCTTTCTTCTATAACATTGTTCATAGCCTTACATATCACTATCATGACATCCTAATCTTAACCCAATGAGCTGAATAATTTACACATCTTATATCTAGAAGATGAAGGTCATGATCATGTAAAGTTTGATACATTATGTCATAAGATGTAGGTTGGCCAAACCCTTCTATAGGTTGAGCAATCAAACTCCTTTAGCCAAATGTATTCAAATTTTACATTCATCCTTCTTCTCTTAGTAACCATGTTACAAGAATAAATATGGCACATGAAGTCAACCTTGACCTTTCTCAAATGCTGCAATGAGTCTTGTCCAAGATTTATTTTGAATAAAATTTGACTCTCTGGTGTCTCCCACCAGTAGGGTCCTTTTGTATTTCACATTTATTGTTTCTGAATAAAAGATATGTACTGTTTGGAAGAAGTGTGGGGGTCGGTCACCCCCAAACTTTCACCAATGGAAATTCTGAGTCTATAGCAGTGATCCACACTGGGAGAGATGCTGTCTGTTAACACCAGATTTTTGCACGCACAAGGATATGACAAGTGGACCCGGCCAGCAGTGAGGAAAGAATTCGGCAAGCAATCGGGCAATTGTTTGGTCCTCGGGGTTTCCGTGAATGCCAGTGCGGTCGGCTATTTTGCAAAGCAGTGGCTCCATTCGGGACATGGATATGGCAAGTAAAACCGGCTTGCACAAGAAGACACGTGACAGTGAAGGAACGCCGAGAAGAATAGAAATAGGATTTGT
The DNA here is from genome assembly GCA_009763385.1 of Coix lacryma-jobi var. lacryma-jobi. NCBI lineage: Eukaryota > Viridiplantae > Streptophyta > Magnoliopsida > Poales > Poaceae > Coix > Coix lacryma-jobi. Next base: position 118,142,145 of record CM019830.1, on the reverse strand, counting down.
GTCTTTCCAAAGTTTTGTTATGTAAATCGTAATCGTCTAGGACTCGTGTTTCATCCAGGGTATAAATATAAGCCCTCGACCATTGTAAAATTGTTCACAACCATATCAATACAAACCGGCCCCATGCCATCTTCGAGTCCTTAGTCATGTCGTTGAGTTCTTCGAGAGGAAGCATCGATCCGTCGACCTCCGTAAGTACCAGCAACCTTGCTATTATGTCTAGTATCATGCGGTGGATTTAGATATGATGCAAGTAGTCTCGTTCTTTAAGCTTAGTATCGTGCGGCGAATTTAAGCTTATGACGGGAGGTTTTTGCTTATGCCTTGTATCGTGCGGCAGATTAAGTCATGAGTAAAAATAGTTATCGGCTCTATTAGATTTGGCAGATTTGATAGATTCATTAAGTTATCATGTGTTATGTGTTTTATTATTTAATTCCTGTAACACTCTTTTGCCCAATCTAGATTGATCTTTGTTCGGCCCTATTTTACAAGCTTGCTTGTGTTTTGTTAATCATAAGATCATGACGGCCGAATCAACTTTCTATCTAGATTGTTACATGTTGTGGGTTCATGCATGCCAATCACGATTAGGCTTTGATAGAACTGGGTATCGTGCGACAGATGCAGGTTTTAGATTGGTTTAATCATGCTTGCTTGTATGTTCCTTCTTCATGGACCCCAACTCGGCTAGTTTGCCGATCTTGGTTAAAGCTTACACGAGTAACGAGCTTTTATAGATCTGTTCAAATACATGCATGCTTTTAGCTTGTTATAATTAGATCGTATCATGCGGTGGATTAATCTAATTATAAGAAGTGGTGTAGACTTATGGCAAGTGGTATCATGCGGTGGATTAGCTTCGCTTGAGTCTATGCTTGACGGGTTTATGAAGGCTAGACGTGCGGCAGACTAGTTGGATTAACCAATGCATGTGTTATTTGAATAGATTCATATTTGCAAGTTACCTATTTACAATATTTTAATGACACCTTGCATCTGTGCAAGCATGTCTTCTTTTACATGTGCATTCGACAGTTGATATGCTTTACATGCTCTGTTTTTCATACTAGCCGAATGACTCTATAAACATGCTCTGACAGACAGCTTCTATAGCTATTTGCCGTCGTGATTGGCTTTCAAAGCCGTACATATGGAACTGTCTGGTCTCACCTGACATGTTCCATTGGTATTCTCACAGTTTTATCCCTTGTTGGTTTTCAGGTCAAACCGACTGGCACGTCTCAGGACTCAACACACTCCGGGTACCCGTTTGAAGCCAGCTTCTTTAGGCTTGCTATGTGTTAGGCGTAAGGTGTCATATTTTTCGCCAACACACTTTTTGGCATGCCCAGTGGGACCCTCTGTTTCAAGATGCCTGAGATCAGTGACGATCAGGTTCTGGATGTGACCATGGATGATTTGTCGCCAGAGTTGAAAGGTTTAGTACAACAGACTTGTGATGAACTTCAAAGCAAGTGCCTGATGACCTTTTCCAAGAACAAGAGCGACAAAGTCTTCCAGAAGCAACCGTTCCCAAGGATTCTTCCTCACCACCAACCCGAGCCATCCGACGACACTGAAGAGGAAGCTATCCAGAAGATGACTGGGATAATGTACAAAGTTGTATCAGAGGCCATGACCAATCATCAATCGGCTTTCTTGAATACCTTTCGTGCTGTCATGGTTAGTGCTTTCGGTCTAGCAGTGCATAAACGCTTTGAGGAAGCAGCTGGTTCGATGCAGGGACCACTGTTGTTCCCAGTACCTCAACGTCGAAGGATTGCTGAAGATGGCGGAGCTGGCACAAGCAAAGGAGGGATGGTTCCTCACGAGACACAATAGCCTCCCCAAACTTATGGCCAGATCACGTTCGACACCACAGGGAATGTTCCGCAGTCCGCTTCCAGAGTGTCTCCTGCAGCGAACAGGATACAGAGGAATATGTTTGGAGATGGATATCAGGAGTTCATTGATTATAGCGCAATTAATGCTCTTCCAAATCCAGGCTACAAGAGTTCAGCGGGACTACATCCTAGGGGGCAGGCACAAGCAGCTCTAGATTCGAGTGTTGACCTCATCATGCATAGGATGGCTGATATGATGCAAAATCAATTCGGCCTAAAGCCAAAGAATCAGTCATACACTTATAAGTCTCCTTACCCAGTGTGGTACAACCGAGTAGCACTTCCTCCAAGGGTAAAACCTCCTACTGATTTCACCAAGTTTTCGGGTCAGGATGACACCAGCACCATAGAACACATCAGCCGATACTTGATGCAACTTCGAGAGGCATCTTCCGATGAAGCTTGGAGGATTCGGTACTTCCCGTTGTCTTTGACAGGACCAGCCTTCTCGTGGTTTGCTTCTCTGCCAGCAAATTCTATCAATACGTGGGCAGAGCTGGAACACAAATTCCACTCGTATTTCTTTACGGGCACCAGTGAGAAGAAGTTGGTCGACCTCATGAGTCTAAAGATGAAACCTGGCGAAACACCGCAAGAATATCTGTGTAGGTTCAGGGAAACCAAAAATATTTGCTATTCCCTGAATATACCGGATGATCAATTGCCGGGGATAGCCATAGCTGGCATGTTGCCGAGTATCAAGGAGAAACTATTTGGCATGGATTTTGATGACCTCGGGCAGCTATCGCAATGGTTGGCAATGATGAGTAGTCAAGCCCAAGGGTTTAGAAGGAATAATCAATTCCAGAAGGGAGATGTGGCTGCCGAAATGTATCAGGCTTTCTTAGAGGAAGCAACTGAGTATGATGGTGAAGATGAGGTAGCTGCAGCCGAGATAGTCTGGGCTAAAGAGCCGACTCAAGTCAACCAGCGATGGCTAAGGCAACAAAAAGGTACTTATGACTTTGATGTTTCCAAGTCGGATAAATTATTTGAATACTTATTGAAGGAAGGGCGCATCAAGTTGCCGGAAGGTCATCCTATGTTGCACCCTGAAGGGGTCAAAGACAAGAAGTATTGCGGTTTCCATAATACTAAATCCGACTCCATAAACGATTGCCGAGTGTTTAGAGTGCGGATCCAGAAAGCTATCCAGGATGGGCATCTGGGGTTTGATGGGAAGATGAAAGTCGATGGTAGCCCTTTTGGACAGAGTACTGTGTCCTTCTCTGTTAATATGGTTAATGCAGCTGACCCCAGGGGCAAAAACAAGATGAAAGTATTGACCTCCGATAGAGCGAGGGAAGCTGGTGCTGTTGACCATGGTCGGCAGATCACAGATAAAGAATTTCAGCAAAGGGTTTAGTTCCAAAATAGCCGAACTGAAAGGGGTGAAACATCCAGGCCCAGGATCACGACACGCGTTCTGTTGAATAAGTAGCGTCGAGAGCAGGAACGGTATCAGAAACAGAGGTTTTATGAAGAACAGAAGTTCCTGGAGAAACAACAAAGGTACGAAGAGGAGATGTACCGAGAAGAGCGAAAAGATATGAAGGAACAATAGCAATCACATTGGGGATGCTCGTTCTTCAAATATTGTTGGAACGAAGGCTTGAAGCTGCCTGCTAAAAACAACTGCCCTGAATACAGTGATCAATATTCTGAATATAGGCAGTCTTGAGTCAACCACCATTCCGTCCATGAAAGACTTGGGGAACGAATCCCTGAGGGCGATCAGCGCTTAAAAATAAACAGTTCCGAGAATCGGCAGGGGAAAGGATTTGCCAATCGAAGTTGGACTCACACTGGAGAAGAAGAATACCGCGAGTATGTCTGGCAGAAAGGACAGTGGTGTCCACCAGGATTAAGAAAGAGCCAGAAAAGGAGAGTGCAGCGCCTAAGAAACAGAGAGTTAGCGCAAGCGGGTGCCAAGACGAAACAGGTTTGGCGTCCTAAAGAGAAACCGAATGGAGGTGATCATTCGGCTAATGCATGCATGGCGTTCTTTCTCCCATCAGAGTTCGTAGCTCTCGAAGGTCAAGATGTCCAAGATGAAGTGTATTCAGATTTTGATGAAGATGAATTTCAAGACTTGTTGGATCATCTCGTTTTGGCTCAACGGGCAGTATTTGATAAACCAGCTAAGCATTGACACTTAAAGCCATTGTATATGAGAGGATATGTTAATGGCAAGCCATTGACCAAGATGTTCATTGATGGAGGAGCTGCTATAAATATCATGCCATATACAACCTTCAGAAAACTTGGGATGCCAAGTGAAGATTTATTGAAGACCGACATGGTGTTGAGAGACTTTGCTGGTAATTCTTCTAACACTCGGGGAGCAGTTCATGTCGAGTTGATGGTTGGGTCTAAGACCTTGATCGCTACTTTCTTCGTCATTGATGGCAAGGGGGCATACAGCTTGCTATTAGGAAGGGATTGGATACATGCAAACTGCTGTGTGCCATCAACTATGCACCAATTCCTCATCCAGTGGATTGGAGATGACATCGAAATCGTCCATGCTGATGATTCGGTGAGTGTTGCTAATACAGAGCCCATCTACTGGGAATACGATGGTGTCGAGTGCTTCTCTGGAAGAGCTTGGGAAGCAGGTCCTGTGAATGTTTTCGACAAGGACCAACAGCGGATTCAAACAATCGGCTCTCAGAGCAATTTTTGAACAGATAATCCAACTAGTGGTAATAGAGAAGAGTTGAGACCAAGTTTCATGTCGGCTGACAAGGAATAAATTGTTGATGATGAAGCCGAAATAGGACCAATGTGTGCAAAGTTTGGGTCTCGAACGTGTTTTGAAGTTGATGAATTTTTGGAAAGATTCTGTTTATTTCTCCGTTGCTGAAGCTCAAAGAAGATCAAGAGTTCATGAGAGGTGACGTACAACGGAAGGTCATGGTGAAATCGAAGAATATGTGAAGGCATTTCCACAACTTGATGGTCGTCTCAAGTTGTACGTGGCGGTCGATAGCCTTACGGTATAATCGGCCCTTATTTTAAGTTTAAAAGGAAAAAATGAGTAGCAGCTAGCTTTAGCCGAAAATGTTAGACCTAGAAGGGGGTATTCGGCTGTAAGGAAATTTTGTTCATATATGCGTCACTCGTGGACTAAGCTTCGACACTATTTGTTAAAAGCCGTGCGTGGAGATTGTATGTGGAACGGATTCAGGAATATTTATAGCCGATGCAAAGCGTCGCCTTTAGCAAAAAAAATGTTCCAAGAATTTAATTTATAGCCGATATTATTTATATATCGCCTTTAGTACAGATATTCATGGCCCTGGTAACCATAACATTTTCAAGTGGACAGGTTTATTGGGGGAAGAGAAAGGTGAGGTGCGGTAAGTGCGATGCCTAGTGACATGACATGTCAAGAATGAGATCTGGTCGGCTAAAATGACGTCATGCGTTCGGGAAATGTTTTTCTGAAGAAGCGTTACAATTGAAAAGATCACTGAGGGATCGAGATCATGCAAATAGACGATATTCAGAGAAGAACAAGTTCCATGAGTTACAAGCTTCATTCACGGATCTGTCCTAATACAGATTACCCTTGGAATAATTTGTTTATAATGGATTGTGGGTCGGCAATCTCAGCAATAGCAGCGGCATGGTCATCATAAATCTCGAGATCTTCAAATTCATCCGGGTTGTCACCTGCAAAACCAACTGGTAGAGAGGAATAATCTTCTTCGGTCCAGGAACTCATTGCCGCTAGCCCGAGGGAGACTCCGGCGTGTACACCTTGGGTGATGGCTTGATCTATGCGGCCATCCACAACATCAAGACGAGCTTCAACTGAGTCCCCATAAGCATTCACCTTGAGGGCAATTTTGTTCACTGCCGTTTTCAAACAGTCATTCTCTGCAGGAAGGGCTATCAAGAAGAAGGAATGCATCAGGCAAAGCAAGCTCAACCAGAAAAAGGGGACCAAGACTCTGCTAACCTGTGATGATGCTGCAGAACTATTTCCGTTGGTCTGCCCATTCAGCTTTTTCAATACCATGCTTCTTGGATACATCTTCCAGTTCTTTCTGGACTTTATCCCTTTCCTCATAGTGCCAAAGAGCATCCAAACGGGTCTGTTGGAGTGAATCATCAGAATCAGAATCTGGTAGCTTAGGGAAAAAAATTGAAAGAGACTATTGGAGCTACCGTTTCTAGAGGAAGAACCCAAGCTCGGCTGGGGGGGGGTCCCGCTCTGGAGGGGGACCAGACAGTGAATCAGAGATAGACAAGCAAGAAGCTACCGCAAGGGGGCAGGGAATCAGTTTTTACCCATGACGCCGATGAGTTGATGATCGGCTTCCTCCTGCTTCGTCTTCAACGTAGTGCTTGCCATGGTCACTATTGCCTGCCATTGATGGAAACACAAGCAGAAGATTTTTCTCTCTGGCTTGAGCCGAAGCTGAGAAGTGGAAGTTTTTGTGAGTCAAACTGTTTGGCCGGAATCAAGAGTGGCAGCTTGTGTAGGGTCATAGTTTACACACTAAAGGACCAAACATCGGATTAGGGTTTTCGCAGTTTGTGGGCCGTTATTGGGCCAGACCAAATCTTTGCTGACTTTAGGAACTCATGGAGCCAATAGGATTCAGCTAAAGATGGTTGCTTTGTGAAGTGTTCAAATTTGGGTGATTATTTGGGGACTCATATTACCAATTGACGCTGAGAACAGGAAGCTGAAAACGGGAGAGTCTTTTAAGAATGCCATCCCAGTGCTGCCATGATTTGGGAAATTGAAGAAAAGACTAAAAACTTCGGATCCTAAGTAATCGATTATAGTAATTGCTTGCAGGACGAAGGCAATTAGCATGATTATCAGCAATAGCCGATGTAATGTACATCGCCGCTAAAGCAAAAAATAGAGGTCAACGACTAATACACAAGACAGAGCACGCATTGATCTCGAAGGATCGATCGCAGATTGATTTCAAAAGGATGAACAAAAGAACTTTTATTCACAAGAAAGGGGAGCGTGGGATTACAATGAGGGCTAGTTCGTCCACTCCATCCTACGCCTAATCGGGAGAAAGTGATCAAAAGAGTCGGCTAGATCTGTGCCGGCTTCCTTCATATCATCTACAGAGTGTTCTACTCTATCTTCCAGTTCTTGCTCGCAGACATCAAATCTTCGGTAATTGGCACCGGAGTGAATCCTCACGGCGTTAAAGGCGATTGCCGTGCCATACCCCATGCCGGCCCGAGAGATGATGGGGAGGGTTCGATTAACCTCATTCACCCGCTTTAGGGGTGTCGTACCCATCACATCAGCCGTGATAGCGAGTTTGGTGATGGCGGCTTCGAGAGCATGGAGTTTGGCTGCCAGAGCTAAAAAAGAAAAAAAAAGAAGAGTGAATGGAGGAGAAAAGGGAAAATAAAGAAAGAAATAATGAAGAAATACTTACCGGCAGCCCGTTCCCGAGCGACGTCACGCTCTCGAGAGATTTGGGTAATTTCCTGGTCCTTCCCCTCCAGGTCGAGTTGAAGATCTGCGATCTTCTGAGTCAGGACCTCGGGGAGGTCGTCACCGGTCCTCCTAATGGGAGTGATAAAAGTAAGAACGGCTGTTTCATTTGGGAACAAGAGAAAAGGAAGAAGAGAACAACCTCCTCTTAGAGGTGCTAGAAGCACCAAGCTCAGAGCTATGGCGACTCGCTACGGAAGACATCCTCTGGATTGGATGACAGAAGAAAGGAGGGTTTTGCTGGTTTTGAGGTTGAAGCAGGGGAGTTCAGAATGCACATGCCGAAACAGAGTGAAGGGGGACTTTAAAGAATCCCAAAGGCGCATCGGGATATGAATCGGCGAGTACAGCAATCATGGCGTGTGAAGGTGGATGCTTCCGAAGGTTCCACGTCAATATACAGGGAGAAGGAATTTTGGAATAAATATTTATCCCAAAATTAGGGGGCATGTGTTAACACCAGATTTTCGCATGCACAAGGATATGACAAGTGGACTCGGCCAGCAGTGAGGAAAGAATTCGGCAAGCAATCGGGCAATTGTCTGGTCCTCGGGATTTCCGTGAATGCCAGTGCGGTCGGCTATTTTGCAAAGCAGTGGCTCCATTCGGGAGATGGATATGGCAAGTAAAACCGGCTTGCACAAGAAGACACGTGACGGTGAAGGAACGCCGAGAAGAATAGAAATAGGATTTGTGTCTTTCCAAAGTTTTGTTATGTAAATCGTAATCGTCTAGGACTCGTGTTTCGTCCAGGGTATAAATATAAGCCCTCAACCTTTGTAAAATTGTTCACAACCATATCAATACAAACCGGCCCCGTGCCATCTTCGAGTCCTTAGTCGTGTCGTCGAGTTCTTCGAGAGGAAGCATCGATCCGTCGACCTCCGTAAGTAACGGCAACCTTGCTATTATGTCTAGTATCATGCGGTGGATTTAGATATGATGCAAGTAGTCTCGTTCTTTATGCTTAGTATCGTGCGGCGGATTTAAGCTTATGACGGGAGGTTTTTGCTTATGCCTTGTATCGTGCGGCGGATTAAGTCATGAGTAAAAATAGTTATCAACTCTATTAGATTTGGCAGATCTGATAGATTCATTAAGTTATCGTGTGTTATGTGTTTTATTATTTAATTCCTGTAACACTCTTTTGCCCAATCTAGATTGATCTTTGTTCGGCCCTGTTTTACAAGCTTGCTTGTGTTTTGTTAATCATAAGATCATGACGGCCGAATCAACTTTCTATCTAGATTGTTACATGTTGTGGGTTCATGCATGCCAATCACGATTAGGCTTTGATAGAACTGGGTATCGTGCGGCAGATGCAGGTTTTAGATTGGTTTAATCATGCTTGCTTGTATGTTCCTTCTTCATGGACCCCAACTCGGCTAGTTTGCCAATCTTGATTAAAGCTTACACGAGTAACGAGCTTTTATAGATCTGTTCAAATACATGCATGCTTTTAGCTTGTTATAATTAGATCGTATCATGCAGTGGATTAATCTAATTATAAGAAGTGGTGTAGACTTATGGCAAGTGGTATCATGCGGTGGATTAGCTTCGCTTGAGTCTATGCTTGACGGGTTTATGAAGACTAGACGTGCGGCAGACTAGTTGGATTAACCTATGCATGTGTTATTTGAATAGATTCATATTTGCAAGTTACCTATTTACAATGTTTTAATGACACCATGCATCTGTGCAAGCATGTCTTCTTTTACATGTGCATTCGGCAGTTGATATGCTTTACATGCTCTGTTTTTCATACTAGCCGAATGACTCTATAAACATGCTCTGACAGACAGCTTCTATAGCTATGTGCCATCGTGATTGGCTTTCAAAGCCGTACATATGGAACTGTCTGGTCTCACCCGACATGTTCCATTGGTATTCTTACAGTTTTATCCCTTGTTGGTTTTCAGGTCAAACCGACTGGCACGTCTCCGGATTCAACACACTCCGGGTACCCGTTTGAAGCCAGCTTCTTTAGGCTTGCTGTGTTTTAGGCGTAAGGTGTCATATTTTTCGCCAACACTGTCACACAAAAATTGAGCCTGTTTTGCCACAAAAAGAGGCCAATTGAGCTCAGTTTTGGTGCACTTGTAGAGGACAACAAAGGGAACAACGTACCAGGTTCCGTTTTCCAAGATCCCAACAAAGGCCCATCGGCCGACGTGCAAATGATGGCAAAACAGAAAACAGAAAACACAGGAAGGCATCCCTCGATGAGAAGACACACTTAGCAGGGTCATATGCCACTAGGTGGGGTCGGTCAACCCCACAATGGTCCCTTGGGCCCACCTGCCAACCTCCACTGCTGATGCTTCACTTTGAAACGCGGGTTTGACACTTCCTGTCATCTTTTTGGTATATGTTTCCACACTTTGGTTAGTTTCCATGCAAGTAAAATGAACCAAAACCACACTTGGATTAAAATTTGAAAAGTGACATGCTTAGGACATTTTTTGAGATAGAAGCTGCATAAAGTTCATTCCATACATATATCTTTATGCTTGTGGGAAATATCTTGATAGGAAAATCATATTGACTAAGTTATTGTGAAATGTGATATAGCTCTAGCTTAGGAGTCCCACCCATTCTATTCAAAGTGCTTGGAGATCTTATTTCTGATAAAAATGTCATAAAACTATAGTGTCACATACTCCTCAATGGTGAGAAAATTCGTACCAAAGCCAAATGCCATGTTCTTGCATGTTCAACACTTTCTTATGCTGCTTGTTATTGCTTTGAGTTTAGTCAAACCTTGTTGACCCTTGTTGACCCTTGTTGAGAAATTTATCATGCTTCCAAGATCAAGATCACGTATACTCCACATATACACGCCACTTCTACACTGGAAGTGCGCAAAAACATGCCTTTCATTTCCATAATTAAATACTCCATGTTTTAAAAGAATGATCTCTCTTGTTTGAAATAGTAGAAGAGACATGGGCAGTGCCACGCTGCCACAACCTGTCTCAACCTTATCCACCGAGACACTAGTGTATCCGGCTGGCACTGGTTGACCATGGATTGTTGGTATTCTTGTGCGGTCGATAGGTTTACAACACCGACAACCACCTTTTTCATGGCATTTCCATCTGGAATGTGCAGCTCACAAGTAGTAAAAGGTTCTTTAACGTCATCCACGGGGAAGCATAGCTTGGAGTCATCTTGAATGGTTGGTACTTCCGTGGAGGCGCAGCTGCTTTTCAACTGACCTGGGGAGCTAATGTTCGCTTGAGGTTGTTGTGATGTTGTGTCGCTTGCACTTGCCTTTTGATTTCCTCCTACATCCATTCTTCACGAGATTTGTCATGCTCTTGTGTTTGAATAACATACTCCTCCAACTTGTAGATCTGGTCTGCCCCCTCGTCCTTCTTTCTCTAGCGGCTTCTGTAACTTTGTCGATTCGCTTCGAAGGAATGCAGCCACGAAACGGCCCTAAAGCCTCTCGTACGCCCACCGTGCTAAGGATTTTCTAGCGCATACGTGAGTTCATCCTTCTCTCTGTTGGGCTTGAACTCGCCAGCCAACACCGCACTTCGTGCTTGAACTAGCCTCTGTGCTGCTCTTGAAATTTATGGGCCCCAATCAAGCTCCCCGTCATTAGGGTTTATGGTTCCCCCATGAGCGTAGAACCAATTCCTGGACCGTTCACTCTATTTTCTTCTTATTGTCTCTGGGACTACCCCCTTGACAAGCATCTCTTGTTCTTGTCTCTCCCACTTTGGAAGGGCAGTCTTATAGCCACCTGATCCTAAATGACGGTGGTATTTCTTCTGAGGTGTGTTGGTAGTTCTTAGCTTCACTAAAGATAGAGCTAGGCAACTATCCCCGGTAACGGCCCAGAAATTCTTGTTGACACTAGCCAACGTCGTTACTAGGAGCAGACTATGGGATCTATTCCAGGCAACGATGTCAGACGTGCTTGAAGCAAGTCCGGTCACTATACCTAAAGGAGTGAAGCTAAAGCAGCTATCCACTAATGCCAAGCGGGGTTGTCAATCCGACACTAGTAGGAGCTAGCTAGAGAGATTGCAATCTACCAAGAGGAGATTCTGCAAGCGCACAAAACTATCGTAGTAGCACTTCGCCTGGGAGTACCAGGTGTCAATTTATTTGATCTCATGGGAAGGCTAGGGTGGTGTATGAGTTGAGTCAAGGAGGGGATGAGAGTCGAAGAAAAGAGAAAAGGAAAAAGGGGAGAAGGGAAAAGAGAGGATGGAAGGCTAGAAAGAATGTATGGGTGGATAGGTAAGGATGATATGGATGGCTAAGGTAAGGTGGATGGATAGGTAGTTAAGGGGTAATTAAAGGATAACTAACTAATTACTAACTACTAACTACTCCAAGATAACCACAGAGCAAGATAACTACGAAGCAAGACAGTTACGAAGCAAGGCATGCAAAAGTCAATAAAGCAACTAAGTTGAGTATAGTTTTATTCCTATCTTATCAAGTATCGAGGCGTACTAGCCTTTACCACTTACTTAGGTTGAACGCTAGCACAACGAGCCTTACTGTTAAACTGGGCCAACTACGTGGTGGAATTCAAGGCGCACAGGGCTGTCACCACCTGCTTGCTACCACAGCTATCCGGGGGTCCAGCCGTATCTGAAGGTAAGTTTATAACAAAGCACCACGCTTAACTATATTCTAACTATCTCTATCCTAGCTTTGAATAGAGACACCGTTGCAGACGTCAGAGCAAAAACTTGACTTAATAAGATAAACACTAAACTAACTAAGCAACCTATTGCCAAGGATCAATCACTAGGCACACTAGAGATTAACTACTATGGCAAAATGAATTGAACTGTAGGATAGCTAGGTCACACTCAAGGTACTTGATAAAGTAATACTGAAAGTAATACTGAAAGTAATGCTTAGAGTAATACAGAGATAAAGATAAATGTACCTGAGATACAAGAGAGCAAACCAGACCAGAGACGCCGGGAAATCAACCGACCTCCGATGCCAGTCGCTCGCACCCGCTTCTCTCTTAGCCAGCTCTACGCTCCTTTTACGAAAGACTTAGGCTGAGTTGTGCTAAACTAAGAGCCGCGCTGTAGCGAGGGCACTAGAGCTATACTCTCTCTACTAGCTAACCTACTTGCCTAAGCTCTCTGAGCTTCTAACCTAACTCTCACTTGCTTGTGTTGCTTCTTGGTGTGGTATATGGATGGTACTGGATGGTACAAATGAAGTGGTGCCACCAGGGGGGTATTTATAGCCTTGTGGAGTGAGGGGGGGGTACTTATAGGGGCCGCCAGCCGACCTAGGGTTAACCCTAGTGGCGGGCGCTAGCCCTAGGTGGCGGCCGCCACCCCCATCACCGTTGGATGCACCGCCTCTGCTTCAACGGCATCGAGGAGCTCCAAAGAGGCGGTGGTTAGGTCGGTTGCATGTCTGAGTAACCGCCATTCGGCCTTGATCCACGCCATTCCATCCTGAGCCGTCCGATGGCACTGACCTAGTGACCAAGGGTCAGGATTTGGCCTTGGGATGGTCACACGGATCAGTGACGTGGCAAAGGGGGAGTGTTGGGCCTCTCCATGTGGCGGGCGCCACATATGGGTGGCGGGCGCCACCTCTGGTTGGAGGGCGCCACCTCACTTTGGACCAAATGGGTCCTGGTGAGTGGGCTTGTCTCCTGGTGGGTCCATTCTCCAAATTTGGTCCAAATTCCTGCATTCAAATAAAAATCTATGGACATGTGGAATTCGGTTAGTTTGAAACCTATTTGACTACATTTCATGTCTTTTTGGTGAACTTTAGGGTCAAATGTTGATGGTAAAACAGGTGTTTAAGGACCGTCAACAAGCTCCCCCAAGCTAACCTGTTGCTCGTCCTCGAGCAACAATGCGGTTTAAGCATTGAGCATGAAATGGATAGCAACTTAAGATGTCTGCAAGTGCATATTGTATAGTGAGAAATAACTTAGCATGTATCATAAATCATAGCAATGTGGAGCTTATAGCTTTTCACTTTAAACATGCAAGAGTGAAATAAAGTAGTAGATAGGAAACTTTTATCTTGCTTAGGTTTGACTAGGATTCTGTCTCGAGGTTTTTCAAGGTTTTCAAAAGATAACAACTTGCTTAAGTCCTCCAAGATTCACTCAATCACTCAGTGGTGTTTAAATCCTCACTTAGGCCAAAATGTAGCCTCTCCTATTTCTAAAGAATGATATGTGGAGTTATAGTAGGCTAAGAACCATGAGCAAATTGCCTGATGTTTATTGCTAAGCTCGACACTCAGATCGTAAGGAGCAGCAAATCATAAAAATTGATCAAGAAGTGCATGTGTGGTTTATGTGGAAGTGTATAGAGAGGTATTTCATAATCCTTCCTAGTTAATTTCTGGGGTCTAGAGCTAATGATAATTCTCTCTCTTTTTTTTGGATACATAGTGAGTAGACAAAAGACGTGTCCTCACATTTTCTTAGGACATAGTCCTCTCTTGAGCTACTTTGCTCACTCTTTTTTTTTTCACAGGACATTGTCCTTTCTTGAGCTACTTTGCTTATTTTTCCCTCTCTCTCTTTTTTTAGCTCTAGATTTCCCCAGACATCTATAGGAAAGGATTTTTGAAATGAAAAAGGGGAGGAGGGAGAAATGCTTATTTCCAGTGTAGGAATAAGCATAAGGCTAGCAATGGGATGTTTGGCATGGTATTGCATATCTCCGGTGTAGAGAATAAGCACTTTATTTGGTGGTTGCAAACTTCCAAAGTGGAAAGTAGGCAAATTATAGTGGGTGTACGTGAATCTTGATTCAAAAGATATGATAAGCTTCTCTACTAAGATCTATGAGGTCTAACAAAGCTCAACACAAACAAAGCTCTTTGTGGTTTTGACTAATGACTAACAAATATTTGGCTGCTGGTGGGATGGGATAAAATCCAGGAGGAACTTTTAGCAAGGTTTTCATGATTTTTAAAAGAAATCCTTCAGATTAGGTCCTAATTTCACTTTGAAGAACCCGGAGCGCTTCCCGACGGAGCTTCACGGTGGCGGCGCTCCTCACCAGACACCACCACGACGAAGGCGGCAGACGGCGAGGATGACGTACGGCGTGCGATGCGGCAGCCGGCGGGCGCGTGCGGGGGCCGCCGCGGGTACGACGACGACGAAGGTAGCGGCCGGTGCGCGAGACGGCGAGGTAGAGGACCACGGTGAGGGCACGGACGGCGACGGAGGGTAGCGAGGAGGACGCGAGGGCGAAGACGAGGGAGGTCGAGGGCGTAGCAAGGACGTCGGCGATGGAGACCGGAGGGCGGCGCGGATGGAGGAGGCGGCGCAACTGCGTCGATCTGGGGAGGTACAGAGGCATTGTGCCCTATATACTCGGGGGGCCTTTAGTCCCGGTGCGTAATAGGCACCGGGACTAAAGGTTTGGACCTTTAGTCCCGGGTGAGACTACGCACCGGGACTAAAGGGGTCTTTAGTCCCGGTTGGTGCCACCACCCGGGACTAAAGGGTCCTTTCCCGCCACAGTTTTGAGTTTTCTGTATTTTTAGTTTTGTATTAAGTTTTCACTATATAAATATGTTGTAATTTTTCTTAATTGCATAGTAAATTGAACAGTAGGCATAAAATTACTTAAAAATAACAGTTGTATTTTCCTTTGACCTTATTGTATAGTAGAAAATTTTGTAGCATAAATTCTTTTTTTATAATAACGAATATAAATGTAAATAACCATTCATATTTTGTTAATTGCAAAATATAATGTTAAATTTAAATTAAAAAATTGTTGGCTTTGAATAGAAAATTTATTTTCAGATCATTTAGACGTTAATCTTTTGTTTATAACCTAAAAAATTATTGCCTAATTTCGTTCTACCCGACAGATGTAGTAGTTTTAGATTTTTAAATTTAGTTTTCTTTTTAAATATATCTTAAATCTTTCTAATTGAACAAAAAATTAAATATTTGATATACATTCTGTTAGAAATTAGTATGGGATTCTTTTTGCTTTAGCTTACATGAGAAAATGTTAAATTTTAGTATCTTTTTAATTTGGTTTTTTAATGTTAAATATAAATGCTACTAATATTTAGAATTTTGTATATACTTTTTCTTCTTATATGTATTTTGATGATTCACATCTAGAGGAGCCCATAAATAAATGATCACTACTAAATATATATATATGTAAATCCATCGTCAAATAAAGTCTTAATTAATTAATTATTACAAAATATCTTTACAACCCACAATTTAGTGGGCACAACTGTGAACCTCCTCTTGACATATGTCCCTTGGTTATGATCATTCCCCTGTTGTATTTAATCATGGAGTTTCCTCATTGTTTAACAAAATGCTTGGGTCTTTGTAGTGAACGGCGGAATTCGGTCATCCCTTTCATAATCACCTGACATGTATGTGCGTATACAAGGATGTATGTCAACTGGGATAATGCGCATGTCCTTTGGCTTGTGTTGTGCAGGTGTCGAGCATGGATACAGTGATCAAAGGCAAGGTGAAGGTCAGGTAGAGACGTGCCGTGTCGATGGACCGAGAGTGGCGAAGGGCGGACGTGAGGCTTGGACTGAGGGACCGGTGGCTCGTGGATCAGCTGTGGTGGCTGGCAGCCTGGGACAGCAACGAGCGAAGACTTTCGGGCACGGTGTTGCTTGGGTCGAGGACCTGGGGACACGTGTCGGTGGACGGGGTGCACAGGCGGTGCATCCCCTCTATGGCTCGGTTTGGTGGTTGAGCCACAGAAAAACCACCGAGTGGACGGTTTCCAGGTTTGGGCCTCAAAACTTGGGCGCTGATGGTTTCCGAGTTTGGGCCACAAAACTCGGGCTGAGGACGGTTTCCAGGTTTGGGCCTCAAAACCTGGGCGCTGCGGGTTTTTGAGTTTGGGCCACAAAACTCATGCGATGGACGGCTGGTTTCCCGGTTTGGGCCTCAAAACCAGGGGTTGGTCGTGAAGGTTGGTTTTCCGGTTGTGGGGATACGGACCCCAGGGTACCACACGATGGTACTTGGGCATCACCACTGGGGGTCGTCCGGCCCGCAAGATGAAGGCGTACGGCGCACGGCATGCACCGTACGACAACTGTAATCTAGATATAGTACCAACTCGGATAATTACCATGTAACTCTATCCCTTCGGAATATATAAGGAGGGGCAGGGGTCCTCCGAGAGGGTACGACACCAAAAGTGAGATAGACAACAGATCCTAGGTCACAGGTCACAAGCTAGATCCAATCAATACAACTCGACGCAGGACGTAGGTTATTATGCTAACCTAGCGGTCCGAACCTGGATAAACCTCTGTGTTCATCTACTTTTGCCTTGCATCAATGTCTGAGTCGTCGTCTTCCGCACCTTCCCCTCTAATCTACCACCTTGGGTATACCCCTAGGTGGACTATCGGCGATATTTCATCGACAGTGGCGCCCACCATGGGGCATGTGCGTAGAGACTCCATGGCAAACCAGATGGTCATCTTCCCCGCTTCCACGACTCTTTCGGGGCGTGGAGATGGTGCAGGCTACTCTTGTGCCGAACGGATCTGCTTCCACCACTTCAGCATCGGCAGGACCAGCCTTGACATCTCTTCGAGGCCATCTTTCCCGGTGCTCTGACCACGCTTCCCCGCTATCGGGGGCAGCGTGTCGACAACACCGATCTGATCGAATACATCGATCGGGTCACGGTAGGCGTCGCCGACACTCTCGCTCTCATAGATCTGATCAGAGATCGATCTCCCGAGCACGACATCACCCGTACCTCTCGCTCTGACCTCCAACCACGTCATAATGATGATCGCCGCCGTAATAATCGGCGCAATGACGACCACGATCGATGTTATAATGACTGGTAGGAAAGATCGAGGGCTAGGCAACTTCATCATCATCGACAAGAAGATATCATTGGCTCAGTCGATCAGCCAAGCGGTAGATCCATCTACGACGAGGATTCCGAGAAGCTGCTCGACGACCCGTGCCCTATGCTCACTCTGATCATCTATGAGCCAGAAGCGAGCCATCACGTCGTCGTCGAGCCAAAGACGAGCCATCGACGAGACAACGAGCCATGGACGAGCCAACAAGCCATCAACGAGTCGTCGAGCCGCCGCCGAGCCAGCAACGAGCCGATGAGCCACAAGCGAGCCATCACGTCATCGTCATCGTCTCACCGCCATCCTCGTCAACCGCTCGTTGTTGACTCATCGCCGTCCTCGACGCCTCTCATCGACTACTCCGTTCAGACAACAATCAAGCTAAGTATTATCTTTCACATTAATCAAATATTCCTTCGATCGTCGTATATCTCTACATATTATCATGTGCCTCCGCGGTCACATTATTCTTCATAATGGCTCTTCATTATTTTTCACCATATACCATCCTGAGGATGACATATGCAACTCCCCGAGCAGCCACATTTACACTCGTGCTTTCCAGAGATGGCCCTGTCAACGGCTCCTCCCTACACGTGAATGCACCTCCGCGCTCTGCGTTACGGGTGGTCGGCAGCGGCTCCTCGGTGACGCTGGTGCTCTTACGCGTGCCTGGGCTCCGCGCCTCATGCTCCAGAGTTACCGGCTAGCCAGGGCTGGCGACTCAGTTACAAACAAACTGCTCGGAGAATTTTATTTAATGCTGATCGTTCATATACCAGCTGACTGACCGCTGAGCGGCATATGCTGTTTCTTTACTGCTGTTATTTTCTCCATATTTTATTTATACGTCATGTACTACCGTTCTCCGTATTTATTTTTCAGGGTCGAGGTTTAGTCAACAAGCTTATCCTTTACGCTCGAGGACTGGACCAGTCATGAAGAACAAGAAGATCATCGCTTGGGACCAGCTAGTCGCTTCGCTCGGTGCTCACCACCTGGCGCTCGGACTTCGTCGCCGACCAGCTGGCCATACTCTTCGACGCTCATCGACGGCTATAGCGAGAGCTCACCAACTGAGCTGGGGACTCCTCGGTGCTCGGGTTCGTCGACTACCTGGTCGCTTCGCTCGGTGCTCACCACCTAGCGCTTGGACTTCGTCGCCGACCAGCTGGCCATACACTTCGACGCTCATCGACGACTACACCGAGAGCTCACCAGTTGACCTGGGGACTCCTCGGTGCTCGAGTTCTTCATGCCAACATCGTCAGCAGCGCTGGTCGGATCGCTCGGTGCTCACCGCCTAGCGCTCGGACTTCATCACCGACCAGCTAGCCAGACTCCTCATCGACGGCTACACCGAAAGGGTCACCAGCTAACCTGGGGACTGCTCGGTGCTCAGACTCATCATTCGACAACCTGCTCGAACGACATACTGCTTTCACTATAGTAGATTACCCTTTTTTTATAAGCCTCCTACAAGATTTATTCTTTATCTTCTAGCAGCCTTGGGGACTACAGTGTATACATGGCGCTCGTCCGCGCATGTATATAAGTCTGATTATTTTCATGACCCTGGCACCACGTGACCGAGTCACCTGCTGTCAGGCTCGGGGACTAGCTGTGGGGATACGGACCCCAGGGTACCACACGACGGTACATGGGCCTCACCACTAGGGGTCGTCCGGCCCGCAAGATGAAGGCGTATGGCGCACGGCATGCACCGTACGACAGTTGTAATCTAGATATAGTACCAACTCGGATAATTACCATGTAACTCTGTCCCTTCGGAATATATAAGGAGGGGCAGGGGTCCTCCGAGAGGGCACGACACCACAAGTGAGATAGACAACAAATCCTAGGTCACAGGTCACAAGCTAGATCCCATCAATACAACTCGACGCAGGACGTAGGGTATTACGCTAACCTAGCGGCCTGAACCTGGATAAACCTCTGTGTTCATCTACTTTTGCCTTGCATCAACGTCTGAGTCGTCGTCTTGCGCACCTTCCCCTCTAATCTACCACCTTGGGTATACCCCTAGGTGGAGTATCGGCGATATTTCGTCGACACCGGTTTGGGCCTCAAAACCGGGGGCGAAGTCCAGGAAAAGGACAAGCGGAGCGGTGGCGGCACGTGGCGGCAATCGGTGAGGTTGCGTCGAGGCAACGCTACCAGTTGTGCGGGCGTGGCCGTCGGATCACCATCTACCTTGAGTTGGTCCAGAATAACCCTAGGGTTTAGCTGGTTCGCTCTGTAATTAGTTAGGGGTAGAGTGGGAAATAGAATTAGGATAAGTAGAGGGAGACACCCACCTCCCATTGCATCTCAGTCATTGCTCTTTGCCTTCTAGGTTTTCCTGCTCTCCCAATCCCCTGCTGTAGTAACTGAGATCCGCAGAGAACCATACCTCTGTGTACTGGATATTTTGAGGAAGTGAGACCGTAATCTCACTGTTGTTGCGTGTGGTAGCCACACGGTTGCAAATTCGTGGTTTTGATTCGTGTTTTGTTCGTGTTCTTCGCGGGTTGCTTTTCTCCACAAATTTCTCGTTGATCGATCTTTTTACTTTGTGAGTCTTTCTCAAATCCGTTTGAACCAAGTTGTTCTAGATCGTAAGGCCCTTCTTTCCACCGAAGAAATTCTCCTCTAACCTCACGACCTAGTAGATCGATCGATTTTTGTTTCGGGTCAAGTTTTTCTCCATTCCCCCGAATTTCTTCGATTCATCAATTTGGAGATAGGTTCGAGCCATGATCTCATAGGAGTAGCTCACTATTCTCCTTGTGACTCCTCTCACCAAGTTTGATCCCTAGAGGATTTGTTTTGAGTGAGATCGAGTTGAATCGGTGGACGAACAGTGAATTTTCGGGGTGACCGGACGCTCGACACGAGTTGATCGGAAGCACGTCTGAGAGTCCGATCGTTGAATGTGTGTGTTGTGTTCTACGAGACTTTGACCGGACGCACTTCTTGCCCAACGACCGGATGCAACACTACCAATGTTCACAGTTTTGTCCGAATCGACCGGACGCTGGATGCCTGACCTGACGCACCTCCACCGAGAGTCCGGTCAGAAACAGTAAGGGTCCAAAACTGTTTTCTTGTGACCGGACGCGTCCAGTGGTCAGTGACCGGATGCAGGCAGAGTCCGGTCGAGTCTGTTCAGCGCGTTTTCGTTCGTAGTTTGTTCGTCCGTTGTCGGTTTTGATTTCTGGCTTTTGCGTTGGGTTTCTAGAGTCGCGGAGTGTCTCGCTGTGCTTCTTGGAAGCATCCACCCTATCTCTAGGGTCGTAGACACTTACGAACTCTAGGGTTTGCTCTTAGGGTTGATTCTCGGGACAGTAGCGACAAGTTTCCGAAAGGAAAATTTGAAGCTCCCATTCACCCCCTCTGGTCGCTTTCTGGTAGCACTTTCGGTCCTTCAATTGGTATCGGAGCGGGTTAAGGATCTTACACCTTAGCCGGTTCCAGATCCATAGAAGGCGACATGGATCACGGCGTGGGCAAACCGCCATTTTTCGATGGGACAAAATATGCGTATTGGAAGATACGTATGTCGACTTATCTGCAGAGTTTGGGTGCTTCCATCTGGGATATTTGCAACTCTGCTGATTACGTGGTATTGGCTGCTCGTGCTACTCAGCATCCGATTGATGAGCACGATGCCAATAGTCGAGCCCGTAGTGCTCTTTTCTCATGTTTGAGCATGAGTGATTTTGATCGCGTTTCTCACCTCGCTACGGCTCGAGAGATTTGGGCTACCCTCATGCGTTTCCATGAGGGAACTACTCAAGTCAAAACCCGTCTCTACGAGTCATTCAAGCAAGAGTATGAGAACTTTCGACATATGCCTGGCGAGAGCATAGAAAGTTTATTCGCTCGCTTTCAGGTGATTGTCAACAGGATGAGGGCGAACAAGGAGCTGTTGCCTTTCGATGATCATGAGAGGGCTTTGAAGCTTTTGCATACCCTTGATCAGTCGGTGTGGGATTCCAAGGTTCAGGCGATCATCGAATCACCTAACTATGAGACCCTCACGTGCGACGAGCTCTTTAGTAAGCTCAAGTCCAGTGAGATCGATGCCATGGAAAGGGCTTCTTATGAGAATCCTTCTGGCCCATCGATGGCTTTGCTTTCTGTCTCTTCTGCAAACCCCTCTGGAGGCTTCGCACTTTCCTCTCTTCTTTCTGTCAGAGGAGCAGTTGGAGTTCATGGGGGATGACGAGTTGGCTTTGCTCGCCAACCGGTTCTCGCGGTTCCACAACAACCGCATGAACCATCGCCGCGGAGGAGGACGCTTAGGATGCTTTGAGTGCGGTGACCCCAACCACTTCATCGCCAATTGCCCGAAGAAGAACAAGCAAGTCTTCGGCAAGGCGGATCATGGGCACAAGTACGACTCCGGCAAGCGCAAGGAGAAGTACGTCCTCGCAAGGCACAAGCGGAAGGGCGGCTTCAACAAGGAGTACATCAAGACGAAGTACTTGGAGAAGGCCCAAGCTGAGCAGCGTGCATTCTTCACCACGCTCAGCGACATCGATGACTCGGATGACAACTCCGCTTCCTCAAGCGACGACGAGTCCGAGAAGAAGAAGAGGATCGAGGACAAGCTGAACGGCCTCTGCTTCTTCGCCGATGATGAGGGCTTCTGCACCATGGCCCTCGGCAAGGAGGTCGACGGCGAGCTAGAGGAGATCCCTCAGAACGACGACGACGACGACACCTCCCAGGTATCTCTGACCCCCGATGAGCTTTCTGCTGAGGTCGAGAAGTTTACTGCCGCTCTTCTTAGTCAAGATAAGTTGCTTAGGCGCGCTGCTAGAGAGAGGAAGGAGTTTAGGCAGAAGTGGGAGGATACGGTGAAGGAACTAGAATATGTCAAGTCCACCATTGTTGTCACCGAGGAGGAGTGTGAGATGTGCTCCACACACATGACTGACCTTCTCGCTTTGAGAAGTAAGTATGCGGTGTTGATAGGAGAGGTGGATGAGCTAAAGGCTAGATCCTCGTTGTTGGGTGCGTGCAAGTCCTGTGCGGGCTTGCAATCCGAGTTGGCAGTGAAGAATGCGAAGATTGTGTCTCTTGAGAAGGCCGGCTCGGGTAGCACTTGTGTGTCTAGGTGCGTTCTTTGTGAGGGCTTGGAGATGGAGACAGCCAACATGAAGCATGACAAGATGCAAACCAAGGAGGAAAACACATACCTTCGGACCATCTTGTCATGAGTGTCTAGTGGTGAGCCGCAGCTTGGGATGATGATCTCCCAATTCAAGCGTGCTGCTGGAGGTCCAGGTGCAGGCTTTGCTCAGGGTGTTGAGTGCGCTTCATCTTTTGGGAAGATTGGAGAGTCGAGTGGTCTGAACCCGTGTGAGAAGCCCAACTCCACCACTACTCCCAAGCTTACCAAGATTCCACCCAAAGAGCCTCTAAAGCCTAACACCAAGGATTGTGTATTTGTGGAACCTCCGAGAGCTCCACCCAAGAAACAATCATGGGTTCCAAAACCAAACCACCTCAAGAACAAGCTAGACACCATGCCACCCATCCAAGAGAAGCTTATGCCATAGAAGGGGAATGTGATCCACACCCACTACCTTGAGTACCAACAACCCCCTATGAGAGCGGTGAGGTACCATTGTGAGCACTGTGGGAGAGATGGACACTTGAGTGAGTTTCGCTTTCGGCGCAAGACAGAGGCGCGCCGTGCAAAGGAGATGAACAACACGGACATGTACCATCCTTTCCATGATGTACATGTGCCAAATGTTTAGAGGCGTGCTGCTAGGCCTAGAGGTCAAAAACTCAAGTTCCTAGGGCTAGGCCACGAGGAGGTCGTGCCCGGCGGGAGCCTGCAGCTGTAGGCTATGGACCCCGTGGCGGTGGCTTTGTAGTTGAGCGTTTTCCACCACCGCGTTTTGAGTATCGCGATGGACGCTCCTCCCTTAGCGTACCACATTTTCCTCTACGTGGTGATCGCTCTTCCCGTAGGCGTGCTAGGAATGTTTTTTCTGCTAACCGTTCTTTTGAGCAGCCGGCCCAACACTGGTATTCTTCCTACTTCACTAACCCCAATGTTGGACCGTATGCTCACTTTATGTCTTTTTATTGATGTAGGTAAAACAATTGGAGAACGTTTGGTTGGTGGATTCCGGTCGTTCGAGAGACATGACCGGTAACGCCAAGTGGTTCTCCAATCTTAGTCCTGTTGCCGGAAAGGAGTTTATCACCTTCGGCGACAATAGCAAAGGTAAAGTGTTGTCTCGTGGGTCGGTGCGAGTTAATGAGCACTTTGTGTTGCGCGATATTGCTCTTGTTTCTAACTTGCATTTTAACCTTCTTTCTGTTTCACAACACTTTGATGATGACTATGAGATTCGTTTTAAGCCGAATCTCAGTCGTATTTTGGATCCTCAGGGCAATCTTGTTTGTGTGATTTCGCCCTTTGGGAAAGTCTTTCGTGCGAACTTCTCAGAGTCGTTTGGAGTTTCTCGTTGTCTTTTGGCTGGACCTTCCTCCTCTGATCTTTGGAAGTGGCATAGGAGACTAGGACATTTGAGCTTCGACTTGCTTGCAAGGCTTAGTTCACTTGGCCTAATCCGAGGATTGCCCAAGTTGTGCATGGAGAAGGATCTTGTTTGCCATTCTTGTAGACATGGGAAGATGGTTGCCACTCCCCACCATCCAGTGACTCAGGTCACGACCAAGCACCCTGGAGAGCTTTTGCACATGGACCTTGTTGGTCCGGCTCGGGTGAGCTCAGTTGGGGGGAAGTGGTATGTGCTTGTTGTTGTTGATGACTTTTCGAGATATTCGTGGGTCTTCTTTTTGACTGAGAAGACTGAGACTTTCTCTTTTGCTCGCAATCTGATTTTGCATCTTCAGAACGAGTTCCCTTTGAACTCGATGCGAGCTATTAGAAGTGATAATGGTTCTGAATTCAAGAATTCGGATTTTGAGAAGTTCTGTAACTCTTTGGGTTTAGAGCATCAGTTTTCTTCTGCCTACACACCGCCACAGAATGGTGTTGTAGAGAGGAAAAATCGGACCCTTGTAGAGATGGCCAGGACGATGCTCGATGAGCATAGGACTCCTAGGCGATATTGGGCCGAAGCTATGAGCACTGCATGCTACATTTCCAATCGCATTTTTCTCCGAGCCTTCTTGAAAAAGACTTCTTATGAGTTGTGTTTTGGAAAACTGCCCAAGGTGAGTTATTTTAGAGTATTTGGCTGTCACTGTTTTATACTTAAGAAAGGCAACCTGGACAAATTTGAGTCTCGTTCTTCTGATGGAGTATTTTTGGGTTATGGCACTCGTACTCGTGCATATCGTGTACTTAACCTTGATACTAATCGAGTCATGGAGACATCCGATGTCACCTTCGACGAGACCATGGTTTGTCCTTCTTCTCGTTTTGAGCGTGCAGGTGATCATGAGGTTGGCGAGCCTCTTTTTGATGATGAGGACGAGGGTGCTGAAGGGATGGATGATCCAGCACCACCTCCACCTGTTGTGCCGCAAGCATCGGCTTCTACTACGACGACTCACGGCCCCAACCCCTCTTCTTCGAGTACATGGGGGCCGTGGGATCCGCCACCTCGAGCGGTACCTTTTGTACCCGAGGAGGCGCCAGCTGCTGTTGAGGGGGAGGTTTCTTCAGCTCGGGAGGCGCCACGACACATCCAGCGCCAACACCCGCCTCAATAGATGATCGGCAGCATCGGCGAGCGTGTCACTCAATCAAGGTCACAACAAATCTCTCACTTTGCTCATTCTGCATTTGTTGCTAATTTTGAACTCCGAGATGTTGGACACGCTTTATCTGATCCGGATTGGGTCAATGCCATGCATGAGGAGTTAGAAAATTTTGAGAGAAATCGGGTTTGGGTTTTGGTTCCACCACCTCCTGAGTGTCACCCTATTGGGACAAAATGGGTTTTCAAAAACAAACAAGGAGAGGATGGCCATGTTGTGAGAAACAAGGCTAGACTTGTAGCCCAGGGGTATAGTCAGAAGGAGGGATAGACTATGAGGAGACTTTTGCTCCCGTAGCTCGTTTGGAGGCAATTAGGATACTCTTGGCTCTTGCTGCATCCAAAGGGTTTAAACTTTTTCAAATGGATGTCAAGAGTGCCTTCTTAAACGGCTACATAGAAGAAGAGGTGTATGTGAAACAACCCCCTGGTTTCGAAAATCCCAAGTTTCCAAACCATGTTTTTAAACTTCACAAAGCTTTATATAGTTTGAAACAAGCCCCTAGAGCCTGGTATGATAGGTTGAAAACCTTTTTGCTTGCTAAGGGTTTTAAAATGGGATGTGTGGATAAAACTCTTTTTCTCCTCAAGCAAGG
Organism: Coix lacryma-jobi var. lacryma-jobi; assembly: GCA_009763385.1. Classification (NCBI taxonomy): domain Eukaryota; kingdom Viridiplantae; phylum Streptophyta; class Magnoliopsida; order Poales; family Poaceae; genus Coix; species Coix lacryma-jobi. The sequence goes on along the minus strand of CM019830.1, from coordinate 118,116,542 downwards.
CAATGACACTCTCTTGGTCCAGATTTACGTGGATGATATCATTTTTGGTGGTTCTTCTCACGCTTTGGTTGCCAAGTTTGCAGACACTATGAGTAGGGAGTTTAAGATGAGCATGATGGGCGAGTTGACGTTTTTCCTCGGGTTGCAAATCAAGCAATCCCGAGAAGGGACGTTCATGCACCAGGGCAAGTACACCAAGACATCCTGAAGAAGTTCGACATGGGTGAGGCCAAGCCTCTTCCAACACCCATGCCGACCACGGCGGCCCTGGATGCGGATGCGGATGGAGAAGCTGTGGACCAGAAGGAGTACCTGAGTATGATCGGGTCGCTGCTGTACCTGACGACGACACGCCCGGACATCCAGTTCGCGGTGTGCCTGTGCGCGCGATTTCAGTCATCGCCGCGTACTTCTCACCGTCAGGCAGTCAAGCGCATTATGAGGTACTTATGCTTCACTCCAGAGTTTGGGATTTGGTATTCTGCTTCCTCCTCCCTCTCCCTTTGCGGTTATTCTGATGCCGATTTTGCTGGTTGCCGTATTTATCGCAAGTCCACTTCTGGGACTTGTCAGTTCATTGGTTCTTCTCTTGTATCGTGGTCCTCTCGCAAGCAGTCTAGTGTCGCCCAGTCTACCACGAAGGCAGAGTATATTGCTGCGGCTAGATGCTATTCCCAGTTGCTTTGGATGATGGCCACTTTGCGTGATTTTGGTCTGAGCTTTTCTCGCGTTCCTTTGCTTTGTGATAGCATTAGTGCTATTAGCATTGCTAAGAACCCCGTGCTGCACTCTAAGACCAAACACATTGATGTGCGCTTTCATTTTCTGTGAGACCACTATGAGAAGGGTGATATCGATCTTCGCCATGTCGATACTCATCATCAGTTGGCTGATATTTTCACCAAGCCTTTTGTAACAACCCACAAATTTCTACCTCAAAAATCCCAACCACAAAATTTTTCTTTTCTTTTCACTTTGCATGATGAGTGAGACAACCTACTTGTATTCACCCTTAAACATATGCATTAACAATTATATTTGACTATTATGATTAGTAGCATAGTAAGCAACTAACTAACCAATTAATAAGCATATGTGATTTGGCTCTTCTTGGATTTCTTGTGTGAAATGCATCAATACATATATATAAACTTTGCAAAGCATGTTACGTGACAAACCCATAACCTAAGATCAATATTTGGATTAAGGAACAACACTAGCATTGAGTTAATTAGAAAGGAAATGGAGAAACGGTAAACGAACGGACTGGGCCGAAACCCTTTGCGCAGCCCAGCTAACCGCCGGAGGGAAATCACTGCACGGCCATTGCGGCCCGGCGTCACCACGCGTGCACAACACGGCCCAACCGAGCAACGCGCGCGCATGCACGGCCCTCGCGGATAGCCCAACCGCGCGCGGAGCGGCTCTGCCATCACGTGCGCCCGCTCGCCTCCGCGCCGAGACCCCGACAACCCGACCCCACGCGTCAGCGAGAACCATCTCTGTTCTTCTTCTTGCGCAAGCCGGAAGGCAGAGCACGGCAACGGCGGCGGCCCCACCGTGCCACCTCGGCCGACCGCGGCTAACAACCCCTAACAAACTAGGGAATCTTGCCCCTGCGATTGAATTGGAGGCGTGTGGAATCGGAGTGCCTCGCGACCCTCGGATCGAGCTGCGTGGCCGATCCGCCATCCACCGCGACGGGCACCCTGCGCCCATAAAAGCAGAGCCCTCACCGGAACCCCTGGGTTCCCAGCAAGCGTCGCCACGCTGTGGCGCAACTACTTCACCACACCGCCAAGAGGGAGAGTTGAGGGCAGAAGAAGGAAGAGAGCCGGAGGCGGAGACGGGTGGAACCGGAGCGCCGCCGCGAAATTCGTCGGCGCCGAGGAAGAGGACCGCAAGCGGAGCACGGGGTGAACCAGGAGCTGCACGACACTGCAACCGGAGCTACACGGCCTCGAATCGCCTTGCACCGCTATCCTATCTTCACCGCCACCACGGTAAGCCTCATGCCGCCTCCGCCATCTTCGTCCTCTGCATCGGCCATGGCGCCCGTACCGGAGCGCGCAGGCCAGAGCCTCTACCGGTTCGGAGCGAACTCACACCACCGCGCACACGTTGATGCCTCATGAACCGCACTCCGAACTAGGTAGGGAGACCGAGCTCACGGCGATGAAACGCATGCACGTCGCCGCGAACTGACGCGCCGCGGCAAAACGTTGACCCAAACGCTACAGCCCACAAGAGACGCTGCTGGATAGCCGATGGTGATCACCACTCGAAGTAGAATCCCGTGCACACTCTAGTTGAAGCCATAGACCGGGGAGCATTCTAGCCGAGAGGGCGAGACGTCATGACCATGCGCGACGTCGCGGCTGGGCATGCCGTGGCGAACCTTTGCTCCAGTTGCCACGGGCCTCGAGTTGGGAAACTAACTGGCCGCATAGCATCACCGAGTGATGGAGAACACCGTGCGCGCCGAAGAACTAACTGGTGACCGATAATGAGCTCGTTCCGATGTCGCATGGTCGCGCCGCTGTGTGCCGCCGTGCGAGATCATACGCGTGGAGATGCTGCCGGGATTACTGATGGCAGCAGCATGATCTAGAGGCAGTAGAGGAGATGGGAAGGAGACCGTATGATTGAATTTGGTTGGGGAGGAGCGGAGCTAGCCAAACGGCATAACACCGCCGCGGCTCCGCCGCCGAGTCACCCACACTGGCCGCTAGGATCACCAGATCACGGAATTGGTGGCTTGGATCGATCCGCCGTAGAAGCACGAGCACGCTGAAGCACAGAATCGAGTCCGGGGAGGCGAAGTTGAACACCAGCGCAAGCGCGCCGTTGGCGGAGCGCCGCCGTAACAAAACAGAGGAGAAAGGGGAGAAAACACCGATTCGCCCGAGGATCGAGGTTGAAGGAGGCCTCGGTGCAAAACACCGATTCGCTCGAGGCTCGAGGTTGAAGGAGGCCTCGGTGCAAAACACCGATTCGCCTGAGGCTCGAGGTTGAAGCAGGCCTCGGTGCAAAACACCGATTCGCCCGAGGCTCGAGGTTGAAGGAGGCCTCGGTGCAAAACACCGATTCGCCCGAGGCTCGAGGCCGAGGGAGGCCTCGACTTACTCGAGGGTAGCGACCTCGACATCATCGACCGAGGGAGGCCTCGGCTCACTCGAGGGACGCGAACAGAAGCGTCCGAGGTGACGTGACGCTGACGTCATGCTGACATCAGCATCCGGTGACCGAGTCAACACTGACCGTGGGACCCACCTGTCATTCACTGACACCAAACGGACCAGTCACAGAGCGACACGTGTCGTCACCCTGTTTAACCAGTCATTTGTTATTTTCAGAAAATAGAATAAACTTCGGAAATTCATAACTAATTCATACAGACTCTAAAAATAGTGGTTCAAGTTGCTAAATTCATCTAAAATCTAGATCTACCTATTGGTACCATGTTTGAGTGCATTTGGATCTTTTGAATTTTCATTCGTTCTTTGTGCTATTCTATAGATGTCGCTAATGCGACCGTTTTCGTACGTTTTCAGAGCCGGAAGGGACGCCTGACAACGAGGATCACGACTACGAGGAGGAACAAGGCAACGATCAATCTCAAGGTGCCACAGCCCATCCAACCTCGTAGATCCCATTACGCATGCTAAATTACATTTCTAATTTAATGATGCTTAGTATAGGACTTGCATGATAGATTGCTTGTAAGCCCATACCTTGACGCAACCTATCCCCTGCTACCCAGCTGATAGGATAGACACGCGCTGTAAATACTATCTTGATCATAGATATTTATGCTACGGTGAAAACCGGTGCATATTGTAATACGGTGTATATCGGGGAGTGTGCTGCGTGTGTTTTGGGTGAGTATGGTGGTGAGGGTTGTGTCGACCATGCCGGAATATATGACGAGCCTGGTGCGAGTCTTGCCGTGGGGCATATCTGGATGCCCCTGTGGTGTGAAACCTGTGGCGGGTTAAATGGTGACATGAGGTGGATCTGGGTGTGAGCCGCTGGTGGAGCCCAGATCAGGAGCGTGCTGTGGTGGCACATATAATGAAAACCTTTGAGAAGACATTCCGGCTTAGTCACCCTAGATTGGTGCGGGATCTGGACCACGGGGAAATACCTTTACAAGCCACTCGCTCCTTATGGACGGGGACGGCCGGACTACCTGGTAGGGTAATGCCATTACTGCTAGGCGAGAGAGTGCGAGGAAGGTACGGGTATCAGACTCCCACACCCTTCCGAGAAGATCACGGCTCCCCATTCGGGAGAGGGATCGTGACTTCACAGACTTAGCCACCCAGACATACTTGAGGTGAATCCAGGGCTGAGTAGTAGGGTGGCATTACTCTAGGCTGGCAAGCGGCCGGTATCCGCCTAGGCACATCCGGGGTGCTGATGATGGCGATCTTGTGGATATTGTAGAACCTCTGCAGAGTGTATGGTTGATCGATCGATACATTGGCCAATTCGTTGGCCGCGGACCTTTTTCCCTGACCTGTTTCCGACTAGTGAGAGCCTCTCTTTTCTCCCTCTGGTAAGAGTGTGCCGGTCGTGAGTCAGGTGAGACTGCGGGCCATTGAGACAAAGGCTGGGAGGGAGCTGGCCTCTGTCGATTGAGCGAGAGTATGTGTGTGTGAGGGATTGGTGAATTGGTGATGGACACGGTGATAAGTTAAAATGGTGAAACATGATAAACATACATAATTATTATACTGTTATGCATAGGAAAACCCAGCCTGCTAGGTCTGAATTTCATTTACCTGTTGCATCCACTACCGCATATAAATCATATAGGATGGGAAAGTGTGGCCAGTACAAATCGTACTGAAAATTGAGGTTTCAGGTTCCGAGGAGGAGTACCACTCCGAGGAGTTCGAGGAATAGGGGGTTTTCGCTTCTACACTCAAGTTGGAGTTCGATCGCGCTTCTTCGTCTACTTCAAGCTGTTCCGGATGTTGTTTATCTAAATTTTCGCCTGTTGGCGATGTAATAAGTGTATTATCGTTTTAAGTACGCTTTTATTCGAAGTATGGATTATTGATATTTGACTGGATTATCGGGTAATTTGACTCGATAGAGTTTTATTACACTTGACTCTGTGGATTTTCCCTTCGCGGAAAATCAGGTCATTTCAGTTGGTATCAAAGCCATACTTGACCTTAGGACGAAACCCCTAGAAAATGGACGTTAGAAACAGGAAGCCACTCTCCTTCGGTTATATACCGACCCTGCATTTATTTTTTTTAATGCAAGGCTTATCTTACTATGGACTTGCTAACCTTAGCTTTTGATACGTGCAGATGGAGACAACCCCAGTGTATCCGCCGCTAGGACCTTTGCTCAGCCTTACTGCAAAGTGTGTTTCCAACGGCGAAGGGATCGCAGGAATTCCACTTACCCTGCGTGAAGTCCTTGTGGCATTAGGAGTCCCAGTTGATCAAATTCTGTATACTTGCTCTGGAGAGCCAGCACTTGAGGGCGGACTCAGGGCACCTATAGTGGCCAGACTGGAGATACCCGCAAGTCAAACCCTGCCATCCGTTCCAGCTTACTCAGAGATGGTGATTGGAGAGACCATTGATGAGTGCGTGCAGGCAGTGTCCTTTCAAGCACTCAAGGTTGTAACACGAGACAACAGAGACCACTTGAAGAATACAGAGTTCCGGTTACTACCCCAGGCCTTACACCCTCACCTCACTCAGGTTGAGCAGGAGCATGCCTATACCCAGACTGTACTTGCCGAAGCCGATCCCTGCCTACGCACCACAGCTTACCATTTGTATGACCTGAACAACCATGCAAGTCACCTTGAGCTCAAACAGACTGCAGCTCGCAACCACCTGATGGAGTGCCAGGAAGCGACCAAGATTGAGAGATCCGTTCAGGAGGAACTAAGAGCTACTATAGCAAAACTACAAGACAAGTTGGAGCGACAAGAGGAACGGCACAAGGCGGAAGTGGCAGATCTGCGATACAAGGCTGCAGATTTGGGAAACGACAACTGGTTTCTGGACTGTCGAATGCTGGAATTGCAAAGAAACTTGGAAGAAAGAACGGAAGCATTAAATCAGAGTTGGAACCGGAAGAAGAATCAAGGCATGGAGTTTCTAAAACTTCAAAATAAGGTGAAGGCCCTGGAACAAGAAGTCAAGGAGATGCAGGTGAAAGCGTTACGTAACCAAGGCCACCTGATAGAATATGTCAGGAACACAGAGTACTTACAAGAGAAATGCGAGCGAACTCGGGATGCCTGGAAGAAGTCAGACAGAAAACGACTCAGGGAGATGAAGAGCATTTGGGAGAAACTACCCAAAGAAGAACGCGTCAAAATCCGACCCAGGACTGAGGATTTTGAGCTGGCACCCACCCGACTCAACCTCGACGCTTGCCCTGTTCTACCTGGAGCCAAGCCTACTGAAGAGCTTGCCGAAGCGCTTAAGTATGTAGCCCGACTCCACAAGACTAACGAGGACATCGAAGCTGAGGACAGTCGCTTTCCGGAAGCAGTGTACGGGCAGGAGTAGGTGTGAGTGATGACCCTGCGTGGTCATATGATGAGTTCCAGTGTGTGTCACCCATGAGATGTATTCCAGAGTTGTACCCACGATGCGTAGTATGAATAAATTATTTATTTAATAAAACAAACATGTTATGAGTGCTCGGATTTTATTGCGTCTTATGGATCTTTATCGCTTCTTTGTTTGAGTGCAGGATAGAATAATGATTTCTTTAACTCGTTGAAATGACTCCAATAAAACTTGAAAGCAATGATTAAACAATTAACATATATACTAAAACTCTTTCTATTCTATGACACAGATATCGCTACGCCGCTCAGTACGTCTGAGCCACCCGCGGGATCTGACTCATGAACCCGCTGTAAGAGCTGGGCGATTCCGTGGACGAGGACACGGAGCTGGAAACGGTCGTGGCCGTGGAGGAAGACGTGGAGTACCATTCAATATGGAGCAGACGCCACCACCAGCAGAGGATGACCATGTTCCCGCTGATGATCACGTGCCAATCGGCGCGGCACCACCGCCTCCACCACCGCCAGCACCACCAAGTCTGGCTGAAGTGATGGCTCAACAGACTCAGCTGCTAGCTGCACTCGTAGAGGGTGCAAATCGTCGCAATGGTGGTCAATACAATGACTTTCAAAGGAAGCTTGAAGGATTCATCAAACTCAGGCCACCTACCTATGATGGCACCGATCCTGATCCACTCGCTGCCAACGACTGGCTACGTGAGATGGAAAAGAAGCTCGACCTTACCATGCTGTCCGATGAAGAGTGTGTTGGAGCCGCTACCCATCAGCTCACTGGTGCAGCCCGCGCCTGGTGGGACAGTTTCAGTGACTCTCATGAGAATCCAGCTGGGATTACTTGGGATGAGTTCGTGGAAGCTTTCACTGACTATCACGTTCCTGAAGGCGTGATGCAAGCTAAGGCAGAAGAGTTTCGTAACATTAAGATGGGGAATGAGAAGGTTACTGAGTATACCACTCGCTGCACCACTCTACTTCGCTTTGCGCCACTTTCTATAGTGACCAGCGAAGAAGAGAAGTTGTACTACTACCGCAAGGGTCTCAGTTCTCGCATCAAGGTAAATATGGGAGGAGTTAAGAGTCACACTCTGCGCGACCTCATAGATCGCAGTATCCAGATCAAAAAGGATCGGAATGAAGCTGGAGAAGAGTTCAGAGAGAGAAAGCGCAAAGCAGATGGTTCCTTTCGTCACCCTGAGCGCAAGAAGGCACGAATGACCCATGTCACCAGCTACTCTCGCCCTGGATCCAGTAGGAGCGGAGGCTCACATTCTGCTCAATACTCTCGCTCATACCAAGACCGTACTCCGGCTCGTACTCAGGATCGTTCAGGAAGCTTTCGTGCGTCACAAGACCGTACTACTCAGAACCGCACCACGCAGAACACCTCCACCTGGAAGGCACCCGTGTCAACCCCCACCAGTGGTATGCCTTGGACATGTTTCAAGTGTGGACAGCCTGGTCACAAGATTGCCAACTGCCCAGAAAATGCCAAAGCCCAAAAGGCACCACCAAGAGCTCAACCTCAACCCCGGGAATCTGCCTCCCGTGGTCGCCTTACTCACCTGAATGCTGAGGATGCCCAAGATGCCCCAGATGTGGTATACGGTATGTTTTTGGTTAACGGCATTAGAGCATCGGTTCTTTTTGATTCAGGAGCTACATGTTCTTACATATCATCAAAGTTTGCACATGAGCATTGCATTCCGGTCAGCCCACGCCAACTTCCAATCATAACTAGCTCACCCTTAGGAGACCTAAAGAGTACCCATATATGTAAGGGAGTGAAATTAACCATCGAGGGATTAGTTTTCACAGCCGACCTAACCCTACTACCTTCTACCAGCTTAGAGGTTATTTTAGGAATGGACTGGTTAACCAAGCACCGGAGTATTATATCCTGCTCACCCAGATACATTCAAATAACTCATCCAACAGGCCAAGCCGTTCGATGCACACCCCAAGCCGAGAAAACTGCTACCCTCCTATGTGCCCTTAAAACCAAGGTTACACCCCGGGACAAACCTTTGACAGTAGATGATGTGCCCATAGTCAGAGACCATGCCGATGTTTTTCCGGAAGAAATACCAGGGATGCCTCCGGAACGGGAAGTGGAGTTTGTGATCAATTTATTGCCGGGAACAGGGCCTATAGCCAAAAGACCATATTGCATGTCTGTTGATGAATTAGCTGAATTAAAGAAACAATTGAAGGAACTTGCTGATAAGGGATATATCAGGCCTAGTGCATCACCTTGGGGTTCTCCTGTACTGTTTGTGAGGAAGAAGGATGGCACAATGAGGATGTGTGTTGATTATAAGAGCCTGAATGCGGTGACTATCAAGAACAAATACCTGTTGCCGAGGATTGATGACCTGCTTGATCAGTTGCGAAATGCTAAGTACTTTTCCAAGATTGACCTCCGATCAGGGTATCATCAGATGAGGATCAGAGAAATTGATATTTCCAAAACAGCTTTTGTCACGAGGTATGGGCAGTATGAGTTCACAGTAGTGCCATTTGGACTCACGAATGCACCTGCCTATTTCATGAACATGATGAATAAGGTGTTTATGGAGGAGTTAGATAAGTTTGTCGTAGTATTCATTGACGACATTCTTATATACTCAGCCACAGTGGAAGAGCATGAGCTGCATTTGAGGACTGTACTTGAAAGATTGGCACAAAATCTGCTTTATGCTAAGTTCAGCAAATGTGAGTTCTGGCTTGAAGAAGTGACATTTCTGGGACACGTACTATCAGCTGAAGGAGTAGCCGTTGATCCCACGAAAATAGAAGCTATCAGAGATTGGGAATCACCTCGCAATGTGGGTGAAATCAGAAGTTTTCTGGGACTGGCGGGATATTATCGCCGATTCATTGAGAATTTCTCAAAGATCGCTCGCCCGATGACCAATCTGTTGAAAAAGACACAGAACTTTGAATGGTCAGATGAATGTGAGAATAGTTTTCCTGAGCTAAAGAAGAGACTCACTACCACCCCTGTGATAGCTCTGCCAGACATCAATCAGAGTTTCGTAGTCTATTGTGACGCCTCCCGTCAAGGACTCGGGTGTGTTCTGATGCAGAATGGAAAGGCTATAGCCTATGCCTCCCGACAGCTAAAAGATCACGAACAGCGGTATCCCACTCATGATCTCGAGCTTGCAGCTGTGGTACATGCACTTAAGATTTGGAGGCACTATTTGATAGGCAACATGTGCGATATTTATACCGATCACAAGAGCCTGAAATATTTCTTTACTCAAGAAGACCTAAATATGAGGCAGCGCCGATGGCTCGAACTTATTAAAGACTATGATCTAGAAATTCACTATCACCCAGGAAAGGCCAATGTTGTGGCAGATGCACTCAGTCGCAAGAGTTATTGTCACACCCTAATAGCGGAATCTGTGCCAGCTGAACTGAAGGAGGAAATTGATCACTTTCAGTTAGAGATCCTACCGCATGGAATGCTGAATGAGTTACGGATCCAATACAACCTCACAGATAGAATCCGCAAAGCTCAGGAGAATTGTGAGGAAATGGAGTATATCCGGGGTTTGATGAAGCTTGGGTATCGCACCGATCACCGAGAAGATGAGCAAGGAACTCTTTGGTACAAGGATCGAATATGTGTACCCACTAACCCGGAGCCAGGTTTCGATCCTGGGACCTGTGGGTTATGGGCCCACCACGCTTCCGCTGTGAAATGACCTGATTTTCCACGAAGGGAAAATCCACAGAGTCAAGTGTAATAAAACTCTTTCGAGTCAAATTACCCGATAATCCAGTCAAATATCAATAATCCATACTTCGAATAAAAGCGTACTTAAAACGATAATACACTTATTACATCGCCAACAGGCGAAAATTTAGATAAACAACATCCGGAACAGCTTGAAGTAGACGAAGAAGCGCGATCGAACTCCAACTTGAGCGTAGAAGCGAAAACCCCCTATTCCTCGAACTCCTCGGAGTGGTACTCCTCCTCGGAACCTGAAACCTCAATTTTCAGTACGATTTGTACTGGCCACACTTTCCCATCCTATATGATTTATATGTGGTAGTGGATGCAACAGGTAAATGAAATTCAGACCTAGCAGGCTGGGTTTTCCTATGCATACCAGTATAATAATTATGTATGTTTATCATGTTTCACCATTTTAACTTATCACCGTGTCCATCACCAATTCACCATTCCCTCACACACACATACTCTCGCTCAGTCGACAGAGGCCAGCTCCCTCCCAGCCTTTGTCTCAACGGCCCGCAGTCTCACCTGACTAACGGCCGGCACACTCTTACCAGAGGGAGAAAAGAGAGGCTCTCACTAGTCGGAAACAGGTCAGGGAAAAAGGTCCGCGGCCAACGATTTGGCCAACGTATCGATCGATCAACCATACACTCTGCAGAGGTTCTACAATATCCACAAGATCGCCATCATCAGCACCCCGGATGTGCCTAGGCGGATACCGGCCGCTTGCCAGCCTAGAGCAATGCCACCCTACCACTCAGCCCTGGATTCACCTCAAGTATGTCTGGGTGGCTAAGTCTGTGAAGTCACGATCCCTCTCCCGAAGGGGGAGCCGTGATCGTCTCGGAAGGGTGTGGGACTCTGATACCCGTACCTTCCTCGCACTCTCTCGCCTACCAGTAATGGCATTACCCTACTAGGTAGTCCGGCCGTCCCCGTCCATAAGGAGCGAGTGGCTTGTAAAGGTATTTCCCCGTGGTCCAGATCCCGCACCAATCTAGGGTGACTAAGCCGGAATGTCTTCTCAAAGGTTTTCATTATATGTGCCACCACAGCACGCTCCTGATCTGGGCTCCACCAGCGGCTCACACCCAGATCCACCTCATGTCACCATTTAACCCGCCACAGGTTTCACACCACAGGGGCATCCAGATATGCCCCACGGCAAGACTCGCACCAGGCTCGTCATATATTCCGGCTTGGTCGACACAACCCTCACCACCATACTCACCCAAAACACACGCAGCACACTCCCCGATATACACCGTATAACATTATGCACCGGTTTTCACCGTAGCACAAATAAATATAATCAAGATAGTATTTACAGCGCGTGTGTCTATCCTATCAGCTGGGTAGCAAGGGGTAGGTTGCGTCAAGGTATGGGCTTACAAGCAAATCTATCATGCAAGTCCTATACTGAGCATCATTAAATTAGAAATGTAATTTAGCATGCGTAATGGGATCTACGAGGTTGGATGGGCTGTGGCACCTTGAGATTGATCGTTGCCTTGTTCCTCCTCGTAGTCGTGATCCTCGTTGTCAGGCGTCCCTTCCGGCTCTGAAAACGTACGAAAACGGTCGCATTAGCGACATCTATAGAATAGCACAAAGAACGAATGAAAATTCAAAAGATCCAAATGCACTCAAACATGGTACCAATAGGTAGATCTCGATTTTAGATGAATTTAGCAACTTGAACCACTATTTTTGGAGTCTGTATGAATTAGTTATGAATTTCCGAAGTTTATTCTATTTTCTGAAAATAACAAATGACTGGTTAAACAGGGTGACGACACGTGTCGCTCTGTGACTGGTCCGTTTGGTGTCAGTGAATGACAGGTGGGTCCCACGGTCAGTGTTGACTTGGTCACCGGATGCTGATGTCAGCATGACGTCAGCGTCACGTCATCTCGGACGCTTCTGTTCGCGTCCCTCGAGTGAGCCGAGGCCTCCCTCGGTCGATGATGCCGAGGTCGCTACCCTCGAGTAAGTCGAGGCCTCCCTCGGCCTCGAGCCTCGGGCGAATCGGTGTTTTGCACCGAGGCCTCCTTCAACCTCGAGCCTCGGGCGAATCGGTGTTTTGCACCGAGGCCTCCTTCAACCTCGAGCCTCGGGCGAATCGGTGTTTTGCACCGAGGCCTCCTTCAACCTCGAGCCTCGGGCGAATCGGTGTTTTCTCCCCTTTCTCCTCTGTTTTGTTACGGCGGCGCTCCGCCAACGGCGCGCTTGCGCTGGTGTTCAACTTCGCCTCCCCGGACTCGATTCTGTGCTTCAGCGTGCTCGTGCTTCTACGGCGGATCGATCCAAGCCACCAATTCCGTGATCTGGTGATCCTAGCGGCCAGTGTGGGTGACTCGGCGGCGGAGCCGCGGCGGTGTTATGCCGTTTGGCTAGCTCCGCTCCTCCCCAACCAAATTCAATCATACGGTCTCCTTCCCATCTCCTCTACTGCCTCTAGATCATGCTGCTGCCATCAGTAATCCCGGCAGCATCTCCACGCGTATGATCTCGCACGGCGGCACACAGCGGCGCGACCATGCGACATCGGAACGAGCTCATTATCGGTCACCAGTTAGTTCTTCGGCGCGCACGGTGTTCTCCATCACTCGGTGATGCTATGCGGCCAGTTAGTTTCCCAACTCGAGGCCCGTGGCAACTGGAGCAAAGGTTCGCCATGGCAAGCCCAGCCGCGACGTCGCGCATGGTCATGACGTCTCGCCCTCTCGGCTAGAATGCTCCCCGGTCTATGGCTTCAACTAGAGTGTGCACGGGATTCTACTTCGAGTGGTGATCACCATCGGCTATCCAGCAGCGTCTCTTGTGGGCTGTAGCGTTTGGGTCAACGTTTCGCCGCGGCGCGTCAGTTCGCGGCGACGTGCATGCGTTTCATCGCCGTGAGCTCGGTCTCCCTACCTAGTTCGGAGTGCGGTTCATGAGGCATCAACGTGTGCGCGGTGGTGTGAGTTTGCTCCGAGCCGGTAGAGGCTCTGGCCTGCGCGCTCCGGTACGGGCGCCATGGCCGATGCAGAGGACGAAGATGGCGGAGGCGGCATGAGGCTTACCGTGGTGGCGGTGAAGATAGGATAGCGGTGCAGGGCGATTCGAGGCCGTGTAGCTCCGGTTGCAGTGCCGTGCCGCTCCTGGTTCACCCCGTGCTCCGCTTGCGGTCCTCTTCCTCGGCGCCGATGAATTTCGCGGCGGCGCTCCGGTTCCACCCGTCTCCGCCTCCGGCTCTCTTCCTTCTTCTGCCCTCAACTCTCCCTCTTGGCGGTGTGGTGAAGTAGTTGCGCCACAGCGTGGCGACGCTTGCTGGGAACCCAGGGGTTCCGGTGAGGGCTCTGCTTTTATGGGCGCAGGGTGCCCGTCGCGGTGGATGGCGGATCGGCCACGCAGCTCGATCGGAGGGTCGCGAGGCACTCCGATTCCACACGCCTCCAATTCAATCGCAGGGGGCAAGATTCCCTAGTTTGTTAGGGGTTGTTAGCCGCGGTCGGCCGAGGTGGCACGGTGGGGCCGCCGCCGTTGCCGTGCTCTGCCTTCCGGCTTGCGCAAGAAGAAGAACAGAGATGGTTCTCGCTGACGCGTGGGGTCGGGTTGTCGGGGTCTCGGCGCGGAGGCGAGCGGGCGCACGTGATGGCAGAGCCGCTCCGCGCGCGGTTGAGCTGGTCGGTTGGGCCGTGCGGTGCACGCGTGGTGACGGGCCGAAATGGCTGCGCGAGTGCTTTCTGCGCGGGAGGTTTCGGCCCAGTCAGTGTGTTCCCCTCTCTCTTTTTCTTTTCCTAATTAATGCTAATGTTGATACTTATTCCAAATATTAATCTCAAACTTTTAGGGCTGTCAAGCAGTATGTTATGTAAATTTATATATATGTTTTTGGTGCATTTCACACAGAAATCCAAGAAGAGCCAAATCACATATGCTTATTAATAGGTTATTTAGTTACACATTATGCACCTTACCTAATGGTCAAGTATGAATGTTAATGCATATGCTAGAGATTGACGCACAAGTAAGTTGTCTCACTCATCATGCAAGGTAAAAAGAAAAGAAAAATTTTGTGGTTGGGATTTTTGAGGTAGAAATTTGTGGGTTGTTACAGTCTCCCCCCTTATTTGGATCTCGACCCCGAGATTAAACCGATACGTACCCGATGAATAGGTAGGGAAATTGCTCTCGTAGATCGGATTCTTTCTCCCACGTTGCTTCTCTTTCAGTGTGGTTACTCCACTGAACTTTACACATTCCGATAATCTTACTTCGGGTCTCTTTTGTGTCCCATCCCAATATCAACCTCGAGTGTATCTTGTAAATCAAGTGCATTAGTGGGCACAACCTCTTCTGGTACTCGTAAACATTTACGTAGCTGAGATACGTGGAACACAGGATGCCTTGTACGGAAGACCATGCCAGACTCCGTTATGCAGAAAATCCTGGAGAAAGATCACTCTTCGAACCTGCAAAAATTAAGGAAGCAGAGGAAGGGGTGAATCAGGTTCGAGAAAATCTGAAGATAGCACAAACTCGATACAAGAGTTATGCAGATAAAAGGCGAAGAGACCTCGCATTTGAGGTAGGAGATTTTGTTTACCTAAAAGTATCTCCACTTCGGGGCACCATCAGATTTCATAAGAAAGGAAAGCTTGCACCAAGATTCGTGGGACCATACCAAATTACTGAGAAGGTTGGAAAGCTTGCATATGAACTGGACCTACCTAAAGAATTAATAGGGGTACATCCTGTGTTCCACGTATCTCAGCTACGTAAATGTTTACGAGTACCAGAAGAGGTTGTGCCCACTAATGCACTTGATTTACAAGATACACTCGAGGTTGATATTGGGATGGGACACAAAAGAGACCCGAAGTAAGATTATCGGAATGTGTAAAGTTCATTGGAGTAACCACACTGAAAGAGAAGCAACGTGGGAGAAAGAATCCGATCTACGAGAGCAATTTCCCTACCTATTCGCCGGGTACGTTTTGGTTTAATCTCGGGGTCGAGATCCTAATAAGGGGGGAGGACTGTAACAACCCACAAATTTCTACCTCAAAAATCCCAACCACAAAATTTTTCTTTTCTTTTCACTTTGCATGATGAGTGAGACAACCTACTTGTATTCACCCTTAAACATATGCATTAACAATTATATTTGACTATTATGATTAGTAGCATAGTAAGCAACTAACTAACCAATTAATAAGCATATGTGATTTGGCTCTTCTTGGATTTCTTATGTGAAATGCATCAATACATATATATAAACTTTGCAAAGCATGTTACGTGACAAACCCATAACCTAAGATCAATATTTGGATTAAGGAACAACACTAGCATTGAGTTAATTAGAAAGGAAATGGAGAAACGGTAAACGAACTGACTGGGCCGAAACCCTTTGCGCAGCCCAGCTAACCGCCGGAGGGAAATCACTGCACGGCCATTGCGGCCCGGCGTCACCACGCGTGCACAACACGGCCCAACCGAGCAACGCGCGCGCATGCACGGCCCTCGCGGATAGCCCAACCGCGCGCGGAGCGGCTCTGCCATCACGTGCTCCCGCTCACCTCCGTGCCGAGACCCCGACAACCCGACCCCACGCGTCAGCGAGAACCATCTCTGTTCTTCTTCTTGCGCAAGCCGGATGGCAGAGCACGGCAACGGCGGCGGCCCCCACCGTGCCACCTTGGCCGACCGCGGCTAACAACCCCTAACAAACTAGGGAATCTTGCCCCCTGCGATTGAATTGGAGGCGTGTGGAATCGGAGTGCCTCGCGACCCTCGGATCGAGCTGCGTGGCCGATCCGCCATCCACCGCGACGGGCACCCTGCGCCCATAAAAGCAGAGCCCTCACCGGAACCCCTGGGTTCCCAGCAAGCGTCGCCACGCTGTGGCGCAACTACTTCACCACACCGCCAAGAGGGAGAGTTGAGGGCAAAAGAAGGAAGAGAGCCGGAGGCAGAGACGGGTGGAACCGGAGCGCCGCCGCGAAATTTGTCGGCGCCGAGGAAGAGGACCGCAAGCGGAGCACGGAGTGAACCAGGAGCTGCACGGCACTGCAACCGGAGCTACACGGCCTCGAATCGCCCTGCACCGCTATCCTATCTTCACCGCCACCACGGTAAGCCTCATGCCGCCTCCGCCATCTTCGTCCTCTGCATCGGCCATGGCGCCCGTACCCGAGTGCGCAGGCCAGAGCCTCTACCGGCTCGGAGCGAACTCACACCACCGCGCACACGTTGATGCCTCATGAACCGCACTCCGAACTAGGTAGGGAGACCGAGCTCACGGCGATGAAACGCATGCACGTCGCCGCGAACTGACGCGCCGCGGCGAAACGTTGACCCAAACGCTATAGCCCACAAGAGACGCTGCTGGATAGCCGATGGTGATCACCACTCGAAGTAGAATCCCGTGCACACTCTAGTTGAAGCCATAGACCGGGGAGCATTCTAGCCGAGAGGGCGAGACGTCATGACCATGCGCGACGTCGCGGCTGGGCATGCTGTGGCGAACCTTTGCTCCAGTTGCCACGGGCCTCGAGTTGGGAAACTAACTGGCCGCATAGCATCACCGAGTGATGGAGAACACCGTGCGCGCCGAAGAACTAACTGGTGACCGATAATGAGCTCGTTCCGATGTCGCATGGTCGCGCCGCTGTGTGCCGCCGTGCGAGATCATACGCGTGGAGATGCTGCCGGGATTACTGATGGCAGCAGCATGATCTAGAGGCAGTAGAGGAGATGGGAAGGAGACCGTATGATTGAATTTGGTTGGGGAGGAGCGGAGCTAGCCAAACGGCATAACACCGCCGCGGCTCCGCCGCCGAGTCACCCACACTGGCCGCTAGGATCACCAGATCACGGAATTGGTGGCTTGGATCGATCCGCCGTAGAAGCACGAGCACGCTGAAGCACAGAATCGAGTCCGGGGAGGCGAAGTTGAACACCAGCGCAAGCGCGCCGTTGGCGGAGCGCCGCCGTAACAAAACAGAGGAGAAAGGGGAGAAAACACCGATTCGCCCGAGGATCGAGGTTGAAGGAGGCCTCGGTGCAAAACACCGATTCGCCCGAGGCTCGAGGTTGAAGGAGGCCTCGGTGCAAAACACCGATTCGCCCGAGGCTCGAGGTTGAAGGAGGCCTCGGTGCAAAACACCGATTCGCCCGAGGCTCGAGGTTGAAGGAGGCCTCGGTGCAAAACACCGATTCGCCCGAGGCTCGAGGCCGAGGGAGGCCTCGACTTACTCGAGGGTAGCGACCTCGGCATCATCGACCGAGGGAGGCCTCGGCTCACTCGAGGGACGCGAACAGAAGCGTCCGAGATGACGTGACGCTGACGTCATGCTGACATCAGCATCCGGTGACCGAGTCAACACTGACCGTGGGACCCACCTGTCATTCACTGACACCAAACGGACCAGTCACAGAGCGACACGTGTCGTCACCCTGTTTAACCAGTCATTTGTTATTTTCAGAAAATAGAATAAACTTCGGAAATTCATAACTAATTCATACAGACTCCAAAAATAGTGGTTCAAGTTGCTAAATTCATCTAAAATCGAGATCTACCTATTGGTACCATGTTTGAGTGCATTTGGATCTTTTGAATTTTCATTCGTTCTTTGTGCTATTCTATAGATGTCGCTAATGCGACCGTTTTCGTACGTTTTCAGAGCCGGAAGGGACGCCTGACAATGAGGATCACGACTACAAGGAGGAACAAGGCAACGATCAATCTCAAGGTGCCACAGCCCATCCAACCTCGTAGATCCCATTACGCATGCTAAATTACATTTCTAATTTAATGATGCTCAGTATAGGACTTGCATGATAGATTTGCTTGTAAGCCCATACCTTGACGCAACCTACCCCTTGCTACCCAACTGATAGGATAGACACGCGCTGTAAATACTATCTTGATCATAGTTATTTATGCTACGGTGAAAACCGGTGCATATTGTAATACGGTGTATATCGGGGAGTGTGCTGCGTGTGTTTTGGGTGAGTATGGTGGTGAGGGTTGTGTCGACCAAGCCGGAATATATGACGAGCCTGGTGCGAGTCTTGCCGTGGGGCATATCTGGATGCCCCTGTGGTGTGAAACCTGTGGCGGGTTAAATGGTGACATGAGGTGGATCTGGGTGTGAGCCGCTGGTGGAGCCCAGATCAGGAGCGTGCTGTGGTGGCACATATAATGAAAACCTTTGAGAAGACATTCCGGCTTAGTCACCCTAGATTGGTGCGGGATCTGGACCACGGGGAAATACCTTTACAAGCCACTCGCTCCTTATGGACGGGGACGGCCGGACTACCTGGTAGGGTAATGCCATTACTGCTAGGCGAGAGAGTGCGAGGAAGGTACGGGTATCAGAGTCCCACACCCTTCCGAGACGATCACGGCTCCCCCTTCGGGAGAGGGATCGTGACTTCACAGACTTAGCCACCCAGACATACTTGAGGTGAATCCAGGGCTGAGTAGTAGGGTGGCATTACTCTAGGCTGGCAAGCGGCCGGTATCCGCCTAGGCACATCCGGGGTGCTGATGATGGCGATCTTGTGGATATTGTAGAACCTCTGCAGAGTGTATGGTTGATCGATCGATACGTTGGCCAATTCGTTGGCCGCGGACCTTTTTCCCTGACCTGTTTCCGACTAGTGAGAGCCTCTCTTTTCTCCCTCTGGTAAGAGTGTGCCGGCCGTGAGTCAGGTGAGACTGCGGGCCGTTGAGACAAAGGCTGGGAGGGAGCTGGCCTCTGTCGATTGAGCGAGAGTATGTGTGTATGAGGGATTGGTGAATTGGTGATGGACACGGTGATAAGTTAAAATGGTGAAACATGATAAACATACATAATTATTATACTGTTATGCATAGGAAAACCCAGCCTGCTAGGTCTGAATTTCATTTACCTGTTGCATCCACTACCACATATAAATCATATAGGATGGGAAAGTGTGGCCAGTACAAATCGTACTGAAAATTGAGGTTTCAGGTTCCGAGGAGGAGTACCACTCCGAGGAGTTCGAGGAATAGGGGGTTTTCGCTTCTACGCTCAAGTTGGAGTTCGATCGCGCTTCTTCGTCTACTTCAAGCTGTTCCGGATGTTGTTTATCTAAATTTTCGCCTGTTGGCGATGTAATAAGTGTATTATCGTTTTAAGTACGCTTTTATTTGAAGTATGGATTATTGATATTTGACTGGATTATCGGGTAATTTGACTCGAAAGAGTTTTATTACACTTGACTCTGTGGATTTTCCCTTCGCGGAAAATCAGGTCATTTCACCTTTGGACCAATTAACTTTTGCTAGGTTGAGAGGTGAGCTTGGTGTGTGTTTCCCCTTTTAGATGGGGGAAACATTTTGGTTCTTGTATTATAGACTGACTCTGTGTTTTTCAATTGGTTTCATCATGCATCTTTGCATTTCATCTTGCATATTTACATTTAGAGCTTCATGAATATAATCTTTAGAATGTGGCTATGCTCTGTATAGTATTTGTTCCGGTGCTTTATGATGATGCTTGTAGCCTATGCTCTTTCTGATCACTAATGCATGTTGTGAGCTGAGCTATTTTTGAATGGTGAACCTGCTTAATGGACATAAAACTTGAAACTGTTCGCCATTGAGATATGCAACTAGCATGTGTAGGATGTTTAGAATTCACTCGTGCTTTTCATATATGCTAGGTTGATATGTCTCTAGTTCTGAGTCATTCACTTGCTTGGTTTGTTCATTTTCTGATAAAATTTGAACCAAGTTAATTGAATTGGAAAGATCGAGATGGGACTGCTTGTCAGCACATCACAGTTTCGAGACTGTTTCTCATAGCACTTTGAGTTAAACTTGAGTTATGTAGTGTATAACCGAAACTGTTGCTTTAAGCTTCTGATTGCTTCTGCATAGGCTTCGCATAGTTGAGAAGTTAGGCGATGACAAGCTTTCAACCTCTCGCAATCACATGCTAAAATTTGAACTTGTGTAATTTAACCGCTGCAACTCCAATAAAATTTGAATACACAAGTCTATGCTTCATTCTATAGCATGATGTTTTGAACCTTGCTAGGGGTAATTCACCTTGTATACATGTTTAGCACTTGTTTGACTTTCTGTCTATACATGTTTGGTGCTATTATGATGGTGAATAACTCTTTGGCTAAAAACTGCTCACTTTGCTCACATGTTCATATTTCGTATTTGGTGATCAGTTTGAGCCTTTGCCAGCATTCTGTGCATTTTAATCAGTCATCGGATCAGCACTTTGTCGGTGAGAACATATATGATGAATGATTGACTTTGATGAGGAAGGTTTGAGGCTTTTACCCGGTTGAGTCATTATCTTGCTATGCGCTTATTGTTTATGACTAACCGGTGGTGTGAGTTGTGTTGTGTTTATGTTTTGGCGTGTGTGTGCGACATGTGTCTCTTGGCTGTGTTGATGTGCAGGTGTGGAGCTCAGATACAGTGGTCTATGGCGAGGTGAAGGTCAAGTAGAGACGTGTCGTGCCGACGGACCGGGAGCGGTGAAGGATGGGCGTGCCGTGCGGCGGACGTGCCATGCTGATGTACCCAGAGTGGTGAAGGGCGGATGTGAGGCTTGGACTGAGGGACCAGAGGGCCAGAGGACCAGCTGTGGTAGCTGGCACGTGGCATCGGCGAGCAGGAGCACATGGGGATGTGCGGTGCATCAGCCGAGTCGGGAGGAAGGTGCTGGAGTCGTGTCACTTGGCGGGAGGTCGGACACGGGCTTGCGTGCGGCGCAAGTGCCGTCGGCCAAGTCAAGAAGGAAGGCGAAGGCGTTGTGCCAGGCGTGGAGGCTGGACATGCATCGGCATCGGTGCCGGTGGTCGGGGTGTGAGAACGACATCCCGTCTACGGTGCGGGATCGGTAGCTGAGCCTCAAAAAGCTACCATCGACGGTTTCCGAGTTTGGGCCTCAAAACTCGGGGTGGCCGGTTTCTGAGTTTGGGCCTCAAAACTCGGCGAGGATGGTTTCCAGGTTTGGGCCTCAAAACCTGGGCGCGCGGGTTTCCGAGTTTGGGCCTCAAAACTCGGGGTGGACGGTTTCCAGGTTTGGGCCTCAAAACCTGGGCTGGCGGGTTTACCGGTTTGGGCCTCAAAACCGGGGGTGGTCCGAAAGGACGGTCGACGCGTGGCGGCACCGAGAGGCTTGCGTTGCGGCGAAGCTATCGGTGAGAAGGCGCGGCGGTCGACGGTGGCGGCACGTGGCGGCATCAGGGAGGTCGCGTCGAGGCGAAGCTACCGGATGTGCGGGCGTGGCCGTCGGATGAAGATTGACCGGTCTGGACGGTTTTACCCCTGGGGGGTATTTGGATTGAGTGCTTAATGTAAGGGCGTTTTGGTCTTCGGACGTGCGCCTATATATATGAAGGGGGCTGCTAGGGCAGCCGCCATCCTTGGGAGTTCTTGGTGGTGTCTCTCTCATTTTGTTCCTGTGAGAGAAGGCTAGGGTTAGGGAGAGTTGGCTCTTGTTCTTGAGCTTTTTGCCATCCAAGCTTTGTGTTGCTAGGATTGGCTTGTACCCTGACACCAAGTGATTAATCAAGCTTCCATTCATCTGAATCCAAGGATCAAATTCGTGGTTGAATTCACGTTTTGAATTTGTTCTTCGCGTTCTTCTTTTCTCCACGATTTTCCCCTCTCCCGATCTCCCTCTACACTGCGTCTTTTGCGATTCCGTTTGAATCAACTTGTTCTTTGAAGTGAGGAGAACATTTCCACCAAAGGAATTCATCCCTACCCTCACAAACAAGTAGATCGGGCCGAAATCATTTTTGTTCTTCGTTCTTCCCCTTTTCTAGTGTTCTTCGGATTTCTCATGGATTAGTTGGGTTGAAGCGATGATATCCTAGGATTAGCTTCCCAACACATAGAAGAACACTTGGGTGAAGTTAGTTTGCAGCCTCGTTCGATTTGGTGAAGATCCAATCGATTTTGGGTTTGTTCGGCGCTGTTTTTGCGCTTTCTGGGTGGTTGCGGACTGTCCGCCATATAGGCTGCTGTTGGCGGTTCTTATCAACATATTTATCCCGCCAACATAGTCCACATTAAAGGAGAAAAGCATGTATTTTACTCATATATACATTAATTGCTAACCAAATTCCACATGTAGTGCAAAGTTATGTTTTGCAGATCATAAACATGCATACAGGTGGATAACAACCAAAAAGGCGCAATCCAACATGCCAAAATGAGCAAAATGAACAAGGACACAAAAAGCCCATATAGAAGTGCAGCAAATTTCAGCCGGGAACAAACTCAGGAGCCCAAAAGGAGCACCCCAGGCTTTTGCCTGGGCTTGTTGGGCCCAGCCAGGGGGCGGCCGCCCCCTGGGTCGGCCGCCCCCGGGAGACGCCACGTGGCCACTGCCTTTGCAGAGGCGGTGCAATCAATGCCCCTAAGGCGGTTTCGGGTGAATTTTGCAGCAAGCCCCCTCCTAAACCGACCTAAAGCACCTATATAAGGAGAGGGGGAGGGGAGGCCAAAGTAGAACACAATCACCTCTTGAGCTACACACTTGGGCACTACCTCTTCTTAGTTTTTCCTTGTTCTTGTGCTAGAGAGAGAGCTAGGCAAAGCTATCAAGGAGGGCTTGGCTCCTTGGAGAGATATTGGGTATGAATAAGATAGATCTGATCTCCAAAGCCCTGTCTTCATTCTTTCGATACAGTTCTTCATATGAACTAGAGTATAGTTCTTGTTCTAGTATTCTGGTATATGACTTAGATCTTAGGTCTTATATCATGTTGCTAGTGTATGAACTTATGAATAGTTCTTGTGGAATTAGTATAATATACATTCTAGTGTATAGTTCTTACAATATATTACTGCCTTAGGGTTAGTGGTGTATTGTATGAACTAGAGCTAAGTGTGTATTGTATTATTCTCACATAGAACATTAGTCTAATTGCTTCATGCTTGTTATATGATTAGAAATAAGCTTTTGTCAAGGGTGGCGGTTTATCATGCTCTTCTGAGTAGGCTCAGGCTTCTTACCAGTCGATTCGTAGGGTCGGGGACCCGGGGGAGTCTGATTGGGTTCTATGCATGCAAGCATGGTGCTTGGATGTAGAGGCCGGGTAATTGCATGGTCTTAGTCCACGGTAGTGGGGATGGCGGCAGGTGGTGACAGCCCTGTCCGTCCTTGGCATTCCCCCACGTTCGGCTAGGGTGTAGGAGTCTAAATTGTTACGAGAGGTTGCTTGCAGACTAGTACTCGCGTAATCTCCCGAACCATCTGAAGCTTGAGATTAGTTCTATATCATATGATTGCATGATTAACTTGTTCTGTGTATGACCTGTATCCAGACCATGCCTGCTCTATTAGGTTATTCAATTATTCTTTTATTCATTTATTCTTTTAGTCTCTTTTTACTCTTTGCCCTTTTGCCATGCTCAAGATTGTGTTTCTCCACTATTCAAATCATCACTGTTTATCACCTGTTATGACAATTGATCCATTATTGCTATCATGGTATTTGGTACTATGTTTATCCTAGAACTTGATAGATACAAAGCCTTCCTCGAGCGAACCAATAAATCACGATACTCGGTATATCTCCGGGTGAAATGCTACACGATAATTCCGTGCGCTTGCGGACCTAATCTCCAAACCTATGAACTATCGTAACGATACATGCTTAACACTGTTGCTGGAAACGCGCCATTCTAAGCAACTTGTTAAGAGACATCGTACAGGCACTTCTAGCGCCGTTGCTGGGAATAGATCTTCGGGTCCATTTCTATGCCAATATCCGGCGCCGTTGCCATGGATGGATTGCAAAGTCCATTCTTAGTGACGACGTTAGTAAGTGTCAACGTGCATTTCTGGCGCTGTTGCCGGGGATGGATCGTAAGGTCCATTCTTAGTAATAACGTTAAGAAATGCCAACAGCTGTGGACAGTCCGCGCATCGCGGTTTCAGCCGAGCAGTGGCTGTTGGCCTCGGGCGTTTTCCCCTCGGGTGACCGGCGGACAGTCCGCCAATGTTGGGCGCGGACAGTCCAGGCCCGAGCAGGGACTTTGCAGCAGCGTTGCTGTTTTGGCTCGGTAGCCGGTGGACAGTCCGCCAGGACCCGCGGATAGTCCGGGGTCCTCATCGGACGCTGCACAGGGCAGGCACCAGACGCTCGGAGTTCACTGTTCACGTGAACCGCGGACAGTCCGGCGTGCAAACCGCGGACTGTCCGGGACTCGTCCAGAGCTGTTTCAGAACAGTTCGGTTTTGGGTCTTTTGCCGGCGGACAGTCCGGACTTTCAGGCGCGGACAGTCCGCCCTTGACCGGACAGTCCGGCACCAGCAGCCCGGACAGTCTGGGATCCTGCTGAGAGCTGACTTTCAGTGCGTTTGCTCTCCCGGCTTTTCCGCTTTGTTTCCAGACTTCTCGGTTGCTCCTATAGTTCACCTAGGAACCTCTCTACATATCTTTGCTACACGTTAGCATTGGTATTTGGAGGAATCCCAACGTAGCTCTCTATCTACGTTTGGGAGTGGTCTTTTAGGCACGAACTTGAATCGGAGTTTTGGGAGTTTTGTTTTGCTCCCCTGTGCGGTGCCTCGCTGTGATCCTAGGGATCATCCACCCTCTTTCTAGGGTCGTGGGCATCGCGTTTGAGTCCGAAGCTTTTGGGGTTGATTTTGTTGGGACAGAGGCCGTAATTTTGAGAAGAAATTTTTGGGCTCCCATTCACCCCCCCTCTGGTCGCCTTGCTTTAGCATTTTCGGTCCTTCAGTCGGGCATCTTCATATTCTATCGACTATATTCCTGAAGCTGCTAACATGCATTTCTGACTCATATGCATTTCAGAAGGGGGAGAAACTTGCTTGATGGTGCATTTTCAACTAAGGGGGAGAAAATATTGACAAATCATGTGTGCTCTCTATGTTCGACTAAGGGGGAGAAAATATCTTCAAATCTTTGTTTTCCGTGTGCTCTCTGTGTTCGACTAAGGTGCAGAAAATATCTTCAGATCTTTGTTTTCCGAGTTGAACTTAAGGGGAGATTTCCTGGTTGTGTGCACTATCGGAGGGGGAGTTTGCTAGCTGGTAACAGTTGGTTCGGAGCATTTTTTGGGAGCTAGTTGTGTTGAGCCTTTGCCTCTTTCTTGAGGAACTAGCACCTTTGTCTTTATGCTCTTCAGCTGGTATCAAGCTTTCTTTAGTTAGTATCGAGCTTCCACGCTAGCGGTGTTGAGCCCGTTCTGCCTCTTCTTGAGGGCTAGCTCTGTTTTGCTTGAAATTTCAGTTGATTCTTCAATTGGTATCAAGCTTTCACGCTAGCGGTGTTGAGCCTGTTCTACCTCTTCTTGAGGGCTAGCTTTGCTTTGCTTGGTTGCGTCGAGCCATTGCCCATGTCTTTGGGAACCAAGTTGTTTTGCTCTTTCCACTTGACCTTCTTCGGCTTTGATATGCTTTTGGGTCATTTGGTCAAGTTCTCTCTCCTTCTTCCTTCCTTCCTCTATTCTATTATGATTTGTGTTGGTAGTTGACAATGCACTCATGAAGGGGGAGATTGCGGATACAAGGGTGTATGCTGAGTCTCTGAGTGATGAGTGATTGTCAACTGGGATAATGCGCATGTTCTTTGGCTTGTGTTGTGCAGGTGTCGAGCACGGATATAGTGATCAAAGGCAAGGTGAAGGTCAAGTAGAGACGTGTTGTGCCGATGGACCGAGAGTGGTGAAGGGCGGACGTGAGGCTTGGACTGAGGGACCGGTGGCCCGAGGATCAGTTGTGGTGGCTGGCAGCCTAGGACAGCGACGAGCGAAGACTTGCAGACACGGTGTTGCTTGGGTCGAGGACCGGGGGACATGTGTCGGTGGACGGGGTGCATGGGCGGTGCATCCCCTCTACGGCTCGGTTTGGTGGTTGAGCCACAGAAAAACCACCGAGTGGACGGTTTCCAGGTTTGGGCCTCAAAACCTGGGCGCTGATGGTTTCCGAGTTTGGTCCACAAAACTCGGGCTGAGGACGGTTTCCAGGTTTGGGCCTCAAAACCTGGGCGCTGCGAGTTTCTGAGTTTGGGCCACAAAACTCAGGCGATGGACTGCTGGTTTCCCGGTTTGGGCCTCAAAACCGGGGGTTGGTCGTGAAGTCTGGTTTCCCGGTTTGGGCCACAAAACCAGGGGCGAAATCCAGGAAAAGGACAAGCGGAGCGGTGGCGGCACGTGGCGGCAATCTGTGAGGTTGCGTCGAGGCAACGCTACTAGTTGTGCGGGCGTGGCCGTCGGATTACCATCTACCTTGAGTTCGTCCAAAATAACCCTAGGGTTTAGCTGGTTCGCTCTATAATTAGTTAGGGGTAGAGTGAGAAATAGAATTAGGATAAGTAGAGGGAGACGCCCACCTCCCATTGCATCTCAGTTATTTGCTCTTTGCCTTCTAGGTTTTCCTGCTCTCCCAATCCCCGGCTGTAGTAACTGAGATCCGCAGAGAACCATACCTCTGTGTACTGGAGATTTTGAGGAAGTGAGACCGTAATCTCACTGTTGTAGCGTGTGGTAGCCACATGGTTGCAAGTTCGTGGCTGAAGGATCGAGAATGCAATAGCAAGGCGGCCAGAGGGGGGGTGAATGGGAGCTCAAAAATTACTCTCAAAACTTTGGCCTTTTGTTCCCAAAATCAACCCCAAGAGCTTCGATCGAAACCGTGATGCTCACGACCCTTGGAAGAGGGTGGATGATCCCTAGGATCACAGCGGAGCACCACAAAGCGATAGCAAACCAAACGGCAAAAGCACCGGAACAAGTTCAACCCTCAAAAACCAAGTCCCGAACGTAGATAGACGGCTACGTCGAGAAACTCCTAAATACCTATGCTAACTAGTAGCAAAGATACCTAGAGAGGTTCCTTGATCAACTCTAGGGCCAAACGTGAAGTCCGGAAACCGAGCGGAGAAGCCGGGAGAGCAAACGCACCAAAACTCAACAAACAACCGACTCCCGGACTGTCCGCCAGTACGGTCCCGGACTGTCCGGCTCAACCGCGGACTGTCCGCGGGGGGATGGCGGACTGTCCGTAGGCCAAATCCCCGAAACAGCACTGTTGCAGCAAGTCCCCTGGACGTTCCCGGACTGTCCGCGAACTCTAACGGCGGACTGTCCGCCGGTCAACGAAAAGCCAAACGGCCGAAGAACAGAGCCACTGGTCCGGCTCGTCCCCGACGTGCGGACTGTCCGCGCCCTGGGTGGCGGACTGTCCGCCAACACCCAGTGAGGGCGAATTTGGTCGCCTCTCACTCGAATCCTCTCAAATTCGAATCAAATCACAATCCCACGTTCCAAACTTGGAGAAGATGATCACGAGGTAGTTAGAAGACTATCCCTAAGAAATCATCCGCTCAAATCGACTCAATCATCGGGAAATCGAAAGGGAAGGTGTATGAACGAAAAAAATGCCACATAAACGAAATCAACCCGATCTGCTTGTTCGTGTGGAGTTAGATGAATTCCTTCGGTGGAAATGATCTCCTCACTATAAGGAACAAGTTGATTCAAACGGATTTCGCAAAGACGCAGTAGAGAGGGAGATCGAGTGACGGGAAAATCGCGGAGAAACGAAGAACGCGAAGAACACGAATCAAAACGCGAATCGACACATCGATCTGCAACCGTGTGGCTACCACACGCTACAACAGTGAGGTTACGACCTCACTTCCTCAAAATCTCCAGTATACAGAGGTATGGTTCTCTGTGGATCTCAGTAGCTACAGTAGGGGATTGGGAGAGCAGAAAACCCTAGAAGCAAAGAGCAAATGACTAATATAGAATGGGAGGAGGGTGTCTCCCTCTACTTATCCAAATTCTAATTCCTACTCTACCCCTCTCTAATTACAGAGCGAACCAGCTAAACCCTAGGGTTATTCTGGACCAACTCATGGTAGGTGATGATCCGATGGCCACGCCCGCACAACTGGTAGCGTTGCCTCGACGCAACCTCATCGATCGCCGCCACGTGCCGTCATCGCTCTGCTTGTCCTTTTCCCGGACGTCGCATCCCCGGTTTTGTGGCCCAAACTGGGAAACCAACCTTCACGACCAAGCCCCGGTTTTGAGGCCCAAACCGGGAAACCAGCCGTCCAACGCCTGAGTTTTGTGGCCCAAACTCAAAAACCCGCAGCGCCTAGGTTTTGAGGCCCAAACCTGGAAACCGTCCTCAGCTCGAGTTTTGTTGCCCAAACTCGGAAACCATCAGCACCCAGGTTTTGAGGCCCAAACCTGGAAACCGTCCCCTCGGTGGTTTTTCTGTGGCTCAACCACCAAACCGAGCCGTAGAAGGGATGCACCGCCCGTGCACCCCGTCCACCGACACGTGTCCCCAGGTCCTCGACCCAGGCAAAACCGTGCCCGCAAGTCTTCGCTCATCGCTGTCCCAGGCTGCCAGCTGCCACAGCTGATCCTCGGGCCACTAGTCCCTCAGTCCAAGCCTCACGTCCGCCCTTCACCACTCTCGATCCATCGGCACAGCACGTCTCTACTTGACCTTCACCTTGCCTCTGATCACTGTATCCGTGCTCGACACCTGCACAACACAAGCCAAAGAACATGCACATTATCCTAGTTGACAATCACTCATCACTCAGATACTCGGCATACACCCATGTATCTGCAATCTCCCCCTTGATAAGTGCATTGTCAACTACCATCACAAATCATAAAGGAAACAGAAGAAGGAAGGAAGAAAGAGAGAGAACTCGACCAAATGACCCAAAAGCATGTCAAAGCCGAAGAAGGTCAAGTGGAAAGAGCAACACAACTTGGTTCCCAAAGACATGGGCAACGACTCAACGCAACCAAGCAAAGCAAAGCTAGCCCTCAAGAAGAGGTAGAACAGGCTCAACACCACTAGCGAGAAAACTTGGTATCAATTGAAAGATCAACTGAAATTCAAGCAAAACAGAGCTAGCCCTCAAGGAGAGGCAGAAACGGGCTCAACACCGCTAGCGAAGCAGCTCGATACCAACTGTTACCAACTCAAAAACCAAAAGAGTTCGATACCAATTGAAGAGCTGAACATGAGCTGAAAATGTTTGCTAGTCCCTCAAGAAAGAGGCAAAGGCTCAACACAACTAGCAAACTTCCCCTCAACTAGTGCACACAACCCAGGGAACTCATGATTTGTCAATATTTTCTCCCCCTTAGTTGAAAATGTACCAGCAAGCAAATGTGCACACGCACTCAAATGTCTCCCCCTTGACAGAATATCTCCCTCCAAAAATGCATATGAGTAAAAATGCAAGTTAGCAGCTTCAGGAATATTATCAAGAGAGTGCAAGGATGTTCTAAACAGTTTTGATCCGATGACTCAACAATATCCATAAGAAGCTAGCAAAGGCTCAAACTGATCACCAAATATGAAATCTTAACATTGGAGCAAAAAGAGCAGTTTTCAGCCAAAAGGTATTCACCATCAAAATAGCACTAAGTATGTGAAGACAGGAAATCAGACAAGTGCTAAAACATGTATACAAGGTGAACTACCCCTAGCACAGTTCATTCATCATGGTATAGAAAGAAACAAAGACTTGTGTATCCAAATTTTATCGGAGTTGCAGCGGTTAATTTACACAAGGTCAAAATTTTAGCATATGATTGCGAGAGGTTGAAAGCTTGTCCTTGCCTAACTTTTCAACTATGCAAAGCCTATGCAGAAGCAATCAGAAGCTTAAAGCAACAGTTTCGGTCATACACTACACAGCTCAAGTTTAACTCAAAGTGCTATGAGAAACAGTCTCGAAACTGTGATGTGCTGACAAGCAGTCCCATCTCGATCTTTCCATTTTACTTTAACTTGGTTCAGTTTTAAAGCAGTATATGAACAGACCAAGCAAGTGAATGACTCAGAACTACAGACATAGCAACCTAGCATATATGAAAAGCACAAGTGACTTCAACACATTCTACACATGCTAGTTGCATATCTCAATGGTGAACATTTTCAAGTTTTATGTTCCTTAAACAGATTCACCATTCATAAAATAGCTCTGCTCACAACATGTATCAGTGATCAGAAAGAGCATAAGCTACAACATCATCATAAAGCATCAGAGCAAATACTATACAGAGCATAGTTACATTCTTCAGATTATATACATGAAGCTCTGAATGGAAATATGCAAGATGAAATGCAAAGATGCTTGAAGAAGTCAAAAGAGAAACTCAAAGTCAGTTTATAAGACAAGAGCCAAAATGTTTCCCCCATCTAAAAGGGGAAAAACACACCAAGCTCACCTGTCAACCTAGCAAACGTTGATTGGTCCAAAGGCTTGGTGAAAATATCAACCAACTGATGATGAGTATCGACATGGCGAAGGTCGATATCACCCTTCTCATAGTGGTCTCGCAGAAAATGAAAGCGCACATCAATGTGTTTGGTCTTAGAGTGCAGCACGGGGTTCTTAGCAACGCTAATAGCACTCGTGCTGTCACAAAGCAAAGGAACGCGAGAAAAGCTCAAACCAAAATCATGCAAACTGGCCATCATCCAAAGCAACTAGGAACAGCAGCGAGCCGCAACAACATACTCAGCCTCCGTGGTAGACTGGGCGACACTAGACTGCTTGCGAGAAGACCACGAAACAAGAGAAGAACCAATAAACTGGCAAGTCTCAGAAGTGGACTTGCGATCAATGCGACAACCAGCAAAATTGGCATCGGAATAACCACAAAGGCAGAGGGTGGAGGAAGAAGAATACCAAATCCCAAATTCTGGAGTGAAGGATAAGTACCTCATAATGCGCTTGACCGCCTGACGGTGCGAGGTGTGCGGCGATGACTGGAATCGCGCGCAAAGACACACCGCGAACTGAATGTCCGGGCGTGTCGCCGTCAGGTACAGCAGCGACCCGATCATACTCCGGTACTCCTTCTGGTCCACAGCTTCTCCATCCACATCCGCATCCAGGGCCGTCATGGTCGACGTGGGTGTTGGAAGAGGCTTGGCCTCACCCATATCGAACTTCTTCAATATGTCCATGGTATACTTACCCTGGTGCACGAACGTCCCTTCCCGGGATTGCTTGATTTGCAACCCGAGGAAAAATGTCAACTCGCCCATCATGCTCATCTCAAACTCCCTGCTCATAGTGTCTGCAAACTTGGCAACCAAAGCGTGAGAAGAACCACCGAAAATGATATCATCCACGTAAATCTGGATCAAGAGAGTGTCATTGCCTTGCTTGAGGAGAAAAAGCGTTTTATCCACACATCCCATTTTAAAACCCTTAGTAAGCAAAAAGGTTTTCAACCTATCATACCAGGCTCCAGGGGCTTGTTTCAAACCATACAAAGCTTTGTGAAGTTTAAAAACATGGTTTGGAAACTTGGGATTTTCGAAACCGGAGGATTGTCTCACATATACTTCCTCTTCTATGTAGCCGTTTAAGAAGGCACTCTTGACATCCATTTGAAAAAGTTTGAAACCTTTGGATGCAGCAAAAGCCAAGAGTATCCTAATAGCCTCCAAACGAGCTACAGGAGCAAAAGTCTCCTCATAGTCTATCCCCTCCTTCTGACTATACCCCTAGGATACTAGTCTGGCCTTGTTTCTCACAACATGGCCATCCTCTCCTTGTTTGTTTTTGAAAACCCATTTTGTCCCAATTGGGTGACACTCAGAGGGAGGAGAAACTAGAACCCAAACCCGATTTCTTTCAAAATTTTCTAACTCCTCATGCATGGCATTGACCCAATCCGGATCCGTCAAAGCGTGTCCAACATCTCGGGGTTCAAAATTAGCAACAA
Organism: Coix lacryma-jobi var. lacryma-jobi; assembly: GCA_009763385.1. NCBI lineage: Eukaryota > Viridiplantae > Streptophyta > Magnoliopsida > Poales > Poaceae > Coix > Coix lacryma-jobi. The sequence continues at coordinate 118,084,457 of CM019830.1, read as the reverse complement.
ATGCAGAATGAGCAAAGTGAGAGATATGTTGTGACCTTAACCAAGTGACACATTCGCCGATGCTGCCAATCATCTGTTGAGGCGGGTGCTGGCGCTGGATGTGTCGTGGCGCCTCCCGAACTGATGTAGCCTCCCCCTCAACAACAGCTGGTGCCTCCTCGAGTACAAAGGGTACCGCTCGAGGTGGCGGATCCCACGGCCCCCAAGATGAAGAAGTGCCGGGGCCGTGAGTCATAGTAGAAGCCGCTCTTTGTGGCCCAGCAGGTGGAGGGGGTGCTGGATCATCGATCCCTTCAGCACCTTCGTCCTCATCATCAAAAAGAGGCTCACCAACCTCATGATCACCTGCACGCTCAAAACGCGAAGAGGGACAAACCATGGTCTCATCGAAGGTGACATCTAATGTCTCCATGACTCGGTTTGTGTCAAGGTTAAGTACACGATATGCGTGAGTATGAGTGCCATAACCCAAAAACACGCCATCAGAAGAACGAGACTCAAATTTGTCCAGGTTGCCTTTCTTAAGTATAAAACAGTGGCAACCAAAGACTCTAAAATAACTCACCTTGGGCAGTTTTCCCAAACGCAACTCATAAGATGTCTTTTTCAAGAAAGCTCAGAGAAAAATGCGATTGGAAATGTAGCATGCAGTGCTCATAGCTTCGGCCCAATATCGCCTAGGAGTCCTATGCTCATCGAGCATCGTCCTGGCCATCTCTACAAGGGTCCGATTCTTTCTTTCTACAACACCATTCTGAGGTGGTGTGTAGGGCGAAGAAAACTGATGCTCTAAACCCAAAGAGTTACAAAACTTCTCAAAATCCGAACTCTTGAATTCGGAACCATTATCACTCCTAATCGCTCGCATCAAGTTCAAAGGGAACTCGTTCTGAAGACGCATAATCAGATTGCGAGCAAAGGAGAAAGTCTCGGTCTTCTCAGCTAAAAAGAAGACCTACGAATATCTCAAAAAGTCGTCAACAACAACAAGCACAGACCACTTCCCCCAACCGAGCTCACCCGAGTCGGACCAACAAGGTCCATGTGCAAAAGCTCTCCAGGGCGCTTGGTCATGACCTGAGTCACTGGATGGTGGGGAGCGGCAACCATCTTCCCATGTCTACAAGAATGGCAAACAAGATCCTTCTCCATGGATAACTTGGACAATCCTCGGATTATACCAAGTGAACTAAGCCTAGCAAGCAAGTCGAAGCTTAGGTGACCAAGTCTCCTATGCCACTTCCAAAGATTAGAGGAGGAAGGTCCAGCCAAAAGACAATGAGAAATTCCAAACGACTCCAAGAAATCCGCATGAAAGAGTTTTCCAAAGGGCAAAATCACACAAACAAGATTGCCCTGAGGATCCAAAATGCGACTGAGATTCGGTTTAAAATGAATCTCATAGTCATCATCAAAAAGTTGCGAAACAGAAAGAAGGTTAAAATGAAAGTTAGAAACAAGAGCAACATCGCGCAACACAAAGTGCTCATTAACTCGCACTGACCCACGAGACAATACCTTACCTTTGCTATTGTCGCCGAAGGTGATAAACTCCTTTCTGGCGACCGGACTAAGACTGGAGAACCACTTGGCGTTTTCGGTCATGTGCCTCGAACATCCGGAATCCACCAACCAAACGTTCTCCAATCGTTTTACCTACATCAATAAAAAGACATAGGGTGAGCATACGGTCCAACACTAGGTTAGTGAAGTAGGGAGAATACCAGTGTTGGGCCGGCTGCTCAAAAGAACGGTTAGCAGAAAAACCATTCCTAGCAGCCCACGAGAAGAGCGATCACCACGTAGAGGAAAATGGGGTCCGCTAAGGGAGGAGCGTCCATCGCGATACTCAAAACGTGGTGGAGGAAAATTCTCAACTACAAAGCCACCGCCACGGGGTCCATAGCCCACAACTGCAGGCTCCCGCCGGGTACGCTCTCTCCGTGGCCTAGGCCTAGGAACTTGAGGTTTTGGACCTCTAGGCCTAGCAGCACGCCTCTGAACATTAGGCACATGTACATAATGGAAGGGATGGTACATGTCCGTGTTGTTCATCTCCTTTGCACGGCGCGCCTCTCTCTTGCGCCGAAAGCAAAACTCACTCAAGTGTCCTTCTCTCCCACAGTGCTCACAATGGTACCTCACCGCTCTCATAGGGGGTTGTTGGTACTCACGGTAGTGGGTATGGATCACTTTGCCCTTCTGTGGCATAAGCTCCTCTTGGATGGGTGGCATGGTGTCAAGCTTGTTCTTGAGGTGGTTTGGTTTTGGAGCCCATGATTGTTTCTTTGGTGGAGCTCTCGGAGGTTCAACAAAGACCCCATCCTTGGTATTAGGCTTGAGAGGCTCTTTGGGTGGAATCTTGGTAAGCTTGGGAGTAGTGGTAGAGTTGGGCTTCTCACATGGGTAAAGACCACTCGACTCTTCAATCTTTCCAAAAGACAAAACATCAACACCCGGAGCAAAACCTACACCAGGACCTCCAGCAGCTCGTTTGAATTGGGAGATCATCATCCCGAGCTGTGGCTCACCACTAGACACCCATGACAAGATTGTCCGAAGATATGTGTTTTCCTCCTCGGTTTGCATCTTGTCATGCTTCACATTTGCAATCTCCATCTCCAAACCCTCACAAAGGACACACCTAGCCACACATGTGCTACCTGAGTTGGCCTCTTCAAGAGACACAATCTTGGCATTCTTCTATGCCAACTCAGATTGCAAGCCCGCACAGGACTTGCATGCACCCAACCGCGAAGATCTAGCCTTCAGCTCATCCACCTCTCCTACCAACACAGCATACTTGCTTCTCAAAGTGAGAAGGTCAGTCATGTGTGTAGTGCACATCTCACAATCCTCCTCATCGGTAACAACTATAGTGGACTTGACAGATTCAAGTTCCTTCACTGTATCCTCCCACTTCTGCCTAAACTCCTTTCGCTCTCTAGCAGCACGCCTAAGCAACTTATCCTGACTAAGGAGCACAGCAGTAAGCTTCTCGACCTCAGCAGAAAGCTCGTCGGGGGTCTGAGATACCTGGGAGGTGTCGTCGTCGTCGTGGTTCCGAGGAGTGTCCTCCAGCTCGTCGTCGACCTCCTTGCCGAGAGCCATGGTGCAGAAGCCCTCGTCGTCGGCGAAGAAGCAGAGGCCGTTGAGCTTGTCCTCGATATTCTTCTTCTTCTCGGACTCGTCATCACTTGAGGAAGCGGAGTCGTCATCCGAGTCATCGACGTCGCTGAGCGTGGCGAAGAACGCACGCTACTCAGCCTGGGCCTTCTCCAAGTACTTCGTCTTGATGTACTCCTTGTTGAAGCCGCCCTTCCGCTTGTGCTTCGCGGGGTCAAACTTCTCCTTGCGCTTGTCGGAGTCGTACTTGTGCCCATGATGCGCCTTGCCGAAGGTCTGCTAGTTCTTCTTCGGGCAATTTGCGATGAAGTGATTGCGGTCGCCGCACTCAAAGCATCCTGAGCGTCCTCCTCCGCGGCGACGGTTCATGCGGTTGTTGTGAAACCGCGAGAACCGGTTAGCGAGCAAAGCCAACTCGTCATCCCCCAAAGACTCCAGCTTCTCCTCTATGACAGAAAAGAGAGAAGAGAGTGCAAAACCTCCAGAGGGGTTAGCAGAAGAGCCAGAAACCAAAGCCATCGACGGGCCAGAAGGATTTTCATAAGAAGCCCTCGCCATGGCATCAATCTCACTGGACTTCAGCTTATTGAAGAGCTCGTCGCACGTGAGGGTCTCATAGTTAGGTGATTCGATGATCGCCTGAACTTTGGAATCCCACACCGACCGATCAAGGGTATGCAAAAGCTTTAAAGCCCTTTCATGATCGTCGAAAGGCAACAGCTCCTTGTTAGCCCTCATCCTGTTGACAATCACCTGAAAGCGAGCGAATAAACTTTCTATGCTCTCGCCAGGCATATGTCGAAAGTTCTCATACTCTCGCTTGAATGACTCGTAGAGTCAGGTTTTGACTTGAGAGGTTCCCTCATGGAAACGCATGAGGGTAGCCCAAATCTCCCGAGCCGTGGCGAGGTGAGAAACGCGATCAAACTCACTCATGCTCAGACATGAGAAAAGAGCATTACGGGCTCGGCTATTGGCATCGTGCTCATCGATCTGAAGCTGAGAGACACGAGCAGCCAAGACCACGTAATCGGCAGAGTTGCAAATATCCCAGATGGAAGCACCCAAACTTTGCAGATAGGCCGACATGCGTATCTTCCAATACGCATAGTTCGTCCCATCGAAAAACGGCGGTTTGCCCACGCCGCGATCCTTGTCGCCTTCTATGGATCTGGAACCGGCTAAGGTGGAAGATCCTTAACCTGCTCTGATACCAATTGAAGGATCGAGAATGCAATAGCAAGGCGACCAGAGGGGGGGTGAATGGGAGCTCAAAAATTTCTCTCGAAACTTTGGCCTTTTGTTCCCAAAATCAACCCCAAGAGCTTCGATCGAAACCGTGATGCTCACGACCCTTGGAAGAGGGTGGATGATCCCAAGGATCATAGCGGAGCACCACAAAGCGATAGCAAACCAAACGGCAAAAGCACCGGAACAAGTTCAACCCTCAAAAACCAAGTCCCGAACGTAGATAGACGGCTACATCGAGAAACTCCTAAATACCTATGCTAACTAGTAGCAAAGATACCTAGAGAGGTTCCTTGATCAACTCTAGGGCCAAACGTGAAGTCCAGAAACCGAGCGGAGAAGCCGGGAGAGCAAACGCACCAAAACTCAACAAACAGCCGACTCCCGGACTGTCCGCCAGTACGGTCCCGGACTGTCCGCGGGGGGATGGCGGACTATCCGCCGGCCAAATCCCCGAAATAGCACTGTTGCTGCAAGTCCCCTGGACGTCCCCGGACTGTCTGCGAACTCTAACGGCGGACTGTCCGCCGGTCAACCAAAAGCCAAACTGCCGAAGAACAGAGCCACTGGTCCGGCTCGTCCCCGACGCGCGGACTGTCCGCGCCCTGGTTGGCGGACTGTCCGCCAACACCCAGTGAGGGCGAATTTGGTCGCCTCTCACTCGAATCCTCTCAAATTCGAATCAAATCACAATCCCACGTTCCCAAACTTGGAGAAGATGATCACGAGGTAGTTAGGAGACTATCCCCAAGAAATCATCGGCTCAAATCGACTCAATCACCGGGAAATCGAAAGGGAAGGTGTATGAACGAAAAAATGCCACAAAAACGAAATCAACCCGATCTACTTGTTCGTGAGGAGTTAGATGAATTCATTTGGTGGAAATGATCTCCTCACTATAAGGAACAAGCTGATTCAAATGGATTTTGCAAGGATGCAGTAGAGAGGTAGAACGAGTGACGAGAAAATCACGGAGAAACGAAGAACGCGAAGAACACGAATCAAAATGCAAATCGACACATCGATCTGCAACCGTGTGGCTACCACACGCTACAACAGTGAGGTTACGGCCTCACTTCCTCAAACTCTCAAGTACACAGAGGTATGGTTCTCTGCGGATCTCAGTAGCTATAGCAGGGTATTGGGAGAGCAGGAAACCCTAGAAGCAAAGAGCAAATTATTAAGATAGAATGGGAGGAGGATGTCTCCCTCTACTTATCCTAATTCTAATTCCTACTCTACCCCTCTCTAATTACAGAGCGAACCAGCTAAACCCTAGGGTTATTCTGGACCAACTCATGGTAGGTGATGATCCGACGGCCACGCCCGCATAACTGGTAGCCTTGCCTCGACGCAACCTCACCGATCGCCGCCACGTGCCGTCATCGCTCTGCTTGTCCTTTTACCAGATGTCACACCCCCGGTTTTGTGGCCCTAACCAGGAAACCAGCCTTCACGACCAACCCCCGGTTTTGAGGCCCAAACCGGGAAACCAGCCTTCACAACCAACCCCCGGTTTTGAGGCCCAAACCGGGAAACCAGCCGTCCAACGCCTGAGTTTTGTGGCCCAAACTCAGAAACCCGAAGCGCCCAGGTTTTGAGGCCCATACCTGGAAACCGTCCTCAGCCCGAGTTTTGTGGCCCAAACTCGGAAACCATCAGCACCCAGGTTTTGAGGCTCAAACCTGGAAACCGTCCACTCGGTGGTTTTTCTGTGGCTCAACCACCAAACCGAGCCGTAGAAGGGATGCACCGCCCGAGCACCCCGTCCACCGACACGTGTCCCTAGGTCCTCGAACCAGGCAACACCGTGCCCGCAAGTCTTCGCTCGTCGTTGTCCTAGACTACCAGCCACCACAGCTGATCCTCGAGCCACTGGTCCCTCAGTCCAAGCCTCACGTCCGCCCTTCGCCACTCTCGGTCCATCGGCACAACACGTCTCTACTTGACCTTCACCTTGCCTCTGATCACTGTATCTGTGCTCGACACCTGCACAACACAAGCCAAAGAACATGCGCATTATCCCAGTTGACAATCACTCATCACACAGAGACTCGGCATACACCCATGTATCCGCAGTGGTTGTGATTCACGTTTTGTTCGTGTTCTTCGCGGGTTGCTTTTCACCACGAATTTCTCGTTGATCGATCTTTTTACTTGGTGTGTCTTTCGCAAATCCGTTTGAACCAAGTTGTTCTAGATCGTGAGGCACTTCTTTCCACCGAAGGAATTCTCCTCTAACCTCACGACCTAGTAGATCGATCGATTTTTGTTTTGGGTCAAGTTTTTCTCCATTCCCCCAAATTTCTTTGATTGATCAATTTGGAGATAGGTTCGAGCCATGATCTCATAGGAGTAGTTCACTATTCTCCTTGTGACTCCTCTCACCAAGTTTGATCCCTAGAGGATTTGTTTTGAGTGAGATCGACTTGAATCGGTGGATGAACAGTGAATTTTCGGGGTGACCGGACGCTCGGCATGAGTTGATTGGACGCACATCTGAGAGTCCGGTTGTTGAATGTGTGTGCTGTGTTCGACGAGACTTTGACCGGACGCACTTCTTGCCCAACGACCGGACGCAACACTGCCACTTTTCACGGTTTTGTCCGAATTGACCGGACGCTGGATGCCTGACCGGACGCACCTCCACCGAGAGTCCGGTCAGAAACAGTAAGGGTCCAAAACAGTTTTCTTGTGACCGAACGCGTCCGGTGGTCAGTGACTGGACGCAGGCAGAGTCTGGTCGAGTCTGTTCAGCGAGTTTTTGTTCGCGGTTTGTTTGTCCGTTGTCGGTTTTGATTTCCGGCTTTTGCGTTGGGTTTCTAGAGTCGTGGAGTGTCTCGCTATGCTTCTTGGAAGCATCCACCCTATCTCTAGGGTCGTAGACACTTACAAACTCTAGGGTTTGCTCTTAGGGTTGATTCTCGGGACAGTAGCAACAAGTTTCCAAAAGGAAAATTTGAAGCTCCCATTCACCCCCCTCTGGTCGCTTTCTGGTAGCACTTTCGGTCCTTCAGTGTGACTTGTCCTCAATTCCGACAATGTTTCTTTTCCCTGAAAGAACTATGTGGCGCTTTGGCTCGTTGACGGTCGAGTTGTTATCATTTTTCCCTCTTTTTGGTTTTGTAGACATGTCTTTCACATAGAACACCTGACTCACTTCCGCGGCAAGGACAAATGGTTCATCTTTGTACCCAATATTGTTGAGGTCCACTAATGTCATCCCATACTCCTTGTCGACTGTTCCCCACCTCCGGTACCAGTCATCTTGACCCATTTACACTGGAACAAAGGGACTTTAAAATTAGGTGCATAGTCTAGTCCCATATGTCATGTATGCAGCCATAATATGTTTGTTTGTTCCCATTTGGATCCGTGGCATCCACGCGTACACCACTGTTTTGGTTGGTGCTCCTTTTGTCTTGGGCTACTATGTAAAATGTATTCCCATTGATCTCGTACCCTTTGTACGTGCTGATATGCCACGATGGTTGTCTGGCCAACAAATAAACCTGCTCATCTATGTTGTCATCACCCTGACATTGTTTTCGCAACCAATCGCCGAAGGTGCATGTGCTGACGTGTAATCCAAGCTTCACTCTTCCCGGGCCACTCGGATCGAAGGAAATTCTTGTGTACCTCAATATATGGATCGACCAACGCGGAGTTCTGTAGAACTATGTAGTGTGCTTTATCGAAGTAATCGTCTCCTGTACCGATATATGTTTTCTTCCCTAGTGTTCCCTTGCCACTGAGTCTGCCCTCGTGTCGCGATTCAGGAACGCCAATCGGGTCATGGTCTGGAATAAAGTCCACACAAAACTCTATGACCTCCTCGGTTCCGTAGCCCTGGGCGACGCTTCCTTCAGGCCGAGAACGGTTATGAACATATTTCTTCAGGACACTCATGAACCTCTCGAATGGGAACATGGTGTGTAGGAACACAGGACCGAGAATAATGATCTCCTTGACCAGGTGAACTAGGAGGTGTGTCATGATATCAAAGAAGGATGGAGGGAACACCAACTCAAAGCTGACGAGACATTGAACGACATCATTCTGCAAAGTAGAAAGTTCCTCTTGATTGATTGCCTTCTATGAAATTGAATTGAGGAATGCACATAGCTTCAAAGTCACTAGACGTACATGTGGAGGTAGAATTCCTCTTAGAGCAACAGGAAGCTATTGAGTCATAAGCACATGGCAGTCATGGGACTTCAAGTTTTGGAACTTCTTGTCTGGCACATTAATTATTCTCTTTATATTGGAGGAGAATCCAGATGGGACCTTGATGCTATTAAGGCATTCAAACATGCTTTCCTTTTCTTCTCTGCTAAGAGTGTAGCTAGCAGGGCTTAAGTACTGGCGCTTGTCATCTGTCTTCTCCGGATGCAGGTTGTCTCGTTCTTTCATGCGCTGCAAGCCCTGTCATGCTTCAAGTGAATCCTTAGGCTTCCCGTAGACACCCATGAATCCAAGCAGGTTCACACAAAGGTTCTCTGTCAGGTGCATCACGTCGATCGCATGGCGGACCTCTAGGACATGCCAGTAGGGTGGCTCCTAGAATATGGACTTCTTCTTCCACATGGGTTTGTGTCTCATAGAATCTTTGGGAACAAGTTTGCTGCCCCGTCCCTTTCCAAATACTACTTTCATATCCTTCACCATTTCAAGTACATCATCTCCGGTTCGGTTACGAGGCTTAGTTTGGTAGTCTGCCTTACCTTTAAAATGTTTGCCTTTCTTTCTTACTAGGTGGCCCATGGGAAGAAACCGACGGTGGCCAATGTACACAACCTTCCATCACTTTTTCAAAAATAAACTATCAAGGTCTTCGAAACAGTGTGTGCATGCATTATATCCCTTGTTTGTTTGGCCTGAAAGATCACTTAAAGCCGGCCAATCATTGATTGTTACGAACAATAATGCTCGTAGGTCAAAGTGTTCCTATTTGTACTCATCCCTCACGTGCACACCTAGTTTGCTCCATAGAAGTATAAGTTCATCAACCAATGGCCTCAGGTAGACATCGATGTCGTTGCCAGGTTGCTTCGGCCCTTGGATTAGCAACGACATGATAATGAACTTCCGCTTCATGCATAACCACGGAGGAAGGTTGTAGATATATAGAGTAACTGGCCAAGTGCTATGACTACTGCTTTGCTCCCCAAAAGGATTAAAACCATCCATACTTAAAGCGAACCTCAAGTTTCTAGCCTCATCTGCAAACTCTGGGAATTCTCTTTCTATCGCTCTCCGCTAGGATCCATCAGCTGGGTGCCTCAACATATTGTCTACCTTATAGTCTTCTTTATGCCACCGCAACAACTTTGCATTGTCTTTATTTCTGAACAAATATTTCAAGCGTGGTATTATTGGAGCATACCACATAACATTGGCAGGGATTTTCTTCCTGCTGGGACATTCTTCACCCTCAACATCGGCAGAATCATCTCGCCTTATCTTATACCGCGATGCTTCACATACCGGCCATGCATCCAAATTCTCGTATTCCTCCCCATGGTACAAGATGCAGTCATCAGGACATGCGTGTATCTGCTGGATTTCTAATCCCAAAGGGCAGACGTCCTGTTTTGCTTTGTATATAGTGGTGGGCAATTCATTCGCTTTTGAAAGAATCTTTTTCATTATCTTCAACAACTGCCCAAATGCCTTGTCGGATGTACCATTCTTTACCTTCCATTGTAGCAGTTCCAGTGTAGTACCTAGCTTTTTTTGGCCATCTTCAGCAGTGGGATATAGCAATTTCCTATGATCCACTAGCATGCGCTTGAACTTGACCTTCTCCTTGTCACTTTCACATTCTCTTTGTGCATCACAAATGGTATCACCAAGAGCATCAACATCAGCTGCCACATCTTCTGCCGCTGCCGCATCTTCTTCACCATCTCCCCCACTGCATGATCATCAAAGGCACCGTACTGAGCAATAATATCAGCGTGGGCCAATTCTTCTTCAGCTTCTTCACCATCATCCATTACAACCCCCCTTTCTCTATCTTCGTACAACAAATATAGTTTCTTACGAAACCCAACTTCAACAAATGCGTATGAAGAGTCCTTGAGCATGAATATTCCTTCAAATTCTTACAGACGGCGCATGGGCAGCACATGAAACCATCCTGCTTGTTTGCCTCAGCCACACCTAAGAAATAGTGCACGCCAGCAATGAACTCATTGGAGCGGCGATCGACATTATACATCCAATTGCGTGACAACTTCTCCATTAAATATTATAACCACGCACTTAGTAGTTTCTCATCTTATTGCACAACACTCATGACATCACATGATTGATTAATTTAAGCAAGTTTGACTACAACGAAGACAATCACAGCTAGCACTAAAAAAACTAAAACTAAAATGCACTTAAGCAACATAATTAATTCACGTCCGATCCCAACTCAAATAGACAGATCATTCGCTTCATCAGCATGGATGGGCTGTTGCCGCTGACTCACTGCCTCATCACCTTCAGCGGCAACCTCCTGTGTAACAGAATTTCGTACGTGCTAAACATACTCTTCCTCCCAGTACCAACTTTTACATCCACCGGTGCCCTCCCACTGTAATTAGAACAAAGAATAAGGAATTTAAACAACATCATCAAGCAAAACCGATACAAATGAACCATATTAATCAAATGCGGGTAGATAATAACCCACCTCATGTTCTCGACAGTTGTTGAATATACAACCCTTGTTGATTCCCTCTTTTTTCACTCGGTACTCCTTCACAATCTTCTGCTTACACTCACCGCAAGCAATGAGAGGAAGATCCCGCCGCAAACGCTTTGGATCCCGATGATGAGAGGCTGAGGACCCGGTCACGGTTGCCATCTACTATATCCGTACTCATTTTTAAACTATTACAGGCAAATTCCTAATTTTCTAAAGAATTTAAAATAAAAAAGACTCTAAATTTAACTATTTGTTTAGATAATCAAAAAATATGATATAACAATACCAATTTTTACATTGTCTACTCTCTATATTCATTGTTGCAAACTATTATAAATTCCACATTTTTCTAAAGAAAATTAACTAAAGAGACACTAACATTCATTATTACTCGTCTTGCATAATAAGTATGAAATATACAATGGATACTACCTAGCAGTAGAAAACTATCAAGTGATTGTGATGAACCAATTTAAACTACTCAACTCTCTAAGTTTTGTTCTTGCAAACTATATATTTTAATTAAATTCCTCTCATATTAAAAAGACATGGTAGGAGATTAAAATAGTTACCTCTAAACGTAAAGAGACGATGACTGAGTCGAAGAAGATCACCAATTGACTCTGGAGACGAAGAACAAATGAAGAACAAGCAAGAACAAGCAATAGCAATAGCAAGAACAAGCATGGAAGCTCACTGAAATTTGAATGTGTCTGGCTCGGGGAGGAAGAAGTTGGCACGTTATAAACCGAGGAGCTTTTAGTCCCGGTTTGTATTAGAAACTGGGGCTTTTAGGTGATCATTTATCCCGGGGCAAGCCACAAACCGTGGCTAAAGCTTTAGTCCCGGTCTGTGGCACCCACCTGGACTAAAGAGTGCCCTTTAGTCCCGGTCAGTATCACGGACCGGGACTAAAGGGTCCCTGCACCGACAGTTCTGCGCAATAGCCGTTGGGCAGACCCTTTAGTCCAGGTCCGTGTTACCAACCAGGACTAAATGGTCTATTAGTCCCGGGCAGCAAAAACGCTAAGACAAATGACGATTTTGAGAATCGGCCAAAGACCTTGTTCTGTAGTAGTGTGTGTGCTTGGGTTCTATGCACTACCGTCCTGTTAATTATATATCTGCCCAACAGAAAGGGGGATTAGGACATGATTTTCGAAACAATAATCCCTCGAGAGGAAAGGGGGTGTGGTTGGGTTCTATGCACATCCCTCCTCTTAATTATACATCCCCTAGAGGGAAGATAGGGTTGGGTGGGCCCGATATGGTTTTCGAAATAATAATCCCCCAGAGAAGAGGGAAGGGGAGAAATGATTCTATCCTTTGTAGAGTTTTTATGCATTTTGCTGTTGCTAATTATTATGCATTGCTCTACGATAAAATCTTTCGTATCAATGTGTCATGATCACTACTAGAGAACAGGCCTTTGGACGATCTATAAACTGAGCTTTAGTCTCAACAAAAAATGCGCTCGGGACTAAAGCCTTTTAGTCCCGGCGGCCAACCTTTAGTCCCGGTTGGTATTACCAACCCGGCCAGACTAAAGGTCCTCCAACCTTTAGTCCTGGTTGGTAATACCAACCGGGGCTAAAGGGTGACCTTTTAGTCCCGGTTGGTGTTATCAACCGGGACTAAAGGACCTTTTAGTCCCGATTAGTGTTACCAACTGGGACTAAAGGTCCTTCATGAGTGGATTCAAAAGGAAAATATCTAGAACTATATCACGCGGGTTATGTAGCTGAGTTGGTAGGTGAGTTGTGCGCAAGGCGAGAGGTGATGAGTTCGAATCTCACAGACGCACATTTATTTTTTCTCGCGAGAGCCTTTAGCCCCGGTTGGGAGCACCCCGGATTGCTAGCCCCGGTTGGGAAACCGGGGCTAATGCTCGTCCCCAACCGGGGCTAAAGGCCGCTTGTGTAGTAGTGGATTCAAATTTAAAAATTTCAGAGAACATCGGATCGTCTACCTATTTCGATGCTCACAGTCAAGTGATTCTATGATGCGTTAAACTCTATAACTTAAAGCATATATTTATGAATTTAAAATTTTTTAGAAAATATTCAAAAAGGATCTTGAATTGTGTATTAAAAATATCAGGATTCAAATGGTGAAAACCCTTTTTGAATTTCATGTTTCGTTGAAGAGTTAATTATCGCGAAAAAATTGAAGAAATTGGATTGAATTCCTTGCATGCAGGCACTGTCAGCCCTATGTGAACCTGTATCACGTGAGATGTCCATCCCGCGGAGAGGGTTTTAAGCTGTAACAAAGTTTGTTTTATACATTCAATTACTGATTTTTATGTAATATCAGCGAAAAAATGTTTTCCGCAGTGCGACCCAGGATTCTACGCATCTAGTGTGTTGTGTGCGCAGCGATCCCCCACCTACGTGCACATCATCTTTGTGAGGCAGGGTGGCTAGGTGGGGATTTCGATAGTTATTGGAAGCTCTGGGCTTCCAATAAATTGTCTCTCTCTCTATATATATATGTATATATTTATACATATGTATATATATATATATATGAATGATTGATGGGCACAACCCGAGTTACATGAATATCAATGATTGATTTGTTCTTACCGACACCGTATTTGTTGTCCAACATATAGATCTTTCCATTCTGTCATCTTTCGCTATGTAACTCCAACCAAACCTGTCAAAATAGGCTAATAAGCTGAATCAATAATCCGGCTCACATATGTATGGCAAAGATTCCCAATTGTGTGTGTAGATGCTATGACAGGCCCTGTCAGCACCTGCACATCACATTAGCACGAAGAGGCAGGGACGGTGGTGGCGCATGTATGTAGCATGTTCATATTGCAGGTTAGCCTTTTCCCTTTTTTCCAATCATATATTTACAGATGTTTGTGAGGTATGGTGTTACATTTGCCAATTAGATATCAATTTCTATGCTTATGCTACTTAAGACCTGCTAGCTATACTCTTAGCAATGAAGAGAAGGAAATCATGTTTGAATGCCTAAATAGCATCAAGGTCCCATCTGGATTCTCCTCCAATATAAATGGAATAATAAATATGCAAGAGAAAAAATTACTCAACTTAAAGTCGCATGACTGCCACGTGCTTATGACGCAATTGCTTCCGGTTGCTTTAACAGGAATTCTACCTCCACATGTACATCTGGCCACTGTGAAGCTATGTGCATTCCTCAATGCAATTTCTCAGAAGGCAATTAATCCACTAGAACTAGCTATTCTACAAAATGATGTGGTTCGATGTCTTGTGAGCTTTGAGTTGGTGTTCCCTCCATCCTTCTTTAATATCATGACACACCTCCTAGTTCACCTGGTCAACGAGATTCATATTCTCGGTCCTGTGTTCCTACACAACATGTTCCCCTTCGAGAGGTTCATGTGAGTACTGAAAAACTATGTTCACCAACGTGCTCGGCCAGAAGGAAGCATCGCCAAGGGCTATGGGACAGAGGGGGTTATTGAGTTATGTGTTGACTTTATTCCTGCCCTTACCCGATTGGTGTTCGTGAATCGCGGCACAAGGGAAGGCTGTGTGGAAAGGGGACACTAGGGAAGAAAACAAATATCGGTACGGGGAACGATTATTTCAATAAAGCGCACTACACAGTTCTTCAAAACTCATCCGTGGTAGATCCATATATCGAGGTACACAAGGAGTTCCTACGATCCCAATTTCCTGGGAAGAATGAAGTTTCGATTACACGTGAGCACATGAATACTTTTAGCACTTGGTTGCGAAAAGAATGTCTGGGTGATAGCAATATTGATGAGCAACTATATTTGTTGGCTAGGCAATCATCATGGCACATCCTCACGTACAAAGGGTATGCGATAAATGGAAACACATATTACACCATTGCCCAAGATAAAAGGAGCACGAACCAAAATAGTGGTGTTTGCGTAGATGCCACAGACCCAAATGGGAAGAGGCAAACATATTATGGCCGCATAGAGAAGATTTGGGAACTAGACTACGCACCTAAGTTTAAAGTCCCTTTGTTTCGATGCAAATGGGTCAAGACGACCGGAGCCGGAGTAACAGATGACAAGAGTGGATCTCAACAATATTGCATACAAAGATGAACCATTCGTCCTTGCTGCTGATGTGAATCAGGTGTTCTATGTGAAATACATGTCTACAAAACCCAAGAGAGGAAAAAATGACGATAAATCAACCAAAGAGCCAAAACGCCACATAGTTCTTTCAGGAAGAAGAAACATCGTGGGAAGACTTGTCAGAAGATTATGAAAGGGATGACCGAATACCGCCCTTCAGTGTGACCAAAGACCCAAGCATCCCGTTAAATACTGATGAGACTCCATGGCTACGACATGATCATAACCAAGGGACATACGTCAAGAAGAAGATCACCAGTGTACCCGCTTGATATATAGTGATGTTTCTGTGTAATTAATAATGATTATGGATAGTCATGGTTCGTTGATGTCGGTGTCGAAATGACTTGATTTATTTTTGGCAAGCATATGAGCCCAAATTGATGCCCCACAAATGGCGGTGTTAGATTTTTCTGATTATTATTTTAATTATTACATTTTTCTTTATGCCGAATGAGATAAAATCGTGTATTTGGACAATGAAAGATGAACAACCCAAAATTTAACGTTCAGATAATGCAAAAACAATTTTCCTATCGAGAACCAGTTGTTTCAGATATTTAAATTTAACATTATATTTTTGCATTAACAAAATATGAATTGTTATTTATATTTATATTCGTTACTATAAGAAAAGAAAAGAATTTATGTTACAAAATTTTCTACTATACAATAAGGTAAAAGAAAATACAACTGTTATTTTAAAGTAATTTTATGCCTAATATTTAATTTACTATGCAATTAAAAAATATTACATATTAATACAGTGAAAACTTAATTCAAAACTCAAAATACAGAAAACCCAAAACAAAGGCGGGAGAAAGCCCTTTAGTCCCGGGCGGTGGCACCACCTGGGACTAAAGGTATTTTTAGTCCCGGTTGGTAAGCCCGCCCGGAGCTAAAGGTCCAACCCTTTAGTCCCGGGTGGTGCCACAGTGTGGGGATATAGACCCAGGTGTCCTCACAGTAATACTTGGGCTGTTTTATGAAGACCGGCCCAACTAGATGTGAAGGATCATCGCGTCAAGGGCCAGCTGGTCGGGCAGGCGACTCAGTTGGTTGGATGACGGCGTGGAAGTCTTCACCGACAAGGAATCATAGTCGATTAGGAAATACATCGTGACATGGGATTGTAATCGACTAGGTTTCCTTGTTCCATCAAGAGATCCGATCTACTAGAATCTGTAACCCTACTCACCGTGACTATATAAGGTGAGCAGGGACCCCCTCTCAAAAACACGTTCATCAAGATACAGAATAGACAGATCGACACAGGACGTAGGGTATTACGCTAAACTCGGCGGCCCGAACCTGGATAAACTCCCGTGTTCATCTAGTTTCGTCTTTGTGTCACGTCTGGATCGTCGTTCCACACGCCTTCCCCGCTAATCTACCACCTTGGGCATACCCCTAGGTGGGCTATCGACCATATTCCGTCGACAGCTGGCGCCCACCGTGGGGAGTGTGTGTGCGGACGTCATGACGACTCAGGCGGTTTCTTTTCCGGCTTCTATGGATCTCCCGGCCGGCCTGGCAATCACCGTCGGGTCCTTCTCGTGGGTCACCGGAGATGGCCCAGCGATCGGGAGCATAGAGACACCCCAAGCACTTCTGCCAGCTGGAACCCCGACGTCAAGATCGGAGCCCCCGAGCAGGACCGTGCTTTCCCGTTACCGAGGGCGGCGCCTCGACAACTCTGACTTGATCGGATCTATCGATCGAGTCACGGGAGGCATCGCTGAAACCCTCGCTCTAGCGGATTCGATCGGAGATCGTTCGCCTGAGCACGACGAAGGAGAGTGGCTTCAACCTCGACGACCGGCCCGTGCCAAGAGACACGCGCAGCTTCAGACCGGCCTTGCCATCACCTCCACCCCTACAGGTCGCTCCGTCACGTTTAACCCTCCTCGGGAGCCTGATCCGAGCAGGGTAAAACGCAGCTTTTTCGCTCCTACCCTCCCTCACGGGCTCGATAACGCGGCTTCATCCTATGAAAAGAAGATTACGGGGCTATTGCAAGATAAAACCAAGGGTCGGTGTACTCCTGAGGAGCAACCGCTAAAGTCCAAGCCGTCTGGCGCCACTGCATGCATGGCGATCGTAACTTCCTTGACAACCACCGCTTCAGCCTCAAGCGCCGGGTCGACCAGATCCAATTCGACTGGTCGGACGCCGGATTACCCCCCAGGCTTCGGGCCTCTACCACGCTATGGGGGCTCGATTTTCGCTGTGAGCCATGACGAACCACCGGTCGACGGCGAGACAGATGAAGCCAAAGCCCAGCGTCTGGCCAGGAACGCCGACAGAGCTGCTCGGAGAGCAGCTGAAGCAACTACAGCTGCAGGCAATCGCCCACAACGCAATCTAAATGACGCGTTTGATATGTGCGGCAATCATCAAGTACACCGAACACCGCAAGCCAACCTGGCCATGGCCATGAACCTGGTCGAGAACCTCCCAGCCACACCTCAGCTCGAGCAGCTCGGAGCTTACCTCAAAGCATCCCTGGTCCAAGTTCAAGACCAGGTTGCGGGACCCTCTGGAGCTGCCCCAACCGGATCTCGGAGGAGTTTCAGAGGACCAGACCCGCACCCAGAGTCCAGCAGCAATCAGGACCAGCGCGATAACCGCGAAAGACGTCAAGACCGCCGACCTGACCAGCACGCCAGGAGCAATCCAGGCGCTGAACCTCGAGATCTACGCGAACATATCAATGAAAGGACCGACTTGCGCAATCATATTGAAGGCTCCAAGGACACAAGGTTACGGCAGGAGATGGAAAGGCGCAACAGATGGGATCGCGAGCACGGTCTGCTAGATCAAACACTTACCGGTCCCAGACAGTTCACCAAAAGGCTCAGATCTGTTATCTGGCCAAAAGGGTTCAAGATCCACGACCTGAGGTCGTATGACGGGAAGGCAGACCCCCGCCAGTGGATCATGCTATATGAGACTGCGGTCCGAGCAGCCGGAGGAGGAGGAGATGTTATGGCTAACTACCTGCCTGTTGTTCTCAATCAAGCAGCAAGCCAGTGGCTTCTGAGTCTCCCATCTGACTCTATCGACAGCTGGTACGACTTGAAAAAGGCATTTATATCTAACTTCAAGGCTACCTGCCAGCAGCCCGCAAGCAAATATGATCTTGAGCGCGTCAGAGACCGCCCTGGTGAACTCTTGCGAGATTATATCCGCCGATTTTCCGACGCCCGCATCCGGGTGGCTAATGTCACGGATGACGAATCCATCTCGGCTTTTATAAGAGGATTACACCATCACGAAGGGCTGAGAAATAAGCTGCTCCGAAAAGAGCCGCGGACAGTAATCGCCGCCCTAACCGAAGGTACGACGGCCGCGATGATAGATGAAGGCAGTCAAACCCCGGCCAAGCACCAGGCAATGAGGTTAATAACACTAAGACAGGAGGCAAGCGTAATTACGACTCAGCATACTCGAAAATCCTGAAGCAGGATTGCCCGGCGCACCCAGGTGTAGGACACACCATGGAGGAATGCAGAGGGTTCAAAGCTATATTCCGCAACAGCTCGAAGAAGCAGCGTTCCGACGCTGAAGACGGACCCTCTAGCAGGCGCGAGGGCAAAGACCACCAAGAGAATCATGAGGACGACCAGGAGCCAGGAAGAAACCCAAAGCACGGTGGCTTCAGAGAAGCCGAAAAGTCCGTGCGTACCATATTCGGCGGCAAGCCTATCCTGGCTGATAAAAGAATTCGCAAGCTAGTCGAGCGAGCGGTCTACTCCGTCGACCGAATGGACGAAAGAATCTCCGACCCCAGCTATTTGCCCTGGTCCCATCAAGAGATCTCGTTCAGCAGAGCTGATCAATGGGCCAGGGTCCCTGAACCTGGTCGCTTCCCGCTTGTCGTCGATCCGACCATCGACGGAGTACGATTCGAGAAAGTACTGATCGACGGAGGCAGCGCTCTAGACATAATATTCAAGCACGCCTTACCAGAGCTCGGTATCAACATAGGGGATTTGGAACCTTACGACGCCCCCTTTTGGGGTATCCTGCCGTCCCAAGCCTCTCAGCCTTTGGGCCAAATCACCCTACCAGTCCAGTTCGGGACAAAAGAGCGCCATCGCATTTGCTACATCAACTTCATCGTAGCAGACTTCGAAGGGTCATACCACGCATTGTTAGGCCGACCTGCCCTTACCAAGTTCATGGCAATCCCACATTACACCTACCTCTTGCTAAAAATGCCATCTGAGAATGGCGTTTTAAGCGTCAGGGGGAGCATCTCCACGGCATACGAATGTGAAAAGGAAAGCTTCGCGACAGCTCAAGCCCACGACCTGTCCATCCGCATGGAGGAAACTCGCGTGGATGCGGTGAAGGTGTCTCGAGAGGAGCAGTCTATCCCGATCAAAGAAGCCAAACGCGCCGCGACCAGGAGCAAGGACTTCAAGGAAGTGGAGCTGGTCGAAGGGGACTGCAGCAAGACAGCGCGAATCGGACTCGACCTCGATCCCAAATAGGAAAGCGCGCTCGTCAGCTTTCTGAGGGACAACGTAAGCGTCTTCGCGTGGAAACCCGCGGACATGCCCGGCGTACCCCGGGAGCTGGTCGAGCACTCCTTGGACATTTCGAAGACCGCTAAACCAATCAAACAGAAGCTACGACGGTTCGCTCGTGACAAGAAGGAGGCCATTAGGGTAGAAATCACACGGCTGTTAGCTGCCGGTTTCATAAAAGAAGTGTATCATCCGGAGTGGCTTGCCAACCCGGTTTTAGTTCAAAAGAAGAATAAAGAGTGGAGAATGTGCGTTGATTATACCGATCTCAACAAACACTGCCCTAAGGACTCCTTCGCTTTACCTCGCATTGACGAGCTCGTTGACTCTACGGCGGGATGCGAGCTCTTGTCTTTCCTAGATTGCTATTCTGGGTACCATCAAATTTCTCTGAGAGAAGAGGATCAGCCCAAAACTTCGTTTATCACACCCTTCGGCACATATTGTTATACCACGATGTCGTTCGGGCTCAAAAACGCTGGGGCCACTTACCAAAGGGCAATACAGAAGTGCCTTGCCGAAGAAATCCGAGCAGAGCTCGTGGCTGCCTATGTTGACGACATCGTCGTAAAAACAAAATCGGCTCAGACTCTGGTCGACGACCTGCGCGCCACCTTTTCAGCCCTCAACAGGTTCCGATGGAAACTTAACCATAAAAAGTGTACCTTCGGGGTCCCCTCCGGCATCCTGTTAGGGAATATAGTAAGCAAAGACGGCCTACGGCCAAACCCCGAAAAAGTACAAGCCGTCCTAAGGATGAAATCTCCAAAGTGCGTAAAAGACGTCCAGAAGCTAACTGGGTGCATGGCAGCCCTAAGTCGTTACATATCACGACTCGGAGACAAAGGCCTACCATTCTTCAAACTGCTCAAAGCTTCTGAGAAGTTCGAGTGGTCCGAGGACGCTGAGACCGCCTTTCAAGACCTCAAACAACTCCTGACAACACCACCATTATTGGCTGCACCAAGGGATGGCGAAACCCTATTGATATACATTGCGGCCACTGACCGGGTCGTAAGTACCGTCGTGGTTGTAGAACGAGAGGAGGAAGGGCATGCATACAAGATTCAGCGCCCGATATATTATATCAGTGAAGTACTCAACGACTCCAAATCAAGATACCCCCAGGTACAAAAGCTGCTATATGCGATACTAATCACATCTCGTAAACTGCGGCACTATTTTGATTATTATTCCATTGCGGTGGTTACTGAGTACCCGCTCGGAGATATTCTACGCAATAAGGACGCCAATGGCCGTATTATCAAATGGGCCCTGGAGCTAGCCCCGTTTTCTCTCGAATTTCGCAGCCGAACATCCATTAAATCTCAGGCGCTCGTCGATTTCGTCGTTGAATGGACCGACATGACAACACCCATACCTCCGACCAGCACCGAGCACTGGACAATGTACTTTGACGGGTCTTTGAACCTTGAAGGAGCAGGAGCAGGCGTACACTTCGTATCACCTTCTGGAGATAAGCTGAGCTATGTCCTCCGGATACATTTCAAAGCGTCTAATAATGCAGCCGAGTATGAAGCTTGCCTCCATGGCCTCCGGATCGCAGTCGAGTTGGGAGTCAAAAGGATAGAGGTTTTTGGTGATTCCGCCCTAGTCATAAACCAAGTCAACAAGGATTGGGACGCCACCAGCGAAAAGATGGACGCCTACGTTGCCGAGATAAGAAAACTAGAAGGAAAATTTTATGGTCTACAGTTCCAGCACGTAGTACGCGCTGACAACCAGGCAGCAGATGCACTTTCCAAACTCGGTTCGACCAGGTCGCAAATCCCTCATGGTGTCTTTGTCCAGGACCTGGTCAAACCGTCCATCGAGCAAGATTCCGCGGGGGCCGCCGACCAGCCCCAAATCACCCAGACTGTCGCTTCCGTACAATTGCCAGGCAATGATTGGAGGGATCAGTTCATAAGATACCTCGCTAGCGCGGACATTCCCCAAGACAAGATCGAAGCCGAGCGCCTTATTCGACGCAGCAAGCAGTATCTCTTAGTAGACGGAAAGCTCATGCGCAAAAACGCTAAAGAGGAGCTGTTGCTAAAGTGCGTTTCCCAAGAAGAAGGCATCCGAATTCTGGGGGACATACATGCAGGCATATGTGGTAACCACGCAGCTTCCCGAACCCTGGTCGGGAAGGCGTTCCGAGCAGGTTTTTACTGGCCCTCAGCGGCGGCTGACGCAGAAAAGCTAGTCAAATACTGTGAAGGGTGTCAATTTTTCGCCAAACAGATCCGTGTCCCAGCTCACGACCTACAAGCCACACCAGCCTCCTGGCCTTTCTCATGCTGGGGACTGGATATGATTGGGCCGTTCAAGACAGCACCCGGAGGGTTCAAGTACGTCTACGTCATGATCGATAAGTTCTCCAAATGGATAGAGTACAAGCCTTCGGTCACACCCACGGCCCAAAAAGCAGCCGAGCTGCTAAACGACATCATCCATCGATTCGGCCTACCTAATTGCATAATTACCGACCTGGGCTCCACCTTCACCGGCTCAGATTTCTGGGACTTTTGTGAAGAGAGGAGTATAATCGTCAAATACGTCTCCGTTGCTCACCCAAGGGCTAATGGGCAGGTTGAAAGAGCAAATGGCATGATACTCGACGCATTAAAAAAGAGGTTGTATAGAGCCAACAAGAGCCAACAACCAGGATCAGAAGGCTGGTAGATGGTTAAAAAAGTTACCATCCGTCGTTTGGGGGCTTCGAACACAACCAAGCAGAAGCACAGGCACTTCACCTTACTACATGGTGTTCGGCGCCGAAGCAGTCTTGCCGGCTGATATAGCGTTTAGATCGCCAAGGGTGGAGCTGCACAACCAGGAAATGTCCGACCAGGCCAGAGAACTCGAAGTCAACTGCATCGAGGAACGAAGACTGGATTCATGCATCCGAACAGCAAAATACGTTGAAAGCCTACGCCGATACTTCAATAGGAACGTTAAAGAACGGTTCTTCGCCGTTGGGGATCTAGTCTTGAGGCGCATCCAAAACACTGCCGGGTTGCACAAATTATCTTCTCATTGGGAAGGCCCTTATATTGTGAAGCAGGTCACACGACCTACATCGTACAGGCTCACTGACCTAAGCGGGACTGATGTCCCTAACTCATGGCATATCGACCAGCTACGACGTTTTTACGCATAATTTTGCAGAGTTGAACAATATGTACTCGGCCCTGTATTTTTATGGAATATTATGAATAAGGCATCGTCGTTTTTCGCCCAAATTACCCACTGCATTGCAAAGTCGGGATATAAGATCAAGTGCATACATGTTCAATTAACAATTTACAAGAGCGGACATAAAAGTTTCTTGGTCCTATGGAGCGCTGGACTCTCCGGGTTCCCCAAGCAGGTCCAAGTCTTTCACGAGCACAGCAGACGTCTCCCGAGCCCCCTCAATCAGCTCCGACGCCTGAGCCTCCGACGTATTTCGAGGAAAGCCAGCTTCCAGCCTCTTTATGTCT
Source organism: Coix lacryma-jobi var. lacryma-jobi (assembly GCA_009763385.1). Classification (NCBI taxonomy): domain Eukaryota; kingdom Viridiplantae; phylum Streptophyta; class Magnoliopsida; order Poales; family Poaceae; genus Coix; species Coix lacryma-jobi. Next base: position 118,061,237 of record CM019830.1, on the reverse strand, counting down.
ACGCCCGGGTAATGGGCCCGGGTAAGGGCAAGCACATATGCACCAACCTGTTCGCCGGCATCCACCGTGAAATTCTTCACCGCAGGCCACAATCCGGCACACTGGTCGGCCACGTTATCCGGACGGAGAACCCGGCTGCTAGATCCATATACGACATCAATCACTGGCTTGATCCCTCGCAACATGGATTGGCAGCGCCCTTCCCAAGTCTTCTTATCTTGACAAACCAAAGCAATTTGGTTTTGCCAACCTCGGCGTCGCTCTGCAACCAAACAAGTCGTAACATATTACGACCGACCAAGAAAACAAAATATGCAAAGTTGAAAAATTCCAGCAGCTACCTTCGAGTTCCTTCTCCAGCTCATCTGCCCGCGCTTTCTGCTGAATAGCCGCAGCCTCGCCTTCTTGCGCTTTGAGCTCCGCTATGGCAACTTGCGAAGACAGCTCTGTGGCAGACAACGTCTTATTACGCAGTCAAGAGTAAAGAGGGAAAGGCTTTGACAGATCATTACCCTGGTTTTCAAGTCGAAGTTGCGTCAGCTCGGACGCCTGTTTTCCGACAGCCTCGCGCAATCTGGCCTCGACCTGCCGAGCTCTGTCCAGGTCGGCCTGATACTGTGAGCATGACTCTTCAAGCTTCACCTTAGCATCAAGCAAAGGACCGACGGACTCGAAACACTTTCGTCGCTCCTCGGACAGGTCGGATATCCCCTGTAAGTTAACACGAGCATTAGACTCTTCGGACCAAGCTTTAAAACCCTACAAAGCAGTTACCTGGGCATATTTATGGAGCTCGCCAAGCAGCCGGTTAAAATTCTTCATTGGACGGCTGTCGGTGTTCTCTTCGTGGAACACCCACTCACCCGCCCGATGACGCGCCACCCTAACCACTCGATCCGGAGATTTCGAGGGACGCATAACTTCGATGACCTCGTCCTCAGACGTCTCGGGCACCTGGTCCTCGCACACCTCGGGTGCCTCCTCATTCGGTAGGGGGCCTGAAGCAAGCCCCATTGCGTTCAGAGGAGGAGGCGGGGCATCTGGAGGCGCTTGTGTAGTTCCGGCCGACTCCCGACCACTGTTCATATCAGCGTCGGGTGCCTCCGTGGTTGCTTGACCATCAATCGGCCCCCCAGCTCCTGTTTCTTTTTCCAGGAACACCACGGGTTCCGGAACACCGGTCGCCCCGGCAACAGAGTTGCCGCCAATCACCTCAACATCGGTAATAGGGTCGCTATAACAAATGAAAGATAGCATCAGAACTTTTTTGGTGGACCACACACCAACGATAAAGGCGGTAAGGCACTTACAGGTTGCTGACGCGGAGCCCGCCTCTGAGTTCCAGCTTCCTTGGCCTTGGTGAGGATTGTGCGCCCGAGGCTGCCTCCTCAACTCGGACCCGCTTGGGCACGGGTGCTTCCTCCTCGTCGTCGTCTTCCCAGTCGCGAACCGAGCTGGTCGAGTTAGGAACCGCGCCGCCTGGTATCCTCACAGGGCTTTCGGTTGGCGCTGACAACCCAGCGGCCGCTCTCCGCCCGGAGGGCGCGCGTTTTCCCGTAGCCCTCGCAGTCGATGAGGCTTCTTCATCTACAGACCCCTTATTTTTCTTCGCCGCTCCAGTCGACTGCTCGTCTGATTGGGGGCGCCGCAGTGGCCTGGTCGTGCCACCTTTGTCAGGATCCCCAGGCCACTCCTTTGTCGGCACGCCCGAAACATACACAGCAGAGCGGTCCTGCAAACAAACCAAGGCCAGTGTCGCTAAAACATGGTTGGTCAAACACTTCGCATTAACTTCTGAAGGAGACTTACGTCTTTGACGGGATTTACCAAACTAAATGGCTGGGTAATCTTCGCCGGTTTCTTCCACACGCCAAATTGAAGTACCGCGTGAACACGCCTCTCAACTTCATTTTTCCCCAAGTCTTCGGCATGCTCACGGGTCAGATCAGGCTGACCTGCATACTCATAGCCAGGGTGCACTCTATCTTTACACGGTTGCACCCGTCGATATATGAAGTTTGCTGTGATTTGAATCCCATCGACGCTTATCCCTCTCAGCAAATTGAGAATGTCCCGGACTTGCTCCATGTCACCTGATGATGGTTTTTCTGACCAGGTCCAGTTTGACTCAACTAATTTCCCTATGTCACAGCAGACAGGTGGAGTCTGGCATTGGGCTATGTAGAACCACTTCTCTGCCCAGCCACTGACATTGCTCTGAAGAGGTACGTTAATGTATTCTGACGCCATCCCCTCCCGCAACAGAAGATACATACTGCCCGCAATACGGGATCCGCGGTTATTCTTTTTCAATTGGAAGAAATGGCGAAACAAATTGAAGTGTGGCTGAATCCCGAGGTAAGCCTCACATAGGTGGATGAAAACAGAGATTGATAAAATGGAATTTGGTCCAAGATTGCAGAGACCAATTCCCCAGAAATCGAGCAGGCACCGCAAAAACGAATGGCACGGCAAACCAAATCCACGGACAAAATAATCTTCAAAAACAACGAGCTCACCAGCATTGGGTTGGGGATAGCGCTCACCAGTGGGCGCCCTCCATCCCCCGGTGACTTTATCCGGCAGCAGGCCAGCAGCGACGAGGCGGCTGACGCTTTCCTCGGTACTTCTCGACGCCGCCCATTCCTTGTCCAACTGTACCGCCTCCCCCGCCGTGTTTTTCTTTGTCCGGGGCGCCATCTATTCCGTCGATGAAAATGAAGGAGCGGCGGGAAGGTGAGCCCTCTCTAATCTAGGGCTACAGTATTCAGCTCGCCGGAGAAGATGGAAATGTGAATGGCAATGGTTAGGGTTCGACCCGGCGGCGCGTGCTTTTACCGCGTGACCTCTCGGTTTTTTCCGTGTAAATAGGGTTTTTTCTTTTCCCTGTTTCACTTACACGGCCCGCTTCGTCGGCCCAACAGTCAAACCGACCTTTAGCCGCGTTGACTTCACGACCAGCTCCTCCAGTTAAACTGGGGACTGGTCGGCTACTACGCCAGCCTTCTCAGCAAAGCTGGGGACTGGTCAGATGACCAGTTACAGGCACACATGTGGCAGAGCCGCGTTGGCTTCACGACCAGCTCCTCCAGTTAAACTGGGGACTGGTCGGCTACTACGCCAGCCTTCTCAGCAAAGCTGGGGACTGGTCGGATGACCAGTTACAGGCACACACGTGGCAGAGCCGCGTTGGCTTCACGACCAGCTCCTCCAGTTAAACTGGGGACTGGTCGGCTACTACGCCAGCCTTCTCAGCAAAGCTGGGGACTGGTCAGATGACCAGTTACAGGCACACACGTGGCAGAGCCGCGTTGGCTTCACGGCCAGCTCCTCCAGTTAAACTGGGGACTGGTCGGCTACTACGCCAGCCTTCTCAGCAAAGCTGGGGACTGGTCAGATGACCAGTTACAGGCACACACGTGGCAGAGCCGCGTTGGCTTCACGACCAGCTCCTCCAGTTAAACTGGGGACTGGTCGGCTACTACGCCAGCCTTCTCAGCAAAGCTGGGGACTGGTCGGATGACCAGTTACAGGCACACACGTGGCAGAGCCGCGTTGGCTTCATGACCAGCTCCTCCAGTTAAACTGGGGACTGGTCGGCTACTACGCCAGCCTTCTCAGCAAAGCTGGGGACTGGTCGGATGACCAGTTACAGGCACACACGTGGCAGAGCCGCGTTGGCTTCACGACCAGCTCCTCCAGTTAAACTGGGGACTGGTCGGCTACTACGCCAGCCTTCTCAGCAAAGCTGGGGACTGGTCAGATGACCAGTTACAGGCACACGCGTGGCAGAGCCGCGTTGACTTCACGACCAGCTCCTCCAGTTAAACTGGGGACTGGTCGGCTACTACGCCAGCCTTCTCAGCAAAGCTGGGGACTAGTCAGATGACCAGTTACAGGCACACGCGTGGCAGAGCCGCGTTGACTTCACGACCAGCTCCTCCAGTTAAACTGGGGACTGGTCGGCTACTACGCCAGCTTTCTTAGCAAAGCTGGGGACGAGTTAGATGACCAGTTACAGGCATACAAGTAACAAAACCGCGTTGGCTTCCCGACCAGCCTCTCCAGTCAAAACTGAGGACTGGTCAGTGTTTTTATTGGCCATCTCTATAGCACCGGTGGCTGGCCAGATAACTAGTCATTAGCATACATATGGCTGAACATCAGAATTGTTTTATAACCAGTCGCAAAGGTTTATATCACAAGCAAGCCACCTAATACATAGCAGTTTAATATAAGTACGGAGTACATTGAGATTTAAGTACAATAAGACGCAGCCAAACAGATACAGAACCTTGGGTAGACACATGAGCCTCTTCAGTTTGTCCCAAGGAAGGGTTTCAGGCACTACCCCAATGCTAAAGGAACTCCGGGCAAGACCGTTACCCCGGTACCCCTTTTGACAACCTGTGACTACGAAGTTACCTACAAGTGGTAGTCACAAGAATTCTTCTGGGCACTTCGTCTACCTCACAAAAACAAGATACTTGAAGATATAGTCATCTTCAATACAGATCCTATAGCAAGACTATGGAAGAGCATATGGGCACGAGGGTGTACTCTCTTTGCCTGTCTAACAGGGTATTTATAGCCGTTTTCCTCTGGTTTATGGACATGGTCCATGAATAAAAGTAACTGCAGGATTAATAATACAGCCAATGAGCTGTGCTCCATGTGACGACCGATGTCAGAGTTGGATTCGATTCTACAAAGCGTAACGACAAAGCCGGCAGTACTAAAAGGTATTGGAAGGCTGACATCTTGTGTCACGAGTACAACAGGAAAAAGGCAGTCGAATAAAGCATTACACGGCGGACGATTTCGAATTGTGTGGTTATTTCTTCATGGCTTTATGATTTATTTTCTGACCTTGGCATCACATGACAGAGTCATCTATTGTCAAGCTCGGGGACTACCGTGTATACATGGCGCTAGGTCGCGCATGTATATTTTTCGGAACTTGGCATCACATGACAGAGTCATCTGTTGTCAAGTTCGGGGACTAAGTGGACACACTTCACCTGATCGGTGAGTATGCAGGAAAGATGTTGCTATTATATTACCATAAAAGTGGGCACACTTCACCAAACTCCTAGAAGTCGTTCTTTCTTTTTAAAGAGCACATCATATCTTGCGGGTTCATGACATTCTAGATTGCAACCTGGTCGGAGATCAGGAATTCGAGAAAAGTTGTTTCAAGAACACCTCAAGGACTCTTCACCGCTTTAAGATTCAATTTGCTCGGGGACTAGCTGTGGGGATATAGACCCAGGTGTCCTCACAGTAATACTTGGGCTGTTTTATGAAGACCGGCCCAACTAGATGTGAAGGATCATGGCGTCAAGGGCCAGCTGGTCGGGCAGGCGACTCAGTTGGTTGGATGACGGCGTGGAAGTCTTCACCGACAAGGAATCATAGTCGATTAGGAAATACATCGTGACATGGGATTGTAATCGACTAGGTTTCCTTGTTCCATCAAGAGATCCGATCTACTAGAATCTGTAACCCTACTCACCGTGACTATATAAGGTGAGCAGGGACCCCCTCTCAAAAACACGTTCATCAAGATACAGAATAGACAGATCGACACAGGACGTAGGGTATTACGCTAAACTCGGCGGCCCGAACCTGGATAAACTCCCGTGTTCATCTAGTTTCGTCTTTGTGTCACGTCTGGATCGTCGTTCCACACGCCTTCCCCGCTAATCTACCACCTTGGGCATACCCCTAGGTGGGCTATCGACCATATTCCGTCGACACACAGCCCGGGACTAAAGCCTCCCCGCGTATATAGGGCACAGTACCCTCCTCCTTCCTCATATCGACTTCAGACTCCCGTGACGCCGCCTCCCTCGCCGTCTCCGATCGATCTGGTGCCGCGCCGCCGTCGTCCTCGAGCTCGCCTCGCCGTAGTCCTCTCCGCGCCGCTCTTCGCCCTCCGTCGATCTTTGGCGCCCTCGCCGCGTCGTGTGGCCTCGCCGTGGCCCTCGCCGTGCCTCGTCGTGTCCTCGCCGTGCCTCGCTGTGTGTGTAAGCGTGTGCGTGTGTGTGGTCAGTGTGTGCGTGTGTACGTGGTCAGCGTGTGCGTGTGCGTGTTTGCAGAAAAAAACCGGAAGTGGGTGTGTGCACTTGTATATAGAAAAATGATTATAGAAAAATGATTATAAATACATATATATTTATAGAAAAATAATAAATGATATATATAGAAAATGAATGATTATAGAAAAATGATTATAAATACATATATATAGAAAATAAATATATATGTTTCTTAATCTAACAAAATATATGTTTACACATGTAGATAAAAAGAGATTTGTAGCGTTGACCTCACCGCCGTCCGCCGTCATCCTCACCGCAACGTCATCCTCGTCGCCGTCCGTCATCGTCCTCACCGCGACATCATCCTCGCCGTCGTCCATCGTCGTCCTCTCGTCAACGGTGTGTCCTTTGTGATAGATGGAGGAGGAAAAATCACTTAGATGCTTATGGAATAATCACTTAGATATATATATTTTGGTTCACTTAGATATGATATGTAAACATATATTTATATCGGTCGTGTATATGTTTATGGAAAAATCACGTACATATATATATTTTGGTTCAGTTAGATATGATATGTAAACATTTATTTATATCAGTCATGTATATGTTTATGGAATAATCACTTAGATATGTTTATGGAATAATCACTTAGATATGTTTATGGAATCATCACTTTGATATGTTTATGGAATAATCACTTTGATATGTTTTTGGAATAATCACTTTGATATGACTTTTCGTGTATGTCGGTAGAGTTATTTTTACAAATATGGTCTTTATGAATATACGTTATTTTTAATGTTGTCAAAACCTAGACCCTAGACCCTAAACCCTAAACCCTAAACTCTAAACCCTAAACCCTAAACCCTAAACCCTAAACCGTAAACCCGAAACCCTAAACCCTAAACTTTAAACCCTAAACCCTAAACCCCGAACCCTAAACCGAAACCCTAAACCCCGAACCCAAAACCCTAAACCCTAAACCCCGAACCCTAAACCCTAAACCCTGAACCCTAAGCCCTAAACCTAAACCCTAAACCGTAAACCCTAAACCCCGAACCCTAAACCCTAAACCCAATAACCCGAAACCCGAATCACTAATGTATTAAATCCTCGTGTTTATTATCGATCGTGTTACCTTTACAACAAGGTGTTTATTATGCTCCATGTTATTCGCAGAAATGGCCGATCCAGTTGACAACATGGAGGAGGAAATGTACGACTTAATCAACAACGGTGCTAATCAACAATTAGAAGGTGATGACAACAATAATCAAGAAGTAGATGATGGGAGTCAATATTTTGCTGATTATGAAGAAATCATGCAAGAAAATACTGGCGAGGTATACCTACAATCTCTATGTGCACATTTTATTCTAAACAATGTATTTATAATCTACGTTCCTACATACATAGCCCTCCGGATCGACAACGACTACCGGGAAGAGTAGGACCATACGAGGTCCGAAGAAGCCTTTGGATGGCCGGTACATTATCTCGGAATTCGACGAGGTAACGAGCCTAGTACTTGGAGAACATGCACAGAAATTTGTTGGCCACTGTGGGTACCTTGTAAGGGATAAGATCCCGATCAATTCTCGTGAGTGGAAGGAAAAGAAAAGTGCTCCTCATATAAGTTTCGTCTCTGATCGTGATACTGGTTTGGCAAGATGTTCTTGCACATTTCACGCTTGAAACAGATGATAGAAATTTGAAGGAAAGAGTTAGGAGTTGGGCTATGAAGAAAATGGCAACACTATTCCAGGGTTGGGAGAAAAAGTTGTACAACACATTTATCAAGAAGGACCTAACTCTGGATTTCAATACTATGGCCTACGTCAAGTTGAGGCCATTTTAGGATGAGTTTGTAGAATTTAAGAAATCAGAAGAGGGTGAGGCACGGGTCCGAAGGAACCGACAAAATGCCCGACAAAAACAATACCACCATCACTTGGGATCAGGTGGCTACAAGAGTGCCATTCCTAAGTGGGAAAGAATGGAACGAGAGATTCTAGCCAAGGGCATCGAACCAGAATCAATCAACTGGCCTGAGCGCACCAAGTATTGGTTTTTTGGTCACGGAGGAAGCCTGGACCTACAGACAGGAAGGGTAGTGTATGGCACAAAACTCCAAAGAGCAGCCGAAACATTGGCTTATGCTCGAGACATGGCTGATAGTGGCGCGTGGAAGCCGAACAGAGAAAAAGATGAGCTGACATAGGCCCTGGAGAATCCTGAGCATGGTGGGAGAACAAGAGGCTATTGGGAGTTGTTGTGGGAGCATGCCTTCCCAAAAGACAAAGAGACCTATAAAAGCCGCGCAAGAAAGAAGGAGGAGGAGGCAGAGCGGATGCGAAGGATGGAAGAAATGGTTATGCAGTCACAGGCCGCGGCTCGTGAAGCGGTAGAGCGAGAAAAAGCACTTGAAGACAAAATGAGTGAGGAAATCAAAAGGCAAGTGCAGTTAGCAGTAAATTCCATGCAAAGGCAATCTGCATCTGGTCAGTTGAAAAGCAGTTGCGCATCCATGGAGGTGCCAACGATTCAAGGTGACGTAGGGCTGCGCTTCCCCGTGGATGACATCACTGATCCTCTCATGACATGTGAGCTGCACATTCCACAGGGGAATGACACAATAATGGTGGCTGTTGGTGTTGTATCTCCTATTGACCCTACGAAGACACCAAGATGCCATGGGGCATTAGTACCACCTGGTTATGCTAGTGTCTCGGTGGATAGACTAGTGAAAGGGCATAGCAATGTGACTCTTGACATTGAAGGAGGTGATGGTGAGAAGACTTTAGGAGAAGCGGAGAAGGCATTTATATGTTGGCGTAAGTGCTATATCATTATTCCTGGGGCATCACCTCCTCCTCAACAAACTAACCCTAGGTGCGGATGAAACAATTTTTTCACTAGTTATGTATTGGCTTAAATATAATTGTTTACTCATACCATGTTGTTTTCACGGCAGGACCTCTCCCGACCTAAGTCCAATTATCCATTCACCACATAGTCATAGTGCTGCGGGCGATGCAATGAAACACACAGCTGCATCCCCACCGGCTCCATCCCCTCCACGACCGGCTCCATCCCCTCCATGACCAGCTCCATCCCCGCCACGACCAACTCCATCCCCTCCACGACGGGCTCCATCTGCGCCACCGGCTCCATCCCCTCCACCACGGGCTCCATCCCCGCCGCCACCGACCCCATCTCCTCCACCACGGGTTCCATCCCCGCCACCGACTACACCAAAGAAGAGGCCAGCCACACAAATGAAGGAATCGACCCCACCGCCACTGAAGAAGAAAGCCTCTTCAGAAAGAAGACAAGCTATTCCGAAGATGACAAAACTTCCCTATGAGATGACTGATGAGGAAACTAATGCTGCAGCGAAAGCACATTTGGACCAATTCTGGGCGGACACCGAGGCTAAAATTAAAGCGAAGAAAAACCTGGAGAAGCCGTACCTTTTTGTACGTCCTGATATGCTCGGGAAAAAGGTGGATGCTCATCAGAAAAAGGTGCGTGATTCTCATAAGAAATCACCAATATTAGACTATGACCGCACTATCACCAAGCCAGTTGAGGAGGCGAAGCAGAAACAGAAGAGAGCAAACAAGGGTGTCCCACTGCTCGGGGAACAATCAAAACAATCAGTGCCCCCGCTAGTTATTGCGAATGAATATGGTTCTAACTTGAAAGCGCTAGAACAACTTGATGTGGATCCTAAGCATCTTGATGCATTTTTCGCAGAAACTGGTCTAACCTTGTCCCAAATGCTCGGTGAATCAGCCATCGAAAGTGCTCCGCAAATTGATCACTGGAAGAAGAATTATGTATATGGCCAGAGTCTATACAACCCTGCAGCCCTCACAGAACTTGGTACTCAAATGTACTGGGTAAACCAGTGGTACATGGCACCGTGTAGCAAAAAAGCGGATGATTGGATTTGCGTTAGAATTAGAGACCATCATTACTTTCATGGCCATGACATTATACTTATCCAATTCAATGAGTTACACCAGCTATGCCACCTAGATGATCTAGACAAATCTCTCATCAGCTGCTTTTGTTTGTAAGTGATCCTTCATTTTAATAATCTCACTCTAGCATATGTATATGTAAATGTAATTATACTAACACAAGCTAGCGTGTATACATATGCAAAAACATGATGAGAGACCTCGTACGTAGAAATGACAAGGAGGTTGGTTTCATTGATCCATATATCGTATTCTCGGTCCCAAACAAAGATTCCTGCTATGATATATGGAGAAATGAAACAGAGAGGAATCTCCGGAGGTTCTTGATCAACCAAAAGAACAAAAGATATATACTCTTCCTCTACAACTTTAGGTGGGTGTTGTTATCATGTGCATATTTAATTTTACTTACTCAATTCCTATGATATATGTTGACTATATAAGCAAATTAATGCAGCTTTCACTGGATATTGATTGTCATCGATCTCTCCGAAACTCAATTGCTAATCTATGACTCATTGAGAAAACCACTGGGAGATTACCAAGATATCATAGACATTATCCAGGGGTAACTTTCGAGCTCTAAATATTGATTTCTACACTTTAAATCTGCAATAGTTAATTATGATCCATTTATTGTGCAGCGTTTGGGCCTGGTTCGTTCCGAAACACCGTCCGGATTTGAAGGTGACATTTCCTCCTCCTATCCAATTGCAAGTAAGTTGTATTAGCTCCCCGCGTCTTTACCACTGTAGCATGCTTCATCACACACGCGGGATGACGAGAGTAATTTTTTTACATCGTGTACTGGGTTCTACAGCAACCACCAGGGAACAATTTGTGTGGGTACTACGTTTGCGAGTTTCTCTCGGTGTATGCGTAAAGAACTCCTATACAGAGACAGAAAGTATGTAACATGTATACATAATAATCCCGTGTATTTCTTTATTGCTATTAAATAAATCTTATGTATATTAATGCATTTTTCCTTTTTTTGCAAATTGAAGGACTTATGGTTGAAGAACCAGGTGTTGGAAATGGTGCGCCTCAAAGGAATTCAAGAGACAATCGTAGGATTTCTTAATGACCATGTCCTCAAAGCCGGCACCGACTTCTACTATAACCCGGAAGAACCACTGAAACCAAACCAAGACGAACATTTGTATGATATTTAAGTGACGGTCAATATTTGTGTTGTAAATAAAAAGGATGCATGGATAATGCTGTAAATTTTATGTGCATAAATATATTATATATATAATATGTATAACTAGCCCATATATATATATAGTTTCATATTTTATGTGTGTAATTGTAAATTTTATGTGTATATATACGTGCATACATACATTAGCAACGAAGAATACGTATTTGAAACCCTAAAGTAATATATTAGCAGCGAAGAAAACATATTAGAAAACCTAATGTAATTGTAAAACGGGAAACAATAACCAATTGAAAAGAAAAAAAGAAAAGGAAAAGAAAAAAGAAAAAAGAGGACAGCCCCCGAGGGTCTATAGGCCCGACCGGGACTAAAGAGGCCAGCCATCGGGGCCCGGCTCGAGACCTCTTTAGTCCCGGTTGATATTACCAACCGGGGCTAATGGCCCCCCTTTAGCTCCAGGGTGGGGAACCGGAGCTAAAGGTCGGGCCTTTAGTCCCGATTCCTTAGCCCCGGCTCCATGCCTGGGGCTAAAGGCCAATTTGGACCGGGGCTAAAGGCCCATCGTGCAGTAGTGCTTGTAAGGTTTGTTGATCTTACTGTGGCTAATTGATTTGTGTGCTTCCTCTCATGATCGACCATTTTATTTGATATATGCTCCATTAAGTTAGATCTAGGAAGTGTATTGCGCTTTACCAGGTGGTTTGGATTAATAGTCTTTCTATGATTTCTGTCATTGTACATTCAGACCAAGTATGCAGAGAAAAAAGGAGCTCAGATTGACAGCACGTTTGAATGTTTTTGGTGGAGTTTAGCTTTGGTCTCCATGCTTACTCTGGGTGTTTGCATCCCCCTACCCCTCCCCTCGCCCTGAGAATCTGATTTCTTGCTTCTCTGCAGACACTTGGGGGTTTGGGTTGTTTCATGAGCACATACCTCAGAGTAACTGCAGCTGATTTGTGAATACTTTGCTTTTGTGTGATGCAAATTTGCGATTCAGTTGGAATAATTAGACACTACATGTCATTCGATCTTCCTCCCTGTCACATCGTGCAAGCTGTTATTTTGCAGGTATATGTTTCAATCATTATTTTAAACTATGAGTGAACATGGCTCATATTTTCTCGATCTATAAACTATATTTTCGCTTCTTCCTTTTTAGGTCTGGTTTGTTCATTTCTCAAGGACAGAAGCATGACCATAATTAACTTCATTGGATCCACTGGAATTTTTAGTTGGCAATCACTACGAGAAAACCAATCTTTGCCGAGTGCCTTACACTTTGCCGAGTGTTTTTTTCGAGCAATGCCAAATAAAAACACTCGGCAAAAAAAAACAATCGGCAAAGATTTTCTTTGCCAAGTGCCAAAAAAAACACTCGGCAAAGAAATTCTTTGTCGAGTGTTGCCGAGTGTTTTTTTGGCACTCGGTTTTGCCGAGTGTTTTTTTGGCACTCGGCAAAGAATTTCTTTGCCGGGTGTTTTTTTCTGGCACTGGGCAAAGAACTCTTTGCCCAGTGTTTTTTTTCATACTCGGCAAAGCCAATTTTTAAATTACATTTTGAAGAAGTAAATTAATCCAAATGAAAAAAATTTCAACTACAAAGTTGTTTAACTTATCAAGATGAACAATTTTTTGTTTTGGTGATTTCTTCATTTGACAAACTTAAAATAAATTTGTTCACAAATCTTACATATCTCTTCGTTAGTTTACGAAACTACAAGAGTCATATATAATATTTGTGAATAATATTAGAACCATAATGTCGGATGCACAAATGGTCAAACAACCAAAATAACTTTGTAGGTCCTGACAAGTTATGAAAGTTTATAGTTGATAACTTTTTAATTTGAAGTCATCTAGCTATGAAAGGGCCTTTTGTCGTTAGTTTCTTTGCTCAGTGTTCTTTGCCGAGTGTTTTTAAGGCAAAGAATTGATCTCCCGTAGTGAATATCCTCTTTATTTAGGGGTCATATATGGCTGCATATAAATTAAATCCTCACACTTTGATGAATTTCATAAGGACTGAGGTTTTTTTCATTCACCTAAGCAATTTGTCTATTCAAATTCTCACATGACTCTTGATTTTTTTCGGATAACCCGCTGGAATTACATTTCAAAAGTTTAGAGTTCACCACTAAGAATGGGGGTAGGTCTATCCTTAGTGACGGTGCTAGAAGTCTCTTGTCGGTAAATTCTTGTCTATTGGATAATTCCACATGCGCATAGAATATACCATTATAGCACTAAACCCGGGAGTATTCGAAGTTATCGTTATTTCTTTTGTCACAAGGAAAGCAGTGGCCTGGAAAGATAATAATAAGAGAAATCTATGTGATCACCACAACCTAGTACTAACTAGTGGAGGGGTAACATAAAATGATAGGAAGGTAGTGACACAAGTGTACTAGGATAATTGTAGGGATAACTAATAGTGTAACTAGGTGGGAGCACAACGAGAGAGTAAAGGACTCCTATGACGCTAAGTCTACTTCTATGACTTAACTACAAAGATGAAACCCAATAGAACGACGCCTCACGATAAGCAAACTAGGAGACTACAAGTGGACATGGAGCACAAATACTCTTGTCGAAATGTCATGTGCAACATTATACTTTAATCCTGCCTAAGAACACATGATGGACTCTAGAGACCAGATTCAGGACTGTCACCACCTGTTGGCTACCACTATCTATCCGCGCGACAGGCGACAACCAAGGGTAAGATCGTGTATAAGCACCACGCTTACACCATCTCTCACTACTCTAGCTACTTACGATTAACTAGAATACTGTGTTACTGACAATGATAATTTGCAGGCATGTTGTCAGACCAATCAATCTACTATATAACGCTAATTGCAATGAGGTAAATCACAACAATACTATAGTAGGTATAATGTTGCACAGAGTAATAACTAACTAAAGTAGAGAAAGACTAGTAAAATAAGTAAAGTCTTACAAAAGTAAAGAGAAAGATAAAAGTTATACTAGACTCTTCTGAAGACAGCTCTGGAAGACCCGAGTAGAGCTCGCTACTCAACTCTAACTCCAACACTAACTACAACTATAGTGTCTACTCTACTTGCAACTCTTGCACATGGTTGCACACTTGGTGTGTCTAGAATGAGAGGGGATGACATCTATTAATAGGTGGAGGTGGAGTATTGGCTATTCCATCGCCATGTCATCGATCCGTGTGACGTCACCTCTCCTCTGTTGGATTGTAACCACCTCAAGACATGAATCGCCATGAAGGCACCTAGGGGGCCACTTGGAGGTCGGCCAACCTAGGGGGTGGGCCGACCCCTATTGACATGTGGGCCCTCCCTGATGTGTGTAGTTGTTGTTCCCAATTGTCATATGGTGTTGTCACGTTAGATTTCATCTTGATCACTTTGGCCGCTTCCTTGTGGGTGCTTCCTTTGAGTCGAAAAGTACTTTCTGGCCAATCAAAAAATTTGGATCAACCTGCTAGAAGGTAGGCGCCAATGATAAGCTTCTCAAGAATATCAACTCTAGAATGGATAATTTTGCAACTGCTATTAATAATCAACATAGCTTTAATAAGATGATAGAGTCACAAATACCCCAGCTAGCAGTTGCTGTTCCATGAGCCGACAAAGGTAAGATCCCAGTGAAGTCGGAAGATTTAGAAACTGCAAATCTTGTTGACATTTACAATGCAGCTTCTTGCTTCCCCCAATCTGCAAGGGGGGTTTGGAGAGATGACTCCATGCCTATCAATAGAGGAGATCCTGGACGTCCCGTCATCCCCATCGCCATTGGACCACACGAGTTCAAGTAGGCTATCTGTGATTTTGGCAAAAGCGCCAAAATCATGGCAAAGGTAATTTATCAGAAAATACCATTTGAACCATTGTGCTATACAACCATGTCTTTGCAGCTTGCAGACCAGTCACTACTACCCCGAAGGAGTGCTTGAAGATGTACCCGTATGACTTGGAAAATCGTACGTACCTACAGACTTCATCGTAGTAGAAACCAGAAGAGACACGAGGGCACCAATCATCCTGGGCTGACCTTTCTTGGCTAAAGCTAGAGCCAATTTCTATGCAGACAGCGCGAAGATCGTTTTGACCATGAAAGATAGAGTGGAGAAGTTCTCATTCAAGAATCGCAAACTAGAATCTCTAGCTCACCATCAGATGCCATATCTGCTAGAGCCAATACTTCTGCCAAAGAAGAAGAACAATCAGAGGAAGAACAAGGCGACGCGACCACTGGTAGACTCAGTCATGATGATCAGTGCAACATCTGCAGAAGACGACCACCATCACATCTCACCATACCTCATCAAGAAGGAAGATCCTGAAGTCCCGACGATTGAGTGCTCCATCGAACGAGTTAACTACACCAACACATTCTGCGACATAGGATCAGGGGTCAACATAATGTCTAAGGTAACTTATCAATTTATTTATGGTAACAAACCCCTGCATCATACATATAGAGCACTAGAGATGGCAGATCACACAGTCCGACTCCCGAAGGGCATCATGAAGGACGTGATGGTCAATATCCAAAGTCATTATGTGCCGACAAACTTCATGATCTTGGACATGGAGGGAGAAGAGAACACTACACCCATCATCCTCGGAAGACCGTTCATCAACACCACCAACGCAATCATCTATGTGGGATCAGGACAAGTCCACTTCCAATTCTCGGAAGGAAAGGTACGCTACTACATTAAGCTATAACCATGATATGCAGCGGAAGAAGAACTGATCCCGGAGGAGGAGGTCTCAGCGTCAACAATATCAACCAATTAAGGATGAATGGATCAAAGATGACGGAGAAGTCATTAGGAGTAAAATCGCTCCAACCGAAGAGACTCCATCATCTAGCCGAGTTTGAAAAGAGAAGGCTACACCATCGTCAAGCTCACCAAAAAAGGAAACACCACCCAGATCATCGTCTTTAGGATCAGATGAAACTCCACAAAAATGAACAAGACGAGAAGTCCCATTTGAAGGACTCTAAATATCCGAACCTTCACCGAAAGGTAACATCGGTAATTATCCATATTTTCATTTTAATTCTACATTCGCATTTTCCTTTAGCATGTTTAAAATTAATTCCTATATTTAGAAAACAAAATAAATAAATATTTACTTTTTTCTACATTCATAAAAGTTCAAAAAGCCCCTTGTGAATAATTTTGTGGCGTGCAAACTCCGCGGAAATATTTATAATGGTAGCACAAATTTTTTTTTGATTTTCTGTCTTGCATTATAAAACTTAGGAAAACAAAAAAAACATGATTAAGTAGACTTTCTTCTAAAACTTTTCTTAATCACAAGACCCACGACATGGCTGACCGCTAACCCATCGCCATAATATATGCCTCGAGCTTTTGTTATTGTTGGAAAATTTTGCAGAATGCTACAAGAGCTAGTTCACCCAAACATCTACAACTTGTCTAAAGACGTCTCCTCGAACCGCTGCCTTATGGCTACATACGAGTTGACTCTCCGATAATAAAGAAGGACATTCATTGACAAACAAACTCACAAGACAACCGTGTCAACATCCAGCCTGGGGGAGGAGCATACACCAGCTTGGGGGAGTAAGTACTTCAATCGTAAGATTTAAGTTTTATTTTTTGAGTTTGTTTTTAATTTTGCTAAGAAATAAAAAGATGAATAACCTTAAGGACTGGAAATGGCAACCAGAGGGGGGGGGGTGAATGGGAGCCTCAAATTTCATCTCAAGAAATCAACGACCTCTGTCCCAGAAAGTCACCCAAAAGAAAGAATCTCACACGAGTAGTGTTCTCAAGCCAACAGGTGGTTGGATGTTCTCGGTGATGACCGACGAACAAAGCGGAACACTCACCATAGCATAAAACACAACGCAGAGCCAAAACAATCCGAAAACAAAAAATGGCGCTCTCTAACTCAATAGAAACGAGAAAAGAGCCCAAACCTAAATCACCCAAACAACCTGGTGGTTTGATGACATAGAAAAGTTCCTGGGTAGACTAGAAACCCATTGGAACAAACGGATCGAGAAACAAACACTCAGAAGGCTCGGAAGACCATAATCAGCTAGCAGGTCCGGAGGCTCCCCGTCCTGGCTCGGAGTTTCCGCGGTTTGGAGGGTGAGAGAAAACCTACAGACCTCGGAGGTTCCACTCCTCTGAGTGAAGGCTCCACGCGTGCCTAAAACATCCTACGGACCTCAGAGGTTCTGTGTTCTGCGCGGAGGCTCAGTGCATGCCTGTTCAACCTGCAGACCACGGAGGTTCTGTGCCTCTGCTTGGAGGTTCCGCGACCTGAAATCAGCAGCTCGAGCTGAAGAACAAATTGCCAAAACTCAATCAAATCAACTTGGATTGACTTGAAACTTTCCACAGAGGATCACAACAAGGTTGGTGAGCTAACTCTAAGAGATCATGGCTCGAACCCAACTAAAACTTCATCAATCGCAAATCTTGTGCAAAGGGGAAAAGTTTGGCTCCGAAAATGAAATCCGCCTGATCTATGTGCTCGTGAGGAATTAGAAGATTTCCTTTGGTGGAAAGATGACTCTCACTACAAAGCACAAGATGGTTCAAATGGAATCAAAATCCATCCCTTGTTGACACTTCTTAACGCAATCACTAGAAGTAGACTATGAAGCCTAACCCCGGCAACGGCGCCAGAAATGCTTGTTGACACTTCTTAACGCAATCACTAGAAGTAGACTATGGAGCCTAACCCCAGCAACGTCGCTAGAAGTGTCTGGTTGGTAAAACTAATGACTATTGGATAATTCCGCAAGCGCACAAAAATTACCGATGTAGCACTTCACCCGGGAGTATTCCAAGGTATCGTATTTATTTTATGCAAAGGAAGCGATGACTAGAAAGACTAACAAGAAAAGGGATCCTATCTTAGATTAGCTACAACTAATGTAGAGGGTGTTAAACGAAGGATAATAGGAAGGTGATGGTCCAGGATAATCAAATGAGATAATTAAAGGTAACTAGTGCAGTATAGCTAGGTGGGAGGACAACGAGTGAGAAAGGTTCCTGTGAAATTCTTAATCCACTCCCGTGTTCTAATTAATCAAATAGTAGATACTACTATGAAGGACCGAAAATGCTATGGCAAGGCGACCAGAGGGGGGGGTGAATGGGAGCCTAAAATTTCTTTTTCTAAATTACGGCCTATGTCCCAACAGAATCAACCCCAAAAGCTTCGGACTCAAACGTGATGCCTACGACCCTCGGAAAGAGGGTGGATGATCCCTAGGATCAGAGCGAGGCACCACACAAGAGAGCAAAACAAGGCTCGCAAAACTCCGAGTCAAGTTCGTGCCTAAAAGACCACTCCCAAACGTAGATAGAGGGCTACGTTGGGATTCCTCCAAATATCGATGCTAACACGTAGCAAAGATATGTAGAGAGGTTCCTAGGTGAACTCTAGGAGCAAACGACAAGTCCGGAGACAAAGCGGAGAAGCCGGGAGAGCAAACGCACTCAACTGCGACCTACAGGCAATTCCCGGACTGTCCGGTGTGAGCCGGACTGTCCGCCGCTAGGGGGCCGGACTGTCCGCCGGCGAAAAACCCAAAACCGAACTGTTCTGCTACAGCCCTGGACAGATCCCGGACAGTCCGCGGTTTGCACGCCGGACTGTCCGCGGTTCACGTGAACAGTGAACTCCGAGCATCCGGTGCCTGCCCTGTGCAGCGTCCGATGAGGACCCCGGACTGTCCGCGGATCCTAGCGGACTGTCCGCCGGCTACGAAGCCAAAATAGCAAAGCTCCTGCAAAGTCCCTGCTCGGGCCCGGACTGTCCGCGCCCAACAGTGGCGGACTGTCCGCCGGTCACCCGAGGGGAAAAGCGCCGAGGCAAACAGCAACTGAACCGGCTGGAACCCTGACCCGCGGACTGTCCGCGGCTGGAGGGGCGGACAGTCCGCCACCACCCAGAACGCCCAAAAACGCCACGGGACAAAACCAAAATCGATCGGATCTCCACCAAATCGAACGGGGCTGCTACCAAACTTCACCCAAGTGTTCTTCTATGTGTTGGGAAGCTAATCCTAGGATATCATTGCTTCAACCCAACTAAACCATGAGAAATCCAAAGAACACTAGAAAAGGGGAAGAGGGAAGAACAAAAACGATTTCTGCCCGATCTACTTGTTCGTGAGGGTAGAGATGAATTCCTCCGGTGGAAATGTTCTCCTCACATCAAAGAACAAGATGATTCAAACGGAATCGCAAAAGACGCAGCGTAGAGGGAGATCGGAACAGGGGAAAATCGTGGAGAAAAGAACAACGCGAAGAACAAATTCAAAACGCGAATTCAACAACGAATTTGATCCTTGGATTCAGCAAGATGAATTGATTAAGCACTCGGTGTCGGGCTACAAGCCAATGCTAGTAACACAAAGCTTGGATGGCAAAAAGCTCAAGAACAAGAGCCAACTCTCCCTAACCCTAGCCTTCTCTCACAGGAACAAAATGAGAGAGACACCACCAAGAACTCCCAAGGATGGCGGCTGCCCTAGCAGCCCCCCTCATATATATAGGCGCACGTCCGAAGACCAAAACGCCCTTACATTAAGCACTCGTCCCAAATACCCCCCAGGGGTAAAACCGTCCAGACTTGACAGTTTCGATCCGACGGCCACGCCTGCACATCCGGTAGCTTCGCCTCGACGCGACCTCCCTGATGCCGCCACGTGCCGCCACCGTCGACCACCGCGCCTTCCTCGTGGATAGCTTCGCCGCCACGCGTCGACCGTCCTTTCGGACCAACCCCCGGTTTTGAGGCCCAAACCGGGAAACCGTCCACCCCGAGTTTTGAGGCCCAAACTCGGAAACCCACGCACCCAGGTTTTGAGGCCCAAACCTGGAAACCGTCCACCCGAGTTTTGAGGCCCAAACTCAGAAACCGTCGATGGTAGCTTTTTGAGGCTTAGCTACCGAACCCGTACCGTAGATGGGATGTGGTTCGCACACCCCGACCAACGGCACCGATGCCGATGCATGTCCAGCCTCCACGCTGGGCACAACGCCTTCGCCATCCACCTTGACTCGGCCGACGGCACTTGCGCCACACGCAAGCCCGTGTCCGACCTCCCACCAAGTGATACGACGCCGTCGTCCCGACTCGACCGATGCACCGCACATCCCCATGTGCTCCTGCTCGCCGATGCCACGTGCCAGCTACCACAGCTGGTCCTCTGGCCCTCTGGTCCCTCAGTCCAAGCCTCACGTCCGCCCTTCACCGCTCTGGGTACATCGGCATGGCACGTCCGCCGCACGGCACGCCCATCCTTCACCGCTCCCAGTCCGTCAGCACGACACGTCTCTACTTGACCTTCACCTCGCCATAGACCACTGTATCCGAGCTCCACACCTGCACATCAACACAGCCAAGAGACACATGTCGCACACGCACACCAACACAGAAACACCACACAACTCATGCCACCGGTTAGTCATAAACAATAAGCGCATAGCGAGATATGGACTAAACCGGGTAAAAGCCTCAAACCTTCCTTATCAATGTCAATCATTCATCATATATGTTCTCAATCTCCCCCTTGATGAATGCATTGACTAAAAATAAAACACAAAGGAAGGGTTTGTAGGCAAGCCTCATTCAAGTGCCCAAAAGCCAAGCAAAAGCAAACACAAGGCGACTTGATATGAGGAAGGATCATGAAAACTCCAAATAAAAGCTCTCGGTCCCGAAAGAAACGGGAAAAGCGGGCAAAGCCTCCACACAACCGAAGAGTCATGATAAAACAAGAGTTTCATGAAATCCCAAAAGGTACTCGAAAACCAATCTCAAATAAAATTGTCAAACAATCATCACAAAAGAAACCAAGGTACTTATCCACTTGGGTTCACTTGGGGGTAAGGGTCAATATCTCCCCCTTTTTCTCTCTCTTTCTCTTTCTCCCCCTTGATGATTGAATTGACAAAAACTAGGCACAAGAGATGGTTTGAGATACCATAACCGAAAATCTCATTCAAGTGATCAAAAGCCATCGAAGGGCAAAGAACAAAATCACTTGTCATGAGACATAACTTGGTCCCCAAAGACATGGACAACGGCTCAACGCAACAAAGTAAGGGATCAGAGCATTAAGTCAACAATGAGCAAAACTCGATCACATAGAGCAAAAGACTTGGTTCCCAAAGACATGGGCAACGGCTTGACGCAACCAAGTCAAAAATGAGCTAGCCCTCAAGAAAAGGCAGAAAATGGCTCAACACCACTAGCTCAAGGCTCAGTACCAATTGAGGCTGAATCAACGCATAAGAATGCAAAACTGATCACAAACAGCCAAGAATTGGTGAAAACAGCTAGTTCCTCAAGACAGAGGCACATAGGCTCGACGCAACTAGCTGAAGGGTCCATACCAATCGAAAATACCAAGCAAAAACTGCTAGTCCCTCTAGACAGAGGCAAAAACGGCTCAACACGACTAGCAGGCTCGATACCGACTGAGAGAAACCACAAGAGAGGCTCAATACTAAATGGAGCACAAACACTCGGAGCACGCAGAGAAGCAGCAAGACAAAAGCGACTCCCCCTGAAAGCAAGCCTATACACAAAAGCTATGCACAAAGCTCATGACACCAATTGCATTCCATACCAAGAGATGGATACCAATTGAGACACATAAAAGAGCTATACCGAGTGAAGAAGAACATAAAAGAGCTAAACTCCCCCTTGCTCAAAGCTCTCCCCAAAAATGCATGACTCTCCCCTTTGTGCCAACACTCAAGCTCCCCCTTGCAAACAGCTTCTCCCCCTTGACAAAAGGGAACATGCTGAGGGGTTTTAACATTTTTCCCAAAGTTGACACAAACACAAGACAAGTCATCAACCAAAAGCATATGGGGGCTATGAAAAGCACTGAAAGTGACCACAAAGTGTGTCGGAGCTGGGGGTATGTACACTAAGCTAAAAATGCATGATATGAACAATGCAACAGCTTCAAGTGTATAGCAATCAGAATGAAAAGATGCTCAAAAGGGTGCTGCCCTGAAAGTGTAGCAATCAATACAAATGCTAGCAAAGGCTCAAACTGATCAAATGAATACGAAATATGAACAATTAAGCATATGAGCAGTTTTAAGCCATTTGAAAAGGAGTTCACCACTAAAATAGCACTTAGCATGGATAGACAGGAAATCGAGCAAGTGCTAACTCAAGTATAAAAGGTGAACTACCCCTAGCAAAGTTCAATCATCATGCAATAGAATGAAGCATAGACTTGTGTTATTTTTCAAATTTTATCGGAGATTGCAGCGGTACTAACACAAGTTCATATTAAAAGCATGTGATTGAGAGAGGTAAAAAGCATGGTCATTGCCTAACTTTTCAACCGGGCTAAGCCTATGCAAGAAAAGCAATCGGAAGCTTAAAGCACCGGTTTCGGTCTTACACTACACGGCTCAAGTTTAACTCAAATGTGCAATGAGAAACAGTCTCGATACCGTGATGTGCTGACACATGCAATCCCATCTCGATCTTTTCATTTCACTAGACTTGGATCAATTTTTAGGCACAAGGTAAATATGAACAATCCAAGCAAGTGAATGACTCAATGCAAGAGACATAGCAACCTAGCATACAAAAGATAGCACAAGTGATCTCAACACATCCTACCCATGCTAGTTGCCACTCTCAATGGTGAACAAATTTAAAAGTTTCATAGTTGATTAGTCAAGTTCACCATTTGCAAAAATAGCTTAGCTCATAACATGTATCAAGTGATCAAAAAGGAGCCTAAGCTACAAGCATCATCATGACTAAACAGGGCTTACCAAAAAGAGCATAGTGTCATTCTCATTTCTCTAGACATGAAGCTCTAAAATGCAAGATGTACATGATGAAATGCATGCAAAGCTAGCCTATAAGGAAAACCCAAAACAAAAGGCTATCAGAGAAGACCAACTAAGATACAACAAGCAAAATGCTTCCCCAACTAAAAGGGAAACACGCACCAAAGACACAAATAACGAGCCAAGAAATGCTCAAGCGACAGCCAGCAAAATCCACATCGAAAAGACCACACAGCAGAAAGGGGTCGAAGGAGTGTACCAAAAACCGAACTCAGAAGTGTGTCGGAGGTACCTCATGAAGCGCATGACCGCCTGCTGGTGTGATGCCCGAGGGGACGCCTGAATCTGCTGAACTCCGGGGCGCTTGCCTCACCGAAGTCGTCTCCCCCTCGCCTGATGCTGTCGCTCCCACAGGTGCACCTAGTGCTCGCTGGAGAGCTGCTCGAACGGAACCCCAAGTCATGGAAGAAGTGGGATCGGGTCCGTGAGCTGAAATGCTCTCTCCAGGCTCCTATTCTCCTGCACACTCAAAAGCAGAAGAAGGCACAAGGCATTGTCTCGTCTAGTGTGACCTCAAGGTCTCCACGAAAATGGTTAGTCACATAATAAGCATAAGGTGAACTCTCAACAAAAAGAGATCTACCTATGAATGATACTGCAAGGAGATCTGAACTCAACCTAGTCAAGACAACCATGCAACAGGATAGAGCACTATATAGCAAAATGCAGAGTAGAAACATGATCGACTCAAACACAGCCTAAACCTCAATACATGCTATAATGCAAGATAATGATGGCAATAGATCCAAAAGCATGCAACATGATAAAATTATGGAAAGGCTAGTGCTCAAGCTAAACATATCAACAGGGTACATGTAGCTACACAAAACTAGCACCTGAAAAGTGACACCTAATGAACATCATACCTCTACAAGTAAAGCTCATGGAGAGGTATGGTAAAACATGGCATAATGTTCATGAGGATCACAGACTAGCATTAAAAGTGGATTAACCACCAAAGCTGTACACAAGGCTAGCATGACATGATATACAAGATAGCACATGCTAGACTAAAGCAAAACATGATACAAAAGAAAATGTACATGTAAAAGCTATACAAGTGAGCACATGAAAGTCCATCTCATACCACAAGACATAGATCATGGATGTACAAGGTATGAGTGTATATGAAAGCTCACCGAGTAGCAAAAGCCTCTTTGGAGGCAAATCTAAGCGGGGTGTAGAGAACCATCAAATCTTGGTCACCTCTAAAAGACCAAGTTCCATCAGGCGCATGTTCTCCACCCCGCGTCCTCATATCTACACACAAGAGGACACAGTAACCCGAGTCTTGGATCCCGAAGGGTTAGCAAGCATGTACTTGGGAATCCAGGACTTGGTCACAAATCTCAACTTATCATGTGGGTTAGCATGATGCAAATGTTGGTTCAGATGTAATTGCGAAACACCCTTGGAAGCATTCCTCAAAAGGACAACTCGAGGAGAAGAACGAGTCGTACCACGGGAAAAGAGGCAAACATCTTCCAAGGTCTTTGTAGAAGAACCAATAGAAGCATCATGAAAAGCATGACGTGGACCAAGAGAAGAAGCTCTAGAAGCATGTCCACGACCATGACCTATCCCACTAGAAAAGGAGTCATAAATCCCATCAACAAAAATGGGCTTCTTACTAGGAGCACAAGTGTTCATGCCATGAGAAGGGCTATGAACCACCATCTTCCTAGAAGAGCAAGCTTGGCGCAAACGTTTGGCACGCCGATAGCAAAAGCTTTCTTGATGCCCATCTTTCTCACAAAAAGAGCAATGGTACAAAGGCCTATTGGAAGGCACACCATTCTCCGACAAGTGATAAGTCCCTTGGGACTTAGAACAAGAAGCATCAACCACCAACTCGGTGCCAACGCTAGGAGCACACGTGCCATGGGAAAGGCTACGCGGCTTCCTAAAAGCCTTAGCTCGAATTCGCCACTCGTGCTTGACACAGCGAAAACAAAAATCGAGCGAATGTCCCTCCTTCTTGCAAAAGGTGCAATGAAAAACCGGATTGGGAGGACGAGTCCCAAAAATATGAGAAGCACCCTTGTCAAGAGAAGTCCCTTGGACATCACTCGAAGAAACAGCAAGGTTGGGAGTAGCTATGAAAGAGCTATCCGAAACCTTGACACTAGTGCTATCGTCAAAAGACTCACGCGCAACACAAGAACTCAACTTCGGTTGCAAAGATGCAAACTTGGAAATATCAACATCGGAGTTGGAAGAAATGCGTGACTCAAAAGACTTAGCACAGAGACTCTTGCATCTTTTAGCTAAAACCTCATTTTCAAACATGAGGCGATCACAAGTACCACAAGGAGTGTTTTTCAAATTTTCCATCTCCTCCCTAATGCACTCGGCATATGTGGTACGCAAGAGCTCATTTTTTTTTCAAGGTTGGCACTCATATCATTGTGCTCAACCAACTTGGCGCTCATATCATCGCGCAAAACTTTCAAAGCCAAAACTTCCTTTTTCAAATCAATGCAAGATGTGCAAATGAAATCGGTGGAAGAAACATCACCATTCCCATCAAGCAAAGAATCATGAAAAGCATTAGAAGCATGGCAAGCATTTTTATTTAACGAGCACAAGCTACAAGGCCTAGAATTTATCTCATCAATTTTAGCCCTAGCATGCTCAAGTTCATCTACACATGTCCTGTGAATCACACAAAATTCTCTAAGTCTAGCAACAAAAGATTCACAGTTATCACATGGTAAAGAAGCATTTGACTTTAGCAAGGCTATTTCAGTTTTAGCACAATCGAGGTCCTTGCGCAAGTCAATGCAAACTAAACATGGTTTGGAAGCATTGGATTTCAACATTTTATTTTCAGATTTTAAGCTAGCAAGAGAAAAGCGTAGCTCATCAACCTTCCTAACCATGTCACTACTAGAGGTGCAAGGTAAAGATGCACTAGACTTCCAATGTGAAAGACCACATTTCAACCTAGTGATGGAGCATTTCAATTTCTTGATCTTTCTACGCAAGGTATCACAAAGCTCATCATATTTAATATTATCAACATAGCAAGCATCATACCGGTCATGCAAAGTCAAAAGACTATCGACAAGTGTACCTTTCTTGGCCTTGCCAAGTTCACGTAGAAGATCCTCCATTGAAACCTCATCACTATTCAGGAAGTCCAGCAAAGCATCCACCTCACGTTCTGCCTCTAGATCGGCACTCCTCCTTCTCCTAGCAATGTCATCCTCGATCACATGTCCATGATTCGAACCTGAGGACAAAGACACACTAGTAGAGAGAGCTGGTGCCATTTCTAACAGCACGGTTAGTGTTAGCCAAATAAAAAGCTCAACACCTCGACAAACCACGTCGGAAGCCAAACCACTCTAAAAAGGTCGCCTTCGCGGATACGGGACCGGTTACGGTAGAGAGATCCTTAACTGGCTCCGATACCAATTGAAGGACCGAAAATGCTATGGCAAGGCGACCAGAGGGGGGGTGAATGGGAGCCTAAAATTTCTTTTTCTAAATTACGGCCTATGTCCCAATAGAATCAACCCCAAAAGCTTCAGACTCAAACGTGATGCCTACGACCCTCGGAAAGAGGGTGGATGATCCCTAGGATCACAGCGAGGCACCACACAAGAGAGCAAAACAAGGCTCTCAAAACTCCGAGTCAAGTTCGTGCCTAAAAGACCACTCCCAAACGTAGATAGAGGGCTACGTTGGGATTCCTCCAAATACCGATGCTAACACGTAGCAAAGATATGTAGAGAGGTTCCTAGGTGAACTCTAGGAGCAAACGACAAGTCCGGAGACAAAGCGGAAAAGCCGGGAGAGCAAACGCACTCAACTGCGACCTACAGGCAATTCCCGGACTGTCCGGTGTGAGCCGGACTGTCCGCCGCTAGGGGGCCGGACTGTCCGCCGGCGAAAAACCCAAAACCGAACTGTTCTGCTACAGCCGTGGACAGATCCCGGACAGTCCGCGGTTTGCACGCCGGACTGTCCGCGGTTCACGTGAACAGTGAACTCCGAGCGTCCGGTGCCTGCCCTGTGCAGCGTCCGATGAGGACCCCGGACTGTCCGCGGATCCTAGCGGACTGTCCGCCGGCTACGAAGCCAAAATAGCAAAGCTCCTGCAAAGTCCCTGCTCGGGCACGGACTGTCCGCGCCCAACAGTGGCGGACTGTCCGCCGGTCACCCGAGGGGAAAAGCGCCGAGGCAAACAGCAACTGAACCGGCTGGAACCCCGACCCGCGGACTGTCCGCGGCTGGAGGGGCGGACAGTCCGCCACCACCCAGAACGCCCAAAAACGCCACGGGACAAAACCAAAATCGATCGGATCTCCACCAAATCGAACGGGGCTGCTACCAAACTTCACCCAAGTGTTCTTCTATGTGTTGGGAAGCTAATCCTAGGATATCATTGCTTCAACCCAACTAAACCATGAGAAATCCAAAGAACACTAGAAAAGGGGAAGAGGGAAGAACAAAAACGATTTCTGCCCGATCTACTTATTCGTGAGGGTAGAGATGAATTCCTCCGGTGGAAATGTTCTCCTCACATCAAAGAACAAGTTGATTCAAACGGAATCGCAAAAGACGTAGCGTAGAGGGAGATCAGGAGAGGGGAAAATCGTGGAGAAAAGAAGAACGCGAAGAACAAATTGAAAACACGAATTCAACAACGAATTTGATCCTTGGATTCAGCAAGATGAATTGATTAAGCACTCGGTGTCGGGCTACAAGCCAATCCTAGCAACACAAAGCTTGGATTTCAAAAAGCTCAAGAACAAGAGCCAACTCTCCCTAACCCTAGCCTTCTCTCACAGGAACAAAATGAGAGAGACACCACCAAGAACTCCCAAGGATGGCGGCTGCCCTAGCAGCCCCCCTCATATATATAGGCGCACGTCCGAAGACCAAAACGCCCTTACATTAAGCACTCGTCCCAAATACCGCCCAGGGGTAAAACCATCCAGACTTGACAGTTTCGATCCGACGGCCACGCCCGCACGTCCACCGCGCCTTCCTCGTGGATAGCTTCGCCGCCGCGCCAGCCTCTCCACGCCGCCACGCGTCGACCGTCCTTTCGGACCAACCCCCGGTTTTGAGGCCCAAACCGGGAAACCGTCCACCCCGAGTTTTGAGGCCCAAACTCGGAAACCCACGCACCCAGATTTTGAGGCCCAAACCTGGAAACCGTCCACCTGAGTTTTGAGGCCCAAACTCGGAAACCGTCGATGGTAGCTTTTTGAGGCTCAGCTACCGAACCCGTACCGTAGACGGGATGTGGTTGGCACACCCCGACCCCCGGCACCGATGCCGATGCATGTCCAGCCTCCACGCCGGGCACAACGCCTTCGCCATCCACCTTGACTCGGCCGACGGCACTTGCGCCGCACGCAAGCCCGTGTCCGACCTCCCGCCAAGTGATACGACGCCATCATCCCGACTCGGCTGATGCACCGCACATCCCCATGTGCTCCTGCTCGCCGATGCCACGTGCCAGCTACCACAGCTGGTCCTCTGGCCCTCTGGTCCCTCAGTCCAAGCCTCACGTCTGCCCTTCACCACTCTGGGTACATCGGCATGGCACGTCCGCCGCACGGCACGCCCATCCTTCACCGCTCCCAGTCCGTCAGCACGACACGTCTCTACTTGACCTTCACCTCGCCATAGACCACTGTATCCGAGCTCCACACCTGCACATCAACACAGCCAAGAGACACATGTCGCACACGCACACCAACACAGAAACACCACACAACTCACGCCACCGGTTAGTCATAAACAATAAGCGCATAGCGAGATATGGACTAAACCGGGTAAAAGCCTCAAACCTTCCTTATCAATGTCAATCATTCATCATATATGTTCTCATACTAGGATTGATTACCTTCAACTTGGTTGCCAGGGATAAATGAGAGAGTAGTGCGTAGAAGGTTTTTCACCTAACCCACTACTCAAGCGGATATTTGGCTTATGGACGCCTTACCTTTTAAAAACTAGCCTGAGTTCACGTGAGGGGATCTAGATAGCCAGGCAAAATCTGTCACCTTTTGCCCATGCGCCCCTACTGTCCGTGCAAGCCAGCAGCAACCAAAGATAAGTCTTAGCCTAAGCACCACGCTTATGCTAATCCTTATTACTCTAGCTAATATACGATTAACTAAAGCACCGTTTTACGGGCGATGATAAACAACCAAGATGTTTGTGTAAGGATCACAATCTAGTACGTAACTACTACAAGACTAACTAGAGCACTACAATACTATTGCAAGAATAATATTGCACAAAGGATAACACTTTGAAAATGCAGAAGAAGAATATATATATAATAAATAATTCTGGATAGAGAAAGATACAAGAGCAATACCAGACTCCCAGAAGACGACTCCGGAGACCCGAGCTTCGCCCGACTCAACTCTAACTCCCACACTAGACTACACTACAACTAGAAGGCTAACACTTGTATCTCATATGAAGTGAATCCTCTAATGAACCATGTCTTGAGAGGGTGGATGAAGCCTCTATTTATAGGGGAAGGTGGAGTAGGGGCTACTCCGTGCCACGTCATCGATCCGCATGCTCCCCATCTCTCATCCCTTGGATCCACCGTCATTGCAACCGCCATGGATGGATGGCCTTGATTTCTTCACGTGTGAAACATGTGCAAACAACCGACATTGGATGGGGTTCACCCTAGGGTCGGCTGACCCTAGCCAATGATAGGTGGGCCCACCACTTTGCTTCTAGAAGGTGCTGATGTCATCAGGCTGAACAGTGTAGCCAGGGCCCAACAAGGGGGGGTCGACCGACCCCCCTATGACAGGGCTGGCCCACCAACTTGTGTCCCCTGATGTCCCCACATGTCATGGAGCATGGTGTCATATGTTGGTTGCATTTGCTTTCTTGTGTGGGCCCATGGATCCATGTGCTTCTCATCTTTCACCGTTGAATGCAAACACATGTCTGATTTGATGGTGGAAAGTAGCTTGGTGAAGCTTCACATGGATAGTGCCACATCACCATGCCCGAGGAGCTCCCATGGTGGGGTCGGCCGACCCCACCTTGGGTGGGTCCAGGTGTCCATTTCCTTCTTATTCTGTTATACCTAGAAATCAAATACTAAGAGTACAAGTGGAACCTTTTATTGATAAAACATGTCAATGTCACGTCATTCTTCTCTATTTTTGAGCCTATTGACGATATTTTGATATGTATTTTTATGCTATAATTATCGTCAACAAGATCCCCCAAGCTTAACCTTTGCTCGTCCTGAGCAAATAATCAAACTTAGTCTCGGTGGATCAGGAGTTGCTACAATGTTTATATTTCAAGAGTACCATGTATTCAACAAGATATTTCTCTTAAGCATGGAAAATTTAGCTAGGTAAAACTCACCCATGTTACCTTAGTCTTTCGTGGGGCTTATGGCCTTTCCTTTGTCTTGGGGAGTTGAGAGACAGAACAGTTAAACTTGAGTACTACTTTCTCATTCTTTGCAAGTTTCATACCGTAGATTTTTGCAATATTTTCAAAAGAAATCTTAATGTTCCTCATTTGGTTCTCTCATGTCACTCAAAGGGTGTATGATTCCTCACTAAGGCATATGATAAGTGTTGCCTTCTCTAATTCATCTTACTTCTAAAAAGGTTTTTATGGAGCTTAAGGTAGGAATGACAAAGAATAGCATACTTATTAAGCATGTATTGTCAAGTTAAAGCTTGAATCCAAGAAGAGAAGTGTCATACCCCCAGATCAAGATGTGCAAGTGTGTGATATGTGGTGGACTAGAGTGCTTCTCTATTTGATAAGATCTCTCTCCCTAATTTTTTTTATTGAGACATGGCAAGCATTTTTTTGCATGGACTCTCATATGTCCATAAATATTTATTTTGCCTAGCCTTTTGTGTCTCATTTATTGATTCATACTTGGAGAGAGATATACTAAAAACATGAAGCACTCCATTTTTGTGTAATGAACAAATGACATGTTTGTGCGTACTTCCAGTGTAGAAGCAGCAAGGATATA
This sequence comes from Coix lacryma-jobi var. lacryma-jobi, assembly GCA_009763385.1. Taxonomy (NCBI): domain Eukaryota; kingdom Viridiplantae; phylum Streptophyta; class Magnoliopsida; order Poales; family Poaceae; genus Coix; species Coix lacryma-jobi. Next base: position 118,030,144 of record CM019830.1, on the reverse strand, counting down.
TATGTATGGTGTGTGTATGTGATCTTGATCTTAGGAGTATGAAAAACCTCTTAACACGGATTAACAAGACTTAACAAGACTCAACACTAAGCAAGTAGCTTATGTGGAAGGTTTTTCACTACATCATATATAAGGCTGTGCTAGGAACTTATCACCATTGAGGAACAATTAAGGTTTTGATTATTTTAAGAATAAATTTTTCGGTAATCATGCATGCTTAGAATAATATTATAGCAGCTCTTGTCTCACTATATCATGTCTCACAACAACTTATACTTAGTTCTAGCACTTCCTACCCACAAAAGTGTTCAAGTTCATGGCGGTCTTATGTGAGCTAAGTGGTCCATACTTAGAAAATAGCAAGCTGTATACTGGGTACTAAGGAAATATTAACAGAGCAACTGTTCATCATTTCCAAGAAAAGTAGACATGTATGACATATGAGAAAACATAAATAAGCATGGGAAATATTTTTGGCATTTTCTTATTATTTATTTATTTATATTATTAAGATACGATAAAAGAAATAATAAAAATGCTAAGATAGAATACTTACCTTAGTGGGGGAGAGGATCTCCCCCAAGCTTGTCTTTTTGTTATGATTTTTGTTTTTCGCTAGGGTGGATATGGTGGATAGTATGGCGGGTATTGAGGAGGATACTGTGGAGGATATTGCGGAGGCGGGTATGGATGTGAATGCTGTGGTGGATACTGGGGAATATATGGTGGTACGGGAATATTGTGGTGTGCATAAAGGTTGGCCCAGTTTCGGCCACTAGCTTCCTGGAGACTCATGAGCTGCTGCTGGGTTTGGACTACAGTGTTGTGTATGGCTTCATGGCTGGTGCGCAGCATGCCGAATTGGTTATTAAGTAGCTCCATGTCATGATGCTCACTACGGGACCTGGTTTCCTGCGTAGAAGACATAGAAAGTCGGGCACTCTGTACCACAGACCTGCGTTTACTCCCGGGCTACAAAGTGTGCATGGCGTCTCTCTCGTAGTCACTGTCATCATCAGAGTCTTAGCGTTGAGCTGCTTGAGCCTTCCCACGTGTGTATGGTCCTGAAAAACTCTGACGACCTTGGTGTGCTCAAAGTTGCGGTTGCGGATGGAGTTGAGAGTGGCAAGTTCTTGAGCGGTTTGCCATAACCCAGTTCCTGGGTCTTGAATCCTCAGGGGCTGCGCCTCTTCGTCAGGTTGTTGCTGCGAGTCCTCTGTGTCATGCACGGACTGCCCACTGGAGCTGGTGGTTTGAGAGAATCTTGATGATGAGCTCCTGCTAAGAGCTGCACGCATTTTCTTTGCAGCGGACTTGAGTGGGTTCTTCATGCCTGGTAAAATGATGAACACTAAACAAGGAAGAGAGGTTAGTGGTAAGTGATAGCCCTTCTTACCCGCCAATTATCTCTCTTGATTTCGTTGAGTGTTGATCACTAAAACAACGAACAAGAGTGTCGAAATTTTCTGCTGGTGGCTCTGGTGAAGCAACATAGGAAGGAGTGTGTGAATAAAAAGGAGGGAGGAGAGAGTGTTGCAGGTGCAAGACAAGGGGTCGAGCGACCCCGGAGTACTCCCCCATTTGCATGTGCCAAGCTTGAGTTAGTGGGTGCCAATCCTTGCCTAGCATCTTTGCAAAAGAACATGTCTCCTTGGATGCTTGCTCTTCTTTCTTGATGTGAGTGATGGGTGGAAGAAAGAACAAAAGGAGGGAGCAAGACATGACCTTGGCTAGTTGGCATGATGTGCATGGTGTGCTCATGGGGTGCATTGTCCAAATGGTGTTTTGCTTAAGGAGTTAAGCAAATGTCTTAACCAAGGTTGGCAAGGAGTGATAGAATTAAGGGTTGCATGAGTGAAATTAGGAAGAGGGATTACCTACTTCCTCAGCTTACTCATGAATGATTGAGTATGTTCACTCCTCTCATTATTTAAGCAAGAGATGAGAGAGAGATCATTATTCTAGGTCCTAGAATGCAAGTCGACAAGTCTGTTGATTCTTGCATCTCTATCTAGATGAATCATGCCAGAAGGTGAGATTAGGTGGGGCCTACCTTGGGGTCGGCCGACCCCATCATCCCCACTTAAATTGTTCTGAGCAGAGTATACTAGTACTAGAATATGAAAGTGCACAGAAAATGACTGAAAATATTTTGAAAGATTAGCATACTGGCTTTATTTACATGTTCAATTAGAGCAATGTAGATTATCATGCAATTTCTTAATTGTTGTCGTGGATGTAACAAATGTTGCATTGGGAAGCATCTCATGACATGCAAGTTGGTAGGTGACAAGCGCCTGGGTGGGGTCGGCCAACCCCACCATACACCCTGTGAGATGCTGCCCACAATCTAGGTGCACTAAGACATGTGTATGCTTTGGGAAAAGACTAAAAGAAGTTGAGAGGTTGCCATGCTAGGTTCATTTAAATGATCAAAAAGGCTAAGTGAAGTGACATGCTATGTGGTAGGTTATGTAATGAAAGAAGCATATCATGGCATGACATAGATTTAACATAGACAAAAGTTGGCAGGTGATGGTCACCAGGATGGGGTCGGCCGACCCCCCCTTGGGCCCACCTGGTGTCCAAGTTTCAGTGGTGTTAAACTAGATGATTAAGTTAGTTTTATATTTTAACTAATGTCAACAAAAATAGGTAGTGAGAAATAATGAAAAAATGGAGTAAATGAAAGTTAAATTAAGTGTTAGTGTACTTACCTTGATGGAAGAGTGATTTCCTCAGGTTCCTGTAGTAGGTCCTTGCACCGGGGCAGGAATTTTCTTCGGAAGTGTTGCCGGTTGTGTCACCTTTTTCTTCCATATTCGCTTGCTTTTTGCCCGTGGTTTTGGATTGGCCCTCTTCTTTATACTATACATGAGACTGACTACCTCCACGTCCACGACCATGATTGCGGATACATGGGTGTATGCCGAGTCTCTGAGTGATGAGTGATTGTCAACTGAGATAATGCGCATGTTCTTTGGCTTGTATTGTGCAGGTGTCGAGCACGGATACAGTGATCAAAGGCAAGGTGAAGGTCAAGTAGAGACGTGTCGTGCCGATGGACCGAGAGTGGCGAAGGGCGGACGTGAGGCTTGGACTGAGGGACTGGTGGCCCGAGGATCAGCTGTGGTGGCTGACAGCCTGGGAGAGCGACGAGCGAAGACTTGCGGGCACGGTGTTGCTTGGGTCGAGGACCTGGGGACACGTGTCGGTGGACGGGGTGCATGGGCGGTGCATCCCCTCTATGGATTGCTTTGGTGGTTGAGCCACAGAAAAACCACCGAGTGGACGGTTTCCAGGTTTGGGCCTCAAAACCTGGGCACTGATGGTTTCCGAGTTTGGGCCACAAAACTAAGGCTGAGGACGGTTTCCAGGTTTAGGCCTCAAAACCTGGGTGCTGCGGGTTTCTGAGTTTGGGCCACAAAACTCAGGCGATGGACGGCTGGTTTCCCGGTTTGGGCCTCAAAACCGAGGGTTGGTCGTGAAGGCTGGTTTCCCGGTTTGGGCCTCAAAACCAGGGGCGAAGTCTGGGAAAAGGACAAGCGGAGCGTTGGCGGCACGTGGCGGCCATCGGTGAGGTTGCGTCGAGGCAACGCTACCAGTTGTGCGGGCATGGCCGTCGGATTACCAGCATCTTCGAGTTGGTCCAGAATAACCCTAGGGTTTAGCTGGTTTGCTCTGTAATTAGAGAGGGGTAGAGTAGGAATTAGAATTAGGATACGTAGAGGGAGACACCCTCCTCCCATTCTATCTCAGCCATTTGCTCTTTGCCTTCTAGGTTTTCCTGCTCTCCCAATCACCTGCTGTAGCAACTGAGATTCGCAGAGAACCATACCTCTGTGTACTAGAGATTTTGAGGATGTGAGACCGTAATCTCACTATTGTAGCGTGTGGTAGCCACACGGTTGCAGATCGAAGACTTCATTCGTGTTTTGTTCGTGTTCTTCGCGTTCTTCGTTTCTCCGCGATTTTCCCGTCACTCGATCTCCCTCTCTACTGCGTCTTTGCGAAATCCATTTGAATCAACTTGTTCTTTATAGTGAGGAGATCATTTCCACCGAAGGAATTCATCTAACTCCTCATGAACAAGTTGATCGGGTTGATTTCGTTTTCGTGGCGCTTTTTCGTTCATACTCCTCCCCTTTCGATTTCCCGGTGATTGAATCGATTTGAGCGGATGATTTCTTGGGGATAGTATCCTAACTACTTCGTGATCATTCTCTCCAAGTTTGGAAACACGGGATTGTGATTTGATTTAGTTTTGGGAAGAGTTGTGTAAGGGGTGACCGAAATCGCCCTCACTGGGAGGTCGTGGACAGTCCGCCATTCCTCCCGCGGACAGTCCGCGCGTCGGGGACGAGCTGGACCAGTGGCTGTGTTCCTCGGCCGTTTTGCTTTCGAGTGACCGGCGGACAGTCTGCCGTTGGAACTCGCGGACAGTCCGGGAGCGTCCAGGGGACTTGCAGCAACAGTGCTGTTTCGCGGATTTTGCCGACGGACAGTCCGCCATCCCCCCGCGGACAGTCCGCGGTTGAGCCGGACAGTCCGGGACCGTAGTGGCGGACAGTCCAGGAGTCGGCTGCTTGTTGAGTTTTAGTGCGTTTGCTCTCCTGACTTCTTCACTTGGTTTCTGGTCCTCTCGGTTGGCTTCTTAGTTCACGTAGGAACCTCACTAAGTATCCTTGCTACTTGTTAGCATCTGTATTTGGGGATTTCCCGATGTAGCCTTCAATCTACGTTTGAGACTTGGTTTCTAAGGATCGAACTTGTGCCAGTGCTTTTGGCTTTTGGTTTGCTATCACCTTGTGGTGCCTCGCTGCGATCCTAGGGATCATCCACCCTCTTCCAAGGGTCGTGGGTATCACGGTTTCGATCGAAGCTTTTGGGGGTTGACTTGTGGGACAAAGGCCAAAGTTTTGAGAGAAATTTTTGAGCTCCCATTCACCCCCCCTCTAGTCGCCTTGCTATTGCATTCTCAGTCCTTCAATTGGTATCGGAGTGGGTTAAGGATCTTCCACCTTAGCCGGTTCCAGATCCACAAAAGGCAACATGGATCGCGGCGTGGGCAAACCGCCATTTTTCGATGGGACGAACTATGCGTATTGGAAGATACGCATGTCGGTCTATCTACAGAGTTTGGGTGCTTCCATTTGGGATATTTGCAACTCTGCCGATTACGTGGTCTTGGCTGCTCGTGTCTCTTAGCATCAGATCGATGAGCACGATGGCAATAGCCGAGCCCGTAATGCTCTTTTCTCATGCTTGAGCATGAGTGAGTTTGATCGCGTTTCTCACCTTGCTACGGCTTGGGAGATTTGGGCTACCCTCATGCATTTCCATGAGGGAACCACTCAAGTCAAAGCCCGTCTCTACGAGTCGTTCAAGCGAGAGTATGAGAACTTTCGACATATGCCTGGCGAGAGCATAGAAAGTTTATTCGCTCGCTTTCAGGTGATTGTCAACAGGATGGGGGCTAACAAGGAGTTGTTGCCTTTCGACTATCATGAGAGAGCTCTGAAGCTACTCCATACTCTTGATCGATCGGTGCGGGATTCCAAGGTTCAGGCGATCATCGAATCGCCTAACTATGAGACGCTCACATGCGACGAGCTCTTCTGTAAGCTCAAGTCCAGTGAGATCAATGCCATGGCGAGGGCTTCTTATGAAAATCCTTCTGGCCCGTCAATGGCTTTGCTTTCTGGCTCTTCTGCTAAATCCTCTAGAGGATTTGCACTCTCTTCACTCTTTTCACGAGTTGGCTTTGCTCGCCAACCGGTTCTCGCGGTTTCACAACAACCGCATGAACCGTCGCCGCAGAGGAGGACGCTCGGGATGTTTCAAGTGCGGCGACCCCAACCACTTCATCGCCAATTGCCCGAAGAAGAACAAGCAGACCTTCGGCAAGGCGGATCATGGGCACAAGTATGACTCCGGCAAGCGCAAGGAGAAGTATGTCCCCGCGAAGCACAAGCGGAAGGGCGGCTTCAACAAGGAGTACATCAAGACCAAGTACTTGGAGAAGGCCTAGGCTGAGCAGCGTGCATTCTTCGCCATGCTCAGCGACGTCGACGACTCAGCTTCCTCAAGCGACGACGAGTCCGAGAAGAAGAAGAGGATCGAGGACAAGCTCAATGGCCTCTGCTTCTTCGCCGACAACGAGGGCCTCTGCACCATGGCCCTCGGCAAGGAGGTCGACGGCGACGATGACACCTCCTAGGTATATCTCTGACCCCCGATGAGCTTTCTGCTGAGGTCGAGAAACTTACTGCCACTCTCCTTAGTCAAGATAAGCTGCTTAGGCGTGCTGCTAGAGAGCGTACGGAGTTTAGGCAGAAGTGGGAGGACACGGTGAAGGAGGTTGAGTTTGCCAAGTCCACCGTGGTCGTTTCTGAGGAGGTTGAGTGCGAGATGTGCACCACGCACATGACTGACCTTCTCACTTTGAGAGGTAAGTATGTTGCGTTGGTAGGAGAGGTGGATGAGCTGAAGGCTAGATCTTTGCTGTTGTGTGCGTGCAAGTCCTGTGCGGGCTTGCAATCTGAGTTGGCAGAGAAGAATGCCAAGATTGTGTCTCTTGAGAAGGCCATGTCGGATAGCACGTATGTGACTAGGTGCGTTCTTTGTGAGGGTTTGGAGATGGAGATCGCAAACGTGAAGCATGACAAGATGCAAACCGAGGAGGAAAACACATACCTTCAGACCATCTTGTCATGGGTGTCGAGTGGTGAGCCGTAGCTTGGGATGATGATCTCCCAGTTCAAGCGTGCTGCTGGAGGTCCCGGTGTAGGCTTTGCTCAGGGTGTTGATGTTTCATCTTTCGGGAAGATTGGAGAGTCGAGTGGTCTGAACCCGTGTGAGATGCTCAACTCCACCACTACTCCCAAGCTTACCAAGATTCCACCCAGAGAGCATATAAAGCCTACACTAGTAGAGGATGGGCCTTTAGTCCCGGGTCCTAGGGACCTTTAGTCCCGGTTCTGGACCCGGGACTACGGTTCCGGGACTAAAGGTTTGCTACAGTATTCAACCCGGGACTAAAGGTTTGGAATAAAAACGAAAAAATGTTGTGGCTGTGGAGATTCGAACTCAAGACCGCACAGTTAGCCTTCACGTGCGCGCGTTACCAACTGAGCTACACTACACATCTAACAGAATAGGATACTCCTTCTTTTTAAATTGTGTCTGGAAGGACCTTTAGTCTCGGTTGGTGTTACCAACCGGGACTAAAAGGTCCTTTAGTCCCGGTTGGTATTACCAACCGGGACTAAAGAACACTGACCCTTTAGCCCCGGTTGCCTCTCGGTTGCCTCGAGGAAAAGGAACCTTTAGTCCCGGTTGGTGTTACCAACCGGGACTAAAGAACTTTTAGCCCCGGACACAAAAATATTCGAGGCTAATGTCCGAATCTGTCTATCGCCCAAAGGCCATTTCTCTAGTAGTGCTAACACCAAGGATGGTGTATTTGTGGAACCTTCGAGAGCCCCACCCAAGAAACAATCATGGGCTCCAAAACCAAACCACCTCAAGAGCAAACTAGACACCATGCCACCCATCCAAGAGGAGCTTATGCCACAGAAGGGCAAAGTGATCCATACCCACTACCGTGAGTACCAACAACCCCCTTTGAGAGCGGTGAGGTACCATTGTGAGCATTGTGGGAGAGATGGACAATTGAGTGAGTTTTGCTTTCGGCGCAAGAGAGAGGCGCGCTGTGCAAAGGAGATGAACAACACGGACATGTACCATCCTTTCCATGATGTACATGTGCCGAATGTTCAGAGGCGTGCTGCTAGGCCTAGAGGTCCAAAACCTCAAGTTCCTAGGCCTAGGCCGCGAGGAGGTCGTGCCCGGCGTGAGCCTGTAGTTGTAGGCTATGGACCCCGTGACGGTGGCTTTGTAGTTGAGCGTTTTCCACCACCGCGTTTTGAGTATCACGATGGACGCTCCTCCCTTAGCGGACCACGTTTTCCTCAGCATGGTGATCGCTTTCCCCGTAGGCGTGCTAGGAATGGTTTTTCTGCTAACCGTTCTTTTGAGCAGCCGACCCAACACTGAATAACCTTTAACCGAATCTTATCGGCTTCCCGATTCTGAAGTCACGAATTTCTTAATCACCAAAAGACTTGACTTGGCCCAATAACGGTCCATAAGCTATGAAAACTCTACTCCGATGCTTGACCTCCCAATGCGCAAGCCACGGTTCTATAAATATGTTTGTAGACAAGCTATCTCCAGCCAAACAGCTTGACTTGCAAAATCTCCACCTTTCAGCTTCCAGCTCAAGTCAAAGAAAGAATCCTCTGCTTACGTTCCCATCAATGGCAGGCAATGGCGACCACAACAAACATCCCATCAGAGCAGGAAGAAATCGAGCACTAACTCACCAACGCCATAGATAAGAAGCTAGTCTCCTGCCCCCTTGTGATAGCTCTCATTATCTATCCATTTCTGATTCATCGTCCATCTCCTTTTTAGGATGGAGTCTTCTTCCAGCCAAGCTTGGGTTTCCCTTCCAGAAATGGTAGCTCTAACAACTTCTCAACTCTTTCCTTAGACCATTAGACTTGAATCTGATAATCCATTTTAACAGATTCGTTTGGATGCCCTTCGGTACCGTGAGGAAGGGGATAAAGCCTGGAAGGAACTGGAAAATGCATCCACGAAACACGGTATTAAAGAAGCTGAATGGGCAGACCAACGGAAGCAACTCTACAGCATCATTACAAGTTAGCAGAATCTTGGTTCTCCTCCTCTTACTGATTGAGTCTGCTTCTGCCTAATAAATCTTTTCTTCTGTTAGCTCTTTCAGCACAGAATGACCGTTTGAAAACAGTAGCAAACAAAGTTGCCCTCAAGGTGAACGCTCGTGGGGATTCAGCTGAAGCTCGCCTTGATGCTGTGGATGGCCTTATAGATCAGGCCGCCATCCAAGGTGTGCATGTTGGGGTTTCCCTCGGGCTAGCGGCGATGAATTCTTGGTTCAAGGAAAATATCCTTTTCCACCAATCGGCTCCGCAGATGAGCCCCAGGACGACTTCGAAGATGATGATCACGCCGTTGCCCTTTGCTGAAATCATCGGTCTTCAGTCTGTTCTGAACAAATCATTCCAAAAGTAGTTTGTACTAGGACAGATTTGTAATTGAATAAATGAAGCTTGTTCTTCTCTGAGCAATGTTTATTTGCATCTCTTGACTCCAATGATCTTTTCTGATTGCAACATTCCCCCAGAAGAACATTTGCCGAATGTATGACGTCATTTTAGCCGACTGGATCCCATTTTTGATGTGTCATGTCACTCAGCATCTTATTTACTGCACTTCACCTTTCTCTTCCGCCAATAAACCTACCACTTGAAAAACGCTAGGATTACCGGGTCATGAACACTATTGCACTAAAGGCGATATAAATAATATCGGCTATAACTTAAACTTCTTGGAACATTTTTTCTGCTAAAGGCGATGTTCTTTCACATCGGCTGTATATAAGTATCCTTGAATCCGCTCCAGACACAATTTCCACGCATTCGGCTTTTAACAAATAGTGCCGAAGCTTTAGTCCACGAGTGACGCATATATGAAAAAAATTTCTCTATAGCCGAATACCCTTCTCTGGGTTTAACATTTTCGGCTAAAGCTAGCTGCTACTTATCTTTTCCCTCAAAATAAGGGCCAATCCTGCTGTAAGGCTATCGGCCGCCACGTACAACTTGAAACGATCACCAAGTTGAGGAAATGCCTTCATATACTTTTCAATTTCATCAAGACTCTTCGTTGTACGTCACTTCGCGTGAACTCTTGACCTTTCTCTAGCTTTGGCAATGGAGAAGTAGGCAGATCCTTCTCAAAAGTTTACCAACTTCAACCTATACCGGACTCAAATTCGCACATGTTAATCCTGTCCTCGGCTTCATCATCAACACTTTATTCCCTGTCAGCCGACATAGAACTTGGTCCTGATTCCTCTCCATTACCTCAGTTATATTACTTATTTAAAAATTGCTCTGAGAGCCGATTGTCTGAATCGGGTGTCGGTCCTCGCCGAAAACATTCACAGGACCCACTTCCCAAGCTTTTCCAGAGAAACACTCGACACCATCATATTCCCAGTAGATGGGCTCTGTATTAGCAATACTCACCGAATCATCAGCATGGACAATTTCGATGTCATCTCCAATCCACTGGATAAGGAATTGGTGCATAGTTGACGGCACACAACAGTTTGCATGTATCCAATCTCTTCCTAATAGCAAACTGTATGCCCCCTTGCCATCAATGACGAAGAAGGTAGTGATCAAGGTTTTAGTTCCGAATGTCAACTCAACATGGACTGCTCCCCGAGTATCAGAGGAATTACCAGCAAAGTCTCTCAACACCATGTCAGTCTTCAATATGTCTTCACTTGCCATCCCAAGTTTTCTGAAGGTGGTATACGGCATGATGTTTATGGCAGCCCCTCCATCAATGAACATCTTGCTTAGTGGCTTGCCATTAACATACCCCCTCATATATAGTGGCTTCAAGTGCCAATGCTTAGCTGGTTTATCAAATACCGCTTGTTGAACTAAGACGAGGTGAGCCAACAACTCTTGGAATTCATCTTCATCGAAATCCGAATACACCTCGTCTCGGACATCCTGTTCTTCGGGAGCTATGAATTCTGATGGAAGAAAGAAAGCCATGCACGCATCAACCGAACGATCACCTCTATCCGGCCTTTCTTTAGGATGCCAAATTTGTTTCATCTTGGCACCTGCCTGCGCTAACTCTCTGTTCCTTAAGCGTTGTACCCTTCTTTTCTGGCTTCTTCTCAATCCTGGCGGACACCACTGTCCTCTCTGCCAGACATACTCGCAGTACTCTTCTTCTCCAGTGCAAGCCCAACTGTGATTGGCAAATCCTCTTCCCTGCTAATCTTTAGATTTATTTATTTTTAAACACCGATCGTCGTCAGGGACTCGTGCCCCAAGCCTTTCATGGATAGAACGGCGGTTGACTCGAGACTGCCTATACTCAGAGTACTGATCACTGCTCTCAGTGCAGTTGTTCTTAATAGGCAGCTTCAAGCCTTCATTCCAACAACACTGGAAGAACGAGCATTCCTAATGAGACTGTTCTTGCTCCCTCATATCTTCTCGTTCTTCTTGGTATATCTCTTCTTCGTACCTTCGTTGTTTTTCCAGGAACTTCTGCTCCTCATAAACTCTCTGCTTCTGGTACCGTTCCTGTTCCCGACGCCATTTATTCAACAGAATACACGTCATAACCCCGGGTCTGGAAGTTTCACCCGTCTCAGCTCGGCTATTTCAGAATCGAACCCTCTGCTGAAGCTCTTTATTTGTAATCTGCCGATCAGGGTCAACAGTACCAGCTTCCCTCGCTCTATCAGAGGTTAACACTTTCTGTTTGCTCTTACCCCTAGGATAAGCTGCATTGACCATATTAACAGAGAAAGACACAGTGTTCTGTCCAAAAGGGGTATCATCAACCTTCATCTTCCCATCAAACCTCAGATGCCCGTCATGGATAGCTTTCTGGATACGCACTCTGAACACTCGGCAATCGTTTATGGAGTGGGATCTAGTGTTATCGAAACCACGATACTTCTTGTCCTTGACCCCTTCAGGATGCAGCATAGGATGACCGTCCGGCAACTTGATGCGTCCTTCCTTCACCAAATACTCAGATAATTTATCTGACTTGGAAACATCAAAGTCATAAGTACCTTTTTGTTGCCTCAGCCATCGCTGGTTGACTTGAGTCGGCTCTTTAGCCCAAACTATTTTGGTCGCAGCTATTTCATCTTCATTATCGTATTCAGTTGCCTCTTCCAGAAAAGCCTGATACATCTCAGCAGCCACATCACCCTTCTGGAATTGATTATTCCTCTTGAATCCCTGGGCTTCACTGCTCATCGTTGCCAACCTCTGTGATAACTGCCCGAGGTCATCAAATTCCATGCCGAATAGCTTCTCTTTGATACTCGGCAACATGCCAGCTATAGCTTTCCCCGGCAACTGGTCATTCGGCAAATTTAGAGAATAACAAAGATTCTTGGTTTCCCTGAATCGGCACAGATATTCTTGTGGCGTCTCGCCAGGTTTCATCCTTAGGCTCATGAGGTCGACCAACTTCCTCTCACTGGTACCCGTGAAGAAATACGAGTGGAATTTCTGTTCCAGCTCTGCCCGGGTATTGATAGAATTTGCTGGCAGAGAAGCAAACCACGAGAAGGCTGGTCCTGTCAATGACAATGGAAAGTACCGAATCCTCCAAGCTTCATTCGTAGATGCTTCTCCAAGCTGCATCAAATAGCTGCCGATGTGTTCTATAGTACTGGTGTCATCCTGGCCTGAAAACTTGGCAAAATCAGTGGGAGGCTTCACCCTTGGAGGAAGTGCTACCCGATTGTACCATTCCGGGTAAGGGGACTTGTAAGCATATGACTGACTCTTTGGTTTTAGGCTGAATTGATTTTGCATCATATCAGCCATCCTATGCATGATGAGGTCAATATTCGAATCAGGAGCTGCTTGTGCTTGCCCCCCAGGATGTAGTCCTGCCGAACTCTTGTAGCCTGGATTTGGAAGAGCATTAATTGAGCTATAATCGATGAACTCCTGATATCCATCTCCAAACATATTCCTTTGTATCCTGTTTGCTGCAGGAGACACTTTCGAAGCAGATTGCGGGACGTTCCCCGTCGTGCCGAACGTGACCTGGCCATAAGTCTGGGGAGGTTATTGCGTCTCATGAGGAACAATCCCACCTGTGCTTGGGCCTGCTCCACCTCCTTCTGCTATCCTTCGACGTTGAGGTACTGAGAACAACAATGGCCCTTGCATTGGACCAGCGGCTTCTTCAAAACGTTTATCTGCTGCTGGACCGAAAATGATAACCATGACAGCACGAAAAGTATTCAAGAAAGCTACCTGATGACTGGTCATGGCTTCTGATACGGCTTTGTATACTAATTCGGTCATCTTCCGAATAGCTTCCTCTTCATCGTTGTCAGACGGCTCGGATTGGTGATGCGGAATGATCTTTGGAAATTCTTGCTTCTGGAAAACTTTGCCGCTCTTGTTCTTGGAGAAAGACGCCAAGCATTTGCGCTGGAATTCATCACAGGCCTGTTGTACTAAACTTTTCAACTCCGGCGGCAAGTCATCCATGATCACATCCAGAATCTGATCATCGCAGATCTCAGGCATCTTGAAACGAAGTTGTCCCACTGGGCGTGCCAAAAAGTGTGTTGACGCAAAAACGTGACACCTCGCGCCAAGCACACAGCAAGCCGAAAATCTGGCTTCAATCGGGTGCCCAGAGTGTGTTGATTCCGGAGACGTGCCAGTCGGTTTGACCTGAAAACCAACAAGGGATAAAAACGTGAGAATTCCTCAGGAACATGTCGGGTGAGACCAGACAGTTCCATATGTACGGCTTTAAAAGCCAATCACGACGGCACACAGCTATAGAAGCTGTCTGTCAGAGCATGTTTGTAAAATCATTTGGCAATTATGAAAACAGAGTATGTAAAGCATATTAACTGTCAAATACACATGTAAGGAGAGACATGCTCGAACAGATTAGAGATGTTATAAACAGGTAACTTAGCAAAATAGATGTACTCAAATAACACATGCATAGGCCAATCCAACTAATCTGCCGCACGTTTAGTCTTCATAAACCCGTCAGGTATAAACTCAAGCAAAGCTAATCCACCGCATGATACCACTTGCTATGAGTCTACGCCACTTCTTATAATTAGATTAATCCACCGCATGATACAATCTAATTATAACAAGCTAAAAGCATGCATATATTTGAATAGATCTATAAAAGCTCATTACTCGTGTAAGCATAACCAAAATCAGCAAACCAGCCGAATTGGGGTCCATGAAGAAGGAACAAACAAGCAAGCACGGTTAAACTAATCTAAAACCTGCATCTGCCGCACGATACCTAGTTTTATCAGAGCCTAATCGTAAATGTCATGCGTGAACCCACGACATGTAACAATCTGGATTGAACTTTGATCCGGCCACCATGATATTATGATTATCAAAAGCACAAGCAAACTTGTGAAAAACAAGGCCGAACAAAGATCGATCTAGATTGGGCAAAAGAGTGTTACAAGAATTAAATAAATAAAACATGTAACACATGATAACTTGATGAATCTATCAGATCTGACAAATCTAATAGAGCCGATAACTATTTTTACTCATGACTCAGTCCACCGCACGATACAAGGCACAAGCAAAAACTTCCCATCATAAGCTTAAATCCGTCGCACGATACTAAGCTTAACATACGAGACTACTTGCATCATATCTAAATCCACCGCATGATACTAGACATGATAGCAAGGTTGTCGGTACTTACGGAGGTCGACGGATCGATGATTCCTCTCGAAGAACTCGACGACACGACTAAGGAATCGAAGACGGCACGGGGCCGGTTTGTATTGATGTGGTTGTGAACAATTCTACAATGGTCGAGGGCATATATTTATACCCTGGACGAAACACGAGTCCTAGACGATTATGATTTTTCATAAAAAAATATGGAAAGGTACAAATACTATTCTTAATCTCTTCGGCATCCTCCATTGTCACGTGTCTTCTCGTGCAAGCCGGCTTTACTTGCCATATCCATCTTCCGAATGGAGCCACCGCTTTGCAAAATAGCCGACCGCATAGGTATTTACCGAAACTCGGAGGACCAAGTAGCCACCTGATTACTTGCCGAATCCTTTCCTCTCTACTGGCTAGGCCCACTTGTCATCTCCTCGTGCGTGCGAAAACCTGGTGTTAACACACCCCTAGATACAAGAGCAAACTAGCTAACCCTAGGGGTATTCTAGTCCAACTCTATTTTGGCTTCAATCGACGGCCACGCGCCCTCTCATCCTTCGCTTCGCCTCGATGCAAGCTCCAGGATGCCGCCACGTGCCATCACGTTGACCGCTGCGCCTTCTCTCTGCTAGCTTCGCCACAACGCAAGCCTCACGGTGCCGCCACGCGTCGACCCGTTCCGCATTGGAACCTCCGTCGGGTTTTGTTGCCCAAACTGGCAACTACGAGCCCAAGTTTTGAGGCCCAAACCTGGAAACCATCATCCCAGAGTTTTGAGGCCCAAACTCAGAAACCGACCACCCCGAGTTTTGAGGCCCAAACTCAGAAACCATCGAGGGTAGCTTTCTAGGGCTCAACTACCAAACCCGCATCATAGACGGAGTGTGGTCCTCATGCCCCGACCACCGACACCGATGCCGATGCATGTCCAGCCTCCACACCGAGCACAACGCCTTAACCTTCCTCCTTGACATGGCCAATGACACTTGCAACTCAATGCAAGCCCGTGTCTGACCTCCCACCAAGTGCCACGACACCATCGTCTTCCTCTTGACTTGGCCGATGCCATCGCACATCCCCATGTGCTCTTACTTGTCGAAGCCAAGTGCCAGCTGCCATAGCTAGTCCTCCGGTCCTCTAGTCTGTGAGTCCAAGCCTCGCGTCCGCCCTTCACCGCTCCCAGTCCGTCGGCATAGCACACCTCTAGTTGACCGGCCTTTACCTCGCCATCGACCACTGCCTTTGAGCTCCACACCTGCACAACAACATAGCCATGAACACATGTCTCCGCTCACCCCTCCCGGTGAGCCTGTTGACCAATCACTCATCAGTTAGGGTGGAACCACAAGGGCACATATCAACCTTGTGTCCGCAATCTCCCCCTTGATGAGTGCATTGTCAACACACAGTACTAGACCTAATCTAAAAAGAATAAAAGAAGAAGAAAGAGAGAGAGAGCTCACTCAAATGCCCCAAAAGCCAAGTTCAAAAGCTGACGTAGGGCAAATTGAGATAAGCAAAGCTTGGTCCCCAAACACATGGGCAACGGTTCAACGCAACCAAGCAAAGGATTGGAGCAACAACTCTTGAAGAGCAAAACTCGACCTCAGAGAAAAAGATCGGAGCAAAAACTCATCTAAAGAGTAGAAAACTCGATCTCAAGAGTGAAAGACTTGGTTCCCAAAGACATGGGCAATGGATCAACGCAACCAAGTCAAGAACAAGCTAGTTCTCAAGAAGAGGCAGAAAAGGGCTCAACACCACTAGCTGAAAGCTCCATACCAATTAACAAAAATTGATCAAAAACCGCTAGTCCTTCAATACAGAGGCAAAGAGGGTCAACACAACTAGCAAGCTCGATACCAATCAAAATCGAAAAAGCTAAAGAAGCAAACGGAGCACACAAAGAAGCAAAGCAAAGCGACTCCCCCTAGACAAGTGCCAACACCAAGACTCCCCCTTGCAATGTGATGTAGATAAAAGGAATTTCCCCTTGTTTGCAATATGCCACCACAAATTCTCCACAAAAATTTCCCCCTTGAGAAGTTCTCCTCCTTGGGGGCATATGACAAACAAGTATAAGAACAGAAGCAGGAGTATCAGAGCTAGGACACAAGCCTATCAGAGCAAAGCAGCATGTACTCTAAGTTAAAATGCATGAAATGCACAATGCACAAGCTTCAAGTATATAGCAATGAGTGAAAAGATGCTCTAAGGAGTGTTGTCCCGATAACTTAGCAGCAATAAAATGTGCTAGCAAAGGCTCAAACTGATCACAAAATATGAAATATGAACAATTAAGCATCTAGCAGTTTTAAGCCATTCAAAAAAGGGGTTCACCACTAAAATAGCACTAAGCATGAATAGACATGAAGTCAAACAAGTGCTAAGACATGTATGAAAGGTGAACTACCCCTAGCAAAGTTCAATCATCCCGCTATAGAATGAAGCATAGACTCGTGTTGATCAAATTTTTTTGGAGAATTGCAGCGGTTATTAACAGAAGTTCAAGATTAGCATGTGATTGCGAGAGGTTGAAAGCTTGTCATTGCCTAACTTTTCAACCGAGCTAAGCCTATGCAAGAACAACAATAAGAAGCTTAAAGCATTGGTTTCGGTCTTACACTACATGACTCAAGTTTAACTCAAGAGTGCAATGAGAAACAATCTCGATACTGTGATGTGCTGACAAAGCAATCCCATCTCGATCTTTTTAAATTCACTAGTCTTGGTTTAAAATTAAGCAGGATATGAATAAACCAAGCAAGTGAATGACTTAGAGCAAGAGATATAGAAACCTAGCATATATGAAATAGCTCAAGTGACCTCAAGTGAACAAGTTTTAGGTATCATAATCAGTAAGTCAAGTTCACCAATTGCAAAAATAGCTTAGCTAACAACATGTATCAAGTGATCAAAAAGAGCCTAAACTACAAGAATCATCATGTATTATCGGAGCACACTAATTAGAGCATAATTTCACTCTAACAGCTATATACATGAAGCTCAAAAATGCATGATATACATTGCGGATACATGGGTGTATGCCGAGTCTCGAGTGATGAGTGATTGTCAACTGGGATAATGCGCATGATCTTTGGCTTGTGTTGTGCAGGTGTCGAGCACGGATACAGTGATCGAAGGCAAGGTGATGGTCAAGTAGAGACGTGCCGTGCCGATGGACCGAGAGTGGCGAAGGGCGGACGTGAGGCTTGGACTGAGGGACCGGTGGCCTGAGGATCAGCTGTGGTGGCTGACAGCCTGGGACAGTGACGAGCAGAGACTTGCGGGGCACCGTGTTGCTCGGGTTGAGGACCTGGGGACACGTGTCGGTGGATGGGGTGCACGGACGGTGCATCCCCTCTACGGATCAGTTTGGTGGTTGAGCCATAGAAAAACCACCGAGTGGACGGTTTCCAGGTTTGGGCCTCAAAACCTGGGCGCTGATGGTTTCCGAGTTTGCGCCACAAAACTCGGGCTGAGGACGGTTTCCAGGTTTGGGCCTCAAAACCTGGGCGCTACGGGTTTCTGAGTTTGGGCCACAAAACTCAGGCGATGGACGACTAGTTTCCTAGTTTGGGCCTCAAAACCGGGGGTTGGTCGTAAAGGCTGGTTTCCCGGTTTGGGCCTCAAAACAGGGGGTGAAGTCCGGGAAAAGGACAAGCAAAGCGGTGGCGGCACGTGGCGGTAATCGATGAGGTTGCATCGAGGCAACACTACCAGTTGTGCGGGCGTGGCCGTCGGATCACCATCTACCAGGAGTTGG
Organism: Coix lacryma-jobi var. lacryma-jobi; assembly: GCA_009763385.1. Lineage (NCBI taxonomy): Eukaryota > Viridiplantae > Streptophyta > Magnoliopsida > Poales > Poaceae > Coix > Coix lacryma-jobi. The sequence continues at coordinate 118,012,021 of CM019830.1, read as the reverse complement.
TCCAGAATAACCCTAGGGTTTAGCTGGTGCACTCTGTAATTAGTTAGGGGTAGAGTGGGAATTAGAATTAGGATAAGTAGGGGGAGACACCCACCTCCCAAATTATCTCAGTCATTTGCTCTTTGCCTTCTAGGTTTTCCTGCTCTCCCAATCCTGTGTTTTACAAACTGAGATCCACAAAGAAGACAATCATACCTCTGTGTTCGTGAGATTTTGAGGAAGTGAGACTGTAATCTCACTGTTGTAGCGTGTGGTAGCCACACGGTTGCAAATTCGTGGCTATGATTCGCGTTTTGGTGTTGTTCTTCGCGGGTTGCTTTTCTCCACGATTTTCCCGATGATCGATCTCCTTCATCGTTGCGTCTTTTGCGATTCCGTTTGAACTGATTTGTTCTAGGTCGTGAGGCGCATCTTTCCACCAAAGGAATTTGTCTCTAACCTCACGAGCTAGTAGATCGGTCGATTTTCATTTTGGATCGAGTTTTGTCTCCTTTGCCCTGAATTCTTCTGATTCACCAATTTGGAGTTAGGTACGAGCCATGATCTCTTAGGGATAGCTCACTAATTTCCTTGGAACTCCTCATACCAAGTCTAAGCCTTAGAGCTTTTGATTCAGAGGAGATCGGATTGAATCCGCGGAAGAACAGCGCTGTATCGGGGGCATCGGACGCTGATGTCGGGAGCATCGGACGCTGTGTTCATCACATCAGATGCGTCTGATGCCACGTGTCATCTGACAGTGTCTTTCTAAGGAGCATCGGACGCTGACCATCGGCGCGTCCGAGGGTCTTACATTGGACGCTAGAGCTTCACTGTAGCTAGCATCCGATGCCTATGTAGTAAGGTTCCAGACTTGGCCTTTTTACATCAAACGCTTCCATCGCCTAACCATCGGACGCAGCCAGCGTCCGATGCAGGTTCTTCTGCACTGTTCTGTCTGCAATTTGTTCGTCCATTGTCGGTTTTGATTTCCGGCTTTTGCGTTGGGTTTCCAGAGTTGTGTAGTGTCTCGCTGTGCTTCTTGGAAACATCCACCCTACATCTAGGGTCGTGGACATACACAAGCTCTAGGTTTGTTCTTGGGGTTGATTTTCTGGGACAGAGGCAACAAGTTTCTGAAAAGAAATTTGAAGCTCCCATTGACCCCCCCCCCCCTCTGGTCGCTTTCTGGTAGCACCTTCGGTCCTTCAATTGGTATCAGAGCGGGTTAAGGATCTTCCACCTTAGCCGGTTCCAGATCCATAGAAGGCGACATGGATCGCAGCATGGGCAAACCGCCATTTTTTGATGGGACGAACTATGCGTATTGGAAGATACGTATGTCGGCCTATCTTCAGAGTTTGGGTGCTTCCATCTGGGATATTTGCAACTCTGCAGATTACGTGGTCTTGGCTGCTCGTGCTACTCAGCATCAGATCGATGAGCACGATGCCAATAGCCGAGCCCGTAATGCTCTTTTCTCATGCTTGAGCATGACGGAGTTTGATCGTGTTTCTCACCTCGCTACGGCTCGGGAGATTTGGGCTACCCTCATGCATTTCCATGAGAGAACTTTCGACACATTCCTAGCGCGAGCATAGAGAGTTTATTCGCTCGCTTTTAGGTGATTGTCAACAGGATGAGGGCTAACAAGGAGCTGTTGCCTTTCGACGATCATGAGAGAGCTTTGAAGCTTTTGCACTTTCTTGATCGATCGGTGTGGGTCTCAAAGGTTCAGGCGATCATCGAATCACCTAACTATGAGACCCTCACATGCAACGAGCTCTTTAGTAAGCTCAAGTCCAGTGAGATTGACGCCATGGCGAGGGCTTCTTATGAAAATCATTCTGGCCCATCCATGGCTTTGCTTTCTGGCTCTTCTGCTAACCCCTCTGGAGGCTTTGCACTTTCCTCTCTTCTTTCTGTCACAGCGGAGCAGCTGGAGTTCATGGGGGATGACGAGTTGGCTTTGCTCGCCAACCGGTTCTCGCGGTTCCACAACAACCGCATGAACCATCGCCGTGGAGGACGATGCTCGGGTTGTTTCGAGTGCGGCGACCCCAACCACTTCATCTCCAATTGCCCGAAGAAGAACAATCAAATCTTCGGCAAGGCGGATCATCGGCACAAGTACGACTCCGGCAAGCGCAAGGAGAAGTACGTCCCCACGAAGCACAAGCGGAAGGGCGGCTTCAACAAGGAGTACATCAAGACAAAGTACATGGAGAAGGCCCAGGCTGAGCAGCGTGCATTCTTCGCCACGCTCAGCGACGTCGATGACTCGGATGACGACTCCGCTTCCTCAAGCGACGACGAGTTCGAGAAGAAGAAGAGGATTGAGGACAAGCTGAACGGCCTCTGCTTCTTCGCTTACAATGAGGGCTTCTACACCATGGCCCTCGGCAAGGAGGTCGATGGCGAGCTGGAGGAGATCCCTTGGAACGACGACGACGACGACGACACCTCCCAGGTATCTCAGACCCCCGATGAGCTTTCTGCTGAGGTCAAGAAACTTACTGCCGCCCTTCTTAGTCAAGATAAGTTGCTTAGGCGTGCTGCTAGAGAGCGGAAGGAGTTTAGGCAGAAGTGGGAGGATATGGTGAAGGAACTTGAATCTATCAAGTCCACCATTGTGGTCACCGAGGAGGAGGAGTGTGAGATGTGCTCCACACACATGACTGACCTTCTCACTTTGAGAAGTAAGTATGCTGTGTTGATAGGAGAGGTGGATGAGCTTAAGGCTAGATCCTCGTTGTTGGTGAAGGACCGAAAGTGCTAACAGAAAGCGACCAGAGGGGGGTGAATGGGAGCTTCAAATTTTCCTCTCGGAAACTTGTTGCCACTGACCCGAGAATCAACCCCAAGAGCAAACCTAGAGCTTGCAAGTGTCCATGATCCTAGATGTAGGGTGGATGCTCCCGAGAAGCACAGCGGGACACTACACAACCTTAGAAACCCAACGCAAAAGACGGAAACCAAATCCGTCGACGATCGAACGAACCGCGAATGAAACAGCGTGAAACAGCACTGACCGGACTCACCCTGCGTCCGGTCAACACCCACCGGACGCGTCCGGTCGAGCAAAAACGGATTTGGGACCTTACTGTTTCTGACCGGACTCACTAGCTAGGAGCGTCCAGTCAGCAACTCAGCGTCCGGTCGAATCAAAACAAAACCGATGAACAGTGGCAGAGGCGAGTCCGGTCGTCTGGGAACTGATGCGTCCGGTCAACACTTCTCGGAACTGAGCGGCGACTCACTCATCGATTGGACGCACTGGTCAGCGTCCGTTCGTTGAACACCCAGCGTCCGGTCATCCCAACTCAGCACCGTTTGTCCACCGATTCGACTCAATCTCACCCAAAACGAATCCTCTAGGGATCAAACTTGGTGAGAAGAGTCACAAGGAGGATAGTGAGCTACTCCTAGGAGATCATGGCTCGAACCTATCTCCAAATCGATGAATCGAAGAAATTTGGGGGAAGGGAGAAACACTTGACCCGAAAGGAAAATCACTCGATCTACTAGCTCGTGAGGTTAGAGGTGAATCCCTTCGGTGAAAAGAAGTGCCTCACGATCTAGTACATCTCTGTTCAAACGGAATCACAAACGATGCAACGAACAGAGAAATCGAACGACGGGAAAAACATGGAGAAAAGGAATCCGCGAAGAACACGAACAAAACGCGAATCTCAACCACGAATTTGCAACCATGTGGCTACCACATGCTACAATAGTGAGATTACGGTCTCACTTCCTCAAAATCTCACGGGCACAGAGGTATTGTTCTCTTCTCTATGGATCTCAGTTCGCTACAGCAGGGATGTGGGAGAGCAGGAAACCCTAGAAGCAAAAGAGCAAATGACTGAGATAGAATGGGAGGAGGGTGTCTCCCTCTACTTATCCTAAATCTAATTCCTACTCTACCCCTCTCTAATTACAGAGCGAACCAGCTAAACCTTAGGGTTATTCTGGACCAACTCAAGGTAGGTGGTGATCCGACGGCCACGCCAGCACAACTGGTAGCGTTGACTCGACGCAACCTCACCGATCGCCGCCACGTGCCGCCACCGCTCTGCTTGCCCTTTTCCCGGACGTCGCACCCCCAGTTTTGTGGCCCAAACCGGGAAACCAGCCTTCACAGCCAACCCCCGGTTTTGAGGCCCAAATCGGGAAACCAGCCTCCAAGTCTATCCCCTGGTTTTGAGGCCGAAACCAGGAAACCCGCCAGCGCCCAGGTTTTGAGGCCCAAACCTGGAAACCGTCCTCAGCCCAAGTTTTGTGGCCCAAACTCGAAAACCCGCAGCACGCCCAGGTTTTGTGGCCCAAACCTGGAAACCGTCCACCCGATGGTTTTTCTCTGGCTCTACCACCAAACCGAAGCTGTAGAAGGGATGCACCGCACGTGCACCCCGTCCACCGACACGTGTCCCTAGGTCCTCGACCCAGGCAACACCGTGCCCGCAAGTCTTCGCTCGTCGCTGTCCCAGGCTGCTAGCCACCACAGCTGATCCTCGGGCCACCGGTCCCTCAGTCCAAGCCTCACGTCCGCCCTTCGCCACTCTCGGTCCATCGGCACGGCACGTCTCTACTTGACCTTCACCTTGCCTCTGATCACTGTATCCGTGCTCGACACCTGCACAACACAAGCCAAAGAACCTGCGATCAAACCCATTGACAATCACTGATCACTCGAGACTCGGCATACACCCATGTATCCGCAATCTCTCCCTTGATGAGTGCATTGTCAACTACACACACAAATCATAATGGAAACAGAATGAAGGAAGAAAGGAGAGGAGAGAACTCGACCAAATGACCCAAAAGCATAGCAAAGCCGAAGAAGGTCAAGTGGAAAGAGCAAGACAACTTGGTCCCCAAAGACATGGGCAACGGCTCGACGCAACCAAGCAAAGAAAAGCTAGCCCTCAAGAAGAGGTAGAATAGGCTCAACACCGCTAGCAGATACCAATTGAAAAATCAAAGCAAAATGCTAGTCCCTCAAGACAGAGGCACAGAGGCTCAACACAACTAGCAGAAAGCTCGACATCAACTGAAAAGCTCGATACCAACTAAAGCAAAGATGCGACTGCTAGTCCCTCAAGATAGAGGCAAAGGCTCAACACGACTAGCAAGGCACTCCGAACCAATTGAAAATTTCAAAAATTCATTACGAGCAAACTCCCCCTTGCATGGTGCACACAACTGATTCCTCTCCCCTTAGTTGAACATGGGAGGCATGATTTGTCCAAATTCTCCCCCTTAGCTGAAAATGCACCATCAAGTGAAAAATGCAACAATAATTCTCAAGCAAGGTCTCCCCCTGGCAAAATGCACCATCAAAAGTGCCAACAAGAGAAGTTCTCCCCCTTCCAAAATGCATATGAGTCATAGTGCAAGTTAGCAGCTCCAGGAATATAGTCAATAAAATGCAAAGATGCTCTAAACAGTATAGCGCCAACGACTCACTGGAAAGCATACAAGCTAGCAAAGGCTCAAACTGATCACCAAATATGAATTATGAACATATGAGCAAAGTGAGCAGTTTTTAGCCAAAAAGGTATTCACCATCAAAATAGCACAAAAATGTATAGACAGGAAATCAGTCAAGTGCTAAACATGTATACAAGGTGAACTACCCCTAGCACAGTTCAATCATCATGCCATAGAGTGAAACATAGTCTTGTGTATCCAAATTTTATCGGAGATGCAGCGGTTAAGATTACACAAGTTAAAATTCAGCATGTGATTGCGAGAGGTTAAAAGCTTGTCATTGCCTAACTTTTCAACTGTGTGAAGCCTATGCCGAAGCAATCAGAAGCTTAAAGCAACAGTTTCGGTCATACACTACACAGCTCAAGTTTAACTCCAAGTGCAATGAGAAACAGTCTCAAAACCGTGATGTGTTGGCAAGCAATCCCATCTCGATCTTTTCAATTCACTTAAAACTTGGTTCAGATTTTATTGACAGAATATGAACAGACCAAGCAAGTGACAGACTCAGAACTAGAGACATAGCAACCTAGCATATATGAAAAGCACGAGTGAATTCAACACATCCTACACATGCTAGTTGCATATCTCAATGGTGAACATTTTCAAGTTTTATGTTTGTTAAGCAGATTCACCATTCAAAAATAGCTCAGCTCATAACATGTATTGGTGATCAGAAAAAACATAAGCTACTAGCATTAGCACATAGCATCAGAGCACACTAAACAGAGCATAACTACATTTTAAAGATTATATACATGATGCTCAGAATGTAAAAGCGTATGCTGAAATGCAAAAAGAAAAACAAAGCAAACGAGAAAATAGTCACTCTATGATACAAGATCCAAAATGTTTCCCCCATCTAAAAGGGGAAACACACACCAAGCTCACCCCTCAACCGATTAAAGGTTGATTCGTCCAAAGGCTTGGTGAAAATATCAGCTAACTGATGATGAGTATCGACATGGCGAAGGTCGATATCACCATTCTCATAGTGGTCTCGCAAAAAGTGAAAACGCACATCAATGTGTTTAGTCTTCGAGTGAAGCACGGGGTTCTTAGCAACGCTAATCGCACTCGTGCTGTCACAAAGTAAAGGAACACTGCGGATACATGGGTGTATGCCGAGTCTCTGAGTGATGAGTGATTGTCAACGGGTTTGATGCGCATGTTCTTTGGCTCGTGTTGTGCAGGTGTCGAGCACGGAGACAGTGATCGAGGGCAAGGTGAAGGTCAAGTTGAGACGTGCCGTGCCGACGGACTGGGAGCGATGAAGGATGGGCGTGCCGTGCGGCGGACGTGCCATGCCGATGTATCGAGCAGTGAAGGGCGGACGTGAGGCTTGGACTGAGGGACCGGAGTGCCTGAGGATCAGCTGTGGTGGCTGGCAGGCTGGGACAGCGACGAGCGGAGACTTGCGGGGCACGGTGTTGCTCGGGTCGAGGACCTGGGGACACGTGTCGGTGGACGGGGTGCACGGGCGGTGCATCCCCTCTACAGCTCCGGTTTGTTGGTTGAGCCAGAGAAAAACCAATGGGTGGACGGTTTCCGAGTTTGGGCCTCAAAACTCGGGCGCTGCGGGTTTCTGAGTTTGGGCCACAAAACTCAGGCTGGTGGGCTGGTTTCCCGGTTTGGGCCTCAAAACCGGGGGTTGCTGGAAAAGGCTGGTTTCCCGGTTTGGGCCACAAAACCGGGGGTGCAGAGCGAGGGCGGCACGTGGCGGCGATCCAGAGGTTGCGTCGAGGCAACGCTTCGGTTTGAGCGGGCGTGGCCGTCGGATCTACCTACCACCGCGGGTTGGACCAGAATAGCCTTAGGGTTTAGCTGGTTCGCTCTGTAATTAGTTTAGAGAGGGGTAGAGTAGGAAATAGGCTTAGTCTAGGTTAGTATAAGTAGTCCAGGGGAGACACCCTCCTCCCTATCTCAGTTTTAGCTATCTCAGTTAGTGCTTTCATTTGCTAGGGTTTCCTGCTCTCCCATCCCCTGCTTCAGCTAGTTGAGATCCGCAGAGAGACTCCACTCTGTGTACTGTTGATTTGAGGAAGTGAGGCCGTATCCTCACCTTGGAGCACAGATCGATGGCTTGATTTGCGTCTTTGCATCGAATTCGTGGCTGTGATTTCCGTTGTGTTCGTGTTCTTCGCGGAATCCTTTTTCCCACGATTTTCCCGTCGCTTGATCTCTTTGCTCGGTTCATCTTTTGCGAATCCCTTTGAACCAAGTTGTTCTAGATCGTGAGGCACTTCTTTCCATCGAAGGAATCATCCTCTAACCTCACGGTCTAGGAGATCGATCGATTTTTCGTTTCGGGTCAAGTTTTCTCTCTTCCCCCGAAATTCTTCGATTCACCGATTTGGAGATAGGTTCGAGCCATGATCTCTTAGAGATAGCTCACTATACTCCTTGTGACTTATCTCACCAAGTTTGATCCCTAGAGGAATTGTTTTAGGTGAGATTGAGACAAATCGGTTGACAAACAGGACTGCTGTGCTCTGACCGGACGCTGGCATCGGGCCGACCGGACGCTGACCAAGTGCGTCCGGTCGTTGAATGCTCAGCGAGTCTCCCTGCAGCTCGACCGGACGCTCTGATTGTTGAGTGACCGGACTCACCGGTACTACTGTTCCCGTGTTTTGTCTCTGTGTGATCGGACGCAGGAGAACCGACCGGACGCTCCCCTGGCCAGAGTCCGGTCAGTTCCAGAGAGCTCCCAGATCAGGTTTTGAGCGACCGGACGCGTCCGGTCCCTGCTGACCGGACGCAGGCCAGAGTCCGGTCGATCCAGTTTCGCGCATTTTCGTTCGCGGTTCGTTCGTTCTTGATCGGATTCGAGTTCCGTCTTTTGCGTTGGCTTTCTAGGGTTGTCTAGTGTCCCGCTGTGCTTCTAGGAAGCATCCACCCTACATCTAGGGTCGTGGACATTAGCAAGCTCCAGGGTTCGCTCTTGGGGTTGATTTTGGGACAGTGGCATCTAGTTTCCGAAAGGAAATTTTGAAGCTCCCATTCACCCCCCCCCCCCTCTGGTCGCTTTCGGTTAGCTTCTCGGTCCTTCAAGCACGAGAAAAGCTCAGACCAAAATCACGCAAAGTGGCCATCATCCAAAGCAACTGGGAACAGCAGCTAGCCGCAGCAACATACTCAGCCTCCATGGTAGACTGGGCGACACTAGACTGCTTGCGAGAAGACCAAGATACAAGAGAAGAACCAATAAATTGGCAAGTCCTAGAAGTGGACTTGCGCTCAATGCGACAACCAGCAAAATCGGCATCGGAATAACCGCAAAGGGAGAGGGTGGAGGAAGCTGAATACCAAATCCCGAACTCAGGTGTAAAACGAAGGTACCTAAAAAAGCGCTTCACCGCCTGACAGTGAGAAGTGCGTGGAGACGCCTGAAAGCGGGCGCATAGACACACCGCGAACTAGATGTCCGGTCGTGTCGCCATCAGGTAGAGCAGCGACCCGATCATGCTTCGGTACTCCTTCTGGAACACAGCTTCTCCATCATTGTCCGCATCCAGAGCCATTGTGGTCGACATGGGTGTTGGAAGAGGCTTGGCCTCACCCATATCGAACCTCTTCAGCAAGTCCTTGGTATACTTGCCCTGGTGCACAAACGTCCCTTCTCGGGATTGCTTAATTTGCAATCCGAGAAAGAAAGTCAGCTCGCCCATCATACTCATCTCGAACTCCCTGCTCATAGTATCTGCAAACTTGGCAGCCAAAGCGTGAGAAGAATCACCGAAAATGATATCATCCACGTAAATCTGGACCAGGAGAGTGTCTTTGCCTTGCTTGAGGAGAAAGAGCGTTTTATCCACACATCCCATTTTAAAACCCTTAGCAAGCAAAAAAGTTTTCAACCTATCATACCAGGCTCTAGGGGCTTGTTTCAAACCATATAAAGCTTTGTGGAGTTTGAAAACATGGTTTGGAAACTTGGGATTTTCAAAACCGGGGGGTTGCTCAACATAAACCTCTTCTTCTATGTAGCCGTTTAAGAAGGTACTCTTGACATCCATTTGAAAAAGTTTGAAACCTTTGGATGCTGCAAATGCCAAGAGTATCCTAATAGCCTCCAAACGAGCTACAGGAGCAAAAGTCTCCTCATAGTGTATCCCCTCCTTCTGACTATAGCCCTTCGCTACAAGCCTGGCCTTGTTTCTAACAACGTGGCCATCCTCTACTTGCTTGTTTTTGAAAACCCATTTTGTCCCAATAGGCTTACAGTCTGGAGGAGGTGGAACTAAAACCCAAACCCGATTTTGCTCAAAGTTCTCCAACTCCTCATGCATGGCATTGACCCAATCCGGATCCGTCAAAGCGTGTCCAACATCTCGGGGCTCAAAATCAGCAACAAAAGCAGAATGAGCAAAGTGAGAGATCTGAGTCCTGGACCGAGTGACACGTTCGTCAATGTTGCCGATCATCTGCTAAGGGGGGTGTTGGCGCTGGATGTGTCGTGGCGCCTCCCGTGCAGAAGTGATCTCCCCCTCAACAGCAGCTGGTGCCTCCCCGGGTACAAAAGGTACCGCTCGGGGTGGCGGATCCCACGCCCCCAGGAAGAAGAAGTATCAGGAACGTGAGTCATAGTAGAAGCCGCTCCTTGCGGCACAGCAGGTGGAGGAGGTGCTGGATCATCCATACCTTCAGCACCCTCATCCTCGTCATCAAAAAGAAGCTCACCAACCTCATGATCACCTGCACGCTCAAAACGAGAAGAAGGAAAAACCATGGTCTCGTCGAAGGTGACATCGGATGTCTCCATGACTCGGTTAGTATCGAGGTTAAGTACACGATAAGCTCTATTGTGAGTGCCATAACCCAAAAATACACCGTCAGAAGAACGAGACTCAAATTTGTCCAAGTTGCCCTTTTTGAGTATAAAACAATGGCAACCAAAAACTCGAAAGTAACTCACCTTGGGCAGTTTTCCAAAACGCAACTCATAAGAAGTCTTTTTCAAGAAAGCTCGGAGAAAAATGCGATTGGAAATGTAGCATGCAGTGCTCATAGCTTCGGCCCAATACCGCCTAGGAGTCCTATGCTCATCGAGCATCGTCCTGGCCATCTCTACAAGGGTCCGATTCTTCCTTTCTACAACACCATTCTGAGGCGGTGTGTAGGGGGAAGAAAACTGATGCTTTAAACCCAAAGAGTTACAAAACTTCTCAAAATCCGAATTCTTGAATTCGGAACCATTATTACTCCTAATAGCTCGCATCGAGTTCAAAGGGAACTCGTTCTGAAGACGCAAAATCAGATTGCGAGCAAAGGAGAAAGTCTCGGTCTTCTCAGCTAAAAAGAAGACCCACGAATATCTCGAGAAATCGTCAACAACAACAAGCACATACCACTTCCCCCCAACCGAGCTCACCCGAGCCGGACCAACAAGGTCCATGTGCAAAAGCTCTCCAAGGCGCTTGGTCATGACCTGAGTCACTGGATGGTGGGGAGCGGCAACCATCTTCCCATGTCTACAAGAATGGCAAACAAGATCCTTCTCCATGGATAACTTGGGCAATCCTCGGATTAGGCCAAGTGAACTAAGCCTTGCAAGCAAGTCGAAGCTCAAATGTCCAAGTCTCCTATGCCACTTCCAAAGATCAGAGGAGGAATGTCCAGCCACAAGACAACGAGAAATGCCAAACGATTCCGAGAAATCCGCACGAAAGACTTTACCAAAGGGCGAAATCATACAAACAAGATTGCCCTGAGGGTCCAAAATGCGACTGAGATTCGGCTTAAAACGAATCTCATAGTCATCATCGAAAAGTTGCGAAACAGAAAGAAGGTTAAAATGCAACTTAGAGACAAGAGCAACATCGCGCAACACAAAGTGCTCATTAACTCGCACAGACCCACGAGACAGCACCATACCTTTGCTGTTGTCGCCGAAGGTGATAAACTCCTTTCCGGCGACCGGACTAAGACTGGAGAACCACTTGGCGTTTCCGGTCATGTGCCTCGAGCAACCGGAATCCACCAACCAAATGTTCTCCAATCGTTTTACCTACATCAATAAAAAGACATAGGGTGAGCATACGGTCCAACACTGGGGTTAGTGAAGTAGGGAGAATACCAGTGTTGGGTCGGCTGCTCAAAAGAACGGTTAGCAGAAAAACCATTCCTAGCACGCCTACGAGAAGAGAGATCACCACATTGAGGAAAACATGGTCCACTAAGGAAGGAGCATCCATCGCGATACTCAAAACGCGGTGGTGGAAAACGCTCAACTGCAAATCCACCGCCACGGGGTCCATAACCTACAACTGCAGGCTCCCGCCGGGCACGACCTCTCCGCTGCCTAGGCCTAGGAACTTGAGGTTCTGGACCTCTAGACCTACCAGCTCTCCTCGGAGCTCTCCTCTGAACATTCGGCACAAGTACATCATGGAAAGGGTGGTACATGTCTTGGTTGTTCATCTCCTTTGCACGGCGCGCCTCTCTCTTGCGCCGAAAGCAAAACTCGCTCAAGTGTCCATCTCGTCCACAGTGCTCACAATGGTACCTCACCGTTCTCAAAGGGGGTTGTTGGTACTCACGGTAGTGGGTGTGGATCACTTTGCCCTTCTGTGGCATAAGCTCCTCCTGGATGGGTGACATGGTGTCCAGCTTGTTCTTAAGGTGGTTTGGTTTGGGAGCCCATGATTGTTTCTTGGGTGGAGCTCTCGGAGGTTCATTAAAGACCCCATCCTTGGTGTTAGGCTTGAGAGGCTCTTTGGGTGGAATCTTGGTAAGCTTGGCAGTAGTGGTGGAGTTGGGCTTCTCACATGGGTTAAGACCACTCGACTCTCCAATCTTGCCAAAAGATGAAACATCAACACCCGGAGCAAAACCTACACCAGGACCTCCAGCAGCTCGCTTGAATTGGGAGATCATCATTCCGAGCTGTGGCTCACCACTTGTGGTAGAACCTCCTAAGTTAAGTGGCCCACATGCATCCATCATTGTCCCAAAGACTTCTGATCGGCTTGCATGAGTTCCAAATGACTTAAGAGATCTGTCGGGTGTCCTCGGGAAACCCGAATCATCCACAATACATTCTTTTCAGGAATTCCCTCGTTAAGCATCACAGTATTACAACAGTTTTATAGATAAGATAAATCAGAGTAAAAGCGGAAAGATTATATAACATAGATTGTAACTTAAGTTTAAAAGTTTACAAACCATAGGTACTTGATACATAAAAGGTTCGGAACTTTATATTACAAATACCACACAACTTTTGTTACTTGCCCAAGGTCAAACATCAGTATCATCATCATCACTCTCCTCTACAAGAGTGAAGAAACATTGACCACCAAAAGGATGATCAATGAACTCACCTGCAACAAAGGTTAACAAACCCTGAGTACAAAAGCACTCAACAAGACTTAACCGTCTATAAAAGAGGAGAAGACTCAGGTATGAAGGCTATAGGGATTCAAGGTAAGGCTTTAGCAAGATCAAAACATTTCTTTTGCATAAAGGCTTACTAATAGTAAAACCTAGTTTCAAGTTTTAACTTAAGATTAAATTTCATAACTATCCAAAGATTCTCAAACCTTCATAAGCATACCACATCTTTAATTCTCACTTCATAAAGATCCCATTCATTACTACGGTGCGGGTCAGTGGATTGACGCTCCATATCCGAGGAAACACGGCGATTCGAATCGATTAAACCCAGCTGGGGATTCAGTACCACACGACATATGTAGAACTTAATCTTGCATACGTCAACCCTATCTATAGATCCTCCCATACAAGAACGGGTCCAACGTCACCCGAGAGTACAGTACACCTCGAACCCGACTATCTCATAGCCCCGAGGGTACACGCTACTCCCGCCATCTCTCCACTCCCAGTACGCGGTTATCCGTTCTCAAGTATCGGAATAGCTATAGACGAGGCTTACCACCGCATGTGGGCTGTACTCAAAGGTCTCAATCACAGCAGGCCAACAACGATATGGTCCTACGTTGAGTAACCTTACAACAAGACTCCCTTCTTGATGTAAGTTACTATCATTATCATGTTATCTCAAGATTCATGATTTCCATAACATAGCAACCATTTTTTTTAAAAAACACCTACTATATTGAAGTAGTAAAGCATGGCTAGGCATACTAAGTATTTTCATAAAACGGGTATCAAGGTTAAGTGTTGGAATCATCAAGATTGGTAATGCATCAAGTAGGGTTCATTCAACTCCTAATCACATAATGCATCATATTAACTCAAGTGATATAAATAACTTTATAAAAACACAAGGATGAGTTTGATGTCCGGGGCTTGCCTTGGTGATCAGCGAAGTCCGGTGATTCAGAGAAACTAGAAGGATCCAAATTCTCAGGAGAGACCCACTGAGGATCCGGTTCTTTTGAAACGAGATCTACACGAAAAAGTGCATATGCATGATCAAGGTAAAGATGGAAATTTTCTAAGCTATAGACATCAATCTTCATCATAATATAATTACAAACCAACAAAACCAACTTAGGTATTATATATGATTAATAAGCAAATTTTATTGTCTTTATTAAGCAAAGTTATGTAACTAATAAGCAACAAAAGATCATTAGCATAAAGGAATCCATAACCAGGGAGCAATTCATGCTACTGATTCCCTTGATTGTCAAACAAAACCAAAAATTCACACAAACCTAAATTAATCACTATTTCTATTGATTTATAAATCACTTTAAATAGTATTTACTTATAAACAAATCATACTTATTCAAACAGAGTTGAAATTAATCATGAAGGTGGATATCAGTGACATAGACCCACATGTCAAATTTTATGATTTTTGGATAAACACAGAAAATCACATAATTCATCAAAGTTGCATTTATTAATTAAAGAACAGATTTAATTGGTATAGAAAAAGTGCTCCAAACACAAGTTTTATAATTTTTATATTAGCACAGACATGCTATCATCTATCATGTCAAATTTCATAATTAACAGAGCTATAGAAAAATTATAGCAAAAATAACAAAACTAGCTACTGTGCAAAAACCAGAAAAAGAAAAACCTAAATCTAGCCCAAACTGGGCTTTCGGCCTACTACTGTGCGGCCCAGCGCACGCGAAAGCCGGCCCAGCCTGGCTCCGCCCGCGCGCCTCGGCGATAATGCAGAAAAGCCCTTTGGCTTAAATGAAACTAACCCGCAGTCCGGAGCGCTATCCACCAGAGTCACGGACTTTGCAACCAACACCCAGGACTTATTCATCTTTACAAACGGGAGGTCCTCGACCATGGCCCGAACGCACGGCGTCGCACCGAGCGACGGCGAGCCTTACGCTGGCCAACTCCGGCCAGAAGCGACCCGGCTGACGCGAGCATCAGCACCGGCAAGCCACCCGCAGCCGATAGAGCTTCAAACCCTAAACTCTACTGCTCCGGCGAGGTCAAACCAAGCACGGCGGCGGATTGGATCTCGGCGAGCCATTCCTACGAACACAGACCGGTAGAAAGCGAACGGAGAAGTTAGGACAGTCTAGTAGCTCACCTTGGTGCTGGTGGTGAAGTCGGTTTGAGCAGAGGTTGCTCGAAGAGTAGGCGTCCACGGAGCAGTGGCCTGCGGCGGAAAACTCCGGCGAAGACGACGCTGTTCCGGCGAAACCTGAGCACTAAACAAGGAACCATCGAGCCGATGAATGCTCTGGGATCAAGATGAAACACAAACACAAGAAAGAGAGATTGGAAGAGTGCTCGGTTGAGCGGACCACGTCGAGGTCGAGCTCGGCGGCGCTTTCTGCCCAGCGGGAAGAAGAACGGCGAGTGTGAGCTCTCTGGTACAGTAGAGATGGAGAGGATAGGTCCGGGAGATGCGCAAAGAAGTGAGGTAGTTATAGGCGCGGTGAATTTGGATGAGAACGACTGGAGACGGTGAATTTGGATTGGGATCAAAGTGGTGCCCGTCGGTGCCATGGTGGCAAACGGCGACGGCGAGCGCAGGAGGAGGTGCCACGACGCGAGAGAGAGCGCCAGCAGTAGCTCGACCTTGCCACGGACTCGGTCGCGCGCTCCTTCGGGAGAAGTCGTCGTCCACGCGCGAGAGCAGGCGATCAAAAGATCGGCCATGCTGCCGTCATGAACAGGAGCAAGAACTTATCCCTCCTTCTCCCCTTTCTACCCTTTCCAAAATTGAAATTACTTAGGATTTTTAAATATAAGTTGAAAATATGCCAAAATATCAAATGCTCAGAATTCAATATTGAACATCTTTTATTTTTGCAACATAAGCAAAATATGCTTAGATTTTGAATTCGAGTTTGAAAATCAAAAGGGGACAAAAAGGACAAAAGGGTATTTTCACAATTACTTCTGATTTCAAATAAGAACTTGAAAAACTTTATACACCAAAGTTGATCCTTATCAAAAATGGAGCAACTTTGCTTTTTAGAGCATATCCAAATTCTTTTTAGATTTTGATTGCTAATAAGGGGATAAAAGAGGATTTTTAAATTAAATAAACAAATTAGTTGAAATTCAATCCAATTTGAATTATACCTCAATGGTAACTTGATACATGTTCCAAATACACCTTTGAGACATAATACCAAAGTTGGGTCAAAAGTTCAATTACTATATAAGAAAATACCATACTACCCTTATATATATAAAAGCACTATTCACCACATAAGAAAGCATAACTAAGGTTTCAACTTAAGCACTTCTATATCAACTAAGCACAAGCATAAAGAAATAAACTTGTTTTTAGCGAATGCATATTTAGGTTATCACTCGGATGAAATGCCAGTGCATATGATGACATGTCAGGTTTTAGTTTGCTTAACACCAGAGTGTTACAGCTCTTTCCCCCTTAAAGAAATCTCGTCCCGAGATTTAACCTGTAGGCTAACTAATGGAAAAGGAAATGTGTCAGGCACTTCCATTGCTAACCTTTACATAAAGCAGGGGATAGGTCATCATATGACAGATTACAAGGACTATTCAGAAGACAGAAACTCAGGAAAACTTTCTAAGAGAAACTCTTCAGATTCCCATGTGGCTTCATCTTTTGTATGTTGATTCCATTGAACCTTGTAGAACTTGACAGTTCTTTTTCGAGTGACTCGATCTTTCTGATCAAGAATCTTGATAGGATACTCTGAGTATGTCAGATCAGGCTCTAATTCAATCTCTTCAACATGAATGACTTGGTCAGGCACTTGAAGACATTTCTTTAACTGAGAGACATGGAACACCTTATGAACTGCTGATAGTTGTGGTGGTAAATCAAGACGATATGCCACCTTTCCACATCTCTCAAAAATTTGATATGGACCTATATATCGAGGTGCCAACTTTCCTTTGATTCCAAATCGAGTAACTCCTTTCATTGGTGATACCTTAAGATAGACATAATCACCAACTTTGCTGTGGCAGAACCTCCCAAGTTAAGTGGCCCACATGCATCCATCATTGTCCCAAAGACTTCTGATCGGCTTGCATGAGTTCCAAATGACTTAAGAGATCTGTCGGGTGTCCTCGGGAAACCCGAATCATCCACAATACATTCTTTTCAGGAATTCCCTCGTTAAGCATCACAGTATTACAACAGTTTTATAGATAAGATAAATCAGAGTAAAAGTGGAAAGATTATATAACATAGATTGTAACTTAAGTTTAAAAGTTTACAAACCATAGGTACTTGATACATAAAAGGTTCGGAACTTTATATTACAAATACCACACAACTTTTGTTACTTGCCCAAGGTCAAACATCAGTATCATCATCATCACTCTCCTCTACAAGAGTGAAGAAACATTGACCACCAAAAGGATGATCAATGAACTCACCTGCAACAAAGGTTAACAAACCCTGAGTACAAAAGCACTCAACAAGACTTAACCATCTATAAAAGAGGAGAAGGCTCAGGTATGAAGGCTATAGGGATTCAAGGTAAGGCTTTAGCAAGATCAAAACATTTCTTTTGCATAAAGGCTTACTAATAGTAAAACCTAGTTTCAAGTTTTAACTTAAGATTAAATTTCATAACTATCCAAAGATTCTCAACCCTTCATAAGCAGACCACATCTTTAATTCTCACTTCATAAAGATCCCATTCATTACTACGGTGCGGGTCAGTGGATTGAGGCTCCATATCCGAGGAAACACGGCGATTCGAATCGATTAAACCCAGCTGGGGATTCAGTACCACACGACATATGTAGAACTTAATCTTGCATACGTCAACCCTATCTATAGATCCTCCCATACAAGAACGGGTCCAGCGTCACCCGAGAGTACAGCACACCTCGAACCTGACTATCTCATAGCCCCGAGGGTACACGCTACTCCCGCCATCTCTCCAGTCCCAGTACGCGGTTATCCGTTCTCAAGTATCGGAATAGCTATAGAAGAGGCTTACCACTGCATGTGGGCTGTACTCAAAGGTCTCAATCACAGCAGGCCAACAACGATATGGTCCTACGTTGAGTAACCTTACAACAAGACTCCCTTCTTGATGTAAGTTACTATCATTATCATGTTACCTCAAGATTCATGATTTCCATAACATAGCAACCATTTTTAAAAAAACACCTACTATATTGAAGTAGTAAAGCATGGCTAGGCATACTAAGTATTTTCATAAAACGGGTATCAAGGTTAAGTGTTGGAATCATCAAGATTGGTAATGCATCAAGTAGGGTTCATTCAACTCCTAATCACATAATGCATCATATTAACTCAAGTGATATAAATAACTTTATAAAAACACAAGGATGAGTTTGATGTCCGGGGCTTGCCTTGGTGATCAGGAGGAGGTGCCACGACACGAGAGAGAGCGCCAGCAGCAGCTCGACCTTGCCACGGACTCGGTCGCGCGCTCCTTCGGGAGAAGTCGTCGTCCACGCGCGAGAGCAGGCGATCAAAAGATCGGCCCTGCTGCCGTCATGAACAGGAGCAAGAACTTATCCCTCCCTCTCCCCTTTCTACCCTTTCCAAAATTGAAATTACTTAGGATTTTTAAATATAAGTTGAAAATATGCCAAAATATCAAATGCTCAGAATTCAATACTGAACATCTTTTATTTTTGCAACATAAGCAAAATATGCTTAGATTTTGAATTAGAGTTTGAAAATCAAAAGGGGACAAAAAGGACAAAAGGGTATTTTTACAATTACTTCTGATTTCAAATAAGAACTTGAAAAACTTTATACACCAAAGTTGATCCTTATCAAAAATGGAGCAACTTTGCTTTTTAGAGCAGATCCAAATTCTTTTTAGATTTTGATTGCTAATAAGGGGATAAAAGAGGATTTTTAAATTAAATAAACAAATTAGTTGAAATTCAATCCAATTTGAATTATACCTCAAGGGTAACTTGATACATGTTCCAAATACACCTTTGAGACATAATACCAAAGTTGGGTCAAAAGTTGAATTACTATATAAGAAAATACAATACTACCCTTATATATATATAAGCACTATTCACCACAGAAGAAAGCATAACTAAGGTTTCAACTTAAGCACTTCTATATCAACTAAGCACAAGCATAAAGAAATAAACTTGTTTTTAGTGAATGCATATTTAGGTTATCACTCGGATGAAATGCCAGTGCATATGATGACATGTTAGGTTTTAGTTTGCTTAACACCAGAGTGTTACACCACTCGACACCCATGACAAGATGGTCCGAAGGTATGTGTTTTCTTCCTCGGTTTGCATCTTGTCATGCTTCACATTGGCTATCTCCATCTCCAAACCCTCACAAAGAACACACCTAGCCACACATGTGCTACCTGAGTTAGCCTCTTCAAGAGACACAATCTTGGCATTCTTCTCTGCCAACTCAGATTGCAAGCCCGCACAGGACTTGCACGCACCCAACAGCGAGGATCTAGCCTTCAGCTCATCATCCTCTCCTACCAATGCCACATACTTACCTCTCAAAGTGAGTAGGTCAGTCATGTGTGTGGTGCACATCTCACACTCCTCCTCCTCGGTGACAACAACGGTCGACTTGACAGATTCAAGTTCCTTCACCGTATCCTCCCACTTCTGCCTAAACTCCTTGCGCTCTCTAGCAGCATGTCTAAGCAACTTATCCTGACTTAGGAGCGCGGCAGTAAGCTTCTCGACCTCAATAGAAAGCTCGTCGGGGGTCTGAGATACCTGGGAGGTGTCATCGTCGTCGTCGTTGTTCCGAGAAATGTCCTCCAGCTCGCCGTCGACCTCCTTGCCGAGGGCCATGGTGCAGAAGTCATCGTCGTCGGCGAAGAAGCAGAGACCGTTGAGCTTGTCCTCGATCCTCTTCTTCTTCTCGGACTCATCGTCGCTCGAGGAAGCGGAGTCATCATCCGAGTCATCGACGTCGCTGAGCGTGGCGAAGAATGCACGCTGCTCAGCCTGGGCCTTCTCCAAGTACTTCGTCTTGATGTACTCCTTGTTTTAGCCGCCCTTCCGCTTGTGCTTCGCGGGGACGTACTTCTCCTTGCACTTGCCGGAGTCATACTTGTGCCCATGATCCGCCTTGCCGAAGGTCTGCTTGTTCTTCTTCGGGCAATTGGCAATGAAGTGGTTGGGGTCGCCGCACTCGAAGCATCCTGAGCGTCCTCCTCCGCGGCGACGGTTCATGCGGTTGTTGTGGAACCGCGAGAACTGGTTGGCGAGCATAGCCAACTCGTCATCCCCCAAAGACTCCAGCTGCTCCTCTGTGACAGAAAATAGAGAAGAGAGAGCAAAACCTCCAGAGGGGTTAGCAGAAGAGCCAGAAAGCAAAGCCATCGATGGGCCAGAAGGATTTTCATAAGAGGCCCTTGCCATGGCGTCAATCTCACTGGACTTGAGCTTACTGAAGAGCTCGTCGCACGTGAGGGTCTCATAGTTAGGTGATTCGATGATCACCTGAACTTTGGAATCCCACACCGACCGATCGAGAGTATGCAAAAGCTTCAAAGCACTCTCATGATCGTCGAAAGGCAACAACTCCTTGTTAGCCCTCATCCTGTTGACAATCACCTGAAAGCGAGCGAATAAACTTTCTATGCTCTCGCCAGGCATATGTCAAAAATTCTCATACTCTCGCTTGAACGACTCATAGAGACGGGTTTTGACTTGAGAGGTTCCCTCATGGAAACGCATGAGGGTAGCCCAAATCTCCCGAGCCGTAGTGAGGTGAGAAACGCGATCAAACTCACTCATGCTCAGACATGAGAAAAGAGCATTACGGGCTCGGCTATTGGCATCGTGCTCATCGATCTGAAGCTGAGAGACATGAGCAGCCAAGACCACGTAATCGGCAGAGTTGCAAATATCCCAAATGGAAGCACCCAAACTCTGCAGATAGGCCGACATGCGTATCTTCCAATACGCATAGTTCATCCCATCGAAGAACGGCGGTTTGCCCACGCCGCGATCCATGTCGCCTTCTGTGGATCTGGAACCGGCTAAGGTGGAAGATACTTAACCTGCTCCGATACCAATTGAAGGACCGAAAGTGCTAACAGAAAGCGAAAAGAGGGGGGGTGAATGGGAGCTTCAAATTTTCCTCTCGAAAACTTGTTGCCACTGACCCGAGAATCAACCCCAAGAGCAAACCTAGAGCATGCAAGTGTCCACGACTCTAGATGTAGGGTGGATGCTTTCGAGAAGCACAGCGGGACACTACACAACCCTAGAAACCCAACGCAAAAGACGGAAACCAAATCCGTCGACGATCAGACGAACCGCGAACGAAACAGCATGAAACAACACTGACCGGACTCACCCTGCATCCGGTCAACACCCACCGGATGCGTCCGGTCGAGCAAAAACGGATTTGGGACCTTACTGTTTCTGACCGGACTCAATAGCTAGGAGCGTTCGGTCAGCAACTCAGCGTCCGGTCGAATCAAATTAAAACCGATGAACAGTGGCAGAGGCGAGTCCGATCGTCTGGGAACTGATGCGTCTGGTCAACACTTCTCGAAACTGAGCGGCGACTCACTCATCGATCGGACGCACTGGTCAACGTCCGGTCGTTGAACACCCAACGTCCGGTCATCCCGACTCAGCACCGTTCGTCCACTGATTCGACTCAATCTCACCCAAAACGAATCCTCTAGGGATCAGACTTGGTGAGAAGAGTCACAAGGAGGATAGTGAGCTACTCCTAGGAGATCATGGCTCGATCCTATCTCCAAATCGATGAATCGAAGAAATTCGGGGGAAGGGAGGAACACTTGACCTGAAACGAAAATCACTCGATCTACTAGCTCGTGAGGTTAGAGGTGAATCCCTTCAGTAAAAAGAAGTGCCTCATGATCTAGAACATCTCTGTTCAAATGGAATCATAAACGATGCAACGAACAGAGAAATCGAATGACGGGAAAAACATGGAGAAAAGGAATCCGCGAGGAACACGAACAAAACGCGAATCACAACCACGAATTTGCAACCATGTGGCTACCACACGCTACAATAGTGAGATTACGGTCTCACTTCCTCAAAATCTCACGGGCACAGAGGTATTTTTCTCTTCTCTGTGGATCTCAGTTCGCTACAGCAGGGATGTGGGAGAGCAGGAAACCCTAGAATGCAAAAGAGCAAATGACTGAGATAGAATCAGAGGAGGGTGTCTCCCTCTACTTGTCCTAATTCTAATTCCTACTCTACCCCTCTTTAATTACAGAGCGAACCAGCTAAACCCTAGGGTTATTCTGGACCAACTCAAGGTAGGTGGTGATCCGACGGCCACGCCCGCACAACTGGTAGCGTTGCCTCAACCCAACCTCACCGATCGCCGCCACGTGCCGCCACCGCTCTGCTTGTCCTTTTCCCGGACGTCGCACCCCCGGTTTTGTGGCCCAAACTGGGAAACCAGCCTTCAAAGCCAACCCCCGGTTTTAAGGCCCAAACCGAGAAACCAGCCTCCAAGTATATCCCCTGGTTTTGAGGACGAAACCAGGAAACCCGCTAGCGCCCAGGTTTTGAGGCCCAAACCTGGAAACCGTCCTCAACCCGAGTTTTGTTGCCCAAACTCGGAAACCCGCAGCACGCCCACGTTTTGTGGCCCAAACCTGGAAACCGTCCACCCGATGGTTTTTCTCTGGCTCTACCACCAAACCGAAGCTGTAGAAGGGATGCACCGCCCGTGCACCCCGTCCACCGACACGTGTCCCCAGGTCCTCGACCCAGGCAACACCGTGCCTGCAAGTCTTCGCTCGTCGCTGTCCCAGGCTGCCAGCCACCATAGCTGATCCTCGGGCCACCGGTCCCTCAGTCCAAGCCTCACGTCCGCCCTTCGCCACTCTCGGTCCATCGGCACGGCACGTCTCTACTTGACCTTCACCTTGCCTCTGATCACTGTATCCGTGCTCGACACCTGCACAACACAAGCCAAAGAACCTGTGATCAAACCCGTTGACAATCACTCGTCACTCGAGACTCGGCATACACCCATGTATCTGCAGTTGGGTGCGTGCAAGTCCTGTGCGGGCTTGCAATCCGAGTTGGCAGAGAAGAATGCCAGGATTGTGTCTCTTGAGAAGGCCAGCTCGGGTAGCACTTGTGTGTCTAGATGCGCTTTGTGTGAGGGTTTGGAGATGGAGATTGCAAATGTGAAGCATGACAAGATGCAAACCGAGGAGGAAAACACATAACTTCGGACCATCTTGTCATGGGTGTCTAGTGGTGAGCCGCAGCTTGGGATGATGCTCTCCTAGTTCAAGCGTGCTGCTGGAGGTCCAGGTGCAGGCTTTGCTCAGGGTGTAGAGTGTGCTTCATCTTTTGGCAAGGTTGGAGAGTTTAGTGGTCTTAACCCCAGTGAGAACCCCAACTCCACCACTACTCCCAAGCTTACCAAGATTCCACCCAAAGAGCCTCTAAAGTCTAACACCAAGGATGGTGTGTTCGTTGAACCTCCGAGAGCTCCACCCAAGAAACAATCATGGTCTCCAAAACCAAACCACCTCAAGAACAAGCTAGACACAATGCCACCTATCCAAGAGGAGCTTATGCCACAGAAGGGCAATGTGATCCACACCTACTACCGTGAGTACCAACAACCCCCTATGAGAGTGGTGAGGTACCATTGTGAGCACTGTGGGAGAGATGGACACTTGAGTGAGTTTTGCTTTTGGCGCAAGAGAGAGGCGCGCCGTGCAAAGGAGATGAACAACACGGACATGTACCATCCTTTCCATGATGTACATATGCCGAATGTTCAGAGGCGTGCTGCTAGGCCTAGAGGCCCAAAGCCTCAAGTTCCTAGGCCTAGGCCGCGAAGAGAATGTGCCCGACGGGAGCCTGCAGTTGTGGGCTATGGACCCCGTGGTGGTGGCTTTGTAGTTGAGCGTTTTCCCCCATCGCGTTTTGAGTATCCCGATGGACGCTCCTCCCTTAGCGGACCACGTTTTCCTCTACGTGGTGATCGCTCTTTCCGTAGGCGTGCTAGGAATGGTTTTTCTACTAACCGTTCTTTTGAGCAGCCGGCCCAACACTGGTATTCTTCCTACTTCACTAACCCCAGTGTTGGACCGTATGCTCACCCTATGTCTTTTTATTGATGTAGGTAAAACGATTGGAGAACGTTTGGTTGGTGGATTCCGGTTGTTCGAGACACATGACCGGAAATGCCAAGTGGTTCTCCAGTCTTAGTCTGGTCACCGCAAAGGAGTTTATCACCATGGGCGACAATAGCAAAGGTAAAGTGTTGTCTCGTGGGTCGGTGCGAGTTAATGAGCACTTTGTGTTGCGTGATGTTGCGCTTGTTTCTAACTTGCATTTTAACCTTCTTTCTGTTTCGCAACTTTTCGATGATGACTATGAGATTCGTTTTATGCCGAATCTTAGTCGTATTTTGGATCCTCAGGGCAATCTTGTGTGTTTGATTTCGCCCTTTGGGAAAGTCTTTCGTGCGAATTTCTCGGAGTTATTTGGAGTTTCTCGTTGTCTTTTGGCTGGACCTTCCTCATTTGATCTTTAGAAGTGGCATAGGAGACTAGGACATTTGAGCTTCGACTTGCTTCCAAGGCTTAGTTCACTTGGCCTAATACGAGGATTGACCAAGTTGTGCATGGAGAAGGATCTTGTTTGCCATTCTTGTAGACATGGGAAGTTGGTTGCTGCTCCCCACCATCCGGTGACTCAGGTCATGACCAAGCGCCCGGGAGAGCTTTTACACATGGACCTTGTTGGTCCGGCTCGGGTGAGCTCGGTTGGGGGGAAGTGGTACGTGCTTGTTGTTGTTGACGATTTTTCGAGATATTCGTGGGTCTTCTTTTTGACTAAGAAGACTGAGACTCTCTTTTGCTCGCAATCTGATTTTGCGTCTTCAGAATGAGTTCCCTTTGAACTCAATGCGAGCTATCCGTAGTGATAATGGTTCCGAGTTTAAGAACTCGGATTTTGAGAAGTTTTGTAACGGTTTAGAGCATCAGTTTTCTTCTCCCTACACACCGCCACAGAATGGTGTTGTAGAAAGCAAGAATCGGACCCTTGTAGAGATAGCCAGGACGATGCTCGATGAGCATAGGACTCCTAGGCGATATTGGGCCGAAGCTATGAGCACTGCATGCTACATTTCCAATCGCATTTTTCTCCGAGCTTTCTTGAAAAAGACTTCTTATGAGTTGCATTTTGGAAAACAGCCAAAGTAAGTTATTTTAGAGTTTTCGGTTGCCACTGTTTTATACTCAAGAAAGGCAACCTGGACAAGTTTGAGTCTCGTTCTTCTGACGGTGTATTTTTGAGTTATGGCACTCATACTCGTGCATATCGTGTACTTAACCTTGATACTAACCGAGTCATGGAGACATTCGATGTCACCTTCGACGAGACCATGGTTTGTCCTTCTTCTCATTTTGAGCATGTTAACACAAGATTTTCGCACACACAAGGGAATGACAGATGGGCCAGTGTGCGAGGGATGATGCATTCGGCAGAAGACCAAGATCGGTTAATTCTCAAGATTTTGGCAAGTGCATGAGCGGTCGGTTATCTTGCAAGGCGGTGATTTTATTCGGGAAGCAAATATGGCAAGTGGAGCCGACTTGCACGAGAAAACACGTAGCGATGGAGGACGCCAAGAGGAAAATAAGGATAGGGCTCGTACTTTCCTAGTTTCCTTGTAGAAGTTGTAGTCTTCTAGAACTCATTTTTCGCCCAGGGTATAAATATAAACCCTCGACCATTGTAAAATTGTTCACAACCATATCAATACAAACCGGCCCCGTGCCACCTTCGAGTCCTTAGTCGTGTCGTCGAGTTCTTCGAGACGAATCATCGATCCGTCGACCTCCGTCAGTCCCGGCAACCTTGTTATCATGTCTAGTATCATGCAGTGGATTTAGATATGATGCAAGTAGTCTTGTTTGTTTTCAATGGTCATGCGGCGGATCCTTGTTAGCAATCAAGAAGTCTTTGCTTATGCTTTGCTTATGGGTAGATACCGTGTGATAGGTGTTTATTCATATGTTTAGCAAAAGCGAGATAGTTATCAGCTCTATTAGATTTGGCAAGATCTAGTAGATTCATTAAGTTATCATGTGTTGCACGGTTTATTTAATCTTGTAACACTCTTTTGCCCAATCTAGATTGATCTTTGTTCGGCCTTGCTTCACAAGTTTACATGTGTTCCAATAACTGCACGATCATGATGGCCGAATCAATTTCCAATCTAGGTTGTTACATGTTGTCGGTTCATGCATGTCAATCACGTTTGAGCTTTGATAAAACTAGGTATCGTGCGGCAGATGCAGGTTTTAGATTGGTTTAATCATGCTTGTTTGTATGTTCCTTCTCCATGGACCCCAACTCGGCTAGTTTGCCGAGCTTGGTTAAGCTTGCGGATACATGGGTGTATGTCGAGTCTCTGAGTGATGAGTGATTGTCAACTGGGATGATGCGCATGTTCTTTGGCTTGTGTTGTGCAGGTGTCGAGCACGGATACAGTGATCAGAGGCAAGGTGAAGGTCAAGTAGAGACGTGCCATGCCGAGGGACTGAGAGTGGCGAAGGGCGAACGTGAGGCTTGGACTGAGGGACCGGTGGCCCGAGGATCAACTATGGTGGCTGACAGCCTGGGACAGCGTCGAGCGAAGACTTGTGGTCATGTGTTGCCTGAGTCGTGGACTCGGGGACATGTGTCGGTGGATGGGGTGCACGGGCGGTGCATCCCTTCTACAGCTTCGGTTTGGTGGTAGAGCCAGAGAAAAACCATCGGGTGGACGGTTTCCAGGTTTGGGCCTCAAAACCTGGGCGCGGATGGTTTCTGAGTTTGGCCACAAAACTCGGGCTGAGGACGGTTTCCAGGTTTGGGCCACAAAACCTGGGTGCTGCGGGTTTGCTGAGTTTGGGCCACAAAACTCAGGCGATGGACGGTTGGTTTCCCGGTTTGGGCCTCAAAACTGGGTGTTGGCTGTGAAGGCTGGTTTCCCGGTTTGGGCCACAAAAACGGGGGTGCGACGTCCAGGAAAAGGACGCAGAGCGGTGGCGGCACGTGGCGGCAATCGGGAGGTTGCGTCGAGGCAACGCTATGAGTTGTGCGGGCGTGGCCGTCGGATCACCACCTACCACGAGTTGGTCCAGAATAACCTTAGGGTTTAGCTGGTTCGCTCTGTAAGTAGTAAGGGGTAGAGTGGGAATTAGGAAAAATTAGAATTAGGATAAGTAGGGGGAGACACCCACCTCCCCATCGATCTCAGTCATTTGCTCTTTGTACTTAGGGTTTCCTGCTCTCCCAATCCCCTGCTGTAGCTAGCTGAGATCCGCAGAGAACCATACCTCTGTGTACTGGAGATTTTGAGGAAGTGAGGCCGTAACCTCACTGTTGCAGCGTGTGGTAGCGACACGGTTGCAGATCGATGTGTTGATTCGCGTTTTGGTTCGTGTTCTTCGCGTTCTTCGTTTCTCTGTGATTTTCCCATCGCTCGATCTCTCTCCATACTGCGTCCTTTTGAAATCCACTTGAATCATCTTGTTCTTTGTAGTGAGGAGGTCATTTCGACCAAAGGAATTCATCTAACTCTTCATGAACAAGTAGATCGGGTCGATTTCATTTTCGTGGCGCTTTTTCGTTTCAAACTCCTCCCCTTTTCAATTTCCCGGTGTTTGAGTTGTTTTGAGCGGATGATTTCTTGGGGATAGTCTCCTAACTATTCTGTGATCATCCTCTCCAAGTTTGGGTACATGGGATTTTGGTTTGAATCGATTTGGAGAAGATTTGAGTTGAGGGCGACCAAAATCGCCCTCTCTGTTCATCCGCGGACAGTCCGCCGCTGGGGTCGCGGACAGTCCGCGCGTCGGGCCTCGACCGAGTCAATGGTCGCACGGCTCGGCTGTGTTGTTCCGGTTTGACCGGCGGACAGTCCGCCACTGTCATCCGCGAACATTCCGGGACTGTCCAGGGAGACTTCAGCAGCTTTGCTGTTTTTCGGTTTGACCGGCGGACAGTCCGCCACTGTCATCCGCAGACAGTCCAGGACTGTCCAGGGAGACTTCAGCAGCTTTGCTGTTTTTGGTGTTTGGCCGGCGGACAGTCCGCCATCCCCTCGCGGACAGTCCACGGTAGGGGCGGACAGTCCAGGACCCCAGGTCCGGACAGTCCGGGAATCGCCTGAAGCTTCCGTTTTTGTGCATTTGCCCTCTCGGCTTCATCGCTTGGTTTTCGGACTTCTCGTTTAGCCTTGTAGTTGACCAAGGAACCTCTCTAGGTATCTTTGCTACTTGTTAGCATCGGTATTTGGGGATTTCTCGACATAGCCATCTATCTACGTTCGAGACTTGGTTTTTGTGGGTTGAACTTGAGCCGGTACCTTAGGCGTTTGGTTTGCTATCGCTTTGTGGTGCCTCGCTGTGATCCAAGGGATCATCCACCCTCTTCCAAGGGTCGTGGGCATCACGTTCTCGGTCGTAGCTTTTGGGGGTTGATTTTGGGACAATCGGCCAAAGTTTCTGAGAAGAAATTTTGAGCTCCCATTGACCCCCCCCCCCTCTGGTCGCCTTGCTAGTGCATTCTCGGTCCTTTAATTGGTATCAGAGCGGGTTAAGGATCTTCCACCTTAGCCGGTATCAGAGCGGGTTAAGGCGACATGGATCGCGGCGTGGGCAAACCGCCGTTTTTTGATGGGACGAACTATGTGTATTGGAAGATACGTATGTCAGCCTATCTGCAGAGT
This sequence comes from Coix lacryma-jobi var. lacryma-jobi, assembly GCA_009763385.1. Taxonomy (NCBI): domain Eukaryota; kingdom Viridiplantae; phylum Streptophyta; class Magnoliopsida; order Poales; family Poaceae; genus Coix; species Coix lacryma-jobi. The sequence goes on along the minus strand of CM019830.1, from coordinate 117,983,448 downwards.
TTGGGTGCTTCCATTTGGGATATTTGCAACTCTGCCGATTACGTGGTCTTGGCTGCTCGTGTCTCTCAGCTTCAGATCGATGAGCACGATGCCAATAGCCGAGCCTGTAATGCTCTTTTCTCATGCTTGAGCATGAGTGAGTTTGATCGTGTTTCTCACCTCGCTACGGCTCGGGAGATTTGGGCTACCCTCATGCGTTTCCCTGAGGGAACCTCTCAAGTCAAAACCCGTCTCTACGAGTCATTCAAGCGAGAGTATGAGAACTTTTGACATATGCCTGGCGAGAGCATAGAAAGTTTATTCGCTCGCTTTCAGGTAATTGTCAACAGGATGAGGGCTAACAAGGAGCTGTTGCCTTTCGATGATCATGAGAGAGCTTCAAAGCATTTGCATACTCTCGATCGGTCGGTGTGGGATTCCAAGGTTCAGGCGATCATCGAATCGCCTAACTATGAGACCCTCACATGTGATGAGCTCTTCAGTAAGCTCAAGTCCAGTGAGATCGATGCCAAGGCGAGGGCTTCTTATGAAAATCCTTCTGGCCCGTCAATGGCTTTGCTTTCTGGCTCTTCTGCTAACCCCTCTGGAGGTTTTGCACTCTCTTCTCTCTTTTCTGTTACAGAGGAGCAGCTGGAGTCTTTGGGGGATGATGAGTTGGCTATGCTCGCCAACCAGTTCTCGCGGTTCCACAACAACCGCATGAACCGTCGCCGCGGAGGAGGACGCTCGGGATGCTACGAGTGCGGCGACCCCAACCACTTCATTGCCAACTTTCCCAAGAAGAAGAACTCATCTGGGAAGGGTGATCATGGGCACAAGTACGACTCCGGCAAGTGCAAGGAGAAGTACGTCCCCACAAGGCACAAGCGGAAGGGCGGCTTCAACAAGGAGTACATCAATACCATGTACTTAGAGAAGGCCTAGGCTGAGCAGCGTGCTTTCTTCGCCACGCTCAGCGACGTCGACGACTCGGACGATGACTCCGCTTCTTCAAGCGACGACGAGTCCGAGAAGAAGAAGTGGATCGAGGACAAGCTCAACGGCCTCTGCTTCTTTGCCGACGACGACGGCTTCTGCACCATGGCCCTCGGCAAGGAGGTCGACGGCGAGCTGGAGGAGACTCCTCGGAACGCCGACACCGACGATGACACCTCCCAGGTATCTTTCACCCACGATGAGCTTTCGGCTGAGGTCGAGAAGCTTACTGTCGCCTTGCTTAGTCAGGACAAGTTGCTTAGGCGTGCTGCTAGAGAGCGCAAGGAGTTTAGGCAGAAGTGGGAGGATACGGTGAAGGAACTTGAGTCTGTCAAGTCCACCGTTGTTGTCACTGAGGAGGAGGAGTGTGAGATGTGCACCAAGCACATGACTGACCTCCTCACATTGAGAGGTAAGTATGCTGCGTTGGTAGGAGAGGTGGATGAGCTCCGGGCTAGACCCATGTTGTTGGGTGGATGAGCTCCGGACTATGGAAGATGCCAAGATTGTGTCTCTTGAAGGGGCCAACTCAGGTAGCACATGTGTGGCTAGGTGTGTTCTTTGTGAGGGTTTGGAGATGGAGATCGCAAACGTGAAGCATGACAAGATGCAAACCGAGGAGGAAAACACATACCTTCGGACCATCTTGTCATGGGTGTCTAGCGTTGAGCCACAGCTCGGGATGATGATCTCCCAATTCAAGCGAGCTGCTGGAGGTCCAGGTGTAGGCTTTGCTCCGGGCGTTGATGTCTCTGCTTTTGGGAAGATTGGAGAGTCGAGTGGTTTGAACCCGAGTGAAAAGCCCAACTCCACCACTACTCCCAAATTACCAAGCTGCCACCCAAAGAGCCTCTCAAGCCTAACACCAAGGATGGGGTCTTTGTTGAACCCCCGAGAGCTCCACCAAAGAAACAATCTTGGGCTCCCAAACCAAACCACCTCAAGAACAAGCTTGACACCATGCCACCCATTCAGGAGGAGCCTATGCCACAGAAGGGCAATGTGATCCACACCCACTACCGTGAGTACCAACAACCCCCTTTGAGAGCGGTGAGGTACCATTGTGAGCATTGAGGGCGAGATGGACACTTGAGTTTTGCTTTCGGCGCAAGAGAGAGGCGCGCCGTGCAAGGGAGATGAACAATCCGGACATGTACCATCCTTTCCATGATGTACATGTCCCGAATGTTCAGAGGCGTGCTGCTAGGCCCAGAGGTCCAGAACCTCAAGTTCCCAGGACTAGGCAGCGGAGAGGACGTGCCCGATGGGAGCCTGCAGTTGTAGGCTATGGACCCCGTGGCGGTGGCTTTGTAGTTGAGCGCTTTCCTCCACCGCGTTTTGAGTATCGCGGTGAGCGCTCCTTCCCCAGCGGACCACGTTTTCCTCAGCGTGGTGATCGCTTTCCCCGTAGGCGTGCTAGGAATGGTTTTTCTGCTAACCGTTCTTTTGAGGAGCCGGCCCAACACTGGTATTCTCCCTACTTCACTAACCCCAGTGTTGGCCTGTATGCTCACCCTATGTCTTTTTATTGATGTAGGTAAAACGATTGGAGAACGTGTGGTTGGTGGATTCCGGTTGCTCGAGGCACATGACCGGAAATGCCAAGTGGTTCTCCAGTCTTAGTCCAGTCGCCGGAAAGGAGTTTATCACCTTCGGCGACAATAGCAAAGGTAAAGTGTTGTCTTGTGGGTCGGTGCGAGTTAATGAGCACTTTGTATTGCGCGATGTTGCTCTTGTTTCTAACTTGCATTTTAACCTTCTTTTTGTTTCGCAACTCTTTGATGATGACTATGAGATTTGTTTTAAACCGAATCTCAGTCGTATTTTGGATCCCCAGGGCAATCTTGTTTGTGTGATTTCGCCCTTTGGGAAAGTCTTTCGTGCGGATTTCTCGGAGTCTTTTGGCACTTCTCGTTGTCTGGTGGGTGGACCTCCCACCTCTGATCTTTGGAAGTGGCATAGGAGACTAGGACATTTGAGCTTCGACTTGCTTGCAAGACTTAGCTGACTTGGCCTAATCCGAGGATTGCCCAAGTTGTCGATGGAGAAGGATCTTGTTTGCCACTCTTGTAGACATGGGAAGATGGTTGCCGCTCCCCACCATCCAGTGACTCAGGTCATGACCAAGCGCCCTGGAGAGCTTTTGCACATGGACCTTGTTGGTCCGGCTCGGGTGAGCTCGGTTGGGGGGAAGTGGTATGTGCTTGTTGTTGTTGATGACTTTTCAAGATATTCGTGGGTCTTCTTTTTAGCTGAGAAGACCGAGACTTTCTCCTTTGCTCGCAATCTGATTTTACGTCTTCAGAACGAGTTCCCTTTGAACTCGATGCGAGCTATTATGAGTGATAATGGTTCTGAATTCAAGAATTCAGATTTTGAGAAGTTTTGTAACTCTTTGGGTTTAGAGCATCAGTTTTCTTCCCCCTACACACCGCCACAGAATGGTGTTGTAGAGAGGAAGAATCGGACCCTTGTAAAAATGGCCAGGACGGTGCTCGATGAGCATAGGACTCCTAGGCGATATTGGGCCAAAGCAATGAGCACTGCATGCTATATTTCCAATCGCATTTTTCTTCGAGCTTTCTTGAAAAAGACTTCTTATGAGTTGCGTTTTGGAAAACTGCCCAAGGTGAGTTACTTTTGAGTTTTTGGTTGTCATTGTTTTATACTTAAGAAAGGCAACCTGGACAAATTTGAGTCTCGCTCTTCTGACGGTGTGTTTTTGGGTTATGGCACTCATACTCGCGCTTATCGTGTACTTAAGCTTGACACTAACCGAGTCATGGAGACATCCGATGTCACCTTCGACGAGACCATGGTTTGTCATTCTTCTTGTTTTGAGCGTGCATGTGATCATGAGGTTGGTGAGCCTCTTTTTGATCACGAGGACGAGGGTGTTGAAGGTATGGAAGATCCAGCACCCCCTCCACCTGCTGTGCCGCAAGGAGCGGCTTCTACGACGACTCACGGCCCCGACACGTCTTCTTCCTAGGGGCCATGGGATCCGCCACCCCGAGCGGTACCATTTGTACCCGGGGAGGCACCAGCTGCTGTTGAGAGGGAGATCACATCTGCACGGGAGGCGCCACGACACATCCAGCGCCAACACCCCCCTCAGCAGATGATCGACAACATTGCCGAACGTGTCACTCGGTCCAGGTCTCAAATCTCTCACTTTGCTCATTCTGCTTTTGTTGCTGATTTTGAGCCCCGAGATGTTGGACACGCGTTGACGGATCCGGATTGGGTCAATGCCATGCATGAGGAGTTAGAGAACTTTGAGCGAAATCGGGTTTGGGTTTTTGTTCCACCTCCTTCAGATTGTAAGCCTATTGGGACAAAATGGGTTTTCAAAAACAAGCAAGGAGAGGATGGCCACGTTGTTAGAAACAAGGCCAGGCTTGTAGCGAAGGGTTATAGTCAGAAGGAGGGGATAGACTATGAGGAAACTTTTGCTCCTGTAGCTCGTTTGGAGGCTATTAGGAAACTCTTGGCTTTTGCAACATCCAAAGGTTTCAAACTTTTTCAAATGGATGTCAAGAGTGCCTTCTTAAACGGCTACATAGAAGAAGAAGTTTATGTTGAACAACCCCCCGGTTTTGAAAATCCCAAGTTTCCAAACCATGTTTTCAAACTCCACAAAGCTTTATATGGTTTGAAACAAGCCCCTAGAGCCTGGTATGATAGGTTGAAAACCTTTTTGCTTGCTAAGGGTTTTAAAATGGGATGTGTGGATAAAACGCTCTTTCTCCTCAAGCAAGGCAAAGACACTCTCTTGGTCCAGATTTATGTGGATGATACCATTTTCGGTGGTTCTTCTCACGCTTTGGTTGCCAAGTTTGCAGATACTATGAGCAGGGAGTTCGAGATGAGTACGATGGGCAAGCTGACTTTCTTTCTCGGATTGCAAATTAAGCAATCCCGAGAAGGGACGTTTGTGCACCAGGGCAAGTATACCAAGGACTTGCTGAAGAGGTTCGATATGGGTGAGGCCAAGCCTCTTCCAACACCCATGTCGACCACGACGGCCCTGGATGCGGACAAGGATGGAGAAGCTGTGAACCAGAAGGAGTACCGAAGCATGATCGGGTCGCTGCTCTACCTGACGGCGACACGCCCGGACATCCAGTTCGCGGTGTGCCTGTGCGCGCGCTTTCAGGCGTCGCCACGCACTTCTCACCGTCAGGTGGTCAAGCGCATTTTTAGGTACCTACGTTTCACACCTGAGTTTGGGATTTGGTATTCAGCTTCCTCCACCCTCTCCCTTTGCGGTTATTCCGATGCCGATTTTGCTGGTTGTCGCATTGAGCGTAAGTCCACTTCTGGGACTTGCCAATTTATTGGTTCTTCTCTTGTATCGTGGTCTTCTCGCAAGCAGTCTAGTGTCGCCCAGTCTACCACGGAGGCTGAGTATGTTGCTGTGGCTAGCTGCTGTTCCCAGTTGCTTTGGATGATGACCACTTTGCGTGATTTTGGTTTGAGCTTTTCTCGTGTTCCTTTGCTTTGTGACAGCACGAGTGCGATTAGCGTTGCTAAGAACCCCGTGCTTCACTCGAAGACCAAACACATTGATGTGCGCTTTCACTTTCTACGAGACCACTATGAGAAGGGTGATATCGACCTTCGCCATGTCGATACTCATCATCATTTGGCTGATATTTTCACCAAGCCTTTGGACGAATCAACCTTTAATCGGTTGAGGGGTGAGCTTGGTGTGTGTTTCCCCTTTTAGATGGGGGAAACATTTTGGTTCTTTGTATCATAAACTAACTTTTCGTTTATTTTTGTTTCTTCAATTGGTATCTTCTTACATCTTTTCTGCAATTCATTTTACATACGCTTTTACATTCTGAGCTTCATGGATATAATTGTTAGAATGTAATTATGCTCTGTGTAGTGTACGCTCTGATGCTTTATGTTGATGCTTGTAGCTTATGCTCCTTCTGATCACTAATACATGTTATGAGCTGAGCTATTTTTGAATGGTGAATCTGCTTAACAAACATAAAACTTGAAAATGTTCACCATTGAGATATGCAACTAGCATGTGCAGGATGTGTTGAGTTCACTCGTGCTTTTCATATATGCTAGGTTGCTATGTCTCTAGTTGTTAACACCAGATTTTCGCACGCATAAGAATATGACATGTGGGCACAGCCAGCAGAGAAAAAAAGGATTCGGCAAGCATTCGGACGGATATTTGGTCCTTAGGGCTTTCGGTGAGTAGCTGTGCGGTCGGCTATTTCGCGAAGCATTCGGATGCAGGCGAAGCCGGTTTGCGCAAGAAGACGTGTGACTATGGAAGATGCCAAAAGGTTTAGGAATGTGATTTATATCTTTTCTTATTTTTAGAGTCGCAATCGTCTAGGATTCATGTTTCGTCCAGGGTATAAATATAAGCCCTCGACCATTGTAAAACTGTTCACAACCACATCAATACAACCGGCCCCGTGCCATCTTCGAGTCCTTATAGTCGTGTCATCGAGTTCTTCGAGAGGAATCATCGATCCGTCGACCTCCGTAAGTATCGGCAACCTTGCTATCATGTCTAGTATCATGCGGTGGATTTAGATATGATGCAAGTAGTCTCGTATGTTAAGCTTAGTATCGTGCGGCGGATTTAAGCTTATGACGGGAAGTTTTTACCTATGACTTGTATCGTGCGGCGGATTGAGTCATGAGTAAAAATAGTTATCGGCTCTGTTAGATTTGGCAGATCTAATAGATTCATCAAGTTATCACGTGTTATATGTTTTATTCATTTAATTCGTACAACACTTTTTGTCCAATCTAGATTGATCTTCGTTCGGCCTTGTTGCACGAGTTTGCTTGTGCTTTGCTAATTATAAGATCATAATGGCCAAACCGACTTTCAATCTAGGTTGCTACATGTTGTGGGTTCATGCATACCGATCATGTTTAGGCTTTGATAGAGCTGGGTGCCGTGCGGCAGGTACAGGTTTTAGATTAGTTTAACCATGCTTGGTTTGTATGTTTCTTCTTCATGGACCCCAGTTCGGCTAGTTTGCCGATTCTGGTTAAGCTTACATGAGTAATGAGTATGTATAGATCTGTTCAGGTGTATGTGTGCTTTTAGCTTCTTATAATTAGATCATATCATGCGGTGGATTAATCTAATTATAAGGAGTGGTGTAGATTTATAGCAAGTGGTATCATGCGGTGGATTAGCTTTGCTTGAGTTTATGCCTGACGGGTTTATGAAGGCTGGACGTGCGGCAGACTAGCTGGATTGGCCTATGCACATGTTATCTGAATAGATTTGTATTTACAAGTTACCTCTTTCATTCTTTTGTCACATAAGTATTCGGCATTTGACATGTTTACATGCTTTCTCTTTATACTTGCCGAATGACATCTTAAACCCGTTTCGACAAACAGCTTCTATAGTTGTGTGCCGTCGTGATTGGCTTCCAAAGCCGTACATATGGAACTGTCTGGTTTTTGCCCAGCATGTTCCAAGGTATTCTCACATTTTATCCCTTGTTGGTTTTCAGGTCAAACCGACTGGCACGTCTCCAGGTTCGATACACCCCGGGCTCCCGATTGAAGCTAGCCTCGTTCGGCTTGTTGTGTGCCCTTGACGCGAGACGTCACGTTTTGCGTCAACACACTTTTTGGCACGCCCAGTGGGACGTACTTCATTTCAAGATGCCTGAGATTAACGAAGATCAAGTCTTCGAGGTGACCATGGACGATTTGCTGCTAGAATCAAAAGATCTATTGCAGCGGGCTTGTGATGAATTCCAGCGCAAGTGCTTGGAGACCTTCTCCAAGAATAAAAGCAGCAAAGTTTATCAGAAGCAGACATTCCTGAAGGTTGTTCCTCATCACCAACTTGAGCTACCTGACGATAGCGAAGAAGCGGCTCTCCAGAAGATGGCAGATATGATGCATAGGATCGTATCTGGAGCAGTGACCAGTCATCAGTCGGCTTTCCTGAACACCTTTCGTGCTGTCATGGTTGATACTTTCGGTCCGAACGCAGATAAGTATTTTGAAGAAGCTGCTGGTCCAGTGCGGGGGCCATTGTTGTTCCAAGTACCTCAACGTCGAAGAGTTGTCGAACACAATGGAGCCGGCCCAAGCACGGGTGGGATGGTTTCTCAGGAAACACAACAACTTCCCCAGACCTATGGCCAGCTCGCGTTCGGCACAATAGGGAACGTCCCACCATCTGCTTCTAGAGTGTCTCCTGTAGCAAACAGGATACAAAAAGATATGTTTGGAGACGGATATCGGGAATTTGTGGACTATAACTCGATTAGTGCTCTTCCGAATCCAAGCTACGGGAGTTCAGCAGGATTACATACTGGAGGGCAAGCACAAACAGCTCCTGATTCAAACGTTGACCTCATCATGCATAAAATGGCTGATATGATGCAGAATCAGTTCAGCCTGAAGCCAAAGAATCAAACATACACATATAAATCTCCTTACCCAGAGTGGTACAATCGGGTGGCTCTTCCTCCGAGAGTCAAGCCTCCTACCGATCTTACCAAGTTCTCGGGCCAAGATGACACCAGTACGAGGGAGCATATCAGCCGTTACCTGATGCAGCTTGGTGAAGCATCGGCAGATGAAGCTTGGAGGATTCGGTACTTCCCGTTGTCGTTGACAGGACCAGCCTTCTCTTGGTTCACCTCACTGCCAGCGAATTCCATCAGTACGTGGGCGGAGCTGGAGCAGAAATTCCACTCATACTTCTTTACGGGAACCAGTGAGAAGAAGTTGGTCGATCTCATGAGTTTGAGGATGAGACCCAGCGAGACACCGCAAGAATATCTGCGCCGATTCAGGGAGACCAAAAACCTCTGCTATTCTCTGAATTTGCCGGATGACCAGTTACCGGGGATAGCCATAGCTGGCATGTTGCCGAATATCAAAGAAAAGCTATTCGGCATGGAATTTGAAGACCTCGGGCAGTTATCACAAAGGTTAACAATGATGAGCAATCAAGCTCAGGGATTCAGGAGGAACAATCAGTTCCAGAAGGGTGATGTAGCTGCCGAGATGTATCAGGCTTTCCTAGAGGAAGCAGATGAATATCATGATGAGGATGAGGTGGCTGCAGCCGAGATAACCTGGTCTAAAGAGCCGACTCAAGTCAACCAACGGTGGCTGAGGCAACACAAAGGTACATATGACTTTGATGTGTCCAAGTCAGATAAATTATTTGAATACTTGTTGAAGGAGGGACGCATCAAGTTGCTGGAAGGTCATCCTATGCTGCTTCCTGGGGGCATCAAAGACAAGAAGTATTGTGGTTTCCACAACACTAAGTCCCATTCCATAAATGATTGCCAAGTGTTCAGAGATCGGATCTAGAAGGCTATTCAAGGCGGACATCTGAGGTTCGATGGAAAGATGAAGATTGATGGTAGCCCTTTTGAGCAGAATACTATGTCTTTCTCTGTTAACATGATCAATGTAGCCGATCCCAGGGGTAAGGGTAAGATGAAAGTTTTAACCTCTGACAGAGCGAGGGAAGCTGGTACAATTGATCCCGATCGTCAGGTTACAAAAGGAGAGCTTCAGCGGAGAGTTCGGTTCCAAGATAGCCGAATTGAGACGGGTAACGCCTCCAGGCCCAGGGTCACGACGCGCATTCTGTTGAATAAGTGGCGTCGGGAACAGGAACGGTACCAGAAGCAGAGGCTTTATGAAGAACAGATGTTCCTGGAGGAGCAGAGGAGGTACAAGGAAGAGATGTACCGAAAAGAACGAGAAGATATGGAGGAACAGGAACAGTCTCATTTGGAATGCTCGTTCTTCCAGTATTGTTGGAATGAAGGCTTGAAGTTGCCTGTTAAGAACGACTTCCCTCAATGCAGTAGTCAGTACTCCGAGTACAGGCAATCTCGAGTCAACCGTCGTTCTATCCATGAAAGGCTTGGGGCACGAATCCCTGAGGACGATCGGCGCTTAAAAATAAATAATTCTGAGAATCGGCAGGGAAGATTTGCCGATCAAGGTTGGGCTCATACCGAAGAACAAGAATACCGTGAGTATGTCTGGCAAAAAGGACAACGGTGTCCGCCATGTTTAAGGAAGAGCCAGAAAAGGAGAGTGCAACGCTTGAGGAACAGAGAATTAGACCAAGCAGGCACCAGGACGAGACAAGTTTGGCGTCCTAAAGAGAAGCCGGATGGAGGTAATTGTTCGGCTAATACATGCATGGCGTTCTTTCTCCCGTCAGAGTTTGTAGCTCCGGAGAATCAAGATGTCCAGGACGAGACATATTCAGACTTCGATGAAAGTGAATTTCAGGACTTATTGGCTCATCTCGTCTTGGCTGAAAAGACAGTATTTGACAAACCAATCAGACACCGACACTTGAGGCCATTATATATGAGGGGGTATGTCAATGGCAAGCCATTAACCAAGATGTTCATTGATGGAGGAGCTGCCATAAATATCATACCGTATACCACTTTCAGGAAGCTTGGCATGACAAGTGAAGATCTGCTGAAGACCGACATGGTATTGAGGGATTTTGCGAGAAATTCTTCTGACACCCGAGGAGCAGTCCATGTCGAATTAATGATTGGGTCTAAAACCTTGGTCACTACCTTCTTCGTCATTGAGGGCAAGGGGGCATACAGTTTGCTGTTAGGAAGAGATTGGATACATGCAAACTGTTGTGTGCCATCAACTATGCATCAGTTCCTCATACAGTGGATTTGAGATGATATTGAGATCATTCATGCTGATGATTCGGTTAGTGTTGCTAATACAGAGCCGATCTATTAAGAGTATGAGGGTGTCGAGTGTTTCTCTGGAAGAGTTTGGGAAGCAGGTCCTATGAATGTTTTCGACGAGGACCAATAGCCGATTCAGACAATCGGCTCTCAGAGTAATTTTTAAATCTAACTAATGGTAATGGAGAAAAGCTAGAGCCAAAGTCTCATATCGGCTGACAAGGAATAAAGTGTCGATAATGAAGCCGAAGTTGGATCAATGTGTGCAAGTTGGGATCTCGATATGATTCAAAATCTGCAAACCTTTAGGGGTTTTGATTGTTTCTTCATTACCAGGGCTCGTGGAAACTCAGAGAAGATTCTTACGAGGTGGCGTACAACAGAAGCTTTATGATGAGTTTAAGGATATGTAAAAGTGCTTCTACAGCTTGGTGATTATTTAGAGTTGTACGTGACGGCCGGTAGCCTTATAAGTAGGGTCGGCCCTTATTTTTTGAGTTTAGAGGAAAGATAATTAGCAATCTGTTTTAGCCGAAAATGTGAAACCTAAGAAAGGGGTATTCGGCTGTGACAAGACTTTTCAGTTTGTGTACTTGTCAGTTGAAGCTTCGACACTACTTGTTAATGCCGAACGCATGGGAGTCGTGTAACTCGAGAGATATTTTGTATACAGCCGATGTGAAAAAAACATCGCCTTTAGCAGAAAAAATATTCCAAGAGATTAAGTTATAGCCGATATTTTTACATATCGCCTTTAGTACAAGGATATTTATGATCTTGGTGACCCTGGTAGTTTCAAATTGGTAGTTTTGTCGGGGAAAGAGAAAGGTAAAGTGCAGTTAATGCAATGCCGGGTGACATGACATGTTAAGGATGAGATCTAGTCGGCTAAGATAACGTCACACATTCGACAAGCACTCTTCTGAATGGATGTTGCGAACAGGAAAAGTCATTGAAAAAATCGGAAATGAGCATCATTTAGAGGGGAGCAAGTTCATCTGCTGCGAACTTCGTTTACAGGTCTGTCCTAGTACGAATTAATCTCGGAATAATGCATTCACAATAGATTGCGGGTCAGTGATTTCAGCAATAGCGGCAGCGTGACCATCATAAACTTCGAGATCTTCAAACTCATATGGATCGCATGCGAATCCAATTGGTAGGGAAGAATTCTTTAGTCCAATAACTCATTGCTGCTAGCCCGAAGGAAACCCCGGCGCGTACACCTTGGATGATGGCCTGATTTATGCGGCTATTCACAGCGTCAAGACGAGCTTCGACAGAATCCCCACGGGCATTTACATTGAGAGCGACTTTGTCTGCTGCTGTCTTCAAGCGTTCATTCTCCGCAGACAAGGCTGACAAGAAGCAAAGATGTGATAAGTAGAAGCAGATTCAATCAGGAGAAAAGGGAGAGCCGAGATTTTGCTAGCCTGCAATGATGCTGCAGAAGTGCTTCCGTTGTTCTGCCCACTCGGCCTTCTCAGTGCTATGCTTCTTACGTACATCCTCCAGTTCTTTCTGAGCTTTGTCCCTTTCCTCACGGGGCCAAGGAGCATCCAAACGGATCTGCTAAAGTGAATCGTTAAACTCAAAATCTGATGGTTTGAGGAAAATTTGAAGAAGAGCTTTTTAGATCTACCATTTCTGAAGAGGGAACGTGAGCACGGCTGGAGGAAGTCTCCACCCTGGGGAGAGGATAAATAACAAATCAAGGAGCGAGCTATCACAAGGGGGCAGAGAATTGGTTTCTTACCTGTAACGCCGGTGAATTCGTGTTCGGCTCCCTCCTACTTCGCCATCAGTAGGATGCTTGCTACGGTCGCCATTCCCTGCCATTGTTTTTCTCTCTGGCTTGAACTGGAAGTTGAAGGGTGAGAGTTTTGCAAGATGAGTTGTTTGATTGGAGTCACAGCTTATATGCGGTCATCTTTATAAAACCAAAGCCTGCACACTGGAGACCAAGCGTCGGGGTAGGGTTTGCACAGTTTATGGACCGTGGTTGGGCCGGGCCGAATCTTTTGATGGTTAGAGAAAGTTGTGGCTTCAGGATCAGGAGGCCAATGAGATTTGGCTAAGATTCTTTCAGTTTTAATTGGCTATTTGGAAGCTCATATTGCCGATTAATGATGAAAGCAGAGACGAAAGGATTCCTTGAAGAAGGTTGTTCTGATGTCATTGGAAATTTGAAGAAGAAGATTGGAAACTTCAGATCTGAAATGGCCAGTTTCAGTGTTGTCTGCAAAGTGAAGTTTTCCGGTACGGTCATCACGGTAACCAATGTGTATGCATGGCCGATTGAAGCGGAAAGACAGAAATCAGTGGTCGATATGCTGAAAAGTAGAACACACAGTGATCTCGGAAGATCGGTCATGGATTGATTTCAAATGGACAAACAAGAGAGCTTCATATTTACAAAAGGGGAAACAGGATTACAGAGAGCTAATTTATCCACTCCATTCTATGTCTAATCGGGAGAAAATGATCGAAAGTGTCGGCCAGATCTGATCCAGCTACCTTCATGTCATCTGCGGAACGTTCTACTCTATCCTCTAGATCTTGTTCACAGACGTTGAATCTATGGTAATCGGCGCCAGAATGAATCTTCATGGCGGAAAAAGCGAGTGTCGCGCCGTACCCCATGCCGGCTCTGGAGATGATGGGGAGGGCACGGTTGACTTCGTTTACCCGTTTCAAGGGTGTTGTGCCCGTTACATCGACCGTGACAGCAAGCTTGGTGATGGCGGCCTCGAGATCATGAAGTTTGGTCGCCAAGGCTGAAGAAAGAAGAAATCGGTAAAAGCAGAAAAAGAGAGAACAGAAAGAAATGGCAAGAAAACACTTACTGGTGGCTCTTTTTCGAGCGGCGTCACGCTCTTGGGAGATTTGGGTAATTTCCTGATCTTTCCTTTCCAGGTCAAGCTGAAGATTCATGATTTTCTAGGTCAAATCCTCGGTGAGATCGTCGCTAGTCCTCCTGAGGCAAAAACAATGGAATGAAGCCAGATTCTTTGGAGAGGAGAAAAGAGGGAAGTAACCTTCTTTTGGAAGAACTGGAGGCACCGAGCTCGAGGCTATGGCGGCTCGCTTGGGAAGACATCTTCTGGCTGATTTTTAGAGTGGCGAGGGAGAAGAGGTTTTTCTGGTTTGGAGGCTGAAGCAGAGGAGTCCAAAATGCACGAGCCGAAACAAAGTAAAGGGGAGAGTTTAAGAAACCCCGAGTGCATCGGGAAGCGAATCGACAGACACGGTAATGATGATATGAGAGGACGGATGCTTCTGGGTTTTCCACGTTAGTGCAAAAAGGAAAAGGAATTTTAAAATAAAACATTTATCCCAAAATTAGGGGGCATGTGTTAACACCAGATTTTCGCACGCATAAGAATATGACAGGTGGGCACAGCCAGCAGAGGAAAAAAGGATTCGGCAAGCATTCGGACGGATATTTGGTCCTTAGGGCTTTCGGTGAGTAGCTGTGCGGTCGGTTATTTTGTGAAGCAATGACCTCATTCGGGAGATGGATGATGCAGGCGAAGCCGGTTTGCGCAAGAAGACGCGTGACGATGGAAGATGTCGAAAGGTTTAGGAATGTGATTTATATCTTTCCTTATTTTTAGAGTCGTAATCGTCTAGGATTCGTGTTTCGTCCAGGGTATAAATATAAGCCCTCGACCATTGTAAAACTGTTCACAACCACATCAATACAACCGGCCCCATGCCATCTTCGAGTCCTTATAGTTGTGTCGTCGAGTTCTTCGAGAGGAATCATCGATCCGTCGACCTCCGTAAGTACCCGCAGCCTTGCTATCATGTCTAGTATCATGCGGTGGATTTAGATATGATGCAAGTAGTCTCGTATGTTAAGCTTAGTATCGTGCGGCGGATTTAAGCTTATGACGGGAAGTTTTTACCTATGATTTGTATCGTGCGGCGGATTGAGTCATGAGTAAAAATAGTTATCGGCTCTGTTAGATTTGGCAGATCTAATAGATTCATCAAGTTATCACATGTTATATGTTTTATTCATTTAATTCGTACAACACTTTTTGTCCAATCTAGATTGATCTTCGTTCGGCCTTGTTGCACGAGTTTGCTTGTGCTTTGCTAATTATAAGATCATAATGGTCGAACCGACTTTCAATCTAGGTTGCTACATGTTGTGGGTTCATGCATACCGATCATGTTTAGGCTTTGATAGAGCTGGGTGCCGTGCGGCAGGTACAGGTTTTAGATTAGTTTAACCATGCTTGGTTTGTATGTTTCTTCTTCATGGACCCCAGTTCGGCTAGTTTGCCGATTCTGGTTAAACTTGCATGAGTAATGAGTATGTATAGATCTGTTCAGGTGTATGTGTGCTTTTAGCTTCTTATAATTAGATCGTATCATGCGGTGGATTAATCTAATTATAAGGAGTGGTGTAGATTTATAGCAAGTGGTATCATGCGGTGGATTAGCTTTGCTTGAGTTTATGCCTGACGGGTTTATGAAGGCAGGACGTGCGGCAGACTAGCTGGATTGGCCTATGCACATGTTATCTGAATAGATTTGTATTTACAAGTTACCTCTTTCATTCTTTTGTCACATATGTATTCGGCATTTGACATGTTTACATGCTTTCTCTTTATACTTGCCGAATGACATCTTAAACCCGTTTCGACAAACAACTTCTATAGCTGTGTGCCGTCGTGATTGGCTTCCAAAGCCGTACATATGGAACTGTCTGGTTTTTGCCCAGCATGTTCCAAGGTATTCTCATATTTTATCCCTTGTCGGTTTTCAGGTCAAACCGCCTGGCACGTCTCCGGGTTCGATACACCCCGGGCTCCCGATTGAAGCTAGCCTCGTTCGGCTTGCTGTGTGCCCTTGACATGAGACATCACGTTTTGCGTCAACACTAGTTCTGAGTCTGTCTCTTGCTTGGTCTCTTCATATTCTGTCAATAAAATCTGAACCAAGTTTTAAAGTGAATTGAAAAGATCGAGATGGGATTGCTTGTCAACACATCACAGTTTCGAGAGTGTTTCTCATTGCACTTTGAGTTAAACTTGAGCTGTGTAGTGTATGACCGAAATTGTTGCTTTAAGCTTCTGATTGCTTCTGCATAGACTTCGCACAGTTGAAAAGTTAGGCAATGACAAGTTTTCAACCTCTCGCAATCACATGCCAAATTTTGAACTTGTGTAAATTCACCGCTGCAACTCCGATAGAATTTTGAATACACAAGTCTATGTTCCATTCTATAGCATGATGATTGAACTCTGCTAGGGGTAGTTCACCTTGTATACATGCTTAGCACTTGACTGATTTCCTGTCTATACATGTGTAGTGCTATTCTGATGGTGAATACCTTTTTGGCTAAAAACTGCTCACTTTGCTCGTATATTCATATTTCATATTTGGTGATCAGTTTGAGCCTTCGCTAGCTTGGATGCTTTTCAGTGAGTCGTTGGAGCTATACTGTTTAGAGCATCTTCGCATTCTCTTGAATATATTCCTGAAGCTGCTAACATGCATTTTGACTCATATGCATTTTGGAAGGGGGGCACTTCTCTTGTTGGCACTTTTGACGGTGCATTTTCTGAGGGGGAGAAAATTGCTTTCGGTTCCTTTTGCTTGACGGTGCATTTTCAACTAAGGGGGAGAAAATTTGGACAAATCATGCCTCCCATGTTTCACTAAGGGGAGAGGAATCGATTGTGTGCACCATGCAAGGGGGAGTTTGCTCGTGCTGAATTTTTGAAATTTCCAATTCGTTCGGAGCGCTTTGCTAGTTGTGTTGAACCTTTGCCTCTTTCTTGAGGGACTAGCAGACGCATCCTTGTTTCAGTTGGGTTTAGTTGATATCGAGCTTTTCAGTCGATGTCGAGCTTTCTTGCTAGTCGTGTTGAGCCTCTGTGCCTCTGTCTTGAGGGACTAGCATTTTGCTTCGATTTTTCATTTGGTATTTGCTAGCGGTGTTGAGCCTGTTCTACCTATTCTTGAGGGCTAGCTTTGCTTTGCTTGGTTGCGTCGAGCAGTTGCCCATGTCTTTGGGGACCAAGTTGTCTTGCTCTTTCCACTTGACCTTCTTCGGCTTTGCTATGCTTTTGGGTCATTTGGTCGAGTTTTCTCTCCTTCTTCCTTCCTTCTTCTATTCTGTATGATTTGTGTTGGTAGTTGACAATGCACTCATCAAGGGGGAGATTGCAGATACATGGGTGTATGCCGAGTCTCTGAGTGATGAGTGATTGTCAACTGGGATGATGCGCATGTTCTTTGGCTTGTGTTGTGCAGGTGTCGAGCATGGATACAATGATCAGAGGCAAGGTGAAGGTCAAGTAGAGACGTGCCGTGCCGAGGGACCGAGAGTGGCGAAGGGCGGACGTGAGGCTTGGACTGAGGGACCGGTGGCCCGAGGATCAGCTGTGGTGGCTGACAGCCTGGGACAGCGTCGAGCAAAGACTTGCGGTCATGTGTTGCCTGAGTCGTGGACTTGGGGACACGTGTCGGTGGATGGGGTGCACGGCCGGTGCATCCCTTGTACAGCTTCAGTTTGGTGGTAGAGCCAGAGAAAAACCATCGGGTGGACGGTTTCCAGGTTTGGGCCTCAAAACCTGGGCGCGGATGGTTTCCGAGTTTGGCCACAAAACTCGGGTAGTGGACGGTTTCCAGGTTTGGGCCTCTAAACCTGGGTGCTGCGGGTTTGCTGAGTTTGGGCCACAAAACTCAGGCGATGGACGGCTGGTTTCCTGGGTTGGGCCTCAAAATCGGGGGTTGGCTGTGAAGCCTGGTTTCCCGGTTTGGGCCACAAAACTAGGGGTGCGACGTCCAGGAAAAGGACACAGAGCGGTGGCGGCACGTGGCGGCAATCGGGAGGTTGCGTCGAGGCAACGTTACGAGTTGTGCGGGGTGGCCGTCGGATCACCACCTACCACGAGTTGGTCCAGAATAACCTTAGGGTTTAGCTGGTTCGCTCTGTAAGTAGTTAGGGGTAGAGTGGGAATTAGGAAAAGTTAGAATTAGGATAAGTAGGGGGAGACACCCACCTCCCCATCGATCTCAGTCATTTGCTCTTTGTACTTAGGGTTTCCTGCTCTCCCAATCCCCTGCTGTAGCAAGCTGAGATCCACAGAGAACCATACCTCTGTGTACTGGAGATTTTGAGGAAGTGAGGCCGTAACCTCACTGTTGTAGCGTGTGGTAGCCACACGGTTGCAGATCGATGTGTTGATTCGCGTTTTGGTTCGTGTTCTTCGCGTTCTTCATTTCTCCACGATTTTCACGTCGCTCGATCTCTCTCCATACTGCGTCTTTTCGAAATCCACTTGAATCATCTTGTTCTTTGTAGTGAGGAGGTCATTTCGACCAAAGGAATTCATCTAACTCCTCATGAACAAGTAGATCGGGTCGATTTCATTTTCGTGACGCTTTTTCAGTTCATACTCCTCCCCTTTTCAATTTCCTGGTGTTTGAGTTGTTTTGAGCGGATGATTTCATGGGGATAGTCTCCTAACTACTCCATGATCATCCTCTCCAAGTTTGGGAACGTGGGATTTTGGTTTGAACCGATTTGGAGAAGATTTGAGTTGAGGGCGACCAAAATCGCCCTCTCTGTTCATCCGCGGACAGTCCGCCGCTGGGGTCGCGGACAGTCCGCGCGTCGGGCCTCGACCAAGTCAGTGGTCGCACGGTCGGCTGTGTTGTTTCGGTTTGACTGGCGGACAGTCTGCCACTGTCATCTGCGGACAGTCCGGGACTGTCCAGGGAGACTTCAGCAGCTTTGCTGTTTTTCGGTTTGACCGGCGGACAGTCCGCCACTGTCATCCGCGGATAGTCCGGGACTGTCCAGGGAGACTTCAGCAGCTTTGCTGTTTTTGGTGTTTGGCCGGCGGACAGTCCGCCATCTCCTCGCGGACAGTCCACGGTAGGGGCGGACAGTCCGGGACCCTAGGTCCGGACAGTCCGGGAATCGCCTAAAGCTTCCATTTTTGTGCGTTTGCTCTCCCGGCTTCCTCGCTTGGTTTTCAGACTTCTCGTTTAGCCTTGTAGTTGACCAAGGAACCTCTCTAGGTATCTTTGCTACTTGTTAGCATTGGTATTTGGGGATTTCTCGACGTAGCTGTCTATCTACGTTCGAGACTTGGTTTTTGAGGGTTGAACTTGAGCCGGTACCTTAGGCGTTTGGTTTGCTATCGCTTTGTGGTGCCTCGCTGTGATCCAAGGGATCATCCACCCTCTTCCAAGGGTCATGGGCATCACGTTCGTGGTCGTAACTTTTGGGGGTTGATTTTGGGACAATCGGCCAAAGTTTCTGAGAAGAAATTTTGAGCTCCCATTCACCCCCCCTCTGGTCGCCTTGCTAGTGCATTCTCGGTCCTTCAAAGCTTGCACGAGTAATGTGTGTTTATAGATCTGTTCAGATATATACATGCTTTTAGCTTCTTATTGTTAGTTTGTCTCATGTGGTGGATTGATCTGATCGTAGGAAGTGGCGTAGACTTATAGCGGGTTTTAGCCTTGTTTGAGTTTATGTTTGACGGTTTTACGAAGATTAGACGTGCGGCAGACTAGTTGGATTAACCTATGCATGTGATGTTTGAATAGATTTATACTTACAAGTTACTTGTTTATAATTCCTCATGTCTTGATGACGTGTTCAAGCATGTCTTTTTACTACATGTGTATTCGGCAATCAATGCGTTTATATGCTTTCTTCTGGTATTTGCCAAATGACCTTATAAACATGTTCAGCAGACAGCTTCTATAGTTATAAGCTGTTGTGAGTGGCTTCTGGGCCGTAAATATGGAACTGTCTGATCTCATCCGGCATGTTCCAGTTTTATTCTCACAGTTTTGTCCCTTGTTGGCTTTCAGGTCAAACCGACTAGCACGTCTCCGGATTCCAAACCGTCCGGGCACCCGATTGAAGCCACGCTTTTTCCGGCTTCTTGTGTGTGAGACGCGGACCATATTTTGCGTCAACAGAGCGTGCAGGTGATCATGAGGTTGGCGAGCCTCTTTTTGATGATGAGGACGAGGGTGCTGAAGGGATGGATGACCCAGCACCACCTCCACCTGTTGTGCCACAAAGAGCGGCATCTACTACCACTCACGGCCCCGATCCTTCTTCTTCGACTACTTGGGGGCCGTGGGATCCGCCACCTCGAGCGGTACCTTTTGTACCCGAGGAGGCACCAGCTGCTGTTGAGGCGGAGGTCTCTTCAGCTCGGGAGGCTCCATGACACATTCAGTGCCAACACCCGTCTCAACAGATGATCGACAGCATCGGCGAACGTGTCACTCGGTCTAGGTAAAAACAAATATCTCACTTTGCTCATTCTGCATTTGTTGCTGATTTTGAACCCCGAGATGTTGGACATGCTTTATCTGATCCTGATTGGGTTAATGCCATGCATGAGGAGTTAGAAAATTTTGAAAGAAATTGGGTTTGGGTTTTGGTTCCACCTCCTCCTGAGTGTCACCCTATTGGTACAAAATGGGTTTTCAAAAACAAACAAGGAGAGGATGGCCATGTTGTGAGAAACAAGGCCAGACTTGTAGCCTAGGGGTATAGTCAGAAGGAGGGGATAGACCATGAGGATACATTTGCTCCTATAGCTCGTTTGGAGGTGATTAGCATACTCTTGGCTTTTGCTGCATCCAAAGGGTTTAAACTTTTTCAAATGGATGTCAAGAGTGCCTTTTTA
Source organism: Coix lacryma-jobi var. lacryma-jobi (assembly GCA_009763385.1). Taxonomy (NCBI): domain Eukaryota; kingdom Viridiplantae; phylum Streptophyta; class Magnoliopsida; order Poales; family Poaceae; genus Coix; species Coix lacryma-jobi. Next base: position 117,963,068 of record CM019830.1, on the reverse strand, counting down.
AACGGCTACATAGAAGAAGAGGTCTATGTGAAACAACCCCTCGGTTTTGAAAATCCCAAGTTTCCAAGCCATGTTTTTAAACTTCACAAAGCTTTATATGGTTTGAAACAAGCCCCTAGAGCCTGGCATGATAGGTTGAAAACCTTTTTGCTTGCTAAGGGTTTTAAAATGGGATGTGTAGATAAAACGCTTTTTCTCCTCAAGCAAGGCAATGACACTCTCTTGGTCCAGATTTACGTGGATGATATCATTTTCGGTGGTTCTTCTCACGCTTTGTTTGCCAAGTTTGCAGACACTATGAGTAGGGAATTTGAGATGAGCATGATGGGCGAGTTGACATTCTTTCTCTGATTGCAAATAAAGCAATCCCGAGAAGGGACGTTTATGCACCAGGGCAAGTATACCAAGGACATCCTGAAGAAGTTCGATATGGGTGAGGCCAAGCCTCTTCCAACACCCATGTCGACCACGACGGCCCTGGATGCGGATGTGGATGGAGAAGCTGTGGACCAGAAGGAGTACCGTAGTATGGTCGGGTCGCTGCTGTACCTGATGGCGACACGCCCGGACATCCAGTTCGCGGTGTGTCTTTGCGCACGTTTTCAGTCGTCGCCGCGCACCTCTCACCGTCAGGCGGTCAAGCGCATTATGAGGTACTTATGCTTCTCTCCAGAGTTTGGGATTTGGTATTCTGCTTCCTCCAACCTCTCCCTTTGCGGTTATTCTGATGCCGATTTTGCTGGTTGCCGACTTGATCGCAAGTCCACTTCTGGGACTTGTTAGTTTATTGGTTCTTCTCTTGTATCTTGGTCTTCTCGCAAGTAGTCTAGTGTCGCCTAGTCTACCACAGAGGCTGAGTATGTTGCTGCGGCTAGCTGTTGTTCTCAATTGCTTTGGATGATGGCCACTTTGCGTGATTTTGGACTGAGCTTTTCTCGCGTCCCTTTGCTTTGTGACAGCACGAGTGCTATTAGCGTTGCTAAGAACCCCGTGCTGCATTCTAAGACCAAACACATTGATGTGCGCTTTCATTTCTTGCAAGACCACTACGAGAAGGGTGATATCGATCTTCGCCATGTCGATACTCATCATCAGTTGGCTGATATTTTCACCAAGCCTTTAGACAAATCAACTTTTGCTAGGTTGAGAGGTGAGCTTGGTGTGTGTTTCCCCTTTTATATGGGGGAAACATTTTGGTTCGTGTATTATAGACTGACTCTTTTTCTTTCAATTGGTTTCATCATGCATCTTTGCATTTCATCTTGCATATTTACGTTAGAGCTTCATGTATATAATCTTGAGAATGTGACTATGCTCTGTATAGTGTATGCTCCGATGCTTTATGATGGAGCTTGTAGCTTATGCTCTTTCTGATCACTGATACATATTGTGAGCTAAGCTATTTTATGAATGGTGAATTTGCTTAATGAACATAAAACTTGAAAATGTTCACCATTGAGATATGCAACTAGCATGTGCAGAATATGTTGAAATCACTTGTGCTTTTCATATATGCTAGGTTGCTATGTCTCTAGTTCTGAGTCATTCACTTGCTTGGTATGTTCATATTCTGTTTTAAATTTGAACCAAGTTAAGTGAATTGAAAAGATCGAGATGGGATTGCTTATCAGCACATCACAGTATTGAGACTGTCTCTCATTGCACTTGGATTTAAACTTGAGCTATGTAGTGTATGACCAAAACTGTTGCTTTAAGCTTCTGATTGCTTCTACATAGGCTTCGCACAATTGAAAAGTTAGGCAATGACAAGCTTTCAACCTCTCGCAATCACATGCTGAAATTTGAACTTGTGTAATTTAACCGCTGCAACTCTGATAAAATTCGAATACACAAGTTTATGTTTCATTCTATAGCATGATGATGGAACTTTGCTAGGGATAGTTCACCTCGTATACATGTTTAGCACTTGTTTGACTTCCTGTCTATACATGTTTAGTGCTATTTTGATGGTGAATACCTTTTTGGCTGAAAACTGCTCATTCTGCTCCAATGTTCAGATTTCGTATTTGGTGATCAGTTTGAGTTTTTGCTAGCATTCTGTGCATATTGTTGAGTCATCAGATCATCATTTTGTCGAGCATCTTCTCATTCTATCGACTATATTCCTGAAGCTGCTAACTTGCATTTTAACTCATATGCATTTGGAGGGGAGATACTTGATAGTGCAATTTCATCTAAGGGGGAGAATTTTGTCAAATCATAAGGGGGAAATCTTATCTTGGTTGTGTGCACTATTGGAGGGGGAGTCTGAGCTGGCTCGGATTTTGAATTTTCCAATTGGCTTGGAGCATTTTTGGTAGCTAGTTGTGTTGAGCCTTTGCCTCTTTCTTGAGGGACTAGCGCCTTTGACTTTGTGCTTTTCAGTTGGTATCGAGCTTTCTCGCTAGCAGTGTTGAGTCCATTCTGCCTCTTCTTGAGGGCTAGCTCTATTCTGCTTGAAATTCAGTTGGTATTTCAATTGGTATCGAGCTTTCTCGCTAGTGGTGTTGAGCCTGTTCTACCTCTTCTTGAGGGCTAGCTATGCTTTGCTTGGTTGAGTCGAGCCGTTGCACATGTCTTTGGGGACCAAGTTTGCGGATACATGGGTGTATGCCGAGTCTCTGAGTGATGAGTGATTGTCAACTGGGATAATGCGCATGTTCTTTGGCTTGTGTTGTGCTGGTGTCGAGCACAGATACAGTGATCAAAGGCAAGGTGAGGGTCAAGTAGAGACGTGCCGTGCCGATGGACCGAGAGTGGCGAAGGGCGGACGCGAAGCTTGGACTGAGGGACCGGTGGCTTGAGGATCAGCTGTGGTGGCTGGCAGCCTGGGACAGCAATGAGCGAAGACTTGCGGGCATGGTGTTGCCTGGGTCGTGGACCTGGGGACACGTGTCGGTGGACGAGGTGCACGGGCGGTGCATCCCCTCTACGGCTTCGGTTTGGTGGTTGAGCCACAGAAAAACTACTGAGTGGACGGTTTCCAGGTTTGGGCCTCAAAACCTGGGCGCTGATGGTTTCTGAGTTTGGGCCACAAAACTCGGGCTGAGGACGGTTTCCAGGTTTGGGGCTCAAAACCTGGGTGCTGCGGGTTTCTGAGTTTGGGCCACAAAACTCAGGCAATGGACGGCTGGTTTCCCGGTTTGGGCCTCAAAATCGGGGGTTGGTCGTGAAGGCTGGTTTCCCGGTTTGGGCCTCAAAACCGGGGGCGAAGTCCGGGAAAAGGACAAGCGGAGCGGTGGCGGCACGTGGCGGCAATCGGTGAGGTTGCGTCGAGGCAACGCTACCAGTTGTGCGGGCGTGGCTGTCGGATCACCAGCATCTTCGAGTTGGTCCAGAATAACCCTAGGGTTTAGCTGGTTCGCTCTGTAATTAGAGAGGGGTAGAGTAGGAATTAGAATTAGGATAAGTAGAGGGAGACACCGTCCTCACAAACTATCTCAGTCATTTGCTCTTTTGCTTCTAGGGTTTCCTGCTCTCCTTCTCCTCTGCTGTAGCAAACTGAGATCCACAGAGAAGAGAACAATACCTCTGTGCCGGTGAGATTTGGAGGAAGTGAGACCGTAATCTCACTATCGTAGCGTGTGGTAGCCACACGGTTGCAAATTCGTGGTTGTGATTTGCGTTTTGTTCTTGTTCTTCGCGGATTAATTTTCTCCACTATTTTCCCGTCGATTGATCTCTTTGTTCGTTGTATCGTTTGCGATTCCGTTTGAACAGAGATGTTCTAGATCGTGAGGCACTTCTTTCCACCGAAAGAATTCACCTCTAACCTCACGAGCTAGTAGATCGGTTGATTTTCATTTCGGGTCAAGTCTTTCTCCCTTCCCCCGAATTTTTTCGATTCATCGATTTGGAGATAGGATCGAGCCATGATCTCTTAGAGATAGCTCACTATCATCTTTGTGACTCTTATCACCAATTTTGATCCCTAGAGGATTCGTTTTGGGTGAGATAGAGTCAAATCGGTGAACGAACAGTAGACTTTCGGGGTGACCGGACGCTTGGCTCGGGTTGACCGGACGCACCCCCAGAGTCCGGTCGTTGAATGTTCATTGCGATTTTTCCCGGCGTACTGACCGGACGCTCGCCCTGAACGTGACCGGACGCAACCCTTCTACTGTTCACGATTGTTGTCTGTATCGATCGGACGCTCTGTCGTTGACCAGACTCTTTACTCAAGTGAGTCCGGTCGCGAACAGTAAGGTTCCAAATTGGCTTTTGACTGACCGGACGCACCAGTGAGTCCGGTCAATGCTGTTTGGCACTGTTTCGTTCCCAGTTCGTTCGATCATTGACAGATTTGATTTCCGTCTTTTGCGTTGGGTTTCTAGGGTTGTGTAGCGTCCCGATGTGCTTCTCGGAAGCATCCACCCTACATCTAGGGTCGTGGACACTTGCAAGTTCTAGGTTTGCTCTTGGGGTTGATTCTCGGGACTGTGACAACAAGTTACCGAAAGGAAAATTTGTAGCTCCCATTCACCCCACTCTGGTCGCTTTCTGGTTGCACTTTCGGTCCTTCAAAGTTGTCTTGCTCTTTCCACTTGACCTTCTTCGGCTTTGATATGTTTTTGGGTCATTTGGTTGAGTTCCTTCTCCTTCTTCTTCCTTCTTCTATTCCATTATGATTTGTGTTGATAGTTGACAATGCACTCATCAAGGGGGAGATTGCGGATACATGGGTGTATGCCGAGTCTCGAGTGATGAGTGATTGTCAACTGGGATAATGTGCATGTTCTTTGGCTTGTGTTGTGCAGGTGTCTATAACACCCTAGGTGTTAAGCATTCCTTAAACTGCATCATTTGTCATGGCATAAGCATAGCATCTCATCTTTTCATGTGCATATGTTTGTTGAAGTGCTTAAGTCCTTGTTTGGTCTCTAGTGTAACCTTTTTATGCTTTCTGTTTCTGACCAAGTGCCTTATAACAAAGATGTAGATCTTGATGAAAGGAACAACTTTGCTTTAAAGCACTTTCTCAGAAAAAGCTTTTAAATTATGATTTCTTGCATTAGAAAAATGGTTTAGCACTAAATTTCTTTTTCTAAGCAGAATTTGGACTGGAGCCTTAAAGATGATTTGTTCCTTATAAAATTCTAAGCAACTTTGCTTTTAGGACCTTCTCCTAATTCGGCTTAGTTTAGGAGTTATAGATCATAAAAGTTTTAAAACCAAACTTCATTAGTTTAAACCCCAGTGGGACCCCCTGTCAGCCCCTCTCTTCTCCCCCGCGCGCGCGCCGCTCACCTCCGCGCCGGCAGAAACCGCCTCGCCGCCGCGAAATCGCCTCGCCGGCCAGCCAAACCACCGACTTCGCTGCCCGTGGTTTGCGCAGCAAGCGCCACGTCGCCCCATGCACCTCGTCCTCGCTCGCCGCGTGTCGCGCGATGTCTGACGCCGCTGCGCCGGTCGGGAGCTCCTCCCCGATGGCAACCGGCCAGGTGCAATGCACCTGCGCCCTCCCGCTCTCTTGCATCCTCTCCACTCCGCGCTCGTGCTCTGCACACTCACTCACTCGCTCACTCTCTCGCTCACAAGCTCGCCAGCCACTCCACCATCTTCTCCAGTTCGCCCAAACCGCCATTTGCCGCTGAACTCCGGCGAGCAATTTCTCGCTCCACCGTTCACCGCTGTCCAATTCCTCTTGCCAGTCTCTCCGCCCTGATCTCCTCTTTCTCCGGCAAGGGTTGGTTTCCCCTCTCTCCCTCTCTGGCCGCCGGAACAGCGGATGCCATCCTCAAGCTTCCGCCATGGCCGCCGCCGTGACCTTCACCTGAACCGGCCATCTCCGGCCAAACCACCCCAATCCGAGCCCAGTTCTTACCTTCCCAACCTCCATAGTAGCTTAGGGTTAGATGGAGACCTCTCTCGTGCCTTGAGTTCGCCGGATCAGGGGCCAGTCGCGCCGTGTCCGCCGTGGACCGCCGCCGCGCATGGCGCCGAGCAATGCCGAGGATGCCGAGGCCCGAATGTTGCTCCAATAGGTCGCTTAGGACGTGCTTGGGCTAGTATTAGTCTCGCCGAGTCTCAAGCTCGCCGGGAAGAGCTTCGCCGCCGAGCCGCAGAGCCGCCACTCCGCCATGGCTGCCGTCGAGCTTGCTCCGGTATCCCTCTGGCTCGGCAAGTCAGTCAGTCGTGTTCGTCTCGCAAACCCGCGTCCAGTGGTAGCCTCGACGTCGCCAAAAGCCTCGCTGCCGGTCAGCTAGGGCCGGTCAACAGCGACGGTGCCAAAGTCCGTCGTTGACCGCCGAGCCTGGCCTCGCGCGGTAACGTGCCGAGCCTGGCCCGGTAACTTGGTCGCCTGTCTAGTGGGCCTCGACCGCAGAGAAGGAGTGAGTACGAGAGAAAAAGGGAAGTCTGTGTGCAGTGAGGCTCGGGATAGCCGGGTGTGCCGAGCGTTTGCCTCAGGCCTCGGCTGAGTCAAGTTGGGTGTCCGTAGCGTTTTAGGTCAAGTTTTCTTTTAAATAAGTTTTGCAGAATTTATGTAAAGACTTCAAAAATTCCTACAAGGCTCATTTTAAGTCCAAATCCTGTGAAACAAATTTTGTTGTGTTCAGCATGATTAGATCTATCTGTGAAAAATGTTAAATGCATTATTGTTATGTTTTTATGTGTAGATTTACTTAAGTTAGAAAAGTGTTGTTAACTTGGAAAATGCATAACTAATTATGTATAAGTCAGAAAAATGTGATTCCAGTTTTGCTAGGTTTGTATGGATATATAGTTTCAGGGAAAAATATAATATAAGGTTGTTCTGTGAATTATTTGGGCAGTAGTAATTAAAATGGTTAAATGCTGCTTTCTTGTTTATTTTGTAGTAATTAAAATATGAAGAGTATGGACTTGGTAAATTTTGCTGACTGCTCTTGTGCTAAGAAGTTCAGAAGAAAATTATGAAATCTGTTGTTTGACACTTTTGGCTAGGGTGTGTAGTTCAAAGCACCTTTCCACGGTAGAATTTGTCTTTTTTATAGGGGATAGAGTTTAAGTCCAAATGGGTTGAAAATTTGACAAAAAACTAGATTGAGTGTTGTTAACTTCCAGTAATTTTTGTAGATTTTTCTGAAGCCGTCTAGAATGGGTTGCTGTTTTAAGCATGTTTAAATAGATTTATTTCAGTAAGTATTTAGAAGGTAATAAACTCGTTAAATAAACTTTGATGTGGCGACAACATAGCTTAACAAGTTGATTATGATAGGTTAAATAGTTGGGATAATGTTGAGTACCTTGTTGAAGAGAATGCAGTAGATGACATGTGCTTATCCCCTGATTGCTGTTGATCATGTGCATCACATATGCATTCTATGTGCATTCATCCTATTTATGCACATTATGCATCATACAGGGTCAGCGGAGGAGATCCAGACCCAGTCGACACCGGAAGAACCCAGTCCGGAGGAGAACCGGACAGAGGAAGCCGGAGGGACAGACGCCGACGAGCTACCAGAGTGCCGCGACCACCGTCCGTCGGACTTTGAGCAAGCTGGCAAGCCCCGGAGCATTCTAACGGTTTGCAAATGCTTTACAATTAACCTGATGATGGATGTTGCATTAGGTTATAGGAATTGATTGCTACCGTTGAAGCATTATTACTTATCCTTGTCCACTTGCAATATATCTTGATATCCCTGTTTAGGTCTAGGCTCGTTATATGCTTAGCCCTGCTTAGACCAGTAAAAGTCGGGTGATTTCCTGTCTCCCGCAATAGGTGGATACTGATCATATTTAGCCTGTGCTATCATGAGATAACCATGTGATAATTAATCTGAGACGGAGGCGGGATGTAAGAGCAGCAGGACATGGGTTCTGTGTGCTAGTAGTCTCCCGTCTGTGTCGCCTAGGACCCGTTCGGGAATGTAACTTCAGTCAAATTGAACGCGTCGATCACTTAACGGAGTAGGTCTGAGTACCTCCCGCGAAGCCGAGTAAGGTTATTCCAGCCGGTGATGGAGATGTTGACGCCTAACACCCAGGGCCTCAGCTGTACCGTGGGCAACTATTCTGATCAACCTGGCATGGTCCGAGGGCAGGCAGGGCCTGATCGACCTGGCATGACCGTGGGCAGTTATAGATTGAGCGACCTGGCACTGAGATAACCCCCGGTGTAGAAGGGCCCATGGCCGTCCCGCGCATTGTGTTCTCGAATCCCCTGACTGGTAGCTTACGACTGCCGTAGCCGGAATGTGCCGGGCGAGTGTGAGACATTTTATCCCCAGCTGGGTAGGAATCGATTATAATCGCCATCGCTCCCGGACAGTGAGCAGTTGACTTTAGATCATCTCCCGTAGAACTTATGGAACTAAAATGGTTATGGAATCTGAAAGGCTATTGATGAAATAGTCACTCTTGATTGATTAATTAGCAAGTGCTTGTTTAGTACAGGTGCAAATGTAGTAAGGTAGAGTTAATGCCTAAAAGCAATTGCCAACATCTGAAACTGAGTTTTAGTACTAAAGCTTTCATGCAAAGGAGTATGTACAGCCAACCCCACTTATATAGCCTACATGATCCTTGGTGTCTCATTATTTCTGATTTTGTCGGGTAAGTCTAGCTGAGTACCTTCTCGTACTTAGGGTTTATTTCCCTTGTTGTTGCAGATGGTCAGTGCTTTTATGGCTACTGCGAGAACTACTTGTACCCGGTAACGGGTGATGACTAGACCAAGGGCATGGTCAATACTTATCTCGTCCGTTGCTTTTGTGGACCCGGTCAACTGATGGCACCGTATTTCTGATCAATCCAAACTTATGTTTTAAAGACTATGTTGCTTCCGCTACTACTATCAAAACTATGGTTTGTAATATTATTTCGTACTCCGATGTAATTTGAACTTTATGCAACTATGATGTAACCCGTGAGCATATTCGTGGAACAAGTACGATCTTGGCTAGATGTCGTTGAATGATTTGAAATCCTTCGAGATTTCTGGACTACCGGGTTTGTACGAGCTTAAGTACTCGATGATTTCTGCGAGAGCAGAGGTTTTCAGTGCTTAATCTGGTGCAAATTGGTCGGTTCTGTTACAGTGTCGACAACGGATACAGTGATCGAAGGCAAGGTGAAGGTCAAGTAGAGACGTGCCGTGCCGATGGACCGAGAGTGGCGAAGGGCGAATGGGAGGCTTGGACTGATGGACCGGTGGCCTGAGGATCAGCTGTGGTGGCTGACAGCCTGGGACAGCGACGAGCGGAGACTTGCGGGGCACCGTGTTGCTCAGGTCGAGGACCTGGGGACACGTGTCGGTGGACGGGGTGCACGGTCGGTGCATCCCCTCTACGGATCGGTTTGGTGGTTGAGCCACAGAAAAACCACCGAGTGGACAGTTTCCAGGTTTGGGCCTCAAAACCTGGGCGCTGATGGTTTTTGAGTTTGGGCCACAAAACTCAGGCTGAGGACGGTTTCCAGGTTTGGGCCTCAAAACTTGGGCGCTACGGGTTTCTGAGTTTGGGCCACAAAACTCAGGCGATGGATGGTTGGTTTCCCGGTTTGGGCCTCAAAACCGGGGGTTGGTCGTGAAGGCTGGTTTCCCGGTTTGGGCCTCAAAACCGGGGGCGAAGTCTGGGAAAAGGACAAGGAGAGCGGTGGCGGCACGTGGCGACAATCGGTGAGGTTGCGTCGAGGCAACGCTACCAGTTATGCGGGCGTGGCCGTCGGATCACCATCTACCAGGAGTTGGTCCAGAATAACCCTAGGGTTTAGCTGGTTCGCTCTGTAATTAGTTAGGGGTAGAGTGGGAATTAGAATTAGGATAAGTAGGGGGAGACACCCACCTCCCAAATTATCTCAGTCATTTGCTCTATGCCTTCTAGGTTTTCCTGCTCTCCCAATCTCCTGCTGTAGCAAATTGAGATCCACAGAGAAGACAATCATACCTCTGTGTTCGTGAGATTTTGAGGAAGTGAGACCATAATCACACTGTTGTAGCGTGTGGTAGCCACACGGTAGCAAATTCATGGCTGTGATTCGCGTTTTGGTGTTGTTCTTCGCGGGTTGCTTTTCTCCACGATTTTCTCGATGATCGATCTCCTTCATCATTGTGTCTTTTGCGATTCCGTTTGAACTGATTTGTTCTAGGTCGTGAGGCGCATCTTTCCATCGAAGGAATTTGTCTCTAACCTCACGAGCTTGTTGATCGGTCGATTTTCATTCCGGATCGAGTTTTGTCTCCTTTGCCCCAAATTCTTCCGATTCAATGATTTGGAGTTAGGATCGAGCCATGATCTCTTAGGGATAGCTCACTAACTTCCTTGGAACTCCTCATACCAAGTCTAAGCCTTAGAGCTTTTGATTCGGAGGAGATCGGGTTGAATCTGCGGAAGAACAGTGCTGTATCGGGGGCATCGGACGCTGATGTCGGGAGCATCGGACGCTGTGTTCATCATATCAGACGCGTCCGATGCCACGTGTCATATGACAGTGTTTTTCTAAGGAGCATCGGACGCTGACCATCGGCACGTCCGAGGGTCTTACATCGGACGTTAGAGCTTCACTCTAGCCAGCATCCGGTGCCTATGCAGTAAGGTTCCAGACTTGGCCTTTTTACATCGGACGCAGCCAGCGTCCGATGCAGGTTCTTCTGCATTGTTCTGTCTGCAGTTTGTTCTTCCGTTGTCGGTTTTGATTTCTGGCTTTTGCGTTGGGTTTCCATAGTTGTGTAGTGTCTTGTTTTTCTTCTTGGAAGCATCCACCCTACATCTACAGTCATGGACATACACAAGCTCTAGGTTTGCTCTTGGGGTTGATTCTCTGGGACAGAGACAACAAGTTTCTGAAAAGACATTTGAAGCTCCCATTCACCCCCCCCCCTCTGGTCGCTTTCTGGTAGCACTTTCAGTCCTTCATACATGATGAAATGCATGCAAAAGCTGCTCTAATGGAGCAAGACAAACCTAAGAAAAGCATCAAAGAAAACAACTATGTTACAACAAGCAAAATGCTTCCCCCATCTAAAAGGGAAAACACACACCAAGCCCACCTCACAACCTAGCAAAAGTTGAAAGATCCAAAGGCTTGGTAAAGATATTCGCAAGCTGGTTGTGGGTGTCTACATGCCTCAAGTCGATGTCGCCTTTCTCGTAGTGATCACGAAGAAAGTGAAAGCGAACATCGATGTGTTTGCCTTGGAGTGAAGGACTGGGTTCTTTGCTACATTAATCGCACTTGTGCTATCACAAAGCAAAGGGACCCGACTGAAATCTAGACCAAAATCACGCAAGGTAGCAACCATCGACAAAAGCTGCGAAGCACAAGAAGCAGCAGCAACATACTCGGCCTCGGTGGTAGACTGGGCTATGCTAGACTGCTTGCGATAGGACCAAGAAACGAGCGAAGAGCCAAGAAATTGGCAAGTCCCAGAAGTAGACTTGCGCTCAAGCCGACAGCCAGCAAAATCTGCATCGAAATAACCACACAGCGAAAGGGTCAAAGAAGAGGAGTACCAAAGTCTAAATTCAGGAGTGTATCGGAGGTACCTCATGATGCACTTGATCGCCTGCTTGTGGGAAGTCCGAGGGCACGCCTGAAAGCAAGCGCACAGACACACTTTGAAGTGTATGTCGGGCCTCGTCGTCGTCAAGTACAGGTGTGAGCCGATCATGCTCCTGTACTCCTTCAGGTCCACGAGCTCTCCGTCCTCATCTACGTCCATCGCAATAGTCGTCACCATGGGCGTTGTGAGAGGCTTGGCCTCGCTCATGTTGAACTTCTTCAAGACGTCCTTTGTGTACTTGCCTTGATGCACAAAAGTCCTATCTCGGGATTGCTTGATTTGCAACCCGATGAAGAAGGTCAACTCACCCATCATGCTCATCTTAAACTCCCTGCTCATAAGATCTGCAAACTTGGCAACGTGTGCATGAGAAGAGCCACCAAAGATGATACCATTCACGTAAATCTAAATCAAAAGAGTGTCATTGTCTTGCTTGAGGAGAAAAAGAGTCTTATCTACCCTTCCTATTTTAAAAGCCTTGGAGAGCAAAAAGGTTTTCAAACGCTCATACCACGCTCTTGGGGCTTGTTTCAAACCTTACAAAGGGTTGGAATGTTTGAAGACATGGATTGGAAACTTGGGATTCTCCAAACCGGGGGGTGTTGACGGCCACTAACTCATATCTTATACCATCAATAAGTCATCAAAAAGGGAATAAAAGTGACCATCAACCTTGAATAGGGTTTGATTCTAACAAGTTCCACGAGTTGTGTCATTCTCAATTGTTTTGCAGCCATACCAGGATATTTTGGACTAGGGATAAACATTGACATCAACCAGTTAGATTGTTTCTGACACAACCAAGGAGGCAAATTGTAAGGTATTAGGACAACAAGTCATATGGAGTAGGTCGTATTTTGCATCCCAAAGGGATTGAAGCCATTAGAAGCAAGACCCAGCCTAATATTATGAACTTCTTTTTCAAACCAGCTATATTCTTTATCCACGTGATTCCATGCCTTTGAGTCAACAGGGTGACACATTTTTTGATCATTGACCCTCCCTTTCTTATGCCACTGCATGTCCTCTGATGTGTGCTTTGACATATACATTCTTTGCAGCTGAGGAATAAGAGAAATGTAGCGTAGGATCTTCATTGGAAACCACTTCTTCAAAGTAGCACCATCCGAGGTGTTCTCAACAACTCTCCACCTAGACTCCCCACATGTGGGGCATTCCTACATCTTTGTGTTTTCCTTAAAAAATAACACAGAATCATTCTTACATGCGTGTATCTTGATATAGTCCAAGCCTAGGTCTCGAACCACCTTTTGCACTTTATCCAAGGAGACAAGGATATAATGGCCTTCAGAGAGAATCCTTGAGAACAGTTTAAGTATGGCCTCCAAACATGCGTTACTAACACCATACATGCACTTTATCTCAAAAAGTTGCACGATAAAAGAAACCTTAGTTGCCTCTTTGCATCCAGGATACAATTCCTTGTTTGCCTCCTCTAATAATTTCAAAAATATCTCTGCATCCCTATTTGGTTTGTCATCACCATCTATGATTTCTCCATGTATAGAGGCACTGATAATATTTCTAATCATAGTATTAGTGGCAGCAGGGTCATCAATTATGTCTTCTTCATCATCTTCTCCAAAATAAAGGGGTAGTGCTTCGTCGTTGCCTACATCAGCAGTAGGTTCTGCATCTTCAAGTTCTGTTATAGCTGGATTCAGATCAGGATTGACACCAGGATTCACATGTCCCTCAGCTGATGCAGAAGTTTGGCCATCAAATTCATTGATGAAACAATCAACAGACCCTTTAGAAACTATATGAAGATGTATTTGAAACACGTCACTATATTTTATCATGCATTGGCATTGAGCACATGGGCACAAAATAGATCCACCAGCTTGCAATGATGATGTGCCAAAGTTTTCAACAAAAGTTCAAAATTTCGCTTTCCACTCCTCTGAATGTCGAGGCAAGCGCATGCAACTTCTATCTTCGTGTGATGACATCGATCTGCATATGCATGATCATAATGAGATCATGATCTAGCATGCCTATATGTATATGCTGGCATGCAGACATATATACACACTAGGGGGCTCGGAATACAGGATCGAGACAACAACGTACCAGTGGAGGTAGATCGATGTCGAGGTAGCTTCCCATATAGATCGATGATGTAGGTTGGCGGCGCCGATATGTTCTATGTCAAGGAGCTTCTGATCTAGAACGCGAAGAGGTAGGTTAGTTGGCCTACCTAGAGGAATAGAAAGCGTGGTGATAGAGAAATTTAAGTTCAATCAAGCAAGGCTTCATTGCAATAGATGTGTTCCAGTTGCAATGACTATGGCCAGTATTACAACCACGCACAATTGTGGCAATACCTACATACTATTGCATCTCTGTCACACCCTAATTTTAAGAACAAAATTGGAGCACAATATATGTACGCCAGAATCAATATTCATACATATATCGACATCATAGTAAATATCAAAACAATGCTTTTATTAATATCTCGAACATTATTACATAAATGACCCTCAGGTCTGAAAGAAAAGTATAGACTCTCCTGACATCTGACTCTAATGTAAACTCTGATGAAGACACGGAAGATCTGGACTCCACTCCACTGGAAGCTGCTCGTGACCGTGAGCACGGCTGATATATCAGTTTTACACTCTGCAGAGGTTGGACATCATTACCCATAAGTCATGCGTTCCCCATCAAGCTAAACACTGCCAAGGTGCACAGCGGGCTCGCACTACAAGGCCTTTACAAAGCCCCTCCAAGCCTATGTTACACATACTCTAAGGTTTGATCCCCGTACATAAGTCAACGACCCCAGGGAACCCCTCTTGAGACACTATACAAACCCCGTGTAGCATAACTTGAAGGAAACTAATTAATTAGCTAGGTCCAGCCCATCCAGACCTCATGGCTGTGCTGTGTAACCGGGTTACATGCTCCAAGAACCAGGTCCTAGGGATCCAGGCAGGATAAATCTAGCACAAGCCCAGAACGAAAAACCAAAACCAGCTGCCGAATCCCACGGCACAAAACCACCAATACGGGTCCATGTTGTCGAATTTTCCTAATAACCATGTTACTACAAAATTACCATGTCCACATTATTTCATAGATCATTAATCGAGATTATTAACATTTAACTCCCATCCCAACCATGACCGCAGGGCTAAGCAAGACACCTACCCGAACATCCCAAAACAGGCGACAAGGATAATATATACAAATTCTAATAAACCATAACATGGGATTCAAATTTAGATACAACATGCATCTACAGGATCTATCTACTCTAATACCAAAAGTAAAATAAAGTATAGGTGCAAGATGTTCAAGAACACTTGACTGCGGGCTAGGTCGAATCTAAAGGTTCACAGGAATAGTCGGGAACGTCCTCGAACTCCGCACTCTCTGGCCCAAGCAATATACATGGCACAATACATCAAAAATAAATAACAGTACAATAAATAGTACAGAAATAGTAAAATAACAGGTCTACTGCGTAGAGGTCTAAATTATGAAACTAACGCGAGTTGAATGGGTCGAATCGGAGTTAAAACGAGCAAGTTATAAGCTTTTGAATCTGAGTGGCAGTTCTATAAATAAAATGAAGTTATTTTCATGTTTAAATAAATCAACCTCGAAAAGTGAAAAATGCCTCGGACTGCGCCTCAATTAGATGTTAACAGAAGGTCTAGATCGCAAAAATATGCAGACTCGGCGCACAGTTATATTGGATCGCGGGTTGGTTTCGGGAATAGGGGAGGGGTTTTTGCAAAACCACTAGAGCCGGTGCGTAAGTGCCTGCGCGGATGCCACGTCATGCCGCGCGGCGTGCTGTGGTTCGCCCGGTGCGCCACGCGTGTCGTGGGCGCGCTGGCGTGGATGCGGTGGATAGGGTCCACGGTGTGGTGCACCTGGTGCATACCGGTTCGCACCATGATCTAATCAAGGCCCTCGGCTTCAGATCGGATGACTGGGAGAGCGGTGGCCGGTGGAGCGGCGCTGTGTGCCGCGGCAAGAAAATAGGGGACAGCGGCGCCACGGCTATGGCTCGCCGGCACTCTCGGGATGGGTGATTGGGGCGGTAGAGACCTCGGGAAACGGTGAAATCGTATGAGAAGCTTACAGCGGGTCGGATGGCGGTGTTCTCGTCGCCGGGGTGGCTCAGGGTGAGGGTTCGACGGCAGAGGTGATCGGCCGTGCAGGTGAGGTCGAGGAGGCAGCTCCCCTGGCGTCGACTCCCGCTGAGGTGTGGCTCCTGGACACGAAACAGCGCCGCGGATCCGATAGCGCGCGAATGGAGGCCGGCGGCAGTCACAACAGAGAGGAAGAAAACTCGGTTGGAGCTTGGCAGAGGCGGCCGTGACTGGGTGGAGGAGAGAAAGGGTTCGGGGTCGGTTAGATGGGCTTCTTGTAGGCCGATAGGAGGGAGGGGCGGCGACGCACTCGTCTGTTACAGACGAACCCCGGGTAGGGCGGAGAGGGTGAGGCCGCGCGCGAGGTGTAGATTGGGGCGGCATGGCTCTGCAGCATGAAGAACGGAGGGAGGTTGGTGATTGAGCTGACGTGCGGGCTCCACCAGTCAGGGTGAGTGGGCGGCGCGGTGCGCACAGTCGCTGCGCGAGCGAGTGAGGCGCGGGCGCTGGGCCGGCGGGCGTGGTGGTTGGGCCGGAAGTGTAACACCCCTGGTGTTAAGCAGTAATTAAAATCCTAATTAATGTGTTCAGTATGTATAATCATTTGGCATCATGGCATAAAAGCATTTCATGTTTTCATGTTTAAGCCATAAATGTGATGCTTTATATGTTTGACAAGAGTGTTGTATGTTTCTGAGTGATGACTCCCAGGTTTGAAATATATATGTGGCTTGATTGGCAAGTGAGAAAAACCTTGGGTTTTCAATCTCTCTTTTTGTCCCCTTTTTAATAAGTCAAAAAGTAAGCCAAATTTCAAAGTGGATTCAAAAGCAAGGTTGTAGCTCTTGTTGAGAGGTACAACTTTGGTATTTAAAGTTTTCAAAGTTTCTGTAGAAAAGTTTGAATAAATTTGGAATCTTTCAAACCCTAAATTTGACCTCTAAACTAGATTTCAAAAACTAAAAAGAATTAGACTTTGGTCCTTTAACAAAAGTTGTAGAGTGGTTTAACATAAACAACTTTTATTCAGATAGATTTTCATGTTCTTAAAGAAAATCTGAAATAATTTGTAAAACAAGTTTGATTTAGTTTCAAATTGAAAATCAATTTCCAAAATCAGTTTTACCCCTTTTCCTATAGATTGAAATTTAAGCATAATTTGGATATGGGACCAAAAACAAAGTTGTAGATAATTTTATAAGGAACAACTTTTAGTTTGGTAAAATTTGAAGTTGTTCAGAAAATTCAAAAGTAATTTTGAATGAAAGTTTGAATGCATTTCAAATTCAAAATTTGATTTTGATTTCTAGCTAGAATTTGGTTGTGCTCCTTAAATGAAAGATGTAGATCCTAATTTTTGGAACAACTTTCATGTTGGGAGTTTTGCCTGTTGTGTAGTGGTTTTGGGAGAGTTAGAAGAAAGAACGTTAAGTTTGGCTCTGATGAACAGTACCGGGGTGGGGGCAACTGCCCCTGGACACCGTGACCGCCGTGCTCGAGCAGCCGGCCGTGACGCATGTCACGCGGGTGACTCCGTGGCGTGATCGAGAAGCCTCAGGCGCATTCTTCGACCGTTTCAGCGCCGTGCTTTCCTTTCCTTCTTCTTCCTCTCAACCTCCGCTCCCCTCTGTTTTCTTGTTCGCTGAGCAGAGTGCACGCCGCTGGCCACTCTCGCCGTCGTTGTGTCACCTCGACCCAATAGCCCCTGCCCTAAGCTCCGCCCTAGTTTCGCGCACCTCCTGAACCCGCTGGCGCCCGCTCTAGCCACCTGAAGCAGCCGCGCCGCGTTCTTCTTCCCTCAGGCCGGCCAAAGTGCCGCCGTGCGCCTTTGCTTGAGGCCGGACGGAATCAGAGAGCTAGAGCCCCTCACTACCAACGTTCGAGCTCCGTCTGACATCTCTAATGCTTGTCGGCTCGATGTTTTGGTTGCTGCCGGCCAGCCGTCGTCGGACCACCGCAGCCGAGCCAGTTCAAGCCGCCGCCGCCGCCATTACTGCCAACCACCGAGCTCCAGAACGTCCCTGTCTTTTCCAGTGCGAGCATCGAAACAAGGTGAGCACCCTGGACCTTTATAGTGCACCTTTGAGGTCTCTACCGCGCTGTGCGCCGCCGCGCCGCCAGTAGTGCTCGGCCGGGCCGCCATGGCCATCGGTCGTGGTCCTCTGTTACCTTCCGCCCTTACCCAACCGAACCTTTGGATGCGCTAGGTCGTAGTGGTGCTCGGGAGTCAAGTCCAGTGGCCAGAGAGGGGCACCGCCGACGATCCCCGGCCGGTCTGTGCCAGCGACCGGCATGGCCAAGCCATGGTCGTGGTCGGTCTTGGCCTGGCCAGGGTTCTGTTGACCTGGCCCCGCGTGTTTGAGAGAGAGGGTAAGGTGAGGGCAGGTAACGAAAGGTTTTCTTGATCTTTTTCTTCTCTGAAAATGCTTAATTGTGCTGATTGTTTGATTAAGGCATAACTAATTCATGTGTGCTCCAAAAAATTATGAGATAAGTTTTGTTGTAATCCTTATGATATGTGCTATTAGAGAGAAATATGAAACCTGATGTTTGGATAAATTTTAAATGTGATTTAAATTATGTCTTTTAATTAATAAATGCACTTTTGATAATTTCTATAGGATTAGTTATAAGTCCAAAAATCATGAAACCAATGTTGTTACTGTTTTCATCATGTAACTAATCTTCACAAAAATTTTGAAGTCATTTGGACAAAGTAAATTTCATTCTAGTTTTATGCTTTGTTTATTAATTTAATAATGCATAGAACTTGCATAATTTCTATAGGCTATAATAATGATCCAAAAATTATGAAATTTGGTTTGCAACCATGATTTGCTATAAACAGCCACCACTAAAAGTTTGATTTTATTTTGGCAAACTTTAATTGAACCCTATTTTCTATAATTAATTAATAAAGAGTGGTTAATAAAGCTTTGATTAAGTAATTAGTTAATTAAAGTGGTTGGTGGGTGATTAGGGTTCACCTTGGTTACCCTAGTGACCCTTTGATCGATGGATTCCTTTTCATGATGTCAGTTTGCCATGTTTGATTTTAAGTCGATTAACTAATGCATTGTTTTGCATGCATGTGATAATATGCATTAATTTTGCTTACATACGAGAACATGGACTTGATCCATGAGAGAATACCATGGGGTACATTTCCCTTTGTTATTCCATGGCTTGGTTGATATGTTGATAAACCTTAGTCATCTTAGTTAATCCACCTAAGATGTGTGTTTAGTAGAAACCGTAGTGGTAAGTGCAAGTTGGTTTTGTTGGATTGCAACTCTACCGCGAAGGAAAGTTGTACTCGACTTTCCTTATCTTGTGTTAACCTCTGTTATGCATTTGAATTGTCCTGCACCTTAGCATGCATTTCATGGCATCATACTAAGCATACATCGTTTATCTACGTGTAGTATCCGAGAGTGTTGGAGTCGTGTTGATCAAACTTTGGTGATCACCCTTGTCGAACAAGCCTCGGAAGGAGATCCTTGTTGGACAAGCTTCTTTGAGAAGACTTAACTTCTAGATGAAGGAACTAACCTTTGTGGATCATTCTTGGATCCTATCTTCCCTGCAACAAAGGCAAGCCCCGGTTCATTTAACCATTTCCTTGGATTTACAATTACACTTACTTTCGATAACCTGATGCATTAAATGTTTATCAAATAAATGTTTTAAACCTGTTGATGCATGATCAACCTTGTTATCGATATATCATACCTTGCTACCTGCTTTATGAAAATGCTAGAAATGCTTAGCCTCGCTTTATGAAGCTTTTGATAAATGTTTTCAATACTTATCATTTTGGAATGATAATGAGAAAGAATGATGGTTAAGACCAGACGGGCACATGCATTGAACCTTGGTTGGTGCAGGGTGACCCGGATGTGTCGGTTTAGGGTTAACCGTTGTTGGCCTGCTAGATTGAGAAACTGTGAAGTACCGATCATATGCTACGGTAAGCTCTGCCTTGGTGGTTCTTAAATGAGAACGGCTAATCGCGCACTGGGAGTGGAGAGATGGCGGGATTAGTAGCTACCCTCGTGGGTTAAAGTCCCGGATTGGAGGTGTACAAGTACTCCCGGGTGGCGCGGACCCGGTCTTGTTTGGAGGATCCGAGGTCGGGGTTGATATATGTGTGGTCAAGGGTCTACATATATCGTATGATCGTGGAAAACTCCCAGATCTGGTTGAATCGGTTTGAATCGTCGTGCTCCTCGGTTAAGGAGACTCAATCTTCCGACCCGCACCGTAGAATAAAAATGGAACTGGTTTAAGAAAGAATGATGATGACCTTTCACTAGTGTTCACTTTCAGTTCTTACCATTTACTTAAATGATTAAGTAAAATTTGGATCTAGGATTACTCTAGTAAGCTTTTATGCAAATGAAAAGTACTGTTGAGCCTACCCAAACCAGCATGACCCTGAAGCCTTTTCTGTTGACGGGTAAGTCTTGCTGAGTACCGACAGTACTCAGGGTTTGTTAATCCCCTATTGCAGGTTTCTATCAGGTGATGTTGATGATGATCATGTCAGTGGGCTTGACGTGATCTGGTTGTTCTTCTTCTCCAACTTAGGTGCTCCACCTAAGTGTGGCTCCATAGTACTTCTCTACTTTCGCAATACAAGTTATGTTTATGTAAAAAGTAACTTATTCATGTTTTTGTAAAGATTATTTATCTTGCTTTGCACTCCGATGGTATTTGGTAACCAATGTTGTAATGTTGTAATTATTCCAACCTTCATGATGATGATCCTGTGGTTCGTGGATAATTCGGGGTTCTCTCGGGGACACCCGACAGTTCTTTCCTGTGATGTGGTACATGTGCACAGTCATTAAAGCTCGGGGAGATGATGACGTGTGCATGTGGGCCACATTGCCGGGAGGTTCTGCCACAGAAATGGTATCGGAGCAGGATTGTCATCAAGGGAAGACTGGTTGCAACATTCCTCTTGAAAAACTTTAAAATGGTTTCTTAATCTAAAAGTTTTTGTTAGTAACAAGTTAAAAATGATCCTTCCCTAAGTTTCTTGCTTTGCTGGAAGACTTCGTGAAGACTATACTAGTGATTCCAACAGAAGGTACCAAGAAGTTTTCAACTTATCTACTGAGGATCATTGAAGAGTCAACTCCTCGTCAGGACGAGACAGAAGAGCTTTTCAACACCTACACCGAGTCGGTGAAACTAAAGTGTAAAGTATAGCCCTATACCTAATTAACATGTTGGGAACAATGATCTCCTGACAGTGAGAGGTCGTATAGGTCGAGCATATATCATATCATGCATAATGATAAAATGTGCTTCTTCTCTAATTTCTAAAAGCAGCTATAATCCCCGATAGCTGATCGTTCCTAGATTCTGTTACCCTTGATACTTATGTTCCATAAGTTCTAATCCTTGGGAACTTTTGGATATCTTTCCTACACTCTACCACATAAAGTTAGAATCAGGGTAAATCTTTGGTTCTTCCTAGATGTGTGTGTCATGCCTTGAATTGGCACATACCATTTGCTTGATATCGTGTAAACGACGAATGGTGGTTGAAAGTTACTGAAATTGTGTCCTACAAAGGGATCATGATTTGTGAACCGGATAAAAGCGTGGGAACCTGGGGTCACCTATGGTTGGCCACCATAGGGTGTTACTGTCGGATGATCGCGGATATCCAGGCCTATAGTCGTGATTCTTTCTAGTCCACTATTGAAGTGCTTTCATTTCTGGACGCCCGAAAGGGAGATCAAAGCCACTTTCGTTTTAATTATAACCAACCCTTGTTTTGGTTATAATTTCCCTCTTTATGAGATGAGAGTTATAGAAGTTGTGCTCTATTGTGGTGCCATGATTGGTGACCACGGTGCCGCGTCGGAACCCGGAGAATCTTGTGTGCCGGATTGCACAAGTTTCCGCTGGGCGCGCGCTGGTATCTAGGTCCGTAGTCATGATCTACTATAGCCCGCAACCAATGCGTGCTCTCTCTTGAACCTTGATAATTTTCCTTGCTCCACTCAAATGTCTTCTACCTTGCTACGTGCAACCGTATTCTGATCTCGGTTGTAATCATGAACCCAACCCAGTTGCCTTGTGAACTCCTTGCGAGTAAACAAGTGTGACACATTTCCTTTTCCATTACTCAACCCCAGCCTTTAAGTGCTTCTTAAATCTCGGGACGAGATTTCTTTAAGGGGGAGGGGCTGTAACACACCTGGTGTTAAGCAGTAATTAAAATCCTAATTAATGTGTTCAGTATGTATAATCATTTGGCATCATGGCATAAAAGCATTTCATGTTTCCATGTTTAAGGCATAAATGTGATGCTTTATATGTTTGACAAGAGTGTTGTATGTTTCTGAGTGATGACTCCCAGGTTTGAAATATATATGTGGCTTGATTGGCAAGTGAGAAAAACCTTGGGTTTTAAATCTCTCTTTTTGTCCCCTTTTTAATAAGTCAAAAAGTATGCCAAATTTCAAAGTGGTTTCAAAAGCAAGGTTGTAGCTTTTGTTGAGAGGTACAACTTTGGTATTTAAAGTTTTCAAAGTTTCTGTAGAAAAGTTCGAATAAATTTGGAATCTTTCAAACCCTAAATTTGACCTCTAAACTAGATTTCAAAAACTAAAAAGAATTAGACTTTGGTTCTTTAACAAAAGTTGTAGAGTGGTTTAACATAAACAACTTTTATTCAGATAGATTTTCATGTTCTTAAAGAAAATCTGAAGTAATTTGTAAAACAAGTTTGATTTAGTTTCAAATTGAAAATCAATTTCCAAAATCAGTTTTACCCCTTTTCCTATAGATTGAAAATTAAGCATAATTTGGATATGGGACCAAAAACAAAGTTGTAGATAATTTTATAACGAACAACTTTTAGTTTGGTAAAATTTGAAGTTGTTCAGAAAATTCAAAAGTAATTTTGAATGAAAGTTTGAATGCATTTCAAATTCAAAATGTGATTTTGATTTCTAGCTAGAATTTGGTTGTGCTGCTTAAATGAAAGTTGTAGATCCTAATTTTTGGAACAACTTTTATGTTGGGAGTTTTGCCTGCTGTGTAGTGGTTCTGGGAGAGTTAGAAGAAAGAAGGTTAAGTTTGGCTGTGATGAACAGTACCGGGGAGGGGGCAAAACAGAGCACGTCGTGCTCTGCCCCTGGACACCGTGACCGCTGTGCTCGAGCAGCCGGCCATGATGCATGTCACACGGGTGACTTCGTGGCGTGATCGAGAAGCCTCAGGCGCATTCTTCGACCGTTTCAGCGCCGTGCTTTCCTTTCCTTCTTCCTCTCAACCTCCGCTCCCCTCTGTTTTCTTGTTCGCTAAGCAGAGCGCACGCCGCCGGCCACTCTCGCCGTCGTTGTGTCACCTCGACCCAATAGCCCCTGCCCTAAGCTCCGCCCTAGTTTCGCGCACCTCCTGAACCCGCTGGCGCCCGCTCTATCCACCTGAAGCAGCCGCGCCGCGTTCTTCTTCCCTCAGGCCGGCCAAAGCGCCGCCTTGCGCCTTTGCTTGAGGCCGGACGGAATCAGAGAGCTAGAGCCCCTCACTACCAACGTTCGAGCTCCGTCTGGCATCTCTAATGCTTGTCGGCTCGATGTTTTGGTTGCTGCCGGCCAGCCGTCGTCGGACCACCGCAGCCGAGCCAGTTCAAGCCGCCGCCGCCGCCATTACTGCCAACCACCGAGCTCCAGAACGTCCCTGTCTTTTCCAGTGCGATCATCGAAACAAGGTGAGCACCCTGGACCTTTCCTGTGCACCTTTGAGGTCTCTACCGCGCTGTGCGCCGCCGCGCCGCCAGTAGTGCTCGGCCGGGCCGCCATGGCCATCGGCCGTGGTCCTCTGGTACCCTCCGCCCTTACCCAACCGAACCTTTGGATGCGCTAGGTCGTAGTGGTGCTCGGGAGTCAAGTCCAGTGGCCGGAGAGGGGCACCGCCGGCGATCCCGGGCCGGTCAGTGCCAGCGACCGGCATGGCCAAGCCATGGTCGTGGTTGGTCTTGGCCTGGCCAGGGTTCTGTTGACCTGGCCCCGCGTGTCTGAGAGAGAGGGTAAGGTGAGGGCAGGTAAGGAAAGGTTTCCTTGATCTTTTTCTTCTCTAAAAATGCTTAATTGTGCTCATTGTTTGATTAAGGCATAACTAATTCATATGTGCTCCAAAAATTATGAGATAAATTTTGTTGTAATCCTTATGATATGTGCTATCACAGAAAAATATGAAACCTGATGTTTGGATAAATTTGAAATGTGATTTAAATTATGTCTTTAATTAATAAATTCACTTTTGATAGTTTCTATAGGATTAGTTATAAGTCCAAAAATCATGAAACCAATGTTGTTACTGTTTTCATCATGTAACTAATCTTCACAAAAATTTTGAAGTCATTTGGACAAAGTAAATTTCATGCTAGTTTTATGCTTTGTTTATTAATTTAATAATGCATAGAACTTGCATAATTTCTATAGGCTAAAATAATGATCCAAAAATTATGAAATTTGTTTTGCAACAATGATTTGCTATAAACAACCACCCCTAAAAGTTTGATATTATTTTGGCAAACTCTAATTGAACCCTATTTTCTATAATTATTTAATAAAGAGTGGTTAATAAAGCTTTGATTAAGTAATTAGTTAATTAAAGTGGTTGGTGGGTGATTAGGGTTCACCTTGGTTACCCTAGTAACCCTTTGATCGATGGATTCCTTTTCATGATGTTAGTTTGCCATGTTTGATTTTAAGTCTATTAACGAATGCATTTTTTTGCATGCATGTGATAATATGCATTAATTTTGCTTACATATGAGAACATGGACTTGATCCATGAGAGAAGACCATGGAGTACATTTCCCTTTGTTATTACATGGCTTGGTTGATATGTTGATAAACCTTAGTCATCTTAGTTAATCCACCTAAGATGTGTGTTTAGTAGAAACCGTAGTGGTAAGTGCAAGTTGGTTTTGTTGGATTGCAACTCTACCGCGAAGGAAAGTTGTACTCGACTTTCCTTATCTTGTGTTAACCTCTGTTATGCATTTGAATTGTCCTGCACCTTAGCATGCATTTCATGGCATCATACTAAGCATACATCGTTTATCTACGTGTAGTATCCGAGAGTGTTGGAGTCGTGTTGATCAAACTTTGGTGATCACCCTTGTCGAACAAGCCTCGGAAGGAGATCCTTGTTGGACAAGCTTCTTCGAGAAGACTTAACTTCTAGATGAAGGAACTAACCTTTGTGGATCATTCTTGGATCCTATCTTCCCTGCAACAAAGGCAAGCCCCGGTTCATTTAACCATTTCCTTGGATTTACAATTACCCTTACTTTCGATAACCTGATGCATTAAATGTTTATCAAATAAATGTTTTAAACCTGTTGATGCATGATCAACCTTGTTATCGATATATCATACCTTGCTACCTGCTTTATGAAAATGCTAGAAATGCTTAGCCTCGCTTTATGAAGCTTTTGATAAATGTTTTCAACACTTATCATTTTGGAATGATAATGAGAAAGAATGATGGTTAAGACTAGACGGGCACATGCATTGAACCTTGGTTGGTGCAGGGTGACCCGGATGTGTCGGTTTAGGGTTAACCGTTGTTGGCCTGCTAGATTGAGAAACTGTGAAGTACCGATCATATGCTACGGTAAGCTCGGCCTTGGTGGTTCTTAAATGAGAACGGCTAATCGCGCACTGAGAGTGGAGAGATGGCGGGATTACTAGCTACCCTCGTGGGTTAAAGTCCCGGATTGGAGGTGTACAAGTACTCCCGGGTGGCGCGGACCCGATCTTGTTTGGAGGATCCGAGGTTGGGGTTGATATATGTGTGATCAAGGGTCTACATATATCGTATGATCGTGGAAAACTCCCAGATCTGGTTGAATCGGTTCGAATCGTCGTGCTCCTCGGTTAATGAGACTCAATCTTCCGACCCGCACCGTAGAATAAAAATGGAACTGGTTTAAGAAAGAATGATGATGACCTTTCACTAGTGTTCACTTTCAGTTCTTACCATGTACTTTAATGATTAAGTAAAATTTGGATCTAGGATTACTCTAGTAAGCTTTTATGCAAATGAAAAGTACTGTTGAGCCTACCCAAACCAGCATGACCCTGAAGCCTTTTCTGTTGACGGGTAAGTCTTGCTGAGTACCGACAGTACTCAAGGTTTGTTAATCCCCTGTTGCAGGTTTCTATCATGTGATGTTGATCATGATCATGTCAGTGGGCTTGACGTGATCTGGTTGTTCTTCTTCTCCAACTTAGGTGCTCCACCTAAGTGTGGCTCCATAGTACTTTTCTACTTTCGCAATACAAGTTATGTTTATGTAAAAAGTAACTTATTCATGTTTTTGTAAAGATTATTTATCTTGCTTCCGCACTCCGATGGTATTTGGTAACCAATGTTGTAATTATTCCAACCTTCATGATGATGATCCTGTGGTTCATGGATAATTCGGGGTTCTCTCGGGGACACCCGACAGTTCTTTCCTATGATGTGGTACATTTGCACAGTCATTAAAGCTCGGGGAGATGATGACGTGTGCATGTGGGCCACATTGCCGGGAGGTTCTGCCACAGGAAGCGGAGGAGGGGGAGCGGGTGGAGATGGGATAGGGAGGAGAGGGACGTTGGGCTGGGGTGCAGGCCGAAAGAGGGGAGGCCCAGGCGGAGAGGGAAAGAAAAGGAGAGGGGTGGGCCGAATCTGAGAGGGTGAGGAGAGGTCCTTTTGCCTTTTTTTGTTTTTCTCTTTTCAAAACTTTTCAAAGACATTTGAATTTCAGTTTCAAAACACTTTGAAATCAAATTAGGTTTGCAAGGTTTTTTGAAATAAATTGTCCCTAGGTTTTGAAATAAAGTTTGAGTTTGAATTTGGAAAACCTTTAGAAATTCTTTTATTTGCTTTCTAAATAGAATAAAACCGATTTGTCCTATATAGGTTTAATAAATTTATTTTCCACTCAATAAAACTATGCAATGGCATGAATGCAACATGACAATATTAAATAAGTTTTATTTTCCTCCTCTAATTAAATAGCCAACCTTATTAATTTCTAATTTATTTAGTTAAATTGGGGAAAATTCAAATCAGGGTGTAACAAACCTACCCCCTTACAAAAATCTCGTCCTCGAAATTAGGAAGAGTCAGCGAAAAGATGGGGGAAATCTGCCCGAAGATCATCTTCCTTCTCCCATGTGGCTTCTTCTTCGGAGTAATGCTTCCATTGCACCTTGCAGATTTTGATCCTCTTGTTGCAAGTACCTTGTTCCATCGTGTCTAGGATCTTGATCAGCTCGGAGAATGTCAGATCATCCAGCAGATCAAGCTCCTCAAGTGGCAACTACTCCTCTGGAACTCTCAGGCATCTCTTCAGCTGGGATACATGGAACACATTTCGAATACCTGACAGTCATGCAGACAACCCCAGCTGATAAGCCACTGCGCCTTTCTTGTCAATCACCTTAAAAGGGCCAATGAATCTCGAAGATAGCTTCCCTTTGACATTAAACCTCCGAAGACCTCGAAAAAGTGACACCTTCAGATAAACAAAATCCCCAATCTGGAGAACTCCAGCTCTCGTCGTCTGACATCCGCATAACTCTTCTGTCTAGACTGAGCTGTCTTCAGGTAGCTTCTGATCTGCCTGACCTGTTCTTCATCTTCTTCTATAGACTCAAGGCCAAAAACTTTCCTTTCTCCAACCTGATTCTAGAACAAAGGAGTCCTGCACTTCCTACCATACAATGCTTCAAACGGTGACATTTCCAGACTGGCCTGATAGCTGTTGTTAGATGAGAACTCTGCATATGGCAGACTCACATCCCAACTCTGGTTGTTCTGGAGTGCACTAGCTCTCAACATGTCCTCCAGAATCTGATTCACCCTTTCTGTCTGACCATCAGTCTGAGGGTGATAAGCTGAACTGAAACTGAGGCGGGTGTCCATAGACTCATGCAACCGCTTCCAGAATCTAGATGTTAATTGTGTACCTCTGTCAGATACTATGATCTTAGGAACTCCATGCAAGCACACAATGCGGGACATGTACAGCTCTGCCAGCTTCGGACCCTGATATGTCTCCTTGACTGGAATGAAGTGAGCAACCTTGGTCAACCGATCAACTATGACCCAGATAGAGTCATATCCAGACTGTGTCCTAGGCAAACCAGTGATGAAATCCATGCTGATCTCTTCCCATTTACACTCCGGGATTTGCAATGGCTGTAGCAAACCAGCTGGTCTCTGATGTTGGGCCTTAACCCTCTGACATGTGTCACACAAGGCCACATACTCCGCTACTTCCCTCTTCATCACATACCACCAGTAATACTGCTTCAGATCCTGGTACATCATGGTACTGTCTGGATGGAGAGAGTAGGCTGAATCATGAGCTTCTCTCAAGATCAACTCCTTGATAGCCTTCACATTTGGAACACAGATCCTGCCTCTAAACCATAAGACACCCTGATCATCCTCTGTGAATCCTGGGGCTTTTTCATCCTTGATCAACTGTCTGATCTCCAGAAGCTACTCATCAGTGAGCTGCCCTGCTCGAATATCATGTTCCAAGGTTGAGTCAGCCTCCATGGCTACTGCATCAGTGTGGCTGATATTGAGCTTCACAAACTCCTCATGCAACTCAGGCTGCTGCTCCTTGATCTCCAGCACATTGCAATAGACCTTCGTGCTCAAGGCATCTGCTACAACATTCGCCTTGCCCGAATGATAGTTGATACTCTGATCATAGTCTTTAATCAACTCTAGCCATCTCCGTTGGCGGAGATTCAGATCTGGTTGGGTGAAAATGTACTTCAGGCTCTTATGATCAGTAGATCTCTATCCTCTTGCCCATCAGATAGTGCCTCCAGATCTTCAGAGCATGAACAATGGCGGCCAACTCTAGATCATGTGTAGGATAATTCAGCTGATGCTTCCTGAGCTGTCTCGAAGCATAGGCAATCACATGACCTTCCTGCATAAGCACACTTCCCAAGCCCTGACGAGAAGCATCATAATATACCGTGAAAATCTTCTGGACATCTGGCATGACAAGAGTTGGAGCAGTAGTTAATCTCGTCTTCAGCTCCTCAAAACCGGCCTGGCATTCAGGGGACCATACGAACTTGGCACCCTTTTCAGTCAGCTTCGTCATCGGCTTCACGATCTTGGTGAATCCCTCAATGAATCTGCGATAATATCCAGCCATACCGAGGAAACTCCGAATCTCAGTGACGCTCTCGGGTACCTTCTAGTCCAATATATCTTGGACCTTGCCTGGATCAACAGATACTCCACCTTCCGAGATAATATGCCCCAAATATGCAACCTTCTTCAGCCAGAACTCACATTTGCTCAGCTTCTCGTACAACTGATGCTCTCTGAGCTTCTCCAACACTAACCTCAGATGCTTCTCATGCTCTTCTTCATTCTTCGAGAATATCAAGATATCATCAAGGAACACCACGATGAACAGATCTAAAAAGTCCATGAAGACCTTGTTCATCAGGTACATGAAGAAAGCCGGGGAATTAGTCAAGCCGAAGGACATCACTATGCACTCATATAGCCCATATCGAGTCACAAATGCAGTCTTCGGAATATCAGACTCATGAATCCTCAGCTGATTATAACCTGTCTGCAGGTCAATCTTCGAGAACACATGAGCACCCTTCATCTGATTAAACAGATCATCAATTTGAGGAATAGGGTACTTGTTTTTGATGGTAGCTTCATTCAATGCGCGGTAATCAACGCACATCCGTCTGCTTCCATCTTTCTTCAGAACAAAGATCACAGGGGCTCCCCACGGGGATGTACTAGGACGAATATGCCCCTCTCTAACTGCTCTTTGAGCTACGTCTTCAGATCAGCTAGCTTTTTGGCATCCATTCTTTATGGTCGCCTGTATATAGGTGCAGTGCCAGGAACTAAATCAATAGAGAACTCAATCTCGCGATCAGGTGGCATACCTGAGACTTTCTGGAAGACATCGGGAAACTCCTTCACTACTCGGATATCAGGTACCACGACGGCCTCATAAGCTCTGGCTATCTCAGTCAGATGCGGCGGTGCTTGGTACTCCATCACTGCCCCATCAGGATGCTTCACGGTGATAAGCCTCTGAGCACAATCAATGACTCCTGGTACTTGTGTAGCCAGTCCATTCCCAATATAACATTAATGACTTGGGAATCCAGAACAATGAGAGAAAAGGGGAAGACCACCCCCCCTATGTGCAAGCTCACATTTGGGCATACAAGCCATGATATCAGTTCTCCTCCAGGAGAGTTCACCCTCGTACTCTTTTGCATTAAGACTACGTATGTTATATCTAGATTTGCAGGATGCTGATATGAAGGAATGAGATGCTCCAGAATCAAACAAGACTGTAACTAGGTGAGAATCAACAAGGAATGTACCAAACACCACATCTGGTGTTGTCTAAGCTGTCTCCATTGTAATGTGGTTGACATGACCATGATTGTAGCTCTGGGGCTGGCCTGCGGGATGGATCTGCGGTGGAGCTGACTGCCTCAGTGGACACTTGTTGACGAAGTGTCCCATCTGGTGGCACTTGTAACAAGGACCAATCTGTCCTGCCCCCTGTGCTGGATGGGGCTACTGTGGAGCTGGAAGGCCCGGGCGAGGTGCCTGAGCCTAGCGAGGCTGCTGCTGCTGGGGTGGAGCCTGGTACTGTGGAGCTGGCTGCCTGTGCGGATACATGGGTGTATGCCGAGTCTTGAGTGATGAGTGATTGTCAACGAGTTTGATCGCAGGTTCTTTGGCTTGTGTTGTGCAGGTGTCGAGCACGGAGACAGTGATCGAGGGCAAGGTGAAGGTCAAGAAGAGACGTGTCGTGCCGACGGACCGGGAGCGGTGAAGGGCGGACGTGAGGCTTGGACTGAGGGACCGGTGGCCTGAGGATCAGCTGTGGTGGCTGGCAGCCTGGGACAGCGACGAGCGAAGATTTGCGGGACATGGTGTTGCTTGGGTCGAGGACCTCGGGACACGTGTCGGTGGACGGGGTGCACGGGCGGTGCATCCCCTCTACAGCTTCGGTTTGGTGGTAGAGCCAGAGAAAAACCATCAAGTGGACGGTTTCCAGGTTTGGGCCTCAAAACCTGGGCGCTGATGGTTTCCGAGATTGGGCCACAAAACTCAGGCTGGGGACGGTTTCCAGGTTTGGGCCTCAAAACATGGGTGTTGCGGGTTTGCTGAGATTGGGCCACAAAACTCAGGCTACGGTCGGCTGGTTTCCCGGTTTGGGCCTCAAAACCGGGGGTTGGTCGTGAAGGCTGGTTTCCCGGTTTGGGCCACAAAACCGTGGGCGGAGTCCGTGAAAAGGACGTAGAGCGGTGGCGGCACGTGGCAGCAATCGGTGAGGTTGCATTGAGGCAACGCTACCTATTGTGCGGGCGTGGCCGTCAGATCACCACCTACCTCGAGTTGGTCCAGAATAATCTTAGGGTTTAGCTGATTCACTCTGTAAGTAGTTTGGGGTAGAGTGGGAATTAGGAATAGTTAGAATTAGGATAAGTAGGGGGAGACACCCACCTCCCCATTTATCTCAGTCATTTGCTCTTTGCTTCTAGGGTTTCCTGCTCTCCCAATCCCCTGCTGTAGCTAACTGAGATCCGCAGAGAAGCATACCTCTGTGTACTGGAGATTTTGAGGAAGTGAGGCCGTAACCTCACTGTTGTAGCGTGTGGCAGCCACACGGTTGTAGATTGATGTGTTGATTCGCATTTTGGTTTGTGTTCTTCACGTTCTTCGTTTCTCCACGATTTTCCCGTCACTCGATCTCTCTCTATACTGCGTATTTTTGAAATCCACTTGAATCATCTTGTTCTTTATAGTGAGGAGGTCATTTCGACCAAAGGAATTCACCTAACTTCTCACGAACAAGTAGATCGGGTCGATTTCATTTTCATGGCATTTTTTTGGTTCATACTCCTCCCCTTTCGATTTCCCGGTGTTTGAGTTGATTTGAGCGAATGATTTCTTAGGGATAGTCTCCTAACTACTCCGTGATCATCCTCTCCAAGTTTGGGAATGTGGGATTTTGGTTTGAATCAATTTGGAGAAGATTTGAGTTGAGGGCGACCAAAATCGCCCTTTCTGTTCATCCGCGGACAGTCCGCGCGTCGGGCCTCGACCGAGTCAGTGGTCGCGCGGCTCGGCTGTGTTGTTTCGGTTTGACCGGCGGACAGTCCGCCGTTGTTTTTCGCGGACAGTCCGGGACTGTCCAGGGGACTTGCAGCAGCGCTGCTGTTTTGCGTTTTCAGCCGGCGGACAGTCCGGGATCGGCTGGCGGACAGTCCGCAGTAGCCGCGGACAGTCCGGGACCCTAGGGCCGGACAGTCCGGGAGTCGGCTGCTTGTTGCGGTTTAGTGCGTTTGTTCTCCCGGCTTCTTCGCTTGATTTCCGGACTTCTCGTTTGACCCTAGAGTTGACCAAGGAACCTCTCTAGGTATTTTTGCTGCTCGTTAGCATTGGTATTCGGAGATTTCTCGACGTAGCCGTCTATCTATGTTCGGGACACGGTCTTCAAGGGGCAAACTTGTGCCGATACTTTTGGCATTTAGTTTGCTATCGCTTTGTGGTGCCTCGCTGTGATCCTAGGGATCATCCACCCTCTTCCAAGGGTCGTGGGCATCACGGTTTCGATCGAAGCTTTCGGGGGTTGATTTTTGGGAACAAAAGGCCAAAGTTTCGAGAGAAATTTTTTGAGCTCCCATTCACCACCCCTCTGGTCGCCTTGCTATTGCATTCTCGGTCCTTCAATTGGTATCGGAGCAGGTTAAGGATCTTCCACCTTAGCCGGTTCCAGATCTACAGAAGGCGACATGGATCGCGGCGTGGACAAACCGCCGTTCTTTGATGGGACAAACTTTGCGTATTGGAAGATACGCATGTCGGCCTATCTCCAGAGCATGGGCTCTTCTGTTTGGGAGATTTGCAATAGGGACGATTACGTTGTCTTGGCTGCTCGTGTCACTCAGCTTCAGATGGATGAGCACGATGCCAATAGCCGAGCGCGTAACGCTCTTTTCTCCTGTTTGAGCATGCCCGAGTTTGATCGCGTTTCTCACCTCCCCACAGCTCGTGAGATTTGGGCGACCCTCATGCGCTTCCATGAGGGAACCTCTCAAGTCAAATCCCGTCTCTATGAGTCGCACAAGCGGGAGTACGAGAACTTTCGACACATGCCTGGCGAGAGCATAGAGAGTCAATTCGCTCGCTTTCAGGTCATTGTCAACAAGATGAGAGCAAATAAAGAGCTGTTGCCTTTTGACGATCATGAGAGGGCTTTGAAGCTTTTGCACACTCTTGATCGGTCGGTGTGGGACTCAAAGGTCCAGGTGATCATCGAATCGTCTAACTATGAGACCCTCACTTGCGATGAGCTCTTTAGTAAGCTCAAGTCTAGTGAGATTGACGCCATGTCGAGGGCTTCTTATGAAAATCCTTCCGGCCCGACTATGGCTTTGGTTTCTGGCTCTTCTGCTAACCCCTCTAGAGCATTTGTACTGTCTTCACTCTTTTCTGTCACAGAGGACCAGCTGGAGTCTTTGGGGGATGATGAGTTGGCAATGCTCGCCAACCGTTTCTCGCGGTTCCACAACAACCGCATGAACCGTCACTGCGGAGGAGGACACTCAGGATGCTTTGAGTGCGGCGACCCCGACCACTTCATCGTCAACTGTCCCAAGAAGAAGCACACATCTGGGAAGGGCGATCATGGGCACAAGTACGACTCCGGCAAGCGCAAGGAGAAGTACGTCCCTGCGAGGCACAAGTGGAGGGGCGGCTTCGACAAGGAGTACATCAAGAAGAAGTACTTGGAGAAGGCCCAGGCTGAGCAGCGTGCGTTCTTCGCCATGCTCAACGACGTCGATGGCTTGGCTGACGACTCCGCTTGCTCAAGCGATGACGAGTCCGAGTAGAAGAAGAGGATCGAGGACAAGCTGAACGGCCTCTGCTTCTTCGCCGACGACGAGGGCTTCTGCACCATGGCCCTCGGCAAGGAGGTCGACGGCGAGCTGGAGGACACTCTTCGGAACGACGACGACGACGACACCTCCCAGGTATCTCTCACCCACGACGAGCTTTCTACTGAGGTCGAGAAGCTTACTGCCGCCTTGCTTAGTCAAGATAAGTTGCTTAGGCGTGCTGCTAGAGAGCGCAAGGAGTTTAGGCAGAAGTGGGAGGACACGGTGAGGGAGCTTGAGTTCGCTAAGTCCACCGTGGTCGTGGCTGAGGAGGGTGAGTGTGATAAGTGCACCAAGCACATGACTGACCTTCTCACCTTGAGAGGTAACTATGCTGCTTTGGTTGGAGAGGTGGATGAGCTCCGGGCTAGACCCCTGTTGTTGGGTGCGTGCAAGTCTTGTCCAGTCTTGCAAACTGAGTTGGCAGAGAAGGATGCCAAGATTGAGTCTCTTGAGAAGGCCAGCTCGGGTAGCACTTGTGTGACTAGGTGCGCTTTGTGTGAGGGTTTGGAGATGGAGATCGCTAATGTGAAGCATGACAAGATGCAAACTGAGGAGGAAAAAACATACCTTCGGACCATCTTGTCATTGGTGTCTAGCGGTGAGCCACAGCTCGGGATGATGATCTCCCAATTCAAGCGAGCTGCTGGAGGTCCTGGTGTAGGCTTTGCTCCGGGCGTTGATGTTTCTGCTTTTGGGAAGATTGGAGAGTCGAGTGGTTTGAACCCGAGTGAGAATCCCAACTCCACCACTACTCCCAAACTTACCAAGCTTCCACCCAAAGAGCCTCTCAAGCCTAACACCAAGGATGGGGTGTTTGAAGAACCTCCACGAGCTCCACCCAAGAACCTGCAATGGGCTCCTAAACCCAATCACCTGAAAAACAAGCTGGACAAAATGCCACCTATCCAGGAGAAGCTTATGCCACAGAAGGGCAAAGTGATCCACACCCACAACCGTGTGTACCAACAACCCCCTTTGAGAGCGGTGAGGTACCATTGTGAGCACTGTGGGAGAGATGGACATTTGAGTGAGTTCTGCTTTCGGCGCAAGAGAGAGGCGCGCCGTGCTAGGGAGATGAACAATGCGGACATGTACCATCCTTTCCATGATGTACATGCGCCGAATGTTCAGAGGCGTGCTGCTAGGCCCAGAGGTCCAGAACCTCAAGTTCCCAGGCCTAGGCAGTGGAGAGGACGTGCCCGGCGGGAGCCTGCAGTTGTAGGCTATGGACCCCGTGGCAGTGGCTTTGTTGTAGAGCGTTTTCCTCCACCGCGTTTTGAGTATCACGATGGACGCTCTTTCCTTAGCGGACCATGTTTTCCTCAACGTGGTGATCGCTTCCCCCGTAGGCGTGCTAGGAATGCTTTTTCTTCTAACCGTTCTTTTGAGCAGTCGGCCCAACACTGGTATTCTTCCTACTTCACTAACCCCAGTGTTGGACCGTATGCTCACCCTATGTCTTTTTATTCATGTAGGTAAAACGATTGGAGGATGTTTGGTTGGTGGATTCCGGTTGCTCGAGGCACATGACCGGAAATGCCAAGTGGTTCTCCAGTCTTAGCCCTCTCGCCGGAAAGGAGTTTATCACCTTCGGCGACAATAGCAAAGGTAAAGTGTTGTCTCGTGGGTCGGTGCAAGTTAATGAGCACTTTGTGTTGCATGATGTTGCTCTTGTTTCGAACTTGCATTTTAACCTTCTTTCTGTTTCGCAACTCTTTGATGACGACTATGAGATTCGTTTTAAGCCGAATCTCAGTCGTATTTTGGATCCTCATGGTAATCTTGTTTGTGTGATTTTGCCCTTTGGGAAAGTCTTTCGTGTGGATTTCTCGGAGTCATTTGGAGTTTCTCGTTGTCTTTTGGCTGAACCTTCCTCCTCTGATCTCTGGAAGTGGCATAGGAGACTAGGACATTTGAGCTTCGACTTGCTTGCAAGACTTAGCTCACTTGGCCTAATCCGAGGATTGCCCAAGTTGTCGATGGAGAAGGATCTTGTTTGCCAATCTTGTAGACATGGGAAGATGGTCGCCGCTCCCCACCATCCAGTGACTCAGGTCATGACACAGCGCCCTGGAGAGCTTTTACACATGGACCTTGTTGGTCTGGCTCGGGTGTGCTCGGTTGGGGGGAAGTGGTATGTGCTTGTTGTTGTTGACGACTTTTCGAGGTATTCGTGGGTCTTCTTTTTGTCTGAGAAGACCGAGACTTTCTCTTTTGCTCGCAATCTAATTTTGCGTCTTCAGAACGAGTTCCCTTTGAACTCGATGCGAGCTATTATGAGTGATAATGGTTCCGAATTCAAGAATTTGGATTTTGAGAAGTTTTGTAACTCTTTGGGTTTAGAGCATCAGTTTTCTTCCCCCTACACACCGCCTCAGAATGGTGTAGTAGAAAGGAAGAATCGGACCCTTGTAGAGATGGCCAAGACGATGCTCGATGAGCATAGAACTCCTAGGTGATATTGGGCTGAAGCAATGATCACTGCATGCTACATTTCCAATCGCATCTTTCTCCGAGCTTTCTTGAAAAAGACTTCTTATGAGTTGCGTTTTGGAAAACTCCCCAAGGTGAGTTATTTTCGAGTTTTTGGTTGCAATTGTTTTATACTCAAAAAGGGCAACTTGGACAAGTTTGAGTCTCGCTCTTCTGACGGTGTGTTTTTGGTTTATGGCACTCATACTCACGCTTATCGTGTACTTAACCTTGACACTAACCGAGTCTTGGAGACATCCGATGTCACCTTCGACGAGACCATGGTTTGTCCTTCTTCTCGTTTTGAGCGTGCAGGTGATCATGAGGTTGGTGAGCCTCTGTTTGATGACGAGGATGACGGTGCTGAAGGTATGGATGATCCAACACCCCCTCCACCTGCTGTGCCGCAAGGAGCGGCTTCTACTATGACTCACGGCCCCGACACTTCTTCTTTTTGGGGGCCGTGGGATCGACCACCCTGAGCGGTACCTTTTGTACCCGGGGAGGCACCAGCTGCTGTTGAGGGGGAGATCACTTCTGCACGGGAGGCGCCATGACACATCCAGCGCCAACACCCCCCTCAGCAGATGATCGGCAACATTGACGAACGTGTCACTCGGTCCAGGTCTCAAATCTCTCACTTTGCTCATTCTGCTTTTGTTGCGGATTTTGACCCCCGAGATGTTGGACACGCTTTGACGGATCCGGATTGGGTCAATGCCATGCATGAGAAGTTAGAGAATTTTGAGCGAAATCGGGTTTGGGTTTTAGTTCCACCTCCTCCAGACTGTAAGCCTATTGGGACAAAATGGGTTTTAAAAAACATGGGACAAAATGGGTTTTCAAAAACAAGCAAGGAGAGGATAGCCACGTTGTTAGAAACAAGGCCAAGCTTGTAGCAAAGGGCTATAATCAGAAGGAGGGGATAGACTATGAGGAGACTTTTGCTCCTGTAGCTCGTTTGGAGGCTATTAGGATACTCTTGGCATTTGCAGCATCCAAAGGTTTCAAACTTTTTCAAATGGATGTCAAGAGTGCCTTCTTAAATGGCTACATAGAAGAAGAGGTTTATGTTGAACAACCCCCCGGTTTTGAAAATCACAAGTTTCCAAACCATGTTTTCAAACTCCACAAAGCTTTATATGGTTTGAAACAAGCCCCTAGAGCCTGGTATGATAGGTTGAAAACCTTTATGCTTGCTAAGGGTTTTAAAATGGGATGTGTGGATAAAACGCTCTTTCTCCTCAAGCAAGGCAAAGACACTCTCTTAGTCCAGATTTACGTGGATGATATCATTTTCGGTGGTTCTTCTCACGCTTTGGTTGCCAAGATTGCAGATACTATGAGAAGGGAGTTCGAGATGAGTATGATGGGCGAGCTGACTTTCTTTCTTGAATTGCAAATTAAGCAATCCCGAGAAGGAACGTTTGTGCACCAGGGCAAGTATACTAAGGACTTGCTGAAGAGGTTCGATATGGGTGAGGCCAAGCCTCTTCCAACACCCATGTCGATCACGACGGCCCTGGATGCGGACAAGGACGGAGAAGTTGTGGACCAAAAGGAGTACCGAAGCATGATCGGGTCGCTGCTCTACCGGACGGTGACACGCCCGGACATCCAATTTGCAGTGTGCCTGTGCGCGGGCTTTCAGGCGTCGCCACGCACTTCTCACCTTCAGACGGTGAAGCGCATTTTCAGGTACCTTCGTTTTACACCTGAGTTTGGGATTTGGTATTCAGCTTCCTCCACCCTCTCCCTTTGCGGTTATTCAGATGCCGATTTTGCTGGTTGTCGCATTGAGCGCAAGTCCACTTCTGGGACTTGCGAATTTATTGGTTCTTCTCTTGTATCGTGGTCTTCTCGCAAGAAGTCTAGTGTCGCCCAGTCTACCACAGAGGCTGAGTATGTTGCTGCGGCTAGCTGCTGTTCCCAGTTGCTTTGGATGATGGCCACTTTGCGTGATTTTGGTCTGAGCTTTTCTCGTGTTCCTTTGCTTTGTGACAGCATCAGTGCGATTAGCTTTTCTAAGAACCCCATGCTTCACTCGAAGACCAAACACATTCTTGTGCGCTTTCACTTTTTGCGAGACCACTATGAGAAGGGTGATATCGACCTTTGCCATGTCGATACTCATCATCAGTTAGCTGATATTTTCACCAAGCCTTTGGACGAATCAACCTTTAATCGGTTGAGGGGTGAGCTTGGTGTGTGTTTCCCCTTTTAGATGGGGGAAACATTTTGGATCTTTCATCATAGACTGACTATTTTCTCGTTTGCTTTGTTTCTCTTTTGCATTTCAGCATAGGCTTTTACATTCTGAGCTTCATGTATATAATCTTTAAAATGTAATTATGCTCTGTTTAGTATGCTCCGATGCTATATGCTGATGTTAGTAGCTTATGCTCTTTCTGATCACTAATACATGTTGTGAGCTGAGCTATTTTTTGAATGGTGAATCTGCTTAACAACCATAAAACTTGAAAATGTTCACCATTGAGATATGCAACTAGCATGTGCAGGATGTTTTGAATTGACTCGTGCTTTTCATATATGCTAGGTTGCTATGTCTCTAGTTCTGAGTCTGTCACTTGCTTGGTCTGTTCATATTCTGTCAATAACATCTGAACCAAGTTTTAAGTGAATTGAAAAGATCGAGATGGGTTTGCTTGTCAACACATCACAGTTTCGAGACTGTTTCTCATTGCACTTTGAGTTAAACTTGAGCTGTGTAGTGTATGACCGAAACTGTTGCTTTAAGCTTCTGATTGCTTCTGCATAGGCTTCGCACAGTTGAAAAGTTAGGCAATGACAAACTTTCAGCCTCTCGCAATCAAATGCTGAAATTTTAACTTGTGTAATCTTAAACGCTGCAACTCCGATAAAATTTGGTTACACAAGACTATGTTTCACTCTATAGCATGATGATTGAACTATGCTAGGGGTAGTTCACCTTGTATACATGTTTAAGCACTTGAATGATTTCCAGTCTATACATGTTCTTGTGCTATTTTGATGGTGAATACCTTTTTGGCTAAAAACTGCTCGCTTTGCTCATATGTTCATAATTCATATTTGGTGATCAGTTTGAGCCTTTGCTAGCTTGTATGCTTTCTAGTGAGTCGTTGGAGCTATAATGTTTAGAGCATCTTTGCCTTTTCTTGACTATATTCCTGAAGCTGCTAACGTGCACTATGACTCATATGCATTTTGGAAGGGGGAGAACTTCTCTTGTTGGCACATTTGATGGTGCATTTTCCCAGGGGAGACCTTGCTTGAGACTTATTGTTGCATTTTTCACTTGATGGTGCATTTTCAACTAAGGGGGAGAATTTGGACAAATCATGCCTCCCATGTTCAACTAAGGGGAGAGGAATCAGTTGTGTGCACCATGCAAGGGGGAGTTTGCTCGTGATAAATTTTTGAAATTTCCAATTGGTTCGGAGCGCTTTGCTAGTTGTGTTGAGCCTTTGCCTCTATCTTGAGGGACTAGCAGTCGCATCTTTGCTTCAGTTGGTTTCGGGCTTTTCAATTGATGTCAAGCTTTCTGCTAGTTGTGTTGAGCCTCTGTGCCTCTGTCTTGAGGGACTAGCATTTTGCTTTGATTTTTCAATTGGTATCTGCTACCGGTGTTGAGCCTATTCTACCTCTTCTTGAGGGCTAGCTTTGCTTTGCTTGGTTGCGCCGAGCCGTTGCCCAAGTCTTTGGGGACCAAGTTGTCTTACTCTTTCCACTTGACCTTTTTTGGCTTTGCTATGCTTTTGGGTCATTTGGTCGAGTTCTCTCCTCTCCTTCCTTCCTTCTTTTGTTTCCATCATGATTTGTGTGTGTAGTTGACAATGCACTCATCAAGGGGGAGATTGTGGATACATGGGTGTATGCAGAGTCTCGGGTGATGAGAGATTGTCAACGGGTTTGATCGCAGGTTCTTTGGCTTGTGTTGTGCAGGTGTCGAGCACGGAGACAGTGACCGAGGGCAAGGTGAAGGTCAAGTAGAGACGTGCCGTGCCGACGGACCAGGATCGGTGAAGGGCGGACGTGAGGCTTGGACTGAGGGACCTGTGGCCTGAGGATCAGCTGTGGTGGCTGGCAGCCTGGGACAGCGACGAGCGAAGACTTACGAGACATGGTGTTGCTCGGGTCAAGGACCTGGGGACACGTGTCGGTGGACGGGGTGCACGGGCGGTGCATCCCCTCTACAGCTTCGGTTTGGTGGTAGAGCCAGAGAAAAACCATCGAGTGGACGGTTTCCAGGTTTGGGCCACAAAACCTGGGCGCTGATGGTTTCCGAGTTTGTGCCACAAAAATAGGGTTGGGGACGGTTTCCATGTTTGGGCCTCAAAACCTGGGTGCTGCGGGTTTGCTGAGTTTGGGCCACAAAACTCAGGCTACGGTCGGCTGGTTTCCCGGTTTGGGCCTCAAAACCGGGGGTTGGTCGTGAAGGCTGGTTTCCCGGTTTGGGCCACAAAACCGGGGGCGGAGTCCGCGAAAAGGACGCAGAGCGGTGGCGGCACGTGGCGGCAATCGGTGAGGTTGCGTCGAGGCAACGCTACCTATTGTGCGGGCGTGGCCGTCAGATCACCACCTACCTCGAGTTGGTCCAGAATAACCTTAGGGTTTAGCTGGTTCGCTCTGTAAGTAGTTAGGGGTAGAGTGGGAATTAGGAATAGTTAGAATTAGGATAAGTAGGGGGAGACACCCACCTCCCCATTTATCTCAGTCATTTGCTCTTTGCTTCTAGGGTTTCCTGCTCTCCCAATCCCCTGCTGTAGCTAGCTGAGATCCGCAGAGAACCATACCTTTATGTACTGGAGATTTTGAGGAAGTGAAGCCGTAACCTCACTGTTGTAGCGTGTGGCAGCCACACGGTTGCAGATCGATGTGTTGATTCGCGTTTTGGTTTGTGTTCTTTGCGTTCTTCGTTTCTCCACGATTTTCCCGTCACTCGATCTCTCTCTATACTGCGTCTTTTCGAAATCCACTTGAATCATCTTGTTCTTTATAGTGAGGAGGTCATTTCGACCAAAGGAATTCATCTAACTCCTCACGAACAAGTACATCGGGTCGATTTCATTTTTGTGGCGTTTTTTCGGTTCATACTCCTCCCCTTTCGATTTCCCGGTGTTTGAGTTGATTTGAGCGGATGATTTCTTGGGGATAGTCTCCTAACTACTCCGTGATCATCCTCTCCAAGTTTGGGAACGTGGGATTTTGGTTTGGATCGATTTGGAGAAGATTTGAGTTGAGGGCGATCAAAATCGCACTTTCTGTTCATCCGCGGACAGTCCGCCGCTGGGGTCGCGGACAGTCCGCGCGTCGGGCCTCTACCGAGTCAGTGGTCGCGCGGCTCGGCTGTGTTGTTTCGGTTTGACCGGTGGACAGTTGAAGGGTCGAGATGGCGGACTAGAGAGGGGTGAATAGTCCTTTCTAAAACTTAAACATAATCAGAGCGGCTAACCGAAACAAATGCGGAATTAAAACTATCGGTCTAGCCAAGACTACACCCCTCTACCTATACTCTATGACACCTTACAAAAGATCGTAAACAATGCAAATAAGGTGTCGGGCTAGTTAGAGCTCACCTAACCAATTCTAGAAGCAAGGTCACACAAACCTATGCGACTAGTACTACAAACACCGGGGAGCTCCTACACAATCTAGTAAGCAAAGCACAAAGCTCCTAAGCTTACTAGCAATGCTCAATAACAAGGCTACACAAGCAAAATTAGAGAGCTCAACTTAGCTACACAAACTAAGCAATGTGACTAGCAAGACTACAAGTCAACTAGTCACTCACGGGATCAACTTCTGTGCTACACAAGCAAAGAAAGTAACTAGCAGGCTACACAAGCTAACTAATTACAAGAGCAACTACACAAGCACAATATATATGAAAGTAAATACAAGCTTGTGTATGGAGATAGCAAACCACCGAGAAGATGTAGACAATGTTGACACGGTGATTTTATCCCGAGGTTCACTTGGTTGCCACCAAGCTAGTCCCCGTTGTGTCGACCACACACTTTGGTAGTTTGGCGGCTAATAGGCACCACACCTAGATCGACACTCGAGCGCTGCAAGAACTCACCCACAAGTGAGGGTAACTCAATGACACGCGCAATCCACTAGAGTTGCTCTTCGCGATCCCCGCGGGGCGAGCACAATGCCCCTCACAAAGCCTTCTCCGGAGCCACGCACAATCTTCTTGCGGGCTTCACGACGGAGACACAACCACCAAGCCGTCTAGGAGGTGGCAACCTCCAAGAGTAACAAGCACCACCGGCTTGCAACACGATCACCTAGTGCCACTCGATGCTATCTCTCAATGCAACGCACTAGCGATCACTCACTCGCTATCGAATCGCACACTAGCAAGCACAAGCGAGTTAGAGGGCTCCAGAGCATATCCACACCAGCCACCAACGC
The DNA here is from genome assembly GCA_009763385.1 of Coix lacryma-jobi var. lacryma-jobi. Taxonomy (NCBI): domain Eukaryota; kingdom Viridiplantae; phylum Streptophyta; class Magnoliopsida; order Poales; family Poaceae; genus Coix; species Coix lacryma-jobi. Next base: position 117,920,553 of record CM019830.1, on the reverse strand, counting down.
CTTGGAGTGCTCAACCTACTACCCAAGGCCAGCCACCAACGACATTTATAGCCCCAAGGGCTAACTAGCCGTTGCCCCTTCATTGGGCAAACTGCGCCACCATCGGACGCTCCGGATCGGGGGCATCGGACGCTGAGGCCAGCGTCCGATGCTTGGATGCTAGCCATGTGTCCCCCACGTTCAACTTCGGCCGAGCGATCCCAACGGCTATATTCCTTCCCGCGCCAGTTAAAGTGGCATCGGACGCGCCGATGCCTAGTATTGGACGCTCTGATGCCTCTGCTCAGAACTGCGCAAACCAGCACTCACATCGGACGCGCCGGACCCTTAGCATCGGACGCTAAGGGCCAGCATCCGATGTCTATGCAGAGAGCTCCCCGAGACCTCCATTCTACATCAGACGCGTCAGATGGAACCACATCGGACGCTGGCCAGCGTCCGATGCTCCCAGCCAAACTAGCTCGTGCGACGTCACTGCCATTGGACGCTCGGACCAGCGTCCGATGCAGCATCCGATGCTCCCACTGCAACAGACTAAAACTAGGGTTTGCCATCGGACGCTCGGGCCAGCGTCCGATGCTCCTCGAGCACAACACTTCACTTCCGAAAACCGCTGAATCCTGCCTCGCAGGCTCGGCAGGAGGGAGAGGGACTATACACTAGTTTCTCCCACTTCTCCATGCCTCCTTTCAACACAACTCCTTCTCCAACAACTTCTCCTTTGCAAATGTGCCAACACCACTAAGTGTACAACATCATGTGTATGTGTGTTAGCATTTTCACAATTATTTTCAAAGGATTTTCTCTTGCACTCACAACGCCACTCGATCCTAGCAACATCGCAATGATAGATCGCTCAAGTGGCACTAGATGACCGATATGCAAACAAGTTTGCTCCTCTTGATAGTACGGCCATCTATCCTAAACCCGGTCATAATCTTCTCTACACACCTATGACCGGTGAAATGAAATGCCCTACAATTATACCTTTGCCTTGCGCATTCCATTCCATCTCTTTCGGTGTTGATGCAACACATGCACCAACCTATCATCAAATGATATGATCCACTTCATATCATCACATGGCCTCCATGGTCCATCGATCTTGACATCACTTGCTCTTCACCATCGCTTCGGTCCTTCGGCGCCAAGTCTTGCTCAAGCCTCCCGACACTCGGTACCAACGGCTTCAAAGCCTCAACTTGCCCTTCACCTTCGCAACCGGTCCGTCAAGCCAAGTCTTGCCTTGATCTTCACCATCTTAGCCACATGACCACATGTCATGTTTCATGTGCATTAAGCTCCTTCTTCACATGTGTGAGCCTTTCAACATCCTCCAAGCCATTTCACCTCTATGGCATATGTTGCTCACACATGATCACCTGTGGATTAATCACCTGTGTAATTCACTTCAAACACATATTAGTCCACCTAAGTTGTCACTCAATTACCAAAACCAAACAAGGACCTTTCAATCTCCCCCTTTTTGGTAATTGATGACAACTCTACAAAGATATGGAAATTAAGCTTATTCCAAGCTAGCACTTTACAAGAATGTAAATTACTAACTTGGTTTGGATTCATGTTGCTTGCCCAAGCTATTTTACCATGCGTAAAGGATTTTGGACAAGTATCACAAACCCGAAATGGTAGTATTTGCTCCCCCTACATATCTGCTGGAGTGTTTGGAAATGAGGCTTGCACATATGCATAGATAAGAAACGTGGGAGAGTAATTACTACCAAAAGGTGCTAAGGTGTATAGAATAACCTCTGAAGCGTGTTATCGATGAAGTTTTATACTTGTACACCTTCCTTAGCACCAAAGAGTAGCTAGACATCATAAAAACTAGAAAACCCCGTGAGATCAACACTAATATCAAGGCTCTAGTTTTGCATGAAAAGCACAAGTCTAGCTATCAACCTATGCATGCTAGTTATCAAATCATCAATTAAATCTTATAACTAGCATACACCACACAAGCATGCATATAAAATTTTAAAACTTATGCAATGCAAGCAAGCACATGATTATGCACATATCAAATGCAACAACCAAATTCATGAGCTTGCTCCCCCTACTTGTGTGCTCTCTTTGTCCAAGAATTTTGATCCTTTGCATTATCCAATCTTGCTCCCTCTTGATCCATGTCCATCTTTTGTTTTTCTCCCCTTTGTCCTTGACATATTTTTGCCACAAATTCTTCCCCTATCATATCTTTGGCACTATCATATCTTTGGCACTTTCTCCCCCTTTGTCATCAATGACCATAAAAGGTATGCTCTTTTCTCACAAAGGGTGACACTAGGGTAGATGGTTGACACTTGAGTCTTGATTTTTTATGGACACCACCATATGTGTTGGAATGACACCTTGTGTAGGATCTTTGACCTTGATACCAATAGGTGGTGCACCTCCCCTATGTCATAGCATGGGTCATCCAATTGATAAACTTGAGCTCTTGTTGGTGAGGGATGCTTTGCTTGATTTGATCACTTAAAGTTGAGGATCACTTGACATCTTGTAGGATACCACTTGTGAGCTTGATCTAGACACCACTTGGTAAATATCACTTGGAAGATCATATACCATCTTGAATAGATACCATGTGAAGAAATGATGAGTCTAGATTCCTCTTGAATGATAGTTTAAACTTGATATCCATTTGCATTATTGTCTTCTTCTTGAACTCTTGTCATGAGCCTCTCATTTGTGACTTGAACTATTAAACTTGCACAAGATATCTAGCTCGGTTTGCTCTAGAGTAAGCTTTTTCACACATATTTCAATGGTTATCTTACTCACGTTGAATTAGACACTTGAATGATCATCTTCTAGATCAAGTACTTGGGTTCACTAGCTCATGAACAAATCCATATACTAACCACTAGATCATATAATCAATCAAGGAATAGTGGTAGGCTATGAATTTAAACTTTTCATTTGTTTTGCATGATCCTATTGAGCATGTACTATATGCACTAACCGCATACTAGTAAGGGATTAAATGATCATGCACATCACAATAATACCTTTGCTATCTTGGAGTAGAGGATAGTCATTTGATTCCAATTAAGCTCCAAATAGCAATGTGAAGTCCATGGTAAAGACCAATAGATACCAATTGATAGAACAAATCTTCACCCATATAATCAAGTGCACTATCTTGTTGTGGTTGACTTGCTTCTTCATTTGATCATAGCTTGCATATGAATACCACTTGAGTTGGCAATAGAGAATACCACTTGAATGCTTCAAGATTTTTCTCTTTTGGGTGTTGCTTCCTTTCTTGATCAATCCTTTGATTTCTTCAACTCAGTATCCCCAAATGACACTTTAGATCACCACTTCCATGTTAGCCTTCCAAGCCTTGCTTGGTTAACCTACCAAAGGCGGCAAGCCCCTACAAAAGGGAGAAGTGACCTCTCTCCAAAGAATCATCCTTGATACTCACTTGAATTGACTTGGTTTGATTGATCCAAATGATGAACTCTTCTTGAGATATGACATTGAAACCTTCTTTGAGTCCTTTTCTTTCTTTCCAAAAGATCTTGAATTTGATACTAGAACTTGATCTTTATCATCATCTTGATGTTGGTCTTGATCTTCAATTTTAGTACCAAATGTGTGCCAAAAACACTCATCAATCAAATGAACTTGTACTCATCTTTGTCATTCTTCTAGCTTATTTCAAAACCAAACATAGGTCCCTCAACCACTTATAAACATGATTCCAACTTGAGGGCCTTTCAATCAAAGTGACTCTAGATTAATCCAATAATTGTCACTTTCTAGCAGATTTTGTCCTTCTCAAAGTAACATGCATATCTCCCAAAATATAAGTCCAAAGACTATGAAATTTGGTGGAGATGTGCCTCTCTAAGTGTTCTAGCAGCCATAAAAATTTGAGCTTCATTGGCTTTCTAGATTGCTACCATATTTCAATTCTTTCACTTGCTGTCCATGCTGAAAACTGCTGCACTAGAGTTGACAAGATCGACTACCACATGGAGTTTCACTTATCTAATGAATTCCAATTTTCTACAGCAACTAATACTATAAGTGTAGAGCATGCACAACAAATTTCAAGCCAATCCAAAATGATTTGATCCCTCAAACATGGCTATCTTCTCAGCTCACTCAGTTTTTGCAATATTAAACAACTTTGAGCAATTGAGCTATACTCTACCAATTTGAATCAAACTTGAGCTAACTTGTTTGAATACTCTCACAAGACATATATCCATTCAAATCACTTACTAAAATAAGTCTCATGAACATATCCATTCAAACTAACTCAATTTTGATCACTATTCATCAAATCCATTCAATCATCTTATAGCAAGCAACATATGCATATATATCCAATTCAATCATCTCATATGCATCTAAAAGGACATGATCAATTATAGATATACCTTAGTAGCTCATGATCATGAAATAGCAAGCTTCTTCATCTACCATTTGCAAGCCTTCAAATATATCCAATCAACCACCACAACTTGATCTTTTGCACTTGTTCGTTGTAGCACTTGGACTTCACTTCACTTGACTTGGCATTGGGATGAGAATAGTAATAAGCTTCATTACTTGACTCAATCACATGATGAATAAAATGAAATCAATTGAATCAAGCCTCCAATGCCATGGTACCTACACACATTCATCCAGTAGTTGATGGTACCCAAACTTGTTTGGGTCCTCTCAAGTTAGGTGCAACATACTTTGGCATAGCCTTAGTATGAGTAGCGGGATGAGTTGCAATAGTAGCCTTAGAGGTACCATTTTAATCCTTTCTAAGCACAATATTATCATCAATTGAAATAGGCTTAGAAGTTTTACCTAGGGGACATGAATTTGCCATGTGTCCCCTTTCCCGGCATGAGTAGCAAACTCTCTTTGATTGAGCCTTTTCTTCCTTGCTCATGTGTTGCTTCTCATTGCCTTGCCTCTCATGAGTTGCTTGAGCCTTCTTCTCAAGCTTGGTAGGACACTTCGAGGCAAAGTGTCCCATGTCACCACACTTGTAGCACTTGATTTGAGGCAAATATTTCTTCTCATCTTGGTTCCTGCTCATCATCATCTTGGCATCTTGGATATGAATTGGATGCCTTGCTCTTCCACCTCTTCTTGTTTTCTTCTTCTTCATCATCAAGTCACCACCATCACGGTTGATCTTGACTTGATCTTGGGGCTTCTCTTTTTGCTCAACTTGTGGCTTTGGTTGAAGCTCTTTTTGTTGCTTCACCAATTGCTTGGTTGGGCACATAGAGGTGAGATGTCCCCTAGTGCGGCACTTGAAGCACTTGACATGCTTGAGTCTCTCTTCTTCCTTCTTCAACTTGAGCTTCTCCTTGTTGGGGCAAGTATTTGCAAGATGTCCCATCTCATGGCACCGATAGCACATGAAATGAGATAGCTTCTCTTGTTCTTGCTTCTTCATCTCTCTTTCATACTTCTTCTTTCCCCATCTTTTGCCTTTGATCTTGCTCTTGTTGAAGCCAATGCCACTCTTGTCACCATAGCTCTTTTGATTCTTCAACATATGCTCAAAGGTGACTTTGGAGTTGTAGCACCTCTCTAACTTGTTGCTCAAATTCTTCACTTCACTTTTGAGCTCATTGTTCTCATTCAAAATGTTAGTCTCACAAGACATAGAAGTAGAACAAGCATCTATATGTGAAGAACATGGCATAGATATTAAATCATCACAGGAGGTGGATACATGCTTCTTCTCTACATCACATGGGTTAGCACAAATATGTGATTGATCATTTGACCCAAATGATGAGCTCTCACTAGTTTTAGTTTGTTCATTAGAAAGCTTCTTAGTGAGAAAAGCATGGTCTTGTACCAAGTTATCATGAGCAACACTAAGTTCCTCATGAGTCAATTTTAGCGCATCATGTGAACAAGTATTAACATAAAGTAGATGCTTTTGTTGTTCACATGCATTCTTTAGAAATGAGTTTTCTATTGTCAATTTCATTGTTTTAGCCATCTCATTTTCTAAAGCTTTGGTGAGTCTACACACAAGCTCAAAGTTTGGATCATCACAATCAACAACCACATTTGCAATTGATACCTTAGTGTCACCGTGTGACATGAAGCAATGTGGTGTAGAGGAAGGGCTTGTAGAGACATCACTCTCATAGCCGTCATCATCATCATCATCAAGTGTGCATGAGGTAGCATCATCTTTTGCATCACTTGAGCTTCGGCTATGGTCACCATCATCCTTGTCAAGTGATCTTGTGGATTGATCATCATCATTATCACTTGACCATGAGGTGGAGCAATCTTCCACAATCACCAAGTTGTGATCATGCTCATCATCCTCATGTGCCTCCTCCTTGGGCTCACTAACATCAACAACATTTGAGGCCCTCCCATACTTGTCGTTGAGAAACTTCCACATGTGATGGGAGGACTCCATATCCATGATATCACTAAAGATATTATCATGCAAAGATCTAAAAATGATGTTAGTAGCTTGGCACTCGAGATCTAGGCATTTCTCTTATGCTTGAGTTAGATTCTTTTCATCCAACACAAGAGAAAAGCCTACATCTACGATCCACCACATTTGAGGGCAAATAAACTTGAAATTGCACATCATCCAAGTTTTCCATCGTGTAAAGTGAGTGCCATCAAAAATGTGTGGACAATCAATGCCTAGCCCATAAGTCGCCATCCTCTCGGGTCGGTGAAGACCACAAATGAGAGACCTAGCTCTGATACCACTTGAAGGGTCGAGATGGCGGACTAGAGGGGGGTGAATAGTCCTTTCTAAAACATAAACATAATCGGAGCGGCTAACCGAAACAAATGCGAAATTAAAACTATCGGTCTAGCCAAGACTACACCCCTCTACCTATACTCTATGACACCTTACAAAAGATCCTAAACAATGCAAATAAGGTGTCGGGCTAGTTAGAGCTCAACTAACCAATTCTAGAAGCAAGGTCACACAAACCTATGCGACTAGTACTACAAACACCGGGGAGCTCCTACACAATCTAGTAAGCAAAGCACAAAGCTCCTAAGCTTACTAGCAATGCTCAATAACAAGGCTACACAAGCCAAATTAGAGAGCTCAACTTAGCAACACAAACTAAGCAATGTGACTAGCAAGACTACAAGTCAACTAGTCACTCACGGGATCAACTTCTATGCTACACAAGCATAGAAAGTAACTAGCAGGCTACACAAGCTAACTAATTACAAGAGCAACTACACAAGCACAATATATATGAAAGTAAATACAAGCTTGTGTATGGAGATAGCAAACCACTGATAAGATGTAGACAATGTTGACACGGTGATTTTATCCCGAGGTTCACTTGGTTGCCACCAAGCTAGTCCCCGTTGTGTCGACCACACACTTTGGTAGATCGGCGGCTAATAGGCACCACACCTAGCTCGACACTCGAGCGCTGCAAGAACTCACCCACAAGTGAGGGTAACTCAATGACACGCGCAATCCACTAGAGTTGCTCTTCGCGATCCCCGCGGGGCGAGCACAATGCCCCTCACAAAGCCTTCTCCGGAGCCACGCACAATCTTCTTGCGGGCTTCACGACGGAGACACAACCACCAAGCCGTCTAGGAGGTGGCAACCTCCAAGAGTAACAAGCACCACCGGCTTGCAACACGATCACCTAGTGCCACTCGATGCTATCTCTCAATGCAACGCACTAGCGATCACTCACCCGCTATCGAATCGCACACTAGCAAGCACAAGCGAGTTAGAGGGCTCCCAAGCACATCCACACCAGCCACCAAGGCTTTGGAGTGCTCAACCTACTACCCAAGGCCAGCCACCAACGACATTTATAGCCCCAAGGGCTAACTAGCCGTTGCCCCTTCATTGGGCAAACTGCGCCACCATCGGACGCTCCGGATCGGGGGCATCGGACGCTGAGGCCAGCGTCCGATGCTTGGATGCTAGCCACGTGTCCCCCACGTTCGACTTCGGCCGAGTGATCCCAACGGCTATATTCCTTCCCGCGCCAGTTAAAGTGGCATCGGACACGCTGATGCCTAGTATCGGACGTTCCGATGCCTCTGCTCAGAACTGCGCAAACCAGCACTCACATCGGACGCGCCGGACCCTTAGCATCGGATGCTAAGGGCCAGCATCCGATGTCTATGCAGAGAGCTCCCCGAGACCTCCATTCTACATCGGACGCGTCAGATGGAACCACATCGGACGCTGGCCAGCGTCCGATGCTCCCAGCCAAACTAGCTCCACTACTAAAGTTCGACTCTTTCGCAATGGCGAGAATACGTTGCAATAGGCCCAATTTGGTTGCCAGAATTAGTTGTTGCCACCAAATCACATGTGTTGCCAAGGGTTGCAAAAAAATGCGTTGCAAAAAGGTATTGCCACTGTGTCCAGTTTGGCGTTGCAAGTGTTCAAGATTCTTGCAACCATAGGAGTCCATTGCCAAGCATGGCAATAAGACGCCGTTGCAACGTTCATGGTCATTGCGATATAAGTACTTGCCACGCCTATCTTTGTAGCCAGAGGTAGCATATGCAACGATGGATAACGTGGCAATAGTGTGTATTGCCACGGTAAAATTATGTTGTCTAAGGTTTTATTTCCACGACCTACATGCCGTGGCTAGTACACCATTTGCGACACAATTTCATTGTTGCAAGAGATGACACGTTATTGCCACGGACGCTATGATGTGGCAACAATACCTTTTGCAATGCTCTGAATTCATTGCGAGAGATGATCTGTTGTTGCCACGGTTATTGTGTCGTTGCAATAGTATCATTTGCCACATAATTTTACCAGTTGCAAGAGACCGTTCGTTATTGCCACCACCATTATGTCATGGAAACAAATATTATTTGCCACACAATTTCAGTCGTTGCGAGAGATAGCATTTTATTGCAACAATGGTAATGTCATGGCAATAGTACCATTTACAACGTAAATTTGTTCATTGCCATAAAGCATATTGCAATGAAATTCAGCTCATAGGCATCATTTTTATATTACAACGCTAGTCGCATTTGGTTTTTGGTTTATCAAATCGTCATTGTAAAAACAACAAACCATAACAAAAGAGATTGCACTCGTAAATATTAATTATAATCAATCATTCAACATGTTCACAAACCGTAGCAGTAACCATAAAGGAGTGTGCAGTTGATTCATTATTCCATAACTATTTAAAAATTGAAAAATCCTAACATCTATACATCACTTGATAGTTTTCTACCACCATAGCATGTCATCTCAGATATGTCGCCTCTTGATTATGAACCATCAACCGAAGCTTTGTCCACCTAGTGTCAATATAATTAGAATAGCATATTAGAACTAGATCCATATAACTTAGCTAAAGAATGCAAATATTCCTTAATAGAATTGTAAAGGAATTAAAAATTGATCTACCGACTTTCAGACACATGAATGTAAGATGTGTAATTACCACCAATACTATAGAAATGCATCAAAATTCAGAGAGTTTCCGCTAACATATGAGAAGTATGACTCTATATGAGCAACTGAGATGTCAAACTAAATAAACAAAGGGAATCATGTGTTATCAACTTTCAGTGTCATTTTAAAATGTATTGCTTGCTGGTCATTTTAGTATATATTGTTTGCAATTTAATTTCATGGAGAAAGTAAATTGTTGTACAAGTTAAAACTACATGTTGCTAACCATGTATGTCACTTAGGGAGAACTGTAAAGCAAAGCATAGGTGAGCCAGCCAACTGCTGCACATAACATAATATTTTAGAAGTCTATCACATGTGAATACTAAAGTTATCAACTTGCAAAGACAAGTTTGATGGTGGTAGTAGGACAACATTTGATTAATAAATAAAGCACTACTAGCAAACATGTAAAGAGATTATCTACATCTTTAATTTAAAAGGCAGCAGCAGTACAGTTCAATCACAAGTATAGTTCTACACAAAGGTAGACACAAGCATCCAGGGACAAGCAGTATAGTTCATTACAAAAGTCACAAGTATATGTAATGGTCTAGTAAGCATCCAGAGACAACAAGGATAAACGTAGACAAATGTATTTATTTATTTAAGAACACAACGAGACAAGAATTACACCAAATCAACAGCGGTCCACAAAACAATCATGGCAAAATGAGGACAATTTAGATTCCAATTAGATGATAACATATTGGTGTTGTTACCTTCTTCCTCTTGCTAAATCTTCTGTTCTGCAGCTCTTGTGGAGTGATATATGCCCTCGGTGCTGCCACATTTCCAATGTCTTCGTTGAAAAGATTTTTGCTGACAGCAGCACTATTTTTACTTGAACAAGTTGCACCTTTCTGTAAGGTGACAACACTTGTAGGCTCAAACTAGAAACAAGAAATTTTATCCATTTTAGCTAGAGTTCAAGGTACATAGCTCAAGATCACTTCGAACTATATGCAATATTAATAGCATTACCTGTGCTAACACATTTTCATTTTGATGTCCAGTAGTCTCATCATCTTCTTGTATGGTTGGTGCATTTTGTGCACTATCACTGTTTCCCAGGGCACTCTAGAAACACAAATATTGTGCTAACACATTAGGCACATCATGATCATAATTAAGAGGACGAAGGATGATTTTTTTAATATTATTACCACATCCATAGTTCCTTCTTTGTGCTGCACTAGCATTTGAAGAAATTCTTTCTTCATTTCTTCTTTTAAATTTTTCTTGGCCCTTTCTAGATCCTCGTTCATCTTCCTTCTATTTTCTTCTTTCTCCCTTTCCCTTTCTGCAGCTTCATGCGCAATCTGTTCTTTTAGCTTCTCAACCTCTCCTTCAAAAGCATTGCTTCTCTCTCTGGCTGCAGCTTCAGCACGTGCATGTATTTCAAGGTTCTCTTTCATCAGTTCTCTAAGAGTTTGATACTTAGCCAAATATCCATGTCCATGTAATTTGGATGATTTGATTTGTGTGGTGTCTTTGTAGCATGACTGGAAAATCATGTTCTTCTCAGCAGCTGAAAGTGCTTGTCCATCAGGTTGTAAGCCAATCTCAGCAATTTTTAAGGCTGCATTTTCCTAAATGAAACAGGAGAAGCTATTAAGAGTTGCTTCACACAGCCCGCAGCTATAAAAATGGATTGAGAGTTGCTTCACATAGCCTGCAGCTATAAAAAAGGATTGACAAAAGATTTACTCACATATACTGCAGCTGAAACCGAATTTGACCATTGGCCAGAACTTTTTCTGTGTGTGGCCATCCAAAGGGAAAGGTCAGTTGGCTCATCACCGGTCTCTTCGTCTCTCTAGCATGCCAAAACATAATTTAGGACACAAGTGTAATTGATAAAATGGACGAATGAGATTACTGTATCTAGAGATTACCAAATCCAAGGCACACTGTGAGAAGTTTTTTGAACCCATCAGATGTGTGGTTCTTTGTTGCTTACGGTTGGAGGAGTTCTGGGTGCTAACATTCTGCAAAATGGGAACAAGTGGTATGTAACAATGCATCTTTGGTTGATGAAGTTTGTTTGACAATATAGATATAAATTCAACTAACCTTGAATTTATCAGATCCAAAATACAGCAACAAGTTGTGCCACTCAAAAAGGTGTAAATCTTCAGGTTTATTTTCTATCCTCTCAGCATAGGTGTTATAAGCCTTGTATGTGGCACTCAGAGCTGCTCGCCATCCTTTGTACCGCTCCCTGGCAATTTTCCATATTTTCTCCTTTTTTTTCTCCTCACTATCAATGTTGAGGAAGATCCACGAATCCTGTTTTCAATTAAAAAGCAATGAAATTGTTTATCATAATTATTTTTCAAGCATGACATGAGTAGGCAAAAAAATAGTATGCAGCATACCATTATTTCTTCTGCAATACGTTCTTTGGCGTCGTCATTTATTTTTTTCCAACTGCTTACTCCAATTAGTGGGGCCCAGTTTCTTGTAGACAGTACGATCTCATCGATAAATGCACGGCGGTTCGGTCCAATCGGAGCACCACGACTTTCTGAAAATTCAATTGTGAGTTTGCGAGTGCGTTCCCTAACTCTCTTTTTGGCTACTGCAAATCCTTTAACCACCCCACGACCTTTCTTCTTGCGTTCATTCGAGCCAACACCTTGCAAAAAAGACAATAATGAACTTGAGTTGTTCTAGTTGTCAACTGAGATAGAAGAACCGAATATTAAAAGTATTTGAATGATGACAAACCATTTCTCTGCACCCTTGCCTTCCTTGCATGGCTTGGCCTATTTGGGAGTGGTGTCGCATTGCTTCCATTACTTTCATCATCTTCATCTAAGATGCCATCAGTGTCAATTGGATTGACAAAAGACACTGCACACAAGGTTAACATCTTTAGTTCCTAAAAAAATAGAAGTAAAATACACTGGTTGGAAAAGGAAAAATTATTACTAATTTCTGCAATATCCCCTTTCATCCTTAAAAATTCGCCATATGTATGCACTACGTTCTCCCTGTAGTCATCTTCTAAACCTGTTAGTCACCAAAGCCATGTTAGATAAGGTGTAGTTCATATAAAGGTGCTAAGTTTCTGTACAGTACGATGACATACACAAAAACATTGATGGTATACCTTTCTTCTTTTCTGGTGGCAGCTTTCCTAGCCAGACCTTGTATGCATCAAACACATCATCCATAAACGGATGCTCTTCTTCTTCGGGCTGCTGCTGCTGCTGCCTTTGCCGCTTGAGGGATGTTATGCTGACGATTTGTGTTGTCTCATGCTCTTATGGCGAAAGTACTAATCTGATTTCTTTCTCCATTTCATTGTCACGTATCATACTATCTGCATGTTTGACATACTGGATGGGCTGAAGAGTGGCCACATCTCTTCCACAACGCTTCTTGTAGTATAAGAAGTCCCTCATACCATACCCAAGCTGGTCCTTAATAGTTGTCAAGATCGTCAATCTTATATCATGCCTTGCTAATTTGAACTCTACATACTCCTGATCTGGAAGTCCATTAATGCAATGAACATAAATAGACCACATTTCACTTGTGTCGCTGCATTATAGGACAATGGTTAATAAAGAAACAATTTAAAAAAAAAGTAAGCAGTAAGCACAAATAATACTATTTACTGTTGTACTATTATTTAGTAGAGAAAAAAATAGGAAGGAGCAGATCAGATTATTAGAGTAGTGTTGCTAGTTAGAACTATAGCAAGATAAAGTCACAGATCATAGTTTATTTGCATGGAATATGAAATACTAAAATAAGATGCCTTAAACAGGGGGTCATACTAAAACAAGATGCCTTGAACATGCTGACCAATACTAGAGCTTATGATCTAGCTGCTCTTAAGTATATGTAAATTACAGTTTTAGCTTACTGAAGATATGAAAAAGAGATAAAGAATATGAAAGACATTACAAAGCAGGAGTTTGCAGCGTCTCTGAGAGTGATAAGGTCAGCCCAACAACACTGATTAATCACTGTCACCTCTATTGAATAAACAAGGTCTACTCTATGTTAATTGTTAAAGTTTGAGCATGGTCAACTGCATATTATTTAAATCTTAATAGATCATTTATGAATACTTCTATGGCAAACACAGATTGTTGTTGAACTGGAAAAAAACACTCAAGCTGATTCACTCAACTGACAGAGGCAAGAGCTTATGATCTGGCTCCTCTTAAGTATATGTAGAATGCAGTTTTAGCTTACTGAAGATATGAAACAGAGCTAAAGAATATGAAGCACACGACAAAGCAGGAGTTTGCAGCGTCTCTGAGAGTGCTAAGGTCAGCCCAACAACACTGATTAATCACTGCCACCTCTATTGAATAAACAAGGTTTACTCTGTGTTAATTGTTAAAGTTTGAGCAAGATCAACTGCATATTATTTAGATCTTAGTTGAACATTTATGAATGCTTAGTGGTGTTTTACATGGATGATGGCAAGCACAGATTGGAGAAGTTGCAGGGAACAAGGATCTCTACTTGGGTACCTTTCAGTAAGTAGCAGAGATATTTTTTGTCATTGTATATAGAGTACTCTTGTATATATATTCACCACACACACACACATTTACTATTTAGCGATGCCTGAACTAGATGCTAACAAATTATCCATGTTGTGGCCAAGGCTGATTCCAGGTAGGTAAATTTTGTACTATTATGCTTTTCATTTTCACAAAAAAAATTTGAATCTGAATGTATGTATTCCTAACTTAAATATAATATATCTGTTTTGCTTTGATTCCTGCAGCAGAGTCAGGTTACAAGTACTAATTTTGTAATCCATACATACTAATCTATACTCGGAGCAGCTTGTCCCTCAAACTTATTACTCTACAATGCACTATTGCAGGTGAGTGCTGACAGGAAACAGCAAACAATTAGCCATGGATGTAGCAGTAGCAGTGCGCCTTAGATCAATTAACCATAGATGTAGGAGAGGAAGTAGTAATAGATGAGATCAAAAAACATATACTGTATACCCTGAAAGCATGAATCTAATTATGTCGATTCACCAAACAATATACCTGGCGGTATACGGACAAGTTTGTCTGTCTTCGTCTTCGATAGCCATGACATATACTGTAGTCAATGTTTGCAAATATACTTAGCCCAGATGGTGGTTCACTAGCAGTGGCGCTTTCATGACGCTCTGGACGATTCAGCTTGGTACTAATATTTGGAAAGAAGCGAGAGCAAAATGTGAGGCACTCCTCGGATATATACCCCTCTGCAATTGAACCTTCAGGTTGCGATTTGTTCTTCACATAGCCTTTAAGAGTACGAAGATACCTCTCCACTGGATACATCCATCTATAGCACACAGGCCCTCCAAGGCTAGCCTCATCAGCAAGGTGAACCGGTAAGTGCATCATAATATAAAAAAAAGCAGGTGGAAAAATCATCTCTAGCCGACAAAGGGTTTCCCTAATCGAAGTGCTCAGTTTTTCAAGTTCTGAAAGCTCCAACTCCTTTGAACACAGTGAATTAAAGAACCTACTTAGCCCGATCACTGCAATCACCACATCTTCAGGCAAGATGTTGCGAACGACTAAGGGAAGAAGCTTTTGCAAAATTACATGTATGTCATGAGTTTTAAGTCCGGAAAGCTTGCGACCATCGACGTCCACACATCTTCTAATATTTGCGGAATGGCCATCAGGAAACTTGACTCCATGAAAAAACTTGCACATAGCTTGCTTGTCATCCTTACCAAGAGTGTATAACGCTGGTGGCAAGGTGTACTTACCCTTTTCGAGCACTGGATGCTGATCTTTTCTTACACCCAAATGCTGCATATCTAGTCGAGCCTTCTCACTGTCCTTGCTTTTACCTTGTAACTCTAGCAATGTCCCAAGTAAACTCTCACAAATGTTCTTCTCAATATGCATGACATCCAAATTATGCCGTACAAGCAATGATTCCCAGTAGGGAAGCTCAAAGAAAATACTCTTCTTCCGCCAGTTATGCCACCTATTTTGTTCATCACGTTGCTTCCTTTTCCTTGTATCCTTTCCAAATCTCACTTGCTGGAAACTCTCATAATCTCGCTTCACTTGCTCACCAGTGAGCGGCACTGGAGCTTCCCTAATTTCAGCCTTGTTATTGAAGCTCACCTTGTTCCTTCGCCACTTGTGGTTCAACGGCAAAAATCGGCGATGTCTCATGTAGCAATGCTTCGAACCATATTTTAACCACAAGTAATCAGTATGCCTGTGACAGTAAGGACAAGCAAATTTTCCTTTAGTGCTCCAACCAAATAACATGGCATATGCGGGGAAATCATTAATTGTCCATAACAGAATTGCATGTAGAGTAAAATTCTTCTTCTCCTTCACATCCCATGTTTCAACTCCATTAACCCACAGCTCATGTAGCTCTTCGATCAGAGGTTGCAAATATACATCAATGTTCATTCCAGGAGATTTAGGCCCACGTATCAACATCGACATCATCCAAAAAGGTTGTTTCTGCGGATACATGGGTGTATGCCGAGTCTCTGAGTGATGAGTGATTGTCAACGGGTTTGATGCGCATGTTCTTTGGCTTGTGTTGTGCAGGTGTCGAGCACGGAGACAGTGATCGAGGGCAAGGTGAAGGTCAAGTTGAGACGTGCCGTGCCGACGGACTGGGTGCGATGAAGGATGGGCGTGCCGTGCGGCGGACGTGCCATGCCGATGTATCGAGCAGTGAAGGGCGGACGTGAGGCTTGGACTGAGGGACCGGAGTGCCTGAGGATCAGCTGTGGTGGCTGGCAGCCTGGGACAGCGACGAGCGGAGACTTGCGGGGCACGGTGTTGCTCGGGTCGAGGACCTGGGGACACGTGTCGGTGGACGGGGTGCACGGGCGGTGCATCCCCTCTACAGCTCCGGTTTGGTGGTTGAGCCAGGGAAAAACCACCGGGTGGACGGTTTCCGAGTTTGGGCCTCAAAACTCGGGTGCTCGGTTTCCAGGTTGAGCCACAAAACCTGGGCGCGGATGGTTTCCGAGTTTGGCCAAAAACTCGGGTGATGGGCCGGTTTCCGAGTTTGGGCCTCAAAACTCGGGCGCTGCGGGTTTCTGAGTTTGGGCCACAAAACTCAGGCTGGAGGCTGGTTTCCCGGTTTGGGCCTCAAAACCGGGGGTTGCTGGAAAAGGCTGGTTTCCCGGTTTGGGCCACAAAACCGGGGGTGCAGAGCGAGGGCGGCACGTGGCGGCGATCCAGAGGTTGCGTCGAGGCAACGCTTCGGTTCGAGCGGGCGTGGCCGTCGGATCTACCTACCACCGCGGGTTGGACCAGAATAGCCTTAGGGTTTAGCTGGTTCGCTCTGTAATTAGTTTAGAGAGGGGTAGAGTAGGAAATAGGCTTAGTCTAGGTTAGTATAAGTAGTCCAGGGGAGACACCCTCCTCCCAATCTCAGTTATCTTAGTTTTAGCCATCTCATTTTGCTTCCTGCACTTAGGGTTTCCTGCTCTCCCATCCCCTGCTGTAGCTGAGATCCGCAGAGAGACTTGAACTCTATGTACTGTTGATTTTGAGGAAAGGAGGCCGTAACCTCCTTGTCGTAGCGTGTGTTTGCGCTTCGGCTTGCAATTCGTGGCTGTGATTTCCGTTGTGTTCGTGTTCTTCGCGGAATCCTTTTTCTCCATGATTTTCCCGTCGCTTGATCTCTTTGCTCGGTTCATCTTTTGCAAATCCGTTTGAACCAAGTTGTTCTAGATCGTGAGGCACTTCTTTCCATCGAAGGAATCATCCTCAAACCCCACGGTCTAGGAGATCGATCGATTTTTAGTTTCGGGTCAAGTTTTCTTCCTTCCCCGAAATTCTTCGATTCACCGTTTTGGAGATAGGTTCGAGCCATGATCTCTTAAAGATAGCTCACTATACTCCTTGTGACTCATCTCACCAAGTTTGATCCCTAGAGGAATTATTTTGGGTGAGATAGAGGCAAATCGGTGGACGAACGGGGCTGCTGCGAGTCGACCGGACGCTCAGTCGGGGTGACCGGACGCTCGGTCCGTGAGTCCGGTCGATGAACAGCACGTAGCCGTGTTCTTCACTTTGACCGGACGCTCCGTTCACGTTTTGACCGGACGCATCGCTTTCACTGTTCATCGTGCTTGTTCGTTTCTGACCGGACGCACTGCTCTCGACCGGACGCTCCGTACTCGTGAGTCCGGTCGCGAACAGTAAGGTTCCAGAGCCGATTTTTGTTGACCGGACACGTCCGGTCCCTGCTGACCGGACGCTGGCCAGAGTCCGGTCGATCCAGTTCGACGCGTTTTCGTCCGCAGTTTCTTCGTTCGTCTTTCGATTCGTGATTCGTTTGTGGCGTTGGATTCCTAACTTCGTGCTCTACAGAATTTGGGCTTCCCGCTTTACATCAGCCTGGCGAGAGCATAGAAAGTTTATTCGCTCGCTTTCAGGTGATTGTCAACAGGATGAGGGCTAACAAGGAGCAGTTGCCTTTTGACGATCATGAGCGTGCTTTGAAGCTTTTGCATACTCTTGATCGGTCGGTGTGGGACTCTAAGGTTCAGGCGATCATCGAATCCCCGAACTATGAGACCCTCACTTGCGACGAGCTCTTCAGTAAGCTCAAGTCCAGTGAGATTGATGCTATGGCGAGGGCTTCTTTTGAAAATCCTTCTCGCCCGTCCATGGCTTTGGTTTCCGGCTCTTCCTCTAACCCTTCAGCTGGCTTTGCTCTTTGCTGTCTCTTTTCTGTTACAGAGGACCAGCTGGAGACGTTGGGAGACGATGAGTTGGCTTTGCTTGCCAACCGGTTCTCGCGGTTCCACAACAACCGCATGAACCGCCGTCGTGGAGGAGGACGCACAGGATGCTACGAGTGCGGAGACCCCGACCACTTCATCGCCAACTGCCCCAAGAAGAACAAGCATTCGGGGAAGGGCGATCAAGGGCGCAAGCGCGACTCCAAGTACAAGGAGAAGCACGTTCCCCCAAGACACAAGAAGCGGGGCGGCTTCGACAAGGAGTACATCAAGAAGAAGTACTTGGAGAAGCAGCAAGCTGAGCAGCGTGCCTTCTTCGCCACGCTCAGCGACGTCGACGGCTCGGATGACGACTCCGCTGGCTCCAGCGATGACGAGTCCGTGAAGAAAAAGCTAGAGGACAAGTTCAACGGATTGTGCTTCTTCGCCGGCGACGGAGGCTTGTGTACCATGGCGCTCGGAGATGAGGTCGGAGGCGAGCTGGAACATACGCCTCGGAACGACGATGACGACGACACCTCCCAGGTATCTCTCACCTACGACGAGCTTTCCTCCGAGGTAGAGAAGTTGACCGCTGCCCTCCTTAGCCAAGATAAACTGCTTAGGCGTGCCGCTAGAGAGCGCAAGGAGTTCAGGCAGAAGTGGGAGGACACGGTGAAGGAGCTTGAGTTCGCTCGGTCCACCGTGGTTGTGTCGGAGGAGATAGAGTGCGAGTCGTGCACCACGCACATGACTGACCTTCTCACTTTGAGAGGTAAGTATGCTGCGTTGGTAGGAGAGCTGGATGAGCTGAAGGCTAGACCTTCTCTGTTGGGTGCATGCAAGACCTGTCCCGTCTTGCAATCTGAGTTGGCAGAGAAGAATGCCAAGATTGTGTCTCTTGAGGAGGCCAACTCAGGTAGCACTAGTGTGGCGAGGTGCGTTTTGTGCGAGGGCTTGGAGCTGGAGATTGCCAATGTGAAGCATGGCAAGATGCAAACCGAGGAAGAAAACACATACCTTCGGACCATCTTGTCATGGGTTTCCTGTAGTGAGCCGCAGCTCGGGATGATGATCTCCCAATTCAAGCGAGCTGCTGGGGCTCTTGGTGTAGGTTTTGCTCAGGGTGTTGATCTTTCTGCTTTTGGGAAGATTGGAGAGTCGAGTGGTTTGAATCCATGTGAGAAGCCTAACTCCACCACTACTCCCAAGCTTGCCAAACTTCCACCCAAAGAGCCTGCCAAGCCTACCACCAAAGATGGTGTGGTTGAGGAACCCCCGAGAGCTCCTCCCAAGAACCAAATTTGGGCACCCAAGCCAAACCATCTCAAGAACAAGCTTGATGCTATGCCACCCATTAGAGAGGAGTGTTTGCCTCAGAAGGGCAAAGTGAACCACACCCACAGCCCTGGTCACCAACAACCCCCTTTGCGTGCGGTGAGGTACCAGTGTGATTTCTGTGGGAGGGATGGTCACTTGATCGAGTTCTGTTTCCGGCGCAAGCGGGAGGCGCGCCGTGCTCGGGAGATGGAGAACCCGGACATGTACCATCCAGCTCATGGTGGACATGTGCCGAAGGCTCAGGAGAGAGCTGCTAGGTCCGGACGTCAAGGTCCCCGGCCTAGGCAGGAGATGAGAGCCCCTAGGAGGGAGACTAGGCCTAGAGGTCCAGCACCTCAGTTTGTTAGGCCTAGGCAGGAGAGAGCTCCGAGGAGAGACGCTAGAGCAGTTGAGCCCCAGGCTCCTAGGCGTAGGCCTCGTAGAGAGCGTGCCCGACGGGGTCCTACTTTTGCAGGTAACGGACCCCGTGGCAGAGGCTTTGTTGAGCGCTTTCCCCCACCGCAGGTTGAGTATCGCGGTGAGCGCTTCTTCCCTAGCGGACCACGCTTTCCTGTACGTGGTGATCGCTACCCCCGTAGACAGGCTAGGAATAGTTTTTTCACTGACCGTTCTTTTGAGCAGCCGGCCCAACACTGGTATTCTCCTTACTTCACTAACCCCAGTGTTGGACCGTATGCTCACCCTATGTCTTTTTATTGATGTAGGTGAGACGGTTGGAGGACATTTGGTTGGTGGATTCTGGTTGCTCGAGGCACATGACCGGAAACGCCAAGTGGTTCTCCAGCCTTAGCCCGGTCGCCGGAAAGGAGTACATAACCTTCGGCGACAATAGTAAAGGTAAGATATTGTCTCGTGGGACTGTACGGGTTAATGAGCACTTTGTGTTGCACGATGTTGCTCTTGTTTCTAACCTGCATTTTAACCTTCTTTCTGTTTCGCAACTTTTTGATGACGACTATGAGATTAGTTTTAAACCGAACCTTAGTCGCATCTTAGATCCTCAGGGCGATCTTGTATGTCTGATTTCGCCCTTTGGGAAAGTCTTTCGCGCGAATTTCTCGGAGTCGTTTGGTTCTTCTCGCTGTCTTTTGGCTAGTCCTTCTTCCTCCGATCTTTGGAAGTGGCATAGGAGGCTCGGTCATTTAAGCTTCGACTTGCTTGCAAGACTTAGCTCACTTGGCCTAATCCGAGGATTGCCCAAGCTTTCGATGGAGAAGAATCTAGTTTGCCATTCTTGCAGACATGGGAAGATGGTTGCCGCTCCCCACCATCCAGTGACTAAGGTCATAACCTCGCACCCCGGAGAGCTTTTACACATGGACCTTGTTGGTCCGGCTCGGGTGAGCTCGGTTGGTGGCAAGTGGTATGTTTTGGTTGTTGTTGACGACTTTTCGAGATATTCGTGGGTCTTCTTTTTGACTGAGAAGACTGAGACTTTCTCCTTCGCTCGCAATCTGATTTTGCGTGTTCAGAACGAGTTCCCTTTGAACTCAATGCGAGCCATTAGAAGTGATAATGGTTCCGAATTCAAAAATTCGGACTTTGAGAAGTTTTGTGACCGCCTTGGTTTGGAGCATCAGTTTTCTTCCCCCTACACACCACCCCAAAATGGCGTTGTAGAGAGGAAGAATCGGACCCTTGTTGAGATGGCCAGGACGATGCTTGATGAGCATAGGACTCCTAGGCGCTATTGGGCCGAAGCTATGAACACTGCATGCTATATTTCCAATCGCATTTTTCTGAGAGCTTTCTTGAAAAAGACTTCTTATGAGTTGCGTTTTGGCAAACTGCCCAAGGTGAGTTATTTTCGAGTTTTTGGTTGCCACTGTTTTATACTCAAAAAGGGCAACTTGGACAAATTTGAATCTCGTTCTTCTGACGGTGTGTTTTTGGGTTATGGCACTCACACTCGAGCTTATCGTGTACTTAACCTTGACACTAACCGAGTCATGGAGACATCCGATGTCACCTTCGACGAGACCATGGTTTGTCCTTCTTCTCGTTTTGAGCGTGCAGGTGATCATGAGGTTGGTGAGCCTCTTTTTGATGACGAGGACGAGGGTGCTGAAGGTATGGATGATCCAGCACCCCCTCCACCTGCCGCGCCGCAAAGAGCGGCCTCGACGACGACTCACGGCCCCGACACCTCTTCTTCCTGGGGGCCGTGGGATCCGCCACCCCGAGCGGTACCATTTGTACCCGGGGAGGCACCAGCTGCTGTTGAGGGGGAGGCTACTTCAGCTCGGGAGGCGCCACGACATATCCAGCGCCAGCACCCGCCTCAGCAGATGATCGGCAACATCGACGAACGGGTCACTCGGTCCAGGTCACAGCAAATCTCGCACTTCGCTCATTCTGCTTTTGTTGCTAATTTTGAGCCTCGAGATGTTGGACACGCTTTGACGGATCCGGATTGGGTTAATGCCATGCATGAGGAGTTAGAAAATTTTGAGCGAAATCGGGTTTGGGTTCTAGTTCCACCTCCACCTGACTGTAAGCCTATTGGGACAAAATGGGTTTTCAAAAACAAGCAAGGAGAGGATGGCCACGTTGTTAGAAACAAGGCCCGGCTTGTAGCGAAAGGCTATAGTCAGAAGGAGGGGATAGATTATGAGGAGACGTTTGCTCCTGTAGCTCGTTTGGAGGCTATTAGGATACTCTTGGCTTTTGATGCATCCAAAGGCTTCAAACTTATTCAAATGGATGTCAAGAGTGCCTTTTTAAACGGCTACATAGAGGAGGAGGTTTATGTTGAGCAACCCCCCGGTTTTGAAAATCCCAAGTTTCCAAACCATGTCTTTAAACTTCATAAAGCTTTATATGGTTTGAATCAAGCCCCTAGAGCCTGGTATGATAGGTTGAAAACCTTTTTGCTTGCTAAGGGTTTTAAAATGGGATGTGTAGATAAAACGCTCTTTCTCCTCCGGCAAGGCAAAGACACGCTCTTGGTCCAGATTTACGTGGATGATATCATTTTCGGTGGTTCTTCTCACGCTTTGGTTGCCAAGTTTGCAGATACTATGAGCAGGGAGTTCGAGATGAGCATGATGGGCGAGCTGACATTCTTTCTCGGGTTGCAAATCAAGCAATCCCGAGAGGGGACATTTGTGCACCAGGGCAAGTACACCAAGGACCTGCTGAAGCGGTTCGATATGGGTGAGGCCAAGCCTCTTCCAACACCCATGTCGACGACGACTGCCCTGGATGCAGATGTGGATGGAGAAGCAGTGGACTAGAAGGAGTACCGCAGCATGATCGGGTCGCTCCTCTACCTGACGGCGACACGCCCGGACATCCAGTTCGCGGTGTGTCTGTGTGCGCGCTTTCAGGCGTCGCCGCGCACCTCTCACCGTCAGGCGGTGAAGCGGATTTTCAGGTACCTTCGTTTCACGCCTGAGTTCGGGATTTGGTATTCTGCTTCCTCCACCCTCTCCCTTTGCGGTGTCGTATTGAGCGCAAGTCCACTTCTGGGACTTGCCAGTTTATTGGTTCTTCTCTTGTTTCGTGGTCTTCTCGCAAGTAGTCTAGCGTCGCTCAGTCCACTACGGAGGCTGAATATGTTGCTGCGGCTAGCTGCTGTTCCCAGTTGCTTTGGATGATGGCCACTTTGCGTGATTTTGGTCTGAGCTTTTCTCGCGTGCCTTTGCTTTGTGACAGCACGAGTGCCATTAGCGTTGCTAAGAACCCCGTGCTTCACTCGAAGACCAAACACATTGATGTGCGCTTTCATTTTCTGCGAGACCACCAGGAGAAGGGTGATATCGACCTTCGCCATGTCGATACTCACCATCAACTGGCTGATATTTTCACCAAGCCTTTAGATGAATCAACCTTTAATCGGTTGAGGGGTGAGCTTGGTGTGTGTTTCCCCTTTTAGATGGAGGAAACATTTTGGATCTTGTATATTTGACTGACTCTTTTGTCTTTCTTTTCTTTTGCATTTTAGCATACGCATTTACATTCTGAGCTTCATGTTTATAATCACTAGAATGTAACTATGCTCTATTTAGTATGCTCCGATGCTTATATGGATGCTTGTAGCTTATGCTCTTCCTGATCACTAGTACATGTTATGAGCTGAGCTATTTTGGAATGGTGAATTTACTTAATAACTTACAATCTGAAAATGTTCACCATTGAGATATGCAACTAGCATGTGTAGGATATGTTGAGTTCACTCGTGCTTTTCATATATGCTAGGTTGCTATGTCTCTAGTTATGAGTCATTCACTTGCTTGGTCTGTTCATATCATGTATAAAATTTGAACCATGTTTTAGTGAATTGAAAAGATCAAGATGGGATTGCTTGTCAACACCTCACGGTATCGAGACTGTTTCTCATTGCACTTTGAGTTAAACTTGAGCCGTGTAGTGTATGACCGAAACCGTTGCTTTAAGCTTCCGATTGCATATGCATAGGCTTCGCACGGTTGAAAAGTTAGGCAAAGACAAGCTTTCAACCTCTCGCAATCACATGCTGAATTTGAACTTGTGTAATTTCACCGCTGCAAACTCCGATATAAAACTGAAATCACAAGTATATGCTTCATTCCTATGCATGATGATTGAACTTTGCTAGAGGTAGTTCACCTTGTATACATGTTTAGCACTTGTCTGGATTCCTATCTATACATGTGTAGTGCTATTCTGATGGTGACTATCTTTTTGGCTAAAAACTGCTCACTTGCTCATATGCTTCATATTTCGTATATGTGATCAGTTTGAGCCTTCGCTATTTGAGTGCTTAGTTGTGCCATTGGAGCTATACCGATTAGAGCATTTTTGCACTCTTTTGATTATATGCCTGAAGCTGCTAACTTGCATTTCTGACTTCATATGCATTTTAGAAGGGGGAGTTTTGTTGGCTCAAGGGAAGAGGTTGTGCTTGATAAGTGCATTTTCAACTAAGGGGGAGATTTTTTGCAAATCATATGTCTCCTGGCGTTCAATTAAGGGGGAGTTTTTGCTAAGGGGGAGATTTTCAGATCTTTATGCTCTTCTCTTGTTGGACCTAAGGGGGAGTCCCGGGTTGCTTGCACTTGTCGAGGGGAGTTTGCTAGTTGTGTTGAGCCGTTGCCTCTATCTTGAGGGACTAGCAAACATTTTCCTCATTTGGCATCGAGTTTGATTTCGATTGGTTCGAAGACTTTTCGATTGTTTGTCAATTGGTTCGGAGTGGTTTTTGTGCTAGTTGTGTTGAGCCTCTGTGCCTCTATCTTGAGGGACTAGTACTTTGCCATTTTTTAGCTCCGATTTTCAATTGGTTTTCTGCTAGCGGTGTTGAGCCTGTTCTACCTCTTCTTGAGGGCTAGCTTTGCTTTGCTTGGTCGCGTCGAGCCGTTGCCCATGTCTTTGGGGACCAAGTTCTCGCTTCTTCCACTTGACCTTCTTCGACTTTGCTATGCTTTGGGGTCATTTGGTTGAGTTCTCTTCCTCTCCTTCCTCCTACCTTCTTCTTTCATTTTATGATTTGTGTGTGTAGTTGACAATGCACTCATCAAGGGGGAGATTGCGGATACATGGGTGTATGCCGAGTCTCTGAGTGATGAGTGATTGTCAACGGGTTTGATGCGCATGTTCTTTGGCTTGTGTTGTGCAGGTGTCGAGCACGGAGACACTGATCGAGGGCAAGGTGAAGGTCAAGTTGAGACGTGCCGTGCCGACGGACTGGGTGCGATGAAGGATGGGCGTGCCGTGCGGCGGACGTGCCATGCCGATGTATCGAGCAGTGAAGGGCGGACGTGAGGCTTGGACTGAGGGACCGGAGTGCCTGAGGATCAGCTGTGGTGGCTGGCAGCCTGGGACAGCGACGAGCGGAGACTTGCGGGGCACGGTGTTGCTCGGGTCGAGGACCTGGGGACACGTGTCGGTGGACGGGGTGCACGGGCGGTGCATCCCTTCTACAGCTCCGGTTTGGTGGTTGAGCCAGGGAAAAACCACCGGGTGGACGGTTTCCGAGTTTGGGCCTCAAAACTCGGGTGCTCGATTTCCAGGTTGAGCCACAAAACCTGGGCGCGGATGGTTTCCGAGTTTGGCCACAAAACTCGGGTGATGGGCCGGTTTCCGAGTTTGGGCCTCAAAACTCGGGCGCTGCGGGTTTCTGAGTTTGGGCCACAAAACTCAGGCTGGAGGCTGGTTTCCCGGTTTGGGCCTCAAAACCGGGGGTTGCTGGAAAAGGCTGGTTTCCCGGTTTGAGCCACAAAACCGGGGGTGCAGAGCGAGGGCGGCACGTGGCGGCGATCCAGAGGTTGCGTCGAGGCAACGTTTCGGTTCGAGCGGGCGTGGCCGTCGGATCTACCTACCACCGCGGGTTGGACCAGAATAGCCTTAGGGTTTCGCTGGTTCGCTCTGTAATTAGTTTAGAGAGGGGTAGAGTAGGAAATAGGCTTAGTCTAGGTTAGTATAAGTAGTCCAGGGGAGACACCCTCCTCCCAATCTCAGTTATCTCAGTTTTAGCCATCTCATTTTGCTTCCTGCACTTAGGGTTTCCTGCTCTCCCATCCCCTGCTGTAGCTGAGATCCGCAGAGAGACTTGAACTCTGTGTACTGTTGATTTTGAGGAAAGGAGGCCGTAACCTCCTTGTCGTAGCGTGTGTTTGCGCTTCGGCTTGCAATTCGTGGTTGTGATTTCCGTTGTGTTCGTGTTCTTCGCGGAATCCTTTTTCTCCACGATTTTCCCGTCGCTTGGTCTCTTTGCTCGGTTCATCTTTTGCAAATCCGTTTGAACCAAGTTGTTCTAGATCGTGAGGCACTTCTTTCCATCGAAGGAATCATCCTCAAACCCCACGGTCTAGGAGATCGATCGATTTTTAGTTTCGGGTCAAGTTTTCTTCCTTCCCCGAAATTCTTCGATTCACCGTTTTGGAGATAGGTTCGAGCCATGATCTCTTAAAGATAGCTCACTATACTCCTTGTGACTCATCTCACCAAGTTTGATCCCTAGAGGAATTATTTTGGGTGAGATAGAGGCAAATCGGTGGACGAACGGGGCTACTGCGAGTCGACCGGACGCTCAGTCGGGGTGACCGGACGCTCGGTCCGTGAGTCCGGTCGATGAACAGCACGTAGCCGTGTTCTTCACTTTGACCGGACGCTCCGTTCACGTTTTGACCGGACGCATCGCTTTCACTGTTCATCGTGCTTGTTCGTTTCTGACCGGACGCACTGCTCTCGACCGGACGCTCCGTACTCGTGAGTCCGGTCGCGAACAGTAAGGTTCCAGAGCAGATTTTTGTTGACCAGACACGTCCGGTCCCTGCTGACCGGACGCTGGCCAGAGTCCGGTCGATCCAGTTCGACGCGTTTTCGTCCGCAGTTTGTTCGTTCGTCTTTCGATTCGTGATTCGTTTGTGGCGTTGGATTCCTAACTTCGTGCTCTACAGAATTTGGGCTTCCCGCTTTACAAAATAGCCTGAATCCCCCTCGCGTTGCTCGGGGGAGGTTGAGGTTACCCAAAACCCATCCCGTCACTAGTTGACTTGCGTGAACTTGGGTGAGGAAGTTTCTGTGGTGCCTCGCTGTGATACCTGGGATCATCCACCCTCTTCCAAGGGTCGTGGGCATCACGTTCTTGGTAGTAGCTCTTGGGGATTGATTTTGGGACACTTGGCCAAAGTTTCGTGAGAAATTTTATTGGCTCCCATTCACCCCCCCTCTGGTCGCCTTGCTTTTGCATTCTCGGTCCCTCAGTTTCAAACACAACCAAGGAGGTAGGTTATAAGGAATTAGTATCACAGGCCAACAAGTGTAATTAACATTCAACATTCCAAAGGGATTGAATCCATCCGATGCAAGTCCCAGCCTAACATGACGTGGATCTGAATCAAATTTCTTATACTTTTTATTCACATGTTGCCATGCCTTTGAGTCTGCTGGGTGCCGCATTTTCCCATCACAGGACATTCCTTCCTTGTGCCATCGCATCAATGATGATGTTTCCTCTGACATATATAATCTTTGCAGCCGAGGAGCAAGTGGAAAATACCGCAGAATTTTGCAAGGAGTGTGCTTCTTCTTTGCTCCACCACTATCGATAGACAGACCATCTTCATCAGAATTTTTGTCATTCTTCCACCTACTCTCACCACATGTTGGACACGTGTCCATATCAGCAAATGGCCCATGAAATAACACACAGTCATTCTCGCAAGCATGGATCTTAATGTACGTGAGGCCAAGGTCGTGGATAAGCTTTTTTCCTTTCTCATAAGTCTCTGGAATACAATGTCCAGGGGGTAACGCATCCGCCATTAGTTCAAGTGCTTTCGCTGTGGACTGGTTACTCCATCGACTCATGCACTTGAGCTGAAATAGCCTCAATATGAAAGATAACCTGGTCATCGAGGAGCCTGGACACAACTCTTGTTGTGCTTCTTTCAACAAAGCATAAAATTTCTTTGCGATCTCATTTGGCTCTTCGTTCTCATTACCACTGGACTCACCCATAAATACTGCGGACACTAGATTGGTGGAATTTGATGCATCATCTGCTGGACTTACATTTAGATCCGTATCAACATTCCAAGATTCAACATTTACTTTCCGTTTGACAAAATTATGATCAAATCCTTTAGTTAGCAAGTCCAGATGAATCTGGGATTTTGTTTTGTAAACCATTCCACAACACCTTGAACATGGACATCGTGCCGTTTCTAATGCATAGGTGCCTTCAAAAATAGTACCAATAAATTTCTCCACTCCGGCCTGCCAATCAGCTGATGCCCGCGGCAACATCAGCCAACTCCAGTTATCATCATGAGCCATTGAATTCTATCTTCCAAATGACACGAGATCAACCTTCCTGCAACATGAATTTATTAGATGAATTAGCATTACTGAGATATCATGCACACAATCCAATTTATGAACCAAATATGCAGTATATATATAATATTGGTCTCAGCTGCAAAATATATAATGTATGCATATATATTATATGAACGTGAAGGATCTCCACGATCTGTTTGTCACTGATGCCCGGCCGACTGCTTAACAACAATGTTGTGAATGCATGATATATAATATTTCATATAATATAATTCACATGTATGCGGTATATATAATATACGTACCCCAAGATTGGACGGGACGGTCTCCTCGAACTGCTTGTCGCTGATGGCCGGCGGCCAACGACTGCTTAACAACGTTGTTGTGACTACTGCGTGTGGAGGCAAAGCTAATAGGACACAGATCTCGATCACTTGTTGGGCACCTGGCTGCCGACGTATGGAAGTTCGATCAACTCACACACCACAACTAGCTCGATCTCTCTGCTGAATAGGTCGACAGTGCTGCTGGCACCGGTGACGACACGCACACAGCTACCTCGGAACGGCGGCGACAGCGCACGAGGCAGCAGCAAAGACACGGCGACGATGCAGGGGCTGAAAGAAACGGCGACGGCGCAGAAAACAATCTACGAGAATTAGGATCGATCTATCACGTGAACCACTTAATTACCTAGATCTTTTCAACAAAATACATTTATATTAATTAATAATGAATGTTGAGTCTCTAGATGACACAAAAGTGTGTAGGTTCTACTGGTAAGTTGAGGCGTTACAACACCTCAAATCCAAGGTTTGAATCCCATGGCTTGCATATTTTTTTTATTTTTTTTGTTTAACCTTGTATTTCAAAAAACACGCTATTGCAACCATCAAATAAAAGCATTGCAAAACAATCTTTCTCCTTGCAACGCAATAAATCTCTCCGCAACGCAATTCAAATCGTGGCAATTGAGACAATTTACTGCCACCATCAAAAGGAAGTGTTGCAAAATCATTTTACTATTGCAACGCCAAAAAATCTTCCCGCAACACAAATTAAATCGTCGCAACAGTGACAACTTATTGCCACCATCAAATAGAGGCATTGCAAAATCAAGTTAGTATTGCAACGCCAAAAATACTCCTCGCAACGCGAAGCAAATCGTGGCAAAAGTGACAACTTATTGCGACCGTTCTAGAATTGGTTGCAAAAACACCTAGTTTTTGCAACGACCTCCATAATTAAGGCAACGACACAATTTGCGTGGCAAAAGTCCCATCTACCGCAACCATAACTTAAAATGGCTGCGACAACACCCCTTGTTGCAACTAAATCTCGACGTTGCAACAAAAAAGCGTGGCATAAGGGTCGGAATTTAGTAGTGCTCGCGCCACGTCACTGCTATTGGACGCTCGGACCAGCGTCCGATGCAGCGTCCGATGCTCCCACTGCAACAGACTCAAACTAGGGTTTGCCATCGGACGCTCGGCCCAGCGTCCGATGCTCCTCGAGCACAACACTTCACTTCCGAAAACCGCTGAATCCTGCCTCGCAGGCTCGGCAGGAGGGAGAGGGACTATACACTAGTTTCTCCCACTTCTCCATGCCTCCTTTCAACACAACTCCTTCTCCAACAACTTCTCCTTTGCAAATGTGCCAACACCACTAAGTGTACAACATCATGTGTATGTGTGTTAGCATTTTCACAATTATTTTCAAAGGATTTTCTCTTGCACTCACAACGCCACTCGATCCTAGCAACATCGCAATGATAGATCGCTCAAGTGGCACTAGATGACCGATATGCAAACAAGTTTGCTCCTCTTGATAGTACGACCATCTATCCTAAACCCGGTCATAATCTTCTCTACACACCTATGACCGGTGAAATGAAATGCCCTACAATTGTACCTTTGCCTTGCGCATTCCATTCCATCTCCTTCGGTGTTGATGCAACACATGCACCAACCTATCATCAAATGATATGATCCACTTCATATCATCACATGGCCTCCATGGTCCATCGATCTTGACATCACTTGCTCTTCACCATCGCTTCGGTCCTTCGGCGCCAAGTCTTGCTCAAGCCTCCCGACACTCGGTACCAACGGCTTCAAAGCCTCAACTTGCCCTTCACCTTCGCAACCGGTCCATCAAGCCAAGTCTTGCCTTGATCTTCACCATCTTAGCCACATGACCACATGTCATGTTTCATGTGCATTAAGCTCCTTCTTCACATGTGTGAACCTTGCAACATCCTCCAAGCCATTTCACCTCCATGGCATATGTTGCTCACACATGATCACCTGTGGATTAATCACCTATGTAATTCACTTCAAACACATATTAGTCCACCTAAGTTGTCACTCAATTACCAAAACCAAACAAGGACCTTTCAACAGTCCGCCGTTGTTTTTCGCGGACAGTCCGTGACTGTCCAGGGGACTTGCAGCAGCGCTGCTGTTTTGCATTTTCAGCCGGCGGACAGTCCGGGATCGGTTGGCAGACAGTCCACAGTAGCCGCGGACAGTCCGGGACCCCAGGGCCGGACAGTCCGGGAGTCGGCTGCTTGTTGCGGTTTAGTGCGTTTGCTCTCCCGGCTTCTTCACTTGATTTCTGGACTTCTCGTTTGACCCTAGAGTTGACCAAGGAACCTCTCTAGGTATCTTTGCTGCTCGTTAGCATTGGTATTCAGAGATTTCTCGATGTAGCCGTCTATCTACGTTCGGGACACGGTCTTCAATGGGCAAACTTGTGCCGGTACTTTTGGCATTTAGTTTGGTAACGCTTTGTGGTGCCTCGCTATGATCCTAGGGATCATCCACCCTCTTCCAAGGGTCGTGGGCATCACGGTTTCGATCGAAGCTTTCGAGGGTTGATTTTTGGGAACAAAAGGCCAAAGTTTCGAGAGAAATTTTTTGAGCTCCCATTCACCCCCCCACTGGTCGCCTTGCTATTGCATTCTCGGTCCTTCAGCCTGAACTGGGGAGCGGGCTGCCGGAACTGGGGTGACCGGTACTGCTGCTGCTGATGTGGGATCTGCATGGAAGCTGGAGCAGGTAGAGCATAGAGGGGATTAGTGGAGCTGCCTGAGGACTGTCCCTGGAAGGCCATCTTCCTTGAATGGATCAAGATGCCCAAGAGGGGGGGTGAATTGGGCTTTTCTAAAACTTCTTGCAAGAATTAAAACCTATCAAGCCCCAATTAACCCCCTAGTGCCTAGAAGTGTGTTTGACTAGTATTAACCGCACAAAAGACTATCGCTAAACAATTTCAACTCTAGCATGGCAATTCAACTTATGAAAGAACAACAAGTAAATGCGGAATTGAATTGCTCAAAGGTAAATGCGTTGAAAAGAGAGTAGAGATGACACGACGATCTTTTTGCCGAGGTATCGAGGTGT
The DNA here is from genome assembly GCA_009763385.1 of Coix lacryma-jobi var. lacryma-jobi. NCBI lineage: Eukaryota > Viridiplantae > Streptophyta > Magnoliopsida > Poales > Poaceae > Coix > Coix lacryma-jobi. The sequence continues at coordinate 117,888,872 of CM019830.1, read as the reverse complement.
CGGCACACCCCCTAGTCCTCGTTGGAGCACCCGCGCAAAGGGTATCGCTCCCCCTTGATCCGCGCAAGGATCAAGTGCTCACTACGAGCTGATTCTTCGCCACTCCGGCCCGGTGAATCGCTCGCTACCGGTCACAACTTGGCTTGGGTCATCCACAATGCCTCTGGATGATAACCAAGCTCTCTGATCACCACCAAGCCGTCTAGGTGATGCCGATCACCAAGAGTAACAAGCAAGAACTCTCACTTGACCAACGCCAGGCTAATGAGATGGGTGGATGCACACTTGCTACTCTCTATTCACTAATGAGGTGTTTGATCACTCAATTATCAAATCTCTCAACCTCACTAGGCCTCTTGCACTCACTTGCAATCACAATGTGTTTGGCAACCTTTCAAATGAGCAAGAGAGGCAGCATGAATGAGGGGGAGGCATATTTATACTCCCCAACTCCAAACATGCATGAAGGGGTAAGTCCAGCCAGTTACACACTGACCGGACGCACCTGTCGGGGTGACCTGACGCGTCCGGTCAGTGTCTAACGGCTACATGACGTTAGGCCTGACACCTGTACGAAGTGCTGATCGGACGGACCCATGCGTCTGATCGCCTCTGACCGGACGCGTCCGATCACGAAAAACCCTCTCTGGAACCTCTATGGACGCGATCGGACTCAACCCCTGGTGCGTCCGATCGACTACTGAGGAAGCGTCCGGTCGCAGCCAGACAGACCCCTCAGCCAGCCCTACTGACCGGACGCATGCCCTAGCGTCCGGTCACTCGTGTTCGAGCGTCCGGTCGCAATTAGAAGTCCAAAACGACTTCGGTTTACGACGCTTCCTTCATGAACTTTCTTCCTTATGATCTTAGTGTCCTTTCTAAGCTACCTAGGTCTTTGGTTGACAAGTGTGCACCACACCTAACTCAAAAGTCTTACCTAGGTCAAGCTACCCATTCAAACCCCCCTTAATAGTACAGCCAAGGAGAAAACAAAGACCTATGCTACTCTAAGTGTCCTTCAACACCAAATGACACTTAGAACTAGCCTATCACTGTCTTCGTCGTCCATCCTTTGAAATCCGAACGAATTCCATCAATAAGGGGACATGAATACCATAGTGCCCTCACGATCATCATTACCATGACCTAACTCAACTGTTTCTGCAAAACACACGTTAGTCATAGTAATTTACCATTGTCATCCAATCACCGAAACCCACTGGGGGCCTAGATGCTCACAATCTCCCCCTTTTTGGTGATTGATGACAACCTCAAGTATGTTTGAAAGAGAGGTGAGGTTTTCAATTGCTTGGTTCATATAAGCATGTGACAATAAGATCAAGAAGGGTTAGACATGCTTATACAAACCAAGTCCACATAAGTACTCAACATATAAGAATTAACACAAGTACTTATGAACAAGCTCATTTATCGGAGAATAAGTGCAGAAGAAAAGTAAATGAGCATAACCAAGTGACATGTAATATATAACGAGTGAAGCATAACATGACACATCCAAAAGACATACACATATCGTACAAGTGCCAAAAGATAAACATGTATGCATATGAGTGCAAGGCTCACACAAAAGAACCGAGACCCTCTCACAAGCTCCCCCAAACTCTAACATACGCTCTCTCCCCCTTTGGCATCAAAGACCAAAACCTAAGGGTCAAAAGGCGGGACGGGAGCAGACGAGTCGGGCGACGAGGTACGCGGAAGAGCCTCAAACTGAGCAAGAATAGCCTCCTCATCGGACGACGAACTGAGAGCTGGCTGACCCTCGGACACTGGAGGTGTAGGAGAAGCAGTCTGTGTCTGCTTAGCTGACTCTGGAGCGGCCTCTAGCGCTGGAAGCTCTGGCTGTGAAGGAGGATCCACTGTCTCGATCACTGCCACTGACACGGTCAAAGAAGACTCAGGTGCTAAACTGACAGATCAAGTCTGACTCTGAGAGACCAGTTGCTCGGACGACGCTACGGAAGAGGGAAGTGTCTCTGTGGTACTAGTAGATGGAGCCGTAGCTGGAGCTGAGGTCACTGGCAAGTGAAACTGAGGCGGGGTAGGCAAGCCGGTGAGCTCGCTGAACGAAGCCTCCAGACTCCGAGGGGTCACAAGAATCGACTCAGTCTGAGTAGGAGTGATGCCCGAGCGAATCGGTGTGAACCCTGGCTGCTGCCCTGGCAGAGGCGAAGAAAACTACTGAGGGTACTGCGGAAAGGGCGAGACCGTTGAATGAGGGACAGACGTGTAGTACGAGGTTGACGGTCCGGGCTGCTGCAGCTGAAACTGAGGCAGCGGTGGAGGTAACTGAGGAAGAGCCGCCATCATCTCCATGAAGGCAAGAGTCTATGTCTGGAGCTGAATCATCTGCCGCTGTAGAGCGTCCTGGCGCTCCTGAGCCTGTGTTGCGGCCACTGCCTGTGCCTCTGCAAGTCGGGCCTGCTCCTGAGCCTGTCATCGTTGCTCCTTAGCCTGACGCTGAACATCCTCAGAAAGGCGTGACTGCTACTGCTCCATCCGAGAAAGTATGGCTAGTAGTGCTGGATCAGAGCCGGCCATATGTGACGAGGAGGCCTCTGAGTCGTGAGCTGCCGCTGGACGCATCCTCGGGAGAGGAGCGTAGTCTTCGTCTGAGCTGTCCATCGGAACCTCTGGAAGGTCGGGATCCTCGGCCTCTGCCTCAAGACCGGGAAGCTCTGCCTCTGCTAGCTGACGAACAGTCTCATCCTACTCTGCCTCTGTCTCAGTGACAACTGGCCGCTCACGCTGAGCCCAGGGACGAGTGTCGGGATGAGCCCCGGCAATCTGGCGAGTGTCGTACACCGGAAACTCTGTCGGAGACTGGGTGAGCTCTGGAAGTAGTGCCGGAATCATCCTCCTCAAAACGAAACAAATGAAGTGAGCATAAGGAAGCTGGCGGTGACCCTTGAATCCCTCTGCAAGTGTGTCCTCCATCTCAGAGATAATAACATCCCAAATATCAAACTCAAGCTGGGAGACCAAGTGGTGAACAAGCCAGATCTGAATACGGGTCAATCCCTCTCTGTAGCCTGTCCGAGGTAGAAGAGTACGCCTCATGACCTTGTTCATGAGACGGGCCGTCGGCGTCAAGTCAAGAGGACGCTGGCTGGACCCCTCTCCGAATGGCTCTCTGAAACAGGCACGAACCAAGTCGGCTGGTGGAATCTCGCCTGCATGTGGACGCCGAGGTGGCTCTGTCTCTCCATAGCACACTGTGTGAACCTTGGTCGCATAGGCTGTCAGACCAAGGTACTCTCTAGCACGGGCACTGTAGAGCATATAGAACCTCCCCCTGAAGGCAAAGTGGAGGAACCGGTGATCCGGGGAGATCCACAGGGACGCGTAGAACTGTCGTACCCAATCATCAACGTACTGACCACTCTGTCCAAGAAGATCTGCTAACCCGGGCAGGTATGATAGCATAGGACGGATGGCCTCACTAGCAACTGCAACTATAGTCTCCAACGGACAAACTCTATGTGGTCGAATGTGTACACCACTATTGACATAAGCTGTGTAGAAGTCCTCCTGTAGTACTGTGTAGAAACCCTCGGAGGCCTGAGGGTGCATGGCGGCTGGAAACCACTCCTCGTAAGGAACCAAACGCAGGGCCTGCACCTGACGGGCTGTCGCTAGCCACAGGTCCAAGTGCTCCACAGGTGGGGGTCCCTGTGGCCTCGGAGGTGGTCGACCACCCCGCCTCTGCCCCTCAGGTCTAGGAGACACCTTAGTGCGAGTACGGGTGGACCTGCGAACTGGCTGCTGAGCTGGCGGCTCCTCTGGCTGACCCTCTGACTGGGTCTCTATAGCTGAGCTCGGCTCTGGAGCGGAACTGCTGACCAAAGCTACTGCAAGAGCGGAGGCTGCCTCGGACGGAAACTGAAAGTCCAGAGGGAGAACCTCAACTGGGTCGTCGAGAGAGTACTGCACACCGTGAACCCAGACCACTCCGCCCTCGGTCTGAAGCAGATACTGCACCTGCTGCTCTGTAAGCAGATCACGAACCCGCTGACCGCTCTGCTGGCCACTGCCCTGACCGCCCTGCTCTGAAGACTGGTCGAGAATGTGAAGACCGCCTATCGAACCACCCTGCACGGGCTGCTGCTAGAGCCATCTCTGAATCCCGATCAAGTCTCTTGCGCTTCCTGCTCACGAGCTTCTGCCTCCCCTTCCCCTTGCCGCCAGAAGGAGGGCGAGGGGGAGGAGGATCTGCCCCGGGACCTCCGCCGACATTCTTGCATTGAGCCATCGCTACAAGATGAGAACCACTGAGATCAACTACCATGGACAAGACCCACTGCCACTGAGAACCACTGTCACTAACAAGACTCACTGCCACTAAGCACCACTGCCACTGACAAAAGAGGAACTGGACTGATCCTCAGAGGTTTGGCCTCGTTCCGAATCCGCGAGCTTGGCCCCGGATTAAGCTGTCACTGTCACACTGCTCACTAACACAGTCCTGACTCGCTGACAAGACGCGACGAACCGACCGAGCAGGGGTAAGATACGGACACGTACGGGCACCACAAGTGCTCGCCGGAAGGATTGGGTGGATGCAGCCGGCCGGAGAGAGGTCGCCGGAGAAGAGGTTGAGGGCCGGAAGCGTCCTCCGGCGAGATGAACTTGAGCGCCGACGAGGGCCACCTACTCCACCAAGGAGCAAGGGGCGACTGGGGGGAACTCGGGCGCGGTGGGGTGTTGGCGTGGGCGGTGGTGTGGGTGCGGCAGCGCGAACGCGGGGAGGAGGTGCGGCGGTGCGGGCGCGGTGAGCGGAGAGGAGGCGGTGGTGTGGGCGCGGTGGGGGAGTGCAGCGGCGCAGTGGTTAGGGCACGGCGAGGAGACGGCGGCGCGGCGGGTCGCGCTCGGGCGGATGGGACTGGATGAGAAAGACAATAGGTGGGGGCCACATGTCGGTTGGAAAAACTTATTGTGCCCCTTAAGTTGCAACCGGATGCACGAGACGTGACCGGACGCACGGAGCCCCAGCGTCCGGTCTCGAACAGAGAGCTCCCGAAACGCGTAAATCGCGATCGGACGCGTCCTGTCGCACACGACCGGACGCACCCATGCGTCCGATCACATTTGTAGAAAACGACCGGACGCACGCTCGAGTCCTGACCGGACGCGATGATGACACTGTTCATCAGCGCGTCTGTTGCACTGACCGGACGCATGCCAGCGTCTGATCCCAACGTCCGATCACACAAAAACCCCTGTTTTGACTCGATTTTTTGCGCCGACTTCTTGCAACCAAGTTCCAACTCAAATAAGACGCAAATAAACACCAGTTAGAACCTAGAGGAATTACCTCTCTCAAACCCACAAATTTTTCAAATATTTTGCCATAGGCTAAAATAGTTTTCTAGATAAAATAGGCAATAAAACCCAAGGAGACAACATGTGGCCACCAAAACTAGGGGTCTTAACCATTAGGAGCCTCAAATGCTCCCACTAGCGGTGGACGAACACAGCGGTTGCTCAAAACTTAACCGAAAAGAAACGACAAAGCAACAAACATGCATATGCAATGCAATACGGAATTTGAATCTAGGTTGCTTGTCAAGTTTGCTCATGGGTAAGCTTCTTCACACGCTTTTTAGGGCAGTTATCTTAACCACGTCTGACAAGCCAATGTGCATAACATAATTTAAACATGGCATATGGTACAATGCAAAGACAACCCCCTTTCACCTTTTGATAAAGTTACTTAGATCAAGCACATTAAGCTCACTTCACAATCTACAAAGAGTGTTTTCATCTAGGGGTTTTGTGAAGATATCCACCAATTGATCTTCGGTTCTAACTCCCTCTAAGGATATGTCTTTCTTTGAAACATGGTCTCTAAGAAAGTGATGGTGAATATCTATGTGCTTGGTGCGAGAGTGTTGAACCAGGTTGTTAGCAAGCTTAACCGCGCTCTCATTGTCACACAACAAAGGTACCCTTTCTAGAACTACACCATAGTCTAAAAGGGTTTGTTTCATGTAAAGGATTTGTGCACAACAAGCACCCACGGCTATGTATTCCGCCTCGGCGGTAGACAAGGCCACACTGTTTTGCTTTTTCGAACTCCATGAAACTAGTGATCTCCCAAGCAAATGGCACCCTTCGGATGTGCTTTTTCTATCTACTTTGCAACCCACGTAATCCGAATTGGAATACCCAACGAGTTGGAAGTTAGCTCCTTTGGGATACCAAAGGCCAATGCTTGGGGTGTGCTTTAGGTACCTAAGGATTCTCTTCACCGCTATGAGATGTGATTCCCTAGGATCGCCTTGAAAGTGAGCACACATGCACACACTAAACATGATGTCAGGCCTAGATGTTGTCAAGTATAACAAGCTACCAATCATAGAACGGTAGAGAGTTTGATCAACCGGGTTACCTCCCACATCTAGGTCGAGATGTCCGTTTGTTGGCATTAGAGTCTTGATAGGCTTGCAATCATCCATGTTGAAGCGCTTGAGGAGGTGTTTTGTATACTTCTCTTGAGATATGAAAGTCCCCTCCTTCAATTGCTTGACTTGGAAGCCTAGGAAGAATGTGAGCTCTCCAATCATGGACATTTCGAACTCCATCGACATCAAGTCACCAAATTCCTTGCAATAGGCTTCATTTGTTGACCCGAAGATGATGTCATCAACGTAGACTTGACAAATGAAGATCTCTCCATCAAGCTTCTTGGTGAATAGTGTGGTGTTGACCTTCCTAATGGTGAAGCCCTTCTCAATGAGGAAGTCCTGGAGGCACTCGTACCATGCTCTTGGGGCTTGCTTGAGCCCATATAGCGCCTTGGACAACCTATAAACATGATTAGGCTATCTTGGGTCTTCAAACCCGGGAGGTTGATCAACATAGACTAGTTCATTTATGAAGCCATTTAAAAATGCACTTTTCACATCCAGTTGATATAATTTAATGTGATGATGTGATGCATATGCAAGGAGGATACGAATGGCTTCGAGTCTTGCAACCGGTGCTAAGGTCTCTCCAAAATCCAAACCATCAACTTGAGAGAACCCCTTTGCCACTAGCCTTGCCTTGTTTCTAACAACCTTGCCTTGATTATCTTGCTTGTTCCTAAACACCCATTTTGTTCCAATGACTCTTGCGCCTTTGGGTCGCTCTTCAAGTGTCCAAACTTGGTTGCGGGTGAAGTTGTTTAATTCTTCCTGCATAGCATTCACCCAATCCGGATCACCTAGAGCTTCCTCTAGAATGGTAGGCTCAACAAGAGACACAAAAGAGTGATGTTCAATAAATAAAGCAAGTTTTTGAGATCGAGTCATTACACCCCTTGTTGGACTCCCTATGATGAGATCTTGAGGATGAACTTGTAGTAGAGGAGTAGTTCTTTGATCAACCACTTGAGGGGCCGCTTGAGGAGCATCAACATCTTGAGCTTGTACCACCATTTGCTCATGGGAGACATGAGTATCTTCAAATGGCTCTATCCCATTCTTGTCATCATCATGTGGTGCATTGGATGAGGATGGCTTGTCAAGGACTTGCACATCATCATCTTTAGGCTTGATGGCTCCAACCGGCATGTTTTTCATTGCTTCCCTTAGTGGTTCATCACCTACATCATCAAGATTTTCATGCTCTCCTTGAGAGCCATTAGATTCATCGAATTCCACATCATATGTTTCTTCTACCATCCCGGTGGCATGGTTGAATACTCGATATACTTTGGACTTCAATGAGTAACCAACAAGAAAACCAATATCACATCGGCGTTGGATCTTCCCTAGGTGTTGGCGCTTCTTGTAGATGTAGCATTTGCACCCAAACACCCTAAAGAAAGATATATCCGGCTTCTTGTTGTTGAGTAGCTCATAAGGGGTCTTGCCAAGGAGACGATGGGGGAACAACTGGTTTGATGCATAGCAAGCGGTGTTGATTGCTTCCTCCCAAAATCTTTCCAGTGTAGTGTACTCATCTAACATTGTCCTTGCTAGGGTGATTAGTGTTCGGTTCTTCCTCTCAACTACCCCATTTTGTTGTGGTGTATAGGTTGCGGAGACTTCATGCTTGATCCCAACTTCATCACAATATTCCTCAATGTGGGTGTTGTCGAACTCTCCTCCATTGTCACTTCTTATCTTCTTGATTTTCAAGTCAAACTCATTTTGGGCTCTCTTAGCAAACTTCTTGAATGAAGGAGTTGCTTCGGATTTGTCATGAAGAAAGAATACCCAAGTGTATCTCGAATAATCATCAACAATCACTAGGCAATAGAGATTTCCACCCAAGCTAGCATATGTTGTTGGCCCAAATAGATCCATGTGAAGTAGCTCTAACTCTCTTGATGTTGATACAAAGGCTTTGGATGGATGAGTGTTTGCTACTTGCTTGCCGGCTTGACATGCACTACATAATTTGTCCTTCTCAAATTTGACATCCTTCAAGCCTCTAACCAAATCCTTCTTCAATAGCTTGTTGAGAGTGTTCATTCCAAAATGTGCCAATCTTCTATGCCATAGCCAACCAAGTGATTGCTTAGTGAACAAACATGTCTTCAAGTTGGCATCTTCGGAGGTGAAATCTACTAGATAGAGATTGTTGTATCTAAAGCCTTTGAATATCACTTGTGTATCATCTTTCTTGGTCACAACCACTTCTTTGTCGGTGAACAAACATTGGAAGCCAAGATCACATAGTTGCCCAACGGATTGCCAGTTGAAGCTCAATGATGCAACAAGAAGCACATTGGAGATGGTATGATCATTTGATATAGCCACTTTGCCCAATCCCTTGACATTGCCCTTTCAGTTGTCACCAAATGTTATCTTTTCTTGGTCATCGACATTCTCTTCAAGTGAGGTGAACATCCGGGGATCACCGGTCATATGTTGCGTGCAACCACTGTCAATCACCCAATGAGATCCACCGGTCTTGTAGTTCACCTACACACACAAGAAATCAAGCTTGAGCTTTTGGGACCCAAACTTGTTGAGGTCCCTTAACCTTCTCAACTAGTGACTTTGCAACCCAAATTTGCTTTGGCCTATTCTTGTTAGGAGGCCCCATGAACATAACTTTCATCTTGCCACTAGAGTCTTGTCTAAGCATGTAGTGAGCATTGAAAGCAAAGGGCCCAACATGCTTGGGCAAGGGTGTGGGTTTGGGCTCTTCACAATCATGAGCAAAGTGTCCTTCTTTTCCACACTCATAGCATCTTCCAATCTTCTTCTTCTTTGGATTAGTGATGCTCTTGCGTTGCTTCATCTTCTCTTCAAGGAAGCCAATGCCATTTCTATTTGTTTTCATCACGGTGTTCATGAGTAGCTCACTTTGAAGACATTGACCCTTGGTGAATTTCTTCAACCCGGTGGTGAGGTGCTCCTTCTCTTTCTTGAGCTTGTCATTCTCTTGTTGGAGCTCTAATTGAGATGGTGTCATCTTGTAATCCCTCTCCATCTTCAATCTCTTGTTCTCTTCTTTTAGCATGTCTAGCTCAAGTGACATGCTATAATCATCATCTTGGGTCTCAACAATGACTTGCTTTGTGATTGCAAGATTCTCTAGATCAACCTTGAGCTTTGCATTCTCATTCTTGATCTTGACATAATCATCATAGTGATCGGCCGCAACCACATTCTTGCCCTTGCCACTAGCTCTTTGCTCATCATGCTCACTCACCAAGTCCTCACAAGATGTTGCTGTGTCACACTTAACAACAAGGTTAGGAGCATCATGTGTCTCATGTGAAAGCATATCATAAGCAATGGTGAGAGTATCATAGTCAACTTTCACTTGAGTGTATTGTTCTTTGAGCAAGGCATAACTAGTGGTAAAGTCACTATGCATCTTATCAAGTTTTTCATTTTTAGCTTTGAGCTCTTTATTAGAGGACTTGAGCTCCTTGATAGATGATGTCATAGTAGCAAGTTCAACCTTTAACTCATCACTAGCATGAATAGCATGATCATATTTCTCAACAAGAGATTCATTTTCATCAAGTAGCTTTTCATTTTTAGCTCTAGTATTTCTTATAATTTTAGAGTAATTGTTTAGCAATTTAACAAGCTCATCATAAGAAGGTGCCCCAAATTCACCATCACTATCACTATCACTAGAGTCATCATCGCTTTGTACCTTCCGGTCACCCTTAGCCATAAGGCATAGGTGTGTAGATGATGATGGCGACGGTGGTGGTGGTGGTGTAGAGGAGCCAATGACTAGAGCGGCCACCTTCTCCTTCTCATCATCACTATCTTCATTTGATGAGCCACCGGAGGAGTCAATGTCGGTGCACCAATCACCAACAATGTAAGCCTTGCCACCTTTCTTCTGGTATTGCTTCTTCTTGCCATCCTTCTTCTTGTAGGGCTTCTCATTCTTCTTCTCATCTTCGCTAGATGAGTCATACTTCTTACCCTTGTTCTTGTTCTTGTTCTTGTAGCTTTCTTTCTTGGACTTGGTGCATTGATGAGCAAGATGGCCAAGCTCACCACAATTGTAGCAATCCATTTCGGAGATTGGCCTCCTCTTGCTACTTGTGAAGAACTTCTTCTTTCTTGAGTCAAAGTTGACTCCATTCTTGTGAAGCTTCTTCAACATCTTGGTGGTTCTTCTCACCATGAGAGCGATGTTGGAATCATCCTCTTCATCACTTGAGCTTTCATGATGGACCTCAATAGCCTTGGACTTCCCTTTCTTGTCATGGCTTGCTTTGAAGGCCAAGTCCTTCTTCTTGTCGGTGGAAGAGCCACCACTTGGTGTGATGTGCATGTACATCTCATGCGCATTGATCTTTCCTAAGATTTGAGTTGGTGTAGCGGTGGAAAGATCACCTTGATGTAGCACCGTCACAATGTGTCCATATTTCTCAATTGGGAGGACACAAAGGATCTTCCTCACAACATCGGATGGTTGCATTTGTGTGAGGCCAATGTTGGCGGTTCTTATCGACATATTTATCCCGCCAACATAGTCCACATAAAAGGAGAAAGCATGTATTTGCGGATACATGGGTGTATGCCGAGTCTCTGTGTGATGAGTGATTGTCAATGGAGATGATGCGCATGTTCTTTGGCTTGTGTTGTGCAGGTGTCGAGCACGGAGACAGTGATCGATGGCGGGTGAAGGTCAAGTTGCGACGTGCCGTGCCGACGGACCGGGCGCGATGAAGGATGGGCGTGCCGTGCGGCGGACGTGCCATGCCGATGTATCGGACGGTGAAGGGCGGACGTGGACTTGGACTGATGGACTGGAGGCCGGAGGATCAGCTGTGGTGGCTGGCAGCCTGCGACAGCGACAGGCGGAGAAGTGCGATCATGTCGGTGGAAGGGGTGCACAGGCGGTGCATCCCCTCTACGACGCCGGTTTGTTGGTAGAGCCCGGGAAAAACCAACGGTGGACGGTTTCCAGGTTTGGGCCTCAAAACCTGGGTGCTGGGTTTCCAGGTTGAGCCACAAAACCTGGGCGCGACGGTTTCCAGGTTGAGCCTCAAAACCTGGGCGTGGGCCGGTTTCCGAGTTTGGGCCTCAAAACTCGGGCGCGGACGGTTTCCGAGTTTGGCCACAAAACTCGGGCTGGAGGCTGGTTTCCCGGTTTGGGCCTCAAAACCGGGGGCTGATGGAAAAGGCTGGTTTCCCGGTTTGGGCCGCAAAACCGGGGGTGCAGAGTGGTGGCGGCACGTGGCGGCGATCTAAAGGTTGCGTGGAGGCGACGCGGAAGACCGTGCGGGCGTGGCCGTCGGATCTACCTACCACCAGCGGGTGGACTAGAATAGCCTTAGGGTTAGGCTGGTCCGCTCTGTAAATTAGAGTAGAGAGGGGTAGAGTAGGAAATAGACTTAGGCTAGGTTAGTATAAGTAGTCTAGGGGAGACACCCTCCTCCCTATCTCAATCTCAGTTAGAGCTTTCATTTCCTAGGGTTTCCACTCTCCCACACCCCTGCTTTAGCTAGTTGAGATCCGCAGAGAGACTCCACTCTGTGTACTGTTGATTCGAGGAAGTGAGGCCGTATCCTCACCTTGGATCCCATCTCTTGGTGTCAATTCGCGTTTTGATTTCATGTTCATCATGTTCTTCGCGGATTGCTTTGTGCCTTGAGTTTTCCCGTCGCTTGATCTTTGTGCTCGGTCCATCTTTCACGATTCCGTTTGAACTGAGTTGCTCTAGATCGTGAGGCACTTCTTTCCACCGAAAGAAATCATCTCTAACCTCACGGTCTAGGAGATCGATCAAGTTTTAGTTTCGGGTCTCTTTTTCTTCTTTCCCCCGAATTCCTTCGATTCACCGATTTGGAGTTAGGTTCGAGCCATGATCTCTTAGAGATAGCTCACTAACCTCCTTGTGACTCCTCAGATCGAATCCCAAGCCTAGAGCACTTGATTCGGAGGAGATCGGGTTGAATCGCCGGAGTTTCAGTGCAGTCGCGGGGTGACCGGACGCTCGGTCGGGCTGACCGGACGCACGCTTTCAGAGTCCGGTCGTTGAGCACGGCGCCAAGCTTTTCTGCGTACTGACCGGACGCTCTCGACCGGACGCTCTGTTTGCATTTCGACCGGACGCTACGCTTGCACTGTTCCCGTGTCATTGTCTCATCTGACCGGACGCTCAGTGAACGACCGGACGCTTGAGCTCCGTGCGTCCGGTCGCGAACAGAGAGCTCCCAGAGCTGTTTTCTGACGACCGGACGCGTCCGGTCCCTGCTGACCGGACGCAGGCCAGAGTCCGGTCGCTGCAGTTTCGCGCGTCTTCGTTCGCGGTTCGTTCGTTCTTGATCGGATTTGAGTTCCGTCTTTTGGGTTGGCTTTCTAGGGTTGTCTAGTGTCCCGCTGTGCTTCTAGGAAGCATCCACCCTACATCTAGGGTCGTGGACATTAGCAAGCTCTAGGTTTCGATTTTGGGGTTGATCTTGGGACAGTGGCATCTAGTTTCCGAAAGGAAATTTTTGAAGCTCCCATTCACCCCCCCTCTGGTCGCTTTCGGGTAGCTTCTCGGTCCTTCAATTGGTATCGGAGCGGGTTAAGGATCTTCCACCTTAGCCGGTTCCAGATCCACCGAAGGCGACATGGATCGCGGCGTGGGCAAACCGCCGTTTTTCGATGGGACGAACTATGCGTATTGGAAGATACGTATGTCGGCCTATTTGCAGAGCTTGGGCGCTTCGATCTGGGATATTTGCAACTCCCCTGATTACGTGGTCTTGGCTGCTCGTGTGACTCAACAGCAGGTCGATGAGCACGATGCCAATAGCCGAGCCCGTAATGCTCTTTTCTCTTGTTTGAGCATGGGTGAGTTTGATCGCGTTTCTCACCTCTCTACGGCTCGGGAGATCTGGGACACCCTCATGCGCTTTCATGAGGGCACCTCTCAAGTCAAAACCCGACTCTACGAGTCGTTCAAGAGAGAGTATGAGAACTTTCGACATCAGCCTGGCGAGAGCATAGAAAGTTTATTCGCTCGCTTTCAGGTGATTGTCAACAGGATGAGGGCTAACAGAGAGCAGTTGCCATTTGACGATCATGAGCGTGCTTTGAAGCTTTTGCACACTCTTGACCGTTCGGTGTGGGACTCCAAGGTTCAGGCAATCATCGAATCGCCGAACTATGAGACCCTCACCTGCGACGAGCTCTTCAGTAAGCTCAAGTCCAGTGAGATTGATGCTATGGCGAGGGCTTCTTTTGAAAATCCTTCTCGCCCGTCCATGGCTTTGGTTTCCGGCTCTTCCTCTAACCCCTCAGCTGGCTTTGCGCTTTCTTCTCTCTTTTCTGTGACAGAGGACCAGCTGGAGTCTTTGGGAGACGACGAGTTGGCTTTGCTTGCCAACCGGTTCTCGCGGTTCCACAACAACCGCATGAACCGTCGTCGCGGAGGAGGACGCACCGGATGCTACGAGTGCGGCGACCCCGACCACTTCATCCCCGACTGCCCCAAGAAGAAGAACAAGCATCTTGGGAAGGGCGATCACGGCCACAGGCGCGACTCCAAGTACAAGGAGAAGCACGTTCCCCCAAGGCACAAGAAGCGGGGCGGCTTCAACAAAGAGTACATCAAGAAGAAGTACTTGGAGAAGCAGCAGGCTGAGCAGCGAGCGTTCTTCGCCACGCTCAGCGATGTCGACGGCTCGGATGACGACTCCGCTCGATCGAGTGATGACGAGTCCGAGAAGAAGAAGCTGGAGGACACGTTCAACGGCTTGTGCTTCTTCGCCGGCGACGAAGGCCTGTGTACCATGGCGCTCGGAGATGAGGTCGACGGCGAGCCGGAGCGTACCCCTCGGAACGACGACGACGACGACACCTCCCAGGTATCTCTCACCTACGACGAGCTTTCCTCCGAGGTTGAGAAGTTGACTGCTGCCCTCCTTAGTCAAGACAAGTTGCTTAGGCGTGCCGCTAGAGAGCGCAAGGAGTTTAGGCAGAAGTGGGAGGACACGGTGAAGGAGCTTGAGTTCGCTCGGTCCACCGTGGTTGTGTCGGAGGAGTTGGAGTGCGAGAGTTGCGCCGCGCACATGACGGATCTTCTCACTCTGAGGAGTAAGTATGCTGCGCTTGGTAGATGAGGTGGATGAGCTCCGAGCTAGACCGCAGCTGTTGGGTGCGTGCAAGACTTGTCCTGTCTTGCAATCCGAGTTGGCAGAGAAGAATGCCAAGCTTGAGTCTTTTGAGAAGGCCGGCTCGGATAGCACTTGTGTCAAGAGGTGTGCTTTGTGTGAGGGCCTGGAGCAGGAGATGGCCAATGTGAGGCATGACAAGGTGCGTACCGAGGAGGAAAACACATACCTTCGGACCGTCTTGTCATGGGTGTCTTGTGGTGAGCCTCAGCTCGGGATGATGATCTCCCAATTCAAGCGAGCTGCTGGGGCTCCTGGTGTAGGTCTTGGCCAGAGTGTTGATCTTTCAGCTTTTGGTAAGATTGGAGAGTCTAGTGGTCTGAACCCCTGTGAGAAGCCCAACTCCACCACTACTCCCAAACTAACCAAGCTTCCACCCAAAGAGCCTGCCAAGCCTGTCACCAAGGATGGAGTTGTAGTTGAACCTCCCAAGGCTCCACCCAAGAATCCACAATGGCAACCCAAGCCCAATCACCTAAAGAACAAGCTTGACACAATGCCACCCATCCGAGAGGAGTTGCCACAGAAGGGCAAGGGCAAGGTGAACCATACCCACATCCCTGCAAACCAACAACCCCCTTTGCGCGCGGTGAGGTTTCAGTGTGACTTTTGTGGGCGGGATGGTCACCTGAGTGAGTTCTGCTTTAGGCGCAGGAGAGAGGCGCGCCGAGCTAGGGAGATGCAGAACCCGGACATGTTTCACCCAGCTCGTGGTGGACATGCTCCGAAGCCTCAGGGGAGAGCTGCTAGGTCTGGAGGGAAGCATACCCAGCCTAGGCAGCAGGAGAGAGCCCCTAGGAGGGAGACTAGGCCTAGAGGTAGAGCACCTCAGTTTGTGAGGCCTAGGCAGGAGAGAGCTCCGAGGAGAGACGCTAGAGTTGAGCAGCAGGCTCCTAGGCGTAGACCTCGTAGAGAGCGTGCCCGACGAGGTCCTGTTTTTGCAGGTAACGGACCCCGTGGCGGAGGCTTTGTTGAGCGCCTTGTCCCACCGCAGGTAGAGTTTCGCGGTAAGCGCTTCTTCCCCAGCGGACCACGTTTTCCTGTGCGTGGTGATCGCTATCCCCCTAGACAGGATGGTTTTTACACTGACCGTTCTTTTGAGCAGCCGGCCCAACACTGGTTTCCTTCTTATCTTACTAACCCCAGTGTTGGACCGTATGTTCACCCTATGTCTTTTTATTGATGTAGGAGGAGCGGTTGGAGGACATTTGGCTTGTGGATTCCGGTTGCTCGAGGCACATGACCGGAAATGCCAAATGGTTCTCCAGCCATAGTCCGGTCGCCGGAAAAGAGTACATAACCTTCGGCGACAAAGGTAAGGGCAAGGTATTGTCCGTTGGTGCAGTGCGGGTTAATGAGCACTTTGTGTTGCGCGAGGTTGCTCTTGTTTCTAACCTGCATTTCAACTTGCTTTCTGTTTCGCAACTTTTTCGTGAAGGCTATGAGATTCGTTTCAAACCGAACCTTAGCCGGATCTTAGATCCTCAGGGTGATCTTGTATGTCTGATTTCACCCTTTGGGAATGTCTTTCGCGCGAATTTCTCAAAGTCGTTTGGATCTTCTCGCTGTCTTTTGGCTAGTCCTTCTTCTTCTGATCTTTGGAAGTGGCATAGGAGGCTCGGTCACCTGAGTTTTGACTTGCTTGCAAGACTTAGCTCACTTGGCTTAATCCGAGGATTGCCCAAGCTTTCGTTGGAGAAGGATCTAGTTTGCCATGCTTGCCGGCATGGAAAGATGGTTGCTGCTCCCCACCATCCTTTGACCAAGGTTATGACCTCGCACCCCGGAGAGCTTTTGCATATGGACCTTGTTGGTCCGGCTCGGGTGAGCTCGGTTGGTGGGAAGTGGTATGTGCTTGTTATTGTTGACGACTTTTCGAGGTATTCGTGGGTCTTCTTTTTAGTTGAGAAGTCCGAGACATTCTCCTTCGCTCGCGATCTGATTTTGCGTCTTCAGAACGAGTTCCCTTTGAACTCGATGCGAGCGATTAGAAGTGATAATGGTTCCGAGTTTAAAAATTCGGATTTTGAGAAGTTTTGTAAATGCCTTGGTTTGGAGCATCAGTTTTCTTCTCCCTATACACCACCCCAAAATGGTGTTGTAGAGAGGAAGAATCGGACCCTTGTTGAGATGGCCAGGACGATGCTTGATGAGCATAGGACTCCTAGGCGCTATTGGGCCGAAGCTATGAACACTGCATGCTATATTTCGAATCGCATTTTTCTGAGAGTGTTTTTGAAGAAGACCTCTTATGAGTTGCGTTTTGGTCGCCAGCCCAAGGTGAGTTATTTTAGAGTCTTTGGTTGCCACTGTTTTATATTGAAAAAAGGCAACCTAGACAAGTTTGAGTCTCGTTCTTCTGACGGTGTGTTTTTGGGTTATGGCACTCACACTCGAGCTTATCGTGTACTTAACCTTGACACTAACCGAGTCATGGAGACATCAGATGTCACCTTCGACGAGACTCTTGTTTCTCCTTCTTCTCGTTTTGAGCGTGCAGGTGATCACGAGGTTGGAGAGCCTCTTTTCGATGACGAGGAAGAGGGTGCTGAAGGTATAGATGATCCAGCACCCCCTCCGCCTGCCGCGCCGCCGGGAGCGGCTTCGACGACGACCCGTGGCCCCGAGACGTCTTCTTCCTGGGGGCCGTGGAATCCACCTCGCGCGGTACCTTTTGTACCCGGGGTGGAACCAGCTACTGTTGAGGGGGAGGTTACTTCTTCCCGGGAGGCGCCACGACACATCCAGCGCCAGCACCCCCCTGAACAGATGATCGGAGACATCGACGAGCGAGTTACTCGCTCCAGGTCACAGCACATCTCGCACTTTGCTCATTCTGCTTTTGTTGCGTCTTTTGAGCCCCGAGATGTTGGACACGCATTGACGGATCCGGATTGGGTCAATGCCATGCATGAGGAGCTAGAGAACTTTGAGCGAAATCGGGTTTGGGTTCTAGTGCCACCACCTCCTGACTGTAAACCTATTGGGACAAAATGGGTTTTTAAAAACAAGCAAGGAGAGGAGGGCCACATTGTGAGAAACAAGGCCCGGCTTGTAGCGAAGGGTTATAGTCAGAAGGAGGGAATAGATTATGAGGAGACCTTCGCTCCTGTAGCTCGTTTGGAGGCTATTAGGATACTCTTGGCTTATGCTGCATCCATGGGTTTCAAACTTTTTCAAATGGATGTCAAGAGTGCCTTCTTAAACGGCTATATTGAGGAGGAGGTCTATGTCCAGCAACCCCCCGGTTTTGAAAATCCCAAGTTTCCAAACCATGTCTTTAAACTCCACAAAGCTTTGTATGGTTTGAAACAAGCCCCTAGAGCCTGGTATGAGAGATTAAAAACCTTTTTGCTAGCTAAGGGTTTTAAAATGGGATGTGTAGATAAAACGCTCTTTCTCCTCAAGCAAGGCAAAGATACTCTCTTGGTCCAAATTTACGTGGATGATATCATTTTCGGTGGTTCTTCTCACGCTTTGGTTGCCAAGTTTGCAGATACTATGAGCAGGGAGTTCGAGATGAGCATGATGGGCGAGCTGACTTTCTTTCTCGGGTTGCAAATTAAGCAATCCCGAGAGGGGACGTTTGTGCACCAGGGCAAGTACACAAGGGACTTGCTGAAGCGGTTCGACATGGGTGAGGCTAAGCCTCTTCCGACGCCCATGTCGACGACGACTGCCCTGGATGCCGACACGGATGGAGAAGCAGTGGACCAGAAGGAGTACCGCAGCATGATTGGATCGCTGCTCTACCTGACGGCGACACGGCCGGACATTCAGTTCGCCGTGTGCTTGTGCGCGCGCTTTCAGGCTTCGCCACGCATTTCTCACCGTCAGGCGGTGAAGCGCATCTTCAGGTACCTTCGTTTCACGCCCGAGCTCGGGATTTGGTATTCTGCTTCCTCCACCCTCTCGCTTTGTGGTTTTTCTGATGCTGATTTTGCTGGTTGTCGCATTGAGCGCAAGTCCACTTCTGGGACTTGCCAGTTTATTGGATCTTCTCTGGTGTCGTGGTCTTCTCGCAAGCAGTCTAGTGTCGCTCAGTCTACCACGGAGGCTGAATATGTTGCTGCGGCTAGCTGCTGTTCCCAGTTACTCTGGATGATGGCCACTTTGCGTGATTTTGGTTTGAGCTTTACTCGAGTTCCTTTGCTTTGTGACAGCACGAGTGCCATTAGCGTTGCTAAGAACCCTGTGCTTCACTCGAAAACCAAACACATTGATGTGCGCTTTCATTTCTTGCGAGACCACCAGGAGAAGGGTGATATCGACCTTCGCCATGTCGATACTCATCACCAATTGGCTGATATTTTCACCAAGCCTTTAGACGAATCAACCTTTAATAGGTTGAGGGGTGAGCTTGGTGTGTGTTTCCCCTTTTAGATGGGGGAAGCATTTTGAGATGTACAGACTGACTCTTTTATTGTGAGGCTCTTTTCTTTTGAGTTTCTTGAGTCTCTCCTTTTGGTATCTTCTTTCCTTCAGTTTTGTGTCGGGCATACGCATTTACATTCTGAGCTTCATGTCTATATTCACTAGAATGTAATTATGCTCTTGTTAGTATTGCTCCGATACTTATGATGATGCTTGTAGCTGATGCTCTTTCTGATCACTGTTACATGTTATGAGCGAGCTATTTTTTTGGAATGGTGAATTATGCCTAATGTATATAAATCTGAAAATGTTCACCATTGAGATATGCAACTAGCATGTGTAGGGTGTGTTGAGTCCATTCCTGCTTTTCATATATGCTAGGTTGCTATGTCTCTAGTTCTGAGTCATTCACTTGCTTGGTTGTTCATAACTTGCTTAAAATCTGAACCAAGTATTGTTGAATTGAAAAGATCGAGATGGGATTGCTTGTCAACACCTCATGGTATTGAGACTGTTTCTCATTGCACTTTGAGTTAAACTTGAGCCATGTAGTGTATGACCGAAACCGTTGCTTTAAGCTTCTGATTGCTTCGGCATAGGCTTCGCACGGTTGAAAAGTTAGGCGATGACAAGCTTTCAACCTCTCGCAATCACATGCTAAAAATGAACTTGTGAATTCTTTTACCGCTGCAACTCCGATATGAATTTGAAATCACAAGTATATGCTTCATTCCTATGCATGATGATTGAACTTTGCTAGGGGTAGTTCACCTTGTATATATGCTTAGCACTTGTTTGGATTCCTTCTATACATGTCTAGTGCTATGTTGATGGTGACTATCCTTTTGGCTTAAAACTGCTCACATGCTCATATGCTTCATATTTCGTATAAGTGATCAGTTTGAGCCTTTGCTATTTGAGTGCTTAATTGAGATGTTGGAGCTATACTGATTAGAGCATCTTTGCACTCTTTTGACTATATACTTTTACTTATTATTTGACTCATATATTCTATAGATGTTGCAGGAGTTGCTATTTGAGTGCTTATTGAGATGTTGGAGCTATACTGATTCATCTTGCACTCTTTTGACTATATACTTGAAGCTCCTAACTTGCATTTTGACTTCATATGCATTGTGGAAGGAGATCTTGGTCAGAGGGAGTTTATGTGCAAGATGCTTCTCCGATACCTTTTGGCCTTGATAAGTGCATTTTCAACTAGGGGGAGATTTACGCAAATCATATGCCCTGAAAATCTTTTTCCTAGTTGCTTGCATTTGTCGAGGGGGAGTTGCTAGTTGTGTTGAGCCGTTGCCTCTGTCTTGAGGGACTAGCAAACGTTCCTAGCTTCTCATGAGCTTTCATAAGTTTTTTCATTTGGCTTTCAATTGGTATCGTCTGGTGTGCTTTCCCATTTGGTTTGGGTTGATTTTCAATTGGTTCGGAGTGATTTTCTTGCTAGTTGTGTTGAGCCTCTGTGCCTCTATCTTGAGGGACTAGCATTTTGCTTCTGTTGTCCTCCGATCTTCAATTGCTATCTGCTAGCTATCTGCTAGCGGTGTTGAGCCTGTTCTACCTCTTCTTGAGGGCTAGCTTTGCTTTGCTTGGTTGCGTCAAGCCGTTGCCCATGTCTTTGGGGACCAAGTTTTTGCTTCATCCACTTGACCTTCTTCGGCTTTTGTTAAGGCTTCTGGGTCATTTGGTTGGGTTTTCTCTTCCCACTCCTTCCTACCTCCTCCTTCTTCTTATTCATGATTTGTTGTGGAGTTGACAATGCACTCATCAAGGGGAGAGATTGCGGATACATGGGTGTATGCCGAGTCTCTGTGTGATGAGTGATTGTCAATGGAGATGATGCGCATGTTCTTTGGCTTGTGTTGTGCAGGTGTCGAGCACGGAGACAGTGATCGATGGCGGGTGAAGGTCAAGTTGCGACGTGCCGTGCCGACGGACCGGGCGCGATGAAGGATGGGCGTGCCGTGCGGCGGACGTGCCATGCCGATGTATCGGACGGTGAAGGGCGGACGTGGACTTGGACTGATGGACTGGAGGCCGGAGGATCAGCTGTGGTGGCTGGCAGCCTGCGACAGCGACAGGCGGAGAAGTGCGATCATGTCGGTGGAAGGGGTGCACAGGCGGTGCATCCCCTCTACGACGCCGGTTTGTTGGTAGAGCCCGGGAAAAACCAACGGTGGACGGTTTCCAGGTTTGGGCCTCAAAACCTGGGTGCTGGGTTTCCAGGTTGAGCCACAAAACCTGGGCGCGACGGTTTCCAGGTTGAGCCTCAAAACCTGGGCGTGGGCCGGTTTCCGAGTTTGGGCCTCAAAACTCGGGCGCGGACGGTTTCCGAGTTTGGCCACAAAACTCGGGCTGGAGGCTGGTTTCCCGGTTTGGGCCTCAAAACCGGGGGCTGATGGAAAAGGCTGGTTTCCCGGTTTGGGCCGCAAAACCGGGGGTGCAGAGTGGTGGCGGCACGTGGCGGCGATCTGAAGGTTGCGTGGAGGCGACGCGGAAGACCGTGCGGGCGTGGCCGTCGGATCTACCTACCACCAGCGGGTGGACTAGAATAGCCTTAGGGTTAGGCTGGTCCGCTCTGTAAATTAGAGTAGAGAGGGGTAGAGTAGGAAATAGACTTAGGCTAGGTTAGTATAAGTAGTCTAGGGGAGACACCCTCCTCCCTATCTCAATCTCAGTTAGAGCTTTCATTTCCTAGGGTTTCCACTCTCCCACACCCCTGCTTTAGCTAGTTGAGATCCGCAGAGAGACTCCACTCTGTGTACTGTTGATTCGAGGAAGTGAGGCCGTATCCTCACCTTGGATCCCATCTCTTGGTGTCAATTCGCGTTTTGATTTCATGTTCATCATGTTGCTTCGCGATTGCTTTGTGCCTTGAGTTTTCCCGTCGCTTGATCTTTGTGCTCGGTTCATCTTTCACGATTCCGTTTGAACTGAGTTGCTCTAGATCGTGAGGCACTTCTTTCCACCGAAAGAAATCATCTCTAACCTCACGGTCTAGGAGATCGATCAAGTTTTAGTTTCGGGTCTCTTTTTCTTCTTTCCCCCGAATTCCTTCGATTCACCGATTTGGAGTTAGGTTCGAGCCATGATCTCTTAGAGATAGCTCACTAACCTCCTTGTGACTCCTCAGATCGAATCCCAAGCCTAGAGCACTTGATTCGGAGGAGATCGGGTTGAATCGCCGGAGTTTCAGTGCAGTCGCGGGGTGACCGGACGCTCTGTCGGGCTGACCGGACGCACGCTTTCAGAGTCCGGTCGTTGAGCACGGCGCCAAGCTTTTCTGCGTACTGACCGGACGCTCTCGACCGGACGCTCTGTTTGCATTTCGACCGGACGCTACGCTTGCACTGTTCCCGTGTCATTGTCTCATCTGACCGGACGCTCAGTGAACGACCGGACGCTTGAGCTCCGTGCGTCCGGTCGCGAACAGAGAGCTCCCAGAGCTGTTTTCTGACGACCGGACGCGTCCGGTCCCTGCTGACCGGACGCAGGCCAGAGTCCGGTCGCTGCAGTTTCGCGCGTCTTTCGTTCGCGGTTCGTTCGTTCTTGATCGGATTTGAGTTCCGTCTTTTGGGTTGGCTTTCTAGGGTTGTCTAGTGTCCCGCTGTGCTTCTAGAAGCATCCACCACCCTACATCTAGGGTCGTGGACATTAGCAAGCTCTAGGTTTCGCTTTTGGGGTTGATCTTGGGACAGTGGCATCTAGTTTCCGAAAGGAAATTTTTGAAGCTCCCATTCACCCCCCCTCTGGTCGCTTTCGGGTAGCTTCTCGGTCCTTCAGTATTGTTACACTCATATTACTTTTATTGCTAACCAGTTCCACATCAGTGCAAAATTTATGTTTTGCAGATCTAAACTGCATACAGTGGATAACAACCAAAAAGGCGCAATCCAACACGCCGAAATGGCGCAAAATGAACAGGGACAACAAAGCCCATATAGAAAGTGCGCAAAAAAATTCAACCGGTCAACAATCTCAGGAGCCAAAAGGGAGCAGCCAGCTTTTTTGCCTGGGCTTGTTTTGGGGCCCAGCCACGGCCCGCCCGGGGGCGCCCCCCTGTAGAACGCCACTTGGCCACCGCCTTTGCAGAGGCGTGCAATCAATGCCCCTAAGGCGGTTTTCGGGTGAATTTGCAGCAAGCCAAGCCCCTCCTAAACCGCTAAAGCAACCTATATAAGAAGAGGGGGAGGGGAAGGCCAGTAGAACACAATCACCTCTGAGCTACAACAACCTTGGGCAACTACCTCTTCTAGTTTTTCCTTGTTCTTGTGCTAGAGAGAGAGCTAGGCAAAGCTTCAAGGAGGGCTTGGCTCCTTGGAAGATATTGGGGTATGAATAAGATAGAACTGATCTCCAAAGCCCTGTCTTCATTCTTTCGATACAGTTCTTCATATGAACTAGAGTATAGTTCTTGTTCTAGTATTCTGGTATATGACTTAGATCTTAGGTCTTATATCATGTTGCTATGGTATGAACTATGAATAGTTCTTGTGGAATTAGTATATATAACATTCTAGTGTATAGTTCTTATAATATATTGCTACCCTAGGGTTAGTAGTGTATTATATGAATTAGAGCTAAGGTGTATTGTATTTTCTCACATAGAACATTAGTCTATTGCTTCATGCTTGTTATATGATTAGAAATAAGCTCTTGTCAAGGGTGGCGGTTTATCATGCTCTTCTAGTAGGCTCAGGCCAGGCTTTTACCTGTCGATCCGTAGGGTCGGGGCCCGGGGAGTCTGAGTGGGTTTCTGTGCATGCAAGCATGGTGCTTGGATGTAGAGGCCGGGTAATTGCATGGTCTTAGTCCACAGTAGTGGGGGATGGCGGCAGGTGTGATAGCCCTGTCCGTCCTTGGCATTCCCCCATGTTCGGCTAGGGTGTAGGAGTCTAAATTGTTACGAGAGGTTGCTGGCAGACCAGTACTCGCGTAATCTCCGAACCATCTGAAGCATGAGATTAGTTCTATGTCATATGATTGCATGATTAACTTGTTCTATGAATGACTTGTATCTAGACCATGCCTGCTCTATTAGGTTATTCAATTATTCTTTTATTCATTTATTCTTTTAGTCTCTTTTTATTCTTTGCCCTTTTGCCATGCTCAAGATTGTGTTTTCTCCACTATTCAAATCATCACTGTTTATCACCTGTTATGACATTGATCCATTATTGCTATCATGGTATTTGGTACTATATTTATCTTAGAACTTGATACATACAAAGCCTTCCTCGAGCGAACCAATAAATCACGATACTCGGTATATTCTCCGGAAATGCTACACGATAAATTCCGTGCGCTTGCGGACCTAAACTCCAAACCTACGAACTATCGTAAAGATGCTTCTTAACACTGTTGCTGGAAACGCGCCATTATACACAACTTGTTAAGAGACTCGTACAGACCTTCTAGCGCCGTTGCTGGGAATAGATCTTCGGGTCCATTTCTATGCCAATATCCGGCGCCGTTGCCACGGATGGATTGCAAAGTCCATTCTTAGTGACGACGTTAGTAAGTGTCAACGTGCATTTATGGCGCTGTTGCCGGGGATGGATCGTAAGGTCTATTCTTAGTAATAACGTTAAGAAATGCCAACAAGCATTTCTGGCGCCATTGCCGGGGAAGGCTAATGTAAAAAGTTCTAGATAAACATAAACCAATATCTGATATGCAAAATGAGTCATTGTTATGTAGGTTAACTCTGCCTGTTTTTCCTCCTGTTGTGGATGAAACAGGAATAGTGTATGTCTGGTTTCTCTCTCTCTGCCGGAAAACTACATTAACGATCCCGAGGCACTCCTAAGGGCTAAGCGGATTCGTTCTGTTTCGTCTTCTGCTACTCTCCACCGATAGAGCAACCAGCCGGTTCCGCACCAACCCCAACTAAGGTCATGGCTGAGAAGACACTCCGCGCGAGTTCTCCGTGCCCGCTGTCACAACGTGGCTACCAGCCCCGCCGTGGACACGGCCGGAAAGAACTTCGAACTCCGTACAGGCCTGATCACCATTGTGCAGGCAAGCCCGTTCTGCGGTTTGCCTAGCGAGGATGCAAAAGCGCATCTGGCAACACTTCCTGGAGCTGTGCGACACTATCGTCATCAAGGACATCACCCGAGATGTCATTCGGCTCCGTCTTTTCCCTTTTTCCCTTGTGGGGAAAGCGAAAAGGTGGTTCTACCAGGACAGGAGAAGCTTCAACACATGGGCGAAATGCTCAGCTGCATTCCTCGCTAAATTCTTCCCCATAAGCAAAACCAATGCTTTGCGGGGAAGAATCTCCAATTTCAAGCAAGATGCCACTGAATCAATCCCTGACGCGTGGGAAAGGCTCCAGGAGTACAACCTGAGCTGCCCCCACCATGGCATGGAAATTGGATGGTGCTCCAAAACTTCTACAATGGGCTCACGCCCATGTCGAAGGGGCACCTAGATGCAGCCGCTGGTGGAGCATTCTTATCGTTCACCACCGCCAGGGCTAAGGCCCTGATCGAAAAGATGGTTGAACACCAAGGCTGGAGTGACGAGGGAACTCAACCACAAGAACCAGCCAAAACACAAAAAGGCATGCATACCATGAAGGAGACGGATATGCTTGCCGCAAAAATAGACCTCCTTATGAAACACCTATCTGAGAAAAACCAAGAAAACCAAACAAATACGGTGAACGCCATAGATTCACACATGACGTGTGAAGTCTGTGGTGATGTTGGCCACTCGGGGACCGACTGCCCCGAAACCCGTGAAGACGCCGCCTACATCAACAACGGGTTCCGCCAACAAGGAGGCACCAACCAGAACAATGGTTGGAATAACCAGTCACGGCCACCATTCCAAGGTAATTCGAACTCCAATTCGAATCAACCTTCATTAAGAGACTTAGTTCTTGGACAGGCTAAAATTAATGAAAATTTGACTAAAAAGTTGCTGTCCAATGATAAAGTTTTTGATGAAATTTAAATACAAAAATAGAAAACCTAACGTCCTCCGTTCAAAATCAACTGAGCTTCAATAAAATGATAGAATCCCAATTAGCTCAAATCGCCGCTGCTATTCCTACCGAAAGTGCAGGACGACTCCCGGGACAACCCGAGAGTTCTCCCACTAACCATGGAGGGTGAAACGGGAAAACGGAAGGAAAGTCCCACTCAAAGGACTCAAAATAATTTGAGCCTCCACCGAAGGTAATCGGTATGTATCCAAAAAAAAAAACCGGCCAAAGCTAGCTTGGGGAGAACCCCCACACCGAGGTATGTTGCATTGCATATTTAATTCCATGCATTTTTATTTTTCCATTAGCATGTTTACTTAATGCAATTCTAATTTAAAAAAAATGAATTCCACTCTTATATGTGATGTAAGATATGTGCTTCTTCCTTGTTGAAATGATGAATAGTTGCTCTGTCTTATAATTCACCTGTGCCTAGTTTATAACTTAGTTTCTCTACTAGATTTGAGTTTATTGGTAAATGGCTCACTTAAGAACTTGAAACTTGTGGGATGCACATGCTTACTCAAGTCCAAGGTTATTGCTAGTCATGATCTGGTATAAGCAGAGAATTGCTATGACATTGTTCTAAGAAAGACTTGACATCCGGAAAATTTATTTAAAAAACTTAAAATTCAAAAGTTCCTCGATGATGATATATCCTACCAGAGCCATATGATGAAAAACTTTTCAAACCATATACTCATATGCTACTTGTATTTGTATTGAGCTTATTCAAATAGTTGTGACCTATGTGTAGACTTCTTTCATGCATTCAAGATCAAGATTCACGTACACCCACCAAATAAAGCTAACTCTTGCATTAAGAGTTACGCAAGACATGCCATGCATTCGCCACAAAATTAAATGCTCCACTATTGATCATGATCTTTCTCTCCCATAAGAATTATGGGCTATCTAAAAAAAATGATGAGAGAGTAAAAAAAATGGACAAGTGTCCAAATGAAAACAATGGGTACTTCGATACCCGCCTCTCTCTAAAAAAAATATGAGAGAGTAAAAAAAATGGACAAGTGTCCAAATGAAACATGGGATGGTACTCCGATACCCGCCTCTCTCGATGAAAAAGATAGCCCATAGTTCCCAATTTTCCAAAGGGAGAAAGACATGAGAAAAGGAGTATTCAAAAAGAAAATATTCCACACACTTGCACTTCTTGATCTAAGTGTATGACTGAAGTCTCCTAATGTCCAATTCTTTGACTTTGCCATATCTACAATACAAGTATGCCTACTTCTTTCTACCACTCCAACTCCAGATAAAGCTTTAGTTGGTAGACTGAAAAGAAAGCAAAAGCCTTGGTGAGGACCATACAAATCTTGAGCGAATGAGTGAATCATTTGAGGAACTTGCTTTGATTTTCAAAACTCCTAAAAACTCCGGATTATAAAGTTGCTCAAGGAACAAAAGTTAAGCACCTCTGTTGAAAGCTCATATCTAACATGCAGTGACTAAGGATTTGAGGAGGCTAACAAGCCCCATGGGTGACAAGGTACTAGGGTGAGTAATGGACCAATGTATTCAACCATGGTAGACACTTTGGTATAGACCTGGCACTTGTGAATAATAATCGGCATTGAAGCAACTCCTGATCAACAACCAAAACCTTAGCTTTTGCTCGGGATGAGCAAATGGTAGCTTGGGGGAGTTTGTTGGCGGTTCTTATCGACATATTTATCCCGCCAACATAGTCCACATAAAAGGAAAAAGCATGTATTTTACTCATATATACTTTTATTGCTAACCAAGTTCCACATGTAGTGCAAAATTATGTTTGCAGATCATAAACATGCATACAGGTGGATAACAACCAAAAAGGCACAATCCAACACGCCGAAATGCGCAAAATGAACAAGGACACAAAAAACCCATATAGAAGTGCAGCAAAATTCAACCGGGAACAAACTCAGGAGCCCAAAGGAGCAGCCCAGGCTTTTGCCTGGGCTTGTTGGGCCCAGCCAGGGGGCGGCCGCCCCTGGAGACGCCACGTGGCCACCGCCTTTGCAGAGGCGGTGCAATCAATGCCCCTAAGGCGGTTTTGGGTGAATTTTGCAGCAAGCCACCCTCCTAAACCGACCTAAAGCACCTATATAAGGAGAGGGGGAGGGGAGGCCAAAGTAGAACACAATCACCTCTTGAGCTACACACTTGACACTACCTCTTCTTAGTTTTTCCTTGTTCTTGTTGCTAGAGAGAGAGCTAGGCAAAGCTATCAAGGAGGGCTTGGCTCCTTGGAGAGATATTGGGTATGAATAAGATAGAACTGATCTCCAAAGCCCTGTCTTCATTCTTTCTTTGATACAGTTCTTCAATATGAACTAGAGTATAGTTCTTGTTCTAGTATTCTGGTATATGACTTAGATCTTAGGTCTTATATCATGTTGCTAGTGGTATGAACTTATGAATAGTTCTTGTGGAATTAGTATAATATACATTCTAGTGTATAGTTCTTATAATATATTGCTACCCTAGGGTTAGTAGTGTATTATATGAATTAGAGCTAAGTGTGTATTGTATTATTCTCACACAGAACATTAGTCTAATTGCTTCATGCTTGTTATATGATTAGAAATAAGCTCTTGTCAAGGGTGGCGGTTTATCATGCTCTTCTGAGTAGGCTCAGGCTTCTTACCTGTCGATCCGTAGGGTCGGGGACCCGGGGGAGTCTGAGTGGGTTCTGTG
The DNA here is from genome assembly GCA_009763385.1 of Coix lacryma-jobi var. lacryma-jobi. Lineage (NCBI taxonomy): Eukaryota > Viridiplantae > Streptophyta > Magnoliopsida > Poales > Poaceae > Coix > Coix lacryma-jobi. The sequence continues at coordinate 117,860,190 of CM019830.1, read as the reverse complement.
CATGCAAGCATGGTGCTTGGATGTAGAGGTCGGGTAGTTGCATGGTCTTAGTCCACGGTAGTGGGGATGGCGGCACGTGGTGACAGCCCTGTCCGTCCTGGCATTCCCCCACGTTCGGCTAGGGTGTAGGAGTCTAAATTGTTACGAGAGGTTGCTGGGCAGACCAGTACTCGCGTAATCTCCCGAACCATCTGAAGCATGAGATTAGTTCTATGTCATATGATTGCATGATTAACTTGTTCTATGAATGACTTGTATCTAGACCATCCTGCTCTATTAGGTTATTCAATTATTCTTTTATTTCATTTATTCTTTTAGTCTCTTTTTACTCTTTGCCCTTTTGCCTTGCTCAAGATTGTGTTTCTCCACTATTCAAATCATCACTGTTTATCACCTGTTATGACAATTGATCCATTATTGCTATCATGGTATTTGGTACTATATTTATCCTAGAACTTGATACATACAAAGCCTTCCTCGAGCGAAACAACAATAAATCACGATACTCGGTATATCTCCGGGTGAAATGCTACACGATAATTCGGTGCGCTTGCGGACCTAAACTCCAAACCTACGAACTATCGTAAAGATGCATGCTTAACACTGTTGCTGGAAACGCGCCATTCTAAGCAACTTGTTAAGAGACATCGTACAGACACTAGACACTTCTAGCGCCGTTGCTGGGAATAGATCTTCGGGTCCATTTCTATGCCAATATCCGGCGCCGTTGCCATGGATGGATTGCAAAGTCCATTCTTAGTGACGACGTTAGTAAGTGTCAACGTGCATTTATGGCGCTGTTGCCGGGGATGGATCGTAAGGTCTATTCTTAGTAATAACGTTAAGAAATGCCAACAGCCAAGTCCATTGAGTTCTTCTACAAGAACATTCAAACGTGAGTACATTTCATTTGCACTTTCATTAGCATGCATATCGAAAGAATGAAGCTTTTGCATAACTAAATGATAGCGTCCCTCACGCTCACTCTTGGTTCCCTCATGGAGCGCACAAATGTTTTCCCAAAGATCATTGGCATTTTGGTGGTCCCGGACACGGTTGAACACATCTTTGCAAATGCCTCTAAAAAGGATGTTTTTGGCTTTTGCATTCCTTTTTTCATTTTCCTCCTCATTAGGAGTAAAGCTAGTGCCTTCCTAGGGCTTGGCAAAGCCGGTGATCATGACATGTAACATCAACCGCTTCTAGGTACGACTCCATATGGATTTTCCAATATGGGAAGTCATCTCCCTCGAACATGGGAGGTGGTCCATCACCTCCGGACATCTTAACTCTAGGCGGTTAAGCCTAAATCGAGAGCACGAGGCTCCGATACCAATTGAAAGGATCAAGATGCCCAAGAGGGGGGGGTGAATTGGGATTTTCTAAACTTCTTCTAAAACTTCTTGCAAGAATTAAACCTATCAAGCCCCAATTAACCCCCTAGTGCCTAGAATGTGTTTTTAACTAGAACCCCGCACAAGACTATCGCTAAACAATTTCTACTCTAGCATGGCAATTCAACTTATGAAAGAACAATAAGTGAATGCGGAATTGAATTGCTCAAAGGTAAATGCGTAGTAAAGAGAGTAGAAATGACACGACGATCTTTTTGCCGAGGTATCAAGGTGTCGGCACACCCCCCTAGTCCTCGTTGGAGCACCCGCGCAAGGGTATCGCTCCCCCTTGATCCACGCAAGGATCAAGTGCTCACTACGAGCTGATTCTTCGCCACTCGCGGCCCGGTGAATCGCTCGCTACCGGTCACAACTTGGCTTGGGTCATCCACAATGCCTCCGGATGATCACCAAGCTCTCCGATCGCCACCAAGCCGTCTAGGTGATGCCGATCACCAAGCGTAACAAGCAAGAACTCTCACTTGACCAACACAAGGCTAATGAGATGGGTGGATGCACACTTGCTACTCTCTATTCACTAATGACGTGTTTGATCACTCAATTATCAAATTTCTCAACCTCACTAGGCCTCTTGCACTCACTTGCAATCACAATGTTTTGGCAACCTTTCAATGAGCAAGAGAGGCAGCATGAATGAGGGGGAGGCATATTTATAACCCTAACTCAAAACATGCACGAAGGGGTAAGTCCAGCCAGTTACACACTTACCGGACGCACCTGTCGGGGTGACCAGACGCGTCCGGTCAGTGTCTAATGGCTACATGATGTTAGGCCTGACACCTGTACGAAGTGCTGATCGGATGCACCCATGCGTCCGATCGCCTCTGACCGGACGCGTCCGATCACGAAAAACCCTCTCTGGAACATCTCTGGACGCGACCGGACTCACCCCCTAGTGCGTCCGATCGACTGCTGAGGAAGCGTCCGGTTGCAAGCCAGACAGACCCCTCAGCCAGCCCTACTGGACCCGGACCATGCCCTAGCGTCCAGTCACTCGGGTTCGAGCGTCCGGTCACAATTAGAAGTCCAAAACGACTTTGGTTTGCAACGCTTCCTTCATGAACTTTCTTCCTTATGATCTTAGGGACCTTTCTAAGCTACCTAGGGCTTTAGTTAACAAGTGTGCACCCACCTAACTCAAAAGTCTTACCTAGGTCAAGCTACCCATCAAACCCCCCTTAATAGTAAAAAATGGCAATGGAGAAAACAGACCTATGCTACTCTAAGTGTCCTTCAACACCAAATGACACTTAGAACTAGCCTATCACTGTCTTCGTCGTCCATCCTTTGAAAACCGAATGAATTCCATCAATAAGGGGACATGAATACCATAGTGCCCTCACGATCATCATTACCATGACCTAACTCAACTGTTTCTGCAAAACACACGTTAGTCATAGTAATTTACCGTTGTCATCCAATCACCGAAACCCACTTGGGGCCTAGATGCTCACATTCCTCTTGCAATCAGCATCGAGGCCCTTCCTTTCCTTCTCCACGGCGAAGGCACTGTCAACCAGCTTCTAGACTGAGGAATACTCATTCGAAGTTAGTGCATAGCGGAGTACATGGTTAAGCCCATGCCTGAAGCAAACAACAATTTAATTACTTGACAAGTAGCAAAAAGGAATGAACTAGGATATATGAAGGATAAATTAATGTAAAAGATTGACAGAGGTCTTGGCTGAAGCAATCCTGCTTCTTGTCATCATCTCCACATCATCCGGGGCTTAGCGGGACAGTTGGGTGAACTGCGTGAAATACTCAAACACTGACATCATGCCCTGCCTGAGGTCCTGAAACTCTCGGCGCATCACCCTGATCTCACCGGTGGGGACGTATTGGTCGCGGAAGGCCTTGCGGAACTCCCGCCTTGTAATGGTGTCGGCGTCTTCGTGAGCGGCGGTGTAGGCAGTCCACCAGTTCTTCGCTAGGCCCTGAAGCTGGTGTGCAGCGTAAAGGACCTTATCATGGCCCTCAACAGCACCTTGCCCGCAATAGTCTCGAGCCAATCATCAGCATCCATCGGCTCGATTGCGTGGCGGAAAACTGGAGGATGAGTCATCATGAACCTCCTGAGAGAGTCCTCCTGTCGAGGCGGCTGTGCAGCTCCTGCACCCTGAGCAGCCTGGGCCATCTGCTGCATGTTCTACATCATCTGGGCCATGTTCTGCATCATCTGGTTCTGCATCTGGACCATCTGGATCGGGTCATACGGTTGTGGAGGTGGAGGCGGCGGTGGAGGAGGTGGTGGAGGTGGATGAGGCGGCTGGTTGCCACTTGCCCCGCTCCCGCCAACGTTACCCGGGTTGCTTCTGGTATTAACCATCTGTTGCATTTCCAGGAGTAATAGTGAGACATGATAGATAGATATATAACAACCCTGATTTGGTTAATTAATTTGATTAATAAAACATTTGAAACAAATGATGTCGCTGCAACCTGAAGGTTGCAACACACCAACAATCATTACAAAGAACCAAAACATTACATATGCACAAGTACATGTCATACAACGACCTACGAGATCACACAATTATGGTGGACTTCTTACGAGTTTGGAGGACCTACTTTAAACCAAAGTTTGAATTTTCAGCAGAGACAGGCTACAGAAGTGGGAAAAGGGTCCGGCTTTGTAAAAATAGTTTTATAAATAACACGACCTGACTAGGGTAGCGTCCTATAGTCAACACGGCTTTGATACCACTCTGTCACACCCCAATTTTAAGAACAAAATTAGAGCACAATATATGTACGCCAGGATCAATATACATACATATGTCGACATCATAGTAAATATCAAATAATGCTTTTATTAATATCTCGAACATTATTACATAAATGACCCTCGGGTCTGAAAGAAAAGTACAGACTCTCCTGACATCTGACTCTAATGTAAACTCTGATGAAGACGCGGAAGATCTGGACTCCACTCCACAGGAAGGTCGACCGGGGGTAGCGCCATCCTAGTACAGGTCATCAGGGTCGAAGCCACCGTCCTCTGGATACTCCTGCTCCTCGTAGATGTAGTCGCCAGCGTTTGGGTGGGGTAGCAGGGGGGACAAAGAGGAAGGGTGAGTACATCGAAATGTACTCCGCAAGTGTAGGAAATATATGCTTATGAGGCTAATAACAAAGGTAGGCTTACTCTGTTTGACTCAAGCGCCTAAAGCGACACACCCTATTATTCCTATTAATCATATGCACCTATTTACTAGGTTATAGACATAGACACTGTAGAAAAGTAACAACACTCGGAGTCGCACCGAGCAAGACCACACTCGGAGTCACACCAAGCAACCAACACTTGGAGTCACACCAAGCAACCGCACTTGGAGTCGCACCAAGCACCCACACCTAAAGTCCATCAGGCAACCGCACCTGAAGTCCATCAGATGACTCGAACCAGTAACCAGTAACCAGTAACCAACTAATCTTGAAGAAGTCCAAGCCGCTCGTGACCGTGAGCACGACTGATATATTAGTTTTACACTCTGCAGAGGTTGCACATCGTCACCCATAAATCATGCGTTCCCCATCACGCTAAACACTGCCCAGGTGCATAGTGGGGTCGCACTACAAGGCCTTTACAAAGCCCCTCCAAGCCTGTGTTACATGTACTCCAAGGTTTTATCCCCGTACATAAGTCAACGACCCCAGGGAACCCCTCTTGAGCCACTATACAACCCCCGTGTAGCATAAATTGAAGGAAACTAATTAATTAGCCAGGTCAAGCCCATCCAGACCTCATGGTTGTGCTGTGTAACCGAGTTACATGCTCCGAGAACCAGGTCCTAGGGATCCAGGCAGGATAAATCTAGCACAAGCCCAGAACCAAAAACCAAAACCAGCTGCCGAATCCCACGGCACAAAACCACCAATACAGGTCCATCCTGTCGGATTTTCCTAATAACCATGTTACTACAAAATTACCATGTCCACATTATTTCATAGATCATTAATTGAGATTATTAACATTTAACTCCCATCCCAACCATGACCGTAGGGCTAAGCAAGACACCTTCGCGAACATCCCAAAACAGGCGACAAGGATAATATATACAAATTCTAATAAACCATAACATGGGATTCAAATTTAGACACAACATGCATCTACAAGATCTATCTACTCTAATACCAAATGTAAAATAAAGTATAGGTGCAAGATGTTCAAGAACACTTGCCTGCGGGCTGGGTCGAATCTGCAGGTTCACAAGAATAGTCGTGAACGTCCTCGAACTCCACACTCTCTGGCCCAAGCAACGTACATGGCACAATACATCGAAAATAAATAACAATACAACAAATAGTACAGAAACAGTAAAATAACAGGTCTACTGCGTAGTGGACGAAATTATGAAACTAACGCGAGTTCAATGGGTCGAATCGGAGTTAAAACGAGCAAGTTATAAGCTTTTGAATCTGAGTGGTAGTTCTGTAAATAAAATGAAGTTATTTTCGTGTTTAAATAATTCAACCTTGAAAAGGGAAAAATGCCTCGGACTGCGATTCAATTAGATGTTAACAGAAGGTCTAGATCCCAAAAATATGCAGACTCGGTGCACAGTTATATTGGATCGCGGGTTGGTTTCGGGAATAGGGGAGGGGTTTTTGCAAAACCACTAGAGCCGGTGCGTGTGTGCTTGCGCGGATGCCACGTCATGTCGCGTGGCGTGCTGTGGTTCGCCCGGTGCGCCATGCGTGTCGTGGGCGCGCTGGCGTGGATGCGGTGGATAGGGTCCACGGTGTGGTGCACCCGGTGCATACCGGTTCGCACCCTGATCTAATCTAGGCCCTCGGCTTCAGATCGGACGACTAGGAGAGCGGTGGCCAGTGGTGCAGCGCTGTGTGCGGCGGCGGGGAAACAGGGGACGGTGGCGCCATGGCTATGGCTCGCCGGCGCTCTCGGGACGGGTGATCGGGGCGGTAGAGTGAGGATACATGGGTGTATGCCGAGTCTCTGAGTGATGAGTGATTGTCAACTGGGATAATGCGCATGTTCTTTGGCTTGTGTTGTTCAGGTGTCAAGCACGGATACAGTGATCAAAGGCAAGGTGAAGGTCAATTAGAGACGTGCCGTGTCGATGGACCGAGAGTGGCGAAGGGCGGACGTGAGGCTTGGACTGAGGGACCGGTGGCCCGAGGATCAGCTGTGGTGGCTGACAGCCTGGGACAGCGGTGAGCGAAGACTTGCGGGCACGGTGTTGCTTGGGTCGAGGACCTGGGGACACGTGTCGGTAGACGAGGTGCACGGGCGGTGCATCCCCTCTACGGCTCGGTTTGGTGGTTGAGCCACAGAAAAACCACCGAGTGGTCGGTTTCCAGGTTTGGGCCTTAAAACCTGGGCGCTGATGGTTTCCGAGTTTGGGCCACAAAACTCGGGCTGAGGACGGTTTCCAGGTTTGGGCCTCAAAACCTGGGTGCTGCGGGTTTCTGAGTTTGGGCCACAAAACTCGGGCAATGGACGGCTGGTTTCCCGGTTTGGGCCTCAAAACCGGGGGCTGGTCGTGAAGGCTGGTTTCCCGGTTTGGGTCTCAAAACCGGGGGCGAAGTCCAGGAAAAGGACAAGCGGAGCGGTGGCGGCACGTGGCGGCAATCGGTGAGGTTGCGTCGAGGCAACGCTACCAGTTGTGCGGGCGTGGCCGTCGGATCACCAGCATCTTCGAGTTGGTCCAGAATAACCCTAGGGGGGCTGGTTCGCTCTGTAATTAGTGAGGGGTAGAGGAGGAATTATAATTAGGATAAGTAGAGGGAGACACTCTCCTCCCATTTCATCTCAGCCATTTGCTCTTTGCCTTCTAGGTTTTCCTGCTCTCCCAATCCCCTGCTGTAGCAACTGAGATCCGCAGAGAACCATACCTCTGTGTATTGGAGATTTTGAGGAAGTGAGACCGTAATCTCACTATTGTAGGATGTGGTAGCCACACGGTTGCAGATCGTTGACTTGATTCGCGTTTTGTTCGTGTTCTTCGCGTTCTTCGTTTCTCCACGATTTTCCCGTCACTCGATCTCCCTCTCTATTGCATCTTTGCGAAATCCGTTTGAATCAACTTGTTCTTTATAGTGAGGAGATCATTTGCACCGAAGGAATTCATCTAACTCCACACGAACAAGTAGATCGGGTGGATTTCGTTTTCGTGGCGCTTTTTCGGTTCATATACCTTCCCCTTCGATTTCCCGTTGATTGAGTCGATTTGAGCGGATGATTTCTTGGGAATAGTCTCCTAACTACCTCGTGATCATCCTCTCCAAGTTTGGAATCAAGGGATTTTGGTTTGGATCGATTTTGGGAGGATTTGGGAGAAGGGCGAACGAAATCGCCCTCTCTGTTCATCCGCGGACTGTCCGCGCGTCGGGGTCGATCAGACCAGTGGCCTGACTCCGCGCTGTTGGGCAAGTGGTTTTTGAACTGCGGACAGTCCGCCGTTGGGACTCGCGGACAGTCCGGGAGTCATCCAGGGAGGTTCGAGCAGAGTTGCTGTTTGGCGATTTTCGCCGGCGGACAGTCCGGGATCGGCTGGCGGACAGTCCACAGTAGCCGCGGACAGTCCGGGACCTGCAGTCCGGACAGTCCGGGACTTGGCTGAAGCCTCCGGTTTTGTGCATTTGTTATTCCGGCTTCTTCGCTTGGTTTCCGGACTTCTCGGTTGACCCTTTAGTTCACCTAGGAACCTCTCTAAGTATCTTTGCTACTTGTTAGCATCGGTATTTGGGGATTTCCTGATGTAGCCTCCAATCTACGTTTGGGACTCGGTTTCTAGGGATTGAACTTGTGTCGGTGCTTTTGGTTCTAGGGATCATCCACCTTCTTCAAGGGTCGTGGGCATCACGGTTTCGATCGAAGCTTTTGGGGGTTGATTTGTGGGACATAGGCCAAAGTTTCGAGAGAAATTTTTGAGCTCCCATTCACCCCCCCCTCTGGTCGCCTTGCTATTGCATTCTCGGTCCTTCAATTGGTATCGGAGCAGGTTAAGGATCTTCCACCTTAGCCGGTTCCAGATCCACATAAGGCGACATGGATCGTGGCGTGGGCAAACCACCATTTTTCGATGGGACGAATTATGCGTATTGGAAGATACGCATGTCGGCCTATCTGCAGAGTTTGGTTGCTTCCATCTGGGATATTTGCAACTCTGCCGATTACGTGGTCTTGGCTACTCGTGCTATTCAGCATCAGATTGATGAGCACGATGCCAATAGCCGAGCCCGTAATGCTCTTTTCTCATGTCTGAGCATGAGTGAGTTTGGTCGCGTTTCTCACCTCGCTACGGCTCAGGAGATTTGGGCTACCCTCATGCGTTTCCATGAGGGAACCACTCATGTCAAAGCCCGTCTCTACGAGTCGTTCAAGCGAGAGTATGAGAACTTTCGACATATGCCTGGCGAGAGCATAGAAAGTTTATTCGCTCGCTTTCAGGTGATTGTCAACAGGATGAGGGCAAACAAGGAGCTGTTGCCTTTCAACGATCATGAGAGGGCTTTGAAGCTTTTACATACTCTTGATCGGTTGGAGTGGGATTCCAAAGTTCAGGCGATCATCGAATCACCTAACTATGAGACCCTCATGTGCGATGAGCTCTTTAGTAAGCTCAAGTCCAGTGAGATCGATGCCATGGCGAGGGCTTCTTATGAAAATCCTTCTGGCCCGTCGATGGCTTTGCTTTCTGGCTCTTCTGCTAACCCCTCTGGAGGCTTTGCACTTTCCTCTCTTCTTTCTATCACAGAGGAGCAGCTGGAGTTCATGGAGGATGACGAGCTAGCTTTGCTCGCCAACTGGTTCTCGCGGTTCCACAACAGCCGCATGAACCGTCACCGCGGAGGAGGATGCTCGGGATGTTTCGAGTGCGGCGACCCAAACCACTTCATCGCCAATTGCCCGAAGACGAACAAGCAAGTCTTTGGCAATGCAGATCATGGGCACATGTACGACTCCGATAAGCGCAAGGAGAAGTACGTCCCCGCGAAGCACAAGTGGAAGGGCGGCTTCAACATGGAGTACATCAAGACAAAGTACATGGAGAAGGCCCAGGCTGAGCAGCGTGCGTTCTTCGCCACGCTCAGCGACGTCGACAACTCGGATGACGACTTCGCTTCCTCAAGCGAGGACGAGTTCGAGAAGAAGAAGAGGATCGAGGACAAGCTCAATGGCCTCTGCTTCTTCGCCGACGATGAGGGCTTCTGCACCATGGCCCTCGGCAAGGAGGTCAATGGCGAGCTGGAGGAGATCCCTCGGAACGACGACGACGACACCTCCCAGGTATCTCTGACCGCCGATGAGCTTTCTGCTGAGGTCGAGAAGCTTACTGCCGCCCTTCTTCGTCAAGACAAGTTGCTTAGGCGCGATGCTAGAGAGCGGAAGGAGTTTAGGCAGAAGTGGGAGGATACGGTGAAGGAGCTTGAGTTTGCCGAGTCCACCGTAGTTGTCTCTGAGGAGGTTGAGTGTGAGAAGTGCACCATGCACATGACTGATCTTCTCACTTTGAGAGGTAAGTATGTTGTGTTGGTAGGAGAGGTAGATGAGCTGAACGCTAGATCCTTGCTGTTGGGTGCGTGCAAGTCCTGTGCGGGCTTGCAATCCGAGTTGGCAGAGAAGAATGCCAAGATTGTGTCTGTTGAGAAGGCCAGCTCGGATAGCACATGTGTGACTAGGTGCGTTCTGTGTGAGGGTTTGGAGATGGAGATTGCAAACGTGAAGCATGACAAGATGCAAACCGAGGAGGAAAACACATACCTTCGAACCATCTTGTCATGGGTGTCGATTGGTGAGCCGCAGCTTGGGATGATGATCTCCCAGTTCAAGCGTGCTGCTAGAGGTCCCGGTATAGGCTTTGCTCAGGGTGTTGATGTTTCATCTTTCGGGAAGATTGGAGAGTCGAGTGGTCTGAACCCGTGTGAGAAGCCCAACTCCACCACTACTCCCAAGCTTACCAAGATTCCACCCAGAGAGCCTCTAAAGCCTAACACCAAGGATGGTGTATTTGTGGAACCTCCGAGAGCTCCACCCAAGAAACAATCATGGCTTCTAAAACCAAACCACCTCAAGAACAAGCTTGACACCATGCCACCCATCCAGGAGGAGCTTATGCCACAGAAGGGCAAAGTGATCCACACCCACTACCGTGAGTAGCAACAACCCCCTAAGAGAGCGGTGAGGTACCATTGTGAGCACTGTGGGAGAGATGGACACTTGAGTGAGTTTTGCTTTCGGCGCAAGAGAGAGGCACGTCGTGCAAAGGAGATGAACAACACAGACATGTACCATCCTTTCCATGATGTACATGTGCCGAATGTTCAGTGGTGTGCTGCTAGGCCTAGAGGTCCAAAACCTCAAGTTCCTAGGCCTAGGCCGCGAGGAGGTCGTGCCCGGCGGGAGCCTGCAGTTGTGGGCTATGGACCCCGTGGCGGTGGCTTTGTAGTTGAGCGTTTTCCACCACCGCGTTTTGAGTATCGCGATGGACGCTCCTCCCTTAGCGGACCACGTTTTCCTCTACGTGGTGATCGCTCTTCCCATAGGCGTGCTAGGAATGTTTTTTCCGCTAACCATTCTTTTGAGCAGCCGGCCCAACACTGGTATTCTTCCTACTTCACTAACCCCAGTGTTGGACCGTATGTTCACCCTATGTCTTTTTATTGATGTAGGTAAAATGATTGGAGAATGTTTGGTTGGTGGATTCCGGTTGCTCGAGGCACATGACCGGAAACGCCAAGTGGTTCTCCAGTCTTAGTCCGATCGCCAAAAAGGAGTTTATCACCTTCGGCGACAATAGTAAAGGTAAAGTGTTGTCTCGTCGGTCGGTGTGAGTTAATGAGCACTTTGTGTTGCGCGATGTTGCTCTTGTTTCTAACTTGCATTTTAACCTTCTTTCTGTTTCGCAACTCTTTGATGACGACTATGAGATTCGTTTTAAGCCGAATCTCAGTCGTATTTTGGATCCTCAGGGCAATCTTGTTTGTGTGATTTCGCCCTTTGGGAAAGTCTTTCGTGTGGATTTCTCGGAGTCATTTGGAATATCTCGTTGTCTTTTGGCTGGACCTTCCTCCTCTGATCTTTGGAAGTGGCACTGGAGACTAGGACATTTGAGCTTCGACTTGCTTACAAGACTTAGTTCACTTGGACTAATCCAAGGATTGCCCAAGTTATCCATGGAGAAGGATCTTGTTTGCCATTCTTGTAGACATGGGAAGATGGTTGCCGCTCCCCACAATCCAGTGTCTCAGGTCATGACCAAGCGCCCTGGAGAGCTTTTGCACATGGACCTTGTTGGTTCGGCTCGGGTGAGCTCAGTTGGGGGGAATTGGTATGTGCTTGTTGTTGTTTACGACTTTTCGACATATTCGTGGGTTTTCTTTTTAGCTGAGAAAACTGAGACTTTCTCCTTTACTCGCAATCTGATTTTGCGTCTTCAGAACGAGTTCCCTTTGAACTCGATGCGAGCTATTGTTGACGCTCACTAAGTGTCATATTCTTAGCATCAACAAGGTCATATAACACAACACAAGGGCCTAAAATCAACCAAAAACCTTTTATAAACTAACGATTTTCACTTGTCCTTGAGTTTTATTTGAATGTAGGAAATTACAGGGTTTTTGAGCAAAATGACCAAGAGGACCCACCAGGAGGTGAGCACACTCACCTGGGCTCACTTTGGGCCAAGGTGGGGTGGCGCCCGCCACCCATCACTGGCGGCCGCCAGGGGAGTGAGGCCCAAACTCCTCCCCTGCCACATCACTGATCCAGGGGAGGCATGTCACACTCGTTTGCAGCCATTGATCACTTAGGTCAGTGCATCCAAGGGCCAAGAAGGGATGTCACATGGATCATGTCCCAATTACCCATGTGACGGTTATTTGGACATGCAACCGACCTTGTAACCGCCTCTCTGGAGCTCCTGGATGCCATTGAAGCAAAGGCGGTGGATCCAACGGCCAGGGAGGTGGCGGCCGCCACCTAGGGCTGGCGCCCGCTGAAAGGTCCTAAATGGCTAGAGGGTGGGGGTGAATAGCCTATAAAAATTTTCTACAACAACACTTAAACAAACTAGTTAGACAATTAAATGGCGAAGCGAAGTTTGCGCTAGCTCTACACAGATGCAAGCCACCTATTCACAATTCTAGATAACCACAAAATCTAAGTCTCACAATATCAAAGGAACTATTCAACAACTAAATAAGCAATAATGTATATCACTACACAAGATAAGAGAATGTAACTAACAACAAGGTATAATATTAACTTGCAAGAAAGTAACAAATGTAAGTACAAGAGATAGAGGTGTGTATACCGAGCCGGCAAGAGATTAATAGATGAATATCAAGAATACCACGGAGACAGGTTGACACAATAATTTTTCCTCCGAGGTTCACTTGCTTGCCGGCAAGCTACGTCCCCGTTGTAGCGATACACCCACTTGGAGGTTCACGCGCTAATAGGCATCACACGCCTAACCCTCAATAGGGTGCCGCACAACCAACACAAGATGGGGATCCACAAGCTACGAGCAATCCACTAGAGTTACCTTTGGCGCTCCGCCGGGGAAGGTACAAGAAACCCCTTACAAATCACCGGGAGATGGCCACGAACAATCACCACTCGTGCCTTATCTCCTCCGCTGCTCCAAACCGTCTAGGTGGCGGCAACCACCAAGAGTAATAAGAATATCCGCAACAACAACAATCGCCAAGTGCCACTAGATGCAAACTCACAAGCAAATGCACTTGGATCTCTCGATCTCACTTGGATTCGCACTAACAAGCAAAGAGATCGGAGGGAGGGATTAGATCTTGCAAGAGGATGTTCAAGAAGTCAGAGAGTCAAGAAAAACACCCAAAGGCGGCCACGGCCAATATATAGAGAGGGGAGGACGACAGCCCGAACCCTACTTTTCTGCGCTTGGTCGGTAGTACCGACCCCTCCTGGGCGGTAGTACCGACAGAGTCAAACTAGCCGTTTAAACACGACCCGCTGATTTAGGCGAAGCACCGACTCTCTGGTCGGTACCTCCGAGGTCGGTAGTACCGAGGTAATGGCGGTACTACCGCCAAGCCAAAATCGGCCGCGAACAAAGAGCTCTGCGAAAAACAAGCTACTACCGACCTTGCGTCGGTACCACCGCGGGCGGTAGTACCGAGGTTATGGCGGTACTACCGCCAGGCCATTTTCAAATCTACAGAGAGCCTCGCGAAACCCTTTAGAGCCACGGTACCACCGTCGGCGGTAGTACCGAGGTTATGGCGGTACTACCGCCAGGCCAAAAACGCCCCAACACAGAGAGGGCTGCACGCAGCACCTATGGGCGGTACCACCGACCACCTGGTCGATACCACCGACCATACACAGAAAACTCCATTTTCTTCTCTGTGTTGATCCAAACCAACTCCAACGACTTCTCCTTTGCAAATGTGCTAACACCAACAAGTGTACAACATCATGCGCATGTGTGTTAGCATTTTCACAAACATATTCAAAGGATTCGAGTTAGCACACTAGGTCCTAATGCATATGCATGTATGAATCCACCTAGTGGCACTTGATAACCGTGATCACTGAGATATTCCCCTCTTAATAGTACGGCTATCTATCCTAAATGCACTCACACCCTCTACGGTGTCTTGAGTGCCAAAACAAAATTCCTATTTATACCTTTGCCTTGATCTCCATAGGATTTTGTTTTTCTCTTCTTCTTCTTCCAAATGTGGAGCACATGATCTATCTTTTGGTCATCACCACCAATACCATGATCATCATTTGGCTCCCGTACTCGGAATGTACCAACCTAGCTCATAAACACTTCATGACAAGGTTAGTACTCTAGGTGACATCAATTATCCAAAACCAAACAAGGACTTTCACCCGCCACCACACTCACTCCTCTGACCTAACTCTAGGTCCATAAGTACCCCCCTAGGTCCCTTAGGCTATAAATAGGACCCCCTGAGCTCATTTGTACTCAGACCTCACCTCATTAGTCCCACTCTCTTGTAAGCGAAGCTCTGGTGAAGGAACACTCTAGTTGAGAGACTTAGAGTGAGAGCGAGAGTGAAGAAGAGAAGAGCTGGAGTTGTAATAGAGGATCTTCCAAGTCTCTGGTATAATTCCAAGTCTTTCTTCATTTATCTTAGTGTTCTTCTACTTTTAGCATTTACTTTAAGTTCTTTACTTATTGTTCTTGTTGAGTGCTTTCGATCATAGATAACTTAGTATTTAGTTTGCATCTAGTTTGGGTTCTTCGCTGAGTAATCAGTGCTCTAGTCTTGGACGCAAGATTAGAGTAGTATATATTAGTGTAAGTGCGGTGCTTAGACTAGTTATACCTTAGTTTGTGGCTAGCCCCCAGGATAGCTGTGGTAGCAAATAGGTGGTGACAGCCCTGGGAGCCTTGAATTCCACCACGTAGTTGGGTTAGTTCTTAAATCATAAACCTCGTTGTGCACGTCTGAGGTAAATAGTCCAGAGGGTGTGTACGGTTCGAAGAACTAGATAATCTCTTTATTGCTAAGTTAGTTGTGTTCGTAAGTGTGTAGGAAAATATTAATCTGTTCATCGGCCAGACCCCGCCGATTTAGTTTAGTAGTAGTTAGTCTTTCTTTCTTTTTAGTAGTAGTAGATATCAACCCCCATTCATACTTTTCGATCAACCCTGCTAGAATCACTAGTTGTTCATAGCGGTCCTAGTGTTAGTTCTGTCATAGTAGCTTCCCTGTGGAAATAAATACGATACTCGGTTACTCCCGGGTGAAGTGCTACAATAGACTTATTCTGTGCGCTTGCGGAACCTACCAATAGTCATACGAATAGTTAGTTATACTTCTTACATTAAGAAGTATCAACAAACCTTTCTGGCGCCGTTGCCGGGGATAGATTCCATAGTCTACTCCTAGTGACGACGTTAGCAAGAGTCAACAAGCATTTCTGGCGCCGTTGCCGGGGAAGCAATTGGCTAGAATTAATTCTTTGTGATTTCTACTGAATTAACCCCCGTAGATCTAGCGGGTATATATATTCGTTGTTTGTGATCGTTTAAGTAGTCATGGCCGGATTCAATCTTCCGAGCGACTATCAAGAAGATCCTGAGGCCATTCTTAGGAGAGCGAGAGCTAATCTCACTCCTCCGAGGAAGAACCTGGAGCTTCGTGAGAGGAGTTCGTCGAGACAAGAATCCCAGTCAAAAGTGACTGACGAACCAAGCTGCTCCACCGATCGATCAACACCAACGCCGACATCGTCATCAACATTGACGTCGACCAAAACACTCTGTGAGTATTCCATGCCTAATCTTGCTCACATTCCAGTGTTACCTTCTACTAGTAATGTAGATTTTGAGCTTAAACATCACTTAATACGTATGGCTCAAGCTATTGCATTTAATGGCAAACCTTCCGAGGACGCCAATGCTCACCTCCAGAATTTTCTGGAGATATGTAGTACAATTTCTGTGCAGGGAGTTTCGCAGGATGCCATCAGACTTCGTCTTTTCCATTTTCACTAGTGGAAAAAGCGAAGCAGTGGTTCCTCTTCAACTCTGGCCACCTACTGACATGGGTGAGATGCGCGGATCAATTCCTCAACAAGTTCTGCCCGATAAGTCGGACTATTCTTTTCCGTAGCAAGATTTCCAACTTTGGACAGGGAGACGAAGAAACAATCACTGAACCTTGGGAGAGACTACAAGAGTATGTTGAATACTGTCCCCACCATGGTATGCAAGACTGGTACTAGATCCAGAGCTTCTACCATGGACTCCAGCAAGAATCTCAACAACACATTGATGCTGCCGCCGGAGGTGCATACCTCTCTCTCACTGTAGAGAAGGCAACCAAACTGATCAAGACAATGGTGGCAAATCAAGGATGGACAGAAAAACGTGCTAGAGGTAAGTCTGAAATTAAGCAAGTTGATTCTGTTACCCTGCAAACTTTGGTAAAATTGCTAGAGCAAAGAATAAATGAGAAGAGAGATCGTGCTGCAAAAGAGTACTACGCCAAGCAAAGAGCCGCTTCGTCAAGTGAAGGCCAAGAAGAAACTAAGAAAGAGGATGCAAAATCCCTTCTTAATAATGGTGGCTACGGAGAACCTCCAATTCCATTGATCCAACAATGGAATAATAAAGGTATGCCTCAAACCTCCGTATTTAATTCTCCTATTGGAAGATTAGTTTCTAATCAAGGTAGAATTAATGATAGCATAAATAATAAATTAATTGAACATGATAAAATGTTAGAAGGAATTTATGATAAACTGAAAGATTTTTCTGAAGTATTAAGGAACAAATTAATTTTAATAAGAGATTAGAGCAAAAAGTAGATAACATTAAATCTCAAATTAAATACTATGAGGAGGTAAAAGTTGTAACCACGAGAGGTGGTAAATCCACTCAAGATCCACTTGATCCTAAATTAGTTCCTAGTAGTAATGCTGCTACAAAGAGAAATATCGTTAATATTGAAGAAGACGAAGAAGAGGATGAAGGACCGAGAAAGCACAAACAAGGCGACCAGAGGGGGGTGAATGGGAGCTCAAAATTCTTCTCAGAAACTTTGGCCAAATGTCCCAAAATCGACCCCGAGAAACGGCGACCAAAACCGTGATGCTCACGACCCTTGGAAGAGGGTGGATGATCCCTAAGATCACAGCGGAGCACCACCAAGAAGAAGCAAACCAAACTCCAAAAGTTCCAGCTCGAACACAACCCAAAAACCAAGTACCGGACGTAGATGGACGGCTACGTCGAGAAACTCCTAAATACCTATGCTAACAAGTAGCAAAGATACCTAGAGAGGTTCCTTGGTCAACTCTAAGGCCAAACGAGAGGTCCGGAAACCAAGCGAGCAAGCCGGGAGAGCAAACGCACAAAACCGGAAGCTTCAGGCAAGTCCCGGACTGTCCGGCACTACGGTCGCGGACTGTCTGCCTAGTGGCGGACTGTCCGGGCTCAGGTCGCGGACTGTCCGCAGGCCAAACGAGCAAAAACCACAGTGCTGCTGCAAGTCCACTGGACATTCCCGGACTGTCCGCGAGATCCAACGGCGGACTGTCCGCCGGTGAAAAACCCAAAAACACAAACTTGCTGAAGTCTGCTGGACAAGTCCCGGACTATCCACGGACCACAACGGCGGACTGTCCGCCGGTCACGTGAACAGTCCCCGGCCGAAGAACACAGCCACTGGTTAGGCTGATCCCCGACGCCCGGACTGTCCGCCGGTCAAACCGCAGACTGTCCGCGGGTGTCCAGAGAAGGCGATTTTGATCGCCCTTCTCTCAAATCTCTCCGAATCCAATCCAAATCAAAATCCCAAGTTCCCAAACTTGGAGAAGATGATTACGGGGTAGTTAGGAGACTATCCCCAAGAAATCATCTGCTCAAATCGATCCAATCAACGGGAAATCAAAAGGGAAGGTGGATGAACGGAAAAAGCGCCACGTGAACGAAATCAACCTGATCTACTTGTTCATAAGGAGTTAGATAAATTCCTTCGGTGGAAATGATCTCCTTTCAAATACGAACAAGTTGATTCAAACGGATTTCGCAGAGACGCACCGGAGAGGGAGATCGAGTGACGGGAAAATCACGGAGAAACGAAGAACGCGAAGAACACAACGAACTCGAATCAAAACGCGAATCGACACATCGATCTTGCAGCGCAACAGTGAGGATACGGCCTCACTTCCTCGGATCAACAGTACACAGAGGTGAGTCTCTCTGCGGATCTCAGCTAGCTACAGCAGGGGATGGGAGAGCAGGAAACCCTAAGTGCGAAAGAGCAAATGAGATGGCTAAAACTGAGATAGGGGGAGGAGGGTGTCTCCCCGACTACTTATCCTAATTCTAGTGTAAGTACAATTCCTACTCTACCCCTCTCTAATCTAATTACAGAGCGAACCAGCTAAACCCTAAGGTTATTCTGGACCAACTCGGTGGTAGGTGTATCTGACGGTCACGCCCGCTCGACTCGAAGCGTTGCCTTGACGCAACCTCCAGATCGCCGCCACGTGCCGCCCTCGCTCTGCACCCCCGGTTTTGTGGCCCAAACCGGGAAACCAGCCTTTTCCAGCTATCCCCCGGTTTTGAGGCCCAAACCAGGAAACCAGCCTCCAAGTCCAACGCCTGAGTTTTTTGGCCCAAACTCAGAAACCCGCAGCGCCCAGGTTTTGAGGCCCAAACCTGGAAACCGTCCTCAGCCCGAGTTTTGTGGCCAAACTCGGAAACCCTCAGCACCCAGGTTTTGAGGCCCAAACCTGGAAACCGTCCACCCGATGGTTTTTTCCCTGGCTCTACCACCAAACCGAAGCTGTAGAGGAGATGCACCGTCCGTGCACCCCGTCCACCGACACGTGTCCCCAGGTCCTCGACCCGAGCAACACCGTGCCCCGCAAGTCTTCACTTGTCGCTGTCCCAGGCTGCCAGTCACCACAGCTGATCCTCAGGCACTCTGGTTCCTCAGTCCAAGCCTCACGTCCGCCCTTCACCGCCCGGTTCATCGGCATGGCACGTCCGCCGCACGGCACGCCCATCCTTCACCGCACCCGGTCCGTCGGCATGACCCATCTCAACTTGACCTTCACCTTGCCCTCGATCACTGTCTCCGTGCTCGACACCTGCCAACAACACAAGCCAAAGACCCTGCGATCAAACCCGTTGACAATCACTCATCACTCAGAGACTCGGCATACACCCATGTATCCGCAATCCCCCTTGATGAGTGCATTGTCAACTACTCACACAAATCATAATAGAGAAGAAGAAGAAAGAAGGAAGAAGAAGAGAGAACTCGACCAAATGACCCAAAAGCCTAGCAAAGCCAAAGAAGGTCAAGTGGAAAGAGCAAAAGAACTTGGTCCCCAAAGACATGGGCAACGGCTCGACACAACCAAGCAAAGCAAAGCTAGCCCTCAAGAGGAGGTAGAACAGGCTCAACACCGCTAGCAGATACCAATCGGAACTCCAGAGAAAAGAGCTCAAAACCAGTTGAAGCCGAATGAAAATCGAAGCAAAATGCTAGTCCCTCAAGATAGAGGCACAAAGGCTCAACACAACTAGCACAGAAAGCTCAAAACCAATGCTCCGAACCAATTGGAATGACTCCAAACTAAAAGAGAACCAATCGATCGAAAAACCCTGAAAATGTTTGCTAGTCCCTCAAGACAGAGGCAAAGGCTCAACACAGCTAGCAAACTCCCCCTCGACAAGTGCAAGCAACTAGGAAAAATCCATCTAGTTGAACATCCAGGAGTATATGATTTGCAAAAGCTCTCCCCCTTAGTTGAAAAATGCACTTATCAAGAAAGGCATCAAGGCAAGAAACTCCCCCTTCCAACATGCATATGAAAGTCAGAAATGCATGTCAGTAGCTTCAGGCATATTCACAAGAGTGCAAAGATGCTAAATAGTAGAACTCCAATGACTTAACTAGGCACTCAAATAGCAAAGGCTCAAACTGATCACACATACGAAATATGAACATATGAGTTGTGAGCAGTTTTTAGCCAAAAAGGGAGTCACCATCAAAAAGCACTACACATGTATAGACAGGAATCCAAACGAGTGCTAAACATGTATAACAAGGTGAACTACCCCTAGCAAAGTTCAATCATCATGCATAGGAATGAACCATATACTTGTGATTTCATATTAATATCGGAGTTGCAGCGGTGAAAATTTCACAAGTTCAATATTAGCATGTGATTGCGAAAGGTTGAAAAACTTGTCATTGCCTAACTTTTCAACCGAGCGAAGCTATGCCGAAGCCAATCAAAAGCTTAAAGCTTGCGGTTTTGGTCATACACTACACGGCTCAAGTTTAACTCAAAGTGCAATGAGAAACTGTCTCGATACCGTGATGTGTTGACAAGCAGTCCCATCTCGATCTTTTCAATTCACTAAAACTTGGTTAAAATTTTAAACATGATATGAACATACCAAGCAAGTAAATGACTCAGAACTAGAGACATAGCAACCTAGCATATATGAAAAGCATGAATGGACTCAACACATCCTACACATGCTAGTTGCATATCTCAATGGTGAACATTTTCAGATTTTAAGTTATTAAGCAAATTCACCATTTCAAAAAATAGCTCAGCTCACAACATGTAATAGTGATCAGAAAGAGCATAAGCTACAAGCATCAACATAAGCACCGGAGCATACTACATAGAGCATAGTTACATTCTAGTGATTATAGACATGAAGCTCAGAATGTAAATGCGTATGCTAAAATGCAAGAGAAAAGAAGGATAAACGAAAGAAGGTCAGTCTACTATACAAGATCCAAAAACGTTTCCCCCATCTAAAAGGGGAAACACACACCAAGCTCACCCCTCAACCGATTAAAGGTTGATTCGTCTAAAGGCTTGGTGAAAATATCAGCCAGTTGATGATGAGTATCGACATGGCGAAGGTCGATATCACCCTTCTCCTGGTGGTCTCGCAAGAAATGAAAGCGCACATCAATGTGTTTGGTCTTCGAGTGAAGCACGGGGTTCTTAGCAACGCTAATGGCACTCGTGCTGTCACAAAGCAAAGGAACACGAGTAAAGCTCAGACCAAAATCACGCAAAGTGGCCATCATCCAAAGCAACTGGGAACAGCAGCTAGCCGCAGCAACATATTCAGCCTCTGTAGTGGACTGAGCGACACTAGACTGCTTGCGAGAAGACCACGAAATAAGAGAAGAACCAATAAACTGGCAAGTCCCAGAAGTGGACTTGCGCTCAATACGGCAACCAGCAAAATCGGCATCCGAATAACCGCAAAGGGAGAGGGTGGAGGAAGCAGAATACCAAATCCCGAGCTCAGGTGTGAAACGAAGGTACCTGAAAATCTGCTTCACCGCCTGACGATGAGAGGTGCGCGGCGACGCCTGAAAGCGCGCACACAGACACACCGCGAACTGAATGTCCGGGCGTGTCGCCGTCAGGTAGAGAAGCGACCCGATCATGCTTCGGTACTCCTTCTGGTCTACTGCTTCTCCATCCACATCCGCATCCAGGGCAGTCGTCGTCAACATGGGTGTTGGAAGAGGCTTGGCCTCACCCATATCGAACCACTTCAGCAAGTCCTTGGTGTACTTGCCCTGGTTTACAAACGTCCCCTCTCGGGATTGCTTGATTTGCAACCCGAGAAAGAAGGTCGGCTCGCCCATCATGCTCATCTCGAACTCCCTACTCATAATATCTGCAAACTTGGCAACCAGAGCGTGAGAAGAACCACCGAAAATGATATCATCCACGTAAATCTGGACCAAGAGAGTGTCTTTGCCTTGCTTGAGGAGAAAGAGCGTTTTATCTACACATCCCATTTTAAAACCCTTAGCAAGCAAAAAAGTTTTCAATCTATCATACCAGGCTCTAGGGGCTTGTTTCAAACCATATAAAGCTTTATGAAGTTTAAAAACATGGTTTGGAAACTTGGGATTTTCAAAACCGGGGGGTTGCTCAACATACACTTCTTCTTTTATGTAGCCGTTTAAGAAGGCACTCTTGACATCTATTTGAAAGAGTTTAAAACCTTTGGATGCACCAAAAGCCAAGAGTATCCTAATAGCCTCCAAACGAGCTACAGGAGCAAAAGTCCCCTCAAAGTCTATCCCCTCCTTCTGACTATAACCCTTGGCCACAAGACGCGCTTTGTTCCTCACAATGTGGTCGTCCTCTCCTTGTTTATTTTTGAAAACCCATTTTGTCCCAATAGGATTACAGTTAGGAGGAGGAGGAACTAGAACCCAAACCCGATTTCTCTCAAAGTTTTCTAACTCCTCATGCATGGCATTGACCCAATCCGGATCCGTCAAAGCGTGTCCAACATCTCGGGGCTCAAAATTAGCAACAAAAGCAGAATGAGCGAAGTGAGAGATGTGCTGTGACCTGGACCGAGTAACCCGTTCGTCGATGCTGCCGATCATCTGCTGAGGCGGGTGCTGGCGCTGAATGTGTCGTGGCGCCTCCGGGTGAAAGTAGCCTCCCCCTCAACAGCAGCTGGTGCCTCCCCGGGTACAAATGGTACCGCTCGGTGGCGGGGTGGCGATCCCACGGCCCCCAGGAGGAAGAGGTGTCAGGGCCGTGAGTCGTCGTAGAAGCCGCTCTTTGCGGCACGGCAGGTGGAGGGGGTGCTGGATCATCCATAGCTTCAGCACCCTCGTCCTCATCATCAAAAAGAGGCTCGCCAACCTCATGGTCACCTGCACGCTCAAAGCGAGAAGCAGGACATACAAGAGTCTCGTCGAAGGTGACATCGGATGTCTCCATGACTCGGTTAGTATCAAGGTTAAGTACACGATATGCGCGAGTGTGAGTGCCATAACGAAAAAATACATCGTCAGAAGAACGAGACTCAAATTTGTCCAAGTTGCCTTTCTTCAATATAAAATAATGGCAACCGAAGACTCTAAAATAACTTACCTTGGGCTGTTTTCCAAAATGCAACTCATAAGAAGTCTTCTTCAAGAAAGCTCTCAGAAAAATGCGATTGGAAATATAGCACGCAATATTCATAGCTTCGGCCCAATAACGCCTAGGAGTCCTATGCTCATCGAGCATCGTCCTGGCCATCTCAACAAGGGTCCGATTCTTCCTCTATACAACACCATTTTGAGGCGGTGTGTAAGGGGAAGAAAACTGGGGCTCCAAACCCAAAGAGTTACAAAACTTCTCAAAATCCGAATTCTTGAATTCGGAACCATTATCACTCCTAATTGCTCGCATCGAGTTCAAAGGGAACTCGTTCTGAAGACGCAAAATCAGATTGCGAACAAAAGAGAAAGTCTCGGTCTTCTCAGCTAAAAAGAAGACCCACGAATATCTCGAAAAGTCATCAACAACAACAAGCACATACCACTTCCCCCCAACCGAGCTCACCCGAGCCGGACCAACAAGGTCCATGTGCAAAAGCTCTCCAGGGCGCTTTGTCATGACCTGAGTCACTGGATGGTGGGGAGCGGCAACCATCTTCCCGTGTCTACACGAGTGGCAAACAAGATCCTTCTCCATATGCAACTTGGGCAATCCTCGGATTAGGCCAAGTGAACTAAGCCTTGCAAGCAAGTCGAAGCTCAAATGTCCAAGTCTCCTATGCCACTTCCAAAGATCGGAGGAGGAAGGTCCAGCCACAAGACAACGAGATGTGCCAAAAGACTCCGAGAAATTTGCACGAAAGACTTTTCCAAAGGGCGAAATCAAACACACAAGATTGCCCTGAGGATCCAAAATACGACTGAGATTCGGTTTAAAACGAATCTCATAGTCGTCGTCAAAAAGTTGCGAAACAGAAAGCAATTAAATGCAAGTTAGAAACAAGAGAAACATCGCGCAACACAAAGTGCTCATTAACTCGCACCGACCCCGAGACAATACCTTACCTTTGCTATTGTCGCCGAAGGTTATGTACTCCTTTCCGGCGACAGGGCTAAGGCTGGAGAACCACTTGGCGTTTCCGGTCATGTGCCTCGAGCAACCGGAATCCACCAACCAAATGTCCTCCAACCGCTTACCTACATCAATAAAAAGACATAGGGTGAGCATACGGTCCAACACTGGCGTTAGTGAAGTAGGAAGAATACCAGTGTTGGGTCGGCTGCTCAAAAGAACGGTCAGTGTAAAAACCATTCCTAGACTGTCTACGAGGATAGCGATCACCACGCACAGGAAAACGTGGTCCGCTAGGGAAGAAGCGCTCACCGCGATACTCCAAACGCGGTGGGGGAAAGCGCTCAACAAAGCCTCCGTTACGGGGTCCGTAACCTGCAAAAGCAGGACCCCGTCGGGCACGCTCTCTACGAGGCCTAGGCCTAGCAACTTGAGGCACTGCGCCTCTAGGCCCAGTATCTCTCCTCGGAGCTCTCCGCTGCCTAGGCCTGGGGACTTGAGGCTCTGGACCTCTGGGCCTAGCAGCTCTCCTCTGGACATTCGACACATGCACACCATGGAAAGGGTGGTACATGTCCGGGTTGTCCATCTCCTGAGCACGGCGCGCCTCTCTCTTGCGCCGAAAACAGAACTCGCTCAAGTGTCCATCTCTCCCACAGAAATCACAATGATACCTCACCGCGCGCAAAGGGGGTTGTTGGTACTCATGACTGTGGGTGTGGATCACCTTGCCCTTCTGTGGCAACTCCTCCTGGATGGGTGGCATTGTGTCAAGCTTATTCTTGAGGTGGTTTGGCTGGGGTGCCCAGACTTGGTTCTTGGGTGGAGCACGTGGAGGTTCCTCAAACACCCCATCCTTGGTGGTAGGCTTGGCAGGCTCTTTGGGTGGAAGCTTGGCAAGTTTGGGAATAGTGGTGGAGTTGGGCTTCTCACTAGGATTCAGACCACTCGACTCTCCAATCTTCCCAAAAGCAGAAAGATCAACACCCTGAGCAAGACCTACACCAGAACCTCCAGCAGCTCGCTTAAATTGGGAGATCATCATCCCAAGCTGCGGCTCACTACAAGAGACCCATGACAAGATGGTCCGAAGGTATGTGTTTTCCTCCTCGGTTTGCATCTTGCCATGCTTGACATTCGCAATCTCCTTCTCCAAGCCCTCACACAAAGCACACCTCGTGACACAAGTGCTATCCGAGCTGACCTTCTCTAAGGATTCAATCTTGGCATTCTTCTCTGCCAACTCGGATTGCAAGACAGGACATGTCTTGCAAGCACCCAACAGCTGCGGCCTAGCACGGAGCTCATCCACCTCTCCAACCAACGCAGCATACTTACCTCTCAAAGTGAGAAGATCAGTCATGTGCGTGGTGCACGACTCACACTCAACCTCCTCCGACACGACACCACGGTGGACTTGGCAAACTCAAGCTCCTCACCGTGTCCTCCCACTTCTGCCTAAACTCCTTGCGCTCTCTAGCGGCACGCCTAAGCAACTTGTCCTGACTAAGGAGCGCGGCAGTAAGCTTCTCAACCTCGGCAGAGAGATCGTCGTAGGTGAGGGATACCTGGGAGGTGTCATCGTCGTCGTCGTCCCGAGGGGTGTGCTCCAGCTTGCCGTCGACCTCTTCACCAAGCGCCATGGTGCAGAAGCCGTCGTCGGCGGCGAAGAAGCAGAGGCCGTTCAGCTTGTCCTCGATCCTCTTCTTATTCTCGGACTCGTCATCGCTTGAAGAAGCGGAGTCATCATCCGAGCCGTCGATGTCGCTGAGCGTGGCGAAGAACGCACGCTGCTCAGCCTGGGCCTTCTCCAAGTACTTCTTCTTGATGTACTCCTTGTCGAAGCCGCCCCTCCGCTTGTGCCTCGCGGGGACGTACTTCTCCTTGCGCTTGCCGGAGTCGTACTTGTGCCCATGATCGCCCTTCCCTGAATGCTTGTTCTTCTTGGGGCAGTTGGCGATGAAGTGGTCGGGGTCGCCGCACTCATAGCATCCTGAGCGTCCTCCACCGCGGCGACGGTTCATGCGGTTGTTGTGAAACCGCGTGAACCGGTTGGCGAGCATAGCCAACTCGTCATTCCCCAACGATTCAAGCTGGTCCTCTGTGATAGAAAAGAGAGACGAAAGAGCAAAGCCAGCAGAGGGGTTAGCGGAAGAGCCAGAAACCAAATCCATAGTCGGGCCAGAAGGATTCGCATAAGAAGCCCTCGACATGGCGTCAATCTCAATGGACTTGAGCTTACTGAAGAGCTCGTCGCAAGTGAGGGTCTCATAGTTAGGCGATTCGATGATCGCCTGGACCTTTGAGTCCCACACCGACCGATCAAGAGTGTGCAAGAGCTTCAAAGCTCTCTCATGATCGTTGAAAGGCAACTGCTCCTTGTTAGCCCTCATCCTGTTGACAATCACCTGAAAGCGAGCGAATAAACTTTCTATGCTCTCGCCAGGCTGATGTCGAAAGTTCTCATACTCTCTCTTGAACGACTCGTAGAGTCGGGTTTTGACTTGAGAGGTGCCCTCATGAAAGTGCATGAGAGTGGCCCAAATCTCCCGAGCCGTAGAGAGGTGAGAAACGCGATCAAACTCACCCATGCTCAAACAGGAGAACAAGGCGTTACGTGCCCGGCTATTGGCCTCGTGCTCATCGATCTGGAGCTGAGTGACATGAGCAGCCAAGACAACGTAATCGTCCCTGTTGCAAATCTCCCAAATAGAAGAGCCCATGCTTTGAAGATAGGCCGACATGCGTATCTTCCAATACGCATAGTTCGTCCCATCAAAGAACGGCGATTTGCCCACGCCGCGATCCATGTCGCCTTCTATGGATCTGGAACCGGCTAAGGTGGAAGATCCTTAACCTGCTCCGATACCAATTGAAGGACCGAGAAAGCACAAACAAGGCGACCAGAGGGGGGTGAATGGGAGCTCAAAATTCTTCTCAGAAACTTTGGCCAAATGTTCCAAAAACAACCCCGAGAAACGGCGACCGAAACCGTGATGCTCACGACCCTTGGAAGAGGGTGTATGATCCCTAAGATCACAACGGAGCACCACCAAGAAGAAGCAAACCAAACTCCAAAAGTTCCGGCTCGAACACAACCCAAAAACCAAGTCCCGGACGTAGATGGACGGCTACGTCGAGAAACTCCTAAATACCTATGCTAACAAGTAGCAAAGATACCTAGAGAGGTTCCTTGGTCAACTCTAGGGCCAAACGAGAGGTCCAGAAACCAAGCGAGCAAGCCGGGAGAGCAAACGCACAAAACCGGAAGCTTCAGGCAAGTCCCGGACTGTCCGGCACTACGGTCGCGGACTGTCTGCCTAGTGGCGGACTGTCCGGGCTCCGGTCGCAGACTGTCTGCAGGCCAAACGAGCAAAAACCACAGTGCTACTGCAAGTCCACTGGACATTCCCGGACTGTCCGCGAGATCCAACGGCGGACTGTCCGCCGGTGAAAAACCCAAAAACACAAACTTGCTGAAGTCTGCTGGACAAGTCCCGGACTGTCCGCGGACCACAACGGCGGACTGTCCGCTGGTCACATGAACAGTCCCCGGGCGAAGAACACAGCCACTGGTCAGGCTGATCCCCAACGCCCGGACTGTCCGCCGATCAAACCGCGGACTGTCCGTGGGTGTCCAGAGAAGGCGATTTTGATCGCCCTTCTCTCCAATCTCTCCGAATTCAATCCAAATCAAAATCCCAAGTTCCCAAACTTGGAGAAGATGATCACGGGGTAGTTAGGAGACTATCCCCAAGAAATCATCCGCTCAAATCGATCCAATCAACGAGAAATCAAAATGGAAGGTGGATGAACGGAAAAAGCGCCACGAGAACGAAATCAACCCGATCTACTTGTTCGTAAGGAGTTAGATAAATTCCTTCGGTGGAAATGATCTCCTTTCAATTACGAACAAGTTGATTAAAACAGATTTCGCGGAGACGCACCGGAGAGGGAGATCGAGTGACGGGAAAATCATGGAGAAACGAAGAACGCGAAGAACACAACGAACTCGAATCAAAACGCGAATCGACACATCGATCTTGCAGCGCAACAGTGAGGATACGGCCTCACTTCCTCGGATCAACAGTACACAGAGGTGAGTCTCTCTGCGGATCTCAGCTAGCTACAGCAGGGGATGGGAGAGCAGGTAACCCTAAGTGCGAAAGAGCAAATGAGATGGCTAAAACTGAGATAGGGGGAGGAGGGTGTCTCCCCGACTACTTATCCTAATTCTAGTCTAATTACAATTCCTACTCTACCCCTCTCTAATCTAATTACACAGCGAACCAGCTAAACCCTAAGGTTATTCTGGACCAACTCGATGGTAGGTGTATCCGACGGTCACGCCCGCTCGACTCGATTCGTTGCCTCGACGCAACCTCCAGATCGCCGCCACGTGCCGCCCTCGCTCTGCACCCCCGGTTTTGTGGCCAAAACCGGGAAACCAGCCTTTTCCAGCTATCCCCCGGTTTTGAGGCCCAAACCGGGAAACCAGCCTCCAAGTCCAACGCCTGAGTTTTTTGGCCCAAACTCAGAAACCCGTAGCGCCCAGGTTTTGAGGCCCAAACCTAGAAACCATCCTTAGCCCGAGTTTTGTGGCCAAACTCGGAAACCCTCAGCACCCAGGTTTTGAGGCCCAAACCTGGAAACCGTCCACCCGATTGTTTTTCCCTGGCTCTACCACCAAATCGAAGCTGTAGAGGGGATGCACCGTCCGTGCACCCCGTCCACCGACACGTGTCCCCAGGTCCTCGACCCGAGCAACACCGTGCCCCGCAAGTCTTCACTTGTCGCTGTCCCAGGCTGCCAGCCACCACAGCTGATCCTCAGGCACTCTGGTCCCTCAGTCCAAGCCTCACGTCCACCCTTCACCGCCCGGTTCATCGGCATGGCACGTCCGCCGCACGGCACGCCCATCCTTCACTGCACCCGGTCCGTCGGCACGACCCGTCTCAACTTGACCTTCACCTTGCCCTCGATCACTGTCTCCGTGCTCGACACCTGCACAACACAAGCCAAAGACCCTGCGATCAAACCCGTTGACAATCACTCATCACTCAGAGACTCGGCATACACCCATGTATCCGCAGAGGAGACCCCAGCTGAACCTTCATCCAAGGTACGAACTGCTCCTCATGAATTCTATGATACGCATGTATTACCTTTTCCAGATCGAAACAGAAAACCCGACGGAGACGACCAATTCAAGAAATTCGTCAAGGTAATTCAAAAATTATATATACATGTGCCATTTATTGACGCTATGCAGGTTCCAACTTATGCAAAATATTTGAGAGACATGCTCAATAAGAAGAAACCAATTCCAAGCAGGGATGTGGTTAAATTGACGAAGATTGCAGTGCGGTCATTTAAACCAACTCCTAGAAAAGAAGAAGGACCCATGAAACCCAACGATCGCTTGTTCAATTGGAGAGCAGCACTTCGAGCATGCACTCTGTGATCTGGGAGCAAGCGTCAGCGTCATGCCCAAGGTAATATATGATAAATTAAATCATCATACCTTGTCCCCTACTTCTATGTGTTTGCAGCTAGCCGATCAATTGCTCCGATATCCCGCGGGAATAGCAGAGAATATTCCAGTGAAAATCCGGAATCTCTTTGTCCCGGTGGATTTCGTGGTTCTGGATATTAATCCCGACCACCGGATGCCATTGATCTTGGGATGACCATTTTTGAGCACTGCAAAAGCCACCATTGATGTAGGAGCTGGAGAAATTCAGCTCCACATCAGTGGAAAGGAGGAGAAATTCGAGTTCACACCGCGACCGGAAAAACACCCGTCAGCAAAGTTCGTCGGTGCCGACATTCCACCACAACCACCGTGAAGGCGACACTAATCGGGAATCCAAAGCGGCTAACCTAGGTAAGTTAGGCTAAGGTAAGTCTTTATCCCCCATTTAAATTTTCGTTTTTACTTAAGGAAATTAATTTTCTTGCAAAATAGATGTTTACTAGAGTGATTAGGTAGCTCCTAGGGGGCTTAGGGCAGCCATAGGGGTGACGCCCGCCACCCCATGCTGGCGCCCGCCACCCTAGGGTGCACTAGGAGCACTAGCCAATCTCTAGACTATTACACCTACCTCCTAGACCCAGATAACACCAAGGGAGACCCATGGCTTTGCTCATTTCAATGCAATCACCCACTCCCATGTCTCCCCATATCTCCCCCTCTTCACTCCACCTTTTGGACACATCTCCACCCAAAAATTCTGGTGCACATGTGATGGAGAGTGACAAGGAGAGCACTAGGTGAAAGCAGGGGTGAGTTGGAGTGAAATTCAGCCAAGGAGGGTGGCGCCCGCCACTTTTTCTTGGCGCCCGCCACCTCTATTTCCACATTTCGGTACAAAACTGCTCCCGAGTAAGTTTCCCACCATCCTTGGTATAAAGTATCACCAGGATGAAGAAGTGGTCTGTGAAATTTTCAGCCCGCTTGCCCCGTTTAGGAGGTTACACTCTTTCCACTTTGCACCGACCCTACCACTTTATTCCCCACTTGGAATTTTAGTGGACATTACGAGGGAAACCTCATGTGTCGGTTGCAGGCAGAAATGGGCAATGTGGGGTGGCGCCCGCCAGGTGGGAGGAGCTCTCAGCCTTCCCCCTTCCATCCTCAGCCTATAAATACTACCCACACCCCATGCAAGTTCTCACACCTCACTCAAAACACAAAAACACCAGCCACCTTGAGCACTAGCAAGGAAGTCATGGGCCCTCTCAAGAACTTCTTCACCGGCAAGAAGAAGAAGAGTAAGGGTGAGGGAAGTTCGTCGAGGGCAAACACTCACATTCGCTTTGCTGGGAGTGATGAGGAGAGCGCCGGGCGGGGGGGGACTCTATCCACCCCGAAATGTCAGTGGATCGGGACTCTCGCCCACACACCAGGCTGGACCGACCATCCGCATCCTGAACTCCGTCAATGATATCATCTGGCAGAGTGATCGGGAACAGCAGGCCCGGAACATCCTCTCTGAGAGGGAGTTCGTTCACACCCGCCACATCGACGACGACTTGCTAAGTCGCACTGGTATGGACAATGAGTTTATCTACATTTTTCGAACCTTGGGATGGGAAGATGCATGGAAGGTTAATGAGGAGGGAATCCTTCCCCTCACAATGGAATTTCTGGCCACAATGCAAATATCTGCTAATCACATAACATTTTGGCTTTTTAATGAAGAACATTCTTTAACGTGGAGGTAGTTCAGCAAGAATCTAAACTTTGATGATTCATGCTTGCTGAACTTGGAATCTGCCTGTACGGGATTGGATAGGAATGAATTTTGGAAAAGTATTGCTGGGAACAGAGACCCAGGCTTGGCCCATACAAGTAATATCCAGAACCCCAAGCTCAGGTTCTTTCACAAATATATTAGTATCACACTCTTTCCAAGACCTGACTTAAGACCAATCAAAAAGCCCGAAATGCTGCTACTTTATGCTCTAGTAAACCACATAAAAGTATCACCCGCCAAGGCCATGGCAGACTACTGGTCTAAATTTAATCAACGCATTGGAAATATTGAAATAACATCATGGATAACTAGACTGGCTTTTAACATGGGTCTGCTGAACACCGCTATATACTTCTACATTCCTAGTGACCGAGACCTTTTGACCATGGAGCACTTCTCGCAAGGGCACCTCTTGTGTGAGAACCAGGAGACCGGTGAGATTCACATGATCTACCAAGATTATGTGAATAAAATCGCTCTTCCTGACTTGTCACTTTGGTTGGTGAATGCACCAACGTTACTTTTGGCCCTGGAAACCGAGGCAGAACAAAACCGCAGGTTGGCTCGAGAGAACACCATGCAGGTTCCCAGGAGGAGGACATGGGCGCAGACCCGTGCAGCAGAAGAGGCCGCAAGAGCTGCAGCAGCGGCACATGAGTTTGACGCTTTTCATGCAGGGCAGTATGAAGGAGCAGCACACTATGGTTATTTGACACCTCTTGGCTCACACCAAGCAGGAGGGTCCAATTGGCAGCAACCGCAACATCCGCGGTGGGAATACGGCCAGGAGGCGTCCTTTCACTCATCCCAGTTGGGGAGTTCATCCCACTCCTTGGGAGGATCCACCCGGTACACTGGCCGTGGTGATGAGTTCTTCCAAAAGGGAATCTCGCCACATGCCGCTCGCCATTCATCCTTTCATCAGGACGAGTGGATGCGTGATATGGGATATCTTCAGCACCAAATTAATGGACTCACCATGGATACTGCCGAAATCCGACAGGACTTGAACGACTTGAACCAAAATTTCCAGGAATTCCGCCAGGAAACTGGTGGACAACTGGGTAATATTTCTTCTCTCCTGCAGCAGAACCAGCAGAACTGGGAAGACATGTAACGTCGTCAGGGATAGATGTAAACCAACCACGCCAAAAGCCAGTTTGGGGGAGGACCCCCGTCAACGAGGTAAGTATCACTGCCGTCTTTATTTCTGTCAGTTTTATTTTTTCAGTAATTTAAATTTGAGTTTTATCTTAGTAATTTGTTGTAGTAAAAAATATAATTAATAATAATATTAAATAAATAACAATAAATGAAACGCTCTCATCGTAAATCTTTCTAATAAAAATAATGTATGCCATGCATTATTGTTATCATGGGAGAACGTATGCTAGAACTAAACTTGAGACATGAGCATTAGACTAAGTAAAGGGGAAGTAAGTTTCTACTTTGACTTGAGCAAGTCAAGTTGTGGAGAGTAGTTATTTTGAAAAATAATTTAAAAACTTGCTCTAAGTACTTCTGTGGCAAAGAAAGTCCTACCAAAGCCAAATAATTTTTACTCTTAGAGTAGGAGCTTCCACTTGCTGCGTGATAGTGTTGAGCTAGTTAGACTTTTGTTGATAGTCATGGTAGAGAACTTGTCAAATTTTTAGACCAAGGAATTCACTTACACCCACCTATATAGTGCTATTTTTACACTGAGAATACGCACACAACATGCCTTTATTTCCTTTCATTGTTAGGATACTTCATGGCAAATATCATGCTCCATAATGAAATCTCAGGGACATGGCTATAATCATTCATTTAAAAAAAAGAGCAAGTGCTCTAGAAAGAAGAGAATATCCAAAAGAGCAAATGCTCTCATTCATAGCCATGATCCCACAAATGAGATAGAAAGGAGAAGTGCCATGAAAATATTAGTCACAATAAATACCACACACTTGCACATTCCTGGTCTGAGCCTATGACTTGTTGCTCCTTTGCTCCATTGTCTAACTTAGCAAAATTATGCTAGCATTGCATGCTCATTTTATCCTACCCATTAAACCCCACAAAAAGTCTTAGAGAGAGGATAATTCTTCCATTTCCACAATAAAAATATGAGTGATCGAGTGAGCCACAGAAGTTACTAAGCATGCTTTCTTTTGAAACAAAACTTGCAAAAACTCCACATGTCTTGTTAGCAAAATAGGCAAGGGAAAGCAAAACCTTCTTTCTTGCTGGTCTTTGTTCTAATCTTGAGTGCAGGGAAGGCTACCAATTCCATGGTGATGAAAATAATATGGGCATACACAACAAAACACAGAGTTTCCAAGATTATTCAAGTCCATGCTTGCTCGAGGAAGAGCAAGGGGTAAGCTTGGGGAGCTTTTGTGACGCTCACTAAGTGTCATATTCTTAGCATCAACAAGGTCATATAACACAACACAAGGGCCTAAAATCAACCAAAACCTTTTATAAACTAACGATTTTCACTTGTCCTTGAGTTTTATTTGAATGTAGGAAATTGCAGGGTTTTGAGCAAAAATGACCAAGAGGCCCACCAGGAGGTGAGCACACTCACCTGGGCTCACTTTGGGCCAAGTGGGGTGGCGCCCGCCACCCATCACTGGCGGCCGCCAGGGGAGTGAGGCCCAAACTCCTCCCCTGCCACATCACTGGTCCAGGGGAGGCATGCCACACTCATTTGCAGCCATTGATCACTTAGGTCAGTGCATCCAAGGGCCAAGAAGGGATGTCACATGGATCATGACCCAATTACCCATGTGACAGTTATTTGGACATGCAACCGACCTTGTAACCGCCTCTCTGGAGCTCCTGGATGCCATTGAAGCAAAGGCGGTGGATCCAACGGCTAGCGAGGTGGCGGCCGCCACCTAGGGCTGGCGCCCGCCACCACACTCACTCCTCTGGCCTAACCCTAGGTCCATAAATACCCCCCTAGGTCCCTTAGGCTATAAATAGGACCCCCCCGAGCTCATTTGTACTCAGACCTCACCTCATTAGTCCCACTCTCTTGTAAGCGAAGCTCTGGTGAAGGAACACTCTAGTTGAGAGACTTAGAGTGAGAGCGAGAGTGAAGAAGAGAAGAGCTGGAGTTATAATAGAGGATCTTCCAAGTCTCTGGTATAATTCCAAGTCTTTCTTCATTTATCTTAGTGTTCTTCTACTTTCAGCATTTACTTTAAGTTCTTTACTTATTGTTCTTGTTGAGTGCTTTCGATCATAGATAACTTAGTATTTAGTTTGCATCTAGTTTGGGTTCTTCGCTGA
The DNA here is from genome assembly GCA_009763385.1 of Coix lacryma-jobi var. lacryma-jobi. Taxonomy (NCBI): domain Eukaryota; kingdom Viridiplantae; phylum Streptophyta; class Magnoliopsida; order Poales; family Poaceae; genus Coix; species Coix lacryma-jobi. The sequence goes on along the minus strand of CM019830.1, from coordinate 117,825,880 downwards.
GTAATCAGTGCTCTAGTTTTGGACGCAAGATTAGAGTAGTATATATTAGTGTAAGCGCGATGCTTAGACTAGTTATACCTTAGTTTGTGGCTAGCCCCCCGGATAGCTGTGGTAGCAAATAGGTGGTGACAGCCCTGGGAGCCTTGAATTCCACCACGTAGTTGGGTTAGTTCTTAAATCATAAACCTCGTTGTGCACGTCTGAGGTAAATAGTCCAGAGGGTGTGTACGGTTCGAAGAACTAGATAAACTCTTTATTGCTAAGTTAGTTGTGTTCGTAAGTGTGTAGGAAAATATTAATGTGTTCATCGGCCAGACCCCGCCGATTTAGTTTAGTAGTAGTTAGTCTTTCTTTCTTTCTTTTTAGTAGTAGTAGATATCAACCCCCATTCATACTTTTCGATCAACCCTGCTAGAATCACTAGTTGTTCATAGCGGTCCTAGTGTTAGTTCTGCCATAGTAGCTTCCCTGTGGAAATAAATACGATACTCGGTTACTCCCGGGTGAAGTGCTACAATAGACTTATTTTGTGCCCTTGCGGAACCTACCAATAGTCATACGAATAGTTAGTTATACTTCTTACATTAAGAAGTATCAACAAACCTTTCTGGCGCCGTTGCCGGGGATAGATTCCATAGTCTACTCCTAGTGACGACGTTAGCAAGAGTCAACAGCTATTAGGAGTGATAATGGTTCCGAATTCAAGAATTCGGATTTTGAGAAGTTTTGTAACTCTTTGGGTTTAGAGCATCAGTTTTCTTCCCCCTACACGTTGCCACAGAATGGTGTTGTAGAAAGGAAGAATCGGACCCTTGTTGAGATGGCCAGGACGATGCTCGATGAGCATAGAACTCCTAGGCGATATTGGGCCGAGGCTATGAGCACTGCATGCTACATTTCCAATCGCATTTTTCTCCGAGCTTTCTTGAAAAAGACTTCTTATGAGTTGCGTTTTGGAAAACTTCCCAAGGTGAGTTATTTTAGAGTTTTTGGTTGCCACTGTTTCATACTTAAGAAAGGCAACCTAGACAAATTTGAGTTTCGTTATTCTGATGGTGTATTTTTGGGTTATGGCACTCATACTCGCGCATATCGTGTAGTTAACCTTGATACTAACCGAGTCATGGAGACATCAGATGTCACCTTCGACGAGACCATGGTTTGTCCTTCTTCTCGTTTTGAGCGTGCATATGATCATGAGGTTAGGGAGCCTCTTTTTGATGATGAGGAAGAGGGTGCTGAAGGGATGGATGACCCAGCACCTCCTCCACCTGCTGTGCCGCAAAGGGCGGCTTCCACTATGACTCACGGCCCCGATCCCTCTTCTTCGACGACATGGGGGCCGTGGGATCCGCCACCTCGAGCGGTACCTTTTGTACCCGAGGAGGCACTAGCTGCTATTGAGGGGGAGGCTACATCAGTTCGGGAGGCGCCACGACACATCCAGCGCCAACACCCGCCTCAACAGATGATCGGCAGCATCGGCGAATGCGTCACTCGGTCAAGGTCACAACAAATCTCTCACTTTGTTCATTCTGCATTTGTTGCTGATTTTGAACCCCGAGATGTTGGACACGCTTTATCTGATCCAGATTGGGTAAATGCCATGCATGAGGAGTTAGAAAACTTTGAAAGAAATCGGGTTTGGGTTCTTGTTCCTCCTCCTCCTGAGTGTCATCCTATTGGGACAAAATGGGTTTTCAAAAACAAACAAGGAGAGGATGGCCATGTTGTGAGAAACAAGGCCAGACTAGTAGCCCAGGGGTATAATCAGAAGGAGGGGATAGACTATGAGGAGACTTTTGCACCTGTAGCTCGTTTGGAGGCAATTAGGATACTCTTGGCCTTTGCTGCATCCAAGGGGTTTAAACTTTTTCAAATGGATGTCAATAGTGCCTTCTTAAATGGCTACATAGAAGAGGAAGTGTATGTGAGACAACCCCCCGGTTTCGAAAATCCCAAGTTTCCAAACCATGTTTTTAAACTTCACAAAGCTTTATATGGTTTGAAACAAGCCCCTAGAGCCTGGTATGATAGGTTGAAAACCTTTTTGCTTGCTAAGGGTTTTAAAATGGGATGTGTGGATAAAACGCTCTTTCTCCTCAAGCAAGGCAATGATACTCTCTTGGTCCAGATTTATGTGGATGATATCATTTTTGGTGGTTCTTCTCACGCTTTGGTTGCCAAGTTTGCAGACACTATGAGCAGGGAGTTTGAGATGAGCATGACGGGCGAGTTGACATTTTTCCTCGGGTTGCAAATCAAGCAATCCCGAGAAGGGACATTCGTGCACCAGGGCAAGTACACCAAGGACATCCTAAAGAAGTGCGACATGGGTGAGGCCGAGCCTCTTCCAACACCCATGCCGACCACGGCTGCCCTAGATGCGGATGTGGATGGAGAAGCTGTGGACCAGAAGGAGTACCGGAGTATGATCGGGTCGCTGCTGTACCTGACGGCGACACGCCTGAACATCCAGTTCGCGGTGTGTCTGTGCGCGCGATTTCAGTCGTCGCCGCGCACTTCTCACCGTCAGGCGGTCAAGCGCATTATGAGGTACTTATGCTTCACTCCAGAATTTGGGATTTGGTATTCTGCTTCTTCCACTTCTGGGACTTGTCAGTTTATTGGTTCTTCTCTTGTATCATGGTCTTCTCGCAAGCAGTCTAGTGTCGCCCAGTTTACCACAGAGGCTGAGTATGTTACTGCGGCTAGCTGTTGTTCCCAGTTGCTTTGGATGATGGCCACTTTGCGTGATTTTGGTCTGAGCTTTTCTCGTGTTCCTTTGCTTTGTGACAGCACGAGTGCTATTAGCGTTGCTAAGAACCCCGTGCTGCACTCTAAGACCAAACACATTGATGTGCGCTTTCATTTTCTGTGAGACCACTATGAGAAGGGTGATATTGACCTTCGCCATGTCGATACTCATCATCAGTTGGCTGATATTTTCACTAAGCCTTTGGACCAATCAACTTTTGCTAGGTTGAGAGGTGAGCTTGGTGTGTGTTTCCCCTTTTAGATGGGGGAAACATTTTGACTCTTGTATCATAAACTGACTTTGAATTTTTCAATTGGTATCTTTTCTGCATTTTATCTTGCATATTTACATTCAGAGCTTCATGAATATAATCTTTAGAATGTGGCTATGCTCTGTATAGTATTTGCTTTGATGCTTTATGATGATGCTTGTAGCTTATGCTCTTTCTGATCACTAATGCATGTTGTGAGCTGAGCTATTTTTGAATGGTGAACCTGCTTAATGAACATAAAACTTGAAACTGTTCACCATTGAGATATGCAACTAGCATGTGTAGGATGTGTAGAATTCACTCATGTTTTTCATATATGGTAGGTTGCTATGTCTCTAGTTCTGAGTCATTTACTTGCTTGGTATGTTCATATTCTGAGATAAAATTGAACCAAGTGAACTGAAAAGATCGAGATGGGTTTGTTTGTCAGCACATCACAGTTTCGAGACTGTTTCTCATTGCACTTTGAGTTAAACTTGAGCTGTGTAGTGTATGACCGAAACTGCTGCTTTAAGCTTCTTGTTGCTTCTGCATAGGCTTCGCACAGTTGAAAAGTTAGGCAATGAGAAGCTTTCAACCTCTCGCAATCACATGCTGAAATTTGAACTTGTGTAATTTAACCACTGCAACTCCAATAAAATTTGGATACATAAGTCTATGTTTCACTCTATAGCATGATGATTGAACTTTGCTAGGGGTAGTTCACCTTGTATACATGTTTAGCACTTGTTTGACTTCCTGTCTATACATGTTTGGTGCTATTTTGATGGTGAATACCTTTTTGGCTAAAAACTGTTCACTTTGCTCACACGTTCATATTTTGTATTTGGTGATCAGTTTGAGCCTACGCCAGCATTTTGTGCATTTTAATGAGTCATCGGATCAGCACTTTGTCGAGCATCTTCATATTCTATCGACTATATTCCTGAAGCTGCTAACTTGCATTATGACTCATATGCATTTTGGAAGGGGGAGTTCTTCTGTCAAGGGGGAGATACTTGCTTGATGGTGCATTTTCAACTAAGGGGGAGAAAATATTGACAAATCATGAGTGCCTTCTGTGTTCAACTAAGGGAGAGAAAATTTTGATAAATCATGTATTTTCCTAGTTGAACTAAAGGGGAGATTTCCTGGTTGTGTGTACCATTCGAGGGGGAGTTTGCTCGCTGCTGCGTTTTTGAGCTGGTAACAGTTGGTTCAGAGCATTTTTGGTAGCTAGTTGTGTTGAGCCTTTGCCTCTTTCTTGAGGGACTAGCACCTTTGCTTTTTTGCTCCTCAGCTGATATCTAGCTTTTTTCAGTTGGTATCGAGCTTCCTCGCTAGCGGTGTTGAGCCCGTTATGCCTCTTCTTGAGGGCTAGCTCTGTTTTGCTTGAATTTTAGTTGATTCTTCAATTGGTATCGAGCTTTCATGCTAGCGGTGTTGAGCCTGTTCTACCTCTTCTTGAGGGCTAGCTTTGCTTTGCTTGGTTGCGTCGAGTCGTTGCCCATGTCTTTGAGAACCAAGTTGTTTTGCTCTTTCCACATGGCCTTCTTCGTCTTTTATATGCTTTTGGGTCATTTGGTCGAGTTCTCTCTCCTTCTTCCTTCCTATCTCTACTTCATTTATGATTTGTGTTGGTAGTTGACAATGCACTCATCAAGGGGGAGTCTCTGAGTGATGAGTGATTGTCAACTGGGATAATGCGCATGTTCTTTGGCTTGTGTTGTGCAGGTGTCGAGCACGGATACAGTGATCAAAGGCAAGGTGAAGGTCAAGTAGAGACGTGTCGTGCCGATGGACCGAGAGTGGTGAAGGGCGGATGTGAGGCTTGGACTGAGGGACCGGTGGCCCGAGGATCAGCTGTGGTAGCTGACAGCCTGGGACAGCGATGAGCGAAGACTTGCGGGCACGGTGTTGCTTGGGTCGAGGACCTGGGGACACGTGTCGGTAGACGGGGTGCACGGGCGGTGCATCCCCTCTACGGCTCGGTTTGGTGGTTGAGCCACAGAAAAACCACCGAGTGGACGGTTTCCAGGTTTGGGCCTCAAAACCTGGGCGCTGATGGTTTTCGAGTTTGGGCCACAAAACTCGGGCTGAGGACGGTTTCTAGGTTTGGGCCTCAAAACCTGGGTGCTGCGGGTTTCTGAGTTTGGGCCACAAAACTCAGGCGATGGACAGCTGGTTTCCCGGTTTGGGCCTCAAAACCGGGGGTTGGTCATGAAGGCTGGTTTCCCGGTTTGGGCTTCAAAACCGGGGGCGAAGTCCGGGAAAAGGACAAGCGGAGCGGTGGCGGCACATGGCGGCAATCGGTGAGGTTGTGTCGAGGCAACGCCACCAGTTGTGCGGGCGTGGCCGTCAGATCACCAGCATCTTCGAGTTGGTCCAGAATAACCCTAGGGTTTAGCTGGTTTGCTCTGTAATTAGTGAGGGGTAGAGTAGGAATTAGAATTAGGATAAGTAGAGGGAGACACTCTCCTCCCATTTCATCTCAGCCATTTGCTCTTTGCCTTCTAGGTTTTCCTGCTCTCCCAATCCCCTGCTGTAGCAACTGAGTTCCGCAGAGAACCATACCTCTGTGTACTGGAGATTTTGAGGAAGTGAGACCGTAATCTCACTATTGTAGCGTGTGGTAGCCACACGGTTGCAGATCGATGACTTGATTCGCGTTTTGTTCGTGTTCTTCGCGTTCTTTGTTTCTCCGCGATTTTCCCGTCACTCGATCTCCCTCTCTATTGCGTCTTTGTGAAATCTGTTTGAATCAACTTGTTCTTTATAGTGAGGAGATCATTTCCACCGAACGAATTCATCTAACTCCTCACGAACAAGTAGATCGGGTCGATTTCTTTTTCGTGGCGCTTTTTCGGTTCATACACCTTCCCCTTTGATTTCCCGTTGATTGAGTCGATTTGAGCGGATGATTTCTTGGGGATAGTCTCCTAACTACCTCGTGATCATCCTCTCCAAGTTTGGAATCAAGGGATTTTGGTTTGGATCGATTTTGGGAGGATTTGGGAGAAGGGCGAATGAAATCGCCCTCTCTGTTCATCCGCGGACAGTCCGCCAGTTCTACCGCGGACAGTCCGCGCGTCGGGGTCGGTCAGACCAGTGGCCTGACTCCGCGCTGTTGGGCAAGTGGTTTTTGAACCATGGACAGTCCGCCGTTGGGACCCGCGGATAGTCCGGGAGTCGTCCAGGGAGGTTCCAGCAGAGTTGCTGTTTGGCGATTTTCGCCGGCGGACAGTCCGGGATCGGCTGGCGGACAGTCCGCAGTAGCCGCGTACAGTCCGGGACCTGCAGTCCGGATAGTGCGGGACTTGGCTGAAGCCTCCGGTTTTGTGCGTTTGTTCTCCAGGCTTCTTCGCTTGGTTTTCGGATTTCTCGGTTGACCCTTTAGTTCACCTAGGAACCTCTCTAAGTATCTTTGCTACTTGTTAGCATCGGTATTTGGGGATTTCCCGACGGAGCCTCCAATCTACATTTGGGACTCGGTTTCTAGGGATCGAACTTGTGCCGGTGCTTTTGGTTCTTGGATTGCTGTCAGTTTGTGGTGCCTCGCTGTGATCCTAGGGATCATCCACCCTCTTCCAAGGGTCGTGGGCATCACAGTTTCGATCGAAGCTTTTGGGGGTTTATTTGTGGGACATAGGCCAAAGTTTCGAGACAAATTTTTGAGCTCCCATTCACCCCCCTCAGGTCGCCTTGCTATTGCATTCTCAGTCCTTCATAGAGACCTCGGGAAACGCTGAAATCGTATAAGAAGCTTACAGCGGGTCGGATGGCGGTGTTCTGGTCGCCGGGGGTGGCTCAGCGTGAGTGTTCGACGACAGAGGCGATCGACCGTGCTGCTGAGGTCAAGGAGGCAGCTCCCCTGGCGTCAGACTCCCACTGAGGTGTGGCTCCTGGACACGGAACAGCGCTGCAGATCCGATAGTGGGCGAATGGAGGCCGGCGGCAGTCACAACAGAGAGGAAGAAAACTCGGTTAGAGCTCGGCAGAGGCGGCCGTGACCGGGTGGAGGGGAGAAAGGGTTGGGGGTCGGTTAGATGGGCTTCTTGTAGGCCGATAGGAGGGAGGGGCGGCGGTGCACTCGTCTGTTAAAGACGAACCCCGGTAGGAGAGAGAGGGTGAGGGCGCGCGCGAGGTGCAGATTGGGGCGGCGCGGCTCTGCAGCGTGAAGAATGGAGGGAGGTTGTGGATTGAGCTGACGTGCGGGCTCCACCGGTCAGGGGGAGAGGGCGGCGCGGTGCGCACGGTCGCTGCGCGAGCGAGCGAGGCGCGGACGCTGGGTCGGCGGGCATGGTGGTTGGTCCGGAAGCGGAGGAGGGGGGAGCGGGTGGAGATGGGCTAGGGAGGAGAGGGACGCTGGGCTGGGGTGCAGGCCGAAAGAGGGGAGGCCCAGGCGGAGAGGGAGGGGTGGGTCGAATCTGAGAGGGTGAGGAGAGGTCCTTTTGCCTTTCTTTTTTTTGTTTTTCTCTTTTCAAAACTTTTCAAAGACATTTGAATTTCAGTTTCAAAACACTTTGAAATTAAATTGGGTTTGGAAGGTTTTTTGAAATAAATTTTCCCTAGGTTTTGAAATAAAGTTTGAGTTTAAATTTGGAAAACCTTTAGAAATTCTTTCATTTGTTTTCTAAATAGAATAAAATAGATTCGCCCTATGCAGGTTTAATAAATTTATTTTCCACTCAATAAAAATATTCAATGGCATGAATGCAACATGACAATATTAAATAAGTTTTATTTTCCTCTCCTAATTAAATAGCCAACCTTATTAATTTCTAATTTATTTAATTAATTTAGGGAAAATTCAAATCAGGGTGTTACAATCTCGCAGCAAGAAAGGATGCAATAGCCATCTAGCTATTGCCACAATGCACCAAGAAATTGCAACCTAAATCAACGGTTGTGATATTGCTGTTCATAAGCAACCAACGCTAAGACGGTTGCCATAGCACCATTCTATTGCCACACACGAAATGATAATGCAACTAAAACTTGCTGTAGTTGTAAGGCGAACCAAATGCAACACAAATTGTAAAAATGGGTGCATTAGCATCACGTTGTTGCAACAAAAACAATAAATATCGCAACACAATTTAAGTGTAGCAATATGCACATCCGTTTCTGAAAGAGTAGAATAAGAAAGATAGTGAATCTTGTTTGAACCATTAACTACTACCAATTCAATGTTTGGGTGCCATTGCACCCCCTATTGCACCCAAATGAGTGGTCTTGCCTAAATGTTTCATGCCTAAAGAGTGAAAACCATGTAGTGGCTGCAGCAGTTGCAGCAGAGGTAGTAGCATCGGCAGAGCCGGATGCTCCACAGGCACATGATGTCATCTAAGGTCATCTAGGTGATTGGTAGCGGACACCAGAGGGCTATTTGGAGGATGTACCAGAAGGCGCGGAGGAAGACGCCGGTGAGGAAGAACATATCACCAATCGAGCAAGGCAATTAAAGACCAAGGACACTTCCCAGCAAGAAACTGAGAAGCTTGCACAAGAGCGAGAACAATTGTTGCACCATCTAGAGCAACAACACAGAGCCGACGAAGCCAAGATGGCCATCAAGAAAGCCGAAAGCCATAGGGAAAGGTTGCTTAAGAGAACACAACAGTTGCAAGGGGTGAAAGCTTGCCTCAGCAAGCGCAGACAGTTTCAGATGAAGATGATGAAGCATTTGACCCCTTGTTGCCTTTATCGAAGGAGTTGCAGCTTCATCCACGGCCACTGAATTACAAGCCCAAGATACCACCCTTCGATGGAAAGACTAATCCAAGGTAATTTATCTCAAGCTATGAAACAACGGTATTCTCGATAGGAGGCGATAGCACAACCTTAGCCAAATCACTTATCTTGGCATTAGAAGACATTGCCCATGATTGGTATATGTCAATCAAACCCTTGTCAGTTTGTTCATGGCAGCAGTTAAAGGTCGACCTTCTGTCAACCTTCCAAGGGTACCATATAGGAATCAAGACCACCAAAGACCTACTGAATTGTACTCAAGGGGACAACAAAACCATGTTTGAGTATTTGGAAAGATTTATTCAGTTGAAGGCACTAGTGCCAAATGTACCGGAAGCAACTGAAATCGCAACAACAATAGAAGGGTTGGCCATTGGTCAGTGCGCATCTAACTTCACAAGGGAACCGCTTGACACAATAAAAGAGCTCTTTGAGGTAATGAGACGATATGCCAGGTCTGATGATGATTTCAAAAGACGAAAGGTAGCACGCAACCAATAGAGGCAGGTGGACAGAGGCACAAGGCCACCGAATGCGGCGAAGCAACAAAACATGAGGCCATTCTGAGCAGTAAACTCTCTACATGACGATTCAGCTCAATCAAAACCAGAATAAAAGCAAGAAGATAGCCAGATTCAACCTCCTCAGTTTCGTCCTTTCGACAGAACACCGCGTGGAGGCCGAGGAGGTCGTGGACCTTTTGGCGGAAGAGAAGGAAGAGTGTTGGCGGTAGATAACTCCTATTTTAAACCATCAACTAACCTCATAAATGACGCGCAATGATCCAAAGAGTGTAGTTGTAGGGTTTGATTCTAACGAGTTCCATGAGTTGTGTAGTTCTCACTTGTTTTGCAGGATATTCAATATTTCATCACAAGAAAGTATCTCAAGTGAAGAATCAGAGCACACCATTGTGACGAGCTCTGCAAGACGATCGAGATGGACATACCACTTGCCTTATTTGGAGCCCCGGAGCGAGAGTTCTTGATGAATACGACCAGGAAGACTCTGGAACCCTCTAGAAGCATTATCCATACAAAGATCAGGGGTGTAACAGATAAGATTCCAACAGCTACAGAATACGAGAAATATACAGGGACCAAACAGGAAGAAGATGATAAGGAATCCATCCACACCACGACTCGTTGCGCAAACCAACAGAACAAGGACTCAAGACGAAGAAGGAAGGTCCCAGAAGACTTCTCGGCAAAGCAACCACATGGAGGCTGCCAGGTGGGGCCGGCTGGCCCAACCCCTAGGCCGGCCGGCCTGGGCCTGCCTCCTCTATGGCCCGTCTTCGTGGAGCGTGACCTAATCGACCTCTTCGACGTATCTCAACCATTGTTCAAGGTCAGTTTGATCCGAGGGCTGCGGTTCATCCCACCCTGCTACATAAGAAACCCCAGACCTCCCAGCATCGAAGATCGAATCATATCTCATATCATAGATCAATCAAATAGTTTAGAGGTAGCCTAGATAACCAGGAGCTCCACCATCCAAGGGCGTAGCTAGAATAGAATTAGAAGAGTCGAGGAAGCTCGGATTCCAAATCTAGTCAAGAGGAGCTAGGTAATTAGCCTTGTCTTCTCTCTTGTATCAACATTGTTCTTTTAATTGTTCGTCTAATTGTCTTCTAGTTCATTATCTTGTGTTATAGTTGTGTTCTAGTTCATCTTATAATCTCTCTAGTTCATCTCTATGTTCTATTCTAGTTCTATTTACCTCTCTAGTTCATCTCTGTGTTCTAATCTATTTCAAATTGTTCATCTAGTTCTTATTCATCTTCTAGTTCTTGTTCTAGTTGATACCTGTCCTGACTTGTTACTATTTCGTGTTCATAATTAATGTTCATCGTCTACTTTGGTTATATGTCTAGCATAGCTAGGGTATCTCTATGTTTATGCTCTTGTTCGTATAGCGCTCATTCTGTCGATTGTGGGGTGAGTGGACAACACTGTGTAAGCATGGTGCTTATACGTTGTTTACCTGCGAATGCACCCTATATTCTGGGCTAGCAAGTGGTAGATCGCGAGGGTGACTTATAGCCTCGTTGAGTCCTTTGTAGTCCACTCCCCGAATATAGGACAAGTAAGACCTGGTCACCCGGAGGACATAGACTCTGGATCTGATCCTCCATGTGTGATGTCTCCTGCATATAAATATAAGTTATTCTAACCATGATTGCTAAGCATAATTGCACTAATTGATGTAGTCTATGACGTATAGTGAGAACCATGTTAGGAAGTTAATCTTTCTCTTTCTAGAATTGGCTACGATCCGACCTTGGGTGGGAATGCTCTGTTGGAACTCTTTTATATGGGTTCACTCTGTTCTATTACATTTATCTTATTTATCATTTATGATTGTTTCCTCTGTTGAGTATAGACCTAGTGGAACTCTTATCATAATCAAACATTTGTGTGTCATAGTTATAGATGTGTGGGATAGAGTCCTCGGGTACTCCGCAAGGAAGGGCGAAGACCTAGTCCAACTAGGACTCTCCGTATGTAATCCTAGTAGTATTGCTACCTTGTAATCCTACTAGGACTCCTAAAGATGTAATCGACTAGGACTCTAGACTCTTGGACTATATAAAGAGAGGTAGAACTCCCTAGATCAGGACATAAGCCAGAGACAGGGGTCATGGTACACAACCAGACACCCATAAGCGCAGGGCGCCATATATTATTCCCCAAACTGGACGTAGGGATGCTATTCAGCAGACCGAACCAGTATAAATCATTGTCTCTGCGTTTACCATCGAGTTCTGCATACGTCGATCCCCACCGAACACATCATCTGAGATCCCTCAAGACGAGTTGCCGGTTAACAAACACTGACAGCTGGCGCGCCAGGTAGGGGCTTTCGGCGCAATTGCGATCAAGATCTCGATGGACATCAAGATCAAATTTTCCGAAGCGGAACAACTTTCACCAGCGCAAGACAAGCTGTGTGGGCCAAAAGCAAGCTGCAAGCGAATCATCCAAGCTGCAAGCAAGCCGAGCCACGGGCAACAAACAAGACTCCACGCGTACTTCCGACTACCTGGACTCGTCTCAGACTACTCGGATCCAACATGTTAGTCGGGAAGGAGATCCAACTAATCAAGAATTACTCGGCAACAACCCGGCTCGATCAAGAATCTGCTGAGGAGCTGTTCCGACTAATCGACTTCATCAACGACCAAGTACTCGTATATCCACAACGCCTGGGTACTGAGTCGTCAAGCCATCATGCTGCCGTAAAGCCGCAAGTGAGCCATGAGCCGTATATGAGCCTTCGAGCCGCCGTTGAGCCGCAAGCAAGTGAGCCCTCGAGCTGTTGTTGAACCGCGAGCAAGCCATCAAGTTGTCATTGAGCCATGAGCGAGCCGTCGAGCCACAAGCGAGCTGAGGAGCAGGCGTTGAACCATCAAGCTGTTATTGAGCTGCAAACAAGTCATCCGAGTAATAAGCGAGTCATCTGAGTACCAAGTCGTCCATTACTCGGATATCTCGATGTTACCGACTACTCCCCTCGACGGTGTTGACTACCCTACTCGGCGGTGCTGACTGCTCAACTCGGCATCAACCAAGCTAAGTCACGCTTTAATATTTTTAATATCTCCAAGTATTAATCATGAGCCGCTAAGGCCACATCATAATTGCATTCCCAACTACTCATACTTGTAGTCGGGACAACACCTCACGGGTGTACAATGTACACCCGGAGCGTGCTCTCTTTTTTCGTGCAGCATGACTGCTATAATCTTCTCTTAGCAAGTTGTTAAATTACTTGAGTAAGTGCAAGCCTTAATCCGTGAAGCCTGTACCTCACGCTCGACAAAGCTCGACACGCAGGATAGGTGCTTAAACGTCACAGGCCCACTACTCGGGTGATTTAAATAACCTAGCAAGAGCAAGATGCAAAAAATTTCATATGCATTTGTTAATGCTGGGACATGCTCCCGACTTGATATCATGAATATCAGTTACTACAAATTTTTGTATGTCTTCTTTGCAGGGAAAAGATATGGACTACAACACCGGTTGAGGTACGCCCCTGAGGGTTGCCTCACTCGGACACCACGCCGCTGGGTTAGGTACGCCCCTGAGGGATGCCTCACTCGGACACCATATTGTTGCGACGAGCCTTCAAACATGGTTATGATGATTTTGGAGTCTCGAGGTGGGGGTGTGTTGGTGGTCCTTAACTCATATTTTATACCACCAACTTCATTATAAAAATATATAAAAATATTCCAAAGACTAGTGAATAGGGCTTTACACTAATGCATTCCACGAGTTTTGGTGATTATTCGCTTACAGGCATACATCGATGGAAATGCATATAAAGGCAAGGAAAATAATGCATAAAACATCATTATGCAACACAAATACCAAGTGGCCCACCGACCCAGGTGGATAACAACCAAAAAGGCACAATCCAACACGCCGAAATGCGCAAAATGAACAAGGACACAAAAAGCCCATATAGAAGTGCAGCAAAATTCAATCGGGAACGAACTCAGGAGCCCAAAAGAGCAAGCCAGGCCTTTGCCTGGGCTGGATGGGCCCAGCCAGGGGGCGGCCGCCCCGTGGGTTGACCGCCCCCCTGGTGCTGCCACGTGGCCACCGCCTTTGCAGAGGCGGTGCAATCAATGCCCCTAAGGCGGTTTCGGGTGAATTTTGCAGCAAACCCCCTCCTAAACCGACCTAAAGCACCTATATACGGAGAGGGGGAGGGGAGGCCAAAGACAACAACACACAAAGGAATAGAAGAGCACCTCTCTCTTGAGTAGATCCCCACTCCTTAGGGCTATGCCCTAGTAGCTTTCTAGAGTTGGAGAGTGAGATGTGGGGGAAGAGAGCGGGGAAGTACCGGGCTTGTCGGTCTCTCCCCGAGCTTGTACCTCGACGAGCCCTTACCTTGTACCCACATCGGGATCCATACATAGTAAGTGTTCGTGGTTTCTACAGTATTATTGTTCTTTTGATTAGATAAGCTTTATCTCTTCTTGTTTGCGGGTTTGTCGTCCGTTCTCGTAGCGGATACTCTAGTAGAGGAACCTCTGAATCATTTGGAGGGGTTCCTGCGCAATGCTAGAGTAGTGATCAATAGCGTAGACGTGGTGTCTAGGCTAGGGTTCACCTTCGTTTGCCTCGTAATCCACGGGTGAGGGATCGGCGGCAGGTGGTGACAACCCTATTTGCCCTTAGTTTTCCCCACGTTCGGTTACGGCGTAGAGCTACACAAATGCCGGAGTTACCTGGCAGACCAGGTATAAGCCGGTGCCCGAAGTGAACAAGTAGAAGTAACGTTTATCTATCTTTAGACAGTAAAGCTTTAGCGATCCGCCTCTATTCCCTTCTCCTTCTCTACCCTTGTGTTGTCCTTGGATGAACTAGATAGAAGAAATACCTCCGTTCCTCGTGGAAATACGATACCCTGAATACCACCGGGTGAAGTGCTACAACGGTAATTCCGTGCGCTTGCGGATTCTTCTGCTTACGCTAAGAAATACCAACAAGCATTTCTAGCGTCGTTGCCGGGGATGGATCGTAAGGTCCATTATTAGTAACGACGTTAGTAAGTGTGAACAGGGTGATACGGGGTCTCCGGTGAGGAGACTACCCACCCGAAGCCTTGAGCTCACCAATATTCTACTTCAACTACTTCGATCAAGCTCCTTCCCCTCCACGGCTTAGTCGGCATTAAGCTCGGGGGCTCGGTCGCTACCTCAGCTTAGTCGACTTCACTCCAACTACGCTCGGGGGCTGGGATTCAAGGATGAAAGATCAAATTTACAAGCATTCAACCACTCGGCGACAAGTAGATGTTTATCCTTGTCTTCGAGAGATTACTCGGTTGCACCCTTGAGGATGTCTACAAAGATCCTACAATCGACTCCGAGTAGTCGATTTTAGGCTCGGGGGCTGCGGGATACATATCCTCAGATGATGCATCTAAATTTTTCAAAAGAAATTGGAGCAATTTCAAACAAGACCCTCCAGCTGTTTATGCTAAACACCAAGAGGCTCGGGGGCTACACCCAATGGGTGCGCTTTTCAGAAAGCGCACACCATTAGAAGACTTCAAGAGCACTTTATGGTTTCTCTCAGAAGGTACTCGAATGACACTTGATCAAGGCCAAGGTCTCAAGATGACTTCACCGATAAACCATGAAGAGCTCAGGGGCTTGTGAGACAGAGTCCCCGGGTACTCCGCAAGGAAGGGCGAAGACCTAGTCCAACTAGGACTCCCCGGATGTAATCCTAGTAGTATTGCTACCTTGTAATCCTACAAGGACTCCTAAAGATGTAACCGACTAGGACTCTAGCCTCCTGGACTATATAAAGAGATGCAGAGCTCCCTAGATCTGGACATAAGCCAGAGACAGGGGTCATGGTACACAACCAGACACCCATAAGCGCAGGGCGCCATATATTATTCCCCAAACTGGACGTAGGGATGCTATTCAGCAGACCGAACCAGTATAAATCATTGTCTCTGCATTTACCATCGAGTTCTGCATACGTCGATCCCCACCGAACAAATCGTCTGAGATCCCTCAAGACGAGTTGCCGGTTAACAAAAACCGGCAAGATGTTTATCTCCTACTAGTTAAGTCATGATATGCATTGTTCCGTTATAAATAACGATACCTTGGAAACTCTTTCCTTGGTAAAATGCTACAACAAATGTATTTTATCTGTGCGCTTGCAGATAATCTCATTTCATATTTTATAAGGGCAAGATCATAAACACCATCCACGTCTCTAGTGTCGCTGCTAGTGGTGATAGCCTAGCGTTAAAGGTAATGTTGTTAGATTTGTCTACCTGCATTTCTAGCGCCGTTATCTGAAGTGATGCTAAGAGATGTCAACAAAGAGGAAGAGGACCAAAACCTCCACATTGCACATTATGCGGCGAGAATGCTGGGCATTTCACATTTGACTGCCAATACAACAAAATTGCTTAGGAACTAAAAGCGAAAGATGATGCAGCAAGAAGCAATGAGGTGTCCAAGCACATCTATCATAACTCCCCAAGAGTGAAGAGTTCATCAAGACAGTTCTACTCATAGCCGTACCACCCAATTGGAAATAGTATGATGTCCCAACCAAGATATATGCACAGGTACGCTCACAGCCCCTATGGATGGTAGCAACCACCATACTCAACATTTCATCAACTACCTCAAAACCCATCCCACTCTGTTGCAATTTCTTTGCCAGCCATATCAGAGCACCAACAGCCCGCTCAGCCTAATGCAAAGCGAGAAGAAACACCAGATCAGCAAATAGTAAATTACATACTACCGTCAAGGTGCCAAATATTCGCTATCACAAGTGGATCCGATTTATAACATCAAAGAAAAAGAGCAAGGAAGGAGTACGACAGAAGAGTACTGATAGTGTCCCCAAGGAGATGCACTAAACAGACCAGCTTGGTCATTGGTCCCCATAACCTTTGACGAGAATGATTTTCATGTTTGAGATTACCCTCAGTTTGATGCTTACATCGCTACGGCGGATGTCGTTGGCTACAGATTGCACAACATCTTGATTGACACGAGAAGTTCTATCGATATTCTCTCAATCAAGGATTTTGAGTCCATGGAATTACACAGACGAACACTTGATCCAACAAGAGTTTATACGGTTATGGTAGGAAGAAGATAGACGCCATTGGAAAAAATCAATTCTAGTATCCTTTCAGGACGATGAAAGGGTGCGTACTGAAAACATAGTGTTCGACATAGTCAACATGGACTACCCATAGACGACAATCTTTGGCAGAGGATACACAAACAAGTTTGATGTTATAATAAAGCAGAATTATTTATGCATGAAAATGTCATCCCCTTTCGGTGTAATAATAGTACATGGAGATCAGGTAGCTGTTGGCAGTCCTTATTGCCTATTTATAACCGCCAACTCTCACATGAAATGATCACCAAACTAGAATTAGGGCTTTTATATCTAACAAGTTCCACAAGTTTTGGTGAATCATGGGTTTACAGGCATCAACACTGAATATCATGGAAAAGGCAAGAAGAATACGCCTTCCGACAAGGTGTAAAATCAATAAATAAAGGAAGAAGCCCATCAAACTCTAAATTTGGGCTGGAACCCACCATAACATGCAAGAGTATCAAGTCCACAACCCACAGGAGAAAGGTGGTGGCGAGGAGAGCCAGAAGTGCGGTCACATGACCACCAGCGCCCCTCGGGCCCACCTTCCTACGTCGGTTGTATGACGGTATCCTAAGGTCGGTTATGTAGGTGTCCAGGTTCAATGAACCGCGAAGGGTCGGTTCGCACCTTCCATGTGGAGAAAGGAGGCTCTCCACTCCCCTAAGGAACCTCCACTATACATAGAGGCCCTCTCCATCATCAGAGGCATCATCTTCATAGAGATCATACATACCACAAGGAGTCCTCTTCACCATATTGCCAAGATGTAGTAGTAGAATAGCTCTAGTTGAGACTGAGGGAGAGATGCTCAAGTCTGGAGGAGTCCTCGGAGGATCGGTATAATCTTGTATCGCTTCTTTGTAAGACTCAAGTATTCAATATATCTATCTTCCCTAATTACTTGAATCGCTTACTTGGTTATCTAGTTCTTATCTTATGTTTTAGCTAAAGCATAGTTAGTTTAATGTTTTGCACCTTGGCATGGGATCTCCGCTCGACCGAGTGCTCTAGTTATCATATGTGGCTAGAGTAGTTATCGGTAGTATGGACGTGGTGTCTAGACTATCGGTTACCTGAGGTTGCGCCCAACCCCACGGATAGTTGTGGTAGCCCCGGGGGTGATAGCTCCGACCAGGCATTTGTATTCCACCACATTCGGGTTAGTGTTTCGTAGAGCCTTTGGCAGCCTTCTCCCGGTTACCCCTTCCTAGTCTCTTTGAGAACCGGAAAGGAGCTGCTTCTCCAAAGTGCCATGGTGTGATCATTATACTTGACCTTCGCTTTAGTTAATTCCGTGGGTTAGATCTAGTTAAAACCACAGTAATGGAGAAGTATATAGGAACCTTGAACTCTTCCGATGACCTCCCAACTGTGCTTGTCTGCTCTTTATCTTTTTATGGAGTTCTTCGGTGTATCATTCATCTATCAATAATATATTCTACCACTTACCCCCTCTTTAATCTAGTCGGTACACTAAGTTAGTAGATACATGATTGTCAGTTATTAAACTTTATACACATTGCTTCCCTGCAGATATAAATACGATACCTGGAATACTCCTGGGTGTGAAAGCTACAACGGTATCTGTGCGCTTGCGGATTTGTTTGTATGCGTTACACATACCAACTGGCTTTCTGGTGGCGTTGCCGGGGATAGATTCAAACTCTATTCTTGGTAGCGATGCTAAGAAATGCCAACAAGCTTTCTAGCGCTATTACCGAGGAAGTAATTGGAGTAAAGAATTTAATATTTGACCTTGATATCTGCTAACCTAGTTTGTCACTAGCTTTTGTGGGTATTAAAAATAAAGAATCATAATGAGCCCAGGGTGCCCAATCTTTCATGAACATTCAAACATTCACCTTGTCATCTCATAGGCAGATATATACTTGTATACATACTAACCCTATGCAGATGGAGAGAAGCTCACCGTCAAGAGTAATAAAAAAATCATTGTTGACAGAAGGCCTACACCACATCACTCACAATCCAATCATAGATGGTGAGAGATGAATCGATCAAGGTATGTGAGAACCAATAAAATTTTTTCATTGTTATTTTCTTTCACCACTGCATGTTTGTTTATTTCATCATATCTAGTGCTTTCTTTGGTTGGCTCTTAGTCTTTGAGTTGTATTCGGGCGCCATGCCTAGTCTAGGTAGATGACAATTTTATTGTTATCTATTTATTCGGTGCTCTTAGTCTAGCTTTGTAGTAGACAGATGTGAAATAGGACATCTCAGATCATATGTTGGCTTTGCCAGTTGATATGATAGCGTTAGGTGGTCCACGCTACGAGGAAAAAGCTAGAGCCTAGATTTTGCATGCATATCACTCGCTCGATTAGATTTTCTTTCCTAAATCCATGGCATGTTTGTTTAACTTTCACTCACCCACCCCATTTGCACCGGCATTACACAAAAAAATTGTTCTCTGATTTTATAATCTATGTTCACACATCCGTTTAAATAAATCTCATGATTTTCATTCACATGCCGACTTCTCTATTCTAATATGTTTTGGTTTGGATGTTGGTCATACATTGATTGAATTAAGCATGGTGCTTAGTTTGAAGTTTGGATGCAATGATCATATATCTATAGATTTTGGTCGTATGCATTGACTAACCCTGCAGGAATTTATCAAACATCATATGGGTAAGCCATTGAGACGAATTCAAAACGAAGGTGAGTCAAGAAATAGTTGGTGAACTTTGACTAGACAAAGGTTTAAAAAAATTAGCTCTCTTTGCTAACTAAATTTGGACAACAATCTTCCATTAGCTTTGAGGGAAATCTTTAGATCGATCAATCATAAATGCTTAAAAACCTTTGTGAAATCTCTCGGGTATGTATGGTGCACTAATCTTTTGCAGGGATGAGACCTTGGTCAAAAAGAAGAAAGAAAGGTAATCAAGCGCCCGCAAAGCCGAAATGACACGAAGATCACAATGGCATGGCGGACACAAAGAAGTGCAATCATTCTCATCCATCTCCAGGATTTAATGATGCACATTGAAACCATATTCAATGGAGAAGTCCTGCTCAATGGACTTAAAACGGTGAGCCCTTGCCGATAGGTAATCGGTATGTATATCATATTTGGTTTCCATCCATCTTTTTAATTCAAATTTGTGCATGTTTAAATTTTTAACCAATATATTTTTCTTGTATATACAAACTAAAAACAATTTCACCTTTGAAAAAAACTTTGCATCATAAATTTGTTTTAACCTTATTTTCAAAAGATTTACTTATGCATCAATTCCTTTTTGAAAAAAATCCTTTTATAAAAAAATCCTTCTTAAAAAATGATCATAATAATAAAATATTTACTTTTTAAAATAAACCCTATGACCTAGTATTTAATAAAAATAAAGCGAGGACCTTATATTCTAATAAAATCTCCCAAACTCTAACAAATAAAAAAACATCTTGGAATTAGACAAAGTTCTCTTCGGGTATTCTTTGCCACTAATAATTATAGGAACGAATGACAAATAATGTCTATAGAAATGAGTGACGCACTACATACTCACGAGATGCTCCAACATTCACACTTGGCTTTTAGTGTCAAATAACATAAAAATTCTAAGTGTGGGGGACCCGACCCTTCCACGTCATCTCTCGTGCACGCTGGTTGGCACTCCATACTCTCACCCAAGTCATGAACCTATAAGTTTGATTATGTTCAAAAATGCCAACCATGCTAATCAAACTTTTAAAAAATAAAATCTTACCAAATTATGAACTTGTCTTTATAAATATTAGCTGGAATAAACTTTATTCCTAGTTAATATACTTGTTACTTGTGGACACATCTTTATTAGGAAAACATGTCAACTAAGTTGTTGTGAAGTGAGATATGGTAGGATTAAAGAAATCCTTTCTTCTTTATGTAAGCTCTTGTAGAATTTCTATTTTGCTACACTTCAGAAAATTATAGCAAATACTACTTCTCAGTGATTAAATATCCTACCAGAGCCATATGACACTACACATTGCAAAATCATTAAAAAATATTTGCTACTTGTATATCATGTTGAGCTTTGTCAAATTGTTGTGACCCTTGTTGAGATTCTTTTCATGCACTCATGATCAACATTCACGAACACCCATATATAATACTGCCGACTCTTACACTGATAGTTGCGCAAAAATATGCCTTTTTCCAATCCACCCAAAATGTTCTATTTCTACACTGGGAATGAACACAAAAAAATGTTTTATAGGAATAAAGCTCCAAGTTCTTGTAAACACCATCTTTTGAAATTCCAAAAAAATGTGATGGGGGCATAGGCTATGCAGAAAAAGAAGAAAAAAGGTATATAAAAAAAATTGGGCGACTGCCGAAGTAGAATTAGGGGTATCTCCATACCCACCTAAAAAAAGAAAAAAATAGCCCATGTCATCCTGAGCATATGTTCTCAAAAGCTGAACAAAAGAGATGATGTTTCAAGGAGCAAACTAGATTTAGGTTAGCCACCAAATATTTTCACATACTTGCACATCTTGATCAAAGTGTATTACTTGCATCTCCTTGGATCCGGTTTTTGACTTAGCAATATCATGTGATACAAGTGTGCCTCTCTTTTTATCCCTACCAAAGCTCCACATAAGCCTTTTTAGATGGTAGGATGAAAAAGAAGGAAAATTCAAATGCCTTTGGTAAGGATAGATACACCATTCATT
Organism: Coix lacryma-jobi var. lacryma-jobi; assembly: GCA_009763385.1. Taxonomy (NCBI): domain Eukaryota; kingdom Viridiplantae; phylum Streptophyta; class Magnoliopsida; order Poales; family Poaceae; genus Coix; species Coix lacryma-jobi. The sequence goes on along the minus strand of CM019830.1, from coordinate 117,804,747 downwards.
GACTTGAGAGTACCATTTGAGGAGAAGTATAAGCTAAGTTTTCAACTGCAAAAAGTTACAAAAAAATTCCAAGTATGCTTCATCGAAGGTAAGTGATGACTTGGTGTCTATGTCCTTCCACTTTTCAACCGCTCAAGGCAACATGGTAGACACTTTAAAATCCACAGGTACGAGCAATGACATGGAGTAATTTTTATGCTAGCATCATATCTTTTTGAAGTCATGCTTCATAGTCACATTTTTGTTTGCTCGAGGACGAGCAAAGAACAAGTGTGGGGGAGCTTATTGACGGTCCTTATTGCCTATTTATAACCGCCAAATATCGCATGAAATGATCACCAAACTAGAATTAGGGCTTTTATATCTAACAAGTTCCACAAGTTTTGGTGAATCATGGGTTTACAGGCATCAACACTGAATACCATGGAAAAGGCAAGAAGAATACGCCTTCCGGCAAGGCATAAAATCAAGAAATAAAGGAAGAAGTCCATCAAACTCCAGAAGGGCTAAGAAACATGGGCCCAACTTTCTCTAGAATGATGGATGATGTATTTTCAGAACAATATGGGGGCAACTTGTTAGCTTATGCCAATGACATTGTAGCCAAAAGTGACAAAAAAAATGCATATACACGATTTGACAGAAACATTCATGAACATGCGGAAGAGCGGTCTCAAGCTCAACCCAAACAAATGCATTTTTGACATTCAGAAGGACAAGTTACTTGGGTGTTTGGTTTCCACGGGGAATCGAAGCAAATCTAGACAAGATTGTGGAAATTGCAAACATGCATCCCCAAAAACCAAAAAATATGTGCAAACATTATCAGGCAGACTAGCAGCGCTAAACAGGTTTATAGCAAGATCAACATAAAGAGGCCTTCCATTTTTCATAACATTAAGAAACTCAGACTTGTTTGAGTGGGGTCCCGAGCAGCAACAAGCTTTTAATTATCTAAAGGAGTACTTGATAAAACTCACAACTCTAATCAAACTGTCACCGAAAGCAGTATTGTAACTATATCTGGCAGCCTAACCTACTGCAGTCAGTGCGGTCCTAATAGAAGAAAAGGAGTCCGAAAACATGAGGAGGCAATTCCCAATCTTTTTCATCTCCAAAGCACTATCTGGAGTGAAGCTAAACAATTCCGAATTAGAGAAAATTCCTTACACCGTAGTCATTATTTCCAATCCCACCGCATCAGGGTATTGTCAGCACAACCGCTAGAAGCACTATTTGGCAACCTTGAAACAATCGGCAAAATAGGCAAATGGGCCACTGAATTGAACGAATATGTAATTGACTTTGAGCACAACATTAGTCAAATCACAAGTATTGGCAGAATTCATTGTTGATTGGACACCCTCAGCTTTAGACATCACTCTTTAGTTCGAAGAACCAACATGGACTGTGCACTGTGATGGAGCATGGGGAGCAGTAGGCGCATGCATATCTGCTATTTTGACACCACCATCTAGCCCAAGGCTACGATATGCAGCCAGACTATAGCTCCTTTCAACTAATAACACAACCGAATATGAAGCAGTTCTGCTAGGCCTATGAAAGCTTAGAGTATTCGGAGTTAGAAGATGCATAGTAAAATCTGACTCAAAGGTAGTGGTCGGCCAGATTGAAAAGAATTTCATTGCAAGAGAGCCAGATTTAATGAAGTACCTAGTGACAATAAGAAGAATGGAAAAACACTTCGTGGGTTTCACCTTGAAGCACATCCCAAGGACCGATAACAATGAAGTTGAAGGACCAAAAGTGCAACCAGAAAGCGACCAGAGGGGGTGAATGGGAGCTTAAAATCTTTTCAGAGATTAATAGCCTATGTCCAGAAATTCAACCCTTAGAGCAAAACCGATGCGCGTGATGTCCACGACCCAAGAGAATGGGTGGATGTTCCCTAGGAACACAGTGGGACACCACAAAAACTTCCTCACCCAAGTTCACGCAAGTCAACTAGTGACAGGATGGACTTTGGGTAACCTCAACCTCCCTCAAGCAACGCGAGGGGGATTCAGGCTATTTTGCAAAGCGGGAAGCCCGATTTCTGTAGAGCACGAAGTCAGAAATCCAACGCAAAAACCCAAAACCAAATCCAAAGTCGAACGGTCAAACTGCGGATGAAACAGTGAAGAAATCACTACATCGGACGCTGGCAGCGTTCGATGCCAAGGTACCGGACGCGTCTGATGCAAACAGACCCTTACTGGACCCTTACTTGCCAAGGTACCTCATGAACTCTGTGTTCATGCCAGAGCTTGATAAATTCGTGGTCGTGTTCATTGATGACATCCTTGTCTACTCAAATACCCCTGAAGATCACGCCGAGCATCTTCGTATCGTTCTATCCCGTCTCAGAGAACATCAGCTGTATGCCAAGTTCAGTAAATGTGAGTTCTGGTTAGATCAGATACAGTTTCTTGGTCATGTCCTATCCGCTGAAGGTGTGTCAGTTGACCCTGGTAAAGTGGCAGACATTCTGGATTGGGAGCCACCTACCACTGTTCATCAAGTCCGCAGCTTTATGGGAATGGCAGGATATTATCGTCGATTCATTCCGGATTTCTCAAGAATCGCCAAGCCTATCACTGAGTTAGTAAAGAATTCTGTGAAGTTTGTCTGGTCACCAGCTTGTGAGCAAGCCTTTCAAACGTTGAAGAAATTGTTAACTACATCACCAGTGCTAGCCTAGCCGAACATCGAGAAGCCCTTTGATGTCTACTGTGATGCATCTGGTACTGGCTTGGGCTGTGTTTTGATGCAAGAAGGTCGAGTGATCGCATATGCCTCCCGACAGCTTAAGCGACATGAAGAGAATTACCCAACTCATGATCTCGAGTTAGCAGCAGTAGTGCATGCCTTGAAGATCTGGCGTCATTATTTGTTGGGCAGTACCTGTAATGTGTACACTGATCACAAAAGCCTGAAGTATATCTTCACTCAAGAGGAACTGAATATGAGGCAGAGAAGATGGCTTGAGTTAATTAAGGACTATGATCTTGAAGTGCATTACCATCCGGGTAAGGCGAATGTGGTCGCCGATGCACTCAGTCGCAAGTCTTATTGCAACTGTCTGATGATGAAACCCTATGATTCTTCCTTATGTTTCGAGTTGGAAAAGTTGAATATTGAAATGATTCTGCAAGGAACTCTGAATAATATCAGAATAGAAACCCCTATCAGAGAGCAGATCATCGCTGCACAGAAAGATAACCCTGGAATCAAGCACATCATCGAAAAGGTCCAATCCGGAAAGGCTGATTGTTTCAGTATCGATGATGCAGGAGTAGTATGGTTTAAGAATCGGTTAGTAGTTCCTAAAGTGCCTGAGTTAAGAAAGTTAATCCTTGATGAAGCACACTTGACCAGATTCTCCATCCACCCCGGCAGCAACAAAATGTACCAGGATTTGAAGCAGCAATTCTGGTGGACAAAGATGAAGATTGAGATCGCCTGGTATGTCGCTCAGTGCGATACCTGCCAGAAAGTCAAAGCCGTGCACATGAAGCCCGGAGGAGAATTGCAACCTTTACCTGTACCTGCTTGGAAATGGGACGATATCAGTATGGACTTTATCAATGGTCTACCCAAGACATCAAGAGGTTTTGATTCCATATGGGTGATCGTGGATCGCCTCACTAAGCAAGCTCACTTCCTGCCAGTGAAGACCAGTTACACCGTCCCCACTTATGCCACTTTGTACAAGAACCACATAGTGAAACTCCATGGCATACCCAAGAGCATTATCTCTGATCGTGGTACCCAGTTTGTCGCAAAGTTTTGGAAAGCGTTCCATACCTCACTTGGAACCAAGCTCTTGCATAGTACGGCATATCATCCGCAAACAGATGGACAAACTGAGCGAGTCAACCAAGTGTTAGAGGATATGTTGAGAGCATGTGTGCTCACCTTCGCAGATACTTGGGATGACTGTTTGCCCTTGGCAGAGTTCTCATATAATAACAGTTACCAAGAGAGCATCAAAATGGCACCCTTTGAAGCACTGTACGGCCGCCGTTGTCGTACACCTCTCAGTTGGTCTGAACCCGGAGAAAGGAAATTCTTTGGAGTTGACCTAGTAAAAGATATGGAAGAGAAAGTCAAGCATATACAAGAGAACATGAAGATTGCACAGTCTCGACAGAAAAGTTATGCTGACAAGAGAGGTCGACCTCTGCAGTTCGAGATCGGGGATTATGTGTACCTAAAGGTCTCACCCACCAAAGGAGTCACTCGTTTTGGAGTCAAAGGAAAGTTAGCACCCCGCTACATTGGTCCCTTTGAGATTCTGGATCGTTGTGGCAAGGTCGGTTACAAGCTAAGTTTGCCCGATCATCTTTCAGCAGTTCATAATGTGTTTCATGTCTCTCAACTCAAGAAGTGTCTCCGAGTACCTGAACATGTGGTTGAAGTTGAAGGCGTTGAGCTAGAACCAGATCTGTCATACACTGAGTATCCAGTTCGCGTGTTGGACCACAAGGATCGTGTTACCCGAAGAACCACCACAAGATGGTACAAGATCCAGTGGAACCAGCACTCTGAAGAAGAAGCCACCTGGGAATCCGAAGACTTCTTAGCAAAGAACTATCCCGACTTTCTCGAATCTCTGTAGATGTAAGGTTTTGCCTTTTCCTTCTTAAGGCGTGGAATCTCAGGGCGAGATTTCTTTTAGGGGGGAAGGCTGTAACACCTCTGGTGTTTAACTGTAATTAACCTGACATGTCATCATCATTAGTCATTATTCATTCTTGCCTTGCATTTATGTTTGCTTAGTACTTGTGTAGCAATCTCTTTTCAAAAACCCTAAAAGCCCAAATCTTCCTATAAGGGCAAAAAAGGTAATTTCACCTCTGTGCCTAGCTTTGTGTGATTCTTGTTTAGTTGGATGTCTTGAAGTTTTGTTGTGTTGGATAAAGTTCAAAAATCAAAATCAGATTTCAAATCCCTTTGCGAAACCCTGATTTCCAAACCCTGGATTTTCCCTCTTTTTGTAATTCAAAAATTATTCAAAATTTGAGGTTGGTCCAAAAAAAGCAAAGTTGTAGATCTGGTCAAGAGAAACAACTTTGGTATTTACAAATTTTCAAGTTTCTGTACAAAGTTTGGAGTAAATCCAAATTCATTCAGATTCCAGTTTTTGTCCCCTTTTCAGTTTTCAAAATTTATTTAAAAACTATTGAGTTTCAGAAAAAGTGTATATTAGCAAAGTTATAGGTTTTGATAAAAGGAACAACTTTCATATTTGCAGATTTCCAACTTTCAGTGTAAAATCAAAAGTAATTTTGAATTTATTCAAATCCTAAAAGTGTCCCCTTTTCTGATTTTTTATTTAATTCAAAAACTGTTTGGAATTTGAAAATATTCTTTTTGACAAAGTTGTAGATCTCTTTTTTCGAAACAACTTTGGTGTTTTGAGTTTTTGCTGCTCAGTTCAAGTTTTGGAAGTAATTTGCGAAATACAGAGAACAGCCCAAAAGTCAAACCCTAGGGCATAGCCCTGTTCATCTTCCTCACCGTAGAGGGGGGGGCCCGGCCATGGCCGCGCGCCGGCGCTGCGCATGCCGCACGCCTGGCAGCTGCACGCGCGCCTCCAACCTGTCGCCTGCGCCCGCACCATCATGCCGCCCCCGCACGCACGCCAGTTGACCTCCGCCCCGTCCCCTAAAGTGCCCTGGGCGTCGCCGTCGCGTGGCCGTCACCGGCGAGCCTTCGCCCAGGCCCTGGGTGCACGCCGTCCTTCCCGCCGGCTCGCAATCGAGTGCGCACACCCCGGCCGAGCTCATCCACACCATCCCGTGCTCTCTACCGCCCCCTGGCCGCGGCTATAAAAGGCCCGCCGGAGCCGGAGCTCCGCACTCGACCCCGCCGCCGTGGCCAGACCAGTCCAGAGCTCCCGCCGCTCAACCACCTAGCCCAAAAGCTCCGCCTTGAGCTCGTGAAGCTTTCCCACCCCTCAATTTCACCTCCCCCGCCTCCAATCGCCCGGCGTAACCCCATCTTCCCAAACTCCGACGGAACACCGGTGAACTCGGGTTCGTCAAATACTTCCTCTCCGACCACGATCATCTTCCCCTGACCCCTGTGTCAGCTTCCTTGGCTCCGCGCGACTCTAACCAGGCCCTTGCGGGCTCGTGTGTTGCGCAGGATCGCCGGATCGCCGGAGTGCCGCCGCGGTCGTCTCCTTCCTCGAGCCTCACCCTCGAGCACGTGTCGAGCCTCACCCTCGAGCCTCACCCTCGAGCACGTGTCGAGCCTCACCCTCGAGCCTCACCCTCGAGCACGTGTCGAGCCTCCTTCCCCGAGCCTCACCCTCGAGCACGTGCCGAGCCACACCCTCGAGCCCTGCCTCCGACCCGTGGTAAGCACCCGAAGCCTCCGGTCTCTGCTTCCACTCCGTTTCGCCCGAGCCTCCCAGTCAGGCCTCGGACGGACGCTTGCTTTTCCGCCTCGCCCGAGCCTTCCATTTCGCCCGAGTTCGCTTCGCCCGCGCCAAGCCTCGGCGAGCGCATGCTCTCCGCTTCGCCCGAGCCAGGCCTCGGACGAAGCAGTCGCTTCCGTCTCGGCCGAGCCCGTTTCGCCCGAGCCCCGCGCGATTCGCCCGAGCCCCGCGCGATTCGCCGAGCCTTGCATAGAAGGAGCACAGTGCTCTTTTCTTTTTCTGAGAGATGTGAATAGTGTTCTGTTTTCTCTTTTTTGTGTGAATTAATCTGTTGTTTCTTAAATCTTGCGAAAAATATGGTATGCTCCTTGCTCTGTGTAGAATTTTATAAAAATATAAAACTTGACTTTTCTGCAAGAATTTGAAAATGTAAAATCCCTCTTTTAATTAATAAATGGATAGTTTTGGATTTTTAGAAAATTATTTATAACTCCAAAAATCATGAGATAAATTTTTGTGAGCTTCCTATGCCATGTTTAGCCTCTGGTGAAATTTTGAAGTCTTTTGGAGCAAATTGATTTTTGAGCATTTATCTTTAATTGTTAAATAGTGCCTTTGTTAATTAATGTCTGATTTTATTTGAGCACCTTAATGACCTCCAAAAATTATGAAATTTGTTTTGCCATCTACCTACACCATAATGAACTTATGTGATTAATTTGGTAATTTTTGGAGCAACTTCATAAAATGACCTTTTTTAAATAATTAAGGAAAATAGAAAGAGTGATTAGGGTTCATGTTGTATGCCCTGTTTTTGCATTGTTCATACTAGCATACTCATGTGCATGCATCATTGCATTCGTATAGTCACCGAAGAAGGCGTCAAGATCGAGGCAGCCGCCGACGAACCTGTCCCTGAGGCTACCCCGAACTCCGACAACCGCCCCGCCGCCTTCGAGCCTGCTGTCTTTGCTCTTCAAGGCAAGCCCCGGTGCATTTAACCCCTTTCCTTGAATTTATAAAATGATTTCCTTAAATGCTTTTGAGTTAAATTATTGCATTAGGTTTATAGGAGTTGTGTGCTATCCTAATTGATGCACTATCCACCTTGACCACTGATACACCCGATACCTGTTTTTCAAAAGTATTTGCAAAATGCTTAGCAATGCTTATTGAATTAGACTTGTAATAAAATGTCATTTTCAAAAGTGTGATCACTTAAGAATCTTTATGGGAATTTGGCTTTACTTCCCGTTCGATGACTGCTTGCCTAGCTAGCATGTGGTCATTGTCGAGAAGAGGTTGTCCGCGCGTACGGTGCCGTCATGTTGTAGTCCGGGACTCAACAGCTGACACCGACCGGGACAGGGTTGAAAAACTGACAGGACTATTACGCTTGGGTGAGATATAACCAAGGTATAGTTCTGGCTGGAAAATTAGGGACCATCCGTATGGGGGCCTGCTGGTCAAGACTTGTAACTATTCACATACTACGGAAAGCTCTGGCTCCGAGGAATCCTTTATTGGACCGACAACCGCGCACTGGGAGTGGAGAGATGGCGGAAGTAGCATGTACCCACGTGGTCGTCGTACCTGGAAAGGAGTGGTGTACTGTACTTCCGGGTGGCGTAGGACCGGGCCCAATCTTGGAGGAATCGTGGTAGACGAGTTGGCATATGCAAGCTTGGGTGCTACATATGCAGTGTGGATAGGGATCCTCAGCTGAGTATTATTTATCCGGATTAACGTTGCTCCTCGGTTATGGAGACTTGGTCCACTGACTGTCAACGGAGAGTGGTTCTCAACTAGGAATGTTTTGAAATGTAAAATGAATCATGAACGATGAAGAATTGAGGAATACTGAATCTTTCAAAAATAAAATAAGGTTTACAAAAATGCTTTTCTGCAAAATACTTGATCTTGCTTAAGCCTTACCTTGACTACCCTAAGCCTCTCATTCCTGAGTCTTCTCCCTTTTTCTTTAGTCGGGTAAGTCTTGTTGAGTACCCCAGTACTCAGGGTTTGTTACCCATGCTGCAGGTATGACAGAGTCCCCGATGTGTCTTGCACCCTGCTACGTGACCATCGTCCAGGAAGAGGCCGATGAGGCCGAAGAATAGTTGTACACCCTCGGGCTGGGTGATTATAAGTATCTTTGCTGTTCTCCACTATGTTGCCTATGTCTAATTCTATTATCAGAACTTGGTTTGTAATAACTGCACCTTAATTTCTATTTGGAACCCTGTTTTGTAAAACTAATGTTATTTAAGTCTTCCGCTCTTTATTCCGATGTTATTTGTAAAAGTATGCAATGCTGTAACCGAATTGTGAGATGATCCTGCGGACATTGGGCACTGATGTAGCCCGGTGGCGAACGGGTCTTAACCACATGGAACATGGGTTCGGCTGTCAGAGGTTGACAGGGACACGTGGGCCATGGGATTAGGGTCGTTCCGTCACAGAGTGGTATCGGAGCATCTCACTTTAACGTTGCAGTGTTCGTTTTTGCGAAAACTTCAAAAGACCTTTTTAGTCCAAACAAACTAAACTTGACTATTTTGAGTCCAAATTGCTTCTCTCATCTTGTCTCTCATATGGCAACACTAGCTAGTGGAACAACATGTTTTAAGCCCTATGTACTTTATTTAATTATTGCATTGCTTTGTTCCGTAGGAACGATTCATGCATCATGTCATAATCACTTAAGCTAACTTCCTCTCTAAGTTCGTTGGGGTAGTATGCCTTTACCTGTTCCTGCTAGCCTTTCTCATCCATCTTCTCTTATCCAGACATGGCCCGTATCAAGCTGACTGCCCGCAAGTCGACTGGACCGCATGGTGTGCCACGCCACCAGCTGGCACCACGCGCTGGGGAGGAGACTGGAGAATCTTCCAACGGTCGTCGCTTTCCCCGCCGCACCCGTAAGAACCTGAAGGAGGAGATCAAGGATCTAAAGGCTGAGCTGAAGAACTTGGAGCATGACTTCTACCACTCACGCCTGGAGTTTTATGAGGCACGAGCTTCCCTGGAGCAGGCCAATCGGAATACGGTTCGCGCTATCGAGCAGCGCAATGATGCTTGGACCCGCGAGGACGTTACCAGAGCCCAGCTCCACGGACTGCAGCAGTACACAGCTCAGATTGAACAGTTCAATGATATGCTTCATGAGGAAGTGCATCAGCTGTATGAACAACTCCACCCCTTGGTACCCCCGGTTATGGAAGACCCTGAGGACGGAGTAGTGGAAGAACCCGATGTGGAACAAGAGCCAGACGTGGACGAAGAAATTGAACCTGCTGAGGACGTCCACGCTGAAGACGAGGACGAGGAGGAGGAGCCTGAGCTCATCCTCGAAGAAGACGACGACGAAGACGTGATCATCATCGACGACGACTAGACTCGTAGTGTCTGTACCATCTGCTTACCTAAAACCTTAGTGTAGGTTTGGGGGCGTTAGTCTGTCTGTTGCCAAGTCTGGCATGTATCTTTCTTTTCGCATCTTTTCCCTTTATCGGTCTGTATCATCTGTCAGTCACCTTATCAAGTCATCAGTCTTTTGTATCAGAAGAAGCTATCAGTCTGTTGTTTTCAGAACCCTATATATGAATGCTAAGTTCCAAGTTGCTTAACAGATGCCTGTGAACACTCGCACTGGAGCTGGAGGTTCTGATGATGCCAACCTCCCAAACCCTCCACCTGTCCCAGCTACCCTAGCAGATGCCATTGCAGCCTTGGCCGCCGCTGCCAACCTAATGGCTCAAAACCAAGGACAACAGAACTTTCACCGTGGTCGCCACAACATCAACCAAGAGACCACCTATGTGGAATTCACCGAAACTCGTCCACCGGTCTTCACTAAGGCCGATGAACCCCTCGAAGCTGATGATTGGCTCCGCACCATGGAGCAGAAGTTTGGTCTTATCAACTGCACTGAAATCCAGAAGCCCCGTTTCGCTTCACAGCAGCTTCGTGGTCCGGCAAGTGCTTGGTACGCCAACCTGTTGGCTGCCCAGCTAGAAGGTCATCGGTTGACCTGGGAAGAGTTCCGCACTGCCTTCCGTGCTCATCACATCCCTTCCGGATTGATGAAAATGAAGCTTGATCAGTTTCTGGCTCTCCAACAGAAAGACTCCACAGTCATGCAGTATGTGGGTCAATTCAATCATCTCAGTCAGTATGCCTCAGAGTATGTCAACACAGATGAGAAGAAGAGGGATTGTTTCCTCAGAGGACTGCACCCAAAGATCCGCAGGAGCTTGTCCAATAACCTGACTGGGTCATATCACGATGTTGTTGACCGGGCTGTTGCTTTTGAAGAAAGCAATCGCCAGTACCAGGAAGAGAAGAAGAAGAAGAAAGCAGGGTCAAGCAGCTTCTCTGGCGGTCACAAACGCCAGAGAATCATCTATCACCCCAGCCACCACCACAATCGTCTACCTTACCCCAACCAGCAAGTGGTCGTCCGTACCGCGGCCACCACCCATAATGCCAACCAGCAGAGTGCCACACAGCCGAACGCCCCAGGTGTTCGTATCACCACTCCACAAACAGCCTACAACCATCCCTGCTACAACTGTGGCCAGCTTGGTCACTGGTCTCGTGAGTGCCCAAAGCCCAAGAGGTATGCCCAGAATGCTCAGAAGAATCCTGCAGGATCTCAGCAGCAGCAGCACCGTGCACAGCAGCAGCATGCTCAGAAGGGCAAGATTGTCAAGAAGCACGGGCAAGTCTACTACACCGCTGTCAGCGATATACCAGAAGGGGAGCCCGTCATGATCGGTAGGTTTCCTGTTGCCAATCACCCTGCAGTTGTGTTGTTTGATTCTGGTGCATCGCATTCCTTCATCAGTCGTACTTTTGTCATCAAGCATGAAATATCAATTGAGGATTTAAAAGAAAGTTTCTGCATATTTTCGCCTGGAGGGCGTATAAGTACTAAGGAAGTGGTTCGCAGTATACCAGTAAGGTTGGGGGAACATGTATTTCCCACCACCATGATAGTGCTTCATGATCAGGAGATAGATGTCATCCTAGGCATGAATTGGATGTGTCAGTATAAAGCCATGATCGACATCCTGAATAGAGTTGTGAGAGTGGATATTCCTAACAGTACCGCCAAACTCCTTCTCCAACTTCCAATGCCTCAAAAACCAGCAGCCACTCAAATAAATACCGCCTATGTTCTGGAAACCCGGGACATCCCCGTGGTTTGTGAATTCCCTGATGTTTTTCCTGAGGATTTGCCTGGTCTGCCTCCTGACCGTGACGTTGAGTTTGCCATAGAGCTAAAGCCCGGGACTGCTCCTATATCCCGCAGAGCTTATCGAATGCCTCCCAGAGAGTTGGCAGAACTAAAAATCCAATTACAAGATTTGTTGGACAAGGGTTTCATTCGCCCAAGCTCGTCTCCTTGGGGCTGTCCTGCAATCTTTGTAAAGAAGAAAGACAAGACTCTCAGAATGTGCATTGATTATCGCCCACTCAATGAGGTCACCATCAAAAATAAATATCCCTTGCCTCGTATTGATCTTCTCTTTGACCAGTTAGCTGGAGCCAAAGTATTCTCCAAGATCGATCTCAGATCTGGCTACCACCAAATAAAGATTCGTCCTGAAGATATTCCTAAAACGGCTTTCACCACCAGATACGGCCTATATGAGTACTTGGTCATGTCCTTCGGTTTGACCAATGCCCCTGCTCATTTCATGTACCTCATGAACTCTGTGTTCATGCCAGAGCTTGATAAATTCGTGGTCGTGTTCATTGATGACATCCTTGTCTACTCAAATACCCCTGAAGATCACGCCGAGCATCTTCGTATCGTTCTATCCCGTCTCAGAGAACATCAGCTGTATGCCAAGTTCAGTAAATGTGAGTTCTGGTTAGATCAGATACAGTTTCTTGGTCATGTCCTATCCGCTGAAGGTGTGTCAGTTGACCCTGGTAAAGTGGCAGACATTCTGGATTGGGAGCCACCTACCACTGTTCATCAAGTCCGCAGCTTTATGGGAATGGCAGGATATTATCGTCGATTCATTCCGGATTTCTCAAGAATCGCCAAGCCTATCACTGAGTTAGTAAAGAATTCTGTGAAGTTTGTCTGGTCACCAGCTTGTGAGCAAGCCTTTCAAACGTTGAAGAAATTGTTAACTACATCACCAGTGCTAGCCTAGCCGAACATCGAGAAGCCCTTTGATGTCTACTGTGATGCATCTGGTACTGGCTTGGGCTGTGTTTTGATGCAAGAAGGTCGAGTGATCGCATATGCCTCCCGACAGCTTAAGCGACATGAAGAGAATTACCCAACTCATGATCTCGAGTTAGCAGCAGTAGTGCATGCCTTGAAGATCTGGCGTCATTATTTGTTGGGCAGTACCTGTAATGTGTACACTGATCACAAAAGCCTGAAGTATATCTTCACTCAAGAGGAACTGAATATGAGGCAGAGAAGATGGCTTGAGTTAATTAAGGACTATGATCTTGAAGTGCATTACCATCCGGGTAAGGCGAATGTGGTCGCCGATGCACTCAGTCGCAAGTCTTATTGCAACTGTCTGATGATGAAACCCTATGATTCTTCCTTATGTTTCGAGTTGGAAAAGTTGAATATTGAAATGATTCCGCAAGGAACTCTGAATAATATCAGAATAGAAACCCCTATCAGAGAGCAGATCATCGCTGCATAGAAAGATAACCCTGGAATCAAGCACATCATCGAAAAGGTCCAATCCGGAAAGGCTGATTGTTTCAGTATCGATGATGCAGGAGTAGTATGGTTTAAGAATCGATTAGTAGTTCCTAAAGTGCCTGAGTTAAGAAAGTTAATCCTTGATGAAGCACACTTGACCAGATTCTCCATCCACCCCGGCAGCAACAAAATGTACCAGGATTTGAAGCAGCAATTCTGGTGGACAAAGATGAAGATTGAGATCGCCCGGTATGTCGCTCAGTGCGATACCTGCCAGAAAGTCAAAGCCGTGCACATGAAGCCCGGAGGAGAATTGCAACCTTTACCTGTACCTGCTTGGAAATGGGACGATATCAGTATGGACTTTATCAATGGTCTACCCAAGACATCAAGAGGTTTTGATTCCATATGGGTGATCGTGGATCGCCTCACTATGCAAGCTCACTTCCTGCCAGTGAAGACCAGTTACACCGTCCCCACTTATGCCACTTTGTACAAGAACCACATAGTGAAACTCCATGGCATACCCAAGAGCATTATCTCTGATCGTGGTACCCAGTTTGTCGCAAAGTTTTGGAAAGCGTTCCATACCTCACTTGGAACCAAGCTCTTGCATAGTACGGCATATCATCCGCAAACAGATGGACAAACTGAGCGAGTCAACCAAGTGTTAGAGGATATGTTGAGAGCATGTGTGCTCACCTTCGCAGATACTTGGGATGACTGTTTGCCCTTGGCAGAGTTCTCATATAATAACAGTTACCAAGAGAGCATCAAAATGGCACCCTTTGAAGCACTGTACGGCCGCCATTGTCGTACACCTCTCAGTTGGTCTGAACCCGGAGAAAGGGAATTCTTTGGAGTTGACCTAGTAAAAGATATGGAAGAGAAAGTCAAGCATATACAAGAGAACATGAAGATTGCACAGTCTCGACAGAAAAGTTATGCTGACAAGAGACGTCGACCTCTGCAGTTCGAGATCGGGGATTATGTGTACCTAAAGGTCTCACCCACCAAAGGAGTCACTCGTTTTGGAGTCAAAGGAAAGTTAGCACCCCGCTACATTGGTCCCTTTGAGATTCTGGATCGTTGTGGCAAGGTCGGTTACAAGCTAAGTTTGCCCGATCATCTTTCAGCAGTTCATAATGTGTTTCATGTCTCTCAACTCAAGAAGTGTCTCCGAGTACCTGAACATGTGGTTGAAGTTGAAGGCGTTGAGCTAGAACCAGATCTGTCATACACTGAGTATCCAGTTCGCGTGTTGGACCACAAGGATCGTGTTACCCGAAGAACCACCACAAGATGGTACAAGATCCAGTGGAACCAGCACTCTGAAGAAGAAGCCACCTGGGAATCCGAAGACTTCTTAGCAAAGAACTATCCCGACTTTCTCGAATCTCTGTAGATGTAAGGTTTTGCCTTTTCCTTCTTAAGGCGTGGAATCTCGGGGCGAGATTTCTTTTAGGGGGGAAGGCTGTAACACCTCTGGTGTTTAACTGTAATTAACCTGACATGTCATCATCATTAGTCATTATTCATTCTTGCCTTGCATTTATGTTTGCTTAGTACTTGTGTAGCAATCTCTTTTCAAAACCCTAAAAGCCCAAATCTTCCTATAAGGGCAAAAAAGGTAATTTCACCTCTGTGCCTAGCTTTGTGTGATTCTTGTTCAGTTGGATGTCTTGAAGTTTTGTTGTGTTGGCCAAAGTTCAAAAATCAAAATCAGATTTCAAATCCCTTTGCGAAACCCTGATTTCCAAACCCTGGATTTTCCCTCTTTTTGTAATTCAAAAATTATTCAAAATTTGAGGTTGGTCCAAAAAACAAAGTTGTAGATCTGGTCAAGAGAAACAACTTTGGTATTTACAAATTTTCAAGTTTCTGTACAAAGTTTGGAGTAAATCCAAATTCATTCAGATTCCAGTTTTTGTCCCCTTTTCAGTTTTCAAAATTTATTTAAAAACTATTGAGTTTCAGAAAAAGTGTATATTAGCAAAGTTATAGGTTTTGATAAAAGGAACAACTTTCATATTTGCAGATTTCCAACTTTCAGTGTAAAATCAAAAGTAATTTGAATTTATTCAAATCCTAAAAGTGTCCCCTTTTCTGATTTTGTATTTAATTCAAAAACTGTTTGGAATTTGAAAATATTCTTTTTGACAAAGTTGTAGATCTCTTTTTTCTGAACAACTTTGGTGTTTTGAGTTTTTGCTGCTCAGTTCAAGTTTTGGAAGTAATTTGCGAAATACAGAGAACAGCCCAAAAGTCAAACCCTAGGGCATAGCCCTGTTCATCTTCCTCACCGTAGAGGGGGGGCCCGGCCATGGCCGCGCGCCGGCGCTGCGCACGCCGCACGCCTGGCAGCTGCACGCGCGCCTCCAACCTGTCGCCTGCGCCCGCACCATCATGCCGCCCCCGCACGCGCGCCAGTTGACCTCCGCCCCGTCCCCTACAGTGCCCAGGGCGTCGCCGCCGCGTGGCCGTCACCGGCGAGCCTTCGCCCAGGCCCTGGGTGCACGCCGTCCTTCCCGCCGGCTCACAATCGAGTGCGCACACCCCGGCCGAGCTCATCCACACCATCCCGTGCTCTCTACCGCCCCCCTGGCCGCGGCTATAAAAGGCCCGCCGGAGCCGGAGCTCCGCACTCGACCCCACCGCCGTGGCCAGACCAGTCCAGAGCTCCCGCCCGCTCAACCACCTAGCCCAAAAGCTCCGCCTTGAGCTCGTGAAGCTTTCCCACCCCTCAATTTCACCTCCCCCACCTCCAATCGCCCGGCGTAACCCCATCTTCCCAAACTCCGACGGAACACCGGTGAACTCGGGTTCGTCAAATACTTCCTCTCCGGCCACGATCATCTTCCCCTGACCCCTGTGTCAGCTTCCTTGGCTCCGCGCGACTCTAACCAGGCCCTTGCGGGCTCGTGTGTTGCGCAGGATCGCCGGATCGCCGGAGTGCCGCCGCGGTCGTCTCCTTCCTCGAGCCTCACCCTCGAGCACGTGTCGAGCCTCACCCTCGAGCCTCACCCTCGAGCACGTGTCGAGCCTCACCCTCGAGCCTCACCCTTGAGCACGTGTCGAGCCTCCTTCCCCGAGCCTCACCCTCGAGCACGTGCCGAGCCACACCCTCGAGCCCTGCCTCCGACCCGTGGTAAGCACCCGAAGCCTCCGGTCTCTGCTTCCACTCCGTTTCGCCCGAGCCTCCCAGTCAGGCCTCGGACGGACGCTTGCTTTTCCGCCTCGCCCGAGCCTTCCGTTTCGCCCGCGCTAAGCCTCGGCGAGCGCATGCTCTCCGCTTCGCCCGAGCCAGGCCTCGGAAGAAGCAGTCGCTTCCGTCTCGGTCGAGCCCGTTTCGCCCGAGCCCCGCGCGATTCGCCCGAGCCCGCGCGATTCGCCGAGCCTTGCATAGAAGGAGCACAGTGCTCTTTTCTTTTTCTGAGAGATGTGAATACTGTTCTGTTTTCTCTTTTTTGTGTGAATTAATCTGTTGTTCCTTAAATCTTGAGAAAAATATGGTATGCTCCTTGCTCTGTGTAGAATTTTATAAAAATATAAAACTTGACTTTTCTGCAAGAATTTGAAAATGTAAAATCCCTCTTTTAATTAATAAATGGATAGTTTTGGATTTTTAGAAAATTATTTATAACTCCAAAAATCATGAGATAAATTTTTGTGAGCTTCCTATGCCATGTTTAGCCTCTGGTGAAATTTTGAAGTCTTTTGGAGCAAATTGATTTTTTGAGCATTTATCTTTAATTGTTAAATAGTGCCTTTGTTAATTAATGTCTGATTTTATTTGAGCACCTTAATGACCTCCAAAAATTATGAAATTTGTTTTGCCATCTACCTACACCATAATGAACTTATGTGATTAATTTGGTAATTTTTGGAGCAACTTCATAAAATGACCTTTTTTTATAATTAAGGAAAATAGAAAGAGTGATTAGGGTTCATGTTGTATGCCCTGTTTTTGCATTGTTCATACTAGCATACTCATGTGCATGCATCATTGCATTCGTATAGTCACCGAAGAAGGCGTCAAGATCGAGGCAGCCGCCGACGAACCTGTCCCTGAGGCTACCCCGAACTCCGACAACCGCCCCACCGCCTTCGAGCCTGCTGTCTTTGCTCTTCAAGGCAAGCCCCGGTGCATTTAACCCCTTTCCTTGAATTTATAAAATGATTTCCTTAAATGCTTTTGAGTTAAATTATTGCATTAGGTGTATAGGAGTTGTGTGTTATCCTAATTGATGCACTATCCACCTTGACCACTGATACACCCGATACCTGTTTTTCAAAGTATTTGCAAAATGCTTAGCAATGCTTATTGAATTAGACTTGTAATAAAATGTCATTTTCAAAAGTGTGATCACTTAAGAATCTTTATGGGAATTTGGCTTTACTTCCCGTTCGATGACTGCTTGCCTAGCTAGCATGTGGTCATTGTCGAGAAGAGGTTGTCCGCGCGTACGGTGCCGTCATGTTGTAGTCCGGGACTCAACAGTTGACACCGACCGGGACAGGGTTGAAAAACTGACAGGACTATTACGCTTGGGTGAGATATAACCAAGGTATAGTTCTGGCTGGAAAATTAGGGACCATCCGTATGGGGGCCTGCTGGTCAAGACTTGTAACTATTCACATACTACGGAAAGCTCTGGCTCCGAGGAATCCTTTATTGGACCGACAACCGCGCACTGGGAGTGGAGAGATGGCGGAAGTAGCATGTACCCACGTGGTCGTCGTACCTGGAAAGGAGTGGTGTACTGTACTTCCGGGTGGCGTAGGACCGGGCCCAATCTTGGAGGAATCGTGGTAGACGAGTTGGCATATGCAAGCTTGGGTGCTACATATGCAGTGTGGATAGGGATCCTCAGCTGAGTATTATTGATCCGGATTAACGTTGCTCCTCGGTTATGGAGACTTGGTCCACTGACTGTCAACGGAGAGTGGTTCTCAACTAGGAATGTTTTGAAATGTAAATGAATCATGAACGATGAAGAATTGAGGAATACTGAATCTTTCAAAAATAAAATAAGGTTTACAAAAATGCTTTTCTGCAAATACTTGATCTTGCTTAAGCCTTACCTTGACTACCCTAAGCCTCTCATTCCTGAGTCTTCTCCCTTTTTCTTTAGTCGGGTAAGTCTTGTTGAGTACCCCAGTACTCAGGGTTTGTTACCCATGCTGCAGGTATGACAGAGTCCCCGATGTGTCTTGCACCCTGCTACGTGACCATCGTCCAGGAAGAGGCCGATGAGGCCGAAGAATAGTTGTACACCCTCGGGCTGGGTGATTATAAGTATCTTTGCTGTTCTCCACTATGTTGCCTATGTCTAATTCTATTATCAGAACTTGGTTTGTAATAACTGCACCTTAATTTCTATTTGGAACCCTGTTTTGTAAAACTAATGTTATTTAAGTCTTCCGCTCTTTATTCCGATGTTATTTGTAAAAGTATGCAATGCTGTAACCGAATTGTGAGATGATCCTGCGGACATTGGGCACTGATGTAGCCCGGTGGCGAATGGGTCTTCACCACATGGAACATGGGTTCGGCTGTCAGAGGTTGACAGGGACACGTGGGCCATGGGATTAGGGTCGTTCCGTCACAGGCATCGGACGCTGCTACAGTGAAACCCTAGCGTCCGATGCTTGACCCCCGGTGCGTCCGATGGCAACGGACGCTCCGATGGTCAGCGTCTGATGCTCCTTTAAAAGCACTGTCAGATGACATGTGGCAACAGACGCTCCGATGGAAAGAACTTAACGTCCAATTCTCAAGAACAGTGCGTCCGATGGTCCCGATACAGAACTGTTCTTCCGCGAATTCAACCCGATCTCCTCCGAGTCAAAAGCACTAAGGCTTAGACTTGGTATGAGGAGTTCCTAGGAGGTTAGTGAGCTATCCCAAATAGATCATGGCTCGAACCTAACTCCAAATCGGTGAATTGGAAGAAAATCGGGACAAAAAGGAGCAAACTCGATCCAAACGAAAATCGAACCGATCTACTAGCTCGTGAGGTTAGAGATGATTCCTTCGGTGGAAAGAAGTGCCTCACGATCTAGAACAACTCAGTTGAAACGGATTTGCAAAAGACCCACCGATTAGAGAGATCGATCAACAGGAAAAACGTGGAGAAAAGCAACCCGCGAAGAACACAGGCAAAACGCGAATTACAACCACGAATTTGCAACCGTGTGGCTACCACACGCTACGACAGTGAGATTACGGTCTCACTTCCTCAAAATCTCATGAACACAGAGGTATTGTTCTCTTCTCTGTGGATCTCAGTTCGCTACAAGCGAGGATGTGGAGAACAGGAAAACCTAGAAGGCAAAATAGCAAATGACTGAGATAGAATGGGAGGAGGGTGTCTCCCTCTACTTATCCTAATTCTATTTTCTACTCCACCCCTCACTACTTACAGAGCGAACCAGCTAAACCCTAGGGTTATTCTGGACCAACTCGAAGATGCTGGTGATCCGACGGCCACGGCCGCACAACTGGTAGCGTTGCCTCGACGCAACCTTACCGATTGCCGCCACGTGCCGCCACCTCTCCGCTCGTCCTTTTCCTGGAATTCGCCCCCGGTTTTGAGGCCCAAACCGTGGAAACCAGCCTTCACGACCAACCCCCGGTTTTGAGGCCCAAACCGGGGAAACTAGCCGTCCATCGCCTGAGTTTTGTGCCTCAAACTCATAAACCCGCAGCACCCAGGTTTTGAGGCCCAAACCTGGAAACTGTCCTCAGCCCGAGTTTTGTGGCCCAAACTCGGAAACCATCAGCGCCCAGGTTTTGCGGCCCAAACCTGGAAACCGTCCACTCGGTTGTTTTTCTGTGGCTCAACCACCAAACCGAGCCATAGAGGGGATGCACCGCCCGTGCACCCCGTCCACCGACACGTGTCCCCAGGTCCGCGACCCCAAGCAACACCCGTGCCCGCAAGTCTTCGCTCGTCGCTGTCCCAGGCTGTCAGCCACCACAGCTGATCCTCGGGCCACCGGTCCCTCAGTCCAAGCCTCACGTCCGCCCTTGGCCACTCTCGGTCCATCGGCACGGCACGTCTCTACTTGACCTTCACCTTGCCTCTGATCACTGTATCTGTGCTCGACACCTGCACAACACAAGCCAAAGAACATGCGCATTATCCCAGTTGACAATCACTCATCACTCAGAGACTCGTCATACACCCATGTTTCTGCAGAAGTCGATGAACTGGCGAAAGCAACAACAGTAGGTGCATCGCTACCGCCAGATGTTTTCTTTGAGACGCTTACCATCAAAGCTATCAAAGAAGAAGAAGATAAACCATCTAAGGTACATGTCATCACAGGTGAAGATTGGAGATTGCCGATATACGCTTTCCTGTCTGGCACCTATGAACCAATGGAAAAACAACAAATGGAACATATGAAAGCCAAAACAAAGTGTTTACTCCATTATCTGGAAGGACTTGTATAGAAGTGGGATAGTAGCTCCATTACTGAAGTGCATTAGCAGGTCCAAAGGCATTCAATTACTAAGTGAAGTCCACTCCAGTTCTTGTGGGGCTCACAAAGCACCACATGAGATCACCCATAGAGCAATGATGCAGGAATTCTATTGGCTGAATGCGATAGAAGACGCAAAAGAGTTGGTCAAAAAATGCGAAAAGTTCTAAATGTTTGCTAAGAAGCAGAATTTTCCAGCAAACCCGACTGAACAAATAATACCAACCTAGCGATTGCAAAGATGGGTAGTGGACATAGTCGGACCATTACCAACTGGTCCAGGAATCCTTTGTTTCGCAGCAATAGCATTACAATACTTCACCAAGTGGATAGAAGTAAAAGCTCTGGCCAAAACACCATCCGGAACTCTGATCAGTTTTGTTTGGCAAAGAATCATCTGCTGACGAGCCTAGAATAAAACTAGCTTTCGCATCTGTTAGCCATGCATCCATAGAGCAATGGAGCCATAGAAAGAGCAAACGGTCTGATATTCACAGCAATAGCAAAATCCTTATTTGATGATCCAAAAGGGAAATGGGCTCTAGAATTAACAACATCTGTTTGAGGACACAATGTCTCAAGATCAAGAGCAACCGACTTCACACCCTTTTGCCTTCTATGGTGAAGAAGTTGTTACGCCAGAAGAGGTAAAGCTATGATCCTTTTGCACAAAGGTATAAAGCTTCATCATCTAAACAACATTTCATCAACATTGTAGAAAATGAAACCACAAGACTTGAAGCAGCAAAGAATCTCAACAAATATCACGAAGAGACAAGAAATACATCACAAGGACATCGAACCAGGTGACATGGTGATCATTCGGCATCCAAACAAGCAAAGCAAGTTGCAATCGTAGTGGTATGGACCTTTGAAGGACCGAGAAAGCACTAGCAAGGCGACCAGTGGGTGGGTGAATGGGAGCTCAAAAATTTCTCTCGAAACTTTGGCCAAATGTCCCAAAATCAACCCCGAGAAACTATGACCAAAACCGTGATGCCCATGACCCTTGGAAGAGGGTGGATGATCCCTAGGATCACAGCGAGGCACCACAAGAAGATAGCAAACCAAATGCCAAATGTTCCGGCATCGAACACAACCCCAAAAACCAAGTCCCGAATGTAGATTGACGGCTTACGTCGAGAAACTCCTAAATACCTATGCTAACAAGTAGCAAAGATACCAAGAGAGGTTCCTTGGTCAACTCTAGGGCCAAACGAGAAGTCCGGAAACCAAGCGAACAAGCTGGGAGAGCAAATGCACTAAACCGGAGCAAACAGCCGATTCGTGGACTGTCCGCTAGTACGGTCGCAGACTGTCTGCCCAGTGGCGGACTGTCCGGGCTCAGGTCGCGGACTGTCTGCCGGCCAAATGAGCAAAACCGAAGTGCTGCTGCAAGTCTCCTGGACGTTCTCGGACTGTCCGCCGTTCAAACAAAAACCAAATTAGCCGAAGAACAGTGCCACTGGTCTGGCTCGTCCCCGACGCGCGAACTGTCCGCGCCCTGAGTGGTGGACTGTCCGCGGTCACTCAGGGAGGGCGATTTTGATCGCCCTTCTCCCAAATCTTCTCCAAATCGATTCAAATCAAAATCTCACGTTCCCAACTTGGAGAGGATGATCACGGAGTAGTTAGGAGACTATCCCGAAGAAATCATCTACTCAAATCGAGTCAATCACCGGGAAATGAAAAGGGAAGGAGGATGAACTGAAAAGTGCCACGAAAACGAAATCAACCCGATCTACTTGCTCGTAGGGAGATAGATGAATTCCTTCAATGGAAATGATCTCCTTTCAAATATGAACAAGTCGATTCAAATGGATTTCGCAAAGACGCAGTAGGGAGGGAGATCGAGTGACGGGAAAATCGCGGAGAAAAGAAGAACGCGAAGAACACGAATCAAAACGCGAATCAACACATCGATCTGCAACCGTGTGGCTACCACATGCTACAACAGTGGAGGTTACGGCCTCACTTCCTCAAAATCTCATGAACCACAGAGGTATTGTTCTCTTCTCTGTGGATCTCAACTAGCTACAGCAGGGATTGTGGGAGAGCAGGAAACCCTAGAAGCAAAGAGCAAATGACAGGGATGACTAACTGAGATGAATGGGGAGGTGGGTGTCTCCCCCTATTTATCCTAATTCTAACCTATTCCTAATTCCCACTCTACCCCTAACTACTTACAGAGCGAACCAGCTAAACCCTATGGTTATTCTGGACCAACTCGGTGGTAGGTGTATCTGACGGCCATGCTCGCACAACTCGTAGCGTTGCCTCGACGCAACCTCCCGATTGCCGCCATGTGCCCCCTCGCTACACCCCTGGTTTTGTGGCCCAAACCGGGAAACCAGCCTTTTTCAGCCAACCACGGTTTTGAGGCCCAAACCGGGAAACCAGCCCACCAAGTATCTGAGTTTTGAGGCCAAACTCAGCAAACCCTCAGCGCCCAGGTTTTGAGGCCCAAACCTGGAAACCGTCCTCAGCCCGAGTTTTGTGGCCAAACTCGGAAACCATCCGCACCCAGGTTTTGAGGCCCAAACCTAGAAACCGTCCACCCGATGGTTTTTCCCTGGCTCTACCACCAAACCGACGTCGAAGATGGGATGCACCTCCCGTACACCCCGTCCACCGACACGTGTCCCCAAGTCCACGACTCAGGCAACACATGACCGCACTTCTTCACTTGTTGTCGTCACAGGCTGCCAGCCCCACAGCTGATCCTCGGGCCTCTGGTCCCTCAGTCCAAGCCTCACGTCCGCCCTTCGCCACTCCTGGTCCATCGGCACGGCACGTCTCTACTTGACCTTCACCTCGCCTTTGATCACTGTATCCGTGCTCGACACCTGCACAACACAAGCCAAAGAACATGCGCATCATCCCAGTTGGCAATCACTCATCACTCAGAGACTCGGCATACACCCATGTATCCGCAATCTCCCCCTTGATGAGTGCATTGTCAACTAACAACACAAATCATAAAGAAAGTAGAAGAAGGAAGAAGGATAAGAAGAGAGAACTCAACCAAATGACCCAAAAGCATAGCAAAGCCGAAGAAGGTCAAGTGGAAAGAGCGAAACAACTTGGTCCCCAAAGACATGGGCAACGGCTCGACGCAACCAAGCAAAGCAAAGCTAGCCCTCAAGAAGAGGTAGAACAGGCTCAACACACACGCTACAAAACCAATCGAAAAATATCGAAACAAAATGCTAGTCCCTCAAGATAGAGGCACAGAGGCTCAACACAACTACCAAAGAAAGCTCGATACCGACTGTTACCAAAAAGAGTTCGACACCAATTGAAAATCTGAAAAGCAAATGCTAGTCCCTCAAGAAAGAGGCTAAGGCTCAACGCAACTTGCAAACCGCTCCAAACCAATTCAAAATGTCAAAGACTCAACCGGAAACAAACTCCCGCTCGAATAGTGCAAACAACCAGGAAGACTCCCCCTAAGCTGAAACAGAGGGTAATGATTTGCAATTTCTCCCCCTTAGTTGAAAATGCACTTATCAAGAAATAAGGCTCCCTCTCAGAAAAGTGCCAACAAGAAGATTCTCCCCCTTCCAAAATACACATGAGTCAAATGCAAGTTAGGAGCTTCAAGAGTATACTCAAAAGAGTGCAAAATGCTCTACAGAGTTCTGATCCGTTGACTCAGAAAAATGCACAGAATGCTAGCAGAGGCTCAAACTGATCACTAAGTCTAAAATGAGAGCAAAAGAGCAGTTTGTAGCCGAAAAAGGTATTCACTATCAGAATAGCACATACATGTATGGATAGGAAGTCAAATGTGCTAAGCATGTATACCAAGTGAACTACCCCTAGCACAGTTCAATCATCATGCTGATACCAATTTAGGCATTTACTTGTGATTTCAAATTTTAATCGGAGTTGCAGCGGTGAAATTACACAAGTTCAGAAAACAGCATGTGACTGCGAGAGGTTGAATGCTTGTTATTGCCTAACTTTCCAACTGTGCGAAGCCTATGCATAAGCAATCAGAAGCTTAAAGCAACAGTTTCGGTCATACACTACACAGCTCAAGTTTAACTCAAAGTGCAATGAGAAACAGTCTCGAAACTGTGAGGTGCTAACAAGCAAACCCATCTCGATCTTTCCAATTCACTTAACTTGGTTCAGATTTTAAACAGAATATGACATACCAAGCAAGTGAATGACTCAACACTAGAGACATAGCAACCTAGCATATATGAAAAGTACATGTGACTTCAACACATCCTACACATGCTAGTTGCATATCTCAATGGTGAATATTTTCAAGTTTTAAGTTCATTAACAAATTCACCATTCAAAAATAGCTCAGCTCATAGTATGCACTAGTGATCAGAAAGAGCATAAGCTACAACATCAACATAAAGCATCGGAGCAAAAACTACACAGAGCATAGTTACATTCTTCAGATTATACACATGAAGCTCAGAATGTAAAAGCGTATGCTGAAATGCAAAAGATGCATGAAGAAATCAAAAGGGAACAAAAACAACTGAAACCAAAAAGTCAGTGTATCATACAAAATCCAAAGTGTTTCCCCCGTCTAAAAGGGGAAACACACACCAAGCTCACCTCTCAACCGATTAAAGGTTGATTGGTCCAAAGGCTTGGTAAAAATATCAGCAAGCTGATGATGAGTATCGACATGGCGAAGGTCGATACCACCCTTCTCATAGTGGTCTCGCAGAAAATGAAAGCGCACATCAATGTGTTTAGTCTTCGAGTGAAGCACGGGTTTCTTAGCAACGCTAATCGCACTCGTGCTGTCACAAAGCAATGGAACACGAGAAAAGCTCAGACCAAAATCACGCAAAGTGGCCATCATCCAGAGTAACTGGGAACAGCAGCTAGCCGCAGCAACATACTCAGCCTCCGTGGTAGACTGGGCGACGCTAGACTGCTTGCGAGAAGACCACGAAACAAGAGAAGAACCAATAAACTGGCAAGTCCTAGAAGTGGACTTGCGATCAATACGGCAACCAGCAAAATTGGCATCGGAATAACCGCAAAGGGAAAGAGTGGAGGAAGCAGAATACCAAATCCTGAATTCTGGAGAGAAGGATAAGTACCTCATAGTGCGCGGCGACGCCTGAAAGCGCGCGTAGAGGCACACCGCGAACTGGATGTCCGGGCGTGTCGCCGTCAGGTACAGCAGCGACCCGATCATACTCCGGTACTCCTTCTGGTCCACCGCTTCTCCCTCCTTGTCCGCATCCAGGGCTGTCGTGGTCGCCATGGGTGTTGGAAGAGGCTTGGCCTCACCCATGTCGAACTTCTTCAGGATATCTCTGGTGTACTTGCCCTGGTGCACAAACGTTCCTTCCCGGGTTTGCTTGATTTGCAACCCGAGGAAAAACGTCAACTCGCCCATCATGCTCATCTGGAACTCCCTGCTCATAATGTCTGCAAACTTGGCAACCAAAGCGTGAGAAGAACCACCGAAAATGATATCATCCACGTAAATTTGGACCAAGAGAGTATTACTGCCTTGCTTGAGGAGAAAGAGCGTTTTATCTACACATCCCATTTTAAAACCCTTAGCAAGCAAAAAGGTTTTCAACCTATCATACCAGGCTCTAGGGGCTTGTTTCAAACCATACAAAGCTTTGTGAAGTTTAAAGACATGGTTTGAAAACTTGGGATTTTCGAAACCGGGGGGTTGTCTAACATACACCTCCTCTTCTATGTAGCCGTTTAAGAAGGCACTCTTAATATCCATTTGAAAAAGTTTGAAACCTTTGGATGCAGCAAAAGCCAAGAGTATCCTAATTGCCTCCAAACGAGCTACAGGAGCAAATGTCTCCTCATAGTCTATCCTCTCCTTCTGACTATACCCCTGGGCTACGAGTCTGGCCTTGTTTCTCACAACATGGCCATTTTCTCCCTGTTTGTTTTTGAAAACCCATTTTGTCCCAATTGGATGACACTCAGAAGGTGGAGACACTAGAACCCAAACCCGATTTCTCTCAAAGTTCTCAAGCTCCCCATGCATGGCATTGACCCAATCCGGATCCGTCAAAGCGTGTCCAACATCCCGGGGTTCAAAATCAGCAACAAATGCAGAATGAGCAAAGTGAGAGATTTCCCTTGACCGGGTGACGCGTTCATCGATACTGCCGATCATCTGCTGAGGCGGGTGTTGGCGCTGAATGTGTCGTCGCGCCTCCCTTGCCGAAGTGGCCTCCCCCTCAACAGCAGCTGGTGCCTGCCCGGGTACAAAGGGTACCGCTCGGAGTGGCGGATCCCATGGCCCCAGGAAGACAATGTGTCGGGGCCATGAGTCGTCGTAGAGGCCGCTCTCTGCGGCACAGCAGGTGGAGGAGGTGTTGGGTCCTCTATCCCTTCAACACCTTCTTCTTCATCATCGAAAAGAGGTTTGCCAACCTCATGATCACCTGCACGCTCAAAATGAGAAGAAGGACAAACCATGGTCTCATCGAGGTGACATCAGATGTCTCCATGACTCGGTTAGTGTCAAGGATAAGTACACGATAAGCATGAGTATGAGTGCCATAACCCAAAAACACACCGTCAGAAGAACGAGACTCAAACTTGTCCAAGTTGCCCTTTTTGAGTATAAAACAATGGCAACCAAAAACTCAAAAATAACTCACCTTGGGCAGTTTTCCAAAACGCAACTCTTAAGAGGTCTTTTTCAAGAAAGCTCGAAGAAAAATGCGATTGGAAACATAGCATGCAGTGTTCATAGTTTTGGCCCAATATCGCCTAGGAGTCCTATGCTCATCGAGCATCGTCCTGGCCATCTCTACAAGGGTCCGATTCTTCCTCTCTACAACACCATTCTGAGGGGGTGTGTAGGGGGAAGAAAACTGATGCTCTAACCCAACAGAGTCACAAAACTTCTCAAAATCCAAATTCTTGAATTCGGAACCATTATCACTCCGAATTGCTCGCATAGAGTTCAAAGGGAACTCATTCTGAAGACGCAAAATCAGATTGCGAGCAAAGGAGAAAGTCTCAATTTTCTCAGCTAAAAAGAAAACCCACGAATATCTCGAAAAATCGTCGACAACAACAAGCACATACCACTTCCCCCCAACCGAGCTCACCTGAGCCGGACCAACAAGGTCCATGTGCAAAAGCTCTCCAGGGCGCTTAGTCATGACCTGAGTCACTAGATGGTGGCGAGCGGCTGCCATCTTCCCATGTCTACAAGAATGGCAAACAAGATCCTTCTCCATGGATAACTTGGGCAATCCTCAGATTAAGCCAAGTGAACTAAGTCTTGCAAGCAAGTCGAAGCTCAGGTGACCTAGTCTCCTATGCCACTTCCAAAGATCAGAAAAGGAAGGTCCAGCCAAAAGACAACGAGAAATTCCGAACGACTCCTAGAAATCCTCACGAAAGACTTTTCCAAAGGGCGAAATCACACATACAAGATTGCCCTAAGGATCCAAAATACGACTGAGATTCGGTTTAAAAGGAATCTCATAGTCGTCGTCAAAGAGTTGCGAAACAGAAAGAAGGTTAAAATGCAAGTTAGAAACAAGAGCAACATCGTGCAACACAAAGTGCTCATTAACTCGCACAGACCCACGAGACAGCACCTTACCTTTGCTGTTGTCGCCGAAGGTGATATACTCCTTTCGGGCTACCGGACTAAAACTGGAGAACCACTTGGCGTTTCCGGTCATGTGCCTCGAACACCCGGAATCCACCAACCAAACGTTCTCCGATCGTTTTACCTACATCAATAAAAAGACATAGGGTGAGCAAACGGGCCAACACTGGGGTTAGTGAAGTGAGGAGAATACCAGTGTTGGGTCGGCTGCTCAAAAGAACGGTTAGCAGAAAAACCATTCCTAGCACGCCTACGGGAGGAGCGATCACCACGTTGAGGAAAACGTGGTCCGCTAAGGAGGGAGCGTCCATCACGATACTCAAAACGCGGTGGGGGAAAACGCTCCACTGCAAAGCCACCGCCACGGGGTCCATAGCCTACAACTGCAGGCTCCCGCCGGGCACGCTCTCTACGAGGCCTACGCCTAGGGACTTGAGGCTCAACACCTCTGGGCCTAGCGTCTCTCCTCGGAGCTCTCTGCTGCCTAGGCCTGGGAACTTGAGGTTCTGGACCTCTGGGCCTAGCAGCATGCCTCTGAACATTCGGCGCATGTACATCATGGAAAGGATAGTACATGTCCGGGTTGTTCATCTCCCTAGCATGGCGCGCCTCTCTCTTGCGCCTAAAACAGAACTCGCTCAAGTGTCCGTCTCTCCCACAGTGCTCACAGTGGTACCTCACTGCTCTCAAAGGGGGTTGTTGGTACTCACGGTTGTGGGTGTGGATCACCTTGCCCTTCTGTGGCAACTCCTCCTGGATAGGTGGCATAGCATCAAGCTTGTTTTTCAGGTGGTTGGGTTTGGGATGCCACACTTGGTTCTTGGGTGGAGCTCTCGGAGGTTCCTCAAACACCCCATCCTTGGTGTTAGGCTTGAGAGGCTCTTTGGGTGGAAGATTCGTTAGTTTGGGAGTAGTGGTGGAGTTTGGCTTCACACTCAGGTTCAAACCACTTGACTCTCCAATCTTCCCAAAAGCAGAGACATCAACACCCGGAGCAAAACCTACACCGGGACCTCCAGCAGCTCGCTTGAATTGGGAGATCATCATCCCGAGCTGTGGCTCACCACAAGACACCCATGACAAGATGGTCCGAAGGTATGTGTTTTCCTCCTCGGTTTGCATCTTGTCATGCTTCACATTGGCAATCTCCATCTCCAGACCCTCGCACAAAGCACACCTAGTCACACAAGTGCTACCCGAGCTGGCCTCCTCAAGAGACACAATCTTGGCATTCTTCTCTGCCAACTCGGATTGCAAGACATGACAAGTCTTGCACACACCCAACAACATGGGTCTAGCCCGAAGCTCATCCACCTCTCCTACCAATGCAACATACTTACTTCTCAAAGTGAGAAGATCAGTCATGTGCGTGGTGCACGCCTCGCACTCCTCCTCATCTGTGACAACTACGGTGGACTTGACAGAGTCAAGTTCCTTCACCGTATCCTCCTACTTCTGCCTAAACTCCTTGCGCTCTCTAGCGGCACGCCTAAGCAGCTTATCCTGACTAAGCAAGGTGGCAGTAAGCTTCTCAACCTCAGCAGAAAGCTCATAGTGGGTGAGAGATACCTGGGAGGTGTCATCGTCGTCGTTGTCGTTCCGAGGGAAGTTCACCAGCTCGCCGTCAACCTCCTTGCCGAGGGCCATGGTGCAGAGGCCGTCGTCGTCGACGAAGAAGTAGAGACCGTTCAGCTTGTCCTCGATCCTCTTCTTCTTCTCGGACTCGTCGTCGCTTGAGCAAGCGGAGTCGTCATCCGAGCCGTCGACGTCGCTGAGCGTGGCGAAGAACGCACGCTGCTCAGCTTGGGCCTTCTCCATGTACTTCTTCTTGATGTACTCCTTGTCGAAGCCGCCCCTTCGCTTGTGCCTTGCGGGGACGTACCTCTCCTTGCGCTTGCCGGAGTCGTACTTGTGCCCATGATCGCCCTTCCCAGATGAATTCTTCTTCTTGGGGCAGTTGGCGATGAAGTGATCGGGGTCGCCGCACTGGTAGCATCCTGAGCGTCCTCCTCCGCGGCGACGGTTCATGCAGTTTTTGTGGAACCGTAAGAACCGGTTGGCGAGCAATGCCAACTCGTCATCCCCCAAAGACTCCAGCTGGTCCTCTATGACAAAAAAGAGAGACGAAAGAGCAAAACCTCCAGAGGGGTTAGCAGAAGAGCTAGAGCCAGAAACCAAAGCCATCGACGGGCCAGAAGGAATTTCATAAGAAGCCCTCGCCATGGCATCAATCTCACTGGACTTGAGCTTACTGAAGAGCTCGTCGCAAGTGAGGGTCTCATAGTTCGGTGATTTGATGATCGCCTAAACTTTGGAATCCCACACCGACCGATCAAGAGTATGCAAAAGCTTCATAGCTCTCTCAAGATCGTCGAATGGCAACAACTCCTTGTTAGCCCTCATCCTGTTGACAATCACCTGAAAGCGAGCGAATAAACTTTCTATGCTCTCGCCAGGCATGTGTCGAAAGTTCTCATACTCTCGCTTGAATGACTCGTAGAGACGGGTTTTGACTTGAGAGGTTCCCTCATGGAAACGCATGAGGGTATCCCAAATCTCCCGAGCCATAGCGAGGTGAGAAACACGATCAAACTCACTCATGCTCAAACACGAGAAAAGAGCATTACGGGCTCGACTATTGGCATCGTGCTCATCGATCTGAAGCTGAGAGACACGAGCAGCCAAGACCACGTAATCGGCAGAGTTGCAAATATCCCAGATGGAAGCACCCAAACTCTGCAGATAGGCCGACATGCGTATCTTCCAATACGCATAGTTCGTCCCATCGAAAAACGAAGGTTTGCCCACACCGCAATCCATGTCGCCTTCTGTGGACCTGGAATCGGCTAAGGTGGAAGATCCTTAACCCGCTCCGATACCAATTGAAGGACCGAGAAAGCACTAGCAAGGCGACCAGAGGGGGGGTGAATGGGAGCTCAAAAATTTCTCTCGAAACATTGGCCAAATGTTCCAAAATCAACCCCGAGAAACTGCGACCGAAACCGTGATGCCCACGACCCTTGGAAGAGGGTGGATGATCCCTAGGATCACAGCGAGGCACCACAAGAAAATAGCAAACCAAATGCCACAAGTTCCGGCTCGAACACAACCCCAAAAACCAAGTCCCGAACGTAGATTGACGGCTTACGTCGAGAAACTCCTAAATACCTATGCTAACAAGTAGCAAAGATACCAAGAGAGGTTCCTTGGTCAACTCTAGGGCCAAACGAGAAGTCCGGAAACCAAGCGAACAAGCCGGGAGAGCAAATGCACTAAACCGGAGCAAACAGCCGATTCGCGGACTGTCCGCCAGTACGGTCGCGGACTGTCTGCCCAGTGGCGGACTGTCCGGGCTCAGGTCGCGGGCTGTCCGCCGGCCAAATGAGCAAAACCGAAGTGCTGCTGCAAGTCTCCTGGACGTTCCCAGACTGTCCGCGGCTTTGAACTGCGGACTGTCTGCCGTTCAAACAAAAACCAAATCAGCCAAAGAACAGTGCCACTGGTCTGGCTCGTCCCCGACGCGCGGACTGTCCGCGCCCTGAGTGGCGGACTGTCCGCGGTCACTCAGGGAGGGCGATTTTGATCGCCCTTCTCCCAAATCTTCTCCAAATCGATTCAAATCAAAATCCCACGTTCCCAAACTTGGAGAGGATGATCACAGAGTAGTTAGGAGACTATCCCCAAGAAATCATCCGCTCAAATCGAGTCAATCACCGGGAAATCAAAAGGGAAGGAGGATGAACCGAAAAGCGCCACGAAAACGAAATCAACCCGATCTACTTGCTCGTAGGGAGATAGATGAATTCCTTCAATGGAAATAATCTCGTTTCAAATACGAACAAGTTGATTCAAACGGATTTCGCAAAGACGCAGTCGGGAGAGAGATCGAGTGACGGGAAAATCGCGGAGAAATGAAGAACGCGAAGAACACGAATCAAAACGTGAATCAACACATCGATCTACAACCGTGTGGCTACCACACGCTACAACAGTGAGGTTACGGCCTCACTTCCTCAAAATCTCATGAACACAGAGGTATTGTTCTCTTCTCTGTGGATCTCAGCTAGCTACAACAGGGATGTGGGAGAGCAGGAAACCCTAGAAGCAAAGAGCAAATGACAGGGATGACTAATTGAGATGAATGGGGAGGTGGGTGTCTCCCCCTATTTATCCTAATTCTAACCTATTCCTAATTCCCACTCTACCCCTAACTACTTATAGAGCGAACCAGCTAAACCCTAAGGTTATTCTGGACCAACTCGGTGGTAGGTGTATCCGACGGCCACGCTCGCACAACTCGTAGCGTTGCCTCGACGCAACCTCCCGATTGCCGCCACGTGCCGCCCTCGCTCTGCACCCCCGGTTTTGTGGCCCAAACCAGGAAACCAGCCTTTTTCAGCCACCCCCGGTTTTGAGGCCCAAACCGGGAAACCAGCCCACCAAGTATCTGAGTTTTGAGGCCAAACTCAGGAAACCCTCAGCGCCCAGGTTTAGAGGCTCAAACCTGGAAACCGTCCTCAGCCTGAGTTTTGTGGCCAAACTCGAAAACCATCCGCACCCAGGTTTTGAGGCCCAAACCTGGAAACCGTCCACTCGATGGTTTTTCCCTGGCTCTACCACCAAACCGACGTCGAAGATGGGATGCACCTCCCGTGCACCCCGTCCACCGACATGTGTCCCCATGTCCACGACTCAGGCAACGCATGACCGCACTTCTTCACTTGCTGTCGTCACAGGCTGCCAGCCACCACAGCTGATCCTCAGGCCTCTGGTCCCTCAGTCCAAGCCTCACGTCCGCCCTTCACCACTCCCAGTCCATCGGCACGGCACGTCTCTACTTGACCTTCACCTCGCCTTTGATCACTGTATCCGTGCTCGACACCTGCACAACACAAGCC
This sequence comes from Coix lacryma-jobi var. lacryma-jobi, assembly GCA_009763385.1. Lineage (NCBI taxonomy): Eukaryota > Viridiplantae > Streptophyta > Magnoliopsida > Poales > Poaceae > Coix > Coix lacryma-jobi. The sequence continues at coordinate 117,771,688 of CM019830.1, read as the reverse complement.
AAAGAACATGCGCATCATCCCAGTTGACAATCACTCATCACTCAGAGACTCAGCATACACCCATGTATCCGCAACCTTTCATCATCTCAAGCATGATCGCTCCAAGAACATTTTGATTATTCAATGACAAAGGCAACGAAACAACTCACACTTGGAATGTAGACAATCTGCGTCGGTTCTAACCATAACCACTTGTTTTATATGATATGATTTTGTAGTTTGTTTTTAAATTCTTTACTTTTTTGTAATTTCAAGGGGATTAACTCTCTTTTTCCTCACAGGGGATCCTTTTTTCAAAAGGTGTGAAGTTTTTTAATGAGGCAATACTTTGTACCTATGTTGAGAATATCAAGCATATATTTCCCCAAAAAGCAAAAGGTGTCATTCGCCGAAACAAGATTTCGTCATGCTTGCTAATCGGCATAGTCAAATTCAAGTAAAAAGTTGCACAATGAAGGACCGAAAGTGCTACCAGAAAGCGACCAGAGGGGGGGTGAATGGGAGCCTCAAATTTTCCTTTTGGAAACTTGTAACCACTATCCCGAGAATCAACCCCAAATGCAAACCTAGAGCTTGTGAGTGCCCACGACCCTAGATGTAGGGTGGATGCATCTGAGAAGCACAGCGAGGGCCATGGTGCTGAAACCCTCGTCGTCGGCGAAGAAGCAGAGGCTGTTGAGCTTGTCCTCAATCCTCTTCTTCTTCTCGGACTCGTCGTCGCTTGAGGAAGTGGAGTCGTCATTCGAGTCGTCGACGTCGCTGAGCGTGGCGAAGAATGCACGCTGCTCGGCCTGGGCCTTCTCCAAGTACATTGTCTTGATGTACTCCTTGTTGAAGCCGGCCTTCCGCTTGTGCCTTGTAGGGATGTACTTCTCCTTGCGCTTGCCAGAGTCGTACTTGTGCCCATGATCCGCCTTGCCGAAGGTCTGCTTGTTCTTCTTCAAGCAATTGGCGATGAAGTGGTTGGGGTCGCCACACTCGAAACATCCCGAGCGTCCTTCTCAGCGGCGATGGTTCATGCGATTGTTGTGAAACCGCGAGAACCGGTTGGCGAGCAAAGCCAACTCATCATCCCCCAAAGACTCCAGCTGCTCCTCTGTGATAGAAAAGAGTGAAGAGAGTGCGAATCCTCCAGAGGGGTTAGCATAAGAGCCAGAAACCAAAGCCATCGATGGGCCAGAAGGATTTTCATAAGAAGCCCTTGCCATGGCGTCAATCTCACTGGACTTGAGCTTACTGAAGAGCTCGTCGCACGTGAGGTTCTTATAGTTAGGTGATTCGATGATCGCCTGAACCTTGGAATCCCACACTGACCGATCAAGAGTATGGAGTAGCTTGAGAGCTCTCCCATGATCGTCGAAAGGCAACAGCACCTTGTTAGCCCTCATCCTGTTGACAATCACCTGAAAGCGAGCGAATAAACTTTCTATGCTCTCGCCAGACATGTGTCGAAAGTTCTCATACTCTCGCTTGAACGACTCGTAGAGACGGGTTTTGACTTGAATGGTTCCCTCATGGAAACGCGTGAGGGTAGCCCAAATCTCCCGAGCCATAGCGAGGTGAGAAACGCGATCAAACTCACTCATGCTCAGACATGGGAAAAGAGCATTACGGGCTCGGCTATTGGCATCGTGCTCATCAATCTGATGCTGAGTAGCACGAGCAACTAAGACCACGTAATCGGCAGAGTTGCAAATATCCCAGATGGAAGCACCCAAACTCTGCAGATAGGCCGACATGCGTATCTTTCAATACACATAGTTTGTCCCATCGAAAAACAGCGGTTTGCCCACGCCGCGATCCATGTCGCCTTCTGTGGATCTGGAACCGGCTAAGGTGAAAGATCCTTAACCCTCTCGGATACCAATTGAAGGACCGAAAGTGCTACCAGAAAGCGACCAGAGGGGGGGGTGAATGGGAGCTTCAAATTTTCCTTTTGGAAACTTGTAACCACTGTCCCGAGAATCAACCCCAAGAGCAAACCTAGAGCTTGTGAGTGCCCACGACCCTAGATGTAGGGTGGATGCTTCCGAGAAGCACAGCGAGACACTACACAACCCTAGGAACCCAACGCAAAAGTCAGAAACCAAAACCGTCAACGGACGAACAAACCGCGGACGAAACAGCGCAGAACAGCACTGACCGGACTCTGCCTGCGTCCGGTCAATAGACACCGGACGCGTCCGGTCGAGCGAAACCCAAAATGGAACCTCTCTGTTCCTGACCGGACTCACTGATGACAAGCGTCCGGTCGTGAACAGAGCGTCCGGTCAACTGAGACAAAATAGATGAACAGTGAGACCGACGAGTCCGGTCGATGAAAAACCCGAGCGTCCGGTCTTGTGCGTCCGGTCATGTGCAGAAAGAACATCGAACGAAGTTCAACGATCGAACTCTGATGGAGCGTCCGGTCATCCCGACATCAGTGTCCGATCACCCCGACGCAGCTCTGTTCGTCCACCGATTCAACTCAATCTCACCCAAAACAAGTCCTCTAGGGATCAAACTTGGTGAGATGAGTCATAAGAAAGATAGTGAGCTATCTCTAAGAGATCATGGCTCGAACCTATCTCCAAATCGATGAATCGAAGAAATTTGGGGGGAGGGAGAAAAACTTGACCCGAAACAAAAATCGATCGATCTACTAGGTCATGAGGTTAGAGGTGAATTCCTTCGGTGGAAAGAAGTGCCTCACGATCTAGATCAACTCAGTTCAAGTGGATTTGCAAAAGATGCACCCAGTAGAGAGATCGATCAACAGAAAATGTGACACCCTAGTGTCAAGCACTGCATTAGGAACTACTTTTAGCTACTAAAATGCATAAGCAAAGCATTGCACCATTTCATGTGCATAAGAGTGCTTTTTGCCTTTTGTTGTTTATTTGGATCTTAGGTTTCTATTGAACTTGACTGTTTAAATGGATTTCTATCCTGGCAAATGATTTTACAAAATGGAGAATGTTGAGTATAACACTTTTTATATTGACACGTTGAACTAGTTCAAAGTGGTTTGATAACTAAAAAGTTTGAAAACAAAATGATTTATAGCTCAAGATTTGGCTTTATTTCTGTGGAGATTGAGAAAATGCTTTTCAGCGAAAGTGCCTTATATGAAAGTTGTAGAGAAAATTATTTTGAGCAACCTTTCTTTTGGGTCAAAGCCTAGTTTGGAGTTTTTGAAACTGTTTTGAATGGTCAAAGTTTGAAAAGTTTTTGGAAAAAAGAAAAAGGAAAATGTTTTTCTCCCGGCGCCACCCCTTTCGGCCTAGCCGGCCTTTTCGGCCCAGTCCCGCCCGCGCCGGCCCACGCCGCTCCCACGCTCGCCCGCGCCGTGCGCGCGCGTTGCAGCGCCGGTCAGCCGACCGAGCCGCGCCGTACGCCGGCCGGCCTGCCGCGTGGCGGCTTGTCCCTGCCGCAAATCCGCCTCCGCCACTCTCCGCGCGATCTTTTTTCTCCCGATCACGCAACGATCTCCACCAGCCACTCCCGCGCTTCCTCGCCTGCCGCGCCGCCTCACTGCTCGCGCCGCTCTGCCGCGACGTCGCGTCGGCCATGGCCCCCGCCCTGACCTCGGGTCGCCGCCGGCCGGGCAAAGACCCCGCGCACCGCTCCCCTCTCCACTTCCCCACTCTCCATTCGCACGCGCTCGCCTGCTTTCTCTCCCTCTCTTGTCCCACGAACGAGCCGAGCGCTCCACTGCTCGCCACCGTTCGACACCGCCACTCGCCACCGCCGTTCCGACCTCACCCGACCACCACCATCCAATCCCTCTCGCCAGCCTCTCTGCCTTCGCCGTGCACACGGCGTGCGCGCGTCATCTTCCCCGACCAAGCCCCACCGCCGCCGGAGGACGAGGTGCCCCCTTCGGTCCCCGTTCGCCACCGAAAGGAGGTCGAGCCTGTTTCGCACCACCCCAAGCTTCGCCACCCCTCTTCTTCGCTGTCAAGCTTCATCAGGCCAAGGCACGGTGAGAACACGCCTCCGCGAGGTCTCTACCTCCCCCTAGCCTCCCACTCTTGCCCGACCGAGCGCCATGGACGCCGCCATGGCCGCGCACGTGGTCGAGCTCCACCGCAGCTTCACTGGCCGAACCAACCACCTAGTTCCACTTCCTAGGGTTCGCATAAGCTTACGCCCCCGTTAATTTGGCCGGCGACCGCCGGAAACGGCATAGCAGCGCGTCACCGCCACCGCCGTCCGCCATCGCTCGCCGCCGGCGAGCTTCGGCCATGCGCTAGCCCAACCATCACCACCACTCGGTTTGCCTCTTCGTGGGGATCACGCCGAGCACCACCTCACCGCCGGCGACCTCGCCGCCGGCGAGAAACCCCCGGTCAAACCTTTCCCCTGCTCCGCTCTCACTGACTGCTGGGCCCCGTTGACCACACGGCCCCACGCGTCAGCCACCCATGGTCCATAGACCGAGTCTGCGCAGTATGGGCCGGGAGTTTTCAATTGTTTTTCCTTTTTGTTTTAATTTCTAGAAAAGCTTGTTATTTTTGTGTAGCACGATTGAAAAGTCCAAATGAAGTGATTTTAGTTTTGGTAGTTTGCTCATCAGTAGATCTATCATGGAAAAATATGAAAGTATTTTTGGTAAAAGTTTTTATTACTGTTTTTATTTAATTCAGTTTATGTGCTTTTGTTGAGATAAATGGATTTATACATTTTCTGGTCGAGTTAATTCATGATAAAATTTGTGAAGGCTTCTTGTCATGTTAAGTACCTGTGAAAAATGTATGAGGCACTGTTTATATAGAAAAAGTGTCTGTTAGGGTTTAAAGTCCTTTTTGACTGTTTTCTTGGAATAAGTGTTAAGGTGTTTTATATGTAAAAATAAAATATGGGAAAATTTATGCAGTCTCTGTATGTAATGTTTCAGCTAGGAAAAATGTTAATCATAGGTTGTTACATGGAAAAATGTGAAGTTGCTGTACAAATGTGCTTTTCTGTGTTTTCATTATGAAATTCATGTAGGAAATAATATAACGTTTCTGTTCATGGAACTTTCTTGATAAATATGAAATGTGGAGTAAAATCTGGGAAAAATATGAAAATGAGTACAACACCCTTTTCCAGCAGGGTTGTAGTTCAAATGGTTTTATCTGGAGTAAAATTGTTTATTTTGTGTAGGTTGATACATTCATGCTTAGGCAGTGAGTTTTCTACAGTAGAGTGGTTATGAATATGTGAAGCTAGAAAAAATATGAAACCTGCTGTTTGACACTTTTCATGAAAAGAGTTAGTTCAAAGCATCTTTTGAGCAGTTTATTTCGTCTTTTTGTACCTGCTGTTCTGTATTTTATCTCTTGCTAGAATTTAGGCAGTGAAGTCCAGTTAGTGTCAGTTACCTTCTGGAATTTCTGTGGATTTTTCTGAGTTCAGAAAAATACACTTACAGTTCAAACCATTGATTTAATAAATGAAAAATGGTTAAATTAATAGTTTCTTTTATGTAGTAATTAAGTGTTTTTCCTCAATGTCAAAAGTGGTTCAACAAGTTGGCTTTGTTGGTTTGCAAGAAACATCTGCATTCATACCACCACATCTCGCACCCCGCATTATTTACTTAATTATTATTCACCGCATGCAATAGGATCGACAGTCCCGGAGACTGACCAGGAGCCGGAAGCAAACGAGGAGCAGGAGATACCAGAGCTGCCCAGGACCGAGGAAGTCGACACCGCGCCGGAAGCTAACCTGCGTGAGTGCCCCGCTCACGAGGCCTCACTCTTTTCCCAAGGCAAGCCCCGGAGCATTCTAAGTCTCCCAGTATTTACAATTAAATTACTTGAGTACTTTTATACTATGATGCATTAGGTATAGGAGTTGTTTGAATCCTACTTGATGCATTACCCTTCCTTGATTATTGTTTACACCTACCTTGTTATCCTGTTCCTTATTTATAATGTAGAATTGCTTAGTCTGCTTAATAAAAGTAGTAGTTAAGGATGTTTCCGTAATACCCCTGGTGGGTATTTACCGGATCATGGTTGGCTATATTTGCTATCGTGGAAAAGAACCTGAGTAGTAATGAAATACGGTCAACTGGAAGGCAAGGCACAAGTTTAGAAACTTGGGGCAGTCCGTCCGTTGGATCGTGTACGTTTGTATCGATGTTGGCCCTCGTTCATTTTTTAACGCGCCCTTTTACTTAGGGATATGTCGGTGCCGTAATCATCGACCCCAAAGCCAGTTAGACGCTGTTCGGGCCGGAATCAACCCGAGTCGCGCCCTCTAGTATGGAAATGCGATCTACCGCGGGAGGCCATCGCCAGGTTCCAATTGGGCGGTCCATGCTTGAACCGTGACGATTACCACCACGAACAAGCATCGAGCGGTTACCCAATGCATGGACCCGACGGGGAAAGTGTGGGTTGGTCTTAAAGGTCTTTCACCAGCTGGTTTGGAATTCGATTCGAGTCGCCGTCTCCCCCGGTTAGTGGGAAACTATGGCGAGCTTCACCACGATACAACTCCATGTGATGTTTAAAGGTTCAACTAAAATATGGATAAGTCAACTGGATATGGTTATATTATTGCTTGTTAGACTCAAGTGTGTGTAATAGTTCAGGTGCAAACCTAGATTAAGAGGTTGGATTAAAACTGACAGCTCATCAACATAATTACATATTCCTTCTCCTAAATTTTGAGCTTTTCGCAACTAAATGATTTCCAGCTCAACCAAAAGCCTTGCATACCCTTGCTGTCTTTATTTTCAGTTGGATGGGTAAGTCTAGCTGAGTACATTCCCGTACTCAGGGTTTATCCCGTTTGCTGCAGATGGCCAGGTGTATTATGGCTATTGTAAGCACTGCCTCTACCCGGTGGAGGGTGATGAGGAGTAGGCCCAGGGCAGGGTCGTCAAGAAGCTTCCCCTTTTCTTTTGCTAGACTGAGACTCCTAGTGGCACACTATCTGAAAAAGGAGGAGTGAGTTATGTTGGGTTAAGCGATCAAACAATGTTTTATTTGGACCACATGTGTGGTGGTCGTGTTTCAAAACTGCTTTAAGCTTCCGCACTTTTAAATTCGGTATTGTAATAACTCTATTTTAATTTCGCACTCTGAAGTTAAATTCGGTTTCGTTTATCTGTGTTGTATCCTTTCGAATTTAATACTTGAACGATGCGATCCTATATGATGTACGATGTTTGAAATCCTTCGAGATTTCCGGACTACCGGGGTTATATGGGTTCAAGTATGAGTCGATGTCAGACGGATTTGACTAAGACGGTACTTGAGCTCTTATAATTAGGACGGTTCCACGACAGAAAAAAATGGAGAAAAGCAACCCGCGAAGAACACGAACAAAACGCGAATCACAACCACGAATTTGCAACCGTGTGGCTACCACACGCTACAATAGTGAGGCCCCATTTTTGAGGCCCAAACCGGGAAACCAGCCTTCACGACCAACCCCCGGTTTTGAGGCCCAAACCAGGAAACCAGCCGTCCATCGCCTAAGTTTTGTGGCCCAAACATGTCCCCAGGTCCTCGACCCGAGCAACACTGTGCCCCGCAAGTCTCCGCTCGTCGCTGTCCCAGGCTGTCAGCCACCACAGCTGATCCGCAGGCCACCGGTCCCTCAGTCCAAGCCTCACGTCCGCCCTTCACCGCTCCCGGTCCGTCGGCACGGCACGTCTCTACTTAACCTTCACCTTGCCTTCGATCACTGTATCCGTGCTCAACACCTGCACAACACAAGCCAAAGAACATGCGCATTATCCCAGTTGACAATCACTCATCACTCGAGACTCGGCATACACCCATGTATCCGCACACATCTCTTCTTTAGCAACCATGAAAGCCTAAGGGCAAATGCATTCACTTCGACCCTCCAGAAGAGAGAGGGCGAGGAAACAAAAGCCTAAGGGAAAATGCATTCACCTCGACCCTCCAGAAGTGAGAGGGCAAGGAAACAAAAGCCTAAGGGAAAATGCATTCACCTTGACCCTCCAGAAGAGAGAGGGCGAGAAAACAAAAGCCTAAGGGCAAATGCATTTACTTCAACCCTCCAGAAAAGAGAGGGCGAGGAAACATAAGCCTAAGGACAAATGCATTTATTATGATTTTCCAAAAGAGAGAGGACGAGAATTTAAAAGCACGAAGATAGGGGCGTTAACTATGCATAGCAACAATGGTTAAGAGCCAACCATCGTAACTACAAAAAATTGCGGATACATGGGTGTGTGCCGGGTCTATGCGTGATGAGTGATTGTCAACTGGGATGATGCGCATGTTCTTTGGCTTGTGTTGTGCAGGTGTCGAGCATGGATGCAGTGATCAAAGGCGAGGTGAAGGTCAAGTAGAGACGTGTCGTGCCGATGGACCGAGAGTGGCGAAGGGCGGACGTGAGGCTTGGACTGAGGGACCAGAGGCCTGAGGATCAGCTGTAGTGGCTGGCAGCCTGTGACGACGACAAGTGAAGGAGTGCGGTCATGTGTTGCCTGAGTCGTAGACTCAGGGACACGTGTCGATGGACGGGGTGCACGGAGGTGAATCCCATCTTCGACGTCGGTTTGGTGGTAGAGCCAGGGAAAAACCATCGGATGGACGGTTTCCAGGTTTGGGCCTCAAAACCTGGGCGTGGACGGTTTCCGAGTTTGGCCGCAAAACTCGGGCTGAGGGTTTCCGAGTTTGGCCACAAAACTCGGGCTTAGGACGGTTTCCAGGTTTGGGCCTCAAAACCTGGGCTCTGAGGGTTTGTTGAGTTTGGCCTCAAAACTCAGATGCTGGTGGGCTGGTTTCCCGGTTTGGGCCTCAAAACCGGGGGTTGGCTGGAAAAGGCTGGTTTCCCGGTTTGGGCCACAAAACCGGGGGTGCAGAGCGAGGGCGGCACGTGGCGGCAATCGGGAGGTTGCGTCGAGGCAATGCTTCGGTTTGTGCGGGCGTGGCCGTCGGATACACCTACCACCGAGTTGGTCCAGAATAACCCTAGGGTTCAGCTGGTTCGCTCTGTAATTAGAATAGAGAGGGGTAGAGTAGGAAATAGACTTAGGCTAGTAGTAGGATAAGTAGTCGGGAGACACCCTCTTCCCATGTATCTCAGTCATTTGCTCTTTCGCACTTAGGGTTTCCTGCTCTCCCAATCCCCTGCTGTAGCAAACCTGAGATCCACAGAGAAGAGAACAATACCTCTGTGTTCATGAGATTTTGAGGAAGTGAGGCCGTAACCTCACTGTTGTAGCGTGTGGTAGCCACACGGTTGCAATTTCGTGGTTGTGATTCGCATTTCGTTCGTGTTCTTCGCGGAATCCTTTTCTCCACGTTTTTCCCGTCGCCTGATCTCTTTGCTCGGTTCATCTTTTGCAAATCCATTTGAACCAAGTTGTTCTAGATCGTGAGGCACTTCTTTCCACCGAATGAATTCACCTCTAACCTCACGGTCTAGGAGATCGGTTGATTTTCGTTTCGGGTTAAGTTTTTCTCCCTTCCCCCGAAATTCTTTGATTCATCGATTTGGAGATAGGTTCGAGCCATGATCTCTTAGAGATAGCTCACTATCCTCCTTGTGACTCATCTCTCCAAGTTTGAGCCCTAGAGGTTTCATTTTGGGAGAGTTCGAGTCAAATCGGTGGACGAACAGTGCTGCTGCGGAGTGACCGGACGCTCGGTGCTTACTGACCGGACACTAGGGTAGTGAGTCCGGTCGTTGAAACTGAGCACTGTGTATTTTGTGCGGTGACCGGACCCTCTGCTTGGCTTGATCGGACGCTGGGAGTGAGTCCGGTCGTTGACCAAGTCTCTGTTCAGTTTTGGAGACCTGACCGGACGCTTCACTCGGGGTCTGACCGGACACAAAGGAGTCACTGTTCACGTGTTTCGGCGTTTGTGACCGGACGCTCTGAGTACTGACCGGACGCTCGGCTCTGGTGAGTCCGGTCCAACTCAGAGAATTCCAAAACTGGACTTTGCTTGACCGGACGCGTCCGGTGCTTGTTGACCGGACGCAGGGTGAGTCCGGTCAGTGCTGTCTTAGCGCGTTTTCGTTCGCGGTTGGCTCGTTCTTGATCGAATTCGATTTCCGTCTTTTGCGTTGAGTATCTAGAGTTGTGTAGTGTCCCGCTGTGCTTCTTGGAAGCATCCACCCTACATCTAGGGTCATGGACACTAGCAAGCTCTAGGGTTCGCCTTTGGGGTTGATTTACGGGACAGTGGCAACAAGTTTCCGAAAGGAATTTTGAAGCTCCCATTCACCCCCCCCTCTGGTCGCTTTCTGGTAGCATTCTCGGTCCTTCAATTGGTATCAGAGCGGGTTAAGGATCTTCCACCTTAGCCGGTTCCAGATCCACAGAAGGCGACATGGATCGCGGTGTGGGCAAACCACCGTTCTTTGATGGGACGAACTATGCGTATTGGAAGATACGCATGTCGGCCTATCTTCAGAGCATGGGCTCTTCTGTTTGGGAGATTTGCAACAGGGATGATTACGTTGTTTTGGCTGCTCGTGTCTCTCAGCTTCAGATCGATGAGCATGAAGCAAATAGCCGGGCGCGTAACGCTTTGTTCTCCTGTCTGAGCATGTCTGAGTTTGATCGCGTTTCTCACCTCCCCACGGCACATGAGATTTGGGCGACCCTCATGCGTTTCCATGAGGGAACCACTCAAGTCAAATCCCGTCTCTACGAGTCGCACAAGCGGGAGTATGAGAACTTTCGACATATGCCTGGCGAGAGCATAGAGAGTTTATTCGCTCGCTTTCAGGTTATTGTCAACAAGATGAGAGCGAACAAGGAGCTGTTGCCTTTTGACGATCATGAGAGGGCTTTGAAGCTTTTGCACACTCTTGATCGGTCAGTGTGGGACTCAAAGGTCCAGGCGATCATCGAATCGTCTAACTATGAGACCCTCACTTGCGACGAGCTCTTTAGTAACCTCAAGTCTAGTGAGAATGACGCCATGTCGAGGGCTTCTTATGAGAATCCTTCTGGCCCGACTATGGCTTTGGTTTCTGGCTCTTCTAACCCCTCTGGAGGTTTCGCTCTTTCATCTCTCTTTTCTGTCACAGAGGACCAGCTTGAGTCTTTGGGGGATGACGAGTTGGCAATGCTCGCCAAGGTTCTCGCGGTTCCACAACAACCGCATGAACCGTCGCCGCGGAGGAGGACGCTCGGGATGCTACGCGTGCGGCGACCCCGACCACTTCATCGCCAGCTGTCCCAAGAAGAAGAACTCATCTGGGAAGGGCGATCATGGGCACAAGTTCGACTCCGGCAAGCGCAAGGAGAAGTATGTCCCCGCGAGGCATAAGCGGAGGGGCGGCTTCGACAAGGAGTACATCAAGAAGAAGTACTTAGAGAAGGCCCAGGCTGAGCAGCGTGCGTTCTTCGCCACGCTCAGCGACGTCGACGGCTCGGATGACGACTCCGCTTGCTCAAGCGACGATGAGTCTGAGAAGAAGAAGAGGATCGAGGACAAGCTGAACGGCCTCTGCATCTTCGCCGACGATGACGGCTTCTGCACCATGGCCCTCGACGGCGAGCTGGTGAACTCCCCTCGGAACGACGACGACACCTCCCAGGTATCTCTCACCCACGATGAGCTTTCAGCTGAAGTAGAGAAGCTTACTGCCGCCTTGCTTAGTCAGGATAAGCTGCTTAGGCGTGCCGCTAGAGAGCGCAAGGAGTTTAGGCAGAAGTGGGAGGATACGGTGAAGGAACATGATTCTGTCAAATCCACCGTAGTTGTCACAGATGAGGAGGAGTGCGAGGCGTGCACCACGCACATGACTGACCTTCTCACCTTGAGAGGTAAGTATGCTGCGTTGGTAGGAGAGGTGGATGAGCTGAAGGCTAGGCCTTCTCTGTTGGGTGCGTGCAAGACTTGTCCTGTCTTGCAATCTGAGTTGGCAGAGAAGAATGCCAAGATTGTGTCTCTTGAAGAGGCCAACTCAGGTAGCACTGGTGTGACTAGGTGCGCTTTGTGTGAGGTTTTGGAGATGGAGATTGCCAATGTGAATCATGACAAGATGCAAACCAAGGAGGAAAACACATACCTTCGGACCATCTTGTCATGGGTGTCTTGTGTTGAGCCGCAGCTCGGGATGATGATCTCCCAATTCAAGCGAGCTGCTGGAGGTCCCGGTGTAGGCTTTGCTCAGGGTGTTGATCTTTCTGCTTTTGGGAAGATTGGAGAGTCGAGTGGTCTGAATCCGAGTGAGAAACCCAACTCCACCACTACTCCCAAACTAACCAAGCTTCCACCCAAAGAGCCTCTCAAGCCTAACACCAAGGATGGGGTGTTTGAGGAACCCCCGAGAGCTCCACCCAAGAACCAAGTGTGGCATCCCAAACCCAACCACCTGAAAACAAGCTTGATACTATGCCACCTATCCAGGAGGAGTTGCCACAGAAGGGCAAAGTGATCCACACTCACACGCATGAGTACCAACAACCCCCTTTGCGTGCGGTGAGGTATCATTGTGACTTCTGTGAGAGAGATGGACACTTGAGCGAGTTCTGCTTTAGGCGCAAGAGAGAGGCGCGCCGTGCTAGGGAAATGAACAACCCGGACATGTACCATCCTTTCCATGATGTACATGCGCCAAATGTTCAGAGGACAGCACCGAGACGTGCTGCTAGGCCCAGAGGTCCAGAACCTCAAGTTCCTAGGCCTAGGCAGCAGAGAGCTCCGAGGAGAGATGCTAGGCCTAGAGGCGCAGTGCCTCAAGTTGCTAGGCCTAGGCCTCGTAGAGAGCGTGCCCGGCGGGAACCTGCAGTTGTAGGCTATGGACCCCGCGGCGGAGGCTTTGTAGTTGAGCGTTTTCCCCCACCGCGTTTTGAGTATCGCGATGGACGCTCCTCCCTTAACGGACCACGTTTTCCCCTATGTGGTGATCGCTCCTCTCGTAGACGTGCTAGGAATGGTTTTTACCCTGACCGTTCTTTTGAGCAGCCGGCCCAACACTGGTATTCTTCCTACTTCACTAACCCCAGTGTTGGACCGTATGCTCACCCTATGTCTTTTTATTGATGTAGGTAAAACGATTGGAGAACGTTTGGTTGGTGGATTCCGGGTGTTCGAGGCACATGACCAGAAACGCCAAGTGGTTCTCCAGTCTTAGTCCGGTCGCCGGAAAGGAGTATATAACCTTCGGCGACAACAACAAAGGTAAGGTGCTGTCTCGTGGGTCTGTGCGAGTTAATGAGCACTTTGTGTTGCGTGATGTTGCTCTTGTTTCTAACTTGCATTTTAACCTTCTTTCTGTTTCGCAACTCTTTGACAACGACTATGAGATTCGTTTTAAACCGAATCTCAATCGTATTTTGGATCCTTAGGGCAATCTTGTATGTGTGATTTCGCCCTTTGGAAAAGTCTTTCGTGCGGATTTCTCGAAGTCGTTCGGAATTTCTCGTTGTCTTTTGGCTGGACCTTCCTCCTCTGATCTTTGGAAATGGCATAGGAGACTAGGTCACCTGAGCTTCGACTTGCTTGCAAGGCTTAGTTCACTTGGCTTAATCTGAGGATTGCCCAAGTTATCCATGGAGAAGGATCTTGTTTGCCATTCTTGTAGACATGGGAAGATGGTAGCCGCTCCCCACCATCCAGTGACTCAGGTCATGACTAAGCGCCCTGGAGAGCTTTTACACATGGACCTTGTTGGTCCGGCTCGGGTGAGCTCGGTTGGGGGGAAGTGGTATGTACTTGTTGTTGTCGACGATTTTTCGAGATATTCGTGGGTTTTATTTTTAGCTGAGAAAACCGAGACTTTCTCCTTTGCTCGCAATCTGATTTTGCGTCTTTAGAATGAGTTCCCTTTGAACTCTATGCGAGCAATTCGGAGTGATAATGGTTCGGAATTCAAGAATTCGGATTTTGAGAAGTTTTGTAACTCTTTGGGTTTAGAGCATCAGTTTTCTTCCCCCTACACACCCCCTCAAAATGGTGTTGTAGAGAGGAAGAATCGGACCCTTGTAGAGATGGCCAGGACGATGCTCGATGAGCATAGGACTCCTAGGCGATATTGGGCCGAAGCTATGAACACTGCATGCTATATTTCCAATCGCATTTTTCTTCGAGCTTTCTTGAAAAAGACCTCTTATGAGTTGCGTTTTGGAAAACTGCCCAAGGTGAGTTATTTTCGAGTTTTTGGTTGCCATTGTTTTATACTCAAAAATGGCAACTTGGACAAGTTTGAGTCTCGTTCTTTTGACGGTGTGTTTTTGGGTTATGGCACTCACACTCGAGCTTATCGTGTACTTAACCTTGACACTAACCGAGTCATGGAGACATCCGATGTCACCTTCGACGAGACCATGGTTTGTCCTTCTTCTCGTTTTGAGCGTGCAGGTGATCATGAGGTTGGCGAACCTCTTTTGGATGATGAAGAAGAAGGTGCTGAAGGGATAGATGACCCAGCACCTCCTCCACCTGCTGTGCCGCAAAGAGCGGCTTCTACTACGACTCATGGCCCCGACACTTCTTCTTCCTGGGGGCCGTGGGATCCGCCACCCCGAGCGGTACCCTTTGTACCCGGGGAGGCACCAGCTGCTGTTGAGGGGGAGGCCACTTCGGCAAGGGAGGCGCCACGACACATTCAGCGCCAGCACCCGCCTCAACAGATGATCGGCAGCATCGACGAACGCGTCACCCGGTCAAGGCAAATCTCTCACTTTGCTCATTCTGCATTTGTTGCTGATTTCGAACCCCGGGATGTTGGACACGCTTTGACGGATCCTGATTGGGTCAATGCCATGCATGAGGAGCTTGAGAACTTTGAGAGAAATCGGGTTTGGGTTTTAGTGTCTCCACCTTCTGAGTGTCATCCAATGGGGACAAAATGGGTTTTCAAAAACAAACAGGGAGAAGATGGCCATGTTGTGAGAAACAAGGCCAGACTCGTAGCCCAGAGATATAGTCAGAAGGAGGGGATGGACTATGAGGAGACATTTGGTCCTGTAGCACGTTTGGAGGCTATTAGGATACTCTTGGCTTTTGCTGCATCCAAAGGTTTCAAACTTTTTCAAATGGATGTCAAGAGTGCCTTCTTAAATGGCTACATAGAAGAGGAGGTGTATGTTAGATAACCCCCCGGTTTCGAAAATCCCAAGTTTCCAAACCACGTTTTTAAACTCCACAAAGCTTTATATGGTTTGAAACAAGCCCCTAGAGCCTGGTATGATAGGTTGAAAACCTTTTTGCTTGCTAAGGGCTTTAAAATGGGATGTGTAGATAAAACGCTTTTTCTCCTCAAGCAAGGCAAAGACAATCTCTTGGTCCAGATTTACGTGGATGATATCATTTTCGGTGGTTCTTCTCACGCTTTGGTTGCCAAGTTTGCAGATACTATGAGCAGGGACTTTGAGATGAGCATGATGGGCGAGTTGACATTCTTTCTCGGGTTGCAAATTAAGCAATCACGAGAGGGGACGTTTGTGCATCAGGGCAAGTACACCAAGGACTTGCTAAAGCGGTTCGATATGGGTGAGGCCAAGCCTCTTCCAACACCCATGTCGACGAAGACTGCCCTGGATGCGGATGTGGATGGAGAAGCAGTGGACCAGAAGGAGTACCGAAGCATGATCGGGTCGCTCCTCTATCTGACGGCGACACGCCCGGACATCCAGTTCGCGGTGTGTCTGTGCGTGCACTTTCAGGCGTCGCCAAGCACTTCTCACCGTCAGGCGGTGAAGCGGATTTTCAGGTACCTTCGTTTCACACCTGAATTCGGGATTTGGTATTCTGCTTCCTCCACCCTCTCCCTTTGCGGTTATTCTGATGCCGATTTTGCTGGTTGCCGCATTGAGCGCAAGTCCACTTCTGGGACTTGCCAGTTTATTGGATCTTCTCTTGTTTCGTGGTCTTCTCGCAAGCAGTCTAGTGTCGCTCAGTCTACCACAGAGGCTGAATATGTTGCTGCGGCTAGCTGGTGTTCCCAGTTGCTTTGGATGATGGCCACTTTGTGTGATTTTGGTCTGAGCTTTTCTCGCGTGCCTTTACTTTGTGACAGCACGAGGGCTATTAGCGTTGCTAAGAACCCCGTGCTTCACTCGAAGACCAAACACGTTGATGTGCGCTTTCATTTCTTGCGAGACCACCAGGAGAAGGGTGATATCGATCTTCGCCATGTCGATACTCATCATCAACTGGCTGATATTTTCACCAAGCCTTTAGACGAATCAACCTTTAATCGGTTGAGGGGTGAGCTTGGTGTGTGTTTCCCCTTTTAGTTGGGGGAAACATTTTGGATCTTGTATATTGACTGACTCTTTTTCGTTTGACTTCCTTTTCTTTCGCATTTCAGCATACGCATTTATATTCTAAGCTTCATGTTTATAATCACTAGAATGTAACTATGCTCTATGTAGTATGCTCCGATGCTTATGTTGATGCTTGTAGCTTATGCTCTTTCTGATCACAAGTACATGTTGTGAGCTGAGCCATTTTGAAATGGTGAATTTGCTTAAATACTTAAAATCTGAAAATGTTCACCATTGAGATATGCAACTAGCATGTGTAGGATGTGTTGAGTTTACTCGGGCTTTTCATATATGCTAGGTTGCTATGTCTCTAGTTCTGAGTCTTTCACTCGCTTGGTCTGTTCATATCATGTTTAAAATTTGAACCAAGTTTAGTGAATTGAAAAGATCGAGATGGGATTGCTTGTCAACACATCACGGTATCGAGACAGTGTCTCATTGCACTTTGAGTTAAACTTGAGCCGTGTAGTGTATGACCGAAACCGTAGCTTTAAGCTTCTGATTGCTTCGGCATAGGCTTCGCTCTGTTGAAAAGTTAGACAATGACAAGCTTTCAACCTCTCGCAATCACATGCTAATAATTGAACTTGTGTAATTTCACCGCTGCAACTCCAATCTAAAGTTGAATTCACAAGTGTATGTTTCTTTCTTAAGCATGATGATTGAACTTTGCTAGGGGTAGTTCACCTTGTATACATGTTTAGCACTTGTTCAGACTCCTGCTTATACATTGCTAGTGCTATTTTGATGGTGAATACCTTTTGACTCAAAACTGCTCATTTCTGCTCATATGTTCATATTTCATATCTGGTGATCAGTTTGAGCCTTTGCTGAGCTTGTACGATGTTGTTGAGTCATTGGAGTTATACTGTTTAGATCATCTTTGCATTCTCCTGAATATATGCTTGAAGCTGCTAACTTGCATTTTGACTCATATGCATGTTGGAAGGGGGAGAATCCTTTACTTGATTCGTGCATTTTCAACTAAGGGGGAGAATTTGCAAATGATATGTGCTTCCCGAGTGTTATGTGCTTCCCAAGTGTTCATTTGAGGGGGAGTTTCCAGGGGGAGAGTTTGCTCCGGATGAGTCTTTGACATTTTCAGTTGGGTTGGAACGGTTTGCTAGTTGTGTTGAGCCTTTGCCTCTTTCTTGAGGAACTAGCATTTGCTTTTCAGTTTTCCAATTGGTGTCGAGCTCTTTCTCTTAAGCCGGTAGCAGTCGGTATCAAGCTTTCTTTGCTAGTTGTGTTGAGCCTCTGTGCCTCTATCTTGAGGAACTAGCATTTTGCTTCGATATTTTCGATTGGTCTTTGCCTAGCGGTGTTGAGCCTGTTCTACCTCTTCTTGAGGGCTAGTTTTGCTTTGCTTGGTTGCGTAGAGCTGTTGCCCATGTCTTTGGGGACCAAGTTCTTTCGCTCTTTCCACTTGACCTTCTTCGGCTTTGCTATGCTTTTGGGTCATTTGGTCGAGTTCTCTCTTCTCCTTCTTCCTTCTTCTCTTTCTATTATGATTTGTGTTGGTAGTTGACAATGCACTCATCAAGGGGGAGATTGCGGATACATGGGTGTGTGCCAGGTCTCTGAGTGATGAGTGATTATCAACTGGGATGATGCGCATGTTCTTTGGCTTGTGTTGTGAAGGTGTCGAGCACGGATGCAGTGATCAAAGGCGAGGTGAAGTTCAAGTTGAGACGTGCCGTGCCGATGGACCGAGAGTGGCGAAGGGCGGACATGAGGCTTGGACTGAGGGACCAGAGGCCCGAGGATCAGCTGTAGTGGCTGGCAGCCTGTGACGACGACAAGTGAAGGAGTGCGGTCATGTGTTGCCTGAGTCGTAGACTCGGGGACACGTGTCGATGGTCGGAGTGCACGGAGGTGCATCCCATCTTCGACGTCGGTTTGGTGGTAGAGCTAGGGAAAAACCATCGGATGGACGGTTTCCAGGTTTGGGCCTCAAAACCTGGGCGTGGACGGTTTCCGAGTTTGGCCACAAAACTCGGGCTGAGGGTTTCTGAGTTTGGCCACAAAACTCGGGCTGAGGACGGGTTCCAGGTTTGGGCCTCAAAACCTGGGCTCTGAGGGTTTGCTGAGTTTGGCCTCAAAACTCAGATGCTGGTGGGCTGGTTTCCCGGTTTGGGCCTCAAAACCGGGGGTTGGCTGGAAAAGGCTGGTTTCCCGGTTTGGGCCACAAAACCGGGGGTGCAGAGCGAGGGCGGCACGTGGCGGCAATCGGGAGGTTGCGTCGAGGCAACGCTTCAGTTTGTGCGGGTGTGGCCGTCGGATACACCTACCACCGAGTTGGTCCAGAATAACCATAGGGTTTAGCTGGTTCGCTCTGTAATTAGAATAGAGAGGGGTAGAGTAGGAAATAGACTTAGGCTAGTAGTAGGATAAGTAGTCGGGAGACACCCTCTTCCCATGTATCTCAGTCATTTGCTCTTTCGCACTTAGGGTTTCCAGCTCTCCCAATCCCTTGCTGTAGCAAACCTGAGATCCACAGAGAAGAGAACAATACCTCTGTGTTCATGAGATTTTGAGGAAGTGAGGCCATAACCTCACTGTTGTAGCATGTGGTAGCCACACGGTTGCAATTTCGTGGTTGTGATTCGCGTTTCGTTCGTGTTCTTCGCGGAATCCTTTTCTCCACATTTTTCCCATCGCCTGATCTCTTTGCTCGGTTCATCTTTTGCAAATCCATTTGAACCAAGTTGTTCTAGATCCTGAGGCACTTCTTTCCACCGAACGAATTCACCTCTAACCTCACGGTCTAGGAGATCGGTTGATTTTTGTTTCGGGTTAAGTTTTTCTCCCTTCCCCCGAAATTCTTCGATTCATCGATTTGGAGATAGGTTCGAGCCATGATCTCTTAGAGATAGCTCACTATCCTCCTTGTGACTCATCTCTCCAAGTTTGAGCCCTAGAGGTTTCATTTTGGGAGAGTTCGAGTCGAATCGGTGGACGAACAGTGCTGCTGCGGAGTGACCGGACGCTCGGTGCTTACTGACCGGACACTAGGCTAGTGAGTCCGGTCGTTGAAACTGAGCACTGTGTATTTCGTGTGGTGACCGGACGCTCTGCTTGGCTTGATCGGACGCTGGGAGTGAGTCCGGTCGTTGACCAAGTCTCTGTTCAGTTTTGGAGACCTGACCGGACGCTTCACTCGGGGTCTGACCGGACACACAAGAGTCACTGTTCACGTGTTTCGGCGTTTGTGACCGGACGCTCTGAGTACTGGCCGGATGCTCGGCTCTGGTGAGTTCAGTCCAACTCAGAGAGGTCCGAAACCGGACTTTGCTTGACCGGACGCGTTCGGTGCTTGTTGACCGACGCAGGGTGAGTCCGGTCAGTGCTGTCTTAGCACGTTTTCGTTCGCGGTTGGCTCGTTCTTGATCGGATTTGATTTCCGTCTTTTGCGTTGAGTCTCTAGAGTTGTGTAGTGTCCCGCTGTGCTTCTTGGAGGCATCCACCCTACATCTAGGGTCGTGGACACTAGCAAGCTCTAGGGTTCGCCTTTGGGGTTGATTTATGGGACAGTGGCAACAAGTTTCCGAAAGGAATTTTGAAGCTCCCATTCACCCCCCCCCTCTGGTCGCTTTCTGGTAGCATTCTCGGTCCTTCAAAAATAAAAGTACATCCCTCATCTAGCTAGTATATATATGAGCGAAGATAACCCAACAACCAAAGCAATAGAAAAAGTATGGAAGCTAGAAAAAGAAAAGAGATAGAATAAACACAATACAACCATACGAATAAGAGGGTATGATGAAAAGAAACAGGTATGGAACAGTAGGTGGTCGGTTGAAAGCAAAAGGTGATTGTTCGGCTATGTGTTCAGCAGTAGTCACACCGAAAAGGTTGGTGGCGGTGCCGTTTTTAAGCATAGCGCAAGGGGATAGCAATCGAGGCCTTTCACTCTCTTTTTTCGCCCTCACCCTCACCGAAAAGATTGGGGGACGGTGCTGTTTTTTAGCAAAGCGCAAGGGGCTAGCAATCAATGCCTTTTGCTCTCTTTCATTGCCCCTGCTAAAAGGTCCAAACTGGCTAGAGGGGGAGTGAGTAGCCTAATAAAAATTGTACAATTAGCTTAGAGAAACTTGTTAGACAACTACAAAGTGAAGCGTTTTGCACTTGCTCTACTAAGTGATGCAAGCCACATATCCAAACAATTCTAGTATGGTATGTTCTCTAAGGCACATAATAGCTATGACACTTCTCTCTATTCTAGTGAGCTAGCAAGAACTAAATAGAATGAACTAGAGAGCTAACACTAGCAAGATTAACTACCACTACACAAGAAATAAAGAATGTAATACAAGTGGTAGAGAGATATACCGACGTCGACAAGAGATGATGAATCACAATATGAATACTAAGAAACTTCGGGAGATATCCAAAGAGGCAAGAGACACAATAATTTTCTCCCGAGGTTCACGTGCTTGTCGACATGCTAGTCCCAGTTGTGTCGACCAACCAC
Organism: Coix lacryma-jobi var. lacryma-jobi; assembly: GCA_009763385.1. Classification (NCBI taxonomy): domain Eukaryota; kingdom Viridiplantae; phylum Streptophyta; class Magnoliopsida; order Poales; family Poaceae; genus Coix; species Coix lacryma-jobi. Next base: position 117,751,013 of record CM019830.1, on the reverse strand, counting down.
TTGGTGGTGCAGTGGCTAATAGGTGTTTCACAAACCTAGCTCAACACATGAGTGCCACCAGAACCGACCCATAAATGGAGGTAGCTCAATGACACGCACAATTTACTAGAGTTGCCTTTTGTCTCTTCGCAGGGGAAGGCACAATACCCCTCACAAATCAGCGGAAGACGGCCACGAACAATCACCAACTCGTGTCAATGCTCCTCCACTGCTCCAAGCCATCTAGGAGGCAACAACCACGAAGAGTAAATGAGAAAACCGCAGCAACAAAGATCCCCAAGTGCCACTAGATGCAAACACAAGCAAATGCACATGGAATCACTCAATCTCACTTTGATTTGCGCTATCAAGCAAGGAGATAAGTGGGAGGGAGTATGTTTAGCTCAAAGGGATGTCCCAGATGTTAGAATTGCAAACCTACTCACAGAGAGAAAGAACGAGGCAAATCTCTGTTCGAGCCAAAGACGAAAACGCGAAGAACACACAGGCAAGAACGCAAATCGATCTCAATTTCCAGCCGAAACTTCTCCACACGAGGAGACAACGGGAATTTGGTCCCGTTTCCGCAAAATCCAAATACACAGAGGTATGATTAAACTGTCTCTGCGGATCTCAGTAGCTATTGCATTGATTGGGAGAGTAGGAAACCCTAGAATGAAAATAGCAATGGCTGAGATGGTCTGGAGGGAGGGGTTGCCTCTCCTTATATAGCCTAATACAATTATTCCCCTTCTACCCATACTGCTAATGAGCAAGCAGGCTAACCCTAAGGGTATTCCTAGCCAACTCGAAGTTGATGGTGATCCGATGGCCACGCCCGCACAACTGGTAGCTTTGCCTCGACGCGGCCTCACCGATTGCGGCCACGTGCCGCCACCGCTCTGCTCGTCCTTTTCACGGACCTCCCCCGGTTTTGAGGCCGAAACTGGGAAACCTGGGCCATCCCCCGGTTTTGAGGCCAAAACCAGGAAACCTGTCATCCGTCGCCTGAGTTTTGTGGCCCAAACTCAGAAACCCGCCAGCGCCCAGGTTTTGAGGCCCAAACCTGGAAACCGTCCTCAGCCCTAGTTTTGTGGCCCAAACTCGGAAACCGGCCGCACCTAGGTTTTGAGGCCCAAACCTGGAAACCGTCCACTGGGTGGTTTTTCTGTGGCTCAACCACCAAACCGAGCCATAGAGGGGATGCACCGCCCGTGCACCCCGTCCACACGCAAGTCTTCACTTGTCGGTGTCTCAGGCTGTCAGCTGTTGGTAGTTCTTAGCTTCACTAAAGATAGAGCTCGGCAACTATCCCCGGTAACGGCCCAGGAATGCTTGTTGGCACTTGCTAACGTTGTTACTAGGAGTAGACTATGGAGTCTATCCCTGGCAATGGCGTCAGAAATGCTTGAAGCCAGACCGGTCACTATACCTAAAGGAGTGGAGCTAAAGCAGCTATCTACTAATGCGAAGCGGGGTTGTCAATCCCGACACTAGTAGGAGCTAGCTAGAGAGATTGCAATCTACCAGGAGGAGATTCTGCAAGCGCACAGAACTATCGTAGTAGCACTTCGCTTGGGAGTACCAGGTGTCGATTTATTTGATCCCAAGGGAAGGCTAGGGTGGTGTATGAGTCGAGTCAAGGAGGGGATGAGAGTCGAAGAAAAGAGAAAAGGGAAAAGGGGAGAAGAGAGGAGATGAAAGGCTATAAAGAATATATGGGTGGATAGGTAAGGATGAAGTGGATGGCTAAGGTAAGGTGGATGGATAGGTAGATAGAGGGTAACTAAGGGTAACTAAGATAACTAACTACTAACTAATAACTACTCCTAGATAACTATAAAGCAAGATAGTTATGAAGCAAGGCAGGCAAAAGACAATAAATCAACTAAGTTAAGTAAAGCTTTATTCCAATCTTGTCAAGAATCGAGGCGTACTAGCCTTTACCACTAACTTAGGTTGAACGCTAGTGTTGACGGTCCTTAAACACCTGTTTTACCATCAACATTCGACCCTAAAGTCCACCAAACAGGCATGAAATGTAGTCAAATAGGTTTCAAACTAACCAAATTCCATATGTCCATAGAATTTTAATTGAATGCAGGATTTGAACCAAATTTGGACATATGGACCCACCAGAGGCCAAGCCCACTCAGCAGGGCCCAAACGGGCCTAAGGGGGGTGGCGCCCGCCACCCCTAGGTGGCGCTCGCCACCTCTAAGTGGCGCCCGCCACTTGGGTTGGCCCAAGTGCCACTCCCTGCCACGTCACCGATCCGTGTGACCTCCCCAAGGCCAAATCCTGGCCCTTGGTCACTAGGTCAGTGGCATCGAATGGCTCAGGATGAAGTGGCGTGGATCAAAGCTGAATGGCAGTTGCTAGGACATGCAACCGACCTCCAAACCGCCTTGGACAACCACCTGGAGGCCGTAGGATCAAAGTCGGTGCATCCACCTGCTAGGGCACTGGCGGCCGCCAGTAGGGGGTGGTGCTCGCCACCTGACCTAACCCTAGGTCGGTTGGCTGCCCCCTATAAGAACCCCCCTCACTCACTTGGGCTATAAATACCCCCCTGAGGCATCACTTCATACACACCCAAGTAGATCCCACATCAAGCAACACTCAAGCAAGAGAAGCAAGTGAGAGTTAGGTTAGAAGCTTAGAGAGCTTAGGCAAGTAGGTAGCTAGTAGAGCAAGGCATCTTCGCCCTCGCGGTAGCGCTGCTCAAGGCTCAGCTCAAGAGTAGAGGCGTGCGAGTGATCGATTCTGGAGCTAGGAAGAGTCTTCCTTCATCTCCAGTTCAGGTTTTGCTCTTGTTACTCAAGCATTTACTATATTCTAGTTCATCATTTCAAGTATTACTTTATTCCACTTATCAGTATTGAGTGGTATACTTGATTGATTGCTTGAGTGCCTAGCTATCCTACAGTTCAATTCACTTAGCCATAGTAGTTAATCTTTAGTGAGCTTAGTGTTTGATCTTTGCCAATAGGTTGCTTAGTTAGTTTAGTGTTTATCTTATTAAGTCAAGTATTTGCTCTGACGTCCGCAAGGGTGTCTCTATTCAAAGCTAGGGTAGAGATAGTTAGAATATAGTTAAGCGTGGTGCTTAGTTATAGACTTACCTTCAGATACGGCTGGACCCCCAGATAGCTGTGGTAGCAAGCAGGTGGTGACAGCCCTGTGCGCCTTGAATTCCACCACGTAGTTGGCCCAGTTTAACGGTAAGGCTCGTTGTGCTAGCGTTCAACCTAAGTAAGTGGTAAAGGCTAGTACGCCTCGATACTTGACAAGATACGAATAAAACTTTACTCAACTTAGTTGCTTTATTGTCTTTTGCCTGTCTTGCTTCGTAACTATCTTGCTTCGTAGTTATCTTGCTTTGTAGTTATCTAGGAGTAGTTAGTAGTTAGTAGTTAGTTATCTTAGTTACCCTTAGTTATCCTATTCCCTTTATCTACCTATCCATCCACCTTACCTTAGCCATCCATTTCATCCTTACCTATCCATCCATATATTCTTTCTAGCCTTTCATCCCCTGTCTTCCCTTCTCCCCTTTTCCTCTATCTTATTTCTTCGACTCTCATCCCCTCCGTGACTCGACTCATACACCACCCTAGCCTTCCCTTGGGATCAAATAAATCGACACCTGGTACTCCCAGGCGAAGTGCTACTACGATAGTTCTGTGCGCTTGCAGAATCTCCTCCTGGTAGATTGCATTCTCTCTAGCTAGCTCCTACTAGTGTCGGGATTGACAACCCCACTTGACATTAGTAGATAGCTGCTTTAGCTCCACTCCTTTAGGTATAGTGACTGGTCTTGCTTCAAGCACTTCTGACGCCGTTGCCGGGGATAGACTCCATAGTCTACTCCTAGTAACAACGTTAGCAACTGCCAACAAGCATTTCTAGGCCGTTACTGGGGATCGTTGCCTAGCTCTATCTTTAGTGAAGCTAAGAACTACCAACAAGCATTTCTGGCGCCGTTGCCGGGGAATGCAATCGGTGTATCGGTTGAGTCCGTGTTGAATTTATCTTCGCTTAAGCTCCCGCTTAGCGAATCCCATCATACCCCATTCTTTCTTTCTTTAGTTCTTCTTATCTTTTTCCTTCATCCTCTTCAACTTTTTTCTTTCTTATCTCGTTCTATCTTCACGATGGCCAATAAGACCATTTGTGAATTTTCTACTCCTTCTGCCGCTAATGTAGCGATAGGACCAGACGTGATCGATGCCAACCTTAATTTTGAGTTAAAACCGGCTCTGATCACGATAGTCCAAGCTAGCCCGTTCTGTGGCAAGGCTCATGAGGATGCCAATGCTCACCTCCAACAATTCTTGGAGATTTGTGGCACCTTCACCATTAAGGGGATAACCCAAGAAGCCATCCGTCTTTGTCTCTTTCCTTTCTCTTTGCTAGGAAAAGGGAAGCAATGGTTCTATACCGATCGCAATGCTGTACACACATGGGACAAGTGTTCCAATGCTTTTCTCGCCAAATTCTTTCCTATGGGCAAGACGAATGCTCTGCGCAACAAAATCTCTAGCTTTACCCAACAAGCCGTGGAATCTATTCCCGAGGCTTGAGAGAGGTTGCAAGAGTATGTCGCTGCTTGTCCGCACCACGGTATGGAGGACTGGCTATTGATCCAGAACTTCTACCGTGGCCTAACCCCTCTCTCTAGAAGCTATTTGGATGCCGCCTCTGGCGGTGCATTCTTTTCTCTGAATGTTGCAGATGCTAAGGCTCTCATAGAGAAGATGGTGTCAAACCAAGGATGGAATGACGAGAGACTGCAGCCCCGTAAGCGAGGTATGCATTCCCTTAAGGAAGCCGACATGATCGTGACCAAGATGGACCTGCTGGCAAAGAAGCTGGACAGCTGTGAGAAGATGAACCAACAAGAGAGTGTCCAATCTCTGGAATCCTACATGACTTGTGAAGTCTGTGGAGAAACCGGACATTCTGGGAGCCACTGCCCCGAGCTACATGAAGATTTGAACTTCATCAACAACAATAACAGTTTCCGTCAATAGAATCAAGTATGGAATCAACCTGCAAATTCTCAAGGTAACAATTCATTCCCCTGTTCTAATTTTCATAATTCAGATAATTTCTCATTCTTGAAGAATTTAGTTTACTCACAAGGTAGAACTACTGATTTCTTGAAAGAGAGATTAATGGCGAATGATAAAATTCTAGAGAATATAAATGCTAAATTGGAAGATTTCTCATCTGCTCTGAAAAATCAATTAAGCTTTAATAAGATGTTAGAAACCCAATTAGCTCAACTTGCTGCTATCATACCATCTTTTGAATCTGGCAAAATTCCTGCTAAACTTGACATGGAAACTGCTAATATGGTTGAAATAAAATATTTTAACTATTATGAAGATCAAACCATGACTGTTAAAAAGGGTGATCCTAGTAGTCCCATAATTAGATGCTCAATCTTTGGTGAAGTCTTTAAAAATGCCATGTGTGATTTAGGATCGAGTGTGAACATTTTATCTAAAGATTTCTATGAAAACTCATTCTTTTCACCCATGTCATCCACATCTGCCTATGTTGTGCTAGCTGATCAGTCCACTTGCTATGTAGAAGGAATAGTCTATGATTTACCTGTTCATATTAGAGGTTCATATGTTCCTACTGATTTCATAATACTAGATATGGGAAATAGGAAAGATGTGCCTTTAATTTTGGGTAGACCCTTCTTGAACACTGTTGATGACTGCATATATGTGGGAAGTGGTAAAATTCAAATGACATTAGGAGGGAGGAAGGAAATATTCTCCTTCTCCCATGGTCCCGCATATGCCGCTAACATGCAGGTAGCAAAACCCGTTCGTACAAAGAAGAGGCGCCCAAGAACAAGGTGGAACAGAAAGAAAGAACCACCTCCTGAGTTGTGTGATTCACATAACAAGGGAGAGGTGCCAAAAGAAGAAGAACCAGATGGAGTACTAAGAGAAGAAGTGCCCAAGGAAGAAGATCCACCCGATAAGGATGAAACTCCATGGACCTAAGGTATGGTTTTACTTTTAATTTTTATTTCCCTTTTTCAAATAAATAACATATGTCATGCATGTAACTAAAAAAAATCACTAGTTATCATTAGTTATATGCATAGGTATATGTTAACTTAGCTAGAATAATAAAATAGGATAGTTTCCCTTTTCACAACATTAGATAGTTTCCCTTTTTAATAAAATGAGAACAAGAGCTCCGACCGAGAAAGAAGAAGACCCTTCACAAAGCAAGAAGCCAGCTTGGGGGAGACTCCCGCTCCAATAAGGTATGTCTCAAGCCTACACTTTACATTCAGTTCTTAAATTCTATATCTTTTGAATGTCACATGCTTGCCTAAATAACCATTCCATGAATAAAATTCATAAAATCTGCTTAAACAAGTTGAAACCTGAATAAGATTTGAAATATGTCATGCAAATGCTATTGTTATGGTTTGAATAACTGGTCTTATCTAAGTTGTAGCTTTTGTGGGTTGCACATGCTTTAACAGAAATCATGCTTAGTGAATAAAGTTAGTAAGAAATGGAGTAATTTTTTAAACTTGTTAAGGTGAAATTAGGACCTAATCTGGAGGATTTCTTTTAAAAATTATGAAAACCTTGCTAAAAGTTCCTCCTAGATTTTATCCCATCCCACCACCAGCCAAATATTTGTTAGTCATTAGTCAAAACCACAAAGAGCTTTGTTTGTGTTGAGCTTTGTTAGACCTCATAGATCTTAGTAGAGAAGCTTATCATATCTTTTGAATCAAGATTCACGCACACCCACCATAAATTGCCTACTTTCCTCTTTGGATGTGTGCAACCACCAAATAAATTGCTTATTCTCTACACCAGAGATATGCAATACCCTGCCAAACATCTCATTGCTAGCCTTATGCTATTCCTACACTTGGGATAAGCATTTCTCTCCCTTTCCCTACTCATTTCAAAAATCCTTCCCTATAGATGTCTGGGGAAATCTAGAGCTAAAAAAAGAGAGAGAGAAAAAAATGAGCAAAGTAGCTCAAGAAAGGACTATGTCCTGAAGAAAAAAAAAGTGAGCAAAGTAGCTCAAAAGAGGACTAGGTCCTAAGAAAATGTGAGTACACATCTTTTGTCTACTCACTATGTATTCAAAAAAAACAGAGAATTATCATTAGCTCTAGACCCCAGAGATTAACTAGGAAGGATTATGAAATATATCTCTATACACTTCCACATAACCACACATGCACATCTTGATCAATTTTTATGATTTGCTGCTCCTTATGATCTGAGTGTCTAGCTTAGCAATAAACATCAGGCAATTTGCTCATGGTTCTTAGCCTACCTATAACTCCACATATCATTCTTTAGAAATAGGAGAGGCTACATTTTGGCCTAAGTGAGGATTTAAACACCATTGAGTGATTGAGTGAATCTTGGAGGACTTAAGCAAGTTGTTATCTTTTGAAAACCTTGAAAAACCTCCAGACAGAATCCTAGTCAAACCTAAGCAAGATAAAAGTTTCCTATCTACTGCTTTATTTCACTCTTACATGTTTGAAGTGAAAAGCTATAAGCCCCACATTGCTATGATTAATGATATATGCTAAGTTATTTCTCACTATACAATATGCACTTGCAGACATCTTAAGTTGCTATCCATTTCATGCTCAATGCTTAAACTGCATTGTTGCTCGAGGACGAGCAACAGGTTAGCTTGGGGGGAGCTTGTTGACGGTCCTTAAACACCAATTTTACCATCAACATTCGACCCTAAAGTCCACCAAAAAGGCATGAAATGTAGTCTAATAGGTTTCAAACTAACCAAATTCCACATGTCCATAGAATTTTATTTGAATGCAGGATTTGAACCAAATTTGGACATATGGACCCACCAGAGGCCAAGCCCACTCAGCAGGGCCCAAACGGGCCTAAGAGGGGCGGGCCTAAGAGGGGTGGCGCCCGCCACCTCTAAGTGGCGCCCGCCACTTGGGTTGGCCCAAGTGCCACTCCCTGCCACGTCACCGATGCGTGTGACCTCCCCAAGGCCAAATCCTGGCCCTTGGTCACTAGGTCAGTGGCATCGGACGGCTCATGATGAAGTGGCGTGGATCAAGGCTGAATGGCGGTTGCTAGGACATGCAACCGACCTCCAAACCGCCTTGGACAACCACCTGGAGGTCGTAGGATCATAGTCGGTGCATCCAACGGGCAGGGCACTGGCGGCCGCCAGTAGGGGGTGGCGCCCGCCACCTGACCTAACCCTAGGTCGGTTGGCTGCCCCCTATAAGAACCCCCCTCACTCACTTGGGCTATAAATACCCCCCCTGAGGCATCACTTTATACACACCCAAGTAGATCCCACATCAAGCAACACTCAAGCAAGAGAAGCAAGTGAGAGTTAGGTTAGAAGCTTAGAGAGCTTAGGCAAGTAGGTAGCTAGTAGAGCAAGGCATCTTCGCCCTCACGGTAGCGCTGCTCAAGGCTCAGCTCAAGAGTAGAGGCGTGTGAGTGATCGGTTCTGGAGCTGGGAAGAGTCTTCCTTCATCTCCAGTTCAGGTTTTGCTCTTGTTACTCAAGCATTTACTATATTCTAGTTCATCATTTCAAGTATTACTTTATTCTACTTATCAGTATTGAGTGGTATACTTGATTGATTGCTTGAGTGCCTAGCTATCCTACAGTTCAATGCACTTAGCCATAGTAGTTAATCTCTAGTGAGCTTAGTGTTTGATCTTTGCCAATAGGTTGCTTAGTTAGTTTAGTGTTTATCCTATTAAGTCAAGTATTTGCTCTGACGTCCGCAAGGGTGTCTCTATTCAAAGCTAGGGTAGAGATAGTTAGAATATAGTTAAGCGTGGTGCTTAGTTATTGACTTACCTTCAGATACGGCTGGACCCCCGGATAGCTGTGGTAGCAAGCAGGTGGTGACAGCCCTGTGCGCCTTGAATTCCACCACGTAGTTGGCCCAGTTTAACAGTAAGGCTCGTTGTGCTAGCGTTCAACCTAAGTAAGTGGTAAAGGCTAGTACGCCTCGATACTTGACAAGATAGGAATAAAACTTTACTCAACTTAGTTGCTTTATTGTCTTTTGCTTGCCTTGCTTCGTAACTATCTTGCTTCGTAGTTATCTTGCTTTGTAGTTATCTAGGAGTAGTTAGTAGTTAGTAGTTAGTTATCTTAGTTACCCTTAGTTATCCTATTCCCTTTATCTACCTATCCATCCACCTTACCTTAGCCATCCATTTCATCCTTACCTATCCATCCATATATTCTTTCTAGCCTTTCATCCCCTCTCTTTCCTTCTCCCCTTTTCCTCTTTCTTATTTCTTCGACTCTCATCCCCTCCTTGACTCGACTCATACACCACCACAGCCTTCCCTTGGGATCAAATAAATCGACACCTGGTACTCCCAGGCGAAGTGCTACTACGATAGTTCTGTGCGCTTGCAGAATCTCCTCCTGGTAGATTGCATTATCTCTAGCTAGCTCCTACTAGTGTCGGGATTGACAACCCCACTTGACATTAGTAGATAGCTGCTTTAGCTCCACTCCTTTAGGTAAAGTGATCGGTCTTGCTTCAAGCACTTCTGACGCCGTTGCCGGGGATAGACTCCATAGTCTACTCCTAGTAACAACGTTAGCAAGTGCCAACAAGCATTTCTGGGCCGTTACCGGGGATAGTTGCCTAGCTCTATCTTTAGTGAAGCTAAGAACTACCAACAGCTAGCACAACGAGCCTTACTGTTAAACTGGGCCAACTACGTGGTGGAATTTAAGGCGCACAGGGCTGTCACCACCTGCTTGCTACCACAGCTATCTGGGGGTCCAGCCGTATCTGAAGGTAAGTCTATAACTAAGCACCATGCTTAATTATATTCTAACTATCTCTACCCTAGCTTTGAAAAGAGACACCCTTGCAGACGTCAGAGCAAATACTTGACTTAATAAGATAAACACTAAACTAATTAAGCAACCTATTGGCAAAGATCAATGACTAAGCACACTAGAGATTAACTACTATGGCTAAGTGAATTGAACTGTAGGATAGATAGGTCACACTCAAGGTACTTGATGAAGTAATACTGAAAGTAATACTGAAAGTAGTGCTTAAAGTAATACTAAGATAAAGATAAATGTACCTAAGATACAAGAGAGCAAACCAGACCAGAGACGCCAGGAAATCAATCGACCTCTGATGCCAGTCGCTCGCACCCGCTTCTCTCTTAGCAAGCTTTACGCTAATTCTGCCAAGGACTTAGGCTAAGTTGTGCTAAACTAAGAGCCGCGCTGTAGCGAGGGCACTAAAGCTATACTCTCTCTACTAGCTACCCTACTTGCCTAAGCTCTCTGAGCTTTCAACTTGCTCTCTGCTTCTCATGCTTGGTGTTGCTTTGCTTCTCTTGTGTGGGATATGAATGAAGTGATGACTCAGGGGGTATATATAGTCTTGAGGAGTGAGGGGGTACTTATAGGGGGCAGCCAACCGACCTAGGGTTAGGTCAGGTGGCGGGCGCCACCCCCTTACTGGCGGCCGCCAGTCTCCTGGCCGCTGGATGCTTCGTTGTTGATCCTACGGCCTCCAAGTGGTTGTCCAATGCGGATTGGAGGTCGGTTGCATGTCCTAGCAACCGCCATTCAGCCTTGATCCACGCCACTTCATCCTGAGCCGTCCGATGCCACTGACCTAGTGACCAAGGGCCAAGATTTGGCCTTGGGGAGGTCACACGGATCTGTGACGTGGCAGGGAGTCGAACTTGGGCCAACCCAAGTGGCGAGCGCCACCTAGAGGTGGCGGGCGCCACCTAGGGGTGGCGGGCGCCACCCCCCTTAGGCCCATTTGGGCCCTGCTGAGTGGGCTTGGCCACTGGTGGGTCCATATGTCCAAATTTGGTTCAAATCCTGCAGTCAAATAAAATTCTATGGACATGTGGAATTTGGTTAGTTTGAAACCTATTTGACTACATTTCATGCCTTTTCGGTGGATTTTAGGGTCAAATGTTGATGGTAAAACAGGTGTTTAAGGACCATCAACAAGCTCCCCTAAGCTAACCTGTTGCTAATGCGGTTTAAGCATTGAGCATGAAATGGATAGCAACTTAAGATGTCTGCAAGTGCATATTGTATAGTGAGAAATAACTTAGCATATATCATTAATCATAGCAATGTGGGGCTTATAGCTTTTCACTGCAAACATGCAATAGTGAAATAAAGCAGTAGATAGGAAACTTTTATCTTCCTTAGGTTTGACTAGGATTCTGTCTGGAGGTTTTTTATTTCAAGGTTTTCAAAAGATAACAACTTGCTTAAGTCCTCCAAGATTCACTCAATCACTCAATGGTGTTGAAATCCTCACTTAGGCCAAAATGTAGCCTCTCATATTTCTAAAGAATGATATGTGGAGTTATAGGAAGGCTAAGAACCATGAGCAAATTGCCTGATGTTTATTGCTAAGCTAGACACTCAGATCATAAGGAGCAGCAAATCATAAAAATTGATCAAGATGTGCATGTGTGGTTATGTGGAAGTGTATAGAGAGATATTTCATAATCCTTCCTAGTTAATTTCTGGGGTCTAGAGCTAATGATAATTCTCTCTCTTTTTTTTAGATACATAGTGAGTAGACAAAAGATGTGTCCTCACATTTCCTTAGGACATAGTCCTCTCTTGAGCTATTTTGCTCACTTTTTTTTTCTTCAAGACATAGTCCTTTCTTGAGGTACTTTGCTCATTTTTTCTCTCTCTCTTTTAGCTCTAGATTTCCCCAGACATCTATAGGAAAGGATTTTTGAAATGAAAAAGTGAAAGAGGGAGAAATGCTTATTCCCAGTGTAGGAATAAGGATAAGGCTAGCACTGGGATGCTTGGCAGGGTATTGCATATCTCCGGTGTAGAGAATAAGCAATTTATTTGGTGGTTGCAAACTTCCAAAGTGGAAAGTAGGCAAATTATTGTGGGTGTGCGTGAATCTTGATTCAAAAGATATGATAAGCTTCTCTACTAAGATCTATGAGGTCTAACAAAGCTCAACACAAACAAAGCTCTTTGTGGTTTTGACTAATGACTAACAAATATTTGGCTGGTGGTGGGATGGGATAAAATCTAGGAGGAACTTTTAGCAAGGTTTTCATAATTTTTAAAAGAAATCCTCCAGATTAGGTCCTAATTTCACCTTAACAAGTTTAAAGAATTACTCCATTTCTTACTAACTTTATTCACTAAGCATGATTTAAGTTAAAGCAGGTGCAACCCACAAAAGCTACAACTTAGATAAGACCAGCCACTCAAACCATGTTAATAGCATTTGCATGACATATTTCAAATCTTATTCAGGTTTCAACTTATTTAAGCAGATTTTATCAATTTTATTCATAGAGTGGTTATTTAGGCAAGCATGTGACATTCAAAAGATATAGAATTTAAGAACTGAATGTAAAGTGTAGGCTTGAGACATACCTTATCGGAGCGGGAGTCTCCCCCAAGCTGGCTTCTTGCTTGGTGAAAGATCTTCTTCTTCTCAGTCGGAGCTCTTGTTCTCATTTTATTAAAAGGGAAACTATCCTATTTTGATATTTTATTATTCTAGCTAAGTTAACATATACCTATGCATATAACTAATGATAACTGAGTTTTTGTTTTTTTAGTTACATGCATGACATATGTTATTTATTTGAAAAAGGGAAATTTGAAGGGAAATAAAAATTAAAAGTAAATCCATACCTTAGGTCCATGGAGTTTCATCCTTATCGGGTGGATCTCCTTCCTTGGGCACTTCTTCTCTTAGTACTCCATCTGGTTCTTCTTCTTTTGGCACCTCTCCTTTGTTATGTGAAATATGCAACTTAGGAGGAGGTGGTTCTTTCTTTCTGCTCCACCTTGTTCTTGGGCGCCTCTTCTTGGTACGAACGGGTTTGGCTTCCTGCATGTTAGCGGCATATGCGGGGCCTCGGGAGAAAGAGAATATTTCCTTCCTCCCTCCTAATGTCATTTGAATTTTACCACTTCCCACATATTTGCAAGCATTAACAGTATTCAAGAAGGGTCTACCTAAGATTAGAGGCACGTCTTTCCTATTTCCCATATCTAGTACTATGAAATCAGCAGGAACATAGGAACCTCTAATATGAACAGGTAAATCATTAACTATTCCTTCTACATAGCAAGTGGATTGATCAGCTAGCACAACATAGGCAGATGTGGATGACATGGGTGGAAAGAACGAGTTTTCATAGAAATCTTTGGATAAAATGTTCACACTCGATCCTAAATCACACATGGCATTTTTAAAGACTTCACCAAAGATTGAGCATCTAATTATGGGACTACCAGGATCACCCTTTTTAACAGTAATGGTTTGATCTTCATAATAGTTAAAATATTTTATTTCAATCATATTTGCAGTTTCCATGTCAGGTTTAGCAGAAATTTTGCCAGTTTCAAAAGATGGTATGATCACAGCAAGTTGAGCTAATTGGGTTTCTAACATCTTATTAAAGCTTAGTTGATTTTTAGAGCAGATGAGAAATCTTCCAATTTAGCATTTATATTCTCAAGGGCTTTATCATTCGACATTAATTTCTTATTCAAGAAATTAGTAGTTCTACCTTGTGAGTAAACTAAGTTTTTCAAGAATGAGAGACTATCAGAATAATGAAAATTAGAGCGGGGGAATGAGTTGTTACCTTGAGAGTTGGCAGGCTGATTCCATCCTTGATTTTGTTGACGGAAACCGTTGTTGTTGTTGATGAAGTTCAAATCTTCATGTAGCTCGGGGCAATGGCTCCCAGAATGTCCGGTTTCTCCACAGACTTCACAAGTCATGTAGGATTCCAGAGATTGGACACTCTCTTGTTGGTTCATCTTCTCATAGCTGTCTAGCTTCTTTGCCAGCAGGTCCATCTTGGCCACGATCATGTCGGCTTCCTTAAGGGAATGCATACCTTGCTTACGGGGCTGCAGTCTCTCATCATTCCATCCTTGTTTTGACACCATCTTCTCTATGAGAGCCTTAGCATCTGCAACATTCAGAGAAAAGAATGCACCGCCGGCGGCGGCATCCAAATGGCTTCTAGAGAGTGGGGTTAGGCCATGGTAGAAGTTCTGGATCAATAGCCAGTCCTCCATACCATGGTGTGGACAAGCAGCGACATACTCTTGCAACCTCTCCCAAGCCTCGGGAATAGATTCCTCGGCTTGTTGCGTAAAGCTAGAGATTTTGTTGCGCAAAGCATTCGTCTTGCCCATAGGAAAGAATTTGGCGAGAAAATTATTGGAACACTTGTCCCATGTGTCTACAGTGTTGCGATCGGTATAGAACCATTGCTTCGCTTTTCCTAGCAAAGAGAAAGGAAAGAGACGAAGACGGATGGCTTCTTAGGTTATCCCCTTAATGGTGAAGGTGCCGCAAATCTCCAAGAATTGTTGGAGGTGAGCATTGGCATCCTCATGAGCCTTGCCACAGAACGGGCTAGCTTGGACCATCATGATCAGAGCCGGTTTCAACTCAAAATTGAGGTTGACATCGATCACGTCTGGTCCTATCGCTACATTAGCAGCAGATGGAGCAGAAAACTCACGAATGGTCTTATTGGCCATCGTGAAGATAGAACGAGATAAGAAAGAAAGAAGTTGAAGAAGATGAAGGAAAAAGATAAGAAGAACTAAGGAAAGAAAGAATGGGGTAAGATGGGATTCGCTAAGCGGGAGCTTGAGCGAAGATAAATTCGACACGGACTCAACCGACACACCGATTGCCTTCCCCGGCAATGGCGCCAGAAATGCTTGTTGGTAGTTCTTAGCTTCACTAAAGATAGAGGTAGGCAACTATCCCCGGTAACGGCCCAGGAATGCTTGTTGGCACTTGCTAACGTTGTTACTAGGAGTAGACTATGGAGTCTATCCCCGGCAACGGCATCAGAAATGCTTGAAGCAAGACCGGTCACTATACCTAAAGGAGTGGAGCTAAAGCAGCTATCTACTAATGCCAAGCGGGGTTGTCAATCCCGACACTAGTAGGAGCTAGCTAGAGAGATTGCAATCTACCAGGAGGAGATTCTGCAAGCGCACAGAACTATCGTAGTAGCACTTCGCCTGGGAGTACCAGGTGTCGATTTATTTGATCCCAAGGGAAGGCTAGGGTGGTGTATGAGTTGAGTCAAGGAGGGGATAAGAGTCGAAGAAAAGAGAAAAGGGAAAAGGGGAGAAGAGAGGAGATGAAAGGCTAGAAAGAATATATGGGTGGATAGGTAAGGATGAAGTGGATGGCTAAGTTAAGGTGGATGGATAGGTAGATAGAGGGTAACTAAGGGTAACTAAGATAACTAACTACTAACTACTCCTAGATAACTATAAAGCAAGATAACTACGAAGCAAGATCGTTACGAAGCAAGGCAGGCAAAAGACAATAAAGCAACTAAGTTAAGTAAAGCGTTATTCCTATCTTGTCAAGAATCGAGGCGTACTAGCCTTTACCACTTACTTAGGTTGAACGCTAGCACAACGAGCCTTACTGTTAAACTGGGCCAACTACGTGGTGGAATTCAAGGCGCACAGGGCTGTCACCACCTGCTTGCTACCACAGCTATCCGGGGGTCTAGCCGTATATGAAAGTAAGTCTATAACTAAGCACCACGCTTAATTATATTCTAACTATCTCTACCCTAGCTTTGAATAGAGACACCCTTGCGGACGTCAGAGCAAATACATGACTTAATAAGATAAACACTAAACTAACTAAGCAACTTATTGGCAAAGATCAATCACTAAGCACACTAGAGATTAACTACTATGGCTAAGTGAATTGAACTGTAGGATAGCTAGGTCACACTCAAGGTACTTGATAAAGTAATACTGAAAGTAATACTGAAAGTAATGCTTAAAGTAATACTAAGATAAAAATAAATGTACCTGAGATACAAGAGAGCAAACCAGACCAGAGACGCCGGGAAATCAACCGACCTCCGATGCCAGTCGCTCGCACCCGCTTCTCTCTTAGCAAGCTCTACGCTAATTCTGCCAAGGATTTAGGCTAAGTTGTGCTAAACTAAGAGCCGCGCTGTAGCGAGGGCACTAAAGCTATACTCTCTCTACTAGCTACCCTACTTGCCTATGCTCTCTAAGCTTTCAATTTGCTCTCTGCTTCTCTTGCTTAGTGTTGCTTTGCTTCTCTTGTGTGGGATATGAATGAAGTGATGCCTCAGGGGGGTATATATAGTCTTGAGGAGTGAGGGGGGTACTTATAGGGGGCAGCCAACCGACCTAGGGTTAGGTCAGGTGGCGGGCGCCACCCCCTACTGGCGGCCGCTAGTCTCCTGGCCGCTGGATGATTCGTTGTTGATCCTACGGCCTCCAGGTGGTTGTCCAAGGCGGTTTGGAGGTCGGTTGCATGTCCTAGCAACCGCCATTCAGCCTTGATCCACGCCACTTCATCCTGAGCCGTCCGATGCCACTGACCTAGTGACCAAGGGCCAAGATTTGGCCTTGGGGAGGTCACACGGATCGGTGACGTGGCAGGGAGTGGAACTTGGGCCAACCCAAGTGGCAACCAACTAGGGGTGGCGGGCGCCACCCCCCTTAGGCCCATTTGGGCCCTGCTGAGTGGGTTTGGCCTCTGGTGGGTCCATATGTCCAAATTTGGTTCAAATCCTGCATTCAAATAAAATTCTATGGACATGTGGAATTTGGTTAGTTTGAAACCTATTTGACTACATTTCATGCCTTTTTGGTGGATTTTAGGGTCAAATGTTGATGGTAAAACAAGTGTTTAAGGACCATCAACATCAGCCACCACGGCCAATCCTCAGGCCGCCAGTCCGTTAGTCCAAGCCTCACATCCGCCCTTCACCGCTCCGGGTCCATCGGCACGGAACGTCTCTACTTGACCTTCACCTTGACTTTGATCACTGTATCCATGCTCGACACCTGCACAACACAAGCCAAAGAACATGCGCATTATCCTAGTTGACAATCACTCATCACTCGAGACTCGGCATACACCCATGTATCCGCACACATCTCTTCTTTCATCAAAAGCATAGAAGAGAATTAGCAACCATGAAAGCCTAAGGAAAAATGCATTCACTTCGACCCTCCAGAAGAGAGAGGGCGAGGAAACAAAAGCCTAAGGGAAAATGCATTCACCTCGACCCTCCAGAAGTGAGAGGGCAAGGAAACAAAAGCCTAAGGGCAAATGCATTCACCTTGACCCTCCAGAAGAGAGAGGGCGAGAAAACAAAAGCCTAAGGGCAAATGCATTTACTTCAACCCTCCAGAAAAGAGAGGGCGAGGAAACATAAGCCTAAGGACAAATGCATTTATTATGATTTTCCAAAAGAGAGAGGACGAGAATTTAAAAGCACGAAGGTATGGGTGTTAACTATGCATAGCAACAATGGTTAAGATCCAACCATCGTAACTATGAAAAATAAAAGTACATCCCTCATCTAGCTAGTATATATATGAGCCAAGATAACCCAGCAACCAAAGCAATAGAAAAAGTATGGAAGCTAGACAAAGAAAATAGATAGAATAAACACAATACAACCATACGAATAAGAGGGTATGATGAAAAGAAACAGGTATGGAACAGTAGGTGGTCTGTTGAAAGCAAAAGGTGATTGTTCGGCTATGCGTTCAGCAGTAGTCACGCCGAAAAGGTTGGTGGCGGTGCCGTTTTTAAGCATAGCGCAAGGGGATAGCAATCGAGGCCTTTCGCTCTCTTTTTTCGCCCCTCACCCACACCGAAAAGATTGGGGGACGGTGCTGTTTTTTAGCAAAGCGCAAGGGGCTAGCAATCAATGACTTTTGCTCTCTTTCGTTGCCCCTGCTAGAAGGTCCGAACTGGCTAGAGGGGGAGTGAATAACCTAATAAAAATTGTACAAATAGCTTAGAGAAACTTGTTAGACAACTACAAAGTGAAGCATTTTGCACTTGCTCTACTAAGTGATGCAAGCCACATATCCAAACAATTCTAGTATGGTATGTTCTCTAAGGCACATAATAGCTATGACACTTCTCTCTATTCTAGTGAGCTAGCAAGAACTAAATAGAATGAACTAGAGAGCTAACACTAGCAAGATTAACTACCACTACACAAGAAATAAAGAATGTAATACAAGTGGTAGAGAGATATACCGACGTTGACAAGAGATGATGAATCACAATATGAATACTAAGAAACTTCGGGAGATATCCAAAGAAGCAAGAGACACAATAATTTTCTCCCGAGGTTCACGTGCTTGTCGACATGCTAGTCCCAGTTGTGTCGACCAACCACTTGGTGGTTCAGTGGCTAATAGGTGTTTCACAAACCTAGCTCAACACTTGAGCGCCACCAGAACTGACCCATAAATGGAGGTAGCTCAATGACACGCACAATTTACTAGAGTTGCCTTTTGGCTCTTCGCAGGGGAAGGCACAATACCCCTCACAAATCAGCGGAAGATGGCCACGAACAATCACCAACTCATGTCAATGCTCCTCCACTGCTCCAAGCCATCTAGGAGGCAACAACCACGAAGAGTAAATGAGAAAACCGCAGCAACAAAGATCCCCAAGTGCCACTAGATGCAAACACAAGCAAATGCACATGGAATCACTCAATCTCACTTTGATTTGCGCTATCAAGCAAGGAGATAAGTGGGAGGGAGTATGTTTAGCTCAAAGGGATGTCCAAGATGTTAGAATCGCAAACCTACTCACAAAGAGAAAGAACGAGGCAAATCTCTGTTAGAGCCAAAGACGAAAACGCGAAGAACACACAGGCAAGAACGCAAATCGATCTCAATTTCCAGCCGAAACTTCTCCACACGAGGAGACAACGGGAATTCGGTCCCGTTTCCGCAAAATCCAAATACACAGAGGTATGATTAAACTGTCTCTGTGGATCTCAGTAGCTATTGCATTGATTGGGAGAGTAGGAAACCCTAGAATGAAAATAGCAATGGCTGAGATGGTCTGGAGGGAGGGGTTGCCTCTCCTTATATAGCCTAATACAATTATTACCCTTCTACCCATACTGCTAATGAGCGAGCAGGCTAACCCTAAGGGTATTCCTGGCCAACTCGAAGTTGATGGTGTTCCGATGGCCACACCCGCACAACTGGTAGCTTTGCCTCGACGCGACCTCACCGATTGCCGCCACGTGCCGCCACCGCTCTGCTCGTCCTTTTCACGGACCTCCCCCGGTTTTGAGGCCGAAACTGGGAAACCTGGGCCATCCCCCGGTTTTGAGGCCAAAACCAGGAAACCTGTCGTCCGTCGCCTGAGTTTTGTGGCCCAAACTCAGAAACCCGCCAGCGCCCTGGTTTTGAGGCCCAAACCTGGAAACCGTCCTCAGCCCAAGTTTTGTGGCCCAAACTTGAAAACCGGCCGCACCTAGGTTTTGAGGCCCAAACCTGGAAACCGTCCACTCGGTGGTTTTTCTGTGGCTCAACCACCAAACCGAGCCATAGAGGGGATGCACCGCCCGTGCACCCCGTCCAAACGCAAGTCTTCACTTGTCGCTGTCTCAGGCTGTCAGCCACCACGGCCAATCCTTAGGCCGCCAGTCCGTTAGTCCAAGCCTCACATCCGCCCTTCACCGCTCCAGGTCCATCGGCACGGGACGTCTCTACTTGACCTTCACCTTGCCTTTGATCACCGTATCCATGCTCGACACCTGCACAACACAAGCCAAAGAACATGCGCATCATCCCAGTTGATAATCACTCATCATCTCAAGATCCGACATACACCCATGTATCCGCAATCTCCCCCTTGATGAGTGCATTGTCAACTACCAACACAAATCATATGAAGATAGAAGAAGGATGGAACAAGAAGTAAGCGAACTCAACCAGTCGACTAAAAGCGAAGCAAAGCCAGGAAAACTCAAATGGAGTGAGCGAGGCAACTTGGTTCCCAAAGACATGGGCAACGGCTCGACGCAGCCAAGCAAAGCAAAGCTAGCCATCAAGAAGAGGTAGAACTGGCTCAACACCGCTAGCGAGAAGGTCGGAGCAAGAAAGACAAAGACAAGCTAGTCCCTCCAGAAAGAGGCAAAGGCTCAACACAACTAGTAGAACCGCTCCAAACCAATTGAAAAACCAATTGATCAATCAAATAAAACAAGTACGCAAACTCCCCCTACAATAGTGCACACTACTAGGGACATGATTTGTCAAAATTCTCCCCCTTTGTTGAAAATGCACACAACTAGGCAAATGCATATGTGTTACGAATGCAGGTTAGCAGCTTCAGGTATATATTCAAGAGAGTGAATAGATACTCTAAAGAGTGCTGATCTGATGACTCAACAAAAAGCACAAATGCCAGCAAAGGCTGAATCTGATCACAGAATACGAAATATGGACATATGAGCGCAGTGAACAGATTTTAAGCCATTCAGAAAAGGGGTTCACCATCAAAGTAGCATTAAACATGCGTAGACAGGGAGTCAAGTAAATGCTAAACATGTATACAAGGTGAACTACCCCTAGCAAAGTTCAATTATCATGCTATAGAATGAAACATAGACTTGTGTTTTCAAGAATTATCGGAGTTGTAGCGGTTTTTTACACAAGTTTTAAAATTTCAGCATGTGATTGCGAGAGGTTGAAAACTTGACATTGCCTAACTTTTCAACCGAGCTAAGCCTATGCATAAGCAATCAGAAGCTTGAAGCAACGGTTTCGGTCTTACACTACACGACTCAAGTTTAACTCAAAGTGCAATGAGAAACAGTCTCGATACCGTGATGTGCTGTCAAGTAGTCTCATCACAATCTTTTCAATTCACTTAGACTTGGTTTAAATTTAGTAGAATATGAACATACCAAGCAAGTGAAAGACTCAGAACTAGAGTGTAAGTGCAATCAAGCCCTAATTGTGGGTTTTGGTGATAATGACCTCAAGATTGAAGAACTAATGAGATTTATCAAGATGACAAGCAGGTTTATGATGAGAAAGGATGGTGCACGTGTGTTGGTGGACCCCTCATACTATATTTCATTGGTTCCCGACTCAAAGTGCTATTACAAGCCATTTTGTATGAATTTGAGTTATAGGATTGTCGTACTATCAAGGGGGAATGCAAATGTACCACTATGGCTGAATGATATATGCTCAAAACCAACCCTAGCCATCCTTGCTTTCTAACCAAAGACAGCTCCATAAATTCTGATCTCTGCCTGTCATTCTGGTAGGCACGGCAGTGCCGAGCTGCGGCACTACCGGGCTAAGGCCGGCACTGCCGCGACTTGTTTCAACCGTTGGAGTGCAGGGGGTATTTACTCCACCTTCCTGCCACCCCAACGGTCATCCACGGCCATAACTCTTCTCCTACCTTCAGACAAGCTTGCTCTCCCCATTGAAGGCTCCCAAGCTCTCTCTCACCTAATCTTTGATTCCCATTGATTCCTAGTGAGTTAGAGGCTCAAACCTTCACCAAAGAGAAGCCCTAGCTGAGATCTACTCCCTATAGCACTTGATTTGAGCCATAGCCGGTGGATTTGCTACTACTACTCTTGGGTTCTTGGAACCCTAGCCGGCTAGGTGTCGCCCTTGAGCTAGCCAACTTGTGTGGCGGCCTTGAGAGGTTTGTAATCACTTGTGCAGCTAGTATTATTACCCCTCATCTCAAGGATTTGGTTCCTTGACTTGAGATCGAGGAAGAGTTGCAAAGCTCATGACCTAAGTGGTCATCCTCAACAACATGGAGGTAGGCGAGCCTTGGTGACGAGCTGAACCACGGGATAAATCACTTGTCTCTTGTGCTTACTTGTTGTTATTCATCATACTTGTGAGCTTGTGATAGATTCTAGGGTTTGGCTCCGATCTACTTCATACAACACATTTGGCTTGGTTAAGTTGGTTCTGCAGGTTCAGGAAACCTAGAGTAGCATTTCCATTCATATAGATTTGGTTTCTTGTGGCTGGATTTTGAATTGCAGGCTCGGGCAAGTTTATTGCACGGCAGTACCGGGCTGAGGCCGGCAGTGCCGAGGAGCGGCAGTGCCGGGCTCAGGGCGGTAGTGCCAGGCTATACTAATTAAGTTTTGAGCTGTGATTTTTGACAGGCCTATTCACCCCCCCTCTAGGCTACACATGTCCTTACATAGAGACATAGCAACCTAGCATATATGAAAAGTACATGTAACTTCAACACATTCTACACATGCTAGTTACCAAACTCAATGGTGAACATGTTTCAGTTTTTATGTTGAATTATGCATATTCACAGTTCTGAAAAATAGCTCAGCTCACAACATGTATCAGTGATCAAGGAGAGCCTAAGCTACAAGCATCATCATATACCATCGGAGCACACACTAATCAGAACATAGATTCATTCTACAGATTATAGACATGAAGCTCGAGAAGAGAAATATGCAAAAATGATGAAATGCGAAAGCTAGAAATAAAAGAAGTCAGTCTATGATACAATAACCAAAATATTTCCCCCAATTAAAAGGGAAAACACAAACCAAGCTCACCTCTCAACCTAGCAAAGGTTGATTGGTCCAAAGGCTTGGTGAAAATATCTGCCAACTGAAGATGAGTATCGACATGGTGAAGATCGATATCACCATTCTCATAGTGGTCTCGCAAGAAATGAAAACGCACATCAATGTGTTTGGTCTTAGAATGCAGCACGGGGTTCTTAGCAACGCTAATCGCACTCGTGTTGTCACAAAGCAATGGAACACGAGAAAAACTCAGACCAAAATCACGCAAAGTGGCCATCATCCACAACAACTGGGAACAACAGCTAGCTGCAGCAACATATTCAGCCTCTGTGGTAGACTGAGTGACACTAGACTGCTTGTGAGAAGACCAAGACACAAGAGAAGAACCCAAAAACTTACAAGTCCCAGAAGTGGACTTGTGCTCAAGTCGGCAACTAGCAAAATCAGCATCTAAGTAACCGCAAAGGGAGAGGGTGGAAGAAGCAGAATACCAAATCCCGAACTCAGGTATGAAACAGAGATACCTCATAATGAGCTTGACCGCCTGACGGTGAGAAGTGCGCGACGACGATTGAAATCACGCGCAAAGACACACTGCGAACTGAACGTCCGGTCGTGTCGCCGTCAGGTACAACAACGATCTGATCATACTTCGATACTCCTTTTGGTCCACAGCTTCTGCATCCTTGTCTGCATCCAGGGCCGTCGTAGTCGACATGGGTGTTGGAAGAGGCTTGGCCTCACCCATTTCAAACTTCTTCAATATGTCCTTGGTGTACTTGCCCTGGTGCACGAACGTCCCCTCTCGGGATTGCTTGATTTGCAACCCGAGGAAAAACGTCAACTCGCCCATCATACTCATCTCAAATTCTCTGCTCATAGTATCTGCAAACTTGGCAACCAAAGCATGAGAAGAACCACCAAAGATGATATCATCCACGTAAATCTGAACCAACAAAGTGTCATTGCCTTGCTTGAGGAGAAAAAGCGTTTTATCCACACATCCCATTTTGAAACCCTTAGCAAGCAAAAAGGTTTTCAACCTATCATACCAGGCTCTAGAGGCTTGTTTCAAACCATACAAGGCTTTGTGAAGTTTAAAAACATGGTTTGGAAACATGGGATTTTCGAAACCGGGGGGTTGTTTCACATACACCTCCTCTTCTATGTAGTCGTTTAGGAAGGCACTCTTGACATCCACTTGAAAAAGTTTGAAACCTTTGGATGCAGCAAAAGCCAAGATGATCCTAATTGCCTCCAAACGAGCTACAGGAGCAAAAGTCTCCTCATAGTCTATCGCCTCCTTCTGAGTATACCCTAGGCTACAAGTCTGGCCTTGTTTCTCACAACATGGCCATCTTCTCCTTATTTGTTTTTGAAAACCCATTTTGTCCCAATAGGGTGACACTTAGGAGGAAGAGGAAGAAGAACCCAAACCCGATTTCTCTCAAAATTTTCAAGCTCCTCATGCATGCCATTGACCCAATCCGGATCAGATAAAACGTGTTCAACATCTCGGGGTTCAAAATCAGCAACAAATGCAGAATGAGCAAAGTGAGAGATTTTTTGTGACCTAGACCGAGTGACGCGTTCATGGATGTCGCCGATCATCTGTTGAGGAGGGTGTTGGCACTGAATGTGTCGTGGTGCCTCCCTTGCTGAAGTGACCTCCCCCTCAACAGTAGCTGGTGCCTCCTCGGGTACAAGTGGTACAGCCCGAGGTGGTGGATCACACGGCCCCCATGTAGTAGAGGAAGAAGGGTCGGGGCCACATGCAGTCATGGTTGAAGTCGACCCAATCGGCACCGCAGGTGGAGGAAGTGCTGGATCATCAATCCCTTTAGCACCTTCTTCCTCATCATCAAAAAGAGGTTCTCCAACCTCATGATCACCTGCACGCTCAAAACTAGAAGAAGGACAAAGCACAGTCTCGTCGAAGGTGACATCGCATGTCTCCATGACTCGGTTAGTATCAAGGTTAAATACACGATATGCACGAGTATGATTACCATAACCCAAAAATACATCGTCAGAAGAACGTGACTCAAACTTGTCCAAGTTGCCTTTCTTAAGTATAAAACAGTGGCAACCAAAAACTCTAAAATAACTCACTTTGGGTTGCTTCCCAAATCGCAACTCATAAGAATTTTTCTTCAAGAAAGCACGGAGAAAAATGCGATTGGAAATATAGCATGCAGTGTTTATAGCCTCTGCCCAATACCGCATAGGAGTCCTACGCTCATCGAGCATCGTCCTGGCCATCTCTACAAGGGTCTGATTTTTCCTCTCTACAACACAATTTTGTGGCGGTGTGTAGGGGGAAGAAAACTGATGCTCTAAACCCAAAAAGTTACAAAACTTCTCAAAATCCAAGTTTTTAAACTCGGAACCATTATCGCTATGAATAGCTCTCATCGAGTTCTTAGGGAACTCGTTCTGAAGTCGCAAGATCAAATTGCGAACAAAAGTGAAAGTCTCAGTTTTCTCAGCTAAAAAGAAAACCCACGAATATCTCGAGAAGTCATCAACAACAACAAGCACATACCACTTCCCACCAACCGAGCTCACCCGAGCCGGACCGACAAGGTCCATATGCAAAAGCTCTCCAGGGCGCTTGGTCATAACTTGGTTCACAGGATGGTGGGGTGCGGCAACCATTTTCCCATGTCTACAAGAATGGCAAACAAGATCCTTCTCCATGTGTAACTTGGGCAATCCTCGGACTAAGCCAAGTGAACTAAGCCTTGCAAGCAAGTCAAAGCTCAAGTGATCGAGTCTCTTATGCCACTTCCAAAGATCAGAGGAGGAGGGTCCGGCCAAAAGACAACGAGAAATGCCAAAAGACTCCGAGAAATTCACACGAAAGACTTCCTAAAGGGCGAAATCAAACATATAAGATTACCCTGAGGATCTAAAATACGACTGAGATTCGGCTTAAAACGAATCTCATAGTCATCATCAAAGAGTTGCAAAACAGAAAGAAGATTAAAATGCGAGTTAGAAACAAGAGCAACATCACGCAACACAAAGTGCTCATTAACTCGCACCGACCCACGAGACAACACTTTACCTTTCCTATTGTCACTGAAGGTGATAAACTCCTTTTCGGCAACTAGACTAAGACAGGAGAACCACTTGGCGTTTCCGGTTATATGCCTTGAGCACCCGGAATCCACCAACCAATTGTCCTCCAATCGTTTTACCTACATCAATAAAAAAGACATAGGGTGAGCATACGGTCCAACAGTTGGGTGAGTAAAATGGGAATTGTACCAGTGTTGGGCCGACAGCTCAAAAGAATGATTAGTAGAAAAACCATTCCTAGCATGCCTACGGGGAAAGCAATCACCACGCTGAGGAAAGCGTGGTCCGCTAAAGGAAGAGCGTCCATCGCGATGGTCAAAATGCGGTGGGGAATAACGCTCAACAAAAAAGCCACTGCCACGGGGTCCATAGCCCACAAAAGCAGGCTCCCACCAGGCACATCCTCCTTGCGTCCTAGGACCTTGAGGCATTGGACCTCTAGTCCTAGCAGCTCTCCTTTGAACATTCAACACATGTACATCATGGAAAGGATGGTACATCTCCGTGTTGTTCATCTCCTTTGCACGGGGCTCCACTCTCTTGCGCTGAAAGCAAAACTCCCTCAAGTGTCCATCTTTCCCACAATGCTCACAGTGGTACCTCACCGCTCTCATAGGTGGTTGTTGGTACTCACGTAGTGGGTGTGGATCACTTGGCCCTTTTGTGGCATGAGCTCCTCATGGATTGGTGGCATAGTGTCTAGCTTGTTCCTGAGGTGGTTTGGTTTTGGAGACCATGTCTGTTTCTTGGGTGGAGCTCTTGGAGGTTCCACAAACACTCCATCCTTGGTGTTAGGTTTGAGAGGCTCTTTGGGTGGAATCTTGGTCAGTTTGGGAGTAGGTGTGTAGTTAGGCTTCTCACTCGGCTTAGACCACTAAACTCACGAACCTTACCAAAAGATGTAGCACACTCAACACCCTGAGCAAAACCAACATCAGGACCTCCAGCACCACGTTTGAATTGGGCAATCATCATCCCAAGCTGCGGCTCACCACAAGACACCCATGACAAGATGGTCCGAAGCTATGTGTTTTCTTCCTCAGTTTGCATCTTGTCATGCTTCATGTTTGCAATCTCCATCTCCAAACCCTCACACAAAGCACACCTAGACACACAAGTGCTACCCGAGCTGGCCTTCTCAAGAGACACAATCTTGGCATTCTCCTCTGCCAACTCGAATTACAAGCCTGCGCAAGACTTGCACGCAGCAAGCACGGAGGATCTAGCTCTAAGCTGATCCACCTCTCCAACCAAAGCAGCATACTTCCCCTTCAAGGTGAGAATGTTAGTCATGTGCTTGAAGCACATCTCACACTCATCCTCCTCAGACGCGACAATGGTGGACTTGACAGATTCAAGCTCTTTCATTGCGTCCTCCCACTTCCTCCTAAACTCCTTTCTCTCTCTAGCGGCAAGCCTAAGCAGTTTATCTTGACTAAGGAGAGCAGTAGTAAGCTTGTCAACCTCAGCAGAGAGTTCATCAGGAGTTTGAGATACCTGAGAGGTGTCGTCGTCGTTCTGAGGGATCTCCTCCAGCTCGTCGTTGACGTCATCGTCGAGGGCCATGGTGCAGAAGCCCTTGTTGTCGGCGAAGAAACAGAGGCCATTCAGCTTGTCATCGATCTTCTTCTTCTCGGACTCATCATCGCTTGATGCAGCGGAGTCATCATCCGAGTTGTCGACGTCGCTAAGAGTGGCTAAGAAGGCACGCTGCTCGGCCTGGGCCTTCTCCAAGTACTTCTCCTTGATGTACTCCTTGTTGAAGTCGCCCCTTCGCTTGTGCTTGGCGGGGACGTACTTCTCCTTGCGCTTGCCAGAGTCATACTTGAGGCCGTGATCCGCCTTGCCAAAAGCTTGCTTGTTCTTCTTCGGGCAATTGGTGATGAAGTGGTCGGAGCCTCCACAATCGTAGCGGCGATGGTTCATGCGGTTGTTGTGGAACCGTGAGAACCGGTTGGCAAGTAGGGCCAACTCATCATCCGCCATTAAGTCCAGCTGCTCCTCTATGACGGAAAGAAGACATGACAAAGCAAAGCCTCCAGAGGAGTTAGCAGAAGAGCAAGAAACCAAAGCCATCGACGGGCCAGAAGGATTTTCATAAGAAGCCCTTGCCATGGCGTCAATCTCACTAGACTTGAGCTTACTAAAGAGCTCGTCGTACGTGAGAGTCTCATAGTTAGGCGATTCGATGATCGCCTAAACCTTAGAGTCCCACACCGACCGATCAAGAGTGTGTAAAAGCTTGAGAGCCCTCTCATGATCGTAGAAAGGCAATAGCTCCTTGTTAGCCCTCATCCTGTTGGCATTCACCTAAAAGCGAGCGAATAAACTTTCTATGCTCTCGCCAGGCATGTGTCGAAAGATCTCATACTCCCGCTTGTGCGACTCGTAGAGACGGGATTTGACTTGAGTGGTTCCCTCATGGAAGCGCATGAGGGTCGCCCAAATCTCCCGAGCCGTGGGGAGGTGAGAAACGCGATCAAACTCAGACATGCTCAAACATGAGAAAAGAGCATTACGGGCTCAGCTATTGGCATCGTGCTCGTCGATCTGCAATTGAGTCATGCGAGCAGCCAAGACCACGTAATCAGCCTTGTTGCAAATCTCCCAGACAGAAGCACCCATACTCTGTAGATAGGCCTACGCATAGTTTGTCCCATCGAAAAACTGCGGTTTGCCAACGCCGCGATCCATGTCGCCTTCTGTGGATCTAGAACCGGCTAAGGTAGAAGATCCTTGACCCACTCCGATACCAATTGAAGGACCGAAAGTGCTAAAGCAAGGCGACTAGAGGAGGGGTGAATGGGAGCTTTAAATTTCTTTTCAGAAACTTATCGCCACTGTCCCGAGAATCAACCCCAAGGGCAAACTTAGAGCTTGATAGTGTCCACGACCCTAGATATTAGGTGGATGCTTCCAAGAAGCACATCGGGACACTCTAGAACTCTAGAAACTCAATGCAAAAACCGGAAATAAAAATCAACAACGAACGAACGAACCGCGGAAGAAAACATGCGAGACTGCACTGACCTGACCGGACTTTGATGATTGTCCGAACAGGTTTGATCGGACGCGTTCAGTCAGCTCAGGAGCGTTCTGGATGCTCTCTGAGTTGGACCAGACTCACTATGTACATGTGTCCGGTCAAAACCAGAACCAGAGTCCGATCACAAGCAGAGGGTCCGGTCAACACGGACAGGCAATGAACAGTGCCCTCTGTGCGTCCGATCATTAGCAAGTCGAGCGTCCGGTCAAGTTGCGATGAAAACGCTGTGAACGTGTTCAACGACTGGACTCACAACCTAGCGTCCGGTCAGCCCGACTCGTGCGTCCGGTCACCCTGACACCGTGTTGTTCATCCACCAATTCAACTCGATCTCACCCAAAACGAAACCTCTAAGGTTCAAACTTGGTGAGAAGAGTCACAAGGATGATAGTGAGCTACTCCTAGGAGATCGTGGCTTCAACCTATCTCCAAATCGATGAATCGAAGAAGTTCGGGAGAAGGGAGAAGAGAAAATGATCCCACGAAGAAACTGCCCGATCTGATGACTCAAGAAGTTAAAGAGCAATTTCTTCGGTCAAAAGATTGCAAATATGTTCGTGAACAAAGTGGTTCAAGCAGAATCGCAAACCTACTCACAGAGAGAAAGAACGAGGCAAATCTCTGTGAGAGCCAAAAACGAAAACGCTAAGAACACACGGGCAAGAACGCAAATCGATCTCAATTTCCAGCCGAAACTTCTCCACACGAGGAGACAACGGGAATTCGGTCCCGTTTCCGCAAAATCCAAATACACAGAGGTATGATTAAACCGTCTCTGCAGATCTCAGTAGCTACAATAGGGATTGGGAGAGCAGGAAACCCTAGAATGAAAATAGCAATGGCTGAGATGGTCTAGAGGGAGGGGTTGCCTCTCCTTACATAGCCTAATACAATTATTCCCCTTCTACCCCTACTGCTAATGAGCGAGCAGGGTAACCCCAAGGGTATTCCTGACCAACTCGAAGTTGATGGTGATCCGACGGCCACGCTCGCACAACTGGTAGCTTTGCCTCGATGCAACCTCACCGATTGCCGCCACCGCGCTGCTCGTCCTTTTCACGGACCTCCCCCCGGTTTTGGGGCCAAAACCAGGAAACATGGGCCATCCCCCGGTTTTGAGGCCGAAACCGGGAAACCTGTCGTCCGTCGCCTGAGTTTTGTGGCCCAAACTCAGAAACCCACCAGCTCCCAGGTTTTGAGGCCCAAACCGGGAAACCGTCCTCAGCCCGAGTTTTGTGGCCCAAACTCGGAAATCGGCCGCACCCAGGTTTTGAGGCCCAAACCTGGAAACCGTCCACCCGGTAGTTTTTCTGTGGCTCAACCACCAAACCGAGCCGTAGAGGGGATGCACCGCCCGTGCACCCCGTCCACACGCAAGTCTTCACTTGTCGCTGTCTCAGGCTGTCAGCCACCACAGCAGATCCTCAGGCCGCCAGTCCATCAGTCCAAGCCTCACGTCCGCCCTTCACCGCACGGGTCCATCGGCACGACACGTCTCTACTTGACCTTCACATTGCCTTTGATCACCGTATCCGTGCTTGACACCTGCACAACACAAGCCAAAGAACATGCGCATCATCCCAGTTGACAATCACTCATCATCTCAAGATACGGCATACACCCATGTATCCGCAGCTGTTGCAGCGTCGGGTCACACTTGAAAACTTCATTTTTAACTTCGTTTTCTTCTCCTTTGCAAATCTGCCAACACCACCAAGTGTACACGACCTTGTGCATGTGTGTTAGCATTTTCCAAACATTTTTCAAAGGATTAGAGGTTAGCACAATGAAGGACCGAGAATACTACCAAAGGCGACTAGAGGGGGGGTGAATGGGAGCTTCAAATTTCTTTTCAGAAACTTATAGCTACTATCCCAAAAATCAACCCTGAGTGCAAACCCTAGAGCTTGATAGTGTCCACAACCCTAAATATAGGGTTGATGCTTCCAAGAAGCACATCGAGACACTATACAACTCTGGAAACCCAATGCAAAAACCCAAAATCAAATCGGAAGTCGGACAAACGAGCTGCAGACGAAACTGCGCAGAACTCAGAGCATCAGACGCTGGCCTACGTCCGATGTGTTCCTGGCGGACGCGTCCGATGCAACACAGGCAAAAACAAAACCTTACTGTATAGCCATCAGACACTGCTACAGTGAAAGCTCAGCATCCGATGCTAAGGCCTCGGAGCGTCCAATGACAACGGAGCGTCCGATGCCTAGCTACCTGCTGCGTCCGATGCAAAACGAACGTTTTCAAAACCTCACTGTATGACCATCGGACGCTGGACTGTAGCGTCCGATGTCAGCGTTCGATGCCCCTTTAAAAGCACAAAATCTGACATGTGGCAACGACGCGTCCGATGTGATGAACACAGCGTCTGATGCCCTCGGGTTCAGCGTCCGATGCTCCCGAAACTGCACAGTTCTTCCGCGGATTGAACCGGATCTCCTCCGAATCAAAAGCTCTAAGGCTTAGACTTGGTATGAGAAGTTCCAAGGATGTTAGTGAGCTACACCTAAGAGATCATGGCTCGAACCTGTTGACACAAAAATCCGGTCGAGAGCGCCAACACACTCAGAACACGGTCCTCAAAGGGCGTACAGAGCAAGGTCTTGACCTCCTGGACCTTTACAAGGTGGCGGTGCCGAATCTAGATGAGATCGACCTCGGACGTGCCAGTCAATTTGACGTGTAATTGACAAGGAAAAGAAAAAAGTTGTCAAATTGTGGAACCTGCTGGTTTGATGCCAGAAAGTTTCAAGTTTTACGGCTCTTATATAGCCATTTTTATAGGAAATTGACTACAAAGTCAACCCCCAAAAGATTGCATGAAAGCATTGATAAAGATATAAAGCAAAGCGGCTATGATATACACAAAGAAACATTTAGGACAAATAAACAGCTGATATGCTTAAACATGTTGAGAGAATAAAGATCTATGTGTACGTTTAAACGGCATGAAATCAATGTATCGACTAATTGCAGAGGCAGTTCTATCTGTTAACAGTGGAGTGTTTCCATGCAGCCATAATGACAAATAGATCGATAAAATAGCTTAAACATCAACAGTGGAGTGTCTCCATACAGCCATAATGATGACCAAGCTAGATTGCGTCTGATGCAACGAGTAGATCCATAAATTACAAACCATTCAAAAGTACACATTATGAAGAGAGCATAACTGGATCGGCTATTTTAGCCGATGCAGGGTCCACGAAGCATGAACAAGATCTATCTATTAAAACCATGATTTGACTTAAGATCAAACCAATCTAATCTATCATATATATCAGTGGGGTTCGAAAATATAGCCATAATAAACATGCTAGATCAAATCTATCTGCTCTTAGATCAAACCACGATTTTATTGGATATCTCGAACGCGCAACATGTAACAATCAAGATTGACAAAATAGTCGATGAGAGGCCTGAATCGGCTATTTCCTTCATTGTGAGCGTGTAAAGCCTCTGGACAGCCGAAACTAAGCATCTTTTAGGCTTAAGCTGCTTTGTTAATCTTGATTGGGCAAGATATTGTTTAAATCTAAATAAGAACATTAAAACATAAACAACATCGATAACTTAATGAATCTATTGGTTTGCCAAAGCCAATAGAGCCGATAACTAGTCAAGATCGACTAAAGCAAGAGATTGATCAGAGCCAAGATAGTCTTACAAAAGGCGATCTTAAAACGATAACTAGCCATGTCATAGCTTAACAAGAGTTTGGTCGATGCCAAATACAGCCTTATTGAATGATGACACGAGCCATTGGTGAAACTTACAAGCAAACCGGAGGTCGGTCGAAGCCGATGCAGCCCTGCCTGGTTGAAGGTTCCGCCGAGTTCTACGTTACTCCTACTCCTACGGTTTTGGCTGGTGGCCGATGTGTTGATTGATTGGATGCTTTACAAAAATCAGGTTTCTAGCTATTTATAACTTGGTTGACTCCTGTCCTAACATGACTAGGTTACATAAAAACAAAACAAAAGACGACCCGGACTCAAACTCTTTGGCTGAACCCAACATGTCCTCGATACTTGTCACGTCTGGTCTTCATGGGTCTTGGTCGTGTCCGGGCCCAAACATCCCCTTTTATTTTTCTAGCCGATTCTTTCATCAATAAATCAGCTGTTTGTGCTCACAAAAATAATAATCCTTTCAGTCCAAAATCTGGTGTAAACAGAACCTAACTCCAAATCGGGAAATCGGAAGAATTTGGGGGCAAAGGTGAGAAAACTGATCCAAATGCAAAAACCCACGGATCTACTTGTTCGTGAGGATTGAGATGAATTCCTTCGGTGGAAATGTTCTCCTCACATCAAAGAACAAGTTGATTCAAGTGGATTCAAAAAAGACGCTGTGTAGAGGGAGATCGAGCGACTGGAAAATTGAGACAAAAAGCAAAATGCGAAGAACAACTCAAGAACATGAATCACAATCTCAATTGCCAGCCGAAATTCATCCCCACGAGGAGACAACGGGAATCCGGTCCCTTTTCTGCAAAATCCAAATACACAGATGTATGATACACTATCTCTGCGAATCTCAGTAGCTACAGCAGGGAATGGGAGATTAGAAAAACCATAAGTGAATGTAGCAAATGGCTGAGATAGTTTGGACGGAGGGGTTGCCTCTCCTAATATAGCCTAATACAATTATTCCCCTTGTACCCCTACTGCTAATGAGCGAGCAGGCTAACCCTAAGGGTATTCCTAACCAACTCGAGGTGTAGTCGATCCGACGGCCACGCCCGCACATCAGGTAGCTTCGCCTCGATGTGACCTCACCGGATGCCGCCACGTGCCGCCACTCGTCGTCCGTCCTTTTCCTGGACCTCCCCCGGTTTTGAGGATGAAACCGGGAAACCTTTCGTCCATCGGCTGAGTTTTGTGGCCTAAACTCAGAAACCAGCCAACACCCAGGTTTTGAGGCCCAAACCTGGAAACCATCCTCAGCCCGAGTTTTGTGGCTCAAACTCGGAAACCTGCCGCACCCAGGTTTTGAGGCCCAAACCTGGAAACCATCCACTCGGTGGTTTTTCTGTGGCTCAACCACCAAACCGATGCCGTAGAGGGATGCACCGCACGTGCACCCCGTCCACCCACATGTCTTCACCTGTCGCTGTCCCAGGCTGTCAGCCACCATATGTGATCCTCAAGCCACCGGTCCGTCAGTACAAGCCTCACGTCCGCCCTTCACCGCTCCGGGTCGATCGGCACGACACGTCTCTACTTGACCTTCACCTTGCCTTCGATCACCGTCTCCGAGCTCGACACCTGCACAACACAAGCCAAAGAACATGCGCATCATACCAGTTGACAATCACTCATCATCTCAAGATCCGACATACACCCATGTATCTTCAATCTCTCCCTTGATGAGTGCATTGTCAACTACCAACACAAATCATATTGAAAAAGAAGAAGGGAAGAAGAAGAAAGAGAACACAACCGATCGACCAGAAGGGAAGCAAAGCCAAAAGAACTCGAATGGAGTGAGCAAGACAACTTGGTTCCCAAAGACATGGGCAACGGCTCGACACAACAAAGCAAAGCAAAGCTAGCTCTCAAGAAGAGGCATAATGGGCTCAACACCGCTAGCGAGAAGTTTAGAGCAAAGAAGCCAAATTCTGAGTAAATCAGCTAGTCCCTCCAGAAAGAGGCAAAGGGTCAACATAACTAGCTGAAAACCACTCCAAACCAATTGAAAACTCATAAAGCAAAATGAGCAAAGCTCCTCCTTCAATAGTGCACACAACTAGGACAATGCACACAACTAGGACAGATTTGTCAAATTTCTTCCCTTAGTTGAAAATGCACAAAACAAGGAAGATGCATATGAGTCACAAATGCATGTTAGCAGCTTCAGGTGTATATTCCATAGAGTGAATAGATGTTGTCAAGAGTGCTGATCCAATTACTTCAACAACAAGTATAAATGCTAGCAAAACCTCAAACTGATAACAGAATACGAAATATGAACATATGAGCATAGTGAGCAGTTTTAAGCCATTCAGAAAGGGTTTCACCATCAAAATAGCACTACACATGCATAGACCGAAAGTCAAGCAAATGCTAAACATGTATACAAGGTGAACTACCGCTAGTAAGGTTCAATCATCATGCTATGGAAAGGAACATAGTCTTGTGTTTTCAAATTTTATCGGAGTTGCAGCGGTGATTATACACAAGTTTGAATTTTCAGCATGTGATTGCGAGAGGTTGAAAACTTGATATTGCCTAACTTTTCGACCGAGCTAAGCCTATGTATAAGCAATCAGAAGCTTGAAGCAACGGTTTTGGTCTTATAGTACATGACTCAAGTTTAACTCAATGTGCAATGAGAAACAGTCTCGATCCATGATGTGCTGTCAAGTAATAGATCCCATCTCGATCTTTTCAATTCACTTAAACATGGTTCAATTGTAACAGTATATGAACATACCAAGCAAGCAAAAGACTCATAACTAGAGACATAACAACCTAGCATATAGGAATAGCATAAGTAACTTCAACACATTCTACACATGCTAGTTGCCAATCTCAATGGTGAACAAGTTTAAATTTTATGTTTGATTAAGCATATTCACAGTATTGAAAAAATAGTTCAGCTCACAACATGTATCAATGATCAAGAAGAGCCTAAGCTACAAGCATCCTCATATGTCATCGGAGCATACACTAATCATAGAATAGATACATTCTAAAGATTATAGACATGAAGCTCGAACAAGCAAAGATGCAAAGATGATGAAATGCAAATACAAAACAAGAACAAAAGAAGTCAGTCTATGGTACAACAACCAAAATGTTTCCCCCATCTAAAAGGGGAAACACACACCAAACACACCTCTCAACCTAGCAAAGGTTGATTGGTCCAAACGCTTGGTAAAAATATCTGCCAACTGATGACGAGTATTGACATTGCGAACGTCAATATCACCTTCTCATAGTGGTGTCGCAAGAAATGAAAGCGCACATCGATGTGTTTGGTCTTAGAATGAAGCATGGGGTTCTTAGCAACGCTAATTGCACTCGTGCTATCTGTTGATGGTCCTTAAACACCTGTTTTACCAGCAACATTTGACCCTAAAGTCCACCAAAAAGGCATGAAATATAGTCAAATAGGTTTCAAACTAACCAAATTCCACATGTCCATAGAATTTTATTTGAATGCAAGAATTTGGACCAAATTTGAAGAATGGACCCCACCAGGAGACAAGCCCACTCACCAGGACCCATTTGGGCCCGAGTGGGGTGGCACCCGCCAGCCAGAGGTGGCGCCCGCCACCCAAAAGTGGCGCCCGCCACTTGGAGAGGCCCAACTCTCCCCCTTGCCACGTCACTGATCCTTGTGACCATCCCAAGGCCAAATCTTGGCCCTTGGTCACTAGGTCAGTGGCATCGGACGACTCAGGATTGAGTGGCGTGGATCAAGGCCGAATGGCGGTTACATGGACATGCAACCGACCTACCAACCGCCTCTCTGGAGCTCCTGGATGCCGTTGAAGCCAAGGCAGTGCATCCAATGGTGAGGGAGGTGGCGGCCGCCACCTAGGGCTGGCGCCCGCCACTAGGGTTAGCCCTAGGTCGGCTGGTTGCCCCCTATAAGTACCCTCCTCACTCCTCAAGACTATAAATACCCCCCTGAGGCATCACTTCATGGATATCCCGTACCATCATATACCACACCAAGAAGCCAGAGAACCAAGTGAGAGTTAGGTTAGAAGCTCAGAGAGCTTAGGCAAGTAGGTTAGCTAGTAGAGAGAGTATAGCTCTAGTGCCCTCGCTACAGCGCGACTCTTAGTTTAGCATAGCTCAGCCTAAGTTCTTGGTAAAAGGAGCGTAGAGCTTGCTAAGAGAGAAGCGGGTGCGAGCGACTGGCATCGGAGGTCGGTTGATTTCCCGACGTCTCTGGTCTGGTTTGCTCTCTTGTATCTCAGGTACATTTATCTTTATCTCAGTATTACTTTAAGCATTACTCTCAGTATTACTTTATCAAGTACCTTGAGTGTGACCTAGCTATCCTACAGTTCAATTCACTTAGCCATAGTAGTTAATCTCTAGTGTGCTTAGTGATTGATCTTTGCCAATAGGTTGCTTAGTTAGTTTAGTGTTTATCTTATTAAGTCAAGTATTTGCTCTGACGTCCGCAAGGGTGTCTCTATTCAAAGCTAGGATAGAGATAGTTAGAATATAGTTAAGCGTGGTGCTTAGTTATAGACTTACCTTCAGATACGGCTGGACCCCCGGATAGCTGTGGTACCATGCAGGTGGTGACAGCCCTGTGCGCCTTGAATTCCACCATGTAGTTGGCCTAGTTTAACAGTAAGGCTCGTTGTGCTAGCGTTCAACCTAAGTAAGTGGTAAAGGCTAGTACGCCTCGATTCTTGACAAGATAGGAATAAAACTATACTCAACTTAGTAGCTTTATTGACTTTTGCCTGCCTTGCTTCGTAACTTTCTTTCTTCGTAGTTATCTTGCTCTGTGGTTATCTAGGAGTATTTAGTAGTTAGTAGTTAGTAATTAGTTAGTTATCCTTTAGTTACCCCTTAACTACCTATCCATCCACCTTACCTTAGCCATCCATATCATCCTTACCTATCCACCCATACATTCTTTCTAGCCTTCCATCCTCTCTTTTCCCTTCTCCCTTTTTTCCTTTTCTCTTTTCTTCGACTCTCATCCCCTTCTTGACTCAACTCATACACCACCCTAGCCTTCCCTTGGGATCAAATAAATCGACACCTGGTACTCCCAGGCGAAGTGCTACTACGATAGTTCTGTGCGCTTGCAGAATCTCCTCTAGCTAGTTCCTACTAGTGTCAGGATTGACAACTCCGCTTGGCATTAGTGGATAGCTGCTTTAGCTTCACTCCTTTAGGTATAGTGACCGGACTTGCTTCAAGCACGTCTGACACCGTTGCCTGGAATAGATCCCATAGTCTGCTCCTAGTAACGACGTTGGCTAGTGTCAACAAGCATTTCTGAGCCGTTACCGGGGATAGTTGCCTAGCTCTATCTTTAGTGAAGCTAAGAACTACCAACAAGCATTTCGGGCGCCGTTGCCGGGGAAGGCAATCGGTGTATCGGTTGAGTCCGGGGAAGGCAATCGGTGTATCGGTTGAGTCCGTGTTGAATTTATCTTTGCTTAAGCTCCCGCTTAGTGAATCCCATCTTGCCCCATTCTTTATTTCCTTAGTCCTTCTTATCTTTTTCCTTCATCTTCTTCAACTTCTTTCTTTCTTATCTCGTTCTATCTTCACGATGGCCAACAAGACCATTCGTGAATTTTCTGCTCCTTCTGTCGCTAATGTAGCAATAGGACCAGACGTGATCGATGCCAACCTCAATTTTGAGTTGAAACCGGCTTTGATCACGATGGTCCAAGCTAGCCTGTTCTGTGGCAAGGCTCATGAGGATGCCAATGCTCACCTCCAACAATTCTTGGAGATTTGTGGCACCTTCACCATTAAGGGGGTAACCCAAGAAGCCATCTGTCTTCGTCTCTTTCCTTTCGCTTTGCTAGGAAACGCGAAGCAATGGTTCTACACCGATCGCAACGTTGTAGACACATGGGACAAATGTTCCAATGCTTTTCTCGCCAAATTCTTTCTGTTGGGCAAGACAAATGCTCTGCGCAACAAAATCTCCAGCTTTACGCAACAAGCCGAGGAAACTATTCCGAGGTTTGGGAGAGGTAGCAAGAGTATGTCGCTGCTTGTCCACACCACGGTATGGAGGACTGGCTATTGATCCAAAACTTCTACCATGGCCTAACTGTTGGTGGTCCTTAACTCATATTTTATACCACCAACTTCATTATAAAAATATATAAAAATATTCCCAAGACTAGTGAATAGGGCTTTAAACTAATGCATTCCACGAGTTTTGGTGATTATTCGCTTACAGGCATACATCGATGGAAATGCATATAAAGGCAAGGAAAATAATGCATAACACATCATTATGCAACACAAATACCAAGTGGCCCACCTACCATGCAATCCAGGGAATAAGAAGCAAGCATTTTACTCATATATATACATTTATTGCTAACCAAGTTCCACATGTAGTGCAAAGTTATGTTTTGCAGACCATAAACATGCATACAGGTGGATAACAACCAAAAAGGCGCAATCCAACACGCCGAAATGCGCAAAATGAACAAGGACACAAAAAGCCCATACAGAAGTGCATCAAACTTCAACCAGATTCAGACCCACCACGACATTTCAGGCCAAATGGGCTTTGGCCCAGCCCACGGGGGCCCAGCCAGGGGGCGGCCGCCCCCTGGGTCGACTGCCCCCCCAGAACGTCGGTTTCAGCCCAATTTTGTTGAGGCGGTGTATTAACTCCTCCCTAAGGCGGTTCCGGGTGAATTTTGCAGCGAAGTCCCTCCTAAACCGACCTAAAGCACCTATATAAGGAGAGGAGGAGGGGAGGCCAAGAGAACAACACACAAAGGAATAGAAGAGCACCTCTCTCTTGAGTAGATCCCCACTCCTTAGGGCTATGCCCTAGTAGCTTTCTAGAGTTGGAGAGTGAGATGTGAGGGAAGAGAGCGGGGAAGTACCGGGCTTGTCGATCTCTCCCCGAGCTTGTACCTCGACGAGGCCTTACCTTGTACCCACATCGGGATCCATACATAGTAAGTGTTCATGGTTTCTACAGTATTATTGTTCTTTTGATTAGATAAGCTTTATCTCTTGTTGTTTGCGGGTTCGTCGTCCGTTCTCGTAGCGGATACTCTAGTAGAGGAACCTCTGAATCATTTGGAGGGGTTCCTGCACAACGCTAGAGTAGTGATCAATAGCGTAGACGTGGTGTCTAGGCTAGGGTTCACCTTCGTTTGCCTCGTAATCCACGGGTGAGGGATCGGCGGCAGGTGGTGACAGCCTTGTTTGCCCTTAGTTTTCCCCACGTTCGGTTACGGCGTAGAGCTACACAAAGGCCGGAGTTACCTGGCAGACCAGGTATAAGCCGGTGCCCGAAGTGAACAAGTAGAAGTAACGTTTATCTATCTTTAGACAGTAAAGCTTTAGCGATCCGTCTCTATTCCCTTCTCCTTCTCTACCCTTGTGTTGTCCTTGGACGAACTAGATAGAAGAAATACCTCCGTTCCTCGTGGAAATACGATACCCTGAATACCACCGGGTGAAGTGCTACAACGGTAATTCCGTGCGCTTGCGGATTCTTCTGCTTACGCTAAGAAATACCAACAAGCATTTCTGGCGCCGTTGCCGGGGATGGATCGTAAGGTCCATTCTTAGTAACGACGTTAGTAAGTGTCAACAAGCATTTCTGGCACCGTTGTCGGGGAACGGTTGCTATTTTCTTCGAACCTAGTTCATCCTCGTATCTGTATCCCTTTTTATAAAAACCAAAAATATTTTCTTTTTACCTTTTCTATCATGAAGCCAACCACTCCAATTCAAAATCCGTCCGCTTCAAAGGGGGAGTTCGTCGAGCCAAAACCTTCTCCAAAACTTTCATCCAATGATGGACTCCACCCTTATTTAAAATCCATAGCTCGGGCACTACACTTCTCTGGTTTTCATAATGAAGATTCTTTTAACCACTTGCTAGATCTTGAGGAAATTTGCTCATGCCTAAGCATCCCAGGCATGACAAAAGAAACGATTAAGTGGAAATTGTTTTCGTCTTCCCTCAATGGGGAGGCGAAACAATGGTACGCTAATGTCGTAGAAAGTGTGAATGGGGATTGGGAAGAACTTAAAAACAAGTTTTATCTTGCATTCTTCCCTAGATCCCGTATCACCTCTATATCAAAGGAAATCCTCCATTTCGAGCAAGATGAGGAGTCTATAGGTGCAGCCTGGGCCAGGTATTTGACGATACTACACGCTAGCTCAAACATGTCTTTACCCGAGAGCGTGCAATTGCATCTCTTTTCTACGGGTCTAGATGAAGATGTTGCCCCAGTCCTTGACAGGGCCGCTGGAGGGTCGTTTTCAAGCAAATCTACAACGGAACAGAGAAAAATCCTTGATAACTTCCAAGAGAAGCACACTTCTCCCGTTGTAGAACCAAAACCTCTCCAAAACAAGGGCATGTCAAGTTTTGAGGAGCCCTCATCAGTCGAATCAACAACTTTGCCATACATAGATTCAACTTTTGAGCCCTCACCCGAGCTGCAAACACCGATAATGCTTTATCCTTCGGAGTTTGCAATTGAATTCGAGGATTATGACAGAATCACGAACCTTCGTAGGTACGAAAAACACTCGACATATGAAGTGTCCCCTAAAATAGAGCCATCAAAAGAATTGTTAGTGGAGGTGAAACGTTATTCTGATATAATTCGGATTCTTTCACCCTCCACGACCATATCTTGCACATTTAGGGGAACAATTGTCGATGCTCTTCACAACCCATCGGTCGGAACAAATATCATGTCAAAATTCTTAGCGGAATCTCTTTTGGGTAACACTCCGCTAATCCCGACCGACAAACTCTTTGAAGGTCCGCCAGTGTTTCTCTGGGAGTGTTGTGGAGTTGCTAAGGCCGTACCTTTTGAAATAAACGAAAACGTGGTTCACCTAGATTTTCATATCTACGACATCCTCGAATTCGAACTTCTGTTAGGCCACCCTTTCGAAAAACTTTCCATAGAGAAACCATTCCGTGGGGGCCCTGATGAACAGTTGGGAGCAATCACTTCCGCCGAGTCTATCGCTAGTTCCGCAAATCCAAAGGCGAAGGAGCAGCCCAACGCTAACTCATGCGAGGTGGTAAAATGCATAGCTCCGTGCATTTCATTTGAGTTTCAATCTCATTCTTGTGAAACGATACGTCCAGTACCATCCTCGCTCGAGCTTAATCCATGTCCCTCTAGCCATCATAACGTTGTTCTCGACAGCAGTCAAGTATCAACGCTCGTCTTTCATGATAGATCTTTCCAATGCGGAAACTTTCATGCCATGGACATGTGTGAAGCAACAACTCTAGAAACCAAGCAAGAATCTGTTAATGAGCATGATAACTTCTCTTTTGAGATCCCTCATGTCACATGCTCACTTTTAGGTTCTCTAGAGTTCGTTTTGCTTCAAACCACATGCTTCTACGAGGATCACAACCTTCTCTTGATTCTCGTTGTCAAACTCTTTAAGAGAATGGTTGTGGATGCTTATGTTTATCACAAACATTGCAAATCCCGTAGATGCATGGTGGTGCTAACCTTGCAGCTTGAGTGTTAATGCCAAATACTTGGTGGTGAACTGGGATTTACACCACCACTGTAGGCTGCAAGATGAAGTTCCTAAGGTCAAGCTTAAGACTATAACTTAAGCACTGCCGGGAGATACCCCGGATTATCCTAAAAAAAGAAAAAATATTTATATAATGATTTAAAAAATAGCTTTATATTTCTTTTATTACTATCATTAAAAAAAATTATTCATAATAAAATTGAGCTTTCCCAGTTTTCAAACTGGTAGAGCCTTTCTTGTTGTTTCTTTTGTTTTGTTTCAATAAACAGGTACAAGAATAAGTGTGGGGGAGATCTCCCAAGTATAACCTTTCACACAATTGAGATCTCCCCAACACATTGCACAACATCGAGAAACCCAACATGGAGAAGGACAAGGTAAAAGGTTTTAGAATGGATTGACTTAACTTCCGGGTTGGTCAAATCATTTCTAACTCATCGTAAACTCCTTCATCTTCAAACGATGGTTTGTGCAAAACTCTATCC
Organism: Coix lacryma-jobi var. lacryma-jobi; assembly: GCA_009763385.1. Lineage (NCBI taxonomy): Eukaryota > Viridiplantae > Streptophyta > Magnoliopsida > Poales > Poaceae > Coix > Coix lacryma-jobi. Next base: position 117,708,734 of record CM019830.1, on the reverse strand, counting down.
TCACATCTCCCATGTTTTGAAGATTAAAACTAAACAAATTAAAAAGACAAAACTTTTGACATGTCATCTCCAAGTTATCCTTTGATAAAATTTGCATACTCTTTATTCCTTGCTAATATTCCTATAACTTGTGAACACATTTCATAGGGACCCCATGCTATCTAAGTAATTGAAATATGAGATATAGTGGGATGAAAATGAACCTTGCTCTTTCATGTGAAGAACTTGTGATTTATTTTACAAAAACAAAGTTCAAATAGCATGCTCCTCAATGATATGAAAATTCCTACCAAAGCCATATCTAGTGTTAGATTTTAAAACCTCCAAATACTTGCAACTTACTACTGCATTGAGTTTTGTCATGTCTTGTTGATGCCTTATTGAGAAACTTATCATGCCCCTAAGATCAAGATTCACGTACACCCACATAAAAAAATGCTAACTCTTGCACTAAGAGTTACGCAAAAACATGCCTTTCCATTCCACCAAAATAAAAACTCCACCACTTGTGTTATGAACCTCTCTTCCCAAAATTCCTTTTTACTTTTGCAAAATATGGGCTATGAAAAAAATAATCCCATGCCAAAAAGCATGAAGAAAAGAGAAAAGATGCCATGCCAAAGAAGCATGTGCCAAAAAATGAGATAGCAGAAAAAAAATGGACAAGTGTCCAAATGAGAAAACAATGGGTACTTCGATGCCCGCCTCTCTCTAAAAAAAATAATAATAAAGATAGCCCATATTTTCATAAGTTTCTAGAAAAAAGGGGAGAGAGAAGCATGACAAAGGAGTTCAAAAGAAAAAAATATATATATATACATATATATTCCCCACACTTGCACTTCTTGATCTAAGGGTATGGCATCTTTCTCCTCGGATCCGAGATTTGACTTAGCAAAATATGCAGAGTAAGTATGCCTTCATATCTTTACCTACCCAAACTCCACAAAAGCTTTTTAGGAATAGGAAAGAAAGAAGGCAACACTTTGGTATGCCTTGGTGAGGAACCAAACACATAAATGAGCGATTTGAGAGAATCATTTGAGGAGCTAAGCTATGGTTTACATTTTCAAAATGAAAACCCATGTTTCTGAATTGATTGATGCAAGGGGATTTGAATCCATGTTGTTCCATTTTTCAATCACCCAAGATATCATGGTAGACACTTCAGAGTTCATAAGTGCAGGTGAAGCTTGGAATAACATGTATGCAGGTTACATATCAGAGAGATGACCCATCTTAGTCCTAATCTTTACTCGAGGACGAGCAAAGGGCTAAGTGTGGGGGAGTTTGTTGGTGGTCCTTAACTCATATTTTATACCACCAACTTCATTATAAAAATATATAAAAATATTCCCAAGACTAGTGAATAGGGCTTTACACTAATGCATTCCACGAGTTTTGGTGATTATTCACTTACAGGCATACATCGATGGAAATGCATATAAAGGCAAGGAAAATAATGCATAACACATCATTATGCAACACAAATACCAAGTGGCCCACCTACCATGCAATCCAGGGAATAAGAAGCATGCATTTTACTCATATATATACATTTATTGCTAACCAAGTTCCACATGTAGTGCAAAGTTATGTTTTGCAGACCATAAACATGCATACAGGTGGATAACAACCAAAAAGGCGCAATCCAACACGCCAAAATGCGCAAAATGAACAAGGACACAAAAAGCCCATATAGAAGTGCATCAAACTTCAACCAGATTCAGACCCAGCACGACATTTCAGGCCAAATGGGCTTTGGCCCAGCCCACGGGGGCCTAGCCAGGGGGCGGCCGCCCCCTGGGTCGACCGCCCCCCCAGAACGTCGGTTTCAGCCCAATTTTGTTGAGGCGGTGCATTAACTCCTCCCTAAGGCGGTTCCGGGTGAATTTTGCAGCGAAGTCCCTCCTAAACCGACCTAAAGCACCTATATAAGGAGAGGGGGAGGGGAGGCCAAGAGAACAACACACAAAGGAATAGAAGAGCACCTCTCTCTTGAGTAGATCCCCACTCCTTAGGGCTATGCCCTAGTAGCTTTCTAGAGTTGGAGAGTGAGATGTGAGGGAAGAGAGCGGGGAAGTACCGGGCTTGTCGGTCTCTCCCCGAGCTTGTACCTCGACGAGCCCTTACCTTGTACCCACATCGGGATCCATACATAGTAAGTGTTCGTGGTTTCTACAGTATTATTGTTCTTTTGATTAGATAAGCTTTATCTCTTGTTGTTTGCGGGTTCGTCGTCCGTTCTCGTAGCGGATACTCTAGTAGAGGAACCTCTGAATCATTTGGAGGGGTTCCTGCGCAACGCTAGAGTAGTGATCAATAGCGTAGACGTGGTGTCTAGGCTAGGGTTCACCTTCGTTTGCCTCGTAATCCATGGGTGAGGGATCGGCGGCAGGTGGTGACAGCCCTGTTTGCCCTTAGTTTTCCCCACGTTCGGTTACGGCGTAGAGCTACACAAAGGCCAGAGTTACCTGGCAGACCAGGTATAAGCCGGAGTTACCTGGAGAAGTGAACAAGTAGAAGTAACGTTTATCTATCTTTAGACAGTAAAGCTTTAGCGATCCGTCTCTATTCCCTTCTCCTTCTCTACCCTTGTGTTGTCCTTGGACGAACTAGATAGAAGAAATACCTCCGTTCCTCGTGGAAATACGATACCCTGAATACCACCGGGTGAAGTGCTACAACGGTAATTCCGTGCGCTTGCGGATTCTTCTGCTTACGCTAAGAAATACCAACAAGCATTTCTGGCGCCGTTGCCGGGGATGGATCGTAAGGTCCATTCTTAATAACGACGTTAGTAAGTGTCAACACTAACCCCTCTCTCTAGAAGCCATTTGGATGCCTTCGCCGGCGGTGCATTCTTTTCTCTGAAGGTTGCAGATGCTAAGGCTCTCATAGAGAAAATGGTGTCGAACCAAGGATGGAATGACGAAAGACTACAGCCCCGTAAGTGAGGTATGCATTCCCTTAAGGAAGCCGACATGATCGTGGCCAAGATGGACCTACTGGCAAAGAAGCTGGACAGCTGTGAGAAGATGAACCAACAAGAGAGTGTCCAATCTCTGGAATCCTACATGACTTGTGAAGTCTGTGGAGAAACCGGACATTCTGGGAGCCACTGCCCCGAGCTACATGAAGATTTGAACTTCATCAATAACAATAACGGTTTCCGTCAACAGAATCAAGGATGGAATCAGCCTGCAAACTCTCAAGGTAACAATTCATTCCCCCGCTCTCTTTTTCAGAATTCTGATAGTCTCTCATTCTTGAAAAATTTAGTTTACTCACATGGTAGAACTACTGATTTCTTGAATAAGAAATTAATGTCGAATGATAAAACCCTTGAGAATATAAATGCTAAATTGGAAGATTTCTCATCTGCTCTGAAAAATCAACTAAACTTTAATAAGATGTTAGAAACCCAATTAGCACAACTTGTTGCTATCATACCATCGTTTGAATCTGGCAAAATTCTTGCTAAACCTGACATGGAAACTTCAAATATGGTTGAAATAAAGTATTTTAACTATTATGAAGATCAAATCATGACTGTTAAAAAGGGTGATCATGGTAGTCCAATAATTAGATGCTCAATCTTTGGTGAAGTTTTTAAAAATGCCATGTGTGATTTAGGATCGAGTGTGAACATTTTATCTAAAGATTTCTATGAAAACTCGTTCTTTCCACCCATGTCATCCACATCTGCCTATGTTGTGCTAGCTGATCAATCCACTTGCTATGTAGAAGGAATAGTTAATGATTTACCTGTTCATATTAGAGGTTCCTATGTTCCTGCTGATTTTATAATACTAGATATGGGAAATAGTAAAGATGTGTCTCTAATCTTAGGTAGACCCTTCTTGAACACTGTTCATGCTTGCATATATGTGGGAAGTGGTAAAATTCAAATGACATTAGGAGGGAGGAAGGAAATATTCTCCTTTTCCCGTGGTCCCGCATATGCCACTAACATGCAGGTAGCAAAACCCATTCGTACCAAGAAGAGGCGCCCAAGAACAAGGTGGAACATAAAGAAAGAACCACCTCCTCCTGAGTTGTGTAATTCACATAACAAAGGAGAGGTGCCAAAAGAAGAAGAACCAGATGGAGTACTTGAAGAAGAAGCACCCAAGGAAGAAGATCCACACGATAAGGATGAAACTCCATAGACCTAAGGTATGGTTTTACTTTTATTTTTTCCCATCAATTTTCCCTTTATTCGAATAAATAACATATGTCATGCATGTAACTAAAAAATAAATAAATATAAAAAATCAGTTATCATTAGTTATATGCATAGGTATATGTTAACTTAGTTAGAACAATAAAATATCATAATAGGATAGTTTCCCTTTTCACAACATTAGATAGTTTCCCTTTCTAATAAAATGAGAACAAGAGCTCCGACTGAGAAGAAGAAGATCTTTCACCAAGCAAGAAGCCAGCTTGGGGGAGACTCCCGCTCCGATAAGGTATGTCTCAAGCCTACACTTTACATTCAGTTCTTAAATTCTATATCTTTTGAATGTCACATGCTTGCCTAAATAACCACTCCATGAATAAAATTGATAAAATCTTCTTAAACAAGTTGAAAACTGAATAAGATTTGAAATATGTCATGCAAATGCTATTGTTATGGTTTGAATAACTGGTCTTATCTAAGTTGTAGCTTTTGTGGGTTGCACATGCTTAAACTGAAATCATGTTTAGTGAGTAAAGTTAGTAAGAAATGGAGTAATTCTTTAAACTTGCTAAAGTGAAATTAGGACCTAATCTGGAGGATTTCTTTTAAAAATCATGAAAACCTTGCTAAAAGTTCCTCCTGGATTTTATCCCATCCCACCACCAGCCAAATATTTGTTAGTCATTAGTCAAAACCACAAAGAGCTTTATTTGTGTTGAGCTTTGATAGACCACATAGATCTTAGTAGAGAAGCTTATCATATCTTTTGAATCAAGATTCACACACCCACCATAAATTGCCTACTTTCCACTTTGGAAGTTTGCAACCACCAAATAAATTGCTTATTCTCTACACCGGAGATATGCAATACCCTGCCAAACATCCCATTGCTAGCCTTATACTTATTCCTACACTGGGAGTAAGCATTTCCCCATCTTCCCCTTTTTCATTTCTGAACTCCTTTCCAATAGATGTCTGGGGAAATCTAGAGCTAAAAACAAGAAAGAGAGAAAAATGAGCAAAGTAGCTCAAGAAAGGACTATGTCCTAAGAAAAAAAAGTGAGCAAAGTAGCTCAAAAGAGGACTATGTCCTAAGAAAATGTGAGGACACATCTTTTGTCTACTCACTATGTATCCAAAAAAAAGAGAGAGAGAGAATTATCATTAGCTCTAGACCCCAGAAATTAACTAGGAAGGATTATGAAATATCCCTCTATACACTTCCACATAACCACACATGCATATCTTAATCAATTTTTATGATTTGCTGCTCCTTATGATCTGAGTGTCTAGCTTATCAATAAACATCAGGCAATTTGCTCATGATTCTTAGCCTACCTATAACTCCACATATCATTCTTTAGAAATAGGAGAGGCTACATTTTGGCCTAAGTGAGGATTTAAACACCATTGAGTGATTGACTGAATCTTGGAGGACTTAAGAAAGTTGTTATCTTTTGAAAACATTGAAAAACCTCCAGACAGAATCCTAGTCAAACCTAAGCAAGATAAAAGTTTCCTATCTACTGCTTTATTTCACTCTTGCATGTTTGAAGTGAAAAGCTATAAGCCCCACATTGCTATGATTAATGATATATGCTAAGTTATTTCTCACTATACAATGTGCACTTGCATACATCTTAAGTTGCCATCCATTTTATGCTCAATGCTTAAACCGCATTGTTGCTCGAGGACGAGCAACAGGTTAGCTTGGGGGAGCTTGTTGATGGTCCTTAAACACCTGTTTTACAATCAACATTTGACCCTAAAGTCCACCAAAAAGGCATGAAATGTAGTCAAATAGGTTTCAAACTGACCAAATTCCACATGTCCATAGAATTTTATTTGAATGCAGGAATTTGGACCAAATTTGAAGAATGGACCCACCTGGAGACAAGCCCACTCACCAGGACCCATTTGGGCCCGAGAGGGGTGGCGCCCGCCAGCCAGAGGTGGCGCCCGCGACCCAAAAGTGGCGCCCGCCACTTGGAGAGGCCCAACTATCCCCCTTGCCACGTCACTGATCCGTGTGACCATCCCAAGGCCAAATCTTGGCCCTTGGTCACTAGGTCTGTGGCATCGGACGACTCAGGAGTGAGTGGCGTGGATCAAGGCCGAATGGCGGTTACTTGGACATGCAACCGACCTACCAACCGCCTCTCTAGAGCTCCTGGATGCCGTTGAAGCCAAGGCGGTGCATCCAACGGTGAGGGAGGTGGCGGCCGCCACTAGGGTTAGCCCTAGGTCGGCTGGCTGCCCCCTATAAGTACCCCCTCACTCCTCAAGACTATAAATACCCCCCTGAGGCATCACTTCATGGATATCCCATACCATCATATACCACACCAAGAAGCCAGAGAAGCAAGTGAGAGTTAGGTTAGAAGCTCAGAGAGCTTAGGCAAGTAGGTTAGCTAGTAGAGAGAGTATGGCTCTAGTGCCCTTGCTACAGCGCGGCTCTTAGTTTAGCACAGCTCAGCCTATGTTCTTGGTAAAAGGAGCGTAGAGCTTGCTAAGAGAGAAGCGGGTGCGAGCGACTGACATCGGAGGTCGGTTGATTTCCCTGCGTCTCTGGTCTGGTTTGCTCTCTTGTATCTCAGGTACATTTATCTTTATCTCAGTATTACTTTAAGCATTACTCTTAGTATTACTTTCAGTATTACTTTATCAAGTACCTTGAGTGTGACCAAGCTATCCTACAGTTCAATTCACTTAGCCATAGTAGTTAATCTCTAGTGCGCTTAGTGATTGATCTTTGCCAATAGGTTGCTTTGTTAGTTTAGTGTTTATCTTATTAAGTCAAATATTTGCTCTGACGTCCGCAAGGGTGTCTCTATTCAAAGCTAGGATAGAGATAGTTAGAATATAGTTAAGTGTGGTGCTTAGTTATAGACTTACCTTCAGATACGGCTGGACCCCCAGATAGCTGTGGTAGCAAGCAGGTGGTGACAGCCCTGTGCGCCTTGAATTCCACCACGTAGTTGGCCCAGTTTAACAGTAAGGCTTGTTGTGCTAGCGTTCAACCTAAGTAAGTGGTAAAGGCTAGTACGCCTCGATTCTCGACAAGATAGGAATAAAACTATACTCAACTTAGTTGCTTTATTGACTTTTGCCTGCCTTGCTTCGTAAATTTCTTGCTTCGTAGTTATCTTGCTCTGTGGTTATCTAGGAGTAGTTAGTAGTTAGTAATTAGTTAGTTATCCTTTAGTTACCCCTTAACTACCTATCCATCCACCTTACCTTAGCCATCCATATCATCCTTACCTATCCACCCATACATTCTTTCTAGCCTTCCATCCTCTCTTTTCCCTTCTCCCCTTTTTCCTTTTCTCTTTTCTTTGACTCTCATCCCCTCCTTGACTCAACTCATACACCACCCTAGCCTTCCCTTGGGATCAAATAAATTGACACCTGGTACTCCCAAGTGAAGTGCTACTACGATAGTTCTGTGCGCTTGCAGAATCTCCTCTTGGTAGATTGCAATCTCTCTAGCTAGCTCCTACTAGTGTCGGGATTGACAACCCCGCTTGGCATTAGTGGATAGCTGCTTTAGCTTCACTCCTTTAGGTATAGTGACCGGACTTGCTTCAAGCACATCTGACACCGTTGCCTGGAATAGATCCAATAGTCTGCTCCTAGTAACGACGTTAGCTAGTGTCAACAAGCATTTCTGGGCCGTTACCGGGGATAGTTGCCTAGCTCTATCTTTAGTGAAGCTAAGAACTACCAACACTATCACAAAGCAAAGGAACTTGTGAAAAGCTCAGTCTGAAATCACACAAAGTGGCCATCATCCATAACAACTGGGAACAATAGCTAGCCGCAGCAACATATTCAGCCTCTGTGGTAGAATGAGCGACACTAGACAGCTTGGGAGAAGACCAAGAAACAAGAGAAGAACCCAAAAACTGACAAGTCCCAGAAGTGGACTTACGGTAAAGTCGGCAACCAGCAAAATCAGCATCAGAATATCAGCAAAGAGAGAGGGTAGAAGAAGCAGAATACCAAATCCCAAACTCTGGAGTGAAATGAAGGTACCTCATAATGCGCTTGACCCCCTGGCGGTGAGAGGTGCGCGGTGACGACTGAAATCGTGTGCAAAGACACACCGCGAACTGGATGTCCGGGCGTGTCGCCGTTAGGTACAGCAGCGACCCAATCATACTCTGGTACTCCTTCTGGTCCACAGCTTCTCCCTCCTCATCTACATCCAGGGCCGTCATAGTCGATATGGGTGTTGGAAGAGGCTTGGCCTCACCCATATCGAACTTTTTCACTATGTCCTTGGTGTACCTGCCCTGGTGCACAAACGTCCCTTCTCAGGATTGCTTGATTTGCAACACGAGAAAGAATGACAACTTGCCCATCATGCTCAACTCAAATTCCCTACTCATTGTATCTGCAAACTTGGCAACCAAAGCATGAGAAGAACCACCGAAAATGATATCATCCACATAAATCTGAACCAACAAGTCATTGCCTTGCTTGAGCAGAAAAAGAGTTTTATCTACAAATCCCATTTTAAAACCCTTAGCAAGCAAAAAGGTTGTCAACCTATCATATTAGGCTGTAGGGGCTTGTTTCAAACCATACAAAGCTTTGTTATGTTGAAAAACATGGTTTGGAAATTTGGGATTTTCGAAACCGGGGGGTTGTCTCACATACACCTATTCTTCTATGTAGCCGTTTAGGTAGGCACTCTTAACATCCATTTGAAAAAGTTTGAAACCTTTGGATGCAGCAAAAGCCAAGAGGATCATAATTGCCTCCAAACGAGCTACAGGAGCAAAAGTCTCCTCATAGTCTATCCCCTCCTTTTGACTATACCCCTGGGCTACAAGTTTGGCCTCGTTTCTCATAACATGGCCATCCTCTCCTTGTTTGTTTTTGAAAACCCATTTTGTCCAAATATGGTGACACTTAGGAGGTGTAACAAGAACCCAAACCTGATTTCTCTCAAAATTTTCTAACTCCTCATGCATGGCATTGACCCAATCCGGATCAAATAAAGCATTTCCAGCATCTCGGTGTTCAAAATCAGCAATAAATGCAGAATGAGCAAAGTGAGAGATTTGTTGTGACCTTTGCAGATACATGGGTGTATGCCGGATCTTAAGATGATGAGTGATTGTCAACTGGTATGATGCGCATGTTCTTTGGCTTGTGTTGTGCAGGTGTCGAGCTCGGATACGGTGATCGAGGGCAAGGTGAAGGTCAAGTAGAGACGTGTCGTGCCGATGGACCCGAAGCGGTGAAGGGCGAACGTGAGGCTTGGACTGACGGACCGGTGGCCTAAGGATCAGTTGTGGTGGTTGACAGCCTGGGACAGCGACAAGTGAAGACTTGCGTGTGGATGGGGTGCACGGGCGGTGCATCCCCTCTACGGTGTCGGTTTGATGGTTGAGCCATAGAAAAACCATCGAGTGGACGATTTCTAGTTTTGGGCCTCAAAACCTGGGTGCGACCGGTTTCTGAGTTTGGGCCACAAAACTCGGGCTAAGGACGGTTTTCAGGTTTGGGCCTCAAAACCTGGGCGCTGGCAGGTTTCTGAGTTTGGGCTGCAAAACTCAGCTGATGGTCGACAGCTTTCCCGGTTTCGGTCTCAGAACTGGGGGATGGCCCAGGTTTTCCGGTTTCAGCCTCAAAACCGGGGGGAGGTCCGTGAAAAGGACGAGCGGCGCTTGGCGGCACGTGGCGGCATCCGGTGAGGTCGTGTCGAGGCGAAGCTACCAGATGTGCGTGTGTGGCCGTTGGATCGACTATACTTTGAGTTGGTCAGGAATACCCTTAGGGTTAGCCTACTTTCTCATTAGCGGTAGGGGTAAAAGGGGAATAATTGTATTAGGCTATAATATGAGAGACAACCCCTCCCTCCAGACCATCTGAACCATTGCTTTTTTTCATTCTAGGGTTTCCTGCTCTCCCACATCCCTGCTTTAGCTACTGAGATCCGCAGAGACGGTTTAATCATACCTCTGTGTATTTGGATTTTGCGGAAACGGGACCGAATCCCCGTTGTCTCCTCGTGGGGACGAATTTCGGCAAGCAATTGAGGTTGTGATTCACGTTCTTGTGTTGTTCTTCGGGTTTTGCTTTTCTCCTCAAGTTTCCCGTCGATCGATCTCTCCTCACGTTGCTCCGTTTGCAAAACCATTTGAATCAACTTGTTCTTTGCCGTAAGGGGATTGTTTCAACCGAAGGAATTTAACTCAATCCTCACAAACAAGTAGATCTGTTGGTTTTTGTGTTTGGATCGGTTTTCTCTCCCTTGCCCCGATTTCTTCTGATTCACCGATTTGGAGTTAGGTTCGAGCCATGATCTCATAGGGGTAGCTCACTAACATCCTTGGAACTCCTCATACTAAGTCTAAGCCTTAGAGCTTTTGATTTGGAGGAGATCGAGTTAAATCCGCGGAAGAACACTACAGTTTCGGGGGCATCGGACCCTAGACACGGGGTCATCGGATGCTGAGTTCGTCGCATCGGACGCTCAGGTGCCACGTGTCAAAGAACATCATTTTTTGAAGGAGCTTCAGACGCTGACCATCGGATGCTCCGCTGACCATCGGACGCGTCCGGGGTCTGAGCATCGGACACTGAGGATTCACTATAGCAGCGTCCGATGACCATGCAGTAAGGTTCCAGAACAGTCCATTTTTGCATCGGATGAGTCCGGCACCTTGACATCGGACGCTACCAGCGTCCGATCGAGTTTTGCACTATTTCGTTCGCAGTTTGCTAGGCCGACCTCAGATTTGGTTAGGGTTTTTGGGTTGAGATTCTAGACTTGTGTAGTGTCTCGCTGTGCTTCTAGGAAGCATCCACCCTACATCTAGGGTCATGGACACTATCAAGTTCTTGGTTTGCGTTTACGGTTGATTCTCGGGACAGTGGCTATAAGTTTCAGAAAATAAATTTAAAGCTCCCATTCACCCCCCCCCTCTAGTCGCCTTTTCTTAGCACTTTTGGTCCTTCAACCTTGACCGAGTGATGCGTTCGTGGATGTTGCCGATCATCTGTTGAGGAGGGTGTTGGCGCTGGATGTGTCATGGCACCTCCCTTGCTGAAGTGACCTCCCCCTCAACATTAGCTGGTGCCTCCTCGGGTATCACTAGCAAACGCTGAGGTGGTGGGTCGACCAGCCCCCATGTAGTGGAAGAAGACGGGTCGGGGCCGTGATCAATCATGATCGAAGTCGATCCCAAAGGCATAGCAGGTGGAGGAAGATCTGGATCATCCATTTGTTCAGCTCCATCTTCCGCATCATCAAAAAGAGGCTCGCCAACCTCGTGATCACCTGCACGTTCAAATCTAGAAGAAGGACAAAGCATGGTCTCGTTGAAGGTGACATCGGATGTCTCCATGACTTAGTTAATATCAAGGTTAAGTACACGATATGCACGAGTATGATTACCATAACCCAAAAATACACCGTCAGAAGAGCGAGACTCAAACTTGTCTGAGTTGCCTTTCTTAAGGATAAAACAGTGGCAACCAAATACTCTAAAATAACTCACTTTGGGTTGCTTCCGAAATCTCAACTCATAAGAAGTCTTCTTGAAGAGAGCACGAAGAAAGATGCGATTAGAAATATAGCATGCAGTGTTTATAGCCTCAGCCCAATACCGCCTAGGGGTCCTATGCTCATCGAGCATCGTCCTGGCCATCTCAACAAGGGTCTGATTTTTCCTCTCTACAACACCATTTTGTGGCGGCGTGTAGGTGGAAGAAAACTGATGCTCTAAGTCCAAAGAGTTACAAAACTTCTCAAAATTCGAGTTCTTAAACACGGAACCATTATCACTACGAATAGCTCTCATCGAGTTCTTAGGGAACTCGTTCTGAAGACGCAAAATCAGATTTCGAGTAAAAGAGAAAGTCTCAGTTTTCTCAGCTAGAAAGAAACCCATTGAATATCTCGAGAAGTCGTCAACAACAACAAGCACATACCACTTTCCACCAACCGAGCTCACCCGAGCTGGACCTACAAGGTCCATATGTAAAAGCTCTCCAGGGTGCTTGGTCATAACTTGATTCACAGGATGGTGGGGAGCAGCAACCATTTTCCCATGTGTAACTTGGGCAATCCTCGGACTAAGCCAAGTGAACTAAGCCTTGCAAGCAAGTCGAAGCTCAAGTGACTAAGTCTCCTTTGCCACTTTCAAAGATCAGAGGAGGATTCAGCCAAAAGACAACGAGAAATGCCAAAAGACTCCGAGAAATTCACGCGAAAGACTTTCCCAAAGGGCAAAATCAAACATACAAGAATGCCCTAAGGATCTAAAATCCGATTGAGATTTGGCTTAAAATGAATCTCATAGTCATCCCCAAAAAGTTGAGAAACAGAAAGAAGGTTAAAATGCAAGTTCGAAACAAGAGCAACATCACGAAGGACAAAATGCTCATTAACTCGCACAGAACCACGGGATAGCACCTTACCTTTGCTATTGTCACCGAAGGTAATAAACTCCTTTCCGGTGACTGGACTATGACTGGAGAACCACTTGGAGTTTCTGGTCATGTGCCTTGAACACTCGGAATCCACAAGCCAAACGTTCTCCAATCTACTTACCTATATCAATAAAAGACATAGGGTGATCATACGGTCCAACACTAGGGTAAGTAAAACGGGAAGAATACCAGTGTTGTCCCGGCTGCTCAAAAGAACGGTCAGTGTAAAAACCATTCCTAGCACGCCTATGGGGAAAGCGATCACCACGCATAGGAATACGTGGTCCGCTAAGGTAAGAGCGTCCATCGCGATAGTCAAAACGCGATGGGGGGTAACGCTCAACTACAAAGCCACAACCACGAGGTCCATAGCCAACAAAACTAGGATCCCGTCGGGAAAAACCTCCATGTGGCCTAGGACCTTGAGGCATTGGACCTCTAGGCCTAGCACTCCTCTTTTGAACATTCGACACATGTACATCATGGAAAGGATGGTACATGTCGATGTTGTTCATCTCCTTTACACGTCACTCCTCTCTCTTGCGCCAAAAGCAAAACTCCCTCAAGTGTCCATCTCTCCCACAGTGCTCACAGTGGAACCTCACTGCTCTCATCGGGGATTGTTGGTACTCACGGTATTAGGTGTGGATCACTCGGTTTTTTTGTGGCATGAGCTCCTCATGGATTGGTGGCATAGTGTCTAGCTTGTTCCTTAGGTGATTGGGTTTTAGAGCCCATGTTCGTTTCTTGGGTGGAGCTCTGGGAGGTTCCACAAACACTCCATCTTTGGTGTTAGGCTTGAGAGGCTCTTTGGGTGGAATCTTGGTAAGTTTGGTAGTAGTGGTGGAGTTGGGCTTCTCACTCGGCTTAAGACCACTAAACTCTCCAACTTTCCCAAAACATGTAGCACTCTCCACACCCTGAGCAAAACCAACATGAAGACCTCCAGCAGCACGTTTGAATTGGGCAATCATCATCCTAGGCTGTGGCTCACCACAAGACACCCATGACAAGATGGTCCGAAGGTATGTGTTTTCTTCTTCGGTTTGCATCTTGTCATGCTTCACATTCGCAATCTCCATCTCCAAACCCTCACACAAGGCACACCTAGACACACAAGTGCTACTCGAGCTGGCCTTCTCAAGAGACACAATCTTGGCATTCTTCTCTACCAACTCGGATTGCATGCCTGCACAAGACTTGCACGCACCCAGCAACACGGGTCTAGCCCTAAGCTCATCCATCTCTCCAACCAAAGCAACATACTTCCCCCTCAAAGTGAGAAGGTCAATCATGTGCTCGGAGCACATCTCACACTCATCGTCATCGGTGACCAAAATGGTGGACTTGATAGATTCAAGTTCCTTCACCGCATCCTCCCACTTATGCCTAAACTCCTTCCTCTCTCTAGCAGCACGCCTAAGCAACTTGTCTTGACTAAGAAGAGCGGCAGTAAGTTTCTCAACCTCAGCAGAGAGTTCATCGGGGGTCTGAGATACCTAGGAGGAGTCGTCGTCATCGTTCCGTGGGATCTCCTCTAGCTTGCTGTCGACCACATCGCCGAGGGCCATGGTGCAGAAGCCCTCATCGTCGGCGAAGAAGCAAATACCATTCAGCTTGTTCTCGATCTTCTTCTTTTCGGACTCATCATCGCTTGATGCGGTGGAGTCATTGTCAGAGTCGTCGACGTCGCTGAGCATGGCGAAGAAAGCACGCTGCTCAGCCTCGGCTTTCTCCAAGTACATCTCCTTGATGTACTCCTTGTTGAAGCCGCCCTTCCGCTTGTGCTTTGCGGGGACGTACTTCTCTTTGCGCTTACCAGAGTCGTACTTGTAGCCACGATCGCCCTTGCCAAAAGTTCGCTTGTTCTTCTTAGGGCAGTTGGCGATGAAATGGTCGGAGTCGCTGCACTCGTAGCATCTAGCTCGACTTCCTCCGCGGCGATGGTTCATGCGGTTGCTGTGGAACCGCGAGAATCGGTTGGCAAGCACGGCCAACTCATTGTCTCCCATGATCTCCACCTGCTCCTCTATGACAGAAAGAAGAGAAGACAATGCAAAGCCTCCAGAGGGGTTAGTAGAAGAGGCAGAAACCAAAGCCATCGACGGGCCAGAAGGATTTTCATAAGAAGCCCTCGCCATGGCATCAATCTCACTAGATTTGAGCTTTCTAAAGAGCTCGTTGCAAGTGAGAGTCTCATAGTTAGACGATTCGATGATCGCCTGAACCTTAGAGTCCCACACCGATCGATCAAGAGTATGAAGGAGCTTGAGAGCCCTCTCATGATCGTCGAAAGGCAACAACTCCTTGTTAGCCCTCGTCCTATTGACAATCACCTGAAAGCGAGCAAATAAACTTTCTATGCTCTCGCCAGGCATGTGTCGGAAGTTCTCATACTCACGCTTGTGCGACTCGTAGAAGCGGGTTTTGACTTGAGAGGTTCCCTCATGAAAGCGCATGAGAGTCGCACAAATCTCCCGAGTCGTGGTGAGGTGACGTGCACGATCAAACTCAGACATGCTCAAACAGGTGAAAAGAGCATTACAGGCTAGGCTATTGGCATCGTGCTCATCGATCTGCTGTTGAGTTGCACGAGCAGCCAAGACCACGTAATCAGCAGAATTGCAAATGTCCCAAATAGAAGCACCAATGCTCTGAAGATAGGCCGACATGCGTATCTTCCAATACGCATAGTTTGTCCCATCGAAAAATTGCGGTTTGCCCACGCCGCGATCCATGTTGCCTTCTGTGGATCTGGAACCGGCTAAGGTGGAAGATCCTTAACCTGCTCCGATACCAATTGAAGGACCAAGAATGTGGCGGAACCGTCCAAATTATAAGAGTTTAAGTACCGTCTTAGACAAATTAAGCTGACTCCAACCCATACTTGAACCCATATAACTCCGGTAGTCCAGAAATCTCGAAGGATTTCAAACAACTTACAACATACAAGATCGCATTGTTCAAGTACCACATTCGCGAGGATACAACAGTTGATAATCGAAATTGAAATTAACATCAGAGTGCGAAGACTTAAAAATTATTACAATACTGAGTTTAAAATGCGGAAGCTTAAATAAGTCTGGAATATGACCACCACACCCGTGGTCAAATAAAACATTGTTTTTAATAACTCACTCCTCCTTTTTCAAATATCGTGCCACCATTAGTCTTAGTCCCGCAAAAGCAAAGGAGAAGCTTTGAGATGACCCTACCCTGGGCCTACTCCTCATCACCCTCCACGGGGTAGAGGCAGTGCCTACAATAGCCGAAGTAAACCTGGCCATCTGCAACAACGGAATAAACCCTGAGTACGGGAAGGTACTGTTGGTATTTCTTAGCGTCGCTACTAAGAATAGAGTTTTAATCTATCCCCGGCAACGGCGCCAGAAATGCTTGTTGACACTTCCTAACGCAACCACTAGAACTAGACTATGGAGCCTAACCCCAGCAACGGCGCTAGAAGTGTTTTGGTGGTAAAACTATTGACTATTGGATAATTCCACAAGCGCACAGAATATACCGATGTAGCACTTCACCTGGGAGTATTCCAAGGTATCGTTATTTATTTTATCCCAAAGGAAAGCAAGCTAGGAAAGATGTAGAGAGAGGAAAGATAGATCCTTTAGTCTTACTATAATCTATTATCAATTAGAGAAGCAAAAGGGGATAAGTGGATATAAGGGAGGATAGATAGATAAGTTAAATAAGTTAAGCAAAGAGTATATGATATGAAAGATAACTTTAGTAGAGTTAGCTAGGTGGGAGGACAATGAGTGAGTATAAAGTACTCCCATGTTTCTACATTTACTCCTATGAACTAATCCTAATTAAATAGATGACTTGACTAGATTGACGCCTTGCTACTTGTGTGAGAGGGATAAACGAGAGAGTAAAGCGATAGAAGGTTGTTCACCTAACCCAGTACTCAAGCGGATATTTGGCGTATGGACGCCTTACATTTTAAAAACTAGCCTGAGTTCACGTGAGGGGATCTAGGTAGCCAGGCAAAATCTATCACCTTTTGCCCATGCGCCCCTACTGTTCGTGCAAGCCAGCGGTAGTCAAAGATAAGATGAAGTATGAGCACCACACTCACACTTATCTACACCTTTAGCTATCGATCAAAATAGCTAAAGCCTCTATCCTAAGATAGGACGATGACGCACACACAAGAAGCTATTTAAAGAAAATCATTCTAACTAAGACAACTATAGAACTAAGATAAGCACACAACAAGACTATATAAATATAGACTTGCACTAAGTAAATACTTAAATAAATACTTGGAAAGTAAATACTTAAGTAAATGCAAAGTAAAGTAAAGAAAGAATAATATATTAAATAAATAAAGTCTTACAAAAGAAGAAAGATACAAGGGCTATACCAGACTCCCAGAAGACGACTCCGGAGACCCGAGCTTCGCCCGACTCGACTCTAACTCCCACTCTAGACTAACTACTACTACTCTTGCTTGATCTCACATGAGAGTGGAGATATGTGTTGTGAGATATCTAAACTATCTGGGGTGTTTTTGAATGAGAGGATGGAGGCCTCTATTTATAGTGGAGGTGGAGTAGGGGCTACTCCGGTGCCACGTCAGCGATCCGCGTGATCCTCCTCTCTTCACCCTTGGATCCACCGCCATAACAACCGACTTGGATGAATGGCTTGGATATGCTTCACGTGTGAAACATGCACTTTGCCACCGACTTGGATGAGGGTCACCATGGGGTCGGCCGACCCCTGTCCCTAACATGTGGGCCCAGGGTACATCTTCTAGAAGGTGCTGATGTCACCCTGACGAATAGTGCTTCTGGGTCCCACCAAGGGGGGGTCGGCCGACCCCCCTATGACAGGGCTGGCCCACCTTCTTCTCTCCCTTGGTGACCCCACATGTCATGGAGCATGTCTTGTGAAGTTGGTTGCATTTGGTTTTCGGTGTGGACCCATGAATCCATGTGCTTCTCATCTTGCACCATTGAGCAAAAGCACATGTTTGATCCAATGGTTGATATTGACTTGAACATGCTTCTCTTGGATCGTGCCATGTCACCATGGCCGAGGTGACCCCAAGATGGGGTCGGCCGACCCCCTTGGTGGGCCCACCTGGCCTCATTTTGTTCATTTCGCCATCTCCTACAAGTTCACAAGCTAAGAGTACAAGTGGAACTTATTAGTGATAAATATGCTCATGATATGCTATTCTTCCTTGAAACCGAGGCCTGTTGACGGTATTTTGATAAGGTAAAACATGCTATAACTTCTGTCAACAAGATCCCCCAAGCTTAACCTTTGCTCGTCCCGAGCAAACAATCAAACTTGGCCTCGGTGGATCAGTATTGTTACTATGCATCACATTTCAAGAGTTCCATGTGCACAACAAAGTTCTTCTCTTTGAATGGAAAAATTAGCTATGTAAATCACCCATATTACCTTAGTACTCTATGGGGCTTATGGCTTTTCCTTTGTCTTAGGTGGTTGAAAGATAGAACAGTTTAACTTGAGCACTAACTTTCTTGTTTTTAGCAAGTTTCATACCAGAGGTTTTGCAATATTTTTCAAAAGAAAGACTTAATGTTCCTCATATGGTTCTCTCATGTCGCTCAAATGGTGTATGATTCCTCGCCAAGGCATATGATAAGTGTTGCCTTCTTTATTTCATCCTACTATAAATAGGCTTATGTGTAGCTCAAGGTAGAGATGAAAGAAGATGGCATACTTACTTGCATTTTGTTGCGAAGTCAAAGCTTGGAACCTTGAAGAGAAGTGTCATACTCCCAGATCAAGATGTGTAAGTGTGTTGTGTATGGTGGACTAGATTGCTTCTTTATTTGATAAGATTTATCTCTCTATATTTTTTCTTTTTCTCTCTTTTCTAATGAGACATGGCTAGCATTTTTTTTCATGGACTTTCACTTGTCCATCTCTTTTTTTTCATCTTTATTTTGCCTAGCCTTTTGAGTCTCATCTACTAAATAATTGAGAGAGATTTCCTAACACTTGGAGTATGAAGCAACCTATTTGGTGGAAATGAAAGGCATGTTTTTGCGTACTCCCAGTGTAGAAGCAGCATGTATATGAGGTGTGTACGTGATCTTGATCTTAGGACCATGAAAAGTCTCTTAACAAGGGTCAACAAGACTTGACAACACTCAATACAAAGCAAATAGCCTATGTAGAAGGTTTGTAAACATGTAAAGCATATATGGTTGTGGTAGGAATTTATCACCATTGAGGAACAATTAAGATTTTGATCATTTTAAAAATAAATTCTCCGGTAATCTATCATGCTTAGAACAATATTATAGTAGCTCTTGTGTCACTATATCATGTCTCACAACAACTTAGACTTAGTTCTAGCACTTGCAACCCACAAAGTTTTCAGGTTCATGATGGTTTAAATGAGCCAGGTAATCCATACTTAGAGAAATACTAAGTTGTAAACTAGGCACTAGAGAAACATTAGCAAGGCAACTAGTCATCATTTCCATGGGGAAGATAGACATATATGAGACATATGTGCTAAGGGGAATACTAAGCAAATATTTTTGGTATTTTCTTTTTTTTTGCAATGAGAAAACTAATTGAAACGTAAATAACTTAAGATGCAGGACTTACCTTGGTGGGGGAGAGGATCTCCCCCAAGCTTGGTTCTTGCCTACTATGGTGGTGGATAATGCTGGTACCACCCGGCCCAACATCGTGCTTCTTCTTCTTCAATGGCCCGCAGGAGTTGGGCATTTTGTTGTGCAGGAAGCAATGTTGCCTCTTATTCGATGTTCATCGCACCCATGTTGTCTATGAGCTCGTCCATCGGCGTCCTTTGATGTTGCCTTACTCTACCCCATGGGCGAGGGGTGTCTTGAGAGCGAGGAGTGTCCTGTGAGCGAGGAGGCCTCCCCAAGGACACTGAAATGTCCACAGAGGCTGCCTGGTCTCCCTCCTCAACTTCTTCAGCCTGATGTGAAGGTCCGCCTTGTTCCATTTGAGTAGCACGGGACGCTCTCCTTGTCCTCCTACTAGTACCTGCAACTTTTGGGGCTCTTTCCTCGGGGTCCAAATCAAAGGTTAGCGTACGAAGCACATACAATCGAAGTCCCTCACAAGGGAGAGTGATTTTGACTGTATGGCGTGGATAAATCATTATTAGTTCACCCTTGGGACCCCTTTTTAGTACATCGCAACCAATAAATACACTTTCTTCCAAAACATCTCTCACGGTTTTAATGTACTCAAAAGTTTGGGATTCTAGTGTACCCAAAGCTTCGGCTATGTGTGTGATGAATGATGTGAACTATATGGGTTTCCTAGGCTTTATGTAGCTAAGCCAATAGTTCACTAGCATTTTAACAGGTGAAACTTTAACCTTGCTAACCATGACATAGAGTAATTTCAGCTCATCATCACTTACCAAAGCTCCTCTCATGAGCACTAGCATGGTGAGGTTCTTGGGAAGAACTCTCACCCTTGTTGGACTTTTTGAAACGGGAGGCAAGCAACTTCTTCATCTTACTACAAGATAAGTTACCAAGCTTCTACTACTACTATGAAATGGGGAATATTTTTGGGTTTTTGGTTTTTTGATGGCTACTACTAAACTAAACTTGAGAATGAACTTGCAACTAAGGAAGGAAAGGAAGAACTTGTGAGCTCGAGATGGTCCTGGTGGTTTTGGTGTGGAGTTGAGCTCACAATGCAAGGGTATATATAAGGGGGGAAGGGCAAGTGGTGACCACCCATAGCATGGGTCGGCCGACCCCCCTCCTTGCAACTTTGAACATTGCTTTACTTTGGCAAGGGAACATGTCTAGAGTGTGCAAACACATTTTCAGAATGGTGTAATATGGGGTCGCCCGACCCCATGACATGCCCCCCTCAAGCTTTAAACTTTGTGTCATCAAATGTCTAGTAAAGATGTAGCTATGTTTGGTCCAAAGTTGACACAAATTTCAGAGATTCCCTTGCCTAGTGTTTGGTGAAAGGGAAAAGATGAATGGCCAAAGTGGAGACATGTCTAAAGTGATTCCCATGGACCATGAGAGCACTAACACATGCCTTTGGCTAGTTGTTGTGGTCCCATGAGCATCCAAGATAAAGCGGAATATTTCATGCTTAAAGAGTAAAGCAAAGGACCATTTCTTTTCAGATGTTGGCTTTGTTGATATGCATGATGTTTATGAGCATACTGAGTGGAATGCAGCAGGGTGCAGGAGGGTACCATGGTGGGATCGGTCGATCCCACCTTGGATGCTCCTTGAGCACCAAAGTGTTGTGTCACACTCAGGGTACTAATCCAGGATAGATCATGTGCCAGTGGGGCCACTGGTGGGGTCGGCCGACCCCACATTAGGGTGGTCCCACGGCTCAAATGTGTTGCAAGTTATTGTCAAGGTGTTACTAGCATGGAAATTTATTTTGTCAAAATGAAAAAAATGTTGAATTAAACTAAGTATGCAATTGAAGGAAAATGCAAGAATTGAAATGCATGAAAAGTTAAATATGAGATAACTACTGATTTACCTTATCATCAAGGGCTCCATGTTTCAGGTCCGTAGAGCAGGACCTCTCCGTCTTGTCATTCATTGGGTGCTTCGGTCGATCCCGGAGATGGGGACCGTGGTTGCATCTCGTCGGTGAGTGCTTCTTTTACTTCGGTCTTGTTGGTCGACTCGCTCTTTTTCTTGTTCCTACGACGTGGGTGACGACGACGATGTTTGTTGTCTCGAGGTTCTTTGTCCTTCACCTCCATGTTAGCTTTATAACCGTTGAATGGAAACTTTACCTTATATTCCGGGAATTGGAGGTGAATTTGGCCAGATCCCACGTAGATGACGGCGTTAACCGTATTAAGGAACGGCCTTCCCAGGATGATCGTGACGTCTACATTGGATCGCATGTCCAATATAAGGAAATTGACGCAGACGTAGTTGTTTTGGACTTTGATGAGAATGTCCGTTGCTAGTCCCTCGGGGAACCGTAGCGTCTGATCGGCCAGCTGCAAACGAACAATTGTAGGGAGCAAAGGTCCCCCTAGTAAGTTATCATACGTTACCTTGGACATGATGTTGACACTCGATCCAAGGTCACAGAAGGCGTCGTGGAAGACTTGTGGTCCAATTTGGTAGGTGCTGGTCGGTAGGCCTGGACCTTCCTTCTTGGTGACGAAGGGTGGATCAAGTAGATAGCCCCAATTTGACCGGAGCGGAGGCTTACCGTACCTCGTAGTAACTAATTTGACACCCTCTATTGGATCCTCGGGTTTTCCCAGGATCTTACCTTGCTCGTAGGATGGGACAACTACTGCTAATTGAGCTAATTGTGTTTCTAGCATTTTATTAAAACTCAATTGATTTTTCATAGCAGAATTAAAGCTATCCATTTTTTCATTTATATTTTCAAGAATCTTATCATTAGCCATCATCATTTTATTAATACTATCATTTATTTTAGATTGGCCTAAGACAAGATCTCTTAAAGAAGGTTGGTTAATATAAGAATTATTGAAATTATTGCTATAACCGTTACCTTGATTTTGGTAGAAGGGGCGCGAATTCCATCCTTGTTGTTGTTGTTGGGGTCGGTACCCGTTGTTGTTGGCGTTGTTGATGAAGCTCACTTCCTCCTTCATCTCGGGACAATTATTTCCTGACTGGTCATTGCCTCCGCATACCTCGCACCAATGGTCGGCTTCGACAGCTCGTGCGGTTGCATAAGGTCGAACGACCTCTTGTTCCCTCTTGGAACTTTCTTCTACTTTCTTCATCAAGAGGTCCATCTTCTCGCAGAGCATGTCCACCTCATTGAGAGCATGAACACCTCTATTCTTCGGCTGAAGACGTTCCTCATTACAACCTTGGTTGGTTACCATCTTCTCTATGAGGTCCTTGGCATCTCTCACATTGTGTTGTAAGAATGCCCCTCCAGCGGCTGCATCTAGGTGACTACGGGCCATACCGGTCAAGCCATGGTAGAAACCTTGGATGATGAGCCACTCCTCTATCCCATGATGAGGACAGGCGCGAATATACACTTGTAGACGTTCCCATGCTTCGGGAATCGTCTCATCAGCTTGTTGCTGGAAGCTGGAAATCTTTCCACGAAGGGCGCTGGTCTTGCCCATCGGGAAGAACTTCTTGAGAAACGCATTGGCGCACTCCTCCCAAGTGTTGGCTTCACTCTTGTTGGCGTAGAACCATTGCTTCGCATTTCCCAATAATGAGGACGGGAAAAGACGAAGACGGATGGCGTCTGCAGACACATTCTTCATAGTGAAGGTACCACATACCTCCAAGAAGTGTTGGAGATGGGCGTTGGCATCCTCATGCGGCTTCCAACAGAATGGATTGGCTTGCACCATGTTGATGAGAGCTGGCTTGAGCTCGAAAGTCGCATCCCCCAAGTTAAGCTGCGGACCCGTGGCGACATTGTCGGCCGACGGCGCAGAGTACTCAGAGATGGTCTTTTGGGCCATGGCTTCTCTTCTAGCTGGTGCAGAAACTTCCTCCTCGAATGGATTCTGGTTCGAGTTGAACCTCTGAGGTGGAACTTGATGAAGTCTAGTCCTCCTCAACAACTGCTCAGGATTTTCAACGAAGTTTGACGGCAGTTGGAAACTGCTCATACACCAACTAGTTTCAGGATAACGAAAAGAAACTAGACAGGTGAGGGGTTAGCCCCTATACTAATTGATAACTAATATATAGTAGACTCCGGATTCACTCTCTCTAAACTCCTAGGCTGCTGCTTTCCCCGGCACCGGCGCCAGAAATGCTTGTTGGTATTTCTTAGCGTCGTTACTAAGAATAGAGTTTTAATCTATCCCCGACAACGGCGCTAGAAATGCTTGTTGACACTTCTTAATGCAACCACTAGAACTAGACTATGGAGCCTAACCCCAGCAACGGCGCTAGAAGTGTTTTGGTGGTAAAACTATTGACTATTGGATAATTCCGCAAGCGCAAATAATATACCGATGCACCCGGGAGTATTCCAAGGTATCGTTATTTATTTTATCCCAAAGGAAAGCAAGCTAGGAATGATGTAGACAGAGGAAAGATAGATCCTTTAGTCTTACTATAATCTATTATCAATTAGAGAAGCAAAAGGGGATAAGTGGATATAAGGGAGGATAGATAGATAAGATAAATAAGTTAAGCAAAGAGTATATGATATGAAAGATAACTTTAGTAGAGTTAGCTAGGTGGGAGGACAACGAGTGAGTATAAATTACTCCTATGTTTCTACCTTTACTCCTATGAACTAATCCTAATTAAATAGATGACTTGACTAGATTGACGCCTTGCTACTTGTGTGAGAGGGATAAACGAGAGAGTAAAGCGATAGAAGGCTGTTCACCTAACCCAGTACTCAAGCGGATATTTGGCTTATGGACGCCTTACCTTTTAAAAACTAGCCTGAGTTCACGTGAGGGGATCAAGGTAGCCAGTAAAAATCTGTCACCTTTTGCCCAAGCGCCCCTACTGTCCGTTCAAGCCAGCGGTAGTCAAAGATAAGATGAAGTATGAGCACCATGCTCACACTTATCTATACCTTTAGCTATCGATCAAAATAGCTAAAGCCCCTATCCTAAGACAGTGAAGGACCGAGAATGCAATAGCAAGGCGACCAGAGGGGGTGGTGAATGGGACCTCAAAAATTTCTCTCGAAACTTTGGCCTTTGTCCCACAAATCAACCCCCAAAAGCTTCTATTGAAACCGTGATGCCCATGACCCTTGGAAGAGGGTGGATGATCCCTAGGATCACAGCGAGGCACCACAAAGACAGCAAACCAAACGCCAAAAATACTGGCACAAGTTCGATCCCTAGAAACCGAGTCCTAGACGTAGATTGAAGGCTACGTTGGGAATTCCCCAAATACCGATGCTAACAAGTAGCAAAGATACTTAGAGAGGTTCCTAGGTGAACTAAAAAGCCAACCGAGAAGTTCGGAAACCAAGCAAAGAAGCCGGGAGAGCAAACGCACAAAACCGGAAGCTTCAGCCAAGTCCCGGATTGTCCAGACTGCAAGTCCCGAACTGTCCGCGGCTACTGTGGACTGTCCGCCAGCCGATCCCGGACTGTCCACCGGCTAAAATCGTCAAACAGCACTGCTGCTGAAAGTTCCTGTTCGACTCTCGGACTGTCCGCGAGTCCCTACGGCGGACTGTCCGCCGGTCCAGGAACAGTAACGCGACCGAGACCCGCAGCCACTGACCTGGCTCGATCCCGATGGCCGGACTATCCGCCAGTCAGGTGGCGGACTGTCCGCGACTGACCAGAGAGGGCGATTTTGGTCGCCCTCAACTCAAATCCTCCAAAATTTGAATCAAACCAAAATCCCTTGTTCCCAAACTTGCAGAAGATGATCACGAGGTAGTTGGAAGACTATCCCCAAGAAATCATCCGCTCAAATCAACTCAATCACCGGGAAATTGAAAGGGAAGGTGTATGAACGAAAAAGCGCCACAAAAACGAAATCAACCCGATCTACTTGTTCGTGAGGAGTTAGATGAATTCCTTCGGTGGAAATGATGTCCTCACTAAAAGAACAAGTTGATTCAAACGGATTTCGCAAAGATGCAGTAGAGAAGGAGATCGAGTGACGGGAAAATCACGGAGAAACGAAGAACGCGAAGAACACGAACAAAACACGAATCAAGTCATCGATCTGCAACCGTGTGGCTACCACACGCTACAACAGTGAGATTACGATCTCACTTCCTCAACATCTCCAGTACACAGAGGTATGGTTCTCTGCGGATCTCAGTTGCTACAGCAGGGGATTGGGAGAGCAGAAAAACCTAGAAGGCAAAGAGCAAATGGCTGAGATAGGATGGGAGGAGGGTGTCTCCCTCTACTTATCCTAATTCTAATTCCTACTCTATCCCTCACTAATTACAGAGCGAACCTGCTAAACCCTAGGGTTATTCTGGACCAACTCGAAGATGTTGGTGATCCTACGACACGTGTCCCCAGGTCCACGACCCAAGCAACACCGTGCCCGCAAGTCTTCGCTCGTCGCTGTCCCAGGCTGCCAGCCACCACAGCTAATCCTCGGGCCACCGGTCCCTCAGTCCAAGTCTCACGTCCGCCCTTCGCCACTCTCGGTCCATCGGCACGGCACGTCTCTACTTGACCTTCACCTTGCCTTCGATCACTGTTTTCGTGCTCGACACCTGCACAACACAAGCCAAAGAACATGCGCATTATCCCAATTGACAATCACTCATCACTCAGAGACTCAACATACACC
Organism: Coix lacryma-jobi var. lacryma-jobi; assembly: GCA_009763385.1. Taxonomy (NCBI): domain Eukaryota; kingdom Viridiplantae; phylum Streptophyta; class Magnoliopsida; order Poales; family Poaceae; genus Coix; species Coix lacryma-jobi. The sequence goes on along the minus strand of CM019830.1, from coordinate 117,682,844 downwards.
CATGTATCCGCAATCTCCCCCTTGATGAGTGCATTGTCAACTACCAACACAAATCATAAAGGAATAGAGGAAGGAAGGAAGAAAGAGAGAGAACTCGATGAAATGACCCAAAAGCATATCAAAGCCGAAGAAGGTCAAGTGGAAAGAGCAAAACAACTTGGTTCCCAAAGACATGGGCAACGGCTCGACGCAACCAAGCAAACCAAAGCTAACCCTCGAGAAGAGGTAGAACAGGCTCAACACTGCTAGCGTGAAAACTTGATACCAATTGGAAAATCAACTGAAAATCAAGCAAAACTGAGCTAGCCCTAAAGAAGAGGCAGAACGGGCTCAACACCGCTAGCGAGGAAGCTCGGTACCAACTGAAGAAAGCTAGAAATCAGCTAAAGAGCATAAAAGATCAAAGGTGCTAGTTCCTCAAGAAAGAGGCAAAGGCTCAACACAACTAGCTACGAAAAATGCTCCGAACCAACTGTTACCAGCTCGAAAACACAGCAGCGAGCAGAACTCCCACTCGAATGATGCACACAACCAGGAAATCTCCCCCTTAGTTCAACTCGGAAAGCACATGATTTGCAATATTTTGTCCCCCTTAGTTCAACATAGAAGGCACTCATGATTTGTTAACATTTTCTCCCCCTTAGTTGAAAATGCACCATCAAGCAAGTTCCTCCCCTTTGACAAAAGAACTCCCACTTCCAAAATGCATATGAGTCAAAATGCAAGTTAGCAGCTTCAGGAATATAGTCGATAGAATGAGAAGATGCTCGACAGAGTGTTGATCCGATGACTCATAAAATGCACAGAATGCCAGCAAAGGCTCAAACTGATCACCAAATGTGAAATGAGAACAAGTGAGCAGTTTTCAACCAAAAGGTATTCACCATCAAAATAGCACCAAACATGTATAGACAGGAAGTCAAACAAGTGCTAATCATATATACAAGGTGAACTACCCCTAGCACAGTTCAATCATCATGTTATAGAATGAAACATAGACTTGTGTATCCAAAATTTTATCGGAGTTGCAGCGGTTAAATTACACAAGTTCAAATTTCAGCATATGATTGCGAGAGGTTGAAAGCTTGTCATTGCCTAACTTTTCAACTGTGCGAAGCCTATGCAGAAGCAATCAGAAGCTTAAAGCAACAATTTTGGTCATACACTACACAGCTCAAGTTTAACTCAAAGTGCAATGAGAAACTGTCTCGAAACTGTGATGTGCTGACAAGCAGTCCCGTCTCGATCTTTCCAAATCACTTAACTTGGTTCAAATTTTATCTCAGAATATGAACATACCAAGCAAGTAAATGACTCAGAACTAGAGACATAGCAACCTAGCATATATGAAAAGCACGAGTGAATCCTACACATGCTAGTTGCATATCTCAATGGTGAACAGTTTCAAGTTTTATGTCCATTAAGCAGGTTCACCATTCAAAAATAGCTTAGCTCACAACATGCATTAGTGATCAGAAAGAGCATAAGCTACAAGCATCATCATAAAGCTTCGGAGCAAATACTATACAGAGTATAGCCACATTCTAAAGATTATATTCATGAAGCTCTGAATGTAAATATGCAAGATGAAATGCAGAAAAGATACCAATTGAAAAATTCAAAGTCAGTTTATGATACAAGAGTCAAAAATGTTTCCCCCATCTAAAAGGGGAAACACACACCAAGCTCACCTCTCAACCTAGCAAAAGTTGATTGGTCCAAAGGCTTGGTGAAAATATCAGCCAACTGATGATGAGTATCGACATGGCGAAGGTCGATATCACCCTTCTCATAATGGTCTCGCAGAAAATGAAAGTGCACATCAATGTGTTTGGTCTTAGAGTGCAGCACGGGGTTCTTAGCAACGCTAATGGCACTCATGCTGTCACACAGCAAAGGAACGCGAGAAAAGCTCAGACCAAAATCACGCGAAGTGGCCATCATCCAAAGCAACTGGGAACAGCAGCTAGCCGCAGCAACATACTCAGCCTCCATGGTAGACTGGGCAACACTAGACTGCTTGCGAGAAGACCACAATACAAGAGAAGAACCAATAAACTGACAAGTCCCAGAAGTGGACTTGCGATCAATCCTGCAACCAGCAAAATCGGCATCAGAGTAACCGCAAAGGGAGGAGGTGGAGGAAGCAGAATACCAAATCTCAAACTCAGGAGTGAAGCATAAGTACCTCATAATGCGCTTGACCGCCTGACGGTGAGAAGTATGCGGCGACGACTGAAATCGCGCGCACAGACACACCGCGAACTGGATGTCCGGGCGTGTCGCCGTCAGGTACAGCAGCGACCCAATCAAACTCCGGTACTCCTTCTGGTCCACAGCTTCTCCATCCACATCCGCATCCAAAGCCGCCGTGATCGGCATTGGTGTTGGAAGAGGCTTGGACTCACCCATGTCGAACTTCTTCAGGATGTCCTTGGTGTACTTGCCCTGGTGCACGAACGTCCCTTCTCGGGATTGCTTGATTTGCAACCTGAGGAAAAACGTCAACTCGCCCATCATGCTCATCTCAAACTCCCTGCTCATAGTGTCTGCAAACTTGGCAACCAAAGCATGAGGAGAACCACCGAAAATGATATCATCCACGTAAATCTGGACCAAGAGAGTGTCATTGCCTTGCTTGAGGAGAAAAAGCGTTTTATCCACACATCCCATTTTAAAACCCTTAGCAAGCAAAAAGGTTTTCAACCTATCATACCAGGCTCTACGGGCTTGTTTCAAACCATACAATGCTTTGTGAAGTTTAAAAACATGGTTTGGAAACCTGGGAATTTCGAAACCGGGGGGTTGTCTAACATACACTTCCTCTTCTATGTAGCCATTTAGGAAGGCACTCTTGACATCCATTTAAAAAAGTTTAAACCCTTTGGATGCAGCAAAAGTCAAGAGTATCCTAATCGCCTCCAAACGAGCTACAGGAGCAAAAGTCTCCTCATAGTCTATCCCCTCCTTCTGACTATACCCCTAGGCTACTAGTCTGGCCTTGTTTCTCACAACATGGCCATCCTCTCCTTGTTTGTTTTTGAAAACCCATTTTGTCCCAATAGGGTGACACTCAGGAGGAGGAGGAACAAGAACCCAAACCCGATTTCTTTCAAAATTTTCAAGCTCCTCATGCATGGCATTGACCCAATCCGGATCAGATAAAGCGTGTCCAACATCTCGGGGTTCAAAATCAGCAACAAATGCAGAATGAGCAAAGTGAGATATTTGTTATGACCTTGACCGAGTGACACGTTCGCCGATGCTACTGATCATCTGTTGAGGCGGGTGTTGGCGCTGGATGTGTCGAGGCGCCTCCCGAGCTGATGTAGCCTCCCCTTCAAAAGCAGCTGGTGCCTCCTTGGGTACAAAAGGTACCGCTCGAGGTGGCGGATCCCATGGCCCCCATGTAGTCGAAGAAGAGGGATCGGGGCCGTGAGTCGTAGTAGAAGCCACTCTTTGCGGCACATTAGGTGGAGGAGGTGCTGGGTCATCCATCCCTTCAGCCCCCTCTTCCTCATCATCAAAAAGAGGCTTGCCAACCTCATGATCACCTGCACGCTCAAAACGAGAAGAAGGACAAACCATGGTCTCGTCGAAGGTGACATCGGATGTCTCCATGACTCGGTTTGTATCAAGGTTAAGTACACGATATGCACGAGTATGAGTGCCATAACCCAAAAATACACTGTCAGAAGAACGAGACTCAAACTTGTCCAAGTTGCCCTTTTTGAGTATAAAACAATGGCAACCGAAGACTCTAAAATAACTCACCTTGGGTTGTCTTCCAAAACGCAACTCATAAGAAGTCTTTTTCAAGAAAGCTCGGAGAAAAATGCGATTGGAAATGTAGCATGCAGTGCTCAAAGCTTCGGCCCAATATCGCCTAGGAGTCCTATGCTCATCGAGCATCGTCCTGGCCATCTCTACAAGGGTCCGATTCTTCCTTTCTACAACACCATTCTGAGGCGGTGTGTAGGGAGAAGAAAACTGATGCTCTAAACCCAAAGAGTTACAAAACTTTTCAAAATCTGAGTTTTTGAACTCGGAACCATTATCACTCATAATAGCTCGCATCGAGTTCAAAGGGAACTCATTCTGAATACGCAAAATCAGATTGCGAGCAAAAGAGAAAGTCTCAGTTTTCTCAGCTAAAAAGAAAACCCACGAATATCTCAAAAAGTCATCAACAACAACAAGCACATACCACTTCCCCCCATCCGAGCTCACCCGAGCCGGACCAACAAGGTCAATGTGCAAAAGCTCTCCAGGGTGCTTGGTCATGACCTGAGTCACTGGATGGTGGGGAGCAGCAACCATCTTCCCAAGTATACAAGAGTGACAAACAAGATCCTTCTCCATGGACAACTTGGGCAATCCTCGGATTAGGCCAAGTGAACTAAGCCTTGCAAGCAAGTCAAAGCTCAAGTGACCAAGTCTCCTATGCCACTTCCAAAGATCAGAGGAGGAAGGTCTAGCCACAAGACAACGAGAAGTTCCAAAAGACTCCGAGAAATTCGCACGAAAGACTTTTCCAATGGGCGAAATCAAACACACAAGATTGCCCTGAGGATCCAAAATGCGACTGAGATTCAGTTTAAAATGAATCTCATAGTCATCATCGAAAAGTTGCGAAACAGAGAGAAGGTTAAAATGCAAGTTAGAAACAAGAGCAACATCGCGCAACACAAAGTGCTCATTAACTCGCACTAACCCACGAGACAACACTTTACCTTTGCTATTGTCACCAAAGGTGATAAACTCCTTTCCGGCGACTGGACTAAGACTGGAGAACCACTTGGCGTTTCCGGTCATGTGCCTCGAGCAACCGAATCCACCAACCAAACGTTCTCCAATCGTTTTACCTACATCAATAAAAAGACATAGGGTGAGCATACGGTCCAACACTGGGGTTAGTGAAGTAGGGAGAATACCAGTGTTGGGCCAGCTGCTCAAAAGAACGGTTAGCAGAAAAACCATGCCTAGCACGCCTACGGGGAAAGCGATCACCACGCTGAGGAAAACGTGGTCCGCTAAGGGAGGAGCGTCCATAGAGATACTCGAAACGCGGTGGTGGAAAACGCTCAACAACAAAGCCACTGCCACGGGGTCCATAGCCTACAACTGCAGGCTCCCGCCGGGCACGACCTCCTCGCGGCCTAGGCCTAGGAACTTGAGGTTTTGGACCTCTAGGCCTAGCAGCACGCCTCTGAACATTCGGCACACGTACATCATGGAAAGGATGGTACATGTCCGGGTTGTTCATCTCCTTTGCACGGCGCGCCTCTTTCTTGCGCCGAAAGCAAAACTCACTCAAGTGTCCATCTCTCCTACAGTGCTCACAATGGTACGTCACCGCTCTCAAAGGGGGTTGTTGGTACTCACGGTAGTGGGTGTGGATCACTTTGCCCTTATGTGGCATAAGCTCCTCTTGGATGGGTGGCATGGTGTCAAGCTTGTTCTTGAGATGGTTCGGTTTTGGAGCCCATGATTGCTTTTTGGGTGGAGCTCTCGGAGGTTCCACAAATACACCATCCTTGGTGTTAGGCTTAAGAGGCTCTCTGGGTGGAATCTTGGTAAGCTTGGGAGTAGTGGTGGAGTTGGGCTTCTCACACGGGTTCAGACCACTCGACTCTCCAATCTTCCCGAAAGATGAAACATCAACACCCTGAGCAAAGACTACACCGGGACCTCCAGCAGCACGCTTGAACTGGGAGATCATCATCCCAAGCTGCGGCTCACCACTCGACACACATGACAAGATGGTCCCAAGGTATGTGTTTTCCTCCTCGGTTTGCATCTTGTCATGCTTCACATTGGCTATCTCCATCTCCAAGCCCTCACACAAAACGCACCTCGTCACACACGTGCTATCCGAGCTGGCCTTCTCAAGAGTCACAATCTTGGCATTCTTCTCTGCCAACTCGGATTGCAAGCCCGCACAGGACTTGCAAGCACCCAACAGCAAGGATCTAGCCTTCAGCTCATCCACCTCTCCTACCAACGCAACATACTTACCTCTCAAAGTGAGAAGGTCAGTCATGTGCGTGGTGCACATCTCACACTCAACCTCCTCAGAAACAACTACGTTGGACTTGGCAAATTCAAGCTCCTTCACCGTATCCTCCCACTTCTGCCTGAACTCCTTCCGCTCTCTAGCAGCGCGCCTAAGCAATTTATCTTGGCTAAGAAGGGCGGCAGTAAGCTTCTCGACCTCAGTAGAAAGCTCATCGGGGGTCAGAGATACCTGGGAGGTGTCATCGTCGTTGTCGTTCCGAGGGATCTCCTCCAGCTCGCCGCTGACCTCCTTGCCGAGGGCCATGGTGCAGAAGCCCTCGTCGCCGGCGAAGAAGCAGAGGCCGTTGAGCTTGTCCTCGATCCTCTTCTTCTTCTCGGACTCGTCGTCGCTTGAGGAAGCGGAGTCGTCATCCGAGTCATCGACGTCGCTGAGTGTGGCGAAGAAAGCACGCTCTCAGCCTGGGCCTTCTCCAAGTACTTGGTCTTGATGTACTCCTTGTTGAAGCCGCCCTTCCGCTTGTGCCTTGCGGGGACGTACTTCTCCTTGCGCTTGCCGGAGTCGTACTTGTGCTCATGATCCGCCTTGCCGAAGACTTGCTTGTTCTTCTTCGGGCAATTGGCGATGAAGTGGTTGGGGTCGCCGCACTCAAAGCATCCTGAGCGTCCTCCTCCGTGGCGACGGTTCATGCGGTTGTTGTGAAACTGCGAGAACCGGTTGGCGAGCAAAGCCAACTCGTCATCCCCCATGAACTCCAACTGCTCCTCTGTGACAAAAAGAAGAGAGGAAAGTGCAAAGCCTCCAGAGGAGTTAGCAGAAGAGCCAGAAAGCAAAGCCATCAACGGGCCAGAAGGATTTTCATAAGAAGCCCTCGCCATGGCATCGATCTCACTGGACTTGAGCTTACTGAAGAGCTCGTCGCACGTGATGGTCTCTTAGTTAGGCGATTCGATGATCGCCTGAACCTTGGAATCCCACACCGACCGATCAAGGGTATGCAAAAGCTTCAAAGCCCTCTCATGATCGTCGAAAGGCAACAACTCCTTGTTAGCCCTCATCCTGTTGACAATCACCTGAAAGCGAGCGAATAAACTTTCTATGCTCTCGCCAGACATGTGTCGAAAGTTCTCATACTCTCGCTTGAACGACTCGTAGAGACGGGTTTTGACTTGAGTGGTTCCCTCATGGAAACGCATGAGGGTAGCCCAAATCTCCCGAGCCGTAGCGAGGTGAGAAACACGATCAAACTCACTCATGCTCAGACATGAGAAAAGAGCATTACGGGCTCGGCTATTGGCATTGTGCTCATCAATCTGATGCTGAGTAGCACGAGCAGCCAAGACCACGTAATCGGCAGAGTTGCAAATATCCCAGATAGAAGCACCCAAACTCTGCAGATAGGCCGACATGCGTATCTTCCAATACACATAGTTCGTCCCATCGAAGAACAGCGGTTTGCCCATGCCGTGATCCATGTCGCCTTCGGTGGATCTGGAACCGGCTAAGGTGGAAGATCCTTAACCCGCTCGGATACCAATTGAAGGACCGAGAATGCAATAGCAAGGCGACCAGAGGGGGGGTGAATGGGAGCTCAAAAATTTCTCTCAAAACTTTGGCCTTTGTCCCACAAATCAACCCCCAAAAGCTTCGATAGAAACCAGCTAAGGTGGATGATCCCTAGGATCACAGCAAGGCACCACAAAGACAGCAAACCAAACACCAAAAATACTGGCACAAGTTCGATCCCTAGAAACCGAGTCCCAAACGTAGATTGAAGGCTACGTTGGGAATTCCCCAAATACCGATGCTAACAACTACCAAAGATACTTAGAGAGGTTCCTAGGTGAACTAAAAAGCCAACCGAGAAGTTCGAAAACCAAGCAAAAAAGCCGGGAGAGCAAACGCACAAAACCGGAAGCTTCAGCCAAGTCCTGGACTGTCCGAACTGCAAGTCCCGAACTGTCCACGGCTACTGCGGACTGTCCGCCAGCCCATCCAGGATTGTCCGCCGGCTAAAATCATTAAACAACACTGCTGCTGAAAGTTCCTGTTCGACTCTTGGACTGTCCGCGAGTCCCTACCGCGGACTGTCCGCCGGTCAAGGAACAGTAACACGACCGAGACCCGCAGCCACTAACCTGGCTCGATCTCGATGGACAGACTGTCCGCCGGTCAGGTGGCGGACAGTCCGCGACCGACTAGAGAGGGCGATTCGGTCGCCCTCAACTCAAATCCTCCAAAATTGGAATCAAACCAAAATCCCTTGTTCCCAAACTTGCAAAAGATGATCACGAGGTAGTTGGAAGACTATCCCCAAGAAATCATCCGCTCAAATCAACTCAATCACCGGGAAATCGAAAGGGAAGGTGTATGAACGAAAAAGCGCCACGAAAATGAAATCAACCCGATCTACTTATTCGTGAGGAGTTAGATGAATTCCTTCGGTGGAAATGGTCTCCTCACTATAAAGAACAAGTTGATTCAAACGGATTTCGCAAAGACGCAGTAGAGAGGAAGATCGAGTGACGGGAAAATCGCGGAGAAACGAAGAACGTGAAGAACACGAACAAAACACGAATCAAGTCATCGATCTGCAACCGTGTGGCTACCACACGCTACAACAGTGAGATTACGGTCTCACTTCCTCAAAATCTCCAGTACATAGAGGTATGGTTCTCTGCGGATCTCAGTTGCTACAGCAGGGGATTGGGAGAGCAGAAAAACCTAGAAGGCAAAGACCAAATGGCTGAGATAGGATGGGAGGAGGGTGTCTCCCTCTACTTATCCTAATTCTAATTCCTACTCTACCCTTTACTAATTACAGAGCGATCCAGCTAAACCCAAGCGTTATTCTGGACCAACTCGAAGATGCTGGTGATCCGACGGCCACGCCCACACAACTGGTAGCGGTGCCTCGACGCAACCTCACCGATTGCCGCCACGTGCCGCCACCGCTCCGCTTGTCCTTTTCCTAGACTTCGCCCCTGGTTTTGAGGCCCAAACCGGGAAACCAGCCTTCACGACCAACCCCCGGTTTTGAGGCCCAAACTGGGAAACCAGCCGTCCATCGCCTGAGTTTTGTGGCCCAAACTCAAAAACCCGCAGCACCTAGGTTTGGAGGCCCAAACCTGAAAACCGTCCTCGGCCCGAGTATTGTGGCCCAAACTCGGAAACCATCAGCGCCCAGGTTTTGAGGCCCAAACCTGGCAACAGTCCACTCGGTGGTTTTTTTGTGGCTCAACCACCAAACCGAGCCGTAGAGGGGATGCACCGCCCGTGCACCCCATCCACCGACACGTGTCCCCAGGTCCACGACCTAGGCAACATCGTGCCCGCAAGTCTTCGCTCGTCGCTGTCCTAGGCTGCCAGCCACCACAGCTGATCCTCGGGCCACCGGTCCCTCAGTCCAAGTCTCACGTCCGCCCTTCGCCACTCTCGGTCCATCGGCACGGCACGTCTCTACTTGACCTTCACCTTGCCTTTGATCACTGTATCCGTGCTCGACACCTGCACAACACAAGCCAAAGAACATGCGCATTATCCCAGTTGACAATCACTCATCACTCAGAGAGTCGGCATACACCCATGTATCCGCAGATAGGACGATGACGCACACACAAGAAGCTATTTAAAGAAAATCAATCTAACTAAGACAACTATAGAACTAAGATAAGCACACAACAAGACTATATAAATATAGACTTGCCCTAAGTAAATACTTAAATAAATATTTGGAATGTAAATACTTAAGTAAATGCAAAGTAAAGTAAAGAAAGAATAATATATTAAATAAATAAAGTCTTACAAAAGAAGAAAGATACAAGGGCTATACCAGACTCCCAGAAGACGACTCCGGAGACCCGAGCTTCGCCCGACTCGACTCTAACTCCCACTCTAGACTAACTACTACTACTCTTGCTTGATCTCACATGAGAGTGGAGATATGTGTTGTGAGATATCTAAACTATCTTGGGTGTTTTTGAATGAGAGGATGGAGGCCTCTATTTATAGTGGAGGTGGAGTAGGGGCTACTCCGATGCCACGTCATCGATCCGCGTGATCCTCCTCTCTTCACCCTTGGATCCACCGCCATAACAACCGACTTGGATGAATGGCTTGAATATTCTTCACGTGTGAAACATGCACTTTGCCACCGACTTGGATGAGGGTCACCATGGGGTCGGCCGGCCCCTATCCCTGACATGTGGGCCCGGGGTACATCTTCTAGAAGCTGTTGATGTCACCTTGACGAATAGTGCCGCTGGGTCCCACCAAGGGGGGTCGGCCGACCCTCCTATGACAGGGATGGCCCACCTTCTTCTCTCCCTTGGTGACCCCACATGTCATGGAGCAAGTCTTGTGAAGTTGGTTGCATTTGGTTTTTGGTGTGGACCCATGAATCCATTTGCTTCTCATCTTGCACCATTGAGCAAAAGCACATGTTTGATCCAATGGTTGATATTGACTTGAACATGCTTCTCTTGGATCGTGCCATGTCACCATGGCTGAGGTGGCCCGAAGATGGGGTCGGCCGACCCCCTTGGTGGGCCCACTTACCTCATTTTGTTCATTTCGCCATCTCCTACAAGTTTACAAGCTAAGAGTACAAGTGTAACTTATTAGTGATAAATATGCACATGATATGCTATTCTTCCTTGAAACCGAGGCCTGTTGACGGTATTTTCATAAGGTAAAATATACTATAACTTCTGTCAATAGGTACTCGGCTAGACTTACCCGTCTAACAGAAAATAAAAGACACCAACGGTATGCAAGGCTTTTTGGTGGAGAGGGGAATTTAGTTGCGAAAAGCTCAATTGAGGAGAGTAATATTTAATTTGAGGAATGTGCAGTCCATTTTTAAGCCTATCTCTTAGTCTAGGTTTGCACCTGATCTACAACATTCATTTGAGTCTAACAATCAGTAATATAGACCATATCAGGTTGACTTATCCACATTTTAGTTGAACCTTATTACATCACATGGAGTTGTATCGTGGTAAAGCTCGACATAGTTTCCCACTAACCGGGGGAGACGGCGACTCGAATCGAATTACAAACCAGCTGGCGAAAAACCTTTAATACAAACCCACACTTCCCCCATCGGGTCCATGCATTGGGTCACCGCTCGATACTGTCCGTGGTGGTAATCGTCGCGGCTCACAGCACGGACCACCCAATTGGAACTAAATGATGGCCATTCCGAGGCAGATTGTGTTTCCATACTAGAGGGTGCGACATGGGTTGAGACCGGCTCGAACAACGTCTAACCGGCTTTGGGGTCGGCGATTACGGCACCGACAACCCTAAGTAAAAGGGCGCTTTTAAAAATGAACGAGGGCCAACATCGATACAAACCTACCACTACAAGAAATGATGCTTTACATGACGGTTTTCGATGACGTTCTAAGAAAGCATCATAGAATCATATTCTTCATTTGTTAGGTGATTATATATGACGATCTGAACATCATAGATTATTTTTCCATATCTTAGCAATTGAGTGGTAGATCTATGACGGATACTTTCGTTTCGTCACAGCTCAACGTCCAACATGGCGATGACGTGGCTTGTTTTTTTTTTGCCAACATGGGCCTTGTTTTTTTGCCAACATGGCCCTTGTTTTTTTAAAGATCTATGAAAGTTGAAAAGCTCAAAAATTTATGAAACTTTGTAGTTAACAACTTTTAATTTGAAATAATGTTGTCATGCAAAACTGCATTTAAATTTAAATTTTTTGAAATTCAAAATTTTCAAAATACCTCAGATGAAAAATAACCAAAATGAAAGTCATAAATCTCAAAAAGTTATGAAACTTTCTAGATGATAAATTTTTAATTTGAAACCATCTTGTTAATGAAAATTACATTTGAAATTTCTCAAATTTGAAATTCAAATTTTGTAAATGACCTCGGATGGAGAAACTTTCTAAACAAAAAGTGTAGATTCAGAAAAGTTATGAAACTTTGTAGTTGACAACTTTTTGATTTGAATTCGTTTATAGCATTAAACAAGCAATTTACACATGGTTTAGCATAATATGAGGGAAATTGAAATGGAATATAGACAGAAATGACAAAGGGGTGGAGTGGTAGTGGAGGTTACACGCGCATGTGCGAGAGGTCGCTGGTTCGAATCTTGGTTAATGCAAAGTGCAAAAAATCACAAAAATACAGAAAAATACTATGGGAGTAGATGGGTGGTGTAGCTAGCTAGTGGGGACCCTCCCCTAATTTTAAAAATATTTTCTCTATTTTTTTGGATTTTTTTCGCTCAAACTTTGTCAATTTTTCTATGACGAAATGAAATGACAATCAGTGACGGCTCCAGTAGGTCCAGCAAATATATGACATGAGATACATGACAGATTTTCTGATCGTCATGACAAGTTACCTGTGACGTGTTTTCGACTATTTATGACTAAAGTGATCGTCATGTAAAGCATTATTCCTTGTAGTGTACACTATCCAACGGACGAGCTGCCCCTAAGTTCCAACTTGGTGTCTTGCCTTCCAGTTGACCGTATTTCATTACTACTCAGGTTCTTTTCCACGATAGCAAATATAGTCAACCGTGATCCAGAACTACCCATAAGGGTATTACGGGAACTTCCTTTATTTACTACTTTATTAAGCAGGCTAAACAATTCTATATTGAAATAACTAATAGGATAACAAGGCAGGTATGATCAATAATCAAGGAATGGTAATGCAACAATTAGGATCAATCCACTCCTATACCTAATGCATCACAATATAAAATACTTAATTAAATTAATTGTAAAAGCTGAGAGACTTAAAATACTCCGGGGCTTGCCTTGGGAGAAGACTGAGGCCTCGTGAGCGGGGCACTCAGGCAGGTTAGCGTCGAGGTCGGCTGACTCGGTCTCCTTGCTGCGGGGCACCTCCTGGATCTCCGGCTCCTCGTTTGCTTCTGGCTCGGTGTTGGTCTCCTGAGCTACCGATCCTAGGTGCGATGCAGAAAAGTAATTAAATAATGCACGGTGCACTTATCATGGTATGTAACGTAAAATATCTTTACCAACCAACAAAAATCAACTTGTTGAACAACTTTTGACATTGAGGAAATATTCACTTTATTGAAATCACAAAACAACTTAACTCAACTATTTTTCATTTATTAATTCAAAAAAGAACTCAGGTTTATACAACAAGTGCTATTTTATTACCTCCCAAAAATCCACAAAAAATACAACAGCTAATTTACACTAATTGGACTCTACTTTAAAAATTTCAGAAAGAAATAAAATACTAGACAGTAAATACAAAAAGATTAAATAAACTACCGAAAAGGTGCTTTGAACAAACTTTACTTTTGAAAAGTATCAAACAGCAGATTTTATATTTTTCCTGGCTTCATCTACCTATAACAACCATACTGCAGAAAAATTACTGCTAGAGCGTGACCATATAAATCTACACAAAATCCCAAAGTTTAACTCAGATTAAACCCTTTGAACTACAACCCTACTGGAAAAGGGTGCAACATCCATTTTTACATTTTTGCCATATTTTACTCCATAGTTCATATTTGTCAAGAAAGTTCCATGAATAGTAAAGTTATATTATGTTCTGCATGAATTTTCTAACAAAAACTCAGAAAAGCACACTTGTACTGCAACCTCATTTTATTTCATACAACTACCCATACTTAACATTTTTCTCAGCTTTAGCAAGATACATAGAGACTGCATAAATGTTTGCACATTTTATTTCTACGTATATTTCTCTCCACAATTATTTTAAGAAAACTGCTAAAATAACATTTAAACATAAACAGGTACTTTTTCTACAGAAATAGGACTTCATAAATTTTTCATAGATACTTTAATTTAATTCAACGAGAAAATAGGAGCATACACAAATTTTGCCTTAATTTAATTCAACCAGAAAATACATGAATACATTTATTTAACAGTTTGCACATAAACTGAAATAAAATTAAAAGAATATAATAAACTTTCACCAAAAATACTCTTACTTTTCCCTGATAGTTCTACTCACAAACAGATTAACAAAACTGAGATTACTTCATTTGGATCAAGAAATCATGCTACACAAAATAAACAAGATTTTCTGGAAAATAAACGAAAAAGGAAAAACGTTTCAAATCTCCCGGCCGGACTCCGTGGGCTCAGTCCATGGGTCGTGGGTGGCTGACGTGTGGGGCCTGGTGGTCAACTGGACCCACCTGCCAGGGACAGCCGAGCAGAGGAGCGACTTTGACTATCGATTCCTCACCGACGGTGAGGTTGCCAGCGGTGAGACGGGGCTTGATGAGTTTGTCTCGACGAGGCGAACCGATTGGTGGTGATGGTTTGGCTAGGGGACGGCCGTAGCTCGCCAGCGGTGAGCCATGGTGGATGGAGACGGCGGTGGTGTTCGGCTCGGCCGTTTTCGGCGATCGCCGGTGAAATTGAAGGGTGCATGATCAGCAGTGAACCCTAGGGATGACGCTACTGGAGTTAGTTTTGCTAGCGGAGCTTTGAAGAGGCTCGACCACGTGCAGGTGCCACGGTGGTGCTAATGGCGCTCGGCCGAGTGAGAGTGAGAGCTCGGGGGCGGTAGCGTTTAGGCGGAATGGGTGTTCTCACCTTGCCTTGGCGTGACGAAGCGTGTGGGTGAAGACGGGGCTCGGCGGAGGCTTGGTCGGTGTGGAACGGCGGCGTGCACTCCCTGGCGACGGCAGCGACCGAAAGGGGGGCACTTCCTACTCCGGCGATGGTGGGGCTCCGACAACGGTGAAGGTGGGAGCACCGCGTGTCCCAGACGATGGCGAAGCGGTGTGCTAGGTGGATTGGGTGGTGTTGCTCTGCTGCGGCCGTAACGTGGGTGCGGGCTCCCGGCGATGGACCACGGCGAACAGGGGAGTGCTTGGCTCGCGTTCGCGCGTGGGAGAAGAGAGGCAGAGAGCGAGAGGGAGTGAGCGGAATGACAAGTGAAGGGAGGAGGAGTGCAGTGCGCGGGGTTTTGCTTCGCCGATGAACGACCGATGGTCGTGGCGGGGGGCCATGGCCGGTGCGGTGAGTGGCCGGCGTGAGCCGCAAGGGGGCGCTGCAGGCGAGGTGGTGAGGGAGAGGGCAAGCAAGATCTTGCCATGAAGTGGGCGTAAACGATCACGCAACGAGCGGGCGAGGCGGATTCGGGTCAGGCGTGCGGGCTAGGTCGAAAAGGCCGTGTGGGCCGGAAGTGAAGCGCGGGGAGTAACACATTCATGTTTCCTTTTCCAGATTTTTCCCAAACTTTGACCTTTTTGAAACAGTTTCACAAACTTAAAACTAGGGTTTGACCTAAAAACAAAAGTTGCTCAAAATAAGTTTGTCTACAACTTTCATATAGAACATATTTTCTGAAAATCATTTCTTTGGCCTGCACATAATTAAAGCTAATTTTTGGCTATAAATCATTTTTGTTTCTGCATTTTTAAACAATGTCTACATGAAAAGTGTTATACTCAATATTCTCTATTTTATAAAATTATTTGCCAAGACCGAAAGCAATTTAAGCAAACAAGTTCTATTGAACCCTAATTTGAATAAACAATCAAAAAGCAAAAAGCACTTGATGCAACATGAGATGATGCAATGCAATGATCATGTTATTTAGTAGATAATGATGTTCCTAATGCAATGCTTGACACTGGGGTGGCACAGAGAATACTACCAAAGGCAACCAGAGGGGGGGTGAATGGGAGCTTCAAATTTCTTTTCAGAAACTTATAGCTATTGTCCCAAAAAACAATCCTGGGTTCAAACCCTAAAGCTTGATAGTGTCCACGACCCTAGATGTAGAGTGGATGCTTCCAAAAAGCACAATGAGACACTATACAACTCTAGCGACCCAATGCAAAAACCCAAAATCAAATCGGAAGTCGGACGAACGAGCTGCGGACGAAACTGCACAGAACTCAGAACATCGGACGCTGGCCTGCGTCTGATGTGATCCTGGCGGACGCGTACGATGCAACACAGGCAAAAACAAAACCTTACTGCATAGCCATCAAACGTTGCTACAGTGAAAGCTCAGCATCTGATGCTAAGGCCTCAGAGCGTCTGATGACAACGGAGTGTTTGATGCCTACCTACCTACTGCGTCCGATGCAAAACGAACATTTTCAAAACCTCACTGCATGACCATCAGACGCTGTACTGTAGCGTCTGATGTCAGTGCCCGATGCCCCTTTAAAAGCACAGAATCTGACACGTGGCAACAACGCGTTCGATGTGATGAACACAACGTCCGATGCCCTCGTGTTCAGCGTCTGATGCTCCCGAAATTGCACAGTTCTTCAATGGATTCAACCTGATCTAAGGCTTAGACTTGGTATGAGAAGTTCCAAGGATGTTAGTGAGCTACCCCTAAGAGATCATGGCTCGAACTTAACTCCAATTCAGGAAATCAAAAGAATTTGGGGGCAAAGGTGAGAAAACCGATCCAAATGCAAAACCCACGGATCTACTTGTTCGTGAGGATTGAGATGAATTCCTTCGATGGAAATGTTCCCCTCACATGAAAGAACAAGTTGATTCAAGTGGATTCGAAAAAGATGCTGCATAGAGGGAGATCGAGCGACAGGAAAATTGAGATAAAAAGAAAAACACGAAGAACAACTCAAGAACGCGAATCACAATCTCAATTGCCAGCCGAAATTCGTCCCCACGAGGAGACAACGGGAATCTGGTCCCGTTTCCGCAAAATCCAAATACACAGAGGTATGATTCACCGTCTTTGCGGATCTTAGTAGCTACAACAGGAATGGGAGAGCAGGAAAACCCTAAGTGAAAGTAGCAAATGGCTGAGATTGTTTAGAGGGAGGGGTTGCCTCTCCTAATATAGCTGTTTACAACAGATTTTGGACCGAAAAGATTATTGTTTTGTAGGCACAAATGACTGATTTTTTAATAAAGAAAGCGGCCAAGAAAAATAAAAGAGACCTGTTTGGACCCGGACACGACCAAAAGTTCATGTGGACCGGACGTGACGGACATTGAAGAGCTATTGGGTTCGACTGAAGAGTTTGAGTCCGGGTCGGCTTTTTATTTTATCTTTATCTATCCTAGTCGTGTTAGTACAGGAGTCAACCGGGTTATAAATAGCTAGAAACCCGATTTTTGTAAGGATATATCACAATCAATCAACACATCGGCCACCGGCCAAAACCTAGGAGTAGGAGTAAAGTAGAACCCGGCGGAACCTTCAACTAGGCAGGGCTGCATCGGCTTAACCGACCTCCAATTTGCTTGTAAGTTTCACCAATGGCTTGTATCATTGTTCAATAAGGCTGTATTTGGCATCGACCAAACTCTTGTTAAGCTATGATATTGCTAGTTATCGGTCTAAGCTCGCCTTTTGTAAGACTGTTTGGACTTTGATCAATCTCTTGCTTTAGTCGATCTTGACTAGTTATCAACTCTATTGGTTTTGGCAAGTCAATAGATTCATTAAGTTATCAATTTTGTTTATGCTTTAAATGTTTTTCTTTAGATTTAAACAATATCTTGCCGAATCAAGATTGACAAAGTAGCTTAAGCTTAAAAGCTGTTTAGTCTCGGCTATCCAAAGGCTTTGCACTCTTACACTAAAGGAAATAGCCGATCTAAGCCTCCCATTGACTATTTTGTCAATCTTGATTGTTACATGTTGTGCGTTCGAGATATCCGATAGAATCGTTGTACACCAACCGGGGCAAAACCTTTAGTCCCGGTTGGACTAAAGGCCCCTCTGACAAATGAGCCGTTGGGCTGGGGAACTTTAGCCCCGGTTGGTGTTACCAACCGGGGCTAAAGACCTTTCTAGTCCCGGGCGCAAATTTTTCCGTGACTAATGCTGATTTTGCAAATCGTCCAAAGGCCTGTTCTCTAGTAGTGTTCAACTAAGGGGGAGTGTGTTTGAGCATTTTTGGTAGCTAGTTGTGTTGAGCCTTTGCCTCTTCCTTGAGGGACTAGCACTTTTGCTTTTGATGCTCTTCAGCTGATTTCTAGCCTTCTTCAGTTAGTATCGAGCTTCCTCGCTAGCGGTGTTGAGCCCGTTCTGCCTCTTCTTGAGGGCTAGCTCTGTTTTGCTTGATGTTCAGTTGCTTTTCCAAATGGTGTCAAGTTTTCTCGCTAGCGGTGTTGAGCCTGTTCTACCTCTTCTTGAGGGCTAGCTTTGCTTTGCTTGGTTGCGTCGAGTCGTTGCCCATGTCTTTGGGAACCAAACTGTCTTGCTCTTTCCACTTGACCTTCTTTGACATTGCTATGCTTTTGGGACATTTGGTCGAGTTCTCTCTCTTCCTTCCTTCCTCTTTCTGTTTCCATTATGATTTGTGTTGGTAGTTGACAATGCACTCATCAAGGGGGAGATTGCGGATACATGGGTGTATGCCGAGTCTATGAGTGATGAGTGATTGTCAACTGGGATAATGTGCATGTTCTTTGCCTTGTTTTGTGCAGGTGACGAGCACGAATACAGTGATCAGAGGCAAGGTGAATGTCAAGTAGAGACGTGTCGTGCCGATGGACCGATAGTGGCAAAGGGCGGACGTGAGGCTTCGACTGAGGGACCGGTGGCCCGAGGATCAGCTGTGGTGGCTGACAGCCTGGGACAGCGACGAGCGAAGACTTGCGGGCATGGTGTTGCTCGAGTCGAGGACTTGGGGACACATGTCGGTGGACGGGGTGCACGGGCGGTGCATCCCCTCTACGGCTCGGTTTGGTGGTTGAGCCACAGAAAAACCACCGAGTGGACGGTTTCCAGGTTTGGGCCTCAAAACCTGGGCGCTGATGGTTTCCGAGTTTGGGCCACAAAACTCGGGCTGAGGACGGTTTCCAGGTTTGGGCCTCAAAACCTGGGTGCTGCGGGTTTGCAGAGTTTGGGCCACAAATCACAGGCTATGGTCGGCTGGTTTCCCGGTTTGGGCCTCAAAACCGGGGGTTGGCTGTGAAGGCTGGTTTCCCGGATTGGGCCACAAAACCGGGGGTGCGACGTCCAGGAAAAGGACAAGCAGAGCAATGGCGGCACGTGGCGGCAATCGGTGAGGTTGCGTCGAGGCAACGCTACCAGTTGTGCGGGCGTGGCCGTCGGATCACCAGCATCTTCGAGTTGGTCCAGAATAACCCTTGGGTTTAGCTGGTTCGCTCTATAATTAGAGAGGGGTAGAGTAGGAATTAGAATTAGGATAAGTAGAGGGAGACACCCTCCTCCCATTCCATCTCAGTCATTTGCTCTTTGCTTCTAGGGTTTCCTGCTCTCCCAATCCCCTGCTGTAGCTAGGTGAGATCCGCAAAGAACCATACCTCTGTGTACTGGAGATTTTGAGGAAGTGAGGCCGTAACCTCACTGTTGTAGCGTGTGGTAGCCACATAGTTGCAGATCGATGACTTGATTCGCGTTTTGTTTGTGTTCTTCGCGTTCTTCGTTTCTCCATGATTTTCTCGTCACTCGATCTCCCTCTCTATTGCGTCTTTGCGAAATCCGTTTGAATCAACTTGTTCTTTATAGTGAGGAGATCATTTCCACTGAAGGAATTTATCTAACTCCTCACGAACAAGTAGATCGGGTTGATTTTGTTTTCGTGGTGCTTTTTTTTGGTTCATACACCTTCCCCTTCGATTTCCCGTTGATTGATTTGATTTGAGCGGATGATTTCTTGGGGATAGTCTCCTAACTACCTCGTGATCATTCTCTCCAAGTTTGGAATCAAGGGATTTGGGTTTGAATCGTTTTGGAGAAGATTTGGGTGAAGTGCGACGAAAATCGCCCTCACTAGGAGTTGGCGGACAGTCCGCCATCCCAGCCGCGGACAGTCCGTGCGTTGGTGGCAGACCAGATCAGGGGCTGTGTCCTTCGGCTGTTTTACTGTTCCTTGACCGGCGGACAGTCCGCCGTTGGTTTTCGCGGACAGTCCAGGAACCGTCCAGGGGATTTCAGCAGCACTGTTGTTTTGCTCTTTTGACCGGCGAACAGTCCGCCATCCCCTCGCGGACTGTTCGCAGTAGGGGCGAACAGTCCTAGACCCCAGGGCTGGACAGTCCGCGAATCTGCTGTGTACTCCGGTTTTGTGCGTTTGCTCTCCCGGCTTCTTCGCTTGATTTCCGGACTTCACGTTTGATCCTAGAGTTGACCAAGGAACCTCTCTAGGTATCTTTGCTACTTGTTAGCATAGGTATTTGGAGACTTCTCGACGTAGCCATCTATCTACGTTCGGGACTTGGTTTTTGAGGATCGAACTTGATCCGGTGCTTTTGCCATTTGGTTCGCCATCACTTTGTGGTGCCTCGCTGTGATCCTAGGAATCATCCACCCTCTACCAAGGGTCGTGGGCATCACGGTTTCGATCGAAGCTCTTGGGGTTGTTTTTGGGACAAAAGGCCAAAGTTTCGAGAAAAATTTTTGAGCTCCCAATCACCCCGCCCCTCTGGTCGCCTTGCTAGTGCTTTTTTGGTCCTTCAATTGGTATCGGAGCAGGTTGAGGATCTTCCACCTTAGCCGGTTCCAGATCCACAGAAGGCGACATGGATCGCGGCGTGGGCAAACCGCCGTTTTTCGATGGGACGAACTATGCGTATTGGAAGATACGCATGTCGACCTATCTGCAGAGTTTGGGTGCTTCCATTTGGGATATTTGCAACTCTGCCGATTACGTGGTCTTGGCTGCTCGTGTGACTTAGTATCTGATCGATGAGCACGATGCCAATAGCCGAGCCCGTAATGCTCTTTTCTCATGCTTGAGCATGAGTGAATTTGATCGTGTTTCTCACCTCGCTACGACTCGGGAGATTTGGGCTACCCTAATGCGTTTCCATGAGGGAACCTCTCAAGTCAAAACCCGTCTCTACGAGTCGTTCAAGCGGGAGTATGAGAACTTTCGACATATGCCTGGTGAGAGCATAGAAAGTTTATTCGCTCGCTTTCAGGTGATTGTCAATAGGATGAGGGCTAACAAGGAGCTGTTTCCTTTCGACGATCATGAGAGAGCTTTGAAGCTTTTGCATACTCTCGATCGGTCGGTGTGGGATTCCAAGGTTCAGGCGATCATCGAATCGCCTAACTATGAGACCCTCACGTGCGACGAGCTCTTCAGTAAGCTCATGTCCAGTGAGATTGACGCCATGGCGAGGGCTTCTTATGAAAATCCTTCTGGCCCGTCGATAGCTTTGGTTTCTGGCTCTTCTGCTAACCCATCTGGAGGTTTTGCACTCTCTTCTCTCTTTTCTGTCACAGAGGAGTAGCTGGAGTCTTTGGGGGATGATGAGTTGGCTTTGCTCGCCTACCGGTTCTCGCAGTTTCACAACAACCGCATGAACCGTCGCCGCGGAGGAGGATGCTCAGGATGCTTGGAGTGCGGCGACCCCAACCACTTCATCGCCAATTGCCCGAAGAATAACATGCTGACCTTCGGCAAGGCGGAACATGGGCACAAGTACGACTCCAGCAAGCGCAAGGAGAAGTACGTCCCCGCGAAGCACAAGCGGAAGGGCGGCTTCAACAAGGAGTACATCAAGACGAAGTACTTGGAGAAGGCCCAGGCTGAGCAGCGTGCGTTTTTCGCCACGCTCAGCGACGTCGACGACTCGGATGACGACTTCGCTTCCTCAAGCAACGACGAGTCTGAGAAGAAGAGGATCGAGGACAAGCTCAACGGCCTCTGCTTCTTCGCCGACGATGAGGGCTTCTGCACCATGGCCCTCGGCAAGGAGGTCGACGGCGAGTTGGAGGAGACCCTTCGGAACAACGACGACGACGACGACACCTCCCAGGTATCTCTGTCCCTCGATGAACTTTCTGCTGAGGTCGAGAAACTTACTGCCGCTCTCCTTAGTCAAGACAAGTTGCTTAGGCGTGACGCTAGAGAGCGCAAGGAGTTTAGGCAGAAGTGGGAGGATACGGTAAAGGAACTTGAATCTGTCAAGTCCACTGTTGTTGTCACCGAGGAGGAGGAGTTTGAGATGTGCACCACATACATGACTGACCTTCTCACTTTGAGAAGCAAGTATGCTGTGCTGGTATGAGAGGTGGATGAGCTGAAGGCTAGATCCTTGTTGTTGGGTGCATGCAAGTCCTGTGCGGGCTTGCAATCTGAGTTGGCAGAGAAGAATGCCAAGATTGTGTCTCTTGAAGAGGCCAACTCATGTAGCACATATGTGGCTAGGTGTGTTCTTTGTGAGGGTTTGGAGATGGAGATCGCTAATGTGAAGCATGACAAGATGCAAACCGAGGAGGAAAACACATACCTTCTCACCATCTTGTCATGGGTGTCTAGCGGCGAGCCACAGCTAGGGATGATGATCTCCCAATTCAAGCGAGCTGCTGGAGGTCCAGGTGTAGGTTTTGCTCCGGGTGTTGATGTTTCATCTTTCGGCAAGATTGGAGAGTCGAGTGGTCTTAACACATGTGAGAAGCCCAACTCCACCACTACTCCCAAGCTTACCAAGATTCCACCCAAAGAGCCTCTCAAGCCTAACACCAAGGATGGGGTCTTTGTTGAGCCTCCGAGAGGTCCACCCAAGAAACAATCATGGGCTCCGAAACCAATCCACCTCAAGAACAAGCTTGACACCATGCCACCCATCCAAGAGGAGCTTATGCCATAGAAGGGCAAAGTGATCCATACCCACTACCGTGAGTACCAACAACCCCCTTTGAGAGCGGTGAGGTACCATTGTGAGCACTGTGGGAGAGATGGGCACTTGAGCGAGTTTTGCTTTCGGCGCAAGAGAGAGGCGCGCCACGCAAAGGAGATGAACAACACGGACATGTACCATCCTTCCATGATGTACA
This sequence comes from Coix lacryma-jobi var. lacryma-jobi, assembly GCA_009763385.1. Classification (NCBI taxonomy): domain Eukaryota; kingdom Viridiplantae; phylum Streptophyta; class Magnoliopsida; order Poales; family Poaceae; genus Coix; species Coix lacryma-jobi. The sequence continues at coordinate 117,660,050 of CM019830.1, read as the reverse complement.
TGTGCCTAATGTTCAGAGGCGTGCTGCTAGGCCTAGAGGTGCAAAACCTCAAGTTCCTAGGTCTAGGCCGCGAGGAGGTCGTGCCTGGCGGGAGCCTGCAGTTGTAGGCTATGGACCCCTTGGCGGTGGCTTTGTAGTTGAGCGTTTCCCTCCACCGCGTTTTGAGTATCGCGATGGACGCTCTTCCCTTAGCGGACCACGTTTTCCTCTACGTGGTGATCGCTCTTCCCGTAGGCGTGCTAGGAATGGTTTTTCTGCTAACCGTTCTTTTGAGCAGCCGGCCCAACACTGGTATTCTCCCTACTTCACTAACCCCAGTGTTGGACCGTATGCTCACCCTATGTGTTTTTATTGATATAGGTAAAACGATTGGAGAACATTTGGTTGGTGGATTCTGGGTGTTCGAGGCACATGACCAGAAACGCCAAGTGGTTCTCCAGTCTTAGTCCAGTTGCCGGAAAGGAGTTTATCACCTTCGGCGACAATAGCAAAGGTAAGGTGTTGTCTCGTGGGTCAGTGCGAGTTAATGAGCACTTTGTGTTGCGCGATGTTGCTCTTGTTTCTAACTTGCATTTTAACCTTGTTTCTGTTTCGCAACTCTTTGATGATGACTATGAGATTCGTTTTAAACCGAATCTCAGTCGTATTTTGGACCCTCAGGGCAATCTTGTTTGTGTGATTTCGCCCTTTGGAAAAGTCTTTCGTGCGGATTTCTCGGAGTCGTTTGGCATTTCTCGTTGTCTTTTGGCTGGACCTTCCTCCTCTGATCTTTGGAAGTGGCATAGGAGACTTGGTCACCTGAGCTTCGACTTGCTTGCAAGACTTAGTTCACTTGGCCTAATCCGAGGATTGCCCAAGTTGTCCATGGAGAAGGATCTTGTTTGCCATTCTTGTAGACATGGGAAGATGGTTGCCGCTCCCCACCATCTAGTGACTCAGGTCATGACCAAGCGCCCTGGAGAGCTTTTGCACATGGACCTTGTTGGTCCGGCTTGGGTGAGCTCGGTTAGGGGGAAGTGGTTTGTGCTTGTTGTTGTTGATGACTTTTCGAGATATTCATGGGTCTTCTTTTTAGCTGAGAAGACCGAGACTTTCTCCTTTGCTCGCAATCTGATTTTGCGTCTTCAGAACGAGTTCCCTTTAAACTCGATGCGAGCTATTAGGAGTGATAATGGTTCCGAATTCAAGAATTCGGATTTTGAGAAGTTTTGTAACTCTGTGGGTTTAGAGCATCAGTTTTCTTCCCCCTACACACCGCCTCAGAATGGTGTTGTAGAAAGGAAGAATCGGACCCTTGTAGAGATGGCCAGGACGATGCTCGATGAGCATAGGACTCCTAGGCGATATTGGGCCGAAGCGATGAGCACTGCATGCTACATTTCCAATCGCATTTTTCTTCGAGCTTTCTTGAAAAAGACTTCTTATGAGTTGCGTTTTGGAAAACTGCCCAAGGTGAGTTATTTTAGAGTCTTTGGTTGCCACTGTTTTATACTTAAGAAAGGCAACCTGGACAAATTTGAGTCTCGTTCTTCTGACGATGTGTTTTTGGGTTATGGCACTCATACTCGCGCTTATCGTGTACTTAACCTTGACACTAACCGAGTCATGGAGACATCCGATGTCACCTTCGACGAGACCATGGTTTGTCCTTCTTCTCATTTTGAGCGTGCAGGTGATCTTGAGGTTGGTGAGCGCCTTTTGATGACGAGGATGAGGGTGCTGAAGGTATGGATAATCCAGCACCCCCTCCACCTGCTGTGCCGCAAGGAGCGGCTTCTACTACGACTCACGGCCCCGACACTTCTTCATCTTGGGAGCCGTGGGATCCGCCACCTCGAGCGGTACCCTTTGTACCCGAGGAGGCGCCAGCTGCTGTTGAGGGGGGAGATCACTTCTGCTCGGGAGGTGCCACGACATATCCAGCGCCAACACCCACCTCAACAGATGATCGGCAGCATCGGCGAACGTGTCACTTGGTCAAGGTCACAACAAATCTCTCACTTTGCTCATTCTGCATTTGTTGCTGATTTTGAACCCCGAGATGTTGGACACGCTTTATGTGATCCAGATTGGGTCAATGCCATGCATGAGGAGTTGGAAAATTTTGAAAGAAATCGGGTTTGGGTTCTTGTTCCTCCTCCTCCCGAGTGTCACCCTATTGGGACAAAATGGGTTTTCAAAAACAAACAAGGAGAGGATGGTCATGTTGTGAGAAACAAGGCCAGACTAGTAGCCCAGGGGTATAGTCAGAAGGAGAGGATAGACTATGAGGAGACTTTTGCTCCTGTAGCTCGTTTGGAGGCAATTAGGATACTCTTGGCTTTCGCTGCATCCAAAGGGTTTAAACTTTTTCAAATGGATGTCAAGAGTGCCTTCCTAAATGGGTACATAGAAGAGGAAGTGTATGTTAGACAACCCCCCGGTTTCGAAAATCCCAAGTTTCCAAACCTTGTTTTTAAACTTCACAAAGCTTTGTATGGTTTGAAACAAGCCCCTAGAGCCTGGTATGATAGGTTGAAAACCTTTTTGCTTGCTAAGGGTTTTAAAATGGGATGTGTGGATAAAACACTTTTTCTCCTCAAGCAAGGCACTGATACTCTCTTGGTCCAGATTTACGTGGATGATATCATTTTCAGTGGTTCTCCTCACGCTTTGGTTGCCAAGTTTGCAGATACTATGAGCAGGGAGTTTGAGATGAGCATGATGGGCAAGTTGACGTTTTTCCTCGGGTTGCAAATCAAGCAATCTCGGGAAGGGACGTTCGTGCACCAGGGTAAGTATACCAAGGACATATTGAAGAAGTTCGATATGGGTGAGGCCAAGCCTCTTCCAACACTCATGTCGACCACGACGGCCCTGGATGCGGATGTGGATGGAGAATTGGTGGACCAGAAGGAGTACCGGAGTATGATCGGGTCGCTGCTGTACCTGATGGCGACACGCCCGGACATTCAGTTCGCGGTGTGTCTTTGCGCGCGATTTCAGTCATCGTCGCGCACCTTGCACCGTCAGGCAGTCAAGCGCATTATGAGGTACTTATCCTTCACTCCAGAATTTGGGATTTGGTATTTCGCTTCCTCCACCCTCTCTCTTTGCGGTTATTCTGATGCTGATTTTGCTGGTTGCCGTATTGATCGCAAGTCCACTTCTAGGACTTGTCAGTTTATTGGTTCTTCTCTTGTATCGTGGTCTTCTCGCAAGCAGTCTAGTGTCGCCCAGTCTACCATAGAGGCTGAGTATGTTGTTGCGGCTAGCTGTTGTTCCCAGTTGCTTTGTATGATGGCCACTTTGCGTGATTTTGGTCTGAGCTTTTCTCGCGTTCCTTTGCTTTGTGACAGCACGAGTGCAATTAGTGTTGCTAAAAACCCCGTGCTGCACTCTAAGACCAAACACATTGATGTGCACTTTCATTTTCTGCGAGACCACAATGAGAAGGGTGATATCGACCTTCGTCATGTCGATACTCATCATCAGTTGGTTGATGGGGGAAACATTTTGGATCTTGTACCATAACCTGACTATTTTTCGTTTGTCTTGTTCTCTTTTGCATTTCAGCATACGCTTTTACATTCAGAGCTTCATGTAAATACTCTAAAGAATGTAACTATGCTCTGTATAGGATTTGCTCCGTTGCTTTATGATGATACTGTAGCTTATGATCTTTCTGATCACTGATACATGTTGTGAGCAGAGCTATTTCATGAATGGTGAATCTGATTAATGAACATAAAATCTGAAAATGTTCACCATTGAGATATGCAACTAGCATGTGTAGGATGTGTAGAGTTCACTCGTGCTTTTCATATATGCTAGGTTGCTATGTCTCTAGTGTTGAGTCTCTCACTTGCTTGGTTTGTTCATAATCTATTTAAAATCTGAACCAAGTTAAGTGAATTGGAAAAGATCGAGATGGGATTGCTTGTCAACACATCACAGTTTCGAGACTGATTCTCATTGCACTTTGAGTTAAACTTGAGCTGTGTAGTGTACGACCGAAACTATTGCTTTAAGCTTCTGATTGCTTTTGCATAGGCTTCGCACAGTTGAAAAGTTAGGCAATGACAAGCTTTCAACCTCTCGCAATCACATGCTGAAATTTTGACTTGTGTAATTTAACCACTGCAAACTCCGATAAAATTTTGCAAACACAAGTCTATGTTTCATTCTATAGCATGATGATTGAACTGTGCTAGGGGTAGTTCACCTTGTATACATGTTTAGCACTTGTCAGATATCCTGTCTATACATGTTTTGTGCTATTTTGATGGTGAACCCTTTTTGGCTGAAAACTGCTCTTTTGCGCTCATATTCATATTTCATATCTGGTGATCAGTTTGAGCCTTTGCTAGCTTCTTCTGGATGTTGTTGAGTCATCAGATCAGAACTGTGTAGAGCATCCTTGCACTCTTTTGATTATATTTCTGAAGCTACTAACTTGCATTTTTACTCATATGCATTTCTGGAGGGAGATATTCTCTTGAGGGGGAGATATTTGCTTGTTGGTGCACTTTTGCTTGATGGTGCATTTTCAACTAACGGGGAGATATTGCAAATCATATGTCCTCCGAGTGTTCCACTACTGGAGAACAGGCCTTTAGCCCCGAGCCATTTTGGCCTTTAGCCCCGGGCATGGAGCCGGGGCTAAGGAATCGGGACTAAAGGCCCGACCTTTAGCCCCGGTTCCACGCCCCAGGGCTAAAGGGGGGACCTTTAGTCCCGGTTGGTAATACCAATCGGGACTAAAGAGGTCCCGAGCCAGGCTCCGATGGCTAGCCTCTTTAGTCCCGGTTGGTATTACCAACCTGGGCTAAAGACCCTAGGTTCTTTTCTTTTTTCTTTTCAATTGGTTATTGTTTTCTGTTTTACAATTACATTAGGTTTTCTAATATGTTTTCTTTGCTGCTTTAATATATTATACATTAGGTTTTCTAATACGTATTCTTCGCTGCTAATATATTAGATTAGGCCGGTTTCAAATACATACGTATTCTTCGCTGCTAATAAATATATATATAAACACATAAAATTTGCAATTACACGCAAATGAAATATGAAACTATATACATATATATTATAGAGCTATCTATACATATATACATAAAATATACAACACATTATCCATCATGCATCCTTAACTTGATATTTACAACACAAATATTGTCGTGACTTAGAGGTCATACAAGTGTTCATCTTGGTTTGGCTTCATTGGTTCGTCTTTGTTAAACCAATACTCGGTGCCAGACTTAAGCACATGGTCATTAAGGAAGCCCGCGATGGTCTCTTGAATTGCTTTGAGGAGGACCTTATCCATCACCTGGTTCTTCAACCATGTCTCCTTCAATTTGGATTAAAAGAAAAAGAAAGTATTAACATACATAATATTTATGTAAAAGCAACAAAAAATGAAATAAATTTATTTACATGTTACATACTTGCTGACTCTATAGAGTTCTTTTTTCATACACCGTCAGGAACTCACAAACATAGTACGCACATAAATTGTTTCCCGGTGACTGCAGTAGAACCCACTGTACAAGATATAAAAAGATTACTCTCGGTTGAGCGTGCGTCTGCTGAGTGATGCTAATTAAGGTAAAGAGGCAGGGAGGTAGTACAACTTACATTTAGTAGTAGAGGATCAGAAAGTTGCGCTTTTAGATCCGGACGGTGTTTCTGAACAAACCAAGCCCAAACCCTGCACAATATATATAATTGGATTAGTACTTAACTATTGCAGAGTTAAAGAGCAGGAATCAATATTTAAAGATCACATTTACCCTCGGATAATATCTATCATATCTTTGTAATCTTCTTGTGGTTTTCTCAGAGAGTCATAGATTAGCAAACGACTCTCGTGGAGATCGATCACAATTAGTATCCAGTGAAAACTGCATTTATATTTATATAGTCAACACATATATCTTTATGTCAACCTATATTAAAATACGCTTATGACAACAAAACTCACCTAAAGTTGTAGGGGAATAGTATATATCTTTTGTCCCTTTGGTTTACGAAGAACCTCCGCAAATTCCTCTCTGTTTGAGTTTTCCATACATCTGAGAGAGTATTGCTTGGGTGCTTGAAGACGATATATGGATCGATGAAACCAATCTCCTTGTCATTTTTACGCCTTAGTTGTCTCATCATATTTCTGCATATGTTTACAAACGCTTGCTAGTGTGAGGATAATTACTTATACATATACATAAGCTAAAGTGAGATTATTAAAAGAAACAATCACTTACAGGCAAAAGCAGCTGACGAGAGATTTGTCGAGAGCGTCCATTGGGCAGAGCTGATGTAACACATTAAACTGAACATATATGATGTCATCACCACGAAAGTAATCATGGTCTCTAATTCTGACGCAAATATAGTCATCAGCTTTTCTGCCACACGCCGTGAGGTACCACTGATTTAGCAAGTGCATTTGTGTACCAAGATCCCTCAGGGCCGCTGGGTTGTATAGACTTTGACCATATACATATGCCCTCTGCCATTTATCAACAACTGCAGCACTTTTGATGTCTGCTTCCCCGAGTATGTTTTCCACATTTAAACCAGTTTCCTCCAAAAATTTGAGCAGATGCTCAGGATCAACGTCTCCATATGCTCGTTCCATGACGTCCATGTTTGTACCGTATTCATTCCCAACAACTAGATCCGGCACTGATTGCTGCTTTTGTTCCCCGAGCTGTGGGACACCCTTTCCTGCTCTCTTCTTTGTCTTCTTCGCCTCCTCAAGTGATTTGTTGAGCGTGCGATCATAGTCTGATTTTGGCGAAGCCTTACGGGAACACGTACCTTTTTTTGGTGAGCATCCACAGTTTGCCTTAGTTTTTTAGGACGAACAAAAAGGTACGGCTTCTCTGGGTTTCGCTTTGCTCGACCACTAGCAATGGCAGCGTCGAAGAACTTGTTCAAGTCTTTTTGCACTGCAACTTCAGTCTCCTCCTCGGTCATGTCATATGCAAGTTTTGTCATCTTGGGAGCTAGTTTTCTCACAGAGGCTCTCTTCTTCGGAGGTGGTGGGGCTGACGCCTTTGTTTGTGTGACAGGCCTCTTCTTTGTTGGCGGTGGAGGTGTTGGAACCCGCCGTGGAGATGGGGCAGGTGGCGGTGTCGGAGCCCGCTTTAGAGGAGATGGTGGGGCCGGTGGCGGTGTTGGATCACGTCGTGGGGGAGATGGGGCCGGTGGCGGTGTTGGATCCCGTTGTGCAGGAGATGGGGCAGGTGGCAGTGGTGTTGGATCATGCCGTGGGAGAGATGGGGCCGGTGGCGGTGTTGGATCCCGTCGTGGAGGAGATGGGGCCAGTGGCGGTGATGGATCCCATCGTGTTTGATCTTGATCATCATCGCCCGCAACACTGTGATCATGTGGTGAATGCATAATTGGACTTAGGTTGGGGGATGTCCTGCTGTGAAAACAACATGGTATGAGTATCCATTTATACTATTAGCTCACCAATACTGTTAACTTTCATTCACTAATTTCATACACACCTAGGGTTAGGTTGTTGAGGAGGAGGAGGTGATGCGCCAGGAATTATGATATAGCGCTTGCGCCAACATATGAATGTCTTCTCCGCTTCTCCTAATGTCTTCTCGCCATCACCTCCTTCAATGTCAAGTACGACATTGTCGTAACCTTTAACCACCCTATCCACCGAGACGCTAGCATATCCAGGAGGTATTATTGCCCCATGACATCTTGGTGTGTTTGTAGGATCGATAGGAGATACAACACCTATAGCCACCATGACTGTGGCATTCCCCTGTGGAATATGCAGTTCACATGTCGTGAGAGGCTAGGTGATGTCGTCCATGGGAAAGCGCAGTGCTGCGTCTGGGACCTCTGTGGAAGCGCAACTGCTTTTCATTTGATCAGGGGGGCTGGTGTTGACTTCCGGCTCTGATGCAGATTGCCTTTGCATCGAACTTACTGCTAACTGCACTTGCCTTTTTATTTCCTCGTTCATTTTGCCTTCAAGTGCTTTTTCTCGCTCAACTGCTTCGAGAGCCGCGGCCTGTGACTGAAGAACCATTTCCTCTAACCTTTGCAACCGCTGTGCCTCCTCCTCCTTCTTTCTCGCATGGCTTCTATAGGTCTCTATGTCCCGAGGGAAGGCATGCTCCCACAACACCTCCCCATAGCCTCTGGTTCTCCCACCATGTTCAAGATTCTCCAGGGCGTATGTCAGCTCGTCCTTGTCTCTGTTCGGCTGCCACCTGCCACTGGCAGCCATTTCTCTAGCATAAGCAAATCTTTTTGCTGCTCTATGGAGTTTTTCGCCATACTGTATCCTTCCTGTCTGTAGGTCCAGGCTTCCTCCATGACCAAAAAACCAATACTTGGCGCGCTCAGGCCAGTTTATCGATTCTGGTTCAATGCCCTTGGCTAGCAACTCTCGTTCCATTCTTTCCCATTTAGGAATGGCACTCTTGTAGCCACCTGATCCCAAGTGATGGTGGTATTGTTTTTGTCGGGCATTCTGTTGGTTCCTTCTGACCCGTGCCTCACCCTCTTCTGATTTCTTGAATTCTACAAACTCATCCCAAAATGGCCTCAACTTGACGTAGGCCTTAGTGTTGAAATCCGGAGTTAGGTCTTTCTTGATAAATTTGTTGTATAAGGTCTTCTTCCAGCCCTAGAATAGTGTTGCCATTTTCTTCATAGCCCAGTCCCGAACTCTTGCCTTCAAATTTATATCTTCTGTTTCAAGTGTGAAATGTGCAAGGACATCTTGTCAAACCAGTTCCTTATCAAGATCAGAGACAAAACTTATATGAGGAGCACTTGTCTTTTTCTTCCATTCATGAGCCCTAATCGGGATCTTATCCCTTACAAGGTACCCACAGTGGCCAACAAATTTCTGTGCATGTTCTCCAAGTACTTGGCCTGTTTCCTCGTTGAATTCTGAGATAATGTACCGGCCATCCAACGGCTTCTTCGGACCTCGTATGGTCCTACTCTTCCCGGTAGTCGTTGTCGATCCGGAGGGCTACGTATGTAGGAACAGTAGATTATAAATACATTTATAAATTGTTTAGAATTTCATGTGCACATAGAGATTATTGTAGGTATATACCTCGCCAGTATTTTCTTGCATTATTTCTTCATAATCGGCAAAGTATTGACTGCCGTCATCTACTTCTTGATTATTGTTATCGTCACCTGCTAAATCTTGATTAGCGCCGCTGTTGATTAAGTCGTACATTTCCTCCTCCATGTTGTCAACTGGGTCGGCCATTTCTGCGAATAACATGGAGGATAATAAACACCATATTTCTGATCGGGTTTGGGGTTTAGGGTTTCGGGTTTCGTGTTTCGGGTTTAGGGTTTCGGGTTTATGGTATAGGGTTTAGGGTATAGGGTTTAGGGTTTAGTGTTTAGGGTTTAGGTTTTGGGTTTAGGGTTTCAGGTTTCGGGTTTGGGGTTTAGGGTTTCGGGTTTCGGGTATAGGGTTTCGGGTTTAGGGTTTAGGGTTTAGTGTTTAGGTTTCGGGTTTCGGGTTTCTGGTTTCGGGTTTCGGGTTTCGGGTATAGGGTATAGGGTTTCGGGTTTTGGGTTTTGGGTTTCGGGTATAGGGTTCGAGGTTTGGGGTTCGGGGTTCGGGGTTCGGGTTTTGGGTTTCGGGTTTCGGGTTTCGGGTTTAGGGTTTAGTGTTTAGGTTTCGGGTTTCGGGTTTCGGGTATAGGGTTTCGGGTATAGGGTTTCGGGTTTCGGGTTTAGGCGGGTTTCGGGTTTCGGGTATAGGGTTTAGTGTTTAGGGTTTAGGGTTTAGTGTTTAGGGTTTAGGTTTCGAGTTTCGGGTTTCGGGTTTGGGATTTAGGGTTTCGGGTTTCGGGTCTAGGTTTTGACAACATTAAAAATAACATATATCCATAAAGACTATATTCGTAAAAATAACACTACCGACATGATCGAAAAGTCATATCCAAGTGATTATAAACATATCCAAGTGATTATTCCATAAACATATCCAAGTGATTATTCCATAAACATATCCAAGTGATTATTCAATTCCATAAACATATCCAAGTGATTATTTCATAAACGCATATATACGACCGATATAAATAAATGTTTACATATCTAAAGACCAAATTATCTAAGTGATTATTCCTCCTCCATGTATAACACAAAGGACACACCGTTGATGATAGGACGACGACGGACGACGGCGAGGATGATGTCGCGTTGAGGACGACAACGGACGACGACGAGGATCACGTTGCGGTGAGGATCACACGGTGAGGATGACGGCGGACGGCGCGGTCAACGCGACCAATCTCTTTTTATCTACATGTGTAAATATAATATTTTGTTAGCGTCAAAACTATTTTCTATTTTCAATTCATATCGATTTGTATTTTCTTTTTCCTTACACACAGTGCACACATTACACACTGCACACACACACATACACTGCACACACACGCACACGCACAAACACTTCACACACACGCACGTGCGGTGGCACTCCCCTCACCGGCAGCGCGAGGACTAGGCACACGGCCGGAGCGGCCGCGAGACGACGGCGAGGACGAGACACGACGGCACATGGGGAGCAACGACCGGCGAACGACGGCGAGGGAGGCCGAGGGACCACACGGACGACGGCGAGGGCCGGAGCTCTCTGAGCGCCGATGGCGCGCGGCGGCGACCCGAGGGTGGCCGAGGGCGCGCCGCGCGCGCGGAAGGGAGGCCGAGGGCACCGCGGAGGACGGCGAGGGAGGCCGAGGGCACCGCGGAGGATGGCGAGGACGACGGCGAACGGGAGGACGAGACGACGGAGAGGCACAGCAAACGTACGGCAGCGAAGACGGAGGCGGCGGCGCAAACTCTGACGTCGATCTGAGGAAGGAGGAGGGCCCTGTGCCCTATATACGCGGGGCCCCTTTAGTCCCGGGCGGTGGCACCACCCGGGACTAAAAGACCTTTAGTCCCGGGGCGTAAGCCCGCCCGGGGCTAAAGGGGTGGACCTTTAGCCCCGGGCGGTCTTACGCCCCGGGACTAAAGGATCCTTTAGTCCCGGGCGGTCTTACGCCCCGGGACTAAAGGATCCTTTAGTCCCGGGTGGTGCCACGGCCCGGGACTAAAGGGGTTTCTCCCGCCTTTGTTTTGGGTTTTCTGTATTTTGGGTTTTGAATTAAGTTTTGGCTATATTAATATGTTGTAATACTTGTTAATGGCATAGTAAATTCAATATTAGGCATAAAATTACTTAAAAATAACAGTTGCATTTCCTTTTAACTTATTGTGTAGTAGAAAATTTTGTAACATAAATTCTTTTCTTTTCTTATAATAACGAATATAAATGTAAATAACAATTCATATTTTGTTAATGCAAAAATATAATGTTAAATTTAAGTATCTAAAACAACTGGTTCTCAATAGGGAAATTGTTTTTGCATTATCTGAACGTTAAATTTTGGGTTGTTCATCTTTCATTGTCCAAATACACGGTAGAGAAATTCACTGTTAAATTGCAATATAATTTAAAAAGATAAAACATCAACGAACCATGACTATCCATAATCATTATTAATTACACAAAAACTGTAATACATAATATTAGTTAAAACATCACTATATATCAAGCGGGTACACTGGTGATCTTCTTCTTGACGTATGTCCCTTGGTTATGATCATGTCGTAACCATGGAGTCTCCTCAGCATTTAGCAGGATGCTTGGGTCTTTGGTCACACGGAAGGGCGGTATTCGGTCATCCCTTTCATAATCTTCTGACATGTCTGACTTGTCCTCAATTCCCACGATGTTTCTTCTTCCTGAAAGAACTATGTGGCGTTTTGGCTCTTTCGTTGATTTTTCATCATTTTCCCTCTCTTGGGTTTTGTAGACATGTCTTTCACGTAGAACACCTGATTCACATCAGCAGCAAGGACGAATGGTTCACCTTTGTATCCAATATTGTTGAGATCCACTGTTGTCATTCCATACTCCTTGTCAACTGTTACTCCGCCTCCGGTCGTCTTGACCCATTGGCATCGAAACAAAGGGACTGTAAAATTAGGTCCGTAGTCTAGTTCCCAAATCTCCTCTATGCGGCCGTAATATGTTTGTCTATTCCCATTTGGGTCTGTGGCATCTACGCGAACACCACTGTTTTGGTTTGTGCTCCTTTTATCTTGGGCAATGGTGTAAAATGTGTTTCCATTTATCTCATATCCTTTGTACGTGAGGATGTGCCATGATGGTTGCCTAGCCAACAAATATAGTTGTTCATCAATATTGTTATCACCCAGACATTCTTTTCGCAACCAAGTGCTAAAAGTATTCATGTGCTCACGTCTAATCCAAACTTCATTCTTCCCAGGAAATTGGGATCGTAGGAACTCCTTGTGTACCTCGATATATGGATCCACCACTGATGAGTTTTGAAGAACTGTGTAGTGCGCTTTATTAAAATAATCGTTCCCCATACCGATATATGTTTTCTTCCCTAGTGTCCCCTTTCCACACAGCCTCCCCTCGTGTCGTGATTCAGGAACACCAATCGGGTCAAGGTCAGGAATAAAGTCAACACAGAACTCTATGACCTCCTCTGTCCCATAGCCCTTGGCGATGCTTCCTTCTGGTCGAGCACGTAGGTGAACATATTTTTTCAGTACTCCCATGAACCTCTCGAAGGGGAACATGTTGTGTAGGAACACAAGACCGAGAATATGAATCTCCTTGACCAGGTGAACTAGGAGGTGTGTCATGATATTAAAGAAGGATGGAGGGAACACCAACTCAAAGCTCACAAGACATTGAACCACATCATTCTGTAGAGTAGCTAGTTCTAGTGGATTAATTGCCTTCTGAGAAATTGCATTGAGGAATGCACATAGCTTCACAGTGGCCAGACGTACATGTGGAGGTAGAATTCCTCTTAAAGCAACCGGAAGCAATTGCATCATAAGCACGTGGCAGTCATGCGACTTTAAGTTTAAGAATTTCTTCTCTTGCATATTTATTATTCCCTTTATATTGGAGGAGAATCCAGATGGGACCTTGATGCTGTTTAGGCATTCAAACATGATTTCCTTCTCTTCATTGCTAAGAGTATAGCTAGCAGGTCTTAAGTAATGGCGTCCATCATCTGTCTTCTCTGGATGTAGGTTGTCTCGTTCTTTCATGCGCTGCAAGTCTTGTCGTGCTTCAAGTGTATCCTTAGACTTTCCATACACACCCATGAATCCTAGAAGGTTGACACAAAGATTCTTTGTCAGGTGCATCACGTCGATCGCGTGGCGGACCTCTAGTACATGCCAATAGGGTAGCTCCCAAAATATTGATTTCTTCTTCCACATGGGTGCGTGTCCCGAAGCGTCTTTCGGAACAGGTTCACTGCCCGTCCCCTTTCCAAAGACTACTTTCACATCCTTGATCATCTCAAGTATATCTTCCGCAGTTCTGTTGCGAGGCTTGCTCCGGTGGTCTGTCTCACCTTTAAAATGTTTGCCTTTCTTTCTAACCTGGTGATTCACGGAAAGAAATCGACGATGGCCAAGGTACACTACCTTTCTACATTTTTTCAAATATATACTATCCATGTCATCAAAACAATGTGTGCATGCATTATATCCCTTGTTTGTCTGTCCTGAAAGATTACTTAGAGCAGGCCAATCATTGATTGTTACGAACAACAATGCTCGCAGGTCAAAGTGTTCCTGTTTGTAATCATCCCACACACGTACACCTGATTTACTCCATAAAAGTAGGAGTTCCTCAACTAATGGCCTCAGGTAGACATCGATGTCGTTGCCAGGTTGTCTCGGGCCTTGGATGAGCACTGGCATCATAATGAACTTCCGCTTCATGCATAACCATGGAGGAAGGTTGTAGATACATAGAGTAACAGGCCACGTGCTATGACTACTGCTCTGTTCCCCATAAGGATTCATCCCATCCGTACTTAAAGCAAACCTTAAGTTTCTAGCGTCTTTTGCAAATTCCGGGAATTCTCTGTCTATTGCTCTCCACTGGGACCCATCAGCAGGGTGTCTCAACATGTTGTCTACCTTACGGTCTTCTTTGTGCCATCGCACCAACTTTGCATGGTCCTTGTTTCTGAACAGACGTTTCAGGCGTGGTATTATAGGAGCGTACCACATAACCTTCGCAGGAATTTTCTTCCGGGGACGTTCTTCACCCTCAACATCGCCAGGGTCATCTCGCCTGATCTTATATCGTGACGCGTTACATACAGGACATTCATCCAAATTCTCGTATTCCTTGCCACGGTACAGGATGCAGTCATTAGGACATGCATGTATCTTCTGGATTTCTAAACCCAAAGGACAGACGACTTGTTTTGCTTCGTACGTAGTGGCGGGCAATTCATTACGTTTCGGAAGCATCTTTTGTTTTATAATCTTCAATAATTGTCCAAATGCCTTGTCAGATACACCATTTTGTGCCTTCCATTGTAGCAACTCAAGTGTTGTACCCAACTTTTTTTGTCCATCTGCAGCAGACGGGTATAGTAATTTCCTGTGATCCTCTAGCATACAGTCAAACTTAGCCTTCTCCTTTTTACTTTCGCAATCTATTTGTGCATCACGAATGACATCACCAAGAGTATCATCTTCAGCGAGTGTGTCTTCTGCACTTGCCTCTTCTTCACCTTCCCCATTGCAGTATCACCAAAGTCACCGTATTGAGCAATAATGTTATCGTCAGGGTCCAATTGTTCTTCTTCACCTTCTTTCATCATAACCCCAGTTTCTCCGTGCTTCGTCCAACAACTATAGTTTGGCATGAAACCCGACTTGAACAAGTGTGAGTGAAGACTCCTTGAGCTAGAATATTCCGTTGAAATATTACAAAGGGCACATGGGCAACACATAAAACCATTCCGCTTGTTTGCCTCGGCCACTTTTAAAAAATAATGCACGCCATCAATGAACTCTTTTGAGCGACGATCGGCATTGTACATCCAGTGACGTGTCATCGTCTGCATTATATGACATATCACATAATTATATCTTTCATTCTTATAAACAAATGAAATTATAAAATGACATATAACATGATTATATCTCTCATTCTTATCAGCAAATTTAATTTTCTAGCTCAAATTTATAAACAAGTTCATTACACCCAAATGTAAGAATCACTGGTGGCATAAAAGTAGTAGCAGTTGAACTTGTCTAATTAATTATTACATCAAGATAACAGTGCAGCCTAATCCACTTGGCCACAACCAAAGCAACTAACAACACCTGCACATTTTTCCCACATCACAATCCAACAAGATGGACTGTCTGCCACTCTAAACTGATAGGAAGGTAAGGTAAGGGTAGGTGCAGTAGGAATTGAGTTGATTCTTGAGTTGAAAGCCTCTAGAGCTGCACAAGCTTCCTCAAAAGACTTGTACTTTTTATGCACAGCTCCCTTAACTTTGAGGACATACTGACTGCACTCGGCCCAGCTGGTGTAAATACCTGGCTTGGTGCCCTCGAAAACAACATACCAAGCAGACATCCTGCTACATTTTGTAAACTAAAGTATTATATATTTCTAATTTCTATAAACAAATGATTTAACTGATCTCTGTTTCTCCAAAAAATTAAAATAAACTAATTAAACCGGTCACATTTTGTAAACTAAAGTATTATATATTTCTAATTTCTGTAAACAAATGATTTAACTGATCTCTATTTCTCCAAAAAATTAAAATAAACTAATTAAACTGGTCACATTTTGTAAACTAAAGTATTATATATTTCTAATTTCTGTAAACAAATAATTTAACTGATCTCTATTTCTCCAAAATAATAAAATAAAATAATTAAACCGGACACATTTTGTAAACTAAAGTATTATATATTTCTAATTTCTTTATCTTTTTTTAGGCGATATATTTCTAATTTCTGTTACTAATGATTTAACTGATCTCTATTTCTCAAAAAAAAAACTAATTAAACCGGTCACATTTTGTACACTAAAGTATTATATATTTCTATTTTTTGTCAACAAATGATTTAAATAATCTCTGTTTCTCTAAAAGATTAAAATAAACTAATTAAACTATCAAGTCAATGAACTCAAAATAGCTACAAAAATGAAAAACTTAAGCTAGTAACCTTTCAAGGAGTCGATGATGGTGTAGATGTAATGAAATAAATCAATCGCCGGAGATGTGTTAACAAACAAAAATCACCGGAGAAGAGAGCAAACAAGCAAGCAAGTGACTGGAATGAAGAAAAAATGAAGACAGGAGCTCGGGCACGGCTTGAGGTGGAAGAAGAGTTCAAATATAGGGAGGGACATTTAGCCCCGGTCCTTCTTCCCAGCCGAGGCTAAATGTTGGCATTTAGCCCCGGCTGGGTACACCAACCGGGGGAAAACCTTTTAGTCCCGGTTGGTATTACCAACTGGGGCTAAAGATGCCAACATTTAACCCCGGCTGGGTACACCAACCGGGGCAAAACCTTTAGTCCCGGTTGGTGTTACCAACCGGGGCTAAAGACTGGCCTTTAGCCCCGGTTGGTAACACCAAACGGAACTAAAGGCCCCTCTGACAAATGAGCCGTTGGGCTGGGGAACTTTAGCCCCGGTTGGTGTTACCAACCGGGGCTAAAGACCTTTCTAGTCCCGGGCGCAAATTTTTCCGTGACTAATGCTGATTTTGCAAATCGTCCAAAGGCCTGTGCTCTAGTAGTGTTCAACTAAGGGGTAGTGTGTTTGAGCATTTTTGGTAGCTAGTTGTGTTGAGCCTTTGCCTCTACCTTGAGGGACTAGCACTTTTGCTTTTGATGCTCTTCAGCTGATTTCTAGCCTTCTTCAGTTAGTATCGAGCTTCCTCGCTAGCGGTGTTGAGCCCGTTCTGCCTCTTCTTGAGGGCTAGCTCTGTTTTGCTTGATGTTCAGTTGCTTTTCCAAATGGTGTCAAGTTTTCTCGCTAGCGGTGTTGAGCCTGTTCTACCTCTTCTTGAGGGCTAGCTTTGCTTTGCTTGGTTGCGTCGAGTCGTTGCCCATGTCTTTGGGAACCAAACTGTCTTGCTCTTTCCACTTGACCTTCTTCGACTTTGCTATGCTTTTGGGACATTTGGTCAAGTTCTCTCTCTTCCTTCCTTCCTCTTTCTGTTTCCATTATGATTTGTGTTGGTAGTTGACAATGCACTCATCAAGGGGGAGATTGCGGATACATGGGTGTATGCCGAGTCTCTGAGTGATGAGTGATTGTCAACTGGGATAATGTGCATGTTCTTTGGCTTGTGTTGTGCAGGTGTCGAGCACGGATACAGTGATCAGAGGCAAGGTGAAGGTCAAGTAGAGACGTGCCGTGCCGATGGACCGAGAGTGGCGAAGGGCGGACGTGAGGCTTCGACTGAGGGACCAGTGGCCCGAGGATCAGCTGTGGTGGCTGACAGCCTGGGACAGCGACGAGCGAAGACTTGCGGGCATGGTTTTGCTCGAGTCGAGGACTTGGGGACACATGTCGGTGGACTGGGTGCACGGGCGGTGCATCCCCTCTACGGCTCGGTTTGGTGGTTGAGCCACAGAAAAACCACCGAGTGGACGGTTTCCAGGTTTGGGCCTCAAAACCTGGGCGCTGATGGTTTCCGAGTTTGGGCCACAAAACTCGGGCTGAGGACGGTTTCCATGTTTGGGCCTCCAAACCAGGGTGCTGCGGGTTTGCTGAGTTTGGGCCACAAAACTCAGGCTACGGTCGGCTGGTTTCCCGGTTTGGGCCTCAAAACACGGGGTTGGCTGTGAAGGCTGGTTTCCCGGTTTGGGCCACAAAACCGGGGGTGCGACATCCAGGAAAAGGACAAGCAGAGTGGTGGCGGCACGTGGCGTCAATCGGTGAGGTTGCGTCGAGGCAACGCTACCAGTTGTGCGGGCGTGGCCGTCGGATCACCAGCATCTTCGAGTTGGTCCAGAATAACCCTAGGGTTTAGCTGGTTCGCTCTGTAATTAGAGAGGGGTAGAGTAGGAATTAGAATTAGGATAACTAGAGGGAGACACCCTCCTCTCATTCCATCTCAGTCATTTGCTCTTTGCTTCTAGGGTTTCCTGCTCTCCCAATCCCCTGCTGTAGCTAGCTGAGATCCGTAGAGAACCATACCTCTGTGTACTGGAGATTTTGAGGAAGTGAGGCCGTAACCTCACTGTTGTAGCGTGTGGTAGCCACACGGTTGCACATTTATGACTTGATTCGCGTTTTGTTCGTGTTCTTCGCGTTCTTCGTTTCTCCACGATTTTCTCGTCACTCGATCTCCCTCTCTATTGCGTCTTTGCGAAATCCGTTTGAATCAACTTGTTCTTTATAGTGAGGAGATCATTTCCACCAAAAGAATTTATCTAACTCCTCACGAACAAGTAGATCGGGTCGATTTTGTTTTCATGGCACCTTCCCCTTCGATTTCCCGTTGATTGAGTTGATTTGAGCGGATGATTTCTTGGGGATAGTCTCCTAACTACCTCGTGATCATTCTCTCCAAGTTTGGAATTAAGGGATTTTGGTTTGAATCGTTTTGGAGAAGATTTGGGTGAAGTGCGACGAAAATCGCCCTCACTGAGAGTTGGCGGACAGTCCGCCATCCCAGCCGCGGACAGTCCGTGCATCGGTGGCAGACCAGATCAGTGGCTGTGTCCTTCGGCTGTTTTATTGTTCCTTGACCGGCGGACAGTCCGCCGTTGGTTTTCGCGGACAGTCCGAGAACTGTCCAGGGGATTTTAACAGCACTGTTGTTTTGCTCTTTTGACCGGCGGACAGTCCGCCATCCCCTCTTGGACAGTCCGCAGTAGGGGCGGATAGTCCGGGACCCCAGGGCCGGACAGTCCGCGAATCGGCTGTGTACTCCGGTTTTGTGCGTTTGCTCTCCCGGCTTCTTCGCTTGGTTTCTGGGCTTCACGTTTGATCCTAGAGTTGACCAAGGAACCTCTTTAGGTATCTTTGCTACTTGTTAGCATAGGTATTTGGAGACTTCTCAACGTAGCCATCTATCTACGTTCGAGACTTGGTTTTTGAGGATCGAACTTGATCCGGTGCTTTTGCCATTTGGTTCGCCATCACTTTGTGGTGCCTCGCTGTGATCCTAGGGATCATCCACCCTCTACCAAGGGTCCTGGGCATCACGGTTTCGATCGAAGCTCTTGGGGTTGTTTTTGGGACAAAAGGCCAAAGTTTCGAGAGAAATTTTTGAGCTCCCATTCATCCCCCCTCTGGTCGCCTTGCTAGTGCTTTCTCGGTCCTTCAAGTTAATGTCCTACAAACAATGGCTATATCAAAGCCGCATAATTTGGAACTGTCTGGCATCAAACCGGCAGATTCCACAATTTGACGACTTTTTCTTCTCCTTGTCAATTACAGGTCAAATTTACTGGCACGTTCGAGGTCGCTCTCACCTAGATTCGGCACCGCCACCTTTAGAAGGTCCAGGAGGTCAAGACCCTGCTCCGTACGCCCTTTGAGGACCGTGTTTCGAGTGTGTTGTGAAGGACCGAGAAGCTATCCGAAAGCGACCAGAGGGGGGGTGAATGGGAGCTTCAAAATTTCCTTTCGGAAACTAGATGCCACTGTCCCAAAATCAACCCCAAGAGCGAACCCTAGAGCTTGCTAATGTCCACGACCCTAGATGTAGGGTGGGTGCTTCCTTGAAGCACAGCGGGACACTAGACAACCCTAGAAGTCCAACGCAAAAGACGGAAATCGAATCCGTCAACGAACGAGCGAACCGCGAACGAAACGGCGCGAAACAGCAACGACCGGACTCTGACCAGCGTCCGGTCAGCAGGGACCGGACGCGTTCGGTCGGCAAAAACTGGCTCTAGAACCTTACTGTTCGCGACCAGACTCACTAGTACGGAGCGTCCGGTCGTGATCAGAGCGTCCGGTCAGATCAAACAAACACGATGAACAGGAACCTAGGCGCGTCCGGTCGATTGATAAGCACAGAGTCCGGTCACGAGTGTCCGGTCAAACCAGAAACTCTGTACGCAGCGCTTAATGACCGGACGCACTGGTCAGCGTCCGATCACTTCGCGACCAGCGTCCGGTCACTCCGCAGCCCCTCTGTTCTTCCACCGATCCGACTCAAACTCACCCAAAACGCATTCTCTAGGGATCAAACTTGGTGAGTGAAGTCACAAGGAGGTTAGTGAGCTATCTCTAAGAGATCATGGCTCGAACCTAACTCCAAATCGGTGAATCGAAGAATTTCGGGGGAAGGGACGAAATGTGACCCGAAACGAAAAATCGATCGATCTCCTAGACCGTGAGGTTAGAGAATGATTCCTTCGGTGGAAAGAAGTGCCTCACGATCTAGAACAACTTGGTTCAAATGGATTTGCAAAAGATGAACCGAGCAAAGAGATCAAATGACGGGAAAATCGTGGAGCAAAAGGATCCCGCGAAGAACACAAGCAAAACGGAAATCACAGCCACGAACTTGAAACAAAGACGCAAATCAAACCAACGATCTGTGCTCCAAGGTGAGGATACGGCCTCACTTCCTCAACTCAACAGTACACAGAGTGGAGTCTCTCTGCGGATCTCAACTAGCTAGAGCAGGGACGGGAGAGCAGGAAACCCTAGCAAATGAAAGCACTAACTGAGATGGGGAGGAGGGTGTCTCCCCTGGACTACTTATACTAACCTAGACTAAGCCTATTTCCTACTCTACCCCTCTCTAAACTAATTACAGAGCGAACCAGCTAAACCCTAAGGCTATTCTGGTCCAACCCGCGGTGGTAGGTAGATCCGACGGCCACGCCCGCTCGAACCGAAGCGTTGCCTCGACGCAACCTCTGGATCGCCGCCACGTGCCGCCCTCGCTCTGCACCCCCGGTTTTGTGGCCCAAACCGGGAAACCAGCCTTTTCCAGCAACCCCCGGTTTTGAGGCCCAAACCGGGAAACCAGCCTCCAGCCTGAGTTTTGTGGCCCAAACTCAGAAACCCGCAGCGCCCGAGTTTTGAGGCCCAAACTCGGAAACCGGCCCATCACCCGAGTTTTGTGGCCAAACTCGGAAACCATCCGCGCCCAGGTTTTGTGGCTCAACCTGGAAACCGAGCACCCGAGTTTTGAGGCCCAAACTCGGAAACCGTCCACCCGGTGGTTTTTCCCTGGCTCAACCACCAAACCGGAGCTGTAGAGGGGATGCACCGCCCGTGCACCCCGTCCACCGACACGTGTCCCCAGGTCCTCGACCCGAGCAACACCGTGCCCCGCAAGTCTCCGCTCGTCGCTGTCCCAGGCTGCCAGCCACCACAGCTGATCCTCAGGCACTCCGGTCCCTCAGTCCAAGCCTCACGTCCGCCCTTCACTGCTCGATATATCGGCATGGCACGTCCGCCGCACGGCACGCCCATCCTTCATCGCACCCAGTCCATCGGCACGGCACGTCTCAACTTGACCTTCACCTTGCCTTCGATCACTGTCTCCGTGCTCGACACCTGCACAACACAAGCCAAAGAACATGCGCATCAGACCCGTTGACAATCACTCATCACTCAGAGACTCGGCATACACCCATGTATCCGCAATCTCCCCCTTGATGAGTGCATTGTCAACTACACACACAAATCATAAAATGAAAGAAGAAGGTAGGAGGAAGGAGAGGAACAGAACTCAACCAAATGACCCAAAAGCATAGCAGAGCCGAAGAAGGTCAAGTGGAAGAAGCGAGAACTTGGTCCCCAAAGACATGGGCAACGGCTCGACGCGACCAAGCAAAGCAAAGCTAGCCCTCAAGAAGAGGTAGAACAGGCTCAACACCGCTAGCAGAAAACCAATTGAAAATCGGAGCTAAAAAATGGCAAAGTACTAGTCCCTCAAGATAGAGGCACAGAGGCTCAACACAACTAGCACGAAAACCACTCCGAACCAATTGAAAAACAAACGAAAGGTCTCCGAACCAATCAAAATCCACTTCGACGACAAATGAGGAAAATGTTTGCTAGTCCCTCAAGACAGAGGCAACGGCTCAACACAACTAGCAAACTCCCCCTCGACAAGTGCAAGCAACCAGGGACTCCCCCTTAGGTCCAACAAGAGAAGAGCATAAAAATTTGAATAGCAAAAGCTCCCCCTTAGTTGAACGCCAGGAGACATATGATTTGCAAAAAACTCTCCCCCTTAGTTGAAAATGCACTTATCAAGCTCAAACTCTTCCCTTGAGCCAACACAACTCCCCCTTCCAAAATGCATATGAAGTCAGAAATGCAAGTTAGCAGCTTCAGGCATATAATCAAAAGAGTGCAAAGATGCTCTAATCGGTACAGCTCCAATGGCACAACTAAGCACTCACATAGCGAAGGCTCAAACTGATCACACATACGAAATATGAAGCATATGAGCAAGTGAGCAGTTTTTAGCCAAAAAGATAGTCACCATCAAAAATAGCACTACACATGTATAGATTGGAATCCAGACAAGTGCTAAACATGTATACAAGGTGAACTACCCCTAGCAAAGTTCAATCATCATGCATAGGAATGAAGCATATACTTGTGATTTCAGTTTTATATCGGAGTTGCAGCGGTAAAGAATGCACAAGTTCAATTTTTTTTGCATGTGATTGCGAGAGGTTGAAAACTTGTCTTTGCCTAACTTTTCAACCGAGCGAAGCCAATGCCGAAGCAATCAGAAGCTTAAAGCTACGGTTTCGGTCATACACTACACGGCTCAAGTTTAACTCAAAGTGCAATGAGAAACAGTCTCGATACCGTGAGGTGTTGACAAGCAATCCCATCTCGATCTTTTCAATTCACTAAAACTTGGTTCAAATTTTATACATGATATGAACAGACCAAGCAAGTGAATGACTCATAACTAGAGACATAGCAACCTAGCATATATGAAAAGCACGAGAGAACTCAACAGATCCTACACATGCTAGTTGCATATCTCAATGGTGAACATTTTCAGATTGTAAGTTATTAAGAAAATTCACCATTCCAAAATAGCTCAGCTCATAACATGTACTAGTGATCAGGAAGAGCATAAGATACAAGCATCCATATAAGCATCGGAACATACTGGATAGAGCATAGTTACATTCTAGTGATTATAAACATGAAGCTCAGAATGTAAATGCGTATGCTAAAATGCAAAGAAGAGAAACTCAAAATAAAAGAGTCAGTCTATACAAGATCCAAAAGGTTTCCCCCATCTAAAAGGGGAAACACACACCAAGCTCACCCCTCAACCGATTAAAGGTTGATTCGTCTGAAGGCTTGGTGAAAATATCAGCCAGTTGGTGATGAGTATCGACATGGCGAAGGTCGATATCACCCTTCTCCTGGTGGTCTCGCAAGAAGTGAAAGCGCACATCAATGTGTTTGGTTTTCGTGTGAAGCACGGGGTTTTTAGCAACGCTAATAGCACTCGTGCTGTCACAAAGTAAAGGCACGCGAGAAAAGCTCAAACCAAAATCACGCAAAGTGGCCATCATCCAGAGTAACTGGGAACAGCAGCTAGCCGCAGCAACATACTCAGCCTCCGTGGTAGACTGGGCGACACTAGACTGCTTGCGAGAAGACCACGAAACAAGAGAAGACCCAATAAATTGGCAAGTCCCAGAAGTGGACTTGCGCTCAATACGGCAACCAGCAAAATCGGCATCGGAATAACCACAAAGCGAGAGGGTGGAGGAAGCAGAATACCAAATCCCAAACTCAGGAGTGAAACGAAGGTACCTGAAGATGCGCTTCACCGCCTGACGGTGAGAAGTGCGCGGCGACGCCTGAAAGCGCGCAAACAGACACACCGCGAACTGGATGTCCGGGCGTGTCGCCGTCAGGTAGAGGAGCGACCCGATCATGTTGCGGTACTCCTTCTGGTCCACTGCTTCTCCATCCACATCTGCATCCAGGGCAGTCATCGTCGACATGGGTGTTGGAAGAGGCTTGGCCTCACCCATATCGAACCGCTTCAGCAAGTCCTTGGTGTACTTGCCCTGGTGCACAAATGTCCCCTCTCGGGATTGCTTAATTTGCAACCCGAGAAAGAATGTCAGCTCGCCCATCATGCTCATCTCGAACTCCCTGCTCATAGTATCTGCAAACTTGGCAACCAAAGCGTGAGAAGAACCACCGAAAATGATATCATCCACGTAAATCTGGACCAAGAGTGTGTCTTTGCCTTGCCGGAGGAGAAAGAGCGTTTTATCTACACATCCCATTTTAAAACCCTTAGCAAGCAAAAAAGTTTTCAACCTATCATACCAGGCTCTAGGGGCTTGTTTCAAACCATATAAAGCTTTATGAAGTTTAAAGACATGGTTTGGAAACTTGGGATTTTCAAAACCGGGGGGTTGCTCAACATAAACCTCCTCCTCTATGTAGCCGTTTAAGAAGGCACTCTTGACATCCATTTGAAAAAGTTTGAAACCTTTGGATGCAGCAAAAGCCAAGAGTATCCTAATAGCCTCCAAACGAGCTACAGGAGCAAACGTCTCCTCATAATCTATCCCCTCCTTCTGACTATAGCCTTTAGCTACAAGCCGGGCCTTGTTTCTAACAACGTGGCCATCCTCTCCTTGCTTGTTTTTGAAAACCCATTTTGTCCCAATAGGCTTACAGTCAGGTGGAGGTGGAACTAGAACCCAAACCCGATTTCGCTCAAAATTTTCTAACTCCTCATGCATGGCATTAACCCAATCCGAATCCGTCAAAGCGTGTCCAACATCTCGGGGCTCAAAATTAGCAACAAAAGCAGAATGAGCGAAGTGAGAGATGTGCTGTGACCTGGAGCGAGTAACTCTCTCGCCGATGTCGCCGATCATCTGTTCAGGGGGGTGCTGGCGCTGGATATGTCATGGCGCCTCCCGGGAAGAAGTGACCTCCCCCTCAACAGCAGCTGGTTCCACCCCGGGTACAAAGGGTACCGCGCGAGGTGGAGGATCCCACGGCCCCCAGGAAGAAGAAGTGTCGGGGCCGTGAGTCGTCGTAGAGGCCGCTCTTTGCGGCACGGCAGGTGGAGGGGGTGCTGGATCATCCATACCTTCAGCACCCTCGTCCTCGTCATCAAAAAGAGGCTCTCCAACCTCATGATCACCTGCACGCTCAAAACGAGAAGAAGGAGAAACAAGAGTCTCGTCGAAGGTGACATCTGATGTCTCCAAGACTCGGTTAGTATCAAGGTTAAGTACACGATATGCTCTAGTGTGAGTGCCATAACCCAAAAATACCCCGTCAGAAGAACGAGACTCAAACTTGTCCAGGTTGCCCTTCTTCAATATAAAACAGTGGCAACTGAAGACTCTAAAATAACTCACTTTGGGTTGGCGACCAAAACGCAACTCATAAGAGGTCTTCTTCAAAAAGGCTCTCAGAAAAATGCGATTTGAAATGTAGCATGCAGTGTTCATAGCTTCGGCCCAATAGCGCCTAGGAGTCCTATGCTCATCAAGCATCGTCCTGGCCATCTCAACAAGGGTCCGATTCTTCCTCTCTACAACACCATTTTGGGGCGGTGTATAGGGGGAAGAAAACTGATGCTCCAAGCCAAGGCGGTTACAAAACTTCTCAAAATCCGAATTTTTGAATTCGGAACCATTATCACTTCTAATAGCTCGCATCGAGTTCAAAGGGAACTCGTTCTGAAGACGCAAAATCAGATTGCGAGCGAAGGAGAAAGTCTCAGTCTTCTCAGTCAAAAAGAAGACCCACGAATATCTCGAAAAGTCATCAACAACAACCAAAACATACCACTTGCCACCAACCGAGCTCACCCGAGCCGGACCAACAAGGTCCATGTGTAAAAGCTCTCCGGGGTGCGAGGTCATGACCTTAGTCACTGGATGGTGGGGAGCGGCAACCATCTTCCCATGTCTGCAAGAATGGCAAACTAGATCCTTCTCCATCGAAAGCTTGGGCAATCCTCGGATTAGGCCAAGTGAGCTAAGTCTTGCAAGCAAGTCGAAGCTTAAATGACCGAGCCTCCTATGC
The DNA here is from genome assembly GCA_009763385.1 of Coix lacryma-jobi var. lacryma-jobi. NCBI lineage: Eukaryota > Viridiplantae > Streptophyta > Magnoliopsida > Poales > Poaceae > Coix > Coix lacryma-jobi. Next base: position 117,634,135 of record CM019830.1, on the reverse strand, counting down.
CACTTCCAAAGATTGGAGGAAGAAGGACTAGCCAAAAGACAGCGAGAAGAACCAAATGACTCCGAGAAATTCGCGCGAAAGACTTTCCCAAAGGGCGAAATCAGACATACAAGATCGCCCTGAGGATCTAAGATGCGACTAAGGTTCGGTTTAAAACGAATCTCATAGTCATCATCAAAAAGTTGCGAAACAGAAAGCAAGTTAAAATGCAGGTTAGAAACAAGAGCAACATCGCGCAACACAAAGTGCTCATTAACCCGCACCGTCCCACGAGACAATACTTTACCTTTACTATTGTCGCCGAAGGTTATGTACTCCTTTCCGGCGATCGGGCTAAGGCTGGAGAACCACTTGGCGTTTCCGGTCATGTTCCTCGAGCAACCGGAATCCACCAACCAAATGTCCTCCAACTGTCTCACCTACATCAATAAAAAGACATAGGGTGAGCATACGGTCCAACACTGGGGTTAGTGAAGTAAGGGGAAAACCAGTGTTGGGCCGGCTGCTCAAAAGAAGGGTTAGTGTAAAAACCATTCCTAGCACGTCTACGAGGGAAGCGATCACCACGCTGAGGAAAACATGGTCCGCTAGGGAAGAAGCGCTCACCGCGGTACTCAAAACGCGGTGGGGGAAAGCGCTCAACTAAGCCTCCGCCACGGGGTCCGTTAGCTGCGAAAGCAGGACCCCGTCGGGCACGCTCTCTACGAGGTCTACGCCTAGGAGCCTGGGGCTCAACTCTAGCGTCTCTCCTCGGAGCTCTCTTCTGCCTAGGCCTAACAAACTGAGGTCCTGGACCTCTAGGCCTAGTCTCCCTCATAGGAGCTCTCACTTCCTGCCTAGGCCTGGGAGCCTGACCTCCAGACCAAGCTGCTTTCCTCTTGCCCTTCGGAGCATGTCCACCATGAGCTGGATGGTACATGTCCGGGTTCTCCATCTCCCGAGCCCTGCGCGCCTCTCGCTTGCGCCGAAAGCAGAACTCGCTCAAGTGACCATCTCTCCCACAAAAATCACACTGGTACCTCACCGCACGCAAAGGGGGTTGTTGGTGACCAGGGCTGTGGGTGTGGCTCTCTTTGCCTTTGCCCTTCTGTGGCAACTCCTCACGAATGGGTGGCATAGCGTCAAGCTTGTTTCTGAGGTGGTTTGGCTTGGGTGCCCAAACTGGGTTCTTGGGAGGAGCTCTCGGGGGTTCCTCAACCACACCATCTTTGGTGATAGGCTTGGCTGGCTCTTTGAGTGGAAGCTTGGCAAGTTTGGGAGTAGTGGTGGAATTGGGCTTCTCACATGGGTTCAGACCACTAGACTCTCCAATCTTCCCAAAAGCTGAGAGATCAACACTCTGAGCAAAACCTACACCAGGGGCACCAACAGCTCGCTTGAATTGGGAGATCATCATCCCGAGCTGCGGCTCACTACTGGAGACCCATGACAAGATGGACCGAAGGTATGTGTTTTCTTCCTCGGTTTGCATCTTGCCATGCTTCACATTGGCAATCTCCATCTCCAGGCCCTCACACAAAGCACACCTCGAGACACAAGTGCTATCTGAGCTGGCCTTCTCTAAAGACTCAAGCTTGGCATTTTTCTCTGCCAACTCAGATTGCAAGACAGGACAAGTCTTGCACGCACCCAACAGCTGCGGCCTAGCACGGAGCTCATCCACCTCTCCAACCAACGCGGCATACTTACCTCTCAGAGTGAGAAGGTCAGTCATGTGCGCGGTGCACGACTCGCACTCCGCCTCCTCCGACACTACCACGGTGGACCGAGCGAACTCAAGCTCCTTCACCGTGTCCTCCCACTTCTGCCTAAACTCCTTGCGCTCTCTAGCGGCACGCCTAAGCAACTTATCTTGGCTAAGGAGGGCAGCAGTCAACTTCTCAACCTCGGAGGAAAGCTCGTCATAGGTGAGAGATACCTGGGAGGTGTCGTCGTCGTAGTCGTTCCGAGGGGTACGCTCCGGCTCGCCGTCGACCTCATCTCCGAGCGCCATGGTGCACAGGCCTCCGTCGCCGGCGAAGAAGCACAAGCCGTTGAACTTGTCTTCCAGCTTCTTCTTCACGGACTCGTCATCGCTGGAGCCAGCGGAGTCATCATCCGAGCCGTCGACGTCGCTGAGCGTGGCGAAGAACGCACGCTGCTCAGCTTGCTGCTTCTCCAAGTACTTCTTCTTGATGTACTCTTTGTCGAAGCCGCCCCGTTTCTTGTGCCTTGGGGGGACGTGCTTCTCCTTGTACTTGGAGTCGTGCTTGCGCCCATGTTCGCCCTTGCTCGAGTGCTTGTTCTTTTTCTTGGGGCAGTCGGCGACGAAGTGGTCGGGGTCGCCGCACTCGTAGCATCCCGTGCGTCCTCCTCCTCGACGACGGTTCATGCGGTTGTTGTGGAACCGCGAGAACCGGTTGGCAAGCAAAGCCAACTCGTCGTCTCCCAAAGACTCCAGCTGGTCCTCTGTCACAGAAAAGAGAGAAGAAAGCACAAAGCCAGCTGAGGGGTTAGAGGAAGAGCCGGAAATCAAAGCCATGGACGGGCGAGAAGGATTTTCAAAAGAAGCCCTCGCCATAGCATCAATCTCACTGGACTTGAGCTTACTGAAGAGCTCGTCGCAGGTGAGGGTCTCATAGTTCGGCGATTCGATGATTGCCTGAACCTTGGAGTCCCACACCGAACGGTCAAGAGTGTGCAAAAGCTTCAAAGCACGCTCATGATCGTCAAATGGCAACTGCTCTCTGTTAGCCCTCATCCTGTTGACAATCACCTGAAAGCGAGCGAATAAACTTTCTATGCTCTCGCCAGGTTGATGTCTAAAGTTCTCATACTCTCGCTTGAACGACTCGTAGAGTCGGGTTTTGACTTGAGAGGTGCCCTCATGGAAACGCATGAGGGTGTCCCAGATCTCCCGAGCCGTAGCGAGGTGAGAAACACGATCAAACTCGCCCATGCTCAAACAAGAAAAGAGAGCATTACGGGCTCGGCTATTGGCATCATGCTCATCGATCTGTTGCTGAGAAACACGAGCAGCCAAGACCACGTAATCAGCAGAGTTGCAAATATCCCAAATAGAAGCACCCAAACTCTGCAGATAGGCCGACATGCGTATCTTCCAATACGCATAGTTCGTCCCATCGAAAAACGGCGGTTTACCCACACCATGATCCATGTCGCCTTCGGTGGATCTGGAACCGGCTAAGGTGGAAGATCCTGAACCTGCTCCGATACCAATTGAAGGACCGAGAAGCTATCCGAAAGCGACCAGAGGGGGGGGGGGGTGAATGGGAGCTTCAAAATTTCCTTTCGGAAACTAGATGCCACTGTCCCAAAATCAACCCCAAGAGCGAACCCTAGAGCTTGCTAATGTCCACGACCCTAGATGTAGGGTGGGTGCTTCCTTGAAGCACAGCGGGACACTAGACAACCCTAGAAGTCCAACGCAAAAGACGGAAATCGAATCCGTCAACGAACGAGCGAACCGCGAACGAAACGGCGCGAAACAGCAACGACCGGACTCTGACCAGCGTCCGGTCAGCAGGGACCGGACGCGTCCGGTCGGCAAAAACTGGCTCTAGAACCTTACTGTTCGCGACCGGACTCACTAGTACGGAGCGTCCGGTCGTGATCAGAGCGTCCGGTCAGATCAAACAAACACGATGAACAGGAACCTAGGCGCGTCCGGTCGATTGATAAGCACAAAGTCCGGTCACGAGTGTCCGGTCAAACCAGAAACCCTGTACGCAGCGCTTAATGACCGGACGCACTGGTCAGCGTCCGATCACTTCGCGACCAGCGTCCGGTCACTCCGCAGCCCCTCTGTTCTTCCACCGATCCGACTCAAACTCACCCAAAACGCATTCTCTAGGGATCAAACTTGGTGAGTGAAGTCACAAGGAGGTTAGTGAGCTATCTCTAAGAGATCATGGCTCGAACCTAACTCCAAATCGGTGAATCGAAGAATTTCGGGGGAAGGGACGAAAAGTGACCCGAAACGAAAAATCGATCGATCTCCTAGACCGTGAGGTTAGAGAATGATTCCTTCGGTGGAAAGAAGTGCCTCACAATCTAGAACAACTTGGTTCAAATGGATTTGCAAAAGATGAACCGAGCAAAGAGATCAAATGACGGGAAAATCGTGGAGCAAAAGGATCCCGCGAAGAACACAAGCAAAACGGAAATCACAGCCACGAACTTGAAACAAAGACGCAAATCAAACCAACGATCTGTGCTCCAAGGTGAGGATACGGCCTCACTTCCTCAACTCAACAGTACACAGAGTGGAGTCTCTCTGCGGATCTCAACTAGCTAGAGCAGGGACGGGAGAGCAGGAAACCCTAGCAAATGAAAGCACTAACTGAGATGGGGAGGAGGGTGTCTCCCCTGGACTACTTATACTAACCTAGACTAAGCCTATTTCCTACTCTACCCCTCTCTAAACTAATTACAGAGCGAACCAGCTAAACCCTAAGGCTATTCTGGTCCAACCCGCGGTGGTAGGTAGATCCGACGGCCACGCCCGCTCGAACCGAAGCGTTGCCTCGACGCAACCTCTGGATCGCCGCCACGTGCCGCCCTCGCTCTGCACCCCCGGTTTTGTGGCCCAAACCGGGAAACCAGCCTTTTCCAGCAACCCCCGGTTTTGAGGCCCAAACCGGGAAACCAGCCTCCAGCCTGAGTTTTGTGGCCCAAACTCAGAAACCCGCAGCGCCCGAGTTTTGAGGCCCAAACTCGGAAACCGGCCCATCACCCGAGTTTTGTGGCCAAACTCGGAAACCATCCGCGCCCAGGTTTTGTGGCTCAACCTGGAAACCGAGCACCCGAGTTTTGAGGCCCAAACTCGGAAACCGTCCACCCGGTGGTTTTTCCCTGGCTCAACCACCAAACCGGAGCTGTAGAGGGGATGCACCGCCCGTGCACCCCGTCCACCGACACGTGTCCCCAGGTCCTCGACCCGAGCAACACCGTGCCCCGCAAGTCTCCGCTCGTCGCTGTCCCAGGCTGCCAGCCACCACAGCTGATCCTCAGGCACTCCGGTCCCTCAGTCCAAGCCTCACGTCCGCCCTTCACTGCTCGATATATCGGCATGGCACGTCCGCCGCACGGCACGCCCATCCTTCATCGCACCCAGTCCGTCGGCACGGCACGTCTCAACTTGACCTTCACCTTGCCTTCGATCACTGTCTCCGTGCTCGACACCTGCACAACACAAGCCAAAGAACATGCGCATCAGACCCGTTGACAATCACTCATCACTCAGAGACTCGGCATACACCCATGTATCCGCATGTTGGCGCTTCATCCAAATTTTCGTATCAACACATTCTTTTGGCACTCCTAGTGGGACACAATCGTCTAACCATGACAATCAGTAATGATGAAGTACTGAACGTGACAATGGAGGAACTTCCAGATGAACTTTGGCGCATGATAGAAGAAACCGTTGGCCAATATCATTACATGTGTTTGTTGAGCTTCAGTAGAAACAGGGATAAAAAGATTATCCAGAAATCTCATCTTCCAAGAGTGGTTCTGGAATGTCATGTCGATCCAATGATCCAGATCCAACACAATGCCATGCAAGAAGTGATCAGCAAAGCAATGTCTACTACCCTGATGAATCATAATGAAGTGTTCCTCAACAGTCTCATGAATGCCATTAAGGAAGCATTCAACTTGGGTAATGATAGAAGTGGTCCAGCGTATACAGTTAGAGCCAATCAAGGGGCTGGAACTTCTAGTGGACCACAGATGAATGGTCCCAATGGCAATGGAAACTAGATGATTGTCAGCACTAGGGGCATGACACCGCAACCAATGCAACAGCCGAACATGAGTAACAATATATACTCATCGGCTACAAAAATAGCTCCCAATGCATGGAGAATTACCAGAGATTTCAATGCACCACCGTATCAAGGGAACGTAAGCCTGGTGACATTCCTCCTGGATATCATTATGTTTCAGATTTTTATACTTTGGATGCTCAGGAGAATCCAAGATATCATGGCAATACATTCGGGGGGGGGCAGAAAATCGGCTATCAAGGGCCGGTGAATCAGGTAGATCAGTTGATGAGTCGGGTCACCGACATGGTTCAAAAGCAATTTGGTTTGACGCCAAAGATTACTTTGACTGGCTACAAGAAGCCGTATCCAGAGTGGTATGATCAGGTTGTTTTTCCTCCAAGGTATAGAGTTCTTGATTTTACCAAATTCACAGGAACGGGCTCAGTGACAACTATGGAACATATAACTCAGTTTCTAGTCCAGCTCAGGGAAGTTGGTGACGAACCGGCACTTAAAGTCAGAATGTTTCCTTTGTCTCTATCTGGTTCGGCTTTCTCGTGGTTTTCATCTCTACCACCCAACTCCATTCAAAGCTGGGAAGATTTAGAAGACAAGTTCCATAAATACTTTGACTCTAGAGTATTGGAGAAAGGGCTCGTGGACTTAGTCGATACGAGGCAAGGAAATAATGAGACTGGATGCCAGCATCTTTAGAGGTTTAGAGAGATGAAGAATCAATGCTATACCTTGTCATTGTCAGATCCAGAGGTGGTTAGCATTGTGATTCGAGGGCTAATACCAGCCATCAGAGAAAAAATCAGCCTCGATTGTAACAATATGGCTGATTTGGTTAAGAAGGTGGCGAATATTGATGCTCAGAATAGATACAATCAAGTCTTTAAGCCCAAGAAAGCCTACAATGCAGAGAGTCACTTCTTCTTACAAGAAGATGAAGATAATTCAGGCGATGAAAATGAAGATGAGGTAGCTGCTGTTGACTGGGCTTGGAAGAACAGTGAATACATGCCTTGGGCAAAGGCTAAAAGTACGGAGAAAGATATAAAGTACAACTTTGACATCACCAAGGCCGATAAAATATTTGACTACTTGTTGTACAAAGGTCAAATCAAGTTAACTGGGAACCACAATATCCCATCGGCTGAAGAGCTCAAAAATAAAAGGAACTGCAAATTTCATAACTCTGGTACTCATACTACTAACCATTGCCGAGTTTTCAGAGATATGATCCAGAGAGCTATTGTCAAAGGAGTAATTGGCTTAGAAAAGGCCAAGGGTATGAGCATCAATGGCCATCCTTTTCCACAAAACATGGTGGCTCCTGCACCTCGAAGTGAAATCAATGTACTGACTTCTGACAAAGCCAAGGCAGCTGGGACGGTTGATCCAAAGAAGTAGCTAACAACCAAGAAGTATCAGGAGATGAAAGAAAGAAGAATACTGATCCACATGATCAACCTGAGACTTCAAGGGCTGGTGAAGCAAGAAGTCGTCCAACTGTCAGGATCTTATTAAACAAGTTACAACGTCAGAAGGAAAGAAATCAAATGCAAAGAGAAATAGATGAACTAGAATATCAAGAGTGGCTTGAAGAGGAAGAATATAGAAGGTCTCGTGAAGAAGAAAGGCGTATCAAAGATGAAGAAAAGAATCATTGAGATTGCCCTTTCTTTAGACATTGTTGGAATGAAGGCTTAAAGCTTCCTACTATTCGTAATTGCCCAGAATGCAGTGAACAGTATTGGGAGTTGTTGACGTAAAATTTTGGTCACACCAACACACTCGAGCACACGGTCCTCAGAGGGCGTACGGAGCAAGGGCCTAACCTCCTGAACCTTGAAAAGGTGGCAGTGCCGATTCTTAGCGAGATCGACTTCGGGCGTGCCAGTCAATTTGACCTGTAATTGACAAGGAGAAGAAAAAAAAGGTTGTTAAATCGTGGAACCTACCGGTTTGGTGCCAGACAGTTCCAAATTATACGGCTCTAATATAGCCATTGTTAGTAGGACATTGACTACAAAGTCAACTCCCAAGAAATTGTATGAAAAGATTATGAAGCAAGACGGCTATGGTATATGTAAAGGAACACTTATGATAAACAAATAGCCGATGAGCTTAAAAGATGTTAATAGAGTAAAGATCTATGTGTACGTCTAAGTGACATGAAACCAACGTATCGACTAATTGCACAAGCAGTTCTATTCATTAACAGTGGGGTGTCTCCATACAACCATAATAACAAATAGATCGATAAAATAGCTTAAACATCAACAGTGTGGTGTCTCCATACAGCCATAATGATGACTAAGCTAGATCACGTCTCGTGCAAAGAGTAGATCCATTAATTCCAAGCCACTTAGAAGAACACATTATGAAGAAAGTATAACTGAATCGGCTATTTTAGCCGATGTAGGGTCCTTGAGGCACGAACAAGATCTACCATAAAAACCATGATTTAGCTTAAGATCAGGCAAATCTAATCTATCATATATATCAGCGGGGGTTCAGAAATATAGCCGTAATAGACATGTTAGATCAAATCTACCTGTTCTTAGATCGGATCGTGGTTTTATCGGATATCTCGAATGCACAACATGTAACAATCAAGATTGACAAAATAGTCGATGAAAGGCTTGGATCGGCTATTTCCTCTGTTGTGAGCATGTAAACCTCAGAATAGCCGAAACTAAGCATCCTTTAAGCTTAAGCCACTTTGTCAATCTTGATTGGGCAAGATGTTGTTTAAAACATAAAGAAACAAATTAAAACATGAAACAACATCGGTAACTTAATGAATCTATTAGTTTGCCAAACTAATAAAACCGATAACTAGTCAAGATTGACTAAAGTAAGAGATTGGTCAGAGTCAAGACAGTCTCACAAAAGACGAACTTGGACCGATAACTAGCCATGCCATAGCTTAACAAGAGTTTGGTCGATGCCAAATACATCCTTATTACACGATGACATAAGCCATTGGTGAAACTTACAAGCAAACCAGAGGTCGGTCGATGCCGATGCAGCCCTGCCTGATTGAAGGTCTCGCCGAGATCTACGTTACTCCTACTCCTAGGGTTTTGGCCGGTGGCCGGTGTTTTGATTGATTGAAAGTCCTACAAAATTCGGGTTTCTATCTATTTATAACATGGTTGACTCCTGTCCTAACACGACTAGGTTACATAATAGGTAAAACAAAAGACGACCAGAACTTGAACTCCTCAGTTGAGCCCGACACGTCTTTGAAGCCCGTCACGCTGGTCCACGTGAATCCTTCTGGTCATGCTTGAACCCACATAAGCTTTTATTTTTAGGCCGATCCTTTCCTTAATAAACTAGCAGTTTTATGCTCACAAAATAATAATCTTCTCGGTCCAAAATCTGGTGTAAACACATGCCCCCCAATTTTGGGATGAAATTTATTTTATTCCAAAATTTTGAGTCCTTTTCTTTCTTTCCCTTCGATATTTCAAACAGTATGAACAATATCTTGACGATCAATGCGAGACGGCTGCTCTTCTCTTGAAAACCGTGTTGTGATTTAACATCCCACTCGAGTGCTCTGCACACATTGTACGAAGTGACATCTTTTCCCCTTCTAAGACTCAATCTTCTAATATAAATCCCCCTTCGTCTCCATCTTCCGTCAGACTCAGAGCACATCTTCTGCTTGCTTTTGCCTTCCGTAAAAAAAACCTCTTTCTTGCTAAAAACTTTTTCGTCCAAAAGCCTATCTCTTCCTCTTCCAGTGGTAGACAACAACCATGGTAAGCGTCCTGCAAAGGAGGAAGTAAACTCTCATTACCGCCCTCAGCGCCGCATTAGGTCTGTTTCCCTTCATGCCTAATCGACTCCAGTTCTCATTATTTTTGAAAGCTTGATCTGACTTTCTTCCTCTACCCTTATCCAAAATCGACGAAGGTCCTAATGTCAGAGCTGCTTTGGCGCCTCCCCCTGGAATGGAGTCGGTCTCTGAAAATCCCTCCTCCAGTAGCTCCGAGTCGATGGCCACCTGCCATTACCGTCAAATGACAGAAATGCGGAACCTTCACTCGGAGGCCACCATCAGGAACTGCCTCCTTGAAGACCACATCGCCCAACTCCAAAAGGCGTTGGAGGAAGCAGAGGCGAGGGCCTCCCGGGTGGTCCAACAATGCGCCAAATCCGATGCACGTGTCGCCGGTATTTTTCTTTCTCTCCGAAGAATTTTCATCTAATTGAATCTCCTTTGCTCAATCTCGATGCGTCTCGTTTACTCCGCAGACCTGACCATGCGCTTGGAGGCCCTTCAGGAGGCGGGGAATGAAGCGGTCGACTCCGTGAACGCTGTCGGCGACAGCGTTGCGGAGAGGGTAACCAACATCCCCGCAAGGGTACATGAGGTCGCCCTCCATGTTGTTCGTCATGGTGCTGCCATGGCCCTCGGGGCTGCCCAAGCCTACACCGGCCAAGACCTGGGTGGCCTCGAGGTTAACTCAGAAATAAGCCACGCCATGGAAGTGCACTTCGATGGTGTTGAAGGAGCAGTTAGGGAAATAGTACAGTCCACCCCTTCTATAATTATAGTAGATAAAGTCTTTGAGTAGCTCATTAGGATCAATCTCTTGTACAAGAAACCTCTTATGAATACAATGAGATTTCTGCATTCTTCCTAATTTTCTCTGCGATAAGGCCCATCGAGGTCTCTTTCAAATCTATATTTGAGCTAAAGGCGATGTCTTGTTCACATCGGCTATTTTTGTTCTGAAGGCGATACATCGGTATCAGCTATCAATTGGATATATTGGTCATCGGTCAGATCGATTAGTTATAACTGATCTACCTAGATACTAGGGTAATATTTCTTAAAATATTTCCCATTAACCGCTCTGAAGTACTCGATCCCATCTAATGTCTCATAGAAATAAGCATTGCCAGGAGCACATCTAGTAATCCGGTAGGGTCCTTCCCAATTTGGCGACCATTTACCGTATTTGTTATCCTTGGTTCCAATAGGTAAAATGACTTTCCAAACTAGGTCCCCTTCATTAAAATTTTTCTCTCTGGCCTTTTGATCATAATATTTAGCCACTCTCAACTTCTGAGCTCTAATGTTTTCCAAAGCCCATAGCCGATGAAAGTTTAAATCATCAAGGTTGTCCATCATGAGATGTTTATATTCATCGGCTTTCAAATTATTCTACTGTGATACTCTCCTGGATCCTATACTGATTTCCCAAGGTAGTACAGCTTCATGACAGTAGACCAACTCATATGGTGAACACTTAGTCGCACCATGACATGCCATCCTATAGGACCACAAAGTTTCGCTGAGTATCGAATGCCACTTCTTTGGATGCTCCTTAACCTTCTTCTTAATGATTTTGATGAAAATCTGATTAGAAGCTTCAGCCTGCCCATTAGCTTGGGCATAATATGGAGACGAGTTAATCAACTTAAAGCCTGTGCTAGCAGCAAAATCCTCAAATTCTTTTGATACAAACATCTTTCCTTGATTTGTAGTAATGGTTTGAGGAACACCGAATCGATAAATGATATGCTCTTTGATGAACTCAATTACTGTAGCCGATGAAGCTTCTTTTAAAGGAACAGCTTCAACCCATTTAGTAAAATAGTCAGTTGCTACCAACACAAATTTGTGTCCCTTGCTAGATGCCAGAAATATTTGGCCAATCAGATCTATTCCCCATCCTCTAAATGGCCATGGCTTTGTGATTGGATTCATAGCTGATGCCGGAGACTTCTAAACATTACCGAATCTTTGGCATTCTTGACATCCTTTATAATATTTAAAACAATCCTCTAAAATGGTCGGCCAAAAATACCCTACTCTTCTGATCATCCACTTCATTTTATGAGCAGATTGATGTGCACCACAAATTCCTTCGTGGATTTCTCCCATTAGAACTTTGGCCTCTTCTTGATTGACACATTTAAGAAGTACATCATCGATTGTCTTATGATATAGTTGATCATCAAGAAGGACAAACTTTGTAGCTTTGTACCTCAACTTTCTGGATACCTGTCGCGATGGGTTCTTCAAATATTGAATAATCTCAATTCTCCAATCATCACTATCAGCAACCTCATCATTTAGTATTTCAGCAATTTTCCGATATCCAGAAGCACTTTGAGCTAAACGATTAGCCTCTTAATTCTGACATCTAGGAATATGCTTTATGACAATAGAAGAGAAAGAATCAAGCAATTCTAGACACTTTTCGTAATTCTTCCTCAAAATATCATCTTTGCATTTATGTAGGCCGAGCAATTGATTAATCACTAATTGAAAATCTCCAAAAATCTCAACAGTCTCGGCCCCTACCTCACACAAAAGCTGAAGTCCCTTGAGAAGTGCTTCAAACTCAGCTTGATTGTTAGTGGAGGTTGGATCGATTGAGAAAGCAAACTCAAAACTCCCTCCCTGAAGAGAAACAAGAACAATACCAATGCCCCCACCTTGCTTGCAATTGGAACCATCAAAGAACAAGGCCCACGGGGTAAAATCTAAAGTTTTAATCTCTTGTTTATGATGATGAGTAACAAAATCAGCTATTACCTGACCTCTAACCGCTTTAGCCGATTCATACTTCAAATCAAATTCTGATAATGCAAGAATCCATTTGCCAATCCTCCCATTTAGGATAGGCATGGATAACATATGTTTAATTACGTCAAACTTTGACACCACCATGCATTCAGAAGACAACAGGTAATGTCGAAGCTTGGTGCACGAGAAGTACAAACATAGGCATAATTTTTTAATAGGAGAATATCTTGTTTCCGGGTCAAGAAATCTCCTACTGAGATAGAACACCACTCTTTCTTTTCCTTCAAATTCTTGCATTAAGGCCGATCCAATTGTATGATCATCGGCTGACACATACAACTTGAAAGGTTTGTTCTTTTGAGGAGGGATCAAAACTGGTGGAGACTTCATATACTATTTGATCTCATCAAAGGCCTTCTGTTGCTCATCTCCCCATTTAAACTCTTGGTCATCCTTTAGTTTTAACAAAACTAAGAACGGTAAAATCCTGGCTGATAGATTCGAAACAAATCTCCTGATGAAATTAATTTTACCGATCAAAGATTGTAATTGAGTCTTTGTGGTTGGTGGCACTGCTTTGTCAATTTCATCATAACTCTTTTGACCAACTTTAATCCCTCTTTCATGTACCATAAACCCCAAGAACTGACCAGCTGATACTCCAAATGCACACTTGTGGGGATTCATCCTTAAGTCGTGCTTCCTTGCGCATTCAAGAGTATCTCTGAGATCCTTAAGATGCTTTTGATAATCTCTGGATTTTACAACTGTTGACTCAAAATATTGGTCGGGATGCACCAACACACTCGTGCACACGGTCCTCAGAGGGGTACGGAGCGAATCCTGACCTCCTAGACCGTCAGCAAGCGGTGGTGCCGATTCTTAGCAGAATCGACTTCGGGCGTGCCAGTCAATTTGACCTGTAATTGACAAGGAGAAGAAAAAGATCATCAAATCGTGGAACCTACCGGTTTGGTGCCCGACAGTTCCAAATTATGCGGCTCTGATATAGCCATTTGTCTTTATGATATTGACTACAAAGTCAACTCCCATGAGATTGTATGTAAAATGATGAAAAAGATATGAAGCATAACGGTTATAACATTTATGAGATGAATATTTATAATAAACAGGCAACCGATAAACTTAAGAGACATTGATAGATAAAGATCTATATGTACATTCAAACGGCATAAAACCAACGTATCGACTAAATGCACGAGCAGTTCTATTTGTTAACAGTGGGGTGTCTCCATGCAGCCGTAATAACAAATAGATCGATCAAATAACTTAAACATCAACAGTGGGGTGTCTCCATGCAGCCTTGATGATGGTCAAGCTAGATCACGTCTCATACATAAAATAGATCCATCAATTTCAAACCACTTAAAAGAATATATTATGAAGAGGGCATAACTGAATCGATTATTTCAACCAATAAAGGGTCCATGAAGCACGAACAAGATCTATCCGACAAAAACATCATTTAATCTAAGACAAACAGACTCAATCTATCACATATATCAGTGGGGTTCGGAAATACAGCCATAATAGACATGCTAGATTGGAATCTATCTATTCTTACAAAAACAAATCACGGTTTTATCGAATATCTCGAACACACAGCATGTAACAACCAAGATTGACAAAAATAGTCGATGAGAAGCTTGTATTGGCTATTCCTTCTGTTATGAGTGTATAAATCTCAGAACAGCCGATACAAAGCATCCTTTTAGGCGCAAGCTATTTTTGTCAATCTTGATTGGGCAAGATGTTGTTTGGAACATAAATAAACAAATTAAAGCACGAAATAACATCGATAACTTAATGAATCTATTAGCTTGCCAAACCAATAGACCCGATAACTAGTCAAGATCGACTAAAGTAAGAGATTAATCAGAGTCAAGACAGTCTTACAAAATACGAGCTTAGACAGATAACTAGCCATGTCACAGCTTAACAAGAGTTTGGTCGATGCCAATGCAGCCTTATTACACGATGACACAAGCCATTGATGAAACTTACAAGCAAACCAGAGGTCGGTCGATGCCGATGCAGCCCTGCCTAGTTGAAGGTCTCGCCGAAATCTACTTTACTCCTACTCCTATGGTTTTGGCCGAGGGCCGGTTGTATTTGATTGATTGGGGGATTCCCTTACAAAATCCGGGTCTCTAGCTATTTATAACCCGGTTCACTCTTGCCCTAACACGAGTAGATTACAAAAAAGGTAAATGTACAAGATGACCCGAACTTGAACTCCTTGGTCGAGTCCGACACGTCTTCGAAGCCCATCGTGCTGGTCCACACGAACCCTTTTAATTATGCTTGACCCATATAAGCTTTTTTTATTTTTAGGCCGATCTTTTTCCTTAATAAATCAGCCGTTCATGTTTACACAATAACAATCTTCTTAGTCCAAAATCTGGTGTAAACAACAACCACATCATCAATTTAAATCTCCACAATCCTGCCGATCAGCTTATGAAAAATATAATTCATAGCCATCTGATAAGTGCACTGGCATTTTTAAGCCCGGAAGTCATGACCACCCATTCATATAAGCCTATAGCACCCGGACATCTAAATGCAGTCTTATGTATATCTTCTTCTGCCATAAAGATTTGATTATATCCAGCATTGCCATCCATAAAATTGATTACTTTATGTCATGCTGCCGCATCGGCTAACATATCTGCCACTGGCATTGGGTAGCCATCCATTGGAGTGGCTTTATTCAAATCCCTGAAGTCAATACAAACCCTCATTTTTCCGTTTTTCTTATACACAGGGACTACGCTAGATATCCATTCAGCATATCTACATTGCCGAATGAAATTAGCTTCGTAAAGCCGGGTGATCTCCATTTTCACATCAGCCATAACCTCTGCTCTAATCCTTCTCGGAGCTTGTTTTACTGGCCTGCTCCCATGTTTAATAGGTAATCGATGCTCAACCAACGATCGATCAAGACCAGGCATTTCAGAATAATCCCAAGCAAAACATTCTTTGTATTCTTTTAACAATGTAATAAGTTCTTGCCTAAACTTGGGATCCAACTTGGCACTGATATATGTCAACCTTGGCTTATCACCATTTCCAATATCAACTGCTTCTAGTTCATCAGCCGTTGTGAAACTCTTACCCATCTTACTCTCATCTTCATTAACTATACAATCCATTAAAAACATTTTTTGAAGCCGACTGCTTGGATCGGCTGTTCACTATCATCAATTGTCTTGAGAAAGTCTTCTTCAAAATTTTTTCTAGAAAAGCACTCCATGTTATCAAAGTTCCAAACATCAAATTCTGAACAAGCAACACTAACAGTTGAATCGGCTGGTACCACTTCCACGGTGTCGCTGATCCACTGGATCAGATTCTGATGCATGGTTGATGGAATGCAACAATTAGTGTGGATCCAATCCCTTCCAAGAAGCACACTATAGGATCCTTTTGCATCGACCACAAAGAAGGTAGTTGGCATGCTCTTGCTACCAATCGTCAACTCGACACATACAACACCTTTAGTAGCTGATACATTGCCAGCAAAATCAATCAATCTCATATCGGTCTGAGTCAAGTCTTCTGCAGTTTTGCCAACCTTTCTAAAAGTGCCATATGGCATCAAATTAACAGCTGCCCCTCCATCAACTAACATCCTGTTCAGAGGCCTTCCATCAACATACCCTTTGAAATATAAAGCCTTCAAATGGGAATGTTTCTCAGGTTTTTGAAACGTGGCCTCTTCTGCTTGAGAGATCCACTCAGCAACTGCCTCTTCACCACCAAATTCTTCTTCATGATCAGAGGATCTAAACTCGGCAGGTAGCATGAATAGAGCAGCGATATTAGCCGATGATTCACCTTTATCGGTTATCTGCTTTACTTGCCAAACTTTGGGTTTCTTCTTCTAGATTTCATCACTCCTTAACCTTTGAACCCGTCATTTCTGGCTTTTAGTCAAGCTACCAGGACACCATTGTCCTTCTTGCCAGGGATGATCACGATCGGCTAATCTTGCTCCAAGCCGATTATGAACATTTTCATTTTTTATGCGCCGATCTGTCTTTTCAAACCTCAACCTTTCATGTACAGATTGGCAGTTGTCTCTCGACTGCCTATACCCTCGATACTGATCACTGCATTTTGGGCAATTACGAAGAGTGGGAAGTTTTAAGCCTTCATTCCAACAATGCCTGAAGAAAGGACAGTCCCAATGATTTTTTTCCTCATCTCTAATACGCCTTTCTTCTTCAAGAGACCTCCTACACTCTTCTTCTTCAAGCCACTCTTGATATTCCTACTCATCTCTTTCTCTTTGCATTTGGCTCTTTTCCTTCTGACGTTGCCACTTGTTCAGTAAAATTCTAACTGTTGGACGTCTTCTTGCTTCACCAGCCTTAGAAGTTTTGAGTTGATCATGTAGATCAGTGTTCTTCTGTCCTTTGATTTCCTGATACTCCTTGGCTGTTAGCTGCTTGTTCGGATCAACCATTCCAGCTGCCTTGGCTTTGTCAGAAGTCAACACTCTGATTTCACTTCGAGGAGCAGGAGCTACCATGTTCTGCGGGAAAGGATGGCCATTGATACCCATACCCTTAGCTTTTTCTAGGCCTATCCTTCCTTTAACGATATCCCTCTGTATCATATTTCTGAAAACTCGGCAATCGTTAGTAGTATGGGTACCAGAATTATGAAATTTGCAGTACCTTTTATTTTTGAGCTCCTCAGTCAATGGGATACTGTGATTCCCAGTCAACTTGATTTGACCCTTCTCCAGTAAGTAGTCAAATATCTTGTCGGCCTTAGTGCTGTCAAAGCTATACTTTACATCTTCCTCGGTACTTTTAGCCTTTGTCAAAGGTAAGTACTCATTGTTTCTCCAAGCCCAGTCTACAACAGCCACTTCATCATCACTTTCATCTCCTGAATCATCGTCTTCATCTTGCAGGAATGTGTGACTTCCTGCATTGTAGGCTTTCTTGGGTTTAAAGACTTGATTGTACCGATTTTGAGCATCAATATTTGCCACCTTTTTAGCTAAATCGGCCATGTTATTACAACCAAAGCCGATTTTCTCTCTGATGGCAGGTATTAATCCTCGAATTGCAATGCTAACCACCTCTGGGTCTGACAACGATAAGGAGTAGCATTGATTCTTCATCTCTCTGAATCTCTAAAGGTATTGGCATCCAGACTCATTATTCGTTTGCCTTCTATCGATTAAGTCTACTAAGCCTTTTTCCAATACTCCAAAGTCAAAATACTTATGGAATTTGTCTTCCAGATCCTCCCAGCTCTGAATGGAATTGGGTGGCAGAGATGAAAACCATGAAAAAGTCAAACCAGATAGAGAGAGAGGGAACATTCTGACTTTAAGTGCTTGTTCATCACCAATCTCCCCAAGCTGGACTAGAAACTAGGTTATATGCTCCATGGTTGTTACTGAGCCGGTTACTGTGAATTTGGTAAAATCAGGAATTTTATATCTTGGAGGAAGAACAACCTGATCAAACCATTCTGGATATGGCTTTTTGTAGCCAATCACTGTAGATTTTGGCATCAAGCCAAATTGCTTCTGAACCAGATCAGTTACTCGACTCATCAGTTGATCAATTTGATTCACCGGCTTTTGATAGCCGATGTTCTGCCCCCCGAAGGTGTTGCCATTATACTCTGGGTTCTCCTGAGCATCCAAGGTATAGAAATCTGAGACATAATGATATCCCTGAGGAATATCACCAAATGCTACGTTCCCTTGATTTGGTGGTGCATTGAAGTCTCTAGTAATGCGCCTCGCATGGGGAGCTATTTTTTGTAGCCGATGAGTATATATTATTACTCATACTCGGTTGTTGCATTGGCTACGGTGTCACGCCTCCATGGTTAATCATCATCTGGCTTCCATTGCCATTTGGACCATTGATTTGAGGTCCAGTAGAAGTTCCAGTTCCTTGACTGTTTCCAATAGTATATGTTGGACCTCTTCTGTCACCACCCAAGTTGAAAGCTTCTTTAATGGCATTTGTGAGACTGTTGAGGAACACTTCATTGTGGTTCATCAGAGTAGTGGACACAGCATTACTGATTACTTCTCGCATAGCATTATGTTGTATCTGGACCATTGGATCCTCATGACCTTCCAACACCACCCTTGGAAGATGAGTTTTCTGAATGATCTTTTTATCCCTGGTCTTGCTATAGCTCAGTAAACACAAGTGTCGATATTGCTCAATAGTCTATTCTATTAATCGTTGAGTTTCCTCCGGAAGCTCCTCCATTGTGACGTTTAGCACTTCATTATTGTCGAACATCATGATTGAGACGACTCTGTCCCACCGGGCATGCCAAAAGAATATGTTGACGTAAAATTTTGGTCACGCCAACACACTCGAGCACACGGTCCTCAGAGGGCGTACGGAGCAAGGTCCTAACCTCCTGAACCTTCAAAAGGTGGTGGTGCCGATTCTTAGCGAGATTGACTTCGGGCGTGCCAGTCAATTTGACCTGTAATTGACAAGGAGAAGAAAAAAAGGTTGTTAAATCGTGGAACCTGCCGGTTTGGTGCCAGACAGTTCCAAATTATACGGCTCTGATATAGCCATTGTTAGTAGGACATTGACTACAAAGTCAACTCCCAAGAAATTGTATGAAAAGATTATGAAGCGTGACAGCAATGGTATATGTAAAGGAACACTTATGATAAACAAACAGCCGATGAGCTTAAAAGATGTTAATAGAGTAAAGATCTATGTGTACGTGTAAGCGACATGAAACCAACATATCGACTAATTGCACAAGCAGTTCTATTCATCAACAGTGGGGTGTCTCCATACAAACATAATAACAAATAGATCGATAAAATAGCTTAAACATCAACAGTGGGGTGTCTCCATACAGCCATAATGATGACTAAGCTAGATCACATCTCATGCAAAGAGTAGATCCGTTAATTACAAGCCACTTAGAAGGACACATTATGAAGAAAGTATAACTAAATCGGCTATTTTAGCCCATGCAGGGTCCATGAGGCACGGACAAGATCTACCCGTAAAAACCATGATTTAGCTTAAGATCAGGCAAATCTAATCTATCATATATATCAGTGGGGGTTCAGAAATACTGCCGTAATAGACATGTTAGATCAAATCTATTTGTTCTTAGATCGGATCGTGGTTTTATCGGATATCTCGAACGCACAACATGTAACAACCAAGATTGACAAAATAGTCGATGAAAGGCTTGGATCGGCTATTTCCTCTGTTGTGAGCGTGTAAACCTCAGAACAGCCAAAACTAAGCATCCTTTAAGCTTAAGCCACTTTGTCTATCTTGATTGGGAAAGATGTTGTTTAAAACATAAAGAAAACTTAATGAATCTATTAGTTTGCCAAACTAATAAAACCGATAACTAGTCAAAATCGACTAAAGTAAGAGATTGATCAGAGTCAAGACAGTCTCACAAAAGACGAACTTGGACCGATAACTAGCCATGCCATAGCTTAACAAGAGTTTGGTCGATGCCAAATACAGCCTTATTAGACGATGACATAAGCCATTGGTGAAACTTACAAGGAAACCGGAGGTCGGTCGATGCCGATGCAGCCCTGCCTGATTGAAGGTCTCGCCGAGATCTACGTTACTCCTACTCCTAGGGTTTTGGCCGGTGGCCAGTGTTTTGATTGATTGGATGTCCTACAAAATTTGTGTTTCTAGCTATTTATAACCTGGTTGACTCCTATCCTAACACGACTAGGTTACATAATAGGTAAAACAAAAGACGACCCGAACTTGAACACAGTCGAGCCTGACACGTCTTTGAAGCCCGTCACGCTGGTCCACGTGAATCCTTCTGGTCATGCTTGAACCCACATAAGCTTTTATTTTTAGGCCTATCTATTCCTTAATAAACCAGCCGTTTTATGCTCACAAAATAACAATCTTCTCGGTCCAAAATCTGGTGTAAACAGGAGTATAGGCAGTCGAGAGACAACCGTCGATCTGTACATGAAAGGTTATGATTTCAAAAAACAGATCGCCGCATAAAAATGAAAGTGTTCATGATCGTCTTGGAGCAAGATTAGCCGATCAAGATCATCCTTGGCAAGAAGGACAATGGTGTCCTAGTGGCTTGACTAAAAGCCAGAAACGACAGGTTCAGAGACTAAGGAACGATGAAGTTCAGAAAAAGAAACCCAAAGTGTGGCAGGTGAAACAAGTAGTCGATAAGGGGGAATCATCGGCTAATATATCTGCTTTGTTTATGTTGCCTGCTGAATTTAGGTCCTCTCATCATGAAGAAGAGTATGATGATTGAGAAGCAATTGTTCAATGGATCTATCAAGCAGAAAGGGCCACATTTCAAAAGCCCGAAAAGCATTCATATCTAAAAGCTTTATATTTGAAAGGGTTTGTCGATGGAAGGCCTCTGAGCAGAATGTTAGTTGATGGAGGTGGAGCTGTTATTTTGATGCCTTACGCTACCTTCAAAAAGCTAGGAAAGACTGCAGAAGACTTAACCCAAACCGATATGAGGTTGACAGACTTTGCTGGCAATGTATCAGCTACTAAAGGTGTTGTATGTGTCGAGCTAACAGTTGGCAGCAAAAGTTTGCCGACTACTTTATTTGTAGTCGATGCAAAAGGATCATACAATGTGCTTCTTGGGAGAGATTGGATCCACGCCAATTGCTTTGTTCCATCTACCATGCATCAAAATGTAATCTAGTGGATCGGAGCTAGTGTGGAAGTGATACAAGCTGATTCAACTGTTAGCATTGTTTACTCTGATCCTGATGTTTGGAACTTCGACAATATAGAGTGCTTTTCTGGAAAAGTTCATGAAGAAGGCTTTCTCAAGACATCTAAGGATAGTCAACAGCCGATCCATGCAGTCAGCTTTAAAAATGTATCTAATGGATTGTACGATCAATGAATATGAAAGCAAGATGGGTAAAGGTTTTACATCGGCCGATGAATTAGAAGCGGTTGATACTAGGAACGGTGATAAACCAAGATTGACGTATATTAGTGCTAAACTAGATCCCAAGTTTAGACAAGAACTTATTGCTTTATTAAAGGAATATAAAGAATGTTTTGCTTGGGATTACTCTGAGATGTCTGGTCTTGATTGATCATTGGTTGAGCATCGACTACCTATCAAACATGGGAGTCGGCCTGTAAAACTAGCTCCAAGGAGAATTAGAGAGGAGGTTATGGCAGACGTAAAAACTGAAATCACTCGGCTTTATGAAGCTAATTTCATTCGACAATGTAGATATGCCGAATGGATATCTAGTGTAGTCCCTCTATATAAGAAAAATGGGAAGATGAGAGTTTGCATTGATTTTAGGGATTTGAATAAAGCTATTCCAATGTATGGCAACCCGATGCCAGTAGCAGACATGTTGGTTTATGCAGCGGCAGAGCATAAGGTAATCAGTTTTATGGATGGCAATGCTGGTTATAACCAAATCTTTATGGCAGAAGAAGATATACATAAAACTGCATTCAGGTGTCCAGGTGTTATAGGATTATATGAGTGGGTAGTTATGACCTTCGGACTTAAGAATGCCGATGCAACTTATCAAAGAGCTATGAATTATATCTTTCATGAGTTGATCAGCAAAATTGTGGAAATTTACATTGATGATGTGGTCATGAAGTCCAAGAATTATCAAGGACATCTTAAAGATCTCAGAGATAATCTAGAATATGCAAGAAAGCATGGATTGAGAATGAATCCCCACAAATGTGCGTTTGGAGTATCAGCTTTGAAGTCGGTCAAAAAAGTTATGACGCGATTGATAAAGCAGTACCAACAACCACAAAGACTCAATTGCAATCTTTAATCGGCAAAATCAATTTCATCAGAAGATTTGTTTCAAATTTGTCAGCCAAAATTTTACCATTCTCAGTATTGCTAAAATTGAAGGATGACCAAGAGTTTAAGTGGGGAAGTGAGCAACAGAATACATTTAATGAAATAAAAGAATATATGCAGTCTCCACCGGTTTTGATTCCTCCTCAAAAGGATGAACCTTAGAAATTATATGTCTCGACTGATGATCAAACAATTGGATTGGCTTTAATACAAGAATTTGAAGGGAATGAAATAGTAGTGTTCTATCTCAGTAGAAGGTTACTTGATCCGGAAACAAGATATTCTCCCATTGAGAAGTTATGCATGTGTTTGTACTTTTCATGCACCAAACTTCGACATTATCTACTGTCCTCTGAATGCACGGTGGTGTCAAAGTTTGACGTGATAAAGCACATGTTATCTATGCCTATTCTAAATGGGAGAATTGGAAAATGGATTCTTGCATTAACAGAGTTTGATTTAATGTATGAATCGGCTAAAGCAGTTAAAGGTCAGGTAATAGCTGATTTTATTACTCATCATCACGAACCGGAAATTAAGACTTTGGATTTTACCCCATGGGCCTTGTTCTTTGATGGTTCTAATTGCAAGCAAGGTGGGGGTATTGGTATTGGTATTGTTCTTGTTTCTCCTCAGGGAAGAAGTTTTGAATATGCCTTTTCAATTGATCCAGCCTCTACTAATAATCAAGCTGAGTGTGAAGCACTTCTCAAGGGACTTCAGCTTTTGTTTGAGGTAAGGCCCAAAGTTATTGAGATTTTTGGTGATTCCCAATTGGTGGTTAATCAACTGCTTGGCCTATATAAATGCAAAGATGACATTTTGAGGAAGCGTTATGAGAAGTGCCTCAAGTTACTTGATTCTTTCTCTTCTATTATTATATAACATATTCCTAGATGTCAGAATCAAGTGGCTAATCATTTGGCTCAAAGTGCTTCCGGGTATTGGCAAATCGTTGAGATATTAGCCGATGAGATTACTGATGATGATGACTGGAGGATTGAAATTATTGAATAATTAAAGGATCCATCGTGACAGGTGTCCAGGAAGTTGAGGTATAAGGCTACGAAGTTTGTCCTTCTTGATGATCAACTTTATCATAAGACAATCGATGGTACACTCCTTAAATGTATCAATCAAGAGGAGGCCAAAGTCTTGATGGGAGAGATCCATGAGGGAGTTTGTGGTGCACATCAGTCTGATCATAAGATGAAATGGATGATCAGGAGAGCAGGATATTTTTGGCCAACCATATTGGAAGATTGTTTTAAGTACTATAAAGGATGTCAAGAATGTCAAAGGTTCGGTAATATTCAGAAATCTCTGACATCAGCTATGAATCCAATTACAAAGCCATGGCCATTTAGAGGATGGGGAATAGATCTGATTGGCCAAATATTCCTGGCATCTAGCAAAGGGCACAAATTTGTGTTAGTATCAACAGACTATTTCACCAAATGGGTTGAAGCTATTCCTTTAAAGGAGGCTTCGTCGGCTACTGTGATCGAGTTTATCAAAGAACATATCATCTATAGGTTTTGTGTTCCTCAAACCATTACCACAAATCAAGGGAAGATGTTTACGTCAAAAGAATTTGAAAATTTTGTTGCTAGCATAGGCTTCAAGTTGATTAACTCATCTCCATATTACGCCCAAGATAATGGACAGGCCAAAGCTTCTAATCAGATTTTAATCAAAATTATTAATAAAAAGGTCAAGGAGCATCCAAAGAAGTGGCATTCGATACTCAGTGAAACTTTATGGTCCTATCGAATGGCTTGTCATGGTGCAACTAAATGTTCTCCTTATGAGTTGGTCTATGGTCATGAGGCTGGGTTACCTTGGGAAATCAATATTGGATCCAGAAGGATATCACAGCAGAACAATTTGAAAACCGATGAATATAAGCGGCTCATGATGGATAACCTTGATGATTTAAATTTTCATCGGCTAAAACCTCTTGAGAATGTTAGAGCTTAGAAGTTAAGAGTTGCTAAGTATTATGATCAAAAGGTCAGGGAGAAAAAGTTTAATGAAGGGGACTTAGTTTGGAAAGTCATTTTACCCATTGGAACTAAGGATAACAAATACGGTAAATGGTCACCAAATTGGGAAGGACCCTATCGAATTACTAGATGTGCTCCTGACAATGCTTATTTCTATGAAACTTTAGAGGGTGTCGAGTACTTCAGAGCAGTTAATGGGAAATATTTTAAGAAATATTATCCTAGTATCTGGGTGGATTTACTGTGATTAATCAATTTGATCAATAGCCAATATAACTATATCGCCTTCAGGATAAAAAGAAGAGATAGCCGATATGTGTGGTATCGCCTTCAACAGTAAATAGCCGATGCAAGTGAGGCATCGCCTTTAGCACAAAAAATATGAATTTGAGGGCTTCTGAATTTAAAAGACCTCGATGAGTCTTATCACAGAAAGATCATAGAAGAACAGAAACTCTATAATATTCACAAGGAGATTTCTTATACAGTAGTTTGATTCTGATAAACTACTCAAAGACTTTATCTACTATGAATACAGAGGGTGTGGACTCTGCTATCTCCTTGGCTGCTCCGTCGACGCCATCGATGTTCGCTTCCATGGCATGACTTATTTCCAGAGTGATCTCGAGGCACCCAAGTCTTGGCCTGTGTAGGCATGGGCAACTCCGAAGGCCATGGCGGCACGATGGCGAACACCATGGATGGCGACCTCGTGCACCCTTATGGGGATGTTGGTCACCCTCTCAGCGACACTATCGCCGATGGCATTCACAGAGTCAGCCTCTTCGTTCCCTGCCTCCTGAAGGGCCTCCAGGCGCACGGTCAGGTCTACAAAGCATGCCGGATAATACATTATGATACAGAAGATAAGAACTTTCGAAGAAAGGGTCAAAGGTCTCTTCAGATTAAAGGAATTACCGGTGACTCGAGCATCGGATTCGTCGCATTGTTGAACACCTTCTGCATCTTCCAACACCTTCTGAAGTTGGGCGATGTAGTCCTCGAGTAGGCAGTTCCTAATGGTGGCTTCGGAATGAAGATTCCGCATTTCCATCATTTGACGGTAATAGCGAGCGGTCGTCGACTCTGAGCAATCGGAAGAAGGGGTTTCGGAGACTGACTCCATCCCAGGAGGAGGCCCCAGAGCAGCGGCGGCATTGGAAGGACATGCGTCGATCCTGGATAAAAACGATAAAGGAAATCAAATCGGGATCTGAAGAGCCGATGATAAAGTATCAGAAATCAACTAATATGAGAAAAGTCATGCCTTGCGCTGCGCTGAGGACAACGGTAGGAGTCCACTTCCTCCTCTGCTGGACGTTTGCCGCGGTTGTTGTCTGCCATCGGAAGGAAGAAAGGAAGCTTTTGGAAGGAGGGTTTTCTTTTGGATGGAAGGCGAAAGCAGCAATGGATGTGTTCTGAGTGTGATGGGAGGTGAAGACGAAGTTGGAATTTATATTAAGAAGATTGAGTCTCCAAAGGGGAGAAGATGTTGTTTCGTAAGGTGTGCACAGAGTGCTCGAGTGTGGTGTTAAATCATGACACGGTTTTCAAGAGAAGAGCAGCCGTTTCGCGTTAGTCATCAATATACTGATCAATAAAAAAATCTTCAAGCCATTTGAAATGCCGAAGGGGAAGAAAGAAAAGGACTCAAATTTCAGAATGAAATAAATTTCATCCCAAAATTGGGGGGCATGTGTTTACACTAGATTTTGGACCGAAAAGATTATTGTTTTGTAGGCACAAACGACTGATTTGTTAATAAAGAAATCGGCCAAGAAAAATAAAAGAGACCTGTTTGGACCCGGACACGACCAAAAGTTCATGTGGACCAGACGTGACGGACTTTGAAGAGCAATTGGGTTCGACTGAAGAGTTTGAGTCCGGGTCGGCTTTTTATTTTTTATGTATCCTAGTCGTGTTAGGACAGTAGTCTACCGGGTTATAAATAGCTAGAAACCCGATTTTTGTAAGGACATATCACAATCAATCAACACATCGGCCACCGGCCAAACCCTAGGAGTAGGAGTAAAGTAGAACCCAATGGAACCTTCAACCAGGCAGGACTGCATCGGCTTGACCGACCTCCGGTTTGCTTGTAAGTTTCACCAATGGCTTGTATCATTGTTCAATAAGGCTGTATTTGGCATCGACCAAACTCTTGTTAAGCTATGATATGGCTAGTTATCGGTCTAAGCACGCCTTTTGTAAGGCTATCTTAACTTTGATCAATCTCTTGCTTTAGTTGATCTTGGCTAGTTATCGACTCTATTAGTTTTGGCAAGTCAATAGATTCATTAAGTTATCAATTTTGTTTATGCTTTAAATGTTTTTTCTTTAGATTTAAATAATATCTTGCCCAATCAAGATTGATAAAGTAGCTTAAGCTTAAAAGTTGTTCAGTCTCGGCTATCCAAAGGCTTTGCACTCTCACACTCAAGGAAATAGCCGATCTAAGCCTCTCATCGACTATTTTTTCAATCTTTATTGTTAAATGTTGTGCGTTCGAGATATCCAATAGAATCGTGGTTTGATCTAAGAGAGGATAGATTTGATCTAAACATGTTTATTATGGTTGTATTTCTGAACACCACTGATATACATGATAGATTAGATTTGTTCCATCTTAAGTCGGATCGTGGTTTTAACAGATAGATCTTGTTCGTGCCTCATGGACCCTGTATCGGCTAAAATAGCCGATCCAGTTATGCTTTATTCATAATGTGTACTTTTGAATGGCTTGGAATTTACGGATTTACTCATTGCACCGGACATGATCCAGTTATGGAGACACCCCACTATTGATGTTTAAACTATTTTATCGATCTATTTGTTATTTTGCTGCATGGAAACACTCCACTATTAATAAATAGAACTGCCTGTGCAATCAATCGATCTGTTGATCTCAAGCCATTCAAACATACACATAGATCTTTGTTTTCTTCACATGCATAAGCTTATCAGATGTTTTCTTGTTCTAAATATTTATTTACATATGCTATAGCCGTTTTGCTTTATATCTTTATGAATGCTTTCACGCATTCTTTTGGGAGTTGACTTTGTAGTCAATGTCCTATAAACAATGGCTATATCAGAGCCGCATAATTTGGAACTGTCTGGCATCAAACCGGCAGATTTCACAACTTGACGATTTTTTCTTCTCCTTGTCAATTACAGGTCAAATTGACTGGCACTTCTGAGGTCACTCTCACCTAGATTCGGCATCGCCACCTTTTGAAGGTCCCAGAGGTCAAGACCCTGCTCCGTACGCCCTCTGAGGACCGTGTTTCGAGTGTGTTGGCGCTTCATCCAAATTTTCGTGTCAATAATAGCCTAATACAATTATTCCTCTTCTACCCCTACTGCTAATGAGCGAGCAGGCTAACCCTAGGGGTATTCCTGACCAACTCGAGGTGTAGTCGATCCGATGGCCACGCCCGCACATCAGGTAGCTTCGCCTCAACACGACCACATCGGATGCCGCCACTCGCCGTCCGTCCTTTCCCTAGACCTACCCCCAGTTTTGAGGATGAAACCAGGAAACCTTTCGTCCATCGGCTGAGTTTTGTGGCCCAAACTCAAAAACCAGCCAGCACCCAGGTTTTGAGGCCCAAACTAGGAAACCGTCCTCAGCCCGAGTTTTGTGGCCCAAACTCGGAAACCAGCCGCACCCAGGTTTTGAGGCCCAAACCTGGAAACCATCCACCCAGTGGTTTTTCTGTGGCTCAACCACGAAACCGACGCCGTAGAAGGATGCACCGCCCATGCACCCCGTCCACCCACATGTCTTCACTTGTCGCTGTCCCAGGCTGGCAGCCACCACAGCTGATCCTCAGGCCACCGGTCTATCAGTCCAAGCCTCACGTCCGCCCTTCACCGCTCTGGGTCCATCGGCACAACACGTCTCTACTTGACCTTCACCTGGCCTTCGATCACCGTCTCCGAGCTCGATACCTGCACAACACAAGCCAAAGAACATGCGCATCATACTAGTTGACAATCACTCATCATCTCAAGATCCGACATACACCCATGTATCCACACAAACTAGGTCCTAATGGGTATGCATGTATGATTTCACCTAATGGCACTTGATAATCGTAATCACCGAGATAGTCCCCTCTTAATAGTATGGCTATCGATCCTAAACACACTCACACCCTCTATGGTGTCTTGAGTGCCAAAACAAAATCCCTAAACCTTTGCCTTGATCTCCATAGTGTTTTGCTTTCTCTTCTTCTTTCCCACATGTGGAGCACTTGATCATCACCAGCAACACCATGGCCAACATGTAGCTCCCACACTTGGTGTTGGAATTTCTTAGCGTTGCTACCAAGAATAGGGTTAAACCCTATCCCCGGCAACTACATTAGAAAGCTAGTTGGTATGTGTAACGCGTATAGACAAATCCGCAAGCGCACAGATACCGTTGTAGCTTTCACCCAAGAGTATTCTGGGGCATCGTATTTATATCCTCAGGGAAGTAATGTGTAAAGAGTTTAATAATTGATGATCATGTATCTACTAACTTAGTGTACTGACTAGATTAAGTGGGGGGTAAGTGGTAGCATAAATGTTTGATAGATGAATGATACACCGGAGAACTCTATAAAAAGATAAAGAGCAGACAAGCACAAATGGGAGGTCATCCGAAGAGTTCAAGGTTCCTATATACTTCTCTATTACTGTGGTTCTAATCTAGATCTTAACCTAAGGGATTAACTAAATCAAAGGTCAAGCATAAAGATCACACCATGACACTTTGGAGCAACAGTTCCTTTTCGGTTCTCGAAGATACTGGGAAGGGGTAACCGGGAGAAGGCTGCCCAAAGCTCTACGAAACACCAACCCGAATGTGGTGGAATACAAAGGCCTGGTCAGAGCTGTCACCTCCGGGGCTACCACAACTTTCCGTGGGGTTGGGCGCAACATCAGGTAACCGATAGTCTAGACACCACCTCTATACTACTGACTACTACTGTAGCCACATATAATAACTAGAGCAGTCGGTCGAGCGGAGATCCCATGCCAAGGTGCAAAACATTAAACTAACCATGCTCTAGCTAAAACATAAGGTAAGAACTAGATTACCATGTAAGTGATTCAAGTAATTAGAGAAGTTAAATATATTGAATACTAGAGTGTTACAAAGAAGCGATACAAGATTATACCAATCCCCCGAGGACTCCTCCGGAACTTGAGCATCTCTCCCTCACTCTCAACTAGAGCTATTCTACTACTACATCTTCGCAATATGGTGAAGAGGACTCCTTATGGTGTGTATGATCTCTATGATGATGATGCTAATGAAGGTGGAGAGGGCCTTTTTATATAGTGGAGGTGCCTTGGAGGAGTGGAGGACCTCTCCTCCTCATTCGGAAGGTGCAAAACCGACTCTTTCAGAATACACTGAACCTGGACACCTACATAACCGTCCGATGCATGGAGGCATGTAACCAAAATAGCAAG
Source organism: Coix lacryma-jobi var. lacryma-jobi (assembly GCA_009763385.1). Classification (NCBI taxonomy): domain Eukaryota; kingdom Viridiplantae; phylum Streptophyta; class Magnoliopsida; order Poales; family Poaceae; genus Coix; species Coix lacryma-jobi. The sequence goes on along the minus strand of CM019830.1, from coordinate 117,604,439 downwards.
GTGGGCCCGATAGCCAGACTGATTAATGAAATCGGTAAACTTAGTAGGTGCAAAGGGGAAACCTTCCAAGCGCTACCCACTCTTCAACTAAGTCGCGGCTAATCTGACGAGCCACCGTCTACAAAAAGGTTTCGCTGCTTTCCTGTTCCTTTGGCTGAGTAGACGAAAACCGGGGGAGCCCAACCCAAGAAAGCAGAGCAAGCTTTGACACCAGTAGCGAAGCGCGTTCAAGACCATTTGCCTCAACATCCACAACATCAGATTCAAAACACACCTCGTGATAGAACCAAAATTTAGTCCACTAGCTCTTCCTCGTCCAGCTCTAAAATCATTTGCCTCCGATGCAAAGGCATGGGACATGTCATGAAGGATTGCCCCAGTCGTCACCCTTTCATTGCTACCGAGGATGGATATGTAAGTACTAGTGATGTTGAAGATCATTTAGCCCTTGTTGCTAACATTGATGCAGATTCCACCGAGGACGATCAAGACAAGGAGACCATCACCATTGACTCTGTGGCTGCTACTGCGGACTATCCTAGTCTTGTTGTGCAGCGAGTGTTGAGTACATGTGTGGGACATGAAGAAGAAGAGATGAAGATCCAACGCCACAATTTGTTCCACATGTATCTCATTGTGCAGGGTTGTCGTGTTCTCACCATCATTGACAACGGGAGTTGCAACAACTTGGCGAGTTCAGATTTGGTTGAGAAGCTTGCCTTGACCACACGACAACATTCATATCCGTATAAACTTCAATGGTTCAATAATAATGGTATGACTAAGGTAACTAAATCAGTACGCATTAGCTTTTTCACAGGCTCTTATCATGATACTGCTGATTTTGATGTTGTCCCTATGCAAGCTTGTTCTATTTTGTTAGGTTGCCCATGGGAATTTGATAATGATGCTTTACACCACGGTAGAACTAATACATATACTATCATACATAAGGATAAGAAAATTACTTTGCTGCCTTTGTCTCCTCTGGATATTATTAAGAGATTAATAATAAAAATAAACCCCCAACAGACATTACTAAAAATAATGAGATTAAGTTAAAAGGAGGTGCTTTTCTAGCTACAACTGTTGTGTTATGTGATAATAATGATGCTCCTTGTTATACTGTGCTTTGTCGACATGTTAGTGTTGCTGCACATGATCCTATACCTTGTGTTTCCTATTGTGCGGTCACTAGCCTTTTGCAGGAGCTTGGACATGACAAGGAGTCGCGGACGACTCCAATTCTAGAAGGAGGGGATGATGAGGACATCGCCAACATGGAGTCGAGGACGACTCCAATTCAAGAAGGGGAGGATGAGGAGGACATCGCCACGCTGGACACACCGACTCCATGGTCTTCCCCAAGTTGCAATCCGTCTTCAACTCAGCTACCTCGTCACCCTCGGAATTCAGTAGCAGTCCCGGGTAAAATCAACGCCCCGGACGCATGCAGACTCCGTTTTTGACGAACCAGATATGCTTAGAAAGATAATTTGATAAGCTAAACAATTGCTTTGGAATCACGTCAAAATACGTCCAGAGTCAACCGGAATCTTTGAAACAACTCAGCGTCCAGAATCTGCCAGGGTGCTGCGAGCCGTGTATCTTCTTAGAGCCCATTACGGGCGCGTCCAGCAGGGGCGACGACCTAAACCCTATAATTAGCCGCCGCCATCATCGTTAGGTCTTGGGTTTTGTTTAGTGTTTAGTTTTCCTTTGAGGAACTGAATCGTTCATTGTAACTGTGGTGTCGAATCCTTTTACAGTGATCCATGGCACCCGTTCTTGATCTCCTCCAATATGTCGATTAGTCATTTGGAACCGAGTTCTTGAACCCTCTACTGATATTCGCATAATTCATATTTGGAATTTCAGATTGCGTGTTTTTACCTTCTTGCTTATGTTCTTCGATTCTCTTGCAGGATTAGCCTTCTTGGCGAGGTCAATCAAGTTGTGCTTGGTTGATAACCAATGGAGCAGTGGTGTAATGGTGCAGGGTTCGAATCGTGTGATTTGAAGCCGAATCACCAACGTCGATTTCTCCACCAATCGAACCTATCGCTACCTCACGGAAGATCGGGTCATCTCTCATCAGGCTTGTCATGGTGCGACTAAGTGTTCGCCTTATGAGTTGGTCTATGGTCATGAAGCTGTGTTACCTTGGGAGATCAATATAGGGTCCAAAAGGGTGTCACAGCAGAATAACTTGAAAGCCGATGAGTATAAACATCTCATGATGGACAACCTTGATGATTTAAATTGTCATCGGCTAAAAGCTCTTGAGAATATTAGAGCTCAGAAATTGAGAGTTGCCAAGTATTATGATCGAAAGGTCAAAGAGAAGAAGTTTAATGGACGAGACCTAGTTTGGAAAGTTATTTTGCCTATTGGAACTAAGGATAACAAATACGGCAAATGGTCTCCAAACTGGGAAGGACCTTATCGGATTACAAGGTGTGCACCTGGAAATTCTTATTTCTATGAAACTTTGGAGGATGTCGAGTATTTCAGAGCAGTTAATGGAAAATATTTTAAGAAGTATTACCCTAGTATCTGGGTGGATCTGCTATGATTAAGCGATCTGGCCAATAGCCGATATGATTATATCGCCTTCAGACTAAAAATGAAGTACAACCGATGTGAAGCAAAGCATCGCCTTCAGTACAAAAATATGGTTTTAAAGGTTTCTAAAATTAAAAGACCTCGATGAGTCTTGTCATAGGGAGATCATGAAGGAACAGAGATTTCATTATATTCATAAGTAGACTTCTTATATAAGTAGTTTGGTCTTAATAAACTACTCCAAAACTTTGTCTACTATGAATACAGGGGGGTGGATTCTGCTATCTCCTCAGCCACTCCGTCGATGCAATCGAAGTTCGCTTCCATGGCATGACTTATCTCTAGGGTGATCTCGAGGCCACCCAAGTCTTGGCCGGTGTCGGCCTGGGCAGCTCCAAGAGCCATAGCGGCACCATGGCGGACACCATGGAGGGCAACCTTGTGCACCCTTGAGGGGATGTTGGTCACCCTCTGTCACACCCTGAAATTTGTGTTTCTTAAATTAGAGTTAAAATGTTTTATTCAGGAATTTTTGTGCTCATAAAATATAGGGAAATAAAAACTTTTCTATAAAGTAAAATTTATCCTAGGGTTTATAAACTTGTTTGTGCATTCATGTTGGAGCATTTGAGCTTTTGTGATGTGTGGTTTTGGTTAAAATTCAAATTGAGTTCAAAATGATTTGCAAACAATTTGAAAATGAATTTTCTTGAAAGGGGTTTGAAAATAAAGACTTCTTGTTTTTCAAAAAGTTTGGAAAAGTTCAAGATTTCAAAATCTATTTAATCTCTCAAAGATCAAATTCAAAAGTTCAAAATATTTCAAACTGGTTTTGAATTTGTTTTGAGAAAGGTTTGGAAATAAAAGAAAAAGGCAAAACCTTTCTTTCCCTTCTCCCCTTGGCAATCGGCCCGAAGGCCCAGCCTCTCCCCGCTCAGGCCACTCTCTCTTCCCCTCCCCTTCGGTTTCTGGCCCGAGTGGCCCAACAAATGCCGGCCTGCATCTCCTCTCCTCCTTCCCTCTTCTCTCAAACCAGCCCAGCTTTCCCTCCTCCTGGGTTTCGGCCCGAGCCGGCCAGTGGCCCAGCTCTCCCTTCCGCCTCGGTCCTCCTGAGGCCTGCTCTGCCTCCTCCCTTGCTCGGTCCACGTCGGCCCACTCCTCTCCCCTCAAACTACGCAGCACCCCACCTCTCCTTTCTCTCTTGGGCCGGTACGTCCCGGCCAAGAATTGCGGCTGCAGCGTCCCCAAGCGCACGCGCTCTCCTTCCCTCGCTGACACCGCAGGCCCACCTGTCAGCCGCACTGCTTCCACCTGCGTTCCCGCCCTCTCTCTGAAGCGATGGCCCCACTTGTCATCCCCGCCGACCTCCTCCTCTGTTTCCTGCTTGAACACGAGCAGAGCTCGAGTCCGCCCTGACCACGCCTTTCCCCCTTGCCGTATCGGCCAAACCAGGGCCCTATAAAGATCCCTGGTCCTCGCCATATTCGTTCGTTTGGAAGTCACGCCGCCTCGTGCCCTAACTCTCTCCAACCGCCGAGATTGGATCTCGCCGAGACGAAGCTCGACCCGCCGCCGTTGTCCTCGCCTCTCGCCACTTCACTGCCTTCGTAAGACCCATCATGAGCCTCAGACCGATCTTGTGAAGCTTCTCAACCTTTCTTCTCGCTCTCTTTCCCTCTGTTTGCCTAACCCGCGTTCGCCACCAACTGCAGAGAAGTCGCCGCCGCTCCATCAAGAAATCCACCAGCTCTTCGCCGTTCTCTCTGTCTTCGTTGCGCCAGGTGAGTTCGTCACGAGCTCCTGGTTCGATTGAACCCGTCCCCGAGATCTCTAACGCTATCTAGCTCGAATCCGAGCCGTGCCGGCCGATTCCGGCCATGGCGCCACCTTGGTCGCCGACCCCTCCCCGAACTCCGGCTGAAAGCGCCGCCCTTTCCTTTCTGATCTAATCCCGGCCGATCGTCTCTAATCCAATGGACGCAGAAGCTCCATACCCCTTCGGCCGCAGTTTTGCAAAAGAGCCCCCCAAATATTTGGATCTCAACCCGCACTCCTTTTGGCCCTATTCATTGAGTCTGTGCAGACTTACAACCAAGCCCCTGCGTTTTCTCTTAAATGAGGCGCAGTCCAGCCGAAATTCTGTTTTCGTTTTATTTATTTAAAATTACAAAATCAGGTTTGAATCAATTACAGTTTTGCCACTGACTTTAAACCTCTATAACTTCTTTGTTTTAACTCCGATTTAGTCCGTTCAACTTGCGTTAGATTCGTTTCGAAAAGTTCTTTCAAAATATATAACTTTCATCACTGTTTTCTGTAATTGAAATTTGAGTTAAATCTAATCTAGTAACTAGGGTTTTGTATCTTGTTTAGTTTATATCTTTTCCGTTATAGCTCCGATTAGAGTGATCTTCGCGTCTGTGTGTTCATAGCGAATCGTAGATCAGTTTTCAAAACTCTTTATTTATTTATTTATTTATTTATTGGTGTATTGTTCTAATCATAGGCTATGTTTGCTTTGTATGATTGCTTTTGGATGCTTGTGTGGTGTTATGTGATCGTATGTCCAGTCGGTGAGTTGTACGTTGGTGATCAAGAAGAGGTTCGTGATCTAGAGATCGAGATCAAGAGTCAACCTTTGGAAGTATACAAGTCAACAGAAGAAGGATCTTGAGTTTAAGGCAAGTATAGCAATCGAGTGTTCTTTTCGCAATCATGATCATGTTACTTAATTAATGTATGCATCGAATGATAAAAATGACTTATTAGCAACTTAAGAAATTATCTGTACAAGAACCTTCGGGATTTACAGTGCAACTGTTGGGGGTTATATGGCTCTGGCTTTAGCTCAGTATGAGGACCTTTTCTAGCTTGTTAGAGGTTACCGAAAGGCGCAAGAGGGGCTCCGATCTGTATGGTCTTGGCCGACCAAGTTGGTGCATTTTGTCTTTTGTTAGTCACCGCTTGTAGGGGAGATTCATGCTTATTGATGGGGAAACCTAGCGGCCCTAACTTGTTAGACGAACCTGTGAAAGGCTTCATTGTGAACCCTGCCGACTTTCCTTGGAAGTGAGTTAAGAGGCTGATCACCTCGGGCGAAAGGGCAATTCACGTCTCGCAGTGAAAGTGTACACCTTTGCGCAAAGTTTATTAAACTGATATATCAGCCTTGCTCAAGGACACGAGCGGCCTTGAAGACTTTTACATTTATGACTTATGTTTGTTAACATGTTCATTATTTAACGTTTTATGCAATTCATTATTTATGTTATATTGATCATGAAATTTGGGATCTATATCACTTGTTGCTATACTTGTGGAGTTCGACATGGACTCACTCTTGCTTTTCCCCACACCTCAGAGAGTTAAACTTTGGAGAAGCTTAGGCTTGTGATCAACCAGTCAGTTGTTCCCTGTGAAGTTGGTGTCTCCATCTGAAGATCGGAGTGTCTTTCCGCTGTCTGCTCTTTAAGGTTATGTTCTTTTGTTTTATATACGTTATATAAGAGCATTGCCTTTCGATATTACCCTTTATTTGTGGCTATATGTGAGATTTGACTTCCTGGGCTCACATATGGTGTATACCTGGTTTTGTTCTTAAAACCGGGTGTGACAAAGTGGTATCAGAGCAATGCTGACTGTAGGACGCAAGCCTAGTTAGAAACTGGTCGTTTTAAAGTTTTGAAAATTGCTATAGAACTCTTGTTCTATCAACCTTGATATTTTTCTCCCTATTGTATCTTCTACCCTTGTTATTTATCCCCTCCTTGTTGCTCAAATTTTAAATTTTGCTCTCACCTTCACTCCTTGCCTTGAATTGCTTTTGAAAGCTTTCCTTTGTCTAAGTAGACGGATCGTTGACCAAGCTATGTCGTCTCTGACCGCAGTTAACAAACGGAAGCTGATCGCTATGCAAAGTCAAGACCTGGGAAGAATGACGCAACAGCAAGACGCAACACACGGACCAACCAACATGGAAGGAAGCCATAAAGAACAGTTACCAGGTGTTGAAGTGGAGCAAGATTACATTTACGGAAAATTGAGGCATGTGGATATGACCACTATTTATGGAGCAAAGAAAGTTGTGTATGGCATGATCCCAGTTAATTCAGTAACTGCCATGGTTCTTTTTGACCCTAGTGCCTTGCACTCGTTCATCTCTGCCAAGTTTGTAGCTCGCCTAAAGATAAGGGAATGGCCAACAAAGAAGCTCATAGTAGTTCGCACACCAACTGGGGAAATTGAGACAAACCATGAATGCCGAGATGTTAGAGTCCAGATAAAAGGGAGTGAATTCATAGTGAAACTAAATGTTTTGGAACTCTCAGGAATCGATGTTATCCTTAGACATGGATAGTGAAAGGGTCGTAAAAGTGAGGTCAATTATTCCCGACGTTCAGTGTTTTGAAGAACACCATCAGGCGAAAGGATTGAATATCGAGGTATGCCGTTATTACCCAATGAATGTGAAACTGGTCTGTTGGAAGATAGCAGCAGTAAGATTCAAGAGGTCCAGGATCGATGTCTATGTTGCAAGCATTATGGGAATTCTTGTCTTCAAGAGAAGTCAACCATGGATGAGGCCAAGGCGAACCCAAGTGATTTAGTCAAGGAAGATAAGAAGCAGAATAAACTGGTAAAAGTCAATCCTCTGAGTCAGCAAGATGGCAGCACATCAAACAACACTTCTACCGCAGCAGATCCAACCAAAGGAAGATGTTATCATTGTCGACAGGAAGGACACTACGTAAGATCCTGCCCCAAAAAGGTCAACAACCGACTCAAGGAAGTAGCCACAACCCAGTCACTACAGAATAGCCACCAACAAGTGATGTCAGTGCCTGATGCAAAGAAAGTCCCTGATAGCAGTTGATAGATGAAGAGTGTACAAGAAAAGCTACTCTTGATGTTCTTGCAGATGTATCATGTGCTAGTAGTTCTTGTGCCCTTATGTAATGAAACGTTAGTAACAAAGTTAAGTCAAGTCCTTGGCCCATGTGTGGCTTGTGAACCTGTGATGTTCGTTGCTTGTCCTTATGATGATGGTTGTTTTGCATCTTTGTAATGAGTGCAATGATTTTGTGGGTTTCTTCACAATCTCATTTAGGTTTAGTTGATAGGTTATATGCATAGATAGTAGGGGTTTTGCTCTTCTCTTGTCTTCCCTATCCTGTCTTTTCGGAGTAGTCTGTCTTTGTCAGCTTATATCTCTGTTTATGAATGTTCAAAAATCATGGAATAATTCTGGACATAAGTAGACTCCATAATCTTTCTCTGAGCGCAAGAACCACCCTGATAGCTGTTATGGTTTTGGAGTTATGAAATTCACAAGTTGATGCATCTGTGCTGTTTGGAATCTGGAATAGTCACTGTTGTCTGCTGTTTTCGACGGCCTTAACTACAGAATATGGAAAAGTGTTCTACATGAAGTTGTAGAGGATTTCATAAGCTTTCCAGAAAGGTAAATTGCAACTTCGTTGGATAATCAGAGCTCAAGTTATGGCTGTTTTACTGCACTGTTGTTTTGCTACTCGCGAGAAATTTCAGAATTCTTGTTCTTACCTTCGCATATGAATTTCTCTGGGATGTCAGAAGGTCTTTATGCTAGTTAGCTTAACTAGAAAAAGGTGGAATGCTATCCTTTTATTGTTTCTCCTAGTTGATCTTTTCTTAAGGGGGGTAGCCATGATGAAGTTAACTTTGAACCGTTTTCAAGATGAAGTTTCTTACCATCTAGTGTTTTAATCGAAAGAATCAGTCATGGATGAGTCTTCTCTTGTCTCTCTTGCTATATCAACCTTGTCTTGTCATCTCATGAAGCTATGGTTAAGTGTGTTATGAAGAGCTGAATCCTAACACATACATGTTGAAAAACAGATGGTTGCTACCAGGAGAAATGACTACGATGATGCTACAGGGAATGCTCACAACTCTAACCCACCGCCATCAAATCCTTCAGCGATAGAGCAAGTTTTGATAATGCAGACTCAACTATTACAGACCATTGCTCAAAATGTGTTACACAATCAGTATCAAGAACCACCTATTGACAAGCGTGGTGAATTTATGAAAGGACACCCACCAACATTCTCTCATACTAGCAACCCAATAGAAGCTGATGACTGGCTTAGAGCTGTGGAGCGACAACTTGACATAACACAGTGTGACGACCATGAGAAGGTGCTTTATGCTTCAGGTCAACTTCAAGGAACTGCATTAGATTGGTGGGAATCATTCCAGTTTGAACATCCAAATAAGAATCAAATTGGTTGGGAAGAATTCAAGAATGCTTTTAGATCTTACCATGTTCCAGCTGGAATAGTGGCGATTAAGGAAGAGCAATTCCTCAACTTGAAGCAAGGATTTATGTCAGTGTGTGAGTATCATGACATGTTCACCCAGTTGTCACGCTATGCTCTGGAAGAAGTGAATAGTGATGCTAAGAAGCAGAAACGCTTTCTGAAAGGACTCAATGATGGTCTGCAATTACAACTGATGACGGTTGAATATGCCAACTATCAAACATTGGTGGACAGAGCAATTGTGATTGAGAACAAGCGTCGAGAGATGGAGGAGAAGAAAAGGAAAAGAGAAAGCCAATCTGTAGGTAGCAACATACACCACCCTTACGCTCATGCACCAGAATTCCAACAATGGAACCAGGAATCAAGTGATCAGTGGAATCTTGAACTTCCTCATGAACTCCATCAGTATCAGCAAATCAATGATGAAGTACTTCACTCCAATTCCCTAGAGCCATGTCTGTCACCTCCTAGTGACACCTTGACGAAGATTAATACTCCCACTAGTGAGGGGTGTAACGATTGTGATAAGGTTAATCACTATGTGAACGACTGTCATAAGAAGTTTATGGAGAGCAATAAAAGTCAGGACCACGAACCACATCAAATACAAGAACAGGAGAAGCAGGAGCCAGGAAGTAAAGTAAAAAGAAACTACATCCAAGGAATGTTAAATCATGTGTATATGATTAACAAACGTGGGGCTAAGGAAGTCGTGTATGGTTTTATTCAAGTAAACTCTGCTCCCGCCATTGTGATGTTTGATCCTAGAGCTTCACACTCGTTCATCTCTAGCCTATATGTACAAGAACATAGGATGACTATGCTTCCAATGAGGAAACCAGTGATAGTTAACTCTCTAGGAGGCGAAATGAAAGCAAACCGCATATGCCCAAAAGTTAGCCTTGACATAAAGGGAGTAAACTTTGAGGCGAACCTTACTGTTTTGAAATTGATGGAAATGGATGTTATCCTTGGAAAGGGTTGGTTATCTGCTTGTAAAGGAGTGGTTATGTATGCCCAAGGTTTGGTGCTTCTAACAACACCGACAGGTGAAAGAATTGAGTATCAAGGTTTTCATCCTGTACTTGAGGAATACGAAAATGACCCATTAGAAGGGGTACCCATTGAGGACAGTAAAGTGGACTGTGAGTTTTCAGAATATCAATACGAAGGAACAACTGCAGATCAAGTTTCCACATCTCTTTGAGTTGTAAGCCAATCCAGTTAGCGAGCAAGACAAGTTTGGGATAATCAAGTGTAATAATCTTTTCATGGAATCTTTGTACACAAGTTATGATCGTGAAACATCAGTGGTTTGATAAGTTTAGTATGCAAGTGTGAAGTGAAAGTGTTATCAAGATCTTTTCTCGTTTTTCTCCTGTGCTCTGAGTCTCTTCCGAATCTCGGGACGAGATTCTCTTAAGGGGGTAGATTTGTCACACCCTGAAATTTGTGTTTCTTAAATTAGAGTTAAAATGTTTTATTCAGGAATTTTTGTGCTCATAAAATATAGGGAAATAAAAACTTTTCTATAAAGTAAAATTTATCCTAGGGTTTATAAACTTGTTTGTGCATTCATGTTGGAGCATTTGAGCTTTTGTGATGTGTGGTTTTGGTTAAAATTCAAATTGAGTTCAAAATGATTTGCAAACAATTTGAAAATGAATTTTCTTGAAAGGGGTTTGAAAATAAAGACTTCTTGTTTTTCAAAAAGTTTGGAAAAGTTCAAGATTTCAAAATCTATTTAATCTCTCAAAGATCAAATTCAAAAGTTCAAAATATTTCAAACTGGTTTTGAATTTGTTTTGAGAAAGGTTTGGAAATAAAAGAAAAAGGCAAAACCTTTCTTTCCCTTCTCCCCTTGGCAATCGGCCCGAAGGCCCAGCCTCTCCCCGCTCAGGCCACTCTCTCTTCCCCTCCCCTTCGGTTTCTGGCCCGAGTGGCCCAACAAATGCCGGCCTGCATCTCCTCTCCTCCTTCCCTCTTCTCTCAAACCAGCCCAACTTTCCCTCCTCCTGGGTTTCGGCCCGAGCCGGCCAGTGGCCCAGCTCTCCCTTCCGCCTCAGTCCTCCTGAGGCCTGCTCTGCCTCCTCCCTTGCTCGGTCCACGTCGGCCCACTCCTCTCCCCTCAAACTACGCAGCACCCCACCTCTCCTTTCTCTCTTGGGCCGGTACGTCCCGGCCAAGAATTGCGGCTGCAGCGTCCCCAAGCGCACGCGCTCTCCTTCCCTCGCTGACACCGCAGGCCCACCTGTCAGCCGCACTGCTTCCACCTGCGTTCCCGCCCTCTCTCTGAAGCGATGGCCCCACTTGTCATCCCCGCCGACCTCCTCCTCTGTTTCCTGCTTGAACACGAGCAGAGCTCGAGTCCGCCCTGACCACGCCTTTCCCCCTTGCCGTATCGGCCAAACCAGGGCCCTATAAAGATCCCTGGTCCCCGCCATATTCGTTTGTTTGGAAATCACGCCGCCTCGTGCCCTAACTCTCTCCAACCGCCGAGATTGGATCTCGCCGAGACGAAGCTCGACCCGCCGCCGTTGTCATCGCCTCTCGCCACTTCACTGCCTTCGTAAGACCCATCACGAGCCTCAGACCGATCTTGTGAAGCTTCTCAACCTTTCTTCTCGCTCTCTTTCCCTCTGTTTGCCTAACCCGCGTTCGCCACCAACTGCAGAGAAGTCGCCGCCGCTCCATCAAGAAATCCACCAGCTCTTCGCCGTTCTCTCTGTCTTCGTTGCGCCAGGTGAGTTCGTCACGAGCTCCTGGTTCGATTGAACCCGTCCCCGAGATCTCTAACGCTATCTAGCTCGAATCCGAGCCGTGCCGGCCGATTCCGGCCATGGCGCCACCTTGGTCGCCGACCCCTCCCCGAACTCCGGCTGAAAGCGCCGCCCTTTCCTTTCTGATCTAATCCCGGCCGATCGTCTCTAATCCAATGGACGCAGAAGCTCCATACCCCTTCGGCCGCAGTTTTGCAAAAGAGCCCCCCAAATATTTGGATCTCAACCCGCACTCCTTTTGGCCCTATTCATTGAGTCTGTGCAGACTTACAACCAAGCCCCTGCGTTTTCTCTTAAATGAGGCGTAGTCCAGCCGAAATTCTGTTTTCGTTTTATTTATTTAAAATTACAAAATCAGGTTTGAATCAATTACAGTTTTGCCACTGACTTTAAACCTCTATAACTTCTTTGTTTTAACTCCGATTTAGTCCGTTCAACTTGCGTTAGATTCGTTTCGAAAAGTTCTTTCAAAATATATAACTTTCATCACTGTTTTCTGTAATTGAAATTTGAGTTAAATCTAATCTAGTAACTAGGGTTTTGTATCTTGTTTAGTTTATATCTTTTCCGTTATAGCTCCGATTAGAGTGATCTTCGCGTCTGTGTGTTCATAGCGAATCGTAGATCAGTTTTCAAAACTCTTTATTTATTTATTTATTTATTTATTGGTGTATTGTTCTAATCATAGGATATGTTTGCTTTGTATGATTGCTTTTGGATGCTTGTGTGGTGTTATGTGATCGTATGTCCAGTCGGTGAGTTGTACGTTGGTGATCAAGAAGAGGTTCGTGATCTAGAGATCGAGATCAAGAGTCAACCTTTGGAAGTATACAAGTCAACAGAAGAAGGATCTTGAGTTTAAGGCAAGTATAGCAATCGAGTGTTCTTTTCGCAATCATGATCATGTTACTTAATTAATGTATGCATCGAATGATAAAAATGACTTATTAGCAACTTAAGAAATTATCTGTACAAGAACCTTCGGGATTTACAGTGCAACTGTTGGGGGTTATATGGCTCTGGCTTTAGCTCAGTATGAGGACCTTTTCTAGCTTGTTAGAGGTTACCGAAAGGCGCAAGAGGGGCTCCGATCTGTATGGTCTTGGCCGACCAAGTTGGTGCATTTTGTCTTTTGTTAGTCACCGCTTGTAAGGGAGATTCATGCTTATTGATGGGGAAACCTAGCGGCCCTAACTTGTTAGACGAACCTGTGAAAGGCTTCATCGTGAACCCTGCCGACTTTCCTTGGAAGTGAGTTAAGAGGCTGATCACCTCGGGCGAAAGGGCAATTCACGTCTCGCAGTGAAAGTGTACACCTTTGCTCAAAGTTTATTAAACTGATATATCAGCCTTGCTCAAGGACACGAGCGGCCTTGAAGACTTTTACATTTATGACTTATGTTTGTTAACATGTTCATTATTTAACGTTTTATGCAATTCATTATTTATGTTATATTGATCATGAAATTTGGGATCTATATCACTTGTTGCTATACTTGTGGAGTTCGACATGGACTCACTCTTGCTTTTCCCCACACCTCAGAGAGTTAAACTTTGGAGAAGCTTAGGCTTGTGATCAACCAGTCAGTTGTTCCCTGTGAAGTTGGTGTCTCCATCTGAAGATCGGAGTGTCTTTCCGCTGTCTGCTCTTTAAGGTTATGTTCTTTTGTTTTATATACGTTATATAAGAGCATTGTCTTTCGATATTACCCTTTATTTGTGGCTATATGTGAGATTTGACTTCCTGGGCTCACATATGGTGTATACCTGGTTTTGTTCTTAAAACCGGGTGTGACACCCTCTCAGCGACGCTATCGCCAATGGCGTTCACGGAGTCAGCCGCCTCGTTCCCCGCCTCCTGAAGGGCCTCCAGGCGCACGGTCAAATCTACGACGTAACACAACTAGGGATGTGATCATCAGTGACGTACTTCTTTCATCATTGTAGATGAGCAAACCGTCACCAAGTTTAATCTGTGATGATTTTGTGACAAAAACTATATCGTCATTGGGGTTGTGTCACATTTGTTCTGTTGTGATGAAATGTTAATTTTCGTCACAGATGTGCTTCTGTTTTGTGACGAAATGGATGTGGTCACGGATGTGATACCTTTCTGTGACAATCGGGTTTGGTCAAGGATGGGTCCAGGTCTTCATCATAATCCACCGTCTGACCTCGCGCCGTAACGACGCTGTTAACGGCATTTGTAACCTGTGACGACCCGTTTTGGTCACAGATTGAACTCTGTTTTTGTCATAATGGTCCGTTTGGAAGCCCCGATGGCGCTTGCCACGTAGGATGCTGACATGGCTGATGACGTCATCAATGACGTGTCACGTGACGTGGTGATGACGTCATCGATGACGTGTCACGCGACGTGGCGATGACGTCATAGCTAGCCCGGCTGCTGCCTTTGTTGCCACGTGGACCAATCATATTCTGCCACGTGGCTTGGTTTGATTGGTTCTTATTTCATCACAGATTGCGGTTTGAAATCGTCACTGAAGATGAAAGAGTTTGGTCACAGATGGCGACTTGAAATCGTCACTGAAGATGACACAGTTTTGGTCACATATTTTGATTTGTAATCGTCACTGAGGATGACACAGTTTTGGTCACATATTACGATCTGTAATCGTCACTGAAGATAACACAGTTTTGGTCACATATTGCGATTTGTAATCGTCACTGAAGATGCCATCATTTTCGTCAAAGAAATGCAGATAATAATTTAATTGCAATTTGGAAATGATACTAGAAAGACCAAATAATTCCATACTTAATAAAACAACATTCCAACGAGCATACAGCTCAGTTCACAGCAACACCAACATTACAGCATATAATTAAAAGTTGCCAACCAACATTACAACATTTAATGTATATGTTGCCAACCACAAGCAACTTAAGTTTGACTTCCCAAAATGAACAACCCAAACACAGGAGCACTGACCACGAGCCCTCATGTCGATGAAGAAGGATTACCATGCAAGGATAACAACTTCTTGATCAGCGCATTGGTCTCCTCCATCTCCTTGCTGTTCTTCTCGGTCAGCATCTTGTACTCCTGCAGCTCTTTTTGTGTCCTTGCCAACTGTTCTTCAGCTTCTTCACTTTTCTTCTTGAGCTCATCGAGGTCACCTTGAACAGCAGCCGCCGCTTCAGCTGCAAGTTGTTCCCGAAGCTCGCTATCATGTGACTTGGAGGATGTCGGTGTTTTCATGCCAACACTCTTCAGGGAATGATGTGAGCTGGTCTGGGAGAGCACCTTGGACACGAGGTCCACACTTGATGGTGTCGTCCCATCTTCATCAACAGTTTCAACCCTCAAAGCTTCCATATCAAGCTAAAATATCATGGACAGAAAATAGTTACATGTTCATGCTACTTACGAACAACAAGATGAGAGTTGTCACTTATTGCAATAATTTTAGGAAGACATGTCACACAAGATGAACATAGCAAACAAAGGAACTTACAAGTGCTTCTCTTGCAGCTTGACTGAGGCCACATTTGGAGCTGGTATGGCAAGTCTCAAAGGCCTCCACCGCATCTAGTTCTTCATTCAAATCTGTGTTGGGTTCTTCTCTATTTCTCTTCTTCTTCTGTTTTGTGGATAAACAATCACAACAAAAGTTGACTCAGATTACATGCAAGAGAACTTGATAGGTTCCAATGTGTATGGAGACTAGTACAAGGTACTTTGAGCTTACATATTCATGCAAGTGTGCCACATAGGAGCGAGAACCCGTAGCCTGATGATACTTGACTTTACTGCGGTTCTGCTTATTCTTTTCACGCGTTTCCTATAAGAGAATTAACATGTCAGATGAGATTATAGGTTCAAAATGAGAAGAGCCTTTGCAAAATGATTGTGAAAGAAGCATATATGGTAAGATATCCATACCATGTTCTTTGTATTAGACCACTTTGCAACTAGTGCCCTCCACTGTTCATCAGTCATGTAAGAAACAGGTGAAGTTGTCCTAATCTCATTTGCAGGAACACCATTGATGTATTTCTGCTTCAGCCAATAACGCATTTGTTTTACCGTAGAGCGCATCATATCTGTGCAAGCTTCTTGTGTTGGCCCATTTTTTGAGTTAATGGCCAAGCGTCCCTAGGTAAATGACAGTTCCGTTGTTAGTTAGTCAATTCAGGTTAATCATGTATACAAGTTAACCATAAAAAAAGTAATGCACTTATATTTAGCTGATTTACAAAACTCTTGTAGTATTTGTCGTCTTTCTTGTAATCTTTCCAATGAGGTAGGACAGGCATGTTTTCCCAAACAACGATGCCAGCCTCTAATGCAAAATTGGCAGCTTGAACAGGTTCATGAGGCCTTTTATTGCCTTCATCAACATGTATGGGCAATCTCCTTCCCATAGCTTTAGTCATCTTGTCAAGCTGTTTTCCCTTAGTTGCTTGCCTAGGTCTCCTTGGAGCTCGCTCTGCAGTAACTACAAAATAGAAGCCGCATTTAATGAAATGTTTTAGTTTCATGTAAATCAGCAAAAGAGATGTCATATTGTACTGACAAAATGACTATAACTTGCCTTCAGTTTGTTCACCTCCATCTACATTGCCTTCATCAGCACCTGTAGTGTCAACATCAGCAGCTCCACTGTCTTCCTCTAGAGGTAGTCTCTCATGATCACTAGGTCCACGTGTAGTATACCTGTCTGATATGTTATCAGAACCATCTGTAGGAGCCTTTACATTGTCCCCATTTGTATCTGCACTATTAAACCTTTTTGTTGATCTTGTTTGGGCTCCAGAATGCTGCACCTGTGATTCTTGAGATGCCCTCACTCTCTTCCTCCTAGTTCCTGGAGCCATGTTAGGATCTCTCTTCTTAGAAGTGAGGGTTTTCCTTCTAGCACTTGGAGGATACTGTAAAAAAAAGTCAGCCATGTGCAATATTAAGCAAGACCATATATTAATTACAGGTATGAAAAAAACATGATGAATCTGAAAGTAGGATCATATATTATAGATGAGATTGAAAACATTCAAATGCAATTCAAATACTCCCCATCCACTACTTGGAAGGTTAAAGAAGCACCTTAATTGCCAGGGGTTCTGGATGCTCTTCAGATTTAGTGTCGTCATCATCATTATCTCCTTGATCATCTTCGCCAAGGAGATACTCTGATGAATCCGAATCTGAACTATTGGTTTTCTTGTTTGTTGTTTTTTCCCCTTTGTTGAGGCAGGTCGTGGTAAAGAATTATTAAAACTGGCAGATAGATTGTGCAGTCCCAATTCTTCCATCCTCTTTAAATTGTCCACCACATGTCTATCCCGGTTCCTCTCATAATCGGTTATTGGAGGTTGTATTACTTGCAACATAGCACAATACGTGTATTAGTTCATGTGAAGGAGATTACTAAGAACTAGGTGGTAATACTAATTGGCACAGAGAAAAGAGGTAAGAGCAAGTATTGCCTACTATAGAGCAAATAGAAAAGAGGTGATAGGTTATAGATTAGAGCGAAGAAAGACTAGAGGTGATATGTTCCATAACAGTAGTTCATAGATTACTACATTGAAGTGAGATTGGGGGCATATATATTCCACATCTGTATATACATTATTAAATTGCAAGGCGTATGGAAAGCTGAAGGGCAGTACCAACTTAAAATCTCATGCATACAAGTGGATTACCTTCTTCTTGTGCAGGTTGCTTGTTCTGTTGCCCCCTAGTTGCCACCATCGAGGTCGTCAAAGGGGAAACAGAGCTGCTACGGTGAACCCTAGCCGACGACGAAGCAGATCCAGTGAAAAGTCCTCGGCGATGAAATGTGGATGGGGCCAGAATGGTCTTTCGACGAGATAGAGAGGGATGCAGCCAGCGAAGTAGTCAGCAATGACGCAGCTCGTCGCCAGTAGTGGTCCCCCCGGGGGTGGCGGTTTGGTGGGGTGGAATTTAGGTGGAAAGGGGGAGGAACAGCTCATCGACGGTGATTGTGTTCCGTCTTGGCGATGTGGTACCTGGTCGTCGTGGTCGAGGAAGCAGCTCGTCGACGGTGATTGAGTCCAGGTGGCGGCGGCTGGGGTAGAAGAAATGGGGGATGGGAGGAATGAATTAACAAGGGGATAAATATGTGATTAGTTGCGGGATTAATTTTCGGGACGACGCCTGTTTTGGCGCTCTTATTTTTTGGCCACAAGCTGGGGTATGTCGTCATTAAAATAAACCGCATCGAAGGGTTATCAAAATTATTTGAATAGCACAGTGGTAAGGGAGGCTGATTTTGGTGCATTGGTCACGGGTTCGAATCCTTCAAAAGGCAATTTTTGTTTTTTCTAAATTTTTGTGATCTTCACTAGTTTTGTTTTCCTATTGATCTTTGAATATATTTTTGGTACAATTTTTTTTAGTTTTAGCACTCACATGTTTTGGTGTATGGTCATCAAAAAAGATTCAAATTAAATGATTCAGAGAAAGTGGTACTACATATTTCCCAGAAGGATGAACATCTCTCACTTAGTAACAAGGGTATGTGTGAGCGATGGACGACTTTGTGAGGATGTGCATCACCACTTTGTCAGAATGATATCAAAATTTTTTTACAACACTATACACCAAAATGGAGTGTCCATGCTACTTTTCAGATTTTTCTAGTTACTTTAGGATTTCTTCTATTTATTCTTTAGAAAATCAAAAAACTTACTTTAATAAGAAAACTAGTTCTGAAAATTGCACAGATGCACACACCATCATGGGACACCTACATAAGCATCCCAAAAGAATTTCAAATGATTTGGTGAAAGTTGTACTGGACATCCCAAAACGGATGAGCATGTCTAACTTACTCATATGGTCATGCGTAAGAGATGTGTGCCTTTGTAATCATATGCGTCACAACTTTCTCAGAATCAGTTGAAACTTTTTTGTCAACACTATACACCTAAATGAGGTGTCCATGCAAGTTTTGAGTTTTTTGTACGTAGCTTAGGATATTTTACCATTTATCCTTGGGAAAATCAACAAATAATTACAATAATTGGTAAACTTGGTCAGAAAATTGCACAAATGCACACACCATCATGGGACACCTACATAAGCATCCCAAAAAAATTTTGAATGATTTGGTGAAAGTTGTACTACACATCCCCAAACGGATGAGCATCTCTCATCACTTAGTCACATGGTCATGTGTAAGAGATGTGTGCCTTTGTAATTGTTGACACTAATTAACTCTTATTATTAAGGGTCAATTAAGCATGAAAATGGATGAATATATATACTCCACCTTAGTATAGGGATTAAAACTAACAAATTCCACGAGTTTTGGTGAATTATGAATTCGCAGGGACTAAACCAGGAAAACAGCCCTCGATTGCTTCCCCTAGAAGGAAATCGACGGGAGATAACGCATTCGCCAAGTCACGAACCTTCTGGAGGACTCCAGAGAACACATAGAGACACCACGAGGAAGGACACCACGGGTGGCTGCCATGTGGGACCGACCGGTCCCATGGGCCCACCGGTCAGCCCCCCATGGACGCAGCTGGCTTCCGTCTTCTGCAAGCTACTTCCACCGCCTTTGAGGACCAATCTCAGCCCTGCGTGAAGTCGGTTTGATCCAATGGTCGCGGTTGATCCCTCAGGGCTATATAAACAGACCCCCAGGCCCCAGGTCAGAAAGAAGGTCGCTCTTCAGAAGACTACGCTTCAATTAGAAACCCTAGAAGAGACTTTAAGAGTTAGCTTTCAAGTAGAAGACTAGATACCCCTCTAGTAGGATTAGAACCTAGTCTTATTCTAGAACTAGAAGACAGAAAGAGAGGAAGAGATCAAGAGGAAGCTCCGGCCTGTTGGATCAACTTCTTCATCTTGTACCTGTGGATTCAAGTTCTTCATCAACTTGCTTCAACGATTGTTTCGGTTATCAACATCTATATTTAAGATTGAGCTATTGTTCTTATTATTCCTAAGGTTTAATGACTCTCTTTTGAGTACTTTAATTCTAGTCGCTCTAGAGTTAGAGTAGTTGGATAGTGTAAGCGTGGTGCTTAGACTTGATAGCTCATATTTGCCTCCGATAACGCCGGTAGTAGTGGTTGTTCGCAAGGGTGACTTTTATAGCCTTGTTGTTTCTTCTATAGTCCACTTACCCGTGTGTAGGCTCGGTAGGATTATACATTTGCATAAAAGAAACATACTCTGTTTGTGACCTTTTATGGCAACTTCCCCATTAAGAATAATATAAACATATCACTCTTAAGTTGGATTTAGCTAACGTTAGTGATCCCCTCTATACTTTTAGCTTCTCCGTCCTTGTTAGTTACTCAGGGGTTATATACTTGAGACTCCACGCTATCCATTCCTTTGGTCCTTGTTAGTTACTCAGGGGTTATACACTTGAGACTCCACGCTATCCATTCCTTTGGGTTCGATATTAAAACTGGGTTACTCCGGTGAAGTGCTACATCGGTAGACTTTATTTGTGCGCTTGCAGATAAAGTAGAGTGTGCATTAATTTATACCAACAGTAATCATATGCATCACAACTTTCTCAGAATCAGTTGAAACTTTTTTGTCAACACTATACACCTAAATGAGGTGTCCATGCAAGTTTTGAGTTTTTTTATAGGTAGCTTAGGATATTTTACTATTTATCCTTGGGAAAATCAACAAATAATTACAGTAATAGGTAAACTTGGTCTGAAAATTGCACAAATGCACACACCATCATGGGACACCTACATAAGCATCCCAAAAAAATTTCGAATGATTTATTGAAAGTTGTACTACACATCCCCAAATGGATGAGCATCTCTCATCACTTAGTCACATGGTCATGTGTAAGAGATGTGTGTCTTTGTAATCATATGGATTATAACTTTCTCAGAATCAGTTGAAACTTTTTTGTCAAACACTATGCACCTAAATGAGGTGTCCATGCAAGTTTTGAGATTTTTGTAGGTAGCTTAGGATATTTTACAATTTATCCTTGGGAAAATCAACAAATAATTACTGTAATAGGTAAACTTGGTCTGAAAATTGAACAAATGCACACACCATCATGGGACACCTACATAAGCATCCCAAAAAAATTTCGAATGATTTGGTGAAAGTTGTACTACACATCCCCAAACGGATGAACATCTCTCACTTACTCACATGGTCATGTGTAAGAGATGTGTGCCTTTGTAATCATATGCATCACAACTTTCTCAGAATCAGTTGAAACTTTTTTTCTCAACACTATACACCTAAATGAGGTGTCCATGCAAGTTTTTAGATTTTTGTAGGTAGCTTCTGGTTTTCTCCATTTATCCTTGGGAAAATCAACAAAAATTACTTTAGGGACGGAGGGAGTACTCAATGGGACCTACTCTGTGTGACCTCCATATTAAGCACGACGACCTACTCGGTGCGGTTTCCTCGGCTTTTTAGTCCCTTCTTCTTCCACAGTCGCGGCGGGTCTCTTCTTCTTCCAGAGTCGGTGAGGCGAGGGCCAGTTTCAAGGCGGATTGCGCGGCGGCAAGGCTTGGAGATGGAGCGCGTAACCCGTGGAGACGACGGCGAGGGCTGCACTGGCCAGAAGAGGCACCCTCACGATGCGGAGGAGGTGGTGAAGAAGCCGAGGTGCCACACCAACTCTTCCTTGGGTGGCGGCTCGTCCTATGCTGATTCTATGGAGTCAGCGTTCACCTTCCCACGCCCAGCCGCCGGCAAGGAGAAGACGGTCATCGGCGAGGACAAGGTATGCTCCACCGCGACGTTGCCCAATCCGAAGGGGCTAGGGTTTATTTCAGTACGGATTCAAAAAATTAGTGTTGTTAACTAGGTTCATTAGGGTTTAAATTGAGATTATGGGTTGATACATATATAGATCATATGTTTGGCATACTGATTTAAGTTTCTGCTAACATTATTGTAGTGATTATTATTGTTGTCAATTATTTATGCATTAATGATCATATGTTTGGCCTACATGCATTGTTCCATTAATTAAAGTTTTGTCTTTACTATATGTTTACAGCTGTGATGCTTTAATTGATTAGGTTAAAATCAAATAGATTGAAATAAAGATTGCTGTTATACATGCTTTGAGAGGTTATCAGTAAAAAAATAAAAAAAGTAAAATGAGTTTTTATATATGTTTGTTTGTCTAGTTTAGACGTATTTACTTTTTGTTTATCACAAGTTTGTTGCATTAGAAAATCTGATAATTCAACATATCATCAATGTTAGTTTTGCATGGTCAGATTTAGTTTGCTCTCAGGTTTCACAATTTTGTTGGCAATCCAAAGTTTACTATTTATTATGGGTTCATATATATAGATCATATGTTTGCCCTACTGATTTAATTTTTTGCTAACATTATTGTACTGATTATTAGTTTTGTCAATTATTTATGCATTAATGATCATATGTTTGGCCTACTTGCATTGTTCTTTTAATTAAAGTTTTGCCTTAACTATATGCTTACACCCTGATGCTTTAATTGATTAGGATAAAATCAAATAAATTGAAATGAAGATTGCTATTGTACATGCTTTGAGAGGTTAGCTTTGAGAGGCTATCAGTAAAAAAATAAAAAAAGTAAAATAGGTTTTCATATATGTTTGTTTATCCAGTTTGGACGTATTTACTTTTTGTTTATCATAAGTTTGTTTCATTAGAAAATCTGATAATTCAACATGTTATCAGTGTTAGTTTTGCATGGACGGATTTAGTTTGCTGTCAGGTTTCACAATTTTGTTGGCAATCCCAAGTTTACTGTTTATTATGGGTTGATATATATATATATAGATCATATGTTTGGCCTACTTAAGATTTTGTTAACATTATTGAAGTGATTATTAGTGTAGTTAATTATTTATGCATGAATGATCATGTGTTTAGTCTACATGCATTGTTCGTTCAATTAAAGTTTTGCATGGTCAGATTTAATTGTTTATCAGTGTTTGTTGCATATGATCAATTACAGGAGCCAAAAGAAGAAGAACCAGAAGCAACTTTCCGCTTCTGGGCTGAAACTACAAAACAACAGCTACAAGAAGACATTGTGGATGTCTTTGAGAAGATGAAGAAAGACATGCAGACTGGTCAAGACAGTAACACAGTCTGTGACAAGACAAGATTGTGGATACATGGGTGTATGCCGAGTCTCTGAGTGATGAGTGATTGTCAACTGGGATAATGCGCGTGTTCTTTGGCTTGTGTTGTGCAGGTGTCGAGCACAGATACAGTGATCAGAGGCAAGGTGAAGGTCAAGTAGAGACGTGCCGTGCCGATGGACCGAGAGTGGCGAAGGACGGACGTGAGGCTTGGACAGAGGGACCGGTGGCCCGAGGATCAGCTGTGGTGGCTGACAGCTTGGGACAGTGACGAGCGAAGACTTGCGGGCACGATGTTGCCTAGGTCGAGGACCTGGGGACACGTGTCGATGGACGGGGTGCACGGGCGGTGCATCCCCTCTATGGCTCGGTTTGGTGGTTGAGCCACAGAAAAACCACTGAGTGGACGGTTTCCAGGTTTGGGCCTCAAAACCTAGGCGCTGATGGTTTCCGAGTTTGGGCCACAAAACTCGGGCTGAGGACGGTTTCCAGGTTTGGGCCTCAAAACCTGGGTGTTGCGGGTTTCTAAGTTTGGGCCACAAAACTCAGGCGATGGACGGCTGGTTTCTCGGTTTGGGCCTCAAAACCGGGGGTTGGTCGTGAAGGCTGGTTTCCCGGTTTGGGCCTCAAAACCGGGGGCGAAGTCCAGGAAAAGGACGAGCGGAGCGGTGGCGACACGTGGCGGCAATCGGTGAGGTTGCGTCAAGGCAACGCTACTAGTTGTGCGGGCGTGGCCGTCGGATCACCAGCATCTTCGAGTTGGTCTAGAATAAACCTAGGGTTTAGCTGGTTCGCTCTGTAAGTAGTGAGGGGTAGAGTAGGAATTAGAATTAGGATAAGTAGAGGGAGACACCCTCCTCCCATTCTATCTCAGCCATTTGCTCTTTGCCTTCTAGGTTTTCCTACTCTCCCAATCCCCTGTTGTAGCAACTGAGATCCGCATAGAACCATACCTCTATGTACTGGAGATTTTGAGAAAGTGAGACCGTAATCTCACTGTTGTAGCGTGTGGTAGCCACACGGTTGCAGATCGATGTGTTGATTCACGATTTGGTTCGTGTTCTTCGTGTTCCTCGTTTCACCGCGATTTTCCCGTCACTCGATCTCCCTCCCTACTGCATCTTTTCGAATTCTACTTGAATTAACTTGTTCTTTATAGTGAGAAGATCATTTCCACTGAAGGAATTCATTTAACTCCTCACGAACAAGTAGATCGGGTTGATTTCATTTTCGTGGTGCTTTTTCGTTCATACACCTTCCCCTTCGATTTCCCAGTGATTGAGTTGATTTTAGCGGATGATTTCTTGGGGATAGTCTCCCAACTAGCTTGTGATCATCTTCTCCAAGTTTGGGATCAAGGGATTTTGATTTGAATCGGATTTTGGAGGATTTGAGTTGAGGGCGACCGAAATCGCCCTCTCTGGGCACTCGCGGACAGTCCGTGCGTCGGGCTCCGACCGAGTAGTGGTCGCACGGCTCGGCTGTGCTGACTCGGTTTGACCGGCGGACAGTCCACCGTAGTCGGTCGCGAACAGTCCGCGAGCCGATCAGGGAGGTTCAGCAGCAGTGCAGTTTTGGGATTTTTACCGGCGGACAGTCCGCCATCTTCCCGCGGACAGTCCGCGGTTGAGCCGGACAGTCCGGGACCATATCGGCGGACAGTCCGGGAATCGGCTGTGTGTTGAGATTTGGTGCGTTTGCTCTCCCGGCTTCTTCGCTTGGTTACCGGACTTCTCGGTTGGCTTCTTAGTTCACCTAGGAACCTCTCTAAGTATCCTTGCTACTTGTTAGCATCGGTATAGGGTTTTCCCGACGTAGCCGTCAATCTACGTTTGGGACTCGGTTTCTAAGGATCGAACATGTGCCGGTGCCTTTGGCTTTCTGTTTGCAATCGCTTTGTGGTGCCTCGCTGTGATCCTAGGGATCATCCACCCTCTTCCAAGGGTCATGGGCATCACGGTTTCGATCGAGGCTTCTAGGGGTTGACTTGTGGGACAAAGGCCAAAATTTCGAGAGAAATTTTTGAGCTCCCATTCACCCCCCCCTCTGGTCGCCTTGCTATTGCATTCTCGGTCCTTCAAAGATGTAGCAGGAGGTGAACAAAAAAATTGATCATTGGATGGACAAGATGTGGATGAAGCTGCTTTGGGATTACGATATGTATGGACATATTTGGGCTTATGATGGAGCAGATTGATCTAGTATCTAGCAGTAGTAGACTTAGAATCTGGACTAGTAGGACTGTGGTGGTGCTTTTGGGAACAAACATTATAACTATATAGATGTTAGTACTTTGTAAATATATAATTAAGTACTGGTACCTTCTAAATATGTGTGTGCTAATTATATATATGGTGCTATATATTTTGTGGATTTTGTATGTCTCCAATCATTTCTGAGTATGAGTGTGCTGGATGCAGACCTGGTACCTGTGTAAATATGTGAGCATACATGTGTGTGTTTTGATGGGATTCACATAAGCTCAATAGATCATATGACATTGGTGAGCATATCTTATGGTCTGATGATTGTATGTGCATGACTCATGTCACTCTTTATTGTTTGTAATTTTTTGTTAATGACACAGAGTGTTTTGAGATCTTGCACGTTATTGGTACTCCAGGATGACAAATTAATGCTCATTTACATCTGTGTTTTATTACTTAAACAAAGAAATCATCTTGCCATGGTCTTACTCAATGACGCCAGGGTCCAATGATGATGGGGCCCATGATTCAGTGACACGTCACCCTTTACATGCATGAGTTAAGGGTCGGCGTAGTCTTCCACCCACCCCCACGTCTTGCCTCTTCAACGCGCCTGTCACCTCAATCTGTCGCATCAACGCTCCCGTCTCGCTCTGGTCGCATCGCTTTCGTCCACCGTGACCATGGTTTGCGCAACCCGCTCCCGATCCTACTCCCTCGGCTCCACAGCCTCCCCTCCTGTTGCCGCCGCCGCCATTGATGCGCCGCCTAAAGAGCAGCACCACTCGGCTAAGCAGAAGCGCGACAGCAGCGAAAGGTTCATCGCCGCCGCTGGGACCATGATCGTGCAACCAAGGAGGAGGAGGACGACGGTGAGACGCACTCGCATTGAGGCAGAAGAGGCGCCCAAAGTCGAAGCCGATGCGCCATACCAAATCCCCCGACTGCTTCCACTGGACAGGTTAGGGTTCAAAACTTATTGGGGTTGGGGTTTTCTGTGTGGTACTGTTTGAACTATATTGAGATTGAATGAGTTGATTTGGATGCTCTGATGTTGTGGTTTGGGAGATAGATTATTGTTATTTCGACCCTAGATTAATGTTATGTGGTTTCGATCTGAGATAAATGTAGTGTGATCATGTTCAACTGTTCTTATAGCTCATATGTAGGCGCCATTGACGTTTGCAATAGATTTGTTCTATATAAAAGTTGTACATAACTTTGTTATCTAGGTTGTCCTGAAATTTCATGATTTTAGGCCAAGTGCTTTAAGAGTTATAGCTTTTCTAAGTTTGCTGTCAGGTTTTGCATGCTAATTTAGCACTTATTGTAATCATTACTGACTATACATAGTCTTAAGTGGAATCCAAGTCTACTAATGAAGCTGATTGCTGACTTTATTTCATTACTGACGTTGAGTTTGTTAATGAAGGCTCCTGATGTTCATCCACACGTGTTTGTGATCAGTGACAAAGTTTCACTGCATTGCACGCTTAGCCATGACAACGATGAGGAGACGGGACAATGGCCGATGGCCTCCAACAAGGAGGTGTTATAAGTCTACCCAAACTTAATAAGTTTCCTAAATTTCAATTATATATATGCTAACTTGCCCCACTATGAATTTCAATTACAGATCAGGAAAAAAGCCGAGAACCTTCGTGTCCTTCTAAAGCGCAGATACTTCCATAGATTTGATTTGGATTGAAGCCAGCAGCAGTGATGTATTTTGGTGTAGTTGAATAACATGGACGTAATTCTACAAAGTTGGATGTATGAACTTAAGTCTCACTTGGTGATGTATGTAAGAACATAATACCAGTAATGCTTATATATGCAGTGATCTTATATATACAGTATTGCCTGTGATGTTTTGGTTTGTTTCCAAGTGATCTTATATATACAGTTATATATGCATACTACAAGTCATCATCTTCATCATCTGTGGACATGACATCATTGTTGTCATCGCCACCATCACTAAAGTATTGCAGCACTGTATCATCCTCATCATCACTCTCCTCAAGATTAATAACAACTTCCTTCTTGTTTCTTATAAGTTGCTATAAATTGCCTTCAACTATAGTCGCTTCTCCAGGTTCAACAGTGTGCATAACCTCATTATCATCACCTTCTTCCACTACATGCTTAGTGTCAGAATAATAATCGTCCTGATGCACATCATGACTGCCCTGTTCTGTTTCAACCACATCATAAATATTCCTATGTTCAAATTTCTACACAACTCGCCAATCTGTACAATATGGAGTTGTATCTTGCAAGTAAAATATCTTTTTTGCTTGCTCTGCCAAGATGAAAGGATCAATCTTGTACCAAAATGACTGAACATTGATGGACTTGAAATATTTGTCATCTCGAAGGCCCACAGTCTTGCCTACTTGGTTGTACCAATCGCATCGAAACAGAACCACCGACCGACGAACTTCATAATTTGAGGGATATAGCAACTCAATAACCTATTTAAGGACACCATAAAAATCTATGGTCTTTCCAGCATGTGAACCTACAGTAATTACACCACTGTTTTGTGTCTGCAAGAACTTCTCACGATCCGCAGTGCTATACCGCACTCCATTAATCTTGCAACCTGCACTAATCTTAAGTCGCCGAACTGGACCACATGCCAGTGCCCACAGTCCTTTGCTAAACGATTCTGGATTCTCACTGCGCTTGTTCTCAAGCTGGTGGAACAAAAATACAAAATTAATCAGGTAACCATTTAATATGCCTATAAACAAAATGCTGAGTGACTTACATGGGACTTAAACCACTTTGCAAATCCCTGTTCGACCACTCGATCTACTTCATTTGGACGTGCACCTTGCTGCAGTAGCTCCTCCCTGTACAAGTTGTAGGAAAAAATCGATTCGTAAAATTAATTTCAAATTTAATAAGACAGAAACTAACTCTCAGACATACTTACTCCAAATATTCCTTTGCTTCTTCAGCATTATGTAGCGCATACCAAACTACCTTATTCATGACATCATCTTCAATGTACTCGGTCCTATTAGCTCCAACAAGAGTAGCACCATGCTTAAAAACAGATATGTCATTAGGCAATGGCATATCTGTTTTTAAGCATGGTGCTACTATCGTCGTCCTGGTTAAATTTAGTGTCAACATCCTTCATATACCTAGAACAAAAGGTCAATGTGTCACTTGCCATATATGCCTCAGCAATTGATCCTTCCGGCCTAGCCCTGTTCCTTAAAAAATTCTTCAAAGTGCCTAATCGCCTTTCTATTGGGTACATCCATCCATACTGAACAGGTCCTCTAAGTAGTGCCTCATCGGGAAGGTAGACACACAAGTGCACCATGACATCAAAGAAGGCAGATGGAAAGATTTTCTCAAGCTTGCATAGGATCAATGGAATTTCTCCTTTCAGCCATTTCACAACATCTATCCTTAGATTTCTACTGCATAATTCCCTGAAGAAGGTCCCCAGCTCTGCAATTGCTTCATATACATCCTTCCTCACTAGTCCTCTAAGGCCAGTAGGTATGATTCTTTGCAGGAGTATGTGGCAAGAATGTGTCTTCAGCTTACCAACCACCCTGGAACCATCTTCACTTATGTATCTTTCTAGGTTAGCCGCATATCCATCAGGAAACTTGGTACCTTTGAGAAACTTGCAAAACTCGACTTTTTGATCCTTCCCCAAAACATATGGAGCAAGTGGATCCCTGCAGATTGAGTTGCCATCCTCCTGCAAGTGCAATTCATGTCGTATGCCCATATCATACAAATCTAGCCTAGCATTTTGTGTGTCCTTGGACTTGCCTAGTATATTGAGTATTGTGCCAAGAATATTTTCACATATATTCTTCTCTATGTGCATCACGTCGAGATTATGTGGAAGCTTCAAATGTTCCCAATATGGCAATCTCCACAGTGCACTTTTGCAGCTAAAAATCTTTGGACCGTCACTGCGCTTCCTTTTATTTCCAGTAATCTGATGTTGCTTCCCTGGCCTAATATCTTTCACCTTCTCTAGCTCTTGTAGGACCTCCTCCACAGTAAACTTGTCAGGCTAATCTTTCTTTTCACGCTTACCATCGAAAGCCAAGCTGTTTCGCCATCCGTGTGTCATTTTAAGGTAACGACGATGTCTGATGTAGCATATCTTGTTCCTTATTCCCTGAGACAACGGATCCCTGTCGCAATGAATACATGCATAATACCATTTTGTTGTTCGCCCAGATAACGTGCCCAACGCTGGATAATCATGTATACACCACAGCACAGCAGCGCGAAGCTTGAACTTCTTACATGTACATGCATCTAAGGTACTGACACCCTTCCATAGCTCGAGTAGTTCTTCGATTAGGGGCTCAAGGAACAAATCAAAATCCTTTCCTGGAGATCTTGGACCTGGGATGAGTAAAGACATAAAGCAGTTTGCTGGATTTATGCATTCCCATGGTGGGAGATTCAGCGGTGTCAAAAGCACTGGCCACATACTGTACTGTGTACTCATGTTGCCAAATGGATTGAATCCGTCGGTAGCTAAGGCAAGCCTCAGGTTCCTCGGATCATTTGCAAAAGCAGGTTTCCTCCTGTCAATGTCCTTCCATGCTTCCCCTCAGCTGGATGGCTCATCACATTGGCGACTGGCTTCCTCACTTTCTTGTGCCACTGTGTTTCCTCTGAAGTTCATTTCGAAGCATAAATTCTTTTCAACCTTGGCAAGAGTGGAAAATGCCTCAAAACCTTATGTGGAACCCGCTTCATCCCTGTTTCGTCTTTCCATCTAGACTCCTTGCATACTGGGCACGCATTCTTTTGAGCATAATCCTTACGAAACAACACACAATTGTTCTTGCACACATGGATGTTTTCAAATGCAAGGCCCAATTCTTTAAGATATTTCTTGGCCTCGTCATATGATTTTGGCAACTCACTCGGAGGGTATGCATCTGACATCAGCTTCATCATTGCGGTAAATGCTGTATTGGTGATTCGATAACGAGACTTCATATACAACATCCTCACCATAAAGGAAAATTTTGAATGGCTAGAACCCGGGCTAAGCGCCTTCTTCGCATCTTCAAGAACTGTTGCAAAACTTGGCTTTTCTCCATCAGCCTCTGCGGCTGCATACAGTTCGCCTATCATTTCTGGTACTCCATGATCATCATCGTAAACATCATCGTCCCCATCCACATGTATCCCAAAGTCATGATCAGTTTCTTCGACCTCCTAATCTATACCCTCATCAATTACAACATCTGCAGGCTCCCCATGATGAATCCACCTGGTGTATGTAGGTGAAATTCCATAAATGTGTATATGGGTTTCTACTTCAGTCTGGTAACAACCTTCGATTATGACAATTGATGCACGGACAACGATTGTGTTCGTCTTTGGGGTATCTTTCACTAACAAATTTCATAAACCCTTCAACTCCCTTCACATATGCAGGTGTGAATTGTTTCCCATAAACCCAACTTCTATCCATCTGTTCTGACAATAAAAGAAATCTTGTATTAACTCCCTAACTGTGATTGCACTAAACACACATCGAACACATGCAATATCAACCAAAATTCGAACACAAATCAAACCTTTCCCGCGCCCGAAGCCCCTGCTTTCCCTGCGCAACGAAGGTCGACATTGTTCTTCAGTCCTCATGGAGGCCGATGCCCTCGATCCCAATGTCAGTTCTCCTTCGCCGCCGCGTCGTCGATGGGGGGTTTAGGTCGACGAACAGTTGCCCAATCATGGGTCTATGACCCAGGACCTGTGATCCATTCAGTTAAGAGGCTCACCATTCAATTATCATGTTGATACCTAACAAATAGAGTAACTTTATTTTTTCGCAAGAAAGGTCGTGTAGCCCAGTGGTAAGGCTATTTCTTGCCTGACGCCAGGGCGCGAGATCAAACCTCGACCAGCGCAATTTTTTTGCCAAAAAAAGGCTTTGATGAGTGTGACACCCTGAAAATCACCTTTTGGAAATTAGAGTTTAATATGACTTTGTTTATTTATTTTCCATGAAACATATAGCTCAAATAATAATTTTTGGTAAATTAATAAGTTTAGTTGGGGCGTAAAAACATTTTTGTTGCATTCATGCTGGCTCATAGTATTTTGTTTGAGTGTAGGACTAGAGTTGAGTGGCTTGAATTCAAACTTGGTTTGAATTGGAGCGAAGTTTGCAAAGTTTTAAAAGGAAAACCTTTTTCTTTTCTTTCTCTCCCTCTCTTTCCTTCTGGCCCAGCCAGGCAAAGCGACCCAGCCCGCGATGCCTCTCACCCTCCCCCTCTCCGCACTCGGCCTGCTCCGGCCCGCAGCCGCGCAACCAGCTTCCCTCTCCCCCTCGCACACTCGCGGCCCAGCTCGCCCCGCGGCCCGCTCCCGCGCGGCCTGGCGCCCGCTCGCCCCGCGCGCGTCGCGCCTGCGCCCGCCATTCGCCTCCCCGCCTGCTGACGCGCTGGCCCCGCGTGTCAGCCGCGCCGATCCTGCCTGCCACCCCGGGCCCGCCCGTCAGCGTCACCGGACCCTTCTCCTTCCTCGCGCGTCCGCTCGGTGCCACCGCCGCACCCCTCACCTCCCGTAACTGCCGCGGAGTGGCCATAATGGCCACTCGGCCTTCAAGACGAGCTCGGTGGAGCTCCTCGACCCCTCGCTGCCCCACCCCGGCCCTATAAAAGCTAGAGCGGAGACCCCCGAGCCCTCCCCTCGCACCGCTCGCTTCCGCCGATCCCCACCGCCCCTGCAAAGCCACGCCGGCCACTCTAGCGCCCCGTCGAGCAACCCCGGGTGACGTCGCGCTCGTCGGTGATGCCTTTGTGCCCTCCCCTCGCCCTCTTGTGCACAAACGAGCTCGCCCGAGCCGTTTGCCTCCTTGCAGATCCCGCCGCTGTCGATCCGCCGAGGTGAGCCCTCTCCGCCGTGGCCGAGACCGCCACAGTGCTCGCCTTCGCCCCCGCTTCCCTCCGGTGCAACCCGCGTGGCCAACCGAGGCCGGGAGCGCCCGATTGGCGAGCTCCCGAGCCGTATCCATGGCGCGCCGCCACACTCCGGCGACCCCGCCGCCGCCTCGCGCCGCTCAGAGCCCCCTTGCGCCGTCCATCTGGCCACGGACGGCCAGGATTAGGAGTATACCCCGAAGGGGTATACGCCGGGTCCACGGGCCCGTATATCGCAGCCCCGCGCGCGGTCCACCGGCCGTGTGGTGGACCGGCCAACCGCGTCGCGCCGCGTGGCGCCGCGTCAGCCGCCGCACCGCTGCAGCCGCCAGTTTTGCGAAAAGGCCCCAAGCTTTTGTGAAATCAACCCACGGTCCGAAACAGTTCAAAAGTAATTAGATTTTAGTCCTATTTTCTTCCAGTTTGGCCCCTAAGCTTCTCAGTTTATGAACCCGCAGTCCTAGCCAAGCCGTTTCGCTTGCTAACCCCCAAAGTCTACGGTTAATTGCATTTACGCCCCCAGTTTTCGCGAGTTAGCCCCTGAAAAATGAGTTTTATTTACAAAGGTGCCCCTGAAACTTGTTTTCTTCATAACTTTCTCGTTTTTAGTCCGATTAGAGTGATCTTTACGTTCATGTGATCGTATCGACGAGTAGAATAGTTTTATAAGTGTTTCTCTACTTGTTTTTGATGCTTGGTGTACTGTTCTAATAGAAATATATTTATTTGCATGTGATGATTGGAATGGATGTTTGTGTGGTGCCTTTGACCCCGTTTAGAGTTCAAGCTGTTCAAGGTTGTCGAGAAGAGGATCTCTGAAGAAGTGAGACCATCAACACGAGTTTTTGGAAGGCAAGTATAACTTACGGTTTCCTTGTTACCTATTAACTGCAAGACTAAATATTCATTATGCATGTGTCGTAACTTGATGAACCATAGGACAACCCTAGTTTCACTTGATCTTATTACCTTGTACCTATGGGAAGGTTTTGCATAATATGTTTAGTAATGCTATGTGCTACTTAAATGCTAAATGTTTAATATTGATTAATGACTATGGAACAAATGTTACAAGAGGCTTTTGAACCACATTTAGGGCACTGGAGCCTGGTGTTGCTCAGTGACCCACCCCAGGGACTATCTTTTAAAGCGGCCACCCGGGAGATCCCGTGCAACCTTGGGTATTATATGGCTCTGATCTTAGTTGTGTAACTAGACTTTCTCTAGCTTGTAGTAGTTACCGAAAGGCACTAGAGGGGAGCCTAGGCTTAGAATGGCTTCCTTGCCTGTCAAGATGTGTACTGGTCGGCTGTCAGGTGTGCCATCTTGAAGGGGGCCTCCATTCGCCTAGATGCTGAAACCTTGCGGCTACTACTTGTTAGAGTAGCTAGTGAAAGACTACGTAGTGAAACCCTGCCATACTTCCATAGAGGAGGTAATATGGGATTGGCTCTCCCCGGCATATGGGAATCACGGCCTAAGGTGAAAGTGTACAACCTCTGCAGAGTGTAAACCTGATATATCAGCCGTGCTCACGGATACGAGCGGCTCGGATCCTTTTTAAGCAGTCCATGGTGGGGTATGTTGGTGGTTGGTTGGTTACCGCTTTTTAACATAATGATGATCATACACTTTGGGACAACAGGGATCATATTCTTAGTAATGTAAGATAAATATAAAATATGATCAACTTAAAATGCTAACCGCAGTTAACCGAGTCAAGCCTTTGAGCCTTGCATCCCCGTAGTTGTACTTGCTAAGCATGGTGAGCTGACGCTTGTCGTTGGTTCACATAAAAATCGCGGATGCGTACCAGATGGTGGATTCAAGTGAAGAGTTACAGAAGATGTTCCAAGAGTTCTAGGCGGGTGTTCCCCCAGTCAACCGTCCCTGTGGAGTTTGGAGTCCTGAAGAGTAGTTTCCGCTCTGCTTTGTTTTATATGTAAGTCTTAATGTAAATATGTTTCGCTATGTAATAAAGCATTGTCTTTGAGAAAATTCCATATTTGGTGCTATATGTGTCTTGTGGACTTCCTGGGCACACATATAGTTGGCACTTGGAATTTTTCGGAAATCCAGGTGTGACAAATTGGTATCAGAGCAATGTTGACTGTTGGACGCAAGCCTAGTTAGAACTGGACATTTTAGCATACTTTCATCCTTGCCTAGTTCTTGCCTTCTATCTAACCTTGTTATTTGATAAAAGAAATGCTACTTCTATCTCTATTCTATTATAAAATGTTGCTTCTATTCTAAGTCTTCTCTCTCTTAGATGGACCACAACAAGGATATCGCCAACACCAAAAGTCAGGAGGACCAAGCTATGTTACCCAAGAATGCTTTCGATAAGGAGAAGCTTTTAGCCATGCAAGGAAAAGTTTTAGAAGGTATGGCTCAACAAGGGGATTCTATCAAAGGGCGAGTGAAGAGACAAGTAGCAGAAGCTTGGAAGAATATGAAATCCAATGAAGATGAAGATAATAAGATGCTTGGAAGTCAGGATCAATGTCGTTGTTGCAAGCATTATGGTTTTCCCTGTCTTCGAATCAAGTCAACTAAGAAGCAAAACAAGGAGGACCCAAATGGTAAGGCCAATGAGGATAAGAAGAGAAAGGTAGACTCCAGGGAAAACAACCAACAGTCAGCTGGAACAACTTCACAAGAGGTATACATTGATGGGTGGACCATCACCTATAAAGAGTTCCAACCGCGGAAGACCAAGCAAGCCAAGAAGCAAGCTAATCAGATAAAGTTGAACCCTACGAGTCAGCAAGACAACAATACATCAAATGACAGTCTGAACACAAAACATCCAGCCAAAAGAAGATGTTATCTTTGCCAAGAAGAAGGACACTTTATTAGGTCTTGCCCACAGAAGAATCAACAGCTATGCCAGGGAAGTAACCAGAGTCAAGTCACTGCAGAGCAACCTCTAACAAGTGTTGCCAACACATCATATGAAGAAACCCCCTGATGAGTTTGAGAAAGGTTTGGATGTATCACCCTCAAACCCATACAAGAGATGCCGCCAAGTTATCCCTGTAACCATGTCATCTTTGAGGATTAGGAGCTTACGCCCTTTATGTAATAAATTCGCTAGTCACGAAGTTGAGTCTTTGTGTAAAGTGTGAATCTTTATTGTGCAGTTGATTTATCATTATGCATATGCTTGTTTTGGATCTTTGTAATGATTGTTAGTGAGCAGATAGTTGGGGTAGTGTTTTTGATCTCTCATCCTTGTGTTCTCTCAAATCTATCCTAAATCCATCAATGAAGTCTCTTATCAAGTCGTGCTTTAAGGTCATCTCCCCTTTCTCATGCCACCTTTGTTAAAACGTCAGATGTCAGGCAGAAGAAATGATGATGTGCAACTTTTCTATCAAGAACCAAGCCTGTCATATCCTACCAACTCCCTGATGAAGATTAACACTCCTGGTGAAGGATGTCACACCGGTGAAGAGAATCGACATGATAGGAATAATTACACTGAGAATCTTGATTCAAGTAATCAGAGCCAAAATCAACCACTTCCGCAACAGATACAAAAGATCTATAAGAAGCAGGCAAAAGGAAATATAGTAAAAATAAATTTTATCCAAGGAAGGTTGAACCAGGTGGATGTAAATACCACTTACAGAGCTCAAGAGGTCATATATGGTTTGTTTCCAGTAAACTCAGTCAGTGCCATGGTTTTGTTTGATCCCAAAGCTTCACATTCGTTCATCTCTAGCGAATTTGTTGAAAGTCATAGTATACCTATGTTTCCAATGAGGAAACCCGTGATAGTTAATTCTTCAAGAGGAAAAATGAAGGCAAATCGAATGTGTCCGAAGGTCAGACTGGATATAAAGGAAGTAAGCTTCGAGGCAAACCTTATAGTTTTGAAGATAACAGAGGTCGATGTTATCCTTGGAATTGGATGGCTATCTGCTTGTGATGGAGTAATTAACTATGCTCAACGTTCGGTACTTCTAACAACCCCGTCAGGAGAAAGAATTGAATATCAAGGAATTCAACCTCTACCCCAGGAGTATGAAGTTGACCTAATAGAAGGTGTAAACCCAGAGGATGATATCGTAAACTATGAGACTTCAGATGATCTTAAGGAGGAACAAGCAACCTTGAAGAGAGCTAAATACAACAGGTGACTTCACATGTGATGAGTATCCAGTCAGGACCCTTAATGGAAGAGTGATTAAAATATGCAAAGTTCAATGGAATAACCAATCAGAAGAAGATGCAACATTGGAAAATGAGGATCAAATGAAGGCAAAGTTTCCTTACCTTTTTGAAGCATAACAAGACCACAGTGAGATCAAGATAGACTTTGGTTAGTTAAAAAAAAGGACAATAACAACCAAGGTGTCATATGAAGTTCAGATATGTTTTTGAGTTCAGTGATTTGTTGGCAAGTCAGTTGTAACCCTTCTTTTAAGGGGGTAGCCCGTTCAGTCAGGACTTTCTTGTTATCAGGATACAAGATCTGTCATGAGTCTCTTGTCAAGTTGGTTTTCATGTGAAGATGTTGGAATGTCTAAATCAAGTTCTCTTTTCCATCTTTTCAAGATCCTTTGTTGTTCTCTTCATGCCAAGCCTCTTCGAATCTCGAGGACGAGATTCTTTTAACGGGGGTAGGTTTGTGACACCCTGAAAATCACCTTTTGGAAATTAGAGTTTAATATGACTTTGTTTATTTATTTTCCATGAAACATATAGCTCAAATAATAATTTTTGGTAAATTAATAAGTTTAGTTGGGGCGTAAAAACATTTTTGTTGCATTCATGCTGGCTCATAGTATTTTGTTTGAGTGTAGGACTAGAGTTGAGTGGCTTGAATTCAAACTTGGTTTGAATTGGAGCGAAGTTTGCAAAGTTTTAAAAGGAAAACCTTTTTCTTTTCTTTCTCTCCCTCTCTTTCCTTCTGGCCCAGCCAGGCAAAGCGACCCAGCCCGCGATGCCTCTCTCCCTCCCCCTCTCCGCGCTCGGCCTGCTCCGGCCCGCAGCCGCGCAACCCGCTTCCCTCTCCCCCTCGCACACTCGCGGCCCAGCTCGCCCCGCGGCCCGCTCCCGCGCGGCCTGGCGACCGCTCGCCCCGCGCGCGTCGCGCCCGCGCCCGCCATTCGCCTCCCCGCCCGCTGACGCGCTGGCCCCGCGTGTCAGCCGCGCCGACCCCGCCTGCCACCCCGGGCCCGCCCGTCAGCGTCACCGGACCCTTCTCCTTCCTCGCGCGTCCGCTCGGTGCCGCCGCCGCACCCCTCACCTCCCGTAACTGCCGCGGAGTGGCCATAATGGCCACTCGGCCTTCAAGACGAGCTCGGTGGAGCTCCTCGACCCCTCGCCGCCCCACCCCGGCCCTATAAAAGCTAGAGCGGAGACCCCCGAGCCCTCCCCTCGCACCGCTCGCTTCCGCCGATCCCCACCGCCCCTGCAAAGCCACGCCGGCCACTCTAGCGCCCCGTCGAGCAACCCCGGGTGACGTCGCGCTCGTCGGTGATGCCTTTGTGCCCTCCCCTCGCCCTCTTGTGCACAAACGAGCTCGCCCGAGCCGTTTGCCTCCTTGCAGATCCCGCCGCTGTCGATCCGCCGAGGTGAGCCCTCTCCACCGTGGCCGAGACCGCCACCGTGCTCGCCTTCGCCCCCGCTTCCCTCCGGTGCAACCCGCGTGGCCAACCGAGGCCGGGAGCGCCCGATTGGCGAGCTCCCGAGCCGTATCCATGGCGCGCCGCCACACTCCGGCGACCCCGCCGCCGCCTCGCGCCGCTCAGAGCCCCCTTGCGCCGTCCATCTGGCCACGGACGGCCAGGATTAGGAGTATACCCCGAAGGGGTATACGCCGGGTCCACGGGCCCGCAGATCGCAGCCCCGCGCGCGGTTCACCGGCCGTGTGGTGGACCGGCCAACCGCATCGCGCCGCGTGGCGCCGCGTCAGCCGCCGCACTGCTGCAGCCGCCAGTTTTGCGAAAAGGCTCCAAGCTTTTGTGAAATCAACCCACGGTCCGAAACAGTTCAAAAGTAATTAGATTTTAGTCCTGTTTTCTTCCAGTTTGGCCCCTGAGCTTCTTAGTTTATGAACCCGCAGTCCTAGCCAAGCCGTTTCGCTTGCTAACCCCCAAAGTCTACGCTTAATTGTGTTTAGGCCCCCGGTTTTCGCGAGTTAGCCCCTGAAAAATGAGTTTTATTTACAAAGGTGCCCCTGAAACTTGTTTTCTTCATAACTTTCTCGTTTTTAGTCCGATTAGAGTGATCTTTACATTCATGTGATCGTATCGACGAGTAGAATAGTTTTATAAGTGTTTCTCTACTTGTTTTTGATGCTTGGTGTACTGTTCTAATAGAAATATATTTATTTGCATGTGATGATTAGAATGGATGTTTGTGTGGTGCCTTTGACCCCGTTTAGAGTTCAAGCTGTTCAAGGTTGTCGAGAAGAGGATCTCTGAAGAAGTGAGACCATCAACACGAGTTTTTGGAAGGCAAGTATAACTTACGGTTTCCTTGTTACCTATTAACTACAAGACTAAATATTCATTATGCATGTGTCGTAACTTGATGAACCATAGGACAACCCTAGTTTCACTTGATCTTATTACCTTGTACCTATGGGAAGGTTTTGCATAATATGTTTAGTAATGCTATGCGCTACTTAAATGCTAAATGTTTAATATTGATTAATGACTATGGAACAAATGTTACAAGAGGCTTTTTAACCACATTTAGGGCACTGGAGCCTGGTGTTGCTCAGTGACCCACCCCAGGGACTATCTTTTAAAGCGGCCACCCGGGAGATCCCGTGCAACCTTGGGTATTATATGGCTCTGATCTTAGTTGTGTAACTAGACTTTCTCTAGCTTGTAGTAGTTACCGAAAGGCACTAGAGGGGAGCCTAGGCTTAGAATGGCTTCCTTGCCTGTCAAGATGTGTACTGGTCGGCTGTCAGGTGTGCCATCTTGAAGGGGGCCTCCATTCGCCTAGATGCTGAAACCTTGCGGCTACTACTTGTTAGAGTAGCTAGTGAAAGACTACGTAGTGAAACCCTGCCATACTTCCATAGAGGAGGTAATATGGGATTGGCTCTCCCCGGCATATGGGAATCACGGCCTAAGGTGAAAGTGTACAACCTCTGCAGAGTGTAAACCTGATATATCAGCCGTGCTCACGGATACGAGCGGCTCGGATCCTTTTTAAGCAGTCCATGGTGGGGTATGTTGGTGGTTGGTTGGTTACCTCTTTTTAACATAATGATGATCATACACTTTGGGACAACAGGGATCATATTCTTAGTAATGTAAGATAAATATAAAATATGATCAACATAAAATGCTAACCGCAGTTAACCGAGTCAAGCCTTTGAGCCTTGCATCCCCGTAGTTGTACTTGCTGAGCATGGTGAGCTGATGCTTGTCGTTGGTTCACATAAAAATCCCGGATGGGTACCAGATGGTGGATTCAAGTGAAGAGTTACAGAAGATGTTCCAAGAGTTCTAGGCGGGTGTTCCCCCAGTCAACCGTCCCTGTGGAGTTTGGAGTCCTGAAGAGTAGTTTCTGCTCTGCTATGTTTTATATGTAAGTCTTAATGTAAATATGTTTCGCTATGTAATAAAGCATTGTCTTTGAGAAAATTCCATATTTGGTGCTATATGTGTCTTGTGGACTTCCTGGGCACACATATAGTTGGCACTTGGAATTCTTCGGAAATCCGGGTGTGACAATGAAATTAATAAAAAATAGTAAATCAATATCCTTCTCGCTTTTGTCCCGACAGATCCAGCCCATCCGGCCTGTTTCCCCCTATCTGGTCGTGCCTATCGTATCGTTGTTGGTCGTGCGCATTCAATACGGAGTAGCATTCAATATGGAGTACTCCGTAGACGCGTAGACGCAAGGGTTTTCTTCTCGATTTCGTCGTCGTCCCTTTGCTTCCCTCAATTTCTTGGGCGACCAAATCTACCGCCGGTGCGGGGATTTAATCCCAATCTTTTCTTTCCTTCCGGACCTTACGCTGCGTTCAATCTTCGATCCCAAGCGCCATGGCGGCGAGGCGATACCCGCTGGCTGTCCCGGATAACATGTTGGTCGAGATCGTCGGGAGCATCACCGAGACGTCCACGCATCCAATGGAGGACATCTGCAGCCTACGAGCGACGTAAGTGCGTGACACCAGTACACCAACTATGCAACCTTCAACTTGGTGACGGACTGCATTTGTGTTTCTTGCATTTGTGTTTTTTGCAGATGCCAGGACATGTGCAGGGCGTGCAAGGATGCATCCGTCGGGAGGCGCTGGGTGCTGGAGCAAGAGGAATCCATTAGGTGGTTCCAGAACGACCGCTACCTCGCTCTTGTCGACAACCTGGCCGCCACCAACAACCCAGAGGCCTGCTTCGTCCTCGGCGTCATGTTCATTTTCGCGAAACGGTGCATGCCGCTCGGCACTTAGTGGCTCCAACGGGCGGCAGACGCCGGGCACAAGGTGGCGGCTTACGTTCTCGGCATCCATCACCACGGTTGCAAGGAGGAGGAAGAAGCCAAGCGCTACATTAGGTAGGTCGAGGACGAGGGCGGCGTCATCGTCGGATGTAAGCAGGCCAGCCGCATGACCAACCGGGAGTACGCTAGGTACCGTGCGCATGCCGTCAAGGTGGTCCATGATGTGACATGGAAAGTGGCCGGAACAGCCCCATTGGGGGCACTGCCGTCGGTACCACCGGCGGACGAGGATGGACAAGGTTGTGGTGGCAGCGGATGTGGCGTGCCGGAAGGCTGGGCTAATGACTATGCCTTGTTTTGTAGCGAAGGTTGTAGGATTAGGCATGAGTACTCTGCGTTCTTTTCTCGTGTCTCTTTACCTCTTCATTAGAAGAACAGGTTTGGCAGCTAATCCGCAGCCAATGGTTTGACTATAACCTATGAAGTGCTTTTGGAAGCTGGTGAAATCGAAATGTTCCTAAGTACTAAATGAATAATCTTTGCTTTGGTCTGTGTATGCGATGGATTTACAAGTGCTTGCATTATGGATTAGTAAAAGTACTTTGTTAGGCAATTACTTCGGTTTTCTTCAGGATTTTGTGTTGTTAGGCGATTGCATGTGTATCCTCCTGTTTTACAAATCAATCAGAGAACATCAGTGAGGGGTGCTTGCTCAATGGTTGTGTTTAGTAGCCAGTTTTCAAGAGAACCAATAATACTCATGTCCGGGGCTTGGATTCATATCTGCTCACTAGGTACAGATGACAAATCTCAGTCTATGGCCCAGGACCTGTGATCTAAAGAGTTAAGAGAACCATCATTCAATTATCATGTTGATACCTTACAAATAGAGTAACTTTGTTTTTTTCACAAGAAAATAGTCGAGTAGCTCAGTGTTAAGGTTGTTACTTGCCTAACGGCAGGTCGCGAGATCAAAGCTCCAACAGTGCAATTTTTTGCCAAAAATTGTCCAGCCTACTGTGTGCACCTGTGGCCCAATATGGAAAAAGGTCGACCGACGGCCCACGCATCCAATATGATAAAAAGGTCAACTGGGCCGTCTGGCCCAACCATCAAACGTTGTCAAGTGGTACAGGTGGGGGCAAACTAGACACTTAGGGCCTGTTTGGTTCCCTCCCACTAAAATTTAGTGACTAAACTTTAGTCACTTTTAGTATCTAAGTTGTCAAACACCCCTACTAAAAGGGACTAAAAAGCCATTTTAGTTCCTTTTAGTCCCTTTTAGTAAGGGTGTTGCTATTAAAAGTGACTAAAGTTTAGTCACTAAATTTTAGTGGGAGGGAACCAAACAGGCCCTTAACTATGACGTTAGGAAAAATGATCTGTGACCAATTCGTTTCATCACTACGTGGGCCACACGAGGCAAATTATCTATGACCATATCGAAATATAATCTGTGACAAATATTTTCATCATTACAATATAGCACACCGACAATATGATCTATGACGATTTCCATTTGGTAATCGATGACGTTCCTCTCATTTTCGTCATTGAAAGTCAAGCCAAAACATCGTCACTTGTACCTTGTGACGAAAACAAAAAATTTGTCACCGAAAGGTATCATTCGGTGATGAAACTTACTAGCGTCACTAGCAAATCATCACTGATGATCATATTTCTAGTAGTGTAAACAAAACATGTCGAAGATTAAGCATAAGGAAT
Source organism: Coix lacryma-jobi var. lacryma-jobi (assembly GCA_009763385.1). Lineage (NCBI taxonomy): Eukaryota > Viridiplantae > Streptophyta > Magnoliopsida > Poales > Poaceae > Coix > Coix lacryma-jobi. Next base: position 117,562,410 of record CM019830.1, on the reverse strand, counting down.
TCAATTAAGTGAAAATTCTTCGGAAGAAAAGAGAAATACCGACGACGCGTGCATCAGACTCGGCACATTGTTGAACCGCCCTAGAGGCTCTCGCCTCTGCATCCTCCAGCGCCTTTTGGAGTTGGGCGATGTGATCTTCGCGGAGGCAGTTCCTGATGGTGGCCTCCGAGTGAAGATTCCGCATTTTTGTCATCTGACAGTACTGGCAAGCGACCGTCGACTCGGAGCTGTTGGAAGAGGGGTTTTCAGAAACCGACTCCATTCCAGGAGGAGGCACCAGAGCAGCGGCAGCGTTGGATGGACCCGCGTCAACCCTGGGTGAAAACGATGAAAGGAGTCAAATCAATATTTGAAAAGCCAATTGTGAAGTATCAAAATCAACTAATGTGAAGGAAAAGCATGCCTAGCACGGCGCTGAGGGCGACGGTAAGAGTCCACTTCCTCCTCGGTGGGATGCTTGCCACGATTGTTGTCTGCCATCGGAGGAGGAAGAGAAGTTTTTGGGGAGAAGAAAGGAGCTTTTGGTGAAACGGAGGGTTTTTCTTCGGATGGGAGGCGAAAGCAAGCGATGGATGCAAGGTAGGGATGAAGGAGAGGTTTATATTAGAAGATTGAGTCTCTGAAGGGGAAAAGATGTCGTTTCGTATGGTGTGCGCAGAGTACTCGAGTGGGATGTTAAATTGTAACACAGTTTTCAAGAGAAGAGCAACCATCTCGCATTGATCGTCAAAGTGCTATTCGGGCCATTTGAGATGCCGAAAGGGAAGAAAGAAAAGGACTCAAAATTTTGGAATAAAATAAATTTCATCCCAAAATTGGGGAGCATGTGTTTACAACAGATTTTGGGCTAAGAAGATTATTATCTTGCGAGCACAAACGGCTGATTTTGGTTAATAAAGGAATCGGCCAGAAAAATAAAAATGGGTGTTTGGACCTGGATGCAACCAAAGTTTATATGGACCGGATGTGACATAGCTTCGAAGGCATGTTGGGTTTGGCCGAAGAGTTTGAGTCCGAGTCATCTTTTGTTTTATTCTCATGTAACCTAGTCGTGTTAGGACAGAAGTCCAACCGGGTTATAAATATCTAGAAACCCGAATTTTAGACACACCCAATCAATCAACACATCGGCCACCGGCCAAAACCCTAGGAGTAGGAGTACGTAGATTTCGGTGGAACCTTCAACCAGGCAGGGCTGCATCGGCTTCGACCGACCTCCGGTTTGCTTGTAAGTTTCACCAATGGCTTGTGTCATTGTATAATAAGGTTGTATTTGGCATCGACCAAACTCTTGTTAAGCTATGACATGGCTAGTTATCGGTTTAAGATCGCCGTTTGTAAGACTGCCTTGACTCTGATCAATCTCTTGCTTTAGTCGATGTTGAGTAGTTATCGGCTCTATTGGTTTTGGCAAACCAATGGATTCATTAAGTTATCGATGTTGTTCATGTTTTACATTATTCTTTATGTTTTAAACAATATCTTGCCCAATCAAGATTGACAAAGTAGCTTAAGCTTAAAACGCTTAGCTTGAGCTATCCAAAGGCTTTACATGTTCATACCAAAGGAAACAACTGATTCAACCTTTTCATCGACTATTTTGTCAATCTTGATTGTTACATGTTGTGCGTTCGAGATATCCGATAAAACCGCGATTTGATCCAAGAGCCGATAGATTTAATCTAGCATGTCTATTATGGCTGTATTTCCGAACTCCACTGATATATATGAGAGATTAGATCTACTTGATCTTAGGTCAAAATCATGGTTTTAACGGATAGATCTTGTTCGTCCCTCATGGACCCTGCATAGGTTAAAATAGCCGATCCAGTTATGCTTTCTTCATAATGTGTACTTTTAGGCGATTTGGAATCAATGCAACTGCTTGTTACATCAGACGTGATCTAATTTGATCATCATTATGGCTGCACGGAGACATTCCACTATTGATGTTTGAGCTATTTTATCGATCTGTTTGTTATTATAGCTGCATGGAAACACTCCACTGTTAACAAATAGAACCGCCTGTGCAATTAGTTGATACGTTGATTTCATGCTGTTTAGACATACACATAGATCTTTATTTTCCTAATATGTTTAAGCTTATCGGCTGTTAATCTATCCCGAATGTCTCTTCACATATACCATAGCCGTTCTGCTTTATATCTTTATCAATGCTCCATGCAATCTTTTGGGAGTTGACTTTATAGTCAATATCCTATTAACAATGGCTATATCAGAGTCGTACAACTTGGAACTATCTGGCACCAAACCGGCAGATTCCACAATTTAACAACTTTTCTTCTCCTTGTCAATTGCAGGTCAAATTGACTGGCACGTCTGAGACCGATCTCACCAAGATTTGGCATCACCACCTGTTGAAGGTTCAGGAGGTCAGGACCTTCCTCCTACGCCCTCTGAGGACCGTGCATTCGAGTTTGTTGACACTACCGACCGGATTTTTGTGTCAACAGTTTTTCTCAAGACGGAAGAACATTTTTCATAAGATTCGGTTTCGTCGTTTGAATAAGGTTACTAATGATTATTATTCTTGCAAAAAGTAGTTTTCGATGCTGGTGCCTATACGACTGCAGGAGACGAAGCTGCATTCTTTGCACGTGGGCCCATGGTGCATCGCCAAAACAAGCCAGTGTGAGGCCCCGCCACGGAGGTGTTTTTTGAAGACCGCTGAGTGTTGTACGTGCCAGAAGCACCCCAAATTCCAGGGACGCGTCACGCGGTGTGTGGGTTTTATGGACCATGTAAATTGTGTGTGTGAGAGTATAAATAGGGCTTCTCTTGAGCTTTGTAAAAGGAGAGGAACACTAATTCCATGTGAGAAATGAAGAAACACCTTGTACCTGTTGTTTCTTTCTCCTTTCACCCATTTAATTAGGTGCTTTCGTCAGCTAAGTCGACAATCACAGTTACATGGAATTTTTCAACGCCCTAGCCTAGAACAATACTCTATTATTATTTTTCTTTTTCTTTTCAGATACTTGTTCATTTTTTAATTTTTTAACTTTTGCATAGCCCACGCCTTTTTTCTGCAACATAACTTTTGAGAGATAGAAACAAGAACTTGGAGCATTTATTTCGTGGATGGAAAACCTAACATCAATTTTTTGTGTTCACCTCCAGAAGAGTAGAACATTTTTGGGTGGATCTAGATGGAAGACATGTTTTGGGCCTACCCCTAGTGTAGGAGTAGTGCATATATGTGGGCGGTGTGTATGTGATCTTGATTTTAAAAGCATGACAAACTTCTCCTAAGGGTCACAAAGCTCGACAAAACTTAATGCAAACCAAGCAGCATATATGTTAAAGTTTTTCTACGCTAAATAACATGTAGGGCTCTGGTCAGAATTCAAGCTTTGTCATAAAGGAACTCATCATGTAGCATTTTTATGTTTTTCAAAAGATAAATCTCCAGAACTTTAGTGTCACTTGGAACAAGATAAACAATAGCTCAGACTTTCTCATATCATATCCATCAATTGTGTAGACTTAGATCAAGTATATGCTACTACCCATGAATTTTAAGTTCAGAGTAAATCCTTTATATCAAAACCGTTTCATCACAAACTCGAGAGAATTCAATGTTGAAAACTAGGTATACGAAAGGAATTAGAATAGAGCAACTATTCATCATTTCCATGTTCAGAGTTTATTCTGAGAGTCCTCTTTTTTATTATCAACTTCTTAAAAACTAGACATACCACTTTATTTACTTAATCTAACACACACTAAAACTTATTACTTAATAATACTAAGATAAAAATAGTAGTAAGGTCATAGCTGAATTGCAAAGATAACGGAGGTGCGTTTCCCCCAAGCTGGTTTTTTTAATAATGTTGAGCCTTCATGTGCCCATATTTTTTTAACTTTTTAATTAAGAGTGAACCTTCATGTGCTCACATTTTTTAACTTTTTAATTTAAGAGTGAACCTTTATGTGTTCATATTTTTTATTTTATGTGATTAATATATACCCGAATAAAAATATAAAGATACTTACCTGGATTGATGGGGATGCCTTTTTCTCCAAGCTAGATGTTGACGTAATCGATAAGTATCATATGGTGGATCAGACCAATAGTGGAGAGGTTCATCCTCTTGCAAAGCATGGATTGATGTCGACGACGATTATTGCTCTAGCAATGGGTAGAACATCTTCTAGCTTGTAGCTCTTCTTGATCCATTAAATCCTGCATAGCTCAAATAGATAACAAAATTTGTGGAACATATTAAGCATTAGTGGTTGGAAACTTCAAGCCTCGGTTGTCCAGAGCTTCTGAGATCTTTCTTCCAAATAGAGCTTTAACAAGATTTCTTTATTGGTGTCACTTATGTTCTTTACTCGTCCAACATGTTGAAGTGGAGAATCAATAGTGAGGACTAGCAACATCTTGCTCAATGCATATGTTTGTAGGTTCCGAACATGTCATGCTTATAAAAACAAGTTAGAGATCAAGTGAACTTTTAAAAATCCATGCTTAGGCTCTGTTGGTGGAAAACACCAACACATAACCAAAACTTTTTGTTTTTTCTCCAACCATAGGCACTTTGAACAAGATAAAGTTGATGTGTATGTGTTTAGTTTATTTATAACATGAGTGATAGGATCAGAAGGATCAGTATAGACCATGAAATTGAAAAATATTTGGCCGCAAGGATCACATCGCTTAACCTATGGAAGGATTGTCTATCTGTGCTTAATGTATCAATCTTTACATCATTATGACTATCAAACTTCCAGTGTTAGGATATGCAACATTAGCACAGATCGCAGTATCGTGAACTCTTTGGTGCAACCCTTAGACTCATCGTACAGAAGCTCTTTTACTGCCATCATCGGGGCCTTTATACCTACCTTTTATGAAGAACATTGATGGATCTTCCACATCACGATGCAACATTGCCTGTAGGAATTCTGCATCTTCCGCACCAATATTATTTGGCAGGACTTGAGTTCTGACGCCTTCATTTCCTCCAGCGAAACCATGATCAGGAATATTTGACACAACATCTTCAACGTCTGCACCATCGACGTTAGGATGTTGTGTCTCGTGTATGAACTGAAACCCATCAACAAGCATATCTAGACCATCAATATCAATCTTAAGCAAACATGAAAAGGGAGAGAGGAGAGACATTATACAACCATCTTAAGCAACCTCACTTATTGAAGAAATAAAGACAATAACCTAGATATTCTTCTCTCCCACTCATGGTGAAACCCTAGATCCAAAAAGTGGCTCAAATTGAGCAAGAATGAGCAAAATAAGGCAAAAAGGACATAAAACTAACCTTTCTTAGCAATCTCCTTCAAAGAAATGAAAGATCAAAACCTCCCCCTTGTATTTTGTCAAATCTAGACCTCCAAAATCACCTCCAATGGAAGGTGGCTGCGAGATACAGTGTTGCTCGGGGAGGAAAAAGGGGTATTTATACCAGAGATATCACTATCGGTTGGTTTAAACGAACCACCTATGTAAATGATCCATTTATATAGGCGGTTGGGTTAAGTCAACCGCCACTAGTAGAGAAACGATTTTTTCCGGCGCCTCGTTTTTTACTGGTTGTTTTAGTTACCACGCGCCTGTAGAAATGAAACGGTGGGCCTCAAGTCTAGAACCGCCTGTAGAAATGGATTTCTACAGGAGGTTCGTGAAGACAACTGCCTGGAGAAATGCATGTGTTTTTTAAAATTTGATTTTTTTTCAAACCATCTCGGATAAGAAAACACCCAAACTAAAAGTTGTTCGTCTCGAAAAGTTATGAAACTTTGTAAATTACAACTTTTTAATTTGAAGTCATCTTGTCAACAAAAAATATGTTTGAATGGTCTCAAATTTGAAATTCAAATTTTGTAAATGACCTTGGATAGAGAAATGACCAATATAAAAGTTGTTCGTCTCAAAAAGTTATAAAACTTTGTAGTTGACAACTTTTTTATTTGAAATTGTTTAGGACCTCAAACAAACTAATTATACTCGGGTTTGTATAATATGTAGGGAACCAAAAGGTATATGAACACATGTGCGTGTGTGATGCAGTGGTAGAGGAGGCTCCACACAAGGCTGAGGTCGTGGATTCGAATCCCACCGGCCGCCTTAACCACCTATGTTGTGCTCCTATTTCTACTGGCCCCCAGCGCAGGTGGATGGGAAAAACGTCAGTAGAAATTAAATAGGTCTACAACCGCCTGCACAGTAAGTCAGTCTGTGTACTAGTGCGCCAATTGTAAATTCATTACCAACCGCCTGTGTAAATATAATCGGTCATTTACACAACCTCTGATAATGGATTTACACTAATAGTCGGTGTCTGGACGGGCCCTATTAATACCATAGGCGCGTGATAACTAAAACCGCATGTGGTATGTTTTGGAGGGCATCGGCTATGAGCTCTTCTTTTACTAGTGCTCTTTAACTGATTTAATTTCATAAACTTTGTTTTTTGAATTAAATATCATTTTAATATTAATATTTGATTTCATAATATTGTTATCTCATTATGTGATTCATATGGTTGAGTATAAAAGGCTAACCGTTCCTAGCAACGTATGGTCATGAACCTATATAGTTCTAAAAAAAATCCTAAAAGGTGAAGTATCTTAGGACTTCGCCCTCGCTAGGTTTTAAGAGATATCCGTTGTTGTATGTTGCAAATGCTCACCACAGGCGCTACCACGAAATGTATATATGCCATATTTAGACCTATTGCTTTCAGGTATCTAAACTAGTATCTTAGTACTTCTCGGCTCCCTAGCTTTTAAGATATCCGTTGTTGTATGTTGCAATGTTCACCAGAGGCGCAAGCACGGATGTATATATGCCATATTTAGACCTATCGCTTTCCGTGATCATATTGCATATAATATGTTGCACTACAACGAAAATGAGCTGTAGCCCCGGTTGGCAATGGCCTTTAGCCTCGGTTGCCGAGCCGGGACTACGCTTCCGGGACTAAAGGCTCCCCCCTCCTCCCTTTAGTCCCGGCTCTGGGCACCGGGGCTAAAGCCCCCCCTTTAGTCCCGGTTGGTGATATCAGCCGGGACTAAAGGGTGCTACCAATGGTGCCCCGCAGCAGCACCCTTTAGCCCCGGCTGGTATTACTAGCCGGGACTACAGGGTTCCCTGTTTTTTTCCTTTTTATTTTCTTTTCAGTTTTGTTTTTAGTTTTGTTTATTTATTTAATAGGTTTTCCAATATGTATTATTTGCTGCTAATAGTTGTCACACCCTGAAATTTGCATTTCTTAAATTAGAGTTAAAATGATTTATTATAAATTTTTGTGCACATAAAATATAGGGAAATAAATTTTTTTTTCTCTAAATTAAAATTTATCCTAGGGTTTATAAACATGTTTGTGCATTTCATGCTGATGCATTTTAGTTTTTATGTTGAGTGCTTTTGGTTAAAATTCAAACTGAGTTCAACATGGTTTGGAAACAATTTAAAAACGAATTTTATAGAGAAGGGTTTGAAAATAAAGATTTTTTGTTTTTCAAAAAGTTTGGAAAAGTTAAATTATCAAATCTCTCTGTTTGTCTCAAAGATTCAAATCAAAATTCAAAAGGAATTCAAATTAGTTTTGGAAATGTTTTGAAAATCCTTTTGAAAATGCAATAAGAAAAATGGAAAAGGATTTTTCCTTCTCCTCCCTCTCCTCCTGGGCTTTCGGCCCGAGTGGCCCCAATCGGCCCAGCCGGCCCGCTTCACCTCTTCAGAGCGCCTGACCTTCGGGTCCCCTGCATCAGCCGCTCTGACTCCATCGTGTTTTTCCCTCTCTCGCTGACTGGTGGCCCCGCCTCGCCAGTGTCGTCTCCCACCTCTGACTCCGACTCGGCTTCAATACCGAGTTCGAATCCGCCTGCCCACGCCTTCTCCCCTGCCCTATTTGCCACGCCCGAGCCCCTGAAAAAAACCCCTCTCTCCGCGCCGCCTCCCCTGACCCCAAAATTCCAAGTTTTTGTATCTTGTTCTGCCCTAGTACCAAGCTCTGAGATTCCCCTTAGCCTCGCTCTCCAGACGAGTTTCAGCCGACGCAAGGTTTTTATCTAGCTTCGTTTTGGTCACGCGAAGCCGCTGCATCTTTTTCCCCCTATTTTCCTCTCAGTTTCGCTTAACCTGACCTCATCGTCGTTTGCAGAGCAAGCAACCCGCCTTGTCGTGCGATTCGCCGACTCAGAGACGCCTCAAACGCCATCTTCGCGACAGGTGAGACCGCCTTGAGCTCCTGGACCGATTGGTACCCTCCCCGCGGTCTCTACTGCTTCCTAGCCCGAACCGTAGCAGAGCCAATGGTCATCGGCCATGGCGCCGCCGTAGATGGCCTCTCCCCTCTCTGCTCCGGTGACACAGCACCACCGCCTCCTCTCCGTTCTAATCCGTGCCATCGGAATCCAATCCAACGGCCAGAATCCATCCATACCCCTTCGATCGAGACTTTGCCAAAAACCCCTTACAATTTTTGGATCTCAACCCGCACTCCGTTTTGCACTGTGCCCTGAGTCTGCGAAATCTTCCATCCAAGCCCCTGCGTTTCGTCTAAATCGAGGCGCGGTCCAGCCGCAATCCAGATTTGTTTTTATTTAATTAAAATTTCAAATTCAAGTCTGATTTATTTACAGTTTTGCCACCAGTTTAAAATGCTTATAACTTCTATGTTTTTAGTCCGTTTCAGTCCGTTCAAGTTGCGTTAGATTCATTTCGAAAAGATCTTTCAAACTATATAATCTTGTTTAATTCATATCTTTTCCGTTATAACTCTATTTAGCGTGACCTTCGTGTCTGTGATCGTAGCAAATCATAGATCAGTTTTCAAAGCTCTTTATTTTGTTTTCTTATGATTGATGTACTGTTCTAATCATAGGCCATATTTGCTTTACATGATTGCTTTTGGATGTATGTGTGGTGCTCCGTGATCGTGTGTCCAGTCGGTGAGTTATACGTTGGTGATCAAGAAGAAGTTCATGATCAAGAGTTCAAGATCAAGAGTCAACCTTTGGAAGTCTAAAAGTCAACAGAAAAAGGATCTTGAGTTTAAGGCAAGTATAGCAATTGGGTTTTGTTTTCACAATCATGATCATGTTACTTAATTAATTTATGCAACGAATGATAAAAATGACTTATTAGCAACTTAAGAAATTATCTGTACGAGCACCTTCGGGATTTACAGTACAACTGATGGGGGATATATGGCTCTAGCTTTAGCTCAGTATGAGGACCTTTTCTAGCTTGTTAGTGGTTACCCGAAAGGGCGCATAAGGTGCTTGACGAGCTGGAATTAGAGCGGCTTCTTTCTCCTTGCGTACATTGCCGCAAGGTTGATAGACCCTTCTTCCCCTTGCCTTAAGACCTAGCGGCCCAAACTTGTTAGACGAACCTTTGAAAGGCTTCATCGTGAACCCTGCCGACTTTCCTTGGAAGTGAGTTAAGAGGCTGATCACCTCGGGAAAAAGGGCAATTCACGTCTCACAGGGAAAGTGTACACCTTTGCGCAAAGTTTATTAAACTGATATATCAGCCTTGCTCAAGGACACAAGCGACCTTGATGACTTTTACATTTATGACTTTTGTTGGTTAACATGTTCATTATTTACTGTTCTATGCTATTCATTATTTATGTTACATTGATCATGAAACATGGGATCTATATCACTTGTTGCTATACTTGTGGAGTTCAACATGGACTCACTCTTGCTTTTCCTCACACCTTAGAGATTTAAGCTTTGGAGAAGCTTAGGCTTGTGGTCAACCAGTCAGTTGTTCCTTGTGAAGTTGGTGTCTCCATCTGAAGATCGGAGTGTCTTCCCGTTGTCTACTCCTTAAGGTTATGTTCTTTGTGTTTATACATTATATATGTGCATTGTCTTTCGATATTACCCTTTATTTGTAGCTATATGTGAGATTTGACTTCCTGGGCTCACATATGGTGTATACCTGGTTTTGTTTTTAAAACCGGGTGTGACAAAGTGGTATCAAAGCAATGCTGACTGTAGGAAGCAAGCCAAATTAGAAACTAGTCGTTTTAAAGTTTTGAAAATTGCTATAGAACCCTTGTTCTATCCATCTTGGTATTTTCTTCTTTATTGTGTTTTTCTACCCTTATTATTTATCTCCTCCTTGTTGCTTAAATTTTAAATTTCGCTCTCACCTTCACTCCTTGCCTTGAATTGCTTTTGAAAACTTCCCTCTGTCTAAGTAGATGGATCGTTGACCAAGCTATGTCGTCTATGACCGCAGTTGACAAACGAAAGCTGATCGCTATGCAAAGTGAAGACCTGGGAAGAATGACGCAACAGCAAGACGCAACACAAGGACCAACCAACATGGAAGGAAGCCATAAAGAACAGTTACAAGGTGATAAAGTGAAGCAATATTACATCCATGGAAGATTGAAGCATGTGGATATGACCACCATTCATGGAGCAAAGAAAGCTGTGTATGGCATGATCCCAGTCAATTCAATACCTGCCATGGTTCTTTTTGACCCTAGTGTCTCGCACTCGTTCATCTCTGCCAAGTTTGTAGCTCGCCTGAAGATAAGGGAACGGACAACAAAGAAGCTCATAGTAGTCCGTACACTAACTGGAGAAATTAAGACAAACCTTGAATGTCGATATGTTAGAGTCCAGATAAAAGAGAGTGAATTCATAGTGAAGCTGAATGTTTTGGAACTCTCAGGAATCGATGTTATCCTTGGACATGGATGGTTAAGGGGTCGTAAATTGAGGTCAATTATTCTCGACGTTCAGTGTTTTTAAGAACACCATCAGGCGAAAGGATCAAATATCGAGGTATGCCATTATCACCCAATGAATGTGAAACAAGTTTGTTGGAAGATAGCAGTAGTAAGGTGCAAGAGGTTCAGGATCGATGTCTTTGTGGGAATTCTTGTCTTCAAGAGAAGTCAAATAAGGATGAGGTCAAAACAAATCCAAGTGGTGAAGTCAAGGAAGATAAGAAGAGGAAAGCAAATTCACTCGAGCCACCATTGATACATCACCAGCAGTTGAGTTCTACCCCAGTATCGCATCTAGTTTCAACCCTTATTCAGACAAGCCTAGATCAGCAGCATTTAGAAACTCCTCCAATTAAGAACTTTCCACATGAGGTTTGCATAGATGGATGGACAATCACCTACAAAAAATTCCAACCACCGAAGCGAGTTAAGAAGCAGAATAAACTGGTAAAAGTCAATCCTCCGAGTCAGCAAGATGGCAGCACATCAAACAACACTTCTACCACAACAGATCCAGCCAAAGGAAGATGTTATCTTTGTCAATAGGAAGGACATTATATCAAATCCTGCCCCGAAAAGATCAACAGTCGACTCATGGAAGTGGCCCGAGCCCAGTCACTACAGAGTAGCCATCAACATGTGATGTCAGTGCCTGATGCAAAGGAAGTCCCTGATAACAGATGACAAATGAAGAGTGTACAAGAAAAGCTGCCCTTGATGTTCTTGCAGTTGTATCATGTTCTCTTAGTTCTTGAGCTCTTATGTAATAAAACGTTAGTAGGGAAGTAAACTCAAGTCTTTGGCCCATGTGTGGCCTATGAATTTGTAATGTCTGTTGTTTGTCCTTATGATAATGTTTCTTTTGCATCTTTGTAATGAGTGCAAATGATTTTGTGGCTTTTCTCACAATCTCATTTAAGTTTAGTTGATAGGCTTAAGTTTCATGCATAGAAGGTTGGGTTTCTGTTTCTTTTGTTCCCTCTATCATATCCTTCCGGAGCAGTCTGTCTTTGTCAGCTTATATCTCTGTCTTAAATGTTCAAAAATCATGGAACAATTCTGGACATAACTAGACTTCATGGTCTTTCTCTGAGCGCAAGAACCACCATGATAGCTGTTATGGTTTTGGAGTTATGAAATTCACAAGTTGATGCATCTGTGCTGTGTGGAATCTGGAATAGTTTCTGTTGTCTGCTGTTTTCGACGACCTTAACTACAGAATCGGGAAAAGTCTTCTACAGGAAAGTTGTAGAGGATTTCATAAGCTTTCCAGAAAGGTAAACTGCAACTTCATTGGATAAACACAGTTCGGGTTATGGCTGTTTTCCTGCACTGCTGTTTTGCTACTCGCGAGAAATTTCAGAATTCTTGTTCTTACCTTTACATATGAGTTTTCTCTGGGATATCAGAAGTTGGTTATGGCTATCAACATGCTGAAAACAATATGTAAGCTACCCTTGGTGCCCCTAGTTCAACCCTTTTTAAGGGGGTAGCCAAGATAAAGGAGTCACAAGAAGAAGATTTTTCACATCCTAGTGTTTCTCTGCGAGGTGTTATCTTTATGGTTGAAAAGTCACTATCAAGAGCAGTTATCTTCTTGCATGGGTTTAGTAACATGTTAGATTGTTTTCAAGAAGCTCAAGTATGCATCAAGTTTGATCTTTGTTGCAAGATGAGAGTCGATCTTCAACATACCCAAAGCAAGTTGGTTTTGACCATCTATAAATCGACTCCACGAAGACTCAGAAAGCCTCACTGCTACACCGATCATGATAAGTACGATGAAGTTGCTCAAGAAAGTGAAGATGAAGGTTCAATGCCAGTGTATTCCTATCTCTTTGTTCTTCTTCTTTCGAATCTCGAGGACGAGATTCTTTTAAGGGGGTAGTTTTGTCACACCCTGAAATTTGCATTTTATTAAATTAGAATTAAAATGATTTATTTATAAATTTTTGTGCTCATAAAATATAGGGAAATAAATTTTTTTCTCTAAATTAAAATTTATCCTAGGGTTTATAAACATGTTTGTGCATTTCATGCTGATGCATATGAGTTTTTCTGCTGAGTGGTTTTGGTTAAAATTCAAACTTAGTTCAAAATGGTTTGGAAACAATTTAAAAACGAATTTTATAGAGAAGGGTTTGAAAATAAAGATTTTTTGTTTTCAAAATGTTTGGAAAAGTTAAATTATCAAATCTTTCTGTTTGTCTGAAAGATTCAAATCAAAATTCAAAAGGAATTCAAATTAGTTTTGGAAATGTTTTGAAAATCCTTTTGAAAATGCAATAAGAGAAATGGAAAAGGATTTTTCCTTCTCCTCCCTCTCCTCCTTGGCTTTCGGCCCGAGTGGCCCCAATCGGCCCAGCCGGCCCGCTTCACCTCTTCATAGCGCGCGAGACTCCCTTCTCCCCCCTCCCACTGACCTCCGGGTCCCCTGCGTCAGCCGCTCTGACTCCACCGTGTTTTTCCCTCTCTCTCGCTGACTGGTGGCCCCGCCTCGCCAGTGTCGTCTCCCACCTCCGACTCCGACTCGGCTTCAATACCGAGTTCGAATCCGCCTGCCCACGCCTTCTCCCCTGCTCTATTTGCCACGCCCGAGCCCCTGACAAAAACCCCTCTCTCCGCGCCGCCTCCCCTGTCCCAAAAATTCCGAGTTTTTGTATCTTGTTCTGCCCTAGTACCAAGCTCTGAGATTCGCCGTGAAGCCGAGCCCTTGGCCTCGCTCTCCAGACGAGTTTCAGCCGATGCAAGGTTTTTATCTAGCTTCGCCTTGGTCACGCGAAGCCGCTGCATCTTTTCCCCCCGTGTTTTCCTCTCGGCTTCGCTTAACCTGACCTCACCGTCATTTGCAGAGCAAGCCACCCGCCTTGTCGTGCGATTCGCCGACTCAGAGACGCCTCGAACGCCATCTTCGTGACAGGTGAGACCGCCTTGAGCTCTTGGACCGATTGGTACCCTCCCCGCGGTCTCTACTGCTTCCTAGCCCGAACCCTAGCAGAGCCACCAGTCATCGGCCATGGCGCCGCCGTAGATGGCCTCTCCCCTCTCTGCTCCGGTGACACAGCGCCACCGCCTCCTCTCTGTTCTAATCCGTGCGATCGAAATCCAATCCAACGGCCAGAATCCATCCATACCCCTTCGATCGTGACTTTGCTGAAAACCCCTTACAATTTTTGGATCTCAACCTGCACTCTGTTTTGCACTGTGCCCTGAGTCTGCGAAATCTTCCATCCAAGCCCCTACGCTTCCTCTAAATCGAGGCGCGGTACAGCCACAATCCAGATTTGTTTTTATTTAATTAAAATTTCAAATTCAAGTCTGATTTATTTACAGTTTTGCCACCAGTTTAAAATGCTTATAACTTCTACGTTTTTAGTCCGTTCAAGTTGCGTTAGATTCGTTTTGAAAAGATCTTTCAAACTATATAACTTTAAATACTGTTTTCTGTAATTAAAATTTGAGTTAAATCTAATATAGTAATTAGTGTCTTTAATCTTGTTTAATTCATATCTTTTCGTTATAACTCTGTTTAGCGTCACCTTCGTGTCTGTGTGATCGTAGCAAATCGTAGATCAGTTTTCAAAGCTCTTTATTTTGTTTTCTTATGATTGATGTACTGTACTAATCATAGGCCATATTTGCTTTGCATGATTGCTTTTGGATGTATGTGTGGTGCTCCGTGATCGTGTGTCCAGTCGGTGAGTTATACGTTGGTGATCAAGAAGAAGTTCATGATCAAGAGTTCAAAATCAAGAGTCAACCTTTGGAAGTTGAAGGACCGAAAGTGCTACCAGAAAGCGACCAGAGGGGGGTGAATGGGAGCTCCAAAATTTCCTTTCGGAAACTTGTTGCCACTATCCCGAGAATCAACCCCAAGAGCAAACCTAGAGCTTGCAAGTGTTCACGACCCTAGATGTAGGGTGGATGCTTCCAAGAAGCACAGCGTGACACTTCACAACTCTAAAAACCAAACGCAAAAACCGGAAGTCAAAACTGACAACGAACGAACGAACCGCGGACGAAAACGTGCAGAGACAGCACTGACCGGACTCAGCCTGCGTCCGGTCATGCAAAAACAGGTTTTGGACCTTACTGTTTCTGACCGGACTCACTAGCGAATCGATGAATAGTGGCAGAGGCGAGTCCGGTCGTCTGGGGACTGATGCGTCTGGTCAACCCTTCTTAGAACTGAGCGGCGACACACTCAATGATCAGACGCACAGGTAAGCGTCCGGTCGTTGAACAACCAGCGTCTGGTCACCCCAAAACTTCACTGTTCGTTCACCGATTCGACTTGATCTCACCCAAAAAGAATCCTCTAGGGATCAAACTTGGTGAGATGGGTCACAAGGAGGATAGTGAGCTATCTCTAAGAGATCATGGCTCGAACCTATCTCCAAAACGATGAATCGAAGAATTTCAGGGGAAAGGAGAAAAACATGACTCGAAACGAAAATCGACCGATCTACTAGCTCGTGAGGTTAGAGACTAATTCTTTTGGTGGAAAGAAGTGCCTCACGATCTAGAACAACTTGGTTCAAATGGATTTGCAAAAGACACACCAAGTAGAGAGATCGATCAACGGGAAAATCGTGGAGAAAAGCAACCCGCGAAGAACACGAACAAAACGTGAATCACAACCACGAATTTGCAACCGTGTGGCTACCACACGCTACAATAGTGAGATTACGGTCTCACTTCCTCAAAATCTCACGGACACAGAGGTATGATTGTCTTCTTTGTGGATCTCAGTTCGCTACAGCAGGGATGTGGGAGAGCAGGAATCCCTAGAAGCAAAAGAGCAAATGATTGAGATAGAATGGGAGGAGGGTGTCTCCCTCTACTTATCCTAATTCTAATTCCTACTCTACCCCACTCTAATTACAGAGCGAACCAGCTAAACCCTATGGTTATTTTGGACCAACTCGAAGATGCTGGTGATCCGACGGCCACGCCCGCACAACTGGTAGCGTTGCCTCGACGCAACCTCACCGATTGCCGCCACGTGCCGCCACTGCTCCGCTCGTCCTTTTCCTGGACTTCGCCCCCGGTTTTGAGGCCCAAACCGGGAAACCAGCCTTCACGACCAACCCCCGGTTTTGAGGCCCAAACCGGGAAACCAGCCGTCCATCGCCTGAGTTTTGTGGCCCAAACTCAGAAACCCGCAGCACCTAGGTTTTGAGGCCCAAACCTGGAAACCGTCCTCAGCCCGAGTTTTGTGGCCCAAACTCGGAAACCATCAGCGCCCAGGTTTTGAGGCCCAAACCTAGAAACCGTCCACTCTGTGGTTTTTCTGTGGCTCAACCACCAAACCGAGCCGTAGAGGGGATGCACCGCCCGTGCACCCCGTCCACCGACACGTGTCCCCAGGTCCTCGACCCAAGCAACACCGTGCCCGCAAGTCTTCGCTCGTCGCTGTCCCAGGCTGTCAGCCACCACAGCTGATCCTCGGGCCACCGGTCCCTCAGTCCAAGCCTCACGTCCGCCCTTCGCCACTCTCGGTCCGTCGGCATGGCACGTCTCTACTTGACCTTCACCTTGCCTTTGATCACTGTATCCGTGCTTGACACCTGCACAACACAAGCCAAAGAACATGCGCATTATCCCAGTTGATAATCACTCATCACTCAGAGACTCGGCATACACCCATGTATCCGCAATCTCCCCCTTGATGAGTGTATTGTCAACTACCAACACAAATCATAACAAAATCGAGGAAGGAAGGAAGAAAGAGAGAGAATTCGACCAAATGACCCAAAAGCATATCAAAGCCGAAGAAGGTCAAGTGGAAAGAGCAAAACAACTTGGTTCCCAAAGACATGGGCAACGGCTCGACGCAACCAAGCAAAGCAAAGCTAGCCCTCAAGAAGAGATAGAACAGGCTCAACACCGCTAGCGAGAAAGCTCGATACCAACTGAAGAGAGCTAGATATCAGCTGAAGAGCATAAAACGCAAAGGTGCTAGTCCCTCAAGAAAGAGGCAAAGGCTCAACACAACTAGCTACCAAAAATGCTCCGAACCAACTGAAAATGCTCAAAAAATCAGCATCAAGCAAAACGAGCAGACCCCCCTTAGTTGAACACTTGGAGGACATATGATTTGCAATTTCTCCCCCTTAGTTGAAAATGCATCATCAAGCAAGGAAAAATGCATAAGCAAACTTGTTTCTCCCCTTGACAGAATAGCTCCCCCTTCCAAATGCATATGAGTCAAAAATGCATGTTAGCAGCTTCAGGAATATAGTCGACAGAATACGAAGATGCTCGACAGAGTGCTGAGTCGATGACTCATAACATGCACAGAATGCTAGCAAAGGCGCAAACTGATCACCAAATGCGAAATGAGAGAAAGTGAGCAGTTTTCACCAAAGAGTATTCACCATCAAAATAGCATCAAACATGTATAGACAGGAAGTCAAACAAGTGCTAAACATGTATACAAGGTGAACTACCCCTTGCACAGTTCAACCATCATGCTATAGAATGAAACATAGACTTGTGTATCCAAATTTTATCGGAGTTGCAGCGGTTAAAGTACACAAGTTCAAATTTCAATATGTGATTGCGAGAGGTTGAAAGCTTGTCATTGCCTAACTTTTCAACTGTGCGAAGCCTATGCAGAGGCAATCAGAAGCTTAAAGCAACAGTTTTGGTCATACACTACACAGCTCAAGTTTAACTCAAAGTGCAATGAGAAACAGTCTCAAAACTGTGTTGTGCTGACAAGTAAACCCATCTCGATCTTTTCAGTTCACTTAACTTGGTTCAAATTTTATCTCAGAATATGAACATACCAAGCAAGTGAATGACTCAGAACTAGAGACATAACAACCTAGCATATATGAAAAGCACAAGTGAATTCTACATATCCTACACATGCTAGTTGCATATCTCAATGGTGAACGGTTTCAAGTTTTATATTCATTAAGCAGGTTCACCATTCAAAAATAGCTCAGCTCACAACATGTATTAGTGATCAGAAAGAGCATAAGCTACAAGCATCATCATAAAGCATCGGAGCAAATACTATAGAGCATAGCCACATTCTAAGGATTATATACATGAAGCTCTGAATGTAAATATGCAAGATGAAATGCAAAGATGCATGAAGAAACCAATTGAAAAACACAAAGTCAGTTTAATACAAGAGTCAAAACGTTTCCCCCATCTAAAAGGGGAAACACACACCAAGCTCACCTCTCAACCTAGCAAAAGTTGATTGGTCCAAAGGCTTGGTGAAAATATCAGCCAACTGATGATGAGTATGGACATGGCGAAGGTCGATATCACCCTTCTCATAGTGGTCTCGCAGAAAATGAAAGCGCACATCAATGTGTTTGGTCTTAGAGTGCAGCACGGGGTTCTTAGCAACGCAAATAGCACTCGTGCTGTCACAAAGCAAAGGAACGCGAGAAAAGCTCAGACCAAAATCACGCAAAGTGGCCATCATCCAAAGCAACTGGGAATAGCAGCTAGCTGCAGCAACATACTCAGCCTTCGTGGTAAACTGGGCGACACTAGACTGCTTGTGAGAAGACCACGATACAAGAGAAGAACCAATAAACTGACAAGTCCCAGAAGTGGACTTGCGCTCAATCCGGCAACCAGCAAAATCGGCATCGGAATAACCACAAAGGGAGAGGGTGGAGGAAGCAGAATACCAAATCCCCAACTCAGGAGTGAAGCATAAGTACCTCATAATGCGCTTGACCGCCTGACGGTGAGAGGTGCACGGCAACGACTGAAAGCGCGCGCACAGACACACCGCGAACTGGATGTCCGGGCGTGTCGCTGTCAGGTACAGCAGTGACCCGATCATACTCCGGTACTGCTTCTGGTCCACTGCTTCTCCATCCACATCCGCATCCAGGGCCGCCGTGGTTGGCATGGGTGTTGGAAGAGGCTTGGCCTTACCCATGTCGAACTTCTTCAGGATGTCCTTGGTGTACTTGCCCTGGTGCACGAACGTCCCCTCTCGGGATTGCTTGATTTGCAACCCGAGGAAAAACATCAACTCGCCCATCATGCTCATCTCAAACTCCATGCTCATAGTGTCTGCAAACTTGGCAACCAAAACATGAGAAGAACCACCGAAAATGATATCATCCACGTAAATCTGGACCAAGAGAGTATCATTGCCTTGCTTGAGGAGAAAGAGCGTTTTATCCACACTTCCCATTTTAAAGCCCTTAGCAAGCAAAAAGGTTTTCAACCTATCATACCAGGCTCTAGGGGCTTGTTTCAAACCATACAAAGCTTTGTGAAGTTTAAAAACGTGGTTTGGAAACTTGGGATTTTCAAAACCGGGGGGTTGTCTAACATATACTTCTTCTTCTATGTAGCCGTTTAAGAAGGCACTCTTGACATCCATTTGAAAATGTTTAAACCCTTTGGATGCAGCAGAGGCCAAGAGTATCCTAATAGCCTCTAAACGAGCTACATGAGCAAAAGTCTCCTCATAGTCTATCCCCTCCTTCTGGCTATACCCCTGGGCTACTAGTCTGGCCTTGTTTCTCACAACATGGCTATCCTCTCCTTGTTTGTTTTTGAAAACCCATTTTGTCCCAATAGGATGACACTCAGGAGGAGGAGGAACAAGAACCCAAACCCGATTTCTTTCAAAATTTTCTAACTCCTCATGCATGGCATTGACCCAATCTGGATCAGATAAAGCGTGTCCAACATCTCGAGGTTCAAAATCAGCAACAAATGCAGAATGAGCAAAGTGAGAGATTTGTTGTGACCTTGACCGAGTGACTCGTTCGCCGATGCTGCCGATCATCTGTTGAGGTGGGTGTTGGCGCTGGATGTGTCGTGGCGCCTCTCGAGCAGAAGTGATCTCCCCCTCAACAGCAGCTGGTGCCTCCCCGGGTACAAAAGGTACCGCTCGGGGTGGCGGATCCCACGGCCCTGAAGATGAAGAAGTGTCGGGGCCATGAGTCATAGTAGACGCCGCTCCTTGCGGCACAGCAGGTGGAGGGGGTGCTGGATTATCCACACCTTCAGCACCCTCATCCCCGTCATCAAAAAGAGGCTCACCAACCTCATGATCACCTGCACGCTCAAAACGAGAAGAAGAATAAACCATGGTCTCGTTGAAGGTGACATCTGATGTCTCCATGACTCGGTTAGTATCAAGGTTAAGTACACGATATGCACGAGTATGAGTGCCATAACCCAAAAATACACCGTCAGAGGAACGAGACTCAAATTTGTCCAGGTTGCCTTTCTTAAGTATAAAACAGTGGCAACCAAAGACTCTAAAATAACTCACCTTGGGCAGTTTTCCAAAACGCAACTCATAAGAAGTCTTTTTCAAGAAAGCTCGGAGAAAAATGCGATTTGAAATTGTTGACACCGGATTTTCGCACGCACAAGAATATGACAAGTGGACCCAGCCAGCAGAGAAGAAAAGATTCGGCAAGCAATCGGGTGACTATTTGGTCCTCAGGGTTTCGGTGAATGCTTATGCGGTCGGCTATTCTACAAAACGGTGGCTCCATTCGGAAGATGGATGTTGCAAGCAAGGCCGGCTTGCACGAGAAGACACGTGAGGATGGAGGACGCCGAAAAGATCGGGAGTAGAATTTGTATCTTTCCATATTTTATTATATGAATCGTAATCGTTTAGGACTCGTATTTCGTCCAGGGTATAAATATGAACCCTCGACCATTGTAAAACTGTTCACAACCACATCAATACAAACCGGCCCCGTGCCGTCTTCGAGTCCTTAGTCGTGTCGTCGAGTTCTTCCAGAGGAATCATCGATCCGTCAACCTCCGTAAGTACCGGCAACCTTGCTATCATGTCTAGTATCATGCGGTGGATTTAGATATGATGCAAGTAGTCTCGTATATTAAGCTTAGTATCGTGTGGCGGATTTAAGCTTATGACGGGAAGTTTTTGCTTATGCCTTGTATCGTGCGGCGGATTAAGTCATGAGTAAAAATAGTTATCGGCTCTATTAGATTTGGCAGATCTGATAGATTCATTAAGTTATCATGTGTTATATGTTTTATTTATTTAATTCTTGTAACACTCTTTTGCCCAATCTAGATTGATCTTTGTTCGGCCTTGTTCCACAAGCTTGCTTGTGCTTTTGCTAATCATAATATCATGATGGCCGGATCAACTTTCAATTCAGATTGTTACATGTCGCGGGTTCATGCATGTTAATTATGATTACTCTTTGGTAAAACTAGGTATCGTGCGGTAGATGCAGGTTTTAGATTAGTTTAATCGTGCTTGCTTGTTTGTTCCTTCTTCATGGACCCCAATTCGGCTGGTTTGCCGATTTTGGTTATGCTTACATGAGTAACGAGCTTTTATAGATCTGTTCAAATATACGCATGCTTTTAGCTTGTTATAATTAGATTGTATCATGCGGTGGATTAATCTAATTATAAGGAATGGTGTGGACTTATGGCAAGTGGTATCATGCGGTGGATTAGCTTCGCTTGAGTTTATGCCTGACGGGTTTATGAAGACTAAACGTGCGGCAGATTAGTTGGATTAGCCTATGCATGTGTTATTTGAATAGATCTATTTTTGTAAGTTACCTGTTTATAACATCTTTATTTCGTTCAAAGTGTGTCTCCTTTAACATATGCATTCGGCAGTTAAATATGCTTTACGCACTCTGTTTTTTCATACTTGCCGAATGATTTTACAAACATGCTTTGACAGACAGCTTCTATAGCTGTGTGCCATCGTGATTGGCTTTCTAAGCCGTACATATGGAACTGTCTGGTCTCACCTGGCATGTTCCAGAGGTATTCTCACATTTTTATCCGTTGTTGGTTTTCAGGTCAAACCGACTGACACGTCTCTGGAATCAACATACTCCGGGCACCCGATTGAAGCCAGCTTTTCGGCTTGCTGTGTGCTTGGCGCGAGGTGCCACGTTTTGCGTCAACACACTTTTTGGCATGCCCAGTGGGACCAATCCATTTCAAGATGCCTGAGATCAGCGACGATCAAATTCTGGACGTGATCATGGATGACTTGCCGCCAGAATTGAAAAGTTTAGTACAATAGGCCTGTGATGAATTCCAGCGCAAATGCTTGGCGTCTTTCTCCAAGAACAAGAGCGGCTAAATCTTCCAGAAGCAAGAATTCCCGAAGATCATTCGTCATCACCAATCCGAGCCGTCTGACAATGACGAAGAGGAAGTAATTCGAAAGATGACCGAATTAGTGTACAAAGCTCTATCGGAAGCCATGACCAATCATCAGGCAGCTTTCTTGAATACTTTTCGTGCTGTCATGGTTAACATCTTCGGTCCAGCAGCGGATAAACACTTTGAAGAAACTGCTGGTCCAATGCAAGGACCGCTATTGTTCCCTTTGCCTCAACGTCGAAAGGTTGCTGAAGGGGGCGGAGCTGGCCTAAGCATAGGTGAGGTGGTTCCTCATGAGACGCAACAACCTCCTCAGACTTATGGCCAGGTCACGTTCGGCACGACAGGGAATATCCCGCAATCAGCTTCTAAAATATCTCCTGCAGCAAATAGGATATAGAGGAATATGTTTGGAGATGGATATCAGGAGTTCATCGATTATAGCTCAATTAATGCTCTTCCGAATCCAGGCTACAAGAGTACAGCAGGACTACATCCTGGGGGCAAGCTCAAGCAGCTCCTGATTCGAGTATTGACCTCATCATGCATAGAATGGCCGATATGATGCAGAATTAATTCAGCCTATAGCCAAAGAATCAGTCATATGCTTACAAGTCCCATTAACTAGAATGGTACAATCGGGTAGCACTTCCTCTAAGGGTAAAACCTCCTACTGATTTCACCAAGTTTTTGGGTCAGGATGACACTAGCACTATAGAGCACAACGGCCGCTATTTGATGCAACTTGGGGAGGCATCTACGGATGAAGCTTGGAGGATTCGGTACTTCCCATTGTCATTGACAGGACCAGCCTTCTCGTGGTTTGCTTCTTTGCCAGTAAATTCTATCAATACTTGGGCGGAGCTAGAACAGAAATTCCACTCATATTTCTTTACGGGTACCAGCGAAAAGAAGTTGGTCGATCTCATGAGCCTGAGGATGAAACCTGGTGAGACGCCACAAGAATATCTGCGCCGATTCAGGGAAACCAAGAATCTTTGCTATTCTCTGAATTTGCCGGATGACCAATTGCCGGGGATAGCCATAGCTGGTATGTTGCCGAGTATCAAAGAGAAACTATTCAGCATGGAGTTTGATGACCTCGGGCAATTATCACAGAGGTTAGCAACGATGAGTAGTCAAGCCCAGGGATTCAAGAGGAATAATCAATTCCAGAAGGGTGATGTGGCTGCCGAGATGTATCAGCCTTTCCTGGAAGAAGCAACTGAGTACAATGATGAAGATGAAATAGCTGCAGCCGAGATAGTCTGGGCTAGAGAGCCGACTCAAGTCAACCAGCGATGGCTAAGGCAACAAAAAGGTACTTATGACTTTGATGTTTCCAAGTCAGATAAATTATTTGAGTACTTGTTGAAGGAAGGACGCATCAAGTTACCAGAAGGTCACCCTGTGCTGCATCCCGAAGGAGTCAAGGACAAGAAGTATTGTGGTTTCCATAATACTAGATCCCACTCCATAAACGATTGTCGAGTGTTCAGAGTGCGGATTCAGAAAGCCATCCATGATGGGCATCTGAGGTTTGATGGAAAGATGAAGGTTGATGATACCCCTTTTGGACAGAACACTGTGTCTTTCTCTGTTAATATGGTCAATGCAGCTGATCCCAGGGGTAAGAGCAAAATGAAAGTGTTAACCTCTGATAGAGCGAGGGAAGCTGGTGCTATTGACCCTGATCGGCATATTACAAATAAAGAGCTTTAGCAAAGGGTTTGGTTCCAAAATAGCCGAGCTGAGACGGGTGAAACTTCCAGACCCAAGGTCACGACGCGTATTCTGTTGAATAAATGGCGTCGGGAATAGGAACGGTACCAGTAGCAGAGATTTTATGAAGAACAGAAGTTCCTGGAGAGACAACGAAGGTACGAAGAAGAGATGTACCGAGAAGAACGAGAAGATGTGAGGGAGCAAGAACTGTCTCATTGGGAATGCTCGTTCTTCCAGTATTGCTGGAATGAAGGCTTGAAGCTGCCTGTTAAGAACAACTGCCCTGAGTGTAGTAATCAATACTCTGAGTATAGGCAGTCTCGAGTCAACCGCCGTTCTGTCCATGAAAGGCTTGGGGCACGAGTCCCTGAGGACGATCGGCGTTCAAAAATAAATAACTCTGAAGATCGACAAGGAAGAGGATTTGTCAATCAAAGTTGGGCTCGCACTGGAGAAGAAGAATACCGCGAGTACGTCTGGCAAAGATGACAGTGGTGTCGACCAGGATTGAGAAGAAGCCAGAAAAGAAGGGTACAGCGCCTAAGAAACAGAGAGTTAGAGCAGGCAAGTGCTAGGATAAAGCGAGTTTGGCGACCTAAAGAGAAGCCGGATGGGGATGATCGTTCGGCTGATGCATGCATGGCTTTCTTTCTTCCGTCAGAATTCATAGCTCCCAAAAATCAAGATGTCCAAGAGGAAGTGTATTCGGATTTCGACAAAGACGAATTCCAAGATCTGTTAGCTCATCTTGTTTTGGCTCAACGGGCAGTGTTTGACAAACCAGCTAAGCATCGGCACTTGAAGCCATTGTATATGAGGGGGTATGTTAATGGCAAGCTATTAACTAAGATGTTCATTGATGGAGGAGCTGCTATAAATATCATGCCATATACCACCTTCAGAAAGCTTGGGATGGCGAGTGAAGACTTGTTGAAAACCGACATGGTGCTGAGAGACTTTGCTGGAAATTCTTCTGACACTCGGGGGGCAGTTCATGTTGAGTTGACGATCAGATCCAAGACTTTGATCACTACCTTCTTCTTCATTGATGGCAAGGGGGCATACAGCTTGCTTTTAGGAAGGGATTGGATACATGCAAACTGTTGTATACCGTCAACTATGCACCAATTCCTCATCCAGTGGATTGGAGATGACGTCGAAATCGTCCATGCTGATGATTCGGTGAATGTTGCCAATACAGAGCCCGTATACTGGGAATACGATGCTGTCGAGTGCTTCTCCGGAAGAGCTTGGGAAGCAGGTCCTATGAATGTTTTCGACGAGGACCGACAGCCGATTCAGACAATCGGCTCTTAGAGCAATTTTTGAATAGATGATCCGACTGATGGTAATGGAGACTAAGTTTTATCGGCTGACGAGGAATAAAGTGTTGGTAATAAAGCCGAATTAGGACCAATGTGTGCAAGTTTGGGTCTCGAGTGTGTTTTGAAGTTGATGGGTTTTTAAAAGACTCTGTTTATTTCTCCATTGCCAAGGCTCAAGAAAAGATCAGGAGGAATTTGTGCAAGGTGACGTACAACAGAAGCTTATGATGAAATTGAAGAATATATGAAGGCGTTTCCTCAACTTGGTGATCGTTTCAAGTTGTACGTGGCGGCCGATAGCCTATTAACAGGATTGGCCCTTATTTTAAGTTTAAAGAGAGAAGATAAGTAGCAGCTAGCTTTAGCCGAAAATGTTAAACCCGGAGAGTGGTATTCGGCTGTAGAGAAATTTTGTTCATATATGCGTCACTCGTGGACTAAAGCTTCGGCACTATTTGTTAAAAGCCGAATGCGTGGAAATTGTATCTGGAGCGAATTCAAGGATATTTTTGTACAGCCGATGTAAAGCATCGTCTTTAGCAGAAAAAATGTTTCAAGAAGTTTAAGTTATAGCCGATATTACTTATATCGCCTTTAGTACAAGAGTGTTCATGACCCGGTGATCCTAGCGTTTTTCGAGTGGTAGGTTTGTTGGGGGAAGAGAAAGGTGAAGTGCAGTAAATAAGATGCCGAGTGACATGACACATCAAAAACGAGATCTAGTCGGCTAAGATGACGTCATGTGTTCGGGAAACATTTTCTCTGAAGAAATGCTGCAATCGGAAAAATTACTGAGATAGTCGAAGATGCAGATAGACATTATTCAGAAGGGAACAAGTCTCATATGTTACAAGCTTCACTCACAGATTTATCCTAATACAAACTACCCTTGAAATAATTTGTTCACAATGGATTGCGGGTCAGTAATCTCGGGAATAGCAGCGGCATGATTATCATAGATTTCAAGGTCTTCAAATTCATCCGGATCCCCGCCTGCGAAGCCAACTGGTAGGAAGGAGTAATCTTCTTTGGTCCAAAAACTCATTGCTGATAGCCCAAGGGAAACCCCGGCGTGCACACCTTGGATGACGACCTGATCTATGCGGCCATCCACGGCGTCAAGACGAGCTTCAGCTGAATCCCCACAAGCATTCACCTTAAGGGCAACTCTGTTTGCTGTAGCTTTCAAGCGGCCATTCTCTGCAGACAAGGCTGAAAAAAAGGTATATTAGGCGGAAGCAAAATCGGGAGAAGGAGAAGAACCGAGATTCTGCTAACCTGTAATGATACTGCAGAGCTGTTTCCGTTGGTTTGCCCATTCAGCTTCCTCAATGCCATGCTTCTTGAATACATCTTCCAGTTCCTTCTAGACTTTGTCTTTTTCCTCGCAACACCGAGGGGTGTCCAAACAGGTCTGCTGGAGTGAATCATCAAACTCAGAATTTGGTGGCTTGGGAAAAGGTTGAAAGAAATCATTGGAGCTACCATTTCTGGAGGAAGAACCCAAGCTCAACTCGGGGAGGATCCCGCTCTGGAGAGGAAACGGGCAGTGAATCAGAGATAGACAAGCAAGAAAGCTACCGCAAGGGGCCAGGGAGTTCGTTTTTACCCATGACGCCGGTGAGTTGATGATTGGCTTCCTCCTATTTCGTCTCTAACATAATGACTGTCGTGGTCGCCATTGCCTACCATTGATGGAAACACAAGCGGAAGATTTTCTCTTTGTTTTGAGCCGAAGCTGAGGGGTGGAAGTTTTCTGCGAACCAAGCTGTTTGGCTGAAGTCAAGAGTGGCGGCTTGTGTAGGGTCATATTTATAGGACCGTGGCTTGCATACTGAAGGACCAAGCATCAGAGTAGGGTTTTCACGACTTATGGGCCGTTATTGGGCCAGGCCAGGTTTTTGATGATTAGAAGAGGTTATGACCCCAGAATCAGAAAGTCGATAGGATTCAGCTAAGAGTTGTTCAGTTTTAACTAGTAAGTTTGGGAACTCATGTTACCGATTGACACTGAGAGCAGAGAGCTGAAGATCGAAAAATCCTTTAAGAGATACTACCTTGGTGTCATCATGGATCGAAAAGCTAAGAGAAAGCCGGAACTTTGAATCTGAAATGACCGATTACAACAATTGTCTGCAAGGCGAAGGTATCTGATGCCATTATCAGCAATAGCCGATGTAGTAAACATCGCCGCTATAATGAAGATAAAGTCAGTGACTAATGCACAAAATAGAACACACATTTATCAAATTACAGATTGATTTCAAGAGGACGAACAAAGGAACCTCTTATTTACAAAAGAGGGAACAAGTTACAGTAGAAAATCAGTTCGTCCACCCTATCCTGTTCCTAATTGCGAGGTCAAAGTCAAAAGAATCAGCCAGATCTGTTCCGGCTTCTTTCATGTCATCGACAGTGTGTGCCACCCTGTATTCTAGCCCTCGCTCACAAACATCAAAGTTGTGGTAATCGGCACTAGAATGAATCCGAACAGCGTTAAAGGCGAGCGCTGCGCCATAACCCATACCAGCTCTGGAGATATCAGGGAGAACTCGGTTGACCTCATTCACCCGCCTTAGGGCTGTTGTACCCGGTACATTGGCCGTGATGGCAAGATCAGCAACAGCAGCTTCGAGAAGATGAAACTTAGCCTCCAGAGCTAAAAAGGAGGAAGAGTCAGTAAAAGTGGGGAAAGAGAATGGGGAGAGAAATGATGAAGAATACTTACCGGCATCTCGTTCCCGAGCGACATCACGCTCTCGAGAGATTCGGATATTTTCCCGATCCTTCCTTTCCAAGTCGACATGAAGATCTACGATCTTCTAGGTCAGGTCCTCGGGGGAGTCGTCACCGATCCTCCTGAAACAAGAACAATAATGTGAGAACAGCTGTTTCATCTTTCGGGACAGAGATGATGAAGGGCAACCTCTTCTTAGAGGTGCTAGAAGCTCCGAACTCGGAGCTATGGCGGCTCGCTTCGGAAGACATCCTCTAGTTGATTGGGGGATGGCAGGAGAAAAGAGGGTTTTTCTGGTTTTGAGAATGGAGCAGAGGAGCTCGAAAAATACGAACTAATACAGAGTAAAAGGAGGCCTTAGAGAATCTCAATGGTGTATCGGGAGATAGATCGGCAAGTGTCGCAATTATGACGTGTGGAGGTGGATGCTTCCAGAGACTTCACGTCGATATGCAAGAAAAAGGAATTTTGGAATAAAAATTTATCCCAAAATTAGGGGGCATGTGTTGACACCGGATTTTCGCACGCACAAGAATATGACAAGTGGACCCAGCCAGCAGAGAAGAAAAGATTCAGCAAGCAATCGGGTGACTATTTGGTCCTCAGGGTTTCGGTGAATGCTTATGCGGTCGGCTATTCTACAAAACGGTGGCTCCATTCGGGAGATGGATGTTGCAAGCAAGGCCGGCTTGCACGAGAAGACACGTGACGATGGAGGACGCCGAAAAGATCCGGAGTAGAATTTGTATCTTTCCATATTTTATTATATGAATCGTAATCGTTTAGGACTCGTATTTCGTCCAGGGTATAAATATGAACCCTCTACCATTGTAAAACTGTTCACAACCACATCAATACAAACTGGCCCCGTGCCGTCTTCGAGTCCTTAGTCGTGTCGTCGAGTTCTTCGAGAGGAATCATCGATCCGTCGACCTCCGTAAGTACCGGCAACCTTGCTATCGTGTCTAGTATCATGCGGTGGATTTAGATATGATGCAAGTAGTCTCGTATGTTAAGCTTAGTATCGTGCTGCGGATTTAAGCTTATGACGGGAAGTTTTTGCTTATGCCTTGTATCGTGCGGCGGATTAAGTCATGAGTAAAAATAGTTATCGGCTCTATTAGATTTGGCAGATCTGATAGATTCATTAAGTTATCATGTGTTATATGTTTTATTTATTTAATTCTTGTAACACTCTTTTGCCCAATCTAGATTGATCTTTGTTTGGCCTCGTTCCACAAGCTTGCTTGTGCTTTTGCTAATCATAATATCATGATGGCCGGATCAACTTTCAATCCAGATTGTTACATGTCGCGGGTTCATGCATGTTAATTACGATTACTCTTTGATAAAACTAGGTATCGTGCTGCAGATGCAGGTTTTAAATTAGTTTAATCATGCTTGCTTGTTTGTTCCTTCTTCATGGACCCCAATTCGGCTGGTTTGCCGATTTTGGTTATGCTTACATGAGTAACGAGCTTTTATAGATCTGTTCAAATATATGCCTGCTTTTGGCTTGTTATAATTATATTGTATCATGCGGTGGATTAATCTAATTATAAGGAGTGGTGTGGACTTATGGCAAGTGGTATCATGCGGTGGATTAGCTTCGCTTGAGTTTATGCCTGACGGGTTTATGAAGACTAAACGTGCGGCAGATTAGTTGGATTAGCCTATGCATGTGTTATTTGAATAAATCTATTTTTGTAAGTTACCTGTTTATAACATCTTTATTTCGTTCAAAGTGTGTCTCCTTTAACATACGCATTCGGCAGTTAAATATGCTTTACGCACTCTGTTTTTTCATACTTGCCGAATGATTTTACAAACATGCTTTGACAGACAGCTTCTATAGCTGTGTGCCATCGTGATTGGCTTTCTAAGCCGTACATATGGAACTGTCTGGCCTCACCCGGCATGTTCCAGAGGTATTCTCATGTTTTTATCCCTTGTTGGTTTTCAGGTCAAACCGACTGGCACGTCTCCGGAATCAACATACTTCGGGCACCCGATTGAAGCCAGCTTTTCGGCTTGCTGTGTGCTTGGCGCGAGGTGCCATGTTTTGCGTCAACAGAAATGTAGCATGCAGTGTTCATAGCTTCAGCCCAATATCGCCTAGGAGTCCTATGCTCATCGAGCATCGTCCTGGCCATCTCTACAAGGGTCTGATTCTTCCTTTCTACAACACCATTCTGAGGTGGTGTGTAGGGGGAAGAAAACTGTTGCTCTAAGCCCAAAGAGTTACAAAACTTCTCAAAATCCGAATTCTTGAATTCGGAACCATTATCATTCCTAATAGCTCGCATCGAGTTCAAAGGGAATTCGTTCTGAAGACGCAAAATCAGATTGCGAGCAAAGGAGAAAGTCTCGGTCTTCTCAGCTAAAAAGAAGACCCACGAATATCTCAAAAAATCGTCGACAACAACAAGCACATACCACTTCCCCCCAACCGAGCTCACCCGAGCCGGACCAACAAGGTCCATGTGCAAAAGCTCTCCAGGGCGCTTGGTCATGACCTGAGTCACTGGATGGTGGGGAGCGGCAACCATCTTCCCATGTCTACAAGAATGGCAAACAAGATCCTTCTCCATAGACAACTTGAGCAATCCTCGGATTAGGCCAAGTGAGCTAAGCCTTGCAAGCAAGTCGAAGCTCAAATGTCCAAGTCTCCTATGCCACTTCCAAAGATCAGAGGAGGAAGGTCCAGCCAAAAGACAACGAGAAATTCCAAACGACTCCGAGAAATCCGCAGGAAAGACTTTCCCAAAGGGCGAAATCACACAAACAAGATTGCCCTAAGGATCCAAAATACGACTGAGATTCGGCTTAAAACGAATCTCATAGTCGTCATCAAAGAGTTGCGAAACAGAAAGAAGGTTGAAATGCATGTTAGAAACAAGAGCAACATCGCGCAACACAAAGTGCTCATTAACTCGCACCGACCCACGAGACAACACTTTACCTTTGCTATTGTCGCCGAAGGTGATAAACTCCTTTCCGGTGATCGGACTAAGACTGGAGAACCACTTGGGGTTTCTGGTCATGTGCCTCGAGCAATCGGAATCCACCAACCAAACGTTCTCTAATCGTTTAACCTACATCAATAGAAAGACATAGGGTGAGCATACGGTTCAACACTGGGGTTAGTGAAGTAGGGAGAATACCAGTGTTGGGCCGGCTGCTCAAAAGAACGGTTAGCAGAAAAACCATTCCTAGCACGCCTACGGGAATAGCGATCACCACGTAGAGGAAAACGTGGTCCGCTAAGGGAGGGGCGTCCATTGTGATACTCAAAACGCGGTGGGGGATAATGCTCAACTACAAAGCCACCGCCACGGGGTCCATAGCCTACAACTGCAGGCTCCCACCGGGCACGACCTCCTCACGGCCTAGGCCTAGGAACTTGAGGTTTTGGACCTCTAGGCCTAGCAGCATGCCTCTGAACATTAGGCACATGTACATCATGGAAAGGACGGTACATGTCCATGTTGTTCATCTCCTTTGCACGGCGCGCCTCTCTCTTGCGCCGAAAGCAAAACTCACTCAAGTGTCCATCTCTCCCACAGTGCTCACAATGGTACCTCACCGCTCTCAAAGGGGGTTGTTGGTACTCACGGTAGTGGGTGTGGATCACTTTGCCCTTCTGTGGCATAAGCTCCTCCTGGATAGGTGGCATCGTGTCAAGCTTGTTTTTTAGGTGGTTGGGCTTGGGATGCCATATCTGTTTCTTGGGTGGAGCTCTCGGAGGTTCAACGAACACACCATCCTTGGTGTTGGGCTTGAGAGGCTCTTTGGGTGTAATCTTTGTAAGCTTGGGAGTAGTAGTGGAGTTGGGCTTCTCACATGGGTTAAGACCACTCGACTCTCCAATCTTGCCGAAAGATGAAACATCAACACCCAGAGCAAAACCTACACCAGGACCTCCAGCAGCTCGCTTGAATTGGGAGATCATCATCCCGAGCTGTGGCTCACCACTGGACACCCATGACAAGATGGTCCGAAGGTATGTGTTTTCCTCCTCGGTTTGCATCTTGTCATGCTTCACATTGGCTATCTCCATCTCCAAGCCCTCACACAACACGCACCTAGTCACACAAGTGCTTCCCAAGCTGGCCTTCTCAAGAGACACAATCTTGGCATTCTTCTCTGCCAACTCGGTTTGCAAGCCCGCACAAGACTTGCATGCACCCAACAGCAAGGATCTAGCCTTCAGCTCATCCACCTCTCCTAGCAACGCCACATACTTACCTCTCAAAGTGAGAA
Source organism: Coix lacryma-jobi var. lacryma-jobi (assembly GCA_009763385.1). NCBI lineage: Eukaryota > Viridiplantae > Streptophyta > Magnoliopsida > Poales > Poaceae > Coix > Coix lacryma-jobi. The sequence goes on along the minus strand of CM019830.1, from coordinate 117,530,488 downwards.
GGTCAGTCATGTGCGTGGTGCACATCTCACACTCTTCCTCCTCGGTGACAACAACGGTGGACTTGACAGATTCAAGTTCCTTCACCGTATCCTCCCACTACTGCCTAAACTCCTAGCGCTCTCTAGCGGCACGCCTAAGCAACTTGTCTTGACTAAGGAGAGCGGAAGTAAGTTTCTCAACCTCAGCAGAAAGCTCATCGGGGGTCGGAGATACCTGGGAGGTGTCGTCGTCGTCGTCGTTCCGAGGGGTCTCCTCAAGCTCGTCGTCGACTTCCTTGCCGAGGGCCATGGTGCAGAAGCCTTCGTCGTCGGCGAAGAAGCAGAGGCCGTTGAGCTTGTCCTCGATTCTCTTCTTCTTCTCGGACTCGTCGTCGCTTGAGGAAGCGGAGTCGTCATCCGAGTCGTCGATGTCGCTGAGCGTGGCGAAGAACGCACGCTGCTCAGCCTGGGCCTTCTCCAAGTACTTCGTCTTGATGTACTCCTTGTTGAAGCCGCCCTTCCGCTTGTGCTTTGCGGGGACGTACTTCTCCTTGCGCTTGCCGAAATCGTACTTGTGCCCATGATCCGCCTTGCCGAAGGTATGCTTGTTCTTCTTTGGGCAATTGGCGATGAAGTGGTTGGGGTCGCCGCACTCAAAGCATCCTGAGCGTCCTCCTCCGCGGTGATGGTTCATGCGGTTGTTGTGGAACCGCGAGAACCGGTTGGCAAGCAAGGCCAACTCGTCATCCCCCAAAGACTCCAGCTGTTCCTCTGTGACAGAAAAGAGAGAAGAAAGTGCAAATCCTCTAGAGGGGTTAGCTGAAGAGCCAGAAAGCAAAGCCATTGACGGGCCTAAAGGATTTTCATAAGAAGCCCTCGCCATGGCATCGATCTCACTGGACTTGAGCTTACTGAATAGCTCGTCGCACGTGAGGGTCTCATAGTTAGGCGATTCGAGGATCGCCTGAACCTTGGAATCCCACACCGACCGATCAAGAGTATGGTGTAGCTTGAGAGCTCTATCATGATCGTCGAAAGGCAACAGCTCCTTGTTAGCCCTCATCCTATTGACAATCACCTGAAAGCGAGCGAATAAACTTTCTATGCTCTCGCCAGGCATATGTCGAAAGTTCTCATAATCTCGCTTGAACGACTCATAGAGATGGGTTTTGACTTGAGTGGTTCCCTCATGGAAACGCATGAGGGTAGCCCAAATCTCCCGAGCCGTAGCGAGGTGAGAAACGCGATCAAACTCACTCATGCTCAGACATGAGAAAAGAGCATTACGGGCTCGGCTATTGGCATCGTGCTCATTGATCTGATGCTGAGTGGCACGAGCAGCCAAGACCACGTAATCGGCAGAGTTGCAAATATCCCAGATGGAAACACCCAAACTCTGCAGATAGGCCGACATGCGTATCTTCCAATACGCGTAGTTCGTCCCATCGAAAAACGGCGGTTTGCCCATGCCGCGATCCATGTCGCCTTTTGTGGATCTGGAACCGGCTAAGGTGGAAGATCCTTAACCCACTCCGATACCAATTGAAGGACCGAAAGTGCTACCAGAAAGCGACCAGAGGGGGGTGAATGGGAGCTCCAAAATTTCCTTTCGGAAACTTGTTGCCACTGTCCCGAGAATCAACCCCAAGAGCAAACCTAGAGCTTGCAAGTGTTCACGACCCTAGATGTAGGGTGGATGCTTCCAAGAAGCACAGCGTGACACTTCACCACTCTAAAAACCAAACGCAAAAACCGGAAATCAAAACTAACAACGAACGAACGAACCGCGGACAAAAACGTGCAGAGACAGCACTGACCGGACTCAGCCTGCGTCCAGTAACTGACCACCGAACGCATTCGGTCGTGCAAAAACAGGTTTTGGACCTTACTGTTTCTGACCGGACTCACTAGCAAGGAGTGTCCGGTCAACAACTCAGCGTCCGGTCGAATCAAACAGAACCGATGAATAGTGGTAGAGGCGAGTCCGGTCGTCTGGGGACTGATACGTCCGGTCAACCCTTCTTAGAACTGAGCGGTGACACACTCAACGATCGGACGCACAGGTCAGCATCCGGTCATTGAACCAGCGTCCGGTCACCCCGAAACTTCACTGTTCGTTCACCGATTCGACTTGATCTCACCCAAAAAGAATCCTCTAGGGATCAAACTTGGTGAGATGAGTCACAAGGAGGATAGTGAGCTATCTCTAAGAGATCATGGCTCGAACCTATCTCCAAAATGATGAATCGAAGAATTTCGGGGGAAAGGAGAAAAACATGACACGAAATGAAAATCGACCGATCTACTAGCTCATGAGGTTAGAGACTAATTCCTTCGGTGGAAAGAAGTGCCTCACAATCTAGAACAACTTGGTTCAATTGGATTTGCAAAAGACACACCAAGTAGAGAGATCGATCAACGGGAAAATCGTGGAGAAAAGCAACCCGCGAAGAACACGAACAAAACGTGAATCACAACCACGAATTGGCAACCGTGTGGCTACCACACGCTACAATAGTGAGATTACGGTCTCACTTCCTCAAAATCTCACGGACACAGAGGTAAAATTGTCTTCTCTATGGATCTCAGTTCGCTACAACAGGGATGTGGGAGAGCAGGAAACCCTAGAAGCAAAAGAGCAAATGACTGAGATAGAATGGGAGGAGGGTGTCTCCCTCCTCTTATCCTAATTCTAATTCCTACTCTACCCCTCTCTAATTACAGAGCGAACCAGCTAAACCCTAGGGTTATTCTGGACCAACTCGAAGATGCTGGTGATCCAACGGCCATGCCCGCACAACTGGTAGTGTTGCCTCGACGCAACCTCACCGATTGCCGCCACGTGCCGCCACCGCTCCGCTCGTCCTTTTCCTGGACTTCGCCCCCGGTTTTGAGGTCCAAACCGGGAAACCAGCCTTCACGACCAACCCCCGGTTTTGAGGCCCAAACCGGGAAACCAGTCGTCCATCGCCTGAGTTTTCTGGCCCAAACTCAGAAACCCGCAGCACCCAGGTTTTGAGGCCCAAACCTGGAAACCGTCCTCGGCCCGAGTTTTGTGGCCCAAACTCAGAAACCATCAGCGCCCAGGTTTTGAGGCCCAAACCTGGAAACCGTCCACTCAGTGGTTTTTCTATGGCTCAACCACCAAACCGAGCCGTAGAGGGGATGCACCGCCCGTGCACCCCGTCCACCGACACATGTCCCTAGGTCCTCGACCCAAGTAACACCGTGCCCGCAAGTCTTCGCTCATCGCTGTCCCAGGCTGTCAGCCACCACAGCTGATCCTCGGGCCACCGGTCCCTCAGTCCAAGCCTCACGTCCGCCCTTCGCCACTCTCGGTCCATCGGCACGGCACGTCTCTACCTGACCTTCACCTTGCCTTTGATCACTGTATCCGTGCTCGACACCTGCACAACACAAGCCAAAGAACATGCGCATTATCCCAGTTGACAATCACTCATCACTCAGAGACTCGGCATACACCCATGTATCCGCAGAAGTCTACAAGTCAACATAAAAAGGATCTTGAGTTTATGGAAACTATAGCAATTGGGTTTTGATTTCGCAATCATGATCATATTACTTAATTAATGTATGCAACGAATGATAAAAATGACTTATTAGCAACTTAAGAAATTATTTGTACGAGCACCTTCGGGATTTATAGTACAACTGATGGGGGTTATATGGCTCTGGCATTAGCTCAGTATGAGGACCTTTTCTAGCTTGTTAGTGGTTACCTGAAAGGGCGCATAAGGCGCTTGACGAGCTGGAATTAGGGCGGCTTCTTTCTCCTTGCCTGCATTGCCGCAAGGTTGATAGACCCTTCTTCCCCTTGCCTTAAGACCTAGCGGCCCTAACTTGTTAGACGAACCTTTGAAAGGCTTTATCATGAACCCTGCCGACTTTCCTTGGAAGTGAGTTAAGAGGCTGATCACCTCGGGAAAAAGGGCAATTCACGTCTCACAGGGAAAGTGTACACCTTTGCGCAAAGTTTATTAAACTGATATATCAGCCTTGCTCGAGGACACGAGCGGCCTTGAAGACTTTTACATTTATGACTTTTTTTGGTTAACATGTTCATTATTTACTGTTCTATGCTATTCGTTATTTATGTTACATTGATAATGAAACTTGGGATCTATATCACTTGTTGCTATACTTGTGGAGTTCAACATGGACTCACTCTTGCTTTTCCCCACACCTCAGAGAGTTAAGCTTTGGAGAAGCTTAGGCTTGTGGTCAACCAGTCGGTTATTCCCTGTGAAGTTGGTGTCTCCATCTGAAGATCGGAGTGTCTTCCCGCTGTCTGCTCCTTAAGGTTATGTTCTTTGTGTTTATACGTTATATATGTGCATTGTCTTTCGATATTACCCTTTATTTGTAGCTATATGTGAGATTTGACTTCCTGGGCTCACATATGGTGTATACCTGGTTTTGTTTTTAAAACCGGGTGTGACAATAGCTTATTGCATGCATATATAATTGAACTATAAAACTACATATATATATAAATATATGTACATAAAATTACAAGCAATATACATAGAAGTTGTCCAAATATCTATCTACACAAATTGTACTCCAAAGTTAGTACTGTAAACCTATTACAAGTTGTACTCCATCTAAAGATCTACAGGGCATACAAATGATCATCATTGTTTGGAATCAACTTCTCGTTGGTATTATAGTAGAACTCGCCGTTTGGATTTATGTCTTGTTCCCGAAGAAATCCCGTTATTGTCTCTTGTATTGCTTTCAATTGGCCTTGTAGAATCACTTGTTGCTTCAACCAGTCAGTCTTCAATTTGAATTAGAGAAGATATTAGTTATATCTATATTATCAATATTAAGTCTATAAAAAATAAAAAAAAACATGTTACGTACTTTGATGATCTCTTCAAGAATTCTATTTGATTCTATCATCATGTACTCGCAAACATAGAATCCACATAAGTTGGTACCCTGTTTTTATCTCAAAATCCACTGTAGAATAAAAAGATTCATCTCATAATAAAGATATGATATATGACATGATATAATAAAGAAACACATACATTTTTTTTAGAAACACATACATTGACGAAGGTGTATGTAAACTTACAGGTAGTCGTGGCTTTACATTGACTTAATATGTTCTCATATGTTCTCGAGCAATGAATTTTTCCCAAACCCTAATCCGGCCAATGAAACATTAATAGTTGGATCATTATTTAATTAGTATACATATATACAACCTTAGTCTATACTTTAAGCATGCAAGCTAGGGATCGAAAAATTACCTTTGGAGGATGTCTATCATATCTTGGTAATCTTTTTGTGGTTTGCTCAATGAGTCATAGATTAACACATTGCTATGTTTGAGATCGATGACCAACAGTATCCAGTGATAGCTGTTCATACACATGATTCATATATATAGATTATTAGGGTTAACTAAAATAAAATGTGAACATACTTATTAACTATATATGTCTCACGCGCTTAAAGTGGTATGGAAAGAGTATTTTTTCTCTATCTTTTTGGTTCACGAAGAACCTCATGAGATTCATACACGACTCATCGCTCCAAGTCGCTGAAGGGTTTGGAGCCTTGAAAATAACTTACGGATCAACAAACCCAACAGAATTGTCATGTTTATCTCTGAGCTGAGTCATCTGATACCTGCAATATCAAGTCGATCCACAAGTATGTGTGTAAGAATACTACATAATATATACACATACGTACTAGAGAGTTCAATGAAAACTATAAAAGAAACACTTACAAACAATAACAGCTAAGGATCGATTTGTCCAGTGCGTCCATGTGGCATAGCTGGTGTAATTCCTCCATCTGGACTAAGATTAGGTCATCGCCACAGAAGTAGTGATGGTTCTGAATTCGGACAGAAATCCAATTGACATCACCGTCTTTAGAAGCCTCCATGCACCATTTGTTGATTGCAAACATCTGCGTACCAAGTACATGTAAGTGATTTGGGTTCATTAGACTCCTGCCCGGTGCAAAATTTCTCCTCCATTCATCAACTACTTCCGCTCGTGGAAACTCCAGCCCATTAGCAATATTGGCAATCATTTGGAACGGGAGACCGCTGTCAATGAAATTTTTTTCAATTGAGTCCATCTGAGACAAACTACTTGTCTCTCCAGATTTCTTTTGTACTCTGCCCATGTTTGAACCATAATTTCCCACAAATAATGGGGGCAAAGGTCTTGATGTTTCCCCGAGTTGAGGAACACCCTTTCCCACTTTCTTCGTGCTGGATTGTCGTTCTTTTGCAGACTTGATTAGAGAGCGTTCGTAGTCTGATTTTTGCGGAGCCTTTCCGGCTTGACGCATCTTGATACCATGTTGGTCCACCCTTTTCCTTCACTCCTGTGGGTTTAACAAGAGGTAAGGCTTCTCTGGGTTTCTCTTCGCTTCAAACGCGGCCTTTGATTCATCTAAAAAATTCCGCACATCTTTTTTCACAGAAATTTCTAACTCCTCATCAGTCATTTCATAAGCTAATTTCTCGTGGGCTTTTTTTCCTGATGCAGGAGCCTTCTTTTTTGGAGGTGGGGCCTTCGGTTCTATGGTGGCGGACCGCTTCTTAGGGCCGCGCAGTGGAGGCGGGGGTGTTGGAGTCCGCTGTGGAGGAGATGGTGGGGCCGGTGGTGGTGTTGGAGCCCGCGGTGGAGGTTGTGGCGTTGGAGCCCGCGGTGGAGGAGATGGTGGGGCCGGTGACGGAGTTGGAGCCCGCGGTGGAGGTTGTGGCGTTGGAGCCCGCGGTGGATCAGGTTGTGGCGCTGGAGACCGCGGTGGATCAGGTTGTGCAGGAGATGGGGTTGAAGCCGTGTCCTCCAACACATCGTCACCGCCCGCAGCACTATGATGCGCTGGGCAATGACGAACTGGACTATATTTCCTGCTATGCAAAACAACAAATGATGTGAGCATCCAATTAATATATACATATAGGAAGTTAGTGTAGTAAAAATTGTTTCTCGTTCACGCGTACTACCTATGGTGAGGATCTTGATCAGTAGGAGGAGGTTGCGGCGGTGACACTCTAGGAATAATAATGAAGCGCTTGCGCCAGCAAATAAATGTCTTCTCCGCTTCACCTGAAGTAATCTCCCCATCTCCCCCTTCAATTTCCAGTGCCACACTGCCACAACCTGTCTTAACCCTATCCACCGACACGCTAGCGTATCCGGCTGCCATTGGTTGACCATGGATTCTTGGTGTTCTTGTGCGGTCGATGGGGTTTACAACACCGACAACCACCTTTTTCGTGGCATTTCCATTTGGAATGTGCAACTCACAAGTAGTAAAACGTTCTTTAACGTCATCCACGGGGAAGCGTAGCTTGAAGTCATGATGAATGGTTGGTACTTCCGTGGAGGCGCAGCTGCTTTTCATCTGACCTGGCGGGCTAATGTTCGCTTGAGGCTATTGTGATGATGTACCTTGCCCACTCGTCATTTGACTAAGTGCCGCTTGCACTTGCCTTTTGATTTCCTCCTGCATCCATTCTTCACGAGATTTGTCACGCTCTTGTGTTTGAAGAACAAACTCCTCCAACTTGTAGATCCGCTCTGCCTCCTCGTCCTTCTTTCTCTGGCGGCTTCTGTAACTTTCTCGATCCGCTTCGAAGGAATGCATCCATAAAACGGCCCCAAAGCCTCTCGTACGCCCACTGTGCTCATGATTCTCTAGCGCGTACATGAGTTCATCCTTCTCTCTATTGGGATTAAACTCGCCAGCCAACACTGCATTTCATGCTTGAACTAGCCTCTGTGCTGCTCTTGAAATTTCTGGGCCCCAATCAAGCTCCCCGTCATTAGGGTCTATGGTTCCCCCATGAGCGTGGAACCAATTCCTGGACCGTTCACTCCAATTTTTTCTTATTGTCTCCGGGACTACCCCCTGGCAAGCATCTCCTGTTCCTGTCACTCCCACTTTGGAAGGGCAGTCTTATAGCCACCTTATCCTAAATGATGGTGGTATTTCTTTTGAGCCGCATTCTGTTTGTTTACTCTGATACGAACCTTGCTCTCTTGTGATCTTTTGTACTGTACAAATTCATCCCAATCGGGCCTTATCTTGACATACGCCTTAGAGTTGAAATCTGGCGTCTCGTTCTTCAGCACAAACTTGTGGTACAATTTCTTCTTCCAGTCCTGAAAAAGTGTGGCCATCTTTTTCATTGTCCACTCTCGAATTCGCCTCTGCAACTCCTCATCGTTCGTGTCAAACGAGAAATGAGCTTGGATGTCTTCCCAGACTAGCTGCTTGTCACGATTAAGGATAGCAATCTTACCCGTGGGTGCGGATACCCGCGGGTTTCGTACCCGATGGGTGCGGGTATGGGCATGAAAGTTTACCCGCGGGTACATGAGGGTCGGGTACCCGCAAATATGCGGGTAGGGTGCGGGTATCAACTTTTACCCGCGGGTACCCGATGGATATCCGCAATTTGAAAATATATATAAATATTTGTCATTTATGTTATATAAATGTCATGTTGACTACCTTATTTTATATAAAATTGTATCATATACATAGCATATTGAGTAGTAAAGACGATATTTTTTATAAATGGCTAAATAAAAGTGATTATGTGAGCTATTAATTTATTACTATAGTTCGTGTAATTTTTTATGTCATTTGTATGAGCATGAATGTTTGAATTATGCATAATCTATGATCTACCGTAGCTTGTGAGCTTTCATTTATTGTCTATTGAACTGTAAGTGAGATTGACATATTTGCATGTTGTTTAACTATGAATTTACCGATTCATATCACTATGATTTTATTATTTGATCTCTTTTAGTTAGACTCGATGGATACCCGATACCCGTCGGGTACCCGCCGGGCACGCATACGGGTACGAAATCTTACCCGCGGGCAGGCTCACGGGCGGGTAAAAGTTGGGGTCGCGGGTATGATCGCGGGCAGGCACATGCTCTACCCGCACCTTACTCGACCCGTTGCCATCCTTAGTCACGATTGGAGACATAACTGATCTCGGGAGCACTTTGCTTATCTTTCCATTCAAGGACACTTATTAGAATCTGATCTCTCACAAGGAACCCACAATGAAAGACATATTTTTGTGCATGGGGTCCTAGTGGTTGGCCTGTAGCCATATCGAATTCAGAGATTACATGACGGCCCTTCAACGGCCTCTTCGGCCCTCGTTTTGGTCTGCTCTGCCCCGTCGCAGACGTCGATCCAGAGGGCTACATATAGGTAAAGCACGAAGATGAAACCCTAATACAAGTTGAAATAAAACCTAATCAAGTAATAAAGTAAATGTAAATCCTAACACAACATATTGTATATATACCTCACCTGTATTGCCTTCTTGCATCTTAACTTGTTGTTCAGGGGGGGTTTTCATCATGCATGATCATGTCTTCGTAATTCAATAAGTATTGACTCCCATCATCGCCGCCGGCGATGATATTAATCATTTTGTCCTCCATGTTCTCATTTGGGTCGGCCATTTCTACGAATATTAAAATATATATACAATCGTGACAAGCAGCTAGTTTGGGGTTTAGGGTTTAGGGTTTAGGGGTTTAGGCTTTGGGGTTTGGGGTTTATGGGTTTCGGGTTTGGGGTTTAGGATTTCGGGTTTCGGATTTGGGTATAGGGTTAGGGTTTCAGGTTTTAGGGTTTCATGTTTTAGGGTTAGGGGTTTAGGGTTTAGGGGTTTAGGGTGGTTTGGGGTTAGGGGTTAGGGGTTTGAGATTTAGGGGTTTGGGGTTTAGGGGTTTGGGGTTTGGTGTTTTTGGGTTAGGGTTTCAGGTTTTCGGGTTTGGGGTTTAGGGTTAGGGTTTCGGGTTTTATGGTTAGGGGTTTAGGGTTTAGGGGTTAAGGGTTTGGGGTTTGGGATTTAGGGGTTTGGGGTTTAGGGGTTTGGGGTTTAGGGGTTTGGGGTTTGGGGTTTAGGGTTTAGGGTTTAGGGTTAGGGTTTCGGGTTTTTGAGTTTGGGGTTTAGGCTTAGGGTTTTGGGTTTTAGGGTTTGAGGTTTGTGGTTTAGGGTTTGGGGTTTGTGGTTTAGGGTTAGGGTTTCGGGTTTTAGGGTTTCGGGTTTGGGGCTTAGGGTTAGGGTTTCGGGTTTTAGGTGACATGTAGTCACCAACATTAAAAATAACATATGTTCGTAAATAGGCAATTCAATATTAAAAATAACACGAAGAAGCATATCTATCGAAATATTTCTAAGTGATTTTCTATGGCATTCCAACATGACACATGATTTTCTATGAACGAATATTTCTAAGTGTAAATACACTAAGTGTAAATACATGTCACGTGATTTTCTATGGCATTCCAACATGTCACGTGATTTACACACCGTGGACGAGAACGACGGCGGACGACGAGGATGACGACGGTGCGGATGACAGTGGACGGCGGCGAGGTCGGTGGAGCGGTCACCAGGACTTCAGGTCGACGCGGCCAGTCACTTTTTATCTACATGTGTAAACATATATTTGTTAGGTTAAAAAACATATATATGATTTTCCTTTTTCTATAAATATATCTATTCATATTCATTTTCTTTTTCAAAATATATATTTATTTTCTATATATATATATCAATTTTCTTTTTTCTATATATATTATTTTCTATTTAACTTTTTCATTTCTTTTTTTACACTCTCACACACACTGCACACACACGCACACTGCACATGCACACACACGCGCACACTGCACACGCACACACACTGCACACACACGCACACCACGCACACTGCTCGACGGCGGCGGAGGCGCTCTACGGCGTAGGCGCTCGACAGCGGCGAGGACGGAGGCTCGACGACGGCGAGGACGACGTACGGCCGCCGCGAACACGGCGGCGAGGGAGGCCGAGGGCGGAGCGAAGCTCGACGGCGAGGACACGGCGGGCGCGAGGGAGTGGCAAGGACGACGACGATGGAGGTCGAGGGCGGTGCAGACGGAGGCGGCGGCGCAACTGACGTCGATTTGGGGACGATTGGAGGGCGCTGTGCCCTATATACCCGCAGGGCCTTTAGTCTCGGGCCGTCTTACGCACCGGGACTAAACGGCCCGGGACTAAAGGTTTGGTCCAGGGCGGTCTTACGCACCAGGACTAAAGGGTCTTTTAGTCGCGGGCGGTCTTACGCACCGGGACTAAAGGGGTCTTTAGTCCGGGTTGGTGCCACCGCCCGGGACTAAAGGTTCCTTCCCGCCATAGTTTAGGGGGTTTTCAGAATTTTGGTTTTTGTATTAAGTTTTCACTATATAAATATGTTGTAATTCTTGTTAATTGCATAGTAAATTAAACAGTAGGCATAAAATTACTTAAAAATAACAATTATATTTCCTTTGACCTTATTGTATAGTAGAAAATTTTGTAGCATAAATTATTTTTTTATAATAACGATTATATATGTAAATAACCATTCATATTTTGTTAATACAAAAATATAATGTTAAATTTAAATTAAAAAATTGTTGGCTTTCAATAGAAAATTTATTTTCACATCATTTGGACGTTAATCTTTTGTTTATAACCTAAAAAATCTTTGGCCAATTTCGTTCTACCCGACAGATGCAGTAGTTTTAGATTTTTAAATTTAGTTTTCTTTTTAAATATATCTTAAATCTTTCTAATTGAACACAAAATTAAATATTTGATATACTTTCTTTTTTAAAATGTTACTAATCTTTATAATTCTGTATATACTTTTTCTTCTTATATGTATTTTGATGATTCACATCTAGAGGAGCACATAAACCAATGATCACTATGAAATATATGTATAAATCCATCATCAAATAAATGAAGTTTTAATTAATTAATTAATACATAATATCTTTCAAATCACTATTTAGCGGGCACAACTGTGAACCTCGTCTTGACATATGTCCGTTGGTTACGATCATTCCTTAACCATGCAGTTTCCTCATTGTTTAACAAAACGCTTGGGTCTTTGTTCACTTTGAATGGCGCAATTCGATCATCCCTTTCATAATCACCTGACATGTCTGACTTGTCCTCAATTCCGACAATGTTTCTTTTCCCTAAAAGAACTTATGTGGCGCTTTGGCTAGTTGACGCTCGAGTTGTTATCATTTTTCCCTCTTTTTGGTTTCGTAGACATGTCTTCCACATAGAACACCTAACTCATATTCACGGAAAGGACAAATGGTTCATCTTTGTACCCAATATTGTTGAGGTCCACTGATGTCATCTCATACTCCTTGTCGACTGTTACCCCACCTCCGCTACCAGTCATCATGACCCATTTACACCGGAACAAAGGGACTTTAAAATTAGGAGCGTAGTCTAGTTCCCATATGTCATGTATACGGCCATAATATGTTTGTTTGTTCCCATTTGGATCTGTGGCATCCACGCGTACACCACTGTTTTGGTTGGTGCTCCTTTTGTCTTGGGCTACTATGTAAAATGTATTCCCATTGATCTCGTACCCTTTGTACGTGCTGATATGTCACGATTGTTGTCTGACCAACAAATAAAGCTGCTCATCTATGTTGTCATCACCCTGACATTGTTTTTACAACCAATCGCCGAAGGTTTGCATGTGCTGACGTATAATCCAAGCTTCTCTCTTCCCGGGCCACTCGGATCAAAGGAAATTCTTATGTACCTCGATATATGGATCGACCAATGAGGAGTTCTGTAGAACTGTGTAGTGTGCTTTATCGAAGTAATCGTCTCCTGTACCGATATATGTTTTCTTCCCTAGTGTTCCCTTGCCACTTAGACTGCCCTCGTGTCATGATTCAGGAACGCCAATCGGGTCAAGGTCTGGAATAAAGTCCACACAAAACTCTATGACCTCCTCTGTTCCGTAGCCCTAGGCGATGCTTCCTTCAGGCCGAGAACAGTTATGAACATATTTCTTCAGGATACTCATGAACCTCTCAAATGGGAACATGGTGTGTAGGAACACAGGACCGAGAATAATGATCTCCTTGACCAGGTGAACTAGCAGGTGTGTCATGATATCAAAGAAGGATGGAGGGAACACCAACTCAAAGCTGACGAGACATTGAACGACATCATTCTGCAAAGTAGAAAGTTCCTCTGGATTGATTGCCTTCTGTGAAATTGAATTGAGGAATGCACATAGCTTCACGCTGGCTAGACGTACATGTGGAGGTAGAATTTCTCCTAGAGCAACAAGAAGCAATTAGGTCATAAGCACATGGCAGTCATGGGACTTCAAGTTTTGGAACTTCTTCTCTGGCACATTAATTATTCTCTTTATATTGGAGGAGAATCCGATGGGACCTTGATGCTGTTAAGGCATTCAAACATGCTTTCCTTTTCTTCTCTGCTAAGAGTGTAGTTAGTAGGGCTTAAGTACTGGCGCCCGTCATCTGTCTTCTCCGGGTGCAGGTTGTCTCGTTCTTTCATGCGCTGCAAGTCCTGTCGTGCCTCAAGTGAATCCTTAGACTTTTTGTAGACACCCATGAATCCAAGCAGGTTCACACAAAGGTTCTTTGTCAGGTGCATCACGTCGATTGCATGGCGGACCTCTAGGACATGCTAGTAGGGTTGCTCCCAGAATATGGACTTCTTCTTCTACATGGGTGCGTGTCCCAAAGCGTCTTTGGGAACAGGTTCGCTGCCCCATCCCTTTCCAAATACTACTTTTGTATCCTTCACCATTTCGAGTATATCATCTCCGGTTCGGTTACGAGGCTTGGTTTGGTGGTCCGCCTTACCTTTAAAATATTTGCCTTTATTTCTTACTGGGTGGCCCATGAGAAGAAACCGACGGTGCCCAACGTACATGACCTTCCGACACTTTTTCAAAAATAAACTATTATGGTCTTCGAAACAGTGTGTGCATGCATTATATCCCTTGTTTGTGTGGCCTGAAAGATTACTTAGAGCGGGCCAATCATTGATTGTTACAAACAATAATGCTCGCATGTCAAAGTGTTCCTGTTTGTACTCATCCCACATGCGTACGCCTAGTTTGCGTTGGTAGTTCTTAGCTTCACTAAAGATAGAGCTAGGCAACTATCCCCGGTAACGGCCCAGAAATGCTTGTTGACACTAGCCAACGTCGTTACTAGGAGCAGACTATGGAATCTATTCCAGGCAACGGTGTCAGAAGTGCTTGAAGCAAGTCTGGTCACTATACCTAAAGGAGTGAAGCTAAAGCAGCTATCTACTAATGCCAAGCGGGGTTGTCAATCCCGACACTAGTAGGAGCTAGCTACAGAGATTGCAATCTACCAAGAGGAGATTCTGCAAGCGCACAGAACTATCGTAGTAGCCCTTCGCCTGGGAGTACCAGGTGTCAATTTATTTGATCCCAAGGGAAGGCTAGGGTGGTGTATGAGTCGAGTCAAGGAGGGGATGAGAGTCGAAGAAAAGAGAAAAGGAAAAAGGGGAAAAGAGGAGATGAAAGGCTAGAAAGAATATATGGGTGGATAGGTAAGGATGAAATGGATGGCTAAGGTAAGGTGGATGGATCGGTAGATAAAGGGAATAGGATAACTAAGGGTAACTAAGATAACTAACTACTCCTAGATAACTACAAAGCAAGATAACTACGAAGCAAGATGGTTACGAAGCAAGGCAGGCAAAAGTCAATAAAGCAACTAAGTTGAGTATAGTTTTATTCCTATCTTATCAAGTATCGAGGCGTACTAGCCTTTACCACTTACTTAGGTTGAACGCTAGCACAACGAGCCTTACTGTTAAACTGGGCCAACTACGTGGTGGAATTCAAGGCGCACAGGGCTGTCACCACCTGCTTGCTACCATAGCTATCCGGGGGTCCAGCCGTATCTGAAGGTAAGTCTATAACTAAGCACCACGCTTAATTATATTCTAACTATCTCTACCCTAGCTTTGAATAGACACACCCTTGCGGACGTCAGAGCAAATACTTGACTTAATAAGATAAACACTAGACTAACTAAGCAACCTATTGGCAAAGATCAATCACTAAACACACTAGAGATTAACTACTATGGCTAAGTGAATTGAACTGTAGGATAGCTAGGTCACACTCAAGGTACTTGATAAAGTAATACTGAAAGTAATGCTTAAAGTAATACTGAGATAAAGACAAATGTACCTGAGATACAAGAGAGCAAACCAGACTAGAGACGCCGGGAAATCAACCGACCTCCGATGCCAGTCGCTCACACCCGCTTCTCTCTTAGCAAGCTCTACGCTCCCTTTACCAAGGACTTAGGCTGAGCTGTGCTAAACTAAGTGTCGTGCTGTAGCGAGGGCACTAGAGCTATACTCTATCTACTAGCTAACCTACTTGCCTAAGCTCTCTGAGCTTCTAACCTGACTCTCACATGCTTGTGTTGCTTCTTGGTGTGGTATATGGTACTGGATGGTACAAATGAAATGGTGTCACTAAGGGGGTATTTATAGTCTTCAGGAGTGAGGGGGGTACTTGTAGGGGGCAGCCAGCCGACCTAGGGCTAACCCTAGTGGCGAGCGCCAGCCCTAGGTGGCGGCCGCCACCCCCATCATCGTTGGATGCACCGCCTCTGCTTCAACGGCATCCAGGAGCTCCAGAGTGGCGGTTGGTAGGTCGGTTGCATGTCCAAGTAACCGCCATCCTGCCTTGATCCATGCCATTCCATCCTGAGCCGTCCGATGCCACTGACCTAGTGACCAAGGGCCAAGATTTGGCCTTGGGATGGTCACACGGATCAGTGACGTGGCAAGGGGGAGAGTTGGGCCTCTCCATGTGGCGGGCGCCACTTTTGGGTGGCGGGCGCCACCTCTGGCTGGCGGGCGCCACCCCACTCGGGCCCAAATGGGTCCTGGTGAGTGGGCTTGTCTCCTGGTGGGTCCATTCTCCAAATTTGGTCCAAATTCCTGCATTCAAATAAAATTCTATGGACATGTGGAATTTGGTTAGTTTGAAACCTATTTGACTACATTTCATGCCTTTTTGGTGGACTTTAGGGTCAAATGTTGATGGTAAAACAGGTGTTTAAGGACCATCAACAAGCTCCCCCATGCTAACCTGTTGCTCGTCCTCGAGCAATAATGTGGTTTAAGCATTGAGCATGAAATGGATAGCAACTTAAGATGTATGCAAGTGCATATTGTATAGTGAGAAATAACTTAGCATATATCATTAATCATAGCAATGTGGGGCTTATAGCTTTTCACTTCAAACATGCAAGAGTGAAATAAAGCAGTAGATAGGAAACTTTTATCTTGCTTAGGTTTGACTAGGATTCTGTCTGGAGGTTTTTCAAAGTTTTCAATAGATAACAACTTGCTTAAGTCCTCCAAGATTCACTCAATCACTCAATGGTGTTTAAATCCTCACTTAGGCCAAAATGTAGCCTCTCCTATTTCTAAAGAATGATATGTGGAGTTATAGGTAGGCTAAGAATCATGAGCAAATTGCCTGATGTTTATTGCTAAGCTAGACACTCAGATCATAAGGAGCAGGAAATCATAAAAATTGATCAAGATGTGCATGTGTGGTTATGTGGAAGTGTATAGAGAGATATTTCATAATCCTTCCTAGTTAATTTCTGGGGTCTAGAGCTAATGATAATTCTCTCTCTCTCTCTTTTTGGATACATAGTGAGTAGACAAAAGATGTGTCGTCATATTTTCTTAGGACATAGTCCTCTTTTGAGCTACTTTGCTCTCTTTTTTTTTCTTAGGACATAGTCCTTTCTTGAGCTACTTTGCTCATTTTTCTCTCTCTTTCTCTCTTTTTTTTAGCTCTAGATTTCCCCAGACATCTATAGGAAAGGATTTCAGAAATGAAAAAGGGGGAAGAGGGGTAAATGCTTATTCCCAGTGTAGGAATAAGCATAAGGCTAGCGATGGGATGTTTGGCAGGGTATTGCATATCTCCGGTGTAGAGAATAAGCAATTTATTTAGTGGTTGCAAACTTCCAAAGTGGAGAGTAGGCAATTTATGGTGGGTGTGTGTGAATCTTGATTCAAAAGATATGATAAGCTTCTCTACTAAGATCTCTGAGGTCTAACAAAGCTCAACACAAACAAAGCTCTTTGTGGTTTTGACTAATGACTAACAAATATTTGGCTAGTGGTGGGATGGGATAAAATCCAGGAGGAACTTTTAGCAAGGTTTTCATGATTTTAAAAAGAAATCCTCTAGATTAGGTCCTAATTTCACTTTAGCAAGTTTAAAGAATTACTCCATTTCTTACTAACTTTATTCACTAAGCATGATTTCAGTTAAAGCATGTGCAACCCACAAAAGCTACAACTTAGATAAGACTAGCCATTCAAACCATAACAATAGCATTTGCATGACATATTTCAAATCTTATTCAGGTTTCAACTTATTTAAGCAGATTTTATCAATTTTATTCATGGAGTGGTTATTTTAGGCAAGCATGTGACATTCAAAAGATATAGAATTTAAGAACTGAATGCAAAGTGTAGGCTTTGAGACATACCTTATTGGAGCGGGAGTCTCCCCCAAGCTGGCTTCTTGCTTGGTGAAGGGTCTTCTTCTTTCTCGGTCGGAGCTCTTGTTCTCATTTTATTAAAAGGGAAACTATCTAATGTTGTGAAAATGGAAACTATCCTATTTTATTATTCTAGCTAAGTTAACATATACCTATGCATATAACTAATGATAATTGGTGATATATATATATATAGTTGCTTGCATGACATATGTTATTTATTTGAAAAAGGGAAAATTGAGGGAAAAATTAAAAGTAAAACCATACCTTAGGTCCATGAAGTTTCATCCTTATCGGGTGGATCTTCTTCCTTGGGTGCTTCTTCTTTAAGTACTCCATCTAGTTCTTCTTCTTTTGGCACCTCTCCATTGTTATGTGAATTACACAACTCAGGAGGAGCTGGTTCTTTCTTTCTGCTCCACCTTGTTCTTGGGCGCCTCTTCTTGGTACGAACGGGTTTTGCTTCCTGCATGTTAGCGGCATATGCGGGACCACGGGAAAAAGAGAATATTTCCTTCCTCCCTCCTAATGTCATTTGAATTTTACCACTTCCCACATATATGCAGGCATCAACAGTGTTCAAGAAGGGTCTACCTAAGATTAGAGGCACATCTTTCCTATTTCCCATATCTAGTATTATGAAATCAGCAGGAACATAGGAACTTCTAATATGTACAGGTAAATCGTTAACTATTCCTTCTACATAGCAAGTGGATTGCTCAGCTAGCACAACATAGGCAGATGTGGATGACATGGGTGGAAAGAATGAGTTTTCATAAAAAATCTTGAGATAGAATGTTCACACTCGATCCTAAATCACACATGGCATTTTTAAAGACTTCACCAAAGATTGAGCATCTAATTATGGGACTACCAGGATCACCCTTTTTAACAGTCATGGTTTGATCTTCATAATAGTTAAAATGTTTTATTTCAACCATATTTACAGCTTCCATGTCAGGATTAGCAGGAATTTTGCCAGATTCAAAAGATGGTATGATAGCAGCAAGTTGAGCTAATTGGGTTTCTAACATCTTATTAAAGCTTAATTGATTTTTCAGAGCAGATGAGAAATCTTCCAATTTAGCATTTATATTCTCATGGGTTTTATCATTCGACATTAATTTCTTATTCAAGAAATCAATAGTTCTACTTTGTGAGTAAACTAAATTTTTCAAGAATGAGAGACTATCAGAATTATGAAAATTAGAGCGGGGGAATGAATTGTTACATTGAGAGTTTGCAGGCTGATTCCATCCTTGATTCTGTTGACGGAAACCGTTATTGTTGTTGATGAAGTTCAAAT
The DNA here is from genome assembly GCA_009763385.1 of Coix lacryma-jobi var. lacryma-jobi. NCBI lineage: Eukaryota > Viridiplantae > Streptophyta > Magnoliopsida > Poales > Poaceae > Coix > Coix lacryma-jobi. The sequence goes on along the minus strand of CM019830.1, from coordinate 117,511,752 downwards.
CTTCATGTAGCTCGGGGCAGTGGCTCCCAGAATGTCCGGTTTCTCCACAGACTTCACAAGTCATGTAGGATTCCAGAGATTGGACACTCTCTTGTTGGTTCATCTTCTCACAGCAGTCTAGCTTCTTTGCCAGCAGGTCCATCTTGGCCACGATCATGTCAGCCTCCTTAAGGGAATGCATACCTCGCTTACGGGGCTGTAATCTTTCATCATTCCATCCTTGGTTCGACACCATCTTCTCTATGAGAGCCTTAGCATCTGCAATATTCAGAGAAAAGAATGCACCACCGGCGGCGGCATCCAAATGGCTTCTAGAGAGTGGGGTTAGGCCATGGTAGAAGTTCTGGATCAATAGCCAGTCCTCCATACCGTGATGTGGACAAGCAGCGACATACTCTTGCAACCTCTCCCAAGCCTCGGGAATAGATTCCTCGGCTTGTTGCGTAAAGCTGGAGATTTTGTTGCGCAGAGCATTCGTCTTGCCCATAGGAAAGAATTTAGCGAGAAAAGCATTGGAACACTTGTCCCATGTGTCTACAGCATTGCAATCGGTATAGAACCATTGCTTCGCTTTTCCTAGCAAAGAGAAAGGAAAGAGACGAAGACGGATGGCTTCTTGGGTTATCCCCTTAATGGTGAAGGTGCCGCAAATCTCCAAAAATTGTTGGAGGTGAGCATTGGCATCCTCATGAGCTTTGACACACAACGGGCTAGCTTGGACCATCGTGATCAGAGCCGGTTTCAACTCAAAATTGAGGTTGGCATCGATCACGTCTGGTCCTATCGCTATATTAGCGGCAGAAGGAGCAGAAAACTCACGAATGGTCTTATTGGCCATCGTGAAGATAGAACGAGATAAGAAATAAAGAAGTTGAAGAAGATGAAGGAAAAAGATAAGAAGAACTAAGGAAAGAAAGAATGGGGTAAGATGGGATTCGCTAAGCGGGAGCTTAAGCGAAGATAAATTCGACACGGACTCAACCGATACACCGATTGTCTTCCCCGGCAACGGCGCCAGAGATGCTTGTTGGTAGTTCTTAGCTTCACTAAAGATAGAGCTAGGCAACTATCCCCGGTAATGGCCCAGAAATGCTTGTTGACACTAGCCAACATCGTTACTAGGAGCAGACTATGGAATCTATTCCAGGCAACGGTGTCAGAAGTGCTTGAAGCAAGTTCGATCACTATACCTAAAGGAGTGAAGCTAAAGTAGCTATCTACTAATGCCAAGCGGGGTTGTCAATCCCGACACTAGTAGGAGCTAGCTAGAGAGATTGCAATCTACCAAGAGGAGATTCTGCATGCGCACAGAACTATCGTAGTAGCACTTCGCCTGGAGTACTAGGTGTCGATTTATTTGATCCCAAGGGAAGGCTAGGGTGGTGTATGAGTCGAGTCAAGGAGGGGATGAGAGTCGAAGAAAAGAGAAAAGGAAAAAGGGGAAAAGAGGAGATGAAAGGCTAGAAAGAATATATATGGGTGGATAGGTAAGGATGAAATGGATGGCTAAGGTAAGGTGGATGTATAGGTAGATAAAGCGAATAGGATAACTAAGGGTAACTAAGATAACTAACTACTCTTAGATAACTACAAAGCAAGATAACTACGAAGCAAGATGGTTACGAAGCAAGGCAGGCAAAAGTCAATAAAGCAACTAAGTTGAGTATAGTTTTATTCCTATCTTATCAAGTATCGTGGCATACTAGCCTTTACCACTTACTTAGGTTGAACGCTAGCACAACGAGCCTTACTGTTAAACTGGGCCAACTACGTGGTGGAATTCTAGGCGCACAGGGCTGTCACCACCTGCTTGCTACCACAGCTATCCGGGGGTCCAGCCGTATCTGAAGGTAAGTCTATAACTAAGCACCACGCTTAATTATATTCTAACTATCTCTACCCTAGCTTTGAATAGAGACACCGTTGCGGACGTCAGAGCAAATACTTGACTTAATAAGATAAACACTAGACTAACTAAGCAACCTATTGGCAAAGATCAATCACTAAGCACACTATTGAACTGTAGGATAGCTAGGTCACACTCAAGGTACTTGATAAAGTAATACTAAAAGTAATGCTTAAAGTAATACTGAGATAAAGATAAATGTACCTGAGATACAAGAGAGCAAACCAGACCAGAGACGCCGGGAAATCAAACGACCTTTGATGCCAGTCACTCGCACCTGCTTCTCTCTTAGCAAGCCCTACGCTCCTTTTACCAAGGACTTAGGCTGAGCTGTGCTAAACTAAGAGCCGCGCTGTAGCGAGGGCACTAGAGCTATACTCTCTCTACTAGCTAACCTACTTGCCTAAGCTCTCTGAGCTTCTAACCTAACTCTCACTTGCTTGTGTTGCTTCTTGGTGTGGTATATGGTACTGGATGGTACAAATGAAGTGGTGTTACCAGGGGGGTATTTATAGTCTTGAGGAGTGAGAGGGGTACTTATAGGTGGCAGCCAGCTGACCTAGGGCTAACCCTAGTGGCGGGCGCCAGCCCTAGGGTTAGCCCTAGGTGGCGGCCGCCACCCCCATCACCGTTGGATGCACCGCCTCTGCTTCAACGGCATCCAGGAGCTCCAGAGTAGCGGTTGGAAGGTCGGTTGCATGTCCAAGTAACCTCCATCCTCCCTTGATCCATGTCATTCCATCCTGAGTCGTCCGATGCCACTGACCTAGTGACCATGGGCCAAGATTTGGCCTTGGGATGGTCACACGGATCAGTGACGTGGCAAGGGGCACAGTTGGGCCTCTCCATGTGGCGGGCGCCACTTTTGGGTGGCGGGCGCCACCTCTGGCTGGTGGGCGCCACCCCACTCGGGCCCAAATGGGTCCTGGTGAGTGGGCTTGTCTCCTGGTGGGTCCATTCCCCAAATTTGGTCCAAATTCCTGCATTCAAATTAAATTCTATGGACATGTGGAATTTGGTTAGTTTGAAACCTATTTGACTATATTTCATACCTTTTTGGTGGACTTTAGGGTCAAATGTTCATGGTAAAACAGGTGTTGAAGGACCATCAACAGTTTGCTCCATAGAAGTAGAAGTTCCTCAACTAATGGCCTCAAGTTTTTAGTCTCATCTGCAAAATCTGGGAATTCTCTGTCTATCGCTCTCCACTAGGATCCATCAGCTGGGTGCCTCAGCATATTGTCTACCTTACGGTCTTCTTTATGCCACCGCAACAACTTTGCATTGTCTTTATTTCTGAACAAACATTTCAAGCGTGGTATTATAGGAGCATACCACATAACCATGGCAAAGATTTTCTTCCTGTTGGGACGTTCTTAACCCTCTACGTCGCCAGGATCATCTCGCCTTATCTTATACCGCGATTCTTCACATACCGGGCATGCATCTAAATTCTCGTATTCCACCCCATGGTGCAGGATGCAGTCATTAGGACATGCGTGTATCTGCTGGATTTCTAATCCCAAAGGGCAGACGACGTGTTTTGCTTCGTACGTAGTGGTGGGCAATTCATTCGCTTTCGGAAGCATCTTTTTCATTATCTTCGATAATTGACCAAATGCCTTGTTGGATGTACCATTCTTTGCCTTCCAATGCAGCAGTTCCAGTGTAGTACCCAGCTTTTTTTGGCCATCTTCAGTAGTGCGATATAGCAATTTCCTATGACCCCCTAGTATGCGCTCGAATTTGACCTTCTCCTTGTCACTTTCACATTCTCTTTGTGCATCACGAATGACATCACCAAGAGCATCAACATCAGTTGCCACATCTTCCGCCGCTGCTGCATCTTCTTCGCCATCTCCGCCCTGCATCATCATAGAAGGCACTGTACTGAGCAATAATATCGGCGTGGTCCAATTCTTCTTCACCTTCTTCATCATCATCCATTACAACCTCTCTTTCTCCATACTTCGTCCAACAAATATAGTTTGTTACGAAACCCGACTTCAACAAATGCGTATGAAGAGTCCTTGAGCATGAATATTCCTTAAAATTCTTACAGACGGCGCATGGGCAGCACATGAAACCATCCTGCTTGTTTGTCTCAGCCACACCTAAGAAATAGTGCACGCCAGCAATGAACTCTTTGGAGCGGCGATCGACATTATATATCCAATTGAGTGACAACATCTGCATTAAATACTACAAATATGCACTTGGTATTTTCTCATGTTATTGCACAACACTCATGATATCACATGATTGATTAATTCAAGCAAGCTTGAGTACAACAAACAAAATTGCAGCTAGCACTAAAAAAACTAAAACTAAAATGCACTTAAGCAACATAATTAGTTCGCGCCCGATCCCAACTAAAATAGACAGATCATTCGCTTCATGAGCATGGATGGGCTGCTGCCGCTGACTCACTGCCTCATCACCTTCAACGGCAACCTCCTGTGCAACAGAATTTTGTACGTGCTGAATGTACTCTTCCTCCCAGTACCAACATTTACATCCGCCGGTGTCCTCCCACTGCAATTAGAACAAAGAATAAGGAATTTAAACAACATCATCAAGCAAAACCGATACAAATGAACCATATTAATCAAATGCGGGTAAATAATAACCCACCTCATGGTCCGGACACTTATAGAATAAACGACCCTTGTTGATTTCCTCTTTTTTCACTCGGTACTCTTTCACAATTTTCTGCTTACACTCGCCGCAAGCAATGAGAGGAAGATCCGACCGCAAACGCTTTGGATCCCGATGATGAGAGGCTGAGGACACGGTCACGGTTGCCATCTACTATATCCATACTCATTTTTAAACTATTACATGCAAATTCCTAATTTTCTAAACAATTATAAATAAAAAAACTCTAAATTTATCTATTTGTTTACATAATCAAAAAATATGATATAACAATACCAATTTCCATATTGTCAACTCTCTATATTCATTGTTGCAAACTATTATAAATTCCACATTTTTCTAAAGAAAATTAACTAAAAATACACTAAAATTTATTATTACTCATCTTGCATAAGTATGAAATGTACAATGGATACTATGTAGCTAGCAGTAAAAAACTATGAAGTGATTGTGATGAACCAATTTAAACTACTCAACTCTCTATGCTTGTTCTTGTAAACTATATATTTTAATTAAATTCCTCTCATATTCAAAAGACATGGTAGGAGATGAAAATAGTTACCTCCCAACGCAAAGAGACGATGACGAAGTCGAAGAAGATCACCAATTGACGCCGGAGACGAAGAATAAATGAAGAACAAGCAATAGCAACAGCAAGAATAAGCAAGGAAGCTCACTGAAATTTGAACGTCTGTAGCTCAGGGAGGAAGGAGTTGGCAGATTATAAACCGAGGAGCTTTAGTCCCGGTTTGTATTAAAAACTGGGGCTAAAAGGTGATCATTCACTACAAGAAACTTGTTAATCTGTGACGCTCAATCCATGACGATATCTGAAAATCGTCACAGATACTGAAGAAGTTTTTAGATATCCGTGATGATTATCAGATATCGTTATAGATTGAGCATCACAGATTAACAAGTTTCTTGTAGTGATTTATCCTGGGGCAATCCACAAACCGTGGCTAAAGCTTTAGTCCCGGTCTGTGGCAGTAATCGGGACTAAAGAGTGTACTTTAGTCTCGGTTGGTAACACGAACCGGGACTAAACGGTCCCTGCCCCGACAGCTCCGCGCAGTAGCCGTTGGGGCAGGCCCTTTAGTCCCGGTCCGTGTTACCGATCGGGACTAAAGGGTCTATTAGTCCCGGACGGCAAAAACGCCGAGACAAATGGCGATTTTGAGAAACGACCAAAGACCCTGTTCTGTAGTCAGTGACCAAGTGGAATCATCGGATGCTTTGGCCTTGCTTAGATTAGGATGCTCTTATTCGGTGTTCACGGCAGCATTCTATCTAGCACATTAATTAGCAGGGCCGGGAGCACATTGAACACAGAAGCCGAAAGAGAAAGGCATATAAGAGCCGCCCCCTGGTGTGAGGCACAAACTGTAACGTGATATCGTCCAGCCGAAACCTTTTGGTAGCTGTGATCAAAAGCGGCCGGACGATGATAGACATGTTGTAGCCAGCCGGCAGTTGAACGTCCTACTCTGCACGTGCGGCGGCGGGGCTGCGGTGTCCGATCGGGCCGTCCCGGTCGCGTCGCCGTTCGACCCGGACGCGCTCCGGCCTGCCTGGCTGCCAATCGTCGACGCCGAGATAGGAAAACCAACTTTCCCACCGTCCTGCGCGCCCGCTCGCCCGTCCACCCTCAGCTCGCCGTGGCTGGCCGCGAGCACGTGAAGGGCCACGTGAACCGCCCACAATGCGCGCGCAAGCATGCGCCGGCGATGGCTCCCTCGCGACGCCGACCTCGTGCGTGCTAGCTACAGGGCCCTGCGGGGTGGACCGCGCACTCGTATGTTTATGCTGTGGAAAACCGTGTCAGTGGCCGGCCATCTAGATGGACAGGACCACGGATCGCCATCTGCCGGATGACTACAGACCCTGTCCTCAGCTCCTCACGGATGCATGGTTAGTCGTCGGCTCGTCGCAGTGCCAGACTCTTGGAGAGAAAACCTGCCAGGTGAAGGATCGAGCTCCACAAACTTTGACGAATTTTATACAGAAGCTGCACAGATACTGTTTCCTTTTTTTCCCTTCAATCAAACAATAAAGTCTAAAGTGCACCCGCCCATTATTGGCGAAACCGTAATATGCAGTAATCGGATAGCTAGGAATCCTCCAAAAGTGGACTTCGCTACTTTATCAATAACACTCTCTCTCACACACAAGTCGTTGTCCGGATATATTATTAGGTTTTTTAGGCAACAGGTTAATCAAAGTAAGTGCTTACAATATAGTATATATCAAAATTAAAGCCATAAATAAATTATGAAATTATTTATGAAAAGAGAAGAGCAGTGTTGTATGTTGTAAAACATAAGGACTCTATCCTAGAAGGAAAGGAGAAGGAAGAATCCTAATCCTAGTCGGTTTGTACGTGGGCTCTTACCAAAACTCTAGGCCTTGGCAAGACTATATATACGAGGGAGATCTATGTTGTAATTACCGATATTCAGATAAATAAAGAATAGTCTCCCTACACCTTGTGTCTACTTGTTTTATTTTCATCTACTATGTTGATCATGAGAGACGGAGAGGGGAAGGTCCTAACCGCTGGCAACATGTTTTATAACACGTTATCAGCACGACAAGCTCTTTGTCGACATCGCCGTTGAAGCCACCGTCGACCTCGACATCGACGTCTGCGCCGACGTCCCTGCCGCGGCTACTCCGACGGATGTCGATGTCCCCGACGTTGTTAGCGGATCGGATCTCTACCTCCATCGAATCTGCACTGCATCGACATATACCGTCGTCGTCAAGCAGACAGTCCTACGACAATGCCAAACGCCCTACGCGGTATGTATCTACTAATCACTGTGCTACGCGACATGTGACGTAGATCAATTGGCATCCGAAATAATTAAGGTATGATTTGTTTTAATAGTAGATTGGTTTGCGTCTAGCTGTAGAGCTAGATTTTTTTCCAATCTACTTATATCGGCTTTGACAAACGACACTTTCGTGTCGCCTGCATGCGGCTACGAGATCGCATAAGCCTGGTAGGCTATGTATAATGTTTCATCTGTGCATAAATACACCTTCTAAAAGGTACGACAAGATCACATCATCTCGAAGATTACGTTTGTCTTTGCCTATATGCCCGCTAGACATTTGTTTTTCTCCTCAAGAATTATGCGTTGTACTTGAAGTACATCAACACATATGAGAACAAACATACATGTATGAACAGTACCTACAGGCGCTACAATTTATATTTATATACATGAATGACTAAATCTAGCGTTAATTAAAGGGAGGAAAGTACGACGATATTATCGTGGTGTGTCAAGCTCATGCATGAGCTTGTGACCGTGCGCCCAGCATGACCGCTGTCTCACAACCTGAAAGCACCATCCCTCCTGGCCTGAACGCCACGTCTTCCGGCTAAACGGCGTCTCGCTGCATGGCCGCTTGTCATCAACTGCTATATCAGCCAGAAGATTGATCTGTTTTTTTAACCCGAACAATTATCGCAGTACAAGAAACCACACCATGCAAAATCATCATATACGTGCCATCACCGAATCAATGTCCGTTATCGCGCCGTATGTGACGTGACTCATGTTGCCTCACTCACATTCACTTACGATTGTCAAGCTTGGCTTGAAGCCACTACCCATGTCTCGTGGTGTTTGCAGCTCACTACTCTCGGTACCAAACCATGGTCTTCTTTCTATGCCATGGACTGTGGCTTGCACGCTTCTACCTTACACCACCGTCACTGAACCTCTGCGTCATGAATCTGCATGTTTTGTCTTTGGACTATGGGCCCGTATGCTCAAAGCTCCACGTGCATAGAATCTCATCGGTATATGTGTGCACAGGCAAGAGACGAGATGGCCTCTGCAGTTCGAAACTCATAAGTCAGAAGCATACAATACATGTGTACCAGGCCTGAAGTCAACCCACTGCGATAAATTTTTAGTTTGGATAAATTGAGCCGGTTAGACCCTATCGGCATGTATGAACTGTATATGTTCTTCTGTCCCCTGTGTTTTATGAATTGTTAATTTTGCCTAGCTTTATTTTTCTGTAATTAATAAGTAGAATTAATTCAGAAAATTTTTCTACGTTTTGAATTTAATTATGAAAAGATAGTGCAAACATTCTATGTCATGTAATTGCAAGAATAAAATCTCGAATGATTATGCTAAAAACATGGTATAAGGTATATGTCTTCTCTAAATCCTGCAGACCTTAGACTTGTCATTTTTAGGCTCATATTTATTTTTCCTAGCATAATGAATTTTTGGGATGAACAAAAATACTTGGTATTAATTCTAAAAATTTACATATACCATGGTCCCGAAAACTGCTAGGATGCTTCTAAGATTATTTTGAATAATCATCCACTATCTTTTTGCACCTTACTCGTTGTTTACACGCAGTAAACCTATATGCACATGGTTTGTTATAATACAATGATATAAGCATACCTTCATGAAGAAGGAATATGTTGGACTTGCCTTGAATGGCATAATTATTTAATATGGTCATAATTAAATCCTAGAAGGATATTCTCTGTCACTGTGAAGTGAAGTGGACTTAAGCATTGTAATTTCTAATTACTCTCTAGAATAACTATATGGCCATGAGAAGTAACAAATTAAGGCATTGTGGGACTCATTGCATGAGTAAAATCCCAAATTATAATTACAGAATATTATGTTGCATTGAAAGTTGAATTTTTCAAGCTATATGCCTATATAGATTGAGATATAATGTTGCTCTATAAATAATAGCTTGAAGCTTTATACTAAATGTCTAGAAGACAATATGGTAAATAAGATTTTATCAATGCATATTCTCGAAGAAATGTCTCTTGTGTGTAGAATATCACAGAGCAATGCAATACATGAAGTATTTAAATTTACCATTACTCAAATAGAAATTGAGTTGAATTTTTAGACAGCTTTATAACCCCAAGATATTATCGGTTGTAATATGTGGCTTGCATATGTTACACACCTTGAAGATTTGTGTCTATATATCATAACTATTGTATATAGAGCATGAAGCTATCGCTTGTCAATGAATAGAAGTTAAGACATGCGAGAATGATATTATTCAGAATATTTAAGAATTTTCTTGAAGAAAAACTTAAATCATGTGCTTATAAATTTGTTGCATTTCAAGTTCATATCCCGAAGTATTGGTAGTAGTAGTGGTGGTGCATTAAGTTTTAATTCCCGTTGAATTAAGTGATTAATGGTTAATTTATTAGCTTGAAGGCTAATGTGAAATATCTAATATTCTTAGTTGCAATTATTACCTGAAGTAATATATGCTAATTTCTCATGGAATAAATTAGATTTATATGTTTCACATATAAACAATTGCCAATTGCCTATCTAAATATTTTTGCATTATTGTTTCCACAAAAGAAACCTCAGTTAACCATGAAGGTTATAGTTATTTGTGAACCACTACCATGTAAGTAGAAGGGAAACTGAATTTCCTAGAAGCACATGAACAATTGGACTATACTGGCATATAAAATTGCTCCTAGAAGGACAAATTTAGTCAAGAACTAGTATAATCCTAATATTTTTAGCCCAAGAACTAGAAGTTTTATTCTACCCTATCTATGTGAATTTAATGCCATAACCAATAAATACTAGAAGTATGATTGTATTCTATGGAACATTGGAAGTGATTATTCATAGATGATGCAAGAAGCATATTACTACTTGAAGTAATTATGGCATGAGGGAGAGAAATTTTGGGTAAAGGCATAAGAAAATATGGTAATATATATTTAATAGGCATAGCCTTCCTAAATCTATTCTAAGTGCATGTATCAGGAATTGAAGTTCTGCCCGCGTCCCTTCCGGCCGAGTTAACTTTCTCTACTGCACTAATTGCACAAGCTTGTAGATTTGCATTTTTGTTGTTATCTATTATATTGGACTGAATACCAATATTCCACATTACACATGTATGTGTATTGCTATATTATTCTCTCATTGAGCTAAACTATCTCCACTCTTGCATGAATATTAGCATAGAAGCTATAGTTGTAGCTAGTAGCTACCTTTACACTTCCCTCATAATGAAATTGGCTAGCTAGCATGCTATGTCTATATGGTTCTCGTTGAATTAAGAAATCATTTGCTTTCAATGTATCGTATGCATAAGCAATAGATTGGTCTACGACCATGTAGCCTAAGATCAGGGGGAGTGAGATAATATGAAATTTGCTAAATGGAGACTAACCTAGTCGATGGGGTGAATAATTACGGAACTAAGAAGATGGATAACACACTCATGATGATTTAGGATTTACGAAGAAAAAGGCATCAAGGGAATTTTGCATTAATGACAATTAGAAAATTCTAGAAGAAATTCCATGTGAATTTGAATGTTGCATATATATTTGAAGTATATGATCCATTCTTATTAATGTATGAGTACTTGCGAATCAATTTTTTTGGCTAAATAATAAAGAAGCTAGACAATGAAATAGTTTTATAAACTATGATATGTGCACATCAGGGGGAGAACATCCGTGAGTTTGTAGGAATGTTGAACATTCTTAAGTGCACTATGTGTATTCTAGCTCGCTGCATATAATGTATAATAACCCCCATGTTTAATTATGTGCGTGAATATTTCCCATAAAACTCTATCATATATAGCATACATGAATGGGCCTCCACTTGCAGTTGGAGATACATGAATTTGATTCTTTTAACTCCACGATAGGGGATATCTATTGGAGTATGCTATTAAAGATCTAATATTGGCATTAGGGGGAGAGAAAGCCTATGTTTGAATGCCAAATATTATTTGCACATAGAAGGAAAATGATCTAGAGAAAATATTCTTTGAAGCTTGAAGCAGGAATATTATCACGCACTAAGTCAACTAATAGTTTGACTAATGCTCTTGTGAAACATGAAGCGGAGCATATGCCAGATATTTTTAGAAATTAGAGGAGTAACTTGAAGTTATAAACCAGAAGTTTTGTTTACTAGTAGTAAACTAAATATTACATACTATCAAGCTCAAATCTACGGGGACGCCTGTGGGTTATAGTTTCAGTGTATACTTACTGAATAGAAATAAAATAAAACTCCTTCATTCTCATGAAGAGAACACCTCATGAAGAAGGTTAAGCACCTCATGAAGAGGATCATCTTGAACATGAAATCCAACACACTAAGTGCGCACATCTTTAGTGTTGGGTATGCAGAACAATAAAATATCTCTTGTTTGGGAAATGGCAAAGAGACAAAATAATCTCATATTATGAGAATATTGGGAGAAAATAGTAGTTGTCGACAACGCTACCTCTATAATTGCAAATGTTTCTCTTACGAGAACCCGGATCCGGAAAACAAGTCCATGGCAAAGTCGCTTATAGCGATTATATCGGGTCAAATGAAGAAATGCGATTGAGGTTGAATCTCCTACTAAGAAGAAATAAATGTTCTGCTATATCTCTGGCAAATGAAATGAATGAATATAAAATATGCAGTTAATAAATGGATTACAAAGATCCATATAATTCCTGAAGAATATAAATTACAACATATGAAAATTAAATCTCATACGAGTACTATTAAGTCTAAGGTAGAATATATTCATGAATGAGTATTGAAGTCTCTAGAAGAGCATATCCTAGAAGGAATAGTCATCGAATGACTTCATAGTGAATAACACTATCTCATTGTGTATATCACTAAATAATCTCTATTGTAGTAGAGTAAGAACATTCTTTAACGAACTAATCCATGAAGGATTTACCAGTCAATTCTTGAAGAAAGATCATTTATCCCTGAAGTGAATATAGACCCGAGAGAAAGAAAATGGGGAATTCTAAACACCATGAAGTTGTCATACAAACACTCAGAAAGTGTAAAGCTAGCAATAAAAATATGGATATCCTCTAAATACCATAGAAGACCATAGAAGGTATGAGAATAATGGTGATTTGACATTTGAATTATCCCCTAAATGCCAAATGCAAGGCTGGATTTATTACTTAGTGGTACAATGAAAATCTTGAAGATGTGTAAGTTTAAAAATCCATTATGAGAGAATTATTAGTATTGAAACTCTTGTAAGAGTTTGACACTATCTAGAAGATATTGAATATTGTAATTTATTTATCTCCATCATCCTCTGAAAGGATTTATTACCCTGAAGGGTAAATTTTTATTTGTTTTGCATAACTAATAAGTGGTTATTTATGTATGAAGCATATTGCTCTTTGTTATACCCATATAATTCATAGAAGAATTATGAGCCAACTTTTTGAAAGTGTGGTTTGAATAATAAAATTCAAAGGATGACTTTATGAGGGGGAGCAATTTTATTCAATTTATCTTGAAGATAATTGAAACCACTAGAATTATAAAGATCAAGTAGATCCTATTTGCTAAAACATGAAAGTTTATGCATAGATCATGAAGATCAATATCTATTCACGAAAAATAAAATATCCCGAAGAATATATAACCAAGAAAGTTAAATGTTGTACTCTTTTTTTCTATGTGAGTTTTTACTCGAAGGTTTCTCACACAAGGTTTTTAATGAGGCAATATGTGCAATGCAATTAACGAATGTGATGTACTCTTTTCTCCAAGAACCGTTTTTTCCCATTGGGTTTTCGGATGGAGTTTTTAACGAGGCATGTGCATATCGTGGTAATCGCCCAAGGGGGAGTGTTGTAAAACATAAGGACTCTATCCTAGAAGGAAAGGAGAAGGAAGAATCCTAATCCTAGTCCGTTTGTACGTGGGCTCTTACCAAAACTCTAGGCCTTGGCAAGACTATATACGTGGGAGATCTATGTTGTAATTACCGATATTCAGATAAATAAAGAATAGTCTCCCTACACCTTGTGTCTACTTGTTTTATTTTGATCTACTATGTTGATCATGAGAGACGGAGAGGGGAAGGTCCTAGCCGCTGGCAACATGTTTTATAACACTGTAAACACTCCCCCTAGTAAAACAAGAGCGGAACTTTGTTGTCTACGAACGCACTTTGTGTTCTCTAGGAACACTCACGACACATTTCTATATTGCACAATCCCTACCACCGCAGCACAGTACTTCTTTTGTCCATAAAAAAATACAATATATGACTCTTATAAAGCAAAACTCTACAAGTTACGTCTCTCAACATGCAACGTATCCACCTTATCAGTCTACTATCCGATGCATTTATGACCAATTATTATTTGCAATTATAGTTTACATATCAGCAAGACACATCATCTACTAACGTATATTTATTTATCCACGTCAGCGTATCACGTCATCCACCAACATTAAATTAACTTGTAATTGTTTTCCCTAGCCATAAGTTATTCCAAACATTAGCAATTTTTGCGGCAACGTGCAGGACCACTAGTAATGAAAAGCTTTTTTTTTTGTCCTGGTCTGTAAGGGCCTATAGTCCTCGTCACTGAGTTGAGACTACGCTTCTAGGACTAAATATCCAACCTTTAGTCCGGGGTCTGTGAACCAGGTCTACTTTTAGTCCCGATTTGTTAAACCAGCCGGGACCACAACTACAAAGCAGAGTTTGTGGCTTGCCCCAGGATAAATGATCACCTTTTAGCCCCAGTTTTTAATACAAACCGGGACTAAAGCTCCCCGGTTTATAATCTGCCAACTTTTTCGTCCCCGAGCCAAAGACATTCAAATTTCAGTGAGCTTCTTGCTTGTTCTTGCTGTTGCTATTGCTTGTTCTTCATTGTTCTTCGTCTCCGGCGTTAATTGGTGATCTTCTTCGACTCCGTCATCGACTCTTTGCATTTAAAGGTAACTATTTTCATCTCCAATACCATGTCTTTTGAATATGAGAGGAATTTAATTAAAATATATGGTTTGCAAGAACAAGCATAGAGAGTTGAGTAGTTTAAATTGGTTCTTCATAATCACTTGATAGTTTTCTACTACTAGGTAGTATCATCCATTGTATATTTTATACTTATGCAAGAGAAGTAATAATGAATTTTAGTGTATTTTTAGTTAATTTTCTTTAGAAAAATGTAGAATTTATAATAGTTTGCAATAATGAATATAGAGAGTAGACAAAACTTAAATTGGTATTGTTATATCATATTTTTTTGATTATCTAAACAAATAGATAAATTTAGAGTCTTTTTTATTTTCAAATGTTTAGAAAATTAGGAATTTGCATGTAATAGTTTAAAAAATGAGTATGGATATAGTAGATGGCAACCGTGACTGGGTTCTCAGCCTCTCATCATCGGGATCCAAAGCGTTTGCGGTCGGATCTTCCTCTCATTGTTTGCAGCGAGTGTATGCAGAAGATTGTGAAGGAGTACTGAGTGAAAAAAGAGGGAATCAACAAGGGTCGTATATTCTACAAGTATCTGGGCCATGAGGTGGATTATTATTTCCCCGCATTTGATTAATATGATGTTGTTTAAATTCCTTATTATTTGTTCTAATTGCAGTGGGAGGGCACCGGCGGATGTAAAAGTTGGTACTGGGAGGAAGAGTACGTTCAGCACGTACGAAATTTTATTGCATAGGAGGTTGCCGCTGAAGGTGATGAGGCAGTGAGTCAGCGGCAGCAGCTGATCCATGATGATGAAGCGAATGATCTATCTATTTTAGTTGGGATCGGACGCGAACTAATTATGTTGCTTAAGTGCATCTTATTTTTAGTTTTTTTAGTGCTAGCTGCGATTGTCCTTGTTGTAGTCAAGCTTGCTTGAATTAATCAATCATATGATGTCATGCGTGTTGTGCAATAACATGAGAAACTACTAAGTGCATGGTTGTAATAATTAATGCAGATGTTGTCACGCAATTGGATGTATAATGTCGATTGCCGCTTCAAAGAGTTCATTGTTGGCGTGCACAGGAGGTTGCCGTTGAAGGTGATGAGGCAGTGAGTCAGCGGCAGCAGCCCATCCATGCTCATGAAGCAAATGATCTGTCTATTTTAGTTGGGATCGGGCGCGAACTAATTATTTTGCTTAAGTGCATTTTAGTTTTAGTTTTTTTAGTGCTAGCTGCAATTTTGTTTGTTGTACTCAAGCTTGCTTGAATTAATCAATCATGTGATATCATGAGTGTTGTGCAATAACATGAGAAAATACCAAGTGCATGTTTGTAGTATTTAATGCAGATGTTGTCACTCAATTGGATATATAATGTCGATCGCCGCTCCAAATAGTTCATTGCTGGCGTGCACTATTTCTTAGGTGTGGCTGAGGCAAACAAGCAGGATGGTTTCATGTGTTGCCCATGCGCCGTCTGTAAGAATTTGAAGGAATATTCATGCTCAAGGACTCTTCATACGCATTTGTTGAAGTCGGAATTCATAATAAACTATATTTGTTGGACGAAGCATGGAGAAAGGGGTTGTAATGGATGATGGTGAAGAAGATGAAGAAGAATTGGCCCACGCCGATATTATTGCTCAGTATGGTGCCTTTGATGATGATGTAGTGGGGGCAGATGATGAAGAAGATGCGACAACGGCAGAAGATGTGGCAGCTGATGTTGATGCTCTTGGTGATGCCATTCGTGATGCACAAAGAGAATGTGAAAGTGACAAGGAGAAGGTCAAGTTTGAGCGCATGCTAGAGGATCATAGGAAATTGCTATATCCCACTGCTGAAGATGGCCAAAAAAAGCTAGGTACTACACTGGAACTGCTGCAATGGAAGGCAAAGAATGGTACATCCGACAAGACATTTGGGCAGTTATTGAAGATAATGAAAAAGATGGTTCCGAAAGCGAATGAATTGTCCACCACTACGTACGAAGCAAAACAGGTCCTCTGCCCTTTGGGATTAGAAATCCAGCAGATACACGCATGTCCTAATGACTGCATCCTGTACCGTGGGGAGGAATACGAGAATTTGGATGCATGCCCGGTATGTGAAGCATCGCGGTATAAGATAAGACGAGATGATCCTGGCGACGTTGAGGGTGAAGAACGTCCCAGCAGGAAGAAAATTCTTGCCAAGGTTATGTGGTATGCACCTATAATACCACGCTTGAAACGTTTGTTCAAAAATAAAGACAATGCAAAGTTGTTGCGGTGGCATAAAGAAGACCATAAGGTAGACAATATGGTGAGGCACCGAGCTGATGTATCCCAGTGAAGAGCGATAGACAGAGAATTCCCAGAGTTTGCAGATGAGGCTAGAAACTTGAGGTTCGCTTTATGTACGGATAGTTTTAATCCTTTTGGGGAGCAAAGCAGTAATCATAGTACTTGGCCAGTTACTCTATGTATCTACAACCTTCCTCCGTGGTTATGCATGAAGCGGATGTTCATTATGATGTCGTTGCTCATCCAAGGGCCGAAGCAACCTGGCAACGACATAGATGTCTACCTGAGGCCATTGGTTGAGGAACTTCTACTTCTATGGAGCAAATGAGGTGTACGCGGGTGGGATTAGTACAAAAAGGAACACTTTGACCTGCGAACATTATTGTTCGTAACAATCAATGATTGGCCGGCTCTAAGTAATCTTTCAGGCCAGACAAACAAGGGATATAATGCATGCACACAATGTTTCGAAGACCTTGATAGTTTATTTTTAAAAAAGTGTCAGAAGGTCGTGTACGTTAGCCACCGTCGATTTCTTCCCATGGGCCACCCAGTAAGAAATAAAGGCAAACATTTTAAAGATAAGGCAGGCCACCAAACCAAGTCTCGTAACTGAACCGGATATGATGTACTCGAAATGGTGAAGGATACGAAAGTAGTATTTGGAAAGGGAGAGGGCAGCGAACCTGTTCCCAAAGACGCTATGGGACACGCACCCATGTGGAAGAAGAAGTCCATATTCTGGGAGCTACCCTACTGGCATGTCCTAAAGGTCCACCATGCGATCGACGTGATGCACCTGACAAAGAACCTTTGTGTGAACCTGGTTGGATTCATGGGTGTCTACGGGAAGCCTAAGGATTCACTTGAAGCACGACAGGACTTGCAGCGCATGAAAGAACGAGACAACCTGCATTTGGAGAAGACAGATGACGGACGCCAATACTTAAGCCCTGCTAGCTACACTCTTAGCAGAGAAGAAAAGGAAAGCATGTTTGAATGCCTTAACAGCATGAAGGTCCCATCTGGATTCTCCTCCAATATAAAGAGAATAATTAATGTGCCAGAGAAGAAGTTCCTAAACTTAAAGTCCCATGACTGTCATGTGCTTATGACCTAATTGCTTCTTGTTGCTCTAAGAGGAATTCTACCTCCACATGTACATCTAGCCACCGTGAAGCTATGTGCATTCCTCAATGCAATTTCACAGAAGGCAATCAATCCAGAGGAACTTTCTACTTTGCAGAATGATGTCGTTCAATGTCTCGTCAGCTCTGAGTTGGTGTTCCCTCCATCCTTCTTTGATATCATGACACACCTCCTAGTTCACCTGGTCAAGGAGATCATTATTCTCGGTCCTATGTTCCTACACACCATGTTCCCATTCGAGAGGTTTATGGGTGTCCTGAAAAAATATGTTCATAGCCGTTCTCGGCCTGAAGGAAGCATCGCTTAGGGCTACGGAACAGAGGTCATAGAGTTCTGTGTGGACTTTATTCCAGACCTTGACCCAATTGGCGTTCCTGAATCGTGACACGAGGGCAGACTCAGTGGCAAGGGAACACTAGGGAAGAAAACATATATCGGTACAGGAGACGATTACTTCGATAAAGCACACTACATGGTTCTACATAACTCCTCATTAGTCGATCCATATATCGAGGTACACAAGGATTTCCTTTGATCCGAGTGGCCTGGGAAGAGTGAAGCTTGGATTACACGTCAGCACATGCAAACCTTCAGCGGTTGATTGCGAAAACAATGTTAGGGTGATGACAATATAGATGAGCAGCTTTATTTGTTGGCCAGACAACCATCGTGGCATATCAGCACATACAAAGAGTACGAGATCAATGGGAATACATTTTACACAGTAGCCCAAGATAAAAGGAGCACCAACCAAAACAGTGGTGTACGCGTGGATGCCACGGATCTAAATGGGAACAAACAAACATATTATGGCCGCATACATGACATATGGAATCTAGACTACGCATCTAATTTTAAAGTCCCTTTGTTCCGGTGTAAATGGGTCAAGATGACAGGAGGTGGGGTAACAGTCGACAAGAAGTATGGGATGACATCAGTGGACCTCAACAATATTGGGTACAAAGATGAACCATTTGTCCTTGCCGCGGATGTGAGTTAGGTATTATATGTGAAAGACATGTCTACAAAACCAAAGAGATGGAAAAATGATAACAAGTCGTTCGTCAACGAGCCAAAGCGCCACATAGTTCTTTCATGGAAAAGAAACATTATCGGAATTGAGGATAAGTGAGACATGTCAGGTGATTACGAAAGGGATGACCGAATTCCGCCATTCAAAGTAAACAAAAACCCAAACATTTTGTTAAACAATGAGAAAACTCCATGGTTAAGGAATGATCATAACCAAGGGACATATATCAAGAAGTTCACAGTTGTGCTCGCTAAACAGTGGGTTGTCATAAAGATATTATGTAATAATTAATTAATTAAGACTTTATTTGACGATGGATTTATATATATATTTAGTAGTGATCATTTATTTATGTGCTCCTCTAGATGTGAATCATCAAAATACATATAAGAAGAAAAAGTATATACAAAATTCTAAAGATTAGTAATATTTATATTTAATATTAAAAAAACCAAATTAAAAAGATACTAAATTTAAAAACCTAAAACTAAATTTTTGAAGCAAACATTTTAAAGAAACCCATACTAATTTTTAAAATAAATTATGTCAAATATTTAATTTTCTGTTTAGTTACAAAGATTTAAGATATATTTAAAAAGAAAACTAAATTGAAAAACCTAAAACTAAAGCATATGGCGGGTAGAATGAAATTGGACAACAAAAGATTAACGTCCAAATGATGTGAAAATAAATTTTCTATTGAAAGCCAACAATTTTTTAAATTTAAATTTAACATTATATTTTTGCATTAACAAAATATGAATAGTTATTTACATTTATATTCATTATTATAAGAAAAGAAAATAATTTATGCTATAAAATTTTCTACTATACAATAAGAATAAGGTAAAAGGAAATACAACTGTTATTTTTAAGTAATTTTATGCCTACTATTTAATTTACTATGCAATTAACAAAAATTACAACATATTTATATAGTGAAAACTTAATACAAAACTCAAAATACTGAAAACCCAAAACAGTGGCGGGAAGGGACTGTTTAGTCCCGGTGCGTAAGCCCGCCGGGGACTAAAGGTCCCGGCCGGTATTACGCCCCGGGAGTAAAGACCCTTTAGTCCCGGTGCTTGACACGGCCCGGGACTAAAGGCCCCCCGGGTATACAGGGCACAGTGCGTCTCAACCTCCCCAGATCGACGCTCAGACTCTTCGCCGCCGCCTCAGTCCTCTCTCTCGCCGTCTGCCATGCTGCGCCACCACCTCGTCCTCGTCCTCGTCATCGTCCGCGCCCTCACAGTCGTCCTCTCCTTCGCCATCTCCTGCGCCTTCCACGTCATCCTCGTCATCCACGCCGTCCGCGCCGTCCTCGCTGGTCGTCCGCGCCGTACTGTCCTCATCGTCCTTGCCTTCCTCGCCATCCGCGCGCGTGCCCGCCTGCCGGCCCGGCCCGCCTCGCCCCGTTTTGGCTGTGCCTGTGCAGTGTGCGTGTGTGCGTGGTGTGTGTGCGTGTGTTTGCAGTGCGTGTGAGTGTAAAAAGAAAATAAAGAAAAAAAATGTATATATTTATAGAAAATAAATATAAATAGATATATATTTATAGATAATGTATATGAATAGATATATATTTATAGAAAAAGGAAAATTAATATGAATAGATATATATTTATAGAAAATGTATATGAATAGATATATATTTAGAGAAAAAGGAAAATTAATATGAATTGATATTCCAATATGTTTTTAACCTAACAAATTTATGTTTACACATGTACATAAAAGTGATTGGCCACGTCGACCTGTAGTCCTGGTGTCCGCTCCACCGAACTCGTCGCCGTCACCGTCATCCTCACCGTCGTCATCCTCGCTGCCGTCCGCCGTCGTTCTCGTCCACGGTGTGTAAACATGTATTTTTAATGTTAGCGAATATATGTTGAATTGTCTCTTTACGAATATATGTTATTTTTAATGTTGGTGAATACTTGTTACCTTTACGAATATGTTATTTTTACTACATTCCAAATGACATAACAAATTACTCTTGCAATCCTTTTAGAGTTTTAAACATCGTATGTACATTTTTGAAGATGTGTTTTCTTGCTATACTAAATTTATACCAATGTTATTTTTAATATTGGCGAAACGTAAACCCTAAACTCTAAAGCTAACCATAAACCACAAAGCTAAACCCTAAACCTGAGGTATATTAGCACAATAACAGAGGTGGATATATTTTTTTACGAATATGGTCTTTATGAATATATGTTATTTTTAATGTTGGCGAAACGTAAACCCTAAACCTAAACCTTAAACGAATCCAAACCCTAAAACCCGAATATATGTTATTTTAGGGTTTTGGTTTCACATACATATAGGTATAACGCTCCTCTAAGTGTTCGATCATATTTTATATATATTTTAATATTCGCAGAAATGGCCGACCCAAATGAGATCATGGAGGAGGAAATGATGAATATCATCGTCGGCGGCGATGATGATGGGAGTCAATACTTATTGAATTACGAAGACATGACCATGCATGATGAAAATCCCCCTGAACAACAAGTTGAGATGCAAGAAGGCAATAGTGGTGACGTATATATACAATATGTCGTGTTAGGGTTTACATTTACTTTATTACTTGATTAGGTTTTATTTCAACTTGTATTAGGGTTTCATCTTCGTGTCTTTACCTATATGTAGCCCTCTGGATCGACGTCTGCGACGGGGCAGAGCAGACCAAAACAAGGGCCAAAGAAGCCGTTGAAGGGCCGTCATGTAATCTCCGAATTCCATATGGCTACAGGCCAACCACTAGGACCCCATGCACAGAAATATGTCTTTCACTATGGGTTTCTTGTGAGAGATCAGATTCCGATAAATGCCCGTGAATGGAAAGAGAAGCGAAGTGTTCCCGAGATCAGTTATGTCTCCAATCGTGACAAGCAGCTAGTCTGGGAAGACATCGAAGGGCATTTCTTGTTCGACACGAACGATGAGGAGTTGAAGAGGCGAATTGGGGAGTGGACAATGAAGAATATGGCCACACTTTTTCAGGACTGGAAGAAGAAATTGTACCATAAGTTTGTGATGAAGAACGAGACGCCAGATTTCAACTCTAAGGCGTATGTCAAGTTAAGGCTCGATTGGGATGAATTTGTATAGTACAAAAGATCACAAGAGAGCGAGGCTCGTATCAGAGTAAACAAACAGAATGCAGCTCAGAAAAAATACCACCATCATTTAGGATCAGGTGGCTATAGGACTGCCCTTCCAAAGTGGGAGAGACAGGAACAGGAGATGCTTGCCAGGGGGTAGTCCCGGAGACAATAAGAAAAAATTGGAGTGAACGGTCCAAGAATTGGTTCTACGCTCATGGGGGAACTATAAACCCTAATGACGGAGAGCTTGATTGGGGCCCAGAAATTTCAAGAGCAGCACAGAGGCTAGATCAAGCTCGAAGTGCAGTGTTGGCTGGCGAGTTCAAGCCCAACAGAGAGAAGGATGAACTCACGTACGTACTGGAAAATCCTGAGCACGGTGGGCGTACGAGAGGCTTTGGGGTCATTTCGTGGCTGCATTCCTTCGAAGCGGATCGACAAAGTTACAGAAGCCGCCAGAGAAAGAAGGACGAGGAGGTAGAGCGGATCTACAAGTTGGAGGAGTATGTTCTTCAAACACAAGAGCGTGACAAATCTCATGAAGAATGGATGCAGGAGGAAATCAAAAGGCAAGTGCAAGCGGCACTTAGTCAAATGACGAGTGGGCAAGGTACATTATCAAAACAGCCTCAAGCGAACATTAGCCCCCCAGGTCAGATGAAAAGCAGCTGCGCCTCCACAGAAGTACCAACCATTCAAGATGACTCCAAGCTACGCTTCCTCGTGGATGACGTTAAAGAACCTTTTACTACTTGTGAGCTGCACGTTCTAGATGGAAATGCCACGAAAAAGGTGGTTGTCGATGTTGTAAACCCTATCGACCGCATGAGAACACCAAGAATCCGTGGTCAACCAGTGCCAACCGGATACGCTAGCGTCTTGGTGGATAGGGTTGAGACAGGTTATGGCAGCGTGGCACTAGAAATCGAAGGGGGGGGGTGGGGAGAAGACTTTAGGTGAAGTGGAGAAGGCATTTATTTGCTAGCGCAAGCGCTTCGTTATTATTCCTGGAGTGTCACCGCCGCAACCTCCTCCTACTGATCAAGATCCTCACCATAGGTAGTACGTGCGCGTGAACGAGAAACAATTTTTACACTAACTTGCTATATGTATATATTAATTGGATGCTCACATCATTCGTTGTTTTGTGTAGCAGGAACTGTAGTCCAGTTCGTCATTCTCCAGCGCATCATAGTGTTGCGGGCGGTGACGATGTGTTGGAGGACACGGCTTCAACCCCATCTCCTGCACAAAGATCTCCACAGGGGGCTCCAACGCCACAACCTAATCCACCGTGGGCTCCAACGCCACAACCTCCACCGTGGGCTGTAACACCGCCACCGGCCCCACCATCTCCTCCACAACGGGCTCCAACACTGCCCCCCCCCGCCTCCACCGCGCTCTCCAATGCCACCGACAAAGAATGCCCCAACGCCTCCACAGCGAGGCCCTAAGAAGCGGTCCACCGCCACAGAACTGAAGGCCCAACCTCCAAAAAAGAAGGCTCCCGCATCAGGAAAAGAAGTTACCGAGAAATTAGCTTATGAAAAGACTGATGAGGAGTTAGAAATTTCGGTGAAAAAGATGTGCAAAATTTTTTAGATGAATCAAAGGCCAAGGCTCAAGCGAAGAGAAACCCAGAGAAGCCTTACCTCTTGTTAAACCCACAGAAGTTAAGGAAAAGGGTGGAATAGCATGGTATCAAGATGCGTCAAGCCCGAAAGGCTCCGCGAAAATCAGACTACGAACGCTCTCTAATCAAGTCTACAAAAGAACAACAATCAAGCCCAAAGAAAGTGGGAAAGGGTGTCACACAGCTCGGGGAAACATCAAGACCATTGTCCCCGTTATTTGTGGAAAATCAATATGGTTCAAACATGGGCAGAGTACAGAGAAAATCTGGAGAGACCACTACTTTGTCTGCGATGGACACAATTGAATTTTTTTCATTGACAGCGGTCTCACGTACCAAACGATTGCCAATATTGCTACTGGGCTGGAGTTTCCACGAGCGGAAGTAGTTGATGAATGGAGGAGAAATTTTGCACCGGGCAGGAGTCTAATGAACCCCAATCACTTACATGTACTTGATACGCAGATGTTTGCAATCAACAAATGGTGCATGGAGGCTTCTAAAGACGGTGATGTCAATTGGATTTCTGTCCGAATTCGGAACCATCACTACTTCTGTGGTGATGACCTAATCTTAGTCCAGATGGAGGAATTACACTAGCTATGCCACATGGACGCACTGGACAAATCACTCCTTAGCTGCTATTGTTTGTAAGTGTTTCTTTTATAATTTTCATTGAACTCTCTAGTATGTGTATATAGTATGTAGTATTCTTACACACGTACTTGTAGATCGACTCGATATTACAGGTACCTGATGACTCAGCTCAGAGATAAACATGATAATTCTGTTGGATTTGTTGATCCGACTGTTGTTTTCAAGGCTTCAAACCCTTCAGCGACTTGGAGCAATGAGATGTGTATGAATCTCATGAGGTTCTTCGTGAACCAAAAAGACAGAGAAAGAATACTCTTCCCCTACTACTTCAAGTGCGTGAGACATATATAGTTAATAATCAGTAGTGCACATTTTATTTTACTTAACCCTAATAATCTAATATGTATATATATGAATCATGTGTATGAACAGCTATCACTGGATACTGATGGTAATCGATCTCAAACACAACAGTGTATTAATCTATGACTCATTGAGCAAACCCCAACAAGATTACCAAGATATGATAGAGATTATCCAAAGGTAATTTCGATCCCTAGCTTGTGTTGATGGTCCTTAAACACCTGTTTTACCATCAACATTTGACCCTAAAGTTCACCAAAAAGGCATGAAATGTAGTCAAATAGGTTTCAAACTAACCAATTTCTACATGTCCATAGAATTTTATTTGAATGCAGGAATTTGGACCAAATTTGAAGAATGGACCCACCAGGAGACAAGCCCACTCACCAGGACCCATTTGGGCCCGAGTGGGGTGGCGCTGTAACATCCCAAAATTTGCACCAATTTGAAAATAGGCAAATGAATTAATTATGCATTTTATGTGTTGCATAGAACCTAGTTAATAAATTATTTACAAAAGCTAAAATGAATCCTAGGCCAAAGATCATGTTGATGCATACATGCTGGTGCATATTTTATTTTTGTGATGTGTGGTTTTAGTTCAAAAGTTGTTTGAATTCAAAAAGGATTTGAAAATGCATTTGAAAAATCAAATCTGAAATTGGAAAACAATTTTCCTTCTCCCTCCTCCTCCTTTCTCCCTTCTGGCCCGAGCCAGCTTGGCCGGCCCGCTCCCTCCCTCTTGCTGGCCTGCTTCCCTCCCCTCTCTCTCGCCCGCGTGGGCCGCCGCTCCGGCCCAGCAGCCCCTGCGCAGCGCCGCAGCCCCGCGCCGAGCCGAGGGTCCAGCCTCGGCGCTGCACTCGCGTGCGCGTCGCCGCTTCCGTCTCGCCCAAGGGTCCAGCCTCGCGTGCGCGTCGCCGCTTCCGTCTCGCCCGAGGGTCCAGCCTCGCGTGCGCGTCGCCGCTTCCGTCTCGCCCGAGGGTCGCCGCTCCCGCGCCCGCACTCGCTGACAAAGCATGCCCCGCCTGTCAGCGTCCCATCGCTCCTTCTCCCTCTCGTATCCGGCTCGGACTCCATGGCCGGGATCGAGTCCATCCTCGCTTCGCGTCCTTGCTTGCCAAAACGACCGAACCGACTCTCTTATAAGATCCCCAGGAACCCGCCGCCTCTCCTCACGCGAAAAACTCTCGCTCTCGTGCCCTACACCGCTCCCGCGACAAGCTCCGCGGCCGCCGAAGATCCGCCGCCGTCGACCCGACGCTTCACCGAGTTCTAGTGCCCGCCAGAGGTTCCTAGAGTTTCTCCTTGATCTCTCGAAGCTAACCGAGTGTTTTCCCCTCTTTCTCCTCTTCGTTTTGATGCCTTAATCGCTCGCCGTCGCTTTCCAGAGCCGCCGTCCGCCTCGTCGAGCGATACGCCGCCACCAGATCGTCTCCGACCTCGTCTGTGCCTCTGGTGAGTCCGCTTTGCTCTCCTCTTTCGATTGGATCCTTTCCCGAGGTCTCTACCGCTCTGTAGCGGAATCCCGATCCGCGCCGCCGTTTTCCGGCCATGGCGCCGCCGCACTCCCTCCTCTCCGGCGACACAGCGCCGCCAGCTCCTCCCTGATCTAATCCGAGCCGTCCATTCTGGATCTAGCGCTCGGAATCGCTCGATACCCCTTCGTCTGTCACCTTTGCTAAAGAGTCCCCCAAATATTTAGGTCTAAACCCGCGGTCCCAATGGCCCTGTTCATTGAGTCTGCGAATTCTTCCGTTTGAGCCCCTGCGCTTTGTCCTATTTGAGGCGCAGTCCATCCAATCCGCAGATTTGTTTAAATCGATTTTAAATACAAATTCAATTTCAGTTTATTTACAGTTTTGCCACTGATTTCAAATGCTTATAACTTCTACGTTTTTAGTCCGATTTAGTCCGTTCAAGTTGCGTTAGATTCGTTTTGAAAAGATCTATCTAACTGTATGAAAATATCTACTGTTTTCTGTAATTAAAATTTGAGTTAGATTTAATCTACTAATTAAGGTTTTGTAACTTGTTTAGCTCATAACTTTCACGTTATAATTCCGTTTTTCGTGATCTTTGCGTTTATGTGATCGTAGTAGATCGTAGTTTCTGTTTCCAAACTTTTTATATTATTTTCTCGCTGTTGGTGTAATGTTCTAATTATAGCTTGTTTGCTTTGCATGATTGTGTCCCGTTGATTGTGTGTTGATGTGATAATCGAGTATAGACGGTGAGACATACGCTGGTGACCAGGAGCCCTACTTCGACAACCAGGATCAACCAGAGTACTCTGAATCAGGCAAGTATAGCATGGGATCATCCTTGTTGACCTATTCACCATGAAGCATTTAAACTCATATGCATGTGTCTAATTTTGACCTCCTATCTAGTTTATCCTAGATTTTTGACCTGTTACCTTGTTAACCGTGGGTTGCTATGCATATGGGTAGAATCTTTGCTAGAGCTTTACTTAAACCAAACATGGTCTAATAACGGTGAATAAAACTTGATCTTTTTAGCAACATGGTTTAGGACCTCCTGTCAGCAAAAGCTGGGACATACAGTGCAACCATGAGGGTTATATGGCTCTGACCTTAGCTCAGTATAAGGACCTTTTCTAGCTTGTTAGTGGACACCTGTATAGGCGCGTTGGATCTTGCCGAGTCGGGTATAGTGCGGCTTCTGTCCACGTGAGTATAGGCTGCGTGTTATTGTGCCACCTGGAAGGAGGGCTCTACATCCCCTTGCCTTAAGAACTAGCGGCCCTAACTTGTTAGACGAACCTTTGAAAGGCTTTGCGTGTATCCTGCCCACTCACCTCGGAAGTGTTATGGGAGTAATTAACTCGGGCATCTGGATATCACGACTCATCGGGTAAAGTGTACACCTCTGCGCAGAGTTTAATAAACTGTTATAACAGCCGTGCTCACGGATACGAGCGGCCCGGAAAACTCACAGATTAGTTGTTATATGTTGTTTATTTATGTTGCACATGTTGATTACTTTATTGCTATGTTTCAGTTATTATGATCATGTGGGATGGGTTTAAGCATTCATATATGTTCACTTTAATATTAAAATATTGCAAATTAAAAGCTACCGCAGTCTAACCAGTGTCAGCCTTATTTGAGCCTCATGAACCCCATGTTACACTTGTTAAGTACGAGATGTACTTATGCTTGTTTATTTTCTTTCTACTTGGATAAAATCCCGGATGGGTAACAGATTGCTATGGTAACGACGACTTCCCTGAAGAGTTCTAGTCTTGCTGTCAACCAGTCATCTTCCCTGTGATGGAGCTACCGCGAGAGACACTTTATTTATCCGCTGCTATGTAAAGTCTTTGAATAATATTTGTTATGTAATAAACATATGTGATGGTACTTCTTAATTTGTGGCTTATGTGTGTGATTGATCTCTGGGCACACATGAGTTATTGCATTCAATTTTGTTCTTAAAATTGGGTGTGACAAATTGGTAACGGAGCTATGTTGACTGTAGGACGCAAGCCTAGTTAGTTATGGTCGTTTTAGTGGTCCTTGCTTCTCAATTCTTGCTATTTATCTTAGCCTTGTTAATTTATCAAAACTATATGCTTCTCTTTACTTGCTCTATTACACAAATATATTGATTCTATTGTATCTATCTCTTGGTCTATTCCATAGATGGCTCGTCGTATCACCCGCAGGACCGTCAGTGGACGCAGGAGGGCAGGCAACCCCGTTCCGCAAGCACCGCAAGCACCCCAGGAGCCAGAACAGCAGGAGGTAGCACC
Source organism: Coix lacryma-jobi var. lacryma-jobi (assembly GCA_009763385.1). NCBI lineage: Eukaryota > Viridiplantae > Streptophyta > Magnoliopsida > Poales > Poaceae > Coix > Coix lacryma-jobi. Next base: position 117,483,462 of record CM019830.1, on the reverse strand, counting down.
GCAAGAGCCAGTACTGCAAGAACAAGCACCTCAAGAAGTGGAACCACAAGCGCCGGCACCACCAGTACAAGCTCCAGCTCAGCAAGCACCAGCTCCACAAGTTCCAGTACCTCCCGCGTCAGTGCCCCCAGAAGTGCTGGAGGTTGAAGACGATGAAGAGCTTCCAACGGGTTGGGACGTGGACTCCGGGTATCTCGTCGGAGCGCCCACAGCGGCCCAGAGTCCCACACATCACAGGCTGATGGGACTTTTTGATGCCTACTACCCCGACAAGAAAATCATCGTACAGTACACCCACTGGAGGTACAGTCATCCCATGGAAAGGACCTACTGGAAGGCAAGAGTAACTGTCGCCGTCCGAGAACCAGAGAGTGGCCTATACCTGCATGAGATGGTGATCGGCCACAGGGCTCGTCGGTCCACTCTAGCGTCAGCCTTGGAAGCCGTGGCAGTTGAAGCCTACAAAGCGTTCCGAGGTCGTCGTATTGAAGACATGAGGGATGACGCATACCGCTATCTGCCCTATTGGAACAGTGAGAATAAGGAGGCTATGGTAGAAGACCCCAATGCAACTCCAACCGAGAAGGCCACACGAGATTTTCTCCTTGACAGGGAAAGGTCTAACGCGGACTTGGAAAAGGAGGTGATATCCCTGGGAAAAGATCTCAAAAGATGCTATAGCACCATTGATGGGCTTTTGGAACTTCTCAACCAACCCCCTATGTACAAGAGGCTCCGCGAACCGCTCTACAAATAGGCATAGGTCACCCTTCTATGTAATAAGACGATATTAGTAAGCGTTTGTCGAGTCTAGTTAACTTTTGTGCTAGTGTGCTTCCTTATGTGTGAGTTGGATTATTATTATGTTTATGTGTGATTTGGTTCTTTGTAATGAGTGTTGAGATTTGTGGGCTTGTCTACAAATCTCATAGTTAGACATAACGTTTATGAATAATAAGAGGGTTAGTTACATCTTGTCCTATGCTGTTTTCTGGAGCAACCTGTGATCTTTTGGTTATATCTCAAGTTCTGATCGTGCAACATGGCTGAAAATTTTATGATGGAAAATAGACTCCTATATCTAACCAATGCCTCTGGAATCACTTCAATATCTGTTATGGTTTGTGAGATATGGCTGTTTCAAGTTAGAGTTTCTGCGCAGTTTTGAGCTCTGGACAGATCTGTTTGTTCTCTGTTTTTGACTAACTTAACAACGGAATCTGGGAAAGTCACTTAAATAAAAGTTATAGATAATTTCGTTATCTTTCCAACCGTGTATCACACGCCCTGTTTGGATTTCTGAAACTCCAAATATGACTGTTTTTCTGTACTGCTGTTACTGGATCTCGCCCAGAAATTTTCAGATCTCCTGTTTCCTCTCATATAAGTGATCTTTTCTTAAAAAGTTCACTAACCTTGATCCCTGTTTGGAAACACAGATGGCCGCCAGAGGAGGTGGAGTTGGAGGTGGACGTGGACGTGGCCGTGGTCGTGGAGCACCTGTTAACCCGCCACCACCACCCCCAGTTGACATTCAGCAGTTGATGGGCATCCAAGCCCAATTTATGCAAACTATGATGCAACATATGCAGCATCAGCCAGTTGGAGGAGCACCACCGATGCAAGTGAGGGACAAGAGGGGTGAGTTTTTGAAGGGTCACCCGCCAGTGTTCTCTCATGCCGCTGATCCCCTGGAGGCTGATGACTGGCTTCGTGCTATTGAACGCCAGCTTACCATCGCGCAATGCAATGACCAGGAGAAGGTGCTCTATGCTTCTGGACAGTTGCAAGGAGCTGCTCTGGATTGGTGGGAATCATTTCAGTTCGGTCAAGCCAACAATGCCCCACCTGTCACCTTTGAGGAATTCAAGACCAACTTCAAAGCGTATCACATTCCTGCTGGTCTGATTGAGTTAAAGCAGGAAGAGTTTAGATCTCTGCGCCAAGGAGCCGTGACCGTTGCTGAGTACCGTGACAAGTTTGCTCAATTGTCACGCTATGCCCCCTCTGATATTGCTCAGGATGCCGACAAGCAGCGTCGTTTTCTCAAGGGTCTGAATGACGGACTGGCACTGCAGCTAATGTCCAATGAGTATGCCAGTTACCAGACTCTAGTCAACCGTGCTATAGTGGTTGACAACAAGCGCAAGGAAATGGAGGCTAGAAAGAGGAAGCTCCAAGGTCAGTCCTCTGGTAGTAACAACCGCCCTCGTTCCAATTTCGCACCAGGCAATCAGCAGAGGTACCAGGGACCTACTACTCAGTGGAACCGCAACCAGGGACAACAACGTCCTTCATACCCGCAGCAGCAGCAGGGTAATAATCAACGCCCCCAACAACAGCCTAACAATCAAGCTCAACGCCAAGGAACCCCTGTCAACACTCCCATGAAGAATAGTGCACCTAACACTCCCAACAAGTGTTTTGTCTGTGGTGATGTTGGTCACCTCTCCTACAACTGCCCTAAGAAGCAGAACCAGCAGACTCCGCAGAACCAGACTAGCAGTCAAAGGGGACGACCGAATCCATCACCTAACTCAGGCAAGGTGAACCACGTGTCTGCAGAGACCGTGCAGGAGGCGCCAGAAATTATGCTTGGTGCGTTCAATATCAGCTCCATCCCCGCTACAGTTCTTTTCGATTCTGGTGCATCACATACTTTCATATCACATACATTTGTTAGAATGCATAACCTACCTGTTAGTCTCATGAAAACCCCCATAATGGTTACCTCACCGGGTGGAGGATTGCAAGCTACACTGCAGTGTATGCCTATAGATGTGTCCCTAGGGGGAGTAGACTTCTCAGTATCCCCAATTGTGCTGAGGACAGCTGGCATTGATTTGATACTGGGTATGGACTGGATGAAGAGATGCAAGATAGATATACAGTGTCAAGATAAAGTTGTGACAGTTACTACAGCTAAGGGAGACAGAATCAGTGTGAAGGTAGTGCTACAACCAACACCGACTGCAACCGTGAACCAGTTGAATGAAGAGGTTTTTCCGGAAGATCTAGTGGTGGATGAGTTCCCGGATGTGTTCCCCGATGACCTGCCAGGTATGCCACCCGATCGTGACATTGAATTTATTATTGAACTTTTACCTGGAACCGCACCTATAGCTAAAAGACCATATAGGATGGGAGTACCTGAATTAGATGAACTTAAGAAACAAATTAAAGAGTTACAAGAAAAAGGGTTTATTCGTCCTAGTTCATCACCTTGGGGAGCTCCTGTTATTTTCATTGACAAGAAGGATGGTGGTCAGCGGATGTGTGTTGACTATAGATCGCTTAATGAGGTTACTATCAAGAATAAGTACCCGTTACCAAGGATAGATGATCTGTTTGATCAGCTGAAAGGTGCATGTGTGTTCTCTAAAATTGATCTGCGTTCTAGTTACCATCAGTTGAAGATTCGAGCATCTGATATTCCAAAGACGGCTTTCACAACAAGGTATGGGTTGTATGAGTATACAGTCATGTCATTTGGTTTGACCAATGCACCTGCCTACTTTATGTATTTGATGAACAAAGTGTTCATGGAATATCTCGACAAGTTCGTTGTTGTGTTTATTGATGATATTCTGGTATACTCTAAGAACAAGGAAGATCATGCTAAACACCTGAGGTTAGTGCTACAGAAACTCAGAGAGCACAAGTTGTATGCCAAGCGCAGCAAGTGTGAGTTTTGGTTGAAGGAAGTCTCTTTCCTTGGACATGTTATCTCTAATGGAGGCATCTCAGTAGATCCGGGCAAGGTTGAAGATGTGTTGAATTGGAATCCACCAACAGATGTGACCGAGATTCGTAGTTTCCTCGGATTGGCCGGTTATTATAGAAGGTTCATTGAAGGATTCTCCAAACTTGCTAAGCCAATGACAGCTCTGCTAGAGAAGAATGCTAAGTTTGTCTGGTCCGATAAATGTCAAGCTAATTTTGAGGAGTTGAAGAAACGTCTGACTACAGCTCCAGTGTTAATTCTGCCAGATCTGAGTAAGGATTTCTCTATTTATTGTGATGCGTCTCGTCAAGGTTTGGGTTGTGTTCTTATGCAAGAAGGCAAAGTGGTAGCATATGCATCAAGGCAGTTGAGAAAGCATGAGCTGAACTATCCCACTCATGATTTAGAATTAGCAGCTGTTGTCCATGCATTGAAAATTTGGAGACACTATCTAGTGGGTCACAAGACAGACATCTATACCGATCATAAGAGCTTGAAGTACATTTTCACTCAGTCTGATCTGAATTTGAGGCAGCGCAGATGGTTGGAATTGATTAAGGATTATGATTTGGAAATACACTACCATCCCGGGAAGGCTAATGTTGTAGCAGATGCCTTGAGCAGAAAAAGCCATGCCAATGAGATCCGAATTGCTTCTATGCCAGAAGAGTTGTGTGCTGAATTTGCACATCTGAATTTGGGAATTGTGATCAACAGAATGGAGTTAGAACTTGAACCAGTATTGATGCAAGAGATACGTAAGGGTCAGATGTCAGATGAAAAGTTAAAGCAGATAGCAGATAACATTGTTCTTGGCAAAGCATCAGGTTTCCGGTTAGATGATGATGGTACATTATGGCATGGGAATAGATTATGTGTACCTGCAATCAAGGAGATACGTGAGTCTATACTGCGAGAAGTACATGAGTCAGCTTACTCCATTCATCCTGGAAGCACTAAGATGTACCTTGATCTAAAGAGGAAGTATTGGTGGGATGGATTGAAAAGGGATGTAGCCGAGTACGTCGCTCTATGTGATACCTGTCAGAGAGTGAAGGCAGAACATCAGAGACCCGCCGGTTTGTTACAACCGATGAAGATACCTGAATGGAAGTGGGAAGAAGTTGGTATGGATTTCATAGTTGGGTTACCTCGTACTCAGAGAGGTTACGACTCCATATGGGTAATAGTCGATCGATTGACCAAAGTTGCTCACTTTATACCAGTTAAAACTACCTATACGGGAGCTAGATTGGCGGAATTGTACATGGAACGGATAGTATGTTTGCATGGAGTGCCTCGAAAGATTGTGTCAGATCGTGGTACCCAGTTCACCTCTCATTTTTGGCAGATGATACATCGATCATTAGGTACAAGGTTGAACTTCAGTACTGCTTATCATCCACAAACTGATGGACAGACGGAAAGAACAAATCAGATTCTGGAAGACATGTTGAGAGCATGTGCATTACAGTATGGCACCAGTTGGGACAAGAATCTGTGTTATGCAGAGTTCTCATACAACAACAGTTATCAGGAGAGTCTTAAGATGGCACCGTTTGAAGCCTTGTATGGTAGACAGTGTAGAACACCGTTGTTCTGGGATCAGACAGGTGAGAGTCAAGTGTTTGGACCTGATGTGTTGAGGAATGCCGAGGAACATGTCAGAATAATCAGAGATAACCTGAGAGCTGCTCAGTCCCGACAGAAGAGTTATGCAAACAACCGTCGTCGAGATCTATCTTTTGCAGTAGGTGATTATGTCTACCTGAAGGTGTCACCGATGAGAGGTGTGAAAAGGTTCAATAAGAAAGGAAAGTTAGCACCAAGGTATATTGGACCGTTCAAAATTCTTGAAAGACGTGGCGAAGTGGCGTATCAGTTAGAGTTGCCTGAAAGCTTGTCAGGAGTGCATGATGTGTTTCATGTTTCTCAGTTGAAGAAGTGTCTGCGAGTACCCGAAGAGCAGATACCGTTGGAAGAGCTCACAGTTAATGAAGATTTGACTTATGATGAGTACCCAACAAGAATTCTAGAGACAGCCGAAAGAGTTACCCGGAGCAGAGTAATAAAGATGTGCAAGGTTCAGTGGAATCGGTACTCAGAAGCAGAGGCAACTTGGGAAAGAGAAGAGGATCTGAGGAAGTCATACCCACAGTTGTTTGAGTAAGCATCGCTGGAATCTCGAGGACGAGATTCTTTAAGGGGGGTAGATTTGTAACATCCCAAAATTTGCACCAATTTGAAAATAGGCAAATGAATTAATTATGCATTTTATGTGTTGCATAGAACCTAGTTAATAAATTATTTACAAAAGCTAAAATGAATCCTAGGCCAAAGATCATGTTGATGCATACATGCTGGTGCATATTTTATTTTTGTGATGTGTGGTTTTAGTTCAAAAGTTGTTTGAATTCAAAAAGGATTTGAAAATGCATTTGAAAAATCAAATCTGAAATTGGAAAACAATTTTCCTTCTCCCACCTCCTCCTTTCTCCCTTCTGGCCCGAGCCAGCTTGGCCGGCCCGCTCCCTCCCTCTTGCTGGCCTGCTTCCCTCCCCTCTCTCTCGCCCGCGTGGGCCGCCGCTCCGGCCCAGCAGCCCCTGCGCAGCGCCGTAGCCCCGCGCCGAGCCGAGGGTCCAGCCTCGGCGCTGCACTCGCGTGCGCGTCGCCGCTTCCGTCTCGCCCGAGGGTCCAGCCTCGCGTGCGCGTCGCCGCTTCCGTCTCGCCCGAGGGTCCAGCCTCGCGTGCGCGTCGCCGCTTCCGTCTCGCCCGAGGGTCGCCGCTCCCGCGCCCGCACTCGCTGACCAAAGCATGCCCCGCCTGTCAGCGTCCCATCGCTCCTTCTCCCTCTCGTATCCGGCTCGGACTCCATGGCCGGGATCGAGTCCATCCTCGCTTCGCGTCCTTGCTTGCCAAAACGACCGAACCGACTCTCTTATAAGATCCCCAGGAACCCGCCGCCTCTCCTCACGCGAAAAACTCTCGCTCTCGTGCCCTACACCGCTCCCGCGACAAGCTCCGCGGCCGCCGAAGATCCGCCGCCGTCGACCCGACGCTTCACCGAGTTCTAGTGCCCGCCAGAGGTTCCTAGAGTTTCTCCTTGATCTCTCGAAGCTAACCGAGTGTTTTCCCCTCTTTCTCCTCTTCGTTTTGATGCCTTAATCGCTCGCCGTCGCTTTCCAGAGCCGCCGTCCGCCTCGTCGAGCGATACGCCGCCACCAGATCGTCTCCGACCTCGTCTGTGCCTCTGGTGAGTCCGCTTTGCTCTCCTCTTTCGATTGGATCCTTTCCCGAGGTCTCTACCGCTCTGTAGCGGAATCCCGATCCGCGCCGCCGTTTTCCGGCCATGGCGCCGCCGCACTCCCTCCTCTCCGGCGACACAGCGCCGCCAGCTCCTCCCTGATCTAATCCGAGCCGTCCATTCTGGATCTAGCGCTCGGAATCGCTCGATACCCCTTCGTCTGTCACCTTTGCTAAAGAGTCCCCCAAATATTTAGGTCTAAACCCGCGGCCCCAATGGCCCTGTTCATTGAGTCTGCGAATTCTTCCGTTTGAGCCCCTGCGCTTTGTCCTATTTGAGGCGCAGTCCATCCAATCCGCAGATTTGTTTAAATTGATTTTAAATACAAATTCAATTTCAGTTTATTTACAGTTTTACCACTGATGTCAAATGCTTATAACTTCTACGTTTTTAGTCCGATTTAGTCCGTTCAAGTTGCGTTAGATTCGTTTTGAAAAGATCTATCTAACTGTATGAAAATATCTACTGTTTTCTGTAATTAAAATTTGAGTTAGATTTAATCTACTAATTAAGGTTTTGTAACTTGTGTAGCTCATAACTTTCACGTTATAATTCCGTTTTTCGTGATCTTCGCGTTTATGTGATCGTAGTAGATCGTAGTTTCTGTTTCCAAACTTTTTATATTATTTTCTCGCTGTTGGTGTAATGTTCTAATTATAGCTTGTTTGCTTTGCATGATTGTGTCCCGTTGATTGTGTGTTGATGTGATAATCGAGTATAGACGGTGAGACATACGCTGGTGACCAGGAGCCCTACTTCGACAACCAGGATCAACCAGAGTACTCTGAATCAGGCAAGTATAGCATGGGATCATCCTTGTTGACCTATTCACCATGAAGCATTTAAACTCATATGCATGTGTCTAATTTTGACCTCCTATCTAGTTTATCCTAGATTTTTGACCTGTTACCTTGTTAACCGTGGGTTGCTATGCATATGGGTAGAATCTTTGCTAGAGCTTTACTTAAACCAAACATGATCTAATAACGGTGAATAAAACTTGATCTTTTTAGCAACATGGTTTAGGACCTCCTGTCAGCAAAAGCTGGGACATACAGTGCAACCATGAGGGTTATATGGCTCTGACCTTAGCTCAGTATAAGGACCTTTTCTAGCTTGTTAGTGGACACCTGTATAGGCGCGTTGGATCTTGCCGAGTCGGGTATAGTGCGGCTTCTGTCCACGTGAGTATAGGCTGCGTGTTATTGTGCCACCTGGAAGGAGGGCTCTACATCCCCTTGCCTTAAGAACTAGCGGCCCTAACTTGTTAGACGAACCTTTGAAAGGCTTTGCGTGTATCCTGCCCACTCACCTCGGAAGTGTTATGGGAGTAATTAACTCGGGCATCTGGATATCACGACTCATCGGGTAAAGTGTACACCTCTGCGCAGAGTTTAATAAACTGTTATAACAGCCGTGCTCACGGATACGAGCGGCCCGGAAAACTCACAGATTAGTTGTTATATGTTGTTTATTTATGTTGCACATGTTGATTACTTTATTGCTATGTTTCAGTTATTATGATCATGTGGGATGGGTTTAAGCATTCATATATGTTCACTTTAATATTAAAATATTGCAAATTAAAAGCTACCGCAGTGTAACACCCCGGTGTTAAGCAATCCCTAAATGCATAATTTGGCATGGCATAAGCATAGCATATCATCATTTCATGTGCATCTGTTTGTTGAATGCTTAAGTCCTTGTTTGGTCTTTAGTGTAACCTTGTTATGCTTTCTGTTTCTGACCAAGTGCCTTATAACAAAGTTGTAGATCTTGATGAAGGAAACAACTTTGCTTTAAAGCACTTTCTCAGAAAAAGCTTTTGAGTTAGGATTTCTTGCATTAGAAAAATGGTTTTGCACTAAATTTCTTTTAAACAACAGAATTTGGACTGGAGCCTTAAGGATGATTTGTTCCTTACAAAATTCTAAGCAACTTTGCTGTTAGGACCTTTTCCTAGTTCGGTCTAGTTTAGAAGTTATGGAGCATCAAAGTTTGAAGCAAAACTTCTTTAGTTTAATTCCAGTGGACCCCGCCTGTCAGTCTCTCCTTCTTCTCCTTCGCGGACGCCGCCCCCTCCGCGCCGACCGAACCCGCCTCGCCGCCGCGAGACCGCCTCGCTGGCCGGCCAAACCACCGTCATCGCCGCCCGTGGTTTGTGCCCGAACTCGCCACGTCGCCCAGGAGCTCGGGGCATGCTTGCCGCGTGGAGCGCGACACCTGACGCCGCCGCGCCCGGTCGGGAGCTCCCCGGACGGGAACTGGCTAGGTGCGACGCACCCAGGCACTTGTTCCTTTTGCCTTCGTCCGCCTTGCGCTTGCAAGCCAGAGAGCATTCGCTCACCAGCGCGCCAGCCACTCCACTATCTTCTCCAGTTAGCCCGAACCGCCAGTGCCGCCGAACTCCGGCGAGCGATTACTCGCTGCTCGCCGCACCGCCGTTCGATTCCTTCCGCCAGCTTCTCCGCCCTAATCTTCTCTTTCTCCGGTAAGGGTTGGTTTCCCCTCTCTTCCTCTCTAGCTGCCGGAACAGCGGACGCCATCCGCAAGCTTCCGCCATGGCCGCCACCGTGACCTTCACGTGGACCGGTCATCTCCGGCCATGCTACCCTAAGCTGAGCCATGTTCTAGTCTTCTCTACCGCCGTAGTAGCTTAGAGTTAGTTGGAGACCTCTCTTTCGCCGTGTTTCAGCCGGAACCGAGCCGTGTCGCCGCCGTGTCCGCCATGGACCGCCGCCGTGCATCGCGCCGGACAATGCCGGGGATGCCGAAGCCCGAGAGTTGCTCCAATAGGTCACTTAGGCCTTGCTTGGGCTAGTGCTAACCTCGCCGAGTCGCAAGCCGCCGGGAAGAGTTCCGCCGCCGAGTCGCGGAGCCGCCGCTCCGCCATGGCCGCCGTCGAGCTTGCTCCGGTATCCTTCTGGCTTAGCGAGTCGGATAGTTGTGTTCGCCTCGCAAACCCGCACCCAATGATGGTCTCAGTGTCGCCGGAAGCCTCGCCGCCGGTGAGCTAGGGCCGGTCAACGACCACGGCGCCAAACTCCGCCGTTGACTGCCGAGCCTGGCCTCGCGCGGTTACGTGCCGAGCATTGGCCTCGGAAGTTTGGTCACCCTGACCAGCGGGCCCCGACTGGCAGTAAGGAAGAAAGAAAGGGAAGAGCTTGAGTGCCGTAGGCCTCGGTAAGCCGGATGCGCTGAGCCTTCGCCTCGAGCCTCGACCGGGTCGGTTGTGTAAGCCTCGGTCGAGTCGAGCCAAGTTAGTCTCGGTTGAGTCAGTTAGTCTCGGTTGAGTCAGTTAGCCTCAGCTGTCAGTGAGCCTCGGGCGAATCAGAAAAATGTGTCTGAGCCTCGGGCCTCAGCCGAATCGTGCTGAGTGTGTCGAAGCCTTCGCCTCGAAGCCTCGGACGAGTCGCGCCGAGTGTGCCGAAGTCGTGCCTTGTGCCTCGGCCGAAGTCCGTGCGTTAGGATTTAGTTCTCTTTTAAAATATGTTTTGCAGAATCCATGTAAAGGCTTCAAAAATTCCTACAAGGCTCATTTTATGTCCAAATCCTGTGAAGCAAATTTTGTTAGGTCAAGCATGTTTAGATCTATCAGTGAAAACTGTTGAATGCATTCTTGGTGATACTTTTATGTGTAGATGCATTTAATTTAGAAAAGTGCTGATAACTTGGAAAATGCATAACTAATTATGTATAAGTCAGAAAAATGTGATTCCAGTTTTGTTAGGTTTGTATGAATGTGTAGTTTCAGAGAAAAATACAATATGAGGTTATTCTGTGAATTAATTTGACAGTAGCTTTTAAAATGGTTAAATGTCGTTTCCTTGTTTATTTTGTAGTAAATAAAATATGAGGAATATGAACCTGAGAATTTAAGCACATTGCTCTTGTACTAGGAAGCACAGCAGAAAAATAAGAAATCTGTTGTTTGACACTTTTTGCTAGGGTGTGTAGTTCAAAGGACCTTTCCATGATAGAATTTGTCTTTTTCATAGAGGATGGAGTTTAAGTCCAAATGAGTTGAAATTTGGACAGGGAGCTAGATTAGGTATTGATAACTTCCAGTAATTTCTGTAGATTTTTCTGAAGCTGTCTAGATAAGGTTGCTGTTTAAAGCATGTGTAAATAGATTTATTTCAGCAAGTAATTAGAGGGTAATAAGCTCGTTAAGTAGACTTTGATGTGGTGACAACATCGCTTAACAAGTTGATCTTGATAGGTTATATAGTTGGGATGATGTTGACTACCTTGTTGAAGAGTAGCAGTAGATGACATGTGCTTATCCCCTGAATTGTTACTCCAAGTTGCATCACCGTGCATCCCATGTGCATTCATGTTATTCATTCATGTACCGCATCATGCAGGGTCGGTAGTGGAAGCCCAAGACACGCCGGAGGAGCAGCGTCAGGAGGAGACAACCGAGGAGGGGATCCCGGAAGGAGACGCTAAGGACCTGCCGGAGTGCCGTGATCATCGCCCCGCCGACTTCGAGCGAGGCAAGCCCCGGAGCATTTTTCTCCTACGGTTTGCAAATTACCGTTTACAAGTTAACCTGATATGATTGTTGCATTAGGTTATAGGAGTTGTGTGATACCGTTGCTGCATTGATTAATTATCCTTGTCCACCTGCAAATATTATCTTGTGATCCCTGTTAGGTCTAGGCTCGATTATATGCTTAGCCCTGCTTAGACCGGTAAAAGTCGGGTGATTTCCTGTCTCCCGCATATAGGTGGATACTGATCATGACTAGCCTGGTGCTATCATGGAAATAACCATGTGATAATTAATCTGAGACCGGGCGGGATGTAGGAGCAGCAGGACATGGGTTCTGTGTGCTAGTAGTCTCCCGTCTGTGTCGATTAGGACCCGACGAAGGCACACCTCAGTCATTTTGAACGCGTCAATCACTTAACGGAGCAGGTGCGGGTACCTCCCGTGAAGCCGAGTAAGGTGTTTCGAGCCGGTGACGGAGACGTTGACGCCTAACACCCAGGGCCTTATATGAACCGTGGGCAACTATTCTGATCGACCTGGCATGGTCCGAGGGCAGGCAGGGCCTGATCGACCTGGCATGACCGTGGGCAGTTAATAGCTTGAGCGACCTGGCATTGAGATAACCCTCGGTGTAGAAGGGTCCATGGCCGTCCCGCGATTTGGGTTCTCGAACCTCCTGAGTGGTCGCCAACGGCCGCCTGGCAGGGTGTGTCGGGCGAGTGTGCGACATTTTATCCCCAGCTGGTAGGAATCGATTATAATCGCCATCGCTCCTGGTTAGTGAGTAACTTGACTGAGCATGTGTTACCGTAGTAATATATGGAATTAATGATGGTTATGGTTGGTGAATCTGAAAGGCTATTGATGAAATAGTCACTCTTGCTTGAATAAGTAGTCAAGTGTTTGCTCTAGATCAGGTGCAAATCTAGATAATCAGGTTGACTACATAAAATTGACTGCTAATGCTCTAATAAAGATTATTTAATAATAAAATGATTTTATGCAAAAGGTAAGTGTGGCCAACCTCAGATACAGCCTTGCATAATCCTTGGTGTCAATTATTTCTGGTTTATGACGGGTAAGTCTAGCTGAGTACCTTCTCGTACTCAGGGTGCTATCCCTTGTTGTTGCAGATGGGCAATGTTTCTTCGGCTACTGCGAGAACTGTCTGTATCCCGTCGAGGGCAGTGACTAGACCATGGGCATGGTCAATCCTTATCTTTCCTGATGCTTTTGTGGACAGATCAGGCATATGGCACCGTATTGTGAACTAAGAACTGGTGTTTCAAAACTATGTTGCTTCCGCTTTGAATTCAAAACTATGGTTTGTAATAACTATCGAACTCCGATGTATTTGAACTATGTGCGAACTGAATGTACCTTGTGGGCATGTACGCTAATCTATTACGATCTTGGTTAAAGTTGAATGACTTGAAATCCTTCGAGATTTCCGGACTACCGGGTTTGTACGAGCTTAAGTACTTGTAATCTCTGTGAAAGCAGCGATTCGGTGCTTAATCTGGTGCAAATTGGTCGGTTCTGTGACACGCAGTCTAACCAGTGTCAGCCTTATTTGAGCCTCATGAACCCCATGTTACACTTGTTAAGTACGAGATGTACTTATGCTTGTTTATTTTCTTTCTACTTGGATAAAATCCCGGATGGGTAACAGATTGCTATGGTAACGACGACTTCCCTGAAGAGTTCTAGTCTTGCTGTCAACCAGTCATCTTCCCTGTGATGGAGCTACCGCGAGAGACACTTTATTTATCCGCTGCTATGTAAAGTCTTTGAATAATATTTGTTATGTAATAAACATATGTGATGGTACTTCTTAATTTGTGGCTTATGTGTGTGATTGATCTCTGGGCACACATGAGTTATTGCATTCAATTTTGTTCTTAAAATTGGGTGTGACAGGCGCCCGCCAGCCAGAGGTGGCGCCCGCCACCCAAAAGTGGCGCCTGCCACTTGGAGAGGCTTAACTCTCCCCCTTGCCACGTCACTGATCCTTGTGACCATCCCAAGGCCAAATCTTGGCCCTTGTTCACTAGGTCAGTGGCATCAGACGGCTCAGGATGGAATGGCGTGGATCAAGGCAGGATGGCGGTTACTTGGACATGCAACCGACCTACCAACCGCCTCTCTGGAGCTCCTGGATGCCGTTGAAGATAAGGCGGTGCATCCAACGGTGAGGGAGGTGGCGGCCGCCACCTAGGGCTGGCGCCCGCCACTAGGGTTAGCCCTAGGTCGGCTGGCTGCCTCCTATAAGTACCCCCTCACTCCTCAAGACTATAAATACCCCCATGAGGCATCACTTCATTCATATCCCGTGATATACCACACCGAGCAACACACACGCAAGAGAAGCAAGTGAGAGTTAGGTTAGAAGCTCAGAGAGCTTAGGCAAGTAGGTTAGTTAGTAGAGAGAGTATAGCTCTAATGCCCTCGCTACAACGCGGCTCTTAGTTTAGCACAGCTCAGCCTAAGTTCTTGGTAAAAGGAGCGTAGAGCTTGCTAAGAGAGAAGCGGGTGCGAGCGACTGGCATCGGAGGTCGGTTGATTTCCCAGCGTCTCTGGTCTAGTTTGCTCTCTTGTATCTCAGGTACATTTATCTTTATCTCAGTATTACTTTAAGCATTACTCTCAGTATTACTTTCAGTATTACTTTATCAAGTACCTTGAGCGTGACCTAGCTATCCTACAGTTCAATTCACTTAGCCATAGTAGTTAATCTCTAGTGTGCTTAGTGATTGATCTTTGCCAAAAGGTTGCTTAGTTAGTTTAGTGTTTATCTTATTAAGTCAATTATTTGCTCTGACGTCCGCAAGGGTGTCTCTATTCAAAGCTAGGATAGAGATAGTTAGAATATAGTTAAGCGTGATGCTTAGTTATAGACTTACCTTCAGATACGGCTGGACCCTCGGATAACTGTGGTAGCAAGCAGGTGGTGACAGCCCTGTGCACCTTGGATTCCACCACGTAGTTGGCCCAGTTTAAAAGTAAGGTTCGTTGTGCTAGCGTTCAACCTAAGTCAGTGGTAAAGGCTAGTACGCCTCGATTCTTGACAAGATAGGAATAAAACTATACTCAACTTAGTTGCTTTATTGACTTTTGCCTGCCTTGCTTTGTAACCATCTTGCTTCGTAGTTATCTTGCTCTGTGGTTATCTAGCAGTAGTTATTAGTTAGTAGTTAGTTATCTTAGTTACCCTTATTTACCCTCTATCTACCTATCCATCCATCTTACCTTAGCCATCCATATCATCGTTACCTATCCACCCATACATTCTTTCTAGCCTTTCATCCTCTCTTTTCCCTTCTCCCCTTTTTCCTTTTCTCTTTTCTTCGACTCTCATCCCCTCCTTGACTCGACTCATACGCCATCCTAGCCTTCCCTTGGGATCAAATAAATCGACACCTGGTACTCCCAGGCGAAGTGCTACTACGATAGTTCTGTGCGCTTGCAGAATCTCCTCTTGGTAGATTGCAATCTCTCTAGCTAGCTCCTATTAGTGTCGGGATTGACAACCTCACTTGGCATTAGTAGATAGCTGCTTTAGCTACCCTATCTTAGGTGTAGCTAAGAACTACCAACAAGCATTTCTGGCGCCGTTGCCGGGGATAGATTCCATAGTCTACTCCTAGTAACGACGTTAGCAAGTGTCAACAGCTTGCATGCTTAAAGTATAGACTAAGCTTGTATATATGTATACTAATTGAATAATGATCCAACTTTCATTGGCCGAATTAGGGTTTGAAAAACATTCATTGCTCGGGAACATATGAGTCAATGTAAGGCACCACTTACAATAAAGCCATGACTACCAGCAAGTTTACCTTCGTTAATGTACATGTATCTTTATTGTATCATGTCATATATCGTATCTTTACGAGATAAATATTTTCATTCTACATTGGATTTTGAGACAAGAACAGGGTAATAACTTATGTAGATTCTACGTTTGTGAGTATATAATGATAGAATCAAATAGAATTCCTAAAGAAATCATCAAAGTACGCAACATGTCTCTTTTCATTTTCTATAGACTTAATATTGATAATCTAGATATAACTAATATCTTTTTTTTAATCCAAAATGAAGACTGATTGGTTGAAGCAAAAAGTCATGCTACAAGGCCAATTGAAAGCAATACAGGAGACAATAGCAGGATTTCTTCATGAACAAGTCATAAATCCAAACAGTGAGTTCTACTATAATACCAACGAGAAGTTGATTCCAAACAATGATGATCATTTGTATGCCCTGTAAATCTTTGGATGGAGTACAACTTTTAATAGGTTTACAATACTAACTTTAGAGTACAACTTGTGTAGATAGATTTAGGGAACAACTTATATATATATAGCTTGTAATTTTATGTGCATATATTTATATATATATATGTAGTTCTATCATTCAATTATATATGCATGCAATAAGCTTATTATCATCTATATATATTAGCAGCAAAGAATACATATTGGAAAACCTATTAAATAAATAAACAAAACTACAAACAGAACTAAAAAGAAAAATAAAAAGGAAAAAACCAGGGGACCCTTTAGTCCCAGTTGGTAATACCAGCCGGGACTAAAGGGTGCTGCTGCGTGGCACCGCTGGCAGCACCCTTTAGTCCCGGCTGGTATTACCAACCGGGACTAAAGGGGGGCTTTAGCCCCGGTGCCCAGAGTTGGGACTAAAGGGGAGGCCTTTAGTCCCGGAAGCGTAGTCTCGGCTCGGCAACTGGGGCTAAAGGCCCTTGCCGACCGGGGCTACAGACCAATTCTTTTGCAGTGGACTATTGGTCCCCCGAGGCCTTGCCATAGAGTTGGACTCTTTAGTACCGGTTGGTTGAACAAACTAGGACTAAATGTGCCTTTTTTTTCTTTTTCCTTTCAATTCAATTATTAATTTTTGTTTATAATAGGTTTTCAAATATATATTCTACACTGCTAATATATCTATACACGTGCATGTAATTAATAAGTTTCAAATCGAGCACTACACACAAATAAAGTATGAAGCTGTATATATACACATAAAATTACAAGTTTGTCCGCATAATATTGCATTATGCGCATGTCGTTTAGGATTATATATACAAAACGTTGTTCTCCAAAAACTACAAAGCATACAAATGATCATCATCATTTGGATGCAATGCTTCATTGCGGTCATTGTAGTTCTCACCGTTGCGATTTATGACCTTGTCGAGCAGAAATCCTGTTATTTTCTCTTGAATTGCTTTGAAGTGATCTTTTTTAATGACCCTTTGCTTCAACCATTCAGTCTTCAAAATTAAAGGAAAAGGTATTAATATACATGTATATGTAAGATTAATTATATCTATATCAACAATAGTAATAAATAAAATATACAATATATATATATATTACGTACTTTGAGGATCTTTTCAGGAGTTCTATTTGAGTATACCATGATGAACTCGCAAACATTGTATCCACATAAATTGTTACCCGGTTCCTGCCGTAGACACGACTATACGATAAAAAGATTACTCTCGTCATCCCGTATGTAAATTGAATTGAAGCATATATATATATATATAAACTTTTCCAAACTCTGCCCAATAAAAAATAATTGGATCCTTACTTAATTATTATAGAGTTAAGAGAGCAGGAATATTTATATATACATAGTTATGTGAGAGATCAAAATTACCTCTGGATAATGTCTATCGTATCTTTGTAATCTTTTTGCTCTTTTCTCAATGAGTCAATGATTTGTATCCGACTTCTGTATCCAGTGGAAGCTGCATATGTTTATAAATAGAAACATACATAGGCATATAACTCATTAACTATAGAGTCAACATATATATATATTATTAACACTCACATGAGAGAAAGTGTCTTGTATTATTAACACTCACTCATGTTTCCAATTAGATGGGGAAACAATTGGTTACTCTCTTCATTTATGCAGTTTATGACCCGACGAAGTATATGTAGACAAAGTATATGATCATACTAGATATTTTAGAGTACCATATATATCAAGTATGCAAGCATACATAGAGTATATATGGTCATACTTAATTTATATACTACTGTAGTGACATTTTAGTAATATAATAAAATATGTTTTTTTTGAAAAAATTCTTTTTTTTAGATCACGCCGCTGACGCGTTTTTCATTAAGCAGGAGGCCAGAGTTTATCCGAAAAATAACATTACGATGGTAACCCAGGTTACCAGCAGAAGTCAAACCAGGAAAGCGTGAAAAAGAAAAGAGAAGAAAAAGCCAAGGCCAAGGCAAAAGAAAGCAAATCGGCGGACCACAGCTAAGGAGCACCCGCAGCAAACAGCAACGGCGCCAAGCGCCTGAAACCAGTCGAACACCACTCCTGCGCCTCCGCCAGACGTCATCGACGAGACGAGCAACCGTAGATGAGATGCCATCGAACGTCCGCGCGTTCCGCTCCTTCCAAAGGCGCCAACCCAAGAGCAAGAAGCAGGAGTCGAAGCCTCGCCGCAACTCCTTGGGCACCTTCTTCCTTGACAAAATCCACCATTGAAAGATTAAGGCATCACTGGGGGGACCCCGACCAAGTGCAAGAGACCCAACTTGATCAGCCATCTGTGCCACACTTCCCTGCTGAAACTGCAGCCCAACTAAATGTGGCTAATAGTCTCCGACTCCTGATCACAAAGCACACAAGCATCATCCTGCTGCAGGCCATGGAGGAATCTTCTCGCCGCCGTCCAACAGCGGCCAAGCATTGCAAGCCAGGCAAAGAAGCGGACTCTGGGCGGGGCCGACGTCTTCCAAATCTCCTTGGCCCCCAACGGCACCGAGGCCCCAAAGAACATTGCCCCATAAGCAGAGGCCGCTGAGTACCTCCGGTCTTCTGTGAGACCCCAGTGGAAAGTATCCGGCTGCTGCGAAAGCTGAACAGATTGAAACCGATCAAACAACATGCTCACCTCAAGAACAAGGGCAACGGAGACCGGCCCATGGAGATGCCCCACCCAATTGTTATCAACGATGGCCTCTGCAACCGTGGCTTTCAGTTTCCTTTTCCTGACAGCAGCGTAAACCAGTGGAGTGAGGTCCCGGATGTGCTGGCCCTGAAACGAGCAATCTGTCCAGAAGAGGGTGGAAGCACCATCGCCAATGGTGAAGATAGTGCACGCCTGGAAAAGATCGAGCACCAATGACTCCGAGGAACGCGGGAAACGCCCTGCCTTCTGGTCCGCATTTTGAAAAATTTCACGTGAGTAAGATTTGAAATATATTAAAATAAATATATAAACATACTCAAACTGATAAATAAGTATATACACATACACAATTTTCACTGAAAATGCATGCTCTTGGCCGTTCCCTCATAGACATGGGTACACACTGCAAATGAAAGAACCCTTGTACTGTAGCAGTGTAGCATGAACCGGATCCCTTCATGCATCCACGGTACTCCTAGCAAAGGAATTTTTACATTTTAGCCTTTTCTTAAAATATTTTTTGCGAACAGATCTGTTTAGAAACTTTATTCAAAATGGGATAAAAGGGTTGGCGTCATGGGACATGACGCCGGACGCCGAGCAGGGGGTCGGCGCGGCGTCATGTCCCAAGACGCCGACCCCTTTGTCCCATTTTTGAACAAAGTTTCTAAACGGATCTGTTTGTAAAAAATATTTTGAAAAAGGCTAAAATGAAAAAAATATCACCTACTAGCACGGGCTAGTAGTGTTCAAAACAGCTGGGCCGACCAGCTCGTGAGTGAGAGCAAATGCCCAAGACAACAACACTGCCCTCCTGGACGGCGTGGACCCCTTTGAGCCGGACGACGATTGTTGCTGTTGCTGTTGCTGTTGCTCTTGCAGGGTCGGCAACAAGTCAACAGTCTTTTATTCATTGCGCGCGGCATGATGGAACACGTGGGCGAGCAGAGTTCCCTCCGCTCACGTCAGCATCTTCCCCTCTTTTCCGCAGTATGGCCCCGTTTGGTACAGCTCGGCTTCACTAGTGAAGCTGTTTTTTTAGAAAATAACATCATGAACAACTTCCTAGGTGAAGTCGAACTGTTTTGTAAAAAGTGTTTGGCAAAACAGCTTCACTAACAACTTCATGTATCGTTGAGAGAGACAAATGGAGATGTAAGCTGTGAAAAACTACATTTTTCACCTTCATGGGTGAAGCTATTTTGTAAAATGGTGTTTGGCCAAAAAAACAGGTCACAACAGCTCATGAAGCTGTTGGGAGCTGTACCAAACTGGCCCTATATATATTCTCCCGTCTCGAGCTCCTGTAGCAAGAAAGAAACGATGTCGGGAGTGTGGGTGTTTGAGGACCGGATGTTGCAAGAAAGACCATATATATACAAACGGAAATGCTTGTGTTGGCACTCAGAAATGTCACAGGTAAAAGTAAATTTAGAAGAGGTATTCGGCCTGTAATATTAGAGTCGAATTTGTCTTCTATTATTTCATATTTGACGGATTGGATGTTCTAAGTCAAATGGGCATGATCATTTTGGGTTTCCGATCACTTATGTTATGTCCGACCAGGTGGCCCTGGTCGGAAGCCTTATGAAAGCTGAGTCCGGTGCTAATATGTGGATCCTTCTCTTATAAGGACGATTTGTTGATCAGTATGGGCTGATAAAGCCCATTAAGCCGATGTGTTCGATCTAAGGATTGGCAAGATCAGGGTTACCTTGTTGCGCCCGGATTGAATTCTATATTTTGATAGAGTCCGGATAGCAAAACTTGAAGATCGTATCTAGAGATGTTTCCAATTGGGATAAGACCAGCCCCCTCTATATATATGAGAGGATCATGGCCGATTGTGGTATCTAACATCAATCGATTAAAACCAATCTACTATCCCTTTTACCCCTTTTTCTCCTCTACCTTGTTGTTCGGCGCGTCTCCCGGCGAGGCTTGATGGCATTCTAGGCGGTCTTGCTGGTCCTAGGACAACCTCTACGTGCGTCTCCCCGACGGGTCTTCCCGGGAGGAGTTCTAGAGTTATCAACACAGGAGCCCAAAACCCTAGATCGATCCAAACCGGTCTCTAGTTCAGTTTTCGACGGTTTAGCCAGGGTTCCTGCTGTCTCAGGTTGAACCGCAACCTCCTCCGGCGTTCTAGCCCTGCTGGTGTGTGATTCCGATCACTTCCGACGTTAACACACTTTTTGGCGACTCCGCTGGGGAAGATTGAAATCTCATCTACTACCAACATGGGCGGCAAAGACGGTGCTACCGATAAGGATAACATCGTTCGTCCTGCGGGCATTGACGAGCTCCTCGACGAGTTGAAGCAACAGGCGTAGGCCATGCTCGACGCCGTCTTGAAGGCTTTCCTACAAAGCTGTTCAAAGGATCGGCGTGGCAGGGTCACCCAAGAAAAGGAACCGGACTTCAGCAAGATCATCCCTACTACGTCCACTACGAACCCTGAAGACGCTACTAACAAGGTAAACACTAAGGTACCTGAAGATTATTACCCTACCCATGCTGATTATTCCGCATTGCTGGTTGATTCTTCAAAAACTCTTAGCAATACTATTCAACATTCGTTTAAATTACTTAGCGATCGCATGGATAAATTAGAAGGTAAAACCGTCGAACCCGAACTTTCAATCGGGCAACCACAGTTCAACATGCCTTTTAATTCTTTTAGAGAACAGACTTCACATGTCAATTATAGACAATCATGGTCCATTGAGGCCAGAAACGGTGAAGCCGGTACCTCGGCGAATGTCAATAGCGCCCATCATGACTCTGGTCGAACTACACAGACCGACCAGGGAACAATATCAAATAGAACTTCAGGAGGACAGGGACCAGTGTTGCATAGTAGCACTCCTAATCTTGCTGACGCCGATTTTGGATGAGCCATAAATCAGTTCAAGGAAGAGATAACTAGGTCTCTCGAGACCAGTTTGGGGGTCCAATTCAAGCCTACCAGGACCACCTATTCTAAACCGTACCCTTCATGTTTCGATTTTATGAAAGCACCTGACGGTTGGAGGGTACCGGACTTTTATAAGTTTAGTGGTGACGGTAGTAAAACAACTATGGAGCATGTCAGCATGTTTCTCGCACAAATGGGCGAAGCTAGTACTTTGGATTTTATGAATATACGACATTTTCCTTTATCTCTTACTAGTACAGCTTTCGTCTGGTTTACGTCGCTGCCAGAATGCACCATAGGTTCTTGGGCCGAGTTAGAAGAAAAATTTCATAATCACTTTTATGATGGGGTTCAAGAAACTTGGTCGTCACATCTCACGTCGGTTCGACAAGGGCGTAGCGAGTCCGTAGTCGACTTCTTTAAGCGTTTCAAAGAAATTAAGAACCGATGTTTCCATTTGATGATCTCCGATAGGGATTTGATAGATCTATGTCTAGCTGGTCTACGTCGAGAGATTAAGGATAAGCTTGAGCATCATGATTTCTTTAATGTAAATCAACTATTGCAGAAGGCCGTTTCGATAGAATCGCGCTTTAAAGAACCCTATGACCCTCATAAGACTACTCATCGAAAGGGTGTGCATATTGCCGAGATAAATTTTGATAGTTCCGACGATGAGTCTAAAGATTGTTACGCTGCCGAAGTTTTATGGCCAGCGCAAAATAAACTAGTCACTTGTCCTTCCCTTAAATCGATTCAGAAGAATCGGGGTGTGGAAGTAAAGTTTACTTTTGATTTCTCTAAATGTGACCGAATATTTGATGAATTACTCAAATTCGGTTATCTAAAGATTAATTATACTTTGCCATCACCTGACGAATTAAAGAGAAGGGCTTATTGCAAGTATCATAATTCTTTCTCTCATGCCACTAACGATTGCAATGTTTTCCGTCGACAGGTCCAATCGGCCCTCAATGAAGGACGATTGAGTCTAACTGAGATGCAGATCAGTACTACCCCTTTCCCACTTCACATGGTGAAAGCAGGGAACCCTACTGTTCTAATTCGTCCAGAGCAAGCCGATATGACCAAAGGAAAAAATGTTATTATCGGCGAACCACGGGTGGTGCCGAATACTGAGACCAATTCGGGGCGCAAGGTGGTGCTCGAGAAGGGTGACGATGGCAAAAGTAAACTCACAATCACTGCAGGGTTAGCACGACACTTGCATAGACAAAGATATTTTGAGACCAGGGCAGCACAACAAAGACCGACCAGGTCGGGCTCTCAAGCCGACTAGTCTGGTCCATCTTCAAAGCGGCCAGTGCAAGAGCCAGACCGGGTCAAACCGGTCTCTGCTAATTCTAGTGGGATCAATAAATCAACTGATACAGTCGGTTTAACCGTTTCTAAAGACTCTGCCCCTCCGGAGTACATATCGTCCGCATTTTTGTCCCGAAGAAACCTGAAGTTGGCACTTGGAAGACTAATGCGGACAGGAGTAAGGGGAAAGTCGTAGAGAACCATGTACTTTTGACAAGTTCATGGCCAAATACAAGCGGCAAAAGGCTGATTCCCAGAATCGGCCCTTAAAAAAGAGAGAGTCTTCTCCTCCGGAGCGTGAGGATGGAAACTCTATGCAAATGATGGTGTCCCAGGCAGCATCTCTAGTACCAAAGACCGGCCCTTATTGGCATCAGTGGGCCCCTCCTATTTCACCACCACCACAATGGGGTCCTCAAGGATTATGGGTGCCCTACCCTATGCCGGTGTTGGAAATATGCCCAAGAGGTAATCATAGAGATGATGATATTTCCATTGTATCCATGATTTATTATATGTTCATTGGATATCCATTAAAGACAACTTGTATTGATTGGCAATTATGTGAATTGTTTGTGAAACTCTTTTACTTGCATGGTTATTCAATAGTTCTCCTGATCGGAGTTCATGTGAGGACACACATGAATACTAGATCAGCACATGTATTAGTTGATGACTATGTTTCACAAGTCATAGACATGGAGATGTCAAACTAATAATGTGGGCACATGTATGACATGGGGCTAGACTGACCCAACATGAGATGTTCTTATTATCTCTTTACACATCATGTACGTTATGTCCTTAGACCTGAGATTGTGGTATGTACTCAAGATATGAATCGACTTACTCAGGGACTATCAAACGCTACTTCGTAACAGGGTAGTTATAAAGATAGTCTTTGGGTTTGTCAGGAAGTATGCTGTGAGACATAGATGATCAAGATGGGATTTGCCCCTCTCCACGTGAGAGAGATATCACTGGACCACTGAAATGATTGGATCATAAAATGCATGGCCGTGCTTAGATTATGTGTCAACCTATGAGTTGGACCAAATATTGTGTGGCAAGGGAATTACGTATATGTGATCGTGTGGTTCGTCAGATATGATCTTTGGGTATACATAGGAGTTGACACGTCTTGCTAGAGGCCGCTGTCAACTATCGGGCGAGTAGGAGTACTCGGGCCGTGTCTATGTGTGTGTGAACCCATAGGGTCGCACGCTTAAGGGGTTGGAAGCCTGATTCGAGTTGGACTCGAGTCAGACCAGGATTAGGGTTTGCTAATGGGCCACCAGGTCGGTGGGCTCATTAGGGACGCCTATATAAAGAGGGGTGGGGCGACCAGGTTTGACGACGTCATTAGATTGCCGTCGCCCACCCCACGCCCGCGCCTAATTGCTCCTCGCAGACCTAGCAGTCTGGAGGCGTGACGCTTCCTCCCTGTACGTGTGGGATACCTCGGAGGTGCTGCATCTGGAGCACAAGGACGAAACGCACGTGGAGACGTGAAGGTCGGACGTGAACATCTACACGGCATCGCTGCAACGCGCACGTCTACACCAAGACGTCTTCCGCTGCACCTGCGCGTCTAGTGGTAATCCCGTGATCTATAACTAGCAGTAGTTCCTGGTTTATGGGGTTGAAAAGTTCTGTTTTTCGGCTAGCGTAGCATCCTCTTAACCCTACAGTGGTATCAGAGCCATTACTGCCTCGTTATATATTCAGTTGTGTGCATATAGAGATATGCGCGGTTGTAGATTAGTTCTGATCTTGATTCGTGATCTTGCCGTATTGGTCATGTAACGATCTACTCCTACCGGTCGGAATTCCGCCATAGGAGTTAAGTGATACATGTAAATCCAATCATGGCAAGATGGAGATCAATCAGATTGATCGAATCGAATCTAGGTCGAGAGCCGGGTGCATGAGATGTACCGCGGCATCTGCAAAAGAGAGTTGTTCGGTAAAACGACCGTAACTTTTGCATACGACCTCAGATTGAGATGATCTTTAAATGAAAATCGATCTACAGAAATTTTTACATCTGATTTTCACTGGCCTTTTCCGGTTTCCTCGAATTTAGATTTGCGAAAAAAAGGTTGGGAAAATTATGTTTTCTGTGATTCAAGGTTAGACGTCGGGAACATTTAACTCTGTTTTGTAGGGATTGATGACTGGTATAGCCCTTATGTGTATGTGATGCATGTATGTAATTGTTTCATGGCTTGCACGTCATGTAACATGACAATATGGCAGGAGCCACATAGATATTGTCATCAATTTGATGTAATGGCCTGCGTGCCAAATTGTGATGATCCTACTCACGACTATGTAATTGCTTTTAATTACGCTAGTTGTAGCTAGTCTTGGTGGATTCATCACTGGAGGATGGCGTACATGCTCCATGTTGATGGAGATCATCGTGGTGAACAGATTGGCTGAGATGGAGATCTCTAAATGGACACTGGGCTATACCAAGTCATATCTGTGTTGATGCTATTCTCTTATTATGTTCTACTTTCACATGTGATTCATGTTTATTGTCTACATGAGGTAGTGAAAGTGTAGAATGATCCTTCAGTAATGTTCAAGTCATATGCTTCCCCAAACCTTGCATTGTCATATGTCTTGTACAATTGGTGGCGCACCTATGAAATTAGGGTGTCACTGATTTTCCTTGACTAGGCAGGTTCGTATCAGATACTTACTACAGAAGGGTTGGTTGCTTGAACAAGGTCATCCTAACGGTTAGGGACCTTGAAGCATAAGGAGTTGAGCACGCATAGAGATGCTGGCCAACAACAAGAGTCATATGTGATATGATTAGCAAAGAGTTGCTTACCGATCTACCATGTCCACTAGTGATGATGCTAAAGCTCACTAGTAGACTTGTTAGTTTGGGT
This sequence comes from Coix lacryma-jobi var. lacryma-jobi, assembly GCA_009763385.1. Taxonomy (NCBI): domain Eukaryota; kingdom Viridiplantae; phylum Streptophyta; class Magnoliopsida; order Poales; family Poaceae; genus Coix; species Coix lacryma-jobi. The sequence continues at coordinate 117,457,823 of CM019830.1, read as the reverse complement.
CTTGAATCATTGAGATTCAATAGAGGGATATTGATCTCAGTAGGAGTAGATTTTATTAATGATTTAATATCATTTACTCTGTCTTGGATACATTGTCTTAGTATTTTGCATTTACTTTTGTTGTAGATCAATGGCACCTAGCAATCCACCATTTACATTACGTTCAATCCTTGAGAAAGATAAATTGAATGGAACAAACTATGCGGATTGGATCCGCAACCTGGGAATTGTTCTCAGGGCTGAGAAAAAGGAAGATATTCTAGACACCCCACTACCAGAGGAACTTGCTGATAATGCACCTGCTACTGAGAAAACTGCTTACAAGAAAGCATGTGATGCTGATCTTGAAGTGGGATGCCTGATGCTTGCTAGCATAGAACCTGATCTGCAAATGCAGTTTGATAATAACCATACAACCTACGATATGATCGTAGCGCTAGATGAGATGTTCCAGACTCAGGCTAGAACTGAAAGGTTCAATGTTTCTATGTCTCTTGCTAAGACTAAGTTAGCAGAGGGTGCAGCAGTTGGACCACATGTGATCAAGATGGTTGGTTGCACTCAGAGGTTGGAGAAGCTAGGCTTCACAATTGGTCCAGAACTGACTACTAATTTCATTCTCTCTTCTCTCCCACCTAGCTATGGGAACTTCATCTCGAACTACCATATGCATGGTGCGGAGAGGGGCTTGAATGAGCTATGTGGCATGCTTAAGACAACAGAGGCAGACATCAAGAAAGGTGCTGGCAGCAGCCATGTGATGGTGATCCAAAACAAGCCTAACTTTAAAAGGAAGGGCAACTTTTGGAAGAATAGGAAGGGCAAGGGCAAGGCCAAAGATGTGATCTCTAAGCCAAACCCTCCTGCGCCTGACGCTGCTGGACCAACTGCTGATTCTGAGTGCTTCCACTGCAAGGGGAAAGGTCACTGGAAAAGAAACTGCAAGGTGTACTTAGCATCCTTGATGAAGGATGGCAATGGTAAAGGTACTCCCGCTGCTCATACACTTGTTGTTTATATTACAGATATTTTCCTTGCTAACTCTTATATTAATTCTTGGGTATTTGATACCGGCTCGGTTGCTCATATTTGCAATACAATGTAGGGAATGATAAGTGGTAGAAGCGTTGGAAAGGGGGAGGTTGATTTCCGCGTCGGCAATAATGCAAGAGTTGCTGCGTTGAACGTCGGGACGATGCAACTCCACCTCCCATCGTGATTTATTTTGGAGCTAAATAATTGTTATTTTGTTCCAAGTTTAAGTCGAAACATTGTGTCACCTTCATGTTTGATGAAGGATGGCTATTCATTTGCGAGTAAAGACAATGGTTGTGTAATCTCTATGAATGATATGTTTGTGGCTTTTGCATCCATTGTGATTGAGTTGTTTATTTTAAATCTTGATGATACACCAATGTCTATCTGTAATATTACTGCTAAAAGGCCTCGGCTTAATGAGTTAAGCCCTACCTATATGTGGTATTGTCGTTTGGGTCATATAAGTGAGAATCGCATGAAGAGACTCCATGCTGATGGGTTTCTAACTTCGTTTGATTTTGAATCATATGAGACATGTGAGGCTTGCTTGCTGGGCAAGATGACCAAGTCGCCTTTCACAGGATTTCCGGAGAGGGCGTCTGACTTATTGGTACTTGTACATACTGATGTATGCGGACCAATGAGTACGACAGCTAGAGGCGGATTCCAATACTTCATAACCTTCGGTGATGATTTTAGCAGATATGGCTATGTCTATCTGATGAAGCATAAGTCTGAGACATTTGAAAAGTTCAAAGAATTTCAGAATGAGGTAGAGAATCAACGTGGCATGAAAATTAAGGCTTTGCGATCTGATCGTGGAGGCGAATATTTGAGCCACGAGTTTAGCAATCATCTTAAAAGTTGCGGAATTGTTCCACAATTTACGCCACCCGGAATGCCTCAGAGAAACGGCATGTCCAAGTGACGTAACCAAACTCTATTAGACATGGTTCGGTCTATGATGAGCCAGTCAGACCTTCCTTTATTGTTTTGGGGATACGCTCTAGAAACAGCCGCTTTCACATTAAATAGGGTACCGTCTAAGTCCATAGTTAAGACACCATATGAGATGTGGACTAGTAAGAGTCCCAGTTTGTCTTTTGTAAAGATTTGGGGTTGTGAAGTTTATGCCAAACGACTTATATCAGATAAACTAACACCCAAGTCGGACAAGTGCTTTTTCGTAGGATACCCAAAGGAAACTTTAGGGTATTACTTCTACAACCGCTCAGAGGGCAAAGTGTTTGTTGCTCGAAACGGTGTGTTCTTAGAGAAAGAGTTTCTCAAAAGAGACAAGAGAGGGCAAAAGGTCTATCTTGAAGAAGTTCAGGATGAGCCAACAGGGATTGACTCCACGAGTGATGCTAATGTAGCAGAACATGTTGAGCTACCTGTGGCAAAAGACACCTCGCCCCAACCACGAAGGTCGGCAAGAATTCGTGAGTTGCGTGGGGATGTGTTATTGTTAGACGATGACGAACCTGCAACTTATGCCGAGGCAATGATGGACCCTGATTCCGAGAAATGGCATAGTGCCATGAGATCCGAGATAGATTCCATGGGAGCCAATCAAGTTTGGAACTTGGTTGACCCGCCTGATGGGATAAGACCCATAGAGTGCAAATGGATCTATAAAAGGAAAAAGGATATGGATGGAAACGTCCAAGTTTATAAAGCTCGACTTGTCGCAAAAGGTTTTCGGCAAGTTCAAGGAGTTGACTACGATGAGACTTTCTTGCTGGTAGCGATGCTTAAATCTATCCGGATCATTCTAGCAATTGTTGCCTATTAGGGGACTATGAGATATGGCAGATGGATGTTAAAACAGCCTTTCTTAATGGAAATTTGGAAGAGGACGTGTATATGATACAGCCACAAGGTTTTGTTGATCCTAGCAATGCTGGAAAAATATGCAAGCTTAAGAAATCTATTTATGGATTAAAACAAGCATCTCGGAGTTGGAATATTCGCTTTGATGAGGTGGTCAAAGGGTTTGGCTTCCGTCAAAGTGAAGAAGAACCTTGTGTTTACAAGAAGGAAAGTGGGAGCGCTGTTGTGTTTCTAATATTGTATGTAGATGACATACTGTTGATTGGGAATGACATTCCGATGTTGCAAACCGTAAAGACTTCATTGAATAATAGTTTTTCTATGAAGGATTTAGGAGAAGCAACATATATTCTGGGCATTAAGATCTATAGAGATAGGTCAAAGAGCCTAATAGGATTAAGCCAAGAAATGTACATTGAGAAGGTGTTGAAGCGGTTCAACATGGAACAGTCCAAGAAAGGGTTCTTGCCTATGTCACATGGCATGCGCTTTAGCGAGAAACCGTGTCCTTCGACATCTGATGAGCGAGAGCGCATGCGTAAGGTTCCATATGCTTCGGCTATTGGTTCCATCATGTATGCCATGATATGTACACGCCCGGATGTCTCATATGCTCTAAGTATTGCGAGCAGATATCAAGCTAATCCAGGTGAGAGTCACTGGACACTTGTTAAAAAAATCCTTAAGTACTTGAGAAGGACTAAAGATGTGTTCCTAATCTATGGAGGTGAGGAGGAGCTCATTGTAAATGGTTACACCGATGCTAGCTTCCAAACTAACATAGATGATTCACAATCTCAATCAGGTTTTGTGTTCACAATAAATGGTGGTGCAGTCAGTTGGAAAAGTTCCACGCAGGAGACCGTGTCCGATTCTACAGCAGAAGCCGAGTACATTGCAGCTAGTGGAGCTGCAAAAGAAGGTGTTTCGGTGCGAAGGTTCCTCATTGATCTTGGTGTGTTTCCAAATGCGTCCAGCCCATTGTCTTTACACTGTGATAGCAATGGGGCGATTGCGCAGGCTAAGGTGCCAAGGAATCACCAGAAGAACAAACATGTACTGCGGAAATTTCACCTCATTCGAGAGTTCATTGGAAGAGATGAGATTAAGATGTGCAAAATACATACAGATTTGAATGTAGCAGATCCTTTGACAAAGGCTCTTCCACAGCCTAAGCATGAGGCGCATGTGAGGTCTATGGGTATTAGATATCTAAAAGATTAACTCTTGTGCAAGTGGGAGACTGTTAGAAATATGCCCTAGAGGTAATCATAGAGATGATGATATTTCCATTGTATCCATGATTTATTATATGTTCATTGAATATCCATTAAAGACAACTTGTATTGGTTGACAATTATGTGAATTGTCTGTGAAACTCTTTTACTTGCATGGTTATTCAATAGTTCTCCCTGATCGGAGTTCATGTGAGGACACACATGAATACTAGATCAGCACATGTATTAGTTGATGACTATGTTTCACAAGTCATAGACATGGAGATGTCAAACTAATAATATGGGCACATGTATGACATGGGGCTGGACTGACCCAACATGAGATGTTCTTATTATCTCTTTACACATCATGTACGTTATGTCCTTAGACCTGAGATTGTGGTATGTACTCAAGATATAAATCGACTTACTTAGGGACTATCAAACGCTACTTCGTAATAGGGTAGTTATAAAGATAGTCTTTGGGTTTGTCAGGAATAATGCTGTGAGACATAGATGATCAAGATGGGATTTGCCCCTTTCCACGTGAGAGAGATATCACTGGACCACTGAAATGATTGGATCATAAAATGCATGGCCGTGCTTAGGTTATGTGTTAACCTATGAGTTGGACCAAATATTGTGTGGCAAGGGAATTACGTATATGTGATCGTGTGGTTCGTCAGATATGATCTTTGCGTATACATAGGAGTTGACACGTCTTGCTAGAGGCCGCTGTCAACTATCGGGCGAGTAGGAGTACTCGGGCCGTGTCTATGTGTGCGTGAACCCATAGGGTCGCACGCTTAAGGGGCTGGAAGCCTGATTCGAGTTGGACTCGAGTAAGACCGGGATTAGGGTTTGCTAATGGGCCTCCAGGTCGGTGGGCTCATTAGGGACACCTATATAAAGAGGGGTGGGGCGACCAGGTTTGACGACGTCATTAGACAACCGCCGCCCACCCCACTCCCGCGCCTAATTGTTCCTCGCAGACCTAGCAGTCTAGAGGCGTGACGCTTCCTCCCTGTACGTGTGGGATACCTTGGAGGTGCTGCATCTGGAGCACAAGGACGAAACGCACGTGGAGGCGTGAAGGTCGGACGTGAACATCTACACGGCATCGCTGCGACGCGCACGTCTACACCGAGACGTCTTCCGCTACACCTGCGCGTCTAGTGGTAATCCCGTGATCTATAACTAGCAGTAGTTCCTGGTTTATGGGGTTGAAAAATTTTGTTTTTCGGCTAGCGTAGCATCCTCGTAACCCTACAGCCGGCACATATGTATTATCAGCCAGGATGGGGAATGCCCACCAATCAGCCTACAAGGGTCTCAGTGTTCGATCGCTTGGGTGGTCGGCCAGGTTCTAGTAACTCAAATCAGAATCGGCTGATCTCATCAAGGACCTTAACCTCTCAGGAGACGGGGAAAGCGCAGGCGCGACAAGTCTATGTGCCTAAGAAGGTGCAGAGTGTCCCCACTATTTCTCCGACCAGACCCGATCCTGTGCCCACTATTACGATCGGGTCTATGGAAGTTCCTCTTGCCAATGAACCCGAGCCAATGGTGGTTGAGGGACCAGCTGAACAGGTCCTGGAAGCTCAAGATACTTCGGCTAAGGAAGAGGTAGAAAAGCCTGTTGAGCGTGATCATGAAGGACCGAAAATGCTAAAGCAAGGCGACAAGAGGGGGGGGGGTGAATGGGAGCCAAACAATTTCTTCCGAAATTCCAGCCTCTGTCCCAACAAAATCAACCCCAAGAGCAAAGCCGACACACGTGATGTCCACGACCCAAGAGAATGGGTGGATGTTCCCTAGGAACACAGCGGGACACCACAAAAGCTCCCTAACCCAAATCCACGCGAGTCAACTAGTGACAAGATGGACTTTGGGTAACCTCAACCTCCCCCGAGCAATGCAAGGGGGATTCAGCCTATCTCACAAAGCGGGAAACCCGAAATCTGTAGAGCACAGAGTCGGGAATCCAACGCAAAAAGCGAATCTCGAATCGGAGCTCGAGCGCAAAAGATACGGACGAAACGTGCGATCACTGCACTGACCGGACTTTGGGCAGCGTCCGATCAACAGGGACTGGACGCGTCCGGTCAGTCAAAATCCACTCTGGACCTTCTCTGTTTGTGATCAGAATCAGCACAGGGAGCGTCCGGTCACAGTGCACAAAACCTGATGAACAGTAACTGCTACGCGTCCGGTCAGGCTAACTGAAGGACCGAGAAAGCACTGGCAAGGCGACCAGAGGGGGGGTGAATGGGAGCTCAAAAATTTCTTTCAAAACTTTGGCCGATTGTCCCAAAATGAACCCCCGAAAGCTACAACCGAACCCGTGATGCCCACGACCCTTGGAAGAGGGTGGATGATCCCTAGGATCACAGCGAGGCACCACAAAGCAATAGCAAACCAAATGCCGAAAGCGCCGAGACAAGTTCGACCATCAACAACCAAGTCCCGAACGTAGATAGATGACTACATCGAGAAATCCCTAAATACCTATGCCAACAAGTAGCAAAGATACCTAGAGAGGTTCCTTGGTCAACTCTGGGGCCAAACAAGAAGTCCGGAAACCAAGCGAAGAAGCCGGGAGAGCAAACGCACTAAACCGGAGGCTTCAGCCAAATCCCGGACTGTCCGGACCTGGAGTCCCGGACTGTCTGCCCAAGGCCGGACTGTCCGCGGTTCACTGGCGGACTGTCCACCGGCAGAAAACGCAAAACAGCAGAGTTGCTGCAAACTCACTGGACAGTCCCGGACTGTCCGCAATTTACACGGGCGGACTGTCCGCCGGTCAACCGAGACCAAAAACGCAGAGACTCGCGGCCACTGCTCTGGCCAAGTCCCCGACGCGCGGACTGTCTGCGCCTGGGGAGGCAGACTTTCCGCCAACACCCAGTGAGGGCGATTTCGGTCGCCCTTCACCCAAATCTTCTCCAAATCAATTCAAACTAAAATCCCACATTCCCAAACTTGGAGAGAATGATCACGGAGTAGTTAGGAGACTATCCCCAAGAAATCATCCGCTCAAATTGACTCAAACACCGGGAAATCAAAAGGGGAGGATGATGAACCGAAAAGCGCCACGAAAACGAAATCAACCCGATCTACTTGTTCGTAAGGAGTTAGATAAATTCCTTTGGTGGAAATGATCTCCTTTCAAATACGAACAAGTTGATTCAAACGGATTTCTCAAAGACGCACGAGAGAGGGAGATCGAGTGACGGGAAAATCACGGAGAAACGAAGAACGCGAAGAACACGAACCAAAACGCAAATCAACACATCGATCTGCAACTGTGTGGCTACCACACGCTACAACAGTGAGGTTACGGCCTCACTTCCTCAAAATCTCCAGTACACAGAGGTATGGTTCTCTGCGGATCTCAGCTAGCTACAGCAGGGGATTGGGAGAGCAGGAAACCCTAGAAGTAAAGAGCAAATGACTGAGATGGATGGGGAGGTGGGTGTCTCCCCCTACTTATCCTAATTCTAACTATTCCTAATTCCCACTCTACCACTAACTACTTACAGAGCGAACCAGCTAAACCCTAAGGTTATTCTGGACCAACTCGATGGTAGGTGGATCCGACGGCCACGCCCGCACAACTCGTAGCGTTGCCTCGACGCAACCTCCCGATTTCCGCCACCGCTCTGCACCCCCGGTTTTGTGGCCCAAACCGGGAAACCAGCCTTTCCAGCCAACCCCCGGTTTTGAGGCCCAAACCGGGAAACCAGCCCACCAGCATCTGAGTTTTGAGGCCCAAACTTAGCAAACCCGCAGCACCTAGGTTTTGAGGCCCAAACCTGGAAACTGTCCTCAGCCCGAGTTTTGTGGCCAAACTCGGAAACCATCTGCGCCCAGGTTTTGAGGCCCAAACCTGGAAACCGTCCACCCGATGGTTTTTCTCGGGCTCTACCACCAAACCGAAGCTGTAGAGGGGATGCACCGCCCGTGCATGCCGTCCACCGACACGTGTCCCCAAGTCCACGACTCAGGCAACACATGACCGCAGGTCTTCGCTTGTCGCTGTCCCAGGCTGTCAGCCACCACAGCTGATCCTCGGGCCACCGGTCCCTCAGTCCAAGCCTCACGTCCTCCCTTCGCCACTCTCGGTCCATCGGCACGGCACGTCTCTACTTGACCTTCACCTTGCCTCTGATCACTATATCCGTGCTCGACACCTGCACAACACAAGCCAAAGAACATGCGCATCATCCCAGTTGACAGTCACTCATCACTCAGAGACCCGGCATACACCCATGTATCCACAATCTCCCCCTTGATGACTGCATTGTCAACTACTCACACAAATCATAAAGGAAATAGAAGGAGGAAGAAGGAGAGAGAGAACTCGACCAAATGACCCAAAAGCATAGCAAAGCCGAAGAAGGTCAAGTGGAAAGAGCAAAACAACTTGGTTCCCAAAGACATGGGCAACGGCTCGACGCCACCAAGCAAAACAAAGCTAGCCCTCAAGAAGAGGTAGAACAGGCTCAACACCGCTAGCAAATACCAATTGAAAAAGCGAAGCAAAATGCTAGTCCCTCAAGATAGAGGCACAGAGGCTCAACACAACTAGCAAGAAAGCTCGACACCAACTGAAAATCTGAAAGGCGAATGCTAGTCCCTCAAGAAAGAGGCAAAGGCTCAACACAACTAGCAAAAACACTCCGAACCAATTGGAAATTTCAAAAAACTGATCATGAACCAATTGGAAATTTCAAAAACTCATCATGAGCAAGCTCCCCCTTGCATGGTGCACACAACCACCAACATGGAAGACATGATATGTCCAAATTCTCCCCCTTAGTTGAAAATGCACCATCAAGCAAAAGGAACCGAAAGCAATTTTCTCCCCCTTAGAAAATGCACCAACAAAAGTGCCAAACAGGAGAAGTTCTCCACCTTCTAAAATGCATATGAGTCACGATGCAAGTAAGCAGCTTCAAGAATATAGTCAAGAAAATGCAAAGATGCTCTAAACAGTATAGCTCTAATGACTCACTGGAAAGCATACAAGCTAGCGAAGGCTCAAACTGATCACCAAATATGCAATATGAACATACGAGCAGAGTGAGCAGTTTATAGCCAAAAAAGTATTCACCATCCAAATAGCACAAGACATGTATAGACAGGAAATCCGACAAGTGCTAAACATGTATACAAGGTGATCTACCCCTAGCAAAGTTCAATCATCATGCTGATACCAATTGAAGCATATACTTGTGATTTCAAATTTTAATCAGAGTTGCAGCGGTGAATTTACACAAGTTTAAAGTTCAGCACGTGACTACGAGAGGTTGAAAGCTTGTCATTGCCTAACTTTCCAACTGTGCGAAGCCTATGCAGAAGCAATCAGAAGCTTAAAGCGACAGTTTCGGTCATACACTACACAGCTCAAATTTAACTCAAAGTGCAATGAGAAACAGTCTCGAAACTGTGATGTGTTGACAAGTAATCCCATCTCGATCTTTCCAATTCACTTAACTTGGTTCAGATTTTAAATAGAATATGAACATACCAAGCAAGTGAATGACTCAGAACTAGAGACATAGCAACCTAGCATATATGAAAAGCACGAGTGAATTCAACACATCCTACACATGCTAGTTGCATATCTCAATGGTGAACATTCTCAAGTTTTATGTTTGTTAAGCAGATTCACCATTCAAAAATAGCTCAGCCCACAGCATGTATCAGTGATCAGAAGGAGCATAAGCTACATAGCATCAACATAAGCATCAGAGCATACTAAACAGAGCATAGTCACATTCCCAAGAATATATACATGAAGCTCAGAATGTAATAGTGTATGCTGAAATGCAAAAGAAAAACAAAGACAAACGACAAAAGAGTCAGTCTATCGTACAAGAACCAAAATGTTTCCCCCATCTAAAAGGGGAAACACACACTAAGCTCACCTCTCAACCGATTAAAGGTTGATTGGTCCAACGGCTTGGTGAAAATATCAGGCAACTGATGATGAGTATCGACATGGTGAAGGTCGATATCACCCTTCTCATAATGGTCTCGCAGAAAATGAAAGCGCACATCAATGTGTTTGGTCTTTGAGTGAAGCACGGGGTTCTTAGCAATGCTAATAGCACTCGTGCTGTCACAAAGCAAAGGAACACGAGAAAAGCTCAGACCAAAATCACGTAGAGTGACCATCATCCAGAGTAACTGGGAACAGCAGCTAGCCTGCGGATACATGAGTGTATGCCGAGTCTCTGAGTGATGAGTGATTGTCAACGGGTTTGATCGCAGGTTCTTTGGCTTGTGTTGTGCAGGTGTCGAGCACGGAGACAGTGATCGAGGGCAAGGTGAAGGTCAAGTTGAGACGTGTCGTGCTGACGGACCGGGTGCGGTGAAGGATGGGCGTGCCGTGCGGCGGACGTGCCATGCCGATGAACCGAGCGGTGAAGGGCGGACGTGAGGCTTGGACTGAGGGACCAGAGTGCCTGAGGATCAGCTGTGGTGGCTGGCAGCCTGGGACAACGACGAGCGGAGACTTGCGGGGCACGGTGTTGCTTGGGTCGAGGACCTAGGGACACGTGTCGGTGGACGGGGTGCACAGGCGGTGCATCCCCTCTACAGCTCCGGTTTGTTGGTTGAGCCAGAGAAAAACCAACGGGTGGACGGTTTCCAGGTTGAGCCACAAAACCTGGGCGCGGACGGTTTTCGAGTTTGGCCACAAAACTCGGGCGATGGGCCGGTTTCCGAGTTTGGGCCTCAAAACTCGGGCGCTGCGGGTTTCTGAGTTTGGGCCACAAAACTCAGGCTAGTGGGCTGGTTTCCCGGTTTGGGCCTCAAAACCGGGCGCTGATTGGAAAAGGCTGGTTTCCCGGTTTGGGCCTCAAAACCGGGGGTGCAGAGCGAGGGCGGCACGTGGCGGCAATCGGAAGGTTGCGTGGAGGCAACGCGGACGACTTGCGCGGGCGTGGCCGTCGGATCTACCTACCACTTCGGGTTGGACCAGAATAGCCTTAGGGTTTAGCTGGTTCGCTCTATAATTAGATTAGAGAGGGGAAGAGTAGGAAATAGACTTAGACTAGAATAGTATAAGTAGTCAGGGGAGACACCCTCCTCCCCCATCTCAGTTTTAGCCATCTCATTTGCTTCCTGCACTTAGGGTTTCCTGCTCTCCCATCCCCTACCGTAGCTGAGATCCGCAGAGAGACTTGCAACTCTGTGTACTTGTTGAGTTTGAGGAAAGGAGGCCGTAACCTCCTTGTCGTAGCGTGTGTTTGCGCTTCGGCTCGCAATTCGTGGCTGTGATTTCCGTTGTGTTCGTGTTCTTCGCGGAATCCTTTTTACCACAATTTTCTCGTCGCTTGATCTCTTTGTTCGATCCATCTTTTGCAAATTCGTTTGAACCAAGTTGTTCTAGATCGTGAGGCATTTCTTTCCACCGAAGGAATCATCCTCAAACCTCACAGTCTAGGAGATCGATCGATTTTAGTTTCGGGTCAAGTTTTCTTCCTTCCCCCGAAATTCTTCGATTCACCGATTTGGAGATAGGTTCGAGCCATGATCTCTTAGAGATAGCTCACTATACTCCTTGTGACTCATCTCACCAAGTTTGATCCCTAGAGGAATTGTTTAGGGTGAGATAGAGGCAAATCGGTGGACGAACAGGGCTGCTGCGAGTCGACCGGACGCTCAGTCGGGGTGACCGGACGTCGGTCTATGAGTCCGGTCAATGAACAGCACGTAACCGTGTTCTTCACTTTGACCGGACGCTCCGTTCACGTTTTGACCGGACGCACCGCTTCCACTATTCATCGTGCTTGTTCGCTTCTGACCGGACGCACTGCTCTCGACCGGACGCTCCGTACTCGTGAGTCCGGTCGCGAACAGTAAGGTTCCAGAGCTGATTTTTGTTGACCGGACGCGTCCGATCCCTGCTGACCGGACGCTGGCCAGAGTCCGGTCGATCCAGTTTCGCGCGTTTTCGTTCGCGGTTCGTTCGTTCTTGATCGGATTCGAGTTCCGTCTTTTGCGTTGGCTTTCTAGGGTTGTCTAGTGTCCCGCTGTGCTTCTAGGAAGCATCCACCCTACATCTAGGGTCGTGGACATTAGCAAGCTCTAGGGTTCGCTCTTGGGGTTGATTTTGGGACAGTGGCATCTAGTTTCCGTAAGGAAATTTTGAAGCTCCCATTCACCCCCCCTCTGGTCGCTTTCGGGTAGCTTCTCGGTCCTTCAATTGGTATCGGAGCAGGTTAAGGATTTTCCACCTTAGCCGGTTCCAGATCCACCGAAGGCGACATGGATCGTGGCGTGGGCAAACCGCCATTCTTCGATGGGACGAACTACGCGTATTGGAAGATACGCATGTCGGCCTATCTGCAGAGTTTGGGTGCTTCCATCTGGGATATTTGCAACTCTGCCGATTACGTGGTCTTGGCTGCTCGTGTGACTCAGCATCAGATCGATGAGCACGAAGCCAATAGCCGAGCCCATAATGCGCTCTTTTCGTGTTTGAGCGTGGGTGAGTTTGATCGCGTTTCTCACCTCCCTACGGCTCGGGAGATTTGGGCCACCCTCATGCGTTTTCATGAGGGCACCTCTCAAGTCAAAACCTGACTCTACGAGTCGTACAAGAGGGAGTATGAGAACTTTCGACATCAGCCTGGCGAGAGCATAGAAAGTTTATTCGCTCGCTTTCAGGTGATTGTCAACAGGATGAGGGCTAACAAGGAGCAGTTGCCTTTTGACGATCATGAGAGAGCCTTAAAGCTTTTGCACACTCTCGATCGGTCGGTGTGGGACTCAAAGGTCCAGGCGATCATCGAATCGCCTAAATATGAGACCCTCACTTGCGACGAGCTCTTCAGTAAGCTCAAGTCCAGTGAGATTGATGCCATGTCGAGGGCTTCTTATGCGAATCCTTCTGGCCCGACTATGGCTTTGGTTTCTGGCTCTTCCACTAACCCCTCAGCTGGCTTTGCGCTTTCTTCTCTCTTTTCCATCACAGAGGATCAACTGGAGTCTTTGGGAGACGAGGAGTTGGCTTTGCTTGCCAACCGGTTCTCGCGGTTTCACAACAACCGCATGAACCGTCGCCGCGGAGGAGGACGCTCGGGCTGCTATGAGTGCGGCGACCCCGACCACTTCATCGCCAACTGCTCGAAGAAGAACAAGCACTCGGGGAAGGGCGAGTATGGGCGTAAGTATGACTCCAAGCACAAGGAGAAGCACGTCCTTCCAAGGCACAAGAAGCGGGGCGGCTTCGACAAAGAGTACATTAAGAAGAAGTACTTGGAGAAGGCCCAAGCTGAGCAGCGTGCGTTCTTCGCCACGCTCAGCGACGTCGACGGCTCGGATGAGGACTCCGCTTCATCAAGCGACGACGAGTCCAAGAAGAAGAAGAGGATCGAGGACAAGCTGAACGGTCTCTGCTTCTTCGCCAACGACGATGGCTTCTACACCATGGCACTTGGTGATGAGGTCGGCGGCAAGCTGGAGCACTCCCATCGCGACGACGACTACGACGACGACACCTCCCAGGTATCCCTCACTCACGACGAGCTTTCTGCTGAGGTTGAGAAGCTTACTGCTGCGCTCCTTAGTCAGGACAAGTTGCTTAGGCGTGCCGCTAGAGAGCGCAAGGAGTTTAGGCAGAAGTGGGAGGACACGGTGAGGGAGCTTGAGTTTGCCAAGTCCACCGTGGTCGTGTCTGAGGAGGTTGAGTGCGAGTCGTGCACCACGCACATGACTGACCTTCTCACTTTGAGAGGTAAGTATGCTGCGTTGGTAGGAGAGCTGGATGAGCTGAAGGCTAGACCCTCCTTGTTGGGTGCATGCAAGACTTGTCCTGTCTTGAGGTCTGAGTTGGCAGAGAAGAATGCCAAGATTGAGTCTCTTGAGAAGGCCAGCTCGGGTAGCACTTGTGTGACTAGGTGCGCTCTGTGCGAGGGTTTGGAGATGGAGATTGCAAATGTGAAGCATGGCAAGATGCAAACCGAGGAAGAAAACACATACCTTCGGACCATCTTGTCATGGGTATCTTGTGGTGAGCCGCAGCTCGGGATGATGATCTCCCAATTCAAGCGAGCTGCTGGAGGTCCTGGTATAGGTTTTGCTCAGGGTGTTGATCTTTCTGCTTTTGGGAAGATTGGAGAGTCGAGTGGTATGAATCCGAGTGAGAAGCCCAACTCCACCACTACTCCCAAACTTACCAAGCTTCCACCCAAAGAGCCTCTCAAACCTACCACCAAGGATGGGGTGTTTGAAGAACCTCCTATAGCTCCACCCAAGAACCAAGTGTGGCATCCCAAACCCAACCACCTAAAGAACAAGCTGGATACAATGCCACCTATCCAGGAGGAGTTGCCACAGAAGGGCAAAGTGATCCACACCCACAGCCATGAGTACCAACAACCCCCTTTGTGTGCGGTGAGGTACCATTGTGATTTCTGCGGGAGAGATGGACACTTGAGTGAGTTCTGCTTTCGGCGCAAGAGAGAGGCGCGCCGTGCTAGGGAGATGGACAACCCGGACATGTACAACTCTTTCCATGGTGTGCATGTGTCGGACGTCCAGAGGAGAGCTGCTAGGCCTAGAGGTTCAGAACCTCAAGTTCCCAGGCCTAGGCAGCAGAGAGCTCTGAGGAGAGATGCTAGGCCTAGAGGCACAGTGCCTCAAGTTGCTAGGCCTAGGCCTCGTAGAGAGCGTGCCCGGCGGGAGCCAGCAGTTGCAGGTTTTGGACCCCGTGGCGGAGGCTTTGTAGTTGAGAGCTTTCCCCCACCGCGTTTTGAGTATCGCGGTGAGCACTCCTTCCCCAGCGGACCACGTTTTCCTGTACGTGGTGATCGCTACCGCCGTAGACAGACTAGGAATGGTTTTTACACTGACCGTCCTTTTGAGCAGCCGGCCCAACACTGGTATTCCCCTTACTTCACTAACCCCAGTGTTGGACTGTATGCTCACCCTATGTCTTTTTATTGATGTAGGTAAGACGGTTGGAGGACATTTGGTTGGTGGATTCCGGTTGTTCGAGGCACATGACCGGAAACGCCAAGTGGTTCTCCAGCCTTAGCCCGGTCGCCGGAAAGGAGTACATGACCTTCGGCGACAATAGTAAAGGTAAGGTATTGTCTCGTGGGACTGTGCGGGTTAATGAGCACTTTGTGTTGCGCGATGTTGCTCTTGTTTCTAACCTGCATCTTAACTTGCTTTCTGTCTCGCAACTTTTTGATGATGACTATGAGATTCGTTTCAAACCGAACCTTAGTCGCATTTTAGATCCTCAGGGCGAGCTTGTATGTCTGATTTCGCCCTTTGGGAAAGTCTTTCGTGCGAATTTCTCGGAGTCGTTTGGTTCTTCTCGATGTCTTTTGGCTAGTCCTTCTTCCTCCAATCTTTGGAAGTGGCATAGGAGGCTCGGTCACTTAAGCTTTGACTTGCTTGCAAGACTTAGCTCACTTGGCCTAATCCGAGGATTGCCCGAGCTTTCGATGGAGAAGGATCTAGTTTGCCATTCTTGTAGACATGGGAAGATGGTTGCCGCTCCCCACCATCCTGTGACCAAGGTTATGACCTCGCACCCTGGAGAGCTTTTACACATGGACCTTGTTGGTCCGGCTCGGGTGAGCTCGGTTGGTGGCAAGTGGTATGTTTTGGTTGTTGTTGACGACTTTTCGAGGTATTCGTGGGTCTTCTTTTTGGGTGAGAAGTCCGAGACTTTTTCCTTCGCTCTCAATCTGATTTTGCGCCTTCAGAACGAGTTCCCTTTGAACTTGATGCGAGCTATTAGAAGTGATAACGGTTCTGAATTCAAAAATTCAGATTTTGAGAAGTTTTGTAACCGCCTTGGTTTGGAGCATCAGTTTTCTTCTCCCTACACACCGCCCAAAAATGGTGTGGTAGAGAGGAAGAATCGGACCCTTGTTGAGATGGCCAGGACGATGCTTGATGAGCATAGGACTCCTAGGCGCTTTTGGGCCGAAGCTATGAACACTGCATGCTACATTTCGAATCGCATTTTTCTGAGAGCGTTTTTGAAGAAGACCTCTTATGAGTTGCATTTTGGTCGCCAGCCCAAGGTGAGTTATTTTAGAGTCTTCGGTTGCCATTGTTTTATATTGAAGAAAGGCAACCTGGACAAGTTTGAGTCTCGTTCTTCTGACGGAGTATTTTTGGGTTATGGCACTCACACTAGAGCATATCGTGTACTTAACCTTGATACTAACCAAGTCATGGAGACATCAGATGTCACCTTCGACGAGACTCTTGTTTCTCCTTCTTCTCCTCTTGAGCGTGCAGGTGATCATGAGGTTGGAGAGCCTCTTTTCGATGACGAGGATGAGGGTGCTAAAGGTATGGATGATCCAGCACCCCCTCCACCTGCCGTGCCGCAAGGAGCGGCCTCGACGACGACTCACGGCCCCGACACTTCTTCTTCCTGGGGGCCGTGGGATCCTCCACCTCGCGCGGTACCTTTTGTACCCGGGGTGGAACCAGCTGCTGTTGAGGGAGAGGTCACTTCTTCCCGGGAGGCGCCACGACATATCCAGCGCCAGCACCCCCCTGAACAGATGATCGGCAACATCGGCGAGCGAGTTACTCGCTCCAGGTCACAGCACATCTCTCACTTCGCTCATTCTGCTTTTGTTGCTAATTTTGAGCCCCGAGATGTTGGACACGCATTGACAGATCCGGATTGGGTCAATGCCATGCATGAGGAGTTAGAGAACTTTGAGCGAAATCAGGTTTGGGTTCTAGTTCCACCTCCACCTGACTGTAAGCCTATTGGGACAAAATGGGTATTTAAAAACAAGCAAGGAGAGGATGGCCATGTTGTGAGAAACAAGGCCTGGCTTGTAGCGAAAGGCTATAGTCAGAAGGAAGGGATAGATTATGAGGAGACCTTCGCTCCTGTAGCACGTTTGGAGGCTATTAGGATACTCTTGGCTTATGCTGCATCCAGGGGTTTCAAACTTTTTCAAATGGATGTCAAGAGTGCCTTTTTAAACGGCTACATAGAGGAGGAGGTTTATGTTGAGCAACCCCCCGGTTTTGAAAATCCCAAGTTTCCAAACCATGTTTTTAAACTCCACAAAGCTTTATATGGTTTGAAACAAGCCCCTAGAGCCTGGTATGATAGGTTGAAAACCTTTTTGCTTGCTAAGGGTTTTAAAATGTGATGTGTAGATAAAACGCTCTTTCTCCTCAAGCAAGGCAAAGACACTTTCTTGGTCCAGATTTACGTGGATGATATCATTTTCGGTGGTTCTTCTCACGCTTTAGTTGCCAAGTTTGCAGATACTATGAGCAGGGAGTTTGAGATGAGCATGATGGGCGAGCTGACATTCTTTCTCGGGTTGCAAATTAAGCAATCCCGAGAGGGGACGTTTGTGCACCAGGGCAAGTACACCAAGGACTTGCTGAAGCAATTCGATATGGGTGAGGCCAAGCCTCTTCCAACACCCATGTCGACGACGACTGCCCTGGATGCGGATGTGGACGGAGAAGCAGTGGACCAGAAGGAGTACCGCAGTATGATCGGGTCGCTCCTCTACCTGACGGCGACACGATCGGACATTCAGTTCGCCGTGTGTCTGTGCGCGCGCTTTCAGGCGTCGCCGCGCACCTCTCACCGTCAGGCGGTGAAGCGGATTTTCAGGTACCTTCGTTTCACGCCTAAGTTCGGGATTTGGTATTCTGCTTCCTCCACCCTCTCCCTTTGCGGTTATTCCGATGCCGATTTTGCTGGTTGTCGCATTGAGCGCAAGTCCACTTCTGGGACTTGCCAATTTATTGGTTCTTCTCTTGTTTCGTGGTCTTCTCGCAAGCAGTCTAGTGTCTCTCAGTCCACTACAGAGGCTGAATATGTTGCTGCGGCTAGCTGTTGTTCCCAGTTGCTTTGGATGATGGCCACTTTGCGTGACTTTGGTCTGAGCTTTTCTCGCGTGCCTTTGCTTTGTGACAGCACGAGTGCCATTAGCGTTGCTAAGAACCCCATGCTTCACTCGAAGACCAAACACATTGATGTGCGCTTTCATTTTCTGCGAGACCACCAGGAGAAGGGTGATATCGACCTTCGCCATGTCGATACTCATCACCAACTGGCTAATATTTTCACCAAGCCTTTAGATGAGTCAACCTTTAATAGGTTGAGGGGTGAGCTTGGTGTGTGTTTCCCCTTTTAGATGGGGGAAGCATTTTGAGGTGTATCATAGACTGATTCTTTATCTTGAGTTTCTTTTCTTTGCTTTTTTAGCATACGCACTTACATTCTGAGCTTCATGTTTATAGTCACTAGAATGTAATTATGCTTTGTTTAGTATGCTCCAGTGCTTATGTTGATGCTTGTAGCCTATGCTCCTTCTGATCACTAGTACATGTTATGAGCTGAGCTATTTTTGAAATGGTGAAATTGCTTAATGTATACAAATCTGAAAATGTTCACCATTGAGATATGCAACTAGCATGTGTAGGGTGTATTGAGTCCATTCCTGCTTTTCATATATGCTAGGTTGCTATGTCTCTAGTTCTGAGTCATTCACTTGCTTGGTTTGTTCATATCATGTTTAAAATTTTGAACCAAGTAATAAGTGAATTGAAAAGATCGAGATGGGATTGCTTGTCAACATCTCACGGTATCGAGACTGTTTCTCATTGCACTTTGAGTTAAACTTGAGCCGTGTAGTGTATGACCGAAACCGTAGCTTTAAGCTTTTGATTGCTTCGGCATAGGCTTCGCTCGGTTGAAAAGTTAGGCAATGACAAGCTCTCAACCTCTCGCAATCACATGCTATATAATTGATCTTGTGAATTCTTTACCGCTGCAACTCCGATATAAACTGAAATCACAAGTATATGCTTCATTCCTATGCATGATGATTGAACTTTGCTAGGGGTAGTTCACCTTGTATATATGCTTAGCACTTGTTTGGATTCCTACCTATACATGTGTAGTGCTATTTTGATGGTGACTATCTTTTGGCCAAAAACTGCTCACTTGCTCATATGCTTCATATTTCGTATGTGTGATCAGTTTGAGCCTTCGCTATTTGAGTGCTTAATTGTGCTGTTGGAGCTATACCGATTAGAGCATCTTTGCACTCTTTTGATTATATGCCTGAAGCTTCTAACTTGCATTTCTGAATTCATATGCATTTTGGAAGGGGAAGCTTGTGTTGAGGGGGAGACTTTGCCAAAGGGGGAGAAATTTTGCCCTGGTTTCTTGATTAGTGCATTTTCAACTAAGGGGGAGAGTTCTTGCAAATCATATGTCTCCTAGTGATCAACTAAGAGGGAGTTGATTAGTGCATTTTCATCTAAGGGGGAGAGTTCTTGCAAATCATATGTCTCCTAGTGATCAACTAAGAGGGAGTTCTTTGCTAAAGGGCAGATTTTCAAATCATGTGTGCTCTGGTTGGTTGACTTAGGGGGAGAGTCTTCCTAGTTGCTTGCACTTGTCGAGGGGGAGTTTGCTAGTTGTGTAGAGCCGTTGCCTCTGTCTTGAGGGACTAGCAAACATTTTCCTCATTTGGTGTCAGAGTCCTTCTTCAATTGGAATTGATTTTAACTTTTCGATTGACTTCATGTTCAAATTGGTTCGGAGTGGTTTTCATGCTAGTTGTGTTGAGCCTCTGTGCCTCTATCTTGAGGGACTAGCATTTTGCTGTCTTTTGCTCCAATTTCTCAATTAGTATCTGGACTTCGATTGGCTTTTGGCTAGCGGTGTTGAGCCTGTTCTACCTCTTCTTGAGGGCTAGCTTTGTTTGGCTTGGTTGTGTCGAGCCGTTGCCCATGTCTTTGGGGACCAAGTTCTTAGCTTCTTCCACTTGACCTTCTTTGGCTTTACTATGCTTTTGGGTCACTTGGTTGGGTTCTCTCTTCTCCTTCCTCCTACCTTCTTCCTTCATTATAATTTGTGTGTGTAGTTGACAATGCACTCATCAAGGGGGAGATTGCGGATACATGAGTGTATGCCGAGTCTCTGAGTGATGAGTGATTGTCAACGGGTTTGATCGCAGGTTCTTTGGCTTGTGTTGTGCAGGTGTCGAGCACGGAGACAGTGATCGAGGGCAAGGTGAAGGTCAAGTTGAGACGTGTCGTGCTGACGGACCGGGTGCGGTGAAGGATGGGCGTGCCGTGCGGCGGACGTGCCATGCCGATGAACCGAGCGGTGAAGGGCGGACGTGAGGCTTGGACTGAGGGACCAGAGTGCCTGAGGATCAGCTGTGGTGGCTGGCAGCCTGGGACAGCGACGAGCGGAGACTTGCGGGGCACGGTGTTGCTTGGGTCGAGGACCTGGGGACACGTGTCGGTGGACGGGGTGCACAGGCGGTGCATCCCCTCTACAGCTCCGGTTTGTTGGTTGAGCCAGAGAAAAACCAACGGGTGGACGGTTTCCAGGTTGAGCCACAAAACCTGGGCGCGGACGGTTTCCGAGTTTGGCCACAAAACTCGGGCGATGGGCCGGTTTCCGAGTTTGGGCCTCAAAACTCGGGCGCTGCGGGTTTCTGAGTTTGGGCCACAAAACTCAGGCTGGTGGGCTGGTTTCCCGGTTTGGGCCTCAAAACCGGGCGCTGATTGGAAAAGGCTGGTTTCCCGGTTTGGGCCTCAAAACCGGGGGTGCAGAGTGAGGGCAGCACGTGGCGGCAATCGGAAGGTTGCGTGGAGGCAACGCGGACGACTTGCGCGGGCGTGGCCATCGGATCTACCTACCACTTCAGGTTGGACCAGAATAGCCTTAGGGTTTAGCTGGTTCGCTCTGTAATTAGATTAGAGAGGGGTAGAGTAGGAAATAGACTTAGACTAGAATAGTATAAGTAGTCAGGGGAGACACCCTCCTCCCCCATCTCAGTTTTAGCCATCTCATTTGCTTCCTGCACTTAGGGTTTCCTGGTCTCCCATCCCCTGCTGTAGCTAAGATCCGCAGAGAGACTTGCATCTCTATGTACTTGTTGAGTTTGAGGAAAGGAGGCCATAACCTCCTTGTCGTAGCGTGTGTTTGCGCTTCGGCTTGCAATTCGTGGCTGTGATTTCCGTTGTGTTCGTGTTCTTCGCGGAATTCTTTTTACCATGATTTTCTCGTCGCTTGATCTCTTTGTTCGATCCATCTTTTGCAAATTCGTTTGAACCAAGTTATTCTAGATCGTGAGGCATTTCTTTCCACCGAAGGAATCATCCTCAAACCTCACAGTCTAGGAGATCGATCGATTTTAGTTTCGGGTCAAGTTTTCTTCCTTCCCCCGAAATTCTTCGATTCACCGATTTGGAGATAGGTTCGAGCCATGATCTCTTAGAGATAGCTCACTATACTCCTTGTGACTCATCTCACCAAGTTTGATCCCTAGAGGAATTGTTTAGGGTGAGATAGAGGCAAATCGGTGGACGAACAGGGCTGCTGCGAGTCGACCGGACGCTCAGTCGAGGTGACCGGACGCTCGGTCTGTGAGTCCGGTCGATGAACAGCACGTAACCGTGTTCTTCACTTTGACCGGACGCTCCGTTCACGTTTTGACCGGAAGCACCGCTTCCACTGTTTATCGTGCTTGTTCGCTTCTGACCGGACGCACTGCTCTCGACCGGACGCTCCGTACTCATGAGTCCGGTCGCGAACAGTAAGGTTCCAGAGCCAATTTTTGTTGACCGGACGCGTCCGGTCCCTGCTGACCGGACGCTGGCCAGAGTCCGGTCGATCCAGTTTCGCGCGTTTTCGTTCGCGGTTCGTTCGTTCTTGATCGGATTCGAGTTCCGTCTTTTGCGTTGGCTTTCTAGGGTTGTCTAGTGTCCCGCTGTGCTTCTAGGAAGCATCCACCCTACATCTAGGGTCGTGGACATTAGCAAGCTCTAGGGTTCGCTCTTGTGGTTGATTTTGGGACAGTGGCATCTAGTTTCCGTAAGGAAATTTTGAAGCTCCCATTCACCCCCCCTCTGGTCGCTTTCGGTTAGCTTCTCGGTCCTTCATAGCCGCAGCAACATACTCAGCCTCCGTGGTAGACTAGGCGACACTAGACTGCTTGCGAGAAGACCATGATACAAGAGAAGAACCAATAAATTGACAAGTCCCAGAAGTGGACTTGCGCTCAATGCGACAACTAGCAAAATCGGCATCGGAATAACCACAAAGGGAAAGGGTGGAGGAAGCAGAATACCAAATCCCAAACTCAGGGGTGAAGCATAAGTACCTCATAATGTGCTTGATTGCTTGGCGGTGAGAGGTGCACGGCGAAGACTGAAATCGCGCGCAAAGACACACCGCGAACTGAATGTCCGGGCGTGTCACCGTCAGGTACAGCAGCGACCCGATCATACTTCGGTACTCCTTCTGGTCCACTGCTTCTCCCTCCTTGTCCGCATCCAGGGCCGTCGTGGTCGACATGGGTGTTGGAAGAGGCTTGGCCTCACCCATATCGAATTTCTTCAGAATGTCCCGGGTGTACTTGCCCTGGTGCACGAACGTCCCTTCCCGGGATTGCTTGATTTGCAACCCGAGGAAAAACGTCAACTCGCCCATCATGCTCATCTCAAATTCCCTGCTCATAGTATCTGCAAACTTGGCAACCAAAGCGTGAGAAGAACCACCGAAAATGATATCATCCACGTAAATTTGGACCAAGAGAGTATCAGTGCCTTGCTTGAGGAGAAAGAGCGTTTTATCTACACATCCCATTTTAAAACCCTTAGCAAGCAAAAAGGTTTTCAACCTATCATACCAGGCTTTAGAGGCTTGTTTCAAACCATACAAAGCTTTGTGGAGTTTAAAGACATGGTTTGGAAACTTGGGATTTTCAAAACCGGGGGGTTGTCTGACATACACCTCCTCTTCTATGTAGCCGTTTAAGAAGGCACTCTTGACATCCATTTGAAAAAGTTTGAAACCTTTGGATGCAGCAAAAGCCAAGAGTATCCTAATAGCCTCCAAACGAGCTACAGGAGCAAATGTCTCCTCATAGTCTATCCCCTACTTCTGACTATATCCCTGGGCTACGAGTCTGGCCTTGTTTCTCACAACATGGCCATCTTCTCCCTGTTTTTTTTTGAAAACCCATTTTGTCCCAATAGGATGACACTCAGAAGGTGGAGACACTAGAACCCAAACCCGATTTCTCTCAAAGTTAGCAAGCTCCTCATGCATGGCATTGACCCAATCCGGATCCATCAAAGTGTGTCCAACATCCCGGGGTTCAAAATCAGCAACAAAAGCAGACTGAGCAAAGTGAGAGATTTGCCTTGACCGGGTGACGCGTTCGTCGATGCTGCCGATCATCTGCTGAGGCGGGTGCTGGCGCTGAATGTGTCGTGGCGCCTCCCTTACCGAAGTGGCCTCCCCCTCAACAGCAGCTGGTGTCTCCCCGGGTACAAAAGGTACCGCTCGGGGTGGCGGATCCCACGGCCCCCAGGAAGAAGACGTGTCGGGGCCGTGAGTCGTCGTAGAAGCCGCTCCTTGCGGCACAGCAGGTGGAGGGGGTGCTGGATCATCTATACCTTTAGCACCCTCGTCCTCGTCATCAAAAAGAGGCTCACCAACCTCATGATCACCTGCACGCTCAAAACGAGAAGAAGGACAAACCATGGTCTCATCGAAGGTGACATCGGATGTCTCCATGACTCGGTTAGTGTCAAGGTTAAGTACACGATAAGCTCGAGTGTGAGTGCCATAACCCAAAAACACACCGTAAGAAGAACAAGACTCAAACTTGTCCAGGTTGCCCTTTTTGAGTATAAAACAATGGCAACCAAAAACTCTAAAGTAACTCACCTTGGGGAGTTTTCCAAAATGCAACTCATAAGAGGTCTTTTTCAAAAAAGCTCGAAGAAAAATGCGATTGGAAATATAGCATGCAGTGCTGATAGCTTCGGCGCAATATCGCCTAGGAGTCCTATGCTCATCGAGCATCGTCCTGGCCATCTCTACAAGGGTCCGATTTTTCCTCTCTACAACACCATTTTGTGGTGGTGTGTAAGGAGAAGAAAACTGATGCTCCAAGCCCAAAGAGTTACAAAACTTCTCAAAATCCGAATTCTTGAATTCGGAACCATTATCACTCCTAATAGCTCGCATCGAGTTCAAAGGGAACTCGTTCTGAAGACGCAAAATCAGATTGCGAGCAAGGGAGAAAGTCTCGGTCTTCTCAGCTAAAAAGAAGACCCACGAATATCTCGAAAAGTCGTCAACAACAACAAGCACATACCACTCCCCCCCAACCGAGCTCACCCGAGCCGGACCAACAAGGTCCATATGCAAAAGCTCTCCAGGGCGCTTAGTCATGACCTGAGTCACTGGATGGTGGGGAGCGGCAACCATCTTCCCATGTCTACAAGAATGGCAAACAAGATCCTTCTCCATAGATAACTTGGGCAATCCTCGAATTAGGCCAAGTGAACTAAGCCTTGCAAGCAAGTCGAAGCTCAAGTGTCCTAGTCTCCTATGCCACTTCCAAAGATCAGAAGAAGAAGGTCCAACCACAAGACAACGAGAAATGTCAAAAGACTCCGAGAAATCCGCACGAAAGACTTTTCCAAAGGGCGAAATCACACAAACAAGATTGCCCTGAGGATCTAAAATACGTCTGAGATTTGGTTTAAAACGAATCTCATAGTCATCATCAAAAAGTTGCGAAACAGAAAGAAGGTTAAAATGCAAGTTAGAAACAAGAGCAACATCGCGCAACACAAAGTGCTCATTAACTCGCACAGACCCACGAGACAATACCTTACCTTGGCTATTGTCGCCGAAGGTGATAATCTCCTTTCCGGCGACTGGACTAAGACAGGAGAACCACTTGGCATTTCCGGTCTTGTGCCTCGAACACCCGGAATCCACCAACCAAACGTTCTCCAATCGTTTTACCTACATCAATAAAAAGACATAGGGTGAGCATACGGGCCAACACTGGGGTTAGTGAAGTAAGGAGAATACCAGTGTTGGGCCGGCTGCTCAAAAGAACGGTTAGTAGAAAAACCATTCCTAGCATGCCTACGGGGAAAGCGATCACCACGTTGAGGAAAACGTGGTCCGCTAAGGGAAGAGCGTCCATCGCGATACTCAAAACGCAGTGGGGGAAAACGCTCTACAACAAAGCCACCGCCACGGGGTCCATAGCCTACAACTGCAGGCTCCCGCCGGGCACGTCCTCTCCTCTGCCTAGGCCTGGGAACTTGAGGTTCTGGACCTCTGGGCCTAGCAGCACGTCTCTGAACATTTGGCGCATGTACATCATGGAAAGGATGGTACATGTCCGCATTGTCCATCTCCCTAGCACGGCGCGCATCTCTCTTGCGCCGAAAGCAGAACTCCCTCAAGTGTCCATCTCTCCCACAATGCTCACAATGGTACCTCACCGCTCTCAAAGGGGGTTGTTGGTACTCACGGTGGTGGGTGTGGATCAATTTGCCCTTCTGTGGCATAAGCTCCTCCTGGATGGGTGGCATTGTGTCCAGCTTGTACTTTAGGTGGTTGGGTTTGGGATGCCACACTTGGTTCTTGGGTGGAGCTCTCGGAGGTTCCTCAAACACTCCATCCTTGGTGTTAGGCTTGAGAGGCTCTTTGGGTGGAAGCTTGGTAAGTTTGGGAGTAGTGGTGGAGTTGGGCTTCTCACTCGGGTTCAAACCACTCGACTCTCCAATCTTCCCAAAAGCAGAAACATCAACGCCCGGAGCAAAACCTACACCAGGACCTCCAGCAGCTCGCTTGAATTGGGAGATCATCATCCCGAGCTGTGGCTCACCACAAGACACCCATGACAAGATGGTCCGAAGGTATGTGTTTTCTTCCTCGGTTTGCATCTTGTCATGCTTCACATTGGCTATCTCCATCTCCAGGCCCTCACACAAAACACACCTGGACACACAAGTGCTACCCGAGCTGGCCTCCTCAAGAGACACAATCTTGGCATTCTTCTCTGCCAACTCGGATTGCAAGACAGGACAAGTCCTGCACTCACCCAACAGCATGGGTCTAGCCCGGAGCTCATCCACCTCTCCTACCAACGCCACATACTTACCCCTCAAAGTGAGAAGGTCAGTCATGTGCGTGGTGCACATCTCACACTCCTCCTCCTCTGTGACAACTACGGTGGACTTGACAGATTCAAGTTCCTTCACCGTATCCTCCCACTTCTGCCTAAACTCCTTGCGCTCTCTAGCCGCACGCCTAAGCAACTTATCCTGACTAAGGAGCGCGACAGTAAGCTTCTCGACCTCAGCAGAAAGCTCGTCGGGGGTCCGAGATACCTGGGAGGTGTCGTCGTCATCGTCGCGAGGGGTATCCACCAGCTCGCCGTTGACCACCTTGCCGAGGGCCATGGTGCAGAAGCCGTCGTCGTCGGCGAAGAAGCAGAGACCGTTCAGCTTGTCCTCGATCTTCTTCTTCTTCTCGGACTCGTCATCGCTTGAGGAAGCAGAGTCGTCGTCCGAGTCGTTGACGTCGCTGAGCATGGCGAAGAATGCACGCTGCTCAGCCTGGGCCTTCTCCATGTACTTGGTCTTGATGTACTCCTTGTTGAAGCCGCCCTTCCGCTTGTGCCTCGCGGGGACGTACTTCTCCTTGCGCTTGCCGGAGTCGTACTTGTGCCCATGATCGCCCTTCCCAGATGTGTTCTTCTTCTTGGGACAGTTGGCGATGAAGTGGTCGGGGTCGCCGCACTCATAGCATCCTGAGCGTCCTCCTCCGCGGCAACGGTTCATGCGGTTGTTGTGGAACCGCGAGAACTGGTTGGCGAGCAAAGCTAGCTCGTTATCCCCCAAAGACTCAAGCTGGTCCTCTGTGACAGAAAAGAGTGAAGAGAGTGCAAATCCTCCAGAGGGGTTAGCAGAAGAGCCAGAAAGCAAAGCCATCAACGGGCCAGAAGGATTTTCATAAGAAGCCCTCGCCATGGCATCGATCTCACTGGACTTGAGCTTGCTAAAGAGCTCGTCGCACGTGAGGGTCTCATAGTTAGGCGATTTGATGATCACCTAAACCTTGGAATCCCACACCGACCGATCAAGAGTATGCAAAAGCTTCAAAGCTCTCTCATGATCATCGAAAGGCAACAACTCCTTGTTATCCCTCATCCTGTTGACAATCACCTGAAAGCGAGCGAATAAATTCTCTATGCTCTCGCCAGGCATATGTCGAAAGTTCTCGTACTCTCGCTTGTGCGACTCGTAGAGACGGGTTTTGACTTGAGAGGTTCCCTTATGGAAACGCATGAGGGATACCCAAATCTCCTGAGCCATAGCGAGGTGAGAAACGCGATCAAACTCCGTCGTGCTCAAGCATGAGAAAAGAACTATTGGCATCGTGATCATCGATCTGACGCTGAGTCACACGAGCAGCCAAGACCACGTAATCAACAGAGTTGCAAATATCCCAAATAGAAGCACCCATACTCTGCAGAAAAGTCGACATGCGTATCTTCCAATACGCATAGTTCGTCGCATCAAAGAACGGTGGTTTGCCCACGCCGCGATCCATGTCGCCTTCTGTGGATCTGGAACCGGATAAGGTGGAAGATCCTTAACCTGCTCCGATACCAATTGAAGGACCGAGAAAGCACTAGCAAGGCGACCAGAGGGGGGGGTGAATGGGAGCTCAAAAATTTCTTTCGAAACTTTGGCCGATTGTCCCAAAATCAACCCCCGAAAGCTACAACCGAACCCGTGATGCCCACGACCCTTGGAAGAGGGTGGATGATCCCTAGGATCACAGCGAGGCACCACAAAGCAATAGCAAACCAAATGCCGAAAGCGCCGAGACAAGTTCGACCCTCAACAACCAAGTCCCAAACGTAGATAGACGGCTACGTCGAGAAATCCCTAAATACCTATGCCAACAAGTAGCAAAGATACCTAGAGAGGTTCCTTGGTCAACTCTGGGGCCAAACAAGAAGTCCGGAAACCAAGCGAAGAAGCTGGGAGAGCAAACGCACTAAACCGGAGGCTTCAGCCAAATCCCGGACTGTCCGCCCAAGGCCGGACTGTCCGCGGTTCACTGGCGGACTGTCCGCCGGCAGAAAACACAAAACAGCAGAGTTGCTGCAAACTCACTGGACAGTCCCGGACTGTCCGCGATTTACACTGGCGGACTGTCCACCAGTCAACCGAGACTAAAAACGCAGAGACTCGCGGCCACTGCTCTGGCCAAGTCCCCGACGCGCGGACTGTCCGCGCCTGGGGTGGCGGACTGTCCGCCAACACCCAGTGAGGGCGATTTCGGTCGCCCTTCACCCAAATCTTCTCCAAATCGATTCAAACCAAAATCCCACGTTCCCAAACTTGGAGAGGATGATCACGGAGTAGTTAGGAGACTATCCCCAAGAAATCATCCGCTCCAATTGACTCAAACACCGGGAAATCAAAAGGGGAGGAGGATGAACCGAAAAGCGCCACGAAAACGAAATCAACCCGATCTACTTGTTCGTAAGGAGTTAGATAAATTCCTTCGGTGGAAATGATCTCCTTTCAAATACGAACAAGTTGATTCAAACGGATTTCGCAAAGACGCACGAGAGAGGGAGATCGAGTGATGAGAAAATCGTGGAGAAACGATGAACGCGAAGAACACGAACCAAAACGCGAATCAACACATCGATCTGCAACCGTGTGGCTACCACACGCTACAACAGTGAGGTTACGGCCTCACTTCCTCAAAATCTCCATTACACAGAGGTATGGTTCTCTGCGGATCTCAGCTAGCTACAGCAGGGGATTGGGAGAGCAGGAAACCCTAGAAGCAAAGAGCAAATGACTGAGATGGATGGGGAGGTGGGTGTCTCCCCCTACTTATCCTAATTCTAACTATTCCTAATTCCCACTGTACCCCTAACTACTTACAGAGCGAACCAGCTAAACCCTAAGGTTATTCTGGACCAACTCGATGGTAGGTGGATCCGACGGCCACGCTCGCACAACTCGTAGCGTTGCCTCGACGCAACCTCCGGATGGCCGACACGTGCCGCCACCGCTCTGCACCCCCGGTTTTGTGGCCCAAACCGGGAAACCAGCCTTTCCAGCCAACCCCCGGTTTTGAGGCCCAAACCGGGAAACCAGCCCACCAGCATCTGAGTTTTGAGGCCCAAACTCAGCAAACCCGCAACACCCAGGTTTTGAGGCCCAAACCTGGAAACCGTCCTCAGCCCGAGTTTTGTGGCCAAACTCGGAAACCATCCGCGCCTAGGTTTTGAGGCCCAAACCTGGAAACCGTCCACCCGAAGGTTTTTCTCTGGCTCTACCACCAAACCGAAGCTGTAGATGGGATGCACCGCCCGTGCACCCCGTCCACCGACACGTGTCCCTATTGACACTTACTAACGTCGTTACTAAGAATGGACCTTACGATCCATCCCCGGCAACGACGCCAGAAATGCTTGTTGGTATTTCTTAGCGTAAGCTTAAGAATCCGCAAGCGCACGGAATTACCGTTGTAGCACTTCACCCAGTGGTATTCAGGGTATCGTATTTCCACGAGGAACGGAGGTATTTCTTCTATCTAGTTCGTCCAAGGACAACACAAGGGTAGAGAAGGAGAAGGGAATAGAGACGGATCGCTAAAGCTTTACTGTCTAAAGATAGATAAACGTTACTTCTACTTGTTCACTTCGGGCACCGGCTTATACATGGTCTGCCAGGTAACTCCGGCCTTTGTGTAGCTCTACGCCGTAACCGAACGTGGGGAAAACTAAGGGCAAACAGGGCTGTCACCACCTGCCGCCGATCCCTCACCCGTGGATTACGAGGCAAACGAAGGTGTACCCTAGCCTAGACACCACGTCTACGCTATTGATCACTACTCTAGCGTTGCGCAGGAACCCCTCCAAATGATTCAGAGGTTCCTCTACTAGAGTATCCGCTACGAGAACGGACGACGAACCCGCAAACAAGAAGAGATAAAGCTTATCTAATCAAAAGAACAATAATACTGTAGAAACCACGAACACTTACTATGTATGGATCCCGATGTGGGTACAAGGTAAGGGCTCGTCGAGGTACAAGCTCGGGGAGAGACCGACAAGCCCAGTACTTCCCCGCTCTCTTCCCTCACATCTCACTCTCCAACTCTAGAAAGCTACTAGGGCATAGCCCTAAGGAGTGGGGATCTACTCAAGAGAGAGGTGCTCTTCTATTCCTTTGTGTGTTGTTCTCTTGGCCTCCCCTCCTCCTCTCCTTATATAGGTGCTTTAGGTCGGTTTAGGAGGGACTTCGCTGCAAAATTCACCCGGAACCGCCTTAGGGAGGAGTTAATACACCGCCACAACAAAATTGGGCTGAAACCGATGTTCTGGGGGGGCGGCCGCCCCCCTGGTGGGCCCAAATAGGGTCGGCCTTTCTGGGGTGCGTCCGTCTTGGTCTTAGCTTTCCGAAATGGCCTGAAGTTTGCGATTTGGACTTCGGATGCATCCTGGGCCTCCATTTTACTAAAGTAGGGTCATGCAACCCATGGCAGATTGGGATTCAGTTTTGGGCCTCCACTACTTGGGTTCTCCGTTGGGTATTTTGGCCTGTGTCTGAGGCCTGGATTGCATGGTAAGTGGGCCACTTGGTATTTGTGTTGCATAATGATGTTTTATGTATTATTTTCCATCCCTTTATATGCATTTCCACCGATGTATGCCTGCAAGCGAATAGTCACCAAAACTCATGGAATGTATTAGTGTAAAGCCCTATTCACTAGTCTTGGGAATATTTTTTATATATTTTTATAATGAAGTTGGTGGTATAAAATATGAGTTAAGGACCACCAACAAGCTCCCCCACACTTAGCCCTTTGCTCGTCCTCGAGTAAAGATTAGGACTAAGATGGGTCATGTCTCTGATATGTAACCTGCATACAAGTTATTCCAAGCTTCACCTACACTTATGAACTCTGAAGTGTCTACCATGATATCTTGGGTGATTGAAAGATGGAACAACATGGATTCAAATCCCCTTGCATCAATCAATTCAGAAACTTGGGTTTTCATTTAATTTTGAAAATGTAAACCATAGCTTAGCTCCTCAAATGATTCTCTCAAATCGCTCATTTATGTGTTTGGTTCCTCACCAAGGCATACCAAAGTGTTGCCTTCTTTCTTTCCTATTCCTAAAAAGCTTTTGTGGAGTTTGGGTAGGTAAAGATATGAAGGCATACTTACTCCGCATATTTTGCTAAGTCAAATCTCGGATCCGAGGAGAAAGATGCCATACCCTTAGATCAAGAAGTGCAAGTGTGGGGAATATATATGTATATATTTTATTTTTTATTTTTTTTGAACTCCTTTGTCATGCTTCTCTCTCCCCCTTTTTTTAGAAACTTATGAAAATATGGGCTATCTTTATTATTATTTTTTTAGAGAGAGGCGGGCATCGAAGTACCCATTGTTTTCTCATTTGGACACTTGTCCATTTTTTTCTGCTCTCTCATTTTTTTGGCACATGCTTCTTTGGCAAGGCATCTTTTCTCTTTTCTTCATGCTTTTTGGCATGGGATTATTTTTTTTCATAGCCCATATTTTGCAAAAGTAAAAAGGAATTTTGGGAAGAGAGGTTCATAACACAAGTGGTGGAGTTTTTATTTTGGTGGAATGGAAAGGCATGTTTTTGCATAACTCTTAGTGCAAGAGTTAGCATTTTTTTATGTGGGTGTACGTGAATCTTGATCTTAGGGGCATGATAAGTTTCTCAACAAGGCATCAACAAGACTTGACAAAACTCAATGCAGTAGTAAGTTGCAAGTATTTGGAGGTTTTAAAATCTAACACTAGATATGGCTTTGGTAGGAATTTTCATATCATTGAGGAGCAAGCTATTTGAACTTTGTTTTTGTAAAATAAATCCCAAGTTCTTCACATGAAAGAGCAAGGTTCATTTTCATCCTACTATATCTCATATTTCAATTACTTAGATAGCATGAGGTCCCTATGAAATGTGTTCACAAGTTATAGGAATATTAGCAAGGAATAAAGAGTATGCAAATTTTATCAAAGGATAACTTGGAGATGACATGTCAAAAGTTTTGTCTTTTTAATTTGTTTAGTTTTAATCTTCAAAACATGGGAGATGTGAGGATAGAGTTTTGCACAAACCATCGTTTGAAGATGAAGGAGTTTACGATGAGTTAGAAATGATTTGACCAACCCGGAAGTTAAGTCAATCCATTCTAAAACCTTTTACCTTGTCCTTCTCCATGTTGGGTTTCTCGATGTTGTGCAATGTGTTGGGGAGATCTCAATTGTGTGAAAGGTTATACTTGGGAGATCTCCCCCACACTTATTCTTGTACCTGTTTATTGAAACAAAACAAAAGAAACAACAAGAAAGGCTCTACCAGTTTGAAAACTGGGAAAGCTTAATTTTATTATGAATAATTTTTTTTAATGATAGTAATAAAAGAAATATAAAGCTATTTTTTAAATCATTATATAAATATTTTTCTTTTTTTTAGGATAATCCGGGGTATCTCCCGGCAGTGCTTAAGTTATAGTCTTAAGCTCGACCTTGGGAACTTCATCTTGCAGCCTACAGTGGTGGTGTAATTCCCAGTTCACCACCAAGTATTTGGCATTAATACTCAAGCTGCAAGGTTAGCACCACCATGCAATTATGGGATTTGCAATGTTTGTGATAAACATAAGCATCCACAACCATTCTCTTAAAGAGTTTGACAACGAGAATCAAGAGAAGGTTGTGATCCTCGTAGAAGCATGTGGTTTGAAGCAAAACGAACTCTAGAGAACCTAAAAGTGAGCATGTGACATGAGGGATCTCAAAAGAGAAGTTATCATGCTCATTAACAGATTCTTGCTTGGTTTCTAGAGTTGTTGCTTCACACATGTCCATGGCATGAAAGTTTCCGCACTGGAAAGATCTATCATGAAAGACGAGCGTTGATACTTGACTGCTGTCGAGAACAACGTTATGATGGCCAGAGGGACATGGATTAAGCTCGAGCGAGGATGGTACCAGACGTATCGTTTCACAAGGATGAGATTGAAACTCAAACGAAACGCACGGAGCTATGCATTTTACCACCTCGCATGAGTTAGCGTTGGGCTGCTCCTTCGCCTTTGGATTTGCGGAACTAGCGATAGACTCGGCGGAAGTGATTGCTCCCAACTGTTCATCAGGGCTGCGGATGCATGGGTGTATGCCGAGTCTCTGAGTGATGAGTGATTGTCAACGGGTTTGATGCGCATGTTCTTTGGCTTGTGTTGTGCAGGTGTCGAGCACGGAGACAGTGATCGAGGGCAAGGTGAAGGTCAAGTTGAGACGTGCCGTGCCGATGGACTGGGTGCGATGAAGGATGGGCGTGCCGTGCGGCGGACGTGCCATGCCGATGGATCGAGCAGTGAAGGGCGGACGTGAGGCTTGGACTGAGGGACCGTAGTGCCTGAGGATCAGCTGTGGTGGCTGGCAGCCTGGGACAGCGACGAGCAGAGACTTGTGGGGCACGGTGTTGCTCGGGTCGAGGACCTGGGGACACATGTCGGTGGACGGGGTGCACAGGCGGTGCATCCCCTCTACAGCTCCGGTTTGTTGGTTGAGCCAGAGAAAAACCAACGGGTGGGCGGTTTCCAGGTTTGGGCCTCAAAACCTGGGTGCTCGGTTTCCAGGTTGAGCCACAAAACCTGGGTGCGGATGGTTTCCGAGTTTGGCCACAAAACTCGGGTGATGGGCCGGTTTCCGAGTTTGGGCCTCAAAACTCGGGCGCTACGGGTTTCTGAGTTTGGGCCATAAAACTCAGGCTGGTGGGCTGGTTTCCCGGTTTGGGCCTCAAAACCGGGGGTTGCTGGAAAAGGCTGGTTTCCCGGTTTGGGCCACAAAACCGGGGGTGCAGAGCGAGGACGGCACGTGGCGGCAATCGGAAGGTTACGTGGAGGCAACGCGGACGAGTTGTGCGGGCGTGGCCGTTGGATCTACCTACCACCGAGTTGGTCCAGAATAACCCTAGGGTTTAGCTGGTTCGCTCTGTAATTAGAATAGAGAGGGGTAGAGTAGGAAATAGACTAAGACTAGAATAGGATAAGTAGTCAGGGGAGACACCCTCCTCCCCCATCTCAGTTATCTCAGTTTTAGCCATCGCATTTGCTTCCTGCACTTTGGGTTTCCCGCTCTCCCATCCCCTGCTGTAGCTGAGATCCGCAGAGAGACTTGAACTCTGTGTACTGTTGATTTTGAGGAAAGGAGGCCGTAACCTCCTTGTCGTAGCGTGTGTTTGCGCTTCGGCTTGCATTTCGTGGCTGTGATTTCCGTTGTGTTCGTGTTCTTCGCGGAATCCTTTTTCTCCACGATTTTCCCGTCGCTTGATCTCTTTGCTCGGTTCATCTTTTGCAATTCCGTTTGAACCAAGTTGTTCTAGATCGTGGGTCACTTCTTTCCACTGAAGGAATCAACCTCTAACCCCACGGTCTAGGAGATCAATCGATTTTTCGTTTCGGGTCAAGTTCTCTCCTTTCCCCCGAAATTATTCGATTCACCGATTTGGAGATAGGTTCGAGCCATGATCTCTTAGAGATAGCTCACTATACTCCTTGTGACTCATCTCACCAAGTTTGATCCCTAGAGGAATTGTTTTAGGTGAGATTGAGACAAATCGGTTGACAAACGGGACTGCTGTGCTCTGACCGGACGCTGGCATCGGGCCGACCGGACGCTGACCAAGTGCGTCCGGTCGTTGAATGCTCAGCGAGTCTCCCTGCAGCTCGACCGGACGCTCTGATTGTTGAGTGACCGGACTCACCGGTGCTACTGTTCCCGTGTTTTGTCTCTGTGTGATCGGACGCAGGAGAACCGACCGGACGCTCCCCTGGCCAGAGTCCGGTCAGTTCCAGAGAGCTCCCAGATCAGATTTTGAGCGACCGGACGCGTCCGGTCCCTGCTGACCGGACGCAGGCCAGAGTCCAGTCACTGCTGTTTCGCGCTGTTTCATTCGCGGTTCACTCGTTTGTTGACGGATTCGAGTTCCGTCTTTTGCGTTGGCTTTCTAGAGTTGTGTAGTGTCTCGCTGTGCTTCTCGGAAGCATCCACCCTACATCTAGGGTCGTGGACATTAGCAAGCTCTAAGGTTAGCTCTTGGGGATTGATTTTGGGACACTTGGCCAAAGTTTCGTGAGAAATTTTATTGGCTCCCATTCACCCCCCCTCTGGTCGCCTTGCTTTTGCATTCTCGGTCCTTCAAGGGCCCCCATGGAATGGTTTCTCTATGGAAAGTTTTTCGAAAGGGTGGCCTAACAGAAGTTCGAATTCGAGGATGTCGTAGATATGAAAATCTAGGTGAACCACGTTTTTGTTTATTTCAAAAGGTACGACCTTAGCAACTCCACAACACTCCCAGAGAAACCCTGGCGGACCTTCAAAGAGTTTGTCGGTCGGGATTAGCAGAGTGTTACCCAAAAGAGATTCCGCTAAGAATTTTGACATGATATTTGTTCCGACCGATGGGTTCTGAAGAGCATCGACAATTGTTCCCCTAAATGTGCAAGATATGATCGTGGAGGGTGAAAGAATCCGAATTACATCAGAATAACGTTTCACCTCCACTAACAATTCTTTTGATGGCTCTATTTTATGGGACACTTCATATGTCGAGCGTTTTTCGTACCTACGAAGGTTCGTGATTCTGTCATAATCCTCGAATTCAATTGCAAACTCCGAAGGATAAAGCATTATCGGTGTTTGCAGCTCGGGTGAGGGCTCAAAAGTCAAATCTATGTTTGGCAAAGTTGTAGATTCGGCTGATGAGGGCTCCTCAAAACTTGACATGCCCTTGTTTTGGAGAGGTTTTGGTTCTACAATGGGAGAAGTGTGCTTCTCTAGGAAGTTATCAAGGATTTTTCTCTGTTCCGTTGTAGTTTTGCTTGAAAACGACCCTCCAATGGCCCTGTCAAGGACTGGGGCAGCATCTACATCTAGACCCATAGAAAAGAGATGCAATTGCATGCTCTCGGGTAAAGACATGTCTGGGCTAGCGTGTAGTATCGTCAAATACCTGGCCCAGGCTGCACCTATAGACTCCTCATCTTGCTCGAAATGGAGGATTTCCTTTGGTATAGAGGTGATACGGGATCTAGGGAAGAATGCAAGATAAAACTTGTTTTTAAGTTCTTCCCAATTCCCATTCACACTTTCTACGACATTAGCGTACCATTGTTTCACCTCCCCATTGAGGGAAGACGAAAACAATTTCCACTTAATCGTTTCTTTTGTCATGCCTGGGATGCTTAGGCATGAGCAAATTTCCTCAAGATCTAGCAAGTGGTTAAAAGAATCTTCATTATGAAAACCAGAGAAGTGTAGTGCCCGAGCTATGGATTTTAAATAAGGGTGGAGTCCATCATTGGATGAAAGTTTTGGAGAAGGTTTTGGCTCGACGAACTCCCCCTTTGAAGCGGACGGATTTTTAATTGGAGTGGTTGGCTTCATGATAGAAAAGGTAAAAAGAAAATATTTTTGGTTTTTATAAAAAGGGATACAGACACGAGGATGAACTAGGTTCGAAGAAAATAGCAACCGTTCCCCGGCAACGGCGCCGGAAATGCTTGTTGACACTTACTAACGTCGTTACTAAGAATGGACCTTACGATCCATCCCCGGCAACGACGCCAGAAATGCTTGTTGGTATTTCTTAGCGTAAGCAGAAGAATCCGCAAGCGCACGGAATTACCGTTGTAGCACTTCACCCGGTGGTATTCAGGGTATCGTATTTCCACGAGGAACGGAGGTATTACTTCTATCTAGTTCGTCCAAGGACAACACAAGGGTAGAGAAGGAGAAGGGAATAGAGACGGATCGCTAAAGCTTTACTGTCTAAAGATAGATAAATGTTACTTCTACTTGTTCACTTCGGGCACCGGCTTATACCTGGTCTGCCAGGTAACTCCGGCCTTTGTGTAGCTCTACGCCGTAACCGAACTTGGGGAAAACTAAGGGCAAACAGGGCTGTCACCACCTGCCGCCGATCCCTCACCCGTGGATTACGAGGCAAACGAAGGTGAACCCTAGCCTAGACACCACGTTTACGCTATTGATCACTACTCTAGCATTGCACATAAACCCCTCCAAATGATTCAGAGGTTCCTCTACTAGAGTATCCACTACAAGAACGGACGACGAACCCGCAAACAAGAAGAGATAAAGCTTATTTAATCAAAAGAACAATAATACTGTAGAAACCACGAACACTTACTATGTATGGATCCCGATGTGGGTACAAGGTAAGGGCTCGTCGAGGTACAAGCTCGGGGAGACTCCGACAAGCCCGGTACTTCCCCGCTCTCTTCCCTCACATCTCACTCTCCAACTCTAGAAAGCTACTAGGGCATAGCCCTAAGGAGTGGGGATCTACTCAAGAGAGAGGTGCTCTTCTATTCTGTGGCAGAACCTCCTAAATTAAGTGACCCACATGCACCCATCATTGTCCTAAGGACCTTTGATCGGCGTGCACGAGTTCCAGTTGATTCAAGAGGTCTGTCGGGTGTCCTCGGGAAACCCGAATCATCCACGTTACATTTTTTTCCAGGATAATCCCTTGTCAAGCATTACAGTATTACAACAGTTTTATATGTAAGATAAATCAGAGTAAGCGGAAAGATTATAATACATAGATTAAGAATTTAGAGTTTTACAAACCATAAGTATTTATTACATAAACGGTTCGGAACTTTATAATACATATAACACACAAAAGTTTTCACTTGCCCAAGGTCACACATTAGAATCATCATCACTCTCTTCTACTAGAGTGAAGTAGCACTGTCCATCAAAAGGTGGATCCATGTACTCACCTGCAACAAGGGTTAACAAACCCTGAGTACAAAAGTACTCAACAAGACTTAACCGCCTAGGGAAAAGAAGAATACTTAGGTATGAGGGCTGTAAGGATTCAAGGTAAGGCTTTAGCAAAGTCAAAGCATTTTGTTTGCGTAAAAGCTTACTAAAAGTAAAACCTATTTTCAAGTTTTAACTCAAGTTTGTAACCAACCAAAGATTCTTAAACTTTAATCTTCTTTAAAAACTCATTTCATAAACATCCCATTCTTTACTACGGTGCGGGACAGTGGATTGAGGCTCCATATCCGAGGAAACACGGCGATTCGAATCGATTAAACCCAGCTGGGGATTCAGTACCACACGACATATGTAGAACTTAATCTTGCATATATCAACCCTATCTATAGATCCTCCCATACAAGAACGGGTCCGCGCCACCCGAGAGTACAGTACACCTCGAATCCGACTATCTCATAGCCCCGAGGGTACACGCTACTCCCGCCATCTTTCCACTCCCAGTGCGCGGTTAGCCATTCTCGAGTATCGGAATAGCTATAGAAGAGGCTTACCACCGCATGTGGGCTGTACTCAAAGGTCTCAATCACAGCGGTCCAACAACGATCAGGTCCTATGTTGAGTAATCTTACAACAAGACTCCACTCTTGTTGTAAGTTACTATCATTATCATGTTGTCTCATGATTCATTATTCCCATAGCATAACCATCATTTTGAAAAGTATCTACTATAAATAAAGTAGTAAAGCTTGGCTAAGCATACTAAACATTTTCATAAATAGATATCCAGGTTAAAGGTTGGAAACATCAAGGTAGATAATGCATCAAATAGGATTCACCCAACTCCTAATACCTAATGCATCATATTACTCAAGTGAAATAACTTTAGAAAATCATAAGGATAAGGTTAATGTCCGGGGCTTGCCTTGAGAGTCAGCGAAGTCCGGAGTCTCAGAAAAAGAAGAAAAGTCCACACCCTCAGGAGATTTCCACTGCGGATCGGATTCTTCCGAAACGGGAGCTACACGTAAAAGTGCATATGCATGATCAATGGAATGCTCATGATAAGATCATGGTAAAGATAGAAATTTTCTAAGCTGTAGACATTTATTTAAACAATCTTTCAGCACGGTAAAGTTGCAAACCAACAAACCAATTTTAGCTATTATTAGCACTAAACAAGTTTTATTATTTTCTTTAAATATGATGATACAACTTAACAAGCAACAAAAAGATACTTGTATAAATGAGTCCATAACCAGGGAGCAAATCATGTTAGTTTTCCACTGGTTGTCAAACAATCCCAAAAGTCACACAATCCTAAAGTGAACATCTATATCTTTTTATTTTATTTAATAAACCCTTTCATATAGCCTTTTACTTATACCCAAATCATACTTTGTCAAACAGAGACGAAATTAAACATGAAGGTGTATATCAGTGATATAAACTCACATGTCAAATTTCATGATTTTTTGGAGTAACACAGAAAACTACATAAATCATCAAAGTTTCATTTATTAATTAAAAGACCTATTTAAATCAGTTTTAAAAGCTACTCAAAACTCAAGTTTCAGATTTTTCATAAATACTAGATAACTTGAGAATACTTCACACAAAATTTCATAATTTTTAGAGCTATAAATTAAATACAGCAAAAAGAACAAATCTAGTTACTGTTTAAAGAAACAGAAAAAGAAAAACTCAAAACGCGCCCAAACCGGCTTACGGCCCAGCCTAAGCGGCCCAACGCCACGCGAAAGCCAGCCCAGCCAGCTCCCGCCCGCGCGCTCTGGCTACTTTGCAGATAAGCCCTTCGGCTTAAACGAAACTAACCCGCAGTCCAAGACACTATTTAACTGAGTCACGGACTTTGCAACCGACACCCTGGACTTTCTCGTCTTCACAACGAGGAGGTCCACGACCCTGGCTCGAACGGACGGCGGCGCACCGAGCGGCGGCAAGCCTTACGCCGGCCAACTCCGGCCAGTAGAGACCTAACGGACGCGAGCACCAGCACCGGCGAGTCACCCGCGGCCGATAGAGCATCTAACCCTAAACTCTACCGCTCCGGGGAGGTCTGGCCACGCACGGCGGCGGACCGAGCCACGGCGGAGCTGTTCCGGCGAACTCATGCCGGTAGCAGCGGAACGGAAGGGCTAGGAAGATCCAGTAGCTTACCCTGATGCTACCTGTGTAGATGGTTCGAACGGAGGATGCACGGAGAAAAGGAGTCCACGGAGCAGTGGCTTCCGGCGGCAAACTCCGACGAGGAAGGTGATGTTCCGGCGAGACCTGAACACGAAAAGGAAAACCACCAAGCCGATGAGCAACCTGGGGTCAAGGTGAAGTATAGACATAAAACAGGGAGAGTAGAGGAGTGCCCAGTTGGGCTGACCACGGTGAGGTCGAGCTTAGCGGCGAGTTTGCCCGGCGGAAAGAAAAACGGCGATGATCGGCTCTCTGAGTGAGTAGAGGTTGCAAGAATGGACTCTGGAGATGCGCAAGGATGTAAGGTAGTTATACCCGCGGTCAATTTGGGATAAAAATGATCGGTGGGTGGTGAATTGAAGATTGACCCGAGAAGGTGCTCGTCGGGGTTTCGTGGCAAGATGTCGACGGTAAGCGCGGGAGAGGACGCCACGACGCGAGAGAGCTTGCCAGCAGCTGCTTAACTTGGCCACGAACACGGTCACGTGCTTGTTCGAGAGGGAGCTGCGCCCAGTGCGCTGGCGTCGCCGGTCAAGGCTTCGGCGGCCACCGCCATGAACAGAGCCAGAAGCTTATCTCCCCCTTCTCCTTTATACCCTTTCGGTTTATAAGAAATTACTTCAAATTTTTGAATATAAGTTGAAAATATGTTAAAATATCAAATGTTCAGAATTCAAAACTGAACATCTTTTATTTTTACAGTAAGACCAGAAAATGCTTATATTTTAAATTAGGGTTTGCAAATCAAAAGGGGACAAAAAGGACAAAAGGGTATTTTCACAATTGCTTTTGATTTCAAATAAGAACTTGAGAAACTTTAAACATCAAAGTTGATCCTTACCAAAAATGGAGCAACTTTGCTTTTTGAAGCATACTCAAATTCTTCTTAGATTTTGATTGCTATAAAAGGGAATAAAATAGGATTTTTAAATTAATTACATTACTTAATTGAATTTCAACCAAAATTTGAATTAAACCCCAATGGTGACTTGAAACATGTTCCAATTCACCTTTGAGACATAATACCAAGATGTGGTCCAAAATTCAACTACTAAATAAGAAATTACCATAGAACCCCTATAAAGCATAAAAGCATTACTCACACACAAGAAAACATAAACTAGGGTTTTTCTTAAATACTTTTTATCAACTAAGCACAAGCATAAAATAATAAACTTGTTTTAGTGAATGCATAACCATGTTATCACTCAAATGAAATGCCAGTGCATATGATGACATGTCAAGTTTTAGTTTGCTTAACACCAGAGTGTTACAGCTCTTTCCCCCTAAAAGAAATCTCGTCCCGAGATTTAACCTGTAGGTTAACTAATGGAAAAGGAAACGTGTCAGACACTTTTATTGCTAACCTTTTCATAAAGCAGGGGATAGGTCATCATACTATGGATTACCAGAACTATACAGAAGAAAGAAACTCAGGAAAGCTTCCTAAGAGAAAC
This sequence comes from Coix lacryma-jobi var. lacryma-jobi, assembly GCA_009763385.1. Classification (NCBI taxonomy): domain Eukaryota; kingdom Viridiplantae; phylum Streptophyta; class Magnoliopsida; order Poales; family Poaceae; genus Coix; species Coix lacryma-jobi. The sequence continues at coordinate 117,416,354 of CM019830.1, read as the reverse complement.
TCTTCTGACTCCCACGTGGCTTCATCCTCTGTATGTTGATTCCATTGAACCTTATAGAATCTAACAGTTCTTTTTCGAGTGACTCGATCTTTCTGGTCAAGAATCTTGACAGGATATTCTGAGTATGTCAGATCAGGCTCTAATTCAATCTCTTCAACATGAATGACATGATCAGGCACTTGAAGACATTTCTTTAACTGAGAGACATGGAACACATTATGGACTGAAGATAGCTGTGGTGGTAAATCAAGTTGATATGCCACCTTTCCACATCTTTTAAGGATCCGATAAGGACCTATATATCGTGGTGCCAACTTTCCTTTAATTCCAAATCGAGTAACTCCTTTCATTGGTGACACCTTGAGATAGACATAATTACCGATTTCAAAGGTAAGAGACCGACGTCTCTTATCGGCATAACTTTTTTGCCTGGATTGTGCTTTCTTCATGTTTTCTCGAATCAATCTGACTTTTTCTTCAGCTTCTTTAACTAAATCAACCCCGAAGAGACTACGTTCTCCAGATTCAGACCAGTTTAAAGGTGTTCTGCATCTTCTGCCATACAGAGCTTCAAATGGTGCCATCTTAATGCTCTCTTGATAACTATTATTGTAAGAGAACTCTGCTAAAGGCAAACATTCATCCCATTTCTCTGAATAACAGAGTACACATGATCTTAACATATCTTCTAAGATCTGATTAACTCTTTCGGTTTGACCCCCAGTCTGTGGATGGTAAGCTGTGCTGTGCAAAAGCTTGGTACCCAAAGATTCATGTAAATGCTTCCAGAAAACATTGACAAACTGTGTTCCTCTATCTGATATGATAGTCTTGGGTATACCATGCAAACTTATAATTCGATCAAAGTACAGCTTGGCATAATTGGATGCATGATATGTTGTCTTGACAGGTAAGAAATGAGCTGACTTAGTCAGACGATCAATAATGACCCATATGGAATCAAACCCTTTTGATGTTCTGGGCAGACCCACTATGAAATCCATACTAATGTCATCCCACTTCCAAGATGGAATTGGCAACGGTTGCAACTCTCCAGTAGACCTAAGATGCACTGCTTTTACTTTTTGACAAGTATCACATTTAGCTACATAACTAGCAATTTCAAGTTTCATCTTAGTCCACCAGAATCTCTGTTTCAGATCATGATACATCTTATTACTGCCTGGGTGTACTGAAAATCTTGTTGCATGAGCTTCATCAAGAATCTGCTTTCTGAGTTCAGGAACTTTTGGAACTACTAACCGATCCTTAAACCATATCACTCCCGCTTCATCTATTTTAAAATTAGAATTCTGCTCAGAGTGAATCTTTTCTTTTAGATGGATCATTCCCTTACTTTCCTTCTGGGCTGCAACGATCTGATCCTTAATGGATGATTGAACTATCACATTCGTGAGATTCCCTTGTGGAATCATTTCAAGGCTTAACCTTTCAAACTCATGGCATAAGGTAATATCTATCGGCTTGTCTTCCAGACAATTGCAATGACCTTTTCGGCTAAGTGCATCTGCCACCACATTGGCTTTACCTGGGTGATAGTGTACTTCAATATCATAATCTTTTATCAGTTCTAACCATCTTCTCTGACGCATATTCAGTTCAGACTGAGTGAAGATGTATTTCAAACTTTTATGATCAGTGTATATGTGACAAATATTACCCAATAAATAATGTCGCCAGATCTTTAAAGCATGAACCACAGCTGCCAACTCTAGATCATGTGTTGGATAATGTTCTTCGTGCCGTTTAAGCTGTCGTGAAGCATAGGCAATAACTCTGCCTTCTTGCATTAGTACACACCCAATGCCTTTGCCTGAAGCATCACAAAAGACATCAAAGGACTTTTCAATATCTGGCTGAGCTAGTACTGGTGCTGTTGTTAATAACTTTTTCAGAGTCTGAAAAGCTTTTTCACATTCTGACGACCATACAAACTTGGTGTCATTCTTTAGCAGTGTTGTCATTGGTTTAGAGATCTTGGAGAAGTCAGGGATAAATCTACGATAATACCCTGCTAATCCTAAGAAACTCCGAACTTGATGTAGTGAAGTTGGTGACTTCCAGTCAAGAACTTCTTGAACTTTACTTGGATCCACTGCAATTCCTTCAGCTGACAAAACATGACCTAAGAATTGAACTTTGTCTATCCAGAACTCACATTTACTGAATTTAGCATATAACTGATGTTCTCTCAGGCGAGTCAATACTACCCTGAGATGTTCTGCATGCTCTTCTTTGGTTTTGGAATAGATGAGAATATCATCAATAAACACAACCACGAACTTATCTAGCTCTGGCATAAACACTGAATTCATCAAATACATGAAGTGTGCTGGGGCATTGGTCACACCAAAAGACATGACTAGATATTCATATAGACCATATCTGGTAGTGAATGCTGTTTTCGGAACATCTTCTGGTTTGATCTTGATCTGATGATATCCTGATCTCAAATCTATCTTTGAAAATACCTTTGCACCAGTAAGTTGATCAAAAAGAAGATCAATACGGGGCAAAGGATATTTATTCTTAATTGTTACTTCATTCAAGGGACGATAATCAACACATAGCCTCAAGGTGTGATCCTTCTTTTTCACAAAGATCGCTGGACAACCCCATGGTGATGAACTGGGTCGAATGAAACCTTTATCTATCAAACCTTGCAACTGAGTTTTCAATTCTGCTAACTCTTTTGGGGGCATTCTATAAGCTCTTCTGGCTATTGGTGCTGTCCCTGGTTTGAGTTCTATTTCAAACTCCACATCACGATCAGGTGGCAGACCAGGTAAATCTTCTGGGAACACATCAGGAAACTCACAGACCACTGGTATATCTTGGATTTCCCTGACAGAGGTAGCACACACTCGCTCAACTGCTCTCTTAAGAGTAGGAAGATGGATAAGAAGTTGAGACTTGCTATTAGGTACGTTAAGCTTGATGGTTCTATTCAAGGTGTCTATCACTGCACCTCTTTGATTCAACCAATTCATACCCAAGATTACATCTATACTTGGATCTTTTAAGACTATCATAGAGGTGGGAAATATATTTCCACCCAGATCTATAGGTACCTGATGTACCATTTCCTTAGTACATAGTCGACCCCCAGGTGACTGTATAAAGAAGTTATCTTGGGTTTCATCAATAGGTATATCATGCTTTTCCGCAAATGTTCTATTCATGAAAGTATGCGATGCACCAGAATCAAAAAGTGTATCTGCTAGGTGTTGAGCAACAGGGAACATACCAAGCATAACAGGTTCTCCTTCAGGAATAGCTTCAATCTGAGTGTGGAAAACCTTTCCCGTTTTCGGAACACCCTTACCCTTCTGGTTATTCTGTGCATTGCCCCGATTCTGATTTGATTGCTGATTACCTGCTGGTCTTGGTGCATTGAGGTTGGGAACATTCTGTCTGGGGTAAGGACATTCCCGAAAGAAATGCCCTGCCTTTCCGCAGTTGTAACATGGATAGTTTGCAGCTTGTGGCACTGGTGGACGAATAGCAGGAACATTCTGCTGACGTTGAACATTAAAAGGCATAGCAGGCCTTACAAAAGTCCTCTGAGAAATCTGCTGCTGAGGCGGACGGTAAGATGGACGATAGGATGGACGAAACTGCTGGACTGGATGATATATAAACCTTTGACGCTTCTTGTTGCCGCCAGATGATCCTGATCCGGACACAGTTCCCCTCTTCTTCTTGGCTTCCTTATGTTTGCGGTTCTTTTCCTCACTAGCTATAGCAATATTCACTGCCTCATTAAAATTTATATTGCCACAAGTGGTCATCATAGATTGAAGCTTTGTATTCAATCCACGCATAAAACATCCTTTCTTCTTCTCATCAGTGTTAACTTGATCAAAAGCATATTGGGACAGATGGTTGAACTTCCCAATGTACTGCATGACTGGTTCATCTCCTTGACGAAGAGCTAAGAATTCTTCAAGCTTCATCTTCATAACTCCATCAGGAATATAATGAGCCCTGAAGGCTTCCTTGAACTCAGCCCACGTGATTCGGTGGCCAGCCGGTTGAACCGCTAAGAGGTTTGCCCACCAAACTCCTGCAGCGCCACGAAGCTGTTGCGCTGCAAACGCTGGCTTCTGGATCTCGGTACAACTGATAAGACTGAACTTCTGCTCCATAGTACGGAGCCAGTCATCCGCTTCCAGAGGTTCATCTGCTTTTATGAATACAGGAGGACGAGTATCCGTGAAGTCCATATATGTTGTCTCTTCCCTATTATTTCGACCACGACCACGTTGACTACCATTCTGATTTTGTGCCAACAAGGTGGTTGCGTTGACCAATGCTGCAATCGCATCGGCTAAAGAAGGTGGAACTGGAGGTGCATTTGGGATGTCATCCCCATCATGAGAAGAACTAGCTCCACGAGTGTTAACAGGCATCTGTTTAAACAAACATACCTTAATTAACATTCATATACACATTATAACATACATATCATGGTCAACTTATTTTTCATACAAGTCCGCTCTTGGGCCGGACTACTGATATCACTATTTTACACGCCTAACCATATTAAAGGTTTTCTGACTAACTAGGTTACAAAGTCAGAAAGATATTATGATACTCCTTATGTATATCCAACCTCGAAACCTATGACTCTTCCTCAGATGTGACTTCATCTTCCACCGGCTCTAACTCCTCATCTCCTTCTTCTTCTTCTTCTTCAGAAGCATTCTCAGGATGTGGTGGTGTGGCAGGTTCTGGCTGCAACTGTGCGGTCAGCTCCTCTATATGCCTATGTAGGTCGGCATGATGATTTGCCATGAGGTTCTGATTATCCCTCATTACATCTACCCGGGTTCGTGCCCGGTTCCTTTGCTCAACGGCCTGCCTCCATTTGCACTCATACTCTTGGTGCTGCTCGTGGTGGTATTGTAGCTGCTCACGCAACTCTTCCCTATCTCTGTTGCCCCTCATCCTTTCTCCATTTGCCCTTGCCAATTCCATATACAGGCGGTCTACTTCCGCCTGCAGCTGTGAAGTGGCAGTGTTACTACCTTCTCCTTCTTCGTAAGTAACCAGGGGCTGGTTACTTCCCTCACTCTCAGCAGAGTTATCATTCCTTGGGGCAAGGATGTGTCGAGGAACACCTCGAGGTCCAGTGCACTTGCGTGCAGTCTGCTTGGTACGTACCATCTGCTAAAAATATATCCATTTTGAAGATTAGAACTATATATGTTCCAGGATTAAGAGATAGAGTTTTATAATTAATCACTATACTAACTCTATTTAGATACAACCTTTAAGAGGGAAAGTTAATTATATGTTATCAATCATGATGCATGAATCGAACTTACGAACAAAGCATATCAAACAAATAAACAAATAATCTTTAAAATAGTCACTTACTGTAAAAGTGAATAAACTTTCTTTTTATAAGTAGGGCAATATTATAAACAATGTTCCTTAGATATAAATATCACCATAACTATACTAAAAACATTTGCATTTAGATAGAAGGATAAGTCTAAAGAATGAATCAAGGCAAGTCAGAAGAATGAGACAAGTCTTAGAAGCAATTTAGACTCAAACTAATTTGAAATTTAGTTTAACTCAAAACTTTTGAAGTTTTCAAAAATGAATACTGTTATACTTTCTAAGGGATTCCTGCTCTGATACCAGCTGTGGCAGAACCTCCTAAATTAAGTGACCCACATGCACCCATCATTGTCCTAAGGACCTTTGATCGGCGTGCACGAGTTCCAGTTGATTCAAGAGGTCTGTCGGGTGTCCTCGGGAAACCCGAATCATCCACGTTACATTTTTTTCCAGGATAATCCCTTGTCAAGCATTACAGTATTACAACAGTTTTATAGGTAAGATAAATCAGAGTAAGCGGAAAGATTATAATACATAGATTAAGAATTTAGAGTTTTACAAACCATAAGTATTTATTACATAAACGGTTCGGAACTTTATAATACATATAACACACAAAAGTTTTCACTTGCCCAAGGTCACACATTAGAATCATCATCACTCTCTTCTACTAGAGTGAAGTAGCACTGTCCATCAAAAGGTGGATCCATGTACTCACCTGCAACAAGGGTTAACAAACCCTGAGTACAAAAGTACTCAACAAGACTTAACCGCCTAGGGAAAAGAAAAATACTTAGGTATGAGGGCTGTAAGGATTCAAGGTAAGGCTTTAGCAAAGTCAAAGCATTTTGTTTGCGTAAAAGCTTACTAAAAGTAAAACCTATTTTCAAGTTTTAACTCAAGTTTGTAACCAACCAAAGATTCTTAAACTTTAATCTTCTTTAAAAACTCATTTCATAAACATCCCATTCTTTACTACGGTGCGGGACAGTGGATTGAGGCTCCATATCCGAGGAAACACGGCGATTCGAATCGATTAAACCCAGCTGGGGATTCAGTACCACACGACATATGTAGAACTTAATCTTGCATATATCAACCCTATCTATAGATCCTCCCATACAAGAACGGGTCCGCGCCACCCGAGAGTACAGTACACCTCGAATCCGACTATCTCATAGCCCCGAGGGTACACGCTACTCCCGCCATCTTTCCACTCCCAGTGCGCGGTTAGCCATTCTCGAGTATCGGAATAGCTATAGAAGAGGCTTACCACCGCATGTGGGCTGTACTCAAAGGTCTCAATCACAGCGGTCCAACAACGATCAGGTCCTATGTTGAGTAATCTTACAACAAGACTCCACTCTTGTTGTAAGTTACTATCATTATCATGTTGTCTCATGATTCATTATTCCCATAGCATAACCATCATTTTGAAAAGTATCTACTATAAATAAAGTAGTAAAGCTTGGCTAAGCATACTAAACATTTTCATAAATAGATATCCAGGTTAAAGGTTGGAAACATCAAGGTAGATAATGCATCAAATAGGATTCACCCAACTCCTAATACCTAATGCATCATATTACTCAAGTGAAATAACTTTAGAAAATCATAAGGATAAGGTTAATGTCCGGGGCTTGCCTTGAGAGTCAGCGAAGTCCGGAGTCTCAGAAAAAGAAGAAAAGTCCACACCCTCAGGAGATTTCCACTGCGGATCGGATTCTTCCGAAACGGGAGCTACACGTAAAAGTGCATATGCATGATCAATGGAATGCTCATGATAAGATCATGGTAAAGATAGAAATTTTCTAAGCTGTAGACATTTATTTAAACAATCTTTCAGCACGGTAAAGTTGCAAACCAACAAACCAATTTTAGCTATTATTAGCACTAAACAAGTTTTATTATTTTCTTTAAATATGATGATACAACTTAACAAGCAACAAAAAGATACTTGTATAAATGAGTCCATAACCAGGGAGCAAATCATGTTAGTTTTCCACTGGTTGTCAAACAATCCCAAAAGTCACACAATCCTAAAGTGAACATCTATATCTTTTTATTTTATTTAATAAACCCTTTCATATAGCCTTTTACTTATACCCAAATCATACTTTGTCAAACAGAGACGAAATTAAACATGAAGGTGTATATCAGTGATATAAACTCACATGTCAAATTTCATGATTTTTTGGAGTAACACAGAAAACTACATAAATCATCAAAGTTTCATTTATTAATTAAAAGACCTATTTAAATCAGTTTTAAAAGCTACTCAAAACTCAAGTTTCAGATTTTTCATAAATACTAGATAACTTGAGAATACTTCACACAAAATTTTATAATTTTTAGAGCTATAAATTAAATACAGCAAAAAGAACAAATCTAGTTACTGTTTAAAGAAACAGAAAAAGAAAAACTCAAAACGCGCCCAAACCGGCTTACGGCCCAGCCTAAGCGGCCCAACGCCACGCGAAAGCCAGCCCAGCCAGCTCCCGCCCGCGCGCTCTGGCTACTTTGCAGATAAGCCCTTCGGCTTAAACGAAACTAACCCGCAGTCCAAGACACTATTTAACTGAGTCACGGACTTTGCAACCGACACCCTGGACTTTCTCGTCTTCACAACGAGGAGGTCCACGACCCTGGCTCGAACGGACGGCGGCGCACCGAGCGGCGGCAAGCCTTACGCCGGCCAACTCCGGCCAGTAGAGACCTAACGGACGCGAGCACCAGCACCGGCGAGTCACCCGCGGCCGATAGAGCATCTAACCCTAAACTCTACCGCTCCGGGGAGGTCTGGCCACGCACGGCGGCGGACCGAGCCACGGCGGAGCTGTTCCGGCGAACTCATGCCGGTAGCAGCGGAACGGAAGGGCTAGGAAGATCCAGTACCTTACCCTGATGCTACCTGTGTAGATGGTTCGAACGGAGGATGCACGGAGAAAAGGAGTCCACGGAGCAGTGGCTTCCGGCGGCAAACTCCGACGAGGAAGGTGATGTTCCGGCGAGACCTGAACACGAAAAGGAAAACCACCAAGCCGATGAGCAACCTGGGGTCAAGGTGAAGTATAGACATAAAACAAGGAGAGTAGAGGAGTGCCCAGTTGGGCTGACCACGGTGAGGTCGAGCTTAGCGGCGAGTTTGCCCGGCGGAAAGAAAAACGGCGATGATCGGCTCTCTGAGTGAGTAGAGGTTGCAAGAATGGACTCTGGAGATGCGCAAGGATGTAAGGTAGTTATACCCGCGGTCAATTTGGGATAAAAATGATCGGTGGGTGGTGAATTGAAGATTGACCCGAGAAGGTGCTCGTCGGGGTTTCGTGGCAAGATGTCGACGGTAAGCGCGGGAGAGGACGCCACGACGCGAGAGAGCTTGCCAGCAGCTGCTTAACTTGGCCACGAACACGGTCACGTGCTTGTTCGAGAGGGAGCTGCGCCCAGTGCGCTGGCGTCGCCGGTCAAGGCTTCGGCGGCCACCGCCATGAACAGAGCCAGAAGCTTATCTCCCCCTTCTCCTTTATACCCTTTCGGTTTATAAGAAATTACTTCAAATTTTTGAATATAAGTTGAAAATATGTTAAAATATCAAATGTTCAGAATTCAAAACTGAACATCTTTTATTTTTACAGTAAGACCAGAAAATGCTTAGATTTTAAATTAGGGTTTGCAAATCAAAAGGGGACAAAAAGGACAAAAGGGTATTTTCACAATTGCTTTTGATTTCAAATAAGAACTTGAGAAACTTTAAACATCAAAGTTGATCCTTACCAAAAATGGAGCAACTTTGCTTTTTGAAGCATACTCAAATTCTTCTTAGATTTTGATTGCTATAAAAGGGAATAAAATAGGATTTTTAAATTAATTACATTACTTAATTGAATTTCAACCAAAATTTGAATTAAACCCCAATGTTGACTTGAAACATGTTCCAATTCACCTTTGAGACATAATACCAAGATGTGGTCCAAAATTCAACTACTAAATAAGAAATTACCATAGAACCCCTATAAAGCATAAAAGCATTACTCACACACAAGAAAACATAAACTAGGGTTTTTCTTAAATACTTTTTATCAACTAAGCACAAGCATAAAATAATAAACTTGTTTTAGTGAATGCATAACCATGTTATCACTCAAATGAAATGCCAGTGCATATGATGACATGTCAAGTTTTAGTTTGCTTAACACCAGAGTGTTACATATTCCTTTGTGTGTTGTTCTCTTGGCCTCCCCTCCTCCTCTCCTTATATAGGTGCTTTAGGTCGGTTTAGGAGGGACTTCGCTGCAAAATTCACCCGGAACCGCCTTAGGGAGGAGTTAATGCACCGCCTCAACAAAATTGGGCTGAAACCGACGTTCTGGGGGGGTCGGCCGCCCCCCTGGTGGGCCCAATGCGGATACATGGGTGTATGCCGAGTCTCTGTGTGATGAGTGATTGTCAACGGAGATGATGCGCATGTTCTTTGGCTTGTGTTGTGCAGGTGTCGAGCACGGAGACAGTGGTCGATGGCGGGTGAAGGTCAAGTTGCGACGTGCCGTGCCGACGGACCGGGCGCGATGAAGGATGGGCGTGCCGTGCGGCGGACGTGCCATGCCGATGTATCGGACGGTGAAGGGCGGACGTGGACTTGGACTGATGGACTGGAGGCCGGAGGATCAGCTGTGGTGGCTGGCAGCCTGCGACAGCGACAAGTGGAGAAGTGCGATCATGTCGGTGGAAGGGGTGCACAGGCGGTGCATCCCCTCTACGACGCCGGTTTGTTGGTAGAGCCCGGGAAAAACCAACGGTGGACGGTTTCCAGGTTTGGGCCTCAAAACCTGGGTGCTGGGTTTCCAGGTTGAGCCACAAAACCTGGGCGTGACGGTTTCCAGGTTGAGCCTCAAAACCTGGGCGTGGGCCGGTTTCCGAGTTTGGGCCTCAAAACTCGGGCGCTGCGGGTTTCCGAGTTTGGGCCACAAAACTCGAGCTGGAGGCTGGTTTCCCGGTTTGGGCCTCAAAACCGGGGGCTGATGGAAAAGGCTGGTTTCCCGGTTTGGGCCACAAAACCGGGGGTGCAGAGTGGTGGCGGCACGTGGCGGCGATCTGAAGGTTGCGTGGAGGCGACGCGGAAGACCGTGCAGGCGTGGCCGTCGGATCTACCTACCACCAGCGGGTGGACCAGATTAGCCTTAGGGTTTTCCTGGCCCGCTCTGTAATTAGAGTACAGAGGGGTAGAGTAGGAAATAGACTTAGGCTAGGTTAGTATAAGTAGTCCAGGGGAGACACCCTCCTCCCTATCTCAGTTTTAGCTATTTCAGTTAGTGCCTTCATTTGCTAGGGTTTCCCACTCTCCCATCCCTGTTTTAGCTAGTTGAGATCCGCAGAGAGACTCCACTCTGTGTACTGTTGATTCGAGGAAGTGAGGCCGTATCCTCACCTTGGATCCCATCTCTTGGTGTCAATTCGCGTTTTGATTTCATGTTCATCATATTCTTCGCGGATTGCTTTGTGCCTTGAGTTTTCCCGTCGCTTGATCTTTGTGCTCGGTTCATCTTTTGTGATTCCGTTTGAACTGAGTAGTTCTAGATCGTGAGGCACTTCTTTCCACCGAAAGAAATCATCTCTAACCTCACGGTCTAGGAGATCGATCAAGTTTTAGTTTCGGGTCTCTTTTTCTTCCTTCCCCCGAATTCCTTCGATTCACCGATTTGGAGTTAGGTTCGAGCCATGATCTCTTAGAGATAGCTCACTAACCTCCTTGTGACTCCTCAGATCGAATCCCAAGCCTAGAGCACTTGATTCGGAGGAGATCGGGTTGAATCGCCGGAGTTTCAGTGCAGTTTCGGGGTGACCGGACGCCGGTCACGACTTGACCGGACGCGTCCGGTCGTTGAAGGTTTGAGCGTGTTCTGTTTTTTGCTCTGACCGGACGCTGGAGTTTAGTGGTGACCGGACTCGCCCATAGTCCTGTTCACTACTCGAACGTGCTTGTGACCGGACGCACGGGGATCGACCGGACGCTCGCAGTCACTGCGTCCGGTCAGTTCCAGAGAGGTCCAAAACCGGTTTTTGGCTGACCGGACGCGTCCGGTCCCAGCTGACCGGACGCAGGCAGAGTCCGGTCGATCCAGTTTCGCGCCGTTTCGTTCGCGGTTCGTTCGTTCTTGATTGGACTCGAGTTTCGTCTTTTGCGTTGGCCTTCTAGGGTTGTCTAGTGTCCCGCTGTGCTTCGTGGAAGCATCCACCCTACATCTAGGGTCGTGGACATTAGCAAGCTCTAGGGTTCGCTTTTGGGGTTGAGTTTGGGACAGTGGCATCTAGTTTCCGAAAGGAAATTTTGAAGCTCCCATTCACCCCCCCTCTGGTCGCTTTCGGGTAGCTTCTCGATCCTTCAATTGGTATCGGAGCAGGTTAAGGATCTTCCACCTTAGCCGGTTCCAGATCCACCGAAGGCGACATGGATCGCGGCGTGGGCAAACCGCCGTTTTTCGATGGGACGAACTATGCGTATTGGAAGATACGTATGTCGGCCTATTTGCAGAGCTTGGGCGCTTCGATCTGGGATATTTGCAACTCCCCTGATTACGTGGTCTTGGCTGCTCGTGTGACTCAACAGCAGATCGATGAGCACGATGCCAATAGCCGAGCCCGTAATGCTCTTTTCTCTTGTTTGAGCATGGGTGAGTTTGATCGTGTTTCTCACCTCGCTACGGCTCGGGAGATCTGGGACACTCTCATGCGTTTTCATGAGGGCACCTCTCAAGTCAAAACCCGACTCTACGAGTCGTTCAAGCGAGAGTATGAGAACTTTAGACATCAACCTGGCGAGAGCATAGAAAGTTTATTCGCTCGCTTTCAGGTGATTGTCAATAGGATGAGGGCTAACAGAGAGCAGTTGCCATTTGACGATCATGAGCGTGCTTTGAAGCTTTTGCACACTCTTGACCGTTCGGTGTGGGACTCCAAGGTTCAGGCAATCATCGAATCGCCGAACTATGAGACCCTCACCTGCGACGAGCTCTTCAGTAAGTTCAAGTCCAGTGAGATTGATGCTATGGCGAGGGCTTCTTTTGAAAATCCTTCTCGCCCGTCCATGGCTTTGGTTTCCGGCTCTTCCTCTAACCCCTCAGCTGGCTTTGCATTTTCTTCTCTCTTTTCTGTGACAGAGGACCAGCTGGAGTCTTTGGGAGATGATGAGTTGGCTTTGCTCGCCAACCGGTTCTCGCGGTTCCACAACAACCGCATGAACCGTCGTCGAGGAGGAGGACGCACGGGATGCTACGAGTGCGGCGAGCCCGACCACTTCATCGCCGACTGCCCCAAGAAGAAGAACAAGCATCTGGGGAAGGGCGATCACGGCCACAGGCGTGACTCCAAGTACAAGGAGAAGCACGTTCCCCCAAGGCACAAGAAGCGGGGCGGCTTCGACAAAGAGTACATCAAGAAGAAGTACTTGGAGAAGCAGCAAGCTGAGCAGCGCGCATTCTTCGCCACGCTCAGCGACGTCGACGGCTCGAATAATGACTCCGCCAGCTCGAGCGATGACGAGTCCGAGAAGAAGAAGAGGATCGAGAACAAGCTGAACGGCCTCTGCTTCTTCGCCGACGACGACGGCTTCTGCACCATGGCGCTGGGCGATGAGGTCGACGGCGAGCCGGAGCGTACCCCTCGGAACGACGACGACGACACCTCCCAGGTATCTCTCACCTACGACGAGCTTTCCTCCGAGGTTGAGAAGTTGACTGCTGCCCTCCTTAGCCAAGATAAGTTGCTTAGGCGTGCCGCTAGAGAGCGCAAGGAGTTTAGGCAGAAGTGGGAGGACACGGTGAAGGAGCTTGAGTTCGCTCGGTCCACCGTGGTAGTGTCGGAGGAGGCGGAGTGCGAGTCGTGCACCGCGCACATGACTGACCTTCTCACTCTGAGAGGTAAGTATGCTGCGTTGGTTGGAGAGGTGGATGAGCTCCGTGCTAGGCCGCAGCTGTTGGGTGCGTGCAAGACTTGTCCTGTCTTGCAATCTGAATTGGCAGAGAAAAATGCCAAGCTTGAGTCTTTAGAGAAGGCCAGCTCAGACAGCACGTGTGTCTCGAGGTGTGCTTTGTGTGAGGGCCTGGAGATGGAGATTGCAAATGTGAAGCATGGCAAGATGCAAACCGAGGAAGAAAACACATACCTTCGGTCCATCTTGTCATGGGTCTCCAGTAGTGAGCCGCAGCTCGGGATGATGATCTCCCAATTCAGGCGAGCTGTTGGTGCCCCTGGTGTAGGTTTTGCTCAGAGTGTTGATCTCTCAGGTTTTGGGAAGATTGGAGAGTCTAGTGGTCTGAACCCATGTGAGAAGCCCAATTCCACCACTACTCCCAAACTTGCCAAGCTTCCACTCAAAGAGCCAGCCAAGCCTATCACCCAAGATGGTGTGGTTAAGGAACCCCCTAAAGTTCCTCCCAAGAACCCAGTTTGGGCACCCAAGCCAAACCACCTCAGAAACAAGCTTGATGCTATGCCACCCATTCGTGAGGAGTTGCCACCAAAGGGCAAAGGCAAAGTGAGCCACACCCACAGCCCTGGTCACCAACAACCCCCTGTGCGTGCGGTGAGGTACCAGTGTGATTTTTGTGGGAGAGATGGTCACTTGAGCGAGTTCTGCTTTAGGCGCAAGAGAGAGGCGCGCAGGGCTCGGGAGATGGAGAACCCGGACATGTACCATCCAGCTCATGGTGGACATGTACCGAAGGCCCAGGGGAGAGCTGCTAGGTCCGGACGTCAGGGTCCCAGGCCTAGGCAGGAGATGAGAGCCCTGAGGAGGGAGACTAGGCCTAGATGTCCAGCACCTCAGTTTGTTAGGCCTAGGCAGGAGAGAGCTCCGAGGAGAGACGCTAGAGCAGTTGAGCCCCAGGCTCCTAGGCGTAAACCTCATAGAGAGCGTGCCCGACGGGGTCCTGCTTTTGCAGGTAACGGACCCCGTGGCGGAGGCTTTGTTGAGCGCTTTCCCCCACCGCAGTTTGGGTATCGCGGTGAACGCTTCTTCCCCAGCGGACCACATTTTTCTCAGCGTGGTGATCGCTTTCCTCGTAGACGTGCTAGGAATGGTTTTTCTGCTAACCGTTCTTTTGAGCAGCCGGCCCAACACTGGTATTACCCTTATTTCACTAACCCCAGTGTTGGACCGTATGCTCACCCTATGTCTTTCTATTGATGTAGGTAAGACGGTTGGAGGACGTTTGGTTGGTGGATTCCGGTTGTTCGAGGCACATGACCGGAAACACCAAGTGGTTCTCCAGCCTTAGCCCGGTCGCCGGAAAGGAGTACATAACCTTTGGCGATAATAGTAAAGGTAAGGTATTGTCTCGTGGAACTGTGCGGGTTAATGAGCACTTTGTGTTGCGCGATGTTGCTCTTGTTTCTAACCTGCATTTTAACTTGCTTTCTGTTTCGCAACTTTTTGATGATGACTATGAGATTCGTTTCAAACCGAACCTTAGTCGCATCTTAGATCCTCAGGGCGATCTTGTATGTCTGATTTCGCCCTTTGGGAAAGTCTTTTGTGCGAATTTCTCGGAATCGTTTGGTTCTTCTCGCTGTCTCTTGGCTAGTCCTTCTTCCTCCGATCTTTGGAAGTGGCATAGGAGGCTCGGTCACTTAAGCTTCGACTTGCTTGCAAGACTTAGCTCACTTGGCCTAATCCGAGGATTGCCCAAGCTTTCGATGGAAAAGGATCCAGTTTGCCATTCTTGCAGACATGGGAAGATGGTTGCCGCTCCCCACCATCCAGTGACTAAGGTCATGACCTCGCACCCCGGAGAGCTTTTACATATGGACCTTGTTGGTCCGGCTCGGGTGAGCTCGGTTGGTGGCAAGTGGTATGTTTTGGTTGTTGTTGACGACTTTTCGAGATATTCGTGGGTCTTCTTTTTGGCTGAGAAGACCGAGACTTTCTCATTTGCTCGCAATCTGATTTTGCGTCTTCAGAACGAGTTCCCTTTGAACTCGATGCGAGCTATTCGGAGTGATAATGGTTCCGAGTTTAAAAATTCGGATTTTGAGAAGTTTTGTAACCGCCTTGGTTTGGAGCATCAGTTTTCTTCCCCCTATACACCACCCCAAAATGGTGTTGTAGAGAGGAAGAATCGGACCCTTGTTGAGATGGCCAGGACGATGCTTGATGAGCATAGGACTCCTAGGCGCTTTTGGGCCGAAGCTATGAACACTGCATGCTACATTTCGAATCGCATTTTTCTGAGAGCGTTTTTGAAGAAGACCTCTTATGAGTTGCGTTTTGGTCGCCAGCCCAAGGTGAGTTATTTTAGAGTCTTTGGTTGCCACTGTTTTATATTGAAAAAAGGCAACCTGGACAAGTTTGAGTCTCGTTCTTCTGACGGTGTGTTTTTGGGTTATGGCACTCACACTCGAGCTTATCGTGTACTTAACCTTGACACTAACCGAGTCATGGAGACATCAGATGTCACCTTCGACGAGACACTTATTTGTCCATCTTCTCGTTTTGAGCGTGCAGGTGATCATGAGGTTGGAGAGCCTCTTTTCAATGATGAGGACGAGGGTGCTGAAGGTATAGATGATCCAGCACCCCCTCCACCTGTCGTGCCGCAAAGAGCGGCCTCGACGACGACTCACGGCCCCGACACTTCTTCTTCCTGGGGGCCGTGGGATCCTCCACCTCGCACGGTACCTTTTGTACCCGGGGTGGAACCAGCTGCTGTTGAGGGGGAGGTCACTTCTTCCCAGGAGGCGCCACGACACATCCAGCGCCAGCACCCTCCTCAGCAGATGATCGGCGACATCGACGAGCGAGTTACTCGCTCCAGGTCACAGCACATCTCGCACTTTGCCCATTCTGCTTTTGTTGCGTCTTTTGAGCCCCGAGATGTTGGACACGCATTGACGGATCCGGATTGGGTCAATGCCATGCATGAGGAGCTAGAGAACTTTGAGCGAAATCGGGTTTGGGTTCTAGTGCCTCCACCTCCTGACTGTAAACTGTAACGTAACGGCCCTAATCCCATGGCCCACTGATCACCGTCAACCACTGACAGTCGATCCGTACAGCCAAGAGATTAAGACCGGTTCCGCTACTGGGCTACATCAGTGCCCGATGTCCGCAGGATCATCTCACAATTCAGTTACAATCTTTTGAACATTTTGACAATAACATCGGAGTAAATAGCGGAAGACTTAGATAACAATAGTTTTACAAACCAGGGTTCAACATAAAATTAAAGTGAAGTTATTACAGACCATAGTTCAAATAGATAGAGTTGGCAGAGTAGCATATGACAACAACTGAAGGGTAAAGGTACTTCACCCAGCCCGAGGGTGAATAATCACTCATCGGCCTCATCGGCCTCTTCCTGAACAACAGTCACACAGCAGGGTCCAAGGCATACTGAGGAATCTGCCATACCTGCAACATGGGTAATAAAACCCTGAGTACAAGGTACTCAACAAGACTTACCCGACTAAAGAAAAAGGGAGAAGACTCAGAAATGAAGGCTTAGGGTAGTCAAGGTAAGGCTTAAGCAAGATCAAGTATTTTGCAGAAAAGCATTTTTGTAAACCTTATTTTATTTTTGAAAGATTCAGTATTCCTCAATTCTTCATCATTCATGATTCATTTTACATTTCAAAACATTCCTAGTTGAGAACCACTCTCCGTTGACAGTCAGTGGACCAAGTCTCCATAACCGAGGAGCAACGTTAATCCGGATAAATAATACTCAGCTGAGGATCCCTATCCACACTGCATATGTAGCACCCAAGCTTGCATATGCCAACTCGTCTACCACGATTCCTCCAAGATTGGGCCCGGTCCTACGCCACCCGGAAGTACAGTACACCACTCCAATCCGGGACTCTAACCCACGTGGGTACATGCTACTTCCGCCATCTCTCCACTCCCAGTGCGCGGTTGTCGGTCCAAAAATGGATTTCTCGGAGCCAGAGCTTTCCGTAGTATGTGAATAGTTACAAGTCTTGACCAGCAGGCCCCCATACGGAAGGTCCCTACATTTTTCCGCCAGCGACAAGCACCTCGGGACTCTAACCCAAGAGTACAGGTCCTGTCGGTTTTTCAACCCTGTCCCGGTCGGTGTCAACTGTTGAGTCCCGGACTACAACATGACGGCACCGTACGCGCGGACAACCTCTTCACGACCATGACCACATGCTAGCTAGGCAAGCAGTCATCGAACGGGAAGTAAAACCAAATTCCCATAAAGTTTTCTTTCAGTGATCACACTTTTGAAATTGGCATTTTTATTGCAAAGTCTAACTCAATAAGCATTGCTAAGCATTTTTCAAATACTTTTGAAAAGCAGGCTTCGGGTGTATCAGTGGTCAAGGTGGATAATGCATCAGTTAGGATATCACTCAACTCCTATAAACCTAATGCAATAATTTAACTCAAAAGCATTTAAGGAAATCACTTTATAAATTCAAGGAAGGGTTAAATGCACCGGGGCTTGCCTTGAATGGCAAAAAGGACGGACTCGGGGTTGGTGGTGTAGGTGTCGGAGCTCGGGGTTGCCTCGGGGACAGATCCTTCGGTGGCTACCTCGACTTCAGGTCCTTCTTCCTCGGTCTCTATACGTATGCAATGATGCATGCGCATGAGTAGGCTAGTATGAACAAAGTGCATAGGATAAAACTAGAGTATAGCTTTGCAAAGTATAAGTGGTTGTTAAAGTGGACAAAAGATTACTTATCCCTTTCTAGCAATATTAGCTAACTTTATTAAGCAACTTTTATATGACTTAAGCATAATCATCACAAGGCATCACAAACATCATAGACCAGAGGGGTATGGGTCTATGAACATCAAACAATCCAAAGATCACATCATCAAACACTTATTACCAACACTAATCACTTTTTCTATTTTCCTAAATTAATTAAAAAGGTCATTTTATGAAGTTGCTCCAAAAATTACCAAATTATTCACATAAGCTCATTATGGTGTAGATAGATGGCAAAACAAATTTCATAATTTTTGGAGGTCATTAAGGTGCTCAAATAAAATCAGACATTAATTAGCAAAAGGCACTATTTAACAATTAAAATAAAAGCTCAAAAATCAACTTGTTCCAAAAGACTTCAAAATTTTACCAGAGACTAAACATGGCATAAGAAGCTCACAAAAATTTGTCTCATGATTTTTGGAGTTATAAATCATTCTCCAAAAATACCAAAACCTTCATTTTTCAATTAAAAGGGGAATTTTACATTTTCAAATTTTTGCACAAAACTCAAGTTTCATATTTTTATAAAATACTCCAGAGCATAAAGAGTCTACCACAAAAATTTCAGAATTTTTGGATGCACACAGAAAATCATACAAAAAAGAGAAAACAGAACACTATTCACATCTCTCAGAAAAAGAGAAGAGCACTGTGCTCCTTCTAGGCCGGCCTCGGCGAATCGCGGGGCTCGGGCGAATCGCGCGGGGCTCGGTCGAGACGGCTCGGTTGAGACGGAAGCGACAGCTTCGTCCGAGGCCTGGCCCGGAGGCTCGGGCGAGACGGAGAAGTAAGCCTCCGTCCGAGGCCTGACTCGGGCGAAGCGGAGAGCATGCGTCGCCGAGGCTTGGGCTCGGGCGAAGCGGAAAAACAAGCCTCCGCCCGAGGCGTGACTTGGAGGCTCGGGCGAAGCGGAGTGGAAGCAGAGGCCGGAGGCTTCGGATGCTTACCACGGTTCGGAGGCAGGGCTCGAGGGTGAGGCTCGACTCGTTCTCGAGGGTGAGGCTCGACACGTTCTCGAGGGTGAGGCTCGACACGTGCTCGAGGGAGAAGACGACCGCGGCGGCGCTCCGGCGATCCGGCGGTCCTGCGCAACACACGAGGCCGCAAGGGCCGGGTTAGAGTCGCGCGGAACCGAGGAACACGACACGGGGGTCGGTGAGGGATGATCATGGCCGGAGACGGCGAATTTCACGAACCCGAGTTCACCGGTGTTCCGTCGGAGATTGGGAAGATGGGGTTACGCCGGGCAAACGGAGGCGGGGAAGGTGAAATTGGGGGGTGGGAAAGCTTCACGAGCTCAAGGCGGAGCTTTCGGGCTAGATGGTGGAGCGGCGGGAGCTCCGGAGAGGTCTGGCCACGGTGGCGGAGGTGAGTGAGGAGCTCGAAGCTCCGGCGGGCTTATATAGCCGCGGCCAGGGCCGGTAGAGAACACGGGGGTGGGTGGATAAGCTCGGCGAGAGCGTGCGCACTCGATTGCGCTCTGGCGGGAAGGACGGCGTGCAGCCGGGGCTCGGGCGTGCGTTCGCCGGCGACGGCCACGCGGCGGCGACGCGCGGGAAACAGTGGGGGACGGGGCGGAGGTCAACTGTCGCGCGTGCGGAGGCGGCATGATGGCGCGGACGCAGGCGGCTGGTCGGGGACAGACGAGCGGCTGCCAAACGCGTGGCGCGCGCAGCGCCGGAGGCTCGGCCACGGCCGGGGCCCTCCCCCTACGCGAGGAAGATGAACAGGGCTAGGGTTTAGGGTTTGACTTTTGGCTGGTTTCTGTATTTTGCAAATTACTTCCAAAAATTGAACTGTGCGACAAAAACTCAAAATACCAAAGTTGCTCAGAAAAATGAGATCTACAACTTTGTCAAAATGAACATTTTCAAATTCCAACTAGTTTTTGAACTATATTCAAAAACAGAAAAGGGGACACTTTTTCAAACTTGATTCAAATCAAAATTACTCTGGATTTCAAACTGAAACTTGAAAATCTTCGAATATGAAAGTTGTTCCATTTGTCAAAACCTACAACTTTGCTAATATACACCTTTTCTGAAACTCAATAGTTTTTGAATTAATTTTGAAAACTCAAAAAGGGACAAAAACTGGAGTTTGAATGAATTTGAAATTACTGCAAATTTTATATAGAAACTTTGAAATTTGTAAATACCAAAGTTGTTCCTCTTGATCAGATTCTCAACTTTGCCTTTTGAACCAACTCAAATTTTTGAATTTTGAAAAAGTTATTAAAAAGGGAATAAATCCAGGATTTGGGATTTAGGGTTTTGCAAAAGGAAATTCAAATCAAATCTGATTTTTGAACTTTGATCAAAGCAACAAACATCAGGGCACTAAATTTGAACAAGAATTACATAGAACTAGGCACAGAGGTGAAATTACCATTTTGCCCCTATAGGAAGAAGTGGGCTAATAAGGTTTTTTGCAATAGAGGTACATTAAGCAAATGCATACACATGAAATCATGATCAAGATGATTAATGATGCTAATGATGATATGTCAAGTTAATTACATGCTTAAACACCAGAGGTGTTACAGCCTTCCCCCCTTAAAGAAATCTCGCCCCGAGATTCTGCGTCTTAAGAAAGGACAAAGAAGGGATAAAGGCAAAACTTTACATAGACAGGGATTCGAGAAAGTCGGGATAGTTCTTTGCCAAGAAGTCTTCAGATTCCCAAGTAGCTTCTTCTTCAGAGTGCTGGTTCCACTGGATTTTGTACCACCTTGTGGTAGTTCTTCGAGTAACTCGATCTTTGTGATCCAACACGCGAACTGGATATTCCGAGTAGGATAGATCAGGCTCTAGCTCGACACCTTCAACTTCCACGACATGTTCTGGTACTCGGAGGCACTTCTTGAGTTGGGAGACATGGAAAACATTGTGGACAGCAGAGAGATGATCGGGCAACTTCAGCTTGTAAGCCATCTTGCCACAACATTCCAAGATCTCAAACGGACCAATGTAGCGGGGTGCTAACTTTCCCTTGACTCCAAAACGAGTGACTCCTTTGGTTGGTGAGACCTTGAGATATACGTAATCTCCAACTTGAAACTTCAGAGGTCGACGTCTCTTGTCAGCATAACTCTTTTGTCGGGATTGGGCAATCTTCATGTTCTCTTGTATCTGCTTGACTTTCTCTTCCATATCTTTGACCAGGTCAACTCCAAAGAATTCTCTTTCTCCGGGCTCAGACCAACTGAGGGGTGTACGACAACGACGACCGTACAGTGCTTCAAAGGGTGCCATTTTGATGCTTTCTTGATAACTGTTATTGTATGAGAACTCTGCCAAGGGCAAACAGTCATCCCAAGTATCTGCGAAGGTGAGCACACATGCTCTCAACATATCCTCTAACACTTGGTTGACTCGCTCAGTTTGTCCATCTGTTTGTGGATGATATGCTGTACTATGCAAGAGCTTGGTTCCAAGCGAGGCATGGAATGCTTTCCAGAACTTAGCGACAAACTGAGTACCACGATCTGAGATGATGGTCTTGGGTATGCCATGGAGCTTCACTATGTTGTTCTTGTACAAGGCGGCATACGTGGGGACGGCGTAGCTGGTCTTGACTGGCAGAAAGTGAGCTTGTTTGGTGAGTCGGTCCACGATTACCCAAATGGAATCGAATCCCTATTGAGTCTTGGGTAATCCATTGATAAAATCCATACTGATATCTTCCCACTTCCAGGCAGGTACAGATAAAGGCTGCAATTCTCCTCCAGGCTTCATGTGCACGGCTTTGACTTTCTGACAAGTGTCACAGCGAGCGACATAGCGAGCGATTTCAATCTTCATCTTTGTCCACCAGAATCTCTGCCTTAGATCCTGGTACATCTTGTTGCTGCCGGGGTGGATGGAAAACCTAGACAGGTGTGCCTCATCAAGGATCAACTGTCTCAACTCAGGCACCTTGGGAACTACTAGACGGTTCTTGAACCAAACAACTCCTACATCATCGATCCTGAAACAATCAGTCTTACCGGTCTGGACCTTTTCGATGATGTGCTTGATTCCAGGGTTATCTTTCTGTGCAGCGATGACTTGTTCCTTGACCGATGTTTCTATCCTGACATTGTTCAGGCTTCCTTGCGGAACTATCTCAATACCCATCCTTTCAAGAGCATGACACAAGGAAAGATCATAGGGCTTCGTCGTCAGACAGCTGCAGTATGACTTGCGACTGAGGGCATCGGCAACTACATTTGCCTTACCCGGATGGTAATGTACTTCGAGATCATAATCTTTAATCAACTCAAGCCATCTTCTCTGCCTCATGTTCAACTCTTCTTGAGTGAAGATATACTTCAGGCTCTTATGATCAGTGTACACATTGCAGGTACTGCCCAACAGATAATGACGCCATATCTTCAAAGCATGCACCACTGCTGCTAATTCAAGGTCATGGGTTGGATAATTCTCCTCATGTCGCCTAAGCTGCCGTGAGGCATAAGCGATCACTCGACCTTCTTGCATCAAAACACAGCCTAACCCAGTACCAGATGCATCACAGTATACATCAAAGGGTTTCTCGATGTCTGGTTGAGCTAGTACTGGTGATGTAGTTAGTAGTTTCTTCAAGGCTTGAAAAGCTTGCTCACAGGCTGTTGACCAAACAAAATCCACGGAATTCTTCAACAACTCTGTGATAGGCTTGGCAACTCTGGAGAAGTCTGGGATGAAACGACGATAGTATCCAGCCATTCCCATGAAGCTGCGAACTTCGCGGACAGTGGTAGGTGGCTTCCAATCCAAGATATCTGCCACTTTTCCAGGGTCAACTGACACACCTTCAGCGGACAGGACATGACCAAGGAATTGAATTCGATCTAGCCAGAATTCACATTTACTGAACTTGGCATACAGCTGGTGATCTCTGAGACGAGAGAGAACGACACGGAGATGCTTGGCATGATCTTCAGGAGTTCTTGAATAAACAAGGATGTCGTCAATGAACACGACTACAAATTTATCGAGCTCTGGCATGAACACAGAGTTCATGAGATACATGAAATGAGCGGGGGCATTGGTCAAGCCAAAAGACATGACCAAGTACTCATATAGGCCGTATCTGGTGGTGAAAGCTGTTTTGGGAATATCTTCGGGACGAATTTTTATTTGATGTTAGCCAGATCTGAGGTCGATCTTGGAAAACACTCTGGCTCCAGATAACTGGTCAAACAGAAGATCAATGCGAGGCAAGGGATATTTATTTTTGATGGTGACCTCGTTGAGCGGGCGATAGTCAACGCACAGACGAAGGCTTTTGTCCTTCTTCTTCACAAAGATAGCAGGACAGCCCCAAGGAGATGAACTTGGGCGAATGAGACCCTTATCCAATAGCTCTTGCAATTGGATCTTCAGTTCTGCCAACTCTCTGGGAGGCATTCGATAAGCTCTACGGGATATAGGAGCAGTCCCGGGCTTTAGCTCTATAGCAAACTCAACATCACGGTCGGGAGGCAGACCAGGTAAATCTTCTGGAAAGACATCAGGGAACTCGCAGACCACGGGGATATCCCTGACTTCCGGAACACAGGCGGTATTCAACTGGGTGGTTACTGGTTTTTGAGGCATTGGAAGTTGGAGAAAGAGTTTGGAGGTACTGTTAGGAATATCCACTCTCACAACTCTATTCAAGATGTCTATCATGGCTTTATACTGACACATCCAATTCATGCCTAAGATGACATCTATCTCTTGATCGCGCAGTACTATCATGGTGGTAGGAAAGACATGTTTCCCCAACATTACTGGTATACTGCGGACCACTTCCTTAGTATTTATCCGCCCTCCAGGCGAAAGTATGCAGAAACTTTCTTTTAACTCCCCCATGGGCAACTCATGCTTGATGACAAAAGTGCGACTGATGAAGGAATGCGATGCACCAGAATCAAACAAGACGACTGCAGGATGATTGGCAACAGGGAACCTACCGAGCATGACGGGCTCTCCTTCTGGGATGTTACTGACGGTGGTGAAGTAGACTTGCCCGTGCTTCCTGACAAGCTTGCCCTTCTGGACGTGCTGCTGCGGTGCACGGTGCTGCTGCTGTGATCCTCTAGGGCCTTTCTGTGCATGCTGGGCATTCTTCTTGGGTTTTGGGCACTCGCGAGACCAGTGACCAACTTGGCCACAGTTGTAGCATGGATGGTTGTAAGCTGTTTGTGGGGTGGTGACACGAACACCGGGGGCGTTCGGCTGAGTGGCACTTTGCTGGTTGGCATTGTGGGTGGTGGCCGCGGTACGAACGACCACTTGCTGATGGGGGTATGGGGCACGGTTTTGGTGGTGGCTGGGGTGGTAGATGATTCTTGGGTGCTTATGGTTGCTGGAGAAACTGCTAGACCCAGCCTTCTTCTTCTTCTTCTCTTCCTGATACTGGCGGTTGCTTTCCTCGAAAGCAACAGCACGGTCAACGACATCATGGTAGGATCCGTTTAGGTTGTTGGACAGACCTCTGCGAATCTTAGGGTGCAGACCCCTGAGAAAACAATCTCTCTTCTTTTCCTCTGTGTTGACATAGTCGGAGGCATACTGGCTGAGGTGGTTGAATTGTCCCACGTACTGCATGATGGTGGAATCTTTCTGTTGCAGGGCCAAGAACTGATCCAACTTCATTTTCATCAATCCCGAAGGGATGTGATGTGCTCTGAAAGCGGTGCGGAACTCTTCCCAGGTCAGCTGGTGACCTTCCGGCTGGGCCGCCAACAGGTTGGCGTACCAGGCACTTGCAGGACCACGGAGCTGCTGAGAAGCGAACCGAGGCTTCTGGATCTCCGTGCAGTGCAGTAGACTGAACTTCTGTTCCATGGTGCGTAACCAGTCGTCAGCCTCGAGAGGTTCATCGGCCTTTGTGAAGACCGGTGGTCGTGTTTCAGTGAAGTCCACATAGGTTGTCTCTTGGTTGTTGCGGCGACCACGGTTGCCGTTGTTCTGCTGCCCTTGATTCTGAGCCATCAGATTGGCAGCGGCGGCCAAGGCTGCAATGGCATCTGCTAGGGTAGCTGGGACAGGTGGAGGGTTTGGGATGTTGGCATCATCAGAACCTCCAGCTCCGGTACGGGTGTTCACAGGCATCTGTATAAGCAACTCGGAACTCAGCATATATGGACAAAGGTTCTGAAACAACTTGATTGACAACTTCACTGATACAAAGATAGCTGGCTTGATAAAGATGACAACAGACTGATAAGGGGAAAAGGTACGAAAAGAAAGATACATGCCAGTCTTGGCAACAGACAGACTAACGCCCCCAAACCTAGACTAAGGTTTTAGGTAAGCAGATGGTACAGACACAAGGAGTCTAGTCGTCATCGATGAAGATCAACTCTTCGTCATCATCATCATCCTCGATGATAAGCTCAGGCTCTTCCTCCTCATCTTCATCTTCAACGTGGACATCTTCAACAGGTTCCACTTCCTCATTCTGATCGGGCTCGTGTTCTACTTCAGGTTCCTCCACGACTCCGTCTTCGGGGACCTCAGCAACTGGTGGAATCACGGGGTGAAGCTGGTCGTGCAGCTGGTGTACTTCCTCATGAAGCATATCATTGAACTGCTCGATTGGGCGGTGTATTGCTGCAGTCCATGGAGCTGGGCTCTGGTAACGTCCTCGCGGGTCCAAGCATCATTGCGCTGCTCGATAGCGCGAACCGTGTTCCGGTTGGCCTGCTCCAGGGAAGCTCGTGCCTCATAAAACTCCAGGCGGGAAAGGTAGAAGTCATGCTCCATGTTCTCCATTTCAGCCTTCAGATTCTTGATTTCCTCCTTCAGCTGCTTGCGGGTGCGGCGGGGAAAGCGACGACCATTGGAGGATTCTCCAGTCTCTTCTCTGGTGCGTGGCGCCAGCTGGTGACGCGGCACACCGTTCGGTCCAGTCGACTTGCGGGCAGTCCGCTTGATAATGGCCATATCTGGACAAGAGGTTATAGATGAGAAAGGCTAGCAAGAAAAAGGTATAGATACACTATCCCAACGAACTCTTTTATTTACTTAAGTGAATATGACATGATGCATGAATCGTTCCTACGGAACAAGGCAATGCAACTACTAAGGTAAGGTACATAGGGCTTATACAAGTTGTTTTGCTACTAGTTGCCAAAGACAAGATGAGATGAGAGAAGCAATTTGGACTCAAAATAGTCAAGTTTAGTTTTTTGTTAAAAACATTTGAAGTTTTCGCAAAAAGATTGCAACGTCATAGTGAGATGCTCCGATACCACTCTGTAACGTAACGGCCCTAATCCCATGGCCCACTGATCACCGTCAACCACTGACAGTCGATCCGTACAGCCAAGAGATTAAGACCGGTTCCGCTACTGGGCTACATCAGTGCCCGATGTCCGCAGGATCATCTCACAATTTAGTTACAATCTTTTGAACATTTTGACAATAACATCGGAGTAAATAGCGGAAGACTTAGATAACAATAGTTTTACAAACCAGGGTTCAACATAAAATTAAAGTGAAGTTATTACAGACCATAGTTCAAATAGATAGAGTTGGCAGAGTAGCATATGACAGCAACTGAAGGGTAAAGGTACTTCACCCAGCCCGAGGGTGAATAATCACTCATCGGCCTCATCGGCCTCTTCCTGAACAACAGTCACACAGCAGGGTCCAAGGCATACTGAGGAATCTGCCATACCTGCAACATGGGTAATAAAACCCTGAGTACAAGGTACTCAACAAGACTTACCCGACTAAAGAAAAAGGGAGAAGACTCAGAAATGAAGGCTTAGGGTAGTCAAGGTAAGGCTTAAGCAAGATCAAGTATTTTGCAGAAAAGCATTTTTGTAAACCTTATTTTATTTTTGAAAGATTCAGTATTCCTCAATTCTTCATCATTCATGATTCATTTTACATTTCAAAACATTCCTAGTTGAGAACCACTCTCCGTTGACAGTCAGTGGACCAAGTCTCCATAACCGAGGAGCAACGTTAATCCGGATAAATAATACTCAGCTGAGGATCCCTATCCACACTGCATATGTAGCACCCAAGCTTGCATATGCCAACTCGTCTACCACGATTCCTCCAAGATTGGGCCCGGTCCTACGCCACCCGGAAGTACAGTACACCACTCCAATCCGGGACTCTAACCCACGTGGGTACATGCTACTTCCGCCATCTCTCCACTCCCAGTGCGCGGTTGTCGGTCCAAAAATGGATTTCTCGGAGCCAGAGCTTTCCGTAGTATGTGAATAGTTACAAGTCTTGACCAGCAGGCCCCCATACGGATGGTCCCTACATTTTTCCGCCAGCGACAAGCACCTCGGGACTCTAACCCAAGAGTACAGGTCCTGTCGGTTTTTCAACCCTGTCCCGGTCGGTGTCAACTGTTGAGTCCCGGACTACAACATGACGGCACCGTACGCGCGGACAACCTCTTCACGACCATGACCACATGCTAGCTAGGCAAGCAGTCATCGAACGGGAAGTAAAACCAAATTCCCATAAAGTTTTCTTTCAGTGATCACACTTTTGAAATTGGCATTTTTATTGCAAAGTCTAACTCAATAAGCATTGCTAAGCATTTTTCAAATACTTTTGAAAAGCAGGCTTCGGGTGTATCAGTGGTCAAGGTGGATAATGCATCAGTTAGGATATCACTCAACTCCTATAAACCTAATGCAATAATTTAACTCAAAAGCATTTAAGGAAATCACTTTATAAATTCAAGGAAGGGTTAAATGCACCGGGGCTTGCCTTGAATGGCAAAAAGGACGGACTCGGGGTTGGTGGTGTAGGTGTCGGAGCTCGGGGTTGCCTCGGGGACAGATCCTTCGGTGGCTACCTCGACTTCAGGTCCTTCTTCCTCGGTCTCTATACGTATGCAATGATGCATGCGCATGAGTAGGCTAGTATGAACAAAGTGCATAGGATAAAACTAGAGTATAGCTTTGCAAAGTATAAGTGGTTGTTAAAGTGGACAAAAGATTACTTATCCCTTTCTAGCAATATTAGCTAACTTTATTAAGCAACTTTTACATGACTTAAGCATAATCATCACAAGGCATCACAAACATCATAGACCAGAGGGGTATGGGTCTATGAACATCAAACAATCCAAAGATCACATCATCAAACACTTATTACCAACACTAATCACTTTTTCTATTTTCCTAAATTAATTAAAAAGGTCATTTTATGAAGTTGCTCCAAAAATTACCAAATTAATCACATAAGCTCATTATGGTGTAGATAGATGGCAAAACAAATTTCATAATTTTTGGAGGTCATTAAGGTGCTCAAATAAAATCAGACATTAATTAGCAAAAGGCACTATTTAACAATTAAAATAAAAGCTCAAAAATCAACTTGTTCCAAAAGACTTCAAAATTTTACCAGAGACTAAACATGGCATAAGAAGCTCACAAAAATTTGTCTCATGATTTTTGGAGTTATAAATCATTCTCCAAAAATACCAAAACCTTCATTTTTCAATTAAAAGGGGAATTTTACATTTTCAAATTTTTGCACAAACTCAAGTTTCATATTTTTATAAAATACTCCAGAGCATAAAGAGTCTACCACAAAAATTTCAGAATTTTTGGATGCACACAGAAAATCATACAAAAAAGAGAAAACAGAACACTATTCACATCTCTCAGAAAAAGAGAAGAGCACTGTGCTCCTTCTAGGCCGGCCTCGGCGAATCGCGGGGCTTGGGCGAATCGCGCGGGGCTCGGTCGAGACGGCTCGGTTGAGACGGAAGCGACAGCTTCGTCCGAGGCCTGGCCCGGAGGCTCGGGCGAGACGGAGAAGTAAGCCTCCGTCTGAGGCCTGACTCGGGCGAAGCGGAGAGCATGCGTCGCCGAGGCTTGGGCTCGGGCGAAGCGGAAAAACAAGCCTCCGCCCGAGGCGTGACTTGGAGGCTCGGGCGAAGCGGAGTGGAAGCAGAGGCCGGAGGCTTCGGATGCTTACCACGGTTCGGAGGCAGGGCTCGAGGGTGAGGCTCGACTCGTTCTCGAGGGTGAGGCTCGACACGTTCTCGAGGGTGAGGCTCGACACGTGCTCGAGGGAGAAGACGACCGCGGCGGCGCTCCGGCGATCCGGCGGTCCTGCGCAACACACGAGGCCGCAAGGGCCGGGTTAGAGTCGCGCGGAACCGAGGAACACGACACGGGGGTCGGTGAGGGATGATCATGGCCGGAGACGGCGAATTTCACGAACCCGAGTTCACCGGTGTTCCGTCGGAGATTGGGAAGATGGGGTTACGCCGGGCAAACGGAGGCGGGGAAGGTGAAATTGGGGGGTGGGAAAGCTTCACGAGCTCAAGGCGGAGCTTTCGGGCTAGATGGTGGAGCGGCGGGAGCTCCGGAGAGGTCTGGCCACGGTGGCGGAGGTGAGTGAGGAGCTCGGGGCTCCGGCGGGCTTATATAGCCGCGGCCAGGGCCGGTAGAGAACACGTGGGTGGGTGGATAAGCTCGGCGAGAGCGTGCGCACTCGATTGCGCTCTGGCGGGAAGGACGGCGTGCAGCCGGGGCTCGGGCGTGCGTTCGCCGGCGACGGCCACGCGGCGGCGACGCGCGGGAAACAGTGGGGGACGGGGCGGAGGTCAACTGTCGCGCGTGCGGAGGCGGCATGATGGCGCGGACGCAGGCGGCTGGTCGGGGACAGACGAGCGGCTGCCAAACGCGTGGCGCGCGCAGCGCCGGAGGCTTGGCCACGGCCGGGGCCCTCCCCCTACGCGAGGAAGATGAACAGGGCTAGGGTTTAGGGTTTGACTTTTGGCTGGTTTCTGTATTTTGCAAATTACTTCCAAAAATTGAACTGTGCGACAAAAACTCAAAATACCAAAGTTGGTCAGAAAAATGAGATCTACAACTTTGTCAAAATGAACATTTTCAAATTCCAACTAGTTTTTGAACTATATTCAAAAACAGAAAAGGGGACACTTTTTCAAACTTGATTCAAATCAAAATTACTCTGGATTTCAAACTGAAACTTGAAAATCTTCCAATATGAAAATTGTTCCATTTGTCAAAACCTACAACTTTGCTAATATACACCTTTTCTGAAACTCAATAGGTTTTGAATTAATTTTGAAAACTCAAAAAGGGACAAAAACTGGAGTTTGAATGAATTTGAAATTACTGCAAATTTTATATAGAAACTTTGAAATTTGTAAATACCAAAGTTGTTCCTCTTGATCAGATTCTCAACTTTGCCTTTTGAACCAACTCAAATTTTTGAATTTTGAAAAAGTTATTAAAAAGGGAATAAATCCAGGATTTGGGATTTAGGGTTTTGCAAAAGGAAATTCAAATCAAATCTGATTTTTGAACTTTGATCAAAGCAACAAACATCAGGGCACTAAATTTGAACAAGAATTACATAGAACTAGGCACAGAGGTGAAATTACCATTTTGCCCCTATAGGAAGAAGTGGGCTAATAAGGTTTTTTGCAATAGAGGTACATTAAGCAAATGCATACACATGAAATCATGATCAAGATGATTAATGATGCTAATGATGATATGTCAAGTTAATTACATGCTTAAACACCAGAGGTGTTACATAAACCTATTGGGACAAAATGGGTATTTAAAAACAAGCAAGGAGAGGAGGGCCACATTGTGAGAAACAAGGCCCGGCTTGTAGCGAAGGGTTATAGTCAGAAGGAGGGGATAGATTATGAGGAGACCTTCGCTCCTGTAGCTCGTTTGGAGGCTATTAGGATACTCTTGGCTTATGCTGCATCCATGGGTTTCAAACTTTTTCAAATGGATGTCAAGAGTGCCTTCCTAAACGGCTACATTGAGGAGGAGGTCTATGTCCAGCAACCCCCCGGTTTTGAAAATCCCAAGTTTCCAAACCATGTCTTTAAACTCCACAAAGCTTTGTATGGTTTGAAACAAGCCCCTAGAGCCTGGTATGAGAGATTAAAAACCTTTTTGCTAGCTAAGGGTTTTAAAATGGGATGTGTAGATAAGACGCTCTTTCTCCTCCGGCAAGGCAAAGATACTCTCTTGGTCCAAATTTACGTGGATGATATCATTTTCGGTGGTTCTTCTCACGTTTTGGTTGCCAAGTTTGCAGATACTATGAGCAGGGAGTTCGAGATGAGCATGATGGGCGAGCTGACTTTCTTTCTCGGGTTGCAAATTAAGCAATCCCGAGAGGGGACGTTTGTGCACCAGGGCAAGTACACGAGGGACTTGCTGAAGCGGTTCGACATGGGCAAGGCCAAGCCTCTTCCGACGCCCATGTCGACGACGACTGCCCTGGATGCCGACACGGATGGAGAAGCAGTGGACCAGAAGGAGTACCGCAGCATGATTGGATCGCTGCTCTACCTGACAGCGACACGGCCGGACATTCAGTTCGCCGTGTGCTTGTGCGCGCGCTTTCAGGCTTCGCCACGCACTTCTCACCGTCAGGCGGTGAAGCGCATCTTCAGGTACCTTCGTTTCACGCCTGAGTTCGGGATTTGGTATTCTGCTTCCTCCACTCTCTCGCTTTGCGGTTATTCCGATGCCGATTTTGCTGGTTGTCGCATTGAGCGCAAGTCCACTTCTGGGACTTGCCAGTTTATTGGGTCTTCTCTTGTATCGTGGTCTTCTCGCAAGCAGTCTAGTGTCGCTCAGTCTACCACGGAGGCTGAATATGTTGCTGCGGCTAGCTGTTGTTCCCAGTTACTCTAGATGATGGCCACTTTGCGTGATTTCGGTTTGAGCTTTACTCGAGTGCCTTTGCTTTGTGACAGCACGAGTGCCATTAGCGTTGCTAAGAACCCCGTGCTTCACTCGAAAACCAAACACATTGATGTGCGCTTTCATTTCTTGCGAGACCACCAGGAGAAGGGTGATATCGACCTTCGCCATGTCGATACTCATCACCAATTGGCTGATATTTTCACCAAGCCTTTAGACGAATCAACCTTTAATAGGTTGAGGGGTGAGCTTGGTGTGTGTTTCCCCTTTTAGATGGGGGAAGCATTTTGAGATGTACAGACTGACTCTTTTATTTTGAGGCTCTTTTTTTTGAGTTTCTTGAGTCTTTCCAATTGGTATCTTCTTTCTTTCAGTTTTGTGTCGGGCATACGCATTTACATTCTGAAGCTTCATGTCTATATTCACTAGAATGTAATTATACTCTTGTTAGTATTGCTCCGATACTCATGATGATGCTTGTAGCTTATACTCTTTCTGATCACTGTTACATGTTATGAGCGAGTTATTTTTGGAATGGTGAATTATGCCTAATATATATAAATCTGAAAATGTTCACCATTGAGATATGCAACTAGCATGTGTAGGGTGTGTTGAGTCCATTCCTGCTTTTCATATATGCTAGGTTGCCATGTCTCTAGTTCTGAGTCATTCACTTGCTTGGTTGTTCATAACTTGCTTAAAATCTGAACCAAGTATTGTTGAATTGAAAAGATCGAGATGGGATTGCTTGTCAACACCTCATGGTATTGAGACTGTTTCTCATTGCACTTTGAGTTAAACTTGAGCCATGTAGTGTATGACCGAAACCGTTGCTTTAAGCTTCTGATTGCTTCGGCATAGGCTTCGCACGGTTGAAAAGTTAGGCAATGACAAGCTTTCAACCTCTCGCAATCACATGCCAAAAATGAACTTGTGAATTCTTTTACCGCTGCAACTCCGATATGAATTTGCAATCACAAGTATATGCTTCATTCCTATGCATGATGATTGAACTTTGCTAGGGGTAGTTCACCTTGTATATATGCTTAGCACTTGTTTGGATTCCTTCTATACATGTCTAGTGCTATTTTGATGGTGACTATCCTTTTGGCTTAAAACTGCTCACATGCTCATATGCTTCATATTTCGTATAAGTGATCAGTTTGAGCCTTTGCTATTTGAGTGCTTAATTGAGATGTTGGAGCTATACTGATTAGAGCATCTTTGCACTCTTTTGACTATATACTTGAAGCTCCTAACTTGCATTTTGACTTCATATGCATTTTGGAAGGAGATCTTGTGTTCAGGGGGAGTTTATGTGAAGGGAGTTGCTTCTCCGATACCTTTTGGCCTTGATAAGTGCATTTTCAACTAGGGGGAGAAATTTATGCAAATCATATGCTCCTGTGTTGATCGACTAAGGGGAGAATCATTCGTCCTAGTTGCTTGCATTTGTCGAGGGGGAGTTTGCTAGTTGTGTTGAGCCGTTGCCTCTGTCTTGAGGGACTAGCAAACGTTCCTAGCTTTTCATGAGCTTTCATAAGCTTTTTCATTTGGCTTTCAATTGGTATCGTCTGGTGTGCTTTCCCAGTTGGTTTGGGTTGATTTCCAATTGGTTCGGAGTGATTTTCTTGCTAGTTGTGTTGAACCTCTGTGCCTCTATCTTGAGGGACTAGCACTTTGCTTCTGTTGTCCTCCGATCTTCAATTGGTATCTGCTAGCGGTGTTGAGCCTGTTCTACCTCTTCTTGAGGGCTAGCTTTGCTTTGCTTGGTTGCGTCGAGCCGTTGCCCATGTCTTTGGGGACCAAGTTTTCGCTTCATCCACTTGACCTTCTTTGGCTTTTGTTAGGCCTTTGGGTCATTTGGTTGGGTTTTTCTCTTCTCACTCCTTCCTACCTCCTTCTTCTTATTCATGATTTGTTGTGGAGTTGACAATGCACTCATCAAGGGGAAGATTGCGGATACATGGGTGTATGCCGAGTCTCTGTGTGATGAGTGATTGTCAACGGAGATGATGCGCATGTTCTTTGGCTTGTGTTGTGCAGGTGTCGAGCACGGAGACAGTGGTCGATGGCGGGTGAAGGTCAAGTTGCGACGTGCCGTGCCGACGGACCGGGCGCGATGAAGGATGGGCGTGCCGTGCGGCGGACGTGCCATGCCGATGTATCGGACGGTGAAGGGCGGACGTGGACTTGGACTGATGGACTGGAGGCCGGAGGATCAGCTGTGGTGGCTGGCAGCCTGCGACAGCGACAAGTGGAGAAGTGCGATCATGTCGGTGGAAGGGGTGCACAGGCGGTGCATCCCCTCTACGACGCCGGTTTGTTGGTAGAGCCCGGGAAAAACCAACGGTGGACGGTTTCCAGGTTTGGGCCTCAAAACCTGGGTGCTGGGTTTCCAGGTTGAGCCACAAAACCTGGGCGTGACGGTTTCCAGGTTGAGCCTCAAAACCTGGGCGTGGGCCGGTTTCCGAGTTTGGGCCTCAAAACTCGGGCGCTGCGGGTTTCCGAGTTTGGGCCACAAAACTCGGGCTAGAGGCTGGTTTCCCGGTTTGGGCCTCAAAACCGGGGGCTGATGGAAAAGGCTGGTTTCCCGGTTTGGGCCACAAAACCGGGGGTGCAGAGTGGTGGCGGCACGTGGCGGCGATCTGAAGGTTGCGTGGAGGCGACGCGGAAGACCGTGCGGGCGTGGCCGTCGGATCTACCTACCACCAGCGGGTGGACCAGATTAGCCTTAGGGTTTTCCTGGCCCGCTCTGTAATTAGAGTAGAGAGGGGTAGAGTAGGAAATAGACTTAGGCTAGGTTAGTATAAGTAGTCCAGGGGAGACACCCTCCTCCCTATCTCAGTTTTAGCTATTTCAGTTAGTGCCTTCATTTGCTAGGGTTTCCCACTCTCCCATCCCTGTTTTAGCTAGTTGAGATCCGCAGAGAGACTCCACTCTGTGTACTGTTGATTCGAGGAAGTGAGGTCGTATCCTCACCTTGGATCCCATCTCTTGGTGTCAATTCGCGTTTTGATTTCATGTTCATCATATTCTTCGTGGATTGCTTTGTGCCTTGAGTTTTCCCGTCGCTTGATCTTTGTGCTCGGTTCATCTTTTGTGATTCCGTTTGAACTGAGTTGTTCTAGATCGTGAGGCACTTCTTTCCACCGAAAGAAATCATCTCTAACCTCACGGTCTAGGAGATCGATCAAGTTTTAGTTTCGGGTCTCTTTTTCTTCCTTCCCCCGAATTCCTTCGATTCACCGATTTGGAGTTAGGTTCGAGCCATGATCTCTTAGAGATAGCTCAGTAACCTCCTTGTGACTCCTCAGATCGAATCCCAAGCCTAGAGCACTTGATTCGTAGGAGATCGGGTTGAATCGCCGGAGTTTCAGTGCAGTTTCGGGGTGACCGGACGCCGGTCACGACTTGACCGGACGCGTCCGGTCGTTGAAGGTTTGAGCGTGTTCTGTTTTTTGCTCTGACCGGACGCTGGAGTTTAGTGGTGACCGGACTCGCCCATAGTCCTGTTCACTACTCGAACGTGCTTGTGACCGGACGCACGGGGATCGACCGGACGCTCGCAGTCACTGCGTCCGGTCAGTTCCAGAGAGGTCCAAAACCGGTTTTTGGCTGACCGGACGCGTCCGGTCCCAGCTGACTGGACGCAGGCAGAGTCCGGTCGATCCAGTTTCGCGCCGTTTCGTTCGCGGTTCGTTCGTTCTTGATTGGACTCGAGTTTCGTCTTTTGCGTTGGCCTTCTAGGGTTGTCTAGTGTCCCGCTGTGCTTCGTGGAAGCATCCACCCTACATCTAGGGTCGTGGACATTAGCAAGCTCTAGGGTTCGCTTTTGGGGTTGAGTTTGGGACAGTGGCATCTAGTTTCCGAAAGGAAATTTTGAAGCTCCCATTCACCCCCCCTCTGGTCGCTTTCGGGTAGCTTCTCGATCCTTCACCCAAACAGGGTCGGCATTTCTGGGGTGCGTCCGTCTTGGTCTTAGCTTTCCGAAATGGCCTGAAGTTTGTGATTTGGACTTCGGATGCATCCTGGGCCTCCATTTTACTAAAGTAGGGTCATGCAGCCCATGGCAGATTGGGATTCAGTTTTGGGCCTCCACTACTTGGGTTCTCTGTTGGGTATTTTGGCCTGTGTCTGAGGCCTGGATTGCATGGTAAGTGGGCCACTTGGTATTTGTGTTGCATAATGATGTTTTATGTATTATTTTCCATCCCTTTATATGCATTTCCACCGATGTATGCCTGCAAGCGAAGAGTCACCAAAACTCATGGAATGTATTAGTGTAAAGCCCTATTCACTAGTCTTGGGAATATTTTTTATATATTTTTATAATGAAGTTGGTGGTATAAAATATGAGTTAAGGACCACCAACAGTCCCCAAGTCCACGACTCAGGCAACACATGACCGTAAGTCTTCGCTTGTCGCTGTCCCAGGCTGTCAGCCACCACAGCTGATCCTCGTGCCACCGGTACCTCAGTCCAAGCCTCACGTCCACCCTTCGCCACTCTCGGTCCATCGGCATGGCACGTCTCTACTTGACCTTCACCTTGCCTCTGATCACTGTATCCGTGCTCGACACCTACACAACAAAAGCCAAAGAACATGCACATCATCCCAGTTGACAATCACTCATCACTTAGAGACCCGGCATACACCCATGTATCCGCACTAACGCAGTGAGTCCGGTCAAGCTCGCGCAGAGAATCTCGCTCGGCCTTCAGTGACCGGACGCACGCAACCAGCGTCCGGTCAGCCTGGAGCCAGCGTTCGGTCACCACACGCGAACTGGAAAGCGCTGGAGTTCAAAGACCGGACTCTGACTCGGTGCGTCCGGTCGCTATGAGGCAGCGTCCGGTCACCCCGAGCAGCCCACTGTTCGTCCACCAAATTGACCCGATCTCCTTCAAATCAAAAGCACTAGGGCTCAAATTTCGTGTGAGGGATCACAAGGATGTTAGTGAGCTACTCCTAAGAGATCATGGCTCGAACCTAACTCCAAATCGGTGAATCGAAGAAAACGGTGAAGAACGGGCAAGAACTCGATCCCAAAACTAAATCCGCCCGATCTGTGAGTTCGTGAGGTATTGGAGAAATTCCTTCGGTAGAAAGAAGACTCTCACGAAGCTACACAAGATGGTTCAAACGGATTTGTGGATCTTCCCTCGAAACAAGAATTCTCATGAAGATCGAAAGAGGGGAAAATGTGCAAACGCGAAGAACAAAATCGCAAGACAAATTAAAGCACGAATTTGATCCTTGGATTCAAAGAAATGGATGATTGATTAAGCACTCAGTGTCGGGCTACAAGCCACTCCTAGCAACACAAAGCTTGGATGGCAAAAAGCTCAAGAACAAGAGCCAACTCTCGTCTAACCCTAGCCTTCTCTCATATGCACAAAATGAGAGAGACATCGTACAAAGATTCGACTGCCCTAGCAGCCCCCTTCATCTATATATAGGCGCATGTCCAAATGACACAAATGCCCTAACATGAAGCACTAACCCAAATACCCCCTAGGGGTAAAACCATCCAGACTTAACAGTTTCCATCCGACGGCTACACTCCTTCTCATCCTTCTCTTCGCCTCAACGCAAGCTCCAGGATGCCGCCACGTGCCGCCACCGTCGCCCATCGCGCCTTCTCGTGGATAGCTTCGCCGCCACACCAGCCTCTCCATGCCGCCACACGTCGACCGTCTGCGAACACAAGGTTGATATGTGCCCTTGTGGTTCCCTTCCTAAGTGATGAGTGATCGATCAACGGGCAGTGGTCGAAGGTGAGGTGAAGGTCAAGTAGGGACGTGCCGTACCGACGGACCGGGAGCGGTGAAGGGCGGACGTGGAGCTTGGACCGACGGACTAGGAGACCTGAGGACCAGCTGTGGTAGCTGGCACGTGGCATTGACAAGCAAGAGCACATGAGGATGTGCGGTGCATCGGCCGAGTCGGGAGGAAGGTGATGGCGTCGTGACACTTGGCGGGAGGCCGAGAATGATGGCGAATGCACTGTGCCCGGCGTGGAGGCTGGACATGCTCCGACATCGGTGCTGGAACTCGGGGTGTGCGAACCACATCCTGTCTATGGCGCAGGTTCGGTAGCCGAGCCTCGAAAAGCTACCCTCGACGGTTTCCGAGTTTGGGCCTCAAAACTCGGGGTGGCCGGTTTCCGAGTTTGGGCCTCAAAACTCGGTGAGGACGGTTTCCAGGTTTGGGCCTCAAAACCTGGGCGCGCGGGTTTCTGAGATTGGGCCACAAAATTCAGCCGGAGGACAGGTTTCCCGGTTTCAGCCTCAAAACCGGGGGAAGGCCCAGGTTTCCCGGTTTCAGCCTCGAAACCGGGGGGAGGTCCGCAAAAAGGACGGTCGACGCGTGGCGGCGTGGAGTGGCTGGCGCGGCAGCGAAGCTATCCACGAGGTAGGCGTGGCAGTCGACAAGGGCGGCACGTGGCGGCATCCTGAGGCTTGCGTCGAGGCAAAGCTAAGGATGAGATGGGCACGTGGCCGTTGGATCGTCATCAAGCAGAGTTGGACCGGGATACCCCTAGGGTTGGCCGCTTCGCTCTTGTATCTAGGAGTAGAAGGGGATTATTGTTCTAGGCTATAAATAAGAGAGGCACCCCTCCTCTCTCTCTCTATCCTTGCAGTCATTTGTTCCTGAGCACTCTCTCTCTAGCACCCGCTTAGGTTCTAATCATACCTCGCTGCAAGCGATCCGCAGAGACAGGAATCATACCTCTGTGTATTTGGATCTTTTGAGGAAACGAGACCGTATTCTCGTTGTCTCCTCGTGTGGAGGAATTTCGGCTAAAATCGAATCGAATCGTGTCTTGTGTTTTGTGTTCCTCACATTTTGGTCTTTCATCTCCCGGGGATTTGCCTCGTTCTCCCTCCTCGTGAGATGATTCTCGATTCCACTTGAATCAATTTGTTCTTGGTCGTGAGCTCCTTCTTTCTACAGAAGGAATTCTCTCCTAACCTCACGAATCCATAGATCGGGTTGATTTCGCGTTCGTTCTTCGTTCTTTCCCCCTTTCCGGTGATCCTCGAATTTCTCTTGATAGACTTGGTTTGGTGCGATGATTTCTTAGGATTAGCACCCCAATACGTTGACGAACATCTGGGAGGAGTTTGATCGAAGTCCCTTTCGTTTTGGTTGAGATCAAATTGGATTTGGTTTTGAACCCGTTGTTGGGTATTTTAAACGCACACAGAAAGATCCGCAAGCGCACGGATACCGATGTAGCTTTCACCCGAGAGTATTCCAGGGTATCGATTTCCACGGGGAATGTGAAGTGTACTGGAAGAATTAAGAACGTGCAAGAAAAGAATGGTAATGTGGTTAGAGAGGGATATAGGGTTTTCTAAGCGGGTCTATTTAATCAAAGGCTCACTATACTTTACTTACTTCGGAGCAACAGTACCTTTCCAATTCTCGAAAAAGACTGGGAAAAGGGTAATCGGGAGAAGGCTGTCAAAAAGCTCTACGAAAACACCAATCCTAACGTGGTGGATTATAACAATCTACAAAGCTGTCACCCATGTAGCTACCACAACTCTCCGGAGGATTGGGCGCAAACTCAGGTAAACCCTAGTCTAGACTCCAAGTCTACACTAACGCTTACTACTCTAATCAGATATCATAATTAGAGCACTCAATACGAGCAGAGATCCAGTAAATAAAATAAAGTAAGAACTGAAATTAAATACAATACTTTGAAGTAGTAAATGAAGAACCTGGAGATTAGTTGAAGACAAACTAGATGCTGCACCAATACAATGTCGAGGAAGATCCGACAAATCCGGCTCCTCCTCAGCTCTCTCCTCCTCTCTCTCTAATCCAATCACTAATTACAACTAGATGAACTAGACATCTAGAACAACAACTAGAACTAGAAGAACTAGAACTAGATCTAGATGAACTAGAAGAGATTCATCTAGAGGGACCTCTACTTCTAATTGAAACCCTAGTTTCTGATGTGGAGATGAATAATGAAGATGGAGATGCCTGGAGAGGGGGGTCTGGGTCTGGTTTTATAGCCCGGAGCGTGGAACGTGAGCCCTTGGATCAAACCGACTTCGGGGACGGTGGAGATGCATCCTAGGAGGCGGTGGAAGAAGGTTCTGGAATGCAGAGGTGAATCGGCCTCTGTGGCCGACCGGTCGGTCTCCATGTGGGACCGGTCGGTCTGGCCCAGTGGGCCCACGTGGTGGCCTGCCTCATGGTGTCTTCTGATGTCTTCTAGATCCTTCTTTTGCAGATTTCGTCACGAAATTAATATCTTTTCATCCAGGTCTCCGAATATAGCAAATGATATGTCTGTTTCGATCGTCTCGACGAGCCCTTCGCAATGGTGCACTCCAATTTATCACTTGAGGTACTTTTATATGGTGAAATATTGATGTCCTACAAAACAAGTCAGAGCACCAAAACTCGTGGAACTTATTAGTTTCAAACTGTACAACTATGCTTTATAATTCATTTAGTGTCATTTCATGCAATAGTTGATGGTTAATTATGAGCATTAGTGAGCATCAACAAGTTCCCCCAAGCTTAACCTTTGCTAGTCCCGAGCAAAGCCAATCTCAACAATGGATCAGGAGTTGCTGCTATATCTTCACTTCCAACAAGTACACATGTATTCAAACAAAAGTTCTCATATGGAATAGAAAAAAGTATCATATTATTCATCACGGGGCTTAGTACTTTACCTTGAATCCTAAGTAATTGAAAGATAGAATGATCAAATCAAGCATTATGTCTCTTGCTCTGTCACTTCACCATTATCCCGGAGTTTTATGAATTTTCAGAAAAAACATATGTTGTCAAATTAAACAATGGATCCAAAGAGAAAGTCAACCACACCATTGAATCGAGAAGTGCATGTGTATTGAAAATGGAGGCGGCTGCTCTTTTGAAATATATCACTCCGTTTTGTTTATCAGAGACACATGGCTATGAGGCTAATTCTACTGTCGGGCACGTGCCTATTTTTTTTAATATATTTTTTTCTCTTTTTTTTGAGGTTCCGGACACCTGTCCCTTTTTATTTCCTCGGGATCTTTCTTTTTGAGGTTTCGAACACTTGTCCCTTTTTATTTCCTCAGATTTTTTTCTCTTTTTTTTCTTTTTTTTCAATAGCCACATGCTTCTAACAAACTTTTGAGTGGATTGGAACAAATAATCATGAGCATTTATGCGGAAAATGGATGGAATGTGTAAGTGATCTCAATTCAATAGCATGATAACTTCTCATAGGGTCAACAAAGCTTAATTTAACTCAATGCAGTTATTAGTCATATTAATATTGGAAACTCTCCGGAACTCTAGTGTTGTTTAGAACAAGATAGTAGTAGCTCAGATCATCACATGTCATATCTATCAATTACCTAGACTCGAGGTCAAGCATTTGCTACCCATGCATTTAATTTCATTTTTAAGCATCATTATTAATCAGGAGAACTCATGCTTTGAAGGCTAGGTACTTGAAAGAAATTAGATAGAGCAACTATTCATCCTTTCCATGTAAAAGATTAGAAAGGGAGTTCTTCTTTTATTATTAACTTCTTAAAACAAACTAAGCAAACTTAACACAGTATTTATTTAACCTAACACACTTATTATAAAAAACTAAGATAGTGAATAAGATATACCTGGATTACGAAGATAACGGGGTGCGTCTCCCCCAAGCCGGTTCCCTTAATAACGTTGAGCCTTCATGTGCCCATATATTTTTGCCTCTTTTCTAATTAATGGTGAGCCTTCATGTGCCCACATATTTTTGTTCTTTTCTTTTTAGGGGTGAGCCTTCATGTGCTCACATATTTTTGGTGTTTTGAATTTATTTATAGAATGAAAAACTTAAGAGGATAAAGATACTTACGTGGATACATGGGGTGCCTTCCCCCCAAGCTGAATATTGACATAGTCGTTCGATCTTGTAATGTAGCAGACTGACAGTGGATATGTGTTTCCTCTGTTGGAGCTTTGATTGATGTTGATGGTTGTGAAACAGTGCTCCAACAGTGGATAGAACATCCACTTGCTCGTCAGCTTTTCTTGGTCTTTTAATTCTGAGACTCAAATAGACAACAAGACTTGTGGAACAGATTAAGCGTTAGTGGTTGGCCACATAAGCCTTAATTGTCCAGAGTTTCAATAAGATCTCTTTCTTAATATTTTTATTTTTTTATTTTTATGATGCAATGACAGTCTAACAAAATAAATGCATTTTTATTTTTATGCCACTACGGTGAATATCCCTACGAGTTTTTACACACCATAGAATTATTCACCTGAGGCTTTTAAGTTTTATGATGCAGTGTAACAAATGCAATATTTTTATTTTCCTTTCTAATGCAATGCAGAAATTAAAATGTTTGTGAATTAAATATGATGATGCAATGATTAAATATGATGATGCAATAAATAACTAAGAATTAAATATGAGAAATATGCAGGAAAATAAATATGAGGATAACTACTAATTTTTACCTTTTGGCGAAGGTTCGGATATTTAGGTCCGACGAATCGGGCCTTCCCTTGTTTCAGACCTCCCAAGGTATGTCAGATGTTTGAAAAGTTGTTATTGATTGTACCTCTGAGGTGCAGACTTTTTCTTTCATACTTTCTTGGTCTGAGTCTTCACTTCCTGTGGTTCACTGTCTTGAGGTTTTTCTTCTTTCTTTTCTGAGACAGTGTCGATAGCTTCTTCTTCGTGATTGGCCTCTCTATTGTTGATAGTTTCTCTTCTTTGGCTTTGAGAGCGGCGTCTTTCACTTCTATTCTTCTTGGGTGGTTCATTGGACATGTAGTTGATGAAGTTGCATCGTGCCTTTTCTCCAGGAAAGTGAAAATGGATTTCCTCTTGTAGATGATTGTACTTGTAGCGTAGAGGAATGGTCTTCCTAGGATGAGGTGGACATCATCGTCTTCTCATGTCGAGGATCAAGAAGTCTGTGGGGACTTCATGACCTCTAATTCTGACTACGACGTCTTCCATCATTCCTTCTTGTTTATGCCTCTTGATATGGTGTCACTCATGTTATTTGTTCATCCAGTAGTTTGAAGTGAAGCGTTAATTATGGACGCTGGTAGCATCTTGCTCAGTGTGCATGTTCTTGTAGATCTAGGACCTTCACTCTGTAGAATTTGGGAGTGCCAGACTTCTCCATGTTTTGCTAAAGAGTGTGTCCTGCTCATAAAGACAAGGTAGAGATCAAGTGCATGGGCTCTATTGGTGGAAAAACACCAACAGAACCAAAAGTTTTGTTTATTCCCCTCTAACCTTAGACACATAGCATAAGACAAACTTGTTGTTTATGTGTCCTATTCAATCTTAACATGAGTGATAGAATCGGAAGATGAGCATGAAAGTAGCATCTTCAAATATTTAACAGATCAAATACTTAACCTAAGGAAGGATAATCTATGCATAATGGGTTGATATTTTCATGACTGTGATAGATCATCTTCCAAAGGTTGGATGCACAATATTTTAGCTCATTTAGTTAAGATAGTGAGATTCAATAGAGTAAAGCCAGGAACAAAGAGTAAAGAACTAAACATGTTGAGTTGACAAGGTTGGATCAAGTGAGGTGCAACTTAAACATGTTGGGTTCTTTATTTATGCGCATACCAGAATTAAAGAGAAGCTTTTAAAGTGATGGTCACTTACTTTGAAATGTTACCTTATCATTCAAGAGTGATTGTGTCGTACCAACTTGTGGCAGCTTCATTCAAGAATGATTGTGTCGTACCAACTTGTGGAAGCTTCTCTTGTCTAGCTGGTTGTTCTTCATGAATAGCTTGTCTTCTCTTGTTCATCTCATAGTGGCCTGAGTGATGGGAGCTTGAGAGGAGGAAGGACATAGTGGGATCGTCTTTAAAGGGATCAACCTTCCTTCTCTATGCATTGACCTATCAGTGAAGGTGTGTTGTTCCTCAGGTCCGTACCAGGACCTCTCTCTTTTAGCTTGTGTTTGTACTGTTTGATATGAGA
This sequence comes from Coix lacryma-jobi var. lacryma-jobi, assembly GCA_009763385.1. NCBI lineage: Eukaryota > Viridiplantae > Streptophyta > Magnoliopsida > Poales > Poaceae > Coix > Coix lacryma-jobi. Next base: position 117,372,579 of record CM019830.1, on the reverse strand, counting down.
GATGAGGATTCAAGTGCCCGTACGATGGTCTCTATCTTCTAGTGGCCCAGCTCAGACTTGTTCACCTATTTCCATGGAGTGAGTGCTTTGATTGTAGGTATTGTTTTGTGGCACTCATCTTCTGTCTTGTTCTACAGATCTCACTTCTCCATGATTAGTGAGTTGTGTCTCCCTTGCGCAAGTTGTTGAAGTTCATGTGTCTCTTCATCTCCAGTGTGGGTTCATCTCAGGACTTTCCCAAATTGATATTGAAAGTTTTCCTGCAGGGGTTAGTCCAACAAAATATCCAACATCCACTATAGCATACTATTAGTTCAAAAATCAACCTAGACACCACGTCTAATTTGATCTAGGAAGGCATTTTAACCTAAGCACCATGCTTAATTAAAAGGTCTTTGATAGCAAGATCACCACTCCTAAACTAGACATATGTTTCATTTAAGAGATGTATGAAAGTACTTCAAACCTAAACATATTCTATAGCAGATGAAGGTAGGATTAAAGCATTAAAGAGATTTACTCAAATGGTGATAAGAGAGCATGATTAGTGTATACCACATCAGCATGACTTAAAGGTAGGGACAACCAACATAGCAACATGGCAAGAGTTGTTCTTACTAAGTGTAATCCCAAGCTTGGTTTTTGCAAAAAATCAAGATTGGATGAATGTAATTCAATGTTGCATGATGATTAGTTGGACATACCTTGTGTTTGTCATTCCTTTGAACTTTTCGCTACGGACCTGCAAAGGTTAGTGACAGGAATACTCGAAGGAATATTTTAACAATTATATCCTTATGCTCATTACACAAAGGCAGTGTAGCAGGAGAGTGAACACTGATCTAAAAAGTGCTTGTTTTAGGACACTGAGCTTGTCTTTGGGAAACCTTTAGAATGAGATTTGGTGAAGTGGTTTCCCCTCCAACACCAACTTAAGAGCACAACGAGATCTACAAAATTTGTGATAAACATATGCATCGACAACCACCCTTTTGAAGTTTTTGTAAACAGAAAGTGTGAGGGGGTTGAAAATCTCGAGTGTGGCAATGCTAGACAGACCACTTGAATCAGGAAATGCCTCATATGAGCATGGATTTAAAGAGGTGTTTATGAAGTAGCTTCCATGCTCTTTGATATCATCTTCCTCGTTTTCAAAGAAGAACACCGAAGGATAGGGTTCATCATTTTCTAAAGTGTGGGGTGTTTTCTCTATGGGTGGTTCTACGACAACCAAATTATTAGAAGGATTTGAAGGAATTTCAAATTTGGTTGTGTGTTCCTCCTCGTGTTGGTCGGGATTGGGCTCGACTTCTTCTTCTGGGAATTCGTCAAAAGTGCTAGTGCAAGGAGTATTTTCAAGGATTTTCTCAAGGATGTCTCTTCCTTCACTAACAAGTTTATGTGAGAATGATCCTCCAAAAGCTAAATCGAGATGTAGAGCAGCTTCCTTGATAAGACCACAATAAAAGTCAAAGTGTAACACATGGTCTGGCAAGGAAAGGTTTGGGCTAGAATTGGTAAGGTGTTTGAACCTAGCCCAAGCTGCTCCTAGCGTCTCCTTCTCTTTTTGTTTGAATGTAAGAATTTCGATTCTAAGATCATAGATTCAAAAAAGAGGGAAGAAAGCAAGACAAAAGTTGTCCCGAAGTTTATCCCAATTTCCATTTATGCCCTGTACGGAATGATTATACCATTTTCTCGCTCTTCCCAAAAGGGAGAACGGGAATAGTTTCCATTTAATGGTCTCTTGTGTCATGCCAGCTATAGTCTGACAAGAACACAACTCCTCAAATTCCCTAAGGTAAGTGTATGGATCTTCGTCTTCTGACCCAGAGAAAGATTTCTCCTGAACCAAGGCTATAAGAGCAGGGCGAAGCTCATATCCATCTGTATGAATGAGGTGTGATGATGCTGGAGGCTCCAACAAGTCGCCTTTTGGAGCAAAGAAATTAAGAATAGGAGTGAAATCCATGTGGTAAGAAGTGTGGTGCTGAGGTAAAGGTATTGATAAGAAAAAGGTAGTAAAAGAAAAGAAACACGGATGATCCAGGTTCGATTCTAGAACAGCTACCGTTCCCCAGCAACAGCGCCAGAAAGCTTGTTGGGTATTTTAAACGCGCACAGAAAGATCCGCAAGCGCACGGATACCGATGTAGCTTTCACCCGAGAGTATTCCAGGGTATCGATTTCCACGGGGAACGTGAAGTGTACTAGAAGAATTAAGAACGTGCAAGAAAAGAATGGTAATGTGGTTAGAGAGGGATATAGGGTTTTCTAAGCGGGTCTATTTAATCAAAGGCTCACTATACTTTACTTACTTCAGAGCAATAGTACTTTTCCGATTCTCAAAAAAGACTGGGAAAAGGGTAATTGGGAGAAGGCTGCCAAAAAGCTCTACGAAAACACCAATCCTAACGTGGTGGATTATAACAATCTACAAAGCTGTCACCCATGTAGCTACCACAACTCTCCGGAGGATTGGGCGCAAACTCAGGTAAACCCTAGTCTAGACACCAAGTCTACACTAACGCTTACTACTCTAATCAGATATCATAATTAGAGAACTCAATACGAGCGGAGATCCAGTAAATAAAATAAAGTAAGAACTGAAATTAAATAGAATACTTAGAAGTAGTAAATGAAGAACCTAGAGATTAGTTGAAGACAAACCAGATGCTACACCAATACAATGTCGAGGAAGATCCGACGGATACGGCTCCTCCTCAGCTCTCTCCTCCTCTCTCTCTAATCCAATCACTAATTACAACTAGATGAACTAGACATCTAGAACAACAACTAGAACTAGAAGAACTAGAACTAGATCTAGATGAACTAGAAGAGATTCATCTAGAGGGACCTCTACTTCTAATTGAAACACTAGTTTCTGATGTGGAGATGAATAATGAAGATGGAGATGCCTGGAGAGGGGGGTCTGGGTCTGGTTTTATAGCCCGGAGCGTGGAACGTGAGCCCTTGGATCAAACCGACTTCGGGGACGGTGGAGATGAATCCTAAGAGGCGGTGGAAGAAGGTTCCGGAAGGCGGAGGTGAATCGGCCTCTGTGGCCAGCCGGTCGGTCTCCATGTGGGACCGGTCGGTCTAGCCAAGTGGGCCCACATGGTGGCCCGCCTCGTGCTGTCTTCTGATGTCTTCTAGATCCTTCTTTTGCAGATTTCATCGCGAAATTAATAACTTTTCATCCGGGACTCCGAATATAGCAAATGATATGTCTGTTTCGATCGTCTCGACGAGCCCTTCGCAATGGTGCACTCCAATTCATCACTTGAGGTACTTTTATATGGTGAAATATTGATGTCCTACAAAACAAGTGAGAGCACCAAAACTCGTGGACCTTATTAGTTTCAAACTCTACAACTATGCTTTATAATTCATTTAGTGTCATTTCATGCAATAGTTGATGGTTAATTATGAGCATTAGTGAGCATCAACACCCGTGCAGTTTCGTGTTCTCTGTGCAGTTGCGGACAGTCCGCGACCTGAACGGCGGACAGTCTGCGCATCGGGTTTTGGCCGAGTCAGTCAGGCGCAGCCCCCTGACTATTCACTGTCGAGTGAACGGCGGACAGTCCACGGTACAAACCCGCAGACAGTCCGAGACTTTACCAGAACTATTTCAGAATAGCCCGTTTTCTGGTCTGTGGCTAGCGGACAGTCCGGACCCCCAGTCGCGGACAGTTCGGCAGTCACCGGACAGTCCGGGACCCTGACTCCGGATAGTCCGGAAATCTGCAGTCTTTGCAGTTTTGCTCGAAGCCTTAGGCAGTTGGTTTTGAGGTTTTTCTAGGGGTTCCGCTGTACCTCTAGGACATCTCCTAGAGTATCCACCTACTTGTAGGTCGTGAACTCTTTGGTTGTTTCGAGTCTTAGCTTTTGGGGTGATTTTCTAGGACAAGGGTCATTCTATTCACGAGTTGAATTTGAGGCTCCCATTCACCCCCCCTCTGGTCGCTAATTCGGTCCTTCAATTGGTTTTAGAGCCAATTAAGGGATCTACACTACCTTAATCAGTTTCGGATCCTAAGGGCGACATGGATCGAGGGAACGACAAGGCTCCCTATTTCGATGGGACGAATTATCCCTATTGGAAGATTCGGATGCGTGCTTATCTCAACAACATCGGATCTTCTCTCTGGGAGATATGTGAGAATGCTGAGTACGTAGTCCTTGCGGCTCGTGTGGGTCAGATCCAGACTGACCAGCACGAGGCCAACTCCAAGGCTCGTAATGCTCTTTTGGCCAGCATCTCCCTTCCTGAGTTCGAGCGTATCTCTGAGCTTGAGACGACACGAGAGATCTGGGTGAAGCTTCAGAGCTATCACGAGGGGACCGCTCAGGTCAAGACCAGACCCTTCGAGACCTACAAGCGAGAGTACGAGAACTTTGTTCAGTTGGAGAGAGAGACAATTGACGCCATGTTCGCTCGTTTCCAAACGATTGTGAACAAGATGCGTGCCAATCGGGCTAACCTACCCTATGACGATCATGAGAGGGCTCTGAAGTTGCTATATGCCCTGGATCGGAGGGTATGGGAGGTGAAGGTGTCGACCATCATAGAGTCTCCATCCTATGACACCCTCACCATGGATGAGCTATTCAGCAAGCTCAAGTCCACCGAGATCGATCACCTGACTCAGGCCAAGCTGAAGAACCCGTCTTCACATTCCATGGCTTTGGTCTCAGGCACGGGTGGATCGACTTTCTCTGCTGACGCTTCACCTCCTTTGTTTTCTTTGTCTACTTTGCTTACAGTCACGGAGGAGCAGTTGGAGGCGTTTGGAGACGACGAGCTCGCCCTTGTCATCACCCGGTTCTCGCGGTTTCACAACAACTTCCTGAATCGCCGGCGTGGTGGCGCACGCGAGGGCTGCTACAAGTGTGGTGATCTAGACCACTTCATGGCGAACTGTCCCAAGAACGACAAGAGCTTCCCCGGCAAGAACCGCAACTCCAGGCGCAAGGGCAAGCCGGAGAACAAGGGCTGGAAGAAGAAGAAGGGCAGCTATCGCCGAGAGGACGTGGAAAAGGCTTTTGATGCCGGTCGGCGTGCCTTCCTCGCCAACATCAGCGACGGCGAGAAGACCTCCGACGGTGACTCCAGTGACGATGGGTACGAGCACAAGACAGAAGAATGCTTCAACAGACTCTGCTTCTTCAGCCACTCCTCCAAGGGCCTCTGCACCATGGACTTGGACGAAGAGGACCACAAGTGCCAGGCAAAGGACGCCGACACCGACGACGACGACGACGATGATGCTTCCGAGGTATCAACCTCTTCTCTTGTCGATCGTCTTACCGGTGAGCGTGATTCTCTTGTCGACATAGTTCACAGTCAGGACAAGCAACTCAAGCGAGCTATCCGAGAGCGCAACGAGTTTAAGGCTAAGATGAATGAGGCACTTAAGGAGCTTGAGTTCGCTAGGTTCGAGGTGAAGGTGACCGATGCGGAGGAGGGTGAGGAGTGCACGATGCATATGACAAATTTTGCCACCGTGCAGACCAAGTATGCCTCTTTGATTGAGGTGTATGATGAGCTGAAGAGTAGGCTAGACTTGGTGGGTGATTGCAAAGAGTGTCCCTCCCTGAAGGAGCTGGAGGAAGTGAAGGCAAGGTCCCTCTGCTAGGTGCGTGCAAGCTCTGTCCTAGCTTGTGAACTGAGCTGGTAGAAGTTAATGCCAAGTTTGCTGAAGCCATGAAGGTCAGCTCAGTCAGCACCTTGTCCGCTCCATGTGAGCGATGCGTGGGGTTGGAGCTTGAGATTGCCAACTGTCGGCATGACAGGATGCAAACCGGGGAGGAAAACACAAACCTCCGGTCCATCCTGAGTTGGGTGTCATGCAGTGAGCCACATTTAGGCATGATGATCAGTCAGTTCAAGAGGGGAACTGTGTTGGAAATATGCCCTAGAGGTAATCATAGAGATGATGATATTTCTATTGTATCCATGATTTATTATATGTTCATTGAATATCGATTAAAGACAACTTTTATTGATTGACAATTATGTGAATTGTCTGTGAGGCTCTTTTACTTGTATGGTTATTCAATAGTTGTCCCTGATCAGAGTTCATGTGAGGACACACATGAATATTAGATCAGCACATGTATTAGTTGAAGACTATGTTTCACAAGTCATAGACATGGAGATGTCAAACTAATAATTTGGGCACATGTATGACATGGGGCTGGACTGACCCAACGTGAGATGTTCTTATTATCTCTTTACACATCATGTACGTTATGTCCTTAGACCGGAGATTGTGGTATGTACTCAAGATATGAATTGGCTTACTTAGGGACTATCAAACGCTATGTCGTAACAGGGTAGTTATAAAGATAGTCTTCGGGTTTGTCAGGATGTATGTTGTGAGACATAGACAATTAAGATGGGATTTGCCCCTCTCCATGTGAGAGAGATATCACTGGACCACTCAAATGATTGGATCATAAAATGCATGGCCGTGCTTAGGTTAAGTATTAACCTATGAGTTGGACCAAATATTGTGTGGCAAGGGAATTACGTATATGTGATCGTGGTGGTTCGTCAGATATGATCTTTACGTATACATAGGAGTTGACACTTCTTGCTAGAGGTCGCTGTCAACTATCGGGCGAGTAGGAGTACTCGGGTCGTGTCTATGTGTGCGTGAACCCATAGGGTCGCACGCTTAAGGGGCTGGAAGCCTGATTCAAGTTGGACTCGAGTCAGACTGGTATTAGGGTTTGCTAATGGGCCTCCAGGTCGGTGGGCTCATTAGGGACGCCTATATAAAGAGGGGGTGGGGCGACCAGGGTTAGACCACGTCATTAGACAGCTGTCGCCCACCCCACGCCCGCGCCTATTGCTCCTCGCAGATCTAGTAGTCTGGAGGCGTGACGCTTCCTCCCTGTACGTGTGGGATACCTCGGAGGTGCTGCATCTGGAGCACAAGGGTGAACCGCACGTGGAGACATAAAGGTCGGACGTGGACATCTACACGACATCACTGCGACGCGACGTCTACACCGAGACATCTTCCGCTGCACCTGCGCGTCTAGTGGTAATCCCGTGATCTATAACTAGCAGTAGTTCCTGGTTTATGGGGTTGAAAAATTTTGTTTTTTTGGCTAGCGTAGCATCCTCGTAACCCTACAAACTGATTGCTCGGGAGTAGGCTTTGCTTCAGGTGGGAGGAGCGCTAGTAGCTTTGGCAAGATCGGTGAGTTTAGTGGAGTGAGCCCTAGTGAGAAGCCATCCGCTATCCCTAAGCTTACCAAGATTACCCCACCTGAGTCTCCCAAGCCTATCACCAAGGATGGCATCCTTGATGAACCTCCCAAGGCTCCACCTCACAAGCAAGTGTGGGTTCCCAAACCTAACCATCTTAGGAACACACTTGACACCCTTCCTGACGTCTCTAGTAATCCCCTTCCGAGAGGCAAGCAGCCAGCAAGAGTGAACAACCCTCGCAACCCTAGGAACCAAGAACCCAAGAGAGTGGTGAGGTTCGAGTGCGAGTACTGTCACCGTGAGGGTCACCTAGCTAAGTTTTGCTTTCGGAGGAAGAGAGACGCTAGGAAGGAGTTGGAGCTGAACAACCAGGCCAGGCACCACCCTCTCCACGGTGTGCAAGGTCAGGGAGTTCAGAGGCAGAGTGCTAGGCCTGGAGGTGCACCCCCTCAGGTAGCTAGGCCCCAGGCAGCTAGACCACGGGGTGGTGGTCGTGCCCATCGCGGTTCCGGTCGTCCTCAATACGATCGTGAGCCGAGTGTAAGAGGCTTTGCTGCTCAGTCCCACAGAGGACCACCCTTTCAGTTTGGTGGTGATCGCTTTGCTCAAATGGGACAAGTAGGTCAGTTTGGAGGTTTTCCATTCCATAGCGGACCACCCTTTCAGGTTGGTGGTGATCGCTACCCACCCATGGGACGAGGACAGCTTGGTGTTGCTACTAACTCTTTTTCTGGGCCTATGACACAGCACTGGTATCTTTCTCAGTATACTAACCCCAGTGTTGTGCCATATGCTCACTTCCTGCCTTTCTATTGATGCAGGAACTTCGGTTGGAGAACATGTGGCTCATGGATTCCGGGTGTTCGCGCCACATGACCGGAAAGAAGGAATGGTTCTCCAGCCTTAGCCCCATGATGCACAAGGAGTACATCACTTTCGGGGACAATAGTAGAGGTAAGGTTGTTTCTCATGGAGCTATTCGGCTCAATGAGAACTTTGTTCTTAAGGATGTTGCTTTGGTTTCTAACTTGCATTACAATTTGCTTTCTGTTTCGCAACTTCTTGAGGATGATTGTGAAGTGCGTTTTAAGAAGGGTCTGAGTCGTGTTTTAGACCCTCGGGGAGATCTTGTTTGTCGGATCGTCCCTTTTGGCCGTGTTTTTAGAGCCAATTTTTCTCGTTCTTTCGGCTTTGCGAGATGTTTGATGGCTGGACCTTCTTCTGATTTGTGGAAGTGGCATAGGAGGCTCGGTCACTTGAGTTTTGACTTGCTTGCAAGACTTAGCTCACTTGGCCTAATCCAAGGATTGCCCAAGCTTAAGTTTCAGAAGGACCTTGTTTGCCATCCTTGTCGTCATGGGAAGATGGTTGATGCTTCTCACCCACCTGTTAATCAGTTGATGACAAAGCGACCCGGCGAGCTTTTACACATGGACACAGTTGGTCCAGCTCGGGTCTGCTCAGCGGGTGGGAAGTGGTACGTTCTAGTTATCGTTGACGATTTTTCGAGGTACTCTTGGGTGTTCTTTATTGAGGGAAAGGATGGAGCTTTTCCTTTTGCTCGCGATTTGATTCTGAGGTTGAAAACTGAGTTTCCGCCTGATACCATTAGAGCTATTCGTAGCGACAATGGTACTGAGTTTGATAACTCTCACTTGGCCTCTTTCTGTTCTTCTAATGGAATCGAGCATCAGTTTTCTTCTCCTTATGTCCCCCAGCAGAACGGTATTGTTGAGTGCAAGAACCGGACCCTTGTTGAGATGGCCAGGACGATGCTCGATGAGCATAGGACTCCTAGGCGTTTTTGGGCCGAGGCGATCAACACCGCTTGCCATGTTTCAAATCGCATCTTTCTTCGGGCTTTCATGAATAAAACTTCTTATGAGTTGCGTTTTGAACGGGTACCCAAGGTGTCTCATTTTCGGGTGTTTGGGTGCAAGTGCTTTATCCTGAAGCAAGGAAATTTGGACAAATTTGAATCTCTCTCTGCTGATGGGGTGTTTCTTGGTTATGCTTCTTATTCACGTGCTTATCGAGTTCTTAACCTGGAGACTAACCGGATACTGGAGATCTGCGAGGTCACATTCGATGAGACTATGACTTGTATTTCTTCTGCTTTTGATGTTGCAGGAGAACAGGAGCTGGGAGAGACCATCTTTGTGGAGGAGGAGCAGGAGAATGCCGATTGGGGTGATCCCGAGCAAACTCCACTGGCTGCCCCCGTCGACCCCGCGACGACTACTTCAGCTCGAGGACCCGATCCCACGACGTCTTCTTCTTGGTGTCCTCTAGAGCCACCTCTCCAGCGAGCACCCGCTGCACCTGAGGGAGCGACAGCATCTGGCGAGGGGGAGGCGACTTCAGCGAGGCAAGCGCCCCAGAGCGTTCAGCAAGTTCACCCCCCGCGGTAGATGATCGGCGGCATCGACCAGCCAGTCACGCGGTCGCGAGCGTATGAAATCTCACACTTTGCTCATTCTGCATTCGTTGCTTCTTTTGAGCCCAAAGATGTTGGACACGCACTTTCTGATCCTAATTGGGTCAATGTCATGCATGAGGAGCTAGAAAACTTTGAGCGAAACCAAGTTTGGACCCTAGTTCCACCTCCACCAGAATGCCACCCTATAGGTACCAAATGGGTTTTCAAAAACAAAGAGGATGAGGATGGGATGGTAGTGAGGAACAAGGCTAGGCTAGTAGCCCAGGGTTTCTGCCAGAAAGAGGGGATAGACTATGAGGAAACCTTTGCCCCTGTAGCCAGTTTAGAAGCCATTAGAATCCTTCTAGCATTTGCTACTTCGAAGGGTTTTAAGCTTTACCAGATGGATGTCAAGAGTGCCTTCTTAAATGGGTATATAGAGGAAGAGGTTTATGTTAGGAAACCCCCGGGTTTCGAGGATCCCAAGTTTCCAAACCATGTTTATAAACTTTCAAAAGCTTTGTATGGTTTGGAACAAGCCCCGAGAGCGTGGTATGATCGATTGAAAACTTTTTTACTCTCCAAGGGTTTTAAAATGGGACGGGTCGATAGAACTTTGTTTCTCCTCAAGCAAGGCAATGATACCCTGTTAGTCCAGATATACGTGGATGATATCATCTTTGGTGGCTCTTCTCACGCACTTGTTGCCAAGTTTGCAGAAACTATGAGCAGGGAGTTTGAGATGAGTATGATTGTGACAGAACCGCCCAATTTATATAAGATTAAGTATGGTTGTCCCCGCTCAACACGTTGACACACACAAACTTTCACTTATACAAACCCGGTAGTCTGCCGAGAGTCACAAAGGACCTCGGTTAATCACAACACAACCAAGATCGCAGGTTTAAGCAAATACATATCACGTACACGGAGCTTGGCAGCGGAAAATAATATTACAATAGAGTTCATAAATAAGGATACAAGTTTGAGTTTCACTTAATTTAGAAGAAACAACATAGCTTTGAAATGAATACAATAACATAAGTTGAAATATATTGCTAGCTCAAATGACATCCTCCAATAAAAGCATAAAGAGAAGAAGTAGTATGGAATCACCGAGCCCACCGGCACTTAGCCACCAAAATTAAGCAAGCCGAACCAACACCTGCAACAAGGGGGAAAATAAAACCCTGAGTACATGAGGGTACTCAACAAGACTTACCCGACTAAGAAAAGACTCCAAGGGCATGCTGGCTTAAGGGATGTAGTGAGGCTAGCAGAAGAGAAGAGCTTTGCAGAAAAAGTTTTCTACTTGTTCATCCTATTTTCAAATTTTAGCGGTGCATTAAGTTATTAAGCAGTATCCACTTTGCACCTATCTAAATCAAACACTTGTTTAAGCATCACATCTCATGATAAACTTCTCTTGCCATCATCTTCACTTGATTAAACTACGCTGAAGGTGCGAGGACAAGTCTCCTTTTCTCGTGGAGCAAACGACGATTCGAACCGCTTGATCTACCCAGCTGGGGCTTCCTTATCACACGACATATGCAAGACCGAACTTGCATATATCAACCTTCCCGTGGATCCGCTCAAACCGGACCGGAGCCGCGCCACCCGGAAGTACAGTACACCACCGCCCTACAACGGCCTTGATGAGTAACGTCCATCAGTGGACCGAGCAGGGTGGGTACACGCTACTCCCGCCATCTCTCCAAAAACTATTTTGAGTACTTAGGTGAATTAGTCAGTAGTACTTGATATAGGTCTTATGTTTGCATCATGTTACATCCCTTGTATTCATACATATGCATTGTGCACCTCATACTAGGTACGCTAGATGATGAACACGTGAAGTGAAGTGTGTGATGTTGGAGCTAAGCCTAAAGATGGTGTTGGGTGGCCATCCCGAAGAAGGTGTTTGGCGAACCCCACAAGTTCCTGGAGCGGTGATGTTCCTGATGTTGGTGCCATCTAACACTAGCTTAAGTGTTGTTTCCCAGGCAAGCCCCGGTGCATACACCCACTCTCTGTTTTACAAATACTTTATTACACTGTAGGTCTTGTGGAATGTGCATTAAGTAAGTAGGAGTTGAACGCAACCGTTGCTGCATGAATACCTTGATTTCCAGATAATCCCCTGATGATATCCTATCAGTAGCGATAAGACGATCTCAAATGCTTAGCAATGCTTAGACTTCGGTAGAAGTCGATCGATGGTTTCATCGTTCGCGAGATATAGGTTTTACCTTTTCTCTCTTCGACTCTGTCTCTGGGTTGTGACAACCCTAATATGATGATAACTATTAAACTGAGACCGGGCGGGTAACTTGCACAGGAATGGAGTCCTGGTGTAGTGTTTCCGCCTGTGTCACCTAGGGCCCGTCCGCTGTTGGCCCGTTGGATCGAGAACTATTTGTTAGTACTGGTCACAAGCTACGGTAAGCCCTACTGTGGCTATGCTCTTACTGGAACGGCGCACCCGCGCACTGGGAGTGGAGAGATGGCGGGAGTAGCGTGTACCCACCCTGCTCGGTCCACTGATGGACGTTACTCATCAAGGCCGTTGTAGGGCGGTGGTGTACTGTACTTCCGGGTGGCGCGGCTCCGGTCCGGTTTGAGCGGATCCACGGGAAGGTTGATATATGCAAGTTCGGTCTTGCATATGTCGTGTGATAAGGAAGCCCCAGCTGGGTAGATCAAGCGGTTCGAATCGTCGTTTGCTCCACGAGAAAAGGAGACTTGTCCTCGCACCTTCAGCGTAGTTTAATCAAGTGAAGATGATGGCAAGAGAAGTTTATCATGAGATGTGATGCTTAAACAAGTGTTTGATTTAGATAGGTGCAAAGTGGATACTGCTTAATAACTTAATGCACCGCTAAAATTTGAAAATAGGATGAACAAGTAGAAAACTTTTTCTGCAAAGCTCTTCTCTTCTGCTAGCCTCACTACATCCCTTAAGCCAGCATGCCCTTGGAGTCTTTTTCTTAGTCGGGTAAGTCTTGTTGAGTACCCTCATGTACTCAGGGTTTTATTTTCCCCCTTGTTGCAGGTGTTGGTTCGGCTTGCTTAATTTTGGTGGCTAAGTGCCGGTGGGCTCGGTGATTCCATACTACTTCTTCTCTTTATGCTTTTATTGGAGGATGTCATTTGAGCTAGCAATATATTTCAACTTATGTTATTGTATTCATTTCAAAGCTATGTTGTTTCTTCTAAATTAAGTGAAACTCAAACTTGTATCCTTATTTATGAACTCTATTGTAATATTATTTTCCGCTGCCAAGCTCCGTGTACGTGATATGTATTTGCTTAAACCTACGATCTTGGTTGTGTTGTGATTAACCGAGGTCCTTTGTGACTCTCGGCAGACTACCGGGTTTGTATAAGTGAAAGTTTGTGTGTGTCAACGTGTTGAGCGGGGACAACCATACTTAATCTTATATAAATTGGGCGGTTCTGTCACAGAAGTGGTATCGGAGCATGGTTAAGCAAATTACTGTCAGGTACATGGTTTTTAAAACAAAAGTTTTGCTTTTGAAAAGCCTATTTTGACTTAAACTTTTAGCTAATAGGCAAATTTGTCAAAAAATTATTTGCAAAACTATGCTAGCGACAACCTCCAGTAAGCCCAATTAGGATCTCTAGGTGGCTCTAAGTAAAGTAATGCTAACTTGTGGGGGGTTTTATGTTCCTGCAATTTAAATTCTTGCAACGACACATCGAGCCGAAGGTACGTGTAGATGACCGCACTATGCTACCCTGTGGTCTAATGTTGGAGGTAGCCCTCACATATGATGTACTCATATATGTGGGGTAGTTGAATTTATTTTATGCAACGTCGCAGCTACGTGCAAATAAGTGTGAGTTGTGAGAGCATGATCGAACAACCGTTGTTCTAGGGGAGTGCTAGATTGGTACTGGACTTTATACATGTTACACACATGTATATATAAAAGTATTTAATTGTGGGTAGATATATCGTTCGGGTAGTCCTTGTGCTACATGTATGCATATGGGTATGTATACATGGGAGTACTTAGAATTTTAATTTCTGCAATATATTTATATCTGTTGTGGGGTTGGGCTGAAATGATTTTTAATCAGGTACGCTAACCTCGAATGCATATGTGTAGTTGACGACTAGTTATATCGAGAGTGCGTGTTATGCCACCGAAATAGAACGTGATTGCCACCTTAGGCTGGCAATTTGTGAGGGCGTATAGGACGAGCATGCATCATGTTTGTTGCTTGTGCATAAACATGCTTCTCTCACCCTTATTCCTATAAGAAGCAACTTGTTATCAAAATTGTGAGTAATATGATATGCTAGATTACTTATGATAGGCTAGATATAATTGCCATGTCTGATGTTGATTAGATAGCCATGCTAGGATGTACCATGTTGTTACTTTATGTTGTCTTATCGTGCTTTGCTTAAATGATTGCTTAAAAAATGCTTAGATAATAAGTTCCTAGTCACTAGAAGCTTCTCAAATTGCAGTGTCTTGTTAGAATCAAATGCCCGATATGGTGTCGCTTTTCTTGTGTGTCTAGTTGTAATAGTTTAATGCTTGTACCAAAAACCAGTAACCATGCCATCCAAGCCTTTTGTTTGACTAGCTATCCCAAGTTTAGCTTCCCAAACATATACTTGCTTGTGAATCCATGCCTTTGCTTGACTCGTAAGCCTGATCTTTTCCTTTGAAATGTTGCCTCCTGCCATGTTTCGTCTTCATATCTCCGCCTTGTCAGTCCCAAACCTTGTGATCATCCTTGATTGCTACTTGTCTTGCACGTGATGCATACTTGTGCAAGGTCTATCTGTCATGTAGGATATTCCATTGGTTGTAGGCTCGATAACGGTGTCTTGATTAAGAACTAATGGTGCCGCGACGAAACCGAGGGCCTCCTGTGGGCGCGCACACATGGTTGTGCTGCTCGGCACGCGCTGGTATCATGGGTTCTAGTCATGATCCATTATGGAAACTGCACCAATGTGTTATCTTCTCATGATTCATCTTCTTGTTATCTTCCATGACTTCTCAGAAAAATCCTTATGTCCAAGCAGATGCAGCAGTGTTTCCTTCTAAAGTTGCAAAGAGGATAACTTTTGGAAAGTAGGCCACTAATGTAGACATTAACAGACTCAAATAATACTGTGTTGTCATCGGAGAAAGAGAATTGAACACATGGAACCTTATGTAGCTTTCCATCAACTGTCATTGGAGCGAACAACCATTCACCAATGGTCTAAACAGTGGTTTCTCGTCGGTCGGTTCTCCACCGTTTTAAAGGATGTTTGCTCTGTTTATAGTCACAGTCTGGATGAAGATCAAGTACTTGCAATAATCCTATCTTGGATTCCTCCCAAAGTAGCAATGCCTTGTTGGATCCTTTTCGACCTAATAGTGGTGCCTTGAGTTTCATACCAATGATTCATGGAAATCTATAAAGCAAATTATTATTCAGACAAGAGTGACCACAAAATAATATGAAGGATCAGAAAGTTGATTAAGTCTCCAAAGTTAAGTAGTCCTATGGTGTCACAGTTGTGGAAGAATGGATCACATGTTTATCTTCCTTGAAAAGTCTTTCATTCTGAATCTCGGGACGAGATTCTTTTAAGGGGGGTTTGTTTGTAACACCCAAGGTGTTAGTCCCAAATTAAGCAGTGGGTTTGAGCATAGACAAACTATATCAAGTAATGATCAAGTAAATTAGTTCAAGTATTGTCAGTAGTGATAGACTAGTTGGAATCAACCTCGGAGATGGAATCCAAGTTTTTGCTTATAATGTTCTACAAGTGAAGGAGAATATTGGAAATCAACTAAGTCTTGCAATCTTGCCTAAGCAACTCCGAATGGACTCACGAACAAAAGTTATGAAAAGTCCGTGTTGAGCACAGGCCCAGAAAATACCCCCGTCGATCGAAAACCCTAATTCGAACTCTACCGGGAGATTACTTTGACCAGCTTTGAAAGACATTTTGGAAATTTCGCATGACAGTGTGCCCTAAACAAAAGTTGTAGTAGAGATCGAGAGAAACAAACTTTGTTTAATGGTCAAGACCAGGATCGGTGACGAAAATAGCGAAACAGAGCTCCCAAGATCAGATTAAGTGCTGATTTCACGGTTCCAAAAATTGGAATTTCCGGGCACCGCAGAGTTTCCGTCGATAATTATTGTCTCACCAACAATTGAGAATTTGACTAAGCTCTTTTAAGGGATGTTGGAGTACTCATCAAGACAATGACAACAAAATATGTTTCGTCGAATTCGGAATTCGTTTGGACCCGGATCGTGATTTCGGAAAATAGTGAAAAGTTTTTGCGGGAGAATTATTTTTGGAAGAGGGTCTCTAAAAAGAAATAAAAAGAGCAGCACCCTCCCTTCTATCACATGCCTCCTGCCCCTCCTCTCTTTCCAGCGCTCCCTCTCTCCCTCCTTGCTGCTCTTCTCCATGGCAGCAGCTTCTCCTCTCCCTTCCCCCTCCATTCCTCCCATGGACAGCAAGCTGCAGGGCAGCAGCTCCCCTCCTTGGCGGCCCTCTGTTTCTCCTATCTCCTTCCTCCCTTTCTCCCCCTTTTCTATGACGAGTAGCAGCAGCAGGGCTGTAGCAGCTTCATCCTCCCCCCTCCATGGTTACTGCTCCCTTCCCCTTTTCTCCCATGGTAAGCAAGGCAGCAGCAGCAACTCTTTCCTCTCCCCTGCCCTTGTCCTCCTTTTCTCCCCATAGCAGCAGCCCCAAACCCTAGGGTTAAGTTGGAGATGATTTTCGTTTTTCTTTCATGCTTGCTATGTGACTGAATGTGTAAATAATGTACTCTTTTCCTTAGTGTTTGATGTATATTTATGGCATATGTGTGCTCAAATGGTAGCCAAGCAAGTGATGGATTAATTTGTTGATGTGCTGAATCTTGGCTGCTTGCATAGTTTCTGTGGGAGTGGTAATTTCGTGACTTAAATTATGTTTTCTGTAGGTTTGGTCAATACAAAAGTTGTAGAAGATTGCATGATCTAGCTGCTGTTAAAATTTCGTGATTTTAGGCCAAATAGTTTAGGAGCTATGGATTTTACAAGTTGCTGTCAGGTTTGTCCTAAAATCTGTCCAACTCTGAATGAGTGGCTTGTTTCACCATGTTAAGTTGTGGTTCATGTTAAGGTATTAATATAAGGATTGATATTCTTTCCATAAGCTTTCCAAAATGTCTTATATCATGCTTTTTGGTGCTATAGAACTCTAGTTATAGCTGCTCAAAGTTAGATGACTAAATCTGTCCAAACTCTGGACAGTTGTTGGAACTGTCTGAATTACATATTGATAAGGAGTCCTCTTGGGAAGTTTGTTAAAAACAAAGTTGTAAAGAATTGCATAATATATCTTGTGTTAAAATTTGGTGATTTTTGGTCAATTGGATTAGGAGTTATGGTTGTGCAAAGTTCAGTTTCAGAAATAGGTGTTCTCTGAAATCTATGGACCAGATTTGAGAAATGCTTTAGTTCGACCATGTTAACTTGTGAATCATACTGAGATGTTTAAAGATGATTGGTAGGAAATTTTATAATCTTTCTAGATTGTCTTGTTTCATATCTTTTGGATGAGTATAGCTTTAGTTATGGTCCAAGTAATCAGCTGCTGTTGTAGTCTAGATTGATATGTCAATGTGCTGAATGGACTGCATGTGTGGTTTCAGTTGGAGTGGTTACTTTGTGATGTAAATGTTGTTTTATATAGATGTGATCCATATAAAAGTTGTAGATAATTCTCATATCTTGTTTGTCCTAAAATGTCATGATTTTAGGCCAAGTGGTTTAGGAGTTATAACTTGTGCAATTTCAATGTCCAGATTTGCTTGCTCTCTAGACAGATCTGAAAGAGTGGATTGTTTGGCCTAGGTAAACTTTGAATCATCCTTTGATGTTAATAGAGAAGTTGTAGTTCTTTTTATATTCTTTATAAATTATCTTAGCTCATACTTTTTGGATGTGTAGAACTTCAGTTATTCATTTTTGAACTTTATGTTAGTTTTCTGTCCTTGTGTGCGCAGGTCTGCTTCTTGGTGTAATTTGGTCTTGTTAGCCTGTGAATTAGCTTTGGGTGTTAATAATAAAGTTGTAAATAATTTCATAACCTACTTTATATTAAAATTTGGTGGTATTGGTCTTAGTAGTTTAGTAGTTATAACTGTTTTAAGTGAGATATCTAAATCTGTCCAAGTCTGGACAGAGATGCCTTCCTTGATTTGTTTGGCTATGATAACTTGTGAATTACCTTAAGTGGATAATAAATGATTTGTATACAACTTGATAAACTTTCTAAAAAGTCTAGTGCCAAATTACTAGGTTTTATATATCTTTTGATATGGTTGTCTTAAGTTTCTATTGCTGTTGTGTAACAAGTTCTGTCTATGTTTGGACCAAGCTTCACTAATCATGTCATTTGACTTGGTTAGCCTTTGATTCACCTTTAGCTAATAACAAGAAAGTTTTAGATAATCTTGTGAGCTTTCCAGAATGTCTAATTATATGATTATGTGATATTTATATCTTGAGTTGTGCTTCTCTGAAGCTGACAACTTTTCTGTCCAATGATTTGGAAAGAGCTGCTTTGTCTACTGTTTTTGGCCTAGTTAACCTTTGAATTAGCCTTTGTGTTGAATAGCAAAGTTGTAGGTAATCTTGTTAGCTTTCAGGAAAGTCTTAGTTCACCTTGTTTGGAAGTCTATTTCTTGAGTTATGGTTAATTTAATGGACTACTATGCTGCTGTCTAGAACATGTGAATGAACCTAAGTTGATTGCTTTAATTTGATATTGCTTATATGATCTTGGTGACATCTCTTGCCTTGTTGGTAATTAGCTTGTACATTCCATATTTATAAATTAATGAACCTGAGATATTGTATAAAAATATTATGCATAGTGTGGGTTAACTTACTTAACTAAAGGTATCAGTTATATGTTCATGCATGTGTTTTCTATTAGGAGTTATATGTAATGTAATCTTGGTTGATGGTCATAGTAGCTTTCATATAAACATAATGGACCTTGTGTAGCACTCTACTATAATTATAATCTTTTAAACTAATTATGCTTTGTTGTGTGCTAGGTTAATAATTAAGCTAGACCCCATCTTTTATATTAACACCTAGGCATGAATCCCAACTTAAGTAGGTGAAACAAGCCACTCATTCAGAGTTGGACAGATTTTAGGACAAACCTGACAGCAACTTGTAAAATCCATAGCTCCTAAACTATTTGGCCTAAAATCACGAAATTTTAACAGCAGCTAGATCATGCAATCTTCTACAACTTTTGTATTGACCAAACCTACAGAAAACATAATTTATGTCACGAAATTACCACTCCCATAGAAACTATGCAAGCAGCCAAGATTCAGCACATCAACAAATTAATCCATCACTTGCTTGGCTACCATTTGAGCACAGATATGCCATAAATATACATCAAACACTAAGGAAAAGAGTACATTATTTACACATTCAGTCACATAGCAAGCATGAAAGAAAAACGAAAATCATCTCCAACTTAACCCTAGGGTTTGGGGCTGCTGCTATGGGGAGAAAAGGAGGACAAGGGCAGGGGAGAGGAAAGAGTTGCTGCTGCTGCCTTGCTTACCATGGGAGAAAAGGGGAAGGGAGCAGTAACCATGGAGGGGGGGAGGATGAAGCTGCTACAGCCCTGCTGCTGCTACTCGTCATAGAAAAGGGGGAGAAAGGGAGGAAGGAGATAGGAGAAACAGAGGGCCGCCAAGGAGGGGAGCTGCTGCCCTGCAGCTTGCTGTCCATGGGAGGAATGGAGGGGGAAGGGAGAGGAGAAGCTGCTGCCATGGAGAAGAGCAGCAAGGAGGGAGAGAGGGAGCGCTGGAAAGAGAGGAGGGGCAGGAGGCATGTGATAGAAGGGAGGGTGCTGCTCTTTTTATTTCTTTTTAGAGACCCTCTTCCAAAAATAATTCTCCCGCAAAAACTTTTCACTATTTTCCGAAATCACGATCCGGGTCCAAACGAATTCCGAATTCGACGAAACATATTTTGTTGTCATTGTCTTGATGAGTACTCCAACATCCCTTAAAAGAGCTTAGTCAAATTCTCAATTGTTGGTGAGACAATAATTATCGACGGAAACTCTGCGGTGCCCGGAAATTCCAATTTTTGGAACCGTGAAATCAGCACTTAATCTGATCTTGGGAGCTCTGTTTCGCTATTTTCGTCACCGATCCTGGTCTTGACTATTAAACAAAGTTTATTTCTCTCGATCTCTACTACAACTTTTGTTTAGGGCACACTGTCATGCGAAATTTCCAAAATGTCTTTCAAAGCTGGTCAAAGTAATCTCCCGGTAGAGTTCGAATTAGGGTTTTCGATCGACGGGGGTATTTTCTGGGCCTGTGCTCAACACGGACTTTTCATAACTTTTGTTCGTGAGTCCATTCGGAGTTGCTTAGGCAAGATTGCAAGACTTAGTTGATTTCCAATATTCTCCTTCACTTGTAGAACATTATAAGCAAAAACTTGGATTCCATCTCCGAGGTTGATTCCAACTAGTCTATCACTACTGACAATACTTGAACTAATTTACTTGATCATTACTTGATATAGTTTGTCTATGCTCAAACCCACTGCTTAATTTGGGACTAACACCTTGGGTGTTACAATGATGGGTGAGTTGACCTTCTTCCTTGGGTTGCAAATCAAGCAAACCCGAGACGGGACATTCGTGCATCAAGGCAAGTACACGAAGGACATCCTGAAGAAGTTCGACATGGGCGAGGCCAAGCCTCTTACGACGCCCATGGCGACGACTGTTGCGATGGACGCGCCCAGGACGGAGAGCCGGTTGACCAGAAGGAGTACAGGAGCATGATCGGCTCGCTCCTGTACCTGACGGCAACGAGGCCGGACATACAGTTTTCTGTGTGTCTGTGCGCTCGCTTTCAGGCGTCCCCTTGGACTTCCCACAAGCAAGCAGTCAAGCGCATCATGAGGTACCTCCGATACACTCCTGAGTTTGGACTTTGGTACTCTTCTCCTTCGACTCTTTCGCTTTGTGGTTACTCCGATGTGAATTTTGCCGGCTGTCGGCTTGAGCGCAAGTCTACTTCTGGGACTTGTCAGTTTCTTGGCTCTTCACTGGTTTCGTGGTCTTCTCGCAAACAGTCGAACGTAGCCCAGTCTACTACTGAAGCCGAGTATGTTGCCGCTGCCTCTTGTGCTTCGCAGCTTTTATGGATGGTTGCTACATTGCGTGATTTTGGTCTAGACTTCAGTCGGGTTCCTTTGCTTTGCGACAACACTTCTGCCATTAGTGTAGCAAAGAACCCTGTTCTACACTCCAAGACCAAACACATCGATGTTCGCTTTCACTTTCTTCGTGATCACTATGAGAAAGGCGAGATTGATCTTAGACATGTAGACACCCATAACCAGGTTGCGGATATTTTCACCAAGCCTTTGGATCTCTCAACTTTTGCTAGGTTGAATCGGCTACTAATGGATCCGGAGTTGAGCCGACCCGACCAGGATCCAGGACCGAATCGCTTCCTGATGTGTCGATGGGATTAGGCTCGCTTCTTAGTAACCCTGATTCCTCCACTGGTGTTGCTGCGACCAGTGAAGAATTACCTAAAGAACAAGATGATGAAATGGTGGACTATGAACCTTCCCTAGAAAGGGCGGAGGTCAATGTAGTTTACTTATCGGCCGACTACTACGTGGTCGGAGTTGATTCAACGGCAGCAGAGTTCAACTTCGCTACGCAGACTGCTGTGTTCCAGAAGCCAGAGGAGTCCGTCAATCATCTTAAGCCGTTGCATATAAAAGGTCACATCAATGGTACACCAGTCCACAAGATGATGGTCGATAGGGGCGATCGTAAACTTGATGTCATACTCGCTTTACCAGAATCTCGGCGGTAACGATGAAGAGCTGATCAAGACCAACATGACTATCACTGGGGTCGGAGGAGGAGATCCCATCCTAGCCAAAGGGGTTGCATCCATGGAATTGACCGTTGGGAGCAAGACTTTGGCTGTTGATGGTGCTTAAAGCATCATTTCACCATCAACATTTCACCCAAAACCAAGGTAAAACAACATAAAAAGTTGAAGATTTGGTTTATAACTAACCTATTTCCATATGTGCATAGTTTCTTATCTTAATGCAGTATATGATGGAATTTGGGCCAAACAACAGTACCAGGAGCAAGGCCAAGCCACTCTGGCCCATTTGGGCCTGAGCAAGGTGGCGGCCGCCACCTATTACTGGCGGCTGCCAGGTCACTCGTGCCAAAAGTGGCCGAAGCCACGTCATCGATCCGTGGGAATCACCTCAAGCTCAAATCTTGGCCATTCCACACTAAGGCGGTTTGATCATAGGGCTAAGAAGAGAATCACCTGGATAGTGGGCTTTGGACACGTGTCTAAACCCTAACTGGCCCTCAAACCGACTTTGGAGAGCAAATGAAGACCGTTGGATGAATGGCGGTTGCAACGGACGGCAGAGAGGTGGCGGGCGCCAGGGTTTGGTGGCGGGCGCCACCCCCTAAACCCTAACCGACCTCCCCTTCACTCTATAAGTACCCCCCTAGCTTCCTAGCACTATAAATAGGCCCCTTGAGCTCTCATTCGGAGAGCCTCACACCATTCCTCACCATTTGGTTAGATTAGCACACTTGCTATGCTAGAGAGATTAGAGAGAGTGTGAGTGCCTCACTAGAAGAGGAGCTGGAGAGGAGAATAGTACAAGTCTGGAGAGTTCCAGAGTTGTCGGAGACCTCTGCTTCTCTCTGCTCTGCGCTTCAACTTTGGTAACTTAGTATCTATTTTATCTTCAAGTATTTATTTTCAGTACTTGTGTGTTTGTTTCAATGCTTGATATTAGTTTCAAGTGCTCTAGTTCTAGTACAGGGCTAGTAGTAGTAGTATATAGATTAAGTGTGGTACTTAGGCTATATATTGCCAGTGAATACGGCTAGGCCCCCGGATAGCTGTGGTAGCAAGCAGGTGGTCACAGCCCTGTGCGCCTTGAATTCCACCATGTAGTTGGTCTAGTTTAATAGTAGGTCTCGTTGTGCTAGCGTTCAACCGAAGTCAGTGGTAAAGGCTAGTACGCCAACAGTACACTAGTAAAGAACTTAAATCACTAGAAGTCTAATAGAACTAGGATCTACCCCAGTAGATAGTGCCCGTTCCCTTCATCTATCCTAGATATCCTTACCCCCCAAGTTTTCTCAAAATCACTTCGCGTTCCTCGTGGATTCGATACCCCAGAATTCTCTGAGGTGAAAAGCTACAACTGACAGCCGTGCGCTTGCGGTTTCTTCTGTGTGCCACCCGAGTTGTCAACAAGCTTTTCTGGCGCCGTTGCCGGGGAACGGTAGCTGATTTTTGAGACTAGAGTTAGGATCATCTTTACCCTCTCCACATGGAGAATCAATCTATCTTACAATTCACAGCTCCTAAGAGTTCGCGATTAGAGCCACATTTATCATCACAACCTATATATGCCGATAGTTACGAATTGCGCCCTGACTTTATTAACAAAGTTCAGGAGAGCATGTTTACGGGATCAGAAAATCCCTACATACATCTATGTGAGTTTGAGCAAGTCTGTGCATGCTTGAACATTTCGGGCATTTCACCTGACACTGTCAAGTGGAAGCTGTTTCCATTCACTTTGATGGGAGCAGCTAAAACATGGCATGCTAGAACCGTGGGAAGTGCCAGAGGAGGCTGGGGAACTTTACGGACCAAGTTTATCTTGACGTATTTCCCTGTCCACCGAGTGGTACGACTACGAGTAGAAGTGTTGACCTTTAGACAGAATGATAAGGAGACATTAGGGGAGGCTTGAGACCGTTTTATTGGTTTAATCAATTCAGGACCCGATTTAGCCATACCCGATCCAGTGCTCCTTCAGCATTTTTATGTCGGTTTAGAGAAAGAGAGCGCTCTTTACCTTGATCATTCGTCAGGTGGAGCGTTTCTTCATCTTTCTCCATGAGGTGGAAAGGAGGTTCTTGATAGAATTCTCGAGAATATTCCTTATACTGGAGTTTCCGATGAAATCCCTGAGGAATAAGTCGTAGAAACCCAAGTTTTGACTGTAGAACAACAAGTAGAGCCCGAGTCGAGCTCGCTGGACTTAGCGGAACCTATTCCGTCCACATATGGGAGAGAAATTTTTCTGGAATTTTTGGGCAAGATAGAGGATGATGTGTTTGAGGATTACGGAAATGCTATGAACTACTCCGTTCAAGCTCTCCCATCCGACAAACCAATTCTTGAGTCCTCTGATGGAATCTATAGCCGAGAGTATCTTTTGGAACTTTCAGCTGTCATGAGTCATGAATGGATAATGGAAGCTGAAGTATCAGAAAACATCCCTCGCATAGATAAAGTACCTAGCATAATAGATTGTCGAATTAGGGGAGAAAGGGCCTTTGCCTTTTACGACCCTATCGTGGGAATTAATGTTCTTGCTAGTAATTACATATCCAGAACATTCCCCGACCTTCAACGACAACCGACTAAACGGTGTTTAAAAGACCCAAATGGTGACATCTTGGAAAGTGAAGGAATCCTAAAGATGGTCCCCATCCAAGTAGATGGAGCGGACATGGTCTTAGATTTCTACATTTTCGATGTAGTCCTTTTTGACGTCTTCTTAGGACAACCGTGGTCCATACTTGCCTTGCAAGGACCATGTCAAGAGCACTTTAATGCTCAAATCGGTGGAAAAGAGTACTCAGTACCTTTCGTTCGTGCATTAAATTCTATTGCCGAACAACCACCAGAACCAGATCTTCTCGATCAAGCTAGAACCTCTACTCTTTATGAGTTGGCTTAGCCTGATTTTGAAGAAGATTATGAGTTCTTTGTCGAAGAAGAAGCCGAGACAGATGAACCGTTTCGCTCAAACGAATCGGAAAAGCCATCTCGACCTTCCAAAGAGCTAAAACCTCTGCCTGAAGGCCTGAGATACATTTTTCTAAACAATGACCCCGAGACTCCCGTAATCATTAGCAGTAAGCTATCTGAAGAGGAAGTCCGTAGGTTGACCCCTGTCTTAGAAAAACACCAATCTGTCTTTGGCTATTCACTTCAAGATTTGAAGGGAATTAGTCCAAATCTCTGCACCCATCGTATCCCTCTCGATCCTGAGATACCCTCTTCAAGAGAGCCACAAAGACGACTTAATAACGCTATGCGTGAAGTCGTGAAAAAGGAGGTTCTGAAACTCTTGCATGCGGGAATTATTTATCCAGTTCCTTATAGTGAATGGGTAAGTCCCGTCCAAGTAGTTCCAAAGAAAGGAGGCATGCCAGTCGTTAAGAATGAGAAAAATGACTTATGAGAACACATATGATGAATGATTGACTTTGATGGGGAAGGTTTGAGGCTTTTACCCGGTTTAGTCCATATCTCGCTATGCGCTTAATGTGTTTGACTAACCGGTGGCGTGAGTTGTGTGGTGTTTATGTGTTGGTGTGCGTGTGCGACATGTGTCTCTTGGCTGTGTTGATGTGCAGGTGTGGAGCTCGGATACAGTGGTCAATGGCGAGGTGAAGGTCAAGTAGAGACGTGTCATGCCGACGGATCGGGAGCGGTGAAGGATGGGCGTGCGGTGCGGCGGACATGGCATGCTGATGTACCTTGAGCGATGAAGGGCAGACGTGAGGCTTGGACTAATGGACCAGAGGCTAGAGGACCAGCTGTGGTAGCTGGCACGTGGCATCGGCGAGCAAGAGCACATGGGGATGTGCGGTGCATCGGCCGAGTCGGGAGGAAGGCGCTGGAGTCGTGTCACTTGGCGGGAGGTCGGACACGGGCTTGCGTGCGGTGCAAGTGCCGTCGGCCAAGTCAAGAAGGAAGGCGAAGGTGTTGTGCCCGGCGTGGAGGCTGGACATGCATCGGCATCGGTGCCGGTGGTCGGGGTGTGAGAACCACATCCTGTCTACGGAGCGGGTTCGGTAGCTGAGCCTCAAAAAGCTACCATCGACGGTTTCCGAGTTTGGGCCTCAAAACTCGGGGTGGCCGATTTCCGAGTTTGAGCCTCAAAACTCGGGAGGGACGGTTTCCAGGTTTGGGCCTCAAAACCTGGGCTGGCAGGTTTCCGAGTTTGGGCCTCAAAACTCGGGATGGACGGTTTCTAGGTTTGGGCCTCAAAACCTGGGCTGGCGGGTTTACCGGTTTGGGCCTCAAAACCGGGGAAGGTCCAAAAGGACGGTCAACGCGTGGCGGCACCGAGAGGCTTGCGTTGCGGCGAAGCTATCCACGAGGAAGGCGCGGTGGTCGACATGACGGCACGTGGTGGCATCAGGGAGGTCGCGTCGAGGCGAAGCTACCGGATGTGCGGGCGTGGCCGTCGGATGAAGATCGTCAGGACTGGACGGTTTTACCCCTGGGGGGTATTTGGGTTGAGTGCTTAATGTAAGGGCGTTTTGGTCTTTGGACGTGCGCCTATATATATGAAGGGGGCTGCTAGGGCAGCCGTATCCTTGGGGGAATTCTTGGTGGTGTCTCTCTCATTTTGTGCTTGTGAGAGAAGGCTAGGGTTAGGGAGAGTTGGCTCTTGTTCTTGAGCTTTTCGCCATCCAAGCTTTGTGTTGCTAGGATTCGCTTGTAGCCCGACACCAAGTGCTTAATGAAGGACCGAGAAGCTACCCGAAAGCGACCAGAGGGGGGGTGAATGGGAGCTTCAAAAATTTCCTTTCGGAAACTAGATGCCACTGTCCCAAGATCAACCCCAAAAGCGAAACCTAGAGCTTGCTAATGTCCACGACCCTAGATGTAGGGTGGATGCTTCCTAGAAGCACAGCGGGACACTAGACAACCCTAGAAAGCCAACCCAAAAGACGGAACTCAAATCCGATCAAGAACGAACGAGCCGCGAACGAAAACGCGCGAAACAGCAGCGACCGGACTCTGGCCTGCGTCCGGTCAGCAGGGACCGGACGCGTCCGGTCGTCAGAAAACAGCTCTGGGAGCTCTCTGTTCGCGACCGGACGCACGGAGCTCAAGCGTCCGGTCGTTCACTGAGCGTCCGGTCAGATGAGACAAAAACACGGGAACAGTGCGAGCAGCGCGTCCGATCAGTTCCAAAAACCAGCGTCCGGTCGAGCAAAACGAAACACCGAAAAACGATCGGACTCACCAGAGGGTCCGGTCACTGGGCATCGGACGCGTCCGGTCATAGAAAAACGTTTCTGGAACCTTTCTGTTTCTGACCGGACTCACTGAAGGGAGCGTCCGGTCGATTTGAACAGAGCGTCCGGTCAAGCAAAAGAACTCAGACAGAGTTCTACCACCGGACGCACTGTAGCAGCGTCCGGTCGTTGAATGAAGCGTCCGGTCACCCCGCGAATTCACTGTTCGTCCACCGATTCGACTAGAACTCACCCAAAACAAATCCTCTAGGGATCAAACTTGGTGAGTGAAGTCACAAGGAGGTTAGTGAGCTATCTCTAAGAGATCATGGCTCGAACCTAACTCCAAATCGGTGAATCGAAGAATTTCGGGGGAAGGGAAGAAAAGTGACCCGAAACGAAAAATCGATCGATCTCCTAGACCGTGAGGTTAGAGGATGATTCCTTCGGTGGAAAGAAGTGCCTCACGATCTAGAACAACTTGGTTCAAACGGAATTGCAAAAGATGAACCGAGCAAAGAGATCAAGCGACGGGAAAATCGTGGAGCAAAAAGGATTCCGCGAAGAACACAAGCAAAACGGAAATCACAGCCACGAACTCGAATCAAGGACGCAAATCAACCCATCGATCAGTGCTCCAAGGTGAGGATACGGCCTCACTTCCTCGAATCAACAGTACACAGAGTGGAGTCTCTCTGCGGATCTCAACTAGCTAAAGCAGGGGTGTGGGAGAGTGGAAACCCTAATGCTAGGAAGCAAATGACTGCGCTAACTGAGATAGGGAGGAGGGTGTCTCCCCTAGACTACTTATACTAACCTAGCCTAAGTCTATTTCCTACTCTACCCCTCTCTACTCTAATTACAGAGCGGACCAGCCTAACCCTAAGGCTATTCTAGTCCACCCGCTGGTGGTAGGTAGATCCGACGGCCACGCCCGCACGGTCTTCCGCGTCGCCTCCACGCAACCTTCAGATCGCCGCCACGTGCCGCCACCACTCTGCACCCCCGGTTTTGCGGCCCAAACCGGGAAACCAGCCTTTTCCATCAGCCCCCGGTTTTGAGGCCCAAACCGGGAAACCAGCCTCCAGCCCGAGTTTTGTGGCCCAAACTCGGAAACCCTCAGCGCCCGAGTTTTGAGGCCCAAACTCGGAAACCGGCCCACTCCCAGGTTTTGAGGCTCAACCTGGAAACCGTCACGCCCAGGTTTTGTGGCTCAACCTGGAAACCCAGCACCCAGGTTTTGAGGCCCAAACCTGGAAACCGTCCACCGTTGGTTTTTCCCGGGCTCTACCAACAAACCGGCGTCGTAGAGGGGATGCACCGCCTGTGCACCCCTTCCACCGACATGATCGCACTTCTCCGCTTGTCGCTGTCGCAGGCTGCCAGCCACCACAGCTGATCCTCCGGCCTCCAGTCCATCAGTCCAAGTCCACGTCCGCCCTTCACCGTCCGATACATCGGCATGGCACGTCCGCCGCACGGCACGCCCATCCTTCATCGCGCCCGGTCCGTCGGCACGGCACGTCGCAACTTGACCTTCACCCGCCATCGATCACTGTCTCCGTGCTCGACACCTGCACAACACAAGCCAAAGAACATGCGCATCATCTCCGTTGACAATCACTCATCACTCAGAGACTCGGCATACACCCATGTATCCGCAATCTCCCCCTTGATGAGTGCATTGTCAACTCCACAACAAATCATGAATAAGAAGAAGGAGGTAGGAAGGAGTGGGAAGAGAAAACCCAACCAAATGACCCAAAAGCCTAACAAAAGCCGAAGAAGGTCAAGTGGATGAAGCGAAAACTTGGTCCCCAAAGACATGGGCAACGGCTCGACGCAACCAAGCAAAGCAAAGCTAGCCCTCAAGAAGAGGTAGAACAGGCTCAACACCGCTAGCAGATACCAATTGAAGATCGGAGGACAACAGAGGCAAAATGCTAGTCCCTCAAGATAGAGGCACAGAGGCTCAACACAACTAGCAAGAAAATCACTCCGAACCAATTGGAAATCAACCCAAACCAAATGGGAAAGCACACCAGACGATACCAATTGAAAGCCAAATGAAAAAGCTTATGAAAGTTCATGAAAAGCTAGGAACGTTTGCTAGTCCCTCAAGACAGAGGCAACGGCTCAACACAACTAGCAAACTCCCCCTCGACAGATGCAAGCAACTAGGTCAAATGATTTGCATAAAATTTCTCCCCCTAGTTGAAAATGCACTTATCAAGGCCAAAAGGTATCGGAGAAGCAATTCTCTTCACATAAACTCCCCCTAAACACAAGATCTCCTTCCACAATGCATATGGAGTCAAAATGCAAGTTAGGAGCTTCAAGTATATAGTCAAAAGAGTGCAAAGATGCTCTAATCAGTATAGCTCCAACATCTCAATTAAGCACTCAAATAGCAAAGGCTCAAACTGATCACTTATACGAAATATGAAGCTTATGAGCATGTGAGCAGTTTTAAGCCAAAAGGATAGTCACCATCAAAATAGCACTAGACATGTATAGAAGGAATCCAAACAAGTGCTAATCATATATACAAGGTGAACTACCCCTAGCAAAGTTCAATCATCATGCATAGGAATGAAGCATATACTTGTGATTTCAAATTCATATCGGAGTTGCAGCGGTAAAAGAATTCACAAGTTCATTTTTGGCATGTGATTGCGAGAGGTTGAAAGCTTGTCATTGCCTAACTTTTCAACCGTGCGAAGCCTATGCCGAAGCAATCAGAAGCTTAAAGCAACGGTTTCGGTCATACACTACATGGCTCAAGTTTAACTCAAAGTGCAATGAGAAACAGTCTCAATACCATGAGGTGTTGACAAGCAATCCCATCTCGATCTTTTCAATTCAACAATACTTGGTTCAGATTTTAAGCAAGTTATGAACAACCAAGCAAGTGAATGACTCAGTACTAGAGACATAGCAACCTAGCATATCTGAAAAGCAGGAATGGACTCAACACACCCTACACGTGCTAGTTGCATATCTCAATGGTGAACATTTTCAGATTTATATACATTAGGCATAATTCACCATTCCAAAAATAGCTCGCTCATAACATGTAACAGTGATCAGAAAGAGCATAAGCTACAAGCATCATCATAAGTATCGGAGCAATACTAACAAGAGCATAATTACATTCTAGTGAATATAGACATGAAGCTCAAAATGTAAATGCGTATGCCCGACACAAAACTGAAAGAAAGAAGATACCAAATGGAAAGACTCAAGAAACTCAAAAGAAAAGAGCCTCAAAATAAAAGAGTCAGTCTGTACATCTCAAAATGCTTCCCCCATCTAAAAGGGGAAACACACACCAAGCTCACCCCTCAACCTATTAAAGGTTGATTCGTCTAAAGGCTTGGTGAAAATATCAGCCAATTGGTGATGAGTATCGACATGGCGAAGGTCGATATCACCCTTCTCCTGGTGGTCTCGCAAGAAATGAAAGCGCACATCAATGTGTTTGGTTTTCGAGTGAAGCACGGGGTTCTTAGCAACGCTAATGGCACTCGTGCTGTCACAAAGCAAAGGAACTCGAGTAAAGCTTAAACCAAAATCACGCAAAGTGGCCATCATCCAGAGTAACTGGGAACAGCAGCTAGCCGCAGCAACATATTCAGCCTCCGTGGTAGACTGAGCGACACTAGACTGCTTGCGAGAAGACCACGACACAAGAGAAGACCCAATAAACTGGCAAGTCCCAGAGGTGGACTTGCGCTCAATGCGACAACCAGCAAAATCGGCATCGGAATAACCGCAAAGCGAGAGAGTGGAGGAAGCAGAATACCAAATCCCGAACTCAGGCGTGAAACGAAGGTACCTGAATATGCGCTTCACTGCCTGACGGTGAGAAGTGCGTGGCGAAGCCTGAAAGCGCGCGCACAAGCACACGGCGAACTGAATGTCCGGCCGTGTCGCCGTCAGGTAGAGCAGCGATCCAATCATGCTGCGGTACTCCTTCTGGTCCACTGCTTCTCCATCCGTGTCGGCATCCAGGGCAGTCGTCGTCGACATGGGCGTCGGAAGAGGCTTGGCCTCACCCATGTCAAACCGCTTCAGCAAGTCCCTCGTGTACTTGCCCTGGTGCACAAACGTCCCCTCTCGGGATTGCTTAATTTGCAACCCGAGAAAGAAAGTCAGCTCGCCCATCATGCTCATCTCGAACTCCCTGCTCATAGTATCTGCAAACTTGGCAACCAAAGCGTGAGAAGAACCACCGAAAATGATATCATCCACGTAAATTTGGACCAAGAGAGTATCTTTGCCTTGCTTGAGGAGAAAGAGCGTTTTATCTACACATCCCATTTTAAAACCCTTAGCTAGCAAAAGGTTTTTAACCTCTCATACCAGGCTCTAGGGGCTTGTTTTCAAACCATACAAAGCTTTGTGAAGTTTAAAGACATGGTTTGGAAACTTGGGATTTTCAAAACCGGGGGGTTGCTGGACATAGACCTCCTCCTCAATGTAGCCGTTTAAGAAGGCACTCTTGACATCCATTTGAAAAAGTTTGAAACCCATGGATGCAGCATAAGCCAAGAGTATCCTAATAGCCTCAAACGAGCTACAGGAGCGAAGGTCTCCTCATAATCTATCCCCTCCTTCTGACTATAACCCTTCGCTACAAGCCGGGCCTTGTTTCTCACAATGTGGCCCTCCTCTCCTTGCTTGTTTTTAAATACCCATTTTGTCCCAATAGGTTTACAGTCAGGAGGTGGTGGCACTAGAACCCAAACCCGATTTCGCTCAAAGTTCTCTAGCTCCTCATGCATGGCATTGACCCAGTCCGGATCCGTCAATGCGTGTCCAACATCTCGGGGCTCAAAAGACGCAACAAAAGCAGAATGAGCAAAGTGCGAGATGTGCTGTGACCTGGAGCGAGTAACTCGCTCGTCGATGTCGCCGATCATCTGTTCAGGGGGGTGCTGGCGCTGGATATGTCGTGGCGCCTCCCGGGAAGAAGTGACCTCCCCCTCAACAGCAGCTGGTTCCACCCCGGGTACAAAGGTACCGCGCGAGGTGGAGGATCCCACGGCCCCCAGGAAGAAGAAGTGTCGGGGGCCGTGAGTCGTCGTCGAGGCCGCTCCTTGCGGCACGGCAGGTCGAGGGGGTGCTGGATCATCTATACCTTCAGCCCCTCGTCCTCGTCATCAAAAAGAGGTTCTCCAACCTCATGATCACCTGCACGCTCAAAACGAGAAGAAGGACAAACAAGAGTCTCGTCGAAGGTGACATCTGATGTCTCCATGACTCGGTTAGTGTCAAGGTTAAGTACACGATAAGCTCGAGTGTGAGTGCCATAACCCAAAAACACACCGTCAGAAGAACGAGACTCAAACTTGTCCAGGTTGCCTTTTTTCAATATAAAACAGTGGCAACCAAAAACTCTAAAATAACTCACCTTGGGCTGGCGACCAAAACGCAACTCATAAGAGGTCTTCTTCAAAAACGCTCTCAGAAAAATGCGATTCGAAATGTAGCATGCAGTGTTCATAGCTTCAGCCCAAAAGCGCCTAGGAGTCCTATGCTCATCGAGCATCGTCCTGGCCATCTCAACAAGGGTCCGATTCTTCCTCTCTACAACACCATTTTGGGGGTGGTGTATAGGGGGAAGAAAACTGATGCTCCAAACCAAGGCGGTTACAAAACTTCTCAATATCCGAATTTTTAAACTCGGAACCATTATCACTTCTAATCGCTCGCATCGAGTTCAAAGGGAACTCGTTCTGAAGACGCAAAATCAGATTGCGAGCGAAGGAGAAAGTCTCGGTCTTCTCAGCTAAAAAGAAGACCCACGAATATCTCGAAAAGTCGTCAACAACAACCAAAACATACCACTTGCCACCAACCGAGCTCACCCGAGCCGGACCAACAAGGTCCATGTGTAAAAGCTCTCCGGGGTGCGAGGTCATGACCTTAGTCACCGGATGGTGGGGAGCAGCAACCATCTTCCCATGTCTGCAAGAATGGCAACTAGATCCTTCTCCATCGAAAGCTTGGGCAATCCTCGGATTAGGCCAAGTGAGCTAAGTCTTGCAAGCAAGTCGAAGCTTAAGTGACCGAGCCTCCTATGCCACTTCCAAAGATCGGAGGAGGAAGGACTAGCCAAAAGACAACGAGAAGAACCAAACGACTCCGAGAAATTCGCGCAAAAGACTTTCCCAAAGGGCGAAATCAGACATACAAGATCGCCTGAGGATCTAAGATGCGACTAAGGTTCGGTTTGAAACGAATCTCATAGTCATCATCAAAAAGTTGCGAAACAGAAAGCAGTTAAAATGCAGGTTAGAAACAAGAGAAACATCGCGCAACACAAAGTGCTCATTAACCCGCACCGTCCCACGAGACAATACCTTACCTTTACTATTGTCACCGAAGGTTATGTACTCCTTTCCGGCGACCGGGCTAAGGCTGGAGAACCACTTGGTGTTTCCGGTCATGTGCCTCGAACAACCGGAATCCACCAACCATACGTCCTCCAACCGTCTTACCTACATCAATAAAAGACATAGGGTGAGCATACGGTCCAACACTGGGATTAGTGAAATAAGGGGAAAACCAGTTTGGGCGGCTGCTCAAAAGAAGGGTTAGTGTACACCATTACCTGGCATAGTCTACGAAGGAAGCGATCACCACGCTGAGGAAAACGTGGTCCGCTGGGGAAGAAGCGCTCACCGCGGTACTCAAACTGCGGTGGGGGAAAGCGCTCAACTAAGCCTCCGCCACGGGGTCCGTTACCTGCAAAAGCAGGACCCCGTCGGGCACGCTCTCTACGAGGTCTACGCCTAGGAGCCTGGGGCTCAACTGCTCTAGCGTCTCTCCTCGGAGCTCTCTCTGCCTAGGCCTAACAAACTGAGGTCCTGGACTCTAGGCCTAGTCTCCCTCCTCGGGGCTCTCATCTCCTGCCTAGGCCTGGGACCTGACGTCCGGACCTAGCAGCTCTCCCTGGGCCTTCGGTACATGTCCACCATGAGCTGGATGGTACATGTCCGGGTTCTCCATCTCCCGAGCCCTGCGCGCCTCTCGCTTGCGCCGAAAGCAGAACTCGCTCAAGTGACCATCCCTCCACAAAAATCACACTGGTACCTCACCGCACGCACAGGGGGTTGTTGGTGACCAGGGCTGTGGGTGTGGCTCACTTTGCCTTTGCCCTTCTGTGGCAACTCCTCACGAATGGGTGGCATAGCATCAAGCTTGTTTCTGAGGTGGTTTGGCTTGGGTGCCCAAACTGGGTTCTTGGGAGGAGCTCTCGGGGTTTCCTCAACCACACCATCTTTGGTGATAGGCTTGGCTGGCTCTTTGAGTGGAAGCTTGGCAAGTTTGGGAGTAGTGGTGGAATTGGGCTTCTCACATGGGTTCAGACCACTAGACTCTCCAATCTTCCAAAAACTGAGAGATCAACACTCTGGCCAAGACCTACACCAGGGGCACCAGCAGCTCGCTTGAATTGGGAGATCATCATCCCGAGCTGCGGCTCACTACAGGAGACCCATGACAAGATGGACCGAAGGTATGTGTTTTCTTCCTCGGTTTGCATCTTGCCATGCTTCACATTTGCAATCTCCATCTCCAGCCCCTCACACAAAGCACACCTCGAGACACAAGTGCTATCTGAGCTGGCCTTCTCTAAAGACTCAAGCTTGGCATTCTTCTCTGCCAACTCAGATTGCAAGACAGGACAAGTCTTGCACGCACCCAACAGCTGCGGCCTAGCACGGAGCTCATCCACCTCTCCAACCAACGCAGCATACTTACCTCTCAGAGTGAGAAGGTCAGTCATGTGCGCGGTGCACGACTCGCACTCCGCCTCCTCCGACACTACCACGGTGGACCGAGCGAACTCAAGCTCCTTCACCGTGTCCTCCCACTTCTGCCTAAACTCCTTGCGCTCTCTAGCGGCACGCCTAAGCAATTTATCTTGGCTAAGGAGGGCAGCAGTCAATTCTCAACCTCGGAGGAAAGCTCGTCGTAGGTGAGAGATACCTGGGAGGTGTCGTCGTCGTCGTCGTTCCGAGGGGTACGCTCCGGCTCGCCGTCGACCTCATCTCCGAGCGCCATGGTGCAGAAGCCGTCGTCGTCGGCGAAGAAGCAGAGGCCGTTCAGCTTGTCCTCGATCCTCTTCTTCTTCTCGGACTCGTCATCGCTCGAGCTGGCGGAGTCGTCATCCGAGCCGTCGACGTCGCTGAGCGTGGCGAAGAACGCGCGCTGCTCAGCTTGCTGCTTCTCCAAGTACTTCTTCTTGATGTACTCTTTGTCGAAGCCGCCCCGTTTCTTGTGCCTTGGGGGGACGTGCTTCTCCTTGTACTTGGAGTCGCGCTTGCGCCCATGTTCGCCCTTGCCAAGTGCTTGTTCTTCTTGGGGCAGTTGGCGATGAAGTGGTCGGGGTCGCCGCACTCGTAGCATCCCGTGCGTCCTCCTCCTCGACGGCGGTTCATGCGGTTGTTGTGGAACCGCGAGAACCGGTTGGCAAGCAAAGCCAACTCGTCGTCTCCCAAAGACTCCAGCTGGTCCTCTGTCACAGAAAAGAGAGAAGAAAGCGCAAAGCCAGCTGAGGGTTAGAGGAAGAGCCGGAAACCAAAGCCATGGACGGGCGAGAAGGATTTTCAAAAGAAGCCCTCGCCATAGCATCAATCTCACTGGACTTGAGCTTACTGAAGAGCTCGTCGCAGGTGAGGGTCTCATAGTTCGGCGATTCGATGATTGCCTGAACCTTGGAGTCCCACACCGAACGGTCAAGAGTGTGCAAAAGCTTCAAAGCACGCTCATGATCGTCAAATGGCAACTGCTCTCTGTTAGCCCTCATCCTGTTGACAATCACCTGAAAGCGAGCGAATAAACTTTCTATGCTCTCGCCAGGTTGATGTCTAAAGTTCTCATACTCTCGCTTGAACGACTCGTAGAGTCGGGTTTTGACTTGAGAGGTGCCCTCATGAAAACGCATGAGGATGTCCCAGATCTCCCGAGCCGTAGCGAGGTGAGAAACGCGATCAAACTCACCCATGCTCAAACAAGAGAAAAGAGCATTACGGGCTCGGCTATTGGCATCGTGCTCATCGATCTGCTGTTGAGTCACACGAGCAGCCAAGACCACGTAATCAGGGGAGTTGCAAATATCCCAGATCGAAGCGCCAAGCTCTGCAAATAGGCCGACATACGTATCTTCCAATACGCATAGTTCGTCCCATCGAAAAACGGCGGTTTGCCCACGCCGCGATCCATGTCGCCTTCGGTGGATCTGGAACCGGCTAAGGTGGAAGATCCTTAACCCGCTCCGATACCAATTGAAGGACCGAGAAGCTACCCGAAAGCGACCAGAGGGGGGGTGAATGGGAGCTTCAAAATTTCTTTCGGAAACTAGATGCCACTGTCCCAAGATCAACCCCAAAAGCGAAACCTAGAGCTTGCTAATGTCCACGACCCTAGATGTAGGGTGGATGCTTCCTAGAAGCACAGCGGGACACTAGACAACCTAGAAAGCCAACCAAAAGACGGAACTCAAATCCGATCAAGAACGAACGAGCCGCGAACGAAAACGCGCGAAACAGCAGCGACCGGACTCTGGCCTGCGTCCGGTCAGCAGGGACCGGACGCGTCCGGTCGTCAGAAAACAGCTCTGGGAGCTCTCTGTTCGCGACCGGACGCACGGAGCTCAAGCGTCCGGTCGTTCACTGAGCGTCCGGTCAGATGAGACAAAAACACGGGAACAGTGCGAGAGCGCGTCCGATCAGTTCCAAAAACCAGCGTCCGGTCGAGCAAAACACGAAACACCGAAAAACGATCGGACTCACCAGAGGGTCCGGTCACTGGGCATCGGACGCGTCCGGTCACAGAAAAACGTTTCTGGACCTTTCTGTTTCTGACCGGACTCACTGAAGGGAGCGTCCGGTCGATTGAACAGAGCGTCCGGTCAAGCAAAAGAACTCAGACAGAGTTCAACCACCGGACGCACTGTAGCAGCGTCCGGTCGTTGAATGAAGCGTCCGGTCACCCCGCGAATTCACTGTTCGTCCACCGATTCGACTAGAACTCACCCAAAACAAATCCTCTAGGGATCAAACTTGGTGAGTGAAGTCACAAGGAGGTTAGTGAGCTATCTCTAAGAGATCATGGCTCGAACCTAACTCCAAATCGGTGAATCGAAGAATTTCGGGGGAAGGAAGAAAAGTGACCCGAAACGAAAAATCGATCGATCTCCTAGACCGTGAGGTTAGAGGATGATTCCTTCGGTGGAAAGAAGTGCCTCACGATCTAGAACAACTGGTTCAAACGGAATTGCAAAAGATGAACCGAGCAAAGAGATCAAGCGACGGAAAATCGTGGAGCAAAAGGATTCCGCGAAGAACACAAGCAAAACGGAAATCACAGCCACGAACTCGAATCAAGGACGCAAATCAACCCATCGATCAGTGCTCCAAGGTGAGGATACGGCCTCACTTCCTCGAATCAACAGTACACAGAGTGGAGTCTCTCTGCGGATCTCAACTAGCTAAAGCAGGGTGTGGAGAGTGGAAACCCTAATGCAGGAAGCAAATGACTGCGCTAACTGAGATAGGGAGGAGGGTGTCTCCCTAGACTACTTATACTAACCTAGCCTAAGTCTATTTCCTACTCTACCCTCTACTCTAATTACAGAGCGGACCAGCCTAACCCTAAGGCTATTCTAGTCCACCCGCTGGTGGTAGGTAGATCCGACGGCCACGCCCGCACGGTCTTCCGCGTCGCCTCCACGCAACCTTCAGATCGCCGCACGTGCCGCCACCACTCTGCACCCCCGGTTTTGCGGCCAAAACCGGAAAACCAGCCTTTTCCATCAGCCCCGGTTTTGAGGCCCAAACCGGGAAACCAGCCTCCAGCCCGAGTTTTGTGGCCAAACTCGGAAACCCTCAGCGCCCGAGTTTTTGAGGCCCAAACTCGGAAACCGGCCCACTCCCAGGTTTTGAGGCTCAACCTGGAAACCGTCACGCCCAGGTTTTGTGGCTCAACCTGGAAACCCAGCACCCAGGTTTTGAGGCCCAAACCTGGAAACCGTCCACCGTTGGTTTTTCCCGGGCTCTACCAACAAACCGGCGTCGTAGAGGGGATGCACCGCCTGTGCACCCCTTCCACCGACATGATCGCACTTCTCCGCTTGTCGCTGTCGCAGGCTGCCAGCCACCACAGCTGATCCTCCGGCCTCCAGTCCATCAGTCCAAGTCCACGTCCGCCCTTCACCGTCCGATACATCGGCATGGCACGTCCGCCGCACGGCACGCCATCCTTCATCGCGCCCGGTCCGTCGGCACGTTCACGTCCGTCAGTGAACCTTCACCCGATGCGATCACCAACTTCGTGCTCGACATGACACCCTGTGCACAACACAACAAGCCGAAAGAGACATGGCATCCATCTCCGTTGACAATCACTCATCACTCAGAGACTCGGCAACACCACGTATGGTTTGATCGCACTTAATGAAACTCATCCATTCGCTGACTGCAGCTCGCAAGGATCAAATTCGTGCTTTCAATTTGTCTTGCGATTTTTGTTCTTCGCGTTGCACGTTTTCCCCTTTTTCGATCTTACAGATTTCTTGTTTCCGGAGGAAGATTCGCAAATCCATTTGAACATCTGTGTAGCTTCGTGAGAGTCTTCTTTCTACCGAAGGAATTTCTCTAATACCTCCGACTCACAGATCGGGCGGATTTAGTTTTGGGATCGAGTTCTTGCCGTTCCTCATCGTTTTCTTCGATTCACCGATTTGGAGTAGGTTCGAGCCATGATCTCTTAGGAGTAGCTCACTAACATCCTTGTCACCCCTCACACGAAATTTGAGCCTTAGTGCTTTTGATTTGAGGGAGATCGTCGATTCGGTGAACGAACAGGGGACTGGTCGGGTGACCGGACGCTGCCTAATGACGACCGGACGCACACCGACTCAGAGTCCGGTCGTTGAACACCCCGCGCTGTCCCAGTTCGCGCGAAGTGACCGGACGCATGCTCGAACCCGACCGGACGATGTTCACGTGCGTTCCGATCGTTGAAGGCGAGCGAGATACTCTGCGCGAGCTTGACCGACGCACCTGCTGTGCTCTGACCGGACGCACTGCTACTCACTGTTCATCGAGTAGAAGCGACCGGACGCTGGCTTTTGTATTGACCGAACGCACCTCTACGCAGAGTCCGGTCCAACACATAGAGCTCCTGAATCCGGTTTCTGTTGACCGGACGCGTCCGATCGATCCTGACCGGACGCACCTGAGAGTCTGGTCAGTGCAGACAGCACACGTTTTCGTCCGTATCTTTTACGTTCGAGCTCTGATTTGAGATCCGCTTTTTGCGTTGGATTCCCGACTTTGTGTTCTATAGAAATCAGGCTTCCCGCTTTGTGAAAAAGCCTTCGGGATTCCTGACTCTGTGCTCTACAGAAATCGGGCTACCCAAACTCCATCGTGTCACTAGTTGACTCGCGTGGTTTTCGGTGAGGGAGCTTTTGTGGTGTCCCGTTGTGTTCCTAGGGAAATTCCACCCATTCTCTTGGGGTGGACATCGCGTGTGTCATCTTTGCTCTTGGGGTTGATTTTGTTGGGACAGAGGCCGGAATTTCTGAGAAGAAATTTTAGGCTCCCATTCACCCCCCGTCTGGTCGCCTTGCTTTAGCATTTTCGGTCCTTCAACTGGTATGGGAGCCAGTTAAGGATCTCTCTACCTTAACCGCTTCCGGATCCGCGAAGGCGACCTTTTGAGAGCGTTTGTGTTTCCGACTTTGCTTGTCGAGGTGTTGAGTTTTTGTTTGGCTAACACTAACGGTGCTTTTTGAAGTAGCACCAAGTTCTTCTTCAAGTATGTCTTTGTCTTTCAGCATGAATGTTTCCAAGGACGACATCTTGGGAAGAAGGAGGAGTGCAGTTGATGAGAGGGATCGCGAGGTGAATGATCCGCTGAACCTTCTACGACATGACGAGCTTTCACCGGAGGATCTCCTATGTCAACTTGGCAAGGCCAAGAGAGGTACACTTGCTTATGGTCTTGTGGTTTTGCACAACCTTTATGAGGCTTGCTCTAGGGATGATGAGCTTTGCGATACCTTGCGTAGAAAGGTAGAAAAATTAAAATGCTCCATCGCTATGTTGAAGTCTAGTGCCTCTTTGCCTTGCACCTCCTGTGTTGACTTGGTTAGGAAGAATGATGAGCTAGGCTTTTCTCTTGCTAGCTTAAATCTGAGATTGATTTGTTGAAATCCAATGCTTCCGAACCATGTCTAGTTTGCATTGACTTGCGCAAGGACCTTGATTGTGCTAAAACTGAAATAACCTTGCTAAAGTCAAATGCTTTGTCACATGTGATTCTTGTGAATCTTTTGTTGCTAGACTTAGAGAATTAAGTTTGATTCACAGGACATGTGTAGATGAACTCGAGCATGCTAGGGCTAAAAATTGATGAGATAAATTCTAGGCCTTGTAGCTCATGCTCTTTGAATAAAAATGCTTGCCCTACTTCTTGTGCTACTCATGATTCTTTGCTTTATGTGAATGGTGATGTTTCTTCCACCGATTTCATTTGCACATCATGCATTGATTTAAAAAAGAAGTTTTGGGTTTTGAAGCAAATGCGCGATGATATGAGCACCAAGTTGGTTGAGCACAATGATATGAGTGTCAACCTTGAAAGGAGATTGAGCTCTTGCGTACCACATATGCCGAGTGCATACAAAAGGAGATGGAAAATTTGAGAAACACTCCTTGTGGTACTTGTGATCGCCTCATGTTTGAGAATGAGGTTTTAGCCAAAAGGTGCAAGAGCCTTTGTGCTAAGTCTTTTGAGTCACAGCATTTCTTCAACTCCGATGTTGATATTTCTAAGTCTGCATCTTTGCAACCAGAGTTGAGTTCTTGTGTTGCGTGTGAGTCTTTTGACGATAGCACTAGTGTCAAGGTTTCGGATAGCTCTTTCATAGCTACTCCAACCTTGCTGTTTCTTCGAGTGATGTCCAAGGGACTTCTCTTGACAAGGGTGCTTCTCATATTTTTGGGACTCGTCCTCCCAATCCGGTTTTCATTGCACCTTTTGCAAGAAGGAGGGACATTCGCTCGATTTTGTTTTCGCCGTGTCAAGCACGAGCGGCGAGTTCGAGCTAAGGCTTTTAGGAAGCCGCGTAGCCTTTCCCATGGCACGTGTGCTCCTAGCGTTGGCACCAAGTTGGTGGTTGATGCTTCTTGTTCTAAGCCCCAAGGGACTTCTCACTTGTCGGAGAATGGTGGTGCCTCCCGGTAGGCCTTTGTACCATTGCTCTTTTTTGAGAAAGATGGGCATCAAGAAAGCTTTTGCTATCAGCGTGCCAAACGCTTGCGCCAAGCTCGTTCTTCTAGGAAGATGGTGATTCATAGCCTTCTCATGGCATGAACACTTGTGCTCCTAGTAAGAAGCCCATTTTTTGTTGATGGGATTTATGACTCCTTTTCTAGTGGGATAGGTCATGGTCCTGGACATGCTTCTAGTGCTCTTCTCTGGTCACGTCATGCTTTCATGATGCTTCTATGGTTCTTCTACAAAAACCTTGGAAGATGTTTGCCTCTTTCCCCGTGGTACGACTCGGTCTTCTCCTCGAGTTGTCTTTTTGAGGAATGCTTCAAAGGTGTTTCACAATTGCATTTGAACCAACTTTTGCATCATGCTAACCCTTCGGAATCCAAGACTCGGGTTACTTTGTCCTCTTGTGTGTAGATATGAGGACGCAGGGTGGAGAACATGCGCCTGATGGAGCTTGATCTTTTAGATGTGATCAAGAGTTTGCGGATACATGAGTGTATGCCGGATCTCTGAGTGATGAGTGATTGTCAACTGGGATGATGCGCATGTGTTCTTGGCTTGTGTTGTGCAGGTGTCGAGCACGGATGCAGTGATCGAAGGCAGGTGAAGGTCAAGTTGAGACGTGCTGCTGCCGACGGACCGGGTGCGGTGAAGGATGGCGTGCCGTGGCGGCGGACGTGGTGCCATGCCGAGGTACCGAGCGGTGAAGGGCGGACGTGAGGCTTGGACTGAGGGACCAGAGGCCCGAGGATCAGCTGTGTGTGTGGTGCTGGCAGCCTGTGACGACGACAAGTGAAGAAGTGCGATCATGTGTTGCCTGAGTCGTGGACTCGGGGACACGTGTCGGTGGACGGGGTGCACGGGAGGTGCATCCCATCTACGACGTCGGTTTGTGGTTAGAGCCAGGGAAAAACCATCGAATGGACGGTTTCCAGGTTTGGGCCTCAAAACTTGGGCGCTGAGGGTTTGCTGAGTTTGGCCTCAAAACTCAGAAGCTGGTGGGCTGGTTTCCCGGTTTGGGCCTCAAAACCGGGGGTTGGCTGGAAAAGGCTGGTTTCCCGGTTTGGGCCACAAAACCGGGGGTACAGAGCGAGGGCGGCACGTGGTGGCGATCCGGAGGTTGCGTCGAGGCAACGCTTCGTTTTGTGCGGGCGTGGCCGTCGGATACACCTACCACCGAGTTGGTCCAGAATAACCCTAGGGTTTAGCTGGTTCGCTCTGTAATTAGAATAGAGAGAGGGTAGAGTAAGGAAATAGACTTAGGCTAGTAGTAGGATAAGTAGTCGGGAGACACCCTCCTCCCATTCATCTCAGTTTTAGCCATCTCATTTGCTTTCTCACACTTGGGGTTTCCTGCTCTCCCATCCCCTGCTGTAGCTTGCTGAGATCCGCAGAGAGACTCACCTCTGTGTACTGTTGATTTTGAGGAAAGGAGGCCGTAACATTCTTGTCGTAGCGTGTGTTTGCGCTTCGGCTGCAAGATCGTGGTGTCGATTTGCGTTTTGGTTGTGTTCTTCACGGAATCCTCTTTCTCCACGATTTTCCCGTCGTTTGATCTCTTTGCTCGGTTCATCTTTTGCGAATCCGTT
Organism: Coix lacryma-jobi var. lacryma-jobi; assembly: GCA_009763385.1. Taxonomy (NCBI): domain Eukaryota; kingdom Viridiplantae; phylum Streptophyta; class Magnoliopsida; order Poales; family Poaceae; genus Coix; species Coix lacryma-jobi. Next base: position 117,329,875 of record CM019830.1, on the reverse strand, counting down.
TGAGCCAAGTTGTTCTAGATCGTGAGGCACTTCTTTCCACCGAAGGAATTAACCTCTAACCTCACGGTCTAGGAGATCGATCGATTTTTTGTTTCGGGTCAAGTTTTCTCCCTTCCCCCGAAATTCTTCGATTCATCGATTTGGAGATAGGTTCGAGCCATGATCTCTTAGGGATAGCTCACTATACTCCTTTTGACTCTTCTCACCAAGTTTGATCCCTAGAGGATTCATTTTAGGTGAGTTAGAGTCGAATCGGTGGACGAACAGTGCAATCGCGGGGTGACCGGACGCTGGGCTCGGGGTGACCGGACGCTGACTCCGTGCGTCCGGTCATTGAACGTTCAGCGTGTTCGTGTTTTTGCTCTTGACCGGACGCTAGCTTCCTTGTGTGACCGGACTCGACGGTAGTCCTGTTCATCAGGGTTTGGCACTTGTGACCGGACGCTCTCTCTCAGAGTCCGGTCAGTTCCAGAGAGGTTCCCGAGTGGGATTTTGGTGACCGGACGCGTCCGGTCCCTGCTGACCGGACGCTGTCCAGAGTCCGGTCAAGTTTGTTTTGCGCGTTTTCGTTCGCGGTTCGCCCGTTCGTTGACGGATTCGGTTTCCGTCTTTTGCGTAGGCTTTCTAGAGTTGTGTAGTGTCCCGCTGTGCTTCTTGGAAGCATCCACCCTACATCTAGGGTTGTGGACATTAGCAAGCTCTAGGGTTTGTCTCTTAGGGTTGATTTGGGACAGTGGCTACTAGTTTCCGAAAGAAAATTTGAAGCTCCCATTCACCCCCCCCTCTGGTTGCTTTTTGGTTGCTTCTCGGTCCTTCAATTGGTATCGGAGCCAGGTTAAGGATCTTCCAGCTTAGCCGGTTCCAGATGCACAGAAGGCGACATGGATCGCGGCGTGGGCAAACCGCCGTTCTTTGATGGGACGAACTATGCGTATTGGAAGATACGCATGTCGTCCTATTTCCAGAGCATGGGCTCTTCTGTTTGGGAGATTTGCAACAATGCCGATTACGTTGTCTGGCTGCTCGTGTCTCTCAGCTCCAGATCGATGAGCACGAGGCCAATAGCCGGGCACGTAATGCCTTGTTCTCCTGTTTGAGCATGTCCGAGTTTGATCGCGTTTCTCACCTCCCCACGGCTCGTGAGATTTGGGCGACCCTCATGCGCTTCCATGAGGGAACCACTCAAGTCAATCTCGCCTCTATGAGTCGCACAAGCGGGAGTATGAGAACTTTCGACATATGCCTGGCAAGAGCATAGAGAGTTTATTCGCTCGCTTCAGGTTATTGTCAACAAGATGAGAGCGAACAAGGAGCTGTTGCCTTTTGACGATCATGAGAGGGCCTTAAAGCTTTTGCACACTCTTGATCGGTCAGTGTGGGACTCAAAGGTCCAGGCGATCATCGAATCGTCTAACTATGAGACCCTCACTTGCGACGAGCTCTTTAGTAAGCTCAAGTCTAGTGAGATTGACGCCATGTCGAGGGCTTCTTATGAGAATCCTTCTGGCCCGACTATGGCTTTGGTTTCTGGCTCTTCTACCCCTCTGGAGGTTTTGCTCTTTCGTCTCTCTTCTCTGTCACAGAGGACCAGCTTGAGTCTTTGGGGGATGACGAGTTGGCAATGCTCGCCAACCGGTTCTCGCGGTTCCACAACAACCGCATGAACCATCGTCGCGGAGGAGGACGCTCAGGATGCTATGAGTGCGGCGACCCCGACCACTTCATCGCCAACTGCCCCAAGAAGAACAAGCATTCGGGGAAGGGCGATCATGGGCACAAGTACGACTCCGGCAAGCGCAAGGAGAAGTACGTCCCCCCGAGGCACAAGCGGAGGGGCGGCTTCGACAAGGAGTACATCAAGAAGAAGTACATGGAGAAGGCCCAGACTGAGCAGCGTGCATTCTTCGCCACGCTCAGCGACGTCGATGGCTCGGATGACGACTCCGCTTGCTCAAGCGATGACGAGTCCGAGAAGAAGAAGAGGATCGAGGACAAGCTGAACGGTCTCTGCTTCTTCGCCGACGACGACGGCTTCTGCACCATGGCGCTTGGTGATGAGGTTGACGGCAAGCTGGAGCACTCCCCTCGGAATGACGACGACCACGACGACACCTCCCAGGTATCTCTCACCCACGACGAGCTTTCTGCTGAGGTCGAGAAGCTTACTGCTACGCTCCTTAGTCAAGATAAGCTGCTTAGGCGTGCCGCTAGAGAGCGCAAGGAGTTTAGGCAGAAGTGGGAGGACACGGTGAGAGAGCTTGAGTTTGCCAAGTCCACCGTGGTCGTGTCTGAGGAGGCTGAGTGCGAGATGTGCACCACGCACATGACTGACCTTCTCACTTTGAGAGGTAAGTATGCTGTGTTGGTAGGAGAGGTGGATGAGCTGAAGGCTAGACCTTCTCTGTTGGGTGCATGCAAGACTTGTCCTGTCTTGCAATCTGAGTTGGCAGAGAAGAATGCCAGATTGTGTCTCTTGAGGAGGCCAACTCAGGTAGCACTGGTGTGGCTAGGTGTGCTTTGTGCGAGGTTTGGAGAGGAGATTGCCAATGTGCAATGTGAAGCATGGCAAGATGCAAACCGAGGAGGAAAACACATACCTTCGGACCATCTTGTCATGGGTCTCTTGTAGTGAGCCGCAGCTCGGGATGATGATCTCCCATTCAAGCGAGCTGCTGGAGGTCCCGTGTAGATTTTGCTCAGGGTGTTGATTTTCTGCTTTTGGGAAGATTGGAGAGTCGAGTGGTTGAACCCGAGTGAGAGCCCAACTTCACCACTATTCCCAAACTTACCAAGCTTCCACCCAAAGAGCCTCTCAAACTGAGAACACAAGGTTGACATGTGCCCTTGTGGTTCCCTTCCTGAGTGATGAGTGATCGATCAATCGGCAACGTGTCTCTTGGCTGTGTTGATGTGCAGGTGCGAAGCTCAGGCAGTGGTCGAAGGTGAGGTGAAGGTCAAGTGGGGACGTGTCGTGCCGACGGACCAGGAGCGGTGAAAGGCGAACGTTGGAGCTTGGACTGACGGACCGAGAGACCTGAGGACCAGCTGTGGTAGCTGGCACGTGGCATCGACAAGCAAGAAGACATGGTGATGTGCGGTGCATCGGCCGAGTAGGGAGGAAGGTGATGGCGTCGTGACACTTGGCGGGAGGCCCAGGAGGATGGCGAATGCACTGTGCCCGGCGTGGAGGCTGGACATGCTCCGGCATCGGTGCTGGACTTCGGGGTGTGCGAACCACATTCCGTCTACGGCGCGGGTTCGGTAGCTGAGCCTCAAAAAGCTACCATCGACGGTTTCCAGGTTTGGGCCAAAAAACCGGGGTGGCCAGTTTCCGAGTTTGGGCTTCAAAACTCGGCGAGGACGGTTTCCAGGTTTGGGCCTCAAAACCTGAGCGCGCGGGGTTTCTGAGTTTGGGCCACAAAACACAGCCGGAGGACAGGTTTCCCGATTTCAGCCTCAAAAACAGGGGAAGGCCCAGGTTTCCCGGTTTCGGCCTCAAAACCGGGGGGAGGTCCGCAAAAAGGACGATCGACACGTGGCGGCGTGGAGAGGCTGGCGCGGCAACGCAGCTATCCGCGAGGAAGGCGCGGTGGTCGACAGGGCGGCAGGTGGCGGCATCCGAAGGCTTGCGTGGAGGCAAAGCAAAGGGTGAGGAAGGCGCGTGGCCGTCCGATCAACATCAAGCAGAGTTGGACCGGGATACCCCTAGGGTTGGCCGTTTCGCTCAGTTATCCTAGGGTTAGAAGGGGATTATTGTTTAGACTATAAATAAGAGAGGCACCCCTCCTCTCCCTGTATCCTTGCAGTCATTTGCTCTAAGCACACTCTCTCTCTCTTTAGCCCCGCTTAGGTTCTAATCATACCGGCTGTAGAGGATCCACAGAGAAGACTCAATCATACCTCTCTGTGTTTGGGAAGTTTAGGAAGTGAGACCGTAATCTCACATTTGTAGCGTGTGTTCGCCACACGGTTGCAATCATGAGCTTGTGATTCGCGTTTGGGTTGTGTTCTTCGCGGATTGCTTTTTGGTCTCGTTTTCCCGTCGCTTGATCTCTTAGCTTGGTGCGTCTTTTGCAAATCCACTTGAACCAAGTTGTTCTAGATCGTGAGGACTATTCCTCCTCCAAAGGAATTCATCTCAAACCTCACGGTCTAGGAGATCAAACGATTTTCATTTCGGATCACGTTTTTGCTTCCTTGCCCCAAAATCTTTTGATTCACCGATTTGGAGTTAGGTTCGAGCCATGATCTCTTAGGAGTAGCTCACTAACATCCTTGTGATTCATCTCACCAAGTTTGATCCTCTGGGGATTGTTTTGGGTGAGATGGATCGAATCGGTGAACGAACGAAGTGGTTTCGAGGTGACCGGACGCTGTGATCGGGGGCGACCGGACGCTGACCCTGTGCGTCCGTCGTTGAACACACAGCGGTTCTTTCAGTAGCTCGACCGGATGCTCTCTCTTCCGTGTGACCGGACGCACACCTGGCACTGTTCACTTTGTTAGTCACTTGTTGACCGTACTTTCTGTCCCTGATCGGACGCTCCCTGCCTGTGAGTCCGGTCAGGAACAGTAAGGTTCCAGAAAGGATTTTCTTCGACCGGACGCGTCCGGTGCCTGGTGACCGGACGCACTGTGAGTCCGGTCAGTGCTGTTTGTTGCAGTTTCGTCCGCGGATTGTTCGTGTGTTGTCGGTTTTGGTTTCCGGCTTTTGCGTTGGGATTCTAGAGTCATGTAGTGTCTCACTGTGCTTCTTGGAAGCATCCACCCTACATCTAGGGTCGTGGACATTATTCGAGCTCTAGGCTTGCCTCTAGGGTGACTTCTGGGACAGTGGCTAAAGGTCTGAGAAGAAATTTTAAGCTCCCATTCACCCCCCCTCTGGTCGCTTTTCCGGTCCTTCAATTGGTATCGGAGCCGGTTAAGGATCTCTTCTACCTTAATCGGTTTTGGATCCTAAGGGCGACATGGATCGAGGGAATGGCAAGGCTCCCTACTTCGATGGTACGAACTATCCCTATTGGAAGATTCGGATGCGTGCTTATCAACAGCATCGGATCTTCTGTTTGGGAGATATGCGAGGATGTCGATTACGTGGTTCTTGCGGCTCGAGTTGGTCAGCACCAGATTGACCAACACGAGGCCAACTCTAAGGCCTGTAATGCGCTTTTGGCCAACCTCTCCCTTCCTGAGTTCGAGCGTGTCTCTGAGCTTGAGACGGCACGAGAGATCTGGGTGAAGCTTCAAAGCTATCACGAGGGGACCGCTCAGGTCAAGACCAGACTCTTCGAGACGTACAAGCGTGAGTACGAGAACTTTGTTCAGTTGGAGGGAGAGACGATTGACGCTATGTTCGCTCGTTTCCAAACGATTGTGAACAAGATGCGTGCCAATGGGCCAACCTACCCTATGACGATCATGAGAGGGCACTCAAGTTGCTATACGCCCTGGATCGGAGGGTATGGGAGGTGAAGGTGTCGACTATCATTGAGTCTGCTTCTTATGACACCCTCACCGTGGACGAGCTTTTCAGCAAGCTCAAGTCCACCGAGATCGATCACTTGACTCAGGCCAAGCTGAAGAACCCATCTTCTCATTCCATGGCTTTGGTCTCAGGCAAGGGTGGATCGACTCTTTCCGCTGACGCTTCACCCCCTCTCTTTGCTTTGTCTTCTTTGCTTTCAGTAACTGAGGAGCAGGTGGAGGCGTTGGACGATGACGAGCTCGCCCTCATCATCACCCGGTTCTCGCGGTTTCACAACAACCGCCTGAATCGCCGGCGTGGTGGCGCACGTGAGGGCTGCTACGGATGTGGAGATCCGGATCACTTCATCGCGAACTGCCCCAAGCGCGACAAGTCCTTCCCCGGCAAGAACCGCAACTCCAGGCGCAAGGGCAAGCCTGAGAACAAGCCAGGAAGAAGAACAAGAAGGGCAGCTACCGCGAGAGGACATGGAGAAGGCTTCGACGCCGGCAAGCGTGCCTTCCTCGCCACCTTCAGCGACGGCGAGAAGTCCTCCGACGGTGACTCCAGCGATGATGGGTCCGAGCACAAGACTGAGGAACGCTTCAACGGACTTTGCTTCTTTGGCAAATCCTCCAAGGGTCTTTGCACCATGGCCTTGGATGAAGAGGACTCCAAGCACCAGGACGGGGATGATGGCACCGACGACGACGACGACGCTTCCGAGGTATCATCCTCTTCTCTTATCGAGCGTCTTACCGGTGAGCGTGATTCCCTTGCCGATATAGTCCTAGGTCAGGATAAGAACCTCAAGCGAGCTATCCGAGAGCGCAATGAGTTTAAGGCCAAGATGAATGATGCGCTTAAGGAGCTTGAGTTCGCTAGGTCCGAGGTGAAGGTGACCGATGAGGAGGAGTGTGAGGAGTGCACGATGCATATGACAAACTTTGCCACCCTGCAAACCAAGTATGCCTCTTTGATTGAGGTGTATGATGAGCTGAAGAGTAGGCTAGACTTGGTGGGTGATTGCAAGGAGTGTCCCTCCCTGAAGAAGGAGCTGGAGGAGGTGAAGGCGAGGCCTCTTTGTTGGGTGCGTGCAAGCTTGTCCTAGCTTGCGAACTGAGTTGGCAGAAGTTAGTGCCAAGCTTGCTGAAGCCATGAAGGCCAGCTCAGTTAGCACCCCGGCCGCTCCATGTGAGCAATGCGTGGGGATGGAGCTTGAGATTGCCAACTGCCGGCATGCCAGGATGCAAACGAGGAGGAGGAAAACACATACCTTCGGTCCATTCTGAGTTGGGTGTCATGCAATGAGCCGCAGTTGGGCATGATGATCAGTCAGTTCAAGAGGGGAACTGATTGCTCGGGAGTAGGTTTTGAGTCAGGTGGGAAGAGAGCTAGCACCTTTGGCAAGATTGGTGAGTTTAGTGGAGTGAACCCTAGTGAGAAAGCCATCCACTATCCCTAAGCTCATCAAGATCACCCCACCTGAACCTCCCAAGCCTATCACCAAGGATGGGATCCTTGATGAACCTCCCAAGGCTCCACCTCGCAAGCAAGTGTGGGTTCCCCAACCTAACCATCTTAGGAACACACTTGACACCCTTCCTGACGCTCTAGTGATCCCCTTCCGAAGGGCAAGCAACCGGCTAGAGTGAACAACCCTCGCAACCATAGAAACCAACAACCCAAGAGAGTGGTGAGGTTTGAGTGCGAGTACTGTCACCGTGAGGGTCACCTAGCTGAGTTTTGCTTTCGGAGGAAGAGAGACGCTAGGAAGGAGTTGGAGCTGAACAACCAGGCCAGGCACCACCCTCTCCATGGTGTGCAAGGTCGGGGAGTTCAGAGGCAGGGCGTAGGCCTGGAGGTGCACCCCCTCAGGCAGCTAGGCCCCAGGCAGCTAGACCACGGGGTGGTGGTCGTGCCCGTCGCGGTCCTCAATACGATCTGGAGCCAAGTGTAAGAGGCTTTGCTGCTCAGTCCCATAGCGGACCACCTTTTCAGTATGGTGGTGATTTGCTTACAGGTAGGTCAGTTTGGAAGTTTTCCGTTCATAGCGGACCACCCTTTCAGGTTGGTGGTGATCGCTATCCACCCATGGGACGAGGACACAGGTTGGTGTTGCTACTAACACTTTTTCTGGGCCTATGACACAGCACTGGTATCCTTCTCAGTATACTAACCCCAGTGTTGTGCCATATGCTCTTTTTGCCTTTCTATTGATGCAGGAACTTCGGTTGGAGAACATGTGGCTCATGGATTCCGGGTGTTCGCGCCACATGACCGGAAAGAAGGAATGGTTCTCCAGCCTTAGCCCCGTGATGCACAAGGAGTACATCACTTTCGGGGATAATAGTAGAGGTAAGGTTGTTTCTCATGGAGCTATCCGGCTCAATGAGAACTTTGTTCTCAAGGATGTTGCGTTGGTTTCGAACTTGCATTACAATTTGCTTTCTGTTTCGCAACTTCTTGAGGATGATGTGAAGTGCGCTTTAAGAAGGGTTTGAGTCGTGTTTTAGACCCTCGGGGAGATCTTATTTGTTGGATTGTCCCTTTTGGCCGTGTTTTCAGAGCCGATTTTTCTCGTTCTTTCGGCTCTGCTAGATGTTTGATGGCTGGTCCTTCTTCTGATTTGTGGAAGTGGCATAGGAGGCTTGGTCACTTGAGTTTTGACTTGCTTGCAAGACTTAGCTCACTTGGCCTAATCCAAGGATTGCCCAAGCTTAAGTTTCAGAAGGACCTTGTTTGCCATCCCTGTCGTCACGGGAAGATGGTTGCTGCTTCTCACCCACCTGTTAATCAGGTGATGACAAAGCGACCCGGCGAGCTTTTACACATGGACACAGTTGGTCCAGCTCGGGTTTGCTCAGCGGGTGGGAAGTGGTACGTTCTAGTGATCGTTGACGATTTTTCGAGGTACTCTTGGGTATTTTTCATGGAGGGTAAGGATGAAGCTTTTTCTTTTGCTCGTGACTTGATTTTGAGTTGAAAACTGAGTTTCCCCCTGATACCATTAGAGCTATTCGTAGTGATAATGGTACTGAGTTTGATAACTCTCAGTTTGCTTCTTTCTGTTCTTCTAATGGAATCGAGCATCAGTTTTCTTCTCCTTATGTCCCTCAGCAAAACGGTGTTGTTGAGCGCAAGAACCGGACCCTTGTTGAGATGGCCAGGACGATGCTCGATGAGCATAGGACTCCTAGGCGTTTTTGGGCCGAGGCGATCAACACCGCTTGCCATGTTTCAAATCGCATCTTTCTTCGGCTTTCATGAAGAAGACTTCTTATGAGTTGCGGTTTGGGACGTGTACCCAAGGTGTCTCATTTTCGGGTGTTTGGTGTAAGTGCTTTATCCTGAAGCAAGGCAATTTGGATAAATTTGAATCTCGCTCTGCTGATGGCGTGTTCTTGGTTATGCTTCGCATTCGCGCGCTTATCGAGTTCTTAACCTTGAGACTAACCGGATAGTGGAGACCTGCGAGGTCACATTCGACGAGACTATGCCTTGTGTTTCTTCTGCTTTGATGTTGCAGGAGAACAGGAGCTGGGAGAGACTATCTTTGTGGAGGAGGAGCAGGAGAATGCCGATTGGGGTGATCCCGAGCCAACTCCACTGGCTGCCCCTATCGACCCTGCGACGACTACTTCAGCTCGAGGACCCAATCCCACTACTTCTTCTTCTTGGGGTCCTCTGGAGCCACCTCTCCAGCAAGCACCGACAGCACCCGAGAGAGCAACAGCATCTGGCGAGGGGGAGGCGACTTCGGCGAGGCAAGCGCCCCGAAGCGTTCAGCAGACTCACCCCCCGCAGCAGATGATCGGCGGCATCGACCAGCGAGTCACGCGGTCGCGAGCGTATGAAATCTCTCACTTTGCTCATTCTGCATTCGTTGCTTCTTTTGAGCCCAAAGATGTTGGACACGCACTTTCTGATTCTAACTGGGTCAATGCCATGCATGAGGAGCTAGAAAACTTTGAGCGAAACCGGTTTGGACCCTAGTTCCACCTCCACCAGAATGCCACCCTATAGGTACCAAATGGGTTTTCAAAAACAAAGAGGGTGAGGATGGGATGGTAGTGAGGAACAAGGCTAGGCTAGTAGCCCAGGGTTTTTGCCAAAAAGAGGGGATAGATTATGAGGAAACCTTTGCCCCTGTAGCCCGTTTAGAAGCCATTAGAATCCTTCTAGCCTTTGCTGCTTCGAAGGGTTTTAAGCTTTATCAGATGGATGTTAAAGTGCTTTTCTGAATGGGTATATAGAGGAAGAGGTTTATGTTAGGCAACCCCCAGGTTTCGAGGATCCCAAGTTTCCAAACCATGTTATAAACTTTCAAAAGCTTTGTATGGTTTGAAACAAGCCCCGAGAGCGTGGTATGATCGTTTGAAAACCTTTCTTCTCTCTAAGGGTTTTAAAATGGGACGGGTCGATAGAACTTTGTTTCTCCTCAAGCAAGGCAATGATACATTGTTAGTCCAGATTTACGTGGATGACATCATCTTTGGTGGCTCTTCTCATGCTCTTGTTGCAAAGTTTTCAGATACTATGAGCAGGAGTTCGAGATGAGTATGATGGGCGAGTTGACTTTCTTCCTCGGGTTGCAAATTAAGCAAACCGGGACGGGACGTTTGTACATCAAGGCAAATACACAAAGACATCCTGAAGAAATTCGACATGGGCGAGGCCAAGCCTCTTACGACGCCCATGCCGACGACTGCGGCGATGGATGCGGACCAAGACGGAGAGCCGGTTGACCAGAAGGAGTACAGGAGCATGATTGGCTCGCTTCTGTACCTGACGGCGACGAGGCCGGATATACAGTTCACTGTGTGTCTGTGCGCTCGTTTTCAGGCGTCCCCTCGGACTTCCCACAAGCAAGCGGTCAAGCGCATCATGAGGTATCTCCGATACACTCCTGAGTTCGGACTTTGGTACTCTTCTTCTTCGAACCTCTCGCTTTGTGGTTATTCCGATGCGGATTTTGCTGGCTGTCGGATTGAGCATAAGTCTACTTCTGGGACTTGTCAGTTTCTTGGCTCTTCTTTGGTTTCGTGGTCTTCTCGCAAGCAGTCGAACGTAGCCCAGTCTACTACAGAAGCCGAGTATGTTGCCGCTGCTTCTTGTGCTTCGCAGCTTTTATGGATGGTTGCTACATTGCGTGATTTTGGTCTAGATTTCAGTCGGGTTCCTTTGCTTTGCGATAGCACCTCTGCCATTAGTGTAGCAAAGAACCCTGTTCTTCACTCCAAGACCAAACACATCGATGTTCGCTTTCACTTTCTTCGTGATCACTACGAGAAAGGCGACATTGATCTTAGGCATGTAGACACCCATAACCAGGTTGCGGATATTTTCACCAAGCCTTTGGACCTCTCAACTTTTGCTAGTTGAGAGGTGAGCTTGGTGTGTGTTTCCCCTTTTAGATGGGGGAAGCATTTTGATTATGTACCATAGACTAACTTTCTGATCCTTTTGTTTTGAGTTTTGAGTCTTTTGAGTTTTGTTTTGGCTCCGACTCTGACTTCATCATATATGTATCTTGCATTTTCAAGCTTCATGTCTATATTCTTGAGAATGAATCTATGCTCTGATTAGTGTTGCTTCGATGATATATGATGATGCTTGTAGCTTAGGCTCTTCTGATCACTGTACATATGTGAGCTAAGCTATTTTCAGAATGATGAACATGTTTAATGAACTTAAAATTTGATACATGTTCACCATTGAGATTGGCAACTAGCATGTGTAGGATGTGTTGAGGTCACTTGAGCTATTTCATATATGCTAGGTTGCTATGTCTCTAGTTCTGAGTCTTTCACTTGCTTGGTTGTTCATAAACTGCTTAAAATGAACCAAGTTGTAGTGAATTGAAAAGATCGAGATGGGATTGCTTTGTCAACACATCACGGTATCGAGACTGTTTCTCATTGCACATTGAGTTAAACTTGAGCCGTGTAGTGTAAGACCGAAACCGATGCTTTAAGCTTCTGATTGCAAATGCATAGGCTTAGCTCGGTTGAAAAGTTAGGCAATGACAAGCTTTCAACCTCTCGCAATCACATGCTAATTTTAAACTTGTGTTAATAACCGCTGCAAATTCTCCGATAAAATCTGAAAACACAAGTCTATGTTCCTCAGCATGATGATTGAACGTTGCTAGGGGTTTCACCTTTGTATATATGTTTTAGCACATGTTGTTGATTTCCTGTCTATACTTGTCTAGTGCTATTTTAATGGTGAAACTCCTTTCAGAATGGCTTAAAACTGCTCACTTGGCTTATGCATTCATATGTGTATTCAGTGATCAGTTTGAGCCTTTGCTAGCACTTGTGTATGTTGCTATTAGTCGGATCAGCACTCATTAGAGCACTTATTCACTCTCTCGAGTATATACTTGAAGCTGCTAACATGCATTTTGACTCATATGCATGTGCTTGACTCCGATAGGCATGACCTAGCTCCGATTGAATTACTTGAGCTCTTTTCCCTTTTCTTTTGATTGCAAATTGCCCCCAAGGGGGAGATGTTTGACAAGGGGAGATTTTGTAAAAATGTCTTTTATGGTGACAATTTGCAATTTATGCTTCGCTTGTTGAGGGGGAGTCTCTGAGTAAGGGGTAAATGTCTTTTGTGGTGACAATTTGCAATTTATGTTTCGCTGTTGAGGGGGAGTCTCTGAGTCAGGGGGAGTTCTGCATTCTTCGGTGGTCATGTTTTTCAATTGGTATCGATCGTTTCAGCTAGTTGTGTTGAGCCTCTGTGCCTCTGTCTTGAGGGACTAGCTGTTTTCATCTAGTTTTGATGAGTCTTGATTGGTATCTAGCCTACTGCTGGTTGTGTTGAGCCCATTCTGCCTCTTCTTGAGGACTAGCTTGTTTTGACTTGGTTGCGTCGAGCCGTTGCCCATGTCTTTGGGAACCAAGTCTTGTGCTCTGATTTTGATCGGTTTTGCTCCTTGATGAGTTGTTGTTCCGATTTCTTGCTTGGTTGTGTCGAACCATTGCCCATGTTTGGGGATCAAGCTTTGCTTATCTTGAGTTGTTCTTCTTTGGTCTTTTACTGGGTTTTGGACATCTCAAGTAAGTTTTCTCCTTCTATCTAATTCTGCTTTATTTTACTTTGGTTACGGTTACTATGAGTTGACGATGCACTCATCAAGGGGGAGATTGAGAACACAAGGTTGACATGTGCCCTTGTGGTTCCCTTCCTGAGTGATGAGTGATCGATCAACGGCAACGTGTCTCTTGGCTGTGTTGATGTGCAGGTGCGAGCTCGGGCAGTGGTCGAAGGTGAGGTGAAGGTCAAGTGGGACGTGTCGTGCCGACGGACCGGAGCGGTGAAAGGCGAACGTTGGAGCTTGGACTGACGGACCGGGAGACCTGAGGACCAGCTGTGGTAGCTGGCACGTGGCGTCGACAAGCAAGAAGACATGGTGATGTGCGGTGCATCGGCCGAGTCGGGAGGAAGGTGATGGCGTCGTGACACTTGGCGGGAGGCCGAGGAGGATGGCGAATGCACTGTGCCCGGCGTGGAGGCTGGACATGCTCTGGCATCGGTGCTGGACTTCGGGGTGTGCGAACCACATCCCGTCTACGGCGCGGGTTCGGTAGCTGAGCCTCAAAAAGCTACCATCGACGGTTTCCAGGTTGGGCCACAAAACCTGGGGTGGCCAGTTTCCGAGTTTGGGCTTCAAAACTCGGCGAGGACGGTTTTCAGGTTTGGGCCTCAAAACCTGAGCGCGCGGGTTTCTGAGTTTGGGCCACAAAACTCAGCCGGAGGACAGGTTTCCCGGTTTCAGCCTCAAAACCGGGGGAAGGCCCAGGTTTCCCGATTTCGGCCTCAAAACCGGGGGGAGGTCCGCAAAAAGGACGATCGACACGTGGCGGCGTGGAGAGGCTGGCGCGGCAGCGCAGCTATCCGAGGAGGAAGGCGCGGTGGTCGACAGGGCGGCAGGTGGCGGCATCCGAAGGCTTGCGTCGAGGCAAAGCAAAGGGTGAGGAAGGCGCGTGGCCGTCCGATCAACATCAAGCAGAGTTGGACCGGGATACCCCTAGGGTTGGCCGTTTCGCTCAGTTATCCTAGGGTTAGAAGGGGATTATTGTTTAGACTATAAATAAGAGAGGCACCCCTCCTCTCCCTGTATCCTTGCAGTCATTTGCTCTAAGCACACTCTCTCTCTCTCTCTTTAGCCCCCGCTTAGGTTCTAATCATACCTGGCTGTAGAGGATCCACAGAGAAGACTCAATCATACCTCTGTGTTTTGGGAAGTTTAGGAAGTGAGACCGTAATCTCACATTTGTAGCGTGTGTTCGCCACACGGTTGCAATCATGAGCTTGTGATTCGCGTTTGGGTTGTGTTCTTCGCGGATTGCTTTTTGGTCTCGTTTTCCCGTCGCTTGATCTCTTAGCTTGGTGCGTCTTTTGCAAATCCACTTGAACCAAGTTGTTCTAGATCGTGAGACTATTCCTTCCTCCAAAGGAATTCATCTCAAACCTCACGGTCTAGGAGATCGAACGATTTTCATTTCGGATCACGTTTTTGCTTCCTTGCCCCAAAACTTCTTTGATTCACCGATTTGGAGTTAGGTTCGAGCCATGATCTCTTAGGAGTAGCTCACTAACATCCTTGTGATTCATCTCACCAAGTTTGATCCTCTGGGGATTTGTTTTGGGTGAGATTGGATCGAATCGGTGAACGAACGAAGTGCTTTCGAGGTGACCGGACGCTGTGATCGGTGCGACCGGACGCTGACCCTGTGCGTCCGGTCGTTGAACACACAGCGTGTTCTTTCAGTGGCTCGACCGGACGCTCTCTCTTCCGTGTGACCGGACGCACACCTGGCACTATTCACTTTGTTAGTCACTTGTTGACCGGACGCTCTGTCCCCGACCGGACGCTCCCTGCCTGTGAGTCCGGTCAGGAACAGTAAGGTTCCAGAAAGGATTTTCTTCGACCGGACGCGTCCGGTGCCTGGTGACCGGACGCACTGTGAGTCCGGTCTGTGCTGTTTGTTGCAGTTTCGTCCGCGGATTGTTCGTGTGTTGTCGGTTTTGGTTTCCGGCTTTTGCGTTGGGATTCTAGAGTCGTGTAGTGTCTCGCTGTGCTTCTTGGAAGCATCCACCCTACATCTAGGGTCGTGGACATTATTCGAGCTCTAGGCTTGCCTCTAGGGTGACTTCTGGGATAGTGGCTAAAAGGTTCTGAGAAGAAATTTTGAAGCTCCCATTCACCCCCCTCTGGTCGCTTTTCCGGTCCTTCACAAACCTAACACCAAGGATGGGGTATTTGAGGAACCTCCACGAGCTCCACCCAAGAACCAACAGTGGGCACCCAAACCCAACCACCTAAAGAACAAGCTGGACACAATGCCACCTATCCAGGAGGAGTTGCCACAGAAGGGCAAAGTGATCCACACCCACAGCCATGTGTACCAACAACCCCCTTTGCGTGCGGTGAGGTACCGGTGTGACTTCTGTGGGAGAGATGGACACTTGAGCGAGTTCTGCTTTAGGCGCAAGAAGAGAGAGGCGCGCGTGCTAGGGAGATGAACAATCCGGACATGTACCATCCTTTCCATGATGTACATGCGCCGAATGTTCAGAGGAGAGCACCGAGACGTGCTGCTAGGCCCAGAGGTCCAGAACCTCAAGTTCCCAGGCCTAGGCAGCAGAGAGCTCCGTGGAGAGACGCTGGGCCCAGAGGCGTAGTGCCTCAAGTTGCTAGGCCTAGGCCTCGTAGAGAGCGTACCCGGCGGGAGCCTGCAGTTGTAGGCTATGGACCCCGTGGCGGAGGCTTTGTAGTTGAGCATTTTTCCCCACCGCGTTTTGAGTATCGCGATGGACGCTCCTCCCTTAGCGGACCACGTTTCCCTCTACCTGGTGATCGCTCCTCTCGTAGACGTGCTAGGAATGGTTTTTCTGCTAACCATTCTTTTGAGCAGCCGGCCCAACACTGGTATTCCCCTTACTTCACTAACCCAGTGTTGGACCGTATGCTCACCCTATGTCTTTTTATTGATGTAGGTAAAACGGTTGGAGGACATTTGGTTGGTGGATTCCGGTTGCTCGAGGCACATGACCAGAAACGCCAAGTGGTTCTCCAGCCTTAGTCCTGTTGCCGGAAAGGAGTACATAACCTTCGGCGACAATAGCAAAGGTAAGGTATTGTCTCGCGGGTCCGTGCGAGTTAATGAGCACTTTGTGTTGCGCGATGTTGCTCTTGTTTCTAACTTGCATTTTAACCTTCTTTCTGTTTCGCAACTCTTTGATGACGACTATGAGATTCGTTTTAAACCGAATCTCAGTCGTATTTTGGATCCTCAGGGCAATCTTGTGTGTTTGATTTCGCCCTTTGGAAAAGTCTTTCGTGCGAATTTCTCGGAGTCTTTGGCACTTCTCGTTGTCTTGTGGCTGGTCCTTCCTCCTCTGATCTTTGGAAGTGGCATAGGAGACTTGGACATTTGAGCTTCGACTTGCTTGCAAGACTGAGTTCACTTGGCCTAATCCGAGGATTGCCCAAGTTGCATATGGAGAAGGATCTTGTTTGCCACTCTTGTAGACACGGGAAAATGGTTGCTGCTCCCCACCATCCAGTGACTCAGGTCATGACCAAGCGCCCTGGAGAGCTTTTGCACATGGACCTTGTTGGTCCGGCTCGGGTGAGCTCGGTTGGGGGGAAGTGGTATGTGCATGTTGTTGTTGATGACTTTTCGAGATATTTGTGGGTCTTCTTTTTAGCTGAGAAGACCGAGACTTTCTCCTTTGCTCGCAATCTGATTTTGCGTCTTCAGAACGAGTTCCCTTTGAACTCGATGCGAGCAATTCGGAGTGATAATGGTTCCAAGTTTAAAATTCGGATTTTGAGAAGTTTTGTAACTCTTGGGTTTGGAGCACCAGTTTCCTTCCCCTTACACACCGCCTCAAAATGGTGTTGTAGAGAGGAAGAATCGGACCCTTGCAGAAATGGCCAGGACGATGCTCGATGAGCATAGGACTCCTAGGCGTTATTGGGCCGAAGCTATGAACACTGCGTGCTATATTTCCAATCGCATTTTTCTGATAGCGTTCTTGAAAAAGACTTCTTATGAGTTGCGTTTTGGTAGACAGCCCAAGGTGAGTTATTTTAGAGTCTTCGGTTGCCATTGTTTTATATTGAAGAAAGGCAACCTAGACAAATTTGAGTCTCGTTCTTCTGACGGAGTATTTTTGGGTTATGGCACTCACACTCGCGCATATCGTGTACTTAACCTTGATACTAACCGAGTCATGGAGACATCAGATGTCACCTTCGACGAGACCATGGTTTGTCCTTCTTCTCGTTTTGAGCGTGCAGGTGATCATGAGGTTGGTGAGCCTCTTTTCGATGATGAGGACGAGGATGCTGAAGGCATAGATGACCCAGCATCGCCTCCACCTGCTGTGCCGCAAAGAGCGGCTTCTACGACGACTCACGGCCCCGACACCTCTTCTTCCTGGGGGCGTGGGATCCGCCACCCCGAGCGGTACCTTTTGTACCGGGGAGGCACCAGCTGCTGTTGAGGGGGAGATCACTTCTTCCCGGGAGGCGCACGACACATCCAGCGCCAGCACCCCCTCAGCAGATGATCGGCAACATCGACGAACGTGTCACTCGGTCCAGGTCACAGCACATCTCTCACTTCGCTCATTCTGCTTTGTTGCTAATTTTGAGCCCCGAGATGTTGGACACGCTTTGACGGATCCCGATTGGGTCAATGCCATGCATGAGGAGTTAGAAAATTTTGAGCGAAATCGGTTTGGGTTCTAGTTCCACCTCCTCCTGAGTGTAAGCCTATTGGGACAAAATGGGTTTTCAAAAACAAGCAAGGAGAGGATGGCCACATTGTTAGAAACAAGGCCAGGCTTGTAGCGAAGGGTTACAGTCAGAAGGAGGGGATAGACTATGAGGAGACGTTTGCTCCTGTAGCTCGTTTGGAGGCAATTAGGATACTCTTGGTTTTTGCTGCATCCAAAGGTTTCAAACTTTTCAAATAGATGTCAAGAGTGCCTTTTAAACGGCTACATAGAAGAAGAAGTTTATGTGAGCAACCCCCCGGTTTTGAAAATCCCAAGTTTCCAAACCATGTTTTCAAACTCCACGAAGCTTTATATGGTTTAAAACAAGCCCCTAGAGCCTGGTATGATAGGTTGAAGACCTTTTTGCTTGCTAAGGGTTTTAAAATGGGATGTGTAGATAAAACGCTCTTTCTCCTCAAGCAAGGCAAAGAGACTCTCTTGGTCAAGATTTACGTGGATGATATCATTTTCGGTGGTTCTTCTCACGCTTTGGTTGCCAAGTTTGCAGATACTATGAGCAGGGAGTTCGAGATGAGCATGATGGGCGAGCTGACATTCTTTCTCGGGTTGCAAATTAAGCAATCCCGAGAGGGGATGTTTGTGCACCAGGGAAAGTACACCAAGGACTTGCTGAAGCAGTTCGATATGGGTGAGGCCAAGCCTCTTCCAACACCCATGTCGACGACAACTGCCCTGGTTGCGGATGTGGATGGAGAAGCAGTGGACCAGAAGGAGTACCGAAGCATGATCGGGTCGCTCCTCTACCTGACGGCGACACGCCCGGACATCCAGTTCGCGGTGTGTCTGTGCGCGCGCTTTCAGGCGTCGCCGCGCACTTCTCACCGGCAGGCGGTGAAGCGCATATTCAGGTACCTTCGTTTCACACCTGAGTTCAGGATTTGGTATTCTGCTTCCTCCACCCTCTCCCTTTGCGGTTATTCGGATGCCGATTTTGCTGGTTGCCGTATTGAGCGCAAGTCCACTTCTGGGACTTGCCAGTTTATTGAATCTTCTCTTGTTTCGTGGTCCTCTCGCAAGCAGTCTAGTGTCGCCCAGTCTACCACGAAGGCTGAGTATGTTGCTGCGGCTAGCTGCTGTTCCCAGTTACTTTGGATGATGGCCACTTTGCGTGATTTTGGTCTGAGCTTTTCTCGCGTGCCTTTGCTTTGTGACAGCACGAGTGCCATTAGCGTTGCTAAGAACCCCGTGCTTCACTCGAAGACCAAACACATTGATGTGCGCTTTCATTTTCTGCGAGACCACCAGGAGAAGGGTGATATCGACCTTCGCCATGTCGATACTCATCATCAACTGGCTGATATTTTCACCAAGCCTTTAGACGAATCAACCTTTAATCGGTTGAGGGTGTGAGCTGGTGTGGTTTCCCCTTTTAGGTGGGGGAAACATTTTGGATCTTAACTGACTCTTTTTCGTCTGTTTTTCTTTTCTTTTGCATTTTACCATACGCAATTACATTCTGAGCTTCATGTTTATAATCACTAGAATGTAACTATTCTCTATGTAGTTTGCTCCGATGCTTATGTTGATGCTTGTATCTTATGCTCTTTCTGATCACTAGTACATGTTGTGAGCTGAGCTATTTGAAATGGTGAATTTGCTTAATAACTTAAAATCTAAAAATGTTCACCATTGAGATATGCAACTAGCATGTGTAGGATGTGTTGAGTTTACTCGTGCTTTTCATATATGCTAGGTTGCTATGTCTCTAGTTCTGAGTCATTCACTCGCTTGGTCTGTTCATATTATGTTTAAAATTTGAACCAAGTTTTAGTGAATTGAAAAGATCGAGATGGGATTGCTTGTCAACACATCACGGTATCGAGACGGTTTCTCATTGCACTTTGAGTTAAACTTGAGCCAGGAAGTGTATGACCGAAACCGTAGCTTTAAGCTTCTGATTGCTTCGGCATAGGCTTCGCTCGGTTGAAAAGTTAGGCAATGACAAGCTTTCAACCTCTCGCAATCACATGCTAATAATTGAACTTGTGTAATTTCACCGCTGCAACTCCGATCAAAATTGGAATTCACAAGTGTATGTTTCATTCTTAAGCATGATGATTGAACCTTGCTAGGGGTAGTTCACCTTGTATACATGTTTAGCACTTGATCAGACTCCTGTCTATACATGTGTAGTGCTATTTTGATGGTGACTATCTTTTTACTCAAAACTGCTCACTTTGCTCTATGTTCATATTTCGTATTTGGTGATCAGTTTGAGCCTCTGCTGAGCTTGTATGATGTTGTTGAGTCATTGGAGTTATACTGTTTAGAGCATCTTTGCATTCTCCTGAATATATGCCTGAAGCTGCTAACTTGCATTTCTGACTCATATGCATTTTGGAAGGGGGAGTTCTTTGCTCGTTTGCCTGATGATGCCTTTTCTTGACAAGTGCATTTTCAACTAAGGGGGAGAAAAAATGACAAATCATGTGCACTCCGATTGGTTGACTAAGGGGGAGATTTTGCAAATCATATGTTTCCTGGATGTTCAACTAAGGGAGAGTTTTCCTAGTTGCTTGCACTTTTCGAGGGGGAGTTTGCTAGTTGTGTTGAGCTTTCGCCTCTGTCTTGAGGGACTAGCAAACATTTTTTTGGGCATTTGAGTTCAATTGGTTCGGAGCGTGGTTTGGTATCAAGCCTTCTTTGCTAGTTGTGTTGAGTCTCTGTGCCTCTATCTTGAGGGACTAGCATTTTGCTTCGATTTTCCAATTGGTGTTTGCTAGCGGTGTTGAGCCTATTCTACCTCTTCTTGAGGGCTAGCTTTGCTTTGCTTGGTCGCGTCGAGCCGTTGCCCATGTCTTGGGGACCAAGTTCTTTCGCTCTTTCCACTTGACCTTCTTCGGCTTTGCTATGCTTTTGGGTCATTTGGTCGAGTTCTCTCTCCTTCCTCCTTCTTCCTTCTTCTTTTCATTATGATTTGTGTGAGTAGTTGACAATGCACTCATCAAGGGGGAGATTGCGGATACATGGGTGTATGCCGGATCTCTGAGTGATGAGTGATTGTCAACTGGGATGATGCGCATGTTCTTTGGCTTGTGTTGTGCTGGTGTCGAGCACGGTTGCAGTGATCGAAGGCAGGTGAAGGTCAAGCTGAGACGTGCTGTGCCAACGGATCGGGTGCGGTGAAGGATGGGCGTGCCATGCGGCGGACGTGCCATGCCGAGGTACCGAGCGGTGAAGGGCGGACGTGAGGCTTGGACTGAGGGACCAGATGCCTGAGGATCAGCTGTGGTGGCTGGCAGCCTGTGACGACGACAAGTGAAGAAGTGCGATCATGTGTTGCCTGAGTCGTGGACTCGGGGACACGTGTCGGTGGACGGGGTGCACGGGAGGTGCATCCCATCTACGACGTCGGTTTGGTGGTAGAGCCAGGGAAAAACCATCGGATGGACGGTTTCCAGGTTTGGGCCTCAAAACCTGGGCGCTGAGGGTTTGCTGAGTTTGGCCTCAAAACTTAGAAGCTGGTGGGCTGGTTTCCCGGTTTGGGCCTCAAAACCGGGGTTGGCTGGAAAAGGCTGGTTTCCCGGTTTGGGCCACAAAACGGGGGGTGCAGAGCGAGGGCGGCACGTGGCGACGATCCGGAGGTTGCGTCGAGGCAACGCTTCGTTTTGTGCGGGCGTGGCCGTCGGATACACCTACCACCGAGTTGGTCCAGAATAACCCTAGGGTTTAGCTAGTTCGCTCTGTAATTAGAATAGAGAGGGGTAGAGTAGGAAATAGACTTAGGCTAGTAGTAGGATAAGTAGTCGGGAGACACCCTCCTCCCATTCATCTCAGTTTTAGCCATCTCATTTGCTTTCTCACACTTGGGGTTTCCTGCTCTCCCATCCCATGCTGTAGCTTGCTGAGATCCGCAGAGAGACTCACCTCTGTGTACTGTTGATTTTGAGGAAAGGAGGCCGTAACTTCTTTGTCGCGCGTGCGTGTGTTTCGCGCGGCTGGATCGTGTCGATTCGCGTTTTGGTTGTGTTCTTCGCGGAATCCTCTTTCTCCACGATTTTCCCGTCGTTTGATCTCTTTGCTCGGTTCATCTTTTGCAAATCCGTTTGAACCAAGTTGTTCTAGATCGTGAGGCACTTCTTTCCACCGAAGGAATTAACCTCTAACCTCATGGTCTAGGAGATCGATCGATTTTTGTTTTGGGTCAAGTTTTCTCCCTTCCCCCGAAATTCTTCGATTCATCGATTTGGAGATAGGTTGAGATATGATTCCGATGATCTCTTAGGGATAGCTCACTACTACTCCTTTTGACTCTTTCACCAAGTTTGATCCCTAGAGGATTCGTTTTAGGTGAGTTAGAGTCGAATTGGTGGACGAACAGTGCAATCGCGGGGTGACCGGACGCTGGGCTCGGGGTGACCAGACGCTGACTCCGTGCGTCCGGTCGTTGAATGTTTAGCGTGTTCATTTTGCTCTTGACCGGACTCTAGCTTCCTTGTGTGACCGGACTCGACGGTAGTCCTGTTCATCAGGGTTTGGCACTTGTGACCGGACGCAGGGGAAACGACCGGACGCTCTCTCTTCAGAGTCCGGTCAGTTCCAGAGAGGTTCCCGAGTGGGATTTTGGTGACCGGACGCGTCCGGTCCCTGCTGACCGGACGCTGGCCAGAGTCCGGTCAAGTTTGTTTTGCGCGTTTTCGTTCGCGGTTCGCCGTTCGTTGACGGATTCGGTTCCGTCTTTTGCGTAGGCTTTCTAGAGTTGTGTAGTGTCCCGCTGTGCTTCTTGGAAGCATCCACCCTACATCTAGGGTCGTGGACATTAGCAAGCTCTAGGGTTTGTCTCTTAGGGTTGATTTTGGGACAGTGCCTACTAGTTTCCGAAAGGAAATTTTGAAGCTCCCATTCACCCCCCCTCTGGTCGCTTTCTGGTTGCTTCTCGGTCCTTCAGAGTTGATGGTTCTCTACACCTCGCTTAGATTTGCCTCCAAAAAGGCTTTTGTTATCTGGTGAGCTTTCTTATGCACTCATACCTTGTATACCTATGATCTATTTCTTGTGGTATGAGATGGTCTTTCATGTGCTCATTGTATAGTTCTTGCATGTACATTATCTTTTGTTTCATGTTTTGTTTTAGTCTAGCATGTGCTATCTCTTGTATCTCATGTCATGCTAGCTTTGTGTACAGCTTTGGTGGTTAATCCACTTTCTTGCTAGTTGGTGATCCTTATGAAACATTATGCCATGCTTTACCATTCTTCATCATGAGTTTTACTTGTATAGGTATGATGTTCATTAGGTATCACTTTTCAGGTGCTAGTTTTGTGTAGCGACATGTACCCTGTTGATATGATTAGTTTGAGCACTAGTCCTTCCTCAATTTTATCATGTAATGCTTTTTGATCTATTGCTATCATTATCTTGCGTGTAGCATGTGTTGAGGTTTAGGCTGTGATTGGGTTGATTATGTCTTTAGGCTGCATTTTGCTATACAGTGCTCTATCCTGTTGAATGGTAGTCTTGACTAGGTTGAGTTCAGATCTCCATGCGGTATCATTCATAGGTAGTAGATCTTTTTGTTGAGAGTTCACCTTATGCTTATTATATGACTAACCGTTTTGTGGAGACCTTGAGGTCACACTGGACGAGACAATGCCTTGTGTTTCTTCTGCTTTTGAGTGGGCAGGAGAACAGAAGCCTGGAGAGAGCATTTTGGCTCATAGACCCGATCCCACTTCTTCCATGTCTTGGGGTTCCGTTCGAGCAGTTATCCAGCGAGCACTAGCTGCACCTGTGAGTGCGACAGCATCAGGCGAGGGGGAGACGACGTCGGCGAGGCAGGAGCCCCGAAGATTTCAGTAGATTCAGGCGTCGCCTCGGGTATCACTCCAGCAGGCGGTCATGCGCATCATGAGGTACCCCTGACACCCTTCTGAGTTCGGGCTTGGTATTCTTCCTCTTCGACCCCTCTGATGTGTGGTTTTTCCAAAGTGGATTTTTGCTGACTATCGCTTGAGCGTTTCTTGGCTCTTTATTTGAGAGTTTGGTGTGTGTTTCCCTTTAGTTGGGGAAGCATTTTGCTTGATGTATCTTAGTTGGATTTCTCCGATACCCTTTGTTTGGGTTTTCCTTTTTAGGCTAGTTTTGGTTTGTCTTTGATAGACTAGCTTTTGCATGCATTTCATCATGTATATCTTGCATTTTAGAGCTTCATGAATATAGTAATGAGAATGAGATTATGCTCTTTTTGGTATGCCCTGCTTATTCATGATGATGCTTGTAGCTTAGGCTCTTTGATCACTTGATACATGTTATGATCTAAGCTATTTTGCAATTGGTGAACTTGATTAATAACTATAAAACCTATAATTTGTTCACCATTGAGATTGGCAACTAGCATGGGTAGGATGTGTGTTGAGATCACTTGTGCTATCTTTGTATGCTAGGTTGCTATGTCTCTTGCACTGAGTCATTCACTTGCTTGGATTGTTCATTTTTACCTTGTGCTTAAAATTTGATCCAAGTCTAAGTGAAATAAAAAAGATCGAGATGGGATTGCATGTGTCAGCACCTCACGGTATCGAGACCGTTTCTCATTGCACATTTGAGTTAAACTTGAGCCGTGTAGTGTAAGACCGAAACCGGTGCTAAGCTTCCGATTGCTTTTCTTGCATAGGCTTAGCCCAGTTGAAAAGTTAGGCAATGACCATGCTTTCAACCTCTCGCAATCACATGCTTTAATTGAACTTGTGTTTAATACCGCTGCAAATTCCGATAAAATTTGAAAATAACCACAAGTTTGTGCTTCATTCTATTGCATGACGATTGAACTTTGCTAGGGGGGTGTTCACCTTTTATACTTAAGTTAGCACTTGCTTGATTTCTGCTATTCATGCTAAGTGCAATTTAGTGGTGAATCCTTTTCAAATGGCTTAAATCTGCTCATATGCTTAATTTTCATATTTCGTATTCACTTGATCAGTTTGAGCCTTTGCTAGCATTGTATTGATTGCTACACTTTCAGGGCAGCACCCCTTTGGGCATCTTTTCATTCTGATTGCTATACACTTGAAGCTGTTACATTGTGCATATCATGCTTTTTTAGCTTAGTGTACATCCCCCAGCTCTGATACACTTTGTGGTCACTTTCAATGCTTTTCATAGCCCCCATATGCTTTTGGTTGATGACTTGTCTTGTGTTTGTGTCAACTTTGTTTTGAAATATGTCAAACCCCTCAGCATGTTCCCGTTTGTCAAGGGGGAGAAGCTGTTTGCAAGGGGGAGCTTGAGTGTTGGCACAAAGGGGAGAGTCATGCATTTTGGGGAGAGCTTTGAGCAAGGGGGAGTTTAGCTCTTTTATATTCTTCTTCACTCGGTATAGCTCTTTTATGTGTCTCAATTGGTATCCATCTTTCGGTATGGAATGCAATTGGTGTCATGAGCTTTGTTTCATAGCTTTTGTGTATAGGCTTGATTTCAGGGGGAGTCGCTTTTGTCTTACTGCTTCTCCGCATGCTCCGAGTGATTGTGCTCCATTTAGTGTTGAGCTTCTCTTGTGGTTTTTCTCAGTCGGTATCGAGCCTGCTAGTCGTGTTGAGCCATTTTTGCCTCTGTCTAGAGGGACTAGTAGTTTTTGCTTGGTATTTTTGATTGGTATGGACCCTTCAGCTAGTTGCATCGAGCCTATGTGCCTATGTCTTGAGGAGCTAGCTATTTTCACCAATTCTTGGCTAATTGTGATTTGTTGCATTCCAATGCGTTGTTTCAGCCTTAATTGGTATTGAGCCTTGAGCTAGTGGTGTTGAGCCTTTTCTGCCTCTTCTTGAGGACTAGCTCATTTTTGACTTGGTTGCGTCGAGCCGTTGCCCATGTCTTTGGGAACCAAGTCTTTTGCTCTATGTGATCGAGTTTTGCTCATTGTTGAGTTATTACTCCGATCCCTTGCTTGGTTGCGTTGAGCCGTTGCTCATATTCTTTGGGGACCAAGTTTTCGGTATGGTATCTCCAAACCATCTTTGTGCCTAGTTTTTGTCAATTCAATCATCAGGGGAGAAGAAAGAGAAGAGAGAAAGAGAAAAGAAAGAAAAAGGGGAGAAATTAACCCAAAACCAAGTGGATAAGTACCTTGGTCCTTCTTTTGTGATGATTGTTTGACAATTTTATTTGAGATTGGTTTTCGAGTACCTTTTGGGATTTCATGAAACTCTTGTTTATCTTGACTCTTCGGTTGTGTGGAGGCTTTGCCCGCTTTTCCCGTTTCTTTCGGGACCGAGAGCTTTTATTTGGAGTTTTCATGATCCTTCCTCATCTCAAGTAGCCTTGTGTTTGCCTTTGCTTGGCTTTTGGGCACTTGAATGAGTCTTGCCTTCAAACCCTTCCTTTGTGGTTTATTTTTAGTCAATGCATTCATCAAGGGGGAGATTGAGAACACATATGATGAATGATTGACTTTGATGGGGAAGGTTTGAGGCTTTTACCCGGTTTAGTCCATATCTCGCTATGCGCTTAATGTGTATGACTAACCGGTGGCGTGAGTTGTGTGGTGTTTCTGTGTTGGTGTGCATGTGCGACATGTGTCTCTTGGCTGTGTTGATGTGCAGGTATGGAGCTCGGATACAGTGGTCAATGGCGAGGTGAAGGTCAAGTAGAGACGTGCCGTGCCGACGGATCGGGAGCGGTGAAGGATGGGCGTGCCGTGCGGCGGACGTGCCATGCTGATGTACCCAGAGCGATGAAGGGCGGACGTGAGGCTTGGACTGACGGACCAGAGGCCAGAGGACCAGCTGTGGTAGCTGGCACGTGGCATCGGCGATCAAGAGCACATGGGGATGTGCGGTGCATCGGCCGAGTCGGGAGGAAGGCGCTGGAGTCGTGTCACTTGGCGGGAGGTCGGACATGGGCTTGCGTGCGGCGCAAGTGCCATCAGCCAAGTCAAGAAGGAAGGCGAAGGCGTTGTGCCCAGCGTGGAGGCTGGACATGCATCGACATCGGTGCCGGTGGTCGGGGTGTGAGAACCACATCCCGTCTACAGTGCGGGTTCGGTAGCTGAGCCTCAAAAAGCTACCATCGACGGTTTCCGAGTTTGGGCCTCAAAACTCGGGGTGGCCGGTTTCCGAGTTTGGGCCTCAAAACTCGGGATGGACGGTTTCCAGGCTTGGGCCTCAAAACTTGGCTCGCGGGTTTCCGAGTTTGGGCCTCAAAACTCGGGGTGGACGGTTTCCAGGTTTGGGCCTCAAAACCTGGGTTGGCGGGTTTACCGGTTTGGGCCTCAAAACCTGGGAAGGTCCAAAAGGACGGTCGACGTGTGGCGTCACCGAGAGGCTTGCGTTGCGGCGAAGCTATCCACGAGGAAGGCGCGGTGGTCGACATGACGGCACGTGGCGGCATCAGGGAGGTCGCGTCGAGGCGAAGCTACCGGATGTGCGGGCGTGGCCGTCGGATGAAGATCGTCAGGACTGGGCGGTTTTACCCCTGGGGGGGTATTTGGGTTGAGTGCTTAATGTAAGGGCGTTTTGGTCTTCGGACATGCGCCTATATATATGAAGGGGGCTGCTAGGGCAGCTGTATCCTTAGGGGAATTCTTGGTGGTGTCTCTCTCATTTTGTGCTTGTGAGAGAAGGCTAGGGTTAGGGAGAGTTGGCTCTTGTTCTTGAGATTTTTGCCATCCAAGCTTTGTGTTGCTAGGATTGGCTTGTAGCCCGACACCAAGTGCTTAATGAATCATCCATTCCTCTGAGTCCAAGGATCAAATTCGTGCTTTAATTTGTCTTGCGATTTTGTTCTTCGCGTTGCACGTTTTCCCCTCTTTCGATCTTCACGAGATTTCTTGTTTTGAGGGAAGATTCGCAAATCCATTTGAACCATCTTGTGTAGCTTCGTGAGAGTCTTCTTTCTACCGAAGGAATTTCTCTAATACCTCACGAACTCACAGATCGGGCGGATTTAGTTTTGGGATCGAGTTCTTGCCCGTTCCTCATCGTTTTCTTCGATTCACCGATTTGGAGTTAGGTTCGAGCCATGATCTCTTAGGAGTAGCTCACTCACATCCTTGTCACCCCTCACATGAAATTTGAGCCTTAGTGCTTTTGATTTGAGGGAGATCGGGTCGATTCGGTGAACGAACAGGGGACTGGTCGGGGTGACCGGACGCTGCCTAATGACGACAGGACGCACCGACTCAGAGTCCGGTCGTTGAACACCCGCGCTGTCCAGTTCGCGCGAAGTGACTGGACGCACGCCTCGAACCGACCGGATGCTGTTCACGTGCGTCCGATCATTGAAGGCCGAGCGAGATACTCTGCGCGAGCTTGACCGGACGCACCTGCTGTGCTCTGACCGGACGCACTGCTACTACTATTCATCGAGTAGAAGCGACCTGACGCTGGCTTTTGTATTGAACGGACGCACCTCTACGCAGAGTCCGGTCCAACATAGAGAGCTCCCGAATCGGGTTTCTGTTGATCGGACGCGTCCGATCGATCCTGACCGGACGCACCTGAGAGTCCGGTAAGTGCAGACAGCACACGTTTTCGTCCGTATCTTTTACGTTCGAGCTCCGATTTGAGATCTGCTTTTTGCGTTGGATTCCCGACTCTGTGCTCTACAGAAATCGGGCTTCCCGCTTTGCAAAAAAGCCAGAATCCCCCTCGCGTTGCTCGGGGGAAGGTTGAGGCTACCCAAACTCCATCGTGTCACTAGTTGACTCGCGTGGTTTTGGGTGAGGGAGCTTTTGTGGTGTCCTGTTGTGTTCCTAGGGAACATCCACCCATTCTCTTGGGTCGTGGACATCATGTGTGTCGGCTTTGCTCTTGGGGTTGATTTTGTTGGGACAGAGGCCGGAATTTCTGAGAAGAAATTTTAGGCTCCCATTCACCCCCCCTCTGGTCGCCTTGCTTTAGCATTTTCGGTCCTTCAAGTTAATCCCTCAAGGCACTGTCACTGGATGGAGGATGTGCATAGACTATAGGAAGCTGAATAAAGCCACAAAGAAAGATCATTTCCCACTTCCTTTTATAGATGAGATGCTAGAGAGATTGGCAAACCATTCCATCTTTTGCTTCCTGGATGGATATTCTGGTTATCACCAAATCCCAATCCATCCAGATGACCAAAGTAAGACCACTTTCACATGCCCGTATGGAACTTATGCCTATAGACGCATGTCCTTTGGACTTTGCAATGCACCGACATCTTTCCAATGGTGTATGATGTCCATCTTTTCCGACATGATTGAACAAATCATGGAGGTATTCATGGACGACTTTTCAGTCTATGGGAAAACCTTTGACGATTGCCTAACCAATTTAGACAAAGTCCTCCAACGCTGTGAAGAGAAGGACCTAGTTCTTAACTGGGAAAAGTGTCACTTCACGGTGCGGGAAGGAATTGTCCTAGGCCATCGAATTTCAGAACGTGGGATAGAAGTTGATAAAGCCAAAATCAATATAATTGAACAGTTGCCACCACCCACTAATGTGAGAGAAATCCGAAGCTTCTTGGGCCATGCCGGCTTTTATAGAAGGTTTATTAAGGATTTCTCACAGGTTGCTAGACCCTTAATGAGCCTGTGAGCAAAAGACGTCCCGTTTAAATTTGACGAGGATTGTCTACAAGCTTTCAATATTTTGAAAAAGGCTCTAACCTCTGCACCAATCGTCCAACCCCCAGATTGGAATTTGCCGTTCGAAATCATGTGTGATGCTAGTGATTATGTTGTGGGAGCCGTCCTTGGTCAAACTAAAGATAAGAAGCATTATGCTATTTCTTATGCTAGTAAGACCCTGACTGGCCCCCAGCTAAACTATGCAACCACAGAAAAGGAACTTTGGCTGTAGTCTTTGCCATAGACAAGTTTAGATCTTACTTAGTGGGAGCTAAGGTGATCGTTTATACCGATCACTCTCCTCTGAAATATCTCTTCACTAAGAAAGATGCTAAGCCAAGGTTGATCCGCTGGATCCTACTCCTTCAAGAATTTGACCTGGAAATAAGAGACAAGAAAGGAGTAGAGAATTCAGTAGCTGATCACTTGTCTAGACTACAAGTCAATAATCCGGACAACCTCCCAATAAATGACTTTCTTCGCGATGATACCCTTCTAAAAGTCACATATACCAACCCTTGGTATGCAAACATCATGAATTTTATAGTCGCCGGCTATGTCCCGCCGGGGGAGAATAGAAAGAAACTGCTATATCAAAGCAGAACACACCTATGGGATGAACCATATCTCTATAAGGTCTGTGCAGATGGACTCTTGAGAAAATGTGTCCCCATAGAAGAAGCCACAAAAATCATAGATAGATGTCACTCCGCCGAATGTGGAGGACACTATGGAGCTTTTCGGACACATGCTAAAATATGGCAAAGTGGTTTTTATTGGCCATCCATGTACGAGGACACAAAGAATTATGTGAGACATTGTCCTCGTTGCCAAAAGCATGGTAACATTAATGCCCGAGATGCTATGCCTCTCGTGAACAATCTCCAAGTTGAGTTGTTCGATGTTTGGGGTATAGATTTCATGGGCCCCTTCCCTAAATCCTATGACGCCGAGTACATTCTTGTGGTGGTGGATTATGTCTCGAAATGGGTAGAAGCCATACCCTGTCGAGCAGCAGATGCTAAACATTCGAAGAAAATGTTCAAAGAGAACATCTTTCCTCATTTTGTAGTTCCTAGACTAGTCATTAGTGACGGAGGCCCTCATTTCATAGATAAGAGCTTCCGACATTTCTTAGCTAGTCAAGGAGTCCAACATAATGTAGCCACTGCATACCACCCCCAAACAAGTGGACAGGCCGAAACATCCAATAAACAAATAAAGAATATCTTGCAAAAGACGGTTGAAGAAATGGGAAAGGGATGGAAACATAAGTTACCCGAAGCTCTGTGGGCCTATCGGACTGCCTATAAGACCCCGATTGGAATGTCCCCATACCAACTAGTTTATGGGAAAACTTGTCATGTTCCTGTTGAACTTGAGTTCAAAGCTCATTGGGCCATCAAGAAATGGAATGTGGACCTTGACCAAGCTGGCCAAAATAGGAAGATGCAAATTTCCGAACTAGAAGAATCG
Source organism: Coix lacryma-jobi var. lacryma-jobi (assembly GCA_009763385.1). Taxonomy (NCBI): domain Eukaryota; kingdom Viridiplantae; phylum Streptophyta; class Magnoliopsida; order Poales; family Poaceae; genus Coix; species Coix lacryma-jobi. Next base: position 117,299,567 of record CM019830.1, on the reverse strand, counting down.
CGAGAGAAAGCCTATCATAGTGCCAAGCTCTATAAAGAGAAGACTAAGAGATGGCATGATAAACAGATCAAAAAGAAAGAGTTTGAAGTAGGAGATAAAGTTTTACTCTTTAACTCCCGTGTTCGACTTTTCGAACATGGTAAACTTCGAAGCAAATGGGAAGGGCCCTTCAAGGTTGTTGCAACCTCTTCCCATGGAGCTGTCACAATAGAAAGTAACGACGGGCAAATCTTCAAAGTCAATGGACAAAGATTAAAAATATTTTAATACTTTGATAAAAATGAGCTAAACGAAATTGATATAATTAACTTTGAAGTAGCTCAAGCCTATGACAATTAATGGATGGACCCAATTTACCCCTTGTCCATTTCATGCACCTAGTCCATCCAAAACCCTGAGAAAGGCCTCTTTAGGCCCAACCAAGTCAATTCGACCTCGAAACTTTGAAATTTAGGAGGCTTACCTTCTCCCGCTCGATGCCCGGCAAAGGAGGAGTGGCGGCCGCCACTCCCAACTGGTGGCCGCCACCAAACCGTGGCGCCCGCCACGCTAGGCGGTGGTTTAGAGGTCCCCCCTCCACGTGGCAGCTAATCTCGAGCTCGGGAGAGTGAAAGAAGGAGGAGATGAGGACGTGTTAGTCCATCTAAAGCTTATCCCTCCACTTCTCCCCCTTCTTAAAAGAAGAACTCCTTCTTCTCCCTCCAACTATTCAAAAAGCCTAGCCAAGCCTCCTCCAAAACCATGTCGTCTCCACGGAAATCCGAGTCCTATAACCCTCAAGGATCCATCTCGTCCTCCACCAAAGCCTTCATCCGATCTTTGATCGACAACGACATGGAGGTACTTGACGTACCTCCTTTAGCAATGGTGCTGCCTGATGGTACTTATGTCAAGGGGACACCACCAGAGGGTGTAGAGAAGGCACCAGCCACCACTCCAGCGGCGGGCGCCACCCCTGTTGGGCGGCCGTCAGGGGTGAAGCGCCCCCTGGCCTCGCCTCCGCTCCGTCTTCATCCCCCTCCGGTGACGCCACCCGGGAAGAAGTTGAGGACGCCCACCAGGCCGACCACGGGGGAGATCACCTCGAGGAAGTCTCCGGCCATCAAAACCAGAGGCGATAAGATGCCCACTCCGTCAAGGGTGAAATCCCGGGTCAGCTTTGGCTCGGATAGCCGCACCCGGAGCTACAGCCCCAATCCTAAGAGGGCTAAACTAGAGGTGTATGGCGTGAGGATGCCCGATGGGCATTATGAGAAGAGGCTGCGTGAGCGTGAGGCGAGCACTCATGACTCCAATGGGTAGCTCTCCGAGGCATCCGTGCGCCGCCGTCTCAACCCATCGCCGGCAGGAGTCCCCGGCGAGATGGAGCACAGCGGTGGTGAGGAGGGGTTAACCCTCGAAAAACTCACCGCCGAAGTGAAGAAGCTGCGCAAGGAGAAGAGTGCCTTGGAGGATCAAGTCGCAGAGATAGCCCTCTGGCGAATGGATATGGAGGATCGGTTCACCATCCTCCGTAAGGGCTGCACCTCGAAGATCAAGCGTCTCTTCAAAGAGACGGGCTTCGAGGATCTCTACGAGGCTCCTTCACTAGATTAGATTAGATTTAGAGTGTCTAGTTAGATTTTTAGTTTGATTTAGTTTAAGTTTAATTTTGCTTGATTTAAATTTTAGGTTGTTTAATTTTCAATTTAGAACATTTGTTTAGGAAATTTTTATATAATGAATAAAAAGACAACCTTATTTTTTCCCTTCATCAAGTTTGTCCATTTGTAAAATAAAAAGTACCAAAACTTCTAGTGTGGGGGAAATCCCCTCTTTAAACACCTCTGTAAAACGTGCTAGAATGTTCAAAACAGTAACATCTTCTTAGCAAGATAGCTTCCACGCTGTTTGCAAGCCGCATGGGCCAAAGCCCATGGTGGCCGCCACTCATTACTGGCGGCCGCCAGGCCACTCTGCACCGAAACACCCCCGGTGAACCCCTAAACCTGTGTTTTAAATTCTGTACAAATTGGATCACTGGATGTCTCGGTTTGAACTAAAAATGCAGCTAGGAAATAAAAATGCTAAAACAATTTCTTTTGATTACACGACATGTTTTTCTACCTTTTATTCATGTGTAGTAGCCTACTCATTTTGATAGGGAAATCAGCCTAGGTTGTTGTTTGATAAGATATAGAAGTAGTAATTGAAATTGCATTAGTATTCTGCTACAACTTTGGGAGTTTTTATTTTGAAAACCAAAATTACCATGGTTCATGATCTTTCTTTCCTATCCACCTACCAAAGCCAAAATATTAGAGTATAGGAAAACAACCCATAAAGCCTTCTAAATCAATCTTTGAGCTTTGTCAAGAATAGTTGATCTAGGTAGAAGAGTTTAGTCATGCTCTAAAAGCCAAGGAAAACCATGCCTTTTTGAGACAACTCTCACACTGAGAGTATACTCATGTAGTTCTCCTCCAAAATGTTGTTCTAAAAGAATAGAATAAATTTCCTCATTCCTTCAAAGGACATGGCTATATAGTATTAAAAAAAGAGAGAGAGAGCAAATGCTCTAAAAAGGACAAGTGTCCAAGTATTCAAAAAAAAGAGCAAATGCTCTCAAAAGGACAAGTGTCCAAGTATTCAAAAAAAAAGAGATGCATATAGCCATGATCCTTGGTAAGAGAAGAGTTTCAAAAAGAACAAAGGAGTTCAGTTAGTCCACCCTATTCCTTGGCAAGTGCATGACTATACTCTCCCATTATCCTAAACTTGACTTAGCAATAAAAGAGAGATAGAAGTGCCTTACATTCCTTCCTTTCCCTATAAACTCCACATAAACCATAGGATAGACTTTGGCATTTTCTTTTGCCACAAAGTGAGGATATACACCATGAGTGCCTTAAGATTTAAAGAGAGATTCAATGAACCATGATTTTTCTTTTTGAAAATATCCTGAAACCCCAAGGTATGTAAAAGAGGAAAGTGTATTTCTCTTATTTGCAAGCTATTCTATCTCTCAACCGCCAAAGGTATGATTTAATAGCCACTTGGAAAGGTTACTAACATGAGTATAGGTAGTTGAACATCTTGTGTGAATGCTTAGTTCAATAAAATTGTTTCATTTCTTAAAGTCCATGCTTGCTCGAGACGAGCAAGAGGTTAGCGTGGGGGAGCTTGTTGATGGTGCTTAAAGCATCATTTCACCATCAACATATCACCCAAAACCAAGGTAAAACAACATAAAAAGTAGAAGATTTGGTTTATAACTGACCTATTTCCACATGTGCATAGTTTCTTATCTTAATGCAGGAAATGATGGAATTTGGGCCAAACAAGAGTACCAGGAGCAAGGCCAAGCCACTCTGGCCCATTTGGGCCTGAGCAAGGTGGCGGCCGCCACCTATTACTGGCGGCCGCCAGGTCACTCGTGCCAAAAGTGGCCCAAGCCACGTCATCGATCCGTGGGAATCACCTCAAGCTCAAATCTTGGCCATTGCACACTAAGGCGGTTTGATCCAAGGGCTAAGAAGAGTATCACCTGGATAGTGGGCTTTGGACACGTGTCTAAACCCTAACCGGCCCTCAAACCGACTTGGGAGAGCAAATGAAGACCGTTGGATGAATGGCGGTTGCAACGGACGGCAGAGAGGTGGCGGGCGCCAGGGTTTGGTGGCGGGCACCACCCCCTAAACCCTAACCGACCTCCCCTTCACTCTATAAGTACCCCCTAGCTTCCTAGCACTATAAATAGGCCCCTTGAGCTCTCATTCAGAGAGCCTCACACCATTCCTCACCATTTGGTTAGATTAGCACACTTGCTATGCTAGAGAGATTAGAGAGAGTGTGAGTGCCTCACTAGAAGAGGATCTGGAGAGGAGAAGAGTAGAAGTCTGGAGAGTTCCGGAGTTGTCGGAGACCTCTGCTTCTCTCTGCTCTGCGCTTCAACTTTGGTAACTTAGTATCTATTTTATCTTCAAGTATTTATTTTTAGTACTTGTGTATTTGTTTCATTGCTTGATATTAGTTTCAAGTGCTCTAGTTCTAGTACAGGGCTAGTAGTAGTAGTATATAGATTAAGTGTGGTACTTAGGCTATATATTGCCAGTGAATACGGCTAGGCTCCCGGATAGCTGTGGTAGCAAGCAGGTGGTGACAGCCCTATGCGCCTTGAATTCCACCACGTAGTTGGTCTAGTTTAACAGTAGGGCTCGTTGTGCTAGCGTTCAACCTAAGTCAGTGGTAAAGGCTAGTACGCCCACAGTACACTAATAAAGAACTTAAATCACTAGAAGTCTAATAGAACTAGGATCTACCCCAGTAGATAGTGCCCGTTCCCTTCATCTATCCTAGATATCCTTACACCCCAAGTTTTTTCAAAATCACTTCGCGTTCCTCGTGGATTCGATACCCCGGAATACTCTGAGGTGAAAAGCTACAACTGACAGCCGTGCGCTTGCGGTTTCTTCTGCGTGCCACCCGAGGTGTCAACATTGGCCACCGCTTTCTTCGTCGCCGACATACAAGTTAGCTACAACCTTATATTTGGGCGTGACTAGATTCATGCTCATTGGTGCATATTTTCTAGCCTGCATCAGTTTCTCATTCAATGGTTGGGGGGCGATGTTGAGGTGGTGCATTCAGATTCATCGACTTATGTAGCCACGGCCAATGCTCCTTTGCTCGGGGGGCATGACACTATTGCTTGTTTATCTGGTAGGGATCTTTCTGATTTCCAGTTTGTTAGTGTTACTAGGGAAGGTTTCGTACCAGTATCTTTAAAGCCGATCGACAATCGGTTCAACATTATCATGTAATTTAATGGATGCTAATGTTGATTGGTTAAAACATCGTGTTGAGCAATATCGGACCTGTAAGACCAATACTTGTGAGGTTATTGATGATTTTGATGAGCTCAATAAGTTGGGCCAAGGTTTCACGTTGGTCGATCCTTTAGAACAAGTAGATCTTGGGGATGGTTCTATACCTAGGCCAACCTTTGTAAATCAAAATCTTGAAGCCGATTATAAAATAAAGTTAATCGCGCTTCTGAAGGAGTATGTTGATTGCTTTGCATGGAGTTATACGGAGATGCCCGGGTTAAGCCGAGAACTTGTTGAGCATCGTCTTCCTATTAAGCCGGGGTTCCGACCATTCAAGGAACATCCTCGTCGTTTTAATTCTACAATATATGACCGGATTGAAGAAGAGATTAATCGGTTATTACAAGCGGGGTTTATCCAGCCATGCAGGTATGTGGAGTGGGTCACTAATATCGTGTCGGTGGAGAAGAAAGACACTGGGAATATTAGGGTTTGCATTGATTTTAGAGATTTAAATAGAGCCACTCCCAAAGATGTGTATCCTATGCCTATAGCCGATATGTTAATCAATGACGCTTCAGGACATCAGGTTGTCAGTTTTCTTGACGGCAACGCTGGTTATAATCAGATATTCATGGCCGAGGAGGATATGTCCAAAATGGCCTTTATTTGTCCTGGGTTCGTTGGTCTCTTTGAGTGGGTCGTGATGACATTTGGTTTGAAGAATGCAGGTGCTACTTATCAACGTGCTATGAATCTGATCTTTCATGATTTGATTGGGATAATCATGGAAGTATATATTGATGATATTGTGATTAAATTAGCTGCCCATGTGTCTCATCTGGCTGATTTACATTTAGCGTTTGAGAGAATGCGCCGCTATGGTTTAAAGATGAACCCGCTGAAATGTGCTTTTGGTGTATCGGCTGGGAAGTTTTTAGGGTTTATTATTCATGATAAAGGCATAGAAATTGATCCTAAAAGGATAGAAAAGATCAAGAAAGTTCAAGCACCTACATGTAAAAAGGACTTGCAGAAGTTATTGAGAAAAGTGAACTACTTGAGGAGATTTATTGCAAACTTGTCCGGGAAAATTATTCCTTTTACCCCTATACTAAAGTCGAAGAATGAAACTGAGTTCGCTTGGGGGGCAGAGCAGCAAGAAGCATTTGAGAAGATAAAGGAATATTTGTCATCTCCGCCAGTTCTTCGGGCGCCTAAAAGAGGAATCCCCTTCAGATTATATGTTGCCGCCGAAGAGAAGGTTATTGGAGCTGTTTTGACTCAGGAGGACGGAGGCAAAGAGTACGTAATTGCTTATATTGGTCGCCGTCTTCTTGATCCCGAGACAAGGTACACCCATATTGAGAAATTATGCTTATCTTTGTATTATGCTTGCACTAAAATGAGACACTATTTACTATCTAGTACATGTGTTGTTGCGTGCCAGACCGATGTGATTAAGCACATGCTATATCGGCCAATCCTGAGAGGAAGAATTGGAAAATGGGCGTATGCATTGATTGAGTTTGACTTGACCTATGAACCATTGAAAACTTTGAAAGGTCAAATTCTTGCCGATTTCATTGTTGAACATGGTATTAGTTTAGAGGATGAAATCGGTTATTTTACTTTTTCTCCATGGAAGCTTTATTTTGATGGATCGACTTGTAAGGAGGGCCAAGGTGTTGGAGTGGTCATTATTTCTCCTAGTGGCACTGAATTTGAAATGTTGAGCCGGTTAGATTATTCTTGCACCAATAATCAGGCCGAATATGAAGCTATGTTATTCGGTTTAGAAGTGTTATGTTCCATGGAGGTTAAACATGTTGAGGCTTATGGAGATTCCTTATTAGTAGTGCAACAGGTTGCTGGTGAGTTTCAATGCTTAGAGGGATCGTTAAATGTCTATCTTGACATGTGCCTTGTTATCATTACCCATTTTACCGAATTCCGGATTCGGCATATACCAAGGCACGAAAATCATAAAGCCAACGTGTTAGCTCAACAAGCATCTGGCTATAGCATCAGTAGACATAATTTTCATATAAAGCCAATGCAACAGCGTGCAGGAGTATTGTCGGCTCCTATGGCCGACCAGAGTGTTTTGAAGCTAGTTCGGCCACCCTACCCCCGCGACAAGGTGTATGTTAAGCATGCTTGGGTAGACAATATGGCCGACCAGGTTGCTTATGAATCAAGACAGTTAATTCGTTCGATTAACCTGGTCGATCATGGAACAATTAATTTTTCTGAAAGAACTCTAAATCAGTCCGAATCAAGTTCTAATGAAAGTGGAATCGATTTGGAAGATTGGAGAACTCCCTTACTAAAATATCTCATTGATCCAAGTACTAAGGTTGATCAAAGTGTTCGGCGGAGTGCATTTTAATATGTACTGCATAATGATGAGCTTTACCGAAGGACTGCCGAAGACTTGTTACTTAAGTGTTTGGGATCTGATCAAGCAAAGGTGGCTATGGGAGAAGTTCATGAAGGTATTTGTGGTACACATCAATCAGCGCGTAAGATGAAATGGCTATTGCGTAGAGCCGGGTTTTATTGGCCCACGATGATGGCCGATTGTTTTCGTTACTACAAAGGATGCGAAGAATGTCAATGGTTTGGAAACATACAACTTGCACCTGCTGCTATGCTTCATCCTATTATCAAACCGTGGCCTTTTCGTGTTTGGGGGCTAGACTTCATTGGCCAAATTCATCCCCCATCTTCAAAGGGACATCGTTTTGTTCTGGTCGCTACAGATTACTTCACTAAATGGACTAAAGCGGTGCCTTTGGAGAATATGACACATAAGGAGGTAATTGAGTTTATCACTGAGCATATTATACATAGATTCGACATACCTCATACGTTAACCACAGATCAAGGAACGTCTTTTATTTCTAAAGAGGTGCGAGTTTTTGCTGAATTATACAAAATAAAGATGCTCAATTCATCTCCGTACTATGCTCAAGCTAACGGCCAAGCTGAGTCTAGTAACATGACTTTGATCAAGCTTATCAAAAATAAGATTGAGGATAACCCAAGGAGGTGGCATGAGGTTTTGTCTGAGGCTTTATGGGCTCATCGTGTGTGAAGGCATGGTGCTACAAATGTTACTCCATTCGAGCTGGTATATGGGCAAGAAGCAGTGTTGCCCGTCGAGGTAAATCTGAATGCATATAGACTAGCGAGACAGAATGATTTATCTGCTGTTATGTATCATGATGCCATGATGGACAACATTGATGAAGTGACCGATAAGAGGTTAAAGGCTCTTAAGCAGATGGAGAAAGGCAAAGCCCGGGTTGCCAGAGCTTACAACAAGAAGGTAAAAAGCAAATCGTTCCAAGTGGGAGAATTAGTATGGAAGTCTATACTGCCACTCGGATCGAGAAGCAACAAGTTTTGCAATTGGTCGCCGAGTTGGGAAGGTCCTTATAAAGTGATCAAAGTAATATTCGGAAATGCATATGTACTAGAGACGTTACAAGGTGAAAATCTCTCAAGAGCAATAAACGGGAGGTATTTAAAAAAATACTTTCCAAGTGTTTGGCAAGAAGCCTGAGTGCTCTCCAATCAATGGCCGATACATGTATCGCCCTTAGGACAAAAAATAATCATAAACAATTATTTCTGGTTACTGAATGACCGATGAGTTGGACATCGTTGTTATTCGGTTTGTTTTTAGGTTCTATTAAAGATTACCTAAAAACAGGGGGGCATATGTTGACACTAAAAAATGTCACAGATAAAAGTAAATTTAGAAGAGCTATTCGGCCTGTAATATTAGAGTCGAATTTGTCTTCTATTATTTCATATTTGACGGATTGGATGTTCTAAGTCAAATGGGCCTGATCATTTTGGGTTTCCGATCACTTATGTTATGTCCGACCAGGTGGCCCTAGTCGGAAGCCTTATGAAAGCTGAGTCCGATGCTAATATGTGGATCCTTCTCTTATAAGGACGATTTGTTGATCAGTATGGGCTGATAAAGCCCATTAAGCCGATCTGTTCGATCTAAGGATTGGCAAGATCAGGGTTACCTTGTTGCGCCCGAATTGAATTCTATATTTGATAGAGTCCGGATAGGAAACTTGGAGATCATATCTAAAGATGTTTCCTATTGGGATAAGACCAGCCCCCTCTATATATATGAGAGGATCATGGCCGATTGTGGTATCTAACATCAATCGATCGAAACTAATCTACTATCCCTTTTACCCCTTTTTCCCCTCTACCTTGTTGTTCGGCGCGTCTCCCGGCAAGGCTCGACGGCGTTCTAGGAGGCCTTAATGGTCCTAGGACAACCTCTACGTGCTTCTCCCCGACGGGTCTTCTCGGGAGGAGTTCTAGAGTTATCAACACAGGAGCCCAAAACCCTAGATCGATCCAAACCGGTCTCTAGATTGGTTTTCGACTGTTTAGCCGGGGTTCCTGCTGTCTCAGGTTGAACCGCAACCTCTTCGGGTGTTCTAGCCCTGCTGGTGTGTGATTCGGATCACTTCCGACATCAACAGCTTGTTAACGAGCGCGCGTGCTCGCGACTCTCAGCACGCATACCTCGTCCGTCGCTCGATGCTTGCTGCTGCTTTCCTTGGCTGTTGATTCATCCGCACTGACGCGCACTTTCTTCCTCGCCGCGTCCGCGCCCGCCCTGCTGCCCTTCTTCCCCACTTCCGGCATCGCCTAGTGTTCCGGCCCCAACTTCGGCGGCCTTAGAAGGGTCCGACCGGGGGGAGGAAGGTAGGCCCGGCGGTGGGGATGGCCGGTGGGCGGCGCTTAGGGGCCCTGGCAGCGGCGGCGGCCGGGCCAGGGAGGGGCGGGGGCGCCATGGCCATGGTGGCGGCGAGGGGAGGGAGGGGAGGGGGCAGGGGACGAAGGTGGCGCCGCCAGTGAGATAGGGTTTCGCCGGAGGTTCATGGCCGCGACCGCGCCGTGGCCATGGAGCTCCGGCAAAACCCTAGCTCGAAGGCGGCGGTGGCGGCGGCCGGCGGGGCGGCGGGAGGTGGTGGAGGCAGGGGATTCACCGGAGCTAAGGACGACGTCACTCGATCCGATGCCGGAGAGGAAGCAGCGAGAGGAGCTCGGAGGTGGGGAAGAAGAGGCGAGCGGCGTCCGAAGGAGTGTGCAGGCGGTAACGTTTCCGCGTGCGCGTGCGCGCGATAGCAGAGTCCATATACAAAATACTTTTCGTTTACAATATGCACCACATAAATGCAACAATGTAATAAAATTATTTGGTTTTAATAATTTAATAAATCATCTTTGATTCTTTTTAAAAACATATTTTTAGCACTAAATATATAATAGTCGGTCTATTGTTTTGGGCTAACTAGAATATGATGAATTTAAAATGATACATGGTGACAATCTAAACAAAAACATCATGAGTTAGCGGGCTAGGAATATCCATTGGTGCATATCCATGACGAAAAAATAATTTGTCATAGATTGCACCTGTCAGTAAGAATCCTTCATGGATTAACATGTTTCTTGTAGTGGTAGCTAAGTGGTTATAACAGTCCCGTTAGCACACCATGCAAGGTCCTAGGTTCGACTCTCCGTGGTAGATTTAACAGCTCTGTGCTTTTTGTGGTAGGTGGTGACTTTGTCAAGTCTTCATGATTTTTCAATCCAATATTCAATGCTCATAGGGATAAGATTGTCGATGAAATATGGTCGATAGTCTACTGAGGGGTATGCCCAAGGTACTAGATTAGTTGGTGGAGGCGTGCGAGATGTCTACACAAGCGTAAACACAGGGACGAGAGACTGCGATTTATACAGGTTCGGGCCAGCAAGTCGCCGTAATACCCTACGTTCGGTGGTTGGTTATATTGTTGGATTGGAATATGACGTGCGTTTGGAGGGGATCCCTGCCAGACTTATATAGTTAGGGAGCAGGGTTACAACTTGTCGAATCCTAACAGATTACAATTGCTTCCTTTTGGCAATGAATCTGAGTCTATCTATCTGGATCTTGTCGAGCAAGTCATCAGGAGAGTCCATAATGGTTGCGACGGCTTGGTCGCGAGCCGCAAGCCCTTCTGGTTGGGCTGTATTTGCAGAGCAGCCCAAGTAGTGCCATGGGGGTATACGTGTGTAATATCCCCACAGCTAGTCCCCGAGCACTTTGCATCCGTTGTGCAGGGCGTTCTGAGGCTGTAACATGCTGGGTTTTCTAATAACCAAAAATACGAACTTTTTAAAACATTTTCCTGCATCGTGTGGAACATGTAGCCGCTATGTCAAACGTTAGACGACGTAGGAAGGATTGCTCGCGAAACGTTGCACTCATATTGATTTGCTTGTAGGAGTGTGCTCGAGTTGTCGAGTTTGTTTAGAGTTGAGTCGTGTCTAGAGTTGGACTGCACAAATTCGTAGCAATCTCTTCTCACCCTCTCTGAAATCCTCCTTGATCTCTCCCTTGTTCCTAACTCGAGTCGTCATGAATCATAACTTGGAGGAAGTCCTTTTCCCTTTCTCCCATATCCTCCATTTGGAATCTTTCCCAAAACTCCCCTCGGGTTCTCTTAAACATCCTTTGGGATTACCCCAAGTCCTCTCTATTGAGTTCCTTTGAATATTTTCCAAACCTCCTTTGGAGATTGCGTTGAATCCTCTCCTTCGAGTTCCATTTAAATTCCTACAAACTCCTTTTGAATCCCTCTCTTTTCCCTAGCAAGAATAGGAAAAACCTCCTCTCTCCCTTGGGCCTAAAACCCCTCAACCTAACCCTCTCCTTCCCCATCTCATGGCCCAACCGATCCAGGCCCAACCAGCTTTCCCCCCAATCCAAACCAACTCGGCCCAGCTCTCCACTCTTGGCCCGACGAAGCCAGCGGCGGCGGCCTAGCTACTCGCCATCTCCCTCGCCCAACTTCTCTCTCCCTTTCCACCTCCATCCGCACGGCCCAGCTTCACCTTCGGGCCAGCCGTGCACCAAGCCCTCCCCTCCTTGCCTTCGCCCAGGCCCAGAGCAAGCAGCAGCAGCTCGCACAGCACCCCCGGCATGCCCTGCGCGCCCCGGCGCAAGCCACGGTCGCGTCCGCGCGCGTGGTCTGCTTGCCCAACTCGCACCCCCGGCCTCGAAACCCTAAGGACAGAGGCGCCCAGCTCCTCCCAGGCGCTGCCACCGCCGCTCAGCGGCAAAGCCGCGTCCCCCACGCCCTACCTGCTTCGCCGTCCGTACCTTGGCTCCGGATCTGGCGCCGCATGTTCCGTCAACAACACGGACGACGAGGATCATCGCCCAGCTTCTGAAGCCCTAGCCGCTCGCCATAAATAGTGCGGTCGCTGCTCTCCTCCCTCCTCCCTCCGAGCCGCCGCCTCCCCGCACTACAACACCGTCATCACCCCCTTCCTGCTCCTCTCCGCGCCTTACCGGACTGTAGCACCGCTCTCGCCCTCTCCCTCCTCGGCTCGCTCCTGCAACCGCCACCGTGCCATGGCCACACCGGCCGCAGCCGTGCCGTGACCGCACCACGCCGGTCGAGGACGTGGTCGCGCCGTCAGTGATGGGTCGTGGCCGCGACGCCGCGCCCTAGAATCACACTCCGACCAGGCCTTCAACCGGGCGCACCGACCTCGACCGCGCTGAGCGCACGCCGGCACGCCCCTTCCAGCCGCGTCGGCCAAGACGCTGGCCAGTCTTGGTCACGCCGAGGCCGCCCTCTGCGACGCGGGGCGCCACGACGTTGCCGATGTCGAGCTTGCAGTGAGCCACGTTTGTGCCCTGCCACCGGCGCACCGCAGCAGCAGCTGGCTGGCCGGAGCCCTCCCCCGGCTGGCCCCGATGAGCCCGCTGCCACCGCCACTCCCCTGAACGTCAGGGTCCCGAGCATCCCCTACGGCGTCGCGTTTCGCCGCGTCACAGTGTCGTCCGTGTGCAGCGGCTCCACCTCGTCCTCGCAGAGTTCTCCTTGCTGCCAGTGAGGCCCCAAGCCCAAGCTTTCACCTTTCCCATTCATGTCGTCGTCTATGCCTGAGTTCTGGCCTTCGTGTCGTGTTCTTCACTGTGCAGTAGCGGCAGCTAGCTCCCAGCCTGCCGCTGGAGGTTCGGCCAAGGCGACGCTGCTGATTCATTGACGGTGTCCTGCTGTCCGATGGTGCGCGCCCTGCTGTTCGGTTGCCTGAGCGCCGCTGTTTGGCCAAGGCACACAGTTGTTCGGTCGATGGCGCCCTGCTGTCCAGACGTGCGCGCGCAGCTAATTCGGCCGACTGCGCGCAGCAGTTCGCCCAAGGTGCGCCTAGCTGACCGGACGACCACGCGCAGCGGTCCGGTCGATGGCACGCTGCTGTTCGGCCGAGGGTGCGCTCGCTACCCTCGGTATCGCTCTGCTGAAGCCTCACCGTCCGTCCCCGTCAAGGTCTAACATTTGGAACCCTCGTCAACGCCACCCTTGGACATCGACACAAATCCCTTCATTTTGTTCATCTTCATACTGTTGACATCAATACTTATTCATATATGATCTATGCCTGCGCTGAGCCTTCGCGCCGGTCTATTTCCCGTGCTATGGATATGTGCTACTCCTATGGTGTGTTGGTTGTGTCGGTTATCGTCATGTCGGTCCCCGTGTGTTTGTGTCGCCGGTGGTAGACTGTGCCTTCCAGCTGGTCTTGTTATTTGTCTATGGACAGTGCCGTCGAGCCGGTCAAGGGATCATCCCTCGCTCAAACGTTACGATCGTGGGTTCGTCCCGCCGTGGTCGTGACGTCGAGCGTAACTCGTCCCTCATAGTTGTAGTTGATTATGTGATTGGTTGGCCTCGTAGTGCTACGAGTGTTAGCTCCTGACCTTAGCTCTAAGATGTGGTCACTGTGGGTTTGATATCGGATCCGATATCAATGCGGATATTACCTGCACACAAAAACCCCCTGTGGCCTAGTCTAGCGGGGACAAGGAACGGAAGGTGACGCAAGTAGAACGGCGGGTGCCGACAAGTTTGTGTGAAACTCATGGTCGCGAGTTGCCTCGCCATGACCATCGGGCTCCACCCATTTGACTCTTTCTGACCTAGCCACCTCGTATGCTTGCACCGCTTGACCATAGCATTCCTTCGACTCTCGCGGTGACAACCGCACCGCTACGAGCCGTAGGAATAGCCTTGTGCCGATTTAGTTGCACGAAGGTCGTGGTGCCCTATGAGTGGGCTTAGGTCGAGCTTCTCTCATTCTTCGGCTACCGCCTTTGCCATGGCGTGTTGGTTGAATGAATGCGGAGATCGCTCTTCGCTCTTCTCTTTTCTCCCTTTTGATTTGATCTTCACCGATCTAGTAAGGTGTGGATCCATCCACTTTTGTTTCCTGTCACTCTGATCCCTGCCAAATGCAATGAATGTGGATCGAAGTCCCGTGGAACCAAGTTCCTCACTTTTAGTCTGTCTCCTTTGCGTGTTGGTCATGTTTATGCAGTAGTCTTGCTTCTTGATCCCATTCCTGTGATTCCGGTCTACTACTATGGCGTGTGGATCAAAGGAAGGTGGATCCTCGTTTTACTCTCTCTTTTGCTTCTTCGCACTTGAGCCCTTGTATCCTTGTACCTATTCTAGACTGAAGCGCTCCTAGATCCTCGCGGTGACAACCGCACCGCTGCAGATTCTAGGAACGTCTAGTGCCATTTAGTGCGCACGGGTCGAGGTACCCTACAGGTGGTTTAAGTGTTTGTGTTCTCGGTATGTCGCTCCCTTCGATGTCCGTCTTTGTCATGGCGTGTGCATAGAAGGAAGAGAGGCTACCTTCGTTTCTCTTTTCTCTTCCTATTCTGTTTCCTCTTCTCGGTTCTCGTCGATTACAATGGCGTGTGGATCGAGAGATATCAGAACTGTTTTCTTTTCTCGATGGTCGATCTATTCGATCTCGTCCTTAGCCGTGACGATTGGATCAAAGACCGAACCCTCGTTCTAGTTGGCAAAGCAAAGGTCTATGTCATGATCTTGGTTCCGTGCGAGTCGACTCGATCGACCGTAGGAAAAACATTTCCACCGAGAACAAGAAATAAACGTGCTTAGCCAAGTCCTTCCTTCGCCTCTTTTGAGCCCGAGGAAAACGAACTCACTTCGTGAGGGCTAGTGTTGTTTTGGCATGATGTTTGCTTAAGTCGAGATCTAGTCTCAACCATTTTACTGAAGCTGTACCGGTCGACTCAGTCGGCCCGGGAAGTACGAGCTAGGTTGTGACTCGGGATTGTGCTTAGCAAGCACCCGCTCCTGCGTCTGTTCGAGCCCGAGGATCGAATGTCCTCCGCGAGGGCTGAGTCCTTTCTCTATTTAGTGTCCTTAGCGTCTTTCAGGTCTAGTTGTCGTGTTAGAGTTCTGATTGCCCTTTTGTCTTATTTGCCAGTCTCACGAGGTAGTTGCGTCGGGAGCAACGTTGGTCGATCTGGAACCTGCAGGAGGAGACCGAGGACGACACCCGGACCCGAGGAGAACGGCTATGAGGACATCGGAGATCTCGGGCTAACAATGTAACAGGTGCCACAGCCCATCCAACCTCTTAGAATCCTATTAGACATGCAATAATGTAGCTGCTTGCGCTTTACTATTTGCAAATGAACTGTGATAGGTTGCATGTTAGATTGCTTGTGAAGCCTATACCTTGACGCAACCCTTTCCCCTGCACACCCGCTTTTAGGCTAGACACCGCTTACTATATATACTTGCTACTCACTTCTACTATGCATTATATCTGTGATGTGATGCTTGGTGGATGTTGCTTGTGGGTGGCTAAGGCACGTGGTGCCATGATAACGGGATGATGACTTGGGGAGATCTCGGCGTGTGTCTTGGGTGCGTGTGGTGAGGGTTGAATCGATTGGACAGGATCTATGACGAGTCCGGTGATGAGTCTTGCCGAGGGGATGTGACCTGGGCATTCCCTGGGGAGTACCTGTGGCGGGTACATTGTGATCTTGAGAATAGATCCTCGGGAGGAGAGTCTTCGTGGGACGAATCCCTGGGAGAGTGGTGCTGTGTCAGCACGGGGGCGATGGAAGCCCCGAGGTGGAGATGTCCTATCCAGTCCTTAAGACTTATTGCGCTGGGGTGATCAGACCATAGTACCTTCGTGTGCACCACTTGTTCTTGTATGGGCACAGAACCGTTCCTACCCCCTGGGCGAAGCGATGCCATTACTGCAAGGCTGGAAGGTGATAAGTGTAGGGAGGTAAGGGCTGGATACCCACACCCTCCTAAGACAACGTGGTGTTTTATTTGGTACGCCAGGATCCACGTCTCACAGTCTCAGCGTTACGGTGGATTTCCACCGGGGTGCCCCAGGGCTGAGTGGTAGGATGGCATCGTTGTGGATTAGGGGGAAGTTCAGAATCAGCTTAGACGAGCCGGATCGTTGATGATAGCTAACCTGTGGTTCTAGGCGTACATGCTCTACAGAGTCGATCGATCTATACGTATAGCCGTGGCCACGGTCATGGACAACACTATGGTGCTCAGTTTCCCTTGGAGATAGTGAGAGGTGTCCTTTCTTCTTCTCCCCCTGGGTTGATAGGTCCGACGCTGGCCGTTGAGGCAAGGTACGAGTGGGAGTCGTCCTTGTCGCCTAGAGAGTGAGAGTGTGGCGAGATGTGTATGTGTGTGGATGGGATGGAAGGATGGATGGACGTGTGGCCGGATGTTCGGTCGATGACCGAATGGAAGGCCATGTGGCCGGGTATATGGAATAAAACTTGATGATTATATTTATAAAATATTGATTACCTGCATAGGAAAACTACAGCCATAAATAGATTCCTTTTCCTCTACCCTTGCGTTCCACATACCACATAGCAAATTCAAGCATAGGATGGGGAAGTGTGGCCAGTACAAACCGTACTAAAAATTAACGACAGGTTGGACGACTTCTACCGCGACTATGGTGGAAGCTAGATGGACTAGGAAGTCTCGTTCCTATACGCAAGTTTGGATGAGAAGATGAAGATGAAGTCTTCGCCCGCTGCTACAACAACTTTGATGATGCCCATGAAGGAGGAGGCTTCACTCGACGACGCTCTTCGCCGACTCCAGCGTCAATAGGTGTGCGTTACCGATATAGTTTGTACTAGGTGGTGTTCCCATGTGATGTAATGCCTTGTATTCTGTACTATCGCGTTGTATGAACTATGGTAACAACTGAATAATGATAATGTGATGGTTTGAGACTTTTTGGACTATCAAATTATGATGTATCTGCGGATTTCCCTTCGAGGAAAACGTGGGTCATTTCAGTTGGTATCAAAGCCATACTTGCCTGTAGGACGAGACTTTAGGACCAAACACTAGAATAGAAGCCAAAACTTCCTCCTTGTTGGTAGAACCATAAATGCTAACACTTGTTTTCCTCCCCGCCTTGAGTTCTAATGCTAACTAGCCTACCCCTTTTGGAAAGTTGACCTATAGAAAACATATCCCCCTCTTATACTGCCTACGCCAGATCGGTAGTTGTGTGAGGCTTGAAGGTTTTGGAGTCGCCTTAAGTCAACACTATGCATATAGGAGTTGTAATGCGGCATGATTGTCTAGTTCTTGTCGTTATGCCTGTGTAGCTTTTATGCTTCTTATTACCTGAGTGTAAGTTATAAAAGATGTTTTTGCGTGAGACTCCAGGTGTTGGTAAACTTACAGGCTAAACCCAAGCCGCCCTATAACTAAGTAAGAGAACCCAACTAACCGAGTGGGAAAGGTAAAGCCGATGCATCATGTCTTTCGAGACCATTTCAAAATTGTTTTCGGTTTTCCAACCAAACAAGTTTTTCAAAACTTTCCTCCCTTCTTTTTGGTGGAAAAATGTCTCTTCTTTCACAAAAGCCATTCTATTCAAAGGAAAACAATTTAAAAAGTTTTCAAAAAGGTTTTCCCTTTTCAAAAGAAAACATTTAGTTCTCATCTCAAACTACTTCCCTTCGAAAGCTATTTACAAAGCAGTGTGAAAATTGTTTCCTATTCAGAAAAAGGTGTTTCAAAACTCATTTTCAAGGAACCAAGTTTTGTTTTCACCCAGCAGAATGTTTTCAAACCAAAGGTCCTTGGCTCAATTTTGTTTTAAATTCTTTGATTTCAAACTGAGAGTCGAGTTCCACTTTCCAAAATCAATCCTACTTTCAAAAAAATGCTTTGCAACTGTTTTATCAAGCCCGTTGCAATCATTTTAAAAAGTATTTGTCGAAATCAAAAAGAGTTCTTCCAAAGATTATTTCAAAAGTTGTTTTGAAAATGGTTCTTGAAAACAAAGTTGATTGCGAAATCTTTGCTTTTCAAAAAGGCACGCTTTAAAACCGGTTACAAAACTAGTTTTGTATGTTTTAAAATTTGTTTCAAACAAAAGGGAGCAACGCCCCGTTTCAAAAACCTTGGAGTTTTCAAATCTGCTTGTTTCAAAGGTTCTAAAAATAAACAGGTGTATTTTGTCTTCGAAAACAAAAAGACTTTCAAAAGACATTTATTGCAAAACCTGTGTCAATTTCAAACATCTTCAAAACCCGACATGGATTTAAAAAGTTTTGCAAAATGTTTCTTTGAAAGAATTTTAGAAACTCCGTGTTCTCGCTATTTCAAAAATCTTTTAAACCAAAGTTTGTTTGGAAAAGTTTTACAAAATGGTTTGATTTAAAAATGCTTTCATTCCAAATGGCTTACTGTTCTTGAAAAATCTTTTCAAAAAGAGTTAAAAAAAGACCTCTTTAAAAGCTTTGGTTTTATAAACTAAAAACTTATTTTGAACCTTTTAAAAAGCTCTTTGTAAAGCTTGTTTCAGTTTCAAAAATTTTGAGTTTCAAAACTAAAATGGGTTGTGACCTATTTTCAAAACGTCCTTGTTTTAATTTCAAAATTCAAAGGTCGCTACCCTCTTCTTGCAAAAATTACAAAACAAAGGATTTTAAAATTATTTTCCACAAAGAAAACTTTCTAAATGGTTTTTAAAGGTTTTCCCTCCTCTCTCCCTCTAGCTTGGGATATCGAGTTGTTGACGGTAACTTTTGGTAGTGTGTCGTGCCTATTACCCACGGTGCCGCGACGAAACCTGGGGCCCTATGTGTGATGCATCCACATGGCTTGCTGCCGGGCGTACGCTGGTATTGAGGTATGTGACCATGATCGCTCCGAGTGATACCTGCATATCACCGAGATCCTAAGCTTAGCTTTCAAACCACATTTCAAAAGTGTCCATTTAAAAAAATGGTTTTTACATAAAAACAAAAGGTGATTTTGACTTTTGAAAATTCTTCTTCAAAAGTCCAATTTTGATTTCAGCAAAACTTTTTAAACCCTTAAGTTTTGTTTTGGTAAAACTTCTGAAAGAAAAGAGGTTTTTTTTATTTAAAGCAAAAGTTGTGTTGGTTTCAAAAAAAATCCTCCTTCCAACGTCCTGTTTTGATTTAGCAAAGTTTTAAAGCTATAGTCTTGTTTTACTAAAAGTTTTGAAAGAAAAAAAAATTGTGAAAAGTTTTTAAAGAGTTTTCTTTCAAATAAAAAACTTTTGCCTTCAAAACCTATGACCCTTTTTAAGTGTTTTGAAAACCTTGCCCTTATTTCAAAATGTTGATTGAAAATAAAAGTTTTCAAAACTCTCGTTTGTACTTCTTTTAAAAAGTTTGAGAAAATCTCTTTTCCTTCAAACAAACGTTTCAAAAGAAAGAGTTTATGAAAATCGATTTTCAAAGGCTTTTCAAAATGTCTTATGAAAACATAAAGGTTTTGGTTTCAAAAATCCAAAACCAACTTCAAAATGGATTTGGTTTTTGTTTGAAAAATTGTTTTCCAAAGGAAATGAGTTTTCACAAAATGGTGTCTGATTTTGTTTTACAAAACGTGGTGCGTGAAAAATCATTTCAAAATTGCGTTTGAAACTAGTTTTCTCAAAACCGTGGTTTGCAAAAAAATGCTTTGAAAAGGTTTTGGAAACTTGATTTGCGAAAGGCTTCAAAACTCCCCTACCTATGTTTTTGACACCCGCTTTTTCCTCAAAAAACCTTGTTTTAGCAAAACCTTTTTACCTGTTTAAGGAAATAACCTCTCTCTTTCCAAATGTCTTATGCGAACTATTTCGTAAAAAGGTCCTTACCAAACACCCTGTTTCAAAGGCTTTTTGCAAAATGCTTTTGCTTAAAAAGGTCTTTACCTAAAAACCCTTCTCAAAAGACCCCTTTTCAAAATGCATTAGTGCATATAGGTTGCCCAACGGAAACCATCAACCCTAGGTCAACCCTACTAGTTTAACCTTCTTGTGACAGAAACCACTAAATCTCGGGGACGAGATTCTTGTAAGGGGGGTGGTCTGTAACATCCCGGGTTTTCTAATAACCAAAAATACGAACTTTTTAAAACTTTTTCCTGCATTGTGTGGAACATGTAGCCGCTAGGTCAAACGTTAGACAACGTAGGAAGGATTGCTCGCGAAACGTTGCACTCATATTGATTTGCTTGTAGGAGTGTGCTCGAGTTGTCGAGTTTGTTTAGAGTTGAGTCGTGTCTAGAGTTGGAGTGCACAAATTCGTAGAAATCTCTTCTCAGCCTCTCTGAAATCCTCCTTGATCTCTCCCTTGTTCCTGACTCGAGTCGTCACGAATCATAACTCGGAGGAAGTCCTTTTCACTTTCTCCCATATCCTCCATTTGGAATCTTTCCCAAAACTCCCCTCGGGATTCGTCTTAAACATCCTTTGGGATTACCCCAAGTCCTCTCTATTGAGTTCCTTTGAATCTTTTCCAAACCTCCTTTGGAGATTGCGTTGAATCCTCTCCTTCGAGTCCCATTTAAATTCCAAAAAACTCCTTTTGAACACCTCTCTTTTCCCTAGCAAGAATGGGAAAAACCTCCTCTCTCCCTTGGGCCTAAACCCCCTCAACCTAACCCCCTCCTTCCCCATCTCATGGCCCAACCGAACCAGGCCCAACCGGCTTTCCCCCCCAAACCCAAACAACTCGGCCCAGCTCTCCACTCTTGGCCCGACGAAAACAGCAGCAGCGGCCCAGCTACTCGCCATCTCCCTCGCCCAACTTCTCTCTCCCTTTACAACTCCATCCGCACGGCCTAGCTTCCCCTTCGGTCCAGCCGTGCGCCAAGCCCTCCCCTCCTTGCCTTCGCCCAGGCCCGGAGCAAGCAGCAGCAGCTCGCACCACACCCTCGGCTTGCCCTGCGCGCCCCGGCCCAAGCAACGGTCGTGTCCGCACGCGAGGCCTGTTGGCCCAACTCGCACCTCCCGCCCCTCGGAACCCTAAGGACAGAGGCGCCGAGCTCCTCCCAGGCGCCGCCGCCACCGCTCAGCGGCAGAGCCAAGTCCCCCGCGCCCTACCTGCCTCGGCGTCCATACCTTGGCTCCGGATCTGGCGCCGCGTGTTCCGTCCAAAACACGGACGACGAGGATCATCGCCCAACTTCTGAAGCCCTAGCCGCTCGCCATAAATAGTGCGGTCGCTGCTCTCCTCCCTCCTCCCTCCGAGCCGCCGCCTCCCCGCACTACAACGCCGTCATCACCCCCTTCCTGCTCCTCTCCGCGCCTTACCGGAGTGTAGCACCGCTCTCGCCCTCTCCCTCCTCAGCTCGCTCCTGCAACCGTCACCGTGCCATGGCCACACCGGCCGCAGCTGTGCCATGACCGCGCCACGCCGGTCGAGGACGTGGTCGCGCCGTCCGCGATGGGCCGTGGCCGCGACGCCGTGCCCTGGAATCGCGCTCCGACCAGGCCTTCAACCAGGCGCACCGACCTCGACCGCGCTGAGCACACGCCAGCACGCCCCCGCCAGCCGCATCGGCCAAGACGCTGGCCAGTCTTGGTCACGCCGAGGCCGCCCTCTGCGACGCGAGGCGCCACGATGTCGCCCACGCTGAGCTTGCAGTGAGCCACGACTGTGCCCTGCCACCGGCGCACCGCAGTAGCAGCTGGCTGGCCGGAGCCCTCCCCCGGCTGGCCCCGACGAGCCCGCTGCCTCCGCCACTGCCCTGAACGTCAGGGACCCGAGCATCCCCTGCGGCGTCGCGTTTTGCCGCGTCGCAGTGTCGTCCCTGTGCAGCGGCTCCACCTCGTCCTCGTCGAGTTCTCCTTGCTGCCGGTGAGGCCCCAAGCCCAAGCTTTCACCTTTCCCATTCATGTCGTCATCTATGTCTGAGTCCTGGCCTTCGTGCCGTGTTCTTCACTGTGCAGTAGCGGCAGCTAGCTCCCAGCGTGCCGCCGGCGGTTCGGCCAAGGCGGCGCTACTGATTAATTGACCGTGTCCTGCTGTCCGATGGTGCGCGCCCTGCTGTTCAGCTGCCTGTGCGCCGCTGTTTGGCCAAGGCGCACAGCTGTTCGGTCGATGGCGCCCTGCTGTCCAGACGTGCGCGCGCAGCTAATTCGGCCGACTGCGCGCAGCAGTTCGACCAAGGTGCGCCCACCTGACCGGACGACCACGCGCAGCGGTCCGGTCGACAGCACGCTGCTGTTCGGCCGAGGGTGCGCTCGCTACCCTCGGTATCGCTCCGCTAAAGCCTCACCGTCCGTCCCCGTCAAGGTCTAACATTTGGAACCCTCGTCGACGCCACCCTTGGACGTTGACACAAATCCCTTCATTTTGTTCATCTTCATACTGTTGACATCCATACTTATTCATATATGATCTATGCTTGCGCCGAGCCTTCGCGCCGGTCTATTTCCCGTGCTATGGATATGTGCTACTCCTATGGTGTGTTGGTTGTGTCGGTTATCGTCATGTCGGTCCCCGTGTGTTTGTGTCGCCGGTGGTAGACTGTGCCTTCCAGCTGGTCTTGTTATTTGTCTGTGGACAGTGCCGTCGAGCCGGTCGAGGGATCGTCCCTCGCTCAAACGTGGTCGTGACGTCGAGCGTAACTCGTCCCTCATAGTTGTAGTTGATTATGTGATTGGTTGGCCTCGTAGTGCTACGAGTGTTAGCTCCTGACCTTAGCTCTAAGATGTGGTCACTGTGGGTTCGATATCGGATCCGATATCAATGCGGATATTACCTGCACACAAAACCCCCTATGGCCTAGTCTAGTGGGGACGAGGAACGGAAGGTGACGCTCGTAGAACGACGGGTGCCCACAAGTTTGGGTGAAACTCGTGGTCGCGAGTTGCCTCGCCATGATCATCGGGCTCCACCCATTTGACTCTTTCTGACCTAGCCACCTCGTATGCTTGCACCGCTTGACCATAGCATTCCTTCGACTCTCGCGGTGACAACCGCACCGCTACGAGCCGTAGGAATAGCCTTGTGCCGATTTAGTTGCACGAAGGTCGTGGTGCCCTTTGAGTGGGCTTAGGTCGAGCTTCTCTCATTCTTCGGCTACCGCCTTTGCCATGGCGTGTTGGTTGAATGAATGCGGAGATCGCTCTTCGCTCTTCTCTTTTCTCCCTTTTGATTTGATCTTCGCCGATCTAGTAAGGTGTGGATCCATCCACTTTTGTTTCCTGTCAATCCAATCCCTGCCAAATGCAATGACTCTGGATCAAAGTCCCCGTGGAACCAAGTTCCTCGCTTTTAGTCTATCTCTTTTGCGTGTTGGTCATGTTTATGCAGTAGTCTTGCTTCTTGATCCCATTCTTGTGATTCCCGTCTACTACTATGGCGTGTGGATCAAAGGAAGGTGGATCCTCGTTTTACTCTCTCTTTTGCCTCTTCGCACTTGAGCCCTTGTATGCTTGTACCTATTATAGACTGAAGCGCTCCTAGATCCTCGCGGTGACAACCGCACCGCTGCAGATTCTAGGAACGTCTAGTGCCATTTAGTGCACACGGGTCGAGGTACCCTACAGGTGGTTTAAGTGTTTGTGTTCTCGGTATGTCGCTCCCTTCGATGTCCGTCTTTGTCATGGCGTGTGCATAGAAGGAAGAGAGGCTACCTTCGTTTCTCTTTTCTGTTCCTATTCTATTTCCTCTTCTCGGTTCTCGTCGATTACAATGGCGTGTGGATCGAGAGATATCAGAACTGTTTTCTTTTCTCGATGGTCGATCTATTCGATCTCGTCCTTAGCCGTGACGATTGGATCAAAGACCGAACCCTCGTTCTAGTTGGCAAAGCTAAGGTCTATGTCATGATCTTGGTTCCGTGCGAGTCGACTCGATCGACCGTAGGAAAAACATTTCCACCGAGAACAAGAAATAAACGTGCTTAGCCAAGTCCTTCCTTCGCCTCTTTTGAGCCCGAGGAAAACGAACTCACTTCGTGAGGGCTAGTGTTGTTTTTGCGTGATGTTTGCTTAAGTCGAGATCTAGTCTCAACCATTTTACTGAAGCCGTACCGGTTGACTCAGTCGGCCCGGGAAGTACGAGCTAGGTTGTGACTCGAGCTTGTGCTTAGCAAGCACCCGCTCCTGCGTCTGTTCGAGCCCGAGGATCGGATGTCCTCCGTGAGGGCTGAGTCCTTTCTCTATTTAGTGTCCTTAGCGTCTTTCAGGTCTAGTTGTCGTGTTAGTGTTCTGATTGCCCTTTTGTCTTGTTTGCCGGTCTCACGAGGTAGTTGCGTCGGGAGCAACGTTGGTCGATCTGGAACCCGCAGGAGGAGACCGAGGACGACACCAGGACCCGAGGAGAATGGTTATGAGGACATCGGAGATCTCGGGCTAACAATGTAACAGGTGCCACAGCCCATCCAACCTCTTAGAATCCTATTAGACATGCAATAATGTAGCTGCTAGCGCTTTACTATTTGCAAATGAACTGTGATAGGTTGCATGTTAGATTGCTTGTTAAGCCTATACCTTGACGCAACCCTTTCCCCTGCACACCCGCTTTTAGGCTAGACACCGCTTACTATATATACATGCTACTCACTTCTACTATGCATTATATCTGTGATGTGATGCTTGGTGGATGTTGCTTGTGGGTGGCTAAGGCACGTGGTGCCATGATAACGGGATGATGACTTGGGGAGATCTCGGCGTGTGTCTTGGGTGCGTGTGGTGAGGGTTGAGTCGATTGGACAGGATCTACGACGAGTCCGGTGATGAGTCTTGCCGAGGGGATGTGACCTGGGCATTCCCTGGGGAGTACCTATGGCGGGTACATTGTGATCTTGAGAATAGATCCTGGGGAGGAGTGTCTTCGTGGGATGAATCCCCGGGAGAGTGGTGTTGTGTCAGCACGGGGACGATGGAAGCCCCGAGGAGGAGATGTCCTGTCCAGTCCTTAAGACTTATTGCGCTGGGGTGATCAGACCATAGTACCTTCGTGCGCACCACTTGTTCTTGTATGGGCACAGAACCGTTCCTACCCCCTGGGCGAAGCGATGCCATTACTGCTAGGCTGGAAGGTGATAAGTGTAGGGAGGTAAGGGTTGGATACCCACACCCTCCTAAGACAACGTGGTGTTTTATTTGGTACGCCAGGATCCACGTCTCACAGTCTCAGCGTTACGGTGGATTTCCACCGGGGTGCCCCAGGGCTGAGTGGTAGGATGGCATCGTTGCGGATTAGGGGGAAGTTCGAAATCAGCTTAGACGAGCCGGATCGTCGATGATAGCTAACCTGTGGTTCCAGGCGTACATGCTCTGCAGAGTCGATCGATCTATACGTATAGCCGTGTCCACGGTCATGGACAACACTATGGTGCTCGGTTTCCCTCGGAGATAGTGAGAGGTGTCCTTTCTTCTTCTCCCCTGGGTTGATAGGTCCGGCGCTGGCCGTTGAGGCAAGGTACGAGTGGGAGTCGTCCTTGTCGCCTAGAGAGTGAGAGTGTGGCGAGATGTGTATGTGTGTGGATGGGATGGATGGATGGATGGCCGTGTGGCCGGATGTTCGGTCGATGACCGAATGGAAGGACATGTGGCCGGGTATATGGAATAAAACTTGATGATTATATTTATAAAATATTGATTACCTGCATAGGAAAACTACAGCCATAAATAGATTCCTTTTGCTCTACCCTTGCATTCCACATACCACATAGCAAATGCAAGCATAGGATGTGAAAGTGTGGCCAGTACAAACCGTACTAAAAATTAACGACAGGTTGGACGACTTCTACCGCGACGATGCTGGAAGCTAGATGGACTAGGAAGTCTCGTTCCTATACGCAAGTTTAGATGAGAAGATGAAGACAAAGTCTTTGCCCGCTGCTACAACAACTTTGATGATGCCCGTGAAGGAGGAGCCTTCACTCGCCGACGCTCTACACCGACTCCAGCGTCGATAGGTGTGCGTTACTGATATAGTTTGTACTAGGTGGTGTTCCCGTGTGATGTAATGCCTTGTAATCTGTACTATCGCGTTGTATGAATTAGGGTAACAACTGAATAATGATAATGTGATGGTTTGAGACTTTTTGGACTATCACATTATGATGTATCTGCGGATTTCCCTTCGAGGAAATCGTGGGTCGTTTCAGAGGCCTTCCAAGCAGGTCGGATCTGGTCGCACATTGATGAAGACGTCATCCGACCAGGTGGCCTGGTCGCAGGTACACTTGGAGTAGACTCCCGACCAGGTTAGACTGGCTGTCGATGTCGTGGTCGCAGTTATTGTCGAAGTGCAGCCGCGTGAAGTGTTCAACATCGTCCTGCAAGATGGATGCAAGGTGCTGCAAGAAAAAATTTGAAGGTCTTTATTCTGGTGAAGTGTATCCACATGGGTTCCGACCGGACTATAGGGGCCAACAATGTCCCAGTAGAAGTTTGTGCTGGTCCGAATCAAGCTGCAAAAGGAAAAGAAAAATACATTCACCGATAGGTGAAGTGTATCCACTTAGTCCCCGAGCTTGGGAGTAGGTGCTGTAGGCACGTGGTGCTAAGCTTGCAAAATTTTTTACGAAAGAAAAATGACGCGTGTACACGTAGTCCCCGAGCCTGCTGTAAGAAGCAGCATGGTTCTTGTAGCAGGGTCAAAGAGGATGTATTAATGTGAATATTAAAAATAAGGGTGAAGTCCCCAAGGATGAAGTCGAAGACCTGCAGTCCCCGGGTGTGATTGTAGCTCCGACTAGTAACTGTGGAATTTACCGTTCACCTGAAATGATTTGCATAACTAGCCTGTGGAGTCGGCCCCGTGATTTAGTGTAGGCATTAATCAAAACGAGGTAGATTAAATAAAATTGAAGGACACAGAAGGCGAACGGGTAGGCCGTTTTTGCAAACCATGGCCCAGCAGCCCATTATGGGGAGCGCAGGAGGCGTGAACGCGTGCGGTTGCCGCAGGCGACGTGGCAGTCATGGGGGAAATGGGCACGGGCTCCCAGAAACCCTGCAGCTAAAGGGTCGGCCTGTATCGTATAAATAGGCAGTCTTGACGGCGGCAGTTTCCCACTTTGCTCATTTTCACTTTTCTCGTTGCCTTCGTCTGCTCTGCTTCCTTCACGCGCACGAGTGAGTCCAAGCGGCGAGTTTCTGTAGCCCCAGATCTGAATCTAGATCAAAACGGCGGAGCAGGAGATGACCGGCTGAAGGCGTTCTCGTGGAGCGACAGCGAAGGGGAAGAAGGCGGCGAAGGCGAAGTCCGACGACGTGGTGGAGCTGCCGAGCTGGGCGCGCGGGTGGACCCGGAGTGTTCTTCAGAAAGAAAGCCTAGAGGATCTCGTCGTCGCCGGCATGCTCCCGGATCAGGTGACTGGTGGGTGGAGGGAGGCGTATCTGGAGGACTTCCCGACGCCGAACACCACGGAGCTCGTCGTCTTCGAGGCGTTCTTTAGGTGCGGCCTCGACATTCCCGTCCATCTCTTCCTCCATGGGTTGCTGGAGTATTACTAGGTCGCACTGTGCAACTTGACGCCAAACACCATGTTGCACATTGCGGTCTTCATCCACCTCTGTGAGGCATATCTAGGCATCGAGCCCCACTTCGACCTCTTCTGCCACTTCTTTTGGCTGAAGATCAACGGCACCGGGTTGTCGAACATCGTCGGGTCGGTGTACCTCCAGCTCCAAGACGGGATGGCGGAGAAGTACATTGCAATGTTGTTGCCTTCGAAGGCCACAAGCCGAAGTGGTTCTACATCCACCAGGAAGCACCGAGGCCACCATGTGACCCGGCGCTTACGCCGAAGGTGCTGCCGTCGTGGTCAGAGCGTCCCGGGGCGTCCTGATGCTGCTGGATAAGCGTTGCGTCGATGGGGTGGCGGTGGCGACGAACTTCGTCAAGAGGCGCTGCCAGCCCTGCAAAGAGATGGCACACCCGGCTTACGAGTACGCCAGGGATGAAGATGACCGGACGCGGGAGGCACAGGAGCCTCTAGAGTCCTCGGAGGTGTTCCTGCGGGTCGACGCTTTGTTCGACCTGTAGAAGAGGAAAAATCTGGAGTACTTGAGGAGGTCGTATTGTCTGGAGTACCCTCCACCGAAGGTATGCATCTTCGCCTTGTTGGTGTTCGCCAAAATGCGTAAGCGAATGCTGACTGTCGTTTGGTTGCGATGCAGAGCCGTGAAGCATTCGTTTCGCGGGCCCCATTGAAGGCGTGGCCAAAGGGCGTCGACCCGTGGCGGGAGGATGTCTGCGGCGGTCGTGGCGAGGTCGATGAGGCAGAGGTCGACGAGGAGGAGATCGAGACTAGCGGGGAGGAGAGGAGCCGAGTCCCCGAACCCCGGTCAAGCAGGCGGCGGTGAAAGGTCCAAATTGGCTATAGGGGGGTGAATAGCCTAATTAAAACTCTACAAAATTACTTAGGCAAACACTATTAGTATGACAAATGGCGAAGCTTTTTGCGCTAGCCTAATAGTGTGTTGCAAGCCACCTATCCAACAATTCTACCTAATATATCTATGTCACACAATCAACTAGAGCTAATATCTAATGCGGAATAAAACTATCTAGCTCTAGTACAAGTATGATATACAAAATGTATATGAGACAAGTGTGTGCAATAGATAGACCAAGCAAGCTAATCACAACTAGCTACACAAGGAATATAACAAGAGATATACAACAAGTGATAGTATCTACACAAGAGAAATAGCTCAATGTAAATATACAAAGTAAACAAGCTAGATAGAATTGATTTCACCGAGCCTTTGGGATCGTCTAGTAGCAAGCCAATCACCGGTGAAATGCACTTGTGATACCGCTTTCGAACATATATTACTGGCCTCTAACCAAGGTTGACCGATACGCTCATTAGGGAACTTGGCACCTACCTTAAGCTACGCAATTTCACTCTTTAGGGTAGGGATTCTGGAGACGAAGCATAATCTAGAGACGAAGTAGACACCACAAAACCATCTTAAGGTTCGAACCCAACTACGGAAAGTAGAAATCTCCATTCCTACACTAATTCGGCTCTTTTCTTGTCTCCGGACCCATGAAAAACCACACTCGTACCAACACCCACGGAGAACGTTGCACCTCTTAAGATATTACCCAAAACCAGGCATATTCTCATATGCTTCACAACAACTAACGTTTATAACCAACAACAACTACTACCAACGAGAAATGTTACCTTACAACGTTTATAAACTAGGAATCAAAACACAATTCCATAATAATACAACTACCTATGGCAGCTTCGTTTTGCACACAGAGGAAGGAAGCGGGATGATCGTTATTTACCAAGAATATGAATATGAAGACCAATCACAACAAGCACACGGGACACCAAGATTTATCCCAAGGTTCACGTGCTTGCCGGCACGCTACTCCCCGTTGTGTCGACCAACACTAGGTGACCCAGTGGCTAATCGGCACAAAACCAAGCTCACAAAGAGCGCCACAAGAATCTACCGCTAGTGAGGTAGCTCAATGACACGAGCAATCCACTAAGGATGCCTCTTGCCGCTCCGGCGAGGTGAGGCTCCAAAACCTCTCACAATCTCAAACGGTGGTGGCCAAGAACAATCACCAATCTTGCCAACAATCACCTCAACGCCTCCAAGCCGTCTAGGCACCAGCAAATGCCAAGGGTAACAAGAAAACTCAATGCCAATGCGAAGAACTAGTGCCACTAGATTGAACTCTTTCAAATCACGCACTAGATCACTCAATCTCACTTGGTTTGATCAAATCAACTTGGGAGATGAGTTGGAAGGCTTGCCAAAGCTCACTAGAATGCTTAGAAATCAAAATGTGCAAGAGTACCATCAAGTGAGCCGGCCAAGCCCCTTAAATAGGCCACTCAAATTGGCCTAGCCGTTGGGCCAGAGTTGGGGGCATCGAACACGCCAATGCTTGACCATCGGACGCTGCCCCAGCGTCCGATGCTCCAGATGGAGCCACGTGTCCGCCTGATATGAATTCAGCCCGTTAGATCGCAACGGTCATATCACTTTGCGCCACGGATAAAGTGACATCGGACGCGCCGATGCCAGGCATCGGACGCTCCGATGCCACTGCACGATTCAGCTCTTTTCTGCACCACATTGGACGCTCCAGCACCTTCACATCGGACGCTCAACCCCTGCGTTTGATGACCATGCAGAGAGGTTCCAGACATGGCCAAATCACATCGGACACGTCCGATGGATCCGCATCGGACGCAGGCCAGCGTCCGATGCTCCCTGGAAAACTAACTCACGCCACATCATCATCATCGGACTCTGCAACAGTGTTTCCTCAGCGTCCGTTCCCAGCGTCTGATGCTCCTTCAATCTCTGATAGAAACCAGGGTTAACCATAGGACGCTCGGCCCAGCATCCGATGCTCCTCGGACCAGCGTCCGATGCTCTCCGAGCACAACACTTCATTTACGAAAACCGTTGAATCCTGCCTCGCAAGCTCGGCAGCAGGGAGAAGAACTATACACTAGTTTCTCCCACTTCTCCACAACTCCTTAACATCCCCTTATCCCAAAAGTGCCAACACCACCAAGTGTACATCATTATATGCAAGTGTTTTAGCATTTTGCAAAGCATTTTTCAAGGGGTTTTGTTAGTCACTCACTAGGTCTATAGCACCAATATGTTAGAGAACTCCTAGTGACACTTGAACATCACATAAGCTGTGAATTATCTCCTCTTAATTGTACGGCTATGTATCTTAAATGTGATCACAATCGCTAAGTGTCTTGATCACTAAAACAAAGAACCCTATAGGTCATACCTTTGCCTCTGGGTCTCTTTGCTCCATCTCTTCTCTTCTTTATTTCACCAATGGTAGAGCACTTGATCTCTTGAGTGCTTGTGGCCATCACCATCCTCCATGGTTGCCAACTTGCTAGCTCCACCACTTGGCTTGGTCTCAATCATTTCTTATAAGCTACACACATGCTTAGCAATAGGATTAGACCAAATAGGTTTC
Source organism: Coix lacryma-jobi var. lacryma-jobi (assembly GCA_009763385.1). Classification (NCBI taxonomy): domain Eukaryota; kingdom Viridiplantae; phylum Streptophyta; class Magnoliopsida; order Poales; family Poaceae; genus Coix; species Coix lacryma-jobi. The sequence continues at coordinate 117,268,610 of CM019830.1, read as the reverse complement.
ATCAATTAACCAAAAACAAACTAGGGCTTTCAGTCTCCCCCTTTTTGGTAATTGATGACAACCTATATAAAGATATGTGATTTAAATTTGAGTAACCACATTGACAATATTGACTCCCCCTACATATGTGCTATAGAGTTTGGTTCTAAATTTGGCACATATGTATGGATAAGAAATGTGGGTGAGCAATACTAACAATGATGATGCTAAGGCATAAGAATGGACCTTTGAAGCGTGATACCAATCGGAGTGCACATGTTATACCATCCTTAACACCATTTGTCACTAGACATACATCAAAACTCAAGAACCCCGTGAGATTAACATTATAAAAGGGGTCTTGAACCACTTGACAAACACATATGTCTAGTTACCTTTTTATACATGCTAGAGAATCAATTCATCAATCATGTCCTATCACTAGCATTCACATATAAGCATGGATATCAAATTAAAAGACTTAAGCAATGCAATCCATCATATGAATATGCTCATTTCAAATGCAACATATATGTTTATGAGCTTGCTCCCCCTATTTGTAAGCTCAAATTTTAGTTGTTGTTTAGTTGTTTCTACGCTCCAAACCACTTGAAACTTACACTCACTCTTTGTTATCTCCCCCTTTCTCTTTTATTAGCATATCTTTGTTGCATCATTTTCTCCCCCTTTGTCAACAATTATCATAAAGGTGGGGCAAGTTTCAATGAAAGGAGACAACATTGTTCATGAGATTCGTATGAGGTGATCATACTAAGTCAAGTTGTGGCTTAATCTAGCTTATGAGCATAAGACCTTTAACACAGTTTGCTCTAGAGCGAGCTTCTTCACACATCTCGCAATGGTTATCTTACTCACGTTGGTTAAACACCTATTGCTCAAATACTGGATCAAACACTAGAGTTACAAGCTCACAAACAAGTTATATGCTACCACTAGAACAAGTCAAACATAGAAGCAATAGTGGTACCATATATACTTCAAATTCATTTGATTTATCATGAATGAGTCTAGATAAGCAATGTGATGACTATATGAACTAAAACACAACCTAATAAGAATGAATGCACATGCCAAACAATTTCACCTTTGCATTCTTGGAGGAGAGGCATGTCATATGTGGGGGTGCATTCAACTCATGTTGGAGAAGTCTAGGATATTCAATTCATTCCTTAGTTTGCAAAACCTTCTCTCATCTAGTGGCTTGGTGAAGATATCAGCATGTTGATCATCAGTGCCCACACTTTCAATAGATATATCTTTCTTTGCTTGATGGTCTCTAATGAAGTGATGCCTTATATCAATGTGCTTTGTTCTTGAGTGTTGAACCGGGTTGGTGGCTATTTTGACGGCTCTCTCATTATCACATAGCAATGGGACTTGTCCAAACTTGACTCCATAATTTTGCAATGTTGCTTTCATCCATAGCAATTGTGCACAACAACTACCCGCGGATATGTATTCGGCTTCGACGGTAGAGAGTGCAACACTATTTTGCTTCTTTGATGACCATGAGACAAGTGATCTTCCAAGCAATTGACAAGTGCCCGATGTGCTCTTTTTATCCACCTTGCATCCCGCATAATCAGAATCCGAGTATCCAATCAATTCAAATTGAGAGCCCTTGGGATACCACAGTCCAACATTAGGAGTGTGCTTCAAATATCTCAATATTCTTTTGGTTGCCTTCAAATGACTTTCTCTCGGTGAAGCTTGGAACCTAGCACACATGCACACACTAAACATGACATCCGGCCTTGATGCGGTCACATAGAGTAGGCTTCCAATTATTGACCGATATAGCTTTTGATCCACCATGTCACCACTAGAGTCACTATCCAAACGTCCATTTGTGCCCATTGGAGTGGTTATTTCTTTTGCTTCATCTAACCCGAACTTCTTGAGCATGTCCTTGATGTACTTGCCTTGACTAACAAATGTGCCTTTCTTCATTTGCTTGATTTGTAGACCAAGGAAGTAACTAAGCTCTCCAATCATAGACATCTCAAACTCCTTAGCCATCATCTCTCCAAACTCTTCACAAAAATCTTGGTTGGTTGATCCAAAGATAATGTCATCCACATAGATTTGCAACACAAACAATTCACTTCCAATCTTCTTGGTGAAGAGAGTGGTGTCAACCTTCCCAATTTTGAATCCTTTGGCTAACAAGAAATCCCTCAATCTTTCATACCATGCTCTTGGTGCTTGTTTCAACCCATAAAGTGCCTTCTTGAGCTTGTATACATGTTGGGCTTCCTCAAATCTTCAAATCCTGGAGGTTGCTCAACATACACTAGCTCATTGATGAATCCATTGAGAAAAGCACTCTTGACATCCATTTGATAGAGCTTGATGTTGTGAGAACAAGCATATGCAAGTAGAATTCTAATGGCCTCCAATCTAGCAACTGGTGCATAGGTTTCTCCAAAGTCAATGCCTTCCATTTGAGTGTATCCTTGTGCAACCAATCTTGCTTTGTTCCTTACAACAATGCCATCTTCATCTTGCTTGTTCCGGAAGACCCATCTTGTACCAACAACATTTGTGTTCTTTGGTCTTTCCACTAACTCCCAAACATCATTGCGGGTGAAGTTGTTCAATTCTTCATGCATTGCATTCACCCAATCAACATCCATCAAAGCCTCATTAATCTTGGTTGGCTCAATAGATGATACAAATGAGTAGTGTTCACAAAATGATGCCAATCTTGATCTTGTTTGCACACCTCTTCTTTTGTCACCAACAATTTGATCTAAAGGATGATCTCTTGCAATGTGTGTTGGTTGGAGCACTTGTTCCGGTTGAGCACTTGCACTTGCACTAGCATCTTGTTGATCTTGAGAACCACTAGAGCTTGTAATTACATTGTCATGCATGGTTGGAGGAGAGAGCACTTGATCTTTGTCATCTTCGATGTCAATCACTTGCTTTGGCCTAATATCACCAATGTCCATGTTCTTCATGGCTTCCACCAATTGTGTTCCTCTCACATCATCTAGGTTGTCTTGTTCTTCATGTGAGCCATTGGTTTCATCAAACTCAACATCATGGACTTCTTCAACTATTCTTGATGTGTTGTTCCACACTCTATATGCCTTGCTTGTAGTGGAGTAACCAAGTAGGAATCCTTCATCACACTTCTTTTCAAACTTACCAAGTCTTGTGCCCTTCTTCAATATGTAGCACTTGCACCCAAAGACCCGGAAATATGCAATGTTGGGCTTTCTATCATTGAGGAGCTCATATGGTGTATTCTTCAATAGAGGGTGACAATAGAGTCGGTTGCTATAATAGCATACCGTGTTGATTGCTTCGGCCCAAAATGAATCACTCACATTGTATTCACTAAGCATGGATCTTGACATATCAATGAGTGTCTTATTCTTCCTTTCAACTATCACATTGGATTGAGGTGTATACTTGGCCGAGAATTGATGCTTGATTCCATACTCATCACATAGCTCATCAATTCTTGTATTCCTAAACTCACTTCCATTGTCACTTCTCACTTTCTTGAATCTTCTATCAAACTCATTTTGACTTCTCTTGACAAAGGTTTTGAATATGCCAAACACTTCACTCTTGTCAACGAGAAAGAAGACCCATGTGAATCTTGTATAGTCATCCACTATCACAAAGCCATACTTGTTTCCCCCAATACTTGCATATGTAGTTGGTCCAAACAAGTCCATGTGCAACAACTCAAGTGCATGTGTAGTGCTCATCATTCCTTTGTTGGGATGAGTGTTTCCAACTTGCTTTCCCATTTGACATGCACTACATATCCTATCTTTCTCAAAATGAACATCTTTTAGTCCTCTAACCATGTCATGCTTCACTAGCCTCTTTAGTTGCTTCATTCCAACATGTCCCAAGCGCCTATGCCATAGCCAACCCATACTTGATTTGGTGAATAAGCATGTTGTCAATTGAGCTTCACTAGCATCAAAGTCCACCAAATAGAGGTTCTCATATCTAAATCCTTCGAGGACCAAATCACTTCCATCAACACTCACTATCTCCACATCATCAACACCAAATATGCATTTGAATCCCAAATCACATAATTGTGCCACGGACAACAAGTTGAAGTTGAGAGATTCCACTAATAGCACATTGGAGATGCTCAAGTCATTGGAGATGCTCAAGTCATTGGATATTGCAATCATGCCAAGCCTTTGACCTTGCCTCTCTTGTTGTCACCAAATGTGATAGTATCCGCATGATCATTGCCACTAGTGTTGATTGATTTGAACATTCTTCCATCTCCGGTCAAGTGTTGAGTGCACCCACTATCAAGCACCCAATGCCTTCCTCCCGCTTTATAATTCACCTACAAAGAGATCAATTATTTTTAGGTACCCAAATCTTTTTGGGTCCTCCAAGGTTAGTCACCAAGCTCTTGGGCACCCAAATTGCCTTCTTCTTTGGGCCAACCAAGGCTGCACCAATATACTTGGCCTTCACACCATTAGTGCCCTTTGTAAGCATATAACAAGAATCAAGTCTAATAGATGAAACATGAGCATTGTTCTTTTTCTTGTTCTTGTTAAAGCAATTTTGCTCTATATGCCTGCATTGCTTGCAACTATGGCAAAACCGACCATTGTTCTTCACAAAACATGTCTTGTGAGGAGCAAAAGCCGCCTTGCCCTTCTTGGGGGTATAGCCAAGTCCCTCCTTGTTGAGTGGACACCTTTGGCTACCCAAGCACTTTAGCAAGCGGGCATCCCCACCATAGGCATTGCCTAAGGCATGAGTGAGCTCAACAACCTTGTTCTTAAGGTTCTCATTCTCTACCACTAATGATGAATCACAAGTAGTAGAAGTAGGCATTTTAGTTGAGCTAGATGATGATGCATTGGTGGGAGCAACAATAATAGGAGCATAAAAAGATTCATCAAGAATATCACATGTTACTCCTACATTGCATGTCTCTACAACATCCTCAATCTTACTTTGATTAATGAGGGAGGAGTGGGCTTCCTTAAGCCTAGTGTGAGCTTGGTCAAGTGTAAGGACCTGTGTGGCCTAGAGGGGGGGTGAATAGGCCTGTCAAAAATCACAGATCAAAACTCAATTAGTGAAGCCCGACACTACCGCCCTGAGCCCGGCACTGCCGGCCTCAGCCCGGTACTGCCGCGCAGACAACTGGTCCAAGCCTGCAATTCGAAATCCAGCCACAGCAAACCAAATCTATATGAATGGAAATGTAGCACTAGGTTTCCTGAACCAGCAGAACCAACTCAAACAAGCCAAATATGTAGTATGAAGTAGATCGGGCCAAACCCTAGAATCTATCACAAGCTTACAAGTATGAAGATGAAAGTAAGTAAGCACAAGAGACAAGTGATTTATCCCGTGGTTCAGCTTGCCACTAAGGCTTGCCTACCTCCACGTTGTTGATGTTGACCACTTAGGTCATGAGCTTTGCAACTCTACCTCGTTCTCAAGTCAAGGAACCAAATCCTTGAGGTGAGGGGTAATAATACTAGCTGCACAAGTGATTACAAACCTCCCAAGGCCGCCACACAAGTTGGCAAGCTCAAGGGCGACGCCTAGCCGGCTAGGGTTCAAAGAACCCAAGAGTAATAGAAGCAAATCCACTGGCTATGGCTCAAATCAAGTGCTCTAGGGAGTAGATCTCAGCTAGGGCTTCTCTTTGGTGAAGGTTTGAGGCTCTAACTCACTTGAAATCAATAGGAATCAAAGATTTGGTGAGAGAGAGCTTGGGAGCCTTCAATGGGGAGAGGAAGCCTTGTCTGGAGGTAGGAGAAGAGTTATGGTCATGGATAACCGTTGGGGTGGCAGGGAGATGGACTAAATATCCCCTTCCTTCCAACGGTTACAACTAGTCGCGGCAGTGCCGGCCAAAGCCCGGCAGTGCCGCGGCCCGGCACTGCCGCGCCCTGAGCGGCACTGCCGCGCCTACCAAATAGACAGAGAAAGATCTGATTTCAGTGCAGCTGTCTTTGGTTAGAAATAGGGATGGCTTGGGTTGGTTTGAGCACATATCATTCAGCCATAGTAATGTATTTGCATTCCCCCTTGATAGTACGACATTCCTATAACTCAATATTCAAATGAAAAAGGTTGTTATAGCACTTTGAGTCTAGAACCGATGAAATAACATATGAGGGGTCCACCAACACATATACACCATCCTTTCTCATCATTGATCTGCTTGTCATCTTCACAAATCTCATTAGTTCTCCAATCGTGTGGTCATTATCACCAAAACCCACAAATAGGGCTTGATTGCACTTACATCAAGCTTCTCATGGGCTTCCTCTAGCCTCTCATGAGTAGACTTGAGCTCATCAAAGGATTGCTCAAGAGCCTTGTTGGCCTTGCGCAATTCTTTGCACTCCTTCCTCTTAGTCTCAATGTAAGAATGAGCATCTTGTAGCATGCTCATGAGGTCCTCCTTTGAGTACTCCTCCTCATCATCACTCTCACTCTCACTTTCACTCTCATCGGATGATACCTTATTGGCCTTAGCCATGAAGCATGTCGATGGAGTGTTGAAGATAGAAGGCTTGCTTGAAATAGCAAGACTAGCCATAGCCTTCTTCTTGGTGTTCTTCCTCTCATCATCACTAGAATCATCATCATCGCTTGATGAAGCATCACTATCCCATGTCACAACATAGGAACCACCTTTCTTCTTGTCCTTCTTCTTCTCTTTCTTTTCCTTCTTTTCCTTTTTGTCCTTATTCTTTCTCTTCTTGCGGTCATCATCATCTTCATCACTAGAATAAGGACAATCCGCAATGAAGTGATCCTTGCTCTTGCATCTATAGCACCTTTTAGTTGTGCTTTTGGTTGTATCTCTTCTCTTTCTTGCTCCATATCCCTTCTTCTTCATGAACTTTCCAAATCTCTTCAAAAAGAGAGCCATTTCATCATCATCCATTTCTCTAAAGCTTGTACTAGCTTCATCATCACTTTCCTCTTTCTTTGCTTTGCCTTTGCTCTTGCTCTTGGAGGATGATGCCTTGAATGCTACGGTCTTCTTCTTCTTCTCTTCCTCTTGGGCTCCCCCATCCCTTTCCACACGGTATGTGTCTTGTGTGACCACATCACCTAGTACTTGGTTTGAGGTTACCGTATCCAATCCTTCCCTCACTAGGATAGTCACAAAAGTATCAAACCTTGGTGGCAAGCATCTCAAGAACTTGTGAGAAAAGTCCTTGTCATCTACCTTTTCTCCCAAGGCCTTCAAGTCAGTGATAATGACTTGCAACCGGTGAAACATCTCCAGTATGCTCTCATCATCTTGCATCTTGAAGGTAGCAAGCTTGTCTTTGAGAATGTAGAGCTTGGCACTCTTGACCGCCTTGGTGCCCTCATAGGTTTCCTCCAATCTCTCTCAAATCTCACTTGCTCTCTCAAGGTTCTTGATTTGTTCAAATACTTTGGTGTCAAATGCTTCATAGAACAAGTTGATGTCCACATCATTCCATTGAAGCTTCTCTTCTTCTCTAGGAGTGGGACTTGCGGGATCAATTACCGCAAAGTCATGCTCAATCACATCCCATATCTTTCTATTCATTCCTCTTGTGAATGCACACATCTTCCTCTTCCAACAATAAAAGTTGGTGCCGTCAAAATGTGGTGGCTTCCCCATATAGTTGATTTAAGCCATTTTAACACTGGAGGATGTTAAGCCTCAAACAAACGGTGACCACTGCTCCGATACCACTTGAAAGGTGCAAATTGGCTAGAGGGGGGTGAATAGCCTAATTAAAACTCTACAAAATTACTTAGGCAAACACTATTAGTATAACAAATGGCGAAGCTTTTTGCGCTAGCCTAATAGTGTGTTGCAAGCCACCTATCCAACAATTCTACCTAATATATCTATATCAGACAATCAACTAGAGCTAATATCTAATGTGGAATAAAACTATCTAGCTCTAGTACAAGTATGATATACAAAATGTATATGAGACAAGTGTGTGCAATAGATAGACTAAGCAAGCTAATCACAACTAGCTACACAAGGAATATAACAAGAGATATACAACAAGTGATAGTATCTACACAAGAGAAATAGCTCAATGTAAATACACATAGTAAACAAGCTAGATAGAATTGATTTCACCGAGCCTTCAGGATCGTCTAGTAGCAAGCCAATCACCAGTGAAATCCACTTGTGATACCAACCACCAAGAATATGAATATGAAGACCAATCACAATAAGCACACGGGACACCAAGATTTATCCCGAGGTTCACATGCTTGCCGGCATGCTACTCCTCGTTGTGTCGACCAACACTAGGTGACCCGGTGGCTAATCAGCACAAAACCAAGTGACATCGCGCCTGATATGAATTCAACCCGTTAGATCGCAACGGTCATATCACTTCGCGCCATGGATAAAGTGACATTAGACGCGCCGATGCCAGGCATCGGATGCTCCGATGCCACTGCACGATTCAGCTCTTTTCTGCGCCACATCGGACGCTTCGGTACCTTCACATCCGACGCTCAACCCCTGCATCCGATGACCATGCAGAGAGGTTCCAGACGGGGCCAAATCACATCGGACGCATCCGATGGATCCGCATGGGACGCAGACCAGCGTCCGATGCTCCCTGGAAAACTAACTCACGCCACATCATCATCATCGGACTCTGCAACAGTGTTTCCTCAGCATCCGTTGCCAGCGTCCGATGCTCCTTCAACCTCTGACAGGAACTAGGGTTAACCATCGGACGCTCGGCCCAGCGTCCGATGCACCTCGGACCAGCATCCGATGCTCCCCGAGCACAACACTTCATTTCCGAAAACCGCTGAATCCTGCTTCGCAAGCTCGACAGGAGGGAGAAGAACTATACACTAGTTTCTGCGGATACAAGGGTGTATGCCGAGTCTCTGAGTGATGAGTGATTGTCAACGGGTTTGATCGCATGTTCTTTGGCTTGTGTTGTGCAGGTGTTGAGCACGGAGACAGTGATCGAGGGCAAGGTGAAGGTCAAGTTGAGACGTGCCGTGCCGACGGACTGGGTGCGATGAAGGATGGGCGTGCCGTGCGGCGGACGTGCCATGCTGATGGATCGAGCAGTGAAGGGCGGACGTGAGGCTTGGACTGAGGGACCGGAGTGCCTGAGGATCAGCTGTGGTGGCTGGCAGCCTGGGACAGCGACGAGCGGAGACTTGCGGCACACGGTGTTGCTCAGGTCGAGGAACCTGGGGACACGTGTCGGTGGACGGGGTGCACGGGCGGTGCATCCCCTCTACAGCTTCGGTTTGGTGGCTGAGCCAGCGAAAAACCACCGGTGGACGGTTTTCAGGTTTGGGCCTCAAAACCTGGGTGCTGAGGGTTTCCGAGTTTGGCCACAAAACTCGGGCTGAGGACGGTTTCCAGGTTTGGGCCTCAAAACCTGGGCGCTGCGGGTTTGCTGAGTTTGGGCCTCAAAACTCACGCTGGAGGCTGGTTTCCTGGTTTGGGCCTCAAAACCGGGGGATTGCTGGAAAAGGCTGGTTTCCCGGTTTGGGCCTCAAAACCGGGGGTGCAGAGCGAGGGCGGCACGTGGCGGCAATCGGAAGGTTGCGTGGAGGCAACGCGGACGAGTTGTGCGGGCGTGGCCGTCGGATTCACCTACCTCTTCGAGTTGGTCCAGAATAACCCTAGGGTTTAGCTGGCTCGCTCTGTAATTAGATTAGAGAGGGGTAGAGTAGGAAATAGACTTAGTCTAGAATAGGTTAAGTAGTCCGGGGAGACACCCTCCTCCCCTATCTCAGTCATTTGCTCTTTCGCACTTAGGGTTTCCTGCTCTCCCATCCCCTGCTGTAGCTAGCTGAGATCCGCAGAGAGACTTGCCTCTGTGTACTGTTGATTCTGAGGAAGTGAGGCCGTATCCTCACGGTTGTAGCGTGTGTTTGCGCTACGGCTGCAGATCGTGGTTGTGATTCGCGTTTTGTTCGTGTTCTTCGCGGAATCCTTTTTCTCCAGGTTCTTCCCGTCGATTGATCTCTTTGCTCGGTTCATCTTTTGCAAATCCGTTTGAACCAAGTTGTTCTAGATCGTGAGGCACTTCTTTCCACTGAAGGAATTCTCCTCTAACCGCACGGTCTAGGAGATCGAGCGATTTTCATTTTGGATCACGTTTTTGCTCTTTTGCCCAGAAATCTTTCGATTCACCGATTTGGAGGTAGGTTCGAGCCATGATCTCTTAGGAGTAGCTCACTAATATCCTTGTGACCTCTCAGATCGAATCCTAGCCCAGGAGCTTTTGATTCGGAGGAGATCGGGTTGAATCCGCGGAAGAACTATGCAGTTTCGGGGGCATCGGACGCTGGTCACGGGAGCATCGGACGCTCCGGTGACACATGTCAGTTCTGGTGTTTTTGAGTGGGCATCGGACGTAGGGCATCAGACGCGTCCGTTGATCATCGGACGCGCCGGACCCTGACCATCGGACGCTCCGTCGTCCATCGGACGCGTCCGAGGGTTAAGCATCGAACGCTGAAGGTTTACTGTAGCCAGCGTCCGATGGCTGTCCAGTAAGGTTCCAGAGAGGCACTGTTTGCATCGGACGCGTCCGGTGCTTGGCCATCGGACGCTGCCAGCGTCCGATGCAGTGAGTTCTTCACTGTTTCGTCCGCGGTTTGATCGTTCGACTTCGGATTTGGTTTTGGGTTTTTGCGTTGGCTTCCTAGAGTTGTGTAGTGTCCCGCTGTGCTTCTTGGAAGCATCTACCCTAAATCTAGGGTCGTGGACATTAGCAAGCTCTAAGGTTTGTCTTTCGGGGTGATTCTCGGGACAGTGGCTACTAGTTTCTGAAAGGAAATTTTGAAGCTCCCATTCACCCCCCCTCTGGTCGCTTTCTGGTTGCTTCTCGGTCCTTCAATTGGTATCGGAGCGGGTTAAGGATCTTCCACCTTAGCCGGTTCCAGATCCACCAAAGGCGACATGGATCGTGGCGTGGGCAAACCTCCATTTTTCGATGGGACGAACTACGCGTATTGGAAGATACGCATGTCGGCCTATCTGCAGAGTTTGGGTGCTTCCATCTGGGATATTTGCAACTCTGCCGATTACGTGGTCTTGGCTGCTCGTGTGACTCACCATCAGATCGATGAGCACGAAGCCAATAGCCGAGCCCGTAATGCGCTCTTTTCGTGTTTGAGCGTGGGTGAGTTTGATCGCGTTTCTCACTTCCCTACGGCTCTGGAGATTTGGGCCACCCTCATGCGTTTTCATGAGGGCACCTCTCAAGTCAAAACCCGACTCTACGAGTCGTACAAGAGGGAGTATGAGAACTTTCGACATCAGCCTGGCGAGAGCATAGAGAGTTTATTCGCTCGCTTTCAGGTGATTGTCAACAGGATGAGGGCTAACAAGGAGCAGTTGCCTTTCGACGATCATGAGAGAGCTTTGAAGCTTTTGCATACTCTCGATCGGTCGGTGTGGGATTCCAAGGTTCAGGCGATCATCGAATCACCTAACTATGAGACCCTCACGTGCGACGAGCTCTTCAGTAAGCTCAAGTCTAGTGAGATTGATGCCATGTTGAGGGCTTCTTATGCGAATCCTTCTGGCCCGACTATGGCTTTGGTTTCTGGCTCTTCCTCTAACCCCTCAGCTGGCTTTGCGCTTTCTTCTCTCTTTTCTGTAATAGAGGACCAGCTGGAGTCTTTGGGAGACGAGGAGTTGGCTTTGCTTGCCAACCGGTTCTCGCGGTTTCACAATAACCGCATGAACCGTCGCCGCGGAGGAGGACGCTCGGGCTGCTATGAGTGCGGCGACCTCGACCACTTCATCGCCAACTGCCCGAAGAAGAACAAGCACTCGGGGAAGGGCGATCATGGGCGCAAGTATGATTCCAAGCACAACGAGAAGCACGCCCCCCCGAGGCACAAGAAGCGGGGCGGCTTCGACAAAGAGTACATCAAGAAGAAGTACTTGGAGAAGGCCCAAGCTGAGTAGCGTGCGTTCTTCGCCACGCTCAACGACGTCGACGGCTCGGATGACGACTCCGCTTCATCAAGCGACGACGAGTCCGAGAAGAAGAAGAGGATCAAGGACAAGCTGAACGGTCTCTGCTTCTTCGCCGACGACGATGGCTTCTGCACCATGGCGCTTGGTGATGAGGTCGACGGCAAGCTGGAGCACTCCCCTCGCGACGACGACGACGACGACACCTCCCAGGTATCCCTCACTCACGACGAGCTTTCTGCTGAGGTTGAGAAGCTTACTGCCGCGCTCCTTAGTCAGGACAAGTTGCTTAGGCGTGCCGCTAGAGAGCGCAAGGAGTTTAGGCAGAAGTGGGAGGACACGGTGAGGGAGCTTGAGTTTGCCAAGTCCACCGTGGTCGTGTCGGAGGAGGTTGAGTGCGAGTCGTGCACCACGCACATGACTGACCTTCTCACTTTGAGAGGTAAGTATGCTGCGTTGGTAGGAGAGCTGGATGAGCTGAAGGCTAGACCTTCCTTGTTGGGTGCGTGCAAGACTTGTCCTGTCTTGCAGTCTGAGTTGGCAGAGAAGAATGCCAAGATTGAGTCTCTTGAGAAGGCCAGCTCGGGTAGCACTTGTGTGACTAGGTGCGCTTTGTGCGAGGGTTTGGAGATGGAGATTGCAAATGTGAAGCATGGCAAGATGCAAACCGAGGAAGAAAACACATACCTTCGGACCATCTTGTCATGGGTATCTTGTAGTGAGCCGCAGCTCGGGATGATGATCTCCCAATTCAAGCGAGCTGCTGGAAGTCCTGGTGTAGGTTTTGCTCAGGGTGTTGATCTTTCTGCTTTTGGGAAGATTGGAGAGTCGAGTGGTATGAATCCAAGTGAGAAGCCCAACTCCACCACTACTCCCAAACTTACCAAGCTTCCACCCAAAGAGCCTCTCAAACCTACCACCAAGGATGGGGCGCTTGAAGAACCTCCTAGAGCTCCACCCAAGAACCAAGTGTGGCATCCCAAACCCAACCACCTAAAGAACAAGCTGGATACAATGCCACCTATCCAGGAGGAGTTGCCACAGAAGGGCAAAGTGATCCACACCCACAGTCCTGCGTACCAACAACCCCCTGTGCGTGCGGTGAGGTACCATTGTGATTTCTGCGGGAGAGATGGACACTTGAGTGAGTTCTGTTTTCGGCGCAAGAGAGAGGCGCGCCGTGCGAGGGAGATGGACAACCCGGACATGTACCACTCTTTCCATGGTGTGCATGTGCCGGACGTCCAGAGGAGAGCTGCTAGGCCCAGAGGTTCAGAACCTCAAGTCCCCAGGCCTAGGCAGCAGAGAGCTCCGAGGAGAGATGCTAGGCCTAGAGGCGCAGTGCCTCAAGTTGCTAGGCCTAGGCCTCGTAGAGAGCGTGCCCGGCGGGAGCCTGCAGTTGCTGGTTTTGGACCCCGTGGCGGAGGCTTTGTAGTTGAGCGCTTTCCCCCACCGCGTTTTGAGTATCGCGGTGAGCGCTCCTTCCCTAGCGGACCACGTTTTCCTGTACGTGGTGATCGCTATCCCCGTAGACAGGCTAGGAGTGGTTTTTACACTGACCGTTCTTTTGAGCAGCCGGCCCAACACTGGTATTCCCCTTACTTCACTAACCCCAGTGTTGGACCGTATGCTCACCCTATGTCTTTTTATTGATGTAGGTAAGACGGTTGGAGGACATTTGGTTAGTGGATTCCGGTTGCTCGAGACACATGACCGGAAACGCCAAGTGGTTCTCCAGCCTTAGCCCGGTCGCCGGAAAAGAGTACATAACCTTCGGCGACAATAGTAAAGGTAAGGTGTTGTCTCGCGGGTCGGTGCGGGTTAATGAGCACTTTGTGTTGCGCGATGTTGCTCTTGTTTCTAACCTGCATTTTAACCTGCTTTCTGTTTCGCAACTTTTTGATGATGACTATGAGATTTGTTTTAAACCGAACCTTAGTCGCATCCTAGATCCTCAGGGCGATCTTGTATGTCTGATTTCACCCTTTGGGAAAGTCTTTCGCGCGAATTTCTCGGAGTCATTTGGTTCTTCTCGCTGTCTTTTGGCTAGTCCTTCTTCCTCCGATCTTTGGAAGTGGCATAGGAGGCTCGGTCATTTAAGCTTCGACTTGCTTGCAAGACTTAGCTCTTTTGGCCTAATCCGAGGATTGCCCAAGCTTTCGATGGAGAAGGATTTAGTTTGTCATTCTTGCAGACATGGGAAGATGGTTGCCGCTCCCCACCATCCAGTGACTAAGGTCATGACCTCGCACCCCGGAGAGCTTTTACACATGGACCTTGTTGGTCCGGCTCGGGTGAGCTCGGTTGGTGGTAAGTGGTATGTTTTGGTTGTTGTTGACGATTTTTTGAGGTATTCGTGGGTCTTCTTTTTGACTGAGAAGACCGAGACTTTCTCTTTCGCTCGCAATCTGATTTTGCGTCTTCAGAACGAGTTCCCTTTGAACTCGATGTGAGCTATTAGAAATGATAATGGTTCCGAATTCAAAAATTCGGATTTTGAGAAGTTTTGTAACCGCCTTGGCTTGGAGCATCAGTTTTCTTCCCCCTACACACCGCCCCAAAATGGTGTTGTAGAGAGGAAGAATCGGACCCTTGTTGAGATGGCCAGGACGATGCTCGATGAGCATAGGACTCCTAGGCGCTATTGGGCCGAAGCTATGAACACTGCATGCTATATTTCCAATCGCATTTTTCTGAGAGCGTTCTTGAAAAAGACTTCTTATGAGTTGCGTTTTGGTAGACAACCCAAGGTGAGTTATTTTAGAGTCTTCGGTTGCCATTGTTTTATTTTAAAGAAAGGCAACCTGGATAAATTTGAGTCTCGTTCTTCTGACGGTGTGTTTTTGGGTTATGGCACTCACACTCGAGCTTATCGTGTACTTAACCTTGACACTAACCGAGTCATGGAGACATCCGATGTCACCTTCGACGAGACCATGGTTTGTCGTTCTTCTCGTTTTGAGCGTGCAGGTGATCATGAGGTTGGTGAGCCTCTTTTTGATGACGAGGACGAGGGTGCTGAAGGTATGGATGATCCAGCACCCCCTCCACCTGCTGTGCCGCAAAGAGCGGCTTCTACGACGACTCACGGCCCCGACACCTCTTCTTCCTGGGGGCCGTGGGATCCGCCACCCCGAGCGGTACCATTGGTACCCAGGGAGGCACCAGCTGCTGTTGAGGGGGAGGCTATTTCAGCTCGGGAGGTGCCACGACACATCCAGCGCCAGCACCCACCTCAGCAGATGATCGGCAACATCGACGAACGGGTCACTCGGTCCAGGTCACAGCAAATCTCGCACTTCGCTCATTCTGCTTTTGTTGCTAATTTTGAGCCCCGAGATGTTGGACACGCTTTGACAGATCCAGATTGGGTAAATGCCATGCATGAGGAGTTAGAAAATTTTGAGCGAAATCGGGTCTGGGTTCTAGTTCCACCTCCTCCTGAGTGTCAGCCTATTGGGACAAAATGGGTTTTCAAAAACAAGCAAGGAGAGGATGGCCACGTTGTTAGAAACAAGGCCAGGCTTGTAGCGAAGGGTTATAGTCAGAAGGAGGGGATAGACTATGAGGAGACGTTTGCTCCTGTAGCTCGTTTGGAGGCAATTAGGATACTCTTGGCCTTTGCTACATCCAAAGGTTTCAAACTTTTTCAAATGGATGTCAAGAGTGCCTTCTTAAACGGCTACATAGAAGAAGAAGTTTATGTTGAGCAACCCCCAGGTTTTGAAAATCCCAAGTTTCCAAACCATGTTTTTAAACTTCACAAAGCTTTATATGGTTTGAAACAAGCCCCTAGAGCCTGGTATGATAGGTTGAAAACCTTTTTGCTTGCTAAGGGTTTTAAAATGGGATGTGTAGATAAAACGCTCTTTCTCCTCAAGCAAGGCAAAGACACTCTCTTGGTCCAGATTTACGTGGATGATATCATTTTCGGTGGTTCTTCTCACGCTTTGGTTGCCATGTTTGCAGATACTATGAGCAGGGAGTTCGAGATGAGCATGATGGGCGAGCTGACATTCTTTCTCGGGTTGCAAATTAAGCAATCCCGAGAGGGGACGTTTGTGCACCAGGGCAAGTACACCAAGGACTTGCTGAAGCGGTTCGATATGGGTGAGGCCAAGCCTCTTCCAGCACCCATGTCGACGACGACTGCCCTGGATGCGGATGTGGATGGAGAAGCAGTGGACCAGAAGGAGTACCGCAGCATGATCGGGTCGCTCCTCTACCTGACGGCAACACACCCGGACATCCAGTTCGCGGTGTGTCTGTGTGCGCGCTTTCAGGCGTCGCCGCGCACCTCTCACCGTCAGGCGGTGAAGCGGATTTTTAGGTACCTTCGTTTCACGCCTGAGTTCGGGATTTGGTATTCTGCTTCCTCCACCCTCTCCCTTTGCGGTTATTCGGATGCCGATTTTGCTGGTTGCCGTATTGAGCGCAAGTCCACTTCTGGGACTTGCCAATTTATTGGTTCTTCTCTTGTTTCGTGGTCTTCTCGCAAGCAGTCTAGTGTCGCTCAGTCCACTACAGAGGCTGAATATGTTGCTGCGGCTAGCTGCTGTTCCCAGTTGCTTTGGATGATGGCCACTTTGCGTGATTTTGGTCTGAGCTTTTCTCGCGTGCCTTTGCTTTGTGACAGCACGAGTGCCATTAGCGTTGGTAAGAACCCCGTGCTTCACTCGAAGACCAAACACATTGATGTGCGCTTTCATTTCTTGCGAGACCACCAGGAGAAGGGTGATATCGACCTTCGCCATGTCGATACTCATCACCAACTGGCTGATATTTTCACCAAGCCTTTAGACAAATCAACCTTTAATAGGTTGAGGGGTGAGCTTGGTGTATGTTTCCCTTTTTAGATGGGGGGAACATTTTAGATCTTGTATCATAGACTGACTTTTTTATTTTGAGTTTCTTTTCTTTGCATTTTAGCATACGCATTTACATTCTGAGCTTCATGTTTATAATCACTAGAATGTAACCATGCTCTGTTTAGTATGCTCCGATGCTTTTGATTGATGCTTATAGCTTATGCTCCTTCTGATCACTAATACATGTTATGAGCTGAGCTATTTTTGAATGGTGAATTTGCTTAATGTATATAAAATCTGAAAATGTTCACCATTGAGATATGCAACTAGCATGTGTAGGGTGTGTTGAGTCCATTCCTGCTTTTCATATATGCTGGGTTGCTATGTCTCTAGTTCTAAGTCATTCACTTGCTTTGTCTGTTCATATCATGTTTAACAGTTGAACCAAGTTTTAGTGAATTGAAAAGATCGAGATGGGATTGCTTGCCAACACCTCACGGTATCGAGACTATTTCTCATTGCACTTTGAGTTAAACTTGAGCCGTGTAGTGTATGACCGAAACCGTAGCTTTAAGCTTCTGATTGCTTCGGCATAGGCTTCGCTCGGTTGAAAAGTTAGGCAAAGACAAGCCTTCAACCTCTTGCAATCACATGCTAAATAATTGAACTTGTGAATTCTTTATCGCTGCAACTCCGATATAAAACTGACATCACAAGTATATGCTTCATTCCTATGCATGATGATTGATCTTTGCTAGGGGTAGTTCACCTTGTATACATGTTGAGCACTTGTCTGGATTCCTATCTATACATGTGTAGTGCTATTTTGATGGTGACTATCTTTTTGGCTAAAAACTGCTCATATGCTTCATATTTCGTATATGTGATCAGTTTGAGCCTTCGCTATTTGAGTGCTTAGTTGTGCCATTGGAGCTATACTGATTAGAGCATTTTTGCACTCTTTTGATTATATGTCTGAAGCTGCTAACTTGCATTTCTGACTTCATATGCATTTTGAAAGGGGGAGTTGTGTTGGCTCAAGGGAAGAGTTTGTGCTTGATAAGTGCATTTTCAACTAAGGGGGAGAGTTTTTGTATTGCAAATCATATGTCTTTTGGCATTCACCTAAGGGGGAGTCCCTGGTTGCTTGCACTTGTCGAGGAGGAGTTTGCTAGTTGTGTTCAGCCGTTGCCTCTGTCTTGAGGGACTAGCAAACATTTTCCTCATTTGGCGTCGAGGTTGATTTTGATTGGTTCGGAGACTTTTCGTTTGTTTTTCAATTGGTTCGGAGTGGGTTTCGTGCTAGTTGTGTTGAGCCTCTGTGCCTCTATCTTGAGGGACTAGCATTTTGCCAGTTTTTGCTCCGATTTTCGATTGGTTTTTGCTAGCGGTGTTGAGCCTGTTCTACCTCTTCTTGAGGGCTAGCTTTGCTTTGCTTGGTTGCGTCGAACCGATTGCCCATGTCTTTGGGGACCAAGTTCTCGCTTCTTCCACTTGACTTCCTTCGGCTTTGTTATGCTTTTGGGTCATGTGGTCGAGTTCTCTCTTCTCCTTCCTCCTACCTTCTTCTTTCATAATGATTTGTGTGTGTAGTTGACAATGCACTCATCAAGGGGGAGATTGCGGATACATGGGTGTATGCCGAGTCTCTGAGTGATGAGTGATTGTCAACGGGTTTGATCGTATGTTCTTTGGCTTGTGTTGTGCAGGTGTCGAGCACGGAGACAGTGATCGAGGGCAAGGTGAAGGTCAAGTTGAGACGTGCCGTGCCGACGGACTGGGTGCGATGAAGGATGGGCGTGCCGTGCGGCGGACGTGCCATGCTGATGGATCGAGCAGTGAAGGGCGGACCTGAGGCTTGGACTGAGGGACCGGAGTGCCTGAGGATCAGCTGTGGTGGCTGGCAGCCTGGGACAGCGACGAGCGGAGACTTGCGGGGCACGGTGTTGCTCAGGTCGAGGAACCTGGGGACACGTGTCGGTGGACGGGGTGCACGGGCGGTGCATCCCCTCTACAGCTTCGGTTTGGTGGCTGAGCCAGCGAAAAACCACCGGTGGACGGTTTTCAGGTTTGGGCCTCAAAACCTGGGTGCTGAGGGTTTCCGAGTTTGGCCACAAAACTCAGGCTGAGGACAGTTTCCAGGTTTGGGCCTCAAATCCTGGAAGCTGCGGGTTTGCTGAGTTTGGGCCTCAAAACTCAGGCTGGAGGCTGGTTTCCCGGTTTGGGCCTCAAAATCGGGGGATTGCTGGAAAAGGCTGGTTTCCCGGTTTGGGCCTCAAAACCGGGGGTGCAGAGCGAGGGCGGCACGTGGCGGCAATCGGAAGGTTGCGTGGAGGCAACGCGGACGAGTTGTGCGGGCGTGGCCGTCGGATTCACCTACCTCTTCGAGTTGGTCCAGAATAACCCTAGGGTTTAGCTGGCTCGCTCTGTAATTAGATTAGAGAGGGGTAGAGTAGGAAATAGACTTAGTCTAGAATAGGTTAAGTAGTCCGGGGAGACACCCTCCTCCCCTATCTCAGTCATTTGCTCTTTCGCACTTAGGGTTTCCTGCTCTCCCATCCCCTGCTGTAGCTAGCTGAGATCCGCAGAGAGACTTGCCTCTGTGTACTGTTGATTCTGAGGAAGTGAGGCCGTATCCTCACGGTTGTAGCGTGTGTTTGCGCTACGGCTGGAGATCGTGGTTGTGATTCGCGTTTTGTTCGTGTTCTTCGCGGAATCCTTTTTCTCCACGTTCTTCCCGTCGATTGATCTCTTTGCTCGGTTCATCTTTTGCAAATCCGTTTGAACCAAGTTGTGCTAGATCGTGAGGCACTTCTTTCCACTGAAGGAATTCTCCTCTAACCGCACGGTCTAGGAGATCGAGCGATTTTCATTTTGGATCACGTTTTTGCTCTTTTGCCCAGAAATCTTTCGATTCACCGATTTGGAGGTAGGTTCGAGCCATGATCTCTTAGGAGTAGCTCACTAACATCCTTGTGACCTCTCAGATCGAATCCTAGCCCAAGAGCTTTTGATTCGGAGGAGATCGGGTTGAATCCGCGGAAGAACTGTGCAGTTTCGGGGGCATCGGACGCTGGTCACGGGAGCATCGGACGCTGTTGTTCATAGCATCGGACGCTCCGGTGACACGTGTCAGTTCTGGTGTTTTTGAGTGGGCATCGGACGTAGGGCATCAGACGCGTCCGTTGATCATCGGACGCGCCGGACCCTGACCATCGGACGCTCCGTCGTCCATCGGACGCGTCCGAGGGTTAAGCATCAGACGCTGAAGGTTTACTGTAGCCAGCGTCCGATGGCTGTCTAGTAAGGTTCCAGAGAGGCACTGTTTGCATCGGACGCGTCCGGTGCTTGGCCATCGGACGCTGCCAGCGTCCGATGCAGTGAGTTCTTCACTGTTTCGTCCGCGGTTTGATCGTTCGACTTCGGATTTGGTTTTGGGTTTTTGCGTTGGCTTCCTAGAGTTTTGTAGTGTCCCGCTGTGCTTCTTGGAAGCATCCACCCGAAATCTAGGGTCGTGGACATTAGCAAGCTCTAAGGTTTGTCTTTCGGGGTGATTCTCGGGACAGTGGCTACTAGTTTCTGAAAGGAAATTTTGAAGCTCCCATTCACCCCCCCTCTGGTCGCTTTCTGGTTGCTTCTCGGTCCTTCAGTTTCTCCCACTTCTTCACAACTCCTTAACATCCCCTTATCCCAAAAGTGCCAACACCACCAAGTGTACATCATTATATGCAAGTGTGTTAGCATTTTGCAAAGCATTTTTCAAGGGGTTTTGTTAGTCACTCACTAGGTCTATAGCATCAATATGTTAGAGAACTCCTAGTGACACTAGGTTATACCTTTGCCTTCGGGCCTCTTTGCTCCATCTCTTCTCTTCTTTATTTCACCAATGGTAGAGCACTTGATCTCTTGAGTGCTTGTGGCCATCACCATCCTCCATGGTTGCCAACTTGCTAGCTCCACCACTTGGCTTGGTCTCAATCCTTTCTTATAAGCTACACACATGCTTAGCAATAGGATTAGACCAAATAGGTTTCATCAATTAACCAAAATCAAACTAGGGCTTTCAGGTGGGCGTGTGATGACCCGAAGGGGAAACGTTAGGCCGCCCCTGTGAAGAGGAAGAAGAAGGTGTCGCTGGAGACCGGCGGCACCTTTACCATCGACGAAGAGGTGGCGAAGAGGCACCGTGTAGTGATCAACTGGTCAGATGACGAGTCTGACAGCGACGATGGATTCCCGCTGAGTGCCCAGTTCGGGCAGGGAACCTCGGCGGGGCGCAGTGGTGGGGCGACGAAGGTGAAGCCAATGCCGAAGGCGGCACAGGCACCGTAGCCGTGGTGGTCGGAGCGGGAGGCGGAGCCCCAAGTGTCATTTGGTGGGACGGCAGGTGCGCCAAGGCCGCAGGAGGAGTCCGCGGGAGGTGGGACGCGTCCGCGGTCTCGGCGCTTCTCACGGGAGAACAAGGTGTCGGGCCTATAAGTAGCTCTGATGCATCTTGTAGCTTGACTCTGGTCGGATGGGTAAGTTGACGACGTGTTTATGTCCTGCGCAGGTCGGCGGACGCCGAGGAGGTGCCGGACACCTAGGGCGGTAGTTAGAGGGAGACGAGCCCTCTGGTAGATGCAGAGGCCAGAGGGTCGGCGAAGTCGGCCACACCGAAGACGACGTCGAAGGCGACGGAGGAGGCCGAGGCATCCGCAGTCTCCGAGCCTTGAGAGGCGGAGCGGCCGGAGTGCCCGACGCCTGGGACCGGTTTTGGGACGGGCAGTGCGGCGGAGCCAACCGCTGCGCTGGTGGCCAGGTCCTTGGGCCGTCGTGCCCGGGAGGAGAAGAGGAAGGCGCTGAAGCCTTTCTCGCCGGAGATTGAAGAGGTCGAGCGTCCGAAGGAGGGGTCGAGCAAGCGGCCTGTCCGTCGCTTCCACGTTGAAGGTGATGTGGTCATCGTGGTCGATGACGAGGCGGCGAGCGCGGCGATAGACGCCCTCCTTGGAGATGCGTCGAAGGTGTTGGAGAGATTCTAGGTGAGCGCGATCGCCCGTTGTGCTTATTCCTGAACGGTTCTTACTTATCTTCTGGTCGACACTTGCCTGCAGCACCTGTTGAAGGTCGGGGAAGAGCGCAAGCTTGCCCTTGACAGGATGGCGCCGCTGGACAAAGAGAACGAGCGACTCTGGGCGGAGGTGAAGCGTGTCGAGGGCTAGTTTGCTGGCCTGGAGGCATGGTTGGAGGATGCCCATGCGCGTTCTCGGGAGCTTGAGGGCATCATCCAGCGACAGGGGCAGCAGAACTTCCAGCTTCTGCTGCGTGCCGAGAAGGCCAACGAGTTTGCAGCGCATAAGTGTTGATGTCATAGTCCCTTTTCGCTTTATCCGTCGCCTGGTTGGGGCTGTGAAGTGTGGCGTTATCCTCGCAGAGGCGATGCAGGCTGGCGAGGAGAAGCATCTCCTGGCCGAGGAGAAGGCGAGATTCGCCGAGGAAGTGCGGAAGTGGCAGGCGATGCACGCCGGTGAGTCTTCTCGATGAAGCATGGTCGGAGGGGGTTGTCTTCTTACCCTTTGCTTTGGCGTGTGCAGCTTACTGGGAAAACGTGCAAATACAATTTGCAGATCTGGAGCGGAGGATCGAGGGCTACCACGACCGCTTCTGGTAGCTGGCAGAGGAGGTGGCTCCCTTGGTGCAGTGCATCGACGAGGATCCATTCTTCCCGGGGGAGAAGGAGCGGAGGGTCGGCGAGCACGTCGTGAAGAAGCCACACGGCCTGTGGGGCCGCATCCAGGCGTACACCAAGGCGGCAGGGCAAAGCGTGGCGGCTCATGGCCTCGCTATTCTTCGTTCGCATTATCCGCAGATGGAGATGTCGAGGCTGGGCGCCGGCTTTGCGGCGAACACGTCCGAAGCGGAGATGGAGCGCCTGGAAGAAGAGGCTAAGCCGGCCTCCGAAGCCCTCGTCGGGGGCGTAGACTTGTTTGGTGCGGGGCGCCAGTAGTTTGTATTGTAGCGAGATAGTCTGTATAAAGACTCTTGGGCGAATAGAATCAAAACTTGAAGCGAGGCAGCATGTTTTGTTCATTCCCCGAAATCCGCAGACCCAACAGTCGTGAGCCGTAGCGATGAACAGTTCGGCCATGGGTTATCCGAGGATCCGTAGCGTACAGCGCAGAGCTCGTTTGCACGTAGGAGTCAAGGGCATCGCCCAAGGAAGCACTGCTGGCATCTCATAGCGCAGAGGGCAGACGCTCATGCACGCATAGGGAGGTTCCACGACCAGGGTCTTTTCCGAGGGGCTTGATCGTGGCATGACCTGGGCGAATGGAGACCGTTCGTCAAGCGCGTGGGTAGCGCGAATGCGGGCACTGAGCGTGTAGCCTCAGAATTCTCAGCCCAAGTTTGCCTTTCCTTCGTAGCGCAGAGGGCAGACACTCATGCACGCGTAGAGAGGTCGGGACGTCCCTTGGGAGAGCTGTTGGCCACCGTAGCGCAGAGGGCAGGCGCTCATGCACGCGTCTGATGGTGACAACAGTCCCGGCTCTGAGTTTTCTTCAGTGTCAGTCGGGCTGCTTGGATACTGTATGGAGAATGGGCGCATAAACAGCGCGTACAGGCACTAGACATATAGCCTTGGAGGTCTCAGCCCAAGCTCAGCCTTCCCTTCGTAGCGTAGAGGGCAGGCGCTAATGCATGCATAGAGAGGTCGGGACATCACTTGGGACAACTACCGGCCGCCATAGCGCAGAGGGCAGACGCTCATGCACACGTCTGGCGGTGGCAATAGCCCCTGCTCTGAGACTCCGTCAGCGTCAGCCAGGCTGTTTGGAGAGGTCGACGAGTCATTTCGAGAGCTCGGCGAGTCGTCCGGAGACAAATTGGAGAGGTCGGCGAGTCGTCCGAAGATGAGTTGGAGCGGTGAAGACATCGACGAGTCTTTATTCATCGTGGAGTGTAGGCAATACGAGTCATTTAGGCGTAGAACCTTTGAAGATGCTCGATACTCCAGGAGTTGGGTACGTTGATGCCTTCGAGATTGGAGAGACGGTAGGCACCTGGTCGGGTGACCTCTTTCACGATGTAGGTGCCATCCCAGTGTGAGGAGAGCATGTGTAGGCCGTCAGTCTTGAGTTTTCGCTTGAGGATGAGGTCGCCGATGACGAACGATCAATCCTTGTTGTTGCAGTTGTAGTAGCAGCGAACTACGTCGAGGTACTTGGCGGTGCAGAGGCAGGATGCCAACCGTTCTTCTTTGAGGCGGTCGAGGTCGTCGCAGCGTGTCTGGTCAGAGGTATCGTCATCGTAGTTCTCGACGCGCGGGGAATGGAAGACGACATCGGCAGGGATGATGGCTTAAGAGCCGAAGACCATGAAGTAGGGTGAAACACCGGTGTTACGGCAGGGTTGAGTCCGGAGGCCCTAGAGTACGGAGGGGAGCTCGCGCATCCAGCGACCAGGATGCTTCTCGTCCTTGTAGTAGAGGCGCTTCTTCAAGGCGCCGAGAATCATGCCGTTGGCACGTTCGGCTTGTCCGTTGGCTCGGGGATGGGCGACGGAGACATACTTTTTTTTTTGCGATCGACGGAGACATACTTGACGAGCACGCCGTGGCCTTCGCAGAAATCCCAGAAGACATTGCCGGTGAAGTTGGAGCCGAGGTCGGTGATTATGGAGTTCGGGAGACCGAAGCGGTGAATTATTTCATCGATGAAGGAGACGGCGTTTTCGGCAGACGCCTTGGTGATTGGCTTCGCTTCGATCCACTTGGAGAACTTGTCGACGGCGATGTAGATCCACTTGAAGCTGCCCGGAGCTGGTCAGAAAGGGCCAATCATGTCGAGCCCCCAGCAGGCGAAGGGCCATGAGGCCGGTATTGCTTGGAGCTCTTGCGCAGGAATGTGGGTTTGCTTAGCGAAGAATTGGCACCCCTCGCATGTGCGTACAAGCTTCTCGATGTCGGCGACCGCTGATGGCCAGTAGAATCCTACGCGGAAGGCCTTGCATACCAATGTCTTTGCAGCGGCATGATTCCCGCATTCGCCATCGTGGATGTCAAAGAGGATCTCGAGGCCATCTGCCTGGAGACGCATTTTTGTAGCACTTCGTCCCTGGAGTTTTTGCGCATGAGTGCACCATCGACCAAGACATAGTTGTTGACGCGACGAACGAGACGCTCGGCTTTAGTCTTGTCGTCAGGAACGAGGTTTTCGGAGAGATACTTGATGAGGTCCTCTCGCCAGTCGGATGGTGGTGTAGGGATGACGCTAACCAATTGTCCTGCCATCGGGGGTGGAGACGCAGAGTTTGTCGATGAAGCGGTTATTGCAATGTCGTCGATGGAGGGGAAAGTTAGGTCATGAACAAATACACCAACTGGTACCGGAGATCGTGACGATGCCAGTTTGGACAACTCGTCGGCCGCATGGTTTCGATCACGCGGAACATGAGGGTATTCGACACCGAAGAACTTGTCTTCCAGCTTCCGGATGGCCACGCAGTAAGCGTTCAATGACGATGACGGAGCTGACGACCCGATTTGTGGCAGCGATGTAGAGCAGCAAAGGCTCCTTCTCCTTAGGTGCGGCGAGCACAAGAGGCTGGGTGAGGTACTTCTTTAGGTCGGACAAGGCGCGATCCGCTTTGGCATCCTAGACGAACTTCTCGCCTGCCTTGAGGAGTTTGAAGAAGGGTAGCCCCTTTTCAGCTAGCTTGGAGATGAAGCGGCTGAGGGACGCCATGCACCCGGTGAGCTTCTGTATGTCCTTCACGTTGGAGGGAGCTCGCATGCGGAGGACGACCGAAGTCTTGTTGGGGTTTGGGCGAATGCCGTCGCAGCTGGCGATGTTGCCTAGGACGTTGCCGGATGATACGCCGAAGATGCACTTGTTGGTGTTTGTTGACGCTCACTAAGTGTCATATTCTTAGCATCAACAAGGTCATATAACGCAACCAAGGACCTAAAATCAACCAAAAACCTTTTATAAACTAACGATTTCCACTTGTCCTTGAGTTTTATTTGAATGTAGGAAATTGCAGGGTTTTTGAGCAAAATGACCAAATGGACCCACCAGGAAGCAAGCCCACTTGCCTGGGCTCACTTCGGGCCAAGGAGGGGTGGCGCCCGCCACCCCTAGCTGGCGGCCGCTAGGAGGGAGAAGCTCAAACTCCCCCCTGCCACGTCACTGATCCAGGGGAAGCACCCCACACTCATTTGCAGCCGTTGCTCACCTAAGTCGGTTCATCCATGGGCTAAGAAGCAGCGTCACATGGATCATGGCCTAATTGCCCATGTGACGGTTATTGGACAACCCTAACCGAGCCCAAACCGACTTGGAGGACTACTTGGATGCCGTTGGTGAAGAGGCGGTGGATCCAAGGGCCAGAGGGGTGGTGGCCGCCACCTAGGGCTGGCGCCCGCCACCACACTCACCCCCCTGACCTAACCCTAGGTCCATAAGTACCCCCCTAGGTCCCTTAGGCTATAAATAGGACCCCCAGCTCATTTGTACTCGGACCTCACCTCATTAGTCCCACTCTTGTAAGCGAAGCTCTGGTGAAGGAACACTCTAGTTGAGAGACTTAGAGTGAGAGCGAGAGTGTAGAAGAGAAGAGCTGGAGTTGTAATAGAGGATCTTCCAAGTGTCTGGTATAATTCCAAGTCTTCCTTCATTTATCTTAATGTTCTTCTACTTTCAGCATTTACTTTAAGTTCTTTACTTATTGTTCTTGTTGAGTTCTTTCGATCATAGATAACTTAGTATTTAGTTTATATCTAGTTTGGGTTCTTCGCTGAGTAATCAGTGCTCTAGTTTTGGATGCAAGATTAGAGTAGTATATATTAGTGTAAGCGCGGTGCTTAGACTAGTTATACCTTAGTTTGTGGCTAGCCCCCCGGATAGCTGTGGTAGCAAATAGGTGGTGACAGCCCTGGGAGCCTAATCATAAACCTCGTTGTGCATATCTGAGGTAAATAGTCCAGAGGGTGTGTACGGTTCGAAGAACTAGATAAAACCTTTATTGCTAAGTTAGTTGTGATCGTAAGTGTGTAGGAAAACATTAATCTGTTCATCGGCCAGACCCCGCTGATTTAGGTTAGTAATAGTTAGTCTTTCTTTTCTTTTTAGTAGTAGTAGAAACCAACTCCCATTCATACTTTTCGATCAACCCTGCTAGAATCACTAGTTGTTCATAGCGGTCCTAGTGTTAGTTCTGCCATAGTAGCTTCCCTGTGGAAATAAATACGATACTCGGTTACTCCCGGGTGAAGTGCTACAATAGACTTATTTTGTGCGCTTGCGGAACCTACCAATAGTAATACGAATAGTTAGTTATACTTCTTACATTAAGAAGTACGAACAAACCTTTCTGGCGCCGTTGCCGGGGATAGATTCCATAGTCTACTCCTAGTGACGATGTTAGCAAGAGTCAACAAGCATTTCTGGCGCCGTTGCCGGGGAAGCAATTGGCTCGAATTAATTCTTTGTGATTTCTATTGAATTAACCCCCGTAGTTCTAGCGGGTATATATTGTTCGTTGTTTGTGATCGTTCAAGTAGTCATGGCCGGATTCAATCTTCCGAGCGACTATCAAGAAGATCCTGAGGCCATTCTTAGGAGAGCGAGAGCTAATCTCACTCCTCCGAGGAAGAACCTGGAGCTTCGTGAGAGGAGTTCGTCGAGACAAGAATCCCAGTCAAAAGTGACTAATGAACCAAGCTGCTCCAACGATCAATCAACATCGACGTCGACCAAAACACTCTGTGAGTATTCCATGCCTACTCTTGCTCACATTCCAGTGTTACCTTCTACTAGTAATGTAGATTTTGAGCTTAAACCTCACTTAATACGTATGGCTCAAGCTATTGCATTTAATGGAAAACCTTCCGAGGATACCAACGCTCACCTTCGGAATTTTCTGGAGATATGTAGTACAATTTCTGTGCAGGGAGTTTCGCAGGATGCCATCAGACTTCGTCTCTTTCTATTTTCATTAGTGGAAAAAGCGAAGCAGTGGTTCCTCTTCAACTCTGGACACCTGCTGGCGTGGGTGAGATGCGCGGATCAATTCCTCAACAAGTTCTGCCCGATAAGTCGGACTATTCTTTTCCGTAGCAAGATTTCCAACTTTGGACAGGGAGACAAAGAAACAATCACTGAAGCTTGGGAGAGACTACAAGAGTATGTTGAATACTGTCCTCACCATGGTATGCAAGACTGGTACTTGATCCAGAGCTTCTACAATGGACTCTAGCAAGAATCTCGACAACTCATTGACGCTGCCGCCGGAGGTACATACCTCTCTCTCACTATAGAGAAGGCAACCAAACTGATCGAGACAATGGTGGCGAATCAAGGATGGACAGAAAAAAGTGCTAGAGGTATGTCTGAAATTAAGCAAGCTGATTCTGTTACCCTGCAAACTTTGGTAAAATTGCTAGAGCAAAGAATAAATGAGAAGAGAGATCGTGCTGCAAAGGAGTACTACGCCAAGCAAAGAGCCGCTTCGTCAAGTTAAGATCAAGCAGAAATTAAGAAAGAGGATGCCAAATCCCTTCTTAATAATGGTGGCTACGGAGAACCTCCAATTCCAATGATCCAACAATGGAATAATAAAGGTATGCCTCAAACCTCCGTATTTAATTCTCCTATTGGAAAATTAGATTCTAATCAAGGTAGAATTAATGATAGCATAAATAATAAATTAATTGAACATGATAAAATGTCAGAAGGAATTTATGCTAAACTGAAAGAATTTTCTGAAGCATTTAAGGAACAAATTAATTTTAATAAGAGATTAGAGCAAAAAGTAGATAACATTAAATCTTAAATTAAATACTATGAGGAGGTAAAAGTTGTAACCATGAGAGGTGGTAAATCCACTCGTGATCCACCTCATCCTAATTTAGTTCCAAGTAGTAATACTGCTGCAAAGAAAAATATTGTTAATGTTGAAGATGACGAAGAAGAGGAGACCCCAGCTGAACCTTCATCCAAGGTACGAACTGCTCCTCATGAATTCTATGATACACATGTATTACCTTTTCTAGATCGAAACAGAAATCCGACGGAAGACGACCAATTCAAGAAATTTGTCGAGGTAATTCAAAAATTATATATACATGTGCCATTTATTGACGCTATACAGGTTCCAACTTATGCAAAATATTTGAGAGACATGCTCAATAAGAAGAAGCCAATTCCAAGTAGGGATGTGGTTAAATTGACCGAAGATTGCAGTGCAATCATTTTAAACCAACTCCCAGAAAAGAAGAAGGACCCAGGAAACCCAACGATCGCATGTTCAATTGGAGAGCAGCACTTCGAGCATGCACTCTGTGATCTGGTAGCAAGCGTCAGCGTCATGCCCAAGGTAATATATGATAAATTAAATCATCATACCGTGTCCCCTACTTCTATGTGTTTGCAGCTAGCCGATCAATCGCTCCGATATCCCGCGGGAATAGCAGAGAATATTCCGGTGAAAATCCGGAATCTCTTTGTCCCGGTGGATTTCGTGGTTCTGGATATTAATCCCGACCACCGGACGCCATTGATCTTGGGATGGCCATTTTTGAGCACTGCAAAAGCCACCATTGATGTAGGAGCTGGAGAAATTCAGCTCCGCATCAGTGGAAAGGAGGAGAAATTCGAGTTCACACCGCGACCGGAAAAACACCCGTCATCAAAGTTTGTCGGTGCCGACATTCCACCACAACCACCGTGAAGGATACACTAATCGGGAATCCAAAGCGGCTAACCAAGGTAAGTTAGGCTAAGGTAAGTCTTTATCCCCCATTTAAATTTTCATTTTTACTTAAGCAAATTAATTTTCTACAAAGTAGATGTTTACTAGAGTGATTAGGTGGCACCTAGGGGGCTTAGGGCAGCCATAGGGGTGGCGCCCGCCACCCCAAGCTAGCGCCCGCCACCCTAGGGTGCACTAGGGAGCACTAGCCAATCTCTAGACTATTACACCTACCTCATAGACACAAATAACACCAAGGGAGACCCATGGCTTTGCTCAGTTCAATGCAATCACTCACTCCCATGTCTCCCCCTCTTCACTCCACCTTTTGGACACATCTCCACCCAAAAATTCTGGTGCACATGTGATGGAGAGTGACAAGGATAGCACTAGGTGAAAGGAGGGGTGAGTTGGAGTGAAATTCAGCCAAGGAGGGTGGCGCCCGCCACTTTTTCCTGGCGCCCGCCACATCTATTTCCACATTTCGGTACAAAACTGCTCCCGAGTAAGTTTCCCACCATCCTTGGTATAAAGTATGACCAGGATGAAGAAGTGGTCTTTGAAATTTTCAGCCCACTTGCCCCATTTAGGAGGTTGCACTCTTTTCACTTTGCACCGACCCTACCACTTTATTCCCCACTTGGAATTTCAGTGGACATTACGAGGGAAACCTCATGTGTCGGTTGCAGACAATCTTGGGCAAGGTGGAGTGGCACCCGCCACTTATTCCTGGCGCCCGCCAGGAGGGGGGAGCTCTCAGCCTTCCCCCTTCCATCCTCAGCCTATAAATACTACCCACACCCCATGCAAGTTCTCACAACTCACTCAAAACACAAAAACATCAGCCATCTTGAGCACTAGCAAGGAAGTCATGGGCCCTCTCAAGAACTTCTTCACTGGCAAGAAGAAGAAGAGTAAGGGTGAGGGAAGTTCGTCGAGAGCAAACACCCACATTCGCTTTGCTGGAAGTGATGAGGAGAGCGCCGGGTGGGGTACTCCATCCACCAACGAAATGTCGGTGGATCGGAACTCTCCATTCACACACCAGGCCGGACTGACCCTCCGCATCCTGAACTCCGTCAATGATATCATCTGGCAGAGTGATCGGGAACGACAGGCCCGGAACATCCTCAGTGAGAGGGAGTTCGTTCACACCCGCCGCATCGACGACGACTTGCTACGTCGCACTGGTATGGACAGTGAGTTTCTCTATATTTCTCGAACCCTAGGATGGGAAGATGCATGGATGGTTAATGAGGAGGGAATCCTTCCCCTCATAATGGAATTTCTAGCCACCATGCAATTGTCTGCTACTCACATAACATTTTGGCTTCTTAATGAAGAGCACACTCTTTCGTGGGGGCCGTTTAGCAAGCATTTAAATTTTGATGATTCATGCTTACTAAACCTGGAATCTGCTTGTACGAGTTTCAATAGAAATGATTTTTGGAAAAGCATTGTTGGGAACAGAGACCCAGGCTTGCCCCGTACAAGTAATATCCACAACCCCACGCTCAGGTTTTTCCACAAATATATTAGTATCACACTCTTTCCAAGACCTGACTTGAGACCAATTAAAAAGCCCAAAATGCTGCTGCTTTATGCTCTAGTTAACCACATAAAAGTATCACCCGCCAAGGCCATGGCAGACTACTGGTCTAAATTTAATCAACGCTCTGGAAATATTGAAATGACATCATGGATAACTAGACTGGCTTTTAACATGGGTCTGCTGAACACCGCTATATACTCCTACATTCCTAGTGACCGAGACCTTTTGACCATGGAGCACTTCTCGCAAGGACACCTCTTGCGTGAGAACCAGGAGACCGGTGAGATTCACATGATCTATCAAGATTATGTGAATAAAATCGCTCTTCCTGACATGTCACTTTGGTTGGTGAATGCACCAGCATTACTTTTGGCCCTGGAAACCGAGGCAGAGCAAAACCGCAGGTTGGCCCGAGAGAACATCATGCAGGTTCCCAGGAGGAGGACGCGAGCGCAGACCCGTGCAGCAGAAGAGGCCGCAAGAGCCGTAGCAGCGGCACCGGAGTTTGACTCTTTCCATGCAGAGCAGTATTAAGGAGCAGCACACTATGGTCATTTGACACCCCCTGGCTCGCACCAAGTAGGAGAATCGAATTGGCAACAACCGTAACATCCGCGGTGGGAATACGGCCAGGAGGCGTCCTTTCACTCATCCCAGTTGGGGAGTTCAACCCATTCCTTGGGAGGATCCACCTGGTACTCTGGTCGTGGTGATGAGTTCTTCCATAGGGGAATCTTGCCACATGCCGCTCACCATTCGTTCTTTCATCAGAATGAGTGGATGCGCGAAATGGGATATCTTCAGCACCAAATGAATGGACTCACCATGGATACTGCCGAAATCCGCCAGGACTTGAACAACTTGAACCAAAATTTCTAGGAATTCCGCCAGGAAACTGGTGGAGAGCTGGGTAATATTTCTTCTCTCTTGCAGCAAAACCAGCAGAACTGGGACGACATGTACCGTCGTCAGGGATGGATGTAACCCAACCACGCCAAAAGCCAGCTTGGGGGAGGACCCCGTCATCGAGGTAAGTATCACTGCCATCTTTATTTATGTCAGTTTTATTTTTATTTTAGTAATTTAAATTGAGTTTTATCTTAGTTAATTTGCAGTAAAAAAATAATAAATAAATAGCAATAAATGAAACGCTCTCATCGTAAGTCTTTCTAATAAATAAAAATGTATGCCGTGCATTAGAGTTATCATGGGAGAACGTATGCTAGAACTAAACTTGAGACATGAGCATTAGACTAAGTAAAGGGGAGGTAAGTTTTTACTTTGACTTGAGCGAGTCAAGTTTGTGGAGTTGTTATTTTGAATTTTTTTTAAAAAACTTGCTCTAAGTACTTATGTGGCAAAGAAAGTCCTACCAAAGCCAAATAATTTTTACTCTTAGAGTAGGAGCTTCCACTTGCTGCATGTTAGTGTTGAGCTAGTTAGACTTTTGTTGATAGTCATGGTAGAGAAACTTGTCGTATCTTTAGACCAAGGAATTCACTTGCACCCACCTATATAGTGCTATTCTTACACTGAGAATACGCACACAACATGCCTTTATTTCCTTTCACTGTTAGGAATACTCCATGGCAAAATATCATGCTCCATAATGAAATCTCAGGGACATGGCTATAATAGTTAAAAAAAAGAGCAAGTGCTCTAGAAAGAAAAGAAAATTCAAAAGAGCAAGTGCTCTAGAAAGAAGAGAATATCCAAAAGAGCAAATGCTCTCATTCATAGCCATGATCCCACAAAAGAGATAGAAAGGAGAAGTGCCATGAAAGTAGTAGCCATAATAAATACCACACACTTGCACATTCCTGGTCTGAACCTATGACTTGTTGCTCCTTTGCTCCATTTGTCTAACTTGGCAAAATTATGCTAGCATTGCATGCTCACTTTTATCCTACCCATTAAACCCCACATAAAGTCTTAGTGAGAGGATAATTCTTCCATTTCCACATACAAATATGAGTGATTGAGTGAGCCACAGAAGTTACTAAGCATGCTTTCTTTTGAACAAAACTTGCAAAAACTCCACATATCTTGATTAGCAAAATAGGCAAGGGAAAGACAAACCTTCTTTCTTGCTGGTCTTTTGTTCTAATCTTGAGTGCAGGGAAGGCTACCAATTCCATGGTGATGAAAATAATATGGGCATACACAACAAAAACACAGAGTTTCCAAGATTATTCAAGTCCATGCTTGCTCGAGGACGAGCAAGAGGTAAGCTTGGGGGAGCTTGTTGACGCTCACTAAGTGTCATATTCTTAGCATCAACAAGGTCATATAACGCAACACAAGGACCTAAAATCAACCAAAAACCTTTTATAAACTAACGATTTCCACTTGTCCTTGAGTTTTATTTGAATGTAGGAAATTGCAGGGTTTTTGAGCAAAATGACCAAATGGACCCACCAGGAAGCAAGCCCACTTGCCTGGGCTCACTTTGGGCCAAGGAGGGGTGGCGCCCGCCACCCCTAGCTGGCGGCCACCAGGGGGGAGAAGCCCAAACTCCCCGCCCTGCCACGTCACTGATCCAGGGGAAGCACCCCACACTCATTTGCAGCCGTTGCTCACCTAAGTCGGTTCATCCAAGGGCTAAGAAGCAGCGTCACATGGATCATGGCCTAATTGCCCATGTGACGGTTATTGGACAACCCTAACCGACCACAAACCGACTTGGAGGACCTCCTGGATGCCGTTGGTGAAGAGGCGGTGGATCCAAGGGCCAGGGGGGTGGCGGCCGCCACCTAGGGCTGGCGCCCGCCACCACACTCACCCCCCTGACCTAACCCTAGGTCCATAAGTACCCCCCCCCTAGGTCCCTTAGGCTATAAATTGGACCCCCCGAGCTCATTTGTACTCGGACCTCACCTCATTAGTCCCACTCTCTTGTAAGCGAAGCTCTGGTGAAGGAACACTCTAGTTGAGAGACTTAGAGTGAGAGCGAGAGTGTAGAAGAGAAGAGCTGGAGTTGTAATAGAGGATCTTCCAAGTCTCTGGTATAATTCCAAGTCTTCCTTCATTTATCTTAGTGTTCTTCTACTTTCAGCATTTACTTTAAGTTCTTTACTTATTGTTCTTGTTGAGTGCTTTCGATCATAGATAACTTAGTATTTAGTTTATATCTAGTTTGGATTCTTCGCTGAGTAATCAGTGCTCTAGTTTTGGACGCAAGATTAGAGTAGTATATATTAGTGTAAGCGCGGTGCTTAGACTAGTTATACCTTAGTTTGTGGCTAGCCCCCCGGAATGCTGTGGTAGCAAACAGGTGACAGCCCTGGGAGCCTTGAATTCCACCATGTAGTTGGGTTAGTTCTTAAATCATAAACCTCGTTGTGCACATCTAAGGTAAATAGTCCAGAGGGTGTGTACGGTTTGAAGAACTAGATAAAACCTTTGTTGCTAAGTTAGTTGTGACCATAAGTGTGTAGGAAAACATTAATCTGTTCATTGGCCAGACCCCGCCGATTTAGGTTAGTAATAGTTAGTCTTTCTTTTCTTTTTAGTAGTAGTAGAAACCAACCCCCATTCATACTTTTCGATCAACCCTGCTAGAATCACTAGTTGTTCATAGCGGTCCTAGTGTTAGTTCTGCCATAGTAGCTTCCCTGTGGAAATAAATACGATACTCGGTTACTCCCGGGTGAAGTGCTACAATAGACTTATTCTGTGCGCTTGCGGAAACTACTAATAGTCATACGAATAGTTAGTTATACTTCTTACATTAAGAAGTACGAACAAACCTTTCAGGCGCCATTGCCGGGGATAGATTCCATAGTCTACTCCTAGTGACGATGTTAGCAAGAGTCAACAGGGTTGAGCTTCCACTTGAACGTGTTGAGGGCCTTAAAGGTTGCCTCGAGGTCAATGACGAGTGTGTCGGCAGTACGAGTTTGGATGACGACATCATCGACGTAGGCTTCAACCTTCTCGGGGATGATGTCCTTTAAGCAATCTTGGATTGCGCGCTGGTACATGGCTTCGGCGTTCCTCAGCCCGAATGACATGGTAGTGTAGCAGTAGGCGCCAAAGGGCGTGATGAACGACATTTTGATCTGGTCCTCCACTTTCAGGGCGATTTGATGGTAGCTGGAGTAGCATTCGAGGAAGGAGAGGAGTTTGCACCCGGCGGTGGAGTCGATGACCTCGTCGATGCGAGGGAGCAGGAAGGGGTCTTTAGGGCAATGCTTATTGAGGTCGGTGTAGTCAACGCACATACGCCACTCTTTATTCTTTTTAAGTACAAGGACTGGATTGGCCAACCAATCCGGATGATACACCTCTTTGATGAAACTGACAGCTAGGAGCCGAGTGAGTTCTACCCTAATTGCCTCCTTCCTGTCTGGCACGAAGCGACTAAGCTTTTGGCGAACCGGCTTGGCTGTCGCGGAGACATTCCAGGAGTGCTCGACGAACTTCCATGGAATTCCGGGCATGTCGGCTGGCTTCTAGGCGAACACATTGACGTTGCTCCATAGGAAGCAGACGAGCGTGTCTTCCTATTTGGGGTCGAGGTTGGTGCCGATCACGGCAGTCTTCTCCGGAGCTCCGTCCACCAGGGCCACCTGATTCGTGTCCTTTGACTTCTTGTTGGAGCGTTGGTCGGAAGTCTCCGGGATCTCTAAATCTTCGGAGCGGAGCTTGGCGGCGTTGACGATGCAGTCCTAGGCACCTTTGACCTGCTGGCGTGTCTCCGCGGAGTTGATGGTTTCCTGCTCGCACTCGTACGCCACCTGGAGGTTTGCCCGGAGGCTAAGGATGCCTTTCTTTGTCGAAATCTTGAGAACGAGGTAGGTGTAATGTGGAACAACCTTGAGCTTGGAGAGCGTCGGGCGACGGAGGATGGCGTGGTAGGCGGTGTCAAAATCGGTGACGATGAAGGTGATGTACTCCTCGCAGAAGTGGTCGGGCGTGCTGAACTGTACTGGGAGTGTGATCTGCCCGACAGGCATGGAAGGCTTCCCAGGCATGATCCCCCAGAATGGGAAGTTCGCCGGGAATAGGTCCCGCTTGGAGTAGTCGAGCTCGCGGAAGGCCAATGCGAAGATGATGTTGAGGGCACTCCCACCATCAACGAGGACCTTCCGGTAGCGGCAGTTGGAGATCACCAGGTCGATGAAGAGAGGAAAATGCCCTGGGTACTTGTCGTCCGACCACTGGTCATCCCTAGAGAAGGTGATGCGGCACTCTGACCAGTCGAGGTAGCGGACGTTGGCAGGGTCATCGGTGATGCCCGCCACGGAGGCGATGTCTCAGTGAACTTGGCGCCGTTTCTGCTCGGTCTCGATAACGACATTGCCGCCAAAGATGGAGAGCGTCCTCGCAGGTGCTCGGAAGGCAGGTTCATGGGCGTCGGCGTCCTTGTCCTTGCCATTGTCGTTTCATGGCCGTTTCTCATTTCCTTGTACGTTGCGAGCGATGATGTCGCAGTCGCGCATGGAGTGCTTGGCATTCTTGTGGAGAGGACAAGGGCCATTGAGGAGCTTCACATAGTCATTCTCGTACGTGCGCTTCGGCCGAGCGTTCGTGTTGGCGATGTAGCGGTTGTCACGCTGACGGTGATCCGACCTTTGGCGAGAAGACTCCGGGCGATCATGACGGCAGTCTCAATCATCGCGACGGTCACGTTGTCTGGAGCGGTGGTCACGTCCTCCATTGCGCCGTTCATTGTGGCATTCATCATCGTGACGGCGTTCCTAGGATCGTGAGCGGCGACGTGGGCGCTCATGATGGCGATGGGCGTCGTCGGCGTCGGCGTAGGAGTTCGCTATCGTCATGAGTTCGGTGACCATGGCCACCTTCTTGCGGATGATTTTGTCACGGAGCTCCTTGTGGCGCAGGCCGTTGGAGAAGGTGAACATGCTTCTGCATCGGCGATCTCTGGAATCATCAGGCGCATGTTGGAGAAACGACGAATGTATCTATGGAGGCTCTCATAGCGGTCCTGGTGGACGTTTTGGAGATCGTAGCGCGTTCCCGACTGTACACAGGTGGCGCTGTACGTCTTGACGAAAACTTCCTTCAGCTGCTCCCAGGTGTCGATGGAGTTCTCGGCGAGCTTGTGGAGCCAACTGTTGGCTGAAGAAGACAACATGACGGGGAGGTACATGGCCATCACGTCAGATCCTCTGCCAGCTGCTTGAATGGCGATCTCGTACGTGGTCAGCCACTGCTCCGGGTTGGCCTTCCCATCATACTTGTCCACCATGGTGACCTTGAAGCCCTGAGGCCACTGGACAGCTCAGAGCCAGGAGGTGAAGGGACGAGGCCTTGTTGCGGCGTCGTGAGCCGGAGCTCGATAATGGGCACGGTTGCCTTGGGAGACTTCTTGGTCACGACGCGGTGGTGACTGCCTCCTGCAGGAGGGATGTGGACTCGGAGGTGTCCTGCTGTATGACGAACCAGAGCGAGAAGGATGGCGCCCTTTCTCGTTGCACTGCACCATGATAGCCTTGACGTGGGCGACGACCTTCTGTTGCTCCAGGGTGACGGGAAACTTGGAGAGCTCGTTGACGACGACAATGAGGTTGGCGCTTGGAGTCGGATAAATGGGCTATTCGTCGACCCTGTCGAATTCGTAGATGAGGTCACGGCCTTCGACGTTGTCTCGATCTCTATGTTCTTGGTCACGTCGTTCGTCATCATGGTGCTACCGGTCGCGGCACTCCTGCGGATACATGGGTGTAGGCCGAGTCTCGAGTGATGAGTGATTGTCAACTGGGATAATGCACATGTTCTTTGGCTTGTGTTGTGCAGGTGTCGAGCACGGAAACAGTGATCGAAGGCAAGGTGAAGGTCAAGTAGAGACGTGCCGTGCGGATGGACCGAGAGTGGCGAAGGGCGGACGTGAGGCTTGGACTGAGGAACCGATGGCCTGAGGATCAACTGTGGTGGCTGACTGCCTGGGACAGCGACGAGCGGAGACTTGCGGGGCATAGTGTTGCTTGGGTCGAGGACCTGGGGACACGTGTCGGTGGACGGGGTGCACGGGCGGTGCATCCCATGTACGACTCGGTTTGGTGGTTGAGCCACAGAAAAACCACCGAGTGGACGGTTTCCAGGTTTGGGCCTCAAAACCTGGGCACTGAGGGTTTCCGAGTTTGGGCCACAAAACTCGGGCTGAGGACGGTTTCCAGGTTTGGGCCTCAAAACCTAGGTGCTGCGGGTTTCTGAGTTTGGGCCACAAAACTCAGGCGATGGACGGTTGGTTTCCCGGTTTGGGCCTCAAAACTGGGGGTTGATCGTGAAGGCTGTTTTCTCGGTTTGGGCCTCAAAACCGGGGGCGAAGTCCGGGAAAAGGACAAGCGGAGCGGTGGCGGCACGTGGCTGCAATTGGTGAGGTTGCGTCGAGGCAACGCTACCAGTTGTGTTGGCGTGGCCGTCGGATCACCACCTACCACGAGTTGGTCCAGAATAACCCTAGGGTTTAGCTGGCTCGCTCTGTAATTAGTTAGGGGTAGAGTGGGAAATAGAATTAGGATAAGTAGAGGGAGACACCCACCTCCCATCCTATCTCCATCATTTGCTATTTTGCCTTCTAGGTTTTCCTGCTCTCCCCATCCTCTGCTGTAGCGAACTGAGATCCATAGAGAAGACAATCATATCTCTGTGTTCGTGAGATTTTGAGGAAACGAGACCGTAATCTCGTTGTCTCCTCGTGGGGACGAATTTTGGCTGGCAATTCGTGGTTCGATTCGCGTTTTGAACTTGTTCTTCGCGTTCTTCGTTTTCTCCACGATTTTCCCGTAGATCGTTCTCTTCCTACGTTGCTCCGTTTGCAAAACCATTTGAATCAACTTGTTCTTTGCAGTGAGGTGATCACTTCTACCGAAGGAATTTAACTCAAACCTCCAGAACAAGTAGATCGATCGGTTTTCGTTTTGGATCAACTTTTCTCCCCTCTCCTCGGATTTCTTTGATTCATTGATTTGGAGATAGGTTCGAGCCATGATCTCCTAGGAGTAGCTCACTATCCTCCTTGTGACTCCTCTCACCAAGTTTGAACCCTAGAGGTTTTGTTTTGGGTGAGATCGAGTTGAATCGGTGGACGAACTGTGCGATTTCGAGGTGACCGGACGCTTGCATCGGGGTGACCGGACACTCGGTCCAGAGTCCGGTCGTTGAAGGTTTGACCTGCGCGTTTTCTATTGACTCGACCGGACGCTCTTCGATTTTTGACCGGTCGCTCACTTTGTAAACGACCAGACGCTCACGTCTTGACCGGAAGCTCCTCTTCAGTGAGTCCGATCAGGAACAGAGAGGTTTCAGATTGGTTTTTGCGTTACCGGACGCGTCCGGTGCCCACTGACCGGACGCTGGCCAGAGTTCGGTCAGAGCAGCTTTGCGCGTTTTTGTCCATAGCTTGTTTGGTCGTTGTCGGTTTTAGTTTCCGTCTTTTGCGTTGGGTTTCTAGAGTTGTGTAGTGTTTCGTTGTGCTTCTCGGAAGCATCCACCCTACATCTAGGGTCGTGGACACTATTCAAGCTCTAGGTTTGCTCTTGGAGTGTTTCTCGGGACAGTGGCGACAAGTTTCTGAAAGGAAATTTTGAAGCTCCCATTCGCCCCCCCCCCTCTGGTTGCTTTCTGGTTGCACTTTCGGTCCTTCAATTGGTATCGGAGCGGGTTAAGGATCTTCCACCTTAGCCGGTTCCAGATCCACATAAGGCGACATGGATCGTGGCGTGGGCAAACCGCCGTTCTTTGATGGGACGAACTATGCGTATTGGAAGATACGCATGTCGGCCTATCTTCAGAGTTTGGGTGCTTCCATCTGGGATATTTGCAACTCTGCCGATTACGTGGTCTTGGCTGCTCGTGCTACTCACCATCAGATTGATGAGCACGATGCCAATAGCCGAGCCCGTAATGCTCTTTTCTCATGCTTGAGCATGACGGAGTTTGATCGCGTTTCTCACCTCGCTACGGCTCAGGAGATTTGGGCTACCCTCATCTGTTTTCATGAGGGAACCACTCAAGTCAAAACCCATCTATATGAGTCGCCCAAGCGAGAGTACGAGAACTTTCGACATATGCCTGGCGAGAGCATAGAGAGTTTATTCGCTCGCTTTTACATGATTGTCAATAGGATGAGGGCTAACAAGGAGCTGTTACCTTTCGACGATCATGAGAGGGCTTTGAAGCTTTTACATACTCTCGAGCGGTCGGTGTGGGATTCCAAGGTTCAGGCGATCATCGAATCGCCTAACTATGAGACCCTCACGTGCGACGAGCTCTTTAGTAAGCTCAAGTCCAGTGAGATTGACGCCATGGCGAGGGCTTCTTATGAAAATCCTTCTGGCCCGTCGATGGCAAGATTCCACCCAAAGAGCCTCTCAAGCCTAACACCAAGGATGGGGACTTTGTTGAACCTCCGAGAGCTCCAGCAAAGAAACAATCATGGGCTCCAAAACCAAACCACCTCAAGAACAAGCTTGACACCATGCCACCCATTCAGGAGGATCTTATGCCACAGAAGGGCAAAGTGATCCACACTCACTACCTTGAGTACCAACAACCCCCTATGAGAGCGGTGAGGTACCATTGTGAGCATTGTGGGAGAGATGGACACTTCAGTGAGTTTTGCTTTCGGCGCAAGAGAGAGGCGCGCCGCGCAAGGGAGATGAACAACCCGGACATGTACCATCCTTTCCATGATGTACATGTGCCGAACGTTCAGAGGCGTGCTGCTAGGCCTAGAGGTCCAAAACCTCAAGTTCCTAGGCCTAGGCCACGTGGAGGTCGTGCCCGGTGGGAGCCTACAGTTATGGGCTATGGACCCCATGGCGTTGGCTTTATAGTTGAGCATTTTCCCCCATCGCGTTTTTGATTATCGCGATGGACGCTCCTCCCTTAGCGGACCACATTTTCCTCTATGTGGTGATCGCTCTTCCCGTAGACGTGCTAGGAATGGTTTTTTTGCTAACCGTTCTTTTGAGCAGCCGGCCCAACACTGGTATTCTTCCTACTTCACTAACCGCAGTGTTGGACCGTATGCTCACCCTATGTCTTTTTATTGATGTATGTAAAACGATTGGAGAATGTTTGGTTGGTGGATTCCGGGTGCTCAAGGCATATGACCGGAAACACCAAGTGGTTCTGCAGTCTTAGTCCGGTCGCCGGAAAGGAGTTTATTACCTTTGGCGACAATAGCAAAGGTAAGGTGCTGTCTCGTGGGTCTGTGCGAGTTAATGAGCACTTTGTGTTGCGTGATGTTGCTCTTGTTTCTAACTTGCATTTTAACCTTCTTTCTGTTTCACAACTTTTTGATGATGACTATGAGATTCATTTTAAACCGAATCTTAGTTGCATTTTGGATCCTCAGGGAAATCTTGTTTGTGGGATTTCGCCCTTTGGAAAAGTCTTTCGTGCGGATTTCTCGGAGTCGTTTGGCATTTCTCGTTGTCTTGTGGCTGGACCTTCCTCCTCTTTTCTTTGGAAGTGGCATAGGAGACTAGGACATTTGAGCTTCGACTTCCTTGCAAGACTTAGTTCACTTGGCCTAATCCGGGGATTGCCCAAGTTATCCATGGAGAAGGATCTTGTTTTCCATTCTTGTAGACATGGGAAGATGGTTGCCGCTCCCCACCATCCAGTGACTCAGGTCATGACTAAGCGCCCTGGAGAGCTTTTGCACATGGACCTTGTTGGTCCGGCTCGGGTGAGCTCGGTTGGGGGGAAGTGGTATGTGCTCATTGTTGTTGATGATTTTTCGAGATATTCGTGGGTCTTCTTTTTAGCTGAGAAGACCGAGACTTTCTCCTTTGCTCGCAATCTGATTTTGAGTCTTTAGAACGAGTTCCCTTTGAACTCGATGCGAGCTATTAGGAGTGATAATGGTTCCGAATTCAAAAATTTGGATTTTGAGAAGTTTTGTAACTCTTTGGGCTTGGAGCATCAGTTTTCTTCTCCCTACACATCGCCACAAAATGGTGTTGTAGAGAGGAAGAATCGGACCCTTGTAGAGATGGCCAGGACGATGCTCGATGAGCATAGGACTCCTAGGCGATATTGGGCCGAAGCTATGAGCACTGCAAGCTATATTTCCAATCGCATTTTTCTTCGAGCTTTCTTGAAAAAGACCTCTTATGAGTTGCGTTTTGGAAAACTCCCCAAGGTGAGTTTTTTTAGAGTCTTTGGTTGCCACTGTTTTATATTGAAGAAAGGCAACCTGGACAAATTTGAGTCTCGTTCTTCCGACGGTGTATTTTTGGGTTATGGCACTCACACTCGTGCATATTGTGTACTTAACCTTGATACTAACCGAGTCATGGAGACATCAGATGTCACCTTCGACGAGACCATGGTTTGTCCTTCTTCTCGATTTGAGCGTGCAGGTGATCATGAGGTTGGTGAGCCTCTTTTTGATGACGAGGACGAGGGTGCTGAAGGTATGGATGATCCAGCACCTCCTCCACCTGCTGTGCCACAAGGAGCGCTTCTACTATGACTCACGGCCCCGACACCTCTTCCTCTTGGGGGCCGTGGGATCTGCCACCTCGCGCGGTACTTTTTGTACCCGGGGAGGCACCAGCTGCTGTTGAGGGGGAGGCTACATCAGCTCGCGAGGCGCCACGACACATCCAGCGCCAACACCCGCCTCAACAGATGATCGGCGACATCAACGATCGTGTCACTCGGTCTAGGCAAATCTCTCACTTTGCTCATTCTGCATTTGTTGCTGATTTTAAACCCCGAGATGTTGGACACACTTTGACGGATCCGGATTGGGTCAATGCCATGCATGAGGAGTTAGAAAACTTTGAAAGAAATCGGGTTTGGGTTCTAGTTTCTCCTCCCTCTGAGTGTCACCCAATTGGGACAAAATGGGTTTTCAAAAACAAACAAGGAGAGGATGGCCATGTAGTGAGAAACAAGGCCAGACTTGTAGCCAAGGGGTATAGTCAGAAGGAGGGAATAGACTATGAGGAGACTTTTGCTCCTCTAGCTCATTTGGAGGCTATTAGGATACTCTTGGCTTTTGCTGCAACCAAAGGTTTCAAACTTTTTCAAATGGATGTCAAGAGTGCCTTCTTAAACGGCTACATAGAAGAGGAGGTGTATGTGAAACAACCCCCCGGTTTTGAAAATCCCAAGTTTCCAAACCATGTTTTTAAACTTCACAAAGCTTTGTATGGTTTGAAACAAGCCCCTAGAGCCTGGTATGATAGGTTGAAAACCTTTTTGCTCGCTAAGGGTTTTAAAATGGGATGTGTGGATAATGAACGCATCTTGGCCCCTAGTGGTTTCGGTGATTGGATGAAACACAAGATTACTGTGACTAACGTGTGTTTTGCAGAAACAAGATTGAGTTAGGTCACGGTAATGGCGACGATACGGGCATATGGAGTTCATGTCCCCTGGCGATGGATATCGTTTCGGTTTTCAAAGCACGGACGACGAAGACGGTGGTAGACTAGGCTAAGTGTCATATGGTGTTGGCGGACACTTAGGTAGTCTTAGGTCTTTGTTTTTCCTTTGGCCGTACTATAAAGGGGAGCGTGAATCAGTAGCTTGACCTAGATGAGTCTATTGAGGTAGGTGTGGTGCACACTTTTTATTTCATAGCCCTAGGTAGCTCAGAGAGATGCCTTGAGTCGAGTGGATCAAAATTCGTTTAGGCCGCGTCACGATCCGAGTTGAGTCTGCCCTAGTTATGGGCATCGGACGCTGGCTGGGTGGGCATCGAACGCGTCCGATGCTCACCCCGACTAGGGTTTAGTCTGGTGCGTGGCATCGGACGCGCCCATGCCACTGTTCACGTGCGCATGAACTGGAGGCCGCATCGGACGCAGGCATCGGACGCTGAGGGCCAGCGTCCGATGGCCATCCAGAGAGGGTAAATCCACAACGGACGTGTCCGATGTGGTGGCATCGGACGCTGCCCAGCGTCCGATGTCCCTTTAAACAGTCTGACAAGAAGGTATAGTAGACCGTTGGACGAGGTCATCGGAGCGTCCGATGCTAGGCATCGGCGCGTCCGATGCCCCCGCAGAATGCCTGTCTTGTGCTGTTTTTGGATGGCCGGTTGGGGGAGTATATATACTTCCTTCCCTCCATCCAATTGAGTGTTCTTGCCACTTCCATCAGCTAAGAAACACATTGTGAGTGAGAGTGAGTGCAAGAGCCCTAGTGAGGTTGAGTGATTTGCTAATTGTGAGAATTAGACACCTCCTAGTG
Source organism: Coix lacryma-jobi var. lacryma-jobi (assembly GCA_009763385.1). NCBI lineage: Eukaryota > Viridiplantae > Streptophyta > Magnoliopsida > Poales > Poaceae > Coix > Coix lacryma-jobi. The sequence goes on along the minus strand of CM019830.1, from coordinate 117,224,392 downwards.
AGAATTGAGTAGCAAGTGTGCATCCATCAATCTCTTTGGCCTTGTGTTGGTCAAGTGAGAGTTCTAGCTTGTTACTCTTGGTGATCGGCATCACCTAGACGGCTTGGTGGCGATCGTGAAGCTTGGAGAGCATCCGGTGGCATTGTGGATGACCCAAGCAAGCTTGTGACCGGTAGTGAGCGATTGACCGGGCCGGAGTGGCGAAGAATCAGCTCGTAGTGAGCACTTGATCCTTGCGCGGATCAAGGGGGAGCGATACCCTTGCGCGGGTGAAGGACCGAGAAGCAACCAGAAAGCGACCAGAGGGGGGGTGAATGGGAGCTTCAAAATTTCCTTTCGGAAACTAGTAGCCACTGTCCCAAAATCAACCCTAAGAGACAAACCCTAGAGCTTGCTAATGTCCACGACCCTAGATGTAGGGTGGATGCTTCCAAGAAGCACAGCGGGACACTACACAACTCTAGAAAGCCTACGCAAAAGACGGAAACATGGTTTGGAAACTTGGGATTTTCAAAACCGGGGGGTTGCTCAACATAAACCTCTTCTTCTATGTAGCCGTTTAAAAATGCACTCTTGACATCCATTTGAAAAAGTTTGAAACCTTTGGATGCAGCAAAAGCCAAGAGTATCCTAATTGCCTCCAAACGAGCTACAGGAGCAAACGTCTCCTCATAGTCTATCCCCTCCTTCTGACTGTAACCCTTCGCTACAAGCCTGGCCTTGTTTCTAACAACGTGGCCATCCTCTCCTTGCTTGTTTTTGAAAACCCATTTTGTCCCAATAGGCTTACACTCAGGAGGAGGTGGAACTAGAACCCAAACCCGATTTCGCTCAAAATTTTCTAACTCCTCATGCATGGCATTGACCCAATCCGGATCCGTCAAAGCGTGTCCAACATCTCGGGGCTCAAAATTAGCAACAAAAGCAGAATGAGCGAAGTGAGAGATGTGCTGTGACCTGGACCGAGTGACACGTTCGTCGATGTTGCCGATCATCTGCTGAGGGGGGTGCTAGTGCTGGATGTGTCGTGGCGCCTCCCGGGAAGAAGTGATCTCCCCCTCAACAGCAGCTGGTGCCTCCCCGGGTACAAAAGGTACCGCTCGGGGTGGCGGATCCCACGACCCCCAGGAAGAAGAGGTGTCGGGGCCGTGAGTCATCGTAGAAGCCACTCTTTGCGGCATAGCAGGTGGAGGCGATGCTGGGTCATCTATGCCTTCAGCATCCTCGTCCTCATCATCGAAAAGAGGCTCACCAACCTCATGATCACCTGCACGCTCAAAACGAGAAGAAGGACAAACCATGGTCTCGTCGAAGGTGACATCTGATGTCTCCATGACTCGGTTAGTATCAAGGTTAAGTACACGATATGCGTGAGTGTGAGTGCCATAACCCAAAAATACTCCGTCAGAAGAACGAGACTCAAATTTGTCCAGGTTGCCTTTCTTCAATATAAAACAATGGCAACCGAATACTCTAAAATAACTCACCTTGGGTTGTCTACCAAAACGCAACTCATAAGAAGTCTTTTTCAAGAACGCTCTCAGAAAAATGCGATTGGAAATATAGCACGTAGTGTTCATAGCTTCGGCCCAATAACGCCTAGGAGTCCTATGCTCATCGAGCATCGTCCTGGCCATCTCTACAAGGGTCCGATTCTTCCTCTCTACAACACCATTTTGAGGCGGTGTGTAAGGGGAAGAAAACTGGTGCTCCAAACCCAAAGAGTTACAAAACTTCTCAAAATCCGAATTTTTAAACTCAGAACCATTATCACTCCGAATTGCTCGCATCGAGTTCAAAGGGAACTCGTTCTGAAGACGCAAAATCAGATTGCGAGCAAAGGAGAAAGTCTCGGTCTTCTCAGCTAAAAAGAAGACCCACGAATATCTCGAAAAGTCATCAACAACAACAAGCACATACCACTTCCCCCCAACCGAGCTCACCCGAGCCGGACCAACAAGGACCATGTGCAAAAGCTCTCCAGGGCGCTTGGTCATGACCTGAGTCACTGGATGGTGGGGAGCAGCAACCATCTTCCCGTGTCTACAAGAGTGGCAAACAAGATCCTTCTCCATATCCAACTTGGGCAATCCTCGGATTAGGCCAAGTGAACTCAGTCTTGCAAGCAAGTCGAAGCTCAAATGTCCAAGTCTCCTATGCCACTTCCAAAGATCAGAGGAGGAAGGTCCAGCCACAAGACAACGAGGAATGCCAAAAGATTCCGAGAAATTCGCACGAAAGACTTTTCCAAAGGGCTAAATCAAACACACAAGATTGCCCTGAGGATCCAAAATACGACTGAGATTCGGTTTAAAACGAATCTCATAGTCGTCGTCAAAAAGTTGCGAAACAGAAAGACGATTAAAATGCAAGTTAGAAACAAGAGCAACATCGCGCAACACAAAGTGCTCATTAACTCGCACAGACCCGCGAGACAATATCTTAACTTTGCTATTGTCGCCGAAGGTTATGTACTCCTTTCTGGCAACAGGACTAAGGCTGGAGAACCACTTGGCGTTTCCGGTCATGTGCCTCGAGCAACCGGAATCCACCAACCAAATGTCCTCCAACCGTTTTACCTACATCAATAAAAAGACATAGGGTGAGCATACGGTCCAACACTGGGGTTAGTGAAGTAAGGGGAATACCAGTGTTGGGCCGGCTGCTCAAAAGAACGGTTAGCAGAAAAACCATTCCTAGCACGTCTACGAGAGGAGCGATCACCACGTAGAGGGAAACGTGGTCCGCTAAGGGAGGAGCGTCCCTCGCGATACTCAAAACGCGGTGGGGGAAAACGCTCAACTACAAAGCCTCCGCCACGGGGTCCATAGCCTACAACTGCAGGCTCCCGTCGGGTACACTCTCTACGAGGCCTAGGCCTAGCAACTTGAGGCACTGCGCCTCGGGGCCTAGCGTCTCTCCACGGAGCTCTCTGCTGCCTAGGCCTGGGAACTTGAGGTTCTGGACCTCTGGGCCTAGCAGCACGTCTCGGTGCTCTCCTCTGAACATTCGGCGCATGTACATCATGGAAAGGATGGTACATGTCCGGATTGTTCATCTCCCTAGCACGGCGCGCCTCTCTCTTGCGCCTAAAGCAGAACTCGCTCAAGTGTCCATCTCTCCCACAAAAGTCACAATGGTACCTCACCGCACGCAAAGGGGGTTGTTGGTACTCATGGCTATGGGTGTGGATCACTTTGCCCTTCTGTGGCAACTCCTCCTGGATAGGTGGCATTGTATCCAGCTTGTTCTTTAGGTGGTTGGGTTTGGGATGCCACACTTGGTTCTTGGGTGGAGCTCTCGGAGGTTCCTCAAACACCCCATCCTTGGTGTTAGGCTTGACAGGCTCTTTGGGTGGAAGCTTGGTTAGTTTGGGAGTAGTGGTGGAGTTGGGTTTCTCACTCGGATTCAGACCACTCGACTCTCCAATCTTCCCAAAAGTAGAAAGATCAACACCCTGAGCAAAACCTACACCGGGACCTCCAGCAGCTCGCTTGAATTGGGAGATCATCATCCCGAGCTGCGGCTCACTACAAGACACCCATGACAAGATGGTTCGAAGGTATGTGTTTTCTTCCTCGGTTTGCATCTTGTCATGCTTCACATTGGCTATCTCCATCTCCAAACCCTCGCACAAAGCACACCTACCCACACAAGTGCTACCTGAGTTGGCCTCTTCAAGAGACACAATCTTGACATTATTCTCTGCCAACTCAGATTGCAAGACAGGACAAGTCTTGCATGCACCCAACAGAGAAGGTCTAGCCTTCAGCTCATCCACCTCTCCTACCAACGCAACATACTTTCCTCTCAAAGTGAGAAGGTCAGTCATGTGCGTGGTGCACATCTCACACTCAGCCTCCTCAGACACGACCATGGTGGACTTGGCAAACTCAAGCTCTCTCACCGTGTCCTCCCACTTCTGCCTAAACTCCTTACACTCTCTAGCGGCACGCCTAAGCAACTTGTCCTGACTAAGGAGCGTGGCAGTAAGCTTCTCGACCTCAGCAGAAAGCTCGTCGTAGGTGAGAGATACCTGGGAGGTGTCGTTGTCGTCGTTCCGAGGGGAGTGCTCCAGCTTGTCGTCGACCTCATCACCAAGCGCCATGGTGTAGAAGCCGTCGTCGTCGGTGAAGAAGCAGAGTCCGTTCAGCTTGTCCTCGATCCTGTTCTTCTTCTCGGACTCATCATCGCTTGAGCAAGCGGAGTCGTCATCCGAGCCGTCGACGTCGCTGAGCGTGGCGAAGAACGCACGCTGCTCAGCCTGGGCCTTCTCCAAGTACTTCTTCTTGATGTACTCCTTGTCGAAGCCGCCCCTCCGCTTGTGCCTCGGGGGGACGTACTTCTCCTTGCGCTTGCCGGAGTCGTACTTGTGCTCATGATCGCCCTTCCCCGAATGCTTGTTCTTCTTGGGGCAGTTGGCGATGAAGTGGTCGGGGTCGCCGCACTCATAGCATCCTGAGCGTCCTCCTCCGCGGCGATGGTTCATGCGGTTGTTGTGGAACCACGAGAACCGGTTGGCGAGCATTGCCAACTCGTCATCCCCCAAAGACTCAAGCTGGTCCTCTGTGACAGAGAAGAGAGACGAAAGAGCAAAACCTCCAGAGGGGTTAGAAGAGCTAGAAACCAAAGCCATAGTCGGGCCAGAAGGATTCTCATAAGAAGCCCTCGACATGGCGTCAATCTCACTAGACTTGAGCTTACTAAAGAGCTCATCGCAAATGAGGGTCTCAAAGTTAGACGATTCGATGATCGCCTGGACCTTTGAGTCCCACACCGACCGATCAAGAGTGTGCAAAAGCTTCAAAGCCCTCTCATGATCGTCAAAAGGCAACAGCTCCTTGTTCGCTCTCATCTTGTTGACAATAACCTGAAAGCGAGCGAATAAACTCTCTATGCTCTCGCCAGGCATATGTCGAAAGTTCTCATACTCCCGCTTGTGCGACTCATAGAGGCGAGATTTGACTTGAGTGGTTCCCTCATGGAAGCGCATGAGGGTCGCCCAAATCTCACGAGCCGTGGGGAGGTGAGAAACGCGATCAAACTCGGACATGCTCAAACAGGAGAACAAGGCGTTACGTGCCCGGCTATTGGCCTCGTGGTCATCGATCTGGAGCTGAGAGACACGAGCAGCCAAGACAACGTAATCAGCATTGTTGCAAATCTCCCAAACAGAAGAGCCCATGCTCTGGAGATAGACCGACATGCGTATCTTCCAATACGCATAGTTCGTCCCATCAAAGAACGGCGGTTTGCCCACGCCGCGATCCATGTCGCCTTCCGTGGATCTGGAACCGGCTAAGGTGAAAGATCCTTAACCTGCTCCGATACCAGTTGAAGGACCGAGAAGCAACCAGTAAGCGACCAGAGGGGGGGTGAATGGGTGCTTCAAAATTTCCTTTCGGAAACTAGTAGCCACTGTCCCAAAATCAACCCTAAGAGACAAACCCTAGAGCTTGCTAATGTCCATGACCCTAGATGTAGGCTGGATGCTTCCAAGAAGCACAGCGGGACACTACACAACTCTAGAAAGCCTACGCAAAAGACGGAAACTGAATCCATCAACGAACGGGCAAGCAGCGAACGAAAACGCGCTGAAGCAGTACTGACCGGACTCTGCCTGCGTCCGGTCACTAGGCACCGGACGCGTCCGGTCGTACAAAACCCAGTTTCGGACCTCTCTGTGTTGGACCGGACGCACTGTGTTCTAGCGTCCGGTCGATCACCTAGCGTCCGGTCACAAGTGACACACCTTGATGAACAGTGCAAAGAGTGCGTCCGGTCGCACTTGTGTGTGAGCGTCCGGTCAAGCTGCGGATGAACTCGCTGAACGTTCAACGACCGGACGCACAGGGTCAGCGTCCGGTCAGCCCGAGCGCAGCGTCCGGTCACCCTGCAGCAGCACAGTTCGTCCACCGATTCACCTCGATCTCACCCAAAACAAATCCTCTAGGGATCAAACTTGGTGAGATGAGTCACAAGGAGGAAGGTGAGCTAACTCTAAGAGATCATGGCTCGAACCTATCTCCAAATCGGTGAATTGAAGAATTTTGGGGGAGAGAAGAAAACTTAACCCGAAACGAAAAATCGATCGATCTCCTAGACCCTGAGGTTAGAGATTAATTCCTTCGGTGGAAAGAAGTGCCTCACGATCTAGAACAACTTGGTTCAAATGGATTTGCAAAAGATGAACCGAGCAAAGAGATCAAGCGACGGGAAAATCATGGAGAAAAAGGATTCCGCGAAGAACACGAACAAAACGCGAATCACAACCACGATCTTGCAGCCGAAGCACAAACACACGCTACGACAAGGAGGTTACGGTCTCCTTTCCTCAAAATCAACAGTACACAGAGTCAAGTCTCTCTGCGGATCTCAGCTACCTACAGTAGGGAAAGGGAAAGCAGGAAACCCTAAGTGCGAAAGAGCAAATGACTGAGATTACTAAAACTGAGATTACTAAAACTGAGATAGATGGGAGGAGGGTGTCTCCCGACTACTTACCCTACTACTAGCCTAAGTCTATTTCCTACTCTACCCCTCTCTATTCTAATTACAGAGCGAACCAGCTAAACCCTAAGGTTATTCTGGACCAACTCGGTGGTAGGTGTATCCGATGGCCACGCACGCACAAAACGAAGCGTTGCCTCGACGCAACCTCCGGATCGCCGCCACGTGCCGCCCTCGCTCTGCACCCCCGGTTTTGTGGCCCAAACCGGGAAACCAGCCTTTTCCAGCCAACCCCCGATTTTGAGGCCTAAACCGGGAAACCAGCCCACCAGCTTCTGAGTTTTGAGGCCAAACTCAGCAAACCCTCAGCGCCCAGGGTTTGAGGCCCAAACCTGGAAACCGTCCTCAGCCCGAGTTTTGTGGCCAAACTCGGAAACCCTCAGCCCGAGTTTTGTGGCCAAACTCGGAAACCGTCCACGCCCAAGTTTTGAGGCCCAAACCTGGAAACCGTCCATCCGATGGTTTTTCCCTGGCTCTACCACCAAACCGACGTCGTACATGGGATGCACCTCCCGTGCACCCCGTCTACCGACATGTGTCCCCGAGTCCACGACTCAGGCAACACATGATCGCACTTCTTCACTTGTCGTCGTCACAGGCTGCCAGCCACCACAGCTGATCCTCGGGCCTCTGGTCCCTCAGTCCAAGCCTCACGTCCGCCCTTCACCGCTCGGTACCTCGGCATGGCACGTCCGCCGCACGGCACGCCCATCCTTCACCGCACCAGGTCCGTCGGCACAACACGTCTCAACTTGACCTTCACCTGCCTTCGATCACTGCATCCGTGCTCGACACCTGCACAACACAAGCCAAAGAACATGCGCATCATACCAGTTGACAATCACTCATCACTCAGAGACCCGGCATACACCCATGTATCCGCAGCGGGTGCTCCAACGAGGACTAGGGGGGTGTGCCGACACCTCAATACCTCGGCAAAAAGATCGTCGAGTCATCTCTACTCTTTTACTTACGCATTTACTTTCAAGCAATTCAATTCCGCATTACTACTTGTTGTTCTTTCTATATTGAATTGCTTTTCTAGAGTAGGAGTGGCCTTGACTTGGTCTTTTGTGCGGTAGAGTAAAGAGAATCACACTTCTAGGCACTAGGGGGTTAATTGAGGCTTGATAGGTTTTATTATCGCAAGAAGTTTTAGAAAAGCCCAATTCACCCCCCTCTTGGGCATCTTGATTCTTTCAATTGGTATCAGAGCCTCGTGCTCTCGATTTAGGCTTAACCGCCTAGAGTTAAGATGTCCGGAGGTGATGGACCACCTCCCATGTTCGAGGGAGACGACTTTCCATATTAGAAAATCCGTATGGAGTCATACCTAGAAGCGGTTGATGTGAAATGCCGCGATGCCGCCATAACCGGGTTCCCCAAACCCAAGGAGGGCACTAGCCTCACGCCACTTGAGGAAGAAAATGAGAAGTGGAATGCAAATGCCAAAAACATTCTTTTTAGAGGCATTTGCAAGGATGTGTTTAACCGCATCCGAAACCACAAGAATGCCCATGATCTATGGGATAACATTTGTGCTCTCCATGAGGGGACCAAGAGTGAGCGTGAGGAGAGATATCATTTAGTTATGCAAAAGCTTCATTCATTTGATACGCATGCTAATGAAAGTGCAAATGAAATGTACTCATGCTTGAATGTTCTTGTAGAAAAACTCAATGGACTTGGCCTCACACAAATGCAACCATCCGATGTTGTGAGGAAGATTCTTTGTGTCCTTCCAATTGAGAAGTATGGACACATCGTGACGGTGCTACATCAAGGTGATCTTTCCACCGCTACACCAACTCAAATCTTGGGAAAGATCAATGCGCATGAGATGTACATGCACATCACACCAAGTGGTGGTTCCTCCACCGACAAGAAGAAGGACTTGGCCTTCAAAGCTAGCCATGACAAGAAGGGCAAGTCCAAGGCCATTGTGGTGCATCATGAGAGCTCAAGTGATGAAGAAGATGATTCCAACATTGCTCTCATGGTGAGAAGGACCACCAAGATGTTGAAGAAGCTTCACAAGAATGGAGTCAACTTTGACTCAAGAAAGAAGAAGTTCTTCACAAGTTGCAAGAGGAGGCCAATCTCCGAAATGGATTGCTACAATTGCGGTGAGCTTGGCCATCTTGCTCATCAATGCACCAAGCCCAAGAAAGAAAGCTACAAGAACAAGAACAAAGGCAAGAAGTATGACTCATCAAGTGAAGATGAGAAGAAGGATGAAAAGCCCTACTACAAGAAGGATGGCAAGAAGAAGAAGCAATACCACAAGAAAGGTGGGAAGGCTTACATTGTTGGTGATTGGCTCACCAACTTTGACTCTTCCGGTGGCTCATCAAATGAAGATAGTGATGATGAGAAGGAGAAGGTGGCCACTCTAGTCATTGGCTCCTCTACACCACCACCACCACCGTCGCCATCATCATCTACACACCTATGCCTTATGGCCAAGGTTGACCGGAAGGTACAAAATGATGATGACTCTAGTGATAGTGATAGTGATGGTGAATTTGAGTCACCTACTTATGATGAGCTTGTCACATTGCTAAACAACTACACCAAAATCATAAGAAAGACTAGAGCTAAAAATGAAAAGCTTGTTGATGAAAATGAATCTCTTGTTGAGAAATGTGATCATGCTATTCATGCTAGTGATGAACTAAAAGATGAACTTGCAACTATGTCATCCACTATCAAGGAGCTCAAGTCCTCTAACAAAGAGCTCAAAGCTAAAAATGAGAAACTTGATAAGATGCATAGTGACTTTACCACTAGTTATCAATTGCTCAAAGAACAATACACTCAAGTGAAAGTAGATTATGATACTCTCACCATTGCTTATGATATGCTTTCACATGAGACACTTGATGCTACTAACCTTGTTGTTAAGTGTGACATAGCAACATCTTGTGAGGACTTGGTTAGTGAGCATGATGAGCAAAGAGCTAGTGGCAAGGGCAAGAATGTGGTTGTGGCCGATCACTATGATGATTATATCAAGATCAAGAATGAGAATGCAAAGCTCAAGGTTGATCTAGAGAAGCTTGCAACCACAAAGCAAGTCATCGTTGAGACCCAAGATGATGAGTATAGCATGACACTTGAGCTTGACATGCTAAAAGAAGAGAACAAGAGATTGAAGATGGAGAGAGATTACAAGATGACACCATCTCAATTAGAGCTCCAACAAGAGAATGACAAGCTCAAGAGAGAGAAGGAGCATCTCACCACCGGGTTGAAGAATTTCACCAAGGGACAATGTCTTCAAAGTGAGCTACTCATGAACACCGTCATGAAGACCAATAGAAATGGCATTGGCTTCCTTGAAGAGAAGATGAAGCAACGCAAGAGCATCACTAAGCCAAAGAAGAAGAAGATTGGAAGATGCTATGAGTGTGGAAAGGAAGGTCACTTTGCTCATGATTGTGAAGAGCCAAAGCCCACACCCTTGCCCAAGCATGCTAGGCCCTTTGCTTTCAATGCCCACTACATGCTTAGACAAGACTCTAGTGGCAAGATGAAAGTTATGTTCATGGGGCCTCTTAACAAGAATAGGCCAAAGCAAATTTGGGTTGCAAAGTCACTAGTAGAGAAGGTTAAGGGACCTCAACAAGTTTGGGTCCCAAATGCTCAAGCTTGATTTCTTATGTGTGTAGGTGAACTACAAGACCGGTGGATCTCATTGGGTGATTGATAGTGGTTGCACACAACATATGACCGGTGATCCCCGGATGTTCACCTCACTTGAAGAGAATGTCAATGACCAAGAAAAGATAACATTTGGTGACAACTCAAAGGGCAATGTCAAGGGATTGGGCAAAGTGGCTATATCAAATGATCATACCATCTCCAATGTGCTACTAGTTGCATCATTGAGCTTCAACTTGCTATCCGTTGGGCAATTATGTGATCTTGGCTTTCAATGTTTGTTCACCGACAAGGAAGTGGTTGTAACCAAGAAAGATGATACACAAGTGATATTCAAAGGCTTTAGATACAACAATCTCTATCTAGTGGATTTCACCTACGAAGATGCCAACTTGAAGACATGCTTGTTCACTAAGCAATCACTTGGTTGGCTATGGCATAGAAGATTAGCACATGTTGGTATGAACACTCTCAACAAGCTATTGAAGAAGGATTTGGTTAGGGGCTTGAAGGATGTCAAATTTGAGAAGGACAAATTGTGTAATGCATGTCAAGCCGGCAAGCAAGTTGCAAACACTCATCCAACCAAAGCCTTTGTGTCAACTTCAAGAGAGTTAGAGCTACTTCACATGGATCTATTTGGGCCAACAACATATGCTAGCTTGGGTGGAAATCTCTATTGCCTAGTGATTGTTGATGACTACTCTAGATACACTTGGGTATTCTTTCTTCGTGACAAATCCGAAGCAACCCCTTCATTCAAGAAGTTTGCCAAGAGAGCCCAAAATGAGTTTGACTTGAAGATCAAGAAGATAAGAAGTGACAATGGAAGAGAGTTCGACAACACCCACATTGAGCAATATTGTGATGAAGTTGGGATCAAGCATGAAGTCTCCGCAACCTACACACCACAACGAAATGGGGTAGTTGAGAGGAAGAACCGAACTCTAATCACCCTAGCAAGGACTATGTTAGATGAGTACACTACACCGGAAAGATTTTGGGCGGAAGCAATCAACACCGCTTGCTATGCATCAAACCGGTTGTTCCCCCACCATCTCCTTGGCAAGAACCCTATGAGCTACTCAACAACAAGAAGACGGATATATCATTCTTTAGAGTGTTTGGGTGCAAATGCTACATCTATAGGAAGCGCCAACACCTAGGGAAGTTTCAACGCCGATGTGATATTGGTTTTCTTGTTGGTTACTCATTGAAGTCCAAAGCATATCGAGTATTCAACCATGCCACCGGGATGGTAGAAGAAACATATGATGTGGAATTCAATGAATCTAATGGCTCTCAAGGAGAGCATGAAAATCTTGATGATGTAGGTGATGAACCATTGAGGGAAGCAATGAAGAATATGCCGGTTGGAGCCATCAAGCCTAAAGATGATGATGATGATGTGCAAGTCATTGATAAGCCATCATCATCCAATGTACCACATGTTGATGACAAAGATGGGAGGGATCCATTTGAAGATACTCATGTCTCCCATGATCAAATGGTGGTACAAGCTCGAGATGTTGATGCTCCACAAGCGGCCCCTCAAGTGGTTGATCAAAGGACTACTCCTCTACTACAAGCTCATCCTCAAGAACTCACCATAGGGAGTCCAACAAGGGGTGTAATGACTCGATCTCAAAAACTTGCTTTATTTATTGAACATCACTCTTTTGTGTCTGTTGTTGAGCCTACAATTATAGATGAAGCTCTAGGTGATCCGGATTGGGTGAATGCTATGCATGAATTAAATAACTTCACCCGCAACCAAGTTTGGACACTTGAAGAGCGACCCAAAGGCGCAAGAGTCATTGGAACAAAATGGGTGTTTAGGAACAAGCAAGATGATCAAGGCAAGGTTGTTAGAAACAAGGCAAGGCTAGTAGCAAAGGGGTTCTCTCAAGTTGAAGGTTTGGATTTTGGAGAGACCTTTGCACCGGTTGCAAGAATCGAATCCATCCGTATCCTTCTTGCATATGCATCACATCATGACATTAAATTATATCAAATGGATGTGAAAAGTGCATTTTTAAATGGCTTCATAAATGAACTAGTCTATGTTGATCAACCTCACGGGTTTGAAGACCCTAGATATCCTAATCATGTTTATAGGTTGTCCAAGGCGCTATATGGGCTCAAGCAAGCCCCAAGAGCATGGTACGAGCGCCTCTGGGACTTCCTCATTGAGAAGGGCTTCACCATTGGGATGGTCGACACCACACTATTCACCAAGAAGCTTGATGGAGAGATCTTCATTTGTCAAGTCTACGTTGATGATATCATCTTCGGGTCAACAAATGAATCATATTGCAAGGAATTTGGTGACTTGATGTCGAAGGAGTTCGAAATGTCCATGATTGGAGAGCTCACATTCTTCCTAGGCTTCCAAGTCAAGCAATTGAAGGAGGGGACTTTCATATCTCAAGAGAAGTATACAAAAGACCTCCTCAAGTGCTTCAACATGGATGATTGCAAGCCTATCAAGACTCCAATGCCAACAAACGGACATCTTGACCTAGATGTGGGAGGTAACCCGGTTGACCAAACTCTCTACCGTTCTATGATTGGTAGCTTGTTATATTTGACCGCATCTAGGCCTGATATCATGTTTAGTGTGTGCATGTGTGCTCGCTTTCAAGCCGATCCTATGGAATCACATCTCATAGCGGTGAAGAGAATCCTTAGGTACCTAAAGCACACCCCAAGCATTGGCCTTTGGTATCCCAAAGGAGCTAACTTCCAACTTGTTGGGTATTCCGATTCGGATTACGCGGGTTGCAAAATAGAAAGAAAAAGCACATCCGGAGGGTGCCATTTGCTTGGGAGATCACTAGTTTCATGGAGTTCTAAAAAGCAAAATAGTGTGGCCTTGTCTACCGTCAAGGTAGAATACATAGCCGCGGGTGCTTGTTGTGCACAAATCCTTTACATGAAACAAACTCTTTTAGACTATGGTGTAGTTCTAGAAAGGGTACCTTTGTTGTGTGACAATGAGAGCGCGGTTAAGCTTGCTAACAACCTGGTTCAACATTCTCGCACAAAGCACATAGATATTCGCCATCACTTCCTTAGAGATCATGTTTCAAAGAAAGATATATCCTTAGAGAGAGTTAGAACCGAAGATCAATTGGCGGATATCTTCACAAAACCCCTAGATGAGAACACCCTGTGTAGATTGCGAAGTGAGCTTAATGTGCTTGATCTAAGTAACTTTGTCAAAAGGTGAAAGGGGGTTGTCTTTGCATTGCATTGTATCATATGCCGTGTTCAATTTATGCTATGCACATAGGCTTGTCAGACGTGGTTAAGATAACCGCCCTAAAAAGCATGTGAAGAAGCTTACCCATGAGCAAACTTGACAAGCAACCTAGATTCAAATTCCGTATTGCATTGCATATGCATGGTTGTTGCTTTGTCGTTTCTTTTTAGTTTTGTTTTGAGCAACCGCTGTGTTTGTCCACCGCTAGGGGGAGCATTTGAGGCTCCTAATGGTTGAGACCCCTAGTTTTGGTGGCCACATGTTGTCTCCTCGGGATTTATCGCCTATTTTCTCTAAAAATGATATGTAGCCTATGCCAAAATATTTATAAAATTGAGGGTTTATGCGAGGATGCTCATACTAGATTCCAACTGGTGTTTATTTGCCTCTTATTTGAGTTGGAACTTGGTTGGGAGAGGGAGCCGCAACGGAGATCTTCGAAACAAGCCAAAATGCAGCATCGGACGCTGCATCGGACGCTGGCTCCAGCGTCCGATGCCCCCACTGTACACAGCCCCGGCTGGAACAATTTTGGTGGAGTGTCCGATGTGTTCTCACCGGAGCGTCCGAGGCCCCATTGGACGCTGCCCAGCGTTCGATGCCGAGGCATAGGACGCGTCCGATGCAAAATGGACATTTCTGGAGCTCTCTGGACCGGCATCGGAGCGTCAGATGCGTAATCATCGGCACGTCCGATGCCCCTTTAAGCGGCGCAATAGGTTCTTCTAATGACATCCGGGACCCACACGTCATTCGTCTCCTTCTTCCTCGCGACCAACCGCTGAGCACGATCCCCGCCGCTGCGCCTGCTCAAACACTAGCTCCGGCCGCCTCCCCCAGCGCCCGCCGTGCTCCCCCGTTCACCGGCGCGTCAACCCTCGCCGATCGCCGCCTGCCCCGCAGCGCCTCTCTCCACGCGCGCGTGCACTCGCTGGAGCCCTGCCTCTACATTCGCCGAAGTCCCGCACTATCACCGGAGCAGCTCGCAGGCGTTCGGGTTCTATTCGCCGGAGATCGTCTTCCTCGCGCTCCCTCACCTCTCCGGCGACCTTCCCCGGCCAGCACAACCCTCCAGTGAGCCTCTTCATTCACCTCCTTAACCTATGCGCTCTAGGTGTTCGACGAAATGCGTCAACCGTCGTTCCTTCCTGCTTTGACCCCGTTCTCGCCCGTTTTTCGTGCAGCCCTCCTTGGCGTGACTCGTGGGTGTCGGAACGTCAGTCCTTATCTCCTGCTTGGTTCGGTTCGTCGGTTCGTCAGGTAGCGAAGCCTTTTTCTCTTCTTATCTAACTGCTTTGCTTCCATAGACCTTTCTCGCCTCTAGATTATATATTCTTATATGCTCCCCTCTACTCTATGCAGCGAGTCCGTGTCACTCTCAGCTTGGCAGTTGTTTGGCAGTGTCAGATAACCCGGGGCCAAGCCCGCGGGTAGGGATCGAGGCCAAGCCTCACGAGTGACAGCGCAGTTGGTTGTTAGTGTTAGGGGGAGTTTTCTGTGTCAATTTGGTTTGTCAGCTTGGTTACCGTGGCAGTTGGGTCTTTTAGCGACAGTCCAGAGCTCTTTCAGCGTCAGTTTCTTCGTTCTTGTCAGCGATGCCGCGCTGCAAGAACGTTGGTGGTGGCCCAGGGGACTCACCTCCACGTCCCCCTCCCGGTCAGCGGCCTGGGAAGGGTAAGCTGATCACGCGCCGCAAGCGCTCCAGGGAGCAGAGAGAGGCAGACCAGGCTCGAGAGGTTGCAGCCGCCGCAGAGCGTGCTGAGCGTGGTGGCAGTGCTGGCGGACTCAGGACCGAGGATCAGTTGTCCCTAGAGCAGCGCAGAGCTATTGAGGAGGTTGAGCGGTTCCACCACTCACCGACTGGCACGCTTATGGCTGTCGGTCACCGGACCACGTTCACCTCGCCAGGAGTCGAGCCCCAGAGCTCGCAGCAGGGCCAGGCAGAGGCCGAGGCAGCACAGGCAGAGGCCGAGGCAGCGCAGGCAGAGGCACCAGAGGCAGAGGCAGAGGAGGAGGTCCCCGAGGAGGTTCCCCGGCGCCGGTCCACGCGTCGCAGGACAACGGTGCCACCCCGGCCCGATGTCCCTCTGCAGGGAGCACGTGCTCCGTCGAGGCGTGCGCCCCCGCTGATCCCGCGTCTGGACCTCCAGGCGGCCACCTGCTCTCAGATTCAGACGCTACGCTTGGTGCCAGTTGAGCAGTGGTTTGCTCGGGAGAGGCAGCAGCAGGCCAGCGCCGACTTCTACACCGTCCTGCAGGAGGATTTTTACCAGGGCTACAGGAACGCCGGTATCTGCCTCCGTTCTCAGAGAGTGTGTCCGCTAGAGGCAGTGGTTACAGCAGCAGGTGAGCAGATCCGTCCCATTCTCACCTACCTACCCGGTCTGGCAGACCTTCTGGGGCGGTCTGGCTCATATATTGAAGATTGGGTTTTTCAGTTTTATGCTTCGCTATGGGTGCACCCGGACCGAGAGACCATTGAGTTCGCTTTTCAGGGGGAGCACTATAGACTCTTCTCGTCAGAGAGCCGAGGTTGGTTCGGCTTGCGACACTCCCAGACCCGGATCCACGACTTGTGCTACGACCGGACGGAGCCACCCCGCTGCCCTCACGGTGGTGCCCAGCCGTCGATAGACTTGGTCCGTCCGTGCTTCACTGAGCCCTTCGGTGAGGGTTCGAGTCGCGCGCCTAGGGATCTCACCCCTACGACTCGGATCCTCAATAAGGTTCTTAGGCGGACCTTGCTTCCTAGGGTTGGTTTCTGAGATGGCCTCTCCAGACTGCAGCTGTGGTTACTCGCGTACTTGGTCAGGCAACAGGAGTTCGACGTCTGGGACGTTATTCTTTGTGAGATGGAGGACACTATGGCAGAGGGCATCAAGGCATGTAGGCAGCTTCCTTACGCACACTGGATCTCATATATCCTTTGGAAGGTAGCTGTCACTACAGGGGGTCATCCAGTTAAGTCCCTTACACACTCCGCGATCGTGTTCCCCGAGTATAACATGAGTCAGCTGTTGGGACACGGTCGGGATCGTAGGCACCAACAGTAGCAGCAGCAGGATGCGCCGTCTTCTTCACGCCAGAGACCAGAGGTCCCCGAGTCTGCTCAGGAGCAGGACGAGGCCGTCCAGGCACTCGTAGAGCAGGAGCTAGCAGAGCTCGAGGGAGGTGACACTTATGTCACAGAGGACCCCACAGATAGCTCAGATGAGGATTACCAGCTCCCGCCTCGTTTCCAGCCACGTGCTCACGACTCCCAGGCCGGGACCAGCGGTACTACTTCCTCTGATCTAGCTCTTCTCGCTATTCTAGCACGGATGGAGGAGCAGCAGAGGACTGTGACCCAGGACTTACAGAGGTTAGCTCAGGAGCAGCAGCGTTTGGCACAGCAGCAGGCGTTAGCACAGCAGCAGGCTCTGGAGCGTTCAGACGCCCTGCAGCGTCAGATGATGGAGTTACAGCAGCAGACGTTGAGCTTCATGGAGAGACTAGCCAGCGGACCTCCACAGTGGCAGTGGCAGCAGCACCCTCCTCAGCACCAGATCCAGTGGCAGCCTCCAGTACCTCCGCAGCAGCAGTTTGGTCCGCCGCCGCAGTTTCAACAGCTACCGTCCTTTGGCTAGAGCTCCTCTCAGTTCACGTCCTTCACCACTCCGCCTGGAGGAGCTCCCGTATTCAGCCCTCTGCGCACAGGATTCACGCCACGTCCGACGGATTCCTTATATGCGACCACTACCTCAGTGACTAGGGATCTGTCGGCTTCCTTCAGTGAGCTTACTGGCTTCCCTACGCCGGATCTCCCGGACCCCGCTCCGACGTCTGCAGCTCCAGTCACTTCCACTACTGAGACTCTTCCGAGTTTAGTAGCGTCTTCAGAGCAGACCGAGCCTGTTCAGTCAGAGACTACCACGTCGGTTCAGCCTGAGTTGCCAGTTATTTCATAGCTTCCGCACTCCGATACTCAGGTTGACACTACTACTGAGACTGCGACAAAGCCAGAGCAGACAGAGTCCACGCAGGCAAAGCAGACAGCGCCAGAGCAGCCAGAGCCGTCAGTGCCCGAGCCGACCCGGACCGCTTCACCGCAGCTCCCAGTTTCAGAGGGTCAGCAGGCTACTGGTGCTTCGTCTTCCGACTCCGAGGAGTATCTTCAGCAGTTCGAGTTTACTCAGCGCTCTCCGGAGACGGCACCTGGCTCGTCTGCACCACCTCCGCCCTTCGACGCTTAGTTTGGCGCTTGATGCCAAAGGGGGAGAGTGGCCGAGTATAGCGATAGGGGGAGCGATGTGAGAGGGTTTCGATGTCTTATGTTGTGTTACTTTCACATACGCTCTTTACTTATCGTATCTTTTGTGCATGTTTATGTGATATACTTATGCTATGAACCTTTATGACATGTATGTGCTCACTATGATATATGATATGACATTTCTTTTCGCCTTACTCGATTACTTGTGCTCAATTCTCATTTGTTATGTATTCGAGCTCTTTACTCTTGCACTTGATTTTCACTCTAACTTGTTGAGTGCAGGATGATGGCATGACATGGTTGGACTTGCCCCTAATCAATTTCTCTTATTCATTGCAAATTCATACATGTCATGATTTAAAAACCTATTCTCTCTATACTCGATCTTGTGTTGTCATCAATCACCAAAAAGGGGGAGATTGAACGCATCTTGGCCCCTAGTGGTTTCGGTGATTGGATGAAACACAAGATTACTGTGACTAACGTGTGTTTTGCAGAAACAGGATTGAGTTAGGTCACGGTAATGGCGACGATACGGGCATATGGAGTTCATGTCTCCTGGCGATGGATATCGTTTCGGTTTTCAAAGGACGGACGACGAAGACGGTGGTAGACTAGGCTAAGTGTCATATGGTGTTGGAGGACACTTAGGTAGTCTTAGGTCTTTGTTTTTCCTTTGGCCGTACTATAAAGGGGAGCGTGAATCAGTAGCTTGACCTAGATGAGTCTATTGTGGTAGGTGTGGTGCACACTTGTTATTTCATAGCCCTAGGTAGCTCAGAGAGATGCCTTAAGTCGAGTGGATCAAAAGTCGTTTAGGCCGCGTCGCGATCCGAGTCGAGTCTGCCCTAGTTATGGGCATCGGACGCTGGCCAGGTGGGCATCGGACGCGTCCGATGCTCACCCCGACTAGGGTTTAGTCTGGTGCATGGCATCGGACGCGCCCATGCCACTGTTCACGTGCACGTGAACTGGAGGCCGCATCGGACGCAGGCATCGGACGCTGAGGGCTAGCGTCCGATGGCCATCCAGAGAGGTTCCAGAGAGGTTAAATCCACATTGGACGCGTCCGATGTGGTGGCATCGGACGCTGCCCAGCGTCCGATGTCCCTTTAAACAGTCTGACAAGAAGGTACAGTAGACCGTTGGACGAGGTCATCGAAGCGTCCAATGCTAGGCATCGACGCGTCCGATGCCCCCGCAGAATGCCTGTCTTGTGCTATTTTTGGATGGCCGGTTGGGGGAGTACATATACTTCCTTACCTCCATCCATTTGAGTGTTCTTGCCACTTCCATCAGCTGAGAAACACATTGTCAGTGAGAGTGAGTGCAAGAGCCCTAGTGAGGTTGAGTGATTTGCTAATTGTGAGAATTAGACACCTCCTAGTGAGAATTGAGTAGCAAGTGTGCATCCATCAATCTCTTTGGCCTTGTGTTGGTCAAGTGAGAGTTCTAGCTTGTTACTCTTGGTTCAGCATCACCTTGACGGCGATCGTGAAGCTTGGAGAGCATTCGGTGGCATTGTGGATGACCCAAGCAAGCTTGTGACCGGTAGTGAGCGATTCACCGGGCCGGAGTGGCGAAGAATCAGCTCGTAGTGAGCACTTGATCCTTGCGCGGATCAAGGGGGAGCGATACCCTTGCGCGGGTGCTCCAACGAGGACTAGGGGGGTGTGTCGACACCTCGATACCTCGTCAAAAAGATCGTCGAGTCATCTCTACTCTTTTACTTACGCATTTACTTTCAAGCAATTCAATTCCGCATTACTACTTGTTGTTCTTTCTATATTGAATTGGTTTGCTAGAGTAGGAGTGGCTTAGACTTGATCTTTTGTGCGGTAGAATAAAGAGAATCACACTTCTAGGCACTAGGGGGTTAATTGAGGCTTGATAGGTTTTATTATCACAAGAAGTTTTAGAAAAGCCCAATTCACGCCCCCCTTGGGTATCTTGATCCTTACAGATAAGACACTTTTTCTCCTCAAGCAAGGCACTGATACTCTCTTGGTCCAGATTTACGTGGATGATATCATTTTTGGTGGTTCTTCTCACGCTTTGGTTGCCAAGTTTGCAGATACTATGAGCAGGGAGTTCGAGATGAGCATGATGGGCGAGTTGACGTTTTTCCTCGGGTTGCAAATCAAGCAATCCCGAGAGGGGACGTTCGTGCACCAGGGCAAGTACACCAGAGACATTCTGAAGAAATTTGATATGGGTGAGGCCAAGCCTCTTCCAACACCCATGCCGACCACGATGGCCCTGGATGCGAACAAGGAGGGAGAAGCAGTGGACCAGAAGGAGTACCGGAGTATGATCGGGTCGCTACTGTACCTGACGGCGACACGCCCGGACATTCAGTTCGCGGTGTGTCTTTGCGCGCGATTTCAGTCGTTGCCGCGCACCTCTCACCGTCAGACGGTCAAGCGCATTATGAGGTATTTATCCTTGACTCCAGAATTTGGGATTTGGTATTCTGCTTCCTCCACCCTCTCCCTTTGCGGTTATTACGATGTCGATTTTGCTGGTTGCCGAGTTGAGCGCAAGTCCACTTCTGGGACTTGCCAGTTTATTGGTTCTTCTCTTGTTTTGTGGTCTTCTCGCAAGCAGTCTAGTGTCGCCCATTCTACCACGGAGGCTGAGTATGTTGCTGCGGCTAGCTGTTGTTCCCAGTTACTCTGGATGATGGCCACTTTGCGTGATTTTGGTCTGAGCTTTTCTCGTGTTCCTTTGCTTTGTGACAGCACGAGTGCGATTAGCGTTGCTAAGAACCCCGTGCTGCACTCGAAGACCAAACACATTGATGTGCGCTTTCATTTTCTGTGAGACCAATATGAGAAGGGTGATATCGACCTTCGCCATGTCGATACTCATCATCAGTTGGCTGATATTTTCACCAAGCCTTTGGACCAATCAACTTTTAATCGGTTGAGAGGTGAGCTTGGTGTGTGTTTCCCCTTTTAGATGGGGGAAAACATTTTTGCTCTTTGTATGATACACTGCCTTTGTGTTTTTCAGTTGGTATCTTCTCTTTTCTTTGATTTCATCATGCATCTTTGCATTTCATCTTGCTTACTTACATTCAGAGCTTCATGTGTATAATCTTTAGAATGTAACTATGCTCTGTGTAGTCTTTGCTCCGATGCTTTATGATGATGCTGTAGCTTATGCTCTTTCTAATCACTGATACATGTTGTGAGCGGAGCTATTTTATGGTGAATTTGCTTAATGAACTTAAAACTTGAAAATGTTCACCATTGAGAGATGCATCTAGCACGTGTAGAGTGTGTTGAAGTCACTTATGCTTTTCATATATGCTAGGTTCCTATGTCTCTAGCTATGAGTCATTCACTTGTTTGGTATGTTCATATGATGTTTTAATCTTTAACCATGTTAAGTGAATTGGAAAGATCGAGATGGGATTGCTTGTCAGCACATCACAGTTTCGAGACTATTTCTCATTGCACTTTGAGTTAAACTTGAGCTGTGTAGTGTATGACCGAAATTGTTGCTTTAAGCTTCTGATTGCTTCTGCATAGACTTCGCACAGTTGAAAAGTTAGGCAATGACAAGTTTTCAACCTCTCGCAATCACATGCTGAATTTTAAACTTGTGTAATTTAACCGCTGCAACTCCGATAAAATTTTGAATACACAAGTCTATGTTTCATTTTATAGCATGATGATTGAACTTTACTCGGGGTAGTTCACCTTGTATACATGTTTAGCACTTGTTTGACTTTCTGTCTATACATGTTCTGTGCTATTTTGATGGTGAATACCTTTTCGGCTGAAAACTGCTCATTTTGCTCTCATGTTCATATTTCGTACCTAGTGATCAGTTTGAGCCTTTGCTAGCTTCTTATGGATGTTGTTGAGTCATCGGATCAGAACTCTGTAGAGCATCTTTAAACTCTCTTGATTATACTCCTGAAGCTGCTAACTTGCATTTTGACTCATATGCATTTTGGAAGGGGAAGAAATTTGCTTGTTGGCACATTTGATGGTGCATTTTCTAAGGGGGAGAGTTTTTACTTGATGATGCATTTTCAACTAAGGGGGAGAGAATATTGACAAATCATGTGTTCCCTGGGTTATGTGCACTATTTGAGGGGGAGTTTGCTAGTTGTGTCAAGCCTTGCCTCTTTCTTGAGGGACTAGCGAACATTTTTTAGCTCTCTTTTCAAGTTTGTTCAATTGGTGTCGAACCCTCATTTTCAGCTCTTCAATTGGTATCGAACTCTTTTGGTTTTGAGTTGTTAACAGTTGGTATTGAGTTGCTTCGCTAGCGGTGTTGAGCCCGTTCTGCCTATCCTTGAGGGCTAGCTCTGTTTTGCTTGAACTTCAGTTGATCTTTCAATTGGTATCAAGTTTTCTCGCTAGTGGTGTTGAGCCTGTTCTACCTCTTCTTGAGGGCTAGCTTTGCTTTGCTTGGTTGCGTCGAGCCGTTGCCCATGTCTTTGGGAACCAAGTTGTTCTGCTCTTTCCACTTGACCTTCTTCGGCTTTGCTATGCTTTTGGGTCATTTGGTCGAGTTCTC
Organism: Coix lacryma-jobi var. lacryma-jobi; assembly: GCA_009763385.1. NCBI lineage: Eukaryota > Viridiplantae > Streptophyta > Magnoliopsida > Poales > Poaceae > Coix > Coix lacryma-jobi. The sequence continues at coordinate 117,202,166 of CM019830.1, read as the reverse complement.
TCTACTCCTTCTTCCCTTCTTCTTTTCTGTATGATTTGTGTTGGTAGTTGACAATGCACTCATCAAGGGGGAGATTGCGGATACATGGGTGTATGCCGAGTCTCTGAGTGATGAGTGATTGTCAACTGGGATGATGCGCATGTTCTTTGGCTTGTGTTGTGCAGGTGTCGAGCACAGATGCAGTGATCAAAGGCAAGGTAAAGGTCAAGTAGAGACGTGCCGTGCCGAGGGACCGAGAGTGGCGAAGGGCGGACGTGAGGCTTGGACTGAGGGACCGGTGGCCCGAGGATCAGCTGTGGTGGCTGACAGCCTGGGACAGCGACGAGCGAAGACTTGCGGTCATGTGTTGCTCGGGTCGAGGACCTAGGGACATGTGTCAGTGGACGGGGTGCACGGGCGGTGCATCCCCTCTACAGTTCGGTTTGGTGGTATAGCCAGAGAAAAACCATCAGGTGGACGGTTTCCAGGTTTGGGCCTCAAAACCTGGGCGCGGATGGTTTCTGAGTTTGGCCACAAAACTCGGGCTGAGGACGGTTTCCAGGTTTGGGCCTCAAAACCTGGGTGCTGCGGGTTTGCTGAGTTTGGGCCTCAAAACTCAAGCCTTGGTTGGCTGGTTTCCCGGTTTGGGCCTCAAAACCAGGGGTTAGCTGTGAAGGCTGGTTTCCCGGTTTTGGCCACAAAACCGGGGGTGCGACGTCCGGGAAAAGGACAAGCAGAGCGGTCGCGGCACGTGGCGGCGATCGGTGAGGTTGCGTCGAGGCAACGCTACAAGTTGTGCGGCCGTGGCCGTCGGATCACCACCTACCTTGAGTTAGTCCAGAATAACCCTAGGGTTTAGCTGGTTCGCTCAGTAATTAGAGAGGGGTAGAGTAGGAATTAGAATTAGGATAAGTAGTGGGAGACACCCTCCTCCCAACCAATCTCAGTCATTTGCTCTTTGCTTCTAGGGTTTCCTGCTTTCCCAATCCCCTGCTGTAGCTAGCTGAGATCCGCAGAGAACCATACCTCTGTGTACTGGAGATTTTGAGGAAGTCAGGCCGTAACCTCACTGTTGTAGCGTGTGGTAGCCACACGGTTGCAGATCGATGACTTGATTCGTGTTTTGTTCGTGTTCTTCGCGTTCTTCATTTCTCGGTGATTTTCCCGTCACTCGATCTCCCTCTCTACTGCGTCTTTGCGAAATCCGTTTGAATCAACTTGTTCTTTATAGTGAGGAGATCATTTCCACTGAAGGAATTCATCTAACTCCTCACGAACAAGTAGATCGGCTTGATTTCGTTTTCGTGGTGCTTTTTCGTTCTTGATCTTCCCCTTTCGATTTCCTGGTGATTGAATCGATTTGAGCGAATGATTTCTTGGGGATAGTATCCTAACTACCCCGTGATCATCTTCTCCAAGTTTGGGAACGTGGGATTTTGATTTGGATCGAATTTGGAGAGATTTGAGGAGAAGGCGACTGAAATCGCCCTCTCTGCGCATTCGCGGACAGTCCGCGGTTTGACCGGCGGACAGTCCGCACGTCGGGACTCAGCCGAGCAGTGGATGTGTGTCTCGGTGAACAGTGCCGAAGTTTGACCGGCGGATAGTCCGTCGTTGGTTTTTGCGGACAGTCCGGGAACTGTCCAGGGGACTTCAGCAGCATTGCGGTTTTATTCTTTTGGCCGGCGGACAGTCCGCCAGCTGAGCCCGGACAGTCCGCCACTGGGCAGACAGTCCGCGACCGTACTGCCGGACTGTCCGGGATTTGGCTGAAGCCTCCGGTTTAGTGCGTTTGCTCTCCCGACTTGTTCGCTTGGTTTCCAGACTTCCCGTTTGGCCCTAGAGTTGATCAAGGAACCTCTCTAGGTATCTTTGCTACTTGTTAGCATAGGTATTTAGGAGTTTCTTGATGTAGCCGTCTATCTATGTTCAGGACTTGGTTTTTGAGGGTCGAACTTGTCTCGGTGCTTTTGACATTTGGTTCGCTATCACTTTGTGGTGCCTCGCTGTGATCCTAGGGATCATCCACCCTCTTCCAAGGGTCGTGGGCATCACGGTTTCGGTTGAAGTTTTCGGGGTTGATTTTGGGACATTTGGCCAAAGTTTCGAGAGAAATTTTTGTGCTCCCATTCACCCCCCCTCTGGTCGCCTTGCTATTGCATTCTCGGTCCTTCAGCTATGACTTGTAATTAGAATAACTTAGGAATGTTTCTTATTAATACCTGTTATAATCATCACTTGTTAGGCAGTACTGTTCTAAGTTTATCCTTGATTGATCTGATCTTTGTTACCATTTATCATTATCATTTACTCTGTAACCTGATTCCTATCTGAAGTAATTAGTGTGTTATCGGTCTTATTATAAGTGTGTGCCATATTAAATGTTGTTAAGTCCTTACAATGCCATCATATCTTGAATTGATTAGTCTCTAGGCTAAAATATAAATAACGATACCTGAGACTAGCTTGGGTGAAATGCTTCTACAACGGGTATGTTTATCTGTGCGCTTGCGGGTAAATATCTATCTTTAAATCCGGTGCCCTGATATAATTATATTGCTATCTTCATGTTGGGGATGATAACTTGACGTTAAGTGGAGTTAGTAGTGTCCCGTACAATCTTTAGTGTTTTCACTAGTTTATTATTTTATGTGGTTTGTTCTTAGTAGCAACGTTAAGAAATACCAACAAGTACTTCTGGCGCCATTGCCGGGGATAGATTATAACTCTCTTAGAGTGATTCCATTAAGGAGTGTCAACACATATCTCAATGGTGAACATTTTCAAATTTTATGTTCATTAAGCAAATTCACCATTCATAAAAGAGCTCAGCTCACAACATGTATCAATGATCAGAAAGAGCATAAGCTACAAGCATCATCATAAAGCATCGAAGCATACAGTACACAGAGCATAGTCACATTCTAAGGATTATATAAATGAAGCTCTGAATGTAAATATGCAAGAGGAAATGCAAAGATGCATGAAGAAGCCAAAAGAAGGAAAAGGAGTCAGTCTATAATACAAGAACAATAATGTTTCCCCCATCTAAAAGGGGAAACACACACCAAGCTCACCTCTCAACCTAGCAAATGATGATTGGTCTAAAGGCTTGGTGAAAATATCAGCCAACTGATGATGAGTATCGACATGGCGAAGGTCGATATCACCCTTCTCATAGTGGTCTCGCAAGAAATGAAAGTGCACATCAATGTGTTTGGTCTTAGAATGCAGCACGGGGTTCTTAGCAACGTTAATAGCACTCGTGCTGTCACAAAGCAAAGGAACGCGAGAAAAGCTCAGACCAAAATCACGCAACGTGGCCATCATCCAAAGCAACTGGGAACAGCAGCTAGCCGCAGCAACGTACTCAGCTTCCGTGGTAGACTGGGCGACACTAGACTTCTTGCGAGAAGACCACAATACAAGAGAAGAACCAATAAACTGACAAGTCCCAGAAGTGGACTTGCGCTCAATCCGGCAACCAGCAAAATCGGCATCAGAATATCCGCAAAGGGAGAGGGTGGAGGAAGCAGAATACCAAATCTCGAACTCTGGAGTGAAGCATAAGTACCTCATAATGCGCTTGACTGCCTGACGGTGAGAGGTGCGTGGCGATGACTGAAATCGCGTGCAAAGACACGCTGCGAACTGGATATCCGGGCGTGTCGCCGTCAGGTACAGCAGCGACCCGATCATACTCCGGTACTCCTTCTGGTCTACAGCTTCTCCTTCCACATCCGCATCCAGGGCCATCGTGGTCGACATGGGTGTTGGAAGAGGCTTGGCCTCACCCATATCGTACTTCTTTAGAATATCCTTGGTATACTTACCCTGGTGCACGAACGTCCCCTCTCAGGATTGCTTGATTTGCAACCCAAGGAAAAACGTCAACTCGCCCATCATGCTCATTTCAAACTCCCTACTCATAGTATCTGCAAACTTGGCAACCAAAGCGTGACAAGAACCACAGAAAATGATATCATCCACGTAAATCTGGACCAAGAGAGTGTCATTGCATTGCTTGAGGAGAAAAAGTGTTTTATCCACACATCCCATTTTAAAACCCTTAGCAAGCAAAAATGTTTTCAACCTATCATACTAGGCTCTAGGGGCTTGTTTCAAACCGTACAAAGCTTTGTGAAGTTTAAAAACGTGGTTTGGAAACTTGGGATTTTTGAAACCGAGGGGCTGTTTCACATACACCTCTTCTTCTATGTAGCCGTTTAGGAAGGCACTCTTGACATCCATTTGAAAAAGTTTAAACCCTTTGGATGCAGCAAAAGCCAAGAGAATCCTAATTGCCTCCAAACGAGCTACAGGAGACAAAGTCTCCTCATAGTCTATCCCCTCCTTCTGACTATACCCCTAGGCTACAAGTCTGGCCTTGTTTCTCACAACATGGCCATCTTCTCCTTGTTTGTTTTTGAAAACCCATTTTGTCCCAATAGGGTGACACTCAGGAGGAAGAGGAACCAAAACCCAAACCCGATTTCTTTCAAAATTTTCTAACTCCTCATGCATGGCATTGACCCAATCCGAATCAGATAAAGGGTGTCCAACATCTTGGGGTTCAAAATTAGCAACAAATGCAGAATGAGCAAAGTGAGAGATTTGTTGTGACCTTGACCGAGTGACACGTTCGCCGATGCTGCTGATCATCTGTTCAGGCGGGTGTTGGCGCTGGATGTGTCGTGGCACCTCCCGAGCTGAAGAAACCCCCCCCCCTCAACAGCAGCTGGCGCCTCCTCGGGTACAAAATGTACCGCTCGAGGTTGCGGATCCCATGGCCCCCAAGTCTTCGAAGAAGAAGGATCGGGGCCATGAGTGGTAGTAGAGGCCGCTCTTTGCGGCACAGCAGGTGGAGGTGGTGCTGAGTCATCCATCCCAGCAGCACCCTCGTCCTCATCATCGAAAAGAGGCTCGCCAACCTCATGATCACCTGCACGCTCAAAACGAGAAGAAGGACAAACCATGGTCTCGTCGAAGGTGACATCTGATGTCTCCAAGACTCGGTTAGTATCAAGGTTAAGTACACGATATGCACGAGTATGAGTGCCATAACCCAAAAATACACCGTCAGAAGAACAAGACTCAAATTTGTCTAGGTTGCCTTTCTTGAGTATAAAACAATGGCAACCAAAGACTCTAAAATAACTCACCTTGGGCAGTTTTCCAAAACGCAACTCATAAGAAGTCTTTTTCAAGAAAGCTCGGAGAAAAATGCGATTGGAAATATAGCATGCAGTGCTCATAGCTTCGGCCCAATATCGCCTAGCGGAGTCCTATGCTCATCGAGCATCGTCCTGGCCATCTCAACAAGGGTCCGATTTTTCCTCTCTACAACACCATTTTGTGGCGGTGTGTAGGTGGAAGAAAACTGATGCTCTAAACCCAAAGCGTTACAAAACTTCTCAAAATCTGAATTCTTGAATTCGGAGCCATTATCACTTTGAATTGCTCGCATTGAGTTCATAGGGAACTCATTCTGAAGACGCAAAATCAGATTGCGAGCAAAGGAGAAAGTCTCGGTCTTATCAGCTAAAAAGAAGACCCACGAATATCTCGAGAAGTCGTCAACAACAACAAGCAGGTACCACTTCCCTCCAACCGAGCTCACCCGAGCCGGACCGACAAGGTCCATGTGCAAAAGCTCTCCAGGGCGCTTAGTCATGACCTGAGTCACTGGATGGTGGGGAGCGGCAACCATCTTCCCATGTCTACAAGAATGGCAAACAAGATCCTTCTCCATGGACCACTTGGGCAATCCTCGGATTAGGCCAAGTGAACTAAACCTTGCAAGCAAGTCAAAGCTCAAATGTCCTAGTCTCCTATGCCACTTCCAAAGATCAGAGGAGGAAGGTCCAGCCAAAAGACAACGAGAAATTCCAAACGACTCCGAGAAATTCGCACGAAAGACTTTTCCAAAGGGCGAAATCTAACACACAAGATTGCCCTGAGGATCCAAAATACGACTAAGATTCGGTTTAAAACGAATCTCATAGTCATCATCGAAAAGTTTCAAAACAGAAAGAAGGTTAAAATGCAAGTTAGAAACAAGAGCAACATAGCGCAACACAAAGTGCTCATTAACTCGCACTGACCCACGAGACAACACTTTACCTTTGCTATTGTCGCCGAAGGTGATAAACTCCTTTCCGGCAACTGGACTAAGATTGGAGAACCACTTGGCGTTTTCGGTCATATGCCTTGAGCACCCGGAATCCACCAACCAAACGTTCTCCAATCGTTTTACCTGGGAGGTGTCGTCGTCGTCGTCGTCGTTCCGAGGGGTCTCCTCCAGCTCGCCGTCGATCTCCTTGCCGAGGGCCATGGTGCAGAAGCCCTCGTTGTCGGCGAAGAAGCAGAGGCCGTTCAGCTTGTCCTCGATCCTCTTCTTCTTCTCGGACTCGTTGTCTCATGAGGAAGCGGAGTCATCATCCGAGTCATCGACGTCGCTGAGCGTGGCGAAGAAAGCACGCTGCTCAGCCTGGGCCTTCTCCAAGTACTTCGTCTTGATGTACTCCTTGTTGAAGCCGCCCTTCCGCTTGTGCTTCGCGGGGACGTACTTCTCCTTGCGCTTGTCGGAGTTGTACTTGTGCCCATGATCCGCCTTGCCGAAGACTTGCTTGTTCTTCTTCTGGCAATTGGCGATGAAGTGGTTGGGGTCGCCGCACTCAAAGCATCCTCAGTGTCCTCGTCCGCGGCGACGGTTCATGCGGTTGTTGTGGAACCGCGAGAACCGGTTGGCGAGCAAAGCCAACTCGTCATCCCCCATGAACTCCAGCTGCTCCTCTATGACAGAAAGAAGTGAAGAGAGTGCAAAGCCTCCAGAGGGGTTAGCAGAAGAGCCAGAAAGAAAAGCCATCGACGGGCCAGAAGGATTTTCATAAGAAGCCCTCGCCATGGCATCAATCTCACTGGACATGAGCTTACTGAAGAGCTCGTCGCACGTGAGGGTCTCATAGTTAGGCGATTCGATGATCGCCTGAACCATGGAATCCCATACCGACCGATCAAGAGTATGGAGTAGCTTGAGAGCTCTCTCATGATCGTCGAAAGGCAACAACTCCTTGTTAGCCCTCATCCTGTTGACAATCACCTGAAAGCGAGCGAATAAACTTTCTATGCTCTCGCCAGGCATGTGTCGAAAGTTGTCATACTCTCACTTGAACGACTCATAGAGACAGGTTTTGACTTGAGTGGTTCCCTCATGGAAACGCATGAGGGTAGCCCAAATCTCCCGAGCCGTGGCGAGGTGAGAAACGCTATCAAACTCACTCATGCTCAGGCATGAGAAAAGAGCATTACAGGCTCGGCTATTGGCATTGTGCTCATCGATCTGATGCTGAGTGGCACGAGCAGCCAAGACCACGTAATCGGTAGAGTTGCAAATATCCCAGATGGAAGCACCCAAACTCTGCAGATAGGCTGACCTGCGTATCTTCCAATACGCGTAGTTCGTCCCATCGAAAAACGGCGGTTTGCCCACGCCGCGATCCATGTCGCCTTCGGTGGATCTGGAACCGGCTAAGGTGGAAGATCCTTAACCCACTCCGATACCAATTGAAGGACCGAGAATGCAATAGCAAGGCGACTAGAGGGGCGGTGAATGGGAGCTCAAAAATTTCTCTCGAAACTCTCTCGAAACTTCGGCCTTTGTCCCATAAATCAACCCCCAAAAGCTTCGATCGAAACCGTGATGCCCATGACCCTTGGAAGAGGGTGGATGATCCCTAGGATCACAGCGAGGCACCACAAGGCGATAGCAAACCAAACGCCCAAAGCACCGGCACAAGTTTGATCCCCAAAAACCAAGTTCCGAACGTAGATGGAAGGCTACGTCGAGAAATCCCCAAATACAAATGCTAACAAGTAGCAAAGATACCTAGAGAGGTTCCTTGGTCAACTCTAGGGCCAAACGAGAAGTCTGGAAACCAAGCGAAGAAGTCGGGAGAATAAACGCACAAAACCGGAGGCTTCAGCCAAGTCCCGGACTGTCCGGGGGTCAGCCCGCAGACTGTCTGCCCAATGGCGGACTTTCTGGGAATCAGTGGCGGACTGTCCGTCGGCTAAAACGCAGAAACAGCACAGATGCTGCAAGGCCTCTGGACGTTCCCGGACTGTCCGCGAACTCCAACGGCGGACTGTCCGCCGGTCACTCAAAAGCAAAATGCCCGAGGAACACAGCCACTGGTCTGGCTCGTCCCCGACGCGCGGACTGTCCGCCGGTCAAACCGCGGATTGTCCGCGACCACCCAGTGAAGGCGATTTTGGTCGCCCTTCACACACAACCTCCCAAATCCGAATCAAATCACAATCCCACGTTCCCGAACTTGGAGAAGATGATCACGAGGTAGTTAGGAGACTATCCCCGAGAAATCATCTGCTCAAATCAACTCAATCACCGGGAAATCGAAAGGGAAGGAGTATGAACGAAACAGTGCCACGAAAATGAAATCAACTCGATCTACTTGTTCGTGAGGAGTTAGATGAATTCCTTCGGTGGAAATGATCTCCTCACTGTAAAGAACAAGTTGATTCAAACGGATTTCGCAAAGACTCAGTAGAGAGGGAGATCGAGTGGCGGGAAAAACGCGGAGAAACAAAGAACGCGAAGAACACGAACAAAACGCGAATCAACACATCGATCTGCAACCGTGTGGCTACCACACGCTACAACAGTGAGATTACGGTCTCACTTCCTCAAAATCTCCAGTACACAGAGGTATGGTTCTCTGCGGATCTCAGTTGCTACAGCAGGGGATTGGGAGAATAGGAAAACCTAGAAGGCAAAGAGCAAATGACTGAGATCGGATGGGAGGTGGGTGTCTCCCTCTACTTATCCTAATTCTAATTCCCACTCTACCCCTAACTAATTACAGAGCGAACCAGCCAAACCCTAAGGCTATCCTGGACCAACTCGAAGATAGTGGTGATCCGACGGCCATGTCACACAACTGGTAGCGTTGCCTCGACGCAACCTCACCGATTGCCGCCACGTGCCGCCACCGCTCTGCTTGTCCTTTTCCCGGACTTCGCCCCCGGTTTTGAGGTCCAAACCGGGAAACCAGCCTTCACGACCAATCCCCAGTTTTGAGGCCCAAACCAGGAAACCAGCCGTCCATCGCCTGAGTTTTGTGGCCAAAACTCAGAAACCCGCAGCACCCAGGTTTTGAGGCCCAAACCTGGAAACCGTCCTCAGCCCGAGTTTTGTGGCCCAAACACGGAAACCATCAGCGCCCAGGTTTTGAGGCCCAAACCTGGAAACCGTCCACTCGGTGGTTTTTCTGTGGCTCAACCACCAAACCGAGCCGTAGAGGGGATGCACCACCTGTGCACCCCGTCCACCGACATGTGTCCCCAGGTCCTTGACCCAAGCAACACCGTGCCCGCAAGTCTTCGCTCGTCGCTGTCCCAGGCTGTCAGCCACCACAGCTGATCCTCGGGCCACCGGTCCCTCAGTCCAAGCCTCACGTCCGCCCTTCACCGCTCCCGGTCCGTCGGCATGGCATGTCTCTACTTGACCTTCACCTTGCCTTTGATCACTGTATCCGTGCTCGACACCTGCACAACACAAGCCAAAGAACATGCACATTATCTTAGTTGACAATCACCCATCACTCGAGACTCAGCATACACCCATGTATCCACAAATATGAAGCACATCGTGTTGCAAAATAGCAAACGAGATCATAAGAGGTCAAAACCAAATGTGATTGGCCCTTTGGGCCGAATACAACGGTAGTGGCAACCACAAGATGATAGATCAGTGAAGAATAGGTAGGGCAAGAAGATTCGGCTACAAAGTAGAACCGAAGCAAATTCTTCCCAAGTGGAGTTGCCAAAAAGTATGTTGACGCCGAAAGTGTTCCGAATCTGAAGGACCGAGAATGCTACCAAAGGCGACCAGAGGGGGGTTGAATGGGAGCCTAAACTTTCGTTTTAGAAACTTTTAGCCTCTGTCCCAAAAAATCAACCCCAAGAGGAAAACCAATCCGCGTGATGTCCACGACCCAAGAGAATGGGTGGATGTTCCCTAGGAACACAGCGGGACACCGCATAAACCTCCTTACTCAAGTTCACGCAAGTCAACTAGTGACAGGATGGACTTTCGGTAACCTAATTTCTGTAGAGCACGAAGTCGAAAATCCAACGCAAAAACCCAAAATCAAATCCGAAGTCGAACGAGCAAACTGCGGATGAAACAGTGCAAAACTCACTCCATCGGACGCTGGCAGCTTCCGATGTAGAAGCACCAGACGCGTCTTATGCAAAATGACCCAATCTGGAACCTCACTGCATAGTCATCGGACGCTGGCTACAGTGATAGTTCAGTGTCCGATGCTCAACCCTCGGACGCGTCCGATGGCAACGGAGCGTCCGATGCTCCTTCAAGAATGTTGTTCTTTGACACGTGGCACATGAGCGTCCGATGTGACGAACTCAGCGTCTGATGCCCCCGAGTCCAGCGTCCGATGCCCCCGAAACTTCACTGTTCTTCCACGGATTCATCCCGATCTCCTCCGAATCAAAAGTTCTAAGGCTTAGACTTGGTATGAGGAGTTCCAAGGAGGTTAGTGAGCTACCCCTAAGAGATCATGGCTCGAACCTAACTCCAAATCGGTGAATCGGAAAAATTCAGGGCATGGGAGACAAAAACCGATTCGAAAAGAAAATCGATCGATCTACTAGCTCATGAGGTTAGAGTTGAATTCCTTTGGTGGAAATGTGCGCCTCACAATCTAGAACAACTTAGATCAGACGGAATTGAAAATCGTTCCAAGGAGTGAGAGAACGAAGCAAATCACCGAGAGAACGAAAAGAAAAACGCGAAGAACACAGCTCAAAACGCGAATCGATCTTGAATTCCAGCCGAAACTTCTCCACATGAGGAGACAACGAGATTACGGTCTCATTTCCTCAAAAAGCAAATACATAGAGGTATGATTCACCGTCTCTGCGGATCTCAGTAGCTACAGCAGGGATGTGGGAGAGCAGGAAACCCTAAGTGAAAGTAGCAAATGACTGACATGGTCTGGAGGGAGGGGTTGCCTCTCCTTATATAGCCTAATACAATTATTCCCCTTCTACCCTTACTACTAATGAGTGAGCAGGCTAATCCTAAGGGTATTCCTGACCAACTCGTAGTTGATGGTGATCCGACAGTCACGCCCGCACAACTGGTAGCTTCGCCTCGACGCGACCTCGCCGATTGCCGCCACGTGCCGCCACCGCTCTACTCGTCCTTTTCACGGACCTCCCCCCGGTTTTGAGGCCGAAACCGGGAAACCTGGGCCATCGCACGGTTTTGAGGCCGAAACCAGGAAACTTGTTGTCCGTCGCCAGAGTTTTGTGGCCCAAACTCAGAAACCCGCCAGCACCCAGGTTTTGAGGCCCAAACCTCGAAACCGTCCTCAGCCCGAGTTTTGTGGCCCAAACTCGGAAACTGGTCACACCTAGGTTTTGAGGCCCAAACGTGAAAACCATCCACTCGGTGGTTTTTGTGTGGCTCAACCACCAAACTGACGCAGTAGAGGGGATGCACCGCCCGTGCACCCCGTCCACATGCAAGTCTTTACTTGTCACTGTCCTAGGCTGTCAGCCACCACGGCCGATCCTCAGGCCACCGGTCCGTCAGTCCAAGCCTCACGTTCACCCTTCACCGCTCCGGGTCCATCGGCACGACACGTCTCTACTTGACCTTCACCTTGCCTTTGATCACCATATCCGTGCTCAACACCTGCACAACACAAGCCAAAGAAAATGCGCATCATCCCAGTTGACAATCACTCATCATCTCAAGATCCGACATACACCCATGTATCTGCAATCTCCCCCTTGATGAGTGCATTGTCAACTATGTTGACGGTCCTTAATGTCAATATTATACCATCAACTAATGCATTGAATGACATGAAATGAACCATAAAGCATAGTTGTAGGGTTTGAAACTAACAATTTCCACGAGTTTTGGTGCTCTCACTTGTTTTGTAGGACATCCATGTTTTTACCATATAAAAGTATCTCAAGTGATGAAACGGAGCACACCATTGCGAAGACCTCGTCGAGACAATCGAAACGGACATATGATTTGCTATATTTGGAGTCCCGGAGCGAGAGTCCTCGATGGATATGACTTAGAAGATTCTACAACATTCCAGAACATTCCAAAAGACATGAGAAGGCGACCCACGGAAGGTGGGGCCCACCTGCCATAGAGGCAGACCGGTCGGTCTCCCTCCTAGGCTGGTCGGTCAGCTATTGGGCCCAATCTGTTCCTCCTTCGCGTGACGCACTCCAACCGACCTCTCCAATACGTTTTCGCCCATTAAGGCCCATGTGCATATGGCGAAGGATTTAGTCCCACATCGCTTGCCCAAGGTGGAGGGGAGGCCAGGAGCCCCTATATAATAAACCCAGGACCCCACTGAGACATCATCATCATCATCTGGGAGTCTTTGCAGAGGCGTCCCTCGAAGGACAACCTCTCCTCCCTAGAGAATTAGGTTTAGATTTTCCAATGTAATAGCTTAGCTTTAGTCGGGAGTTAGGGAGAGTGGAGCTACGCTCCGGTTTCGGAGGAGTCTTCAGAGGTTCGGTATGCCTTTGTATTTTTTCTTTGTAAGACTTATGCTTTAATATATTTATCTTCTCTAATTACTTTATGCCTTTCATATATGATTAGTATATTTGTTATATCTTGCATGGGATCTCCGCTCGTATTGAGTGCCCTAGTTATATGCAGTAATTAGAGTAGTAAGCGTTACTGTAGACTTGGTGTCTAGCCTAGGGTTTACCTGAGTTTGCGCCCAATCCTCCGGATAGTTGTGGTAGCTAGAGGGGTGACAGCTTTGTAGATTGTTATAATCCACCACATTAGGATTGGTGTTTTCGTAGAGCTTTTTGGCAGCCTTCTCCCAATTACCCTTTTCCCAGTCTTTTTCGAGAATCGGAAAGGTACTGTTGCTCCAAAGTGCCAATGTTTATAACTGCTATATCTTTTCATCCTTGTTACCTTAGAACCCAAGTAATAGAGAAGTGCATAGGAACCTTGATCTCTCCCGTTGTCCTCCCACTAAAGTTATCTATACATTTATCATTAAATTCTCTTTGATGTGCTTTCCTTATTATATATATCATATATCAACTACTCCTGCTTTAGTCTAATTAGTACTCTGAGTTAGTAGATGCATGATAGTGAGTTATTAGATTCTTGACCCTAGCTTCCCTTTGGTAAAATATAAATAACGATCCTGGAATACTCCCGGTAAAATGCTACAATGGTGTTCTTTGCGCTTGCGGAATCTTTCATATTCTATTTGCGTTAACAAACGTCAACAAGCATTTTTGGCGCCGTTGCCAGGGAAGCAATTGGTGTAAAGATTTTGATAATGATCTTGATGACCGCTGATTTAGTGTACCACTAGCTTTAGTAGGATTACCCCTTGTTCTGTTGAGTGTGGAATAGACAGGACATCAGATGCCATTTCGACCTTATCACAAGATTCCACAAGAATGAAGAACCCAGGGTGCCTGAACATTCAAGATCCATCATTAATCCTGGAACCCTGCCATCTCACAGGTTTGTGCATACATATATATTATTCTAACCATGTGTAGATTGGAGAAAAGGTCGCTGTCACAACAATTCAACTCTCATCCCATATGACGGATATTTACGCTGCGCCACTCACAAATCCCAGTTGTGAGTCATGGTAAGTATGATCGAGGTGAGACAGTCTTGCTCATGGACTTTAAACTTTATGAGTAGTTATCTTTTTAATTTCTTGCATTCCACTGCATGTTTACTTCGAATCATCCTTGCATCCATTCCATTAAGTTTAGGTTTTCTGTTATCAAATCCACATCATGTTTAGTTCCTTGCATACATTCATGTCATCTGCATCTAAAGGAAAAAAATATATTAAAAAAATATAGGAAAAAATATATAAAATATTCCTCACTGTGATCATACTCTGTCATCTCTTTTTGAATAAATCTCTTTTATGCTCTCATTGTACTTGTGTTTGCTATAGTACGCTTTGGTTTGGTTGTGCTTTTCGAGAGGACTTTCAAAGGATTTTAAATTAAGCGTGGTGCTTAGGTTAAAATGCCTTCCTTAATCCAATTAGACATGGAGTCTAGTTTGATTATTGAACTGAAAATTGCTAAGTGCAGACATTGGATATTTTGTTGGACTAACCCCTGTAGAGAACTCTTAATGCACTTTGGGAAAGTCCTGAGATGAATTCACATTTAGAGATGAAGCAAGGCATATGATGAACTGCATAATGAAGACTCAGCTCATTAATCATGGATGAAAGAACTGTGAGTATTAAAGTTTATTTCAATTCATTTTCTACTGCAAGTATCTTTCGCCTTGAACCGTGTTGAAATGCAGCCAACATATAAAATGCTAAAGTAATCCTAAAATCATCTTTTCATTAGCATGGAGGAATAACACATAAGTTGTGGATAACAACCCATGTTTCACATTCAGATACAATCCTTCGGTTATATGTCCACTAACATTTTGTAGGAGATGAGATTTGCTTGTTCATGGTGTGAACTTAAAGATCCAAAATCCAACCTGTGGATAGACAAAACTCATCATCAGACAAGTCACTAGTGATGTTGAAGGCAACCAAGCTTTGAGCCATCCCAAGGCCTAAGCCAGGACACTAATGACAAATAGGATGCAACTCACCCCGTATGGGTCAATCTATGCCTACACTCAGCATTGTCAAAGACATCAAAACCGACACCAACAACAAATATCAAGGTGACGATATACCAATACATTATAACATCTATGTGTCGTCCGAAGGAAGTCTGTTGGTGGTTCACTATGAAGACAAGCAGTGGAAGTTCTCCTCACTTCTAATTATTTCAACACAAGAGCTAGTTTGGGGGATGAGGTGGAAGAACTTCAACAACAACAAGACCTACAATTTCAACTCATGAACATGTTGTTGAAGAAAGATCCACCTACTTCACAAGCCAGCTTGGGGGAGACACAATTCCATTGTCTAGATTTGCTGCACGATCAAGGAGAGGAAGGAGAAATCCAGCTTCAACACTTTGATCAGTACAAGCCACTGGACGCTGCCCCAGCCAAGAAGAAGAATATGATCCATCACTCATTCTTGGAAGAACGTTCTTGAACACCGCCAATGTTGTCATCTATGTCAGACCTGGAGACGTCCACTTTTGGATCTTCGATCATAAGGGTCGCTGCTTCTTTAACAACTACACCACTTATGAGCAGCCGAAGAAAACCAAGAGAAGACGTTGACTCAACCGACAAATGAAGAACCAACTACCAGGAATTGAGGGAGACATCATGAAGGATGAAGCCACTGCACTGCAAGAATTCGATGATGGAGAGATAGTACCCGAGCCTTAAAAAATCAAGAGAATAATTGACAAAGCCTCCATCGTCTGGACCTATTGAGAACAAGACTCAGCTGGCCCACTGTGAGATAAGCAATAGAAGACAAGCCACTCATGAACAACAACCAGCTAGACAAGAGAAGCTTCCACAAGGTGGTTCGACGCAATCACTCTTCAATGATAAAGTATCATTTCAAGGTAAGTGACCATCACTTTAAAAGCTTCTCCTTGTTTCTGGTATGCGCATACATAAAGAACCAAATATGTTTAAAGTTGCACCTCACATGATCCAACCTAATCAACTCAACATGTTCAGTTCTTTACTCTTTGTTCCTGGCTTTACTCTCTTGAATCTCACTTAAATGAGCTAAAATGTTGTGCATCCAACCTTTAGAAGATAATATATCACAATCATGAAAAGTGCATAGATTATCCTTCCTTAAGCAATCTGATCTATTAAATATTTTAAGATGCTACTTTCATGCTCATCTTCTGATCCTATCACTCATGTTAAGATTGAATATAATACATAAACAACAAGTTTATCTTGTTCAATGTGCCTAAGGTTAGAATGAACAAAACTTTTGGTTCTGTTGGTGTTTTTCCACCAATAGAGCCCATGCACTTGATCTGTACCTTGTCTTTATGAGCAAGACACACTCTTGAGCAAAACATAGAAGAGTTTGTCAACTTCTAAATTCTATAGAGTGAAGATCCTGGATCTACAAGAACATGCACACTAAGCAAGATGCTGCCAGCTTCCACAACTGATGCTTCACTTCAAATTGCTGGGCTAACAAAGAACATGAGTGACACCATATCAAGAGGTGTAGTTATCAAGGTCTATATATTGGGATCAAATGATGCACCTCAAGAATGAACATGGTGAGAAGTCATGTTCAGAGGACTTAAAACATTGAACCCTCGCCGAAAGGTAAAATCGGTAGTTATCCATATTTATCTTTTCTACATTAGTTTTTGCATGTTTAGTTTTCATCATCATCTCTCCATAGCATATTTACTTTTCTGCATTAGCATTGCATAAAAAAAGAAAGAAAATAAAAACATTTTACTTTTTGCACTGCATCATAAAACTTAAAGCCCCATGTGAATAATTCTGTGGTGTGTAAAAACCCAAATGAAATATTCACCGTGGTGGCATAAAAACAAAAAATAAATAAATATGAATACATTCATCGTGTTGCATTTTCTCTTGCATCATAAAACATATATTAAAATATAAAAATATTGAGAAAGAGATCTTACTGAAACTCTGGACAACTAAGGCTTGAGTGGCCAACCACTAATGCTTAATCTATTCCACAAGTTTTGTTGTCTATTTGAGTTTCATAGGATTGAATGACCAAGAAAAGCTGACGAGCAAGTGGATGTTCCATCCACTGTTGGAGCACTATTTCAACAACCATCAACATCAATCAATGCTCTGATAGAGGAAGAACATTTTCACTGCCAGCACTGCTACATTGCAAGATCGAACGACTACGTCAACATTCAGCTTGGGGGAAGCACCCCCATGTATCCAGGTAAGTATCCTTATCCTCTTAAGTTTTTATTTCTATAAATAAATTCAAAATACAAAAAAATATGAGCACATGAAGGCTCAACACTATTACAACAACATCGAGCTTGGGGGAGGAGCACCCCCGTTATCTTCGTGATTCAGGTATGTCTTACTATTATCTTAGTGTTTTTTAAGTAATAGGTTATAGTATGTGTTAGATTAAATAAATAAATCATGTCTAATCTGAAGAACTCTCTCTCTAATTTCTTAAAATGGAAATGATGAATAGTTGCTCTATTGTATTTCTTTCTAGTACCTAGCCTTTAACCATGAGTTCTCCTAATTAATAATGCTTTAGAATAAAATTAAACACATGGGTAGCAAATGCTTGATCCAGAGTCTAGGTAATTGACAGATATGATATGTGATCTGAGCTACTGTTATCTTGTTCTGAAACAACACTATAGTTCTGGAGAATTTCTAATATTAATATGACTAATAATTGCATTGAGTTAAATTAAGCTTTGTTGACCTTATGAGAAGTTATCATGCTATTGAATTGAGATCACTTACACATTTCATCCATCCTTCGCATAAATGCTCATGATTATCTATTGCTATCCTCTCAAAAGTTTGTTGGAAGCATGTGGCTATTGACAAAAAAAAGAGAAAAGAAAAAAAATCCGAGGAAATAAAAAGGGACAAGTGTCCGAAACCGCAAAAAGATAGATCCCGAGGAAATAAAAAGGGACAAGTGTCTGGAACCTCGAAGAAAAAAAAGAGAGAATAGAAAAAAATATGAATATCAGAAAAAATGGGCACATGCTCGATAGTAGAATTAGCCTGATAGCCATGTGTTTCTAATAGACAAAAGAGTGATATATTCAAAAGAGCATCTGCCTCTATTTTCCATACACATGCACTTCTCGATTCAATGGTATGGTTGACTTTCTCTTTGGATCCATTGTTTAATTTGGCAACATATGTTCTTAAGCTTTTTGAAAATTCATAAAAACTCCGGGATAATGGTGAAGTGAAAGAACTAGAGACATGGTGCTTGATTTGATCGTTCTATCGTTCAATTACTCAAGATTCAAGGTAAAGTACTAAGCCCCGTGATAAAAAAAATATGATATCTTTTTCTAATCAAAATGAGAACTTTTGTTTGAATGCATGTGTACTTGTTAGAAGTGCATATATTGCAGCAACTCCTGATCCATTATTGAGTTTGGCTTTGCTAAGGGACTAGCAAAGGGTAAGCTTGGGGGAACTTGTTGACGGTCCTTAATGTCAATATTATACCATCAACTAATGCATAGAATGACATGAAATGAACCATAAAGCATAGTTGTAGGGTTTGAAACTAACAAGTTCCACGAGTTTTGGTGCTCTCACTTGTTTTGTAGGACATCCATGTTTTTACCATATAAAAGTATCTCAAGTGATGAAACAGAGCACACCATTGCGAAGACCTCGTCGAGACGATCGAAACGGACATATGATTTGCTATATTTGGAGTCCCAGAGCGAGATTCCTCGATGGATACGACTTGGAAGATTCTAGAACAATCCAGAACATTCCAAAAGACATGAGAAGGCGACCCACGGAAGGTGGGGCCCACCTGCCATAGAGGCAGACCGGTCGGTCTCCCTCCTAGGCCGGTCGGTCAGCTATTGGGCCCAATCTGCTCCTCCTTCGCGTGACGCACTCCAACCGACCTCTCCAATACGTTTTGGCCCATTAAGGCCCATGTGCATATGGCGAAGGATTTAGTCCCACATCGCTTGCCCAAGGTGGAGGGGAGGCCAGGAGCCCCTATATAATAAACCCAGGACCCCCCTGAGACATCATCATCATCATCATCTGGGAGTCTTTGCAGAGGCGTCCCTCGAAGGACAACCTCTCCTCCCTAGAGAATTAGGTTTAGATTTTCCAATGTAATAGCTTAGCTTTAGTCGGGAGTTAGGGAGAGCGAAGCTGCGCTCCGGTTTTGGAGGAGTCTTCAGAGGTTCGGTATGCCTTTGTATCTTTTCTTTGTAAGACTTATGCTTTAATATTTTTATCTTCTCTAATTACTTTATGCCTTTCATATATGATTAGTATATTTGTTATATCTTGACATGGGATCTCCGCTCGTATTGAGTGCTCTAGTTATATGCGGTAATTAGAGTAGTAAGCGTTACTGTAGACTTGGTGTCTAGACTAGGGTTTACCTGAGTTTCCGCCCAATCCTCCGGATAGTTGTGGTAGCTACAGGGGTGACAGCTTTGTAGATTGTTATAATCCACCACGTTAGGATTGGTGTTTTCGTAGAGCTTTTTGGCAGCCTTCTCCTGATTACCCTTTTCCCAGTCTTTTTCGAGAATCGGAAAGGTACTGTTGCTCCAAAGTGCCAATGTTTATAACTGCTATATCTTTTCATCCTTGTTACCTTAGAACCCAAGTAATAGAGAAGTGCATAGGAACCTTGATCTCTCCCGTTGTCCTCCCACTATAGTTATCTATACATTTATCATTAAATTCTCTTTGATGTGCTTTCCTTATTATATATATCATATATCAACTACTCCTGCTTTAGTCTAATTAGTACTCTGAGTTAGTAGATGCATGATAGTGAGTTATCAGATTCTTGACCCTAGCTTCCCTGTGGTAAAATATAAATAACGATCCTGGAATACTCCCGATAAAATGCTACAATGATGTTTTGTGCGCTTGCGGAATCTTTCATATTCTATTTGCGTTAACAAACGTCAACAAACTACCAACACAAATCATATGAAGGTAGAAGAAGAAGGAAGAAGAAGTAAGGGAACTCAACCAGTCGACTAAAAGCGAAGCAAAGCCAGTAAAAGTCGAATGGTGTGAGGAAGACAACTTGGTTCCCAAAGACATGGGCAATGGCTCGACGCAACCAAGCAAAGCGAAACTAGCCCTCAAGAAGAGGTAGAACAGGCTCAACACCGCTAGCGAGAAGATCGGAGCAATAGAGACAAAGACAAGCTAGTCCCTCCAGAAAGAGGCAAAGGCTCAACACAACTAGCAGAATCGCTCCAAACCAATTGAAAAACTGCGTCGAACCAATTGAAAAAAAACCATATAGGCTGAAAGTCGCTCCAAACCAATTTAATAGCTCATCAAAGCAAAAATCGAGCAAACTCCCCCTTCAATAGTGCACACAACCAGGGACATGATTTGTCAAATTTCTCCCCCTTAGTTGAAAATGCACACAACAAGGCAAAGGCATATGAGTTACAAATGCAAGTTAGCAGCTTAAGGTATATAGTTCATGGTGTGAATAGATGCTCTAAAGAGTGCTGATCCAACTACTCAACAACAAGCACAAATGCCAGCAAAGGCTCAAAACTGATCACCGAATACAAAATATGAACATATGAGCAAAGTGAGCAGTTTTAAGCCATTCAGAAAGGGTTTCACCATCAAAATAGCACTACTCATGTATAGACAGGAAGTTACACAAGTGCTAAACATGTATACAAGGTGAACTACCCCTAGCAAATTTCAATCATCATGCTATAGAATGAAGCATTGACTTGTGTTTTCAAAATTTTATCGGAGTTGCAGCGGTATTGACACAAGTTTAAATTTTTCAGCATGTGATTGCAAGAGGTTGAAAACTTGACATTGCCTAACATTTCAACCGAGCTAAGACTATGCATAAGCAATCAGAAGCTTGAAGCAACGGTTTCGGTCTTACACTACACGGCTCAAGTTTAACTCAAAGTGCAATGAGAAACAGTCTCGATACCGTGATGTGCTATCAAGTGATCCCAACTCGATCTTTTCAATTCACTTAGACTTGGTTCAAATTTTAACAGAAAATGACCATACCACGCAAGTGAAAGACTCAGAACTAAGGACATAGGAACCTAGCATATATGAAAAGCACAAGTGGCTTCAACACATTCTACACATGCTAGTTGCCAATTTCAATGGTGAACATGTTTCAAATTTTATGTTGAATTAAGCATATTCACAGTTCTGAAAAGTAGCTCCGCTCACAACATGTATCAATGATCAATATGAGCCTAAGCTACAAGCATCATCATGTATCATCAGAGCATACACTAATCAGAGCATAGATTCATTCTACAGATTATAGACATGAAGCTCGAAGAGATAAAGATACAAAAATGATGAACATCGGAAAATAATCAAAACAAAAGAGTCAGTCTATGATACAAGAACCAAAATGTTTTCCCCAACTAAAAGGGAAAACACACACCAAGCTCCCCTCTCAACCTAGCAAAAGTTGATTGGTCCAAAGGCTTGGTGAAAATATCTGCCAACTGAAGATGAGTATCGACATGGTGAAGATCAATATCACCCTTCTCATAGTGGTCTCGCAAGAAATGAAAGCGCACAACAATGTGTTTGGTATTACAATGCATGCAGCACGGGGTTCTTAGCAATGCTAATCGCACTCGTGTTGTCACAAAGCAATGGAACTCGAGAAAAGCTCAAACCAAAATCACGCAAAGTGGCCATCATCCACAACAACTGGGAACAGCAGCTAGCCGCAACAACATATTCAACCTCTGTGGTAGACTGAGCGACACTAGACTTCTTGTGAGAAGACCAAGATACAAGAGAAGAACCCAAAAACTGACAAGTCCTAGAAGTGGACTTGCGCTCAAGTCGGCAACCAACAAAATCTGCATCCGAGTAACCACAAAGGGAGAGGGTAGAAGAAGCAGAATACTAGATCCCGAACTTAGGTGTAAAACATAAGTACCTCATAATGCGCTTAACCGCCTGACGGTGAGAGGTGTGTGGCGATGACTGAAATCGCGCACAAAGACACACCGCGAACTGGATGTCCGGGCGTGTCGCCGTCAGGTACAACAGCGACCCGATCATGCTTCGGTACTCCTTCTGGTCCACAGCTTCTCCATCCATGTCCGCATCCAGGGCCGTCATGGTCAACATGGGTGTTGGAAGAGGCTTGGCCTCACCCATATCAAACTTCTTCAATATGTCCTTGGTGTACTTGCCCTAGTGCACGAACGTCCCTTCTCGGGGTTGCTTGATTTGCAACCCGAGGAAAAAAATGTCAACTCGCCCATCATGCTCATCTCAAATTCCCTGCGCATAGTATCTGCAAACTTGGCAACCAAAGCATGAGAAGAACCACCAAAGATGATATCATCCACGTAAATCTGAACCAACAAAGTGTCATTGCCTTGCTTGAGGAGAAAAAGTGTTTTATCTACACATCCCATTTTAAAACCCTTAGCAAGCAAAAAGGTTTTCAACCTATCATACCAGGCTCTAGGGGCTTGTTTCAAACCATATAAATTTTTGTTCAATTTAAAAACATGGTTTGGAAACTTGGGATTTTCAAAACCGGGGGGTTGTTTCATATACACCTCCTCTTCTATGTAGCCATTTAGGAAGGCACTCTTGACATCCATTTGAAAAAGTTTGAACCCTTTAGATGCAGCAAAAGCCAAGAGGATCCTAATTGTCTCCAAACGAGCTACATGAGCAAAAGTCTCCTCATAGTCTATCCCCTCCTTCTGACTATACCCCTGGGCTACAAGTCTGCCCTTGTTTCTCACAACATGGCCATCTTCTCCTTGTTTGTGTTTGAAAACCCATTTTGTCTCAATAGGGTGACACTCAGGAGGAAGAGGAAGAAGAACCAAAACCCGATTTCTCTCAAAATTTTCAAGCTCTTCATGCATGGCATTGACCCAATCCGGATCAGATAAAGCGTGTCCAACATCTCGGGGTTCAAAATCAGCAACAAATGCAGAATGAGCAAAGTGAGAGATTTGTTATGACTTAGACCGAGTGACGCGTTCGTGTATGTTTCTGATCATTTGTTGAGGAGGGTGTTGGCGCGGAATGTGTCGTGGTGCCTCCCTTGCTGAAGTGACCTCCCCCTCAATAGTAGCTGGTGCCTCCTCGGGTACAAGTGGTACAGCCTGAGGTGGTGGATCACACGGCCCCCATGTAGTAGAGGAAGAAGGGTCGGGGCCACGTGCAGTCGTGGTCGAAGTCGACCCAATCGGCACCGCGGGTGGAGGAAGTGCTGGATTATCAATCCCTTTACCACCTTCTTCCTCATCATCAAAAGAGGTTCTCCAACCTCATGATCACCTGCACGCTCAAAACTAGAAGAAGGACAAAGCATAGTCTCGTCGAAGGTGACATCGGATGTCTCCATGACTCGGTTAGTATCAAGGTTAAGTACACGATATGCACGAGTATGATTACCATAACCCAAAAATACATCGTCAGAAGAGCGAGACTCAAACTTGTCCAAGTTGCCTTTCTTGAGTATAAAACAGTGGCAACCAAAAACTCTAAAATAACTCACTTTGGGTTGCTTCCCGAATCGCAACTCATAAGAAGTTTTATTCAAGAAAGCACGGAGAAAAGTGCGATTGGAAATATAGCATGCAGTGTTTATAGCCTCGGCCCAATACCGCCTAGGAGTCCTATGCTCATCGAGCATCGTCCTGGTCATCTCTACAAGGGTCCGATTTTGCCTCTCTACAACACCATTTTGTGGCGGTGTGTAGGGGGAAGAAAACTAATGCTCTAAACCTAAAGAGTTACAAAACTTCTCAAAATCCGAGTTCTTAAACTCGGAACCGTTATCGCTACGAATAGCTCTCATCGAGTTCTTAGGGAACTCATTCTGAAGTCGCAAGATCAAATTGCGAACAAATGTGAAAGTCTCAGTTTTCTCAGTTAAAAAGAAAACCACGAATATCTCGAAAAGTCATCAATAGCAACAAGCACATACCACTTCCCACCAACCGAGCTCACCCGAGCCGGACCGACACGGTCCATATGCAAAAGCTCTCTAGGGCGCTTGGTCATAACTTGATTCACAGGGTGGTGGGGAGCGGCTACCATTTTCCCATGTCTACAAGAATGGCAAACAAGATCCTTCTCCATGCACAACTTGGGCAATCCTCGGATTAGGCCAAGTGAACTAAGCCTTGCAAGCAAGTCGAAGCTCAAGTGACCAAGTCTCCTATGCCACTTCCAAAGATTAGAGGAGGAAGGACCAGCCAACAGAAAACAAGAAATGCCAAACGACTCCGAGAAATTCGCACGAAAGACTTTCCCAAAGGGCGAAATCAAACATACAAGATTGCCCTCAAGATCCAAAATACGACTGAGATTCGGCTTAAAATGAATCTCATAGTCATCGTCAAAGAGTTGTGAAACAGAAAGAAGATTAAAATGCAAGTTAGAGACAAGAGCAACATCACGCAACACAAAATGCTCATTATCTCGCACCAACCCATGAGACAACACTTTACCTTTGCTATTGTCACCGAAGGTGATAAACTCCTTTCCGGCAACTAGACTATGACTAGAGAACCACTTGGCGTTTCTGGTCATATGCCTTGAGCACCCGGAATCAACCAACCAAATGTCCTCCAATCATTTTACCTACATCAATAAAAAGATATAGGGTGAGCATACGGTCCAACACTGGGGTGAGTAAAATGGGAAGTGTACCAGTGTTGGTTCGGCTGCTCAAAAGAACGGTTAGTAGCAAAACCATTCCTACCACGCCTATGGGGAAAGCGATCACCATGCTGAGGAAAACATGGTCCGCTAAGGGAAGAGTGTCCATCGCGATACTCAAAACGCGGTGGGGGGTAACGCTCAACAACAAAGCCACCGCCACGGGATCCAAAACCTACAAAAGCAGGCTCCCGCCGGGCATGACCTCTGTTGGTAGTTCTTAACTACACCTAGGATAGGGTAGCTAAAGTAGATATCTACTAATGCCAAGCGGGGTTGTCAGTCCCGACACTAGTAGGAGCTAACTAGCGAGAATGCAATCTACCAGGATGAGATTCTGCAAGCGCACAGAACTATCGTAGTAGCACTTCCCTGGGAGTACCAGGTGTCGATTTATTTGATCCCAAAGGAAGGCTAGGGTGGTGTATGAGTCGAGTCAAGGAGGGGATGAGAGTCGAAGAATAAGAAAAGGGAAAATGAGAGAGGAGATGAAAGGCTAGAAAGAATATATGGGTGGATAGGTAAGGATGAAATGAAATGGCTAAGGTAAGGAGGATAAATAGGTAGATAGATAGAATGGGATGACTAAGGATAACTAATATAACTAATTAGTAACTACTAACTACTCCTAGATAACTACGAAGCAAGATAGGCAAATGTCAATTAAGAAACCAAGTTAAGTATAGATTTATTCCTATCTTATCAAGTACCGAAGCGTACTAGCCTTTACCACTGACTTAGGTTGAACGCTAGCACAATGAGCCTTACTGTTAAACCGGGCCAACTACGTGGTGGAATTCAAGGTGCACAGGGCTGTCACCACCTGCTTGCTACCACAGCTATCCGGGGGTCCAGCCGTATCTGAAGGTAAGTCTATAACTAAGCACCACGCTTAATTATATTCTAACTATCTCTACCCTAGCTTTGAATAGACACCCTTGTGGACGTTAGAGCAAATACTTGACTTAATAAGATAAACACTAAACTAACTAAGCAACCTATTGGCAAAGATCAAACACTAAGCTCACTAAAGATTAACTACTATGGCTAAGTGAATTGAACTGTAGGATAGCTAGGCACTCTAGCAATCAATCAAGTATACTACTCAATACTGATAAGTAGAATAATGTAATACTTGAACTGATGAACTAGAATATAGTAAAGTGCTTGAGTAACAAGAGCAAAACCTGAACTGGAGACGAAGGAAGACTCTTCCCAGCTCCAGGACCGATCACTCGCACGCCTCTACTCTTGAGCTAAGCCTTGAGCAGCGCTTTCGCGAGGGCAATGAGGCATAGATGCCTTGCTCTACTAGCTACCTACTTGCCTAAGCTTGGCTAAACCCTAAGCTATTAGCTCTCTAGCTCTAGCCTTGCTTCTTTGCTTCCTTTCCTTGCTTGTAATGAAGTGACGCCTCCAGGGGGGTATTTATAGCCTTGTGGAGTGAGGGGGGTACTTATAGGGGGCAGCCAACCGACCTAGGGCAAACCCTAGTGGCGGGCGCCAGCCCTAGGTGGCGGCCGCCACCCCCTGGCCGTTGGATGCACTGTCATTGATGCTACGGTCTCCAGGGACTCCTCCAAGGCGGTTGCATGTCCAGATAACCGTCATTCGGTCATGATCCATGCCACTCCCCTCCTGAGCCCTTCGATGCCACTGACCTAGTGACCAAGGGCCAAGATTTGGCCCTGGGGTGGTCACACGGATCAGTGACGTGCCAGGGGGAGGTTTGGGCCTCTCCTTGTGGCGGGCGCCACCTAGGGGTGGCGGGCGCCACCCCACTAGGTCCCAAATGGGCCCTGCTAAGTGGTCTCGGCCCCTGGTGGGTTCATGCTCCAAATTTGGTCCAAATCCTGCATTCAAATCAAAATCTATGGACATGTGGAATTCGGTTAGTTTGAAACCTATTTGACTACATTTCATGCCTTTTTGGTGAATTTTAGGGTAACATGTTGATGGTAAAACAGGTGTTTAAGGACCATCAACAAGCTCCCCCAAGCTAACCTGTTGCTCGTCCTCGAGCAACAATGCGGTTTAAGCATTGAGCATAAAATAGATAGCTACTTAAGATGTATACAAGTGCATATTGTATAGTGAGAAATAACTTAGTATATATCATTAATCATAGCATTGTGGGGCATATAGCTTTTCACTTCAAACATGCAAGAGTGAAATAAAGCAGTAGATAGGAAACTTTTATCTTGCTTAGGTTTAACTAGAATTCTGTCTGGAGGTTTTTTAAGGTTTCCAAAAGATAAAAACTTGATTAAGTCCTCCAAGATTCACTCAATCACTCAATGGTGTTTAAATCCTCACTTAGGCCAAAATGTAGCCTCTTCTATTTCTAAAGAATGATATGTGGAGTTATAGGTAGGCTAAGAATCATGAGCAAATTGCCTAATGTTTATTGCTAAGCTAGACACTCAGATCATAAGGAGCAGCAAATCATAAAAATTGATCAAGATGTGCATGTGTGGTTATGTGGAAGTGTATAGAGGGATATTTCATAATCCTTCCTAGTTAATTTCTGGGGTCTAGAGCTAATGATAACTCTCTCTGTCTCTCTTTTTTTCGATACATAGTGAGTAGACAAAAATGTGTCCTCACATTTTCTTAGGACATAGTCCGCTCTTGAGCTACTCTGCTCACTTTTTTTTTTATATATCTCTTTTTTAGCTCTAGATTTCCCCAGATTATCTATAGGAAAGGATTTTAGAAATGAAAAGGGGGAAGAGAGAGAAATGCTTATTCCCAGTGTAGGAATAGCTAAGGCTAGCAATGGGACGTTTGGCAAGGTATTGCATATCTCCAGTGTAGAGAATGAGCAATTTATTTGGTGGTTGCAAACTTCCAAAGTAGAGAGTAGGCAATTTATGGTGGGTGTGTGAATCTTGATCAAAAGATATGATAAGCTTCTCTACTAAGATCTACGAGGTCTAACAAAGCTCAACACAGACAAAGCTCTTTGTGGTTTTGACTAACAAAAATTTGGCTAGTGGTGGGATGGGATAAAATCCAGGAGGAACTTTTAGCAAGTTTTTCATGATTTTTTTTAAAGAAAACTTCCATATTAGGTCCTAATTTCACCTTAGCAAGTTTAAAGAATTACTCCATTTCTTACTAACTTTATTCTCTAAGCATGATTTCAGTTAAAGCATGTGCAACCCACAAAAGCTATAACTTAGATAAGACCAGTCATTCAAACCATAACAATAGCATTTGCATGACATATTTCAAATCTTATTCAGGTTTCAACTTGTTTAAGCAGAATTTATCATTTTTATTCATGGGACAATTACTTAGGCAAGCATATAACATTGAAAAGATATAGAATTTAAGAACCGAACGTAAAGAGTAAGGTTGAAACATACCTTATTGGCACGAGGATCTCCCCCAAGCTGGCTTCTTGCTTGGTGAAGGGTCTTCATCTTTCTCGGTCGGAGCTCTTGTTCTCATTTTATTAAAAGGGAAACTATCTAATGTTGTGAAAAAGGGAAACTATCCTATTATGATATTTTATTATTCTAGCTAAGTTAACATATACTTATGCATATAACTAATGATAACTGATTTTTTTTAGTTACATGCATGACATATGTTATTTATTTGAAAAAGGGAAATTTGAAGGAAAATTTAAAAAGTAAATCCATACCTTAGATCCTTGGAATTTCATCCTTTATCGGGTGGATCTTCTTCCTTGGGTGCTTCTTCTTTAAGTACTTCATCGGGTTCTTCTTCTTTTGGCACCTCTCCTTTGTCATGTGAATTACATAACTCAGAAGGAGGTGGTTCTTTCTTTCTGTTCCACCTTGTTCTTAGGAGTCTCTTCTTGGTACGAACGGGTTTTGCTTTCTGCATGTTAGCTACATATGCGGGTCCACGGGAAAAGGAGAATATTTCCTTCCTCCCTCCTAATGTCATTTTCATTTTACCACTCCCCACATATATGCAAGCATCAACAATGTTCAAGAAATGTCTACCTCAGATTAGAGGCACATCTTTCCTATTTCCCATATCTAGTATTATGAAATCAGCAGGATCATATGAACCTCTAATATGAACAGGTAAATCAGTAACTATTCCTTCTACATAGCATGTTGATTGATCAGCTAGCACGACATAGGCAGATGTGGATGACATGGGTGGAAAGAACGAGTTTTCATAGAAATCCTTGGATAAAATGTTCACACTCGATCCTAAATCACACATGGCATTTTTAAAGACTTCACCAAAGATTGAGCATCTAGTTATGGGACTACCAGGATCACCCTTTTAAACAGTCATGGTTTGATCTTCATAATAGTTAAAATATTTTATTTCAACCATATTTGCAGTTTCCATGTTAGGTTTAGCTGGAATTTTGCTAGTTTCAAAAGATGGTATGATTGCAGCAAGTTGAGCTAATTGGGTTTCTAACATCTTATTAAAGCTAAGTTGATTTTTTAGAGCAGATGAGAAATCTTCCAATTTAGCATTTATGTTCTCAAGCATTTTATCATTTGATATCAATTTCTTATTCCAAAAATTCAGTAGTTCTACCTTCAGAGTAGACTAGATTCTTTAAGAATGAGAAATTATCAGTACTTTGGAAATTAGAGCGAGGGAATGAATTATTACCTTGAGAGTTGGAGTATTGATTCCATCCTTGATTTTACTGACAGAAACCGTTTGCTGACAGAGTTGGTATAAATTAATGCACACTCTACTTTATCCGCAAGCGCACAGATAAGATCTACTGATGTAGCACTTCACTAGAGTAACCCAGTTTTAATATCGAACCCAAGGGAACGGATAGTGTGGAGTCTTAAGTGTATAACCCTTGAGTAACTAACAAGGATGGAGAAGCTAAAAGTATAGAGGGGATCACTAAGGTTATCTAAATCCAACTTAAGAGTGATATGTTTATTATTCTTAATGGTGAAGTTGCCATAAAAGGTCACAACAGAGTATGATTCTTTTATGCAAATGTATAATCCTACCGAGCCTACACACGGGTAAGTGGACTATAGAAGAATCAACAAGGCTATAAGAGTCACCCTTGCGAACTACCACTACTACCGGCGTTATAGGAGGTAAATATGAGCTATCAAGTCTAAGCACCATGCTTATACTATCCAACTACTCTAACTCTAGAGCGACTAGAATTAAAGTACTCAAAAGAGAGTCATAAATCTTAAGAACAATAAGAACAATAGTTTAAACTTAAATATAGATGTCGATTACCGAAACAATCATTGAAGCAAGTCGAGGAAGAACTTGAATCCACAGGTACAAGATGAAGAAGTTGATCCGACAGGCCGGAGCTTCCTCTTGATCTCTTCCTCTGAGAGGGTAGCAACAGATAATTATGAGCATTTATGCGGAAGATGGATGAAATGTGAAAGTGATCTCAATTCAATGGCATGATAAACTACTCACAGGGTCACAAAGCTTAATTTAACTCAATGCAATTATTAGTCATATTCATATTTAGAAATCTAGTGTTGTTTAGAACAAGATAATAGCAGCTAAGATCATCACATGTCATATCCCAATTATCTAGACCTTAGATTAAGTATTAGCCATGCATGTATTTAATTTTATTTTAAGGCATCATTATTAACGAGGAGAACTCATGCTTTTAATACTAGGTACTTGAAAGAAATTAGATAGAGCAACCATTCATCATTTCCATGCAAAAGATTAGAGAGAGAGTTCTTCTTTGGTCATCAACTTCTTAAAACAATCTAGACACACTGTTTTATTTATTTAATCTAACACACTTTAAGATAAAGCTAATAATAGTAGTAAAGACATACCTGAATTGCGAAGATAACGGGGGTGCATCTCCCCCAAGCTGGTTCCCTTAATAGCATTGAGCCTTCATGTGCCCATATATTTTCTTTTTATCTTTTTTTAATGGTGAGCCTTCATGTGCCCACATATTTTTGTTCTTTTCTTTTTAAGGGTGAACCTTCATGTGCTCACATATTTTTGGTGTTTTGAATTTGTTTATAGAATGAAAAACTTAAGAGGATAAAGATACTTACGTAGATACATGGGGATGTCTTGCCCCAAGCTAAATGTTGATATAGTCGTTCGATCTTGCAATGTAGCGGACTGGTAGTGGATATGTCCTTCCTCGATTAGAGCTTTGATTGATGCTGATGTTTGTTGAGACAGTGCTCCAACAGTGGATGGAGCATTCACTTGCTTGTCAGCTTTTCTTCGCCTTTTAAATCCTGTGAAACTCAAATAGACAACAAAACTTGTGGAACAGATTAAGCATTAGCGGTTGGCCACTTAAGCCTTAGCTATCTAGAATTTTAGTAAGATCTCTTTCTCAATATTTTTCTATTTTATATTTTTATGATGCAAGAGAAAAATGCAACAGGATGTATGTATGCATATTTATTTTTATTATTATATTATTATTATTTTTTTATGCCACCATGGTGAACATTCATGTGGGTTTTTACACGCCATAGAATTATTCACATGGGGCTTCATGGTTTATGATGTAGTGTAACAAATGCAATATTTTTATTTTCTTTTCTAATGTAATGCAGAAATTAAAATGTTTGTGAATTGAATATGATGATGCAATAAATAACTAAGAATTAAATATGAGATATATGCAGAAAAGTAAGTATGAGGATAACTACCGGTTTTCACCTTTTGGCGAAGGTTCGGATATTTAGGTCCGACGAACCGGACCTTCCCTTGGTTCAAACCTGCCAAGGTATGTCAGACGTTTGGAAAGTTGTTATTGATTGTACCTCTTAGGTGCAGACATTTTCTCCCAAACTTTCTTGGTCTGAATTGTCACACCCAATTTTAAGAACAAAATTGAATGTATAAACTTATGTGCGCCCAGGAAACAGTCGCACACATAAGGGACAAATTACCAAGAAGGCATCATTACTGTGCTTATTACATAGCGTATTTATTACAACTCATCAATAAAACTAAACATAAACAAGCGGAAGATAAATAACTCTTGTCGAAGCTCCACTCCACAGGGACGTCGACTGGTGGTCCGCAAGACTAGAAATCCTCTGGGAACTTATCTTGCTCATACTCATATCCATCTGTTACCCATCCGGGATTTTTATCCAGAAAGAAGAAAATATAACAAGCGTAAGTACATCTCGTACTCAGCAAGCAACATGGGGTTATGCAGCTCAAAAGGCTTGACACTGGTTTACTGCAGTTAGCATTTTAGTTGGTCAAGATTTTAGCTTTAGATAATCAACAAGTTGTGCTTGCAAACCCAATTATACCTCATGAATAATAATATGGCAACATCATCAGAATCACAAATATGATAGTAACGTGAACAAAAGTAAATTTCGTTTAAGTGGTTAGCCTGCAAGTTTTCCGAGCCGCTCGTGACCGTGAGCACGGCTGATATATCAGTTTTAATACTCTGCAGAGTTTGTACAACTTTACCCGTGAGCCGTGATCCCCATATGCCAGGGGTTGCAAATCCCATATCACCTCTTCCAAGGATGTGCGGCAGGGTACACTATGAAGTCTTTCGAGGTTCCCCTAACAAGATAGTGGCCACTAGGTTTCCAATCGGCAAGCAGATATAGGAACACCCCTTTCCGATGGCACATTCCTTCCCGACTATACACATGAGACCAGGCGGCCGTCCTATACCCGAGTCGGCGAGCCCCTTTTGTGCCCTTTCGGGTAACCACCATCAAGCGAGGAGAGGTCCCCGAACCAACTAAAACCAGAGCCATGTAGCCCTCACGGTTGTACTGTATGTCCCAGCTTTTGCCCGCAGAAGATCATTTAAAGGGGCCAAGAGCACGAAGACTCCCACGCCCGAGTTCACATTACCAAGAACAAGATAAGATCAGAAGTTGCACATATCATTAGTTAGATTATTAGATCTTAATTGAAGGTTTACAGCACTAGCAGTTCTACCCATATGCACATATCCCACGGTAACAAGGTACAGGTTGAACATCTAGGAAAAACCTATGGTTATCATCTTTGACACATGCACATGATTGATAGATTAAATGCATAGGTAACAAGGATGATCCCATGTATACTTGCCTTGGTTTGCGTATTCCTGGTTCTGGTCCTCCTGCTGGTCGTAGTAGATCTGATCTTGGTCACCCACGTAGTGCTCACCGTCTGAACTCGAATACAACGCAACATACAAGCATCCACGCACACACATGCATTGCAAACAGATCTAACATTAGAACAGTACATCAACAGATTTAAATAAATAAATAAAAGTTGTAAAACAGATCTATTCGTCACTACGATCACATAGACGTTTGGATCACCGAAATCGGATTTAAAACGCGGAAGTTACGGCCTAAACAAGGTTATAAAAGGTCTAAACGAGACTGACTTAAACGTGAAATAAAACTTTTGCAAATCTAATCTACAGTGGTACTACTGCGTAGAGCACGAAATTACGAAACTAACGCAATTTGAATGGATCAAAACGGAGTTAAATTGAGCAAGATATAGACAAAATGGTGTAATGGCAATTCTGTAAATAGATCAAAGTATTTTCGAAATAAAATAAATCGGAAAATCAGATTAAACCGCGCCGGCAGGGACCGCGGGTTAATTCGGTAGAAACTGAGGGGCTCTTTTGCAAACTTGCCGACCGAAAGGGTATCGGCCACTGGGGCCGTCCGATCGGACTTGGACGACCTAGATTAGATCTGGCCGAGGCTTGGGCGGCGCCGCCGGCTTGCACACTGCCGGTGCGGCAGCTCAGACCTTCCGCGGCGGCGGAGGCTCGCCGGAGTTGGCCGACTCGGTGATTCCGGCTGCCAATCGCGAAGCGGAAAAGACCGGGAGAGAGAGGAAGGGATGGCGACCTCACCTAGCGCAAGCGTAGGAGTCCGAGGGTGACTGACGGCGCTGCACGGAGGAAAGGTGCGGTCGGCGGAAACTGCAAAAGACGGCGAACGATTAGTTGGCCGCCGGAGGACGTTACCAGAAATTGAGATGTTGCCTATGCTTCTTACGGCACGGCGAAGCTCCGGATGTGAACCAATTCGACGGTCAAGCGCCGAGATGCGAGGACGAGCTCGGCAGTGGTGGCGGCTAGGGTTTGGCGGCTTGGGCTCCGAAGAGAGTGCTTCGAGGCGAGAAAGCGTGAAGCGGAGAGCGGCCGTGGGTGCGGAACTCTTTATAGAGCTCAAGCACGCCCGGGATAAGGCCTCCCCCGGGGTCTTTGGGTGACGCGGAGCAAGGAGCGCGGAGCGGGAGTTCCGGGCGGAGGTTGGGGATGCTTCCGACAGGTGGGCCCCACCTGTCAGCGACTGCGCGACGCGGGACCATGCTGTCAGTGGGACGGTGCGCGAGGGCGACGCGGGCCGGAGCGACGGTGCGGTGCTGCGGCGCTGCGCGCACGCTGGTTGGGCCGGCCCGCTGGTTGGGCCGCGCGGAGGGAGAAAGGAAGCAGGCCGGAAGAGAGGGAGGGAGAGGGCCTTCAGGCCAGATTTGGAAAAGGGAGGTAAGGGAATAAGCTTGCTCTTTTCTTTTTATTTGCAAATGAATTTCAAAGCCTTTTTCAAACCAAATTTGAATTCTAGTTTTCAAATTTAAATCTTCACACAAACAAAAGAATGCAGCAGCATGAATGCATCAACTTGTTACTAAACTAGGATAAATTTTATTTCCCCAACATTTATTTATTTTGCCTATGTTATAATGCCACAATAAATTTAAATAAATCATACTAATCTATTTTGAACTAAAGAGAATTTTAGGGTGTTACAAACCTACCCCCCTTAACATGAATCTCGTCCTCGAGATTCAGCTGATGCTTACTCGAACAACAGCGAGTAAGCCTTTCTGAGTTCATCCTCTCTTTCCCAAGTAGCCTCTTCTGCGGTATACCGATTCCACTGCACTTTGCACATCTTAATAGCACGGCTCCTGGTAATCCTTTCAGCTGTCTCCAAAATTCTCACTGGATACTCCTTATATGTCAGATCTTCCTTCACAGTCAGCTCCTCTAGCGGTATTTGTTCCTCTGGAACCCGTAAACACTTTTTCAACTGGGAGACATGGAACACATCGTGTACTCCTGACAAACTCGCTGGTAACTCCAACTGGTACGCCACTTCTCCACGCCTTTCTAAAATCTGGAATGGTCCCACATATCTGGGTGCTAACTTGCCCTTCATGTTAAACCTCTTTATACTGCGCATAGGAGTTACTTTTAGGTACACAAAATCTCCTACCTTAAAGGTTAAGTCCCTTCTACGAGTGTCAGCATAGCTCTTCTGTCGGGACTGGGCTATCTTCAAATTATCCCTGATTTTCCTCACATGTTCCTCAGCATCCCTGAGCACATCGGGTCCGAACACTTGGCTCTCCCCTGTTTGATTCCAGAACAACGGAGTCCTACATTTCCTTCCATACAAGGCCTCAAATGGTGCCATTTTGAGACTCTTTTGGTAACTGTTGTTGTAGGAGAACTCTGCATACGGCAAACTTTTGTCCCAACTAGTCCCATACTGCAAAGCACAAGCTCTCAACATGTCCTCCAGAATCTGATTAGTCCGTTCTGTTTGTCCATCTGTCTGGGGGTGATAGGCTGTACTAAAAGTCAACTGTATCCCTAACGATTCGTGGACTTTTCCCCAGAAATGGGATGTGAACTGTGTGCCTCTGTCAGACACAATCCTCTTAGGGACTCCATGCAAACACACTATTCTTTCCATATATAGCTCTGCCAATCTTGCCCCTGTATAGGTGGACTTAACTGGTAGAAAACGAGCAACCTTAGTGAGTCGATCCACGATCACCCAGATTGAGTCATATCCTCGTTGGGTGCGTGGTAACCCAACTATGAAATCCATGCCCACTTCTTCCCATTTCCATTCCGGTACCTTCATAGGTTGTAGCAATCCGGCAGGTCGCTGGTGTTCAGCCTTGACTCGTTGACAGGTATCACATATTGCCACATATTCTGCTACGTCCCTTTTCAGACCATACCACCAATATTTTTCTTTCAGATCCAAATACATCTTAGTGCTACCCGGGTGAATGGAATAGGCTGACTCATGTGCCTCTTTCAAGATAGCCTCCTTAATGGTCTTCACATCAGGTACACAGATTCTCTTACGAAACCACAAGGTACCATCATCATCTAGCCTAAAACTGGGTGCCTTCCCAAGTACTATATTCTCAGATATCTCTTTTAACTTTTCATCCTGCAGTTGAGCCTGACGTATCTCTTTCTCAAGTGTTGGCATTACTTCCATCTCCACTGCATTAGTGACAAAACCCAGATTCAGATACGCCATCTCCTCACATAGCTTCTCAGACCAGTCTGTGACCAAGAGCTCATTCACATGACTTTTTCTACTCAGGGCGTCCGCTACAACGTTCGCCTTCCCTGGATGATAATGCACCTCCAGGTCATAGTCCTTAATTAACTCCAACCATCGGCGTTGCCTGAGGTTCAGATCTGGCTGAGTGAAAATGTATTTCAGGCTTTTATGATCTGTATAGATATCACTAGGGTGTCCTATCAGATAGTGTCTCCAGATCTTCAATGCATGGACCACTGCGGCTAACTCCAGATCATGGGTAGGATAATTCAACTCATGTTTCCTCAACTGCCTAGATGCATAAGCAACAGCTCTACCTTCCTGCATCAGAACACATCCCAGACCCATACGAGAAGCATCATAGTAGATAGAGAACTTCTTACTCAGATCAGGTAAGACTAGTACTGGAGCTGTAGTCAACCTCTTCTTCAACTCCTCAAAGCTGGCTTGGCACTTTTCAGTCCATAGGAATTTGGCATTCTTCTCTAATAGGGCGGTCATAGGTTTAGCTATTTTAGAAAACCCCTCAATGAACCGTCGATAGTATCCTGCCATCCCTAGGAAACTACGAACTTCACTTACATCCACAGGTGGATCCCAATCCAACACATCCTTAACCTTGCTTGGGTCCACAGCTATTCCTCCATTGGAGATAACATGACCCAGAAAAGCAACTTCTTTCAACTAGAACTCGCACTTACTCCGTTTTGCATACAACTTATGCTCACGGAGTTTCTGCAAAACCAGTCTTAGGTGTTCTGCATGTTCCTCCTCATTCTTAGAATATATTAAAATGTCATCGATGAACACTACCACGAACAGATCTAGGTACTCCATGAAAACCTTATTCATCATGTACATGAAGTGTGCGGGGGCATTGGTCAATCCAAAAGACATAACAGTATACTCATATAGCCCGTATCTAGTAACAAAGGCTGTTTTAGGGATGTCAGTAGCTCGAATCTTGATCTGGTGGTATCCCGATCGAAGATCGATTTTAGAGAATACACAAGCACCTTTTAACTGGTCAAAGAGGTCATCAATTCTAGGCAATGGATATTTGTTCTTAATTGTGACTCTATTCAGGGTCCGATAATCAACACACATACGCTGGCCCCCATCCTTCTTATCAACAAAGATAACTGGTGACCTCCAAGGTGAGGAACTAGGACGAATAAACCCCTTTTCTTGTAACTCTTTTAATTGTTTCTTTAGTTCTTCTAGTTCATCTACCCCCATTCTATATGGCCTTTGAGCTATAGGTGCAGTTCCAGGCAATAACTCAATAATAAACTCAACATCTCGGTCAGGTGGCATACCTGGTAGATCATCGGGAAAAACATCCTGGAATTCTTCCATCAGTCGATCTTGTGGTTTGTTATCTTTCTCTAACTGGTTCACCACAGCCTTCGGCTGCTCCTTCATGACCACATCAACTCTAAGTCTGTCCCCACTAGGAGTTGTCAACTCCACCACCCTTTCTTGACATTGGGTCACTGCCCGGTGTTGTTTCATCCAATCCAAACCCAGAATTAAATCGATTCCCGCTGTTCTCAACACGATGGGTCTCACTTGGAATTCTACCCCCCTTAGACTCACACCAGATGAAAGACACTGATATGCAGCTCTCATATAACCCCCAGGTGAATTTACTGCTATAGGATTGTTCATGGCACACAAAGGCACACTATGTATTCTAACAAAATCTTGCGAAATGAAAGAATGCGAAGCACCGGAATCAAAAAGAACTGTGGCAGGGATGGAATTAATACTGAACGTACCCATCATTACTTCTGGTGCCTCCTGTGCAGTTTCAGCAGCCACGTGGTTCACCCGTCCAACATTAGGTGCCACCCTCTGGTGGTTCCCCTTCTGGTTGTTCTGCCCTTGAGGTGCGGTTTGATTCTGCTTCTGGGGACAATTGTTTGCATAGTGTCCCTGCTCTCCGCAACGAAAACACACATTGGGGTTGCTTGGAGCTCCCCCTCTTGCTGGATTGTTGGTAGGCACTCCCTGACGAGACACCTGTTGACCTCCCTGCATCTGCTTCTGCTGACGTTGTTGTTGGAACTGATTCCGCTGCTGGTTCTGTCGACCTCCCCATTGATTCGGGGGTCCCTGAATACGTAGTTGGTTTTGGGGTGGAGGATTCATGCGGGGGCGAGTGTTGTTGCTGGATGACTGCCCTAAGAACTTCCTCTTCTTGGCCTCCATCTCCTTGCGCTTATTGTCTATAACAATAGCGCGATTGACCAGTGTCTGGTAGTCAGCATATACATTGGCCATAAGCTGAAGCTGTAGACCATCCTGCAACCCCTTTAGGAAGCGGCGTTGCTTATCCTTGTCCTCTGCCACATCATTGGGAGCATAACGTGACAACTGTGAGAACTTGTCACGGTACTCCGCCACAGACATTGACCCTTGCTTCAGGGCCCTGAATTCTTCCTGCTTCAGTTCCACTAGACCATCCGATATGTGATAGGAGCGGAACGTTTGCTTGAATTCCTGCCAGGTAAGTGCAGGTGCATTGTTGGGACGTCCATACTCGAAAGACTCCCACCAATCCTGGGCAGCCCCTTGAAGTTGCCCTGAAGCATATAGGACCTTCTCAAGGTCGGTGCACTGAGCTATGTTCAGCTGCTTCTCAACTGCTCGCAGCCAATCATCAGCATCTAGTGGGTCTACTGCGTGGGTGAACACTGGAGGGTGCCCCTTCAGGAACTCTCCCCTCTTGTCCCTCACATGCAATGGCGGTGGTGCTCCTGCTGGCTGGTTGTGCATGTGTTGCATCATTGTTTGCATAAACTGGGCCTGGATGCCCATCAGCTGTTGGATGTCCACTGGTGGTGGTGGTGGTGGTGGATTCACAGGTGCTCCACGACCACGTCC
Organism: Coix lacryma-jobi var. lacryma-jobi; assembly: GCA_009763385.1. Taxonomy (NCBI): domain Eukaryota; kingdom Viridiplantae; phylum Streptophyta; class Magnoliopsida; order Poales; family Poaceae; genus Coix; species Coix lacryma-jobi. The sequence continues at coordinate 117,163,559 of CM019830.1, read as the reverse complement.
ACGTCCACGTCCACGTCCACCTCCAAAACCAGCTCCTCTGGCAGCCATCTGTGATCCAAAAATATGCAAGTTCATTTAGTGATCAGAGAGTAGCATTGGGGTAAGCATATGGAATAGAAGTGAAACAGTTTCAGCGGTAGCAGTCAGGTAAATCAGTCATATCTCGAGTTCCAGATATCGGATTAAGGCGTTCTTTAAACTGTTGGAAAGATAATGAAATTATATACCACTTTAATTCAGATCATTTCCCCAGATTCTGTCATTAACGTACCCAAAAACAGAACACAAGCGACACTGTTTTGTCTTCCAGACTGCGCAGAAACCTTAACTTGTGACAACCATATCTCTCAATCGAAAAATGCTTTTTAGGTGATTCCAGTGGGGTTTGTTAGATATGGAAGTCTAGTTGTTACCATAAAAATTTCATTGCATTTGGTCATACGGATCTTGAGATATGTCGAAAAGAATGCAGACTGCTCCCAGCAGAACAGCAGAAACAGCATAAACGAAAACCCAGAAACTTTATTAACTCACATGAAAACTTAACTAAGAGATTTGCGGACAAGCCCACAATCTCACAAACATAGAAAGATCCAAATCAAACATGTTTCATAATGACAAGCAATTGATCATCAAGATCCACAACTCACTAAAAGACACGACTATCGAACTACTAACGATTATTACAAGCATGGCACTAGTCTATGGCGCAGTGTCGATGTAGGTATAAGGTTCTTCATTCTCCTTGTAGAGCGGGGGCATTCCCAGCTGTGCCCTGAGGTGGTCGATTTCATCTTGGTGTCGGCGTACAGCAGCTTGAGCATTGCCTAGCTCAATCATCAGGTTGTCCTTGTGAACCTGCACCTCGCACAGGTGATCTACTGCAACATCCATAGCGGGGTTGACGCCAGGGGTCATCAACACAGCCCAGGTGTCCTCCTCGGGTCTGTTGCGCGGCAGGTACCTATACTTGTCATGCCTCATGGCCTCGAAACGACGACCATGGTAATGCAAGTAAGCCACCTCCGCAGCATCTTCCATGCTGGAATGCATTGACTGACGTCTGGCCCCATGGGTGTGGGTAGACTCATGCTGCTCAGAGCCCAGACCTTCATTCCAGGAGCTGATGGTCAAGAAAGTCTCCCAGCGGGTAGCCTCCACTGGGTGGTAATGCTCAACACTCATGTAGCGAAACTTGGCCTTCAAGTCGGGGTAGTACTTCCCCAACATCTCCTTCAGCAGCTTGTGGTAGTAGGCATTGCCAGAGGGCTTCGGGAACAGGGTCCTGCGGCGCCAGCCTGCCTCGTCGTCTTCTAGCAGCACAGGAGATGGCGACGAAGTCGGTGTACGTGTAGACACCACGGGGTACTCTGGTACAACTGGTGGCACCGACGCAGATGCAGGTGTCGGTGTAGGCAGCGGCGTCGGAGCAGGTGCTGAAGCAGGTACTGGAGCGGTGGTGTACTCTATTGATGCATCTGGTGTCAGGTACCACTCCTCGCCGTCACGTCCAGTGATGTCATGGACCATCACCATATCCTCCACGGGCTCCTCCTCCATGGGTTCCATCTCCTCCTCATCATCAGAGATCATGATGATGTCGTCCTCCTGAGGCACGTAGGGGACCGAAGGTGGAAGCTGTCCTCCGGTGCTGATGCGGGCAGTCTTCTAGGCACGAGGCATCTATCAAAGTTTTAAGGATAAGTTGAGATTAGATCAACAATTTTATAATAGAATATGAGAAAGTAGAATAAAATTTTGACAATTAACAAGAATATAGTGCAAAAGCAAGAACCAGAAGAGAAAAGAGACTAACACGACCCTTTCTACCTAGGCTTGCGTCCTACAGTCAACACGGCTCTGATACCAATTTGTCACACCCAATTTTAAGAACAAAATTGAATGTATAAACTTATGTGCGCCCAGGAAACAGTCGCACACATAAGGGACAAATTACCAAGAAGGCATCATTACTGTGCTTATTACATAGCGTATTTATTACAACTCATCAATAAAACTAAACATAAACAAGCGGAAGATAAATAACTCTTGTCGAAGCTCCTCTCCACAGGGACGTCGACTGGTGGTCCGCAAGACTAGAAATCCTCTGGGAACTTATCTTGCTCATACTCATATCCATCTGTTACCCATCCGGGATTTTTATCCAGAAAGAAGAAAATATAACAAGCGTAAGTACATCTCGTACTCAGCAAGCAACATGGGGTTATGCAGCTCAAAAGGCTTGACACTGGTTTACTGCAGTTAGCATTTTAGTTGGTCAAGATTTTAGCTTTAGATAATCAACAAGTTGTGCTTGCAAACCCAATTATACCACATGAATAATAATATGGCAACATCATCAGAATCACAAATATGATAGTAACGTGAACAAATGTAAATTTCGTTTAAGTGGTTAGCCTGCATGTTTTCCGAGCCGCTCGTGACCGTGAGCACGGTTGATATATCAGTTTTAATACTCTGCAGAGTTTGTACAACTTTACCCGTGAGCCGTGATCCCCATATGCCAGGGGTTGCAAATCCCGTATCACCTCTTCCAAGGAGGTGCGGCAGGGTACACTATGAAGTCTTTCGAGGTTCCCCTAACAAGATAGTGGCCACTAGGTTTCCAATCGGCAAGCAGATATAGGAACACCCCTTTCCGATGGCACATTCCTTCCCGGCTATACACATGAGACCAGGCGGCCGTCCTATACCCGAGTCGGCGAGCCCCTTTTGTGCCCTTTCGGGTAACCACCATCAAGCGAGGAGAGGTCCCCGAACCAACTAAAACCAGAGCCATGTAGCCCTCACGGTTGTACTGTATGGCCCAGCTTTTGCCCGCAGAAGATCATTTAAAGGGGCTAAGAGCATGAAGACTCCCACGCCCGAGTTCACATTACCAAGAACAAGATAAGATCAGAAGTTGCACATATCATTAGTTAGATTATTAGATCTTAATTGAAGGTTTACAGCACTAGCAGTTCTACCCATATGCACATATCCCACGGTAACAAGGTACAGGTTGAACATCTAGGAAAAACCTATGGTTATCATCTTTGACACATGCACATGATTGATAGATTAAATGCATAGGTAACAAGGATGATCCCATGTATACTTGCCTTGGTTTGCGTATTCCTGGTTCTGGTCCTCCTGCTGGTCGTAGTAGATCTGATCTTGGTCACCCACGTACTGCTCACCGTCTGAACTCGAATACAACGCAACATACAAGCATCCACACACACACATGCATTGCAAACAGATCTAACATTAGAACAGTACATCAACAGATTTAAATAAATAAATAAAAGTTGTAAAACAGATCTATTCGTCACTACGATCACATAGACGTTTGGATCACCGAAATCGGATTTAAAACGCGGAAGTTACGGCCTAAACAAGGTTATAAAAGGTCTAAACGAGACTGACTTAAACGTGAAATAAAACTTTTGCAAATCTAATCTACAGTGGTACTACTGCGTAGAGCACGAAATTACGAAACTAACGCAATTTGAATGGATCAAAACGGAGTTAAATTGAGCAAGATATAGACAAAATGGTGTAATGGCAATTCTGTAAATAGATCAAAGTATTTTCGAAATAAAATAAATCGGAAAATCAGATTAAACCGCGCCGGCAGGGACCGCGGGTTAATTCGGTAGAAACTGAGGGGCTCTTTTGCAAACTTGCCGACCGAAAGGGTCTCGGCCACTGGGGCCGTCCGATCGGACTTGGACGACCTAGATTAGATCTGGCCGAGGCTTGGGCGGCGCCGCCGGCTTGCACAGTGCCGGTGCGGCGGCTCAGACCTTCCGCGGCGGCGGAGGCTCGCCGGAGTTGGCCGACTCGGTGATTCCGGCTGCCATTCGCGAAGCGGAAAAGACCGGGAGAGAGAGGAAGGGATGGCGACCTCACCTAGCGCAAGCGTAGGAGTCCGAGGGTGACTGACGGCGCTGCACGGAGGAAAGGAGCGGTCGGCGGAAACTGCAAAAGACGGCGAACGATTAGTTGGCCGCCGGAGGACGTTACCAGAAATTGAGATGTTGCCTATGCTTCTTACGGCACGGCGAAGCTCCGGATGTGAACCAATTCGACGGTCAAGCACCGAGATGCGAGGACGAGCTAGACAGTGGTGGCGGCTAGGGTTTGGCGGCTTGGGCTCCGAAGAGAGTGCTTCGAGGCGAGAAAGCGTGAAGCGGAGAGCGGCCGTGGGTGCGGAACTATTTATAGAGCTCAAGCACGCCCGGGATAAGGCCTCCCCCGGGGTCTTTGGGTGACGCGGAGCAAGGAGCGCGGAGCGGGAGTTTCGGGCGGAGGTTGGGGATGCTTCCGACAGGTGGGCCCCACCTGTCAGCGACTGCGCGACGCGGGACCATGCTGTCAGTGGGACGGTGCGCGAGGGCGACGCGGGCCGGAGCGGCGGTGCGGTGCTGCGGCGCTGCACGCACGCGGCTTGGGCCGGCCCGCTGGTTGGGCCGCGCGGAGGGAGAAAGGAAGCAGGCCGGAAGAGAGGGAGGGAGAGGGCCTTCAGGCCAGATTTGGAAAAGGGAGGTAAGGGAATAAGCTTGCTCTTTTCTTTTTATTTGCAAATGAATTTCAAAGCCTTTTTCAAACCAAATTTGAATTCTAGTTTTCAAATTTAAATCTTCACACAAAAAAAAGAATGCAGCAGCATGAATGCATCAACTTGTTACTAAACTAGGATAAATTTTATTTCCCCAACATTTATTTATTTTGCCTATGTTATAATGCCACAATAAATTTAAATAAATCATATTAATCTATTTTGAACTAAAGAGAATTTTAGGGTGTTACATGAATCTTCACTTCCTGTGGTTCAATGTCTTGAGGTTTCTCTCCTTTCTTTTATGGGACAGTGTCGATAGCTTCTTCTTCGTGATTGGCCTCTCTATTCTTGATAGTTTGTCTTCTTTGGCTTTGATAGCGGCGTCTTTCACTTCTATTCTTCTTGGGTGCTTCATTAGGCATGTAGTTGATGAAGTTGCATCATGCCTTTTCTCCACGAAAGTGAAAAATGGATTTCCTCATGTAGATGATTGCACTTGTAGCGTAGAGGAATGGTCTTCCTAGGATGAGGTGGACATCATTGTCTTCTCCCATGTCGAGGATCAAGAAGTCTGTGGGGACTTCATGACGTCATTCATCATTCCTTTTATGCCTCTTGATATGGTGTCACTCTTGTTCTTCGTTTGCCCAACCGTTTGAAATGAAGCATTAATTATGGAAGTTGGCAACATCTTGCTCAGTGTGCATGTTCTTGTAGATCTAGGACCTTCACTCTGTAGAATTTGGGAGTGATAAACTTCTCCATGTTTTGCTCAAGAGTGTGTCCTGCTCATAAAGACAAGGTAGAGATCAAGTGCATGGGCTCTGTTGGTGGAAAAACACCAACAAAACCAAAAGTTTTGTTTATTCCTTAGGCACATTGCACAAGACAAACTTGTTGTTTATATGTTCTATTTATTCTTAACCTGGGTGATAGGATCAGAGGATGAGCATAAAAGTAGCATCTTAAAATATTTAACAGATCAAATTACTTAACCCAAGGAAGGATAATCTATGCATAAAGTGTTGATCTTTTCATAATTGAGATATATCATCTTCCAAATGTTAGATGCACAACATTTTAGCTCATTTAGTCAAGACAGTGAGATTCAAGAGAGTAAAGCTATGAACAAGGATCAAAGGACTAAATATGTTGAGTTGATTAGGTTGGATCAAGTGAGGTGCAACTTAAACATGTTTAGTTCTTTATTTATGTTCATACTAGAATCAAGAAGAAGCTTTTAAAGTGATGGTTACTTACCTTGAAATGTTACTTTGTGATTGAAGAGTGATGTGTCGAACCACCTTGTGGAAGCTTCTCTTGTCTAGCTGGTTGTTGTTTATGAATGGCTTATCTTCTCTTGTTTGTCTCATAGTGTGCTTGAGAGGAGGAACATCACAGTGGAATCATCTTTATAGGTATCGTCCTTCCTTCTCTATGTGTCGACTTATCAGTGAAGGCGCATTGTTCATCGAGTATGCTGACTAGGATCCTCTCTCTTTCTTGTATTAATTCTGTATTATGAGGATGTAGGGACAGTTCCGCATTCTTCTCTTGTCAACCTTTCTTGTTTTCCTTTAATCATTGGGTTGGCAAGAGACTTGAATTTAGAACTGTTACTCGAGTGCCTCCATGAGAGTCTTTTGTCTTGTAATGTCACAACTAAGACTTGTCCTCTCAACAGTGTCTAGATGATGGAGGTCTTATCGACTATTCTTCTTTGATTTGCTGGCTCAGGTATTATCTCTCCATCTTCTAACTCTTGTGGTGCAGTGGCTTCATCCTTCATGATGCCCTCCTTAATTCTTGGCAGTTGGTTCTCCCTTCGACGTCTTCTCTTGGTTCTCTTTGGCTGCTCATAAGTGATGTAGATGTTGAAGAATCAGCAAAAGATCCAAGAGTTGACTTTTCTAGGTCCGACAAAGATGATAACATTGATGGTGTTCAAGAACGATCTTCCAAGAATGAGTGGTGGATCATATTCTTCTTCTTGACTGGGATAGCATCTAGTCGGTTGTATTGATCAAAGTGGTGGGTAGGAGATCAATATGTTTGAAGTTGGGTTTCTCCTTCCTCCCTTTGATTGTGAAACACATCTAGACAACGGAATTGTCTCTCCCAGGCTGGCTTGTGATGTAGATGGACTCCCAACAACATGTTCATGTGTTTGACTTGTGGATCTTGCTATTGTTGTAGTGGTACCATCTTGTCTCCCAAGCTAGCTCTTGATTAGAAAAGAGGATAACTTCCCACTTCGTGTCTTGATGTCTTGGGCAATGATGGTTGCAGGCATAGGTTCTCATATGAGGTAAGTTGCATCCTGCTTGTCATCAGCGCCCAAGCAAGACTCAAAGCTAGGCTAACACCATTTGTGATCTAAGAGTAGGTTTGTGTCTATGGTTTGGGTTTTGGATCTTCAATGTTCACACCAAACCCTGGATGAACAAAATTTCTCTCCTGCATAATGTTAGTGGACATATACCCGAAGGATTGCAAGAATTTGAAACATGGTTTGTTATCCATAACTTATGTGTTTTGCATCTATGCTAATAAAAAGATGTTTTTAGGATTACTTTAGCATAGACTAGTATGTGTTTGTTGCATGATTCAAGGCATAACTTGCAGTAGAAGACAAAATAAATGAACTTTGATACTCACAGTTCTTTCATCCATGATGAATGAGCTGAGTCTTCATTGCGCAAAGTTGTTGAAGTTCATGTGTCTCTTCATCTCCAGTATGAGTTCATCTCCGGATTTTCCCAAATTGATATTGAAAGTTTTCCTGCAGGGGTTAGTCCAACAAAATATCCAATATCTACTATAGCATACTATTAGTTCAGAAATCAACCTAGACACCACGTCTAATTTGACTTAGGAAGGTATTGTAACCTAAGCACCATGCTTAATTTAAAATCCTTCTGAAGCGAAATCAACACACCTCGTGGTTTAAACTAAACACCATGCCTAATTTAAAGGATGTACGACTGTACTTCAAACCTATACATATACTATAGCAGGTAAAGGTAACATTAAAACATTGTAGAGATTTATTCAGATGGTGATGAAAGAGCATGATTAGTATATGAGCATATCTTAAAGGTAGGGACAACCAACATAGCAACATGGCAAGAAATATTCATAGAAAGTCTATTCCCCAAGCTTGGATTTTGCACAAATCAAGATTGGATGAATGTAATTCAATGTTGCATGATGATTGGTGGGACATATCTTGTGTTTGTTGTTCCTTCGTTCTTTTCTGCTCCAGACCTGGAAAAGTTAGTGACAAGAATACCCGAAAGAATATTTTCATAATTATATTTCTACGCTCATTACAAGGACAGTGCAGCAGAAAGGTAGGCATAGCTTATAACCAGGTATTATGATGGGGTATAAGGATTCTATCGGTTATAGCTTGCTCATGGGGTAGTGATAGATAAGAGTGGAATTCAAAAACAACATTCATAAGAATGAAAACAAAAATAACGAAAAGACTGGGACAAAAAAGGAAAAGATAAAAGTATGATTACAAGGTTAAACTAAGACTTAAGATGATCTACCATTCCCCGGCAACGGCGCCAGAAATGCTTGTTGGTATAAATTAATGCACACTCTACTTTATCCGCAAGTGCACAGATAAGATCCACTGATGTAGCACTTCACCAGAGTAACCCAGTTTTAATATCGAACCCAAGGGAACGGATAGCGTGGAGTCTTAAGTGTATAACCCCTGAGTAACTAACAAGGATGGAGAAGCTAAAAGTATAGAGGGGATCACTAAGGTTATCTAAATCCAACTTAAGAGTGATATGTTTATTATTCTTAATGGGGAAGTTGCCATAAAATGTCACAACAGAGTATGATTCTTTTATGCAACTGTATAATCCTACCGAGCCTACACACGGGTAAGTGGACTATAGAAGAATCAACAAGGCTATAAGAGTCACCCTTGCGAACTACCACTACTACCGGCGTTATAGGAGGTAAATATGAGCTATCAAGTCTAAGCACCACGCTTATACTATCCAACTACTCTAACTCTAGAGCGACTAGACTTAAAGGACTCAAAAGAGAGTCATAAACCTTAAGAACAATAAGAACAATAGTTTAAACTTAAATATAGATGTCGATTACCGAAACAATCAATGAAGCATGTCGAGGAAGAACTTGAATCCACAGGTACAAGATGAAGAAGTTGATCCGACAGGCCGGAGCTTCCTCTTGATCTCTTCCTCTCTCTCTCGCTTCTAGTTCTTGAATAAGACTAGGTTCTAATCCTACTTGAGGGGTATCTAGTCTTCTACTTGAAAGCTAACTCTTGATTACAACTAGATGAACTAGATCTAATTCTAGATGAACTAGAAGAGATTCATCTAGAGGGACCTCTACTTCTACATTGGAACCCTAGTTTCTGATGTGGAGATGAATAATGAAGAGGGAGATGCCTGGAGAGGGGGGTCTGGGGCTGCTTATATAGCCCTGAGGGATCAACCACGGCCGTTAGATCAAACCGACTTCACGTAGGGCTGAGATGCATCCTAGAGGTCGGTGGAGGTAGCTTGCAGAAGACGGAAGCCAGCGAGCCCGGGGGGAGACCGGTCGGTCTCCTGGTGGGACCGGTCGGTCCCACCTGGCAGGGTCCTGCGGTGCCCGACCTCCTGGTGTCTTCTGGTGTCCTCTGGAGTCTTCTAGAATATTCCTGACGTGCCGGTTGCGTTATCTCCCGTCGGTTTCCTTCTAGGGGAAGCAATCAACGCTGGTTTCCTGGTTTAGTCCCTGCAGAATCACAATTCACCAAAACTCGTTGAATATTGTCAATTAAAACCCTAAACCTTTGTTGGTGATTGAATTCATGCCCTTTTCATATTTATTTATCCTTTAATTTTGATAGATAACCAGCATCAACAATTCCCCCAAGCTTACCTTTTGCTAGTCCCTTAGCAAAACCAAAACTTATCAATGGATCAGGAGTTGCTACTATATCTTCACTTCCAACAAGTATACCTGCTGTTAAACAAAAATTCTCCGAAACATATCATGTTATTCTTCATGGGGCATATTACTCTTACCTTAGGTCTTGAATAATTGAGAGATTGAACGATCAAATCAAGCACTATGTCTCTAGTTCTTTCACTTCACCTTTATCCCGGAGTTTTAATTGATTTTCAAAAGCATTAATACATATGTTGTCAAATTAAACAATGGATCCAAAGAGAAAGTCAACCAGCCATTGAATCAAGAAGTGCATGTGTATGAAAAAATGAAGTCGGATGCTCTTTTGAATATATTCACTCTCTTCTATCTATCAGAGACATATGGCTATCAGGCTAATTCTACTGTCGGGCACTTGCCCATTTTTTTAATATATTTTTTTCGAGGTTCCAGACACTTGTCCCTTTTTATTTCCTCGGGATCTATCTTTTTTGAGGTTTCGGACACTTGTCCCTTTTTATTTCCTCGGATCTTTCTCTCTTTTTTTCTTTCTTCTTTTTTTTAATAATAGCCACATGCTTCCAAGAAACTTCTGAGAGGGTAGCAACAGATAATTATGAGCATTTATGCGGAAGATGGATGAAATGTGAAAGTGATCTCAATTCAATGGCATGATAAACTACTCACAGGGTCACAAAGCTTAATTTAACTCAATGCAATTATTAGTCATATTCATATTTAGGAATCTCCGAAACTTTAGTGTTGTTTAGAACAAGATAATAGCAGCTCAGATCATCACATGTCATATCCGAATTATCTAGACCTTAGATTAAGTATTAGCCATCCATGTATTTAATTTTATTTTAAGGCATCATTATTAATGAGGAGAACTCATGCTTTGAAGACTAGGTACTTGAAAGAAATTAGATAGAGCAACCATTCATCATATCCATGCAAAAGATTAGAGAGAGAGTTCTTCTTTGGTAATCAACTTCTTAAAACAAACTAGACACACTGTTTTATTTATTTAATCTAACACACTTTAAGTTAAAGCCAATAATAGTAGTAAAGACATACCTGAATTGCGAAGATAACGGGGGTGCGTCTCCCCCAAGCTGGTTCCCTTAATAGCGTTGAGCCTTCATGTGCCCATATATTTTCTTTTTGTCTTTCTTTTAATGGTGAGCCTTCATGTGCCCACATATTTTTGGTGTTTTGAATTTGTTTATAGAATGAAAAACTTAAGAGGATAAAGATACTTACGTGGATACATGGGGATGCCTTTCCCCAAGCTGAATGTTGATATAGTCGTTCGATCTCGCAATGTAGCGGACTGGCAGTGGATATGTCCTTCCTCGATTAGAGCTTTGATTGATGTTGACGTTTGTTGAGACAGTGCTCCAACAGTGGATGGAGCATTCACTTGCTTGTCAGCTTTTCTTGGCCTTTTAAATCCTATGAAACTCAAATAGACAACAAAACTTGTGAAACAGATTAAGCATTAGCAGTTGGCCACTTAAGCCTTAGCTGTCTAGAATTTCAGTAAGATCTCTTTCTCAATATTTTTCTCGGTCCTTCAATTGGTATCGGAGCAGGTTAAGGATCTTCCACCTTAGCCGGTTCTAGATCCCCCAAAGGCGACATGGATCGCGGCGTGGTCAAACCGCCGTTTTTTGATGGGACGAAATATGCGTATTGGAAGATACGCATGTTGGTCTATCTGCAGAGTATGGGTTCTTCCATCTGGGATACTTGCAACTCTGCTGATTACGTGGTCTTGGCTGCTCGTGTTACTCAGCATCAGATCGATGAGCACGATGCCAATAGCCGATCCCGTAATGCTCTTTTCTCATGCTTGGGCATGACGGAGTTTGATCGCGTTTCTCACCTCGCTACGGCTTGGGAGATTTGGGCATCCCTCATGTGTTTCCATGAGGGAACCACTCAAGTCAAAACCCGTCTCTTCGAGTCGCACAAGCGAGAGTACGAGAACTTTCGACACATGCCTGGCGAGAGCATAGAGAGTTTATTCGCTCGCTTTCAGGTGATTGTCAACAGGATGAGGGCTAACAAGGAGCTGTTGCCTTTCGACGATCATGAGAGAGCTTTGAAGCTTTTGCATACTCTTGATCGGTCAGTGTGGGACTCAAAGGTCCAGGCGATCATCGAATCGCCTAACTATGAGACTCTCACATGCGATGAGCTCTTCAGTAAGCTCAAGTCCAGTGAGATCATGGCGAGGGCTTCTTATGAAAATCCTTCTGGCCCGTTGATGGCTTTGCTTTCTGACTTTTCTGCTAACCCCTCTAGAGGCTTTGCACTTTCCTCTCTTCTTTCTGTCATAGAGGAGCAGTTGGAGTTCATGGGGGATGACAAGTTGGCTTTGCTCGCCAACCGGTTCTCGCGGTTCCACAACAACCGCATGAACTGTCGCCGCGGAGGAGGACGCTCGGGTTGTTTCGAGTGCGGCGACCCCAACCACTTCATCGCCAATTGCCCGAAGAAGAACAAGCAAGTCTTAGGCAAGGGGGATCATGGGCACAAGTACGACTCCGGCAAGCGCAAGGAGAAGTACGTCCCAGCGAGGCACAACCGGAAGGGCAGCTTCACTGTGTTCGTTTCGTGACTTGACCGGACGCTCGGTTTGAATAATGACCGGACGCATAGGTCCTACTGTTCATTGAGCCTTTCGTCTTTTGACCGGACGCACTGTTGTTGACCGGACGCTCCCTGCTCGTGAGTCCGGTCAGGAACAGTAAGGTTCCAAATCGGTTTTGGTGTGACCGGACGCGTCCGGACCCTGCTGACCGGACGCTGACCAGAGTCCGGTCGTGACTGTTTTGCGCTGTTTCGTTCGCGGTTTGTTCGTCCGCTGTCGGAATTGATTTCCGTCTTTTGCGTTGGCTTTCTAGAGTTGTGTAGTGTCCCGCTGTGCTTCTTGGAAGCATCCACCCTACATCTAGGGTCGTGGACATTAGCAAGCTCTAGGGTTTGTCTTTTCGGGTGATTCTCGGGATAGTGGCTACTAGTTTCCGAAAGGAAATTTTGAAGCTCCCATTCACCCCCCCCCTCTGGTCGCTTTCTGGTTGCTTCTCGATCCTTCACTTGAGCATGACAGAGTTTGATCGCGTTTCTCACCTCGCTACAGCTCGGGAGATTTGGGCATCCCTCATGCGTTTCCATGAGGGAACCTCTCAAGTCAAAACCCGTCTCTACGAGTCGCACAAGCGAGAGTACGAGAACTTTTGACATATGCCTGGCGAGAGCATAGAGAGTTTATTCGCTCGCTTTCAGGTGATTGTCAACAGGATGAGGGCTAACAAGGAGCTGTTGCCTTTCGAGGATCATGAGAGAGCTTTGATGCTTTTGCATACTCTTGATCGGTCGGTGTGGGACTCAAAGCTCCAGGCGATCATCGAATCGCCTAACTATGAGACTCTCACATGCGACGAGCTCTTTAGTAAGATCAAGTCCAGTGAGATTGATGCCATGGCGAGGGCTTCTTATGAAAATCCTTCTGGCCCGTCAATGGCTTTGCTTTCTGGTTCTTCTGCTAACCCCTCTGGAGGCTTTGCACTTTCCTCTCTTCTTTCTATCACAGAGGAGCAGCTGGAGTTCATGGGGGATGACGAGTTGGCTTTGCTCACCAACTGGTTCTCGCGGTTCCACAACAACCGCATGAACCGTCGCCACGGAGGAGGACGCTCAGGTTGTTTCAAGTGCGGCGACCCCAACCACTTCATCACCAATTGCCCGAAGAAGAACAGGCAAGTCTTCGGCAAGGCGGATCATGGGCACAAGTACGACTCCGGCAAGCGCAAGGAGAAGTACGTCCCCGCAAAGCACAAGCGGAAGGGCGGCTTCAACAAGGAGTACATCAAGACGAAGTACTTGGAGAAGGCCCAGGCTGAGTAGCGTGCTTTCTTCACCACGCTCAGCGACATCGACGACTCGAATGATGACTCCGCTGCCTCAAGCGACGACAAGTCCGAGAAGAAGAAGAGGATCGAGGACAAGCTGAACTGTCTCTGCTTCATCGCCGACAACGAGGGCTTCTACACCATGGCCCTCGGCAAGGAGGTCGACGGCAAGCTGGAGGAGATCCCTCGGAACGACGACGACGACACCTCCTAGGTATCTCAGACCCCTGATGAGCTTTCTGCTGAGGTCGAGAAACTTACTGCTGCCCTTCTTAGTCAAGATAAGCTGCTTAGGCGTGCTGCTAGAGAGCGGAAGGAGTTTAGGCAGAAGTGGGAGGATACGGTGAAGGAACTTGAATCTGTCAAGTCCACCATTGTTGTCACCGAGGAGGAGGAGTGTGAGATGTGTTCCACACACATGACCGATCTTCTCACTTTGAGGAGTAAGTATGCTGTGTTGGTAGGAGAGGTGGATGAGCTTAAAGCTAGATCTTCGTTGTTGGGTGCGTGCAAGTCTTGTGCAGGCTTGCAAACCGAGTTGGCAGAGAAGAATGCCAAGATTGTGTCTCTTGAGAAGGCCAGCTCGGGTAGCACTTGTGTGTCTAGATGCGCTTTGTGCGAGGGTTTGGAGATGGAGATCGCGAACGTGAAGCATGACAAGATGCAAACCGAGGAAGAAAACACATACCTTCGGACCATCTTGTCATGGGTGTCTAGTGGTGAGCCGTAGCTTGGGATGATGATATCTCAGTTCAAGCATGCTGCTGGAGGTCCAGGTGTAGGCTTTGCTCAGAGTGTTGAGTGTGCTTCATATTTTGGCAAGGTTGGAGAGTTTAGTGGTCTTAACCCGAGTGAGAAGCCCAACTCCACCACTACTCCCAAGCTTACCAAGATTCCACCCAAAGAGCCTCTCAAGCCTAACACCAAGGATGGGGTGTTTGTTGAACCTCTGAGAGCTCCACCCAAGAAACAGTCATGGGCTCCAAAACCAAACCACCTCAAGAACAAGCTAGACACCATGCCACCTATCCAAGAGGAGCTTATGCCACAGAAGGGCAAAGTGATCCATACCCACTACCGTGAGTACCAACAACCCCGTATGAGAGTGGTGAGGTACCATTGTGAGCACTGTGGGAGAGATGGACATTTGAGTGAGTTTTGCTTTCGGCGCAAGAGAGAGGCGCGCCGTGCAAAGGAGATGAACAACCCGGACATGTACCATCCTTTCCATGATGTACATGTGTTGAATGTTCAGAGGCGTGCTGCTAGGTCTAGAGGTCCAAAACCTCAAGTTCCTAGGCCTAGGCCGCGAGGAGGTCGTGCTCGGCGGGAACCTACAGTTATGGGCTATGGACCCCGTGGCGTTGGCTTTATAGTTGAGCGTTTTCCCCCATCGCGTTTTGATTATCGCGATGGACGCTCCTCCCTTAGCGGACCACGTTTTCCTCTACGTGGTGATCACTCTTCCCGTAGACGTGCTAGGAATGGTTTTTCTGCTAACTGTTCTTTTGAGCAGCCGGCCCAACACTGGTATTCTTCTTACTTCACTAACCGCAGTGTTGGATCGTATGCTCACCCTATGTCTTTTTATTGATGTATGTAAAACGATTGGAGAATGTTTGGTTGGTGGATTCCGGGTGCTCAAGGCATATGACCGGAAACACCAAGTGGTTCTGCAGTTTTAGTCCGGTCGCCGGAAAGGAGTTTATTACCTTTGGCGACAATAGCAAAGGTAAGGTGTTGTCTCGTGGATCAGTGCGAGTTAATGAGCACTTTGTGTTGCGTGATGTTGCTCTTGTTTGTAACTTGCATTTTAACCTACTTTCTGTTTCACAACTTTTTGATGATGACTATGAGATTCGTTTTAAACCGAATCTCAGTCGCATTTTGGATCCTCAGGGCAATCTTGTATGTTTGATTTCGCCCTTTGGAAAAGTCTTTCGCGCGAATTTCTCGGAATCGTTTGGAGTTTCTCGTTGTCTTTTGGCTGGACCTTCCTCCTCTGATCTTTGGAAGTGGCATAGGAGACTAGGTCATCTGAGCTTCGACTTGCTTGCAAGACTTAGGTCACTTGGCTTAATCCGAGGACTGCCCAAGATGTTTGTGGAAAAGGATCTTGTTTGCCATTCTTGTAGACATGGGAAGATGGTCGCCGCTCCCCGCCATCCAGTGACTCAAGTCATGACTAAGCGCCCTAGAGAGCTTTTACACATGGACCTTGTTGGTCCGGCTCAGGTGAGCTCGGTTGGGGGGAAGTGGTACGTGCTCATTGTTGTTGATGATTTTTCGAGGTATTCGTGGGTTTTCTTTTTAGCCAAGAAAACCGAGACTTTCTCCTTTGCTCGCAATCTGATTTTGCGTCTTCAGAATGAGTTCCCTATGAAATCAATGCGAGCAATTCAGAGTGATAATGGTTCCGAATTTAAGAATTCGGATTTTGAGAAGTTTTGTAACTCTTTAGGTTTAGAGCATCAGTTTTCTTCTCCCTACACATTGAGAACATATATGATGAATGATTGACTTTGATGAGGAAGGTTTGAGGCTTTTCCCGGTTGAGTCATTATCTCGCTATGTGCTTAATGCTTATGATTAACCGGTGGCGTTGAGTTGTGGTGTTTCTGTGTTGGTGTGCGTGTGCAACATGTGTCTCTTGGCTGTGTTGATGTGCAGGTGTTGAGCTCGGATACAGTGGTCGATGGCAAGGTGAAGGTCAAGTAGAGACGTGCCGTGCCGACGGACCGGAAGCGGTGAAGGATGGGCGTGCCGTGCGGCGGACGTGCCATGCCGATGTATCTAAAGCGGTGAAGGGCGGACGTGAGGCTTGGACTGACGGACCAGAGGGCCGGAGGACCAGCTGTGGTAGCTGGCACGTGGCAACGGCGAGCGAGAGCACATGGGGATGTGTGATGCATCGGCCGAGTCAAGAAGGAAGGCGAAGGCGTTGTGCCCGGCGTGGAGGCTGGACATGCATCGGCATCAGTGCCGGTGGTCGGGGTGTGTGAACCACATCCCGTCTACGTCGCGGGTTTGGTAGTTGAGCCTCAAAAAGCTACCCTCGATGGTTTCCAGGTTTGGGCCTCAAAACCTGGGCTTGCGGGTTTCTGAGTTTGGGCCTCAAAACTCAGGGTGGACGGTTTCCCGGTTTGGGCCTCAAAACCTGGGCTGGCAGGTTTACCGGTTTGGGCCTCAAAACCGGGCGGAGGTTCCTATGCGGAACGGTCGACACATGGCGGCACCGAGAGGCTTGCGTTGCGGCGAAGCTATCGGTGAGAAGGTGCGGCGGTCGACGGTGATGGCACGTCGCGGCATCCTGGAGCTTGCGTCGAGGCGAAGCGAAGGATGAGAAGGCGCGTGGCCGTCGGATGAAAACTGCTAGGGTTGGACAGTTTTACCCCTAGGGGTTATTTGGGTTGAGTACTTCATGACAGGGCGTTTTGGTCTTCGGACGTGCGCCTACATATATGAAGGGGGCTGGTTAGGGCAGCCCATCCTTGGAGGTGTCACCCTCATTTTGTTTAGGTGAGAGGAGGCTAGGGCTAGAGGAGAGACCGGCTCTTGTTCTTGAGCTTTTCGCCATCCGCGTTTTGTACTGCGAGGATTGGCTTGTAACCTGACACAGTGTGCTACACAATTCATCATCTCGTAGCAATCCAAGGATCAATTTCTCCCCTCCTCTTTGTTGGCTGCAATTTGGATCGAATCGCGTTTTTGTTCTTCTCGTTTTCATTTTTCTCTTCTCGGAAATTTGCCTCGTTCTCCCTCTCCGAGCAACGATTTGCGATTCCATTTGAATCAGATTGTTTGTTGCCGTGAGCTCCTTCTTTCCACCGAAGGATTTCCCCTCTAACCTCACGAGCACATAGATTGGGTCGAAATCGCGTTCGTTCTCCGGTTCTTCCCCTTTTCTAGTGTTCTTCGGATTTCTCATGGATTAGTTGGTTTGGAGCGATGATATCCTAGAATTAGCTTCCCAACACATAGAAGAATACTTGGGAGAACTTTGGTTACAGCCCCATTCGATTTGGTGAGGATCCAATCGATTTTGGTTTTATCCTGTGGCGATTTTGGGTGTTCTGGGTAGTGGCGGACTGTCCGCCCTCCCAGCCGCGTACAGTCCGCGAGTCGGGGTTCCAACCACAGCAGTGGCTGCCTTCCTCGGCGTTTTTCCCCTCGGGTGACCGGCGGACAGTCCGCCGTTGACAGGGGCGGACAGTCCGCGAGTCGCGCAGGGACACTTCAGCAGCTTCGCTGTTTTGCTTTCTGACCGGCGGACAGTTCGGCCCCCTAGTGGCGGACAGTCCGGCCCACACTAGACAGTCCGGGAGCCTGACGGCGGACAGTCCGTGAATCGGCTGTAGGTTACATTTTAGTGCGTTTGCTCTCCCCTCTTTTCGGCTTCGCTTTCGGACTTCTCATTTGCTCCTAGAGTTCACCTAGGAACCTCTCTACATATCTTTGCTACGAGTTAGCATTGGTATTTGGAGGAATCCCGACGTAGCCCTCTATTTACGTTTGGGAGTGGTTCTTTTAGGCACGAACTTGACTCGGAGTTTTGAGAGCTTTGGATCGCTCTCTTGTGTGGTGCCTCGCTGTGATCCTAGGGATCATCCACCCTCTTTCCGAGGGTCGTGGGCATCACGTTTGAGTCCGAAGCTTTTGGGGTTGATTTTGTTGGGACAGAGGCCAGGATTTCGGAAGAAATTTTTAGGCTCCCATTCACCCCCCCCCCCTCTGGTCGCCTTGCTTTAGCATTTTTGGTCCTTCAATTGGTATCGGAGCCAGTTAAGGATCTCTCTACCTTAACCGGTTCTGGATCCGCGAAGGCGACCTTTTGAGAGCGGTTGTGTTTCCGATTTTGCTTGTCGGGGTGTTGAGCTTGTGCTTTTGCTAACACTAACGGTTCTTTTAGAAGTGGCACCAAGTTCTTCTTCAAGTATGTCTTTGTCCTTAGGCTTGAATGTTTCCAAGGATGACATCTTGGGAAGAAGGAGGAGTGCAGTTGATGAGAGGGATCACGAGGTGAACGATCTGTTGAACCTTCTACGACATGACGAGCTTTCACCGGAGGATGTCCTATGTCAACTTGGCAAGGCCAAGAGAGGTACACTTGCTTGTGGTCTTGTGACCTTGCACAACCTATATGAGGCTTGCTCTAAGAATGATGAGCTTTGTGATACCTTGCGTAGAAAGGTTAAAAAATTAAAATGCTCCATTGCTAGGTTGAAGTCTAGTGCCTCTTTGCCTTGCACCTCCTATGTTGACATGGTTAGGAAGAATGATGAGCTATGCTTTTCTCTTGCTAGCTTAAAATCTGAGATTGAATTGTTGAAATCCAATGCTTCCAAACCATGTCTAGTTTGCATTGACTTGCGCAAGGACCTTGATTGTGCTAAAACTGAAATAGCCTTGCTAAAGTCAAATGCTTTGTCACCATGTGATTCTTGTGAATCTTTTGTTGCTAGACTTAGAGAATTAAGCTTGTTTCACAGAACATGTGTAGATGAACTCGAGCATGCTAGGGCTAAAATTGATGAGATAAATTCTAGGCCTTGTAGCTTGTGCTCTTTAAATAAAAATGCTTGCCATGCTTCTAGTGCTATTCATGATTCTTTGCTTGATGTGAATGGTGATGTTTCTTCCACCAATTTCATGTGCACATCATGCATTGATTTAGAGAAAGAAGTTTTGGCTTTGAAAGCTTTGCGCGATGATATGAGCGTCATGTTGGTTGAGCACAATGATATGAGTGACAACCTTGAAAAAGAAAACGAGCTCTTGCGTACCACATATGCCGAGTACATTATGGAGGAGATGGAAAATTTGAAAAACACTCCTTGTGGTACTTGTGATCGCCTCATGTTTGAAAATCAGGTTTTAGCTAAAAGATGCAAGAGTCTTCGTGCTAAGTCTTTGAGTCACACATTTCTTGCAACTCCGATGTTGATATTTCTAAGCTTGCATCTTTGAAACCGGGGTTGAGTTCTTGTTATGCGCGTGAGTCTCTTGACGTTAGCACTTGTGCCAAGGTTTCGGATAGCTCTTTCATAGCTACTCCTAACCTTGTTGGTTCTTTGAGTGATGTCCAAGGGACTTCTCTTGACAAGGGTGCTTCTCATATTTTTGGGACTCGTGCTCCCAATCCGGTTTTCCATTGTACCTTTTGCAAGAAGGATGGACATTCGCTCGACTTTTGTTTTCGCCGTGTCAAGCACGAGCGGCGTATTCGAGCTAAGGCTTTTAGGAAGCCGCATAGCCTTTCCCATGGCACGTGTGCTCCGATTGTTGGCACCAAGTTGGCTGTTGATGCTTCTTGTTCTATGTCCCAAGGGACTTCTCACTTGTCGGAGAATGGTGTGCCTTCTGATAGGCCTTTGTACCATTGCTCTTTTTGTGAGAAAGATGGGCATCAAGAAAGCTTTTGCTATCGGCGTGCCAAACGCTTGCGCCAAGCTCGCTCTTCTAGGAAGATGGTGGTTCATAGCCCTTCTCATGGCATGAATGCTTGTGCTCCTAGTAAGAAGCCCCTCTTTGTTGACAGGGTTTTATGACTCCTTTTCTAATGGGATAGGTCATGGTCGTGGACATGGTTCTAGTGCTTCTTCTCTTGGTCCACGTCATGCTTTTCATGGTGCTTTTATTGGTTCTTCTACAAAAACCTTGGAAGATGTTTGCCTCTTTTCCCGTGGTACAACTTGTTCTTCTCCTCGAGTTGTCCTTTTGAGGAATGCTTCCAAGGTTGTTTAACAATTGCATTTGAACCAAGATTTGCATCATGCTAACCCACAAGTTAAGTTGAGTTTTGTAACCAAGTCTTGGGTTCCCAAGTATATGCTTGCTAACCCTTCGGGATCCAAGACTCGGGATACATTGTCCTCTTGTGTGTAGATATGAGGACGCGGGGTGGAGAACATGCGCCTGATGGAACTTGATCTTTTAGATGTGATCAAGATTTGATGGTTCTCTACACCCCGCTTAGAATTGCCTCCAAAGAGGCTTTTGCTACTCGGTGAGCTTTCTTACACACTCATGCCTTGAACATCCATGTTCTATTTCTCGTGGTATGAGATGGACTTTCATGTGCTCACTTGTATAGTTCTTGCATGTACATTTTCTTTTGTATCATGTTTTGTTTAGTCTAGCATGTCCTATCTTCTGTATCAAATTTTATGCTAGTCTTGTGTATAGTTTTGGTGGCTATTCCACTTTTCATGATAGTTGGTGATCCTTATGAACATTATGCCATGCTTTACCATACTTCTCCATGAGCTTTACTTGTAGAGGTGTGATGTTCATTAGGTGTCACTTTTCAGGTGCTAGTTTTGATTAGCTGCATGTACCCTGTTGACATGTTTAGTTTGAGCACTAGCCTTTCCACAATTTTATCATGTTGCATGCTTTTGGATCTATTGCTATCATTATCTTCCATTGTAGCATATGTTGATGTTTAGGCTATGTTTGAGTTGATCATGTCTCTAGGTTGCATTTTGCTCCATTGTGCTTTATCCTGTTGCATGGTAGTCTTGACTAGTTTGAGTTCAGTTCTCCTTGCGGTATCATTCATAGGTAGACCCCTTTTGTTGAGTGTTCACCTTATGCTTATTATGTGACTAACTGTTTTGTGGAGACCTTGAGGTCACACTGGACGAGATGATACCTTGTGTTTCTTCTGCTTTTGAGTGTGCAGGAGAACAGGAACCTGGAGAGAGCATTTCGGCTCACGGACCCGATCCCACTTCTTCCACGACTTGGGGTTCCGTTCGAGCTGCTCTCCAGCGAGCACTAGCTGCACCTGTGGGAGTGACAGCATCAGGCGAGGGGGAGATGACTTCGGCGAGGCAGGCGCCCCGGAGCTCAGCAGATTCAGGCGTCCCCTCGGGTATCACACCAACAGGCGGTCATGCGCTTCATGAGGTACCCCCGACACACTTCTGAGTTCGGGTTTTGGTACTCTTCTTCCTTGACCTCTTTTTGTTGTGTGGTCTTTTTTATGTGGATTTTGCTGGCTGTCGCATGAGCGTTTCTTGGCTCTTTTCTTGTGGTTTGGTGTGTGTTTTCCTTTTTGTTGGGGAAGCATTTTGCTTGTTGTGTCTTAGTTGGACTTCTCCGATACCCTTTTGTTTTGGGTCTTTCCTTTTAGGCTAGCTTTTGCTTTGTTGCTTATCAGTTAGCTTTTGCATGTATTTCATCATGTATATCGTGCATTTTAGAGCTTCATGTATATAGTAATGAGAATGAGACTATGTTCTTTTTGATATTGAGAATATATATGATGAATGATTGACTTTGATGAGGAAGGTTTGAGGCTTATCCCGGTTGAGTCATTATCTCGCTATGTGCTTAATGTTTATGACTAATCCGTGGCGTTGAGTTGTGTTGTTTCATGTGTTGGTGTGCATGTGCAACATGTGTCTCTTGGCTGTGTTGATGTGCAGGTGTGGAGCTCGGATACAGTGGTTGATGGCGAGGTGAAGGTCAAGTAGAGACGTGTCGTGCCGACGGACCGGGAGCAGTGAAGGTTGGGCGTGACGTGCGGCGGACGTGCCATGCTGATGTACCCAGAGCGGTGAAGGATGGGCGAGAGCACATGGGGATGTGCAGTGCATCGGCCGAGTCGGGAGGAAGACGATGGTGTCATGGCACTTGGCGGAGGTCGGACACGGGCTTGCGTGCAGCGCAAGTGCCGTCGGCCGAGTCAAGAAGGAAGGCGAAGGCGTTGTGCCCGGCGTGGAGGCTGGACATGCATCGGCATCGGTGCCGGTGGTCGGGGTGTGCGAACCACATCCCGTCTACGGTGCGGGTTCGGTAGCTGAGCCTCAGAACGCTACCCTCGACGGTTTCCGAGTTTGGGCCTCAAAACTCGGGGTGGTCGGTTTCTGAGTTTGGGCCACAAAACTCGGGATGGACGGTTTCCAAGTTTGGGCCTCAAAACCTGTGCTGGCTAGTTTCTGAGTTTGGGCCACAAAACTCGGGATGGACGGTTTCCAGGTTTAGGCCTCAAAACCTGGGCTCGCGGGTTTCCGAGTTTGGGCCTCAAAACTCGGGGTGGACGGTTTCCAGGTTTGGGCCTCAAAACCTGGGCTGGCGGTTTTACCGGTTTGGGCTTCAAAACCGGGCGGAGGTTCCTATGCGGAACGGTCGACGCATGGCGGCGTGGAGAGGCTGGCGTGACGGCGAAGCTATCCACAAGAAGGCGCGGTGGTCGACGGTGGCGGCATGTGGCGGCATCCTGGAGCTTGCTTCGAGGTGAAGCGAAGGATGAAAAGGCGCGTGGCCGTCGGATGGAAACTGTCAAGTCTGGACGGTTTTACCCCTAGAGGGTATTTGGGTTAGTACTTCATGTTAGGGCGTTTGTGTCATTCGGACGTGCGCCTATATATAGATGAAGGGGCTGTGTTGGACAGCTATCCTTGGAGGTGTCACTCTCATTTTGTTCATTTGAGAGGAGGCTAGGGTTAGAGAGAGGAGTGGCTCTTGTTCGTGAGCTTTTCGCCATCCACGCTTTGTTGTTGCAATGAGTGGCTTGTAACCCGACACAGAGTGCTACACAATTCATCATCTCGTAGCAATCCAAGGATCAGTTTCGCCCCTCCTCTTTGTTGGCTGAAATTTGGATCGATTCGCGTTTTAGTTTTTCCCCTTCCGGAGATTTGCCTCGTTCTCCCTCTCTGAGCGACGATTTGCGATTCTGTTTGAATCAAATTGTTCTATGTCGTGAGCTCCTTCTTTCCACTGAAGGATTTCTTCTCTAACCTCACGAGCACATAGATCGGGTGGAAATCGCGTTCGTTCTTCGTTCTTCCCCCTTTTCTAGTGTTCTTCTGATTTCTCATGGATTAGTTGGTTTGGAGCGATGATATCCTAGGATTAGCTTTCCAACACGTAGAAGAACACTTGGGAGAAGTTTGGTTGCAGCCCCGTTCGATTTGGTGAAGATCCAATCGATTTTGGTTTTGTCCCGAGCTGTTTTTGGGCTTTCTGGACAGTGACGGACTGTCTGGGACTCATCCCCGGACTGTCCGGGGGTCGGGGCTGTTCACGGGCAGCGAGGTCGCAGTTTTCTTTTTTGATCGGCGGACTATCCGGGACTCATTCCCGGACTGTCCGGGGTTCAATAGCGGACTGTCCGCGGTTCACTTGCGGACAGTCCGCGACTGCACAGTTTTGCTGATTTCGTCCGTATCTTTTGCGTACAAACTCCGATTCGTGATCCGTTTGTTGCGTTGGTTTCCTAACTTCTTAAGGATCATTCAAAATCAATTTTGTCACCATTGGTCAAAGTATTTTTGTCCAGACACTTCCTTTTTCTCCATAGGAGTTAAGTGTTTCGCTTTCGGAGTTTCGTTGGTTCTAGCGGTCGTATCTTTTGCGTTCGAGCTCCGATTTGAGATCCGTCTGTTGCGTTAGTTTCCTAACTTCATAAGGATCTTTCCAAGGTTCTTTTGCCACTAGTTGGCCTAAGTAGTTTTGAAGGACCGAGAATGCAATAGCAAGGCGACCAGAGGGGGGGTGAATGGGAGCTCAAAAATTTCTCTCGAAACATTGTCCTTTCTCCCACAAATCAACCCCGAAAGCTTCGATCGAAACCGTGATGCCCATGACCATTGGAAGAGGGTGGATGATCCCTAGGATCACAGCGAGGCACCGCAAAGTGATAGCAAACCAAATGCCAAAAACACCGGCACAAGTTCAACCCCTAAAAACCTAGTCCCAAACGTAGATTGAAAGCTACGTCGAGAAATCCCCAAATACCGATGCTAACAAGTAGCAAAGATACTTAGAGAGGTTCCAAGATGAGCTAAAAGGCTAGTCGAGAAGTCCGGAAATCAACCGAGGAAGCCGGGAGAGCAAAAGCACTAAAACACAACAAGCAGCCTATTCCCGGACTGTCCGGACGCTTGGTCCCGGACTGTCCGCCCCAACTGCGGACTGTCCGCGACTGGGGGCCGGACTGTCCGCTGGCCAAATGGACAAAACAGCAAGGTTGCAGAAAGTCCCTGGTCGACTCGCGGACTGTCCGCGATCAACTACAGCGGACTATCTGCCGGTCAAATCTGACCAAAGTGGTCGAGGCTCGCTGCCACTGGTCTGGCTCGAACCCGACGCGCGGACTGTCTGCGGTTCACCTAGCGGACTGTCCGCGGATGAACAGAGAGGGCGATTTCGGTCGCCCCTCTCACGAATCCTCCCAAATCCTAATCAAAACTCAATCCCACGTTCCCAAACATGGAGAAGATGATCACGAGGTAGTTAGGAGACTATCCCCAAGAAATCATGCGCTCAAATCAACTCAAACACCGGGAAATCGAAAGGGGAGGAGTATGAACGAAAAAGCGCCACGAAAATCAAATCAACCCGATCTACTTGTTCGTGAGGAGTTAGATGAATTCCTTCGGTGGAAATGATCTCCTCACTATAAAGAACAAGTTGATTCAAATGGATTTCGCAAAGACGCAGTAGAGAGGGAGATCGAGTGACGGGAAACTCATGGAGAAATGAAGAACGCGAAGAACACGAACAAAACGCGAATCAAGTCATCGATCTGCAACCATGTGGCTACCATACGCTACATCAGTGAGATTACGGTCTCACTTCCTCAAAATCTCCAGTACATAGAGGTATGGTTCTCTGCAGATCTCAGTTGCTACAGCAGGGGATTGAGAGAGCAGGAAAACCTAGAAGGCAAAGACCAAATGGCTGAGATAGGATGGGAGGTGGGTGTCTCCCTCTACTTATCCTAATTCTATTTCCCACTCTACCCCTAACTAATTACAAAGCGAACCAGCTAAACCCTAGGGTTATTCTGGACCAACTCAAAGATGCTGGTAATCCGACGGCCACGCCCGCACAACTGGTAGCGTTGCCTCGACGCAACCTCACCGATTGCCGCCATGTGCCGCCACCGCTCCGCTCGTCCTTTTCCTGGACTTTGCCCGCGGTTTTGTGGCCCAAACCGGGAAACCAGCCGACCGTAGCCTGAGTTTTGTGGCCCAAACTCAGCAAACCCACAGCGCCCAGGTTTTGAGGCCCAAACCTGGAAACCGTCCTCAGCCCAAGTTTTGTGGCCCAAACTCGGAAACCATCAACGCCCAGGTTTTGAGGCCCAAACCTGGAAACCGTCCACTCGGTGGTTTTTCTGTGGCTCAACCACCAAACCGAGCCATAGAGGGGATGCACCGCCCGTGCACCCCATCCACTGACATGTGTCCCCAAGTCCTTGACCCGGGCAACACCATGCCCGCAAGTCTCCGCTCGTCGCTGTCCCAGGCTGTCAGCCACCACAGCTGATCCTCGGGCCACCGGTCCCTCAGTCCAAGCCTCACGTCCGCCCTTCACCACTCTCGGTCCATCGACATGGCACGTCTCTACTTGACCTTCACCTTGCCTTTGATCACTGTATCCGTGCTCGATACCTGCACAACACAAGCCAGAGAACATGCGCATTATCCCAGTTGACAATCACTCATCACTCAGAGACTCGGCATACACCCACGTATCCGCAATCTCCCCCTGGATGAGTGCATTGTCAACTACCAACACAAATCATAATGGAGTAGAGCAATGAAGGAAGAAAAGAGAGAACTCGACCAAATGACCCAAAAGCATATCAAAGCCGAAGAAGGTCAAGTGGAAAGAGCAACACAACTTGGTTCCCAAAGACATGGGCAACGGCTCGACGCAACCAAGCAAAGCAAAGCTAGCCCTCAAGAAGAGGTAGAACAGGCTCAACACCGCTAGCGAGAAAATAGCTCGATATCAACTGAAGAGCAGAAAGGCTCCAAACCAATTGAACAACAAAGCCAAAAATGCTAGTCCCTCAAGACAGAGGCACAGAGGCTCAACACAACTAGCCGAAAAAGCTCAGAACCAATTGGGAGATTCAAAAACCTCAAAAGCCATCAAACTCCCTCCAATAGTGCACACAACTAGGAAATCTCCCCCTTAGTTGATCTTATGATTTGAGAGAATTTCTCCCCCTTAGTTGAAAATGCACCATCAAACAGATTTCTCCCCCTTGACAAAAGAACTCTCCCTCCAAATGCATGTGAGTCAGAATGCTAGTTAGCAGCTTCAAGAATATAGTCGATAGAAATAGAAGATGCTTGACAAAATGTTGTTCCGATGATTCAACAATATGCACAGAATGCTAGCAGAGGCTCAAACTGATCACTAGATATGAAATGTGAACATGTGAGCAGTTTTTCAGCCAAAAGGTATTCACCAACAAAATAGCAAGAAGCATGTTTAGACAGGAAGTCAAACAAGTGCTAAACAGGTATACAAGGTGAACTACCTCTAGCAAGGTTCAATCATCATGCTATAGAGTGAAACATAGACTTGTGTATTCAAATTTTATCGAAGTTGCAGCGGTTAAATTACACAAGTTCAAATTTTAGCATGTGATTGCGAGAGGTTGAAAACTTGTCATTGCCTAACTTTTCAACTGTGCGAAGCCTATGCAGAAGCAAACAGAAGCTTAAAGCAACAGTTTCGGTCATACACTACACAGCTCAAGTTTAACTCAAAGTGCAATGAGAAACAGTCTCGATACTGTGATGTGCTGACAAGCAATCCCATCTCGATCTTTCCAATTCACTTAACTTGGTTCAAATTTAAAATAGAATATGAACACACAAAGAAAGTGAATGACTTAGAACTAGAGACATAGCAACCTAGCATCTATGAAAAGCACAAGTGATTTCAACACATTCTACACATGCTAGTTGCATATCTCAATGGTGAACATTTTTCAAGTTTTATGTTCATTAATCAAAATTCACCATTCATAAAATAGCTCAGCTCACAACATGAATCAGTGATCAGAAAGAGCATAAGCTACAAGCATCAGCATAAAGCATCGGAGCATACACAAAACAGAGCATAGACACATTCTAAGGATTATATAACTGAAGCTTTGAATGTAAATATGCAGGATGAAATCCAAAGATGCATGAAGAAACCAAAAGAAGGAAAAAGAGTTAGTCTATAACACAAAAACCAAAATGTTTCCCCCATCTAAAAGGGAAAACATACACCAAGCTCACTTCTCAACCTAGCAATAGTTGATTGGTCGAAAGGCTTGGTGAAAATATCAGCCAACTGATGATGAGTATCGACATGGCGAAGGCCGATATCACCCTTCTTATAGTGGTCTCGTAGAAAATGAAAGCGCACATCAATGTGTTTGGTCTTAGAGTGCAGCACGGGGTTCTTAGCAACGCTAATCGCACTCGTGCTGTCACAAAGCAAAGGAACGCGAGTAAAGCTCAGACCAAAATCACGCAAAGTGGCCATCATCCAAAGCAACTGGGAACAACAGCTAGCCGCAGCAACATACTCAGCCTCCGTGGTAGACTGGGCGACACTAGACTGCTTGCGAGAAGACCATGATACAAGAGAAGAACCATTAAACTGGCAAGTCCCAGAAGTGGACTTGCGATCAATACGGCAACCAGCAAAGTCGGCATCGGAATAACCGCAAAGAGAGAGGGTGGAGGAAGCAGAATACCAAATCCCAAATTCTGGAGTGAAGGATAAGTACCTCATTATGCGCTTGACTGCCTGACGGTGAGAGGTGCGCGGCGACGACTGAAATCGTGCGCAAAGACACACCGCGAACTGGATGTCCGGGCGTGTCACCGTCAGGTACAACAGAGACCCAATCATACTCCGGTACTCCTGGTCAATAGCTTCTCCATCCACATCCGCATCCAGGGCCGTCGTGGTCGACATGGGTGTTGGAAGAGGCTTGGCCTCACCCATATCGAACTTCTTCAATATGTCCTTGGTATATATACCCTGGTGCACGAACGTCCCCTCTCGGGATTGCTTGATTTGCAACCCGAGGAAAAACGTCAACTCGCCCATCATGCTCATCTCAAACTCCCTGCTCATAGTGTCTGCAAACTTGGCAACCAAAGCATGAGAAGAACCACTGAAAATGATATCATCCACGTAAATCTGGACCAAGAGAGTGTCATTGCCTTGCTTGAGGAGAAAGAGCGTTTTATCCACACATCCCATTTTAAAACCCTTAGCAAGCAAAAAGGTTTTCAACCTATCATACCAGGCTCTAGGGGCTTGTTTCAAACCATACAAAGCTTTGTGAAGTTTAAAGACATGGTTTGGAAACTTGGGATTTTTGAAACCGGGGGGTTGTTTCACATACACTTCTTCTTCTATGTAGCCGTTTAGAAACGCACTCTTGACATCCATTTGAAAAAGTTTAAACCCTTTGGATGCAGCAAAAGCCAAGAGAATCCTAATTGCCTCCAAACGAGCTACAGGAGCAAAAGTCTCCTCATAGTCTATCCCCTCCTTCTGACTATACCCCTGGGCTACAAGCCTGGCCTTGTTTCTCACAACATGGCCATCCTCTCCTTGTTTGTTTTTGAAAACCCACTTTGTCCCAATAGGATGACAGTCAGGAGGAAGAGGAACCAAAACCCAAACCCGATTTCTCTCAAAATTTTCCAACTCCTCATGCATGGCATCGACCCAATCCGGATCAGATAAAGCATGTCCAACATCTCGGGGTTCGAAATCAGCAACAAATGCAGAATGAGCAAAGTGAGAGATTTGTTGTGACCTTGACCGAGTGACACGTTCGCCGATGCTGCCGATCATCTGTTGAGGCGGGTGTTGGCGTTGGATGTGTCGTGGCGCCTCCCGAGCTGATGTAGCCTCCCCCTCAACAGCAGCTGGTGCCTCCTAGGGTACAAAAGGTACCGCTCGAGGTGGTAGATCCCACGGCCCCCAAGTGGTCGAAGAAGAGGGATCAGGGCCGTGAGTGGTAGTAGAAGCCGCTCTTTGCGGCTCAGCAGGTGGAGGTGGTGCTGGGTCATCCATCCCTTCAACACCCTCGTCCTCATCATCAAAAAGAGGCTCGCTAACCTCATGATCACCTGCACGCTCAAAACGAGAAGAAGGACAAACCATGGTCTCGTCGAAGGTGACATCTGATGTCTCCATGACTTGGTTAGTGTCAAGGTTAAGTACACGATATGCACGAGTATGAGTGCCATAACCCAAAAACACACCGTTAGAAGAACGAGACTCAAATTTGTCCAGGTTGCCTTTCTTAAGTATAAGACAGTGGCAACCAAAGACTCTAAAATAACTCACCTTGGGCAATTTTCCAAAACGCAACTCATAAGAAGTCTTTTTCAAGAAAGCTCGGAGAAAAATGCGATTGGAAATATAGCATGCAGTGCTCATAGCATCGGCCCAATATCGCCTAGGAGTCCTATGCTCATCGAGCATCGTCCTGGCCATCTCTACAAGGGTCCGATTCTTCCTCTCTACAACACCATTCTGAGGCGGTGTGTAGGGAGAAGAAAACTGATGCTCTAAACCCAGAGAGTTACAAAACTTCTCAAAATCCGAATTCTTGAATTCGGAACCATTATCACTCCTAATAGCTCGCATCGAGTTCAAAGGGAACTCGTTCTGAAGACGCAAAATCAGATTGCGAGCAAAGGAGAAAGTCTCGGTCTTCTCGGCTAAAAAGAAGACCCACAAATATCTCGAAAAATCGTCAACAACTACAAGCACGTACCACTTTCCCCCAACCGAGCTCACCCGAGCCGGACCAACAAGGTCCATGTGTAAAAGCTCTCCAAGGCGCTTGGTCATGACCTGAGTCACTGGATGGTGGGGAGCGGCTACCATCTTCCCATGTCTACAAGAATGACAAACAAGATCCTTCTCCATGGACAACTTGGGCAATCCTCGGATTAGACCAAGTGAGCTAAGTCTTGCAAGCAAGTCGAAGCTCAGGTGACCTAGTCTCCTATGCCACTTCCAAAGATTCGAGGAGGAAGGTCTAGCCAAAAGACAACGAGAAATGCCAAACGACTCTGAGAAATTCGCACGAAAGACTTTTCCAAAGGGCGAAATCAAACATACAAGATTGCCCTGAGGATCCAAAATGCGACTGAGATTCGGTTTAAAATGAACCTCATAGTCATCATCAAAGAGTTGCGAAACAGAAAGAAGGTTAAAGTGCAAGTTAGAAACAAGAGCAACATCGTGCGACACAAAGTGCTCATTAACTCGCACTGACCCACGAGACAACACTTTACCTTTGCTATTGTCACCGAAGGTGATAAACTCCTTTCCGGCGACCGGACTAAGACTGGAGAACCACTTGGCGTTTCCGGTCATGTGCCTCGAACACCCGGAATCCACCAACCAAACGTTCTCCAATCATTTTACCTATATCAATACAAAGACATAGGGTGAGCATACGGTCCAACACTGGGGTTAGTGAAGTAGGGAGAATACTAGTGTTGGGCCGGCTGCTCAAAAGAACGGTTAGCAGAAAAACCATTCCTAGCATGCCTACGGGAAGAGCGATCACCACGTAGAGGAAAACGTGGTCCCCTAAGGGAGGAGCGTCCATCGCGATACTCAAAACGCCGTGGTGGAAAACGCTCAACTACAAAGCCACCGCCATGGGGTCCATAGCCTACAAGTGCAGGCTCCCGCCGGACACGACCTCCTCACAGCCTAGGCCTAGGAACTTGAGGTTTTGGACCTCTAGGCCTTGCAGCACACCTCTGAACGTTCGGCTCATGTACATCATGGAAAGGATAGTACATGTCCGGGTTGTTCATCTCCTTTGCACGGCGCGCCTCTCTCTTGCGCCGAAAACAAAACTCACTCAAGTGTCCATCTCTCCCACAGTGCTCATAATTGTACCTCACCGCTCTCATAGGGGGTTGTTGGTAGTCATGGTAGTGGGTGTGGATCACTTTGCCCTTCTGTGGCATAAGATCCTCCTGGATGGGTGGCATTGTGTCCAGCTTGTTCTTGAGGTGGTTTGGTTTTGGAGCCCATGATTGTTTCTTGGGTGGAGCTCTCGGAGGTTCAACAAATACCCCATCCTTGGTGTTAGGCTTGAGAGGCTCTTTGGGTGGAATCTTGGTAAGCTTGGGAGTAGTGGTGGAGTTGGGCTTCTCACATGGGTTTAGAACACTCGACTCTCCAATCTTCCCAAAAGAAGAAACATCAACACCCGGAGCAAAACCTACACCTGGACCTCCAGCAGCACACTTGAACTGGGAGATCATCATCCCAAGCTGCGGCTCACCACTAGACACCCATGACAAAGATGGTCCGAAGGTATGTGTTTTCCTCCTCGATTTGCATCTTGTCATGCTTCACATTTGCGATCTCCATCCCCAAACCCTCACAAAGAACGCACCTAGTTACAAGTGCTATCCGAGCTGGCCTTATCAAGAGACACAATCTTGGCATTCTTCTCTGCCAACTCGGTTTGCAAGCCAGCACATGACTTCTCAAGAAGCAGAGACTGTTCAGCTTGTCCTCGATCCTCTTCTTCTTCTCGGACTCGTCGTCGCTTGAGGCAGCGGAGTCGTCATCCGAG
Source organism: Coix lacryma-jobi var. lacryma-jobi (assembly GCA_009763385.1). Taxonomy (NCBI): domain Eukaryota; kingdom Viridiplantae; phylum Streptophyta; class Magnoliopsida; order Poales; family Poaceae; genus Coix; species Coix lacryma-jobi. Next base: position 117,131,755 of record CM019830.1, on the reverse strand, counting down.
TCGTCGACGTCGCTGAGCGTGGTGAAGAAAGCACGCTGCTCAGCCTGGGCCTTCTCCAAGTACTTCGTCTTGATGTACTCCTTGTTGAAGCCGCCCTTCCGCTTGTGCTTTGCGGGGACGTACTTCTCCTTGCGCTTGCCGGAGTCGTACTTGTGCCCATGATCTGCCTTGCCGAAGACTTGCTTGTTCTTCTTCGGGCAATTGGTGATGAAGTGGTTGGGGTCGCCGCACTTGAAACAACCTGAGCGTCCTCCTCCGTGGCGACGGTTCATGCGGTTGTTGTGGAACCGCGAGAACCGGTTGGCGAGCAAAGCCAACTCGTCATCCCCCATGAACTCCAGCTGCTCCTCTGTGATAGAAATAAGAGAGGAAAGTGCAAAGCCTCCAGAGGGGTTAGCAGAAGAACCAGAAAGCAAAGCCATTGACGGGCCAGAAGGATTTTCATAAGAAGCCCTCGCCATGGCATCAATCTCACTGGACTTGAGCTTACTAAAGAGCTCGTCGCATGTGAGAGTCTCATAGTTAGGCGATTCGATGATCGCCTGGAGCTTTGAGTCCCACACCGACCGATCAAGAGTATGCAAAAGCATCAAAGCTCTCTCATGATCCTCGAAAGGCAACAGCTCCTTGTTAGCCCTCATCCTGTTGACAATCACCTGAAAGCGAGCGAATAAACTCTCTATGCTCTCGCCAGGCATATGTCGAATGTTCTCGTACTCTCGCTTGTGCGACTCGTAGAGACGGGTTTTGACTTGAGAGGTTCCCTCATGGAAACGCATGAGGGATGCCCAAATCTCCCGAGCCGTAGCAAGGTGAGAAACGCGATCAAACTCTGTCATGCTCAAGTGAAGGATCGAGAAGCAACCAGAAAGCGACCAGAGGGGGGGGGGTGAATGGGAGCTTCAAAATTTTCTTTCAGAAACTAGAAGCCACTGTCCCGAGAATCACCCCAAAAAACAAACCCTAGAGCTTGTTAATGTCCACGACCCTAGATGTAGGGTGGATGCTTCCAAGAAGCACAGCGGGACACTACACAACTCTAGAAAGCCAACGCAAAAGACGGAAATCAATTCCGACAGCGGACGAACAAACCGCGAACGAAACAGCGCAAAACAGTCACGACCGGACTCTGGTCAGCGTCCGGTCAGCAGGGACCAGACACGTCCGGTCACACAAAAACCCAATTTGGAACCTTACTGTTCCTGACCGGACTCACGAGCAGGGAGCGTCCGGTCAACAACAGTGCGTCCGGTCAAAAGACGAAAGGCTCAATGAACAGTAGGACCTATGCGTCCGGTCATTATTCAAACCGAGCGTCCGGTCAAGTCACGAAACGAACACAGTGAGCATTCAACGACCGGACTCTCTGCCCGTGCGTCCGGTCATCCCGACCAAGTGTCCGGTCACCCCGAAACAGTGATGTTCGTCCACCGATTCAACTTGATCTCTCCCAAAACAAATCCTCTAGGGATCAAACTTGGTGAGAGGAGTCAAAAGGAGTATAGTGAGCTATCCCTAAGAGATCATGGCTCGAACCTATCTCCAAATCGATGAATCAAAGAATTTCGGGGGAAGGGAGAAAACTTGATCCGAAACGAAAATCGATCGATCTCCTAGACCGTGAGGTTAGAGTTTAATTCCTTCGGTGGAAAGAAGTGCCTCACGATCTAGAACAACTTGGTTCAAACGGATTTGCAAAAGATGAACTGAGCAAAGAGATCAAGCGACGGGAAAATCGTGGAGAAAAAGGATTCCGCGAAGAACACGAACAAACCACGATCTTGCAGCCAAAGCGCAAACACACGCTACGACAAGGAGGTTACGACCTCCTTTCCTCAAAATTAGCAATACACAGAGGTAAGTCTCTCTGCGGATCTCAGCTTGCTACAGCAGGGAATGGGAGAGCAGGAAACCCTAAGTGCGAAAGAGCAAATGACTGAGATAGATGGGAGGAGGGTGTCTCCCGACTACTTATCCTACTACTAGCCTAAGTCTATTTCCTACTCTACCCCTCTCTATTCTAATTACAGAGCGAACCAGCTAAACCCTAAGGTTATTCTGGACCAACTCAGTGGTAGGTGTATCCGACGGCCACGCCCACACAAAACGAAGCGTTGCCTCGACGCAACCTCCGGATCGCCGCCACGTGCCGCCCTCGCTCTGCACCCCCGGTTTTGTGGCCCAAACTGGGAAACCAGCCTTTTCCAGCCAACCCCCGGTTTTGAGGCCCAAACCAGGAAACCAGCCCACCAGCTTCTGAGTTTTGAGGCCAAACTCAGCAAACCCTCAGCGCCCAGGTTTTGAGGCCCAAACCTGGAAACCGTCCTCAGCCCGAGTTTTGTAGCCAAACTCGGAAACCTTCAGCCCGAGTTTTGTGGCCAAACTCGGAAACCGTCCACGCCCAGGTTTTGAGGCCCAAACCTGGAAACCGTCCATCCGATGGTTTTTCCCTGGCTCTACCACCAAACCGACGTCGTAGATGGGATGCACCTCCCATGCACCCCGTCCACCGACACGTGTCCCCGAGTCCACGACTCAGGCAACACATGATCGCACATCTTCACTTGTCGTCGTCACAGGCTGCCAGCCACCACAGCTGATCCTCAGGCCTCTGGTCCCTCAGTCCAGGCCTCACGTCCGCCCTTCACCGCTCGGTACCTCGGCATGGCACGTCCGCCGCACGTCATGCCCATCCTTCACCGCACCCGGTCCGTCGGCACAGCACGTCTCAACTTGACCTTCACCTGCCTTCGATCACTGCATCCGTGCTCGACACCTGCACAACACAAGCCAAAGAAAACATGCGCATCATACCAGTTGACAATCACTCATCACTCAGAGACCCGACATACACCCATGTATCCGCATCAAGCATGAGAAAAGAGCATTACGGGCTCGGTTATTGGCATCGTGATCATCGATCTGACGCTGAGTAACACGAGCAACCAAGACCACGTAATCAGTAGAGTTGCAAATATCCCAAATGGAAGCACCCACACTCTGCAGATAGGCCGACATGCGTATCTTCCAATACGCATAGTTCGTCCCATCGAAAACGGCGGTTTGCCCACGCCGTGATCCATGTCGCCTTCGGTCGATCTGGAACTGGCTAAGGTGGAAGATCCTTAACCCGCTCCGATACCAATTGAAGGACCGAGATTGCAATATCAAGGCGACCAGAGGGGGAGTGAATGCGAGCTCAAAAATTTCTCTCGAAACTTTGGCCTTTGTCCCACAAATCAACCCCAAAAGCTTCGATCGAAACCGTGATGCCTACGACCCTTGGAAGAGGGTGGATGATCCCTAGGATCACAGCGAGGCACCACAAAGTGATAGCAAACCAAACGCCAAAAACACCGGCACAAGTTCAACCCCTAAAAACCTAGTCCCAAACATAGATTGAAAGCTACGTCGGGAAATCCACAAATACCGATGCTAACAAGTAGCAAAGATACTTAGAGAGGTTCCTAGGTGAGCTAAAAGGCCAGTCGAGAAGTCCGGATATCAAGTTAGGAAGCTGAGAGAGCAAACGCACTAAAACACAACAAGCAGCCTATTCCCGGACTGTCCGGACTCTTGGTCCTGGATTGTCCGCCCCAACTGCGGACTGTCCGCGACTGGGGGCCGGACTGTCCGCCGGCCAATTGGACAAAACAGCAAGGTTGCTGAAAGTCTCTTGTCGACTCGCGGACTGTCCGCGATCAACTACGGCGGATTGTCTACCGGTCAAATCTGACCAAAGTGGCTGAGGCTCGCTGCCACTGGTCTGGCTCGAACCCGACGCGCGGACTGTCCGCGGTTCACCTGGCGGACTGTCCGTGGATGAACAGAGAGGGCGATTTCAGTCGCCCCTCTCACGAATCCTCACAAATCCGAATCAAAACTCAATCCCACGTTCCCAAACTTGGAGAAGATGATCACGAGGTAGTTAGGAGACTATCCCCAAGAAATCATCCGCTCAAATCAACTCAAACACCAAGAAATCGAAAGGGGAGGAGTATGAACGAAAAAGCGCCACGAAAACAAAATCAACCCGATCTACTTGTTCGTGAGGAGTTAGATGAATTCCTTCGGTGGAAATGATCTCCTCACTATAAAGAACAAGTTGATTCAAATGGATTTCGCAAAGACGCAGCAGAGAGGGAGATCGAGTGACGGGAAAATCGCGGGGAAATGAAGAACGCGAAGAACACGAATAAAACGCGAATCAAGTCATCGATCTGCAACCGTGTGGCTACCACACGCTACAACAGTGAGATTACGGTCTCACTTCCTCAAAATCTCTAGTACACAGAGGTATGGTTCTCTGCGGATCTCAGTTGCTACAGCAGGGGATTGGGAGAGCAGGAAAACCTAGAAGGCAAAGAGCAAATGGCTGAGATAGGATGGGAGGTGGGTGTCTCCATCTACTTATCCTAACTCTATTTCCCACTCTATCCCTAACTAATTACAGAGCGAACCAGCTAAACCCTAGGGTTATTCTGGACCAACTCGAAGATGCTGGTAATTCGACGGCCACGCCCACACAACTGGTAGCATTGCCTCGACGCAACCTCACCGATTGCCGCCACGTGCCGCCACCGCTCCGCTCGTCCTTTTCCTGGACATTGCCCCGGTTTTGTGGCCCAAACCGGGAAACCAGCCTTCACGACCATCCCCCGGTTTTGAGGCCCAAACCGGGAAACCAGCCGACCGTAGCCTGAGTTTTGTGGCCCAAACTCAGCAAACCCGCAGCGCCTAGGTTTTGAGGACCAAACCTGGAAACTGTCTGTTGGTGGTCCTTAACTCATATTTTATACCACCAACTTCATTATAAAAATATATAAAAATATTCCCAAGACTAGTGAATAGGGCTTTACACTAATGCATTCCACGAGTTTTGGTGATTATTCGCTTACAGGCATACATCGATGGAAATGCATATAAAGGCAAGGAAAATAATGCATAAAACATCATTATGCAACACAAATACCAAGTGGCCCACCTACCGTGCAATCCAGGCCTCAGACACAGGCCAAAATACCCAACAGAGAACCCAAGTAGTGGAGGCCCAAAACTGAATCCCAATCTGCCATGGGCTGCATGACCCTACTTTAGTAAAATGGAGGCCCAGGATGCATCCGAAGTCCAAATCGCAAACTTCAGGCCATTTCGGAAAACTAAGACCAAGCCGGACGCACCCCAGAAAGGCCGACCCTGTTTGGGCCCACCAGGGGGGCGGCCGACCCAGGGGGCGGCCGCCCCCCCAGAACGTCGGTTTCAGCCCAATTTTGTTGAGGCGGTGCATTAACTCCTCCCTAAGGCGGTTCCGGGTGAATTTTGCAGCGAAGTCCCTCCTAAACCGACCTAAAGCACCTATATAAGGAGAGGAGGAGGGGAGGCCAAGACAACAACACACAAAGGAATAGAAGAGCACCTCTCTCTTGAGTAGATCCCCACTCCTTAGGGCTATGCCCTAGTAGCTTTCTAGAGTTGGAGAGTGAGATGTGAGGGAAGAGAGCGGGGAAGTACCGGGCTTGTCGGTCTCTCCCCGAGCTTGTACCTCGACGAGCCCTTACCTTGTACCCACATAAGGATCCATACATAGTAAGTGTTCGTGGTTTCTACAGTATTATTGTTCTTTTGATTAGATAAGCTTTATCTCTTCTTGTTTGCAGGTTCGTCGTCCGTTCTCGTAGCGGATACTCTAGTAGAGGAACCTCTGAATCATTTGGAGGGGTTCCTGCGCAACGCTAGAGTAGTGATGAATAGCGTAGACGTGGTGTCTAGGCTAGGGTTCACCTTCGTTTGCCTCGTAATCCACGGGTGAGGGATCGGCGGCAGGTGGTGACAGCCCTATTTGCCCTTAGTTTTCCCCACGTTCGGTTACGGCATAGAGCTACACAAAGGCCGGAGTTACCTGGCAGACCAGGTATAAGCTGGTTCCCGAAGTGAACAAGTAGAAGTAACGTTTATCTATCTTTAGACAGTAAAGCTTTAGCGATCCGTCTCTATTCCCCTCTCTTTCTCTACCCTTGTGCTGTCCTTGGACGAACTAGATAGAAGAAATACCTCCGTTCCTCGTGGAAATACGATACCCTGAATACCACCGGGTGAAGTGCTACAGCGGTACTTCCGTGCGCTTGCGGATTCTTCTGCTTACGCTAAGAAATACCAACAAGCATTTCTGGCGCCGTTGCCGGGGATGGATCGTAAGGTCCATTCTTAGTAACGACGTTAGTAAGTGTCAACAAGCATTTCTGGTGCCGTTGCCGGGGAACGGTTGCTATTTTCTTCGAACCTAGTTCATCCTCGTATCTGTATCCTTTTTTTTTATAAAAACCAAAAATATTTTCTTTTTCTATCATGAAGCCAACCACTCAACTTCAAAATCTGTCCACTTCAAAGGGGGAGTTCGTCGAGCCAAAACCTTCTCCAAAACTTTCATCCAATGATGGACTCCACCCTTATTTGACATCCATAGTTCGGGTGCTACACTTCTCTGGTTTTCATAATGAAGATTCTTTTAACCACTTGCTAGATCTTGAGGAAATTTGCTCATGCCTAAGCATCCCAGGCACGACAAAAGAAACGATTAAGTGGAAATTGTTTTCGTCTTCCCTCAATGGGGAGGCGAAACAATGGTACGCTAATGTCGTAGAAAGTGTGAATGGGGATTAGGAACAACTTAAAAACAAGTTTTATCTTGCATTCTTCCCTAGATCCCGTATCACCTCTATACCAAAGGAAATCCTCCATTTCGAGCAAGATGAGGAGTCTATAGGTGCAGCCTGGGCCAGGTATTTGACGATACTACACGCTAGCCCAAACATGTCTTTACCCGAGAGCGTGCAATTGCATCTCTTTTCTACAGGTCTAGATGAAGATGCTGCCCCAGTCCTTGACAGGGCTGCTGGAGGGTCGTTTTCAAGCAAATCTACAACGGAACAGAGAAAAATCCTTGATAACTTCCTAGAGAAGCACACTTCTCCCGTTGTAGAACCAAAACCTCTCCAAAACAAGGGCATGTCAAGTTTTGAGGAGCCCTCATCAGTCAAATCAACAACTTTGCCATACATAGATTCGACTTTTGAGCCCTCACCCGAGCTGCAAACACCGATAATGCTTTATCCTTCGGAGTTTGCAATTGAATTCGAGGATTATGACAGAATCACGAACCTTCGTAGGTACAAAAAAACGCTCGACATATGAAGTGTCCCCTGAAATAGAGCCATCAAAAGAATTGTTAGTGGAGGTGAAACGTTATTCTGATGTAATTCGGATTCTTTCACCCTCCATGACCATATCTTGCACATTTAGGGGAACAATTGTCGATGCTCTTCACAACCCATCGGTCGGAACAAATATCATGTCAAAATTCTTAGCGGAATCTCTTTTGGGTAACACTCCGCTAATCCCGACCGACAAACTCTTTGAAGGTCCGCCAGGGTTTCTCTGGGAGTGTTGTGGAGTTGCTAAGGCCGTACCTTTTGAAATAAACGAAAACGTGGTTCACCTAGATTTTCATATCTACGACATCCTCGAATTCGAACTTCTGTTAGGCCACCCTTTCGAAAAACTTTCCATAGAGAAACCATTCCGTGGGGGCCCTGATGAACAGTTGGGAGCAATCACTTCCGCCGAGTCTATCGCTAGTTCCGCAAATCCAAAGGCGAAGGAGCAGCCCAACGCTAACTCATGCGAGGTGGTAAAATGCATAGCTCCGTGCGTTTCGTTTGAGTTTCAATCTCATCCTTGTGAAACGATACGTCTAGTACCATCCTCGCTCGAGCTTAATCCGTGTCCCTCTGGCCATCATAACGTTGTTCTCGACAGCAGTCAAGTATCAACGCTCGTCTTTCATGATAGATCTTTCCAGTGCGGAAACTTTCATGCCATGGACATGTGTGAAGCAACAACTCTAGAAACCAAGCAAGAATCTATTAATGAGCATGATAACTTCTCTTTTGAGATCCCTCATGTCACATGCTCACTTTTAGGTTCTCTAGAGTTCGTTTTGCTTCAAACCACATGCTTCTACGAGGATCACAACCTTCTCTTGATTCTCGTTGTCAAACTCTTTAAGAGAATGGTTATGGATGCTTATGTTTATCACAAACATTGCAAATCCCGTAGATGCATGGTGGTGCTAACCTTGCAGCTTGAGTGTTAATGCCAAATACTTGGTGGTGAACTGGGATTTACAGTACCACTGTAGGCTGCAAGATGAAGTTCCCAAGGTCAAGCTTAAGACTATAACTTAAGCACTGCCGGAAGATACCCCGGATTATCCTAAAAAAAAATAAAAAATATTTATTTAATGATTTAAAAAATAGCTTTATATTTCTTTTATTACTATCATTAAAAAAAATTCTTAATAAAAATAAGATCATGCTATCTAGTTAGTGTGCACCTTCGGGTATTCTTGGTTGTTAACCCTTTTCAGGACATGATCAAGAAGAACAAGGGTACATACGATGTAAGAGAGCATGAAGAGCTTCAAAAAAAAAATCATCAAATGCCTTACTCCTATTTATCTCCATAAGTTTACTAGACCATACAAATTCATGCTTCTTATTGTTTATGACGGCTGCTCTGGTTTGGGTATACCGGGCCCGGTACATCCATTGGTTTTTTTTTTAAATTAAGCATGGTGCTTAGGTTAAAATGACCTTCTTTAATCAAAATTTGACATGGCGTTAGATCTTGATTAATGAACCTAAGTTGTTTGCATAAACAAAAGAAGTAATCTTTAATGGAGATGAACCAAGGCTAGCACTTTATAGCAAATCTTATCTTAGCCTTGTTTGAGTTCTGCTTAAAAAAAAAACCAAAAAAAAGAGTTTTCCTAAATAATAAAAAAATGAAAAAAAATAATAGTAAATAAAAAAAATGGCTTGCAAAATGAGATATGATTATGAAAGTTTCCTTCAGGTATTATTGTCTCTAATCATTTTAGGGCAAAAAGAATGAAGGATTGGGAACTTTCTTATCATTTTCTCAGATTTGCTAAGCTATAAAATAAAAAAAAGTCTTTATATTTATTTATATATATAATATATATATTTATATATTAAAAAAATGATGAAAATAGATTGTTGAAAACAAAATAAAAAAAAATTATTCATAATAAAATTGAGCCTTCCCAGTTTTCAAACTGGTAGAGCCTTTCTTTTTGTTTCTTTTGTTTTGCTTCAATAAACAGGTACAAGAATAAGTGTGGGGGAGATCTCCCAAGTATAACCTTTCACACAATTGAGATCTCCCCAACACATTGCACAACATCGAGAAACCCAACATGGAGAAGGACAAGGTAAAAGGTTTTCGAATGGATTGACTTAACTTCCGGGTTGGTCAAATCATTTCTAACTCATCGTAAACTCCTTCATCTTCAAACGATGGTTTGTGCAAAACTCTATCCTCACATCTCCCATGTTTTGGAGATTAAAACTAAACAGATTAAAAAGACAAAACTTTTGACATGTCATCTCCAAGTTATCCTTTGATAAAATTTGCATACTCTTTATTCCTTGCTAATATTCCTATAACTTATGAACAACTTTTCATAGGGACCCCATGCTATCTAAGTAATTGAAATTTGAGATATAGCAGGATGAAAATGAACCTTGCTCTTTCATGTGATGATCTTGGGCTTTATTTTACAAAAACAGAGTTCAAATAGCATGCTCCTCAATGATATGAAAAATTCCTACCAAAGCCATATCTAGTGTTAGATTTTAAAACCTCCAATTACTTGCAACTTACTACTGCATTGAGTTTTGTCAAGTCTTGTTGATGCCTTGTTGAGAAACTTATCATGCCCCTAAGATCAAGATTCACGTACACCCACATAAAAAAAATGCTAACTCTTGCACTAAGAGTTACGCAAAAACATGCCTTTCCATTCCACCAAAATAAAAACTCCACCACTTGTGTTATGAACCTCTCTTCCCAAAATTCCTTTTTACTTTTGCAAAATATGGGCTATGAAAAAAATAATCCCATGCCAAAAAGCATGAAGAAAAGAGAAAAGATGCCATGCCAAAGAAGCATGTGCCAAAAAATGAGAGAGCAGAAAAAAATGGACAAGTGTCCAAATGAGAAAACAATGGGTACTTCGATGCCCGCCTCTCTCTAAAAAAAATAATAATAAAGATAGCCCATATTTTCATAAGTTTCTAAAAAAAGGGGGAGAGAGAAGCATGACAAAGGAGTTCAAAAAAAATATATACATATATATTCCCCACACTTGCACTTCTTGATCTAAGGGTATGGCATCTTTCTCCTCGGATCAGAGCTTTGACTTAGCAAAATATGCGGAGTAAGTATGCCTTCATATCTTTACCTACCCAAACTCCACAAAAACTTTTTAGGAATAGGAAAGAAAGAAGGCAACACTTTGGTATGCCTTGGTGAGGAACCAAACACATAAATGAGCGATTTGAGAGAATCATTTGAGGAGCTAAGCTATGGTTTACATTTTCAAAATGAAAACCCAAGTTTCTGAATTGATTGATGCAAGAGGATTTGAATCCATGTTGTTCCATTTTTCAATCACCCAAGATATCATGGTAGACACTTCAGAGTTCATAAGTGCAGGTGAAGCTTGGAATAACTTGTATGCAGATTACATATCAGAGAGATGACCCATCTTAGTCCTAATCTTTACTCGAGGACGAGCAAAGGGCTAAGTGTGGGGGAGTTTGTTGGTGGTCCTTAACTCATATTTTATACCACCAACTTCATTATAAAAATATATAAAAATATTCCCAAGACTAGTGAATAGGGCTTTACACTAATGCACTCCACGAGTTTTGGTGATTATTCGCTTACAGGCATACATCGATGGAAATGCATATAAAGGCAAGGAAAATAATGCATAAAACATCATTATGCAACACAAATACCAAGTGGCCCACCTACCGTGCAATCCAGGCCTCAGACACAGGCCAAAATATCCAACAGAGAACCCAAGTAGTGGAGGCCCAAAACTGAATCCCAATCTGCCAGGGGCTGCATGACCCTACTTTAGTAAAATGGAGGCCCAGGATGCATCCGAAGGCCGAATCGCAAACTTCAGGCCATTTCGGAAAGCGAAGACCAAGACGGACGCACCCCAGAAAGGCCGACCCTATTTGGGCCCACCAGGGGGCGGCCGGGGGCGGCCGCCCCCCCAGAACGTCGGTTTCAGCCCAATTTTGTTGAGGCGGTGCATTAACTCCTCCCTAAGGCGGTTCCGGGTGAATTTTGCAGCGAAGTCCCTCCTAAACCGACCTAAAGCACCTATATAAGGAGAGGAGGAGGGGAAGCCAAGACAACAACACACAAAGGAATAGAAGAGCACCTCTCTCTTGAGTAGATCCCCACTCCTTAGGGCTATGCCCTAGTAGCTTTCTAGAGTTGGAGAGTGAGATGTGAGGGAAGAGAGCGGGGAAGTACCGGGCTTGTCGGTCTCTCCCCGAGCTTGTACCTCGACGAGCCCTTACCTTGTACCCACATCGGGATCCATACATAGTAAGTGTTCGTGGTTTCTACAGTATTATTGTTCTTTTGATTAGATAAGCTTTATCTCTTCTTGTTTGCGGGTTCGTCGTCCATTCTCGTAGCGGATACTCTAGTAGAGGAACCTCTAAATCATTTGGAGGGGTTCCTGCGCAACGCTAGAGTAGTGATCAATAGCGTAGACGTGGTGTCTAGGCTAGGGTTCACCTTCGTTTGCCTCGTAATCCACGGGTGAGGGATCGGCGGCAGGTGGTGACAGCCCTGTTTGCCCTTAGTTTTCCCCACGTTCGGTTACGGCGTAGAGCTACACAAAGGCCAGAGTTACCTGGCAGACCAGGTATAAGCTGGTGCCCGAAGTGAACAAGTAGAAGTAATGTTTATCTATCTTTAGACAGTAAAGCTTTAGCGATCCGTCCCTATTCCCCTCTCTTTCTCTACCCTTGTGTTGTCCTTGGACGAACTAGATAGAAGAAATACCTCCGTTCCTCGTGGAAATACGATACCCTGAATACCACCGGGTGAAGTGCTACAGCGGTACTTCCGTGCGCTTGCGGATTCTTCTGCTTACGCTAAGAAATACCAACAAGCATTTCTGGCGCCATTGCCGGGGATGGATCGTAAGGTCCATTCTTAGTAACGACGTTAGTAAGTGTCAACACCGTCCTCAGCCCGAGTTTTGTGGCCCAAACTCGGAAACCATCAGCGCCCAAGTTTTGAGGACCAAACGTGGAAACCGTCCACTCGGTGGTTTTTCTGTGGCTCAACCACCAAACCGAGTCGTAGAGGGGATGCACCGCCCGTGCACCCCGTCCACTGACATGTGTCCCCAAGTCCTCGACCCGGGCAACACCATTCCTGCAAGTCTCCGCTCATCGCTGTCCCAGGCTGTCAGCCACCAAAGCTGATCCTTGGGCCACCAGTCCCTCAGTCCAAGCCTCACTTCCGCCCTTCGCCACTCTCGGTCCATCGGCACGGCACGTCTCTACTTGACCTTCACCTTGCCTTTGATCACTGTATCCGTGCTCGACACCTGCACAACACAAGCCAAAGAACATGCGCATTATCCCAGTTGACAATCACTCATCACTTAGAGACTCGGCATACACCCATGTATCCACAAGTTTTGGCCGAACACTTTCCTCTTCTCCATAGGAGTGGTGTGTTCCGTTATTGGAGGTTTGATTGTTCTAGGAGCCTGCTTGTGCAGTTTTGCCCCGTTGCTTTAGCGCTTGGTTTTGGGGGTTCTACGGTAGTTCCGCTGTACCTCTAGGATATCTCCTAGGGTATCCACCTATTCGTAGGTCGTGAACTCACCGGTTGCTTGAGTCTTCGCTTTTGGGGTGATTTTCTGGGACAAGGGTCATCATTTCTGGAGAAGAAATTTGAGGCTCCCATTCACCCCCTCCCTCTGGTCGCCAATTCGTTCCTTCAATTGGTATCGGAGCCAGTTAAGGATCTCTCTACCTTAACCGGTTTCGGATCCGCGAAGGCAACCTTTTGAGAGCAGTTGTGCTTCTAACTTTGTTCGTCGAGGTGTTTGAGCTTTTGTTTGGCTAACACTAATGGTGCTTTTGGAAATGGCATCAAGTTCTTCTTCCAGTGTGTCTTTGACCACAGGTTCGAATCATGGACATGTGATCGAGGATGACATTGCTAGAAGAAGGAGGAGTGCGGCTCTGGAGGCAGAACGTGAGGTGGACGCTTTGCTGGACTTCCTAGGAGATGATGAGCATTCAACGGAGGATCATATTCGTGAACTTGACAAGGCCAAGAAAGGTACACTTCTCGCTAGTCTTGGGATTTTGTCCCAACGATATGAAGCTTGTTGTGATGATAACATTAGATATGATGAGCTTTGTGATACCTTGCATAGGAAGATTGAGAAGTTGAATTGCTCCATCACTAGGTTAAAATGTGGCCTTTTTCATTGGAAGTCTAGTGCATCTTTACCTTGCACCTCTTGTAGTGACATGGTTAGGAAGAATGATGAGCTAGGCTTTTCTCTTGCTAGCTTAAAATATGAGAATGAATTGTTGAAATCAAATGCTTCCAAACCATGTCTAGATTGCATTGACTTACGCAAGGATCTTGATTGTGCTAAAACTGAAATAGCCTTACTTAAGTCAAATGCTTTGTTACCATGTGTTTCTTGTGAGTCTTTACATGCCGAAATTAATAAATTAAAATTGACTCACACCACATGTGTAGATGAACTTGAGCATGCTAGGGCTGAAATTGATGAGATAAATGCTAGGCCTTGTAGCTCATGCTCTTTGAATAAAAATGCTTGCCATGCTTCTAGTGATATTCATGATTCTTTGCTTGATGTGAATGGTGATGTTTCTTCCACCGATTTCATTTACACATCTTGCATTGATTTAGAAAAAGAAGTTTTGGCTTTGAAGGTTTTGCGCGATGATATGAGCGCTAAGTTGGTTGAGCACAATGATATGAGTGCCAACCTTGAGAAGGAGATTGAGCTCTTGCATACCACATATGCCGAGTGCATTGAAAAGGAGATGGAAAACTTGAGAAACACTCCTTGTGGTATTTGTGACCGCCTCATGTTTGAAAATGGGGTTTTGGCCAAAAGATGCAAGAGCCTTTGTGCTAAGTCGTTTGAGTCACGCATTTCTTCCAACTCCGATGTTGATGTTTCCAAGTCTGCATCTTTGCAACCGGAGTTGAGTTCTTGTGTTGCGCATGAGTCTTTTGACGTTAGCACTAGTGTCAAGGTTTCGGATAGCTCTTTCATAGCTACTCCTAACCTTGCTTTTTCTTCGAGTGATGTCCATGGGACTTCTCTTGATAAGGGTGCTTCTCATATTTTTGGGACTCGTGCTCCCAATCCGGTTTTCCATTGCACCTTTTGCAAGAAGTATGGACACTCATTCGATTTTTGTTTCCGCCGTGTCAAACACAAGCGACGAATTCGAGCTAAGGCTTTTAGGAAGCCGCGTAGCCTTTCCCATGGCACGTGTGCTCCTAGTGTTGGCACCAAGTTAAATGTTGATGCTTCTTGTTCTAAGCCCCAAGGGACTTCTCACTTGTCGGAGAATGGTGTGCCTTCCAATAGGCCTTTGTACCATTGCTCTTTTTGTGAGAAAGATGGGCATCAAGAAAGCTTTTGCTATCGGCGTGCCAAATGTTTGCGCCAAGCACGCTCTTCTAGGAAGATGGTGGTTCATCGCCCTTCTCATGGCATGAACGCTTGTGCTCCTAGTAAGAAGCCCCTCTTTGATGATGGGTTTTATGACTCCTTTTCTAGTGGGATAGGTCATGGTCGTGGACATGCTTCTAGTGCTTCCTCTCTTGGTCCACGTCATGCTTTTCATGATGCTTCTATTGGTTCTTCTACAAAAACCTTGGAAGATGTTTGCCTCTTTTCCCGTGGTACGACTCGTTCTTCTCCTCGAGTTGTCATTTTGAGGAATGCTTCCAAGTGTGTTTCACAATTGCATTTGAACCAACTTTTGCATCATGCTAACCCACAAGATAAGTTGAGTTTTGTGACCACGTCTTGGGTTCCCAAGTACATACTTGCTAACCATTCGGGATCCAAGACTTGGGCTGCTTTGTCCTCTTGTGTGTAGATATGAGGACACGGGGTGGAGAACATGCGCCTGATGGAGCTTGATCTCTTAGATGTGATCAAGAGTTGATGGTTCTCTACACCCCGCTTAGATTTGCCTCCAAAGAGGCTTTTGCTACTCGGTGAGCTTTCTTACACACTCATGCCTTGAACATCCATGTTCTATTTCTTGTGGTATGAGATGGACTTTCATGTGCTCACTTGTATAGTTCTTGCATGTACATTTTCTTTTGTATCATGTTTTGTTTAGTCTAGCATGTCCTATCTTCTGTATCATATGTCATGCTAGCTTTGTGTATAGCTTTTGTGGAATATCCACTTTTTTTGCTAGTTTGTGACCCTCATGAACATTGTGCCATGTTTTTGCCATATTTCTCCATGAGCTTGATTTGTAGTGGTATGATGTTCATTAGGTATCACTTTTCAGGTGCTAGTTTTAGTTAGCTACATGTACCCTGTTGATATGATTAGTTTGAGCACTAGCCTTTGCACAATTTTATCATGTTACATGCTTTTGGATCTATTTCTATCATTATCTTGCATTGTAGCATGTGTTGAGGTTTAGGCTGTGTTTGGGTTGATCAAGTCTTTAGGCTGCATTTTCCTATATAGTGCTTTATCCTGTTACATGGAAGTTTTTGACTAGTTTGAGTTCAGATCTCCTTGCGGTATCATTCATAGGTAGACCTCTTTTGTTGAGTGTTCACCTTATGCTTATTATGTGACTAACCGCTTTGTGGAGACCTCGAGGTCACACTGGACGAGACAACGCCATATGGTTCTTCTGCCTTTGAGTGTGCAGGAGAACAGGAGCCTGGAGAGAGCACTTCGGCTCACGGACCCAATTCCACTTCTGCCACGACTTGGGGTTCTGTTCGAGCAGCTCTCCAGCGAGCACTAGCTGCACCTGTGGGAGCGACAGCATCAGGCGAGGGGGAGATGACTTCGGCGAGGCAGGCGCCCCGGAGTTCAGCAGATTCAGGTGTCCCCTCGGGTATCACACCAACAGACGGTCATGCTCTTCATGAGGTACCCCCGACACACTTCTGAGTTCGGGTTTTGGTACTCTAATTCATTAACCTCTTTTTGTTGTGTGGTCTTTTCGATGTGGATCTTGCTGGCTGTCGCTTGAGTGTTTCTTGGCTCTTTATTTGTGAGTTTGGTGTGTGTTTCCCTTTTTAGTTAGGGAAGCATTTTGCTGGTTGTATCTCAGTTGGACTTCTTTGATACCCTTTTGTTTTGAGTTTTCCTTTTTAGGCTAGTTTTGATTTGTCCTTCTGTTGACGCTCACTAATGCTCATAATTAACCATCAACTATTGCATGAAATGACACTAAATGAATTACAAAGCATAGTTGTAGGGTTTGAATCTAACAAGTTCCACGAGTTTTGGTGAATTGTGATTCTGCAGGGACTAAACTAGGAAACCAACGCTGATTGCTTCCCCTAGAAGGAAACCGACGGGAGATAACGCAACCGCCACGTCAGGAAGTTTCTAGAAGAGTCCAGAGGACACCAGAAGACACCAGGAGGTCGGGCACCGCGGGACCCTGCCAGGTGGGACCGACCGGTCCCACCATGAGACCGACCGGTCTCCCCCGGGGCCCGCTGGCTTCCGTCTT
The DNA here is from genome assembly GCA_009763385.1 of Coix lacryma-jobi var. lacryma-jobi. NCBI lineage: Eukaryota > Viridiplantae > Streptophyta > Magnoliopsida > Poales > Poaceae > Coix > Coix lacryma-jobi. The sequence goes on along the minus strand of CM019830.1, from coordinate 117,115,061 downwards.
CTGCAAGCCTCCTCCACCGAACCCTAGGACTCATCTCCACCGTCCCTGAAGTCGGTTTGATCTAACGGTCGTGGTTGATCCCTCAGGGCTATATAAGCAGCCCCAGACCCCCCTCTCCAGGCATCTCCATCTTCATTATTCATCTCCACATCAGAAACTAGGGTTTCAATTAGAAGTAGAGGTCCCTCTAGATGAATCTCTTCTAGTTCATCTAGTTGTAATCAAGAGCCAGCTATCAAGTAGAAGACTAGTTACCCCTCTAGTTTAGGTTTAGAACCTAGTCTTATATTAGAACTAGAAGAGAGAAAGAGAGAGGAAGAGATCAAGAAGGAGCTCCGGCCTGTCGGATCCACTTCTTCATCTTGTACCTGTGGATTCAAGTTCATCATCAACTTCAACGATTGTTTCGATAATCAACGTCTATATTTAAGTTTGAGCTATTGTTCTTATTATTCTTAAAGATTTACGACTCTCTTTTGAGTACTTTAATTCTAGTCATTCTAGAGTTAGAGTAGTTGGATAGTGTAAACGTGGTGCTTAGACTTGATAGCTCATATATGCCTCCTATAACGCCGATAGTAGTGGTTGTTCGCAAGGGTGACTCTTATAGCCTTGTTGATTCTTCTATAGTCCACTTACCCGTGTGTAGGCTCGGTAGGATTATAAATTTGCATAAAAGATTCATACTCTGTTTGTGACCTTTTATGGCAACTTCCCCACTAAGAATAATATAAACATATCACTCTTAAATTGGAATTAGACCACCTTAATGATCCCCTCTATACTTCTAGATTCTCCGTCCTTGTTAGCTACTCAGGGGTTAGACTTTGTCACACCCAATTTTAAGAACAAAATTGAATGCAATAACTCATGTGTGCCCAGAGATCAATCACACACATAAGCCACAAATTAAGGAGTACCATCACATATGTCTATTACATAACGAATATTATTCAAAGACTTTACATAGCAGCGGATAAATAAAGTATCTCTCGCGGTAGCTCCATCACAGGGAAGATGACTCGTTGACAGCAAGACTAGAACTCTTCAGGGAAGTCGTCATTACCATAGCAATCTGTTACCCATCCGGGATTTTTATCCAAGTAGAAAGAAAATAAACAAGCATAAGTACATCTCGTACTTAACAAGTGTAACATGGGGTTCATGAGGCTCAAAAAGGCTGACACTGGTTTAACTGCAGTAGCTTTTATTTGGCAACATTTTAACATTAAGGTGAACATATATGAATGCTTAAACCCAACCCGCATGATCATAATAACTGAAACATAGTAATAAGATAAACAACAGGAGCAACATTACTAAACAACATATAACAACTAAGTCTGTGAGTTTTCCGGGCCGCTCGTATCCGTGAGCACGGCTGTTATAACAGTTTATTAAACTCTGCGCAGAGGTGTACACTTTACCCGATGAGTCGTGATATCCAGATGCCCGGGTTAATTACTCCCATAACACTTCCAAGGTGAGTGGGCAGGATACACGCAAAGCCTTTCAAAGGTTCGTCTAACAAGTTAGGGCCGCTAGGTCTTAAGGCAAGGGGAAGAAGGGTCTCCCAACCTTACGGCAACGCAGGCAAGGTGAAAGTAGCCGCCCTAAATCCAGCTCGTCAAGCGCCTTATGCGCCCTTTCGGGTAACCACTAACAAGCTAGAAAAGGTCCTTTTACTGAGCTAAGGTCAGAGCCATATAACCCTCATGGTTGCACTGTATGTCCCAGCTTTTGCTGACAGGAGGTCCTAAACCATGTTGCTAAAAAGATCAAGTTTTATTCACTGTTATTAGATCATGTTTGGTTTAAGTAAAGCTCTAGCAAAATTCTACCCATATGCATAGCATCCCAAGGTTAACAAGGTAACGGATCAAAAGTCTAGGATAAACTAGATAGGAGATCAAAATTAGACACATGCATATGAATTTAGATGTTTCATGGTGAATAGGTCAACAAGGATTATCCCATGCTATACTTGCCTGATTCAGAGTACTCTGGTTGATCCTGGTTGTCGAAGTAGAGCTCTTGATCACCAACGTAATTCTCACCGTCTATACTCGATTATCAAATCAACACACAATCATCGGGACACAATCATGCAAAGCAAACAAGCTATAATTAGAACATTACACCAATCAGCAAGAAAATAATATAAAAAGTTTGAAAACAGAAGGTACGATCTACCACGATCACATAAACGCGAGAATCACGAAAACCGGAATTATAACGCGAAAGTTATGAGCTAAACAAGTTACAGAACCTTAATTAGTAGATTAAACCTAACTCAAATTTTAAGTACTGAAAACAGTAGATATTCTTGTACAGATAGATAGATCTTTTCAAAACGAATCTAACGCAACTTGAACGGACTAAATCGGACTAAAAACGTAGAAGTTATAAGCATTTGAAACTGGTGGCAAAACTGTAAATAAACTGAAATTGATTTTGAATTTGAAAACCGATTTAAACAAATTATCAGATTGAATGGACTGCGCCTCGAATAGGACAAAGCGCAGGGGCTCAAACAGAGGAAAACGCAGACTCAAAGAACAGGGCCATTGGGACCGCGGGTTTAGACCTAAAAAGGTGTAAGGTTCTTTTTGTAAAACAGACAACGAAGGGGTATCGAGCTCTGGTGTGCGTCGGATCTGAGATGGACGCTCGGGATTAGATCAGGGAGGGCCGGCGGCGCTTTTCACCGGAGAGAAAGAAGGACGCGGCGGCTCCACGGCCGGAAGGCGGCGGCGCGGCTCGGGATTGCGCTACAGAGCGGTAGAGGCCTCGGGAACAGATCCAATCGAAAGAGGAGCTCGAGGCGAACTCACCAGTGGTGTTAATGGCGTCGGAGAGGTCTCGGTGACGGCGGGTTGCACAGTTTGGCGGACAACGGCCTCTGCAGAGCGACGGCGAGCGATTAGAGCACCAAGACGAGGGGGAAAAAGAGGGGAACACACTCGGTTAGCTTCGAGAGATCAAGGGGAAACTCGAGGTGCCACTTACAAGCTCGGAAACTCGACGAATCGTCGGGTTGATGGCGGCGGAGATCTTGCGGCGTGCGGAACTTGTCGCGGAGACGAACTAGGGCACGAGAGCTCAAGCTAAAAACGTGGGGAGAGGCGGCGGTTTCCTGGGGACCTTATAAGAGGGTCGGTCCGGTCGATTTGGCAAGCGAGGACGCGTAACGAGGATGGACTCGGTTCTGGTCATGGAGTCCGAGCCGGATACGAGAGGGAGAAGAAGCGATGGGACGCTGACAGGAGGAGTCGAGCTGTCAGCGAGAGCGGGTGCGGGAGCGGCGACCCTCGGGCGAGGCTGGACCCTCGGGCGAGACGGAGTAGCTACGCTCGCGCGAGGCTGGACCCTCGGGCGAGGCGGAGACGGTTACGCACGCGCGAGGCTGGAGCCTCGGGCGAGACGGAGACGGCGGTGCTCGCGCGAGGCTGGAGCCTCGGGCGAGACGGTGATGCGCACGCGAGTGCAGCGCCGAGGCTGGACCCTCGGCTCAGCGCGGGGCTGCGGCGCTGCGCAAGGCTGCTGGGCCGGGCGACGGCCCACGCGAGCGACGGAGAGAGAGAGGAGAGGGGAGAGGAGAAGCGGGCCGGCGCAAGGGAAAGAGCAGGCCGGCCAAGCTGGTTCGGGCCAGAAGGGAGAAAGAAGGAGGAGGGAGAAGGGGAAAAGGGTTTTCCAATTTCAGATTTGATTTTTCAAATGCATTTTCAAATCCTTTTTGAATTCAAACAACTTTTGAACTAAAACCACGCATCACAAAAATAAGTTATGCACCAGCATGTATGCATCAACATGATCTTTGGCCTAGGATTAATTTTAGCTTTTGCAAATAATTTATTAACTAAGTTTTATGCAACACACAAAATGCATAATTAAATCATATTGCCTATTTTTAAATTGATGCAAATTTTGGGATGTTACAATTCTACCCCCCTTAAAGAATCTCGTCCTCGAGATTCCAGCGATGCTTACTCAAACAACTGCGGGTATGACTTCCTCAAATCCTCTTCTCTTTCCCAAGTTGCCTCTGCTTCTGAATACCGATTCCACTGAACCTTACACATCTTTATTACTCTGCTCCGGGTAACTCTTTCGGCTGTCTGTAAAATTCTTGTTGGGTACTCATCATAAGTCAGATCTTCCTTAACTGTAAGCTCTTCCAACGGTATCTGCTCTTCGGGTACTCGCAGGCACTTTTTCAACTGAGAGACATGAAACACATTATGCACTCCTGACAAGCTTTCAGGCAACTCTAACTGATATGCCACTTCGCCACGTCTTTCAAGAATTTTGAACGGTCCAATATACCTTGGTGCTAACTTTCCTTTCTTATTGAACCTTTTCACACCTCTCATCGGTGACACCTTTAGGTAGACATGATCACCTACTGCAAAAGATAGATCTCGACGACGGTTGTTTGCATAACTCTTCTGTCGGGACTGAGCAGCTCTCAGGTTATCTCTGATTATTCTGACATGTTCCTCGGCATTCCTCAACACATCAGGTCCAAACACTTGACTCTCACCTGTCTGATCCCAGAACAACGGTGTTCTACACTGTCTACCATACAAGGCTTCAAACGGTGCCATCTTAAGACTCTCCTGATAACTGTTGTTGTATGAGAACTCTGCATAACACAGATTCTTGTCCCAACTGGTGCCATACTGTAATGCACAAGCTCTCAACATGTCTTCCAGAATCTGATTGGTTCTTTCTGTCTGTCCATCAGTCTGTGGATGATAAGCAGTACTGAAGTTCAACCTTGTGCCTAATGATCGATGTATCATCTGCCAAAAGTGAGAGGTGAACTGAGTACCACGATCTGACACAATCTTTCGGGGCACTCCATGCAAACATACTATCCGTTCCATGTACAATTCTGCCAATCTTGCTCCCGTATAGGTAGTTTTAACTGGTATAAAGTGAGCAACTTTGGTTAATCGATCAACTACTACCCATATGGAGTCGTACCCTCTCTGCGTACGAGGCAAACCAACTATAAAGTCCATACCGACTTCTTCCCACTTCCATTCAGGTATCTTCATCGGTTGTAACAAACCAGCGGGTCTCTGATGTTCTGCCTTCACCCTCTGACATGTATCACACAGAGCGACGTACTCGGCTACATCTCGCTTCAGCCCATCCCACCAATACTTTTTCTTCAGATCAAGGTACATCTTAGTGCTTCCAGGATGAATGGAATAAGCTGACTCATGTACTTCTCGCAGTATAGACTCACGTATCTCCTTGATTGCAGGTACACATAATCTATTCCCATGCCATAATGTACCATCATCATCCAACCGAAAACCTGATGCTTTGCCAAGAACAATGTTATCGGCTACCTGCTTTAACTTTTCATCTGACATCTGACCCTTACGTATCTCTTGCATCAATACTGGTTCAAGCTCTAACTCTACTCTGTTGATCGCAATTCCCAAATTCAGATGTGCAAATTCAGCACACAACTCATTTGGCATAGAAGCAATCCTGACCTCATTGGCATGGCTCTTTCTACTCAAGGCATCTGCTACAACATTAGCCTTCCCGGGATGATAGTGTATTTCCAAATCATAATCTTTAATCAATTCCAACCATCTGCGTTGTCTCAAATTCAGATCAGACTGAGTGAAAATGTACTTCAAGCTCTTATGATCGGTATAGATGTCCGTCTTGTGACCCACTAGATAGTGTCTCCAAATCTTCAATGCATGGACAACAGCTGCCAATTCTAAATCATGAGTGGGATAGTTCAGCTCATGCTTTCTCAACTGCCTCGATGCATATGCTACCACTCTGCCTTCTTGCATAAGAACACAACCCAAACCTTGACGAGATGCATCACAATAAATAGAGAAATCCTTACTCAGATCTGGCAGAATTAACACTGGAGCTGTAGTCAAACGTTTCTTCAACTCCTCGAAATTAGCTTGACATTTATCGGACCAGACAAACTTAGCATTCTTCTCTAGCAGAGCTGTCATTGGCTTAGCAAGTTTGGAGAATCCTTCAATGAACCTTCTATAGTAACCGGCCAATCCAAGGAAACTACGAATCTCGGTCACATCTGTTGGTGGCTTCCAATTCAACACATCTTCAACCTTGCCCGGATCTACTGAGATGCCTCCATTAGAAATAACATGTCCAAGGAAAGAAACTTCCTTTAACCAAAACTCACACTTGCTGCGCTTGGCATACAACTTGTGCTCTCTGAGTTTTTGTAGCACTAACCTCAGGTGTTTAGCATGGTCTTCCTTGTTCTTAGAGTATACTAGAATATCATCAATAAACACAACAACGAACTTGTCAAGATATTCCATGAACACCTTGTTCATCAAATACATAAAGTAGGCAGGTGCATTGGTCAATCCAAAGGACATGACTGTGTACTCATACAACCCATACCTGGTAGTAAAAGCTGTCTTTGGAATATCAGACGCTCGAATCTTCAACTGATGGTAACCAGAACGCAGATCAATCTTAGAGAACACACATGCACCTTTAAGCTGGTCAAACAGATCATCTATCCTCGGCAACGGGTACTTGTTCTTGATGGTAACTTCATTAAGCGATCTATAGTCAACACACATCCGTTGACCACCATCCTTCTTGTCAACGAAAATAACAGGAGCTCCCCAAGGTGATGAACTAGGACGAATGAACCCTTTTTCTTGTAACTCTTTAATTTGTTTCTTAAGTTCTTCTAATTCAGGTACTCCCATCCTATATGGTCTTTTAGCTATGGGTGCAGTTCCAGGTAAAAGTTCAATAATAAATTCAATGTCGCGATCGGGTGGCATACCTGGCAAATCATCGGGGAACACATCCGGGAACTCATCCACCACTAGATCTTTCGGAAAAACCTCCTCATTCATCTGGTTCACGGTTGCAGTCGGTGTTGGTTGTAGCACTACCTTCACACTGATTTTGTCTCCCTTAGCTGTAGTAACTGTCACAACCTTATCTTGACACTGAATGCCTGTCTTGGTTTTCGTCAGCCAATCCATACCCAGTATCAAATCAATACCAGCTGTCTTCAACACAATTGGGGACACTGAGAAATCTATTCCCCCTAGGGACACAGCTAGCGGCATACACTGGAGCGTAGCTTGTAAACCTCCACCCGGTGAGGTAACCATTATGGGGGTTTTCATGAGACTAACAGGTAGATTATGCATTCTAACAAATGTATGTGATATGAAAGTATGCGATGCACCAGAATCGAAAAGAACTGTAGCGGGGATGGAACTGATGTTGAACGTACCAAGCATAATTTCTGGCGCTTCCTGCACGGTCTCTGTGGACACGTGATTCACCTTTCCCGAATTAGGGGGTACTTGCTGCCTTCCTTTCTGCCCATTATTCTGAGGTGGGAGCTGATCTTGCCTTTTCGGACAGCGGTTAGCATAGTGACCGGGATCACCACAACGAAAACAGGCATTGGGTGTTCCATTCTTGACGGGGGTGTTAGGTGCACTAGTCTTCATGGGAGCATTGTTGGGAGTGCCTTGGCGTTGGGCTTGATTATTGTTCTGCTGCTGTTGCGGGTATGAAGGACGTTGCTGTCCCTGGTTGCGGTTCCACTGAGTAGTCGGTCCCTGGTACCTCTGCTGATTGCCTGGTGCGAAGTTGGAGCGAGGGCGGTTGTTACTACCAGAGGACTGACCTTGAAGCTTCCTTTTTCTAGCCTCCATCTCCTTGCGCTTGTTGTCAACCACTATAGCACGGTTGACTAGAGTCTGGTAACTGGCATACTCATTGGACATAAGCTGCAGTGCCAGTCCATCATTCAGACCCTTGAGAAAGCGACGCTGCTTGTCGGCATCCTGAGCGATATCTGTGGGGGCATAGCGTGACAATTGAGCAAACTTGTCACGGTACTCAGCAATGGTCATGGCTCCTTGGCGCAGAGATCTGAACTCTTCCTGCTTCAATTCAATCAGACCAGCAGGAATATGATATGCTTTGAAGTTGGTCTTGAATTCTTCAAAGGTGACAGGTGGAGCATCGTTGGCTTGGCCGAACTGAAACGATTCCCACCAATCCAGAGCAGCTCCTTGCAACTGACCAGAAGCATAGAGCACCTTCTCCTGGTCATTGCATTGCGCGATGGTAAGCTGGCGTTCAATGGCACGAAGCCAGTCATCAGCCTCCAGGGGATCAGCGGCATGAGAGAACACTGGCGGGTGACCCTTCAAAAACTCACCCCTCTTGTCCCTCACTTGCATCGGTGGTGCTCCTCCAACTGGCTGATGCTGCATATGTTGCATCATAGTTTGCATAAATTGGGCTTGGATGCCCATCAACTGCTGAATGTCAACTGGGGGTGGTGGTGGTGGTGGGTTAACAGGTGCTCCACGACCACGGCCACGTCCACGTCCACCTCCAACTCCACCTCCTCTGGCGGCCATCTGTGTTTCCAAACAGGGATCAAGGTTAGTGAACCTTTTCAAGAAAAGATCACTTCTATGAGAGGAAACAGGAGATCTGAAAATTTCTGGGCGAGATCCGGTAACAGCAGTACAGAAAAACAGTCATATACGGAGTTCCAGAAATCCAAACAGGGCGTGTGATACACGGTTGGAAAGATAACGAAATTATCTACAACTTTTATTTAAGTGACTTTCCCAGATTCTGCCGTTAAATCAGTCAAAAACAGAGAACAAACAGATCTGTCCAGTGCTCAAAACTGCGCAAAAACTCTAACTTGAAACAGCCATATCTCACAAACCATAACAGCTATTGAAGTGATTCCAGAGGCATTGGTTAGATATAGGAGTCTATTTTCCATCATAAAATTTTCAGCCATGTTGCACGATCAGGACTTGAGATATAACCAAAAGATCACAGGTTGTTCCAGAAAACAGCATAGGACAAGATATAACTAACCCTCTTATTATTCATAAACGTTATGTCTAACTATGAGATTTGTAGACAAGCCCACAATATCTCAACACTCATTACAAAGATCCAAATCACACATAAGCATAATGATAATCCAACTCACACATAAAGAAGCACACTAGCACAAAGGTTAACTAGACTCGACAAACGTCTACTAAAATCGTCTTATTACATAGAAGGGTGACCTATGCCTATTTGTAGAGCGGTTCACGGAGCCTCTTGTACATAGGGGTTTGATTGAGAAGTTCCAAGAGCCCATCAATAGTGCTATAGCATCTTTTGAGATCTTTTCCCATGGATATCACCTGCCTTTCCAAATCCGCGTTAGACCTTTCCCTGTCAAGGAGAAAATCTCGTGTGGCCTTCTCGGTTGGTGTTGCATTAGGGTCTTCTACCATAGCCTCCTTATTCTCACTGTTCCAATAGGGCAGATAGCGGTATGCATCATTCCTCATGTCTTCAATGCGTTGACCTCGGAATGCTTTGTAGGCTTCAACTGCCACGGCTTCCAAGGCTGACGCTAGAGTGGACCGACGAGCCCTGTGGCCGATCACCATCTCATGCAGGTATAGGCCACTCTCTGGTTCTCGGACGGCGACAGTCACTCTTGCCTTCCAGTAGGTCTTTTCCATGGGATGACTGTACCTCCAATGGGTGTACTGTACGATGATGTTCTTGTCGGGGTAGTAGGCATCAAAAAGTCTCATCAGCCTGTGATGTGTGGGGCTCTGGGCAGCTGTAGGCGCTCCGACGAAATATCCGGAGTCCACATCCCAACCCGTTGGAAGCTCTTCATCGTCTTCAACCTCCAGCACTTCTGGGGACACTGGCGCGGGAGGTACTGGAACTTGTGGAGCTGGTGCTTGCTGAGCTGGAGCTTGTACTGGTGGTGCCGGCGCTTGTGGTTCCACTTCTTGAGGTGCTTGTTCTTGCAGTTCTGGCTCTTGCGGCGCTACCTCTTGCTGCTCTGGCTCCTGGGGTACTTGCGGAACGGGGTTGCCTGCCCTCCTGCGTCCACTGACGGTCCTGCGGGTGATACGACGAGCCATCTATGGAATAGACCAAGAGATAGATACAATAGAATCAATATATTTGTGTAATAGAGCAAGTAAAGAGAAGCATATAGTTTTGATAAATTAATAAGGCTAAGATAAATAGCAAGAATTGAGAAGCAAGGACCACTAAAACGACCATAACTAACTAGGCTTGCGTCCTACAGTCAACATAGCTCTGATACCAATTTGTCACACCCAATTTTAAGAACAAAATTGAATGCAATAACTCATGTGTGCCCAGAGATCAATCACACACATAAGCCACAAATTAAGGAGTACCATCACATATGTCTATTACATAACGAATATTATTCAAAGACTTTACATAGCAGCGGATAAATAAAGTATCTCTCGCGGTAGCTCCATCACAGGGAAGATGACTGGTTGACAGCAAGACTAGAACTCTTCAGGGAAGTCGTCATTACCATAGCAATCTGTTACCCATCCGGGATTTTTATCCAAGTAGAAAGAAAATAAACAAGCATAAGTACATCTCGTACTTAACAAGTGTAACATGGGGTTCATGAGGCTCAAAAAGGCTGACACTGGTTTAACTGCAGTAGCTTTTATTTGGCAACATTTTAACATTAAGGTGAACATATATGAATGCTTAAACCCAACCCGCATGATCATAATAACTGAAACATAGTAATAAGATAAACAACAGGAGCAACATTACTAAACAACATATAACAACTAAGTCTGTGAGTTTTCCGGGCCGCTCGTATCCGTGAGCACGGCTGTTATAACAGTTTATTAAACTCTGCGCAGAGGTGTACACTTTACCCGATGAGTCGTGATATCCAGATGCCCGGGTTAATTACTCCCATAACACTTCCAAGGTGAGTGGGCAGGATACACGCAAAGCCTTTCAAAGGTTCGTCTAACAAGTTAGGGCCGCTAGGTCTTAAGGCAAGGGGAAGAAGGGTCTCCCAACCTTACGGCAACGCAGGCAAGGTGAAAGTAGCCGCCCTAAATCCAGCTCGTCAAGCGCCTTATGCGCCCTTTCGGGTAACCACTAACAAGCTAGAAAAGGTCCTTTTACTGAGCTAAGGTCAGAGCCATATAACCCTCATGGTTGCACTGTATGTCCCAGCTTTTGCTGACAGGAGGTCCTAAACCATGTTGCTAAAAAGATCAAGTTTTATTCACTGTTATTAGATCATGTTTGGTTTAAGTAAAGCTCTAGCAAAATTCTACCCATATGCATAGCATCCCAAGGTTAACAAGGTAACGGATCAAAAGTCTAGGATAAACTAGATAGGAGATCAAAATTAGACACATGCATATGAATTTAGATGTTTCATGGTGAATAGGTCAACAAGGATTATCCCATGCTATACTTGCCTGATTCAGAGTACTCTGGTTGATCCTGGTTGTCGAAGTAGAGCTCTTGATCACCAACGTAATTCTCACCGTCTATACTCGATTATCAAATCAACACACAATCATCGGGACACAATCATGCAAAGCAAACAAGCTATAATTAGAACATTACACCAATCAGCAAGAAAATAATATAAAAAGTTTGAAAACAGAAGGTACGATCTACCACGATCACATAAACGCGAGAATCACGAAAAACGGAATTATAACGCGAAAGTTATGAGCTAAACAAGTTACAGAACCTTAATTAGTAGATTAAACCTAACTCAAATTTTAAGTACTGAAAACAGTAGATATTCTTGTACAGATAGATAGATCTTTTCAAAACGAATCTAACGCAACTTGAACGGACTAAATCGGACTAAAAACGTAGAAGTTATAAGCATTTGAAACTGGTGGCAAAACTGTAAATAAACTGAAATTGATTTTGAATTTGAAAACCGATTTAAACAAATTATCAGATTGAATGGACTGCGCCTCGAATAGGACAAAGCGCAGGGGCTCAAACAGAGGAAAACGCAGACTCAAAGAACAGGGCCATTGGGACCGCGGGTTTAGACCTAAAAAGGTGTAAGGTTCTTTTTGTAAAACAGACAACGAAGGGGTATCGAGCTCTGGTGTGCGTCGGATCTGAGATGGACGCTCGGGATTAGATCAGGGAGGGCCGGCGGCGCTTTTCACCGGAGAGAAAGAAGGACGCGGCGGCTCCACGGCCGGAAGGCGGCGGCGCGGCTCGGGATTGCGCTACAGAGCGGTAGAGGCCTCGGGAACAGATCCAATCGAAAGAGGAGCTCGAGGCGAACTCACCAGTGGTGTTAATGGCGTCGGAGAGGTCTCGGTGACGGCGGGTTGCACAGTTTGGCGGACAACGGCCTCTGCAGAGCGACGGCGAGCGATTAGAGCACCAAGACGAGGGGGAAAAAGAGGGGAACACACTCGGTTAGCTTCGAGAGATCAAGGGGAAACTCGAGGTGCCACTTACAAGCTCGGAAACTCGACGAATCGTCGGGTTGATGGCGGCGGAGATCTTGCGGCGTGCGGAACTTGTCGCGGAGACGAACTAGGGCACGAGAGCTCAAGCTAAAAACGTGGGGAGAGGCGGCGGTTTCCTGGGGACCTTATAAGAGGGTCGGTCCGGTCGATTTGGCAAGCGAGGACGCGTAACGAGGATGGACTCGGTTCTGGTCATGGAGTCCGAGCCGGATACGAGAGGGAGAAGAAGCGATGGGACGCTGACAGGAGGAGTCGAGCTGTCAGCGAGAGCGGGTGCGGGAGCGGCGACCCTCGGGCGAGGTTGGACCCTCGGGCGAGACGGAGTAGCTACGCTCGCGCGAGGCTGGACCCTCGGGCGAGGCGGAGACGGTTACGCACGCGCGAGGCTGGAGCCTCGGGCGAGACGGAGACGGCGGTGCTCGCGCGAGGCTGGAGCCTCGGGCGAGACGGTGATGCGCACGCGAGTGCAGCGCCGAGGCTGGACCCTCGGCTCAGCGCGGGGCTGCGGCGCTGCGCAAGGCTGCTGGGCCGGGCGACGGCCCACGCGAGCGACGGAGAGAGAGAGGAGAGGGGAGAGGAGAAGCGGGCCGGCGCAAGGGAAAGAGCAGGCCGGCCAAGCTGGTTCGGGCCAGAAGGGAGAAAGAAGGAGGAGGGAGAAGGGGAAAAGGGTTTTCCAATTTCAGATTTGATTTTTCAAATGCATTTTCAAATCCTTTTTGAATTCAAACAACTTTTGAACTAAAACCACGCATCACAAAAATAAGTTATGCACCAGCATGTATGCATCAACATGATCTTTGGCCTAGGATTAATTTTAGCTTTTGCAAATAATTTATTAACTAAGTTTTATGCAACACACAAAATGCATAATTAAATCATATTGCCTATTTTTAAATTGATGCAAATTTTGGGATGTTACAGACTTTAAGACTTAACACTATCCGTTCGTTTGGGTTCGATATTAAAACTGGGTTACTCCGGTGAAGTGCTACATCGGTAGATTTTATCTGTGCGCTTGTGGATAAAGTAGAGTGTGCATTAATTTATACCAACAAGCATTTCTGGCACCGTTGCCGGGGAACGGTAGATCATCTTAAGTCTTAGTTTAACCTTGTAATCATACTTTTATCTTTTCCTTTTGTCCTAGTCTTTTCATTATTTTTGTTTTCATTCTTATGAATGTTGTTTTTGAATTCCACTCTAATCTATCACTACCCCATGAGCAATCTATAACCAGTAGAATCCTTATACCCATCATAATACCTGGTTATGAGCTATGCCTACATTTCTACTGCATTGTCCTTGTAATGAGCATAGAAATATAATTATGAAAATATTCCTTCGGGTATTTTGTCACTAACCTTTCTAGGTCTAGAGCAGAAAAGAATGAAGGAACAACAAACACAAGGTATGTCGAACCAATCATCATGCAACATTGAATTACATTCATCCAATCTTGATTTGTGCAAAATCCAAGCATGGGGAATAGACTTTCTAAGAACATCTCTTGTCATGTTGCTATGTTGGTTGTCCCTACCATTAGGATATGCTCATATACTAATCATACTCTTTCATCACCATCTGAATAAATCTCTATAATGCTTTCATGTTACCTTTACCTGCTATAGTTTATGTATGAGTTTGAAGTACAGTCATACATCTCTTTAAATTAGGCATGGTGTTTAGTTTAAACCACGAGGTGTGTTGACTTCGCTTCAGAAGGATTTTAAATTGAGCATGGTGCTTAGGTTAGAATACCTTCCTAAGTCAAATTAGACATGGTGTCTAGGTTGATTTCTAAACTGATAATATGCTATAGTAGATATTGGATATTTTGTTGGACTAACCCCTGCAGGAAAACTTTCAATATCAATTTGGGAAAGTACGGAGATGAACTCACACTGGAGATGAAGCAAGGCGTACAATGAACTTCAACAACTCTTGCACAATGAAGACTTAGCTCATTCATCATGGAAGAAAGAACTGTGAGCATCAAAGTTTATTTATTTTGTCTTCTATTGCAAGTTATTTTTTGCCTTGAATCATGTTAAAGTGCATCCAACACATAAAATACTAGTCTACGCTAAAATAATCCTAAAAACATCTTTTTATTAACATAGATGCAAAATACATAAGTTATGGATAACAACCCATGCTTCAAATTCTTGCAATCCTTCGGGTATATGTCCACTAACAGTACGCAGGAGAGAAATTTTGCTCATCCATGGTTTGGTGTGAACATTGAAGATCCAAAACTCAAACCATAGACACACAAACCTACTCTCAGATCATAAAAGGTGCTAGCCTAGCTTTGAGTCTTGCTTGGGCGCTGATGACAAACATGATGCAACTTACCTCGTATGAGACAACCTATGCCTGCAACCATCATTGCCCAAGACATCAAGACAAGAAGTGGGAAGTTATCCTCTTTTCTAATCAAGAGCTAGCTTGGGAGACAAGATGGTACCACTACAACAATAGCAAGATCTACAAATACAAAACATGAACATGTTGTTGGGAGTCCATCTACATCACAAGCCAGCCTGGGAGAGAATTCCGTGGTCTAGATATGTTTCACAATCAAAGGGGGGAAGGAGAAACCCAACTTCAAACATATTGATCTTCTACTCACCACTTTGATCAGTACAAACCACTAGATGCTGCCCCAGTCAAGAAGAGAAGTATATCCATCACTCATTCTTGGAAGATCGTTCTTGAACACCATCAATGTTATCATCTTTGCCGGACCTGGAGAAGTCAACTTTTGGATCTTTTGCTGATTCTTCAACAACTATATCACTTATGAGCAGCCAAAGAGAACCAAGAGAAGACGTCGAAGGGAGAACCAACTGCCAAGAATTGAGGAGGGCATCATGAAGGATGAAGCCACTGCACCACAAGAGTTAGAAGATGGAGAGATAGTACCTGAGCTAGCAAATCAAGAAGAACAGCCGATAAGATCTCCATCATCTAGACACTGTTGAGAGAACAAGTCTCAGTTATGACATTAAAAGACAAAGACTATCATAGAGGCACTCGAGTAGCCGCTCTAATTTCAAGTCTCTTGTCAACCCAATAATAAAAGGGAAAACAAGAAAGGTTGACAAGAGAAGAATGCGGAACTGTCCCTACATCCTCATAGTACAGAATTAATACAAGAAAGAGAGAGGATCCTAGTCAGCATACTCGAGGAACAATGTGCCTTCACTGATAAGTCGACACATAGAAGGTCGATACCTATAAAGATGATTCCACTGTGATCTTCCTTCTCTCAAGCATATTGTGAGACAAACAAGAGAAGACAAGCCATTCATAAACAACAACCAGCTAGACAAGAGAAGCTTCCACAAGGTGGTTCAGCACAATCACTTTCCAATGACAAAGTAACATTTCAAGGTAAGTAACCATCACTTTAAAAGTTTCTTCTTGATTCTAGTATGAACAAAGATAAAGAACTAAACATGTTTAAGTTGCATCTCACTTTATCCAACCTAATCAACTCAACATGTTTAGTCCTTTGATCTTTGTTCCTAGCTTTACTCTCTTGAATGTCACTGTCTTAACTAAATGAGCTAAAATGTTGTGCATCTAACCTTTGGAAGATGATATATCTCAATCATGACAAGATCGACACATTATGCATAGATTATCCTTCCTTAGGTTAAGTAATCTGATCTGTTAAATATTTTAAGATGCTACTTTTATGCTCATCCTCTGATCCTATCACTCATGGTAAGATTGAATAGGACACATAAACAAAAAGTTTATCTTGTGTAATGTGCCTAAGGTTAGAGGAGAATAAACTTTTGGTTCTGTTGGTGTTTTCCACCAACAGAGCCCATGCACTTGATCTCTACCTTGTCTTTATGAGCAGGACACACTCTTGAGCAAACAGGGCGAAGTTTGTCAACTCCTAAATTCTACAGAGTGAAGATCCTAGATCTACAAGAACATGAACACTGAGCAAGATGCTGCCAGCTTCCACAATTAACGCTTCACTTCAAACTGCTGGACGAACAAATGACATGAGTGACACCATATCAAGAGGCATAAACAAGAAGGAATGATGAAAGATGTTGTAGTCAGAATTAGAGATCATGAAGTCCCCACTGACTTCTTGATCCTCGACATGAGAAGACGATGATGTCCACCTTATCCTAAGCAAACCATTCCTCTACGCTACAAGTACAATCATCTACAAGAGGAAATTCATTTTTCACTTTCCTGGAGAGAAGGCACGATACAACTTCATCAGCTACATACCCAATGAAGCACCTAAGAAGAATACAAGTGAAAGACGCCACTCTCAAAGCCAAAGTAGACAAACTATCAAGAATAGAGAGGCCAATCATGAAGAAGCTATCGACACTGTCGCAAAAAAGAAAGGAGAGAAACCTCAAGACAGTGAACCACACGAAGTGAAGACTCAGACCAAGAAAGTATGGGAGAAAATGTCTGCACCTAAGAGGTACAATCAATAACAACTTTCCAAACGTCTGACATACCTTGGGAGGTCTGAACCAAGGGAAGGTCCGGTTCGTCGGACCTAAAATCTGAACCTTCGCCAAAAAGGTAAAAATCAGTAGTTATCCTCATATTTATTTTCCTGCATATTTCTCATATTTAATTCTTAGTTATTTATTGCATCATCATATTTAATCATTGCATCATCATATTTAATCATTGCATCATCATATTTAATTCACAAACATTTTAATTTCTGCATTATATTAGAAAAGAAAATAAAAATATTGTATTTGTTACACTACATCATAAACCATGAAGCCCCATGTGAATAATTCTATGGTGTGTAAAAACCCACAGAACGTTCACCGTGGTGGCACAAAAAATATAATAATAATAATACTAAAAAGAAATATGCATACATTCATCCTGTTGCATTTTCTCTTGCATCATAAAAATATAAAATACAAAAATATTAAGAAAGAGATGTTACTGAAATTCTAGACAACTAAGGCTTAAGTGGCCAACCACTAATGCTTAATCTGTTCCACAAGTTTTGTTGTCTATTTGAGTTTCACAGGATTTGAAAGGCCAAGAAAAGCTGACGAGCAAATGAATGCTCCATCTACTGTTGGAGCACTGTCTCAACAAACATCAACATCAATCAAAGCTCTGATAGAGGAAGGACATATCCACTGCCAGTCTGCTACATTGCAAGATCGAACGACTACGTCAACGATCAGCTTGGGGGAAGGCACCCCCATGTATCCCCGTAAGTATCTTTATCCTCTTAAGTTTTTCATTCTATAAACAAATTGAAAACACCAAAATATGTGAGCACATGAAGGCTCACCCTTAAAAAGAAAAGAACAAAAAATATGTGGGCACATGAAGACTCACCATTAATTAAAAAAGAGACAAAAATATATGAGCACATGAAGGCTCAACACTATCAAGGGAAACAGCTTGGGAGAGACGCACCCCCGTTATCTTTGCGATTCAGGTATGTCTTTATTATTATTACTACTACTATTATTATTGGCTTTTATATTATATCTTAAAAGTGTGTTAGATTAAATAAATAAAATAGTGTGTCTAGTTTGTTTTAAGAAGTTGATGACTAAAGAAGAACCCTCTCTCTAATCTTTTGCATGGAAATGATGAATAGTTGCTCTATCTAATTTCTTTCAAGTACCTAGCCTTCAAAGCATGAGTTCTCCTAATTAATAATGATGCCTTAAAATAAAATTAAATACAATGATGGCAAATACTTAATCTAAGGTCTAGGTAATTGGGATATAACATGTGATGATCTGAGCTGCTATTATCTTGTTCTAAATAACACTAAAGTTCTAGAGATTTCTAAATATGAATATGACTAATAATTGCATTGAGTTAAATTAAGCTTTGTGACCCTGTGAGATGTTATCTTGCCATTGAATTGAGATCACTTGCACATTTCATCCATCTTCTGCATAAATGCTCATAATTATCTGTTGCTACCTTCTCAGAAGTTTGTTGGAAGCATATGGCTATTAAAAAAAAGAGAAAAAAAGGAAAGATCCGAGGAAATAAAAAGGAACAAGTCTCCGAAACCTCAAAAAGATAGATCCCGAGGAAATAAAAAGGGACAAGTGTCCGGAACCTCGAAAAGAAAAAAAAATGTCAGAAAAAATGGGCACGTGCCCGACAGTAGAATTAGCCTAATAGCCATATGTCTCTGATAAACAGAAGAGAGTGTATATATTCAAAAGAGCATCCGACTCTATTTTTCCATACACATGCACTTCTTGATTCAATGGTTGGTTGAGTTTCTCTTTGGATCCATTGTTTAATTTGACGACACATGTATTAAAACTTTTGAAAATTAATTAAAACTCTGGAATAAAGGTGAAGTAAAGGAACTAGAGACATAGTGCTTGATTTGAACGTTCAATATCTCGATTATTCAAGACCTAAGGTAAGAGTAATAAGCCCCATGAAGAATAACATGTTATGTATCGAAGAATTTTTGTTTAACAGCAGGTATACTTATTGGAAGTAAAGATATAGTAGCAACTCCTGATCCATTGTTGAGATTGGCTTTGCTCGGGACTAGCAAAGGTTAAGCTTGGGGGAACTTGTTGACGCTCACTAATGCTCATAATTAACCATCAACTATTGCATGAAATGACACTAAATGAATTACAAAGCATAGTTGTAGGGTTTGAAACTAACAAGTTCCACGAGTTTTGGTGAATTGTGATTCTGCAGGGACTAAACTAGGAAACCAACGCTGATTGCTTCCCCTAGAAGGAAACCGATGGGAGATAACGCAACCGCTACGTCAGGAAGTTTCTAGAAGACTCCAGAGGACACCAGAAGACACCAGCAGGTCGGGCACCGCGGGACCCTGCCAGGTGGGACCGATCGGTCCCACCATGAGACCGACCAGTCTCCCCCTGGGCCCGCTGGCTTCCGTCTTCTGCAAGCTTCCTCCACCAAACCCTAGGACTCATCTCCACCGTCCCTAAAGTCGGTTTGATCTAACGGTCACGGTTGATCCCTCAGGGCTATATAAGCAGCCCCAGATCCCCCTCTCCAGGCATCTCCATCTTCAT
This sequence comes from Coix lacryma-jobi var. lacryma-jobi, assembly GCA_009763385.1. Classification (NCBI taxonomy): domain Eukaryota; kingdom Viridiplantae; phylum Streptophyta; class Magnoliopsida; order Poales; family Poaceae; genus Coix; species Coix lacryma-jobi. The sequence continues at coordinate 117,095,641 of CM019830.1, read as the reverse complement.
TATTCATCTCCACATCAGAAACTAGGGTTTCAATTAGAAGTAGAGGTCCCTCTAGATGAATCTCTTCTAGTTCATCTAGAATTAGATCTAGTTCATCTAGTTGTAATCAAGAGCCAGCTATCAAGTAGAAGACTAGTTACCCCTCTAGTTTAGGTTTAGAACCTAGTCTTATATTAGAACTAGAAGAGAGAGAGAGAGAGAGAGAGAGAGAGGAAGAGATCAAGAAGGAGCCCCGGCCTATCAGATCCACTTCTTCATCTTGTACCTCTGGATTCAAGTTCATCATCAACTTCAGCGATTGTTTCGGTAATCAACGTCTATATTTAAGTTTGAGCAATTATTCTTATTATTCTTAAAGATTTATGACTCTCTTTTGAGTACTTTAATTCTAGTCATTCTAGAGTTAGAGTAGTTGGATAGTGTAAGTGTGGTGCTTAGACTTGATAGCTCATATATGCCTCCTATAATGCCGGTAGTAGTGGTTGTTCGCAAGGGTGACTCTTATAGCCTTGTTGATTCTTCTATAGTCCACTGACTCGTGTGTAGGCTCGGTAGGATTATACATTTGCATAAAAGATTCATACTCTATTTGTGACCTTATATGGCAACTTCCCCACTAAGAATAATATAAACATATCACTCTTAAATTGGAATTAGACCGCCTTAATGATCCCTTCTATACTTTTAGATTCTCCGTCCTTGTTAGCTACTCTGGGGTTAGACTTTAAGACTTAATACTATTCGTTCCTTTGGGTTCGATATTAAAACTGGGTTACTCCGGTGAAGTGCTACATCGGTAGATTTTATCTGTGCGCTTGCGGATAAAGTAGAGTGTGCATTAATTTATACCAACACCTTCGATAGACTAGCTTTTGCATTCATCTCATCATGTATTTTAGTGCTTTTTAGAGCCTCATGTTTAGAGCAATGAGAATGAGATTATGCTCTTTTTGGTATGCCCTGCTTATTCATGATGATGCTTGTAGCTTAGGTTCTTTTTGATCACTTGATACATGTTATGAGCTAAGCTATTTTTGCAAATGGTGAACTTGTTTAATCAACTATGAAACCTTTAATTTGTTCACCATTGAGAGTGGCAACTAGCATGGGTAGAATGCGTTGAGATCACTTGTGCTCTCTTTTGTATGCTAGGTTGCTATGTCTCTTGCACTAAGTCATTCACTTGCTTGGATTGTTCATATTTACCTTGTGCTTAAAATTTGATCCAAGTCAAAGTGAAATGAAAAGATCGAGATGAGATTGCATGTGTCAGCACCTCACGGTATCGAGACTGTTTCTCATTGCACAATTGAGTTAAACTTGAGCCGTGTAGTGTAAGACGGAAACCGGTGCTTTAAGCTTCTGATTGCTTTTCTTGCATAGGCTTAGCCCGGTTGAAAAGTTAGGCAATGACCATGCTTTCAACCTCTCGCAATCACATGCTTTTAATTTGAACTTGTGTTAATACCGCTGCAAATTCCGATAAAATTTGATAATGACACAAGTCAATGTTTCATTCTATGGCATGATGATTGAACTTTGCTAGGGGTAGTTCACCTTGTATACTTGAGTTAGCACTTGGTTGATTTCCTGTCTTTTCATGCTTAGTGCTATTTTAGTGGTGAACTCCTTTTGAATGTCTTAAAACTGCTCATATGCTCTATTGTTCATATTTCATATTCATTTGATCAGTTTGAGCCTTTGCTAGCATTTGTATTGATTGCTACACTTTCAGGGCAGCACACTTTTGAGCATCTTTTCATTCTGATTGCTATACACTTGAAGCTATTGCATTGTGCATATCATGCATCTTTAGCTTAGTGAACATACCCCCAGCTTCGATACACTTTGTGATCATCCTCATATGCTTTTGGTTGATGACTTGTCTTTTGTTTGTGTCAACTTTGTGAAAAATGTTAAAACCCCTCAGCATGTTCCCTTTTGTCAAGGGGGAGTTTATGTGTTGGCACAAAGGGGAGAGTCATGCATTTTGGGGAGAGCTTTGAGCTAGGGGGAGTTTAGCACTTTTATGTGTCCTTCAATTGGTATAGCTCTTTTATGTGTTTCAATTGTTATCCATCTTTTTGTATGGAGTGTAATTGGTGTCATGAGCTTTGTTGCATAGCTTTTGTGTATAGTCTTGCTTTCAGGGGGAGTTGTTTTGTTTTGCAACTTCTCCGCGTGCTCCGAATGTTTGTGCTCTATTTGGTTTTGAGCTTCTTTTTGTGTTTTCTTAGTCGGCATCGAGCCTGCTAGTCGTGTTGAGCTGTTATGCCTCTATCTTGTGGGACTAGCAATTTTTGCTTGGTATTTTCGATTGGGATGGAGCCTTCAGCTAGTTGTGTCGAGCCTCTGTGCCTCTATCTTGAGGAACTAGCTGTTTTCACCAATTTTTGGCTGCTTGTGATTGGTATCGAGTCTTCTGCTAGTTGTGTTGAGCCTTTGTGCCTCTATCTTGAGGGACTAGCAGTTTCGCATTCCAATGCATTGTTTCAGCCTCAATTGGTATCGAGCCTTGAGCTAGTGGTGTTGAGCCATTTTCTGCCTTTTCTTGAGGGCTAGCTCATTTTTTTGACTTGGTTGCGTCGAGCCGTTGCCCATGTCTTTGGGAACCAAGTTTTTTGCTCTATGTGATCGAGTTTTGCTCTTTGTTGAGTTGTTGCTCTGATCCTTTGCTTGGTTGCGTTGAGTCGTTGCCCATGTCTTTGGGGACCAAGTTTTCGGTTTTGGTATCTCAAACCATCTCTTTGTGCCTAGTTTTTTGTCAATTCAATCATCAAAGGGGAGAAATTTCAAAACCCAAGTGGTTAAGTATACCCAAGTGGATAAATTTCGAAACCCATGTGGATAAGTACCTTGGTTTCTTTTGTGGGTTTCTTTTGTGATGATTGTTTGACAATTTTGTTTGAGATTGGTTTTTGAGTACCTTTTGGGATTCATGAAACTCTTGTTTTTCTTGACTCTTCGGTGGTGTGGAGGCTTTGCCCGCTTTTCCCGTTTCTTTTGGGACCGAGAGCTTTTATTTGGAGTTTTCATGATCCTTCCTCATCTCAAGTAGCCTTGTGTTTGCTTTTGCTTGGCTCTTGGGCACTTGAATGAGGCTTGCCTTCAAACCCTTCCTTTGTGGTTTTATTTTTAGTCAATGCATTCATCACGGGGGATATTGAGAATATATATGATGAATGATTGACTTTGATAAGGAAGGTTTGAGGCTTATCCCGGTTGAGTCATTATCTCGCTATGTGCTTAATGTTTATGACTAACCGGTGGCGTTGAGTTGTGGTGTTTCATGTGTTGGTCTGCGTGTGCAACATGTGTCTCTTGGCTGTGTTGATGTGCAGGTGTGGAGCTCGGATACAGTGGTTGATGGCGAGGTGAAGGTCAAGTAGAGACTTGTCGTGCCGACAGACCGGGAGCGGTGAAGGATGAGCGTGCCGTGCGGCGGATGTGCCATGCCGATGTACCCAGAGCGGTGAAGGGCAGACGTGAGGCTTGGACCGACGAACCGAAGGGCTGGAGGACCAGCTGTGGTAGCTGGCACTTGGCGTCGACAAGCGAGAGCACATGGGGATGTGCGATGCATCGGCCGAGTCGGGAGGAAGACGATGGCGTCGTGGCACTTGGCCGGAGGTCGGACACGGGCTTGCGTGCGACGCAAGTGCCATCGGCCGAGTCAAGAAGGAAGGCGAAGGCATTGTGCCCGGCGTGGAGGCTGGACATGCATCGGCATCGGTGCCGGTGTTCGGGGTGTGCGCACCACATCCCGTCTATGGTGCGGGTTCGGTAGCTGAGCCTCAAAAAGCTACCCTCGACGGTTTCCGAGTTTGGGCCTCAAAACTCGGGGTGGCCAGTTTTCGAGTTTGGGCCACAAAACTCAGGATGGACGGTTTCCAGGTTTGGGCCTCAAAACCTGGGCTGGACGGTTTCTGAGTTTGGGCCACAAAACTCGGGACGAACGGTTTCCAGGTTTGGGCCTCAAAACCTGGGCTGGCGGGTTTCCGAGTTTGGGCCTCAAAACTCGGGGTGGACGGTTTCCTGGTTTGGGCATCAAAACTTGGGCTGGCGGGTTTACCGGTTTGGGCCTCAAAACCGGGCGGAGGTTCCTATGCGGAACGGTCGACGCGTGGCGGCGTGGAGAGGCTGGCGCGACGGCGAAGCTATCCACAAGAAGGCGCGGTGGTCGACGGTGGCGGCACGTGGCGGCATCCTGGAGCTTGCGTCGAGGTGAAGCGAAGGATGAGAAGGCGCGTGGCCGTCGGATGGAAACTGTCAAGTCTGGACGGTTTTACCCCTAGGGGGTATTTGGGTTAGTACTTCATGTTAGGGTGTTTGTGTCATTCGGATGTGCGCCTATATATAGATGAAGGGGCTGTGTTGGACAGCTATCCTTAGAGGTGTCACTCTCATTTTGTTCATTTGAGAGGAGGCTAGGGTTAGAGAGAGGAGTGGCTCTTGTTCTTGAGCTTTTCGCCATCCACGCTTTGTTGTTGCGAGGAGTGGCTTGTAACCCGAGACAGAGTGCTACACAATTCATCATCTCGTAGCAATCCAAGGATCAATTTCGCCCCTCCTCTTTGTTGGCTGAAATTTGGATCGATTCGCATTTTTGTTCTTCGCGTTTTGTTTTTCCCCTTCCGGAGATTTTCCTCGTTCTCCCTCTCTGAGCGACGATTTGCGATTCCGTTTGAATCAAATTGTTCTATGTCGTGAGCTCCTTCTTTCCACCGAAGGATTAATTCTCTAACCTCACGAGCACATAGATCGGGTCAAAATCGCGTTCGTTCTTTGTTCTTCCCCCTTTTCTAGTGTTCTTCCGATTTCTCATGGATTAGTTGGTTTGGAGTGATGCTATCCTAGGATTAGCTTCCCAACACGTAGAAGAACACGTGGGAGAAGTTTGGTTGCAGCCCCGTTCGATTTGGTGAAGATCCAATCGATTTTGGTTTTGTCCCGAGCTGTTTTTGGGCTTTCTGGACAGTGGCGGACTGTCCGGGACTCATCCCCAGACTGTCCGGGGGTCGGGGCTGTTCACGGGCAGCGAGGTCGTAGTTTTCTTTTTTGAACGGCGGACTGTCCGGGACTCATTCCCGGACTATCCGGGGTTCAATAGCGGACTGTCCGCGGTTCACTAGCGGACAGTCCGCGACTGCACAGTTTTGCTGATTTCGTCCGTATCTTTTGCGTAGGAACTCTGATTCATGATCCGTTTGTTGTGTTGGTTTCCTAACTTCTTAAGGATCATTCCAAAGCACTTTTGTCACCATTGGTCAAAGTATTTTTGGTCGGACACTTCCTTTTTCTCCATAGGAGTTAAGTGTTCCGCTTTCGGAGTTTCGTTGGTTCTAGCGGCCGTATCTTTTGCGTTCGAGCTTCGATTTGAGATCCGTCTGTTGCATTAGTTTCCTAACTTCATAAGGATATTTCCAAGGTGCTTTTGCCACTAGTTGTCTTAAGTAGTTTTGTCCAAACACTTTCCTCTTCTCCATAGGAGTGGGGTGTTCCGTTATCGGAGGTTCGATTGTTCTAGGAGCTTGCTTGTGCAGTTTTGCCCCCATTGCTTTGGCGCTTGGTTTTGGGGGTTCTACGGTAGTTCCGCTGTACCTCTAGGACATCTCCTAGGGTATCCACCTATTCGTAGGTCGTGAACTCACTGGTTGCTTGAGTCTTCGCTTTTGGGGTGATTTTCTGGGACAAGGGCCATCATTTCTCAAGAAGAAATTTGAGGCTCCCATTCACCCCCCTCTGGTCGCCAATTCGGTCCTTCAGATATGCCCTGCTTATTCATGATGATGGTTGTAGCTTAGGCTCTTTTTGATCACTTGATACATGGTATGAGCTAAGCTATTTTTGCGAATGGTGAACTTGACTAATTGATTATGAAACTTTAATTTGTTCACCATTGAGATTGGCAACTAGCATGGGTAGGATGTGTTGGGATCACTTGTGCTATCTTTTGTATGCAAGGTTGCTATGCCTATTGCACTGATTCTTTCACTTGCTTGGATTGTTCATATTTACCTTGTGCTTAAAATTAGATCCATGTCTAAGTGAAATGAAAAGATCGAGATGGGAGTGCATGTGTCAGCACCTCACGGTATCGAGACTGTTTCTCATTGCACAATTGAGTTAAACTTGAGCTGTGTAGTGTAAGACCGAAACAGGTGCTTTAAGCTTCCGATTGCTTTTGTTGCATAGGCTTAGCCCGGTTGAAAAGTTAGGCAATGACCATGCTTTCAACCTCTCGCAATCACATGCTTTAATATGAGCTTATGTTAATACCACTGCAATCTCCGATAAAATTTGAAAATAACACAAGTTTATGCTTCATTCTATTGCATGATGATTGGACTTTGCTAGGGGTAGTTCACCTTTTATACTTCAGTTAGCACTTGCTCGATTTCCTGTCTATTCATGCTAAGTGCTATTTTAGTGGTGGACTCCTTTTCAAATGGCTTAAAACTGCTCATATGCTTAATTGTTCATATTTCGTATTCATTTGATCAGTTTGAGCCTTTGGTAGCATTTGTATTGATTGCTACACTTTCAGGGCAGCACCCTTTTGAGCATCTTTTCATTCTGATTGCTATACACTTGAAGTTGTTGCATTGTGCATATCATGCATTTTTAGCTTAGTGTTCATACCCCCAGCTACGATACACTTTGTGGTCACTTTCAGTGCTTTTCATTGCCCCCATATGCTTTTGGTTGATGACTTGTCTTGTGTTTGTGTCAACTTTGTGAAAAACATCAAAACCCCTCAGCATGTTCACTTTTGTCACGGGGGAGAAGTTGTTTGCAAGGGGGAGCTTGTGTGTTGGCACAAAAGGGCAGAGTCATGCATTTTGGGGAGAGCTTTCAGCTAGGGGGAGTTTAACTCTTTTATGTCCTTCTTCAATTGGTATAACTTTTTATGTGTTTCAATTGGTATCCATCTTTTGGTATGGAATGTAATTGGTGTCACGAGCTTTGTTGCATAGCTTTTGTATATAGGCTTGCTTTCAGGGGGAGTCGCTTTTGCTTTGTTGCTTCTCCGTGTGCTCTGAGTGTTTGTGCTCTATTTGATTTTGAGCTTCTCCTTGTGTTTTTCTCAGTCGGTATCAAGCCTGCTAGTCGTGTTGAGCTGTTTTTGCCTCTCTTCTGAAGGACTAGCAGTTTTTTGCTTGGTATTTTTGATTGGTATGGACCCTTCAGCTAGTTGCGTCGAGCCTATGTGCCTCTGTCTTGAGGAGCTAGCTATTTTTCACCAATTCTTGGTTGTTTATGATTGGTTGCATTCTAATGCGTTGTTTCAGCCTTAATTGGTATCGAGCCTTGAGTTAGTGGTGTTGAGCCATTTTCTGCCTTTTCTTGAGGGCTAGCGTCGAGCCGTTGCCCATGTCTTTGGGAACCAAGTTTTTTGCTCTATGTGATCGAGTTTTGCTCTTTGGTGAGTTGTTGCTCCGATCCTTTGCTTCGTTGCGTTGAGCCATTGCCCATGTCTATGGGGACCAAGTTTTCGGTTTTGGTATCTCAAACCATCTCTTGTGCCTAGCTTTTTGTCAATTCAATCATCAAGGGGGAGAAAAAGGGGGAGAAATTTCGACCCAAGTGAACCCAAGTGGATAAGTACCTTGGTTTCTTTTGTGATGATTGTTTGACAATTTATTTGAGATTGGTTTTCGAGTACCTTTTGGGATTTCATGAAACTCTTGTTTTATCTTGACTCTTCGGTTGTGTGGAGGCTTTGCCCGCTTTTCCCATTTCTTTCGGGACCGAGAGCTTTTATTTGGAGTTTTCATGACCCTTCCACATCTCAAGTAGCCTTGTGTTTGCTTTTTATTGGCTTTTGGGCACTTGAATGAGGTTTGCCTTCAAACCCTTCCTTTTTGGTTTTATTGTCAATGCATTCATCAAGGGGGAGATTGAGAACATATATGATGAATGATTGACTTTGATGAGGAAGGTTTGAGGCTTTTCCCGGTTGAGTCATTATCTCGCTATGTGCTTAATGCTTATGACTAACCGGTGGCATTGAGTTGTGGTGTTTCTGTGTTGGTGTGCGTGTGCAACATGTGTCTCTTGGCTATGTTGATGTGCAGGTGTTGAGCTCGGATACAGTGGTCGATGGCAAGGTGAAGGTCAAGTAGAGACGTGCCGTGCCGACGGACCGGGAGCGGTGAAGGATGGGCGTGCCGTGCGGCGTACGTGCCATGCCGATGTACCCAGAGCGGTGAAGGGCAGACGTGAGGCTTGGACTGACGGACCAGAGGGTCGGAGGACTAGCTGTGGTAGCTGGCACGTGGCATCGGTGAGCCAGAGCACATGGGGATGTGCGATGCATCGGCCGAGTCGGGAGGAACACGATGGCGTCGTGGCACTTGGCGGGAGGTCAGACACGGGCTTGCGTGCGGCGCAAGTGCCGGTGGCCGAGTCAAGAAGGAAGGCGAAGGCGTTGTGCCCAGCGTGGAGGCTGGACATGCATCGGCATCGGTGCCGGTGGTCGGGCTGTGTGAACCACATCCCGTCTAGGATGCGGGTTCGGTAGTTGAGACTCAAAAAGCTACCCTCGACGGTTTCCAGGTTTGGGCCTCAAAACCTGGGCTTGCGGGTTTCCGAGTTTGGGCCTCAAAACATGGGGTGGACGGTTTCCAGGTTTGGGCCTCAAAACCTGGGCTGGCAGGTTTACCGGTTTGGGCCTCAAAACCGGGCGGAGGTTCCTATGCGGAACGGTCGACGCGTGGCGGCACCGAGAGGCTTGCGTTGCGGCGAAGCTATCTGTGAGAAGGGCGGCGGTCGACAGTGACGTCATGTGGCGTTGTTGATGGTCCTTAAGTACCAAATATAATCATCAAATAAATAAAGAAAAGGATCCACATGCAACCAACACCCAGACTTAGGGTTTTATCTGACAGAATTCCACGAGTTTTGGTGATTGTCTATTTCTGCAGGGGGTTATCAGGAAATATGGAGGAAAGGCCCACACGTCAGGTTTACATAGAGATATTAACGTGTGCGGCAATTATCCAACATCTAGAAGAGTCCAGAAGCCACGGGAACGAGCGGGAGGCCGAGCGGGCCCGGGGGCTGGGCGCCCGCCCTCCCCCCTTGGGCGCCCGCCCAGGTCTCAGGGCCAATCAGCGCCCGTCTCGCGGATCATGGTCCACCGACCTAAGGGATTAAGGAAAACCGTGCGATTAAGGTTGGTTTGATCCGACGACCCACGTTCATTTGGAGGGGCTATATAAGCAGGCCCCCTGGCCCCTGGAGGATGCATTCCCTCATTCTCTGAAACCCTAATTCATTCATCAGGAGGAGAGTCTCTGATCAAGCCCTAGAGCCACCACATCAACTAGTTCTCTAGTTTAGCATAGCTACATAGGATTAGAACTAGAAGGAGTCAATCTTCGATTGGTTTCCGGATCTGTCAAGAGGATTCTTGGTAATTCCTCTACTGTTCTTCATTTGTTCATCATTGTTCTTCAATATTATGAATAAAACTTTGTTCTATTTCAATATATTGATTATGACTTTACTCTACTTGTTTATATTTGCAAATATATCGTTCTTAGGTTATCATAGTTATATGCTTGGCTTAGTTAGATTGGAATTATATACATGTTTAGGATCGTATAGCGTTTATCCATGTGTATAGTGGGTAAATGATAAGTATTGTGTAGGCGTGGTGCCTATACCGTATTTATCTGCGATTGTACCCTATATGCCGGATCGCGGGGTAGTTCGTGTAAGGAAAATGGACCTCGGACCATTTAACTTCGGATTTTGGTGTTTGATGACCAACACAACCAAATTGGACTAATGCGTTTGCAAGTGTTTGTTTTGTAGTCCAATAGGGTGCAAATGTGACTCGGACTAAGGCTACGTGATGATCCGATGTTCAACACCTCAAGCAAGATATTAGAAGCTCAGTAAAAGACCTCCAAGATCAAGCAATGTCCAAGCCACAAGAATGGAACCAAGACGGCGCAAGAAATCGCGAAGAAACGAAGCAAAAAGGTGCATCGAACGCTGGCTCAAAAGCGTTGGACGCACCGATGCCAAACCCTAGCTCGGGTTGGCGCCAGCAGAGACATCGGATGCGCAGATGGTACCACATCGGACGCACCGGTAACACTATGCGCTGTGCACAGCGTTACATCGGACGCGCCGATGCTACATCGGACGCTACAGGACCCTGCGTCCGATGCCTATGCAGAGAGGTTCCAGAGAGGCTCTGTGAGCATCAGACGCAGCCGATGACCTCGCATCGAACGCTTCTCAGAATCCGATGTGACACAGTGCCAGGTCGGAAGAACTAGCCGTTATGTGACATCGGACGCGCGTCCGATGCTCCCGTCCGGAGCGTCCGATGCTACGCAGGAAAGTCCATCTTTGGTGTCCAAAGGCTCTATTTGCTTGGGGCTCTATATATACCCCCATGGCCGGCCAAAACAAGAAGGTTGGAGCCCAAGGAAGTGATCATAGTGCATAGACACATATCTAGTTGCTCTAGCCACCAAAGTGCTTAGTGAATATACTAGGTGATTAGTGTAGGTGCTTTGCGAAGTGCTTAGGCTAGTTAGACCACCGCTTTGCGCTTGCTCTAGGTGTTAGGCCTAGTGTTTAGTGAGGTTGAAAACCTCTTATCTACTAGTGCTTGCGCGCACCGTGGTTGTACATCGGCGGGGCTTGTAAGTCTTGCGAGATCACACCAACCGCGATTGTGGTGTGGCCGCCTCCGTGTACCGAAGGGAACAAGGCCCGCGGCGCTTCGGCCGGAAACTTGATAGTGAAGACGGCGGAGAGCATCCGGGAGAGGCTTTGCCACGAGTGGCTTAACCGGAGACCCACTTGCACGTGGGGAAGACCGGAGCTATCCACGGAGTTACCCGACCGGGAGCTTAGCCCTTGCGAGGGATTCCTTGCGAGGGGCTCCAACGAGGACTAGGGGGAAGCTTGCGCGCTTCTCGATACCTCGGTAAAAATACCGGAGTCGTCGACGGAAGTTTGCACCTCTATCACACTCTTTAGCTTCCGCATTTACATTGCTACCTTGTTTAAGCGCTTTACCTTTCCTAGCTTACTCTTGCTAGTTGATAGGTTTGGAAACTAGGTTGCATAACTCCTTTTGCGGTAGAGATAACAAACACACTTAGCAAAACCTTAGTTGCACATTAGTTAGTTTACTTTCTTGCATAGGTTTTGCTTAGGTGGAAATGAGAGGCCATAGTTTAGAGTAGAAGTTTTGAAGTTGCCTAATTCACCCCCCCTCTTAGGCATCACGGTCCTTTTTCAATTGGTATCGGAGCAAGGTTGGCTCCTTTGTGGACTTTTGGCTTCACCGCCTTCGAGCCGACGCCCTAAGAGTGGTTTGGATCGATACCTCTAGGCCTCCGCACTTTGACAGCACAAACTTCCCTTACTATAGTGCTAGAATGGCTTGCTTTTTAGAAGCCGTTGATCTAGGTGTTTGGAGAGTCACCCGCGACGGGATGAAACCCCTTAAGAATCCCGAGAAGCCTACCGCGGGTGATGAAAAGGAAATTCATCTAAATGCTAGAGCTAAAAATTGCTTGTTTGAATCTTTTAGCATGGATGTGTTTAACCAAGTATTTACTTTGCAAACATCTCATGAAATTTGGTTAAAACTCCATGAGCTTCATGATGGTACAAGTAATGTTAGAGAGAAAAACATCATCTAGCTAAATCATGTTATGATTCCTTTAAAATGAATGATAATGAGCTTGTTCATGATATGTATTCGCGTTTGAATCTAATTATCAATGAGCTCAACTCTATAGGAATCACAAAGCTAGGTGATGCGGATATTGTGAGGAAGATCATCTCCGTGCTTCCTAAGAACAAGTACGCAACCATCATCACCATCCTTCACAACACGGAGGACTTGAGCACCATGACCCCGGCCATTGTCATTGGCAAATTGGTGGCATTTGAGATGTCACGCAAAATGGGTCAAGAAGAAGCCACTTCATCAAGCAAAGACATTGCTCTCACATGTGATGAGCATAAAAAGATGAAGGGCAAGAAGCAAGTTGAGACAAGCTCAAGCTCCTCAAGTGAAGATGAAGAAGAGGATGATGATGATGAAGAATCAAGTGATGATCAAGCCTCCACCTCATCCGATTCCTCCTTAGATGAAGAAGAAACAATCAAGCTCATGAAAGGAGTGAAGAGGATGATCCGCAAGCTCAATGTCAAGGGTGTGCCCATCACAATAGAAGATTGCCTCTTCACCAATCAAAGAAGAGAGCAAAGAAAAAAGGGATGCTATAGATGTGGCAAGAAAGGGCACTTTGTGGAAGATTGTCCAAAACAAAAGCCCACACCCAATGACAAGAAGAAGAAGGGATGCAAGGCCAAAGCTCTCACCACCATCAAGACATGGGATGATTCATCAAGTGATGATGAAGCCCGTCACAAGAGGCATGGCCGCAAGCACTCATCATCAAGCTCCTCACGTATGTGCCTTATGGCATGAGGTAACACAAGCCCTATCTCTAGTGATAGTGATAGAGATAGTGATAGTGATGATGAACTACCTTCTTACAATCAACTTGTGCAAGATAATCTTAAATATGCTAAAGCTTGTACTAGCCAACAAAGGAAGATTAATACCTTAAAAGAAAAATTAGATAGTTCTCAACAAGCCTACAATGCCATGCTTGATCAATATGAAAATTTTTCAAACTTAAATGTTGAGCTATCTAATAAAATTGAGAAACTTGAGGCTAGTATAAGCACATATGATAGCACAAGTAATGATGAGCAACTTGCTAAGAAAAATGAAAAACTAAAAGCAAAGTTAGCTAGCACACAAGATGCTTACAAAAGCTTGCTTGCTAAAATGGAAATTATGTGCAAGCATTGTGATGAGCTAACTAACAAAGTTGCTATTCTTGAAACCATCGGAGCAAACCCCACCGAGGCACCTAAAATTGAAAAATCAATCTTTGATATGCCTAAAAAGGATGCCTCTACTTCTTGCATTGATTTACTTGATTTAGACTCACCCATATGCAAACAAGCTTGTGTTGAGAATGTGATTGTAGAAACATGCGCACAAGAGGTTGGAATGGAGAATGAGCTACTAAGGCAAGAAGTGGCTCGCCTCACCAAGGACTTGACCCAAGCAAAAGGCAAGGGGAAGCAAACCCGAACTCATCAAGATAACACCGTCAAGGGAGTGAAGAAGCTTGATGAGGAGCAAACCGTGGTTTGTTACCTTTGCCACAAGGAAGGTCACAAGTCCTATGAGTGCAAGGTGAAGCATGGGGGAGAAAAGAAGAAAGAGAAAAACAAAAAGCAAACAAGCAAGCTCTCCAACACCTACACCAACAAGGTGAACAAGAAGGCCTCCACACCTTACCTTTTGAAGAAGAAGAAGAATGACAAGGTGGTGGCTATCAAGGTGAACAAGCAAGCCAACAATGGGGCCAAACGCATTTGGGTGCCCAAAGACATCATCTCAACCATGAAGAGCACCAAAAAGGTTTGGATCCCGAAAGGGAAGTGAGTAGCCAAAATTGGCTACGAGGAATTTGGAGACTTGGCAAAGTTTTGGGTGCATATCATGGGGTGCATCACATTGGATCATGTCATTGCCAAGTATGTTAGTAGGTACTATGGACCCAAGTTCCCCCACCCATGTTAGGTAACTAGATTTAAATTCTTGCAATTACTTTCAGTTGATATAATTTCTTGCAAAATCTTTAGCATCTAGTTCCTTCTTTGCCTATATTTTGCATTAGTATATTCATATCTTTTTGTCATGCAAATTAGGCTTATCATATGGTAGTTTTGCTCGGTATCACTCATATTTTTAGAGCAATTCTACATGGTTTTAATTGGTTAGAAGCACGACACATAGCTTCTTTTACTTTGTATCTATCTTATATGTGCCAAAGTCCAAATTATAGATAAACTAACTCAATTACCATCTTCAATTGATGTCACATTGTTGTCATATCAATATGGAAAATGGTAGTTTAACCTTACAAGTCAATGTGCATGTCTCCCACAAGTATTCCAACTTGTATGCACATCTTTTGGGGGAGTTTTCTCTACAATTTGGAAACTCTGAGACTAACTCTACTTTCAAGTTTATCATGTGTGTAGTAGTCTCATTGCAAGGAAAATGGAGTTCTCGGAGACAAGCATCATGTGTGGTGATAATCCAATTGGCATCTACATGTGGTATTCCTAACCGATATCATTATGTTGATTTCAATTTGATATTCTTATATGCTTTCTCCATGCATTATATAGATTAAAATCCTTTGTACTTTAATTTGTCGGTTATGCATATACTTTTGCCTTCTATCATATGTATGCATATACTTAGGGGGAGTTTTAACCTATATAATGTTTCCTCTCTTGAGCTTTAATGTCTTCCTTTTCGGTGTTTGATTCCAAAGGGGGAGAAATGTGTAGGACCAAAAACAAGCCTGAACTAAAACAAACAAAAATAACCAAAATCAATTTTTCAAAAATTCTATGGTTATTTTCTTGGGAATGGTTCAAAAAGGGAGGAAGTGATTTATGGAGTTAGGGGGAGTCTTAATCCATAAAGTCACAAAAAGGGACTCTATGGCAAGGGCAAGATATGCTAGAAGAAATGTATTTCAATTTGGTATCTTTTTAAACATCATATGATCTTGTCTTTGCATTGCATCCTAGCAAGTAGATTGCATTTTAAATTATGTATCCTTTATTTGCTTGTTTTGGTCGTGTTGTCATCAATCACCAAAAAGGGGGAGATTGTAAGGAAAATGGACCTCGAACCATTTAACTTCGGATTTTGGTGTTTGATGACCAACACAACCAAATTGGACTAATGCGTTTGCAAGTGTTTGTTTTGTAGTCCAATAGGGCGCAAATGTGACTCGGACTAAGGCTACGTGATGATCTGATGATCAACACCTCAAGCAAGATATTAGAAGCTCAGTAAAAGACCTCCAAGATCAAGCAATGTCCAAGCCACAAGAATGGAACCAAGACGGCGCAAGAAATCGCGAAGAAACGAAGCAAAAAGGTGCATCGGACGATGCATCGGACGCTGGCTCAAAAGCGTCGGACGCACCGATGCCAAACCCTAGCTCGGGTTGGCGCCAGCAGAGACATCGGACGCGCCGATGGTACCACATCGGACGCACTGGTAACACTGTGCGCTGTGCACAGCGTTACATCGGACGCGCCGATGCTACATCGGACGCTACAGGACCCTGCGTCCGATGCCTATGCAGAGAGGTACCAGAGAGGCTCTGTGAGCATCGGACGCATCCGATGACCTCGCATCGGACGCTTCTCAGAATCCGATGTGACACAGTGCCAGGTCGGCAGAACTAGCCGTTATGTGACATCGGACGCGCGTCCGATGCTCCCGTCCGGAGCGTCCGATGCTACGCAGGAAAGTCCATCTTTGGTGTCCAACGGCTCTATTTGCTTGGGGCTCTATATATACCCCCATGGCCGGCCAAAACAAGAAGGTTGGAGCCCAAGGAAGTGATCATAGTGCATAGACACATATCTAGTTGCTCTAGCCACCAAAGTGCTTAGTGAATATACTAGGTGATTAGTGTAGGTGCTTTGCGAAGTGCTTAGGCTAGTTAGACCACCGCTTTGCGCTTGCTCTAGGTGTTAGGCCTAGTGTTTAGTGAGGTTGAAAACCTCTTATCTACCGGTGCTTGCGCGCACCGTGGTTGTACATTGGCGGGGCTTGTAAGTCTTGCGAGATCACACCCACCGCGATTGTGGTGTGGCCGCCTCCGTGTACCGAAGGGAACAAGGCCCGCGGCGCTTCGGCCGGAAACTTGATAGTGAAGACGGCGGAGAGCATCCGGGAGAGGCTTTGTCACGAGTGGCTTAACCGGAGACCCACTTGCGCGTGGGGAAGACCGGAGCTATCCACGGAGTTACCCGACCGGGAGCTTGGCCCTTGCGAGGGATTCCTTGCGAGGGGCTCCAACGAGGACTAGGGGGAAGCTTGTGCGCTTCTCGATACCTCGGTAAAAATACCGGAGTCGTCGACGGAAGTTTGCATCTCTATCACACTCTTTAGCTTCCGCATTTACATTGCTACCTTGTTTATGCGCTTTACCTTTCCTAGCTTACTCTTGCTAGTTGATAGGTTTGGAAACTAGGTTGCATAACTCCTTTTGCGGTAGAGATAACAAACACACTTAGCAAAACCTTAGTTGCACATTAGTTAGTTTACTTTCTTGCATAGGTTTTGCTTAGGTGGAAATTAGAGGCCATAGTTTAGAGTAGAAGTTTTGAAGTTGCCTAATTCACCCCCCCCCCTCTTAGGCGTCACGGTCCTTTCAGTTCGTGATAGTGACAGCTTCGTTAATTCTTATATAGTCCCCCTCCCGTGTATAGGGCAAGCAGAGCAACATTATTACAGGGGAGTGATTGCTATGTTTCTCATCTTCCTTGATAATATCACTATGCATGGGCGTAGTCCTTTCTCGCAATGATTGCCAAGTATAATTGCACTAACTATGATATGCTAGACTTTATAGTTATGAATAACTTAGGAAATATTCTTGTAGTTCATCCTAATCCGATGCTAATGACTTGCTAGAATATCTGTTGTGGTGCTTATCATTATTATATGTGGCTAGTTATGCTGATCAGATTAGTTATCTTTGTCACCATTCATACTTTATCTATATTTTATGTGACATTTATCCCTGTATGCAAGAGATAGATGAATGCTCTCTATTACACATGCAATGATAGATACTCAGTTCCATATTTCATTCCATAATCAACATTGGTGTTAGTAATCCCTTCCCAGTGGTAAAAATATAAATAACGATACCTGGAATACTTCCCGGTTAAAATGCTACATCAGTATTAATCTGTGCGTGCAGATCTCATTTATTATTTATCTAGAAGAGCAATTGCATATTTCAATACCGCATCTCTCATGTCATGCTGGGGATGACAACTTGGCTTAAGTGGCATGAGGGATAGGTTCGGCATTTTTGGCGCCGTTATCAGAATTAGAAAACTAAGTCTACTTTTGGTAATGACGTTAAGAATGCCCAACAAGCAATTTTTGGCGCCGTTGCCGAGGAAGGTTGATTTACTAATAAGGAATGAATACGGAATATTGAGTAATCATTCGCATCACTAATATGATTGAGATCATCAATTCTCTCATATAGCTTTACCGCTGTATTTTGTTATTTTCATTATTTTATGCAGGGTGATGTATGAATAGAAGACATCTTCCAGAAAATTTTGTTGACGACCCCGAAACGTTAATCAGAAAAACAAGAGCCAAGCTCAAGAAGACATCATCAACACTTCAGCGCGAAGCTTCATCCAATCAAGAAGACCGCCGAAGTTTCATCCGGAACTTGTCGACAGAGTTCAAAGCCATGGCGAACAAGTCGATCCGCGAGTTTTCAGCTCCCACCACAGACAACATCCGCACTGGACCTGCTGTGGAGATCGACCGCAACTTTGAGCTCAAGCCTGGGCTCATCAACATGGTGCAAGCCAACCAGTTCTGTGGGAAGGCGCACGAAGACGCTAGTGCTCATCTCCAACACTTCCTGGAGATTTGCAGCACATTCACTATGTCAGAAGTCCCCAGAGACGCCATACTACTTCGCCTCTTCCCATTCTCACTGTTGGGGAGAGCGAAGCAATGGTTCTATGCAACGAAGGAGAAGAATACTACGTGGGCACTCTGCTCCATGAACTTTCTGGCCAAGTTCTTTCCCATGGGCAAGACCAATGCTCTCCGTGGGAAGATTACAAGTTTTCAGCAACAACATGATGAATCCGTTCCAGAGGCATGGGAGCGCTTCCAAGATTACATGCTAGAATGTCCCCATCATGGAATGGAGAGCTGGCTGCTCATGCAAACGTTTTATCATGGGCTCGGTAATAGCGTCCGTGAAACCATGGATGCTGCGGCTGGAGGAGCATTCCTGTCACTCACCATACCACAAGCCACAGCTCTTGTGGAGAAGATGGCGTCCAACCAAGGTTGGAACAAAGAGAGGACCCAGACACGCAAGAAGGCTGGAGGTATGCACCAGCTCAAGGAGGTAGACATGCTGTCTGCAAAGTTGGACCTGCTCATGAAGAAGCTCGATGACAAAGCTGGAGACAAGAAAGAAGTCATGCACGTCTACGACTCTCACATAACTTGTGAGGAGTGTGGAGATACTGGACACTCAGGCAATCACTGCCCTGAGGTGCATGAGGACGTGAACTACATCATCAACAACAACAACAACTATTACAACCGTCCTCAGCAAAATCAAGGTTGGAATCAACAAAGGCCTAACTACTCAGGTAACTACTCAGGTAATTATCAAGGTAACAATTCTTACAACAATAATAATAATTTTCCACCTTTGAGAGAGTTAGTGTCTAATCAAGGAAAGCTAATGGATAACCTGTCTAAGAAATTGGCATCTAATGATAAAATGCTAGAAAATATAAATAATAGAATGAATAATTTTTCTACTACCATCAAGAATCAAATTAGCTTTAATTAAAATGATTGAATCTCAGTTAAATCAAATAGCTGCTGCTGTTCCTGCTACTAACCCCGGTATACCATCACAACCGGAAGGATTAGAATCTGCAAATCTTGTAGACATGTTTGATGCAGGTAACTACTGGAGTAACCCCGTTGTGGAAGTACATAATGACCTTCTGCCGGTCAAGAGAGGCGATCCAGGACGCCCCGTCATCCCGATCTCCATCGGCATGGTGGACTTCCCAGAAGCACTCTGCGACTTTGGCTCCAGCGTCAACATTATGCCTAGGGTACTCTACGAAAAATTCTTTACACGTCCTTTATTAGAAACAACCATTTGTTTGCAGCTTGCAGATCGGACACTGAGCTTCCCAAAAGGAATATTGAAGTACATATGTGTCCGAGTTGGTACCTCGTACGTCCCAGCACACTTCGTGGTGATAGAGACCGGTACTGATGAGAGGTCACCCGTCATCTTGGGGAGGCCATTCCTGAACACCTCGGGAGCTGTCATCTATGCCAGTGCTGCGAAGATCAACTTCAACATCAAGGGGAGGAAGGAGACGTTTTCCTTCAAGAACAAGACTGCACAAATCCCAGAGCAACCCCAATATGAACCAAGGAAGAGGACCAACAGGAGGAACAAGCAGAACAAGAACAAGAAACAAGTGTGGACCGAATCAGCTAAGATGGTCACTGCAATTCACGGAGGACAAGATCGTCGACTCAAGTCGCCTTTCCTAATCAAGAAGGACGACCCTGGTGTTCCAAGCATCGAGTGCTCAATCAATGGATACTCCTTTCAAAAGACACTCTGTGACACCGGATCGGGCGTCAACATAATGGTCGCAGTCACCTATCAGCTCCTGTACGGAACCATGCCCCTAAAACCGACATACATTCAGCTCCAGATGGCAGACCAGACATTCCGAAAGGTTGAAGGTATAGTGACCGATGTCCCTGTCAAAATAAACGATCATTTTGTCCATATAGATTTTCAGGTCATTGACATGGGAGAAGATGAGTACGATCCACCTATCATCCTTGGAAGATCGTTGCTCAGCACCGTCAAAGCAATCATCTGCATTGGAACCGGAGAAGTCCACATGCACTTCCCCTCTGAGAAGGTACGCCGCTACTTTAATGACCCTAACTATATAGTTGAAGATTCTAAGCAGGTCAGGACAAGAAGAAGGCGACGCAACCGCAATCAGAGGAAGCAAATCATCAAGGACGGATGGGCAGATTATGAAGGAGAGGTAGTAAGGTCTGAGGATATACAGCTGGAACAGGAGACCGTAGCACCAAATCTGGTGTGGAGAGAGAAGATAGTTGTACAAGAAGAGGAGGCGCTGCCGGAACCGCCGTCTACGCCATCCAGCGAATCCCAGGACGAGTAAGAATAGAAAGAGTCCCGTTCGGAGGACTTTGAAACACCGAACACCGTGCCAAGAGGTAAACTTGGTAGTTATCACTTTCCCTTCTTCTTTTATTTACTTTTTCTCAAAGTAGCTAGTTCAGTTAATCATGTTCATACTATCTTAAAAAGAAAATAAAAATGTTAAAACCAGTAAGCCCCATGTGAGTATACGAGTGGCATAAAACCCATAAGTACATTCACTATGGTGGCATAAAAAAATAAAAATATTTTTCTGCTCCATAAAAATGAAAATACAAAAAAATAAAATTGTGATCCTACTAAAGAGAGTAACACTTATTGAGGAAGCTCAACATGATAAAGGCTAGATATTTATGCTAACACTTAACCAGTTCCACAAAGCTTTGTTGTCTATTTGAGCTCCACAGAAATTCAAGGATCAAGAAGACTAGCAGACGGAGGACATCCTAATCGCTGTCAGGGTTCTGCCGACATTCAAATACACCTCTGCCACCTGCTAGCTACATCAAAAGAAATCACGTCAAAATCCATCTTGGGGGAGAGCACCCCCATTTATCCAGCTAAGTATTTCTATCTATATTTATACTATATTAAAATAATAAAAAGATACATAATCATGAAAACCCAGATAAAGATTTTGTGCTTATATATATATATATATATATCTTTGCTTAGTTTGCTTAATAAATAAATAAAGTAGCTATGCTAAACTGAATCTTAATAAAACTCTTGCATGGATATGATGAATAGTTGCTCTGCCTAGTTTTCAAATTTGAAGCTCTCTCTCAAGTTTAGACATAACTGTTATAATTTAAAGCTTGCTCTAAACCTAAACTTGTGGGAAGAGAACCTGATCTAAAATCTAAGTCGTTAACGGATATGATATGGGAAGGTTGAACTGCTGTTTATCTGTTCCTAGAGATGCTAGAATTCTGGAGAATTGTATCTTTTAAAATCTTTAAAATGTTGCATGATGAGTTCCTGTATGATGAGAGTTTAAATTCCTACCACAGCCATATATACATACTTGCTAGACTTTGAGCCACACATTTACTTTTTACTGCTTATGAGCATTGAGTGTGGTCAAGCTGTGTAGCACCTTAGGAGCTTGTCATGCGTTTAAAATCAAGATGCACTTGCACGTTCACTCATACATGCTGCTTCTACTTTGGGAGTACGCATCCACATAAATCCACTCATTTCCATCTCCAGATTCACCCAAAATTATTCTACTCCTATCCAGGAGAGAATAGCCAAAAACATTCTCCTATTCCTGTTTTTCCCCGTGAAATAAATGCTCAAGTTATCTTGGTTACTACCACTTGCTATATTATTCTGGGAAGATGAGTGCTCTGAAAAAAAGAAACGATGAAATAAAAAGGGGCAAGTGCCCGGAACCTCGAAAAAGAAAAAGATACGAGGAAATAAAAAGGGGCAAGTGCCCGGAACCTCGAAGAAAAGAAAAAGTGAGACGAGAGGTAAAAATGGACAAGTGTCCGACAGTAGAATTAGGGGTACAAGATACCCACCTGAGAGGAAAGAAAAAAGAAAATATAGAGCATCTCATTCTCCTCAAAAAGCTTCAAAGAGCAAGAAAGGTATGTATCCCCTCAAAAGAGCAAAAGTAGAATTAGACTTTCACCACTGTTATCACCATCACCATACACCATTCATTCGCCACACATGCACATCTTGATTTGACTTATTGACTTGTTTCTCTAGATCCATGGTTTGACTATGCAATAAATGTCTTGTAAGTATGTATACTTTATCTCCCACCGATAAGCTCCAGATATCAAAGCCTTATTAGAGTAGGATGAGAGAAAAGGCATATATCATCACTGCCTTGGTAAGGATCCAGAAATACCACAAAAGAGAGATCTGAGAGAGTCATACAAAGGAATCTCTGAGTTTTATTTGAAAATATGCAAAAACTCCAGAGCTATAGCTGATCAAGAATAAGAGACATGGCGCTTGACTAGACCGTTCTATCTTTTAACTGCTCAAGACACAGGTGACGGTTGCAAGCCCCATGGTGAGAGGTAAAATGAGTAAGTTTTAAGTCTTGACAGTTTACTCTAACTCAGAGATGAGACCTTTTTTGAAAGCATGTGTACCGTCAAAGTTCTGAGGCACTACAGCAACTTCAGATCCATCACTGAGTCTATCCTTGCTAAGGGACGAGCAAGAGGTAAGCTTGGGGGAGTTTGTTGACGATCCTTAAGTACCAAATATAATCATCAAATACATAAAGAAAAAGATCCAAATGCAACCAACACCCAGACTTAGGGTTTTATCTGACAGAATTCCACGAGTTTTGGTGTTTGTCTATTTCTACAGGGGGTTATCAGGAAATATGGAGGAAAGGCCCACACGTCGGGTTTACATAGAGATATTAACGTGTGCGGCAATTATCCAACATCTAGAAGAGTCCAGAAACCACGGGAACGAGCGGGAGGCCGAGCAGGCCCGGGGGTTGGGCGCCCGCCCAGGTCTCAGGGCCAATCAGTGCCCGTCTCGCGGATCATGCTCCACCGACCTAAGGGATTAAGGAAAACCGTGCGATTAAGGTCGGTTTGATCCGACGGCCCACGTTCATTTGGAGGGGTTATATAAGCAGGCCGCCTGGCCCCTGGAGGATGCATTCCCTCATTCTCTGAAACCCTAATTCATTCATCAGGAGGAGAGTCTCTGATCAAGCCCTTGAGCCACCACATCAACTAGATCTCTAGTTTAGCATAGCTACATAGGATTAGAACTAGAAGGAGTCAATCTTCGATTGGTTTCCGGATCTGTCAAGAGGATTCTTGGTAATTCCTCTACTGTTCTTCATTTTTTCATCATTGTTCTTCAATATTATGAATACAACTTTGTTCTATTTCAATATATTGATTATGACTTTACTCTACTTGTTTATATTTGCAATTATATCATTCTTAGTTTATCATAGTTATATGCTTGGCTTAGTTAGATTGGAATTATATACATGTTTATGATCGTATAGCGTTTATCCATGTGTACAGTGGGTAAATGATAAGTATTGTGTAGGCGTGGTGCCTATACCGTATTTATCTGCGATTGTACCCTATATGCCGGATCGCGGGGTAGTTCGCGATAGTGACAGCTTCGTTGATTCTTATATAGTCCCCCTCCCGTGTATAGGGCAGGCAGAGCAACATTATAACAGGGGAGTGATTGCTATGTTTCTCATCTTCCTTGATAATATCACTATGCATGGGCGTAGTCCTTTCTCGCAATGATTGCCAAGTATAATTGCACTAACTATGATATGCTAGACTTCATAGTTATGAATAACTTAGGAAATATTCTTGTAGTTCATCCTAATCCCATGCTAATGACTTGCTAGAATATCTGTTGAGGTGCTTATCATTATTATATGTGGCTAGTTATGCTGATCAGATTAGTTATCTTTCTCACCATTCATACTTTATCTATATTTTATGTGACATTTATCCCTGTATGCAAGAGATAGATGAATGCTCTCTATTACACATGCAATGATAGATACTCAGTTCCATATTTCATTCCATAATCAACATTGGTGTTAGTAATCCCTTCCCAGTGGTAAAAATATAAATAATGATACCTGGAATACTTCCCGATTAAAATGCTACATCGGTATTAATCTGTGCACGTGCAGATCTCATTTATTATTTATCCAGAAGAGCAATTGCATATTTCAATACCGTGTCTCTCATGTCATGCTGGGGATGGCAACTTAGCTTAAGTGGCATGAGGGATAGGTTCGGCATTTTTGGCGCCGTTATCAGAATTAGAAAACTAAGTCTACTTTTGGTAATGACGTTAAGAATGCCCAACAGGCGGCATCCTGGATCTTGCGTTGAGGCGAAGCGAAGGATGAGAAGACGCGTGGCCGTCGGATGAAAACTGCTAGGGTTGGACAGTTTTACCTCTGGGGGTATTTGGGTTGAGTACTTCATGAGAGGGCGTTTTGGTCTTCGGACGTGCGCCTATATATATGAAGGGGGCTTGTTAGGGCAGCCCATCCTTGGAGGTGTCACTCTCATTTTGTTTAGGTGAGAGGAGGCTAGGGCTAGAGGAGAGACCGACTCTTGTTCTTGAGCTTTTCGCCATCCGCGTTTTGTACTGCGAGGAGTGGCTTGTAACCCGACATAGTGTGCTACACAATTCATCATCCCATAGCAATCCAAGGATCAATTTCTCCCCTCCTCTTTGTTGGCTGCAATTTGGATCGAATCGCGTTTTTGTTCTTCGCGTTTTCGTTCTTCCCTTCTCGGAGATTTGCCTCGTTCTCCCTCTCCGAGCAACGATTTGCGATTCCGTTTGAATCAGATTGTTTGTTGCCATGAGCTCCTTCTTTCCACTGAATGATTTCCCCTCTAACCTCACGAGCACATAGATCGGGTCGAAATCGTGTTCGTTCTCCGGTTCTTCCCCTTTTCTAGTGTTCTTCGGATTTCTCATGGATTAGTTGGTTTGGAGCGATGATATCCTAGGATTAGCTTCACAACACGTAGAAGAACACTTGGGAGAAGTTTGGTTACAACCCCATTCAATTTGGTGAGGATCCAATCGATTTTGGTTTTATCCCGTGGCGATTTTGGGTGTTCTGGGCAGTGGCGGACTGTCCGCCCTCCTAGCCGCGGACAGTCCGCGAGTCGGGGTTCTAGCCGGAGCAGTGGCTGCCTTCCTCGGCGTTTTTCCCCTCGGGTGACCAGCGGACAATCCGCCGTTGACAGGGGTGGACAGTCCGCGAGTCGCGTAGGGACACTTCAGCAGCTTCGCTGTTTTGCTGTCTGACCAGCGGACAGTCCGGCCCCCTAGTGGTGGACAGTCCGGCCCACACCAGACAGTCCGGGAGCCTGATGGCGGACAGTCCGCGAATCGGCTGTAGGTTGCATTTTAGTGCGTTTCCTCTCCCGGCTTTTCGGCTTCGCTTTCGGACTTCTTGTTTTCTCCTAGAGTTCACCTAGGAACCTCTCTACATATCTTTGCTACGAGTTAGCATTGGTATTTGGAGGAATCCCGACGTAGCCCTCTATCTACGTTTGGGAGTGGGTCTTTTAGGCACGAACTTGACTCAGAGTTTTGAGAGCTTTGGATCGCTCTCTCGTGTGGTGCCTCGCTGCGATCCTAGGGATCATCCACCCTCTTTCTGAGGGTCGTGGGCATCACGTTTGAGTCTGAAGCTTTTGGGGTTGATTTTGTTGGGACAGAGGCCAGGATTTTGAAAGAAATTTTTAGGCTCCCATTCACCCCCCCCCCTCTGGTCGCCTTGCATTAGCATTATCGGTCCTTCACACATCGCCACAAAATGGTGTTGTAGAAAGGAAGAATCGGACCCTTGTAGAGATGGCCAGGACGATGCTCGATGAGCATAGGACTCCTAGGCGATATTGGGCCGAAGCTATGAGCACTGCATGCTATATTTCCAATCGCATTTTTCTCTGAGCTTTCTTGAAAAAGACTTCTTATGAGTTGCGTTTTGGAAAACTGCCCAAGGTGAGTTATTTTAGAGTTTTTGGTTGCCACTATTTTATACTCAAGAAAGGCAACCTGGACAAATTTGAGTCTCGTTCTTCAGACGGTGTATTTTTGGGTTGTGGCACTCACACTCGCGCTTATCGTGTACTTAACCTTGATACTAACCGAGTCATGGAGACATCAGATGTCACCTTCGACGAGACCATGGTGTGTTCTTCTTCTCGTTTTGAGCGTGCAGGTGACCATGAGGTTGGTGAGCCTCTTTTTGATGATGAGGACGAAGGTGCTGAATAGATGGATGATCCAGCACCTCCTCCACCTGCTGTGCCGCAAGCGTCGACTTCTACTACGACGACTCACGGCCCCAACCCCTCTTCGTCGACTACATGGGGGCCGTGGGATCCGCCACATCGGGCTGTACCTTTCATACCCGAGGAGGCGCCAGCTGCTGTTGAGAGGGAGGCTTCTTCAGCTCGGGAGGCGCCACGACACATTCAGCGCCAGCACCCGCCTCAACAGATGATCGGCAGCATCGGCGAACGTGTCACTCGGTCAAGGTCACAACAAATCTCTCACTTCGCTCATTCTGCATTTGTTGCTGATTTTGATCCCCGAGATGTTGGACATGCTTTATCTGATCCAGATTAGGTCAATGCCATGCATGAGGAGTTAGAAATTTTTGAGAGAAATCGGGTTTGGGTATTGGTTCCACCTCCTCCTGAGTGTCACCCTATTGGTACAAAATGGGTTTTCAAAAACAAACAAGGAGAGGATGGCCATGTTGTGAGAAACAAGGCCAGACTTGTAGCCTAGGGGTATAGTCAAAAGGAGGGGATAGACTATGAGGATACTTTTGCTCATGTAGCTCGTTTGGAGGCTATTAGGATACTCTTGGCTTTTGCTGCATCCAAAGGTTTTAAACTTTTTCAAATGGATGTCAAGAGTGCCTTCTTAAATGGCTACATAGAAGAAGTGTATGTGAAACAACCCCCCGGTTTTGAAAATCCCAAGTTTCCAAACCATCTTTTTAAACATCACAAAGCTTTGTATGATTTGAAACAAGCCCCTAGAGCCTGGTATGATAGGTTAAAAACCTTTTTGCTTGCTAAGGGTTTTAAAATGGGATGTGTGGATAAAATTCTTTTTCTCCTCAAGCAAGGCAATGATACTCTCTTGGTCCAGATTTACGTGGATGATATCATTTTCGGTGGTTCTTCTCACGCTTTGGTTGCCAAGTTTGCAGACACTATGAGCAGGGAGTTTGAGATGAGTATGATGGGCGAGTTGACATTTTTCCTTGGGTTGCAAATCAAGCAATATCGAGAGGGAACGTTTGTGCACCAGGGTAATTATACCAAGGATATCCTGAAGAAGTTCGATATGGGTGAGGCCAAGCCTCTTCCAACACCCATGTCGACCACGATGGCCCTGGATGCAGACAAGGATGGAGAAGTTGTGGACCAAAAGGAGTACCGGAGTATGATCGGGTCGCTGCTGTACCTGACGGCGACACGCCCGGACATACAGTTCGCGGTGTGTCTTTGCGCGCGATTTCAGTCATCGCCGTGCACTTCTCACCGTCAGGCGGTCAAGCGCATTATGAGGTACTTATGCTTCACTCCAGAATTTGGGATTTGGTATTCTGCTTCCTCCACCCTCTCCCTTTGCGGTTATTCCGATGCCGATTTTGCTGGTTGCCGAATTGAGCGCAAGTCCACTTCTGGGACTTATCAGTTTATTAGTTCTTCTCTTGTTTCGTGGTCTTCTCGCAAGCAGTCTAGTGTCGCCCAGTCTACCACGGAGGCTGAGTATGTTGCTGTGGCTAGCTGCTGTTCCCAGTTGCTCTGGATGATGGCCACTTTGCGTGATTTTGGTCTGAGCTTTACTCGCGTTCCTTTGCTTTGTGACAGCACTAGTGCGATTAGCGTTGCTAAGAACCCCGTGCTGCACTCTAAGACCAAACACATTGATGTGCGCTTTCATTTCTTGCGAGACCACTATGAGAAGGGGTGATATCGACCTTCGCCATGTCAATACTCATCATCAGTGGGCTGATATTTTCACCAAGCCTTTAGACCAATCAACTTTTGCTAGGTTGAGAGGTGAGCTTGGTGTGTGTTTCCCTTTTTAGATGGGGGAAACATTTTGGTTCTTGTATTATAGGCTGACTGAAGGACCGGAAAGCGACCAGAGGGGGGGTGAATGGGAGCTTTAAAATTTCTTCTCAGAAACTTTTAGCCACTGTCCCAGAAATCACCACAAAGGCAAGCGAAGAGATCGAATAATGTCCACGACCCTAAATGTAGGGTGGATGCTTCCAAGAAGCACAGCGGGACACTACACGACTCTAGGAACCCAACGCAAAAACCGGAAATCAAAACCGACACCGAACGAACGAACCGCGGACGAAACAGTGCAGAAACAGTAGCATCGGATGCTGGGGTGCGTCTGATGCCTGATCACCGGACGCGTCCGATGCACACAGTGCGGTTCTGGAACCTTACTGTTCCACCATCGGACGCTGTGAACAGTGATCACCCAGCGTCCGATGCAAAAGCTCCGGCGCGTCCGATGGACAACGGACGCGTCCGATGCCGAGCGTCCGATGCAACCAAAAACGCTGGGAAAGTGACACGCGTCACCGGAGCGTCCGATGCTATGACTGCAGCGTCCGATGCTCCGGTGTCGAGCGTCCGATGCCCCCGATCAGAGAACTGTTCTTCGGTGATTCAACCCGATCTCCTTCGAATCAAATGCTCTTGGCCTAGGATTCGTTCTGAGGAGTCACAAGGATCTTAGTGAGCTACTCCTAAGAGATCATGGCTCGAACCTAACTCCAAATTGGTGAATCACGAGATTTTGGGACAAGGGAGCAAGAACGCGATCCAAAACGAAAATCGTTCGATCTCCTAGACCGTGAGGATTGAGATGAAATCCTTCGGTGGAAAGAATAGCCTCACGATCTAGAACAACTTGGTTCGAGTGGATTTGCAAAAGACGCACCAAGCAAAGAGATCAAGCGACGGGAAAATAGGACCAAAAAGTAATCCGCGAAGAACACAACCAAAACGCGAATCACAAGCCGGAAATTGCAACCGTGTGGCAAACACACGCTACAAACGTGAGATTACGGTCTCACTTCCTAAACTTCCCAAAAACACAGAGGCATGATTGAGTCTTCTCTGTGGATCCTCTACAACCAGGTATGATTAGAACTAAGCTGGAGGCTAGAGAGAGGGAGAGTGCTTAGAGCAAATGGCTGAAAGGATGAGAGGAGAGGAGGGGTGCCTCTCTTATTTATAGCCTAAACAATAATCCCCTTCTAACCCTAGGTAGGTGAGCGAAACGGCCAACCCTAGGGGTATCCCGATCCAACTCTGCTTGACGTTGATCCGACGGCCCCGCGCCTTCCTCACCCTTAGCTTCGCCTCGACGCAAGCCTCAGGATGCCGCCACGTGCCGCCCTGCCGACCACCGCGCCTTCCTTGTGGATAGCTACGCCGCCGCGCCAGCCTCTCCACACCGCCACATGTCGACCGTCCTTTTTGCGGACCTCCCCCCGGTTTTGAGGCCGAAACCGGGAAACCTGGGCCTTCCCCCGGTTTTGAGGCTGAAACCGGGAAACCTGTCCTCCGGCTGAGTTTTGTGGCCCAAACTCAGAAACCCGCGCGCCCAGGTTTTGAGGCCCAAACCTGGAAACCGTCGTCGCCGAGTTTTGAGGCCCAAACTCGGAAACCGGCCACCCCGAGTTTTGTGGCCCAAACTCGGAAACCGTCGATGGTAGCTTTTTGAGGCTCAGCTACCGAACCCGTGCCGTAGACGGGATGTGGTTCGCACACCCCGAGTTCCAGCACCGATGCCGGAGCATGTCCAGCCTCCACGCCGGGCACAGTGCATTCGCCATCCTTCTCGGCCTCCCGCCAAGTGTCACGACGCCATCACCTTCCTCCCGACTCGGCCGATGCACCGCACATCCCCATGTCTTCTTGCTCGTCGACGCCACGTGCCAGCTACCACAGTTGGTCCTCAGGTCTCCCGGTCCGTCAGTCCAAGCTCCACGTTCGCCCTTCACCGCTCCCGGTCCGTCGGCACGACACGTCCCGCTTGACCTTCACCTCACCTTTGACCACTGTCTCCGAGCTCTGCACCTGCACATCAACACAGCCAAGAGACATGTTGCCCGTTGATCGATCACTCATCACTCAGGAAGGGAACCACAAGGGCGCATATCAACCTTGTGTTCTCAATCTCCCCCTTGATGAGTGCATCGTCAACTCATAGTAACCATAACCAAAAAATAAAAGAAAGCAGAAATAGGTAGAAGGAGAAAACTTACTTGAGATGTCCAAAAGCCAATGAAAAGGCCGAAGAAGAACAACTCAAGATAAGCAAAGCTTGGTTCCCAAAGACATGGGCAAAGGTTCGACACAACCAAGCAAGAGATCGGAACAACTCATCAAGGAGCAAAACTCGATCAAAATCAGAGCACAAGACTTGGTTCCCAAAGACATGGGCAACGGCTCGACGCAACCAAGTTAAAGACAAGCTAGTCCTCAAGAAGAGGCAGAAAGGGCTCAACACCACTAGCTGAAAGCTCGAATACCAACTGAAGACTGCAAAAGAAAGCAGCTACTGCTAGTCCCTCAAGATAGAGGCACAGAGGCTCAACACAACCAGCAGTAGACACGATACCAATCAAGAATCTTCACAAAAAAAATGAAGATGGCTAGTTCTTCAAGACAGAGGCACAAGGGCTCGACGCAACTAGCTAAAAAGATCGATATCAAATGAAAAGCACATCAAGCACATCCAGAACTCCCCCTTACTCAAAGACTCCCCCTCAACAAGTGAAGCAGAAATTTCAAATTGACACCACAAAATTTTCTCCCCCTTGGGGGCAATTTGCAAACAAAAGAGAAGGGACAAGATCTCGAGAAAATCAAACGAAGCTAAGGTTACACCTATCGGAGTCATACACATGCATATGAGTTAAAAATGCATGTTAGCAGCTTCAGGTATATATTCAAAAGAGTGAATAAATGCTCTAAATAGTGTTGATCCGACTACATAGCAACATACACAAGTGCTAGCAAAGGCTCAAACTGATCACTAAATACAAGACATGAATGCATAAGCCAAGTGAGCAGTTTTAAGCCATTCTGAAAGAGGTTTCACCATTAAAATAGCACTACACATGTGTAGACAGGAAATCAAACAAGTGCTCAAACATGTATACAAGGTGAACTACCCCTAGCAAAGTTCAACCATCATGCTATAGAATGAAACATAGACTTGTGATATTCAGATTTTATCGGAGAATTTGCAGCGGTTATTAACACAAGTTCAAAATTAGCATGTGATTGCGAGAGGTTGAAAGCATGTCATTGCCTAACTTTTCAACCGTGCTAAGCCTATGCATGTGCAATCGGAAGCTTAAAGCATCGGTTTCGGTCTTACACTACACGGCTCAAGTTTAACTCAATGGTGCAATGAGAAACTGTCTCGATACCGTGATGTGTTGACAAAGCAATCCCATCTCGATCTTTTCAATTCACTATAACTTGGTTCATTTTAAGCAGAATATGAACAATCCAAGCAAGTGAATGACTCAGAACTAGAGACATAGCAACCTAGCATATATGAAATAGCTCAAGAGACCTCAACACATCCTACACAGGCTAGTTGCCAATCTCAATGGTGAACATATATCAAATGTTAAGTTTATTAATCATGTTCATCATTCTGAAAAATAACTTAGCTCACAACATGTATCAGTGATCAACATGAGCCTAAGCTACAAGCATCATCATATATCATCGAAGCATACACTAATCAGAGCATGGATTCATTCTCAAGAATATAGACATGAAGCTTCAAACTGCAAGATGTATACATGATGAAGTCAGAAACGGAGCCAAAACTAAACTAAAGAGACTCAAGACCCAAACAAACAAAAGGATCAGAAAGTTAGTCTATGGTACATGAACAAAATGCTTCCCCCATCTAAAAGGGGAAACACACACCAAGCTCACCTCGCAACCTAGCAAAGGTTGAAAGATCCAAAGGCTTGGTGAAAATATCCGCAACCTGGTTATGGGTGTCTACATGCCTAAGATCAATGTCGCCTTTCTCATAGTGATCACGAAGAAAGTGAAAGCGAATATCGATGTGTTTGGTCTTGGAGTGAAGAACTGGGTTCTTTGCTACACTAATGGCAGAGGTGCTATCGCAAAGCAAAGGGACCCGACTGAAATCTAGACCAAAATCACGCAATGTAGCAACCATCCATAAAAGCTGCGAAGCACAAGAGGCAGCGGCAACATACTCGGCTTCTGTAGTAGACTGGGCTACGTTCGACTGCTTGCGAGAAGACCACGAAACCAAGGAAGAACCAAGAAACTGACAAGTCATAGAAGTAGACTTGCGCTCAATCCGACAGCCAGCAAAATCTGCATCGGAATACCCACAAAGCGAAAGAGTCGAAGAAGAAGAGTACCAAAGTCCGAACTCAGGAGTGTATCGGAGGTACCTCATGATGCGCTTGACTGCTTGCTTGTGAGAAGTCCGAGGGGACGCCTGAAAACGAGCACACAGACACACAGCGAACTGTATATCTGGCCTCGTCGCCGTCAGGTACAAGAGCGAGCCAATCATGCTCCTGTACTCCTTCTGGTCAACCGGCTCTCCGTCTTGGTCCGCGTCCATTGCCGCAGTCGTCGGCATGGGCGTCGTAAGAGGCTTGGCCTCGCCCATGTCGAATTTCTTCAGGATGTCTTTTGTGTATTTGCCTTGATGTACAAACGTCCCGTCCCGGGTTTGCTTAATTTGCAACCCGAGGAAGAAAGTCAACTCGCCCATCATACTCATCTCGAACTCCCTGCTCATAGTATCTGAAAACTTTGCAAAAAGAGCATGAGAAGAGCCACCAAAGATGATGTCATCCACGTAAATCTGGACTAGCAGGATATCGTTGCCTTGCTTGAGGAGAAACAAAGTTCTATCGACCCGTCCCATTTTAAAACCCTTGGAGAGTAAGAAGGTTTTCAAACGATCATACCACGCTCTCGGGGCTTGTTTCAAACCATACAAAGCTTTTGAAAGTTTATAAACATGGTTTGGAAACTTGGGATCCTCGAAACCTGGGGGTTGCCTAACATAAACCTCTTCCTCTATATACCCATTTAGAAAAGCACTCTTAACATCCATCTGATACAGCTTAAAACCCTTCGAAGCAGCAAAGGCTAGAAGGATTCTGATGGCTTCTAAACGGGCTACAGGGGCAAAGGTTTCCTCATAATCTATCCCCTCTTTTTGGCAAAAACCCTAGGCTACTAGCCTAGCCTTGTTTCTCACTACCATCCCATCGTCACCCTCTTTGTTTTTGAAAACCCATTTGGTACCTATAGGGTGGCATTCTGGTGGTGGTGGAACTAGGGTCCAAACTTGGTTTCGCTCAAAGTTTTCTAACTCCTCATGCATGGCATTGACCCAGTTAGAATCAGAAAGTGCGTGTCCAACATCTTTGGGCTCAAAAGAAGCAACGAAAGCAGAATGAGCGAAGTGGGAGATTTCATACGCTCGCGACCGCGTGACTCGCTGGTCGATGCCGCCAATCATCTGCTGTGGGGGATGAGCATGCTGAATGCTTCGGGGCGCTTGCCTCGCCGAAGTAGCCTCCCCCTCGCCAGATGCTGTCGCTCTCTCATGTTCAACCGGTGCTTGCTGGAGAGGTGGCTCCAGAGGACCCCAAGAAGAAGAGGTAGTGAGATCGGGTCCTCGAGCTGAAGTAGTCGTCGCAGGGTCGACAGGGGCAGCCAGTGGAGTTGGCTCGGGATCACCCCAATCGGCATTCTCCTGCTCCTCCTCCACAAAAATAGTCTCTCCCAGCTCCTGTTCTCCTGCAACATCAAAAGCAGAAGAAACACAAGGCATAGTCTCGTCGAATGTGACCTCGCAGGTCTCCACTATCCGGTTAGTTTCAAGGTTAAGAACTCGATAAGCGCGCGAATGCGAAGCATAACCAAGAAACACGCCATCAGTAGAGCGAGATTCAAACTTGTCCAAATTGCCTTGTTTCAGGATAAAGCACTTACAACCAAACACCCGAAAATGAGACACCTTGGGTACACGTCCAAAACGCAACTCATAAGAAGTTTTCTTTATGAAAGCCCGAAGAAAGATGCGATTTGAAACATGACAAGCGGTGTTGATCGCCTCGGCCCAAAACCGCCTAGGAGTCCTATGCTCATCAAGCATCGTCCTGGCCATCTCAACAAGGGTCCGGTTCTTGCGTTCAACAACACCGTTTTGCTGGGAGACATAAGGAGAAGAAAACTGATGCTCGATTCCATTAGAAGAACAGAAAGAGGAAAACTGGGAGTTATCAAACTCAGTACCATTATCACTACGAATAGCTCTAATGGTATCAGGGGGAAACTCAGTTTTCAACTTCAAAATCAAATCACGAGCAAAAGGAAAAACTTCATCCTTACCCTCCAAGAAAAATACCCAAGAGTACCTCGAAAAATCGTCAATGATCACTAGAACGTACCACTTCCCACCCGCTGAGCAAACCCGAGCTGGACCAACTGTGTCCATATGTAAAAGCTCACCGGGTTGCTTGGTCATCACCTGATTGACAGGTGGGTGAGAAGCAGCAACCATCTTCCCGTGACGACAGGGATGGCAAACGAGGTCCTTCTGAAACTTAAGCTTGGGCAATCCTTGGATTAGGCCAAGTGAGCTAAGTCTTGCAAGCAAGTCAAAACTCAAGTGACCGAGCCTCCTATGCCACTTCCACAAATCAGAAGAAGGACCAGCCATCAAACATCTAGCAGAGCCGAAGGAACGAGAAAAATCGGCTCTGAAAACACGACCAAAGGGAACAATCCAACAAACAAGATCTCCCCGAGGGTCTAGAACGCGACTTAGACCCTTCTTAAAGCGCACTTCAAAATCATCCTCAAGAAGTTGCGAAACAGAAAGCAAATTATAGTGCAAGTTAGAAACCAAGGCAACATTCTTCAGGACAAAGTTCTCATTGAGCCGAATGGCTCCTTGAGAAACGACCTTACCTCTACTATTATCCCCGAAAGTGATGTACTCCTTGTGCATCACGGGGCTAAGGCTGGAGAACCATTCCTTCTTTCCGGTCATGTGGCGCGAACACCCGGAATCCATAAGCCACATGTTCTCCAACCGAAGTTCCTCGGAAGCGTCGTCGTCATTGGTGTCGTCGTCCCTGTCCTGGCGCTTGCAGTCCTCTCCATCTAGGGCCATGGTGCAGAAGTTCTTGGAGGAATCGCCGAAGAAGCAGAGTCCGTTGAAGCGTTCTTCAGTCTTGTGCTCGGACCCATCGTCGCTGGAGTCGCCGTCGGAGGACTTCTCGCCATCGCTGAGGTTGGCGAGGAAGGCGCGCTTGCCGGCGTCGAAAGCCTTCTTGCCGGCGTCGAAAGCCTTCTCCATGTCCTCTCGGCGGTAGCCTCCCTTCTTCTTCTTCCCGACCTTGTTCTCCGGCTTACCCTTGCGCCTGGAGTCGCGGTTCTTGCTGGGGAAGGACTTGTCGCGCTTGGGGCAGTTCGCGACGAAGTGATTCGGATCTCCACATCCGTAGCAGCCCTCACGTGCGCCACCACGCCGGCGATTCAGACGGTTGTTGTGAAACCGTGAGAACCAGGTGATGATGAGGGCGAGCTCGTCATCGTCCAACGCCTCCACCAGCTCCTCAGTCACTGAAAGCAAAGAAGACAAAGCAAAGGAAGGTGGTGAAGCGTCAGCGGAAAGAGTCGATCCACCCTTCCTCGAGACCAAAGCCATGGAATGTGAAGATGGGTTCTTCAGCTTGGCCTGAGTCAAGTGATCGATCTCGGTGGACTTGAGCTTGCTGAAAAGCTCGTCCACGGTGAGGGTGTCGTAGGAAGCAGACTCAATGATAGTCGACACCTTCACCTCCCATACCCTCCGATCCAGAGCGTATAACAGCTTGAGTGCCCTCTCATGATCGTCATAGGGTAGGTTGGCCCGATTGGCACGCATCTTGTTCATAATCGTTTGGAAACAAGCGAACATAGCGTCAATCATCTCTCCCTCCAACTGAACAAAGTTCTCGTACTCACGCTTGTACGTCTCGAAGATTCTGGTCTTGACCTGAGCGGTCCCCTCGTGATAGCTTTGAAGCTTCACCCAGATCTCTCGTGCCGTCTCAAGCTCAGAGACACGCTCGAACTCAGGAAGAGAGAGGTTGGCCAAAAGCGCATTATGGGCCTTAGAGTTGGCCTCGTGTTGGTCAATCTGGTGCTGACCAACTCGAGCTGCAAGAACCACGTAATCGGCATCCTCGCATATTTCCCAGACAGAAGAACTGATGCTGCAAAGATAAGCACGCATCCGAATCTTCCAATAGGGATAGTTTGTCCCATCGAAATAGGGAGCCTTGCCATTCCCTCGATCCATGTCGCCCTTAGGATCCGAAACCAATTAAGGTAGAAGAGATCCTTAACTGGCTCCGATACCAATTG
This sequence comes from Coix lacryma-jobi var. lacryma-jobi, assembly GCA_009763385.1. Taxonomy (NCBI): domain Eukaryota; kingdom Viridiplantae; phylum Streptophyta; class Magnoliopsida; order Poales; family Poaceae; genus Coix; species Coix lacryma-jobi. The sequence continues at coordinate 117,059,736 of CM019830.1, read as the reverse complement.
AAGGACCGGAAAGCGACCAGAGGGGGGGTGAATGGGAGCTTTAAAATTTCTTCTCAGAAACTTTTAGCCACTGTCCCAGAAATCACCACAAAGGCAAGCGAAGAGATCGAATAATGTCCACGACCCTAGATGTAGGGTGGATGCTTCCAAGAAGCACAGCGGGACACTACACGACTCTAGGAACCCAACGCAAAAACCGGAAATCAAAACCGACACCGAACGAACGAACCGCGGACGAAACAGTGCAGAAACAGTAGCATCGGATGCTGGGGTGCGTCCGATGCCTGATCACCGGACGCGTCTGATGCACACAGTGCGGTTCTGGAACCTTACTGTTCCACCATCGGACGCTGTGAACAGTGATCACCCAGCGTCCGATGCAAAAGCTCCGGCGCGTCCGATGGACAACGGACGCGTCCGATGCAACCAAAAACGCTGGGAAAGTGACACGCGTCACCGGAGCGTCCGATGCTATGACTGCAGCGTCCGATGCTCCGGTGTCGAGCGTCCAATGCCCCCGATCAGAGAACTGTTCTTCGGTGATTCAACCCGATCTCCTTCGAATCAAATGCTCTTGGCCTAGGATTCGTTCTGAGGAGTCACAAGGATGTTAGTGAGCTACTCCTAAGAGATCATGGCTCGAACCTAACTCCAAATTGGTGAATCACGAGATTTTGGGACAAGGGAGCAAGAACGTGATCCAAAACAAAAATCGTTCGATCTCCTAGTCCGTGAGGATTGAGATGAAATCCTTCGGTGGAAAGAATAGCCTCACGATCTAGAACAACTTGGTTCAAGTGGATTTGCAAAAGACGCACCAAGCAAAGAGATCTAGCGACGGGAAAATAGGACCAAAAAGTAATCCGCGAAGAACACAACCAAAACGCGAATCACAAGCCGGAAATTGCAACCGTGTGGCAAACACACGCTACAAACGTGAGATTACGGTCTCACTTCCTAAACTTCCCAAAAACACAGAGGCATGATTGAGTCTTATCTGTGGATCCTCTACAACCAGGTATGATTAGAACTAAGCTGGAGGCTAGAGAGAGGGAGAGTGCTTAGAGCAAATGGCTGAAAGGATGAGAGGAGAGGAGGGGTGCCTCTCTTATTTATAGCCTAAACAATAATCCCCTTCTAACCCTAGGTAGGTGAGCGAAACGGCCAACCCTAGGGGTATCCCGATCCAACTCTGCTTGACGTTGATCCGACGGCCCCGCGCCTTCCTCACCCTTAGCTTCGCCTCGACGCAAGCCTCAGGATGCCGCCACGTGCCGCCCTGCCGACCACCGCGCCTTCCTTGTGGATAGCGATGCCGCCGCGCCAGCCTCCCCACACCGCCACGTGTCGACCGTCCTTTTTGCGGACCTCCCCCCGGTTTTGAGGCCGAAACCGGGAAACCTGGGCCTTCCCCCGGTTTTGAGGCTGAAACCGGGAAACCTGTCCTCCGGCTGAGTTTTGTGGCCCAAACTCAGAAACCCGCGCGCCCAGGTTTTGAGGCCCAAACCTGGAAACCGTCGTCGCCGAGTTTTGAGGCCCAAACTCGGAAACCGGCCACCCCGAGTTTTGTGGCCCAAACTCGGAAACCGTCGATGGTAGCTTTTTGAGGCTCAGCTACCGAACCCGTGCCGTAGACGGGATGTGGTTCGCACACCCCGAGTTCCAGCACCCATGCCGGAGCATGTCCAGCCTCCACGCCGGGCACAGTGCATTCGCCATCCTTCTCGGCCTCCCGCCAAGTGTCACGACGCCATCACCTTCCTCCCGACTCGGCCGATGCACCGCACATCCCCATGTCTTCTTGCTCGTCGACGCCACGTGCCAGCTACCACAGTTGGTCCTCAGGTCTCCCGGTCCGTCAGTCCAAGCTCCACGTTCGCCCTTCACCGCTCCCGGTCCGTCGGCACGACACGTCCCGCTTGACCTTCACCTCACCTTTGACCACTGTCTCCGAGCTCTGCACCTGCACATCAACACAGCCAAGAGACATGTTGCCCGTTGATCGATCACTCATCACTCAGGAAGGGAACCACAAGGGCGCATATCAACCTTGTGTTCTCACTGACTCTTTTTCTTCTTTTGGTTTCTTCATGCATCTTTGCATTTCATCTTGCATATTTACATTCAAAGCTTCATTTATATAATCCTTAGAATGTGACTAAGCTCTGTACAGTGTATGCTCCGATGCTTTATGGTGATGCTCGTAGCTTATGCTCTTTCTAACCACTGATACATGTTGTGAGCTGAGCTATTTTATGAATGGTGAATTTTCTTAATGAACATAAAACTTGAAAATGTTCACCATTGAGATATGCAACTAGCATGTGTAGAATGTGTTGAAATCACTTGTGCTTTTCATATATGCTAGGTTGCTATGTCTCTAGTTCTGAGTCATTCACTTGCTTGGTATGTTCATATTCTGTTTTAAATTTGAACCAAGTTAAGTGAATTGGAAAGATCGAGATGGGATTGCTTGTCAGCACATCACTGTATCGAGACTGTCTCTCATTGCACTTTAAGTTAAACTTGAGCTGTATAGTGTATGACAGAAACTGTTGCTTTAAGCTTCTGATTGCTTCTGCATAGGCTTCGCACAGTTGAAAAGTTAGGCAATGACAAGCTTTCAACCTCTCGCAATCACATGCTGAAATTTGAACTTGTGTAATCTAACCACTGCAACTCCGATAAAATTTGAATACACAAGTCTATGTTTCATTCTATAGCATGATGATTGAACCTTGATAGGGGTAGTTCACCATGTATACATGTTTAGCACTTGTTTGACTTCCTGTCTATACATGTTTAGTGCTATTTTGATGGTGAATACCTTTTTGGCTAAAAACTGCTCATTTTGCTCTCATGTTCAGATTTAGTACTTGGTGATTAGTTTGAGCCGTTGCTAGCATTCTGTGCATATTGTTGAGTCATCGGATCAGCATTTTGTCGAGCATCTTCTCTTTCTATCGACTATATTCCTGAAGCTGCTAACTTGCATTCTGACTCATATGCATTTGGAGGGGAGATACTTGATAGTGCATTTTCAACTAAGGGGGAGAAATTTTGCCAAATCATAAGGGGGAAACCTTACCTTATCTTGGTTGTGTGCACTATTGGAGGTGGAGTTTGAGCTGGCTGGATCTTTCGGATTTTGAATTTTCCAATTGTTTCGGAGCATTTTTGGTAGCTAGTTGTGTTGAGCCTTTGCCTCTTTCTTGAGGGACTAGCGCTTTTCCTTTATGTTTTTTTCAGTTGGTATCGAGCTTTCTCGCTAGCGGTGTTGAGCCCATTCTGCCTCTTCTTGAGGGCTAGCTTTATTCTGCTTGAATTTCAATTGGTATTCCAATTGGTGTCGAGCTTTCTCGCTAGTGGTGTTGAGCCTGTTCTACCTCTTCTTGAGGACTAGTTTTGCTTTGCTTGGTTGCGTCGAGCCGTTGCCCATGTCTTTGGGGACCAAGTTGTCTTGCTCTTTCCACTTGACCTTCTTCTGGCTTTGACATGCTTTTGGGTCATTTGGACGAGTTCTCTCTTCTCCTTCTTCTTCCTTCTTCTATTCCATTATGATTTGTGTTGGTAGTTGACAATGCACTCATCAAGGGGGAGATTGCGGATACATAGGTGTATGCCGAGTCTCGAGTGATGAGTGATTGTCAACTGGGATGATGCGCATGTTCTTTGGCTTGTGTTGTGTAGGTGTCGAGCATAGATACAGTGATCGAAGGCAAGGTGAAGGTCAAGTAGAGACGTGCCGTGCCGACGGACCGAGAGCGGTGAAGGGCGAACGTGAGGCTTGGACTGAGGGACCGGTGGCCTGAGGATCAGCTGTGGTGGCTGACAGCCTAGGACAGCGACGAGCGAAGACTTGCGGTCACGGTGTTGCTCGGGTCGAGGACCTGGGGACACGTGTCGGTGACGGCTCGGTTTGGTGGTTGAGCCACAGAAAAACCACCGAGTGGACGGTTTCCAGGTTTGGGCCTCAAAACCTGGGCGCTGACGGTTTCCGAGTTTGACCACAAAACTCGGGCTGAGGACGGTTTCCACGTTTGGGCCTCAAAACCTGGGCGCTGCGGGTTTGCTTAGTTTGGGCCACAAAACTCAGGCGATGGACTACGGGTTTCCCGGTTTGGTCCTCAAAACCGGGGGTTGGTCGTGAAGGCTCGTTTCCCGGTTTGGGCCTCAAAATCGGGGGCGATGTCCGGGAAAAGGACAAGCAGAGCGGTGGCGGCACGTGGCGGCAATCGGTGAAGTTGCGTCGAGGCAACGCTACCAGTTGTGCTATCACCTCCTATCTCGAGTCGGTCCAGAATAACCCTAGGGTTTAGCTGGTTCGCTCTGTAATTAGTTAGGGGTAGAGTGGGAATTAGAATTAGGATAAGTAGAGGGAGACACCCACCTCCCATCCCATCTCAGTCATTTGCTCTTTGCCTTCCAGGTTTTCCTGCTCTCCCAATCCCCTGCTGTAGCAACTGAGATCCGCAGAGAACCATACCTCTGTGTACTGGAGAATTTGAGGTAGCCACATGGTTGCAGATCGATGACTTGATTCGCGTTTTGTTCGTGTTCTTCGCATTCTTCGTTTCTCCGCGATTTTCCCGTCACTCGATCTCCCTTTCTACTGTGTCTTTTCAAAATCCATTTGAATCAACTTGTTCTTTATAGTGAGGAGATCATTTCCACCGAAGGAATTCATCTAACTCCTCATGAACAAGTAGATCGGGTTGATTTTGTTTTCGTGGCGCTTTTTCGGTTCATACTCCTTCCCCTTCGATTTCCCGGTGTTTGAGTTGATTTGAGCGGATGATTTCTTTGGGATAGTCTCCTAAATACCTCGTGATCATCTTCTCCAAGTTTGGGATCAAGGGATTTTGATTTGAATCGGATTTGGGAGGATTTGAGTTGAGGGCGACCGAAATCGCCCTCACTAGGCACTCGCGGTCAGTCCGCCGTTGGGGGCGCGGACAGTCCGCGCGTCGGGCTCCGACCGAGCAGTGGTCGCGCGGCTCGCCTGTGCTGACTCGGTTTGACCGGCGGACAGTCCGCCGTAGTCGGTCACGGACAGTCCGCGAGCCGACCAGGGAGGTTCAGCATCAGTGAGGTTTTGGGGTTTTTGCCGGCGGACAGTCTGCCATCCCCCCCCCCCCACGGACAGTCCGCGGTTGAGCCGGACAGTCCGGGAATCGGCTGTGTGTTGAGATTTAGTGCGTTTGGTCTCCCGGCTTCTTCGCTTGGTTTCCGGACTTCTCGGTTGGTCTTTTAGTACACCTAGGAACCTCTCTAAGTATCTTTGCTACTTGTTAGCATCGGTATTTAGGGATTTCCCAACATAGCCTTCAATCTACGTTTGGGACTCGGTTTTTAGGGGTCGAACTTGTGCCGGTGCTTTTTGCGTTTTGCTTGCTATCTCTTTGTGGTGCCTCGCTGTGATCCTAGGTGTCATCCACCCTCTTCCAAGGGTCGTGGGCATCACGGTTTCGATCGAAGCTTTTGGGGGTTGATTTGTGGGACAAAGGCCGAAGTTTCGAGAGAAATTTTTGAGCTCCCATTCACCCCCCCCTCTGGTCGCCTTGCTATTGCATTCTCGGTCCTTCAACAAGTCATGTAGGATTCCAGAGATTGGATACTCTCTTGTTGGTTCATCTTCTCACAGTTGTCCAGCTTCTTTGCCAGCAGGTCCATCTTGGCCACGATCATGTTGTTCTCCTTAAGGGAATGCATACCTCGCTTACGGGGCTGCAGTCTCTCGTCATTCCATCGTTGGTTCGACACCATCTTCTCTATGAGAGCCTTAGCATCTGCAACATTCAGAGAAAAGAATGCACCGCCAGCGGCGGCATCCAAATGGCTTCTAGAGAGTGGGGTTAGGCCATGGTAGAAGTTCTGGATCAATAGCCTGTGACACCCTAGTGTCAAGCACTACATTAAGAACTACATTTAGCTACAAAAATGCATAAGCAATGCATTGCATCATTTCATGTGCATGAAAGTGCTTTTTGTCTTTGGTTTATTTATTTGGATTATTGATTTCTATTGGACTTAATGGTTGTTGGTATAAATTAATGCACACTCTACTTTATCTGCAAGCGCACAGATAAAATCTACCGATGTAGCACTTCACCGGAGTAACCCAGTTTTAATATCGAACCCAAAGGAACGAATAGCGATGAGTCTCAAGTGTATAACCCCTGAGTAACTAACAAGGAAAGAGAAACTAAAAGTATAGAGGGGATCACTAAGGTTATCTAAATCCAACTTAAGAGTGATATGTTTATTATTCTTAATGGGAAAGTTGCCATAAAAGGTCACAACAGAGTATGATTCTTTTATGCAAATGTATAATCCTACCGGGCCTACACACGGGTAAGTGGACTATAGAAGAATCAACAAGGCTATAAGAGTCACCCTTGCGAACTACCACTACTACCGGCGTTATAGGAGGTAAATATGAGCTATCAAGTCTAAGCACTACGCTTATACTATCCAACTACTCCAACTCTAGAGCGACTAGAATTAAAGTACTCAAAAGATAGTCATAAACCTTAAGAACAATAAGAACAATGGCTCAAACTTAAATATAGATGTTGATTACCGAAACAATCGTTGAAGCAAGTCGATGAAGAACTTGAATCCACAGGTACAAGATGAAGAAGTTGATCCGACAGGCCGGAGCTTCCTCTTGATCTCTTCCTCTCTATCTCTCGCTTCTAGTTCTAGAATAAGACTAGGTTCTAATCCTACTTGAGGGGTATCTAGTCTTCTACTTGAAAGCTAACTCTTGATTACAACTAGATGAACTAGATCTAATTCTAGATGAACTAGAAGAGATTCATCTAGAGGGACCTCTACTTCTACATTGGAACCCTAGTTTCTGATGTGGAGATGAATAATAAAGAGGGAGATGCCTGGAGAGGGGGGTCTGGGGCTGCTTATATAGCCCTGGGCGATGAACCGTGGCCCTTGGATCAAACCGACTTCAGGGACGGTGGAGATGAGTCCTAGGGTTCGGTGGAGGAAGCTTGCAGAAGACGGAAACCAGCGGGCCCGGGCGGAGATAGACCGATCTAAGGGTGGGACCGGTCGGTCCCACCTAGCGGCCTCTCGAGGTGTCCCGTCTCGTGGTGTCCTTTGGTGTCCTCTAGAACCTTCTGGAATATTCCTGACGTGCCGGTTGCGTTATCTCGCATCGGTTTCCTTCTAGGGGAAGCTATCAGTGCTGATTTCCTGGTTTAGTCCCTGCAGAATCATAGTTCACCAAAACTCATGGAATATTGTCAGTTGAAACCCTAAACCTTTGTTGGTGATTGAATTCATGCCCTTTTCATATTTATTTATCCTTTAATTTTGATAGATAACCAGCATCAACAATGCTTTCAGTGGATTTCTGTCTTGGCAACTAATTTTATAAAATAGACAATATTGAGTATAGTACTTTTATATTGACACCTTGATCTAGTTCAAAATTGTTTGACAAATAAAAATGTGAGAACAAAATGAATTATAGCTCAATAGTTGGCTTTATTTATGTGGAGGTTGTAAAAATTATTTTCGGAAAAAGTGTCTTATATAAAAGTTGTAGAGAAAATTATTTTGAGCAACTTTTATTTTTGGGTCAAAGCCTAGTTTGGAGTTTTTGAAACTGTTTTGAATGGTCAAAGTTTGAAAAGTTTTTGGAAAAAGAAAAAGGAAAAACGTTTTTCTCCCGTGCCCCACTTTCGTCCCAACCGGCCTTTCGGCCCACCCTGCACCCGCGGCGGCTAGCTCCCGCGCCCGCGCCGTGCACGCCGCGCCGCGCCGGTCAGCTACCGCGCCGCGCCGTACGCCGGCCGGCCCGCCGCGTGGACGCCAAACCCTGCGCCAAATCCGCTCCCGCCTCTCGCCGCGTGATCCTCTCTCACTCGCGCACGCAAGCGATCTTGCTTGCCCTCTCCGCACGCGCCTCGCCTGCCGCGCTGCCTGCCCCGCTCACCGCGTGCACGCCACCGCCTACTGCCTCGCTCACCGCACCACCGTGGCCCGCCACGACCACCGGCCCAGCCGTAGGCAAAACCCCGAGCACCTCTCCCTCTCCCTCACTCACTCTCGCTCACCCTCGCCAGCTCCCTCTCCCTTCCTCGCTCTTGCACACGAGCGCCACACCGAACACCCTCGCCACCGCTACTTCCCCTCTCTGTTCCGGCCATGACCGAGCCCCATCATCCAATCCACCTCGCACCGAGCTCCGCCTTCGCCTCGCACACGCGGTGCGCGCGAAGAGATCGCCGGTCGAGCTCCACCGCGCCGTCACCGCCATTTCCCCTTTTCGGTCGCAGCCACCGCCGAAGGAGGGCAAGTGTCCGTTCTTCGTCAATCGAGCCTCCCGAGCCTTCCTTCTTCCTCGACGAACCTCACCGAGCGAAGGCAAGGTGAGAACACCCGTCACCCTCAACGCTACCGCCCCCTAACTCCCGCTACTCCCCGGCCGAGCACCATGGGCGCCGCCATGGCCCTCACACATGGCCAAGCTCCCCTGGAGCCTTTCGAGCCAATCCAACCCACTAGCTTGGCTCCCTAGGGTTCACTAGGCACGACGCATCTACCAATTTCACCGGCGACCGCCGGAAACGGCACAGCCGAGCACCCCCGCCGTCGTCGTCCACCATTGCTCACCGCTGGCGAGCTACGGCCATGCGCTAGCCCAATCATCACCACCACTCGGTCCGCCTCGTCGAGGGGAACACGCCGAGCACCACCTCACCGCCGGCGAGAACCGTGCGGGCAAACCCTTCCCCTGCTTTTCTCTCTCTGACCGATGGGCCCCGTTGACCAGCGGGTCCCAGGCGTCAGCCACCCACGGTCTATAGACTGAGTCCACGTAGGCCTGGCCGGGAAAGTTTAAATGATTTTCCTTTTTGTTTTATTTTCGAAGGAAACTTGTTATTTTTGTGTAGCACGTTTTAAAAATCCAAATGAGGTGATTTCAGTTTTGGTAGTTTGTTCTTGAGTAGATCTATCATGGAAAAATATGAAAGTATTTTTGGTAAAAGTTTATATTACTGTTTTTATTTAATCCAGTTTATGCGCTTTTGTTGAGATAAATGGATTTATATGTTTTCTGGTGGATTTAATTCATGACAAAATTTGTGTAGGTTTCTTATCATGTTAAGTACCTGTGAAAAATGTATGAGGCACTGTTTATGTAGAAAAATTGTCTGTTAAGGCTTAATGTCCTTTTTGGCTATTTTCTTGGAATAAGTGTTAAGGTGTATTATATGTGAAAATAAAATATGGGAAATTTTGTGCAGTTTCTTTGTGTGATGTTCCAGCTAGGAAAAATGTTAAGCATAGGTTGTTATATGGAAAATATGAGGTTGCTGTACAAATGTGCTTTTCTGTGTTTTTCTTAGGAAATTCATGTAGAAAAGAATATAATGTTTGTGTTCATGGAACTTCCTTAATAAATATGAAATGTGGAATAAAATCTGGGAAAAATATGAAAATGAGCATGTCACCCTTTTCCTGCAGGGTTGTAGTTCAAATGGTTTATTTTGGGATAAACTTGTTTATTTTGTGTAGGTTGATATGTTCATGCTTAGGCAGTGAGTTTTCTTCAATAGAGTGGTTATGAATAGGTGAAGCTAGGAAAAATATGAAACCTACTGTTTCACACTTTTCATGTGAAAAGTTAGTTCAAAGCACCTTTTGAGCAGTTTATTTCATCTTTTTGTATCTGTTGTTCTGTATTTTATTTCTTGCTGAAAATTGTTCAAAGTTACCTTGTGGAATTTTTTTGGATTTTTCTGAGTTCAGAAAAATACACTTGCAGTTCAAACCTGAGCTTCTTTTGAATTAATAAATAAGAAATAGTTGAAATAATGATTTTGTTTTACGCAGTAAATAAGTGTTTTCCAATGTCAAAAGTGGTTCAACAAGTTGGCTTTGTTGGTTTGCAAGTAATAGTTACATTTATACCTCCATATCTCGCACCCCGCATTAATTATCCATTATCCCCCGCATGCAATAGGATCGACAGTCCAGGAGCCGAGCCAGGAGTCGGAAGGAAGCGCCGAGCAGGAGATCCCGGAGCTACCCCAAGCCGAGGAGGTCGACCCCGCACAGGACTCTAACCTACCTGAGTGCCCCGCTCACGAGGCCTCAGTCTTCTCCCAAGGCAAGCCCCGGAGCATTTTAAGTCTCCCAGCTTTTATAATTAATTTACTTGAGTATTTTATATTGTGATGCATTAGGTATAGGAGTTGATTGAATCCTAAATTGCTGCATTACCCTTCCTTGATTATTGTTTACTCCTACCTTGTCATCCTGTTACTTATTTATATGTAGAATTGCTTAGCCAGCTTAATAAAAGTAGTAGTCAAGGATGTTTCCGTAATACCCCTAATGGGTATTTACCGGATCACGGTTGGCTATATTTGCTATCGTGGAAAAAGATCCTGAGTAGTAGTAATGAAATACGGTCAACTCGAAGGCAAAGCACAAGTTTGGAAACTTGGGGCAGTCCGTCCATTGGATCATGTAGGTTTGTATCGATGATGGCCCTAGTTCATTTTTGAACGCGCCCTTTTACTTAGGGATATGTCGGTGCTGTAATCATCGACCCCAAAGTCGGTTAGAAGCTGTTCGGGCCGGTCCCAACCCGTGTCGCACCCTCTAGTATGGAAACACGATCTACCGCGAAATGGCCATCGTATAGTTCCAATTGGGTGGTCCGTGCTGTGAGCCGCGACGATTACCACCACGAACAAGCATCGAGCGGTTACCCAATGCACGGACCCGATGGGGAAAGTGTGGGTTGGTATTAAAGGTCTTTCACCAGCTGGTTTGGAATTCGATTCGAGTCGCCGTCTCCCCCGGTTAGTGGGAAACTATGACGAGCTTCACCACTATACAACTCCACGTGATGTTTTAAAGGTTCAACTAAAATATGGATAAGTCAACTGGATAGGGTTATATTATTGCTTGTTAGACTCAAGTGGATGTAATAGTTCAGGTGCAAACCTAGATTAAGAGGTAGGTCTAAAACTGACAGCTCATCAATATCATTAAATAATCCTTCTCTTGATTTTGAGCATCTCGCAACTAAAGATCCCAGCTCCACCAAAAAGCCTTGCATACCCTTGGTGTCTTTATTTTCAGTTGGACGGGTAAGTCTAGCTGAGTACATTCCCGTACTCAGGGTTTATCCCGTTGTTGCAGATGGCCAGGTGTACTATGGCTATTGTAAGCACTGCCTCTACCCGGTGGAGGGTGATGAGGAGTAGGCCCAGGGCAGGGTCGTCAAGAAGCTTCCCCTTCTCTTTTGCCGGACTGAGACTCCTAGTGGCACACTATCTGAAAAAAGAGGAGTGAGTTGTGTTGGGTTAAGTTATCAAACAATGTTTTATTTGGACCACATGTGTAGTGATCGTGTTTCAAAACTTATTTAAAGCTTCCGCACTTTGAAACTCAGTATTGTAATAACTCTTTATTTCCGCACTCCGATGTTTAAATTCGGTTTCGTTTAACTGTGATGTCTCCTTGCGAATGTAATACTTGAACGATGCGATCCTGTATGTTGTACGATGTTTAAAATCCTTCGAGATTTCCGGACTACCGGGGTTATATGGATTCAAGTACGGGTCGATGTCAGACAAATTTGACTAAGACGGTACATGAGTTCTTATAATCAGGACAGTTCCGCCACCTAGCCAGTCCTCCATACCATGGTGTGGACAAGAAGTGACGTACTCTTACATTCTCTACCAAGCCTCGGGAATAGATTTCTCGGCTTGTTGCGTAAAGCTGGAGATTTTGTTGCGAAGAGCGTTCGTCTTGCCCATCGGAATGAATTTGGCGAGAAAAGCATTGGAACACTTGTCCCATGTGTCTACAATGTTGCGATTGGTATAGAACCATTGCTTCGCTTTTCCTAGCAGAGAAAAGGGAAAGAGACGAAGACGGATGGCTTCTTGGGTTATCCCCTTAATGGTGAAGGTGCCGCAAATCTCCAAAAACTGTTGGAGGTGAGCATTGGCATCCTTATGAGCTTTGCCACAGAACGGGCTAGCTTGGACCATCGTGATCAGAGCCGGTTTCAACTCAAAATTGAGGTTGACATCGATCATGTCTGGTCCTGTCGCTACATTGGCGGCAGAAGGAGCAGAAAACTCACGAATCGTCTTGTTGGCCATCGTGAAGGTATAACGAGATAAGAAAGAAAGAAGTTGAAGAAGATGAAGAAAAAAGATAAGAAGGACTAAAGAAAGAAAGAATGAGTAAAGATGGGATTCGCTAAGCGGGAGCTTAAGCGAAGATAAATTCGACAAGGACTCGAAGGATACACCGATTGCCTTCCCTGGCAACGGCGCCAGAAATGCTTATTGGTAGTTCTTAACGACACCTAGGATAGGGTAGCTAAAGTAGCTATCTACTAATGCCAAGTGGGGTTGTCAGTCCCGACATTAGTAGGAGCTAACTAGGGAGAATGCAATCTACCAGGAGGAGATTCTGCAAATGCACAGAACTATCGTAGTAGCACTTCCCTGGGAGTACCAGGTGTCGATTTATTTGATCCCAAAGGAAGGCTAGGGTGGTGTATGAGTCGAATCAAGGAGGGGATGAGAGTCGAAGAATAAGAAAAGGGAAAATGAGAGAGAAGAAGAGAGGAGATGAAAGGCTAGAAAGAATATATGGGTGGATACGTAAGGATGAAATGAAATGGCTAAGGTAAGGAGGATAAATAGGTAGATAGATATAATGGGATGACTAAGGATAACTAATATAACTAACTAGTAAATACTAACTACTCCTAGATAACTACGAAGCACGATAGGCAAATGTCAATTAAGCAACCAAGATAAGAAGAGTTAAGGAAAGAAAGAATGGGGTAAGATGGGATTCGCTAAGCGGGAGCTTAAGCGAAGATAAATTCGACACAGACTCAACCGATACACCGATTGCCTTCCCCGGCAACGGCGCCAGAAATGCTTGTTTGTAGTTCTTAGCTTCACTAAAGATAGAGCTAGGCAACTATCCCCGGTAACAGCCCAGAAATGCTTGTTGACACTAGCCAACGTCGTTACTAGGAGTAGACTATGGAATCTATTCCAGTCAACAGTGTTAGAAGTGCTTGATGCATGTCCGGTCACTATACCTAAAGGAATGAAGCTAAAGCAGCTATCTACTAATGTCAAGTGGGGTTGTCAATCCCGACACTAGTAGGAGCTAGCTAGAGAGATTGCAATCTACCAAGAGGAGATTCTGCAAGCGCACAGAACTATCGTAGTAGCACTTTGCCTGGGAGTACCAGGTGTCGATTTATTTGATCCCAAGGGAAGGCTAGGGTGGTGTATGAGTCGAGTCAAGGAGGGGATGATAGTCGAAGAAAAGAGAAACGGGAAAAGGAGAGAAGGGAAAAAAAGGTATGGAAGGCTAGAAAGAATATGTGGGTGGATAGGTAAGGATGAATTGGATGGTAGGGTAAGGTGGATAACTAGATAGATAGATAGAATGTGATAACTAAGGATAACTAACTAATTACTAACTACTAAGTACTAACTACTCCTAGATAACCACAAAGCAAGATAACTACGAAGCAAGATAGGCAAATTTCAATAAAGCAACCTAGTTAAGTAAAGTTTTATTCCTATCTTATCAAGTATCGAGGCGTACTAGCCTTTGCCACTGACTTAGGTTGAACGCTAGCACAACGAGCCTTACTGTTAAACTGGGCCAACTACGTGGTGAAATTCAAGGCGCACAGGGCTGTCACCACCTGCTTGCTACCACAGCTATCCAGGGGTCCAGCCGTATCTGAAGGTAAGTCTATAACTAAGCACCACACTTAACTATATTCTAACAATCTCTACCCTAGCTTTGAATAGAGACACCCTTGCGAACGTCAGAGCAAATAGTAGACTTAATAAGATAAACACTAAACTAACTAAGCAACCTATTGGCAAAGATCAAACACTAAGCTCACTAGAGATTAACTACTATGGCTAAGTGAATTGATCTGTAGGATAGCTCGGCACTCAAGCAATCAATCAAGTATACCACTCAATACTGATAAGTAGAATAAAGTAATACTTGAAATGATGAAATAGAATATAATAAAGTGCTTGAGTAACAAGAGCAAAACCTGAACTGGAGATGAAGGAAGACTCTTCCCAGCTCCAGGACCGATCACTCGCACGCCTCTACTCTTGAGCTAAGCCTTGAGCAGCGCTCCCGCGAGGGCAAAGATGCCTTGCTCTACTAGCTACCTACTTGCCTAAGCTTGGCTAAACCCTAAGCTATTAGCTCTCTGGCTTTAGGCTTGCTTCTCTTGCTTGTGTTGCTTCTTGGTGTGTTTCCTGGTGTGATGCCTCAGGGGGGTACTTATAGCGTTGTGGAGTGAGGGGGGTACTTATAGGGGGTAGCCACCCGACCTAGGGCTAACCCTAGTGGCGGGCACCAGCCCTAGGTCGCGGCCGCCACCCCCATCACCGTTGGATGCACCGCATTTGCTTCAACGGCATCCAGGAGCTCCATAGAGGCGGTGGTTAGGTCGGTTGCATGTCTGAGTAACCGCCATTTGGTCTTGATCCACGCCACTTCCTCCTGAGCCGTCCGATGCCACTGACCTAGTGACCAAGGGCCAAGATTTGGCCTTGGGGTGGTCACACGGATCAGTGATGTGGCAGGGGAGAATGTGGGCTTCACCCTTGTGGCGGGCGCCACCTAGGGGTGGCGGGTGCCACCCCACTAGGGCCCAAATGGGTCCTGGTGTGTGGGCTCGTCTCCTGGTGGGTTCATTTTTCAAATTTGGTCCAAATCCTACATTCAAATAGAAATCTATGGACATGTGGAATTTGGTTAGTTTGAAACCTATTTGACTACATTTCATGCCTTTTTGGTGGACTTTAGGGTCCATTGCTGATGGTAAAACAAGTGTTTAAGGACCATCAACAAGCTCCCCCAAGCTAACCTGTTGCTCGTCCTCGAGCAACAATGCGGTTTAAGCATTGAGCAAGAAATAGATAGCAACTTAAGATGTATGCAAGTGCATATTGTACAGAGAGAAATAACTTAGCATATATCATTAATCATAGCAATGTGGGGCTTATAGCTTTTCACTTCAAACATGCAAGAGTGAAATAAAGTAGTAGATAGGAAACTTTTCCCTTGCTTAGGTTTGACTAGGATTTTTTCTTAAGGTTTTTCAAGGTTTTTAAAAGATAACAACTTGCTTAAGTCCTCCAAGATTCACTGAATCACTCAATGGTGTTTAAATCCTCACTTAGGCCAAAATGTAGCCTCTCCTATTTCTAAAGAATGATATGTGGAGTTATATGTAGGCTAAGAATCATGAGCAAATTGCCTAATGTTTATTGCTAAGCTAGACACTTAGATCATAAGGAGCAGCAAATCATAAAAATTGATCAAGATGTGCATGTGTGGTTATGTGGAAGTGTATAGAGAGATATTTCATAATCCTTCATAGTTAATTTTCTGGGGTCTAGAGCTAATGATAATTCTCTCTCTCTCTCTTTTGGATACATAGTGAGTAGACAAAAGATGTGTCCCCACATTTTCTTAGGACATAGTCCTTTCTTGAGCTACTTTGCTCACTTTTCTTAGGACATAGTCCTTTCTTGAGCTACTTTGCTCACTTTTTTTTTATATATCTCTCTCTTTTTTTAGCTCTAGATTTCCCCAGATATCTATAGGAAAGGATTTTTGAAATGAGTAGGGAAAGGGAGAGAAATGCTTATTCCCAGTGTAGGAATAGCATAAGGCTAGCAATGGGATGTTTGGCAAGGTATTGCATATCTGCAGTGTAGAGAATGAGCAATTTATTTGGTGGTTGCAAACTTCCAAAGTGGAGAGTAGGCAATTTATGGTGGGTGTGTGATTCTTGATTCAAAAGATATGATAAGCTTCTCTACTAAGATCTATGAGGTCTAACAAAGCTCAACACAGAAAAAAGCTCTTTGTGGTTTTGACTAACAAATATTTGGCTGGTGGTGGGATGGGATAAAATCTAGGAGGAACTTTTAGCAAGGTTTTCATAATTTTTAAAAGAAATCCTCCAGATTAGGTCCTAATTTCACCTTAACAAGTTTAAAGAATTACTCCATTTCTTACTAACTTTATTTACTAAGCATGATTTCAGTTTAAACATGTGCAACCCACAAAAGCTACAACTTAGATAAGACCAGTTATTCAAACCATAACAATAGCATTTGCATGACATATTTCAAATCTTATTCAGGTTTCAACTTGTTTAAGCAGATTTTATCAATTTTATTCATGGAATGGTTATTTAGGCAAGCATGTGACATTCAAAAGATATAGAATTTAAGAACTAAATGTAAAGTGTAGGCTTGAGACATACCTTATTGGAGCGGGAGTCTCCTCCAAGCTGGCTTCTTGCTCGGTGAAGGATCTTCTTCTTCTCAGTCGGAGCTCTTGTTCTCATTTTATTAAAAAGGGAAACTATCTAATGTTGTGAAAAGGGAAACTATCCTATTATGATATTTTATTATTCTAACTAAGTTAACAAATACCTATGCATAAAACTAATGATAACTGATTTTTTTTAGTTTCATGCATGACATATGTTATTTATTCGAAAAAGGGAAAATTGAAGGGAAAAATTAAAAGTAAAACCATACCTTAGGTCCATGGAATTTCATCCTTATCAGGTGGATGATCTTCTTCCTTAGGCACTTCTTCTCTTAGTACTTCATCAGGTTCTTCTTCTTTTGGCACCTCTCCTTTGTTATGTGAACTATACAACTTAGGAGGAGGTGGTTCTTTCTTTATGTTCCACCTTGTTCTTGGGCGCCTCTTCTTGGAGCGAACGGGTTTTGCTACCTGCATGTTAGCGGCATATGCGGGACCACGGGAAAAGGAGAATATTTCCTTCCTCCCTCCTAATGTCATTTGCATTTTACCACTCCCCACATATATGCACGCATTCACAGTATTCAAGAAAGGTCTACCCAAAATTAAAGGCACATCTTTCCTATTTCCCATATCTAGTATTATGAAATCAGCAGGAATATAGGAGCCTCTAATATGAACAGGTAAATCATTGCTATTCCTTCTATATAGCAAGTGGATTGATCAGCTAGCACAACATAGGCAGATGTGGATGACATGGGTGGAAAGAACGAGTTTTCCTAAAAATCTTTAGATAGAATGTTCACACTCGATCCTAAATCACACATGGCTTTTTTAAAGACTTCACCAAAGATTGAGCATCTAATTATGGGACTACGGGGATCACCCTTTTTAACAGTCATGGTTTGATCTTCATAATAGTTAAAATACTTTATTTCAACCATATTTGCAGTTTCCATGTCAGGTTTAGCAGGAATTTTGACAGTTTCAAAAGATGGTATGATAGCGGCAAGCTGAGCTAATTGGGTTTCTAACATCTTATTAAAGCTAAGTTGATTTTTCAGAGCAGATGAGAAATCTTCCAATTTAGCATTTATATTCTCAAGGGTTTTATCATTCGACATTAATCTCTTATTCAAGAAATCAGGAGTTCTACCTTGTGAGTAAACTAAATTTTTCAAGAATGAGAAATTATCAGAATTCTGAAAATTAGAGCGGAGGAATGAATTGTTACCTTGAGAATTTGCTGATTCCATCCTTGATTCTGTTGACGGAAACCGTTGTTGTTGTTGATGAAGTTCAAATCTTCATGTAGCTTGAGGCAGTGGCTCCCAGAATGTCTGGTTTCTCCACAGACTTCACAAGTCATGTAAGATTCCAGAGATTGGACACTCTCTTGTTGGTTCATCTTCTCACAGTTGTCCAGCTGCTTTGCCAGCAGGTCCATCTTAGCCACGATCATGTCGGCCTCCTTAAGGGAATGCATACCTCGCTTACAGGGCTGCAGTCTCTCGTCATTCCATCCTTGGTTCGACACCATCATCTCTATGAGGGCCTTGGCATCTGCAACATTCAGAGAAAAGAATGCACCGCCGGCGGTGACATCCAAATGGCTTCTAGAGAGTGGGGTTAGGCCATGGTAGAAGTTCTGGATCAATAGCCAGTCCTCCATACCATGGTGCGGACAAGCAGTGACATACTCTTGCAACCTTGACCAAGCCTCGGGAATAGATTCCTCGGCTTGTTGCGTAAAGCTGGAGATTTTGTTGCGTAGAGCATTCGTCTTGCCCATAGGAAAGAATTTGGCGAGAAAAGCATTGGAACACTTGTCCCATGTGTCTACAGCATTGTGATCGGTATAGAACCAATGCTTCGCTTTTCCTAGCAAAGAGAAAGGAAAGAGACGAAGACAGATGGCTTCTTGGGTTATCCCCTTAATGGTGAAGGTGCCGCAAATCTCCAAGAATTGTTGGAGGTGAGCATTGGCATCCTAATGAGCTTTGCCACAGAACGGGCTAGCTTGGACCATCGTGATCAGGGTCGGTTTCAACTCAAAATTGAGGTTGGCATCGATCACGTCTGGTCCTATCGCTACATTAGCGGCAGAAGGAGCAGAAAATTCACGAATGGCCTTGTTGGCCATCGTGAAGATAGAATGAGATAAGAAAGAAAGAAGTTGAAGAAGATGAAGGAAAAAGATAAGAAGAGTTAAGGAAAGAAAGAATGGGGTAAGATGGGATTCGCTAAGCGGGAGCTTAAGCGAAGATAAATTCGACATGGACTCAACCGATACACCGATTGCCTTCCTCGGCAACGGCGCCAGAAATGCTTGTTGGTAGTTCTTAGCATCACTAAAGATAGAGCTAGGCAACTATCCCTGGTAACGGCCCAGAAATGCTTGTTGACACTAGCCAACGTCGTTACTAGGAGTAGACTATGGAATCTATTCCAGTCAACGGTGTCAGAAGTGCTTGAAGCAAGTCCGGTCCCTATACCTAAAGGAATGAAGCTAAAGCAGCTATCTACTAATGTCAAGTGGGGTTGTCAATCCCGACACTTGTAGGAGCTAGCTAGAGAGATTGCAATCTACCAAGAGGAGATTCTGCAAGCGCACAGAACTATCGTAGTAGCACTTCGCCTGGGAGTACCAGGTGTCGATTTATTTGATCCCAAGGGAAGGCTAGGGTGGTGTATGAGTCGAGTCAAGGAGGGGATGAGAGTCGAAAAAAAGAGAAAAGGGAAAAGGAGAGAAGGGAAAAAAAGGGATGGAAGGCTAGAAAGAATATGTGGGTGGATAGGTAAGGATGAAATGGATGGTAGGGTAAGGTGGATAACTAGATAGATAGATAGAATGTGATAAGTAAGGATAACTAACTAATTACTAACTACTCCTAGATAACCACAGAGCAAGATAACTACGAAGCAAGATAGGCAAATGTCAATAAAGCAACCTAGTTAAGTAAAGTTTTATTCCTATCTTATCAAGTATCGAGGCGTACTAGCCTTTACCACTGACTTAGGTTGAACGCTAGCACAACGAGCCTTACTGTTAAACTGGGCCAACTACGTGGTGGAATTCAAGGCGCACAGGGCTGTCACCACCTGCTTGCTACCACAGCTATCCGGGGGTCCAGCCGTATCTGAAGGTAAGTCTATAACTAAGCACCACGCTTAACTATATTCTAACTATCTCTACCCTAGCTTCGAATAGAGACACCCTTGCGGACGTCAGAGCAAATACTTGACTTAATAAGATAAACACTAAACTAACTAAGCAACCTATTGGCAAAGATCAAACACTAAGCACACTAGAGATTAACTACTATGGCTAAGTGAATTGATCTGTAGGATAGCTAGGCACTCAAGCAATCAATCAAATATACCACTCAATACTGATAAGTAGAATAAAGTAATACTTGAAATGATGAAATAGAATATAATAAAGTGCTTGAGTAACAAGAGCAAAACCTGAACTGGAGATGAAGGAAGACTCTTCCCAGCTCCAGGACCGATCACTCGCACGCCTCTACTCTTGAGCTAAGCCTTGAGCAGCGCTCCCGCGAGGGCAAAGATGCCTTGCTCTACTAGCTACCTACTTGCCTAAGCTTGGCTAAACCCTAAGCTATTAGCTCTCTGGCTCTAGCCTTGCTTCTCTTGCTTGTGTTGCTTCTTGGTGTGTTTCTTGGTGTGATGCCTCAGGGGGGTATTTACAGCCTTGTGGAGTGAGGGGGGTACTTATAGGGGGCAGCCAACCGACCTAGGGCTAACCCTAGTGGCGGGCGCCAGCCCTAGGTGGCGGCCGCCACCCCCATCACCGTTGGATGCATCGCATTTGCTTCAACGGCATCCAGGAGCTCCAGAGAGGAGGTGGTTAGGTCGGTTGCATGTCTGAGTAACCGCCATTTGGTCTTGATCCACGCCACTTCCTCCTGAGCCGTCCGATGCCACTAACCTAGTGACCAAGGGCCAAGATTTGGCCTTGGGGTGTTCACACGGATCAGTGACGTGGCAGGGGAGAATGTGGGCTTCACCCTTGTGGCGGGCGCCACCTAGGGGTGGCGGGCGCCACCCCACTAGGGCCCAAATGGGTCCTGGTGAGTGGGCTGTCTCCTGGTGGGTTCATTCTTCAAATTTGGTCCAAATCCTGCATTCAAATAGAAATCTATGGACATGTGGAATTTGGTTAGTTTGAAACCTATTTGACTACATTTCATGCCTTTTTGGTGGACTTTAGGGTCAATTGTTGATGGTAAAACAGGTGTTTAAGGACCATCAACAATAAGTAGAATAAAGTAATACTTGAAATGATGAACTAGAATATAGTAAAGTGCTTGAGTAACAAGAGCAAAACCTGAACTGGAGACGAAGGAGGACTCTTCCCAGCTCCAGGACCGATCACTCGCACGGCTCTACTCTTGAGCTAAGCCTTGAGCAGCGCTTCCACGAGGGCAATGAGGCAAAGATGCCTTGCTCTACTAGATACCTACTTGCCTAAGCTTGGCTAAACCCTAAGCTATTAGCTCTCTAGCTCTAGACTTGCTTCTTTGCTTCCTTTCCTTGCTTGTAATGAAGTGACGCCTTCAGGGGGTATTTATAGCCTTGTGGAGTGAGGGGGGTACTTATAGAGGGCAGCCAACCGACCTAGGGCAAACCCTAGTGGCGGGCGCTAGCCGTAGGTGGCGGCCGCCACCCCCCTGGCCGTTGGATGCACCGTCATTGATCCTACCGTCTCCAGGAACTCCTCCATGGTGGTTGCATGTCCAGATAACCATCATTCGGTCATGATCCACGCCACTCCCCTCCTGAGCCCTCCGATGCCACTGACCTAGTGACCAAGGGCCAAGATTTGGCCCTGGGGTGGTCACACGGATCAGTGCTGTGGCAGGGGGGAGGTTTGGTCCTCTCCTTGTGGCAGACGCCACCTAGGTGTGGCGGGCACCACCCCACTAGGGCCCAAATGGGCCCTGCTGAGTGGTCTCGGCCCCTGGTGGGTTCATGCTCCAAATTGGGTCCAAATCCTGCATTCAAATCAAAATCTATGGACATGTGGAATTCGGTTAGTTTGAAACCTATTTGACTACATTTCATGCCTTTTTGGTGAATTTTAGGGTAACATGTTGATGGTAAAACATGTGTTTAAGGACCATCAACAACCTCCTTGCGGCTTAGGACCTTGAGGCATTGGACCTCTATGCCTAGCAGCTCTCCTCTGTACCTTCGGCACATGTACATGATGGAAAGGATGGTACATGTCCGAGTTGTTCATCTCCTTTGCACGACGCTCCTCTCTCTTGCACCGAAAATAAAACTCCCTCAAATGCCCATCTCTCCAACAGTGCTCACAATGGTACCTTACCGCTCTCATAGGGGGTTGTTGGTACTCACGGTAGTGAGTGTGTATCACTTGCCCCTTTTGTGGCATGAGCTCCTCATGGATAGGTGGCATAGTGTCTAGCTTGTTCCTGAGGTGTTTTGGTTTTGGAGCCCATGTCTATTTCTTGGGTGGAGCTCTTGGAGATTCCACAAACACTCCATCCTTGGTGTTAGGTTTGAGAGGCTCTTTGGGTGGAATCTTGGTCAATTTGGGAGTAGTGGTGGAGTTGGGCTTCTCACTTGGCTTAAGACCACTAAACTCTCCAACCTTCCCGAAATATGAGGCACACTCAACACCCTGAGCAAAAACAACACTAGGACCTCCAGCAGCACGTTTAAATTGGGCAATCAACATCCCAAGCTACGGCTCACCACAAGACACCCTTGACAAGATGGTCCGAAGGTATGTGTTTTCTTCCTTGGTTTGTGATGCATCCAGCCTAGGCGTGAGGTTGGCCGAGGCCCAACAAATTAAGGTTGTCCGGACCCCAACAGTTCTTATGCACACCCACTCGGGGAAAGGCCCAATCTCCCTAAAAGACTAGTCTGATAGGGGAAGGGTGGCTCTCCCTTTTAAGGTGACTTCCTCCTCCCAAGCTAAGCAAGCTGGGATTATTCAGAGGCTCACACGGTCGCCGCCCGACTACTACCGGGCCTCTTGGCCCATCTTTGTTGCGTCTTTGCCAGCGGGTAATAATGGAGGATGTCCTCATCATTCTCCCCTTCTTAACAAGGGTGAAGGACCGAGAATGCAATAGGAAGGCGACCAGAGGGGGGGTGAATGGGAGCTCAAAAATTTCTCTCAAAACTTCGGCCTTTGTCCCACAAATCAACCCCAAAAAGCTTCGATCGAAACCGTGATGCCCACGACCCTTGGAAGAGGGTGGATGATCCCTAGGATCACAGCGAGGCACCGCAAGGCGATAGCAAACCAAATGCCAAAAGCATCGACACAAGTTTGCTCCCCAAAAACCAAATCCCGAACGTAGATGGAAGGCTACGTCGAGAAATCCCCAAATACCAATGCTAACAAGTAGCAAAGATACCTAGAGAGGTTCCTTGGTCAACTCTAGGGCCAAACGAGAAGTCCAGAAACCAAGCGAAGAAGCCAGGAGATCAAATGCACAAAAACGGAGGCTTCAGCCAAGTCCCGGACTGTCCGGGGGTCAGCCCGCGGACTGTCCGCCGGCTAAATCCCAGAAATAGCACAGATGCTGCAAGTCCCCTGGACGTTCCTGGACTGTCCGCGAACTCCAACGGCGGACTGTCCGCCGGTCACTCAAAAGCAAAATTCCCGAGGAACACAGCCACTGGTCCGGCTTGTCCCCGACGCGCGGACTGTCCGCCGGTCAAACCGCGGACTGTCCGCGACCACCCAGTGAAGGCGATTTCAGTTGCCCTTCACACATAACCTCCCAAATCCGAATCAAATCACAATCCCACGTTCCCAAACTTGGAGTAGATGATCACGAGGTAGTTAGGAGACTATCCCTAAGAAATCATCCGCTCAAATCAATTCAATCATCGGGAAATCAAAAGGGAAGGAGTATGAACGAAAAAGCGTCACGAAAACGAAATCAACCCGATCTACTTGTTCATGAGGAGTTAGATGAATTCCTTCAGTGGAAATGATATCCTCACTATAAAGAACAAGTTGATTCAAACGGATTTCACAAAGACGCAGTAGAGAGGGAGATCGAGTGACGGGAAAAACGCGGAGAAACAAAGAACGCGAAGAAGACGAACAAAACGTGAATCAACACATCGATCTGCCACCGTGTGGCTACCACATGCTACAACAATGAGATTACGGTCTCACTTCCTCAAAATCTCTAGTACACAGAGGTATGGTTGAAGGACTGAGAATGCAATAGCAAGGCGACCAGAGGGGGGTGAATGGGAGCTCAAAAATTTCTCTCAAAACTTTGGCCTTTGTCCCAAAATCAACCCCCAAAAGCTTCGATCGAAACCGTGATGCTCACTACCCTTGGACAAGGGTGGATGATCCCTAGGATCACAGCGGAGCACCACAAAGCGATAGCAAGTCAATCGACAAAAGCACCAGAACAAGTTCAACCCCTAAAACCTAGTCCCGAACGTAGATTGAAGCCTACGTCGAGAAATCCTTCAATACCGATGCTAACAAGAAGCAAAGATACCAAGAGAGGTTCCTAGGTGAACAATAGGGCCAAACGAGAAGTTCAAAAACCAAGCAAAGAAGTCGGGAAAGCAAACACACTGAACCGCAACACACAGCCGATTCCCGGACTGTCCGCCGGTACGGTCCCGGACTGTCCGGCCCAACCGCGGACTGTCCGCGGGGGAATGACGGACTGTCCGCCGGCAAAATCCCCAAAACAGCACAGTTGCTGAAGTCTCCCTGCTCGGGCTCGAACTGTCCGCGCCTGTCAATGGCGGACTGTCCGCCGGTGACCCGAGGCAAAACACAGCTGAGCTGCGCGATCACTGCTCGGTCGGAGCCCGACGCGTGGACTGTCCGCGGTGGCACTGGCGGACTATTTGCGAGTGCCCAGTGAGGGCAATTTTGGTCGCCTCTCACACGAATCCTCCCAAACCCAAATCAAATCACAATCCCTTGTTCCCAAACATGGAGAAGATGATCATGAGGTAGTTAGGATACTATCCCCAAGAAATCATCCGCTCAAATCAACTCAATCACCGGGAAATCGAAGGGGAAGGAGTATGAACGAAAAAGCGCCACAAAAATGAAATCAACCCGATCTACTTGTTCGTGAGGAGTTAGATGAATTCCTTCAGTGGAAATCATCTCCTCACTATAAAGAACAAGTTGATTCAAACGGATTTCGCAAAGACGCAGTAGAGAGGGAGATCGAGTGACGGGAAAATCACGGAGAAACGAAGAACGCGAAGAACACGAATCAAAACGCGAATCAAGTCATCGATCTGCAACCGTGTGGCTACCACATGCTACAACAGTGAGATTACAGTCTCACTTCCTCAAAATCTCCAGTACACAGAGGTATGGTTCTCTGCGGATCTCAGTTGCTACAGCAGGGGATTGGGAGAGCAGGAAAACCTAGAAAGCAAAGAGCAAATGGCTGAGATAGGAAGGGAGGAGGGTGTCTCCCTCTACTTATCCTAATTCTAATTCTTACTCTACCCCTCACTAATTACATAGCGAACCAGCTAAACCCTAGGGTTATTCTGGACCAACTCGTGGTAGGTGGTGATCCGACGGCCACGCCCGCACAACTAGTAGCGTTGCCTCGACGCAACCTCACCGATTGCTGCCATGTGCCGCCACCGCTCCGCTCGTCCTTTTCCCGGAATTCGCCCCCGGTTTTGTGGCCCAAACCGGGAAACCAGCCTTTACGACCAACCCCTAGTTTGGAGGCCCAAACCGGGAAACCAGCCGACCGTAGCCTG
Organism: Coix lacryma-jobi var. lacryma-jobi; assembly: GCA_009763385.1. NCBI lineage: Eukaryota > Viridiplantae > Streptophyta > Magnoliopsida > Poales > Poaceae > Coix > Coix lacryma-jobi. The sequence continues at coordinate 117,034,599 of CM019830.1, read as the reverse complement.
AGTTTTGTGGCCCAAACTCAGCAAACCCGCAACACCCAGGTTTTGAGGCCCAAACCTGGAAACCGTCCTCAGCCCGAGTTTTGTGGCCCAAACTCGGAAACCATCAGCGCCTAGGTTTTGAGGCCCAAACCTGGAAACCGTCCACTCGGTGGTTTTTCTGTGGCTCAACCACCAAACCGAGCCGTAGATGGGATGCACCGACCGTGCACCCCGTCCATTGACATGTGTTCCCAAGTCCTCGACCCAGGCAACACCATGCCCGCAAGTCTCCGCTCGTCGCTGTCCCAGACTGTCAGCCACCACAGCTGATCCTCGGGCCACCGGTCCCTCAGTCGAAGCCTCACGTCCGCCCTTCGCCACTCTCGGTCCATCGGCATGGCACGTGTCTACTTGACCTTCACCGTGCCTTTGATCACTGTATCCATGGTCGACACTTGCACAACACAAGCCAAAGAACATGCACATTATCCTAGTTGACAATCACTCAGAGACTAGGCATACACCCATGTATCCGCAATCTCCCCCTTGATGAGTGCATTGTCAACTAACAACACAAATCATAATGGAACAGAGGAAGGAAGGAAGAAGAAGTGAGAACTCGACCAAATGACCCAAAAGTATATCAAAGCCGAAGAAGGTCAAGCGGAAAGAGCAACACAACTTGGTTCCCAAAGACATGGGCAACGGCTCGACGCAACCAAGCAAAGCAAAGCTAGCCCTCAAGAAGAGGTAGAACAGGCTCAACATCGCTAGCGAGAAAGCTCGATACCAACTGAAGAGCATAAAGACAAGGTTGCTAGTCCCTCAAGAAAGAAGCAAGGGCTCAACACAACTAGGTACCAAAACTGCTCCAAACCAATTGGACAACAAAGCCAAAACAACTAGTCCCTCAAGAAAGAGGCACAGAGGCTCAACACAACTAGCAGAAAAGCTCCAAACCAATTGGGAGATCCAAACAACCTCAAAATCCGAGCAAATTCCAACTCAAGCTCCCCCTTCAATAGTGCACACAACTAGGGAATCTCCCCCTTAGTTGATCTTATGATTTGGAGAATTTCTCCCCCTTAGTTGAGAATGCACCATCAAACAAATTTCTCCCTCTTGATAGAAGAACTCTCCCTCCAAATGCATATGAGTCAAGATGCAAGTTAGCAGCTTCAAGAATATAGTCGATAGAAAATGAAAATGCATGACAAAATGTTGATCCGATGACTCATCAAAATGCACAGAATGCTAGCAAAGGCTCAGACTGATCACTAAATACGAAATATGAACTTGTGAGCAAAGTGAGCAGTTTTTAGCCAAAAAGGTATTCACCATCAAAATAGCATGAAACATGTATAGACAGAAAGTCAAACAAGTGCTAAACATGTATACAAGGTGAACTACCCCTAGCAAGGTTCAATCATCATGCTATAGAATGAAACATAGACTTGTGTATTCAAGTTTTATCGGAGTTAGAGTGGTTAAAACACAAGTGTAAATTTCAGCATGTGATTGCGAGAGGTTGAAAACTTGTCACTGCCTAACTTTTCAACTGTGCGAAGCCTATGCAAAGCAATCAGAAGCTTAAAGCAACAGTTTCGGTCATACATGACTGTTGACGGTCCTTAATGTCAATATTATACCATCAACTAATGCATAGAATGACATGAAATGAACCATAAAGCGTAGTTGTAGGGTTTGAAACTAACAAGTTCCACGAGTTTTGGTGCTCTCACTTGTTTTGCAGGATTATCAATATTTCACCATATAAAAGTATCTCAAGTGATGAAACAAAGCACATCATTGTGAAGAGCTCGTCGAGACGATTGAAACGGACATATGATTTGCTATATTTGGAGTCCCAGAGCGAGAGTCCTAGATGGATACGACTTTGAAGATTCTAGAACATTCCAGAACATTCCAGAAGACAAGAGAAGGCGACCCATGGAAGGCAGGGCCCACCTGTCATAGGGGCAGACCGACCGGTCTCCTCTATGCACCGACCGGTCGGGTATTGGGCCCAATTTCGCCCCCCTTCGCGTGACGCACTCCAACCGACCTCTCCAACACGTTTTGGCTCATTTAGGCCCAAGTGCATATGACGAAGGATTTAGTCCCACATCGCTTGCCCAAGGTGGTGGGGAGGCCAGGAGCCCCTATATAATAAACCCAGGACCCCCCTGAGGCAAGAGAACATCATCATCATGGAGTTGTAGAGGCATCCCTCGAATGGATAACCTCTCTTCTCTATGTAATTAGGTTTAGATTTTCCAATGTAATAGCTTATCTTTAGTCGGGAGTTAGGGAGAGCGGAGCTGCGCTCCGGTTCCAGAGGAGTCTTCAGAGTTTTGGTATGTCTTGTATCTTTTCTTTGTAAGACTTATGCTTTAATATATTTATCTTCTCTATTACTTTATGCTTTATTATATGATTAGTGAAAGGACCGTGACGCCTAAGAGGGGGGGGGGTGAATTAGGCAACTAAAAACTTTTACTCTAACTAAGGCCTCTAATTACCACCTAGTCAAAACCTATGCAGGAATGTAAACCAACTATATGTGCAACTAAGGTTTTGCTAGGTGTGTTGCTATCTCTACCGCAAAAGAGTTTTGCAACCTATGATCCAAACCTATCAACTAGCCTATTAACTAAGCTAGGAAAAGGTAAAGCACACAACAAGGTAGCAAAGTAAATGCGGAAGCTAAAGAGTGAGGTAGAGATGCAAACTCCCGTCGATGACTATGGTATTTTTACCGAGGTATCGAGAAGCACGCAAGCTTCCCCCTAGTCCTCGTTGGAGCCCCTCGCAAGGAATCCCTCGCAAGGGCCAAGCTCCTGGTCGGATAACTCCGTGGATAGCTCCGGGCCTTCCCCACGCGCAAGTGGGTCTCCGGTTAAGCCACTCATGGCAAAGCCTCTCCCGGATGCTCTCCGCCGTCTTCACTATCAAGCTTCCGGCCGAAACGCCGCGGGCCTTGTTCCCTTCGGTACACGGAGGCGGCCACACCACAAACTCGGTTGGTGTGATCTCGCAAGACTACAAGCCCCGCCGATGTACAACCACGGTGCGCGCAAGCACCGGTAGATAAGAGGTTTTCAACCTCACTAAACACTAGGCCTAACACCTAGAGCAAGCGCAAAGCGGTGGTCTAACTAGCCTAAGCACTTCGCAAAGCACCTACACTAATCACCTAGTATATTCACTAAGCACTTTGGTGGCTAGAGCAACTAGATATGTGTCTATGCACTATGATCACTTCCTTGGGCTCCAACCATATTGTTTGGGCCAGCCATGGGGGTATATATAGAGCCCCAAGCAAATAGAGTCGTTGGAGAAAGTCATGGGTTTCACAGCGTGGCATCGGACGCTGGAGTCGTGACCATCGGAGCGTCCGATGCTCCATTAACGGCTAGGTGCTGGCCTGGCCCTGTGTCGCAACGGCTAGTTAGCGTCTGATGCCTGACCATCGGATGTGTCCGATGCCCTCAGAGCCTCTCTGGAACCTTTCTGCATAGTCATCGGAAGCAGGGACTGTAGCGTCCGATGTGAACAACGGAGCGTCCGATGTTCGCTGTGCAGGTTTGCACAGTGTCACAGTCGCGTACGATGCCTCGGTCTTCAGCATCCGATGCTCGTGCTGGCGCTGACACAAGCTAGGGTTTGCCATCGGCGCGTCCGATGCCTGGGCAGGCAGCGTCCGATGCAGCGTCCGATGTCCCTTTGTTCTTGTTTCTTCGCGTTTTCTTGCGCCGTCTTGGTTCCATTCTTGTGCCTTGGACTTTGCTTGATCTTGAGGGTCTTCTACTTAGCTTCTAATGTCTTGCTTGAGGTGTTGATCATCGGATCACCACGTTGCCTTAGTCCAAATCACATTTGCACCCTATTGAACTACAAAACAAACACGTGCAAACACATTAGTCCAATTTGGTTATGTTGTTCATCAAACACCAAAATTCATAGTTAAATGGGCCAAGGTCCATTTTCCTTACAATCTCCCCCTTTTTGGTGATTGATGACAACACGACCAAAGCAAGCAAATAATAGATACAAAATTTTAAAAATGCAATCTACTTGCTAGGATGCAATGCAAGGGCAAGATCATATGATGCAAAAAGATACCAAATTGAAACAACACTATTATAACTTATCTTGCCCTTGCCATTAAGTCCCTTTGTGGTATTATGGATTTAAGTCTCCCACTAACTCCATAATCCACTTCCTCCCTTTCTTGGACCATCCCAAAGATATAACCATAAAAATTTTAAATTTTGGTTTTGGTTATTTTATTTGTTTTGGTTTGCTTTGGTCCCTCAATTTCTCCCCCTTTGGAATCAAACACCAAAAAGGAAGACATTAGTGGCACAAGGGAGGGTCAAATTTTGTGATCTTTTTATGTGGAGTGCAATTGATCACAAAACTTGGCTCTCACATTATATAAACTAAACTCCCCCTAAGTGTATGCATACATATGATGTATGGCAAAGCATATGCATAATCGGCAAATTAATGCACAAAGGAGTTTAATCTATATAATGCATGGAGAAAGCATAATAGAATCAAATTGAGATCAATATAATGACATCGTTAGGAATACCACATGTAGATTCCAATTGGATTATCACCACACACGATGCTAGTCTCCAGGGACTTCATTTTCCTTGCAATGAGACTACTACACGCATGATAAACTTGAAAGTAGTGTTAGTCTCAAAGCTTCCAAATTGTAGAGTAAACTCCCCCTAAAAGTGTGCATACAAGTTTGAAATACTTGTAGGAGACATGCACTTTGACTTGTAAGGTCAAACTACCATTTTACAAGTTGACATCACTAGAAATGTGACACCAATTGAAGTTGGTAGTTGGGGAAGTTTATCTACTATTTGGACTTTGGCACATATAATATAAAAACAAGTAAGAGAAGCTATGTGCCGTGCTTCTAAACAAATTAAACCATGTAGGTTTGCTTCCAAAGATGAGAAAGATACCGAGCAATCCTACCATATGATAAGCCTAATGTGTGCATGACAAAAGATATGAATAAACTCATGCAAACCTAGGCAATTAAGGAACTAGATGCTGAAAGTAATTGCAAGAAATTAAATCTAGTTACCTAACATGGGAGGGGGAACTTGGGTCCAAGGTACCTACTAACAAACTTGGCAATGACATGGTCCAATGTGATGCACCCCCTGATATGCACCCAAACTTTGCCAAGTCTCCAAATTCCCCGATGCCAACTTGGCTACTCACTTCCCTTTCGGAACCCAAACCTTTTTGGTGCTCTTCATGGTGGAGATAATGTCCTTTGGCACCCAAATGCGTTTGGCCCCATTGTTGGCTTGCTTGTTCACCTTGATGGCCACCACCTTGTCATTCTTTTTCTTCTTCAAAAGATAAGGTGTGGTGGTCTTCTTGTTCACCTTGTTGGTGTAGGTGTTGGAGAGCTTGCTTGTTTGCTTTTTGTTTTTCTCTTTCTTCTTTTCTCCCCCATGCTTCACCTTGCACTCATAGGACTTGTGGCCTTCCTTGTGGCAAAGGTAACAAACCACGGTTTGCTCCTCATCAAGCTTCTTCACTCCCTTGACGGTGTTATCTTGATGAGTTCGGGTTTGCTTCCCCTTGCCTTTTGCTTGGGTCAAGTCCTTGGTGAGGCGAGCCACTTCTTGCCTTAGTAGCTCATTCTCCATTGCAACCTCTTGTGCGCATGTTTCTACAATCACATTCTCAACACAAGCTTGTTTGCATATGGGTGAGTCTAAATCAAGTAAATCAATGCAAGAAGTAGAGGCATCCTTTTTAGGCATATCAAAGATTGATTTTTCAATTTTAGGTGCCTCGGTGGGGTTTGCTCCGATGGTTTCAAGAATAGCAACTTTGTTAGTTAGCTCATCACAATGCTTGCACATAATTTCCATTTTAGCAAGCAAGCTTTTGTAAGCATCTTGTGTGCTAGCTAACTTTGCTTTTAGTTTTTCATTTTTCTTAGCAAGTTGCTCATCATTACTTGTGCTATCATATGTGCTTATACTAGCCTCAAGTTTCTCAATTTTATTAGATAGCTCAACATTTAAGTTTGAAAAAGTTTCATATTGATCAAGCATGGCATTGTAGGCTTGTTGAGAACTATCTAATTTTTCTTTTAAGGTATTAATCTTCCTTTGTTGGCTAGTACAAGCTTTAGCATATTTAAGATTATCTTGCACAAGTTGATTGTAAGAAGGTAGTTCATCATCACTATCACTATCTCTATCACTATCACTAGAGATAGGGCTTGTGTTACCTCGTGCCATAAGGCAAATACGTGAGGAGCTTGATGAAGAGTGCTTGCGGCCATGCCTCTTGTGACGGGCTTCATCATCACTTGATGAATCGTCCCATGTCTTGATGGTGGTGAGAGCTTTGGCCTTGCATCCCTTCTTCTTCTTGTCATTGGGTGTGGGCTTTTGTTTTGGACAATCTTCCACAAAGTGCCCTTTCTTGCCACATCTATAGCATCCTTTTTTTTTGCTCTCTTCTTTGATTGGTGAAGAGGCAATCTTCTATTGTGATGGGCACACCCTTGACATTGAGCTTGCGGATCATCCTCTTCACTCCTTTCATGAGCTTGATTGTTTCTTCTTCATCTAAGGAGGAATCGGATGAGGTGGAGGCTTGATCATCACTTGATTCTTCATCATCATCATCCTCTTCTTCATCTTCACTTGAGGAGCTTGAGCTTGTCTCAACTTGCTTCTTGCCCTTCATCTTTTTATGCTCATCATATGTGAGAGCAATGTCTTTGCTTGATGAAGTGGCTTCTTCTTGACCCATTTTGCGTGACATCTCAAATGCCACCAATTTGCCAATGACAATGGCCGGGGTCATGGTGCTCAAGTCCTCCATGTTGTGAAGGATGGTGATGATGGTTGCGTACTTGTTCTTAGGAAGCACGGAGATGATCTTCCTCACAATATCCGCATCACCTAGCTTTGTGATTCCTATAGAGTTGAGCTCATTGATAATTAGATTCAAACGCGAATACATATCACGAACAAGCTCATTATCATTCATTTTAAAGGAATCATAACATGATTTAGCTAGATGATGTTTTTGCTCTCTAACATTACTTGTACCATCATGAAGCTCATGGAGTTTTAACCAAATTTCATGAGATGTTTGCAAAGTAAATACTTGGTTAAACACATCCATGCTAAAAGATTCAAACAAGCAATTTTTAGCTCTAGCATTTAGATGAATTTCCTTTTCATCACCCGCGGTAGGCTTCTCGGGATTATTAAGGGGTTTCATCCCATCGCAGGTGACTCTCCAAACACCTAGATCAACGGCTTCTAAAAAGCAAGCCATTCTAGCACTATAGTAAGGGAAGTTTGTGCCGTCAAAGTGCGGAGGCCTAGAGGTATCCATCCAAACCACTCTTAGGGCGTCAGCTCGAAGGCGGTGAAGCCAAAAGTCCACAAAGGAGCCAACCTCGCTCCGATACCAATTGAAAGGACCACGACGCCTAAGAGGGGGGGGTGAATTAGGCAACTAAAAACTTTTACTCTAACTAAGGCCTCTAATTACCACCTAGTCAAAACCTATGCAGGAATGTAAACTAACTATATGTGCAACTAAGGTTTTGCTAGGTGTGTTGCTATCTCTACCGCAAAAGAGTTTTGCAACCTATGATCCAAACATATCAACTAGCCTATTAACTAAGCTAGGAAAAGGTAAAGCACACAACAAGGTAGCAAAGTAAATGCGGAAGCTAAAGAGTGAGGTAGAGATGCAAACTCCCGTCTACGACTACGGTATTTTTACCGAGGTATCGAGAAGCACGCAAGCTTCCCCCTAGTCCTCGTTGGAGCCCCTCGCAAGGAATCCCTCGCAAGGGCCAAGCTCCCGGTCGGATAACTCCGTGGATAGCTCCGAGCCTTCCCCACGCGCAAGTGGGTCTCCGGTTAAGCCACTCGTGGCAAAGCCTCTCCCGGATGCTCTCCGCCGTCTTCACTATCAAGCTTCCGGCCGAAACGCCGCGGGCCTTGTTCCCTTCGGTACACGGAGGCGGCCACACCACAAACTCGGTTGGTGTGATCTCGCAAGACTACAAGCCCCGCCGATGTACAACCACGGTGCGCGCAAGCACCGGTAGATAAGAGGTTTTCAAACCTCACTAAACACTAGGCCTAACACCTAGAGCAAGCGCAAAGCGGTGGTCTAACTAGCCTAAGCACTTCACAAAGCACCTACACTAATCACCTAGTATATTCACTAAGCACTTTGGTGGCTAGAGCAACTAGATATGTGTCTATGCACTATGATCACTTCCTTGGGCTCCAACCATATTGTTTTGGCCAGCCATGGGGGTATATATAGAGCCCCAAGCAAATAGAGCCGTTGGAGAAAGTCATGGGTTTCACAGCGTGGCATCGGACGCTGGAGTCGTGACCATCGGAGCGTCCGATGCTCCATTAACGGCTGGGTGCCGGCCTGGCACCGTGTCGCAACGGCTAGTTAGCGTCCGATGCCAGACCATCGGATGCGTCCGATGCCCTCAGAGCCTCTCTGGAACCTTTCTGCATAGTCATCGAAAGTAGGGACTGTAGCGTCCGATGTGAACAACGGAGCGTCCGATGTTCGCTGTGCAGGTTTGCACAGTGTCACAGTCGCGTCCGATGCCTCGGTCTTCAGTGTCCGATGCTCGTGCTGGCGCTGACACAAGCTAGGGTTTGCCATCGGCGCGTCCGATGCCTGGGCAGGCAGCGTCCGATGCAGCATCCGATGTCCCTTTCTTCTTGTTTCTTCGCGTTTTCTTGCGCCGTCTTGGTTCCATTCTTGTGCCTTGGACTTTGCTTGATCTTGAGGGTCTTCTACTTAGCTTCTAATGTCTTGCTTGAGGTGTTGATCATCGGATCACCACGTTGCCTTAGTCCAAATCACATTTGCACCCTATTGAACTACAAAACAAACACTTGCAAACACATTAGTCCAATTTGGTTATGTTGTTCATCAAACACCAAAATTCAAAGTTAAATGGGCCAAGGTCCATTTTCCTTACAATTAGTATAGTTGTTATATCTTGGCATGGGATCTTCGCTCGTATTGAGTGCTCTAGTTATTCATGGTAATTAGAGTAGTAATCGATAGATTAGACATGGTGTTTAGTCTATAGGTTACTTGAGGTTGCGCTCAATCCCACGGAATAGTTGTGGTAGCCCCAGGGGTGACAGCTCTGTTAGGCCTTCGTAGTCCACCACGTTCGGATTGATGTTTCGTAGAGCTTTTGGCAGCCTTCTCCCAACTACCTTTTTCCCAGTCTTCTTCGAGAGTTGGAAAGGACCTGCTGCTCCAAAGTGCCAATGTTTATGACTGCTATATCTTTTCATCTTTGTTGCTTTAGAACACAAGTAATAGAGAAGTACGTAGGAACCTTGATCTCTTCCGTTGTCCTCCCACTATAGTTATCTAGTTATCATTGAATTATCCTTTATGTGGTTCATTTATTATCATATCATATATCATTCACTCCTGCTTTAGTCTAATAAGTACTCTGAGTTAGTAGATGCATGATAGTGAGTTATCAGATTCTTGACCCTAGCTTCCCTGTGGTAAAATATAAATAACGATCCTGGAATACTCCCGGTAAAATGCTACAATGATGTTCTGTGCGCTTGCGGAATCTTTCATATTCTATTTGCACTAACAAACGTCAACATGCATTTTTGGCGCCGTTGCCGGGGAAGCAATTGGTGTAAAGATTTTTGATAATGATCTTGATGTCTGCTAATTTAGTGTACCACTAGCTTTATTAGGATTACCCCTTGTTCTGTTGAGTGTGGAATAGACAGGACAACAGAGGCTGTTTCGACCTTATGTCGAGCTTCCACAAGAATGAAGAACCCAAGGTGCCTGAACATTCAAGATTCATCATTAATCGTGGAACCCTGCCATCTCACAGGTTTGTGTATACATATATATTATTTATTCTAACCATGTGTAGATTAGGTCGTCGTCACAACAATTCAACTCCCATCCCATGTGACGGATGTTTACACTGCGCCACTCATAAATCCTCAGTTGTGAGTCATGGTAAGTATGATCAAGGCATGGACTTTAAACTTATGAGAATTTATCATTTTAATTTTTCATACCACTGCATGTTTACGCTTAATCATTCATCCAATCCATTTAGTTTATCTTTTTCTCATATCAAGTTCCTTGCATGCATTCATGTCATCTGCATCTAAAAAAATTAATTAAATATATATATAAAAATAATAAAATAAAATATTCTTCGCGATGATCATACTTTTTCATCTCTATCTGAATAAATATCTTTTATGCCTTCATGCTACCTTTGTCGATGCTAGTAATTTTTGGTTTGGAAGTATTGATCATACTTCCATAGGCTTTTTAAATTAAGCGTGGTGCTTAGGTTAAATAGTCTACCTTAATCAAATAAGACATGGAGTCTGGTTTGAGTATTGAACTAAAAAGTGCTAGAGTACATACTGGTTATTTTGTTGGACTAACCCCTGCAGAGAACTATAAATACACTTTGGGAAAGTCCTGAGATGAATTCACATCAGAGATGAAGCAAGGCATACGATGAACTGCAAAAAGAAGACTCAGCTCATTCATCATGGATGAAAGAACTGTGAGTATTAAAGTTTATTTAAATTCATCTTCCACTACAAGTTATCTTTTGCCTTGAACCATGTTAAAATGCAGCCAACACATAAAATACTAATCTATGCTAAAGTAATCCTAAAATCATATTTTCATTAGCATGGATAAAAAAAGAAAAAAAAGTTGTGGACAACATCCCATGTTTCAAATTCTGTACGATCCTTCGGGTATATGTCCACTAACATTTTGTAGGAGATGAGATTTGCTTGTTCATGGTGTGAACTTAAACATCCAAAACCCAACCCGTGGATAGACAAAACTCATCATCAGACAAGTCACTAGTGATGTCGAAGGCAGCCAAGCTTTGAGCCATCCCAAGGCCTAAGCCAGGACACTTATGACGAGTAGGATGCAACTCACCCCGTGAGGGTCAATCTATGCCTATGCTCATAATTGTCGAAGACATCAACACCGACACCAACAACAAATATCAGGGTGATGATATGCCACTACATTATAACATTTGTGAGTCATCCGAAGGAAGTTTGTTGATGGTTCACTATGAATACAAGAAGTGGAAGTTCTCCTCACTTCGAATCATTGCAACACAAGAGCTAGTTTGAGGGATGAGGTGGATCAACTTCAACAACAACAAGGTCTACAATTTCAACTCATGAACACATTGTTGAAGAAATTTGGGCATCCACCTACATCACAAGCCAGCTTGGGGGAGACACAATTCTGTTGTCCAGATCTGCTTCACGATCAAGGGTAGGAAGGAGAAATCCAGCTTCAAGACACTTTGATCTCCTACTCATCACTTTGATCAGTACAAGACACTAGACGCTGCCCTAGCCAAGAAGAAGAATATGATCCATCACTCATTCTTGGAAGATCGTTCTTGAACACCACCAATGTTGTCATCTATGTTGGACTTGGAGACGTCCACTTTTGGATCTTTGATCAAAAGGGTCGCTGCTTCTTTAACAACTACACCACTTATGAGCAGACGAAGAAAACCAAGAGAAGACGTTGACTCAACCGACAAATGAAGAAACAACTGCCAGAAATTGAGCGAGACATCATGAAGGATGAAGCCACTGCACTGCAAGAATTAGAAGATGGAGAGATAGTACCCGAGCCTACAAATCAAGAGAATAATTGACAAAGCCTCCATCGTCTGCACCTATTGAGAACAAGACTCAGCTGGCCCACTATGAGATAAGCAAGAGAAGACAAGCCACTCATGAACAACAACCAGCTAGACAAGAGAAGCCTCCACAAGGTGGTTCGACGCAATCACTCATCAATGATAAAGTATCATTTCAAGGTAAGTGACCATCACTTTAAAAGCTTCTCCTTGTTTCTGGTATGCGCATACATAAAGAACCAAACATGTTTAAAGTTGCACCTCACATGCATGATCCAACCTAGTCAACTCAACATGTTCAGTTTTTTACTCTTTGTTCCTGGCTTTACTCTCTTGAATCTCACTTAAATGAGCTAAAATGTTGTGCATCCAACCTTTGGAAGATAATATATCACAATCATGAAAAGATCAACACATTATGCATAGATTATCCTTCCTTGGGTTAAGCAATCTGATCTATTAAATATTTTAAGATGCTACTTTCATGCTCATCTTCTGATCCTACCACTCATGTTAAGATTGAATAGAACACATAAACAACAAGTTCATCTTGTTCAATGTGCCTAAGGTTAGAGAGGAATGAACAAAACTTTTGGTTCTGTTGGTGTTTTTCCACCAACAGAACCCATGCACTTGATCTCTACATTGTCTTTATGAGCAGGATACACTCTTGAGCTAAACATGGAGGAGTTTGTCGACTCCCAAATTCTACAGAGTAAAGATCCTGGATCTATAAGAACATGCACACTAAGCAAGATGCTGCCAGCTTACACAACTAATGCTTCACTTTAAATTGTTGGGCGAACGAAGAACATGAGTGACACCATATCAAGAGGTGTAGTTATCAAGGTCTAATATCGAGATCAAATGACGCACCTCAAGAATGAACATGGTGAGAAGTCTTGTTCAGAGGACTTAAAACATTGAACCCTCGCAGAAAGGTAAAATCGGTAGTTATCTATATTTATCTTTTCAGCATTAGTTTCCATTTTGCATATTTACTTTTCATCATCATCTCTCCATAACATATTTACTTCTCTACATCAGCATTACAAAAAAAAGAGAAAATAAAAATATTTTACTTGTTGCACTGCATCATAAAACCTAAAGTCTCATGTGAATAATTCTGTGATGTGTAAAAACCCACATGAAATATTCACCGTGGTGGCATAAAAATAAAAATAATAATGCATTCATTTTGTTAAGCTGTCATTGCATCATATAAATATAAAATAAAAAAAGTATTGAGAAAGAGATCTTACTGAAACTCTAGACAACTAAGGCTTGAGTGGCCAACCACTAATGCTTAATCTGTTCCACAAGCTTTGTTGTCTATTTGAGTTTCACAGGATTGAATAACCAAGACAAGCTGACGAGCAAGTGGATGTTCCATCCACTGTTAGAGCACTATTTCAACAACCATCAACATCAATCAATGCTCTGATAGACGAAGAATATTTTCACTACGAGTCCGCTACATTGCAAGATCGAACGACTACGTCAACATTCAGCCTGGGGGAAAGCACCCCCGTGTATCCAGGTAAGTATCTTTATCCTCTTAAGTTTTATTTTTATAAATAAATTCAAAATATAAAAAAAAATTGTGAGCACATGAAGGCTCACCCTTAAAAAGAAAAAGAAAAAGAAACAAAAATATTCGGGCACATGAAGGCTCGATGCGATCGAAGGGATTAGTTTGGGGGGAGACGCGCCCCCGTTATCTTCGTGATTCAGGTATGTCTTACTACTATCTTAATATTTTTAAGTAATAGGATATAGTGTGTGTTAGATTAAATAAATAAAGCATGTCTAATCTAAAGAACTCTCTCTCTAATTTCTTAAAATGGAAATGATGAATAGTTCCTCTATTGTATTTCTTTCTAGTACCTAGCCTTTAAGCATGAGTTCTCTTAATATTAACAATTAATGATACCTTTAAATGAAATTAAATATATGGGTAGCAAATGCTTGATCTAGAGTCTAGATAATTGACAGATATGACATGTGATGATCTGAGCTGCTATTATCTTGTTCTAAACAACACTAGAGTTCCGGAGACTTTCCAATATTAATATGACAATAATTGCATTGAGTTAAACTAAGCTTTGTTGACCCTGTGAGAAGTTATCATACTATTGAATTGAGATCACTTACACATTTTATCCATCTTTCCCACAAATGCTCATGATTATCTGTTGCTATCCTCTCAAAAGTTTGTTGGAAGCATGTGGCTATTGAAGAAAAAAAAAGAAAAATCAAGGAAATAAAAAGGGACAAGTGTCCGAAACCTCAAAAAGATAGATCCCGAGGAAATAAAAAGGGACAAGTGTCCGGAACCTCGAAGAAAAAAAAAGAAAAAAAATGGTGAATATCAGAAAAAATGGGCACGTGCCCGACACTAGAATTAGCCTGATAGCCATGTGTTTCTAATAGACAAAAGTGAGTGATATATTCAAAAGAGCATCCGTCTCCATTCTCCATACACATGCACTTCTCGATTCAATAGTATGGTTGACTTTGTCTTTGGATCCATTGTTTAATTTGACAACATATATTTTTTAAGCTTTTTGAAAATTCATAAAAACTCCGGGATAATGGTGAAGTGAAGGAACTAGAGACATGGTGCTTGATTTGATCGTTCTATCTTTCAATTATCAAGATTCAAGGTAAAGTACTAAGCCCCGTGATAAATAATATGATATCTTTTTCTAATCCAAATGAGAACTTTTGTTTGAATGCATATGTACTTGTTAGAAGTGCAGATATTGCAGCAACTCCTGATCCATTGTTGAGTTTGACTTTGCTAAGGGACTAGCAAAGGGTAAGCTTGGGGGAACTTGTTGAGGGTCCTTAATGTCAATATTATACCATCAACTAATGCATAGAATGACATGAAATGAACCATAAAGCATAGTTGTAGGGTTTGAAACTAACAAGTTCCACGAGTTTTGGTGCTCTCACTTGTTTTGCAGGATTATCAATATTTCACCATATAAAAGTATCTCAAGTGATGAAACAAAGCACAACATTGCGAAGAGCTCGTCGAGACAATTGAAACAGACATATGATTTGCTATATTTGGAGTCCCAGAGCGAGAGTCCTAGATGGATACGACTTGGAAGATTCTAGAACATTCCGAAACATTCCAGAAGACAAGAGAAGGCGACCCACGGAAGGCGGGGCCCACCTGTCATAGGGGCAGACCGACCGGTCTCCTCTAAGGACCGACCGGTCGGGTATTGGGCCCAATTTCTCCCCCCCTTCGCGCGATGCGCTCCAACTGACCTCTCGAACACGTTTTGGCTCATTTAGGCACAAGTGCATATGACGAAGGATTTAGTCCCACATCGCTTGCCCAAGGTGGAGGGGAGGCCAGGAGCCCCTATATAATAAACCCAGGACCCCCCTGAGGCAAGAGAACATCATCATCATGGAGTTGTGGAGGCATCCCTCGAATGGATAACCTTTCTTCTCTATGTAATTAGGTTTAGATTTTCCAATATAATAGCTTAGCTTTAGTCGGGAGTTAGGGAGAGCGGAGCTGCGCTCCGGTTCCGGAGGAGTCTTCAGAGTTTTGGTATGTCTTGTATCTTTTCTTTGTAAGACTTATGCTTTAATATATTTATCTTCTCTATTACTTTATGCTTTATTATATGATTAGTATAGTTGTTATATTTTGGCATGGGATCTTCGCTCGTATTGAGTGCTCTAGTTATTCATGGTAATTAGAGTAGTAATCGATAGATTAGACATGGTGTTTAGTCTATAGGTTACCTGAGGTTGCGCTCAATCCCACGGAATAGTTGTGGTAGCCCCAGGGGTGACAGCTCTGTTAGGCCTTCGTAGTCCACCACGTTCGGATTGATGTTTCGTAGAGCTTTTGGCAGCCTTCTCCAAACTACCTTTTTCCCAGTCTTCTTCGAGAGTTGGAAAGGACCTGCTGCTCCAAAGTGCCAATGTTTATGACTGCTATATCTTTTCATCTTTGTTGCTTTAGAACACAAGTAATAGAGAAGTATGTAGGAACCTTGATCTCTTCCGTTATCCTCCCACTATAGTTATCTAGTTATCATTGAATTATCCTTTATGTGCTTCATTTATTATCATATCATATATCATTCACTCCTGCTTTAGTCTAATAAGTACTCTATGTTAGTAGATGCATGATAGTGAGTTATCAGATTCTTGACCCTAGCTTCCCTGTGGTAAAATATAAATAACGATCCTAGAATACTCCCGGTAAAATGCTACAATGATGTTCTACGCGCTTGCGGAATCTTTCATATTCTATTTGCACTAACAAATGTCAACAACGACACAACTCAAGTTTAACTCAAAGTGCAATGAGAAACAGTCTCGAAACTGTGATGTGCTGACAAGCAATCCCATCTCGATCTTTCAAATTCACTTAACTTGGTTCAATTTTAAAGCAGAAAATGAACATACCAAGCAAGTGAATGACTCAAAACTATAGACATAGCATCCTAGTATATATGAAAAGCAGAAGTGATTTCAACACATTCTACACATGCTAGTTGCATATCTCAATGGTGAACATTTTCAAGTTTTATGTTGATTAAGCAAAATTCACCGTTCAGAAAATAGCTCAGCTCACAACATGTATCAGTGTTCAGGAAGAGCATAAGCTACAAGCATCATTAAATAGCATCGGAGCATACACTAAATAAAGCATAGACACATTCTAAGGATTATATAAGTGAAGCTCTGAACGAAAATATGCAAGATGAAGTCCAAAGATGCATGAAGAAACTAAAAGAAGGAAAAAGAGTCAGTTTATAATACAATAACCAAAATGTTTCCTCCAACTAAAAGGGGAAACACACACCAAGCTCACCTCTCAACCTAGCAAAAGTTGATTGGTCCAAAGGCTTGGTGAAAATATCAGCCAACTGATGATGAGTATCGACATGGCGAAGGTCGATATCACCCTTCTCATAGTGGTCTCGCAGAAAATGAAAGCGCACATCAATGTGTTTGGTCTTAGAGTGCAGCACGGGGTTCTTAGCAACGCTAATCGCACTCGTGCTGTCACAAAGCAAAGGAACACGAGAAAAGCTCAGAAGGACCGAGAAAAGCTCAGACCAAAATCACGCAAAGTGGCCGTCATCCAGAGTAACTGGGAACAGCAGCTAGCCGCAGCAACATACTCAGCCTCCGTGGTAGACTGGGCGACACTAGACTGCTTGCGAGAAGACCACGATACAAGAGAAGAACCAATAAACTGACAAGTCCCAGAAGTGGACTTGCGATCAATACGGCAACCAGCAAAATAGGCATCAGAATATCCGCAAAGAGAGAGGGTGGAGGAAGCAGAATACCAAATCCCAAATTCTAGAGTGAAGGATAAGTACCTCATAATGCGCTTGACTGCCTGATGGTGCGAGGTGCGCGACGACGACTGAAATCGCGTGCAAAGACACACCGCGAACTGAATGTCCGGGCATGTCGCCGTCAGGTACAACAGCGACCCAATCATACTCCGGTACTCCTTCTGGTCCACAGCTTCTCCATCCATATCCGCATCCAGGGCCGTCGTGGTCGACATGGGTGTTGGAAGAGGCTTGGCCTCACCCATATCGAACTTCTTCAATATGTCCTTGGTATACTTACCCTGGTGCATGAACGTCCCTTCCTAGGATTGCTTGATTTGCAACCCGAGGAAAAACGTCAACTCGCCCATCATGCTCATCTCAAACTCTCTTCTCATAGTGTCTGCAAACTTGGCAACCAAAGCGTGAGAAGAACCACCGAAAATTATATCATCCACGTAAATCTGGACCAAGAGAGTGTCATTGCCTTGCTTGAGGAGAAAAAGCGTTTTATCCACACATCCCATTTTAAAACCCTTAGCAAGCAAAAAGGTTTTCAACCTATCATACCAGGCTCTAGGGGCTTGTTTCAAACCATACAATGCTTTGTGAAGTTTAAAAACATGGTTTGGAAACTTGGGATTTTCGAAACCGGGGGGATGTTTCAAATACACTTCTTCTTCTATGTAGCCGTTTAAGAAGGCACTCCTGACATCCATTTGAAAAAGTTTAAACCCTTTGGATGCAGCAAAAGCCAAGAGTATCCTAATTGCCTCCAAACGAGCTACAGGAGCAAAAGTCTCCTCATAGTCTATCCCCTCCTTCTGACTATACCCCTAGGCTACTAGCCTGGCCTTATTTCTCACAACATGGCCATCCTCTCCTTGTTTGTTTTTGAAAACCCATTTTGTCCCAATAGGATGACAGTCAGGAGGAAGAGGAACAAGAACCCAAACCCAATTTCTTTCAAAATTTTCCAACTCCTCATGCATGGCATTGACCCAATCCGGATCAAATAAAGTGTGTCCAACATCTCAGGGTTCAAAATCAGCAACAAATGCAGAATGAGCAAAGTGAGAGATTTGTTTTGACCTTGACCGAGTGACACGTTCGCCAATGCTGCCGATCATCTGCTGAGGCGGGTGTTGGCGCTGGATGTGTCGTGGCGCCTCCTGAGCTGATGTAGCCTCCCCCTCAACAGCAGTTGGTGCCTCCTCGGGTACAAAAGGTACCGCTCGAGGTGGTGGATACCACGGTGAGAACATATATGATGAATGATTGACTTTGATGAGGAAGGTTTGAGGCTTTTCCCGGTTCAGTCCATATCTCGCTATGAGCTTAATGTTTATGACTAACTGGTGGCGTTGAGTTGTGGTGTTTCTTTGTTTGTGTGCATGTGCAACATGTGTCTCTTGGCTGTGTTGATGTGCAGGTGTTGAGCTCAGATACAGTGGTCGATGGCGAGGTGAAGGTCAAGTAGAGATGTGTCGTGCCGACGGACCGGGAGCGGTGAAGGATGGGCGTGCCGTGCGGCGGACGTGCCATGCCGATGTACCTAGAGCGGTGAAGGGCGGACGTGACGCTTGGACTGACAGACCAGAGGGCCAGAGGACCAGCTGTGGTAGCTGGCACGTGGCATCGGCGAGCGAGAGCACATGGGGATGTGCGATGCATCGGCCGAGTCGGGAGGAAGACGATGGCGTCGTGGCACTTGGCGGGAGGTCGGACACGGGCTTGCGTGCGGCGCAAGTGCCGTCGGCCGAGTCAAGAAGGAAGGCGAAGGCGTTGTGCCCGGCGTGGAGGCTGGAAATGCATCGGCATCGGTGCCGGTGGTCGGGGTGTGCGAACCACATCCCGTCTACGGTGCGGGTTCGGTAGCTGAGCCTCAAAAAGCGACCCTCGATGGTTTCCGAGTTTGGGCTTCAAAACTCGGGTGGCCAGTTTCTGAGTTTGGGCCTCAAAACTCTGGATGGACGGTTTCCAGGATTGGACATCAAAACCTAGGCTCGCGGGTTTCCGAGTTTGGGCCTCAAAACTCGGGGTGGACGGTTTCCAGGTTTGGGCCTCAAAACCTGGGCTGGCAGGTTTCCCGGTTTGGGCCTCAAAACCGGGGGAAGGTCCAAAAGGACGGTCGACGCGTGGCGGCATGGAGAGGCTAGTGCGGCGGCGAAGCTATCCACGAGGAAGGCGCGTTGGTCGACATGACGTCACGTGGCGGCATCAGGGAGGTCGCGTCGAGGCGAAGCTACCGGATGTGCAGGCGTGGCCGTTGGATGGAAACTGCCAGAGATGGACGGTTTTACCCCTAGGGGGTATTTGGGTTAGTACTTCATGTTAGGGCGTTTGTGTCATTTGGACGTGTGCCTATATATAGATGAAGGGGCTGTGTTGGACAGCCATCCATGGACGGTGTCTCTCTCATTTTGTGCTTGTGAGAGAAGGCTAGGGTTAGAGGAGAGTTGGCTCTTGTTCTTGAGCTTTTTGCCATCCAAGCTTTGAGTTGCGAGGAGTGGCTTGTAGCCCGACACCAAGTGCTTAATCAATCATCCATTCCGCTGAATCCAAGGATCAAATTCATGGTTGAATTCGCGTTTTGAATTTGTTCATCGCGTTCATCTTTTCTCCATGATTTTCCCCTCACTCGATCTCCCTCTACGCTGCGTCTTTTGCGATTCTGTTTGAATCAACTTGTTCTTTGAAGTGAGGAGAACATTTCCACCAAAGGAATTCATCTCTACCCTCACGAACAAGTAGATCGGGTCAAAATCATTTTTGTTCTTCGTTCTTCCCCTTTTCTAGTGTTCTTCGGATTTCTCATGGATTAGTTGGATTGAAGCGATGATATCCTAGGATTAGCTTCCCAACACGCAGAAGAACACTTGAGAGAAGTTTGGTTGTAGCCCCATTCGATTTGGTGAAGACCCAATCAATTTTGGTTTTGTCCCGTGGCGTTTTTGGGCGTTCTGGGCAGTGGTGGACTGTCCGCCCCTTGGTGGCGGATTGTCCGGCCATCGGGGCTCAGCCAGAGCAGTCCAGCGCAGTAAGAACTGTGCGCTGTCCGGTGACCGGCGGACAGTCCGGGAAGGAACCGCGGACAGTCCGCGAGTCACGGAGGGAGCATCTAGCAGCGTTGCTGTTTTGCCCTTTTTGCCGGCGGACAGTCCGGCCCCCTAGTGGCGGACAGTCCGGCCCACACCGGACAGTCCGGGAGCCTGACGGCGGACTGTCCGGGAATCGGCTGTAGGTTGCATCTTAGTGCGTTTGCTCTCCCTGCTTTTTGGCTTCGCTTTCGGACTTCTCGTTTGCTCCTAGAGTTCACCTAGGAACCTCTCTACATATCTTTGCTACACGTTAGCATCGGTATTTGGAGGAATCCCGACGTAGCCCTCTACCTACCTTTGGGAGTGGGTCTTTTAGGCACGAACTTGACTCGGAGTTTTGAGAGTTTTTGAGTTGCTCTCTTGTGTGGTGCCTCGCTATGATCCTAGGGATCATCAACCCTCTTTCCGAGGGTTGTGGGCATCACGTTTGAGTCCGAAGCTTTTGGGGTTGATTTTGTTGGGACAGAAATTTTTAGGCTCCCATTCACCCCCCCCCCTCTGGTCGCCTTGCTTTAGCATTTTCGGTCCTTCACACGGCCCCTAAGTCGACGAAGAGGGATCAGGGCCATGATTCGTAGTAGAAGCCACTCTTTGCGGCACAACAGGTGGAGGAGGTGCTGGGTCATCCATCCCTTCAGCACCCTCATCTTCTTCATCAAAAAGAGGTTCGCCAACCTCATGATCACCTGCACGCTCAAAACGAGAAGAAGGACAAACCATGGTCTCGTCGAAGGTGACATCTGAGGTCTCCATGACTTGGTTAGTATCAAGGTTAAGTACACGATATGCATGAGTGTGAGTGCCATAACCCAAAAATACGCTGTCAGAAGAACAAGACTCAAATTTGTCCAGGTTGCCCTTTTTGAGTATAAAACAATGGCAACCGAAAACTCTAAAATAACTCACCTTGGGCAGTTTTCCAAAACGCAACTCATACGAAGTCTTTTTCAAGAAAGCTCAGAGAAAAATGCGATTGGAAATGTAGCATGCAGTGCTCATAGCTTCGACCCAATATCGCCTAGGAGTCCTATGCTCATCGAGCATCGTCCTGGTCATCTCAACAAGGGTCCGATTCTTCCTTTCTACAACACCATTCTGAGGGGGTGTGTAGGGGGAAGAAAACTGATGCTCTAAACCCAAAGAGTTACAAAACTTCTCAAAATCCGAATTCTTGAATTCGGAACCATTATCACTCCTAATAGCTCGCATCGAGTTCAAAGGGAACTCGTTCTGAAGACGCAAAATCAGATTGCGAGCAAAGGAGAAAGTCTCGGTCTTCTCTGCTAAAAAGAAGACCCACGAATATCTCGAAAAATTGTCAACAACAACAAGTACATACCACTTCCCCCCAACCGAGCTCACCCGAGCTGGACCAACAAGGTCCATGTGTAAAAGCTCTCCAGGGCGCTTGGTCATGACCTGAGTCACTGGATGGTGGGGAGCGGCTACCATCTTCCCATGTCTACAAGAATGGCAAACAAGATCCTTCTCCATGGACAACTTGGGCAATCCTCGGATTAAGCCAAGTGAGCTAAGTCTTGCAAGCAAGTCGAAGCTCAAGTGACCGAGTCTCCTATGCCATTTCCAAAGATCAGAGGAGGAAGGTCCAGCCAAAAGACAACGAGAAATGCCAAACGACTCTGAGAAATCCGCACGAAAGACTTTTCCAAAGGGCGAAATCATACATACAAGATTGCCCTGAGGATCCAAAATGCGACTGAGATTTGGTTTAAAACGAATCTCATAGTCATCATCAAAAAGTTGCGAAACAGAAAGAAGGTTAAAATGCAAGTTAGAAACAAAAGCAGCATCACGCAACACAAAGTGCTCATTAACTCGCACCGACCCACGAGACAACACCTTACCTCTACTATTGTCACCGAAGGTGATAAACTCCTTTCTGGCAACTGGACTAAGACTGGAGAACCACTTGGCGTTTCCGGTCATATGCCTTGAGCACCCGGAATCCACCAACCAAACGTTCTCCAGTCGTTTTACCTACATCAATAAAAAGACAGGGTGAGCATACGGTCCAACACTAGGGTTAGTGAAGTAGGAAGAATACCAGTGTTGGGCCAGCTGCTCAAAAGAACGGTTAGCAGAAAAACTATTCCTAGCATGCCTACGGGAGGAGCGATCACCACGCTGAGGAAAACATGGTCCGCTAGGGAAAGAGCGCTCACCGTGATAGTGAAAACGCGGTAGGGGAAATCGCTCAACTACAACGCCACCACCACGGTGTCCATAGCCCACAAAAGCAGGCTCCCGCCGGGCACGTCCTCTTCGCTGCCTAGGCCTAGAATCTTGAGGTTCTAATCCTCTAGGCCTAACAGCACGCCTCTGAACATTCGGCACATGTACATCATGGAAGGGATGGTACATGTCTGTGTTGTTCATCTCCTTTGTGCGGCGCGCCTCTCTCTTGCGCCTAAAGCAAAACCCACTCAAGTGTCCATCTCTCCCACAGTGCTCACAATGGTACCTCATCGCTCTCAAAGGGGGTTGTTGGTACTCACGGTAGTGGGTGTGGATCACTTTGCCCTTCTGTAGCATAAGCTCCTCCTGGATGGGTGGCATGGTGTCCAGTTTGTTCTTGAGGTGGTTTGGTTTTGGAGCCCATGATTATTTCTTGGGCGGAGCTCTCGGAGGTTCCACAAATACACCATCCTTGGTGTTTGGCTTTAGAGGCTCTCTGGGTGGAATCTTGGTAAGCTTGGGAGTAGTGGTGGAGTTGGGCTTCTCACACGGGTTCAGACCACTCGACTCTCCAATCTTCCCGAAAGATGAAACATCAACACCCTGAGCAAAGCCTACACTGGGACCTCCAGCAGCACGCTTGAACTGGGAGATCATCATACCAAGCTACGGCTCACCACTCGACACCCATGACAAGATGGTTCGAAGGTATGTGTTTTCCTCCTCGGTTTGCATCTTGTCATGCTTCACATTAGCAATCTCCATCTCCAAACCCTCACAAAGAACGCATCTAGTCACACAAGTGCTACCCGAGCTGGCCTCCTCAAGAGACACAATCTTGGCATTCTTCTCTGCCAACTCGGATTGCAAGCCCACACAGGACTTGCACGCACCCAACAGCGAAGACCTAGCCTTCAGCTCATCCACCTCTCCTACCAACGCAACATACTTACCTCTCAAAGTGAGAAGGTCAGTCATGTGTGTGGTGCACATCTCGCACTCACCCTCCTCAGAGACAACTACGGTGGACTTGGCAAACTCAAGTTCCTTCACCGTATCCTCCCACTTCTGCCTAAACTCCTTGCGCTCTCTAGCAGCATGCCTAAGCAACTTATCCTGACTAAGGAGCGCAGCAGTAAGTTTCTCGACCTTAGCAGAAAGCTCATCGGGGGTCTGAGATACCTGAGAGTTGTCGTCGTCGTCGTCGTTCTTAGGGATATCCTCCAGCTCGCCGTCGATCTCCTTGCCGAGGGCCATGGTGCAGAAGCCCTCGTTGTCGGCGAAGAAGCAGAGGCCGTTGAGCTTGTCCTCGATCCTCTTCTTCTTCTCGGACTCGTCGTCGCTTGAGGCAGTGGAGTCATCATCCGAGTCGTCGACGTCGCTGAGCATGGCGAAGAAAGCACGCTGCTCAGCCTGGGCCTTCTCCAAGTACTTCATCTTCATGTACTCCTTATTGAAGTCGCCCTTCCGCTTGTGCTTCACGGGGACGTACTTCTCCTTGCGCTTGCCGGAGTCGTACTTGTGCGCATGATCCGCCTTGCCGAAGGTCTGCTTGTTCTTCTTCGGGCAATTGGCGATGAAGTGGTTGGGGTCGCCGCACTCGAAGCTTCCTGAGAGTCCTCCTCCGCGGCGACGGTTCATGCGGTTGGCGAGCAAAGCCAACTCGTCATCCCCCATGAACTCCAGCTGCTCCTCTGTGACAGACAGAACTGAAGACAAAGCAAAGCCTCCAGAGGGGTTAGCAGAAGAGCCAGAAAGCAAAGCCATCGACGGGCTAGAAGGATTTTCATAAGAAGCCCTCGCCATGGCATCGATCTCACTGGACTTGAGCTTACTGAAGAGCTCGTCACACATGAGGGTCTCATAGTTAGGCGATTCGATGATCACCTGGACCTTTGAGTCCCACACCGACCGATCAAGAGTATGCAAAAGCTTCAAAGCTCTCTCATGATCGTCGAAAGGCAACAGCTCCTTGTTAGCCCTCATCCTGTTGACAATCACCTGAAAGTGAGCGAATAAACTCTCTATGCTCTCGCCAGGCATATGTCGAAAGTTCTCGTACTCTCGCTTGTGCGACTTGTAGAGACGGGTTTTGACTTGAGAGGTTCCCTCATGGAAACGCATGAGGGATGCCCAAATCTCCCGAGCCATAGCGAGGTGAGAAACACGATCAAACTCTGTCATGCTCAAGCATGAGAAAAGAGCATTACGGGCTCGGCTATTGGCATCGCGATCATCGATCTGACGCTGAGTCACACGAGCAGCCAAGACCACGTAATCGGCAGAGTTGCAAATATCCCAGATGGAAGCACCCATACTCTGCAGATAGGCCGACATGCGTATCTTCCAATACGCATAGTTCATCCCATCGAAAAATGGCGGTTTGCCCACGCCGCGATTGTTGGTATAAATTAACGCACACTCTACTTTATCCGCAAGCGCACAGATAAGATCTACCAATGTAGCACTTCACCAGAGTAACCCAGTTTTAATATCGAACCCAAGGGAACGGATAGCGTGGAGTCTTAAGTGTATAACCCCTGAGTAACTAACAAGGACAGAGAAGCTAAAAGTGTAGAGGGGATCACTAAGGTTATCTAAATCCAACTTAAGAGTGATATGTTTATTATTCTTAATGGGGAAGTTGCCATAAAAGGTCACAACAGAGTATGATTCTTTTATGCAAATGTATAATCCTACCGAGCCTACACACGGGTAAGTGGACTATAGAAGAATCAACAAGGCTATAAGAGTCACCCTTGCGAACAACCACTACTACCGGCGTTATAGGAGGCAAATATGAGCTATCAAGTCTAAGCACCACGCTTATACTATCCAACTACTCTAACTCTAGAGCGACTAGAATTAAAGTACTCAAAAGAGAGTCATAAACCTTAAGAACAATAAGAACAATAGCTCAAACTTAAATATAGATGTCGATTACCGAAACAATCGTTGAAGCAAGTCGATGAAGAACTTGAATCCACAGGTACAAGATGAAGAAGTTGATCCGACAGGCCGGAGCTTCCTCTTGATCTCTTCCTCTCTCTCTCGCTTCTAGTTCTAGAATAAGACTAGGTTCTAATCCTACTTGAGGGGTATCTAGTCTTCTACTTGAAAGCTAACTCTTGATTACAACTAGATGAACTAGATCTAATTCTAGATGAACTAGAAGAGATTCATCTAGAGGGACCTCTACTTCTACATTGGAACCCTAGTTTCTGATGTGGAGATGAATAATGAAGAGGGAGATGCCTGGAGAGGGGGGTATGGGGCTGCTTATATAGCCCCGAGGGATCAACCGCAGTCGTTGGATCAAACTGACTTCAGGGACGGTGGAGATGAGTCCTAGGGATCGGTGGAGGAAGCTTGCAGAAGACGGAAGCCAGTGGGCCCGGGGGGAGATCGGTCGGTCTAAGGGTGGGACCGACCGGTCCCACCTGGCAGCATCTCGGGGTGTCCCGCCTCGTGGTTTCCTCTGGTGTCCTCTAGAACCTTCTGGAATATTCCTGACGTGTCGGTTGCGTTATCTCGCGTCGGTTTTCTTCTAGGGGAAGCAATCATCGCTGGTTTTCTAGTTTAGTCCCTGCAGAATCACAATTCACCAAAACTCGTGGAATATTGTCAATTAAAACCCTAAACCTTTGTTGGTGATTGAATTCATGCCCTTTTCATATTTATTTATCCTCTAATTTTGATAGATAACCAGCGTCAACAAGTTCCCCCAAGCTTATCCTTTGCTAGTCCCTTAGCAAAACCAAAACTTATCAATGGATCAGGAGTTGCTACTATATCTTCACTTCCAACAAGTATACCTGCTGTTAAACAAAAATTCTCCAAAACATATCATGTTATTCTTCATGGGGCATATTACTCTTACCTTAGGTCTTGAATAATTGAGAGATTGAACGATCAAATCAAGCACTATGTCTCTAGTTCTTTCACTTCACCTTTATCCCAGAGTTTTAATTGATTTTCAAAAGCATTAATACATATGTTGTCAAATTAAACAATGGATCCATAGAGAAAGTCAACCAACCATTGAATCAAGAAGTGCATGTGTATGGAAAAATGGAGTCGGATGATCTTTTGAAACCAGTATGCCCCATTTGAGTATACGAGTGGCATAAAACCCATAAGTACATTCACTGTGGTGGCATAAAAAAATAAAAATATTTTTCTGCTCCATAAAAATGAAAATACAAAAAAATAAAATTGTGATCCTACTAAAGAGAGTAACACTTATTGAGGAAGCTCAACATGATAAAGGCTAGATATTTATGCGAACACTTAACCAGTTCCACAAAGCTTTGTTGTCTATTTGAGCTCCACAGAAATTCAAGCATCAAGAAGACTAGTAGACGGAGGACATCCTAATCGCTGTCAGGGTTCTGCCGACATTCAAATACACCTCTGCCACCTGCTAGCTACATCAGAAGAAATTACGTCAAAATCCAGCTTGGGGGAGAGCACCCCCATTTATCCAGCTAAGTATTTCTATCTATATTTATACTATATTAAAATAATAAAAAGATACATAATCATGAAAACCCAGATAAAGATTTTGTGCTTATATATATATATCTTTGCTTAGTTTGCTTAATAAATAAATAAAGTAGCTATGCTAAACTGAATCTTAATAAAACTCTAGCATGGATATGATGAATAGTTGCTCTGCCTAGTTTTCAAATTTGAAGCTCTCTCTCAAGTTTAGACATAACTGTTATAATTTAAAGCTTGCTCTAAACCTAAACTTGTGGGAAGAGAACCTGATCTAAAATCTAAGTCGTTAACGGATATGATATGGGAAGGTTGAGCTGTTGTTTATCTGTTCCTAGAGATGCTAGAATTCTGGAGAATTGTATCTTTGAAAATCTTTAAAATGTTGCATGATGAGTTCCTGTATGATGAGAGTTTAAATTCCTACCACAGCCATATATACATGCTTGCTAGACTTTGAGCCACACATTTACTTTTTACTGCTTATGAGCATTGAGTGTGGTCAAGCTGTGTAGACCCTTAGGAGCTTGTCATGCGGTTAAAATAAAGATGCACTTGCATGTTCACTCATACATGCTGCTTCTAATTTGGGAGTACGCATCCACATACATCCACTCATTTCCATCTCCAGATTCACCCAAAATTATTCTACTCCTATCCAGGAGAGAATAGCCAAAAACATTCTCCTATTCCTGTTTTTCCCTGTGAAATAAATGCTCAAGTTATCTTGGTTACTACCACTTGCTATATTATTCTGGGAAGATGAGTGCTCTGAAAAAAAAAAGAGGAAACGAGGAAATAAAAAGGGGCAAGTGCTCAGAACCTCGAAAAAGAAAAAGATACGAGGAAATAAAAAGGGGCAAGTGCCCGGAACCTTGAAGAAAAGAAAAAGTGAGACGAGAGGTAAAAATGGACAAGTGTCCGACAGTAGAATTAGGGGTACAAGATACCCACCTGAGAGGAAAGAAAAAAGAAAATATAGAGCATCTCATTCTCCTTAAAAAGCTTCAAAGAGCAAGAAAGGTATGTATCCCCTCAAAAGAGCAAAAGTAGAATTAGACTTTCACCACTGTTATCACCATCACCATACACCATTCATTCGCCACACATGCACATCTTGATTTGACTTATTGACTTGTTTCTCTGGATCCATGGTTTGACTATGCAATAAATGTCTTGTAAGTATGTATACTTTATCTCCCACCGATAAGCTCCAGATATCAAAGCCTTATTAGAGTAGGATGAGAGAAAAGGCATATATCATCACTGCCTTGGTAAGGATCCAGAAATACCACAAAAGAGAGATCTGAGAGAGTCAAACAAAGGAATCTCTGAGTTTTATTTGAAAACCTGCAAAAACTCCAGAGCTATAGCTGATCAAGAATAAGAGACATGGCGCTTGACTAGACCGTTCTATCTTTTAACTGCTCAAGACACAAGTGACGGTTGCAAGCCTCATGGTGAGAGGTAAAATGAGTAAGTTTTAAGTCTTGACAGTTTACTCTAACTCAGAGATGAGACCTTTTTTGAAAGCATGTGTACCGTCAAAGATCTAAGGCATTACAACAACTTCTGATGCATCACTAAGTCTATCCTTGCTCAGGGACGAGCAAGAGGTAAGCTTGGGGGAGTTTGTTGACGGTCCTTAAGTACCAAATATAATCATCAAATAAATAAAGAAAAGAATCCAAATGCAACCAACACCCAGACTTAGGATTTTATCTGATAGAATTCCACGAGTTTTGGTGTTTGTCTATTTCTGCAGGGGTTATCAGGAAATATGGACGAAAGGCCCACATGTCGGGTTTACATAGAGATATTAACGTGTGCGGCAATTATCCAACATCTAGAAGAGTCCAGAAGCCACGGGAACGAGCGGGAGGCCGAGCGGGCCCGGGGGTTGGGCGCCCGCACTCACCCCTTGGGCGCCCGCCCAGGTCTCAGGGCCAATCAGCGCCCGTCTCGCGGATCATGCTCCACCGACCTAAGGGATTAATTAAAACCGTGCGATTAAGGTCGGTTTGATCCAACGGCCCACGTTCATTTGGAGGGGCTATATAAGCAGGCCCCCTGGCCCCTGGAGGATTCATTCCCTCATTCTCTGAAACCCTAATTCATTCATCAGGAGGAGAGTCTCTGATCAAGCCCTAGAGCCACCACATCAACTAGATCTCTAGTTTAGCATAGCTACATAGGATTAGAACTAGAAGGAGTCAATCTTCGATTGGTTTCCGGATCTGTCAAGAGGATTCTTGGTAATTCCTCTACTGTTCTTCATTTGTTAATCATTGTTGTTCAATATTATGAATACAACTTTGTTCTATTTCAATATATTGATTATGACTTTACTCTACTTATTTATATTTGTAATTATATCGTTCTTAGTTTATCATAGTTATATGCTTGGCTTAGTTAGATTGGAATTATATACATGTTTAGGATCGTATAGCGTTTATCCATGTGTACAGTGGGTAAATGATAAGTATTGTGTAGGCGTGGTGCCTATACCGTATTTATCTGCGATTGTACCCTATATGCCGGATCGCGGGGTAGTTCGCGATAGTGACAGCTTCGTTGATTCTTATATAGTCCCCCTCCCGTGTATAGGGCAGGCAGAGCAACATTATTACAGGGGAGTGATTGCTATGTTTCTCATCTTCCTTGATAATATCACTATGCATGGGCGTAGTCCTTTCTCACAATGATTGCCAAGTATATTGCACTAACTATGATATGCTAGACTTTATAGTTAAGAATAACTTAGGAAATATTCTTGTAGTTCATCCTAATCCCATGCTAATGACTTGCTAGAATATCTGTTGAGGTGCTTATCATTATTATATGTGGCTAGTTATGCTGATCAGATTAGTTATCTTTGTCACCATTCATACTTTATCTATATTTTATGTGACATTTATCCCTGTATGCAAGAGATAGATGAATGCTCTCTATTACACATGCAATGATAGATACTCAGTTCCATATTTCATTCCATAATCAACATTGGTGTTAGTAATCCCTTCCCAGTGGTAAAAATATAAATAATGATACCTGGAATACTTCCCGGTTAAAATGCTACATCGGTATTAATCTGTGCGCTTGCAGATCTCATTTATTATTTATCCAGAAGAGCAATTACATATTTCAATACCGCGCCTCTCATGTCATGCTGGGGATGACAACTTGGCTTAAGTGGCATGAGGGATAGGTTCGGCATTTTTGGCGCCGTTATCAGAATTAGAAAACTAAGTCTACTTTTGGTAATGATGTTAAGAATGCCCAACAGCGGGAGGCTGAGAAGGATGGCGAATGCACTGTGCCCGGCGTGGAGGCTGGACATGCTCTGGCATCGGTGCTAGATCTCGGGGTGTGCGAACCACATCCCGTCTACGGCGCGGGTTCGGTAGTTGAGCCTCGAAAAGCTACCCACGACGGTTTCCGAGTTTGGGCCTCAAAACTCGGGGTGGCTGGTTTCCGAGTTTGGGCCTCAAAACTCGCCGAGGACGGTTTCCAGGTTTGGGCCTCAAAACCTGGGCTCGCGGTTTCTGAGTTTGGGCCACAAAACTCAGCCTGAGGACAGGTTTCCCGGTTTCAGCCTCAAAACCGGGGGAAGGCCCAGGTTTCCCGGTTTCGGCCTCAAAACCGGGGGGAGGTCCGCAAAAAGGACGGTCGACGCGTGGCGGCGTGGAGAGCCTGGCGCGGAGGCGAGGCTATCCACGAGGTAGGCGCGGCGGTCGACTAGGCGGCACGTGGCGGCATCCTGAGGCTTGCGTCGAGGCGAAGCTAAGGGTGAGGAAGGCGCGTGGCCGTCAGATCAACTATCAGCAGAGTTGGATCGGGATACCCCTAGGGTTGGCCGCTTCGCTCGTGTATCTGGGGGTAGTAAGGGGATTATTGTTTTAGGCTATAAATAAGAGAGGCACCCCTCCTCTCTCTCCATCCTTCCAGTCATTTGCTCCTGAGCTCTCTCTCTAGCCCTCGCTTAGGTTCTAATCATACCTCGCTGCAAGCGATTCGCTGAGACGGGAATCATACCTCTGTGTATTTGGATCTTTTGAGCAAACGAGACCGTATTCTCGTTGTCTCCTCGTGTGGAGGAATTTCGGCTGAAATTGAATCAATTTGCGTTTGTGTTCGTGTTCTTCACGTTTTGCTTTTTCATCTCCCGGAGACTTGTCTCGTTCTCCCTCTCCGTGAGATGATTTTCGATTCCACTTGAATCAATTTGTTCTTGGTCGTGAGCCCCTTCTTTCTATCGAAGGAATTCTCTCCTAACCTCACGAATCCATAAATCGAGTTGATTTCGTGTTTGTTCTTCGTTCTTTCCCCCTATCCGGTGATCCTCGGATTTCTCTTGATAGGCTTGGTTTGGTGCGATGATTTCTTAGGATTAGCACCCCAACACGTAGAGGAACATCTCGGAGGACTTTTGATCGAAGTTCCTTTTGATTTGGTTGAGATCGAAGCGGATTTGGTTTTGAACCCGAGCAGTTTTGTGCTTTCTGGGTGTTGGCGGACAGTCCGTGCCTCTGACGGTGGACAGTCCGCACGTCGGGTCTCGGCCAGATCAGTCGGGCGCAGACCCCTGACTGTTCACTGTCGAGTGAACGGTGGACAGTCCGCGGTACAAACCCGCGGACAGTCCGGGACCTGTCCAGCAGACTTGCAGCACTGTTTGGTTTCTGCGTTTTTGCCGGCGGACAGTCCGGCTCCCAGTCGCAGACAGTCCGGGACTCAACGGCGGACAGTCCGGGACTCTGACACCGGATAGTCCGCGAATCTGCAGACTGTGCTGTTTTGCTCCGGGGCTTTGGCAGTTGGTTTTGGTAGTTGTCCGGAAGTTCCGCTGTACCACTAGGACATCTCCTAGGGTATCCACCTACTCGTAGGTCGTGAACTCTCCGGTCGTTTCGAGTCGTTGCATTTGGGGTGATTTTCTGGGACAAGGGTCATACTATTCACGAGTTGAATTTGAGGCTCCCATTCACCCCCCTCTGGTCGCTAATCCGGTCCTTCAATATGCCATCTATTACTATATTTTAATTAATTGTTTAATTATTAAACATAGGCATTATTTTTAAGTGACGTTGCAAACATATAATTTGGGGTTCATATTTTTACTGATGATAGATAATGTCAAATCATGACTTCTGTAAAAAATATTACATGCTCAAGTATTATAATTTATTTATTAAAAACAAGGCAAGTTTTATTCAAAAAATGCATGTGAGAGCAACAAAATTCTATAAATCATATTTTCTTTAAACTCATGGCAATGATAAAATTACCTAAGCTGCAACAACATCATAGGAAGGCATTGGAACCATTTTTACATTCAAACATTTATCATAAATCATTTAAATTCATTTAATGAGCTGAAAGCAAAATAAATTCATAACTAATTCATGCATGCACCAAAAATTATGAAATTTTTATCACAGCACAAATATCACATAACAAGCCTACCATATATGCAACCTGTAGAAATCAATTAGGGACTAGTTAGCAAACACATGTGTCATGGCATATATGCAAACTAAAACAAGAAAAAGTTTCAGCGTTGCAACCGCGTCCTTCTTCTTTGTTTTCACAGCAAAACGACCGGAGCCGAGGAGGAGGCCCCCGGATTCTTCAAAGAGGAGGCCGACTAGGGTTGGGGCTGGTGACCGACTGGCCCAGGGCTGCAGCCGCACTGCAGAGAGCCACGACCAGGCGCGGTCGTGCGACCAGTAGAACGATGCGGCTCTGGAACGGCCCTCTGCTCTGGGGATGGCGCATGAAGGGGAGGAAGGGAGGAGTGAGGGAATGGAGGGAGGTGCTCGGCTATGGAAGGCTTACTGATGCTGGTCTTCTTCTGCTGCTCGGTAAAGAAGGAGAAAGGGAGAGACCGAGTGGAGGGAGAGAAGGCAGAGAACCGAGTGAATGGAGGGGAAGAGAGAGGTCGGTCTCGGCTTCTGATTTTTGTCGGAGGCAGGGAGAAGACTGCAGAGGGGCTCGGTCTTTTGCGTGGGCGAGGGGAGAGGGCACCGCCCCTTTAGGCGAATGGAAGGAGAGGGCGCGGCAGGCGAGGCCTCGGGGCGCGGAGTGCGACCTCGGGGCGCGGAGCGAGACCTCGGTAAAATTTCCCATCAAATTTTCCACCAGTTTCTTTTCCAAAATAGCAGGTTTTCGGAAACTTTCGGTCAAGATTAAAAATTGCAAACATTGATCAAACGGACTCCGATTCCGACGAAACTAATTTTGTTGTCGCAGTATCGATGAGTACTCCGACTTTTGTTAAGGGCGCTCAGTCAAATTCCCAATCGTTTGTCCGGTAACGATCGTCGACGGCAGCTTTGCGGTGACCGAAATTCCAATTTTTGCGGTCCAGACTTAGCCGATTTCCGGAACCTGAAATCTGCACTGTTTTCCATCTTGCGAGCTCGTTTTTACTATTTTTGGCACCGATCGAGGTCTTGGTCATAAAATGAAATTTTTTCCTCTCGATCTGTACTACAACTTTTGTTTAGGGCTCACTATCATGCGAGCAATCGAAGAGGCCGTTCAACTCTGGTCAAAACAGTCACCCGATAGGGTCCGGATTACGTTCTCTCGTCGGTCGGGATATTTTCCGTTCGGCTGCTCAACACGGAACTTTCATAACTTTTGATCATGAGTCCATATAGAGTTTATTAGGCATAATTGCAAGAACTGGTCGAACTCCACTGATCTTCTTCAATTAATTCGTGAATCTAGGCAAAGTTGTGACTCGTGATTTCATGTGACTTTTCGATTCCAAACTTTACAAAACTTTTTCACCAGTTATATAGACAGGAACTGAGGTGAGGCACATGAAAAATTTATGTTTAGCATTATTCCCAAATATTCTTGAATTGGGCAACCATTATTAACTGACTATTAATTATTTCCCAAATAATTTAATCTAGGGTTCTGCCTCTGAGATTGATTCTGACACTTCTGTCATCATTGACAATACTAGAAATTAGGTTCTTAATTATTACTGAAAATACCACATTGGTGGTCAAACTCTCTGCTCAGCTGGCGACGAACACCTGGGGTGTTACACTCTCAAGTACCTTACAAAAGATCCTAAATAAAGCAAATAAGGTGTCGAGCTAACAAGAGTTCACCTAAACAATTCTAGCTTGCAAGGTTACACAAACCTAAACAACTAATACTCAAGCAAATGAGGAGCTCCTACACATGCAACTAAGCAAAAGGACAAAATCTAAGCTCACTACCAATGCTCAGTAACAAGGCTACACAAGCTAAATTAGAGAGCTCAACTTACTTAGATACACAAACTAAGCAATGTGACTAGCAAGACTACACAAGTCAATTAGTCACTCACAAATTCTACTTCTAAGCTACACAAGCTAACAAGAAGCTCAAGAGACACTAAAATAACACAAGTATATGAACAAGTAAATACAAGCTAGTGAATGGAGTTTGCAAACGACCAAGAAGGTAAACACAATGTTGACACGACGATTTTTCTCCCGACGTTCACTTGGTTGCCATCAAGCTAGTCTCTTTTGTGTCGACCACACACTTTGGTAGTTTGGTGGCTAATAGGCACCACACCTAGTTCATCACTTGAGCACCACAAGAACTCACCCATAAGTGAGTGTAACTCAATGCAATGCTCAAATAGAGTTGCTCTTTGTGATGCCTGCGGGGAGAGCATAACACCCCTCACAATCCTTCTCCAGAGCCATGCACAATCACCACGCGGGCTTCATGGTAAAGACACGATCACCAAGTCATCTAGGAGGTGGCAACCACCAAGATTAACATCCTCAAAACAGTGTGTGCATGCATTATATCCCTTGTTTGTCTGTCCTGAAATATTACTTAGAGACGACCAATCATTGATTGTTACAAACAACATTGCTCGCAGGTCAAAGTATTCATGTTTGTACTCATCCCACACACGTACACCAGGTCTATTCCACAAAAGCATAAGTTCATCAACTAAGTGTATTAGGTAGACATCAATGTCGTTGCCAGGTTGCTTCGGTCCTTGGATGAGCACTGGCATCATTATAAACTTTCTCTTCATGCACAACCATGGCGGAAGATTGTAGATACATGAAGTAATGGGCCAGGTGCTATGACTGCTGCTCTGCTCTACGAAAGGATTCATTCCATCTGTACTTAAAGCAAACGTTAAGTTTCTTGAGTCCTCCGCAAACCCTAGGAATTCTCTATCGATTGTTCACCACTGGGACCCACCCGCAGGGTATCTCAACATATTATCTACCTTACGGTCTTCTTTGTGCCATCACAGCAACTTTGCATGGTCTTTGTTTCTGAACAAACGCTTCAAGCGTGGTATTACAGGAGCATACCACATAACCTTGGCATAGATTCTCTTCCTTGGACATTCGCCCTCAACATCACCAGGGTCATCTCGTCTGATCTTGTACCGCGATGCGTGACATACTGGGCATTCATCCAAATTGTCATAAACCTCCCTGCGATACATCATGATGCAGTCATTGGGACATGCATGTATCTTCTAGATTTCTAATCCTATAGGGCAGACAACCTGTTTTGCTTCATATGTAGTTATGGGTAATTTGTTTCCCTTTGGAAGCATCTTCTTTTGGATATCAGTAACTATCCAAATCCATTGTCAGATATACCATTCTTTGCCTTCCATTGCAGCAATTCCAGTATGGTACCCAACTTTTTTTGTCCTCTATGGCAGTCGGGTACAACAATTTCTTGTGATCCTCTAGCATGCAATGGAACTTGATCTTCTCCTTTTCACTTTCACATTCTTTTTGTGCATCACAGATGGCTTGACCAAGATCATCTGCATATTCATCTAGTGCAACATCATGGACAGACTCATTTTCTACCTCTTCCCCTATTTCAATATCATATTCAGCAAAAATATCCTCATCATGCCTTGCTTCTTCATCTTCGTCTTTGCCTTCTTCCATTATAACCCTGCTCTCTCCATGCTTAGTCCAACAAATATAGTTTGGCATGAAACCACACTTAAACAATTGTGAATGGATAATCTTTGCGCTAGTATATTCCTTCGTATTCTTACATAATGCACATGGGCACCGCATGAAACCATCTCGCTTCTTTGCCTCAGCCACACTTAAGAAATTGTGCACACCCTCAATAAATTCTGTAGAGCGACGATCAACATTATACATCCAATGTCGGCTCATCTGCATTACATGTCATATATATATCATATAAAAATTTAAAACATAATACAACATGCATGTCATCTCTACAAGGTAATAAATTATGAAAGACGCGATACAATATAGACAATCCCAAGTACCACTAAAAAACTAAAGCTAAAATGCACTTCAACAGCAGAAGGATTTCGCGACCAATTCCAACTAAAACATATGTATCCCCCATTTCTTCAACATCTTTGGGCTTCTTCCGCTGGGTCATTGCCTCTTCCACAAATGTTTCTACTTGTGGAAGATACTTTTGCACGTGTGTAACATACTCTTCCTCCCAGTAGAACCCTGAACATCCAGTGCCATCCCACTAAAATTAAAACAAAAAAATAGTACATAATCACAATTCTCATGATAATAGATACAAATGAAATATAATCATCAAACAGGTTAAATAAACTCACATTACGATCCGGGCACTTGTAGAAGATACGTCCCTTGTTGGGACCCTCCTTCCTCACTCGGTACTCCTGGACAACCTTCTCCTCTAACACTCACCGCATG
Organism: Coix lacryma-jobi var. lacryma-jobi; assembly: GCA_009763385.1. Taxonomy (NCBI): domain Eukaryota; kingdom Viridiplantae; phylum Streptophyta; class Magnoliopsida; order Poales; family Poaceae; genus Coix; species Coix lacryma-jobi. The sequence goes on along the minus strand of CM019830.1, from coordinate 116,998,007 downwards.
CAATGAGAGGGAGGTCTGGCCTAAGTCGCTTTGGAAACCGATAAGAGACCGAGGACCCAGAAGCGGTTGTCATCTACTATCTATTCTTACTTATTTTAATGAGAGGGAGGCCAGCCACCGTTTCATTGATATAATACAGAATTTTAAATTGCTTACATGCTACATTGCTAATAAATAATAAAAATTCAACAAAAAAATCCTAAATATATATAAATAACTATATGTAGTCCAAAATAATAAGATGTGCTAATAATGAAACATGAGAAATGACCCTGGGTTAAAAAGAGACTTTTCTTTATATAATAGCCACCTAAATGATCCCGGGTTAAATTTAATTTATGCTACATTACCACTAAATAATAAAAATTTACCATAAAAATACTAAATACATATAAAGAACTATATTTAGTCGAAAAAACGAGATATGCTAATAATGAAATATGAGAGTAAGAAGATAATACCTCTTTGGAGCGAAGAATCAATGAAGAAACCAGAGAAATCAAAGGAAAAATCGACAAAATGTGGATGGAGCAATGGAGAAGAAGCAAGAACACAGTGAGAGTGAGCTCTCGGGTTCTGGTGGCTCGCTGAGGAAGAAGACGCCGAGCATTGCTTATATACAGGTGGCATTTTAGTTCCGGTGCAGACTACCAACCGGGACTAAAAGGCCCACCTCTAATCCCGGTCTTAGTTTCCAGCCAGGACTAACACATTTAGTCCTAGTTGGTGGCTCCAACCGGGACTAATGCCCACCTTCGTTTAAAGCCAGCGTAGTAGCCGTTGGGACATAGGCTTTAGTCCTGGTTGGAGCCAACAACCGGGACTAAAGCCCTCTATAGTCTCGGGCCCAAATTTAGCCGGGACTAAAGCCAAATTTGGCCATCGGACGAAAGGTCTGTTCTCTACTAGTGTTAGTATAGGTGCTTTGCGAAGTGTTTAGGCTAGTTAAACCATCGCTTTGCGCTTGCTCTATGTGTTATGCCTAGCGTTTAGTGAGGTTTGCATACCTCTTGCCACCCGGTGCTTGCGCACACCGTTGTTGTACACCAAGGTCTTGTAGTCTTGCGAGACCACATCAACCATGTTTTTGGTGTGGCCGCCACCGTGTATCGAAGGGAGCAAGGCTCGCGACATTTCGACCAGAAGCTTGATAGTGAAGACGGCGGGGGCGGTCTAGGAGAGGCTTTTTCACGAGTGGCTTAACCGGAGACCCACTTGCACGTGGGGAAGGCCCGAAACTATCCATGGAGTTACCCGATCGGGAGCTTAGCCCTTGCGAGAGATTTCTTGCGACGGGCTCCATCGAGGATTAGGGGGAAACTTGCATGCTTCTCGATACCTCGATAAAAATACCGGAGTCGTCGATGGGACTTTGCATCTCTACCTTGCTCTTTAGCTTCTGCATTAATCTTTCTACCATGGATGTGTGAATTACCTTTTCTAGCTTAGTTGATAGGCTAATTGATAGGTTTAGAACCTAGGTTGCATAACTCCTTTGTGGTAGAGATAGCAATACACCTAGCAAAACTATTTACACAATTAGATAGATTTCTTTCTTGCATAAGTTTTGACTAGGTAGTAATTAGGCCATAGTTTAGAGTAAAGTTTTAAGTTGCCTAATTCACCCCCCTCTTAGGCATCACGGTCCTTTCACCCTTTAATCAGTTTAGAGTAAACTGATCTAATTTGTAGGGAGCACAAGATTTCTCCGGTCGTAGAGTCTGATCACACAGGACGTGTCCGGTCACAAAGTCCGGTCGCATAGGACGCGTCCAGCTACAGAGTCCATCCACTCTCTGAGTGCCATGACTTCTAGCCATTTGAAAGTTACCGTTGGCACCCAACGACTCACAAATATAATGGAATGTCACGTCCGGTCAAATGGAATGTCACATCCGGTCACATGACCGTATCCTCCTTTTCTTAGTGTCTGTTAACGTCAAAAGTGATCTGAATCACACACCAGCAGGGCTAGAACGCCTGAAGAGGTTGCAGATCATCCTGAGACAGCAAGGGATCTGGCTAAATTGATGAGAACCGATCTAGAGACCGGTTTAGATCAGTTTTAGGGTTTCGATCCCTTGTGTTGATAACTCTAGAACTCCTCCCGAGAAGACCCGTCGGGAAGAAGCACATAAAGGTTGCTCTAGGACCAGCAAGGCCGCCTAGAACGCTGCCGAATCTCGCCAGGAGATGCGTCAAACAACAAAGTAGAGAGAAAAAAAGGGTAAAAGGGATAGTAGATTGATTTTGACGATTAGGGTTGGATGCCTCAATCGGCCATAGTCCTCTCATATGGAATTTCTAGATTATAATCTCCAAGTTTCCTACCCGAACTCCATCAAAATATGGAATCAAAGAGTCCTATCTAGACTAGAAAAGGTAAACTTAATCTAGCCGATTCTTAAACCGACTAAACCGACATTTACTGGGCTTTGGCAATAGCCCAAACCGATTGCACCGATTAATAGATCTCTATAATCCCCTCGATACCTTAATAATCACAAATTAGTGCTCATCATCATTCTAATACTTCCAACTAGAGTCACCTGGTCGGAAGTCTTCACAACTGGTCAGAACATACTCATAGCGATAAACGAATCAAGCGACTAGGCTAAATCCGCGCTTAGAATATCCGATCCTTTAAACTGAAGATTAATTTGACTTCAAGATATTATTACATGAATATATTTTATCCTAGACATGTGCTTATGACACTTTTGAGTGTCAACATATGCCCCCCTATTTTTAGGTAATCTTTAGTAGAACCTAAAAACAAACTAAATAAGAACGATGTCCAACTCATCGGTTATTCAATTGCTAAGGATAAATATGCATACTGGTCATTTTTGTTCTAAGGGAGATACATGTATCGGCCATTGCTTGGAAAGCACTTAGGCTTCTTGCCAAACACTTGGAAAGTATTTTTTCAAATACCTTCTGTTTATTGCTCTTGGAAGACTTTCACCTTGTAACGTCTCTAGCATGTATGCATTTCCGAATAACACTTTGATCACTTTATAAGGACCTTTCCAACTTGGCGACCACTTGCCAAACTTATTGCTCTTCGATCCAAGCAGAAGTATAGTCTTCCATACTAACTCCCCCACCTGAAACGATTTACTCTTCACCTTCTTATTCTAAGCTTTGGCAACTCGGACCTTGTCTCTCTCTCTCTCTCTCTCTCCTTGAGAGCTCTTAACCTTTTATCGGTCACTTCATCAATGTTGTCCATCATGGCATCATGATACATAACTGCGGATAAATCATTTTGTTTAGCAAGTCTATATGCATCTAGATTTACTTCAACAGGCAACACTGCTTCTTGACCATGTACTAGCTCAAAAGGAGTAACTTTTGTGGCGTCGTGTCTTCATATACGATGAGCCCACAGATCGAGCTTCAGACAAAATCTGATGCCACCTCCTCGGGTTATCCTCGACCTTCTTTTTAATAAGCTTGATCAAAGTCTTGTTACTAGACTCAGCTTGGCCATTAGCTTGAGCATAGTACAAAGATGAATTGAGCATCTTTATTTTATATAATTCGGCAAAATCCCGCACTTCTTTAGAAATAAAAGATGTTCCTTGATCTATAGTCAACGTTTGAGGGATGCTGAATCTCTGTATAATATGTTCAGTAATAAACTCAATTACCTCCTTGTGTGTCATGTTCTTCAAAGGTACCGCTTTGGTCCACTTAGTGAAATAATCTGTAGCGACCAGAACAAAATGATGTCCCTTTGAAGATGGGGGATGAATTTGGCCAATGAAGTCTAGCCCCCAACCACGAAAAGGCCATAGTTTGATGATAGGATGAAGCAAAGCAGCAGGTGCAAGCTGTATATTTCCAAACCGTAGACACTCTTCACAACCTTTTTAGTAACGAAAACAATCGGCCATCATAGTAGGCCAATAAAACCCGGCTCTATGCAATAACCACTTCATTTACGGGGCCGATTGATGCGTACCACAAATACCTTCATGGACTTCTCCCATAGCTACTCTTTCTTGATCAGACCCTAAACACTTAAGCAGTGAGTCTTCGGCGGTTCTCCGGTAAAGCTCATCATTGTGCAATATATATTTGAACGCACTCCGCCGAACACTTTGATCAACTTTAGTATTTGGATCACGAAGGTATTTCAACAGGGGAGTCCTCCAATCTTCTAAATCAGTCTCATTCCCAATTGACTCGGACCGATTTAAAAGTTCCGCAGATTAATCAACTGGACCAAACATTCCAAGATCGACCAAGCCAATCAGACGAAATGGCTGACTTACCTTATAGTCAACCTGATCGGCCGAGCTACCCAACCAAGTAGATTTGAAACTAACCTAGTAGCCTGGGCAGATCGACTGAACTAGTTCAAAATTAGTCTGGTCAGTTAAACGAGCCGATTGAACTGATTCTTTGTGACCTGTATACAAAATTTCCAAACACTGATGCATCGACTTTACTTTTATGTGAAAATTACGCCTACTGACGCTATAGCTAGATGCTTGCTGAGCTAACATGTTGGCTTTATGATTTTCATGCCTTGGTCTATGCCAAATTTGGAATCCGGTAAAGCGAGCAATGATATCAAGGCATTTATCAAGATCCATTCAGCGACCCTTCTAGACATTGAAATTCACTAGTAACTTGTTGTACCACTAGCAAGGAATCACCATAAGCCTCAACATATTTAGCCTCCATGGAATACAATATTTCTAAACCAAATAACAAAGCTTCATATTCGGCTTGATTATTAGTGCAAAAGTAATCTAATTGGCTTAACATTTCAAATTCAGCGCCATTAGGAGAAATAATGACTATAACAACACCTTGGCCCTCCTTACAAACCAATCCATTGAAATAATGTTTCCATGGTGTTAAAGTAAAGTAACTGATCTCATCTTCTAAATCAATACTATGCTCAACAATGAAATCAGCAAGAACCTGACCTTTTAATGCTTTCATAAGTCAAGTCATATTCAATTAATGCATACGCCCATTTGCCTATCCTTCCACTAAGGATTGGCCGATATAACATGTGCTTAATCACATCAGCCTGGCATGCAACAACACATGTACTAGACAACAAATAATGTCTCATTTTAGCACAAGTATAGTACAATGACAAACATAACTTTTCAATATGGGTGTACCTTGTCTCGGGATCAAGAAGACGACGACCAATATAAGAGATCACATACTCCTTATCTTTGTCTTCTTGCGTCAAGACAGCTCCGATGATCTTTTCTTCGGCAGTAATGAATAGCTTGAAAGGAACTCCTCTCTTAGGTGCACAAAGAATCGGTGGAGATGACAAATATTCCTTTATCTTCTCAAATGCTTCTTGTTGCTCTGCCCCCCAAGTGAATTCAGATTCATTCTTCAACTTTAGTATGGGGGTAAAAGGAACAATCTTCCTAGACAAGTTTGCAATAAACCTTCTTATATAGTTCACCTTCCCTAAGAACTTATGTAAGTCCTACTTACATGTAGGCGCCTGAACTTTATTAATCTTCTCTATCCTCTTAAGATCAATTTCTATGCCCTTGTCATGAATAATAAATCCTAAGAACTTCCCAACCGACACACCAAAAACACATTTCAATGGGTTCATTTTCAATCCATAGCGGTGCATCCTTTCAAAGCTAAACGCAAATCGGCTAAATGAGACATATGAGCAGCCGATTTGATCACAATATCATCAATATATACTTCCACGATCACACCAATTAAATCATGAAAGATCAAATTCATAGCACGTTGATAAGTAGCACCTGCATTCTTCAAACCGAATGTCATTAGAACCCACTCAAAAAGACCAACATACCCAGGACAAATGAAGGTCGTTTTAGACATGTCTTCTTCGGCCATAAATATCTAATTATAACTAGCGTTGCCATCAAGAAAGCTAACAATCTGGTGTCCTAAAGCATCATTGATCAGCATATCGGCTATGGGCATAGGATACTCATCCTTGGGAGTAGCTCTATTCAAGTCCCAAAAATCAATACAGAACCTGATCTTACCAGTGTCCTTTTTCTCAACAGGCACGATATTAGAGACCCACTCAGCATATCTGCATGGTTGAATAAACCTCGCTTGTAACAACCGATTAATCTCTTCTTTAATTTGATCGTATATTGTAGAATTAAAACGGCGAGGATGTTGTTTGAAAGGCCTGAACCTAGATTTAATGGGGAGCCGATGTTCAACAAGCTCTCGGCTCAGTCCAGACATCTCTGTATAATTCCATGCAAAGCAACCAATGTATTCCCTTAAAAGCGCGATTAACTCCAATTTACAATCGGCTTCTAAGTTTCGATTCACAAATGTAGGCCGAGGCACAGAACTATCCCCTATATCAACTTGTTCTAAGGGGTGGGGCGATGTGAAACCTTGGCCCAACTTATTGAGCTCATCAAAGTCATCAATAGCTTCACAAGCATCGGTCTTTAAAGTCCGATATTGTTCAACACGATGTTTTAACAATCAACATTAGCATCCATTAAATTACATGATAATGTTGAACCAATTGTCAATCGGCTTCAAAGATACCGGTACCAAACCTTCCTTGGTAACACTAATAAAATGAAAATCAGAAAGGTCCCGACCAGACAAGCAAGCAATAGTATCATGCCCCTCGAGCAAAGGAGCATCAGTCGTGGCAACATAGGCCGATGAATCTGAGTGCACAATTTCTATATTGTCACCCACCCACTGAATGAGAAACTGATGTATACTAGAAGGGATGCACTGATTAGCATGAATCCAATCACGCCCAAGTATAAGGTTATAGCTACCTTGTATATCGGCGACGAAGAAAGCAGTGGCCAAAGTCTTGCTCCCAATAGTAAGCTCCATGGACACAACTCCTTTGGCCGGGAGAGGTTCTCCTCCTCCAACTCCAGTGATAGTCATGTTGGTCTTGACTAGCTCTTCATCAGTGCCACCAAGCTTCTGGTAAAGCGAGTATGGCATCAGGTTCACAATTGCTCCGCTATCGACCAACATCCTGTGGACCGGTGTACCATTGATATGGCCCTTTATATGTAATGGCTTGAGATGATTGACAGAGTCTTCTGGTTTCTGGAACACAACACTCTGCATGGCGAAGTTGAACTTTGCCGCTGTCGAATCATCTCCGACTACAAAATAATCGGCAGATAAATAAACCACATTGACCTCTGCCCTCTACGGGGAAGGTTCGTAGTCTACCATTTCCTCATCTTGTTCTTCAGGTGATTCTCCACTGGCAGTGACAACATCTGTAGAGGGTACAAGATCATTAGAACACACACCGGATCCCACTGGAACATTAGGAACCGATTTAGTCAGCTCGGAACCTGGTCGGGCCAGCTCAGTTCTCAACTCAGTAGTGGCCGACTTAGTGTTGACGGTCCTTACAGTCAATATTATAACATCAACTAATGCATAGAATAATATGAAATAAACCATAAAGCATAGTTGTAGGGTTTGATTCTAACAAGTTCCACGAGTTGTGTTGTTCTCACTTGTTTTGCAGGATTATCAATATCTCACTATATAAAAGTATCTCAAGTGATGAAACAGAGCACACCATTACGAAGAGCTTGTCGAGACGATTGAAATGGACATATGGTTTGCTACATTTGGAGTCCTTGTTGGATACGACTTGGAAGCTTCTAGAACAACCTGGAGTGATCACCAAGCAACATAATTCAAGGACTAAACTGAGAGATTCAATAGCTTTGGTGAATTACTGTCTTCCAGGGAGTTTTCCAGCAGATGGAAAGAGGTAGAGTCCTATTCCAAAACGATGAATCGCGCAAACAGATGACAAGTCGCGTTAGGGCAACAAGGGAGGATCAAGAAGACACCACGTCGAAGGAGAGGGAAGATGGCTGACAGGTTGGGCCAGCCGGCCCCACCCCCAGGCCGGCAAGGCTGGGCCAGGACCAACCTCGGCCCATCTTCGCGGAGCGTGCCCTAATCGACCTCCTCGACGCATCTCAACCCTTGTTCAAGGTCGGTTTGATCCGAGGGTTGCGGTTCATCTTAGGGGCTATAAAACCAGACCCCGACCCCCCTGGGGAGGCATCTCCATCTTCATCTTCATTGTTCATCTACATATCCAACTTTAGGTCTTCAAGTAGAAGTAGAGATCCCTCTAGTTGATTTAGATCTAGTTCTAGTTCTAGTTCTTCTTCTAGTTCTAGTTCTTCTAGTTCTAGTTCTAGTTCTAGTTCTAGTTCTAGTTCATCTAGTTGTAGAGAGTTATCCAAAGATTAGAATTAGAAGAGAGAGAGAGAGAGGTATTAGAGGAGGATTAGAAGGAGCTCCGGCCTGTCGGATCTACTTCTTCAACTTGTACCTACGGATTCAAGTTTGTCAAGAGCTTGGATCAGGATATTCTTCGGTCATCATCTCCTAATTATCAGTAAGCATTCCTATTCTTATTATTCTTCTGGCTTGCATCTCTAATTAGAGTACTAATTCTAATTAGGGTACTCTAATCTAGTCGCGCTAGAATTAGAGGAGTAGTCATCGTGTAAGCGTGGTGCTTAGACTTGGTTACTTGCATAGCGTACCCTATATTCCGGATCGGTGGTAGCTTGCGGGTGTGACTCTTATAGGCCTGTTGAATCTTCCATAGTCCAGCTCCCGTCTATAGGGCTAGCAGGAGTATATTACTTGGGAATAGCCATACTCTGGATGTGGTCTCCCAACGTAATCCACAGTAGGATAATAATCGCATAGCTTCCTGAGATTAGAGCAAGTAACCTTAGTTATCTCCTTTATCTTTAGTGTTCCTATCTTTGTTAGTGCTTAGGGTTTAAGCAATAGACTTAAGACAAACATCCATTACTTTAGGTTCGATATAAAACTGGGTCTACACATCCAGTGAAGTGCGGGTATCTAATCTGTGCGCTTGCGGATTTATCTCTTGTGTTCTGATAACATATCGTAGCATTACTAGTGTCGTTGCCAAGGGCGACTTTGGTGACGACGGTAGTAAGTGTCAACACTTAGCCTGCTCGAGTTCTAAACTGGTCGGCGCATGACCTAACCTGGTCGGATTGGGATTCGACCTGATCGGCTCCGAAACCAATCCAGCAGATTCGGTATCCAAACTGGTCAGCTTAGAATCCGACCTATTTGGTTCCATAACTGTCGAGGTCGGCTTTCGATTAAAAGCCGACTCTTGACCTCCTCGCTTGCTTTGAGGAAATATGGGATGTGTTGAATTAAATATGCCTTCCCTCATTTTCTCAAGATGCTCCCGTCTTTGCTTGTTACAGCGAGCCCTCTGTAAATTCCTTCATTGAGTTTTACTTAGGCCAGGGGGACACCACCTAGGTTGAGTATATCTGGGATCCCGTTCAATAGGCTTTTCTTCCTCTACTCTAGCTGAAACGTCTTGAGCATCTTGGACCTTTGCTAGAGTCGGTTCTTCAATCACCATCGGCTCGGCTTCATTAACAATGGGAGCCTCCATAGAACCGATCGTAATTATGGGGACATGATCAGGTTTGGTCGGGGAAGCAGCGGGAACATGTTGCACTCTTTTAGGCACATAGACTTGTCGTACCTGTGCCTTCCCTGTCTCCTGAGCGGTCAAAGTTCTTGACGTGACCAGCCGATTTTGATTTGCACCAGAGCTTGGTTGATCACCCAATCAGTCGAATACCGACACCCTCAGTGGTTGACTAACAGGTGCTCCCCAACCTTGTTGGTAATACATAGGAGCTGGCATGGGGTACGGTACCCAAACTCCTTGAGGACCCCATTGTGGAGGTGACGAAATAGGAGGAGCCCACTGAGGTCTATATGGAATAGTTCTCGGTGCTGGTGATGCTACTTGAGTCATCACCAGCTGCTTAGACTTTCCATCTTCTCACTTAGGAGGAGTGGACTCTTTTTTTTAATGGCCAATTCCGAGAATTGACCTTTTGTTGTTTGTATTTAGCCATAAGTTTATCAAAAGTGCACGGCTCTCTGACAACCTCCCCCTTACTCTTGTCCACACTAGTCTTCCAAGTACCAACTTGAAGGACCGGAAAGCGACCAGAGGGGGGGGGGGGGTGAATGGGAGCTTTAAAATTTCTTCTCAGAAACTTTTAGCCACTGTCCCAGAAGTTACCACAAAGGCAAGCGAAGAGATCGAATAATGTCCACGACCATAGATGTAGGGTGGATGCTTCCAAGAAGCACAGCGGGACACTACACAACTCTAGAAAGCCAACGCAAAAGACGGAAATCAGATCCGTCAAGGAACGAGCGAACTGCGAATGAAACCGCGCTGAAACAGCACTGACCGGACTCTGCCTGCGTCCGGTCTGTGAGCACCGGACGCGTCCGGTCGTGCAGAAACCGTTTTCGGAGCTCTCTGTTTGTGACCGGACTCACTGTCCTGGAGCGTCCGGTCACTAGCAGTGCGTCCGGTCAGACAAAACAGGCAAGGTGAACAGTGCCATGGGCGAGTCCAGTCGCACACAAGAGCTAGCGTCCGGTCGCGTGCGTCCGGTCAAGCACAGAAACACTGCACGAGTTGTTCAACGACCGGATGCTCGACGGGTGCATCCGGTCAACCCGCGAAACAGCAGTTCGTCCGCCGATTCGCCTCGATCTCACCCAAAACAAATCCTCTAGGGATCAAACTTGGTGAGATGAGTCACAAAGAGTATAGTGAGCTATCTCTAAGAGATCATGGCTCGAACCTAACTCCAATTCGGTGAATCACGAGATTTTGGGACAAGGGAACAAGAACGCGATCCAAAATGAAAATCGTTCGATCTCCTAGACCATGAGGTTTGAGATGGATTCCTTCGGTGGAAAGAATTGCCTCACGATCTAGAACAACTTGGTTCAAGAGGATTTGCAAGAGATGCACCAAGCAAAGAAATCAAGCGACGGGAAAACTAGGAGAAAAAGCAATCCGCGAAGAACATGAACGAAACACGAATCACAAGCCAGAAAATGCAACCGTGTGTCGAACACACGCTACAAACATGAGATTACGATCTCACTTCCTAAACTTCCCAAAAACACAGAGGCATGATTGAGTCTTCTCTGTGGATCCTCTACAACCAGGTATGATTAGAAACTAAGCTGGGGGCTAGAGAGCGAAGGTGCTTAGAGCAAATGGCTGAAAAGATAAGAGGAGAGGAGGGGTGCCTCTCTTATTTATAGCCTAAACAATAATCCCCTTCTAACCCTAGGTAGGTGAGCGAAACGGCCAACCCTAGGGGTATCCCGATCCAACTCTGCTTGACGTTGATCCGACGGCCACGCGCCTTCTTCACCCTTAGCTTCGCCTCGACGCAAGCCTCAGGATGCCGCCACGTGCCGCCCTGCCGACCACCGCGCCTTCCTTGTGGATAGCTACGCCGCCGCGCCAGCCTCTCCACACTGCCACGTGTCGACCGTCCTTTTTGCGGACCTCCCCCCGGTTTTGAGGCCGAAACCGGGAAACCTGGGCCTTCCCCCGGTTTTGAGGCTGAAACCGGGAAACCTGTCCTCCGGCTGAGTTTTGTGGCCCAAACTCAGAAACCCGTGCGCCCAGGTTTTGAGGCCCAAACCTGGAAACCGTCCTCGCCGAGTTTTGAGGCCCAAACTCGGAAACCGGCCACCCTGAGTTTTGTGGCCCAAACTCGGAAACCGTCGATGGTAGCCTTTTGAGGCTCAGCTACCGAACCCGTGCCGTAGACGGGATGTGGTTCGCACACCCCGAGTTCCAGCACCGATGCCGGAGCATGTCCAGCCTCCACGCCGGGCACAGTGCATTCGCCATCCTTCTTGGCCTCCCGCCAAGTGTCACGACGCCATCACCTTTCTCCCTGAAGGACCGGAAAAGTGACCAGAGGGGGGGTGAATGGGAGCTTTAAAATTTCTTCCAGAAACTTTTAGCCACTGTCCCAGAAGTCACCACGAAGGCAAGCGAAGAGATCGAATAATGTCCACGACCCTAGATGTAGGGTGGATGCTTCCAAGAAGCACAGCGGGACACTATACGACTCTAGGAACCCAACGCAAAAACCGGAAATAAAAAACGACACCGAACGAACGAACCGCGGACGAAACAGTGCGGAACCAGACGCATCGGATGCTGAGGTGCGTCCGATGCCTGATCACCGGACGCGTCCGATGCACATAGTGCAGTTCTGGAACCTTACTGTTCCACCATCGGACGCTGTGAACAGTGATCACCCAGCGTCCGATGCAAAGGCTCCGGCGCGTCCGATGGACAACGGACGCGTCCGATGCCGAGCGTCCGATGCAACCAAAAACGCTGTGAAAGTGACACGCGTCACCGAAGCGTCCGATGCTATGACTGCAGCATCCGATGCTCCGGTGTCGAGCGTCCGATGCCCCCGATCAGAGAACTGTTCTTCAGTGATTCAACCCGATCTCCTCCGAATCAATTGCACTAGGCCTAGGATTCAATCTGAGGAGTCACACGGATGTTAGTGAGCTACTCCTAAGAGATCATGGCTCGAACCTAACTCCAATTCGGTGAATCACGAGATTTTGGGACAAGGGAACAAGAACGCGATCCAAAACGAAAATCGTTCGATCTCCTAGATCGTGAGGTTTGAGATGGATTCCTTCGGTGGAAAGAATTGCCTCACGATCTAGAACAACTTGGTTCAAGAGGATTTGCAAGAGACGCACCAAGCAAAGAGATCAAGCGACGGGAAAATAGGACCAAAAACCAATCTGCGAAGAACACAACCAAAACGCGAATCACAAGCCGAAAATTGCAACCGTGTGGCAAACACACGCTACAAACGTGAGATTACGGTCTCACTTCCTAAACTTCCCAAAAACACAGAGGCATGATTGAGTCTTCTCTGTGTATCCTCTACAACCAGGTATGATTAGAACTAAGCTGGAGGCTAGAGAGAGAGAGAGTGCTTAGAGCAAATGGCTGAAAGGATAAGAGGAGAGGAGGGGTGCCTCTCTTATTTATAGCCTAAACAATAATCCCCTTCTAACCCTAGGTAGGTGAGCGAAACGGCCAACCCTAGGGGTATCCCGATCCAACTCTGCTTGACGTTGATCCGACGGCCACGCGCCTTCTTCACCCTTAGCTTCGCCTCGACGCAAGCCTCAGGATGCCGCCACGTGCCGCCCTGCCGACCACCGCGCCTTCCTTGTGGATAGCTACGCCGCCGCGCCAGCCTCTCCACACTGCCACGTGTCGACCGTCCTTTTTGCGGACCTCCCCCCGGTTTTGAGGCCGAAACCGGGAAACCTGGGCCTTCCCCCGGTTTTGAGGCTGAAACCGGGAAACCTGTCCTCCGGCTGAGTTTTGTGGCCCAAACTCAGAAACCCGTGCGCCCAGGTTTTGAGGCCCAAACCTGGAAACCGTCCTCGCCGAGTTTTGAGGCCCAAACTCGGAAACCGGCCACCCTGAGTTTTGTGGCCCAAACTCGGAAACCGTCGATGGTAGCTTTTTGAGGCTCAGCTACCGAACCCGTGCCGTAGACGGGATGTGGTTCGCACACCCCGAGTTCCAGCACCGATGCCGGAGCATGTCCAGCCTCCACGCCGGGCACAGTGCATTCGCCATCCTTCTTGGCCTCCCGCCAAGTGTCACGACGCCATCACCTTTCTCCCTGAAGGACCGGAAAAGTGACCAGAGGGGGGGTGAATGGGAGCTTTAAAATTTCTTCCAGAAACTTTTAGCCACTGTCCCAGAAGTCACCACGAAGGCAAGCGAAGAGATCGAATAATGTCCACGACCCTAGATGTAGGGTGGATGCTTCCAAGAAGCACAGCGGGACACTATACGACTCTAGGAACCCAACGCAAAAACCGGAAATCAAAAACGACACCGAACGAACGAACCGCGGACGAAACAGTGCGGAACCAGACGCATCGGATGCTGAGGTGCGTCCGATGCCTGATCACCGGACGCGTCCGATGCACATAGTGCAGTTCTGGAACCTTACTGTTCCACCATCGGACGCTGTGAACAGTGATCACCCAGCGTCCGATGCAAAGGCTCCGGCGCGTCCGATGGACAACGGACGCGTCCGATGCCGAGCGTCCGATGCAACCAAAAACGCTGTGAAAGTGACACGCGTCACCGGAGCGTCCGATGCTATGACTGCAGCATCCGATGCTCCGGTGTCGAGCGTCCGATGCCCCCGATCAGAGAACTGTTCTTCAGTGATTCAACCCGATCTCCTCCGAATCAATTGCACTAGGCCTAGGATTCAATCTGAGGAGTCACACGGATGTTAGTGAGCTACTCCTAAGAGATCATGGCTCGAACCTAACTCCAATTCGGTGAATCATGAGATTTTGGGACAAGGGAACAAGAACGCGATCCAAAACGAAAATCGTTCGATCTCCTAGATCGTGAGGTTTGAGATGGATTCCTTCGGTGGAAAGAATTGCCTCACGATCTAGAACAACTTGGTTCAAGAGGATTTGCAAGAGACGCACCAAGCAAAGAGATCAAGCGACGGGAAAATAGGACCAAAAACCAATCTGCGAAGAACACAACCAAAACGCGAATCACAAGCCGAAAATTGCAACCGTGTGGCAAACACACGCTACAAACGTGAGATTACGGTCTCACTTCCTAAACTTCCCAAAAACACAGAGTCATGATTGAGTCTTCTCTGTGTATCCTCTACAACCAGGTATGATTAGAACTAAGCTGGAGGCTAGAGAGAGAGAGTGCTTAGAGCAAATGGCTGAAAGGATAAGAGGAGAGGAGGGGTGCCTCTCTTATTTATAGCCTAAACAATAATCCCCTTCTAACCCTAGGTAGGTGAGCGAAACGGCCAACCCTAGGGGTATCCCGATCCAACTCTGCTTGACGTTGATCCGACGGCCCCGCGCCTTCCTCACCCTTAGCTTCGCCTCGACGCAAGCCTCAGGATGCCGCCACGTGCCGCCCTGCCGACCACCGCGCCTTCCATGTGGATAGCTACGCAGCCGCGCCAGCCTCTCCACACCGCCACGTGTCGACCGTCCTTTTTGCGGACCTCCCCTCGGTTTTGAGGCCGAAACCGGGAAACCTGGGCCTTCCCCCGGTTTTGAGGCTGAAACCGGGAAACCTGTCCTCCGGCTGAGTTTTGTGGCCCAAACTCAGAAACCCGCGCGCCCAGGTTTTGAGGCCCAAACCTGGAAACCGTCCTCGCCGAGTTTTGAGGCCCAAACTCGGAAACCGGCCACCCCGAGTTTTGTGGCCCAAACTCAGAAACCGTCGATGGTAGCTTTTTGAGGCTCAGCTACCGAACCCGTGCCGTAGACGGGATGTGGTTCGCACACCCCGAGTTCCAGCACCGATGCCGGAGCATGTCCAGCCTCCACGCCGGGCACAGTGCATTCGCCATCCTTCTTGGCCTCCCGCCAAGTGTCACGACGCCATCACCTTTCTACCTGAAGGACCGGAAAAGTGACCAGAGGGGGGGTGAATGGGAGCTTTAAAATTTCTTCCAGAAACTTTTAGCCACTGTCCCAGAAGTCACCACGAAGGCAAGCGAAGAGATCGAATAATGTCCACGACCCTAGATGTAGGGTGGATGCTTCCAAGAAGCACAGCGGGACACTATACGACTCTAGGAACCCAACGCAAAAACCGGAAATCAAAAACGACACCGAACGAACGAACCGCGGACGAAACAGTGCGGAACCAGACGCATCGGATGCTGAGGTGCGTCCGATGCCTGATCACCGGACGCGTTCGATGCACATAGTGCAGTTCTGGAACCTTACTGTTCCACCATCGGACGCTGTGAACAGTGATCACCCAGCGTCCGATGCAAAGGCTCCGGCGCGTCCGATGGACAACGGACGCGTCCGATGCCGAGCGTCCGATGCAACCAAAAACGCTGTGAAAGTGACACGCGTCACCGGAGCGTCCGATGCTATGACTGCAGCGTCCGATGCTCCGGTGTCGAGCGTCCGATGCCCCCGATCAGAGAACTGTTCTTCAGTGATTCAACCCGATCTCCTCCGAATCAATTGCACTAGGCCTAGGATTCAATCTGAGGAGTCACACGGATGTTAGTGAGCTACTCCTAAGAGATCATGGCTCGAACCTAACTCCAATTCGGTGAATCACAAGATTTTGGGACAAGGGAACAAGAACGCGATCCAAAACGAAAATCGTTCGATCTCCTAGATCATGAGGTTTGAGATGGATTCCTTCGGTGGAAAGAATTGCCTCACGATCTAGAACAACTTGGTTCAAGAGGATTTGCAAGAGACGCACCAAGCAAAGAGATCAAGCGACGGGAAAATAGGACCAAAAACCAATCTGCGAAGAACACAACCAAAACGCGAATCACAAGCCGAAAATTGCAACCGTGTGGCAAACACACGCTACAAACGTGAGATTACGGTCTCACTTCCTAAACTTCCCAAAAACACAGAGGCATGATTGAGTCTTCTCTGTGTATCCTCTACAACCAGGTATGATTAGAACTAAGCTGGAGGCTAGAGAGAGAGAGAGTGCTTAGAGCAAATGGCTGAAAGGATAAGAGGAGAGGAGGGGTGCCTCTCTTATTTATAGCCTAAACAATAATCCCCTTCTAACCCTAGGTAGGTGAGCGAAACGGCCAACCCTAGGGGTATCCCGATCCAACTCTGCTTGACGTTGATCCGACGGCCCCGCGCCTTCCTCACCCTTAGCTTCGCCTCGACGCAAGCCTCAGGATGCCGCCACGTGCCGCCCTGCCGACCACCGCGCCTTCCATGTGGATAGCTACGCAGCCGCGCCAGCCTCTCCACACCGCCACGTGTCGACCGTCCTTTTTGCGGACCTCCCCTCGGTTTTGAGGCCGAAACCGGGAAACCTGGGCCTTCCCCCGGTTTTGAGGCTGAAACCGGGAAACCTGTCCTCCGGCTGAGTTTTGTGGCCCAAACTCAGAAACCCGCGCGCCCAGGTTTTGAGGCCCAAACCTGGAAACCGTCCTCGCCGAGTTTTGAGGCCCAAACTCGGAAACCGGCCACCCCGAGTTTTGTGGCCCAAACTCAGAAACCGTCGATGGTAGCTTTTTGAGGCTCAGCTACCGAACCCGTGCCGTAGACGGGATGTGGTTCGCACACCCCGAGTTCCAGCACCGATGCCGGAGCATGTCCAGCCTCCACGCCGGGCACAGTGCATTCGCCATCCTTCTTGGCCTCCCGCCAAGTGTCACGACGCCATCACCTTTCTACCTGAAGGACCGGAAAAGTGACCAGAGGGGGGGTGAATGGGAGCTTTAAAATTTCTTCCAGAAACTTTTAGCCACTGTCCCAGAAGTCACCACGAAGGCAAGCGAAGAGATCGAATAATGTCCACGACCCTAGATGTAGGGTGGATGCTTCCAAGAAGCACAGCGGGACACTATACGACTCTAGGAACCCAACGCAAAAACCGGAAATCAAAAACGACACCGAACGAACGAACCGCGGACGAAACAGTGCGGAACCAGACGCATCGGATGCTGAGGTGCGTCCGATGCCTGATCACCGGACGCGTTCGATGCACATAGTGCAGTTCTGGAACCTTACTGTTCCACCATCGGACGCTGTGAACAGTGATCACCCAGCGTCCGATGCAAAGGCTCCGGCGCGTCCGATGGACAACGGACGCGTCCGATGCCGAGCGTCCGATGCAACCAAAAACGCTGTGAAAGTGACACGCGTCACCGGAGCGTCCGATGCTATGACTGCAGCGTCCGATGCTCCGGTGTCGAGCGTCCGATGCCCCCGATCAGAGAACTGTTCTTCAGTGATTCAACCCGATCTCCTCCGAATCAATTGCACTAGGCCTAGGATTCAATCTGAGGAGTCACACGGATGTTAGTGAGCTACTCCTAAGAGATCATGGCTCGAACCTAACTCCAATTCGGTGAATCACGAGATTTTGGGACAAGGGAACAAGAACGCGATCCAAAACGAAAATCGTTCGATCTCCTAGATCATGAGGTTTGAGATGGATTCCTTCGGTGGAAAGAATTGCCTCACGATCTAGAACAACTTGGTTCAAGAGGATTTGCAAGAGACGCACCAAGCAAAGAGATCAAGCGACGGGAAAATAGGACCAAAAACCAATCTGCGAAGAACACAACCAAAACGCGAATCACAAGCCGAAAATTGCAACCGTGTGGCAAACACACGCTACAAACGTGAGATTACGGTCTCACTTCCTAAACTTCCCAAAAACACAGAGGCATGATTGAGTCTTCTCTGTGTATCCTCTACAACCAGGTATGATTAGAACTAAGCTGGAGGCTAGAGAGAGAGAGAGTGCTTAGAGCAAATGGCTGAAAGGATAAGAGGAGAGGAGGGGTGCCTCTCTTATTTATAGCCTAAACAATAATCCCCTTCTAACCCTAGGTAGGTGAGCGAAACGGCCAACCCTAGGGGTATCCCGATCCAACTCTGCTTGACGTTGATCCGACGGCCCCGCGCCTTCCTCACCCTTAGCTTCGCCTCGACGCAAGCCTCAGGATGCCGCCACGTGCCGCCCTGCCGACCACCGCGCCTTCCATGTGGATAGCTACGCAGCCGCGCCAGCCTCTCCACACCGCCACGTGTCGACCGTCCTTTTTGCGGACCTCCCCTCGGTTTTGAGGCCGAAACCGGGAAACCTGGGCCTTCCCCCGGTTTTGAGGCTGAAACCGGGAAACCTGTCCTCCGGCTGAGTTTTGTGGCCCAAACTCAGAAACCCGCGCGCCCAGGTTTTGAGGCCCAAACCTGGAAACCGTCCTCGCCGAGTTTTGAGGCCCAAACTCGGAAACCGGCCACCCCGAGTTTTGTGGCCCAAACTCGGAAACCGTCGATGGTAGCTTTTTGAGGCTCAGCTACCGAACCCGTGCCGTAGATGGGATGTGGTTCGCACACCCCGAGTTCCAGCACCGATGCCGGAGCATGTCCAGCCTCCACGCCGGGCACAGTGCATTCGCCATCCTTCTCGGCCTCCCACCAAGTGTCACGACGCCATCACCTTCCTCCCGACTCGGCCGATGCACCGCACATCCCCATGTCTTCTTGCTTGTCGACGCCACGTGCTAGCTACCACAGCTGGTCCTCGGGTCTCCCGGTCCGTCAGTCCAAGCTCCACGTTCGCCCTTCACCGCTCCCGGTCCGTCGGCACGACACGTCCCGCTTGACCTTCACCTCACCTTTGACCACTGTCTCCGAGCTCTGCACCTGCACATCAACACAGCCAAGAGACATGTTGCCCGTTGATCGATCACTCATCACTCCACCGCACCGTCACTCCGACTCCGATGCACGCATCCCCAGCTGCTGTCGACACGTGCCAGCTACCACAGCTGGTCCTCAGGTCTCCCGGTCCGTCAGTCCAAGCTCCACGTTCGCCCTTCACCGCTCCCGGTCCGTCGGCACGACACGTCCCACTGACCTTCACCTCACTTTGACCACTGTCTCGAGCTCGCACCTGCACATCAACACAGCCAAGAGACATGTTGCCCGTTGATCGATCACTCATCACTCAGGAAGGGAACCACAAGGGCGCATATCAACCTTGTGTTCTCAATCTCCCCCTTGATGAGTGCATCGTCAACTCATAGTAACCATAACCAAAAAAAAAAAGAAAGCAGAAATAGGTAGAGGAGAAAAACTACTTGAGATGTCCAAAAGCCAATGAAAAGGCCGAAGAAGAACAACTCAAGATAAGCAAGCTTGGTCCCCAAAGACATGGGCAAAGGTTCGACACAACCAAGCAAGAGATCGGAACAACTCATCAAGGAGCAAAACTCGATCAAAATCAGAGCACAAGACTTGGTTCCCAAAGACATGGGCAACGGCTCGACGCAACCAAGTTAAGACAAGCTAGTCCTCAAGAAGAGGCAGAAAGGGCTCAACACCACTAGCTGAAGCTCGAATACCAACTGAAGACTGCAAAGAAGCAACTACTGCTAGTCCCTCAAGATAGAGGCACAGAGGCTCAACACAACCAGCAGTAGACACGATACCAATCAAGAATCTTCACAAAAGGATGAAGACAGCTAGTCCCTAAGACAGAGGCACAAGGGCTCGACGCAACTAGCTAAAAGATCGATATCAAATGAAAAGCACATCCAGAACTCCCCCTACTCAAAGACTCCCCTCAACAAGTGAAGCAGAAATTTCAAATTGACACCACAAAATTTCTCCCCCTTGGGGGCAATTTGCAAACAAAAGAAAAGGGACAAGATCTCGAGAAAATCAAACGGAGCTAAGGTTACGCCTATCGGAGTCATACACATGCATATGAGTTAAAAATGCATGTTAGCAGCTTCAGGTATATATTCAAAAGAGTGAATAAATGCTCTAAATAGTGTTGATCCGACTACATAGCAACATACACAAGTGCTAGCAAAGGCTCAAACTGATCACTAAATACAAGACATGAATGCATAAGCCAAGTGAGCAGTTTTAAGCCATTCTGAAAGAGGTTTCACCATTAAAATAGCACTACACATGTGTAGACAGGAAATCAAACAAGTGCTAAAACATGTATACAAGGTGAACTACCCCTAGCAAAGTTCAACCATCATGCTATAGAATGAAACATAGACTTGTGATTTTCAGATTTTATCGGAGAATTTGCAGCGGTTATTAACACAAGTTCAAAATTAGCATGTGATTGCGAGAGGTTGAAAGCTTGTCATTGCCTAACTTTTCAACCGTGCTAAGCCTATGCATATGCAATCAGAAGCTTAAAGCATCGGTTTCGGTCTTACACTACACGGCTCAAGTTTAACTCAAGGTGCAATGAGAAACTGTCTCGATACCGTGATGTGTTGACAAAGCAATCCCATCTCGATCTTTTCAATTCACTATAACTTGGTTCATTTTAAGCAGAATATGAACAATCCAAGCAAGTGAATGACTCAGAACTAGAGACATAGCAACCTAGCATATATGAAATAGCTCAAGAGACCTCAACACATCCTACACATGCTAGTTGCCAATCTCAATGGTGAACATATATCAAATTTTAAGTTTATTAATCATGTTCATCATTCTGAAAAATAGCTTAGCTCACAACATGTATCAGTGATCAACATGAGCCTAAGCTACAAGCATCATCATATATCATCGAAGCATACACTAATCAGAGCATGGATTCATTCTCAAGAATATAGACATGAAGCTTGAAACTGCAAGATGTATACATGATGAAGTCAGAATCGGAGCCAAAACTAAACTAAAGAGACTCAAGACCCAAAACAAAAGGATCAGAAAGTTAGTCTATGGTACATGAACAAAATGCTTCCCCCATCTAAAAGGGGAAACACACACCAAGCTCACCTCTCAACCTAGCAAAGTTGAGAGATCCAAAGGCTTGGTGAAAATATCCGCAACCTGGTTATGGGTGTCTACATGCCTAAGATCAATGTCGCCTTTCTCATAGTGATCACGAAGAAAAGTGAAAGCGAACATCGATGTGTTTGGTCTTGGAGTGAAGAACTGGGTTCTTTGCTACACTAATGGCAGAAGTGCTATCGCAAAGCAAAGGGACCCGACTGAAATCTAGACCAAAATCACGCAATGTAGCAACCATCCATAAAAGCTGCGAAGCACAAGAGGCAGCGGCAACATACTCGGCTTCTGTAGTAGACTGGGCTACGTTCGACTGCTTGCGAGAAGACCACGAAACCAAGGAAGAACCAAGAAACTGACAAGTCCCAGAAGTAGACTTGCGCTCAATCCGACAGCCAGCAAAATCCGCATCGGAATACCCACAAAGCGAAAGAGTCGAAGAAGAAGAGTACCAAAGTCCGAACTCAGGAGTGTATCGGAGGTACCTCATGATGCGCTTGACGCTTGCTTGTGGGAAGTCCGAGGGGACGCCTGAAAACGAGCGCACAGACACACAGCGAACTGTATATCTGGCCTCGTCGCCGTCAGGTACAGGAGCGAGCCAATCATGCTCCTGTACTCCTTCTGGTCAACCGGCTCTCCGTCTTGGTCCGCGTCCATCGCCGCAGTCGTCGGCATGGGCGTCGTAAGAGGCTTGGCCTCGCCCATGTCGAATTTCTTCAGGATGTCTTTTGTGTATTTGCCTTGATGTACAAACGTCCCGTCCCGGGTTTGCTTAATTTGCAACCCGAGGAAGAAAGTCAACTCGCCCATCATACTCATCTCGAACTCCCTGCTCATAGTATCTGAAAACTTTGCAACAAGAGCATGAGAAGAGCCACCAAAGATGATGTCATCCACGTAAATCTGGACTAACAGGATATCGTTGCCTTGCTTGAGGAGAAACAAAGTTCTATCGACCCGTCCCATTTTAAAACCCTTGGAGAGTAAAAGGTTTTCAAACGATCGTACCACGCTCTCGGGGCTTGTTTCAAACCATACAAAGCTTTTGAAAGTTTATAAACATGGTTTGGAAACTTGGGATCCTCGAAACCTGGGGGTTGCCTAACATAAACCTCTTCCTCTATATACCCATTCAGAAAAGCACTCTTAACATCCATCTGATAAGCTTAAAACCCTTCGAAGCAGCAAAGGCTAGAAGGATTCTGATGGCTTCTAAACGGGCTACAGGGGCAAAGGTTTCCTCATAATCTATCCCCTCTTTTTGGCAAAAACCCTGGGCTACTAGCCTAGCCTTGTTCCTCACTACCATCCCATCCTCACCCTCTTTGTTCTTGAAAACCCATTTGGTACCTATAGGGTGGCATTCTGGTGGTGGTGGAACTAGGGTCCAAACTTGGTTTCGCTCAAAGTTTTCTAACTCCTCATGCATGGCATTGACCCAGTTAGAATCAGAAAGTGCGTGTCCAACATCTTTGGGCTCAAAAGAAGCAACGAAAGCAGAATGAGCAAAGTGGGAGATTTCATACGCTCGCGACCGCGTGACTCGCTGGTCGATGCCGCCGATCATCTGCTGTGGGGGATGAGCATGCTGAATGCTTCGGGGCGCTTGCCTCGCCGAAGTAGCCTCCCCCTCGCCAGATGCTGTCGCTCTCTCATGTTCAACCGGTGCTTGCTGGAGAGGTGGCTCCAGAGGACCCCAAGAAGAAGAGTCGTGGGATCGGGTCCTCGAGCTGAAGTAGTCGTCGCAGGTCGACAGGGGGGGCAGCCAGTGGAGTTGGCTCGGGATCACCCCAATCGGCATTCTCCTGCTCCTCCTCCACAAAAATAGTCTCTCCCAGCTCCTGTTCTCCTGCAACATCAAAAGCAGAAGAAACACAAGGCATAGTCTCGTCGAATGTGACCTCGCAGGTCTCCACTATCCGGTTAGTTTCAAGGTTAAGAACTCGATAAGCGCGCGAATGCGAAGCATAACCAAGAAACACGCCATCAGCAGAGCGAGATTCAAACTTGTCCAAATTGCCTTGCTTCAGGATAAAACACTTACAACCAAACACCCGAAAATGAGACACCTTGGGTACACGTCCAAAACGCAGCTCATAAGAAGTTTTCTTCATGAAAGCTCGAAGAAAGATGCGATTTGAAACATGGCAAGCGGTGTTGATCGCCTCGGCCCAAAACCGCCTAGGAGTCCTATGCTCATCGAGCATCGTCCTGGCCATCTCAACAAGGGTCCGGTTCTTGCGCTCAACAACACCGTTTTGCTGGGGGACATAAGGAGAAGAAAACTGATGCTCGATTCCATTAGAAGAACAGAAGGAGGCAAACTGAGAGTTATCAAACTCAGTACCATTATCACTACGAATAGCTCTAATGGTATCAGGGGGAAACTCAGTTTTCAACTTCAAAATCAAATCACGAGCAAAAGGAAAAGCTTCATCCTTACCCTCCATGAAAAATACCCAAGAGTACCTCGAAAAATCGTCAACGATCACTAGAACGTACCACTTCCCACCCGCTGAGCAAACCCGAGCTGGACCAACTGTGTCCATATGTAAAAGCTCGCCGGGTGCTTTGTCATCACCTGATTAACAGGTGGGTGAGAAGCAGCAACCATCTTCCCGTGACGACAGGGATGGCAAACAAGGTCCTTCTGAAACTTAAGCTTGGGCAATCCTTGGATTAAGCCAAGTGAGCTAAGTCTTGCAAGCAAGTCAAAACTCAAGTGACCGAGCCTCCTATGCCACTTCCACAAATCAGAAGAAGGACCAGCCATCAAACATCTAGCAGAGCCGAAAGAACGAGAAAAATCGGCTCTGAAAACACGACCAAAGGGAACAATCCAACAAACAAGATCTCCCCGAGGGTCTAGAACACGACTAGCACCCTTCTTAAAGCGCACTTCAAAATCATCCTCAAGAAGTTGCGAAACAGAAAGCAAATTATAGTGCAAGTTAGAAACCAAAGCAACATCCTTGAGAACAAAGTTCTCATTGAGCCGAATAGCTCCATGAGAAACAACCTTACCTCTACTATTATCCCCGAAAGTGATGTACTCCTTGTGCATCACGGGGCTAAGGCTGGAGAACCATTCCTTCTTTCCGGTCATGTGGCGCGAACACCCGGAATCCATAAGCCACATGTTCTCCAACCGAAGTTCCTGCATCAATAGAAAGGCAGGAAGTGAGCGTATGGCACAACACTGGGGTTAGTATACTGAGAAGGATACCAGTGCTGTGTCATAGGCCCAGAAAAAGTGTTAGTAGCAACACCAAGCTGTCCTCGTCCCATGGGTGGATAGCGATCACCACCAACCTGAAAGGGTGGTCCGCTATGGAACGGAAAACTCCAAAACCTACCTGTCCCATCTGAGCAAAGCGATCACCACCATACTGAAAAGGTGGTCCGCTATGGGACTGAGCAGCAAAGCCTCTTACACTCGGCTCCCGATCGTATTGAGGACGACCGGAACCGCGACGGGCACGACCACCACCCTGTGGTCTAGCTGCCTGGGGCCTAGCAACCTGAGGGGGTGCACCTCCAGGCCTAGCGCCCTGCCTCTGAACTCCCCGACCCTGCACACCATGGAGAGGGTGGTGCCTGGCCTGGTTGTTCAGCTCCAACTCCTTCCTAGCGTCTCTCTTCCTCCGAAAGCAAAACTCAGCTAGGTGACCCTCACGGTGACAGTACTCGCACTCAAACCTCACCACTCTCTTGGGTTGTTGGTTTCTATGGTTGCGAGGGTTGTTCATCCTAGCCGGCTTCTTGCCCTTCGGAAGGGGATCACTAGAGACGTCAGGAAGGGTGTCAAGTGTGTTCCTAAGATGGTTAGGTTTGGGAACCCACACTTGCTTGCGAGGTGGAGCCTTGGGAGGTTCATCAAGGATGCCATCCTTGGTGATAGGCTTGGAGGCTCAGGTGGGGTGATCTTGGTGAGCTTAGGGATAGCGGATGGTTTCTCACTCGAATTCACTCCGCTAAACTCACCGATCTTACCAAAGGTACTAGCGCCCTTCCCCTAAGGTAAAGCCTACTCCCGAGCAATCAGTTCCCCTCTTGAACTGACTGATCATCATGCCCAACTGCGGCTCACTGCATGACACCCAACTCAGGATGGACCGAAGGTATGTGTTTTCCTCCTCGGTTTGCATCCTGGTATGCCGGCAGTTGGCAATCTCAAGCTCCATCCCCACGCATCGCTCACATGGAGCGGACAAGGTGCTAACTGAGCTGGCCTTCATGGCTTCAGCAAGCTTGGCACTAACTTCTGCCAACTCAGTTCGCAAGCTAGGACAAAGCTTGCACGCACCCAACAAAGAAGGCCTCGCCTTCACCTCCTCCAGCTCCTTCTTCAGGGAGGGACACTCCTTGCAATCACCCACCAAGTCTAGCCTACTCTTCAGTTCATCATACACCTCAATCAAAGAGGCATACTTGGTTTGCAGGGTGGCAAAGTTTGTCATATGCATCGTGCACTCCTCACACTCCTCCTCATCGGTCACCTTCACCTCAGACTAGCGAATTCAAGCTCCTTAAGCGCATCATTCATCTTAGCCTTAAACTCATTTCGCTCACGGATAGCTCGCTTGAGGGTCTTATCCTGACCTAGGACTATCTCAGCGAGAGAATCACGCTCACCGGTAAGACGATCGATAAGAGAAGAGGATGATACCTCGGAAGCGTCGTCGTCGTCGGGTCGTCGTCCTGTCCTGGCGCTTGCAGTCCTCTCCATCAAGGCCATGGTGCAGAAGTTCTTGGAGGAATCGCCGAAGAAGCAGAGTCCGTTGAAGCGTTCTCAGTCTTGTGCTCGGACCCATCGTCGCTGGAGTCGCCGTCGGAGGACTTCTCGCCATCGCTGAGTTGGCGAGGAAGGCGCGCTTGCCGGCGTCGAAAGCCTTCTTGCCGGCGTCGAAAGCCTTCTCCATGTCCTCTCGGCGGTAGCCGCCCTTCTTCTTCTTCCCGGCCTTGTTCTCGGCTTGCCCTTGCGCCTGGAGTGCGGTTCTTGCCGGGGAAGGACTTGTCGCGCTTGGGGCAGTTCGCGACGAAGTGATTCGGATCTCCACATCCGTAGCAGCCCTCACGTGCGCCACCACGCCGGCGATTCAGGCGGTTGTTGTGAAACCGCGAGAACCGGGTGATGATGAGGGCGAGCTCGTCATCGTCCAACGCCTCCACCTGCTCCTCAGTCACTGAAAGCAAAGAAGACAAAGCAAAGAAGGTGGTGTGAAGCGTCAGCGGAAAGAGTCGATCCACCCTTGCCTGAGACCAAAGCCATGGAATGTGAAGATGGGTTCTTCAGCTTGGCCTGAGTCAAGTGATCGATCTCGGTGGACTTGAGCTTGCTGAAAAGCTCGTCCACGGTGAGGGTGTCGTAGGAAGCAGACTCAATGATAGTCGACACCTTCACCTCCCATACCCTCCGATCCAGGGCGTATAACAGCTTGAGTGCCCTCTCATGATCGTCATAGGGTAGGTTGGCCCGATTGGCACGCATCTTGTTCACAATCGTTTGGAAACGAGCGAACATAGCGTCAATCGTCTCTCCCTCCAACTGAACAAAGTTCTCGTACTCACGCTTGTACGTCTCGAAGAGTCTGGTCTTGACCTGAGCGGTCCCCTCGTGATAGCTTTGAAGCTTCACCCAGATCTCTCGTGCCGTCTCAAGCTCAGAGACACGCTCGAACTCAGGAAGAGAGAGGTTGGCCAAAAGCGCATTACGGGCCTTAGAGTTGGCCTCGTGTTGGTCAATCTGGTGCTGACCAACTCGAGCCGCAAGAACCACGTAATCGGCATCCTCGCATATTTCCCAGACAGAAGAACTGATGCTGCAAAGATAAGCACGCATCCGAATCTTCCAATAGGGATAGTTCGTCCCATCGAAATAGGGAGCCTTGCCATTCCCTCGATCCATGTCGCCCTTAGGATCCGAAACCGATTAAGGTAGAAGAGATCCTTAACCGGCTCCGATACCAATTGAAGGACCGAAAAGCGACCAGAGGGGGGGTGAATGGGAGCTTTAAAATTTCTTCTCAGAAACTTTTAGCCACTGTCCCAGAAGTCACCCAAGGCAAGCGAAGAGATCGAATAATGTCCACGACCCTAGATGTAGGGTGGATGCTTCCAAGAAGCACAGCGGGACACTACACGACTCTAGGAACCCAACGCAAAAACCGGAAATCAAAACCGACACCGAACGAACGAACCGCGGACGAAACAGTGCGGAACAGACGCATCGGATGCTGAGGTGCGTCCGATGCCTGATCACCGGACGCGTCCGATGCAACAGTGCGGTTCTGGAACCTTACTGTTCACCATCGGACGCTGTGAACAGTGATCACCCAGCGTCCGATGCAAAGCTCCGGCGCGTCCGATGGACAACGGACGCGTCCGATGCCGAGCGTCCGATGCAACCAAAAACACGCTGCGAAAGTGACACGCGTCACCGGAGCGCGATGCTATGACTGCAGCGTCCGATGCTCCGGTGTCGAGCGTCCGATGCCCCCGATCCAGAGAACTGTTCTTCGGTGATTCAACCCGATCTCCTCCGAATCAATTGCACTAGGCCTAGGATTCAATCTGAGGAGTCACAAGGATGTTAGTGAGCTACTCCTAAGAGATCATGGCTCGAACCTAACTCCAAATCGGTGAATCACGAGATTTTGGGGCAAGGGAGCAAGAACGCGATCCAAAAAAAAAATCGTTCGATCTCCTAGACCGTGAGGTTTGAGATGGATTCCTTTTGGAAAGAATTGCCTCACGATCTAGAACAACTTGGTTCAAGTGGATTTGCAAAAGACGCACCAAGCAAAGAGATCAAGCG
Organism: Coix lacryma-jobi var. lacryma-jobi; assembly: GCA_009763385.1. Lineage (NCBI taxonomy): Eukaryota > Viridiplantae > Streptophyta > Magnoliopsida > Poales > Poaceae > Coix > Coix lacryma-jobi. Next base: position 116,969,929 of record CM019830.1, on the reverse strand, counting down.
ACGGGAAAATAGGACCAAAAAGCAATCCGCGAAGAACACAACCAAAACGCGAATCACAAGCCGGAAATTGCAACCGTGTGGCGAACACACGCTACAAACGTGAGATTACGGTCTCACTTCCTAAACTTCCCAAAAACACAGAGGCATGATTGAGTCTTCTCTGTGGATCCTCTACAACCAGGTATGATTAGAACTAAGCTGGGGCTAGAGAGAGAGAGAGTGCTTAGAGCAAATGGCTGAAAGGATAAGAGGAGAGGAGGGGTGCCTCTCTTATTTATAGCCTAAACAATAATCCCCTTCTAACCCTAGGTAGGTGAGCGAAACGGCCAACCCTAGGGGTATCCCGATCCAACTCTGCTTGATGTTGATCCGACGGCCCCGCGCCTTCCTCACCCTTAGCTTCGCCTCGACGCAAGCCTCAGGATGCCGCCACGTGCCGCCCTGCCGACCACCGCGCCTTCCTTGTGGATAGCTACGCCGCCGCGCCAGCCTCTCCACACCGCCACGTGTCGACCGTCCTTTTTGCGGACCTCCCCCGGTTTTGAGGCCGAAACCGGGAAACCTGGGCCTTCCCCCGGTTTTGAGGCTGAAACCGGGAAACCTGTCCTCCGGCTGAGTTTTGTGGCCCAAACTCAGAAACCCGCGCGCCCAGGTTTTGAGGCCCAAACCTGGAAACCGTCCTCGCCGAGTTTTGAGGCCCAAACTCGGAAACCGGCCACCCGAGTTTTGTGGCCCAAACTCGGAAACCGTCGATGGTAGCTTTTTGAGGCTCAGCTACCGAACCCGTGCCGTAGACGGGATGTGGTTCGCACACCCCGAGTTCCAGCACCGATGCCGGAGCATGTCCAGCCTCCACGCCGGGCACAGTGCATTCGCCATCCTTCTCGGCCTCCCGCCAAGTGTCACGACGCCATCACCTTCCTCCCGACTCGGCCGATGCACCGCACATCCCCATGTCTTCTTGCTTGTCGACGCCACGTGCCAGCTACCACAGCTGGTCCTCAGGTCTCCCGGTCCGTCAGTCCAAGCTCCACGTTCGCCCTTCACCGCTCCCGGTCCGTCGGCACGACACGTCCCGCTTGACCTTCACCTCACCTTTGACCACTGTCTCCGAGCTCCGCACCTGCACATCAACACAGCCAAGAGACATGTTGCCCGTTGATCGATCACTCATCACTCAGGAAGGGAACCACAAGGGCACATATCAACCTTGTGTTCTGCCTCCCGACTCGGCCGATGCACCGCTCATCCCCATGTCTTCTTGCTTGTTGACGCCACGTGCCAGCTACCACAGCTGTTCCTCAGGTCTCCCGGTCCGTCAGTCCAAGCTCCACGTTCGCCCTTCACCGCTCCCGGTCCGTCAGCACGACACGTCCCGCCTGACCTTCACCTCACCTTTGACCACTATCTCCGAGCTCCGCACCTGCACATCAACACAGCCAAGAGACATGTTGCCCGTTGATCGATCACTCATCACTCAGGAAGGGAACCACAAGGGCGCATATCAACCTTGTGTTCTCAATCTCCCCCTTGATGAGTGCATCGTCAACTCATAGTAACCATAACCAAAAAATAAAAGAAAGCAGAAATAGGTAGAAGGAGAAAACTTACTTGAGATGTCCAAAAGCCAATGAAAAGGCCGAAGAGAACAACTCAAGATAAGCAAAGCTTGGTCCCCAAAGACATGGGCAAAGGTTCGACACAACCAAGCAAGAGATCGGAACAACTCATCAAGGAGCAAACTCGATCAAAATCAGAGCACAAGACTTGGTTCCCAAAGACATGGGCAACGGCTCGACGCAACCAAGTTAAAGACAAGCCAGTCCTCAAGAAGAGGCAGAAAGGGCTCAACACCACTAGCTGAAGGCTCGAACACCAACTGAAGGCTGCAAAGAAAGCAACTACTGCTAGTCCCTCAAGATAGAGGCACAGAGGCTCAACACAACCAGCAGTAGACACGATACCAATCAAGAATCTTCACAAAAGGATGAAGACAGCTAGTCCCCTAAGACAGAGGCACAAGGGCTCGACGCAACTAGCTAAAAAGATCGATATCAAATGAAAAGCACATCCAGAACTCCCCCTTACTCAAAGACTCCCCCTCAACAAGTGAAGCAGAAGTTTAAAATTGACACCACAAAATTTTCTCCCCCTTGGGGGCAATTTGCAAACAAAAGAGAAGGGACAAGATCTCGAGAAAATCAAACGGAGCTAAGGTTACGCCTATCGGAGTCATACACATGCATATGAGTTAAAAATGCATGTTAGCAGCTTCAGGTATATATTCAAAAGAGTGAATAAATGCTCTAAATAGTGTTGATCCGACTACATAGCAACATACACAAGTGCTAGCAAAGGCTCAAACTGATCACTAAATACAAGACATGAATGCATAAGCCAAGTGAGCAGTTTTAAGCCATTCTGAAAGAGGTTTCACCATTAAAATAGCACTACACATGTGTAGACAGGAAATCAAACAAGTGCTAAAACATGTATACAAGGTGAACTACCCCTAGCAAAGTTCAACCATCATGCTATAGATGAAACATAGACTTGTGATTTTCAGATTTTATCGGAGAATTTGCAGCGGTTATTAACACAAGTTCAAAATTAGCATGTGATTGCGAGAGGTTGAAAGCTTGTCATTGCCTAACTTTTCAACCGTGCTAAGCCTATGCATATGCAATCAGAAGCTTAAAGCATCGGTTTCGGTCTTACACTACACGGCTCAAGTTTAACTCAAGGTGCAATGAGAAACTGTCTCGATACCGTGATGTGTTGACAAAGCAATCCCATCTCGATCTTTTCAATTCACTATAACTTGGTTCATTTTAAGCAGAATATGAACAATCCAAGCAAGTGAATGACTCAGAACTAGAGACATAGCAACCTAGCATATATGAAATAGCTCAAGAGACCTCAACACATCCTACACATGCTAGTTGCCAATCTCAATGGTGAACATATATCAAATTTTAAGTTTATTAATCATGTTCATCATTCTGAAAAATAGCTTAGCTCACAACATGTATCAGTGATCAACATGAGCCTAAGCTACAAGCATCATCATATATCATCGAAGCATACACTAATCAGAGCATGGATTCATTCTCAAGAATATAGACATGAAGCTTGAAACTGCAAGATGTATACATGATGAAGTCAGAATCGGAGCCAAAACTAAACTAAAAGACTCAAGACCCAAAACACAAGGATCAGAAAATTAGTCTATGGTACATTAACAAAATGCTTCCCCCATCTAAAAGGGAAACACACACCAAGCTCACCTCGCAACCTAGCAAAGGTTGAGAGATCCAAAGGCTTGGTGAAAATATCCGCAACCTGGTTATGGGTGTCTACATGCCTAAGATCAATGTCGCCTTTCTCATAGTGATCACGAAGAAAGTGAAAGCGAACATCGATGTGTTTGGTCTTGGAGTGAAGAACTGGGTTCTTTGCTACACTAATGAAAGGTGCTATCGCAAAGCAAAGGGACCCGACTGAAATCTAGACCAAAATCACGCAATGTAGCAACCATCCATAAAAGCTGCGAAGCACAAGAGGCAGCGGCAACATACTCGGCTTCTGTAGTAGACTGGGCTACGTTCGACTGCTTGCGAGAAGACCACGAAACCAAGGAAGAACCAAGAAACTGACAAGTCCCAGAAGTAGACTTGCGCTCAATCCGACAGCCAGCAAAATCCGCATCGGAATACCCACAAGCGAAAGAGTCGAAGAAGAAGAGTACCAAAGTCCGAACTTAGGAGTGTATCGGAGGTACCTCATGATGCGCTTGACTGCTTGCTTGTGGGAAGTCCGAGAAGACGCCTGAAACGAGCGCACAGACACAGCGAACTGTATATCTGGCCTCGTCGCCGTCAGGTACAGAGCGAGCCAATCATGCTCCTGTACTCCTTCTGGTCAACCGGCTCTCCGTCTTGGTCCGCGTCCATCGCCGCAGTCGTCGCATGGGCGTCGTAAGAGGCTTGGCCTCGCCCATGTCGAATTTCTTCAGGATGTCTTTTGTGTATTTGCCTTGATGTACAAACGTCCCGTCCCGGGTTTGCTTAATTTGCAACCCGAGGAAGAAAGTCAACTCGCCCATCATACTCATCTCGAACTCCCTGCTCATAGTATCTGAAAACTTTGCAACAAGAGCATGAGAAGAGCCACCAAAGATGATGTCATCCACGTAAATCTGGACTAACAGGATATCGTTGCCTTGCTTGAGGAGAAAAAAAGTTCTATCGACCCGTCCCATTTTAAAACCTTGGAGAGTAAGAAGGTTTTCAAACGATCGTACCACGCTCTCGGGCTTGTTTCAAACCATACAAAGCTTTTGAAAGTTTATAAACATGGTTTGGAAACTTGGGATCCTCGAAACCTGGGGGATGCCTAACATAAACCTCTTCCTCTATATACCCATTCAGAAAAGCACTCTTAACATCCATCTGATACAGCTTAAAACCCTTCGAAGCAGCAAAGGCTAGAAGGATTCTGATGGCTTCTAAACGGGCTACAGGGCAAAGGTTTCCTCATAATCTATCCCCTCTTTTTGGCAAAACCCACGGCTACTAGCCTAGCCTGTTGTTCACTACCATCCCATCCTCACCTCTCTTTGTTCTTGAAAACCCATTTGGTACCTATAGGGTGGCATTCTGGTGGTGGAGGGACTAGGGTCCAAACTTGGTTTCGCTCAAAGTTTTCTAACTCCTCATGCATGGCATTGACCCAGTTAGAATCAGAAAGTGCGTGTCCAACATCTTTGGGCTCAAAAGAAGCAACGAAAGCAGAATGAGCGAAGTGGGAGATTTCATACGCTCGCGACCGCGTGACTCGCTGGTCGATGCCGCCGATCATCTGCTGTGGGGGGTGGTGCTGCTGAATGCTTCGGGGCGCTTGCCTCGCCGAAGTAGCCTCCCCCTCGCCAGATGCTGTCGCTCTCTCATGTTCAACCCGGTGCTTGCTGGAGAGGTGGCTCCAGAGGACCCCAAGAAGAAGAGGTAGTGGGATCGGGTCCTCGAGCTGAAGTAGTCGTCGCAGGGTCGACAGGGGCAGCCAGTGGAGTTGGCTCGGGATCACCCCAATCGGCATTCTCCTGCTCCTCCTCCACAAAAATCTCTCTCCCAGCTCCTGTTCCCCTGCAACATCAAAGCAGAAGAAACACAAGGCATTCTCGTCGAATGTGACCTCGCAGGTCTCCACTATCCGGTTAGTTTCAAGATTAAGAACTCGATAAGCGCGAGAATGTGAAGCATAACCAAGAAACACACACCAACAGCAGAGCGAGATTCAAACTTATCCAAATTGCCTTGCTTCAGGATAAAACACTTACAACCAAACACTCGAAAATGAGACACCTTGGGTACACTCCAAAACGCAGCTCATAAGAAGTTTTCTTCATGAAGCTCGAAGAAAGATGCGATTTGAAACATGGCAAGCGGTGTTGATCGCCTCGGCCCAAAACCGCCTAGGAGTCCTATGCTCATCGAGCATCGTCCTGGCCATCTCAACAAGGGTCCGGTTCTTGCGTTCAACAACACCGTTTTGCTGGGGGACATAAGGAGAAGAAAACTGATGCTCAATTCCATTAGAAGAACAGAAGGAGGAAAACTGAGAGTTATCAAACTCAGTACCATTATCACTAGGAATAGCTCTAATGGTATCAGGGGGAAACTCAGCTTTCAACTTCAAAATCACGAGCAAAAGAAAAAGCTTCATCCTTACCCTCCATGAAAAATACCCAAGAGTACCTCGAAAAATCGTCAACGATCACTAGAGTACACTTACCACACTTCCCACCCGCTGAGCAAAACCCGAGCTGGACCACTGTGTCCATATGTAAAAGCTCGCCGGTTGCTTTGTCATCACCTGATTAACAGGTGGGTGAGAAGCAGCAACCATCTTCCCGTGACGACAGGGATGGCAAACGAGGTCCTTCTGAAACTTAGCTTGGGCAATCCTTGGATTAAGCCAAGTGAGCTAAGTCTTGCAAGCAAGTCAAAACTCAAGTGACCGAGCCTCCTATGCCACTTCCACAAATCAGAAGAAGGACCAGCCATCAAACATCTAGCAGAGCCGAAAGAATGAGAAAATCGGCTCGAAAACACGGCCAAAGGGAACATCCAACAAACAAGATCTCCCCGAGGGTCTAAAACTGACTCAGACCCTTCTTAAAATGCACTTCAAAATCATCCTCAAGAAGTTGCGAAACAGAAAGCAAGTTATAGTGCAAGTTAGAAACCAAGGCAACATTCTTCAGGACAAAGTTCTCATTGAGCCGAATGGCTCCTTGAGAAACGACCTTACCTCTACTATTATCCCCGAAAGTGATGTTTCCCTGTGCATCACGGGGCTAAGGCTGGAGAACCATTCCTTCTTTCCGGTCATGTGGCGCGAACACCGGAACTCCATAAGCCACATTTTCTCCAACCGAAGTTCCTGCATCAATAGAAAGGCAGAAAGTGAGCGTATGGCACAACACTGGGGTTAGTATACTGAGAAGGATACCAGTGCTGTGCATAGGCCCAGAAAAGTGTTAGTAGCAACACAAGCTGTCCTCGTCCCATGGGTGGATAGCGATCACCACCAACCTGAAAGGGTGGTCCGCTATGGAACGGAAAACCTCCAAACTGACCTACCTGTCCCATCTGAGCAAAGCGATCACCACCATACTGAAAGGGTGGTCCGCTATGGGACTGAGCAGCAAGGCCTCTTACACTCGGCTCACGATCGTATAGAGGACGACCGGAACCGCGACGGGCACGACCACCACCCTGTGGTCTGGCTGCCTGGGGCCTAGCAACCTGAGGGGGTGCTCCTCCAGGTCTAGGGCCCTGCCTCTGAACTCCCCGACCCTGCACCCCCATGGAGAGGGGGTGCCTGGCCTGATTGTTCAGCTCCAACTCCTTCCTAGCGTCTCTCTTCCTCCGAAAGCAAAACTCAGCTAGGTGACCCTTACGGTGACAGTACTCGCACTCAAACCTCACCACCACTTCTTGGGTTGTTGGTTTCTATGGTTGCGAGGTTTGTTCATCCTAGCCCCTGCGGCTTCTTGCCCTTCGGAAGGGGATCACTAGAGACGTCAGGAAGGGTGTCAAGTGTGTTCCTAAGATGGTTAGGTTTGGGAACCCACACTTGCTTGCGAGGTGGAGCCTTGGATGTTCATCAAGGATGCCATCCTTGGTGATAGGCTTGGGAGGCTCAGGTGGGGTGATCTTGGTGAGCTTAGGGATAGCGGATGGTTTTCTCACTCGAATTCACTCCGCTAAACTCACCGATCTTACCAAGGTACTAGCGCCCTTCCCACCTAAGGTAAAGCCCTCCCGAGCAATCAGTTCCCCTCTTGAACTGACTGATCATCATGCCCAACTGCGGCTCACTGCATGACACCCAACTCAGGATGGACCGAAGGTATGTGTTTTCTTCCTCAGTTTGCATCCTGGTATGCCGGCAGTTGGCAATCTCAAGCTCCATCCCCACGCATCGCTCACATGGAGCAGACAAGGTGCTAACTGAGCTGGCCTTCATGGCTTCAACAAGCTTGGCACTTACTTCTGCCAACTCAGTTCGCAAGCTAGGACAAAGTGTTGGCGCAAAAAGTGGCGTTCTGCGCCAGGCACACAGCAAGCCGAAGAAGCTGGCTTCAATTGTGGCCCGGGTGCTCAGAAGTCCGGTGCGTGCCAGTCAGTTTGACCTGCAACTAACAAGGGAGATAAACCGTTAAATACAAAGCTGGAACGTGCCGGGTATGACCAGACAGTTCCCAAGATGTACGGCCCTGAAGCCACTTACGACGACATATAGCTATGAAAGCTATCTGCCAACAGGTTTAAGGTTATTCGGCAATATGAACAGAGTTACGTGAATAACAGGTTGCCGAACACGTTTGCATGAGAATCGTACTCGCATGACGTATTATATATAAGTTAAAACTTAACCAACCTCGATTGTACAACCGAGTTGGGGTCCATGGAGATTGAACATACAAGCTAAGCATGACTAAGCTAATCTAAAGCCTGCGCCTGCCGCACGACACCTAGCCTTGTCATAGATCAAACACGCTTAACATGCATGAACCCTCACCACGTGGCAACCCAGATACGATCCAATTCGGCTATTACGAACAGTAGATCTACTGCATAACAGACCTTTCAGTAACAGACGTGAAACAGAGCAGGTCTATAGAGATGAAGCCGAACCGGACGGTATCTAGATTGGGCAAAAGTGTTATGATGAAATAAACGTAACAAAACACATAACACAAGATAACTTAATGAATCTATCAGATTGCCAAATCTAACAGAGCCGATAACTATCTTTACTCATGTCTCAATCCGCTGCACGATACAAGACATAAACAAAGACCTCCCGTCATAAGCTTAATACGCCGCACGATACTAAGCTTAACGTACGAGACTACTTGCACCATATCTAAATCCGCCGATCGATACTAGACATGATAGCAAGGTGCCGGAACTTACGGAGGTCGACGGATCGATGGCCCCTCTCGAAGAACACGACGACACGACTTGGACTCGAAGACGGCGCGGGGCCGGGGGTTGGTTGTATTGATTGTGAACAGATATTACAAGCCTCAGGTTTTATATATTATACCCTGGTGTTCTACGAGTCCTGGGAGGACACGATTACAACGATAAAACAGGAAACCTGTCTGAGTCCTAGAAGGATACGATTACAATGATAAATCAGGAAACTACCAGAAACATGATGCCTTTTGCTCCAAGCTTCCTTTAATAACCGGCACGCGCTAAAATGAACGAGAGTCCCGTCGCTGAATCCCCTTGACATGCCGTATTCGTCGCAAACCGACTTGGCTCGAGGTAGCCGACCGCAGCATCACTTGTGCGAATCCGCTCGCTGTTGACTAATCGCCTTCACAGCCTTGCCGAATACATTGAGCTAGCCGACCGCGTCCGCCGTTTGCCGAATCCTTCAAGTGGCGGCGTTCGCCGAATCATCATAGTGCCGGTCCACTTGTCATAGTGCGAAAACTCGGTGTTAACACAAAGCTTGCACGCACCCAACAAAGAAGGCCTCGCCTTCACCTCCTCCAGCTCCTTCTTCAGGGAGGGACACTCCTTGCAATCACCCACCAAGTCTAGCCTACTCTTCAGTTCATCATACACCTCAATCAAAGAGGCATATTTGGTTTGCAAGGTGGCAAAGTTTGTCGTATGCATAGTGCACTCCTCACACTCCTCCTCATCGGTCACCTTCACCTCAGACTTGGTGAATTCAAGCTCCTTAAGCGCATCATTCATCTTAGCCTTAAACTCATTTAACTCACGGATAGTTCGCTTGAGGGTCTTATCCTGACCTAGGACTATCTCAGCGAGAGAATCACGCTCTGGAGAATAGGCTCCACTCCGTCGAAGCCGCTATTGCCGACCTTGCTGCTTCAGCCAATGTGCCAGGCACGGTGGCTCTAAGGCAGGTGAATGAGATCAAGCGGGTCCTTCCTGACATTTCTAGGGCCGGCATGGGCTACGGCGCAGCACTTTTTTCAATGCCGTCCGGATTCATTCTGGCGCCGATTATCGCCATTTTGATGTTTGTGAGCGAGGGCTAGAATTTAGGATAGCACGCTCTGTTGAGGATATGAAAGAAGCCGGAACAGACTTGGCCGACTCTTTTTGATTCTGATCTTCCGATTAGAATAGAATGACATGGACGAACTGATCCTTCATTTGTAATCGACTCCTGTTATGTGGATAAGAAGTCCTTTCATCTTTTTCTTGAAATCAATCCGTGACTGATCTTTCAGAATCAGGGCGTACTCTATTCCATGTGCTTGGCCATTTGTAACATATCTGCATTTTGCATCCATCGGTTACCGTTCTGAGGACACCGTATTAACCGTGTGAACCTGTTCGGCAATATGGCCAGTGTTTGTCTCGTACACCTAAATCGGCAGTTCTGCCCGAAGACAGGCGCTCTATTCTCCGCGAACACGTACGTGAGTGCGCTCAGACGTCCTACGCAGCCCATTACTGTAGAAGCCCATCTTGGTAAACGGAAAAAACCCCAATCCGTCGGTTGATATTCGACATAAATCGTCCCTGGAGGCCTGCCATCTCCCAATCTTGCATCCACTCCTTTAGTACTCTCGCCGCCTCGGCTCCCTTGTTCGTTCCGCCCCAGGAACCCTAACTTTCCGAGTGCAATGGCGAGCCATGATGACCGCGGCAAACGCCCGGCGACCGAGGAAGCCGAAGGGAGCCACGCTCGGCGCCTCCGTCGGCGCGGGTAGGACTCTTTGCTTACGTCCTTTGTGGCAGTTTCTTGAAGATTTCGCTCATGCTCGGTTGCTGCTTGCTGACAGGGTCCCCGTTATTTCCTCCAGGCGGGCATGCCCGGCCTTCTTCAGCGTCGGGGAGGCCAGAGGCTCCACCATCGGATTTGCCAAGCTCCTCCGACAGTCTCTCCTACCACTCCATCCTTGGGAGGCGAGCCCGGACCGGGATCCCGACGGCGGCCCTTTACGACCACAACGACGCCTTGAACTTCATGGCGCTGCGGGACGAGTCCCGGGAAGAGCTGGCGCCGTCTTCGAAGCAGTACGGGATAGATCAGCTGGAGTGGGAGGACCAGCGCGCCGCAGTTCTGCGACGCAATCACAGGTATGAACACCCAATCCTAGATCGGTTTTTGGTCGTTCTTGTTGATCTTTAACCGATCCATTTCAACTCGTCGTTCATAGCACTGTCTGAAGAGCTGGGAGCGCCTGAAGATGGCGGCGAACGCCGTCGCAGACCAGGTGAACGCCCAGGCGACACCGCCGAGGCGCGCCTGGCCAATGTACACGGCCGCGTCGAGCAGGTCGCCCTGCAGGGTGTGCACCATGGCGTGGCGCTGGGGCTGTCGGCGCTAACGGTCCGCTCAGAGGAGGACTTCTCCGTGACGCGGTTGGCTTCCCCGGCGGAGCAGGTCCGGAGGACGTCGAGCAGATTGATGATCTTCTGGACTCCTACGAGGATCATGCTCGTGCCCTCGCCGCGGTCACCAACCCGCAGACGGTCATCAACAGGATGTTCGATAACTGATCTGCACCTCACTACGAACAATGTTTTATTTTGTTATGTTTATACGCACTACCTGTTCTCCTGTCCTGCGCTTGTTGAGTGTTTGATTTGTCTAGCCGATTGCACAGCATCGCGTGCACTTGGCCCTGAATTTCTGCGTTTTTGTGCTAGAGGCGACACATGCCATGCCGGCTGCTTTTTGCTCTAAGGGCGATAGACTCTATCGGCCATTTTTGTGCTAAGGCGATACCATTTTGTATCGGCCATCGGTGCCCGCTAGTCCTTGATTCGTTACACCGACCTCACGCTAGGATGAAACCTCTTTAGATAACGTCCATTAATTGCCCTAGCAAACTCTTCTCCTTGGAGGGTTTTCAAGAACATACGCATTACCCGGAGCACGTCTCAGAATCCAAAAAGGCCCTTCCCAGTTAGGGGACCATTTGCCGAATACCTTGTCTTTGGTACCGATTGGCAAGATAATTTTCCAACCAAGTCTCCCTCTTCAAATCCTTTTTCTCTCACTTTCGAGTTGTAGTACTTGGCAACGTGTATCTTATTTTTCTCAATATTTTCCAAGGCCTTGAGACGAATCAAATGCAAATCCTCTAGCTCATCCATCATCAAATCCTTATAATTTTCTTTAGCCAGATCGTTCTGGCAATGTACCTCGTCTTGACCCCGACTGCAATTCCCATGGTAGCACTGCGTGATGCCCGTAGACCAACTCGTATGGCTACGTCTGAGTCGACCCATGAAAAGCCATTCGGTACGCCCACAAGGGCTTCGTTGAGTACCAAGTGCCACTTTTAGGTTTCTCTTCGATCTTCTTTTGAATGATTTTAATCATGATTTTGTTAGAAGCCTCTGCCTGTCCATTGGCCTGTGCATAGTAAGGAGAAGAATTATAGAGTTTAATCCCCATCTCTTCGGCAAAGTCACAAAACTCCGAGGAAGTGAACTGAGTCCCTGATCGGTGGTGATGGACTGAGGAATGCCGAATCGGTAAATGATATGCTCCCTGACGAAAGACACCATGTTCTCTGACGTCACCTTCTTCAACGGGATGCTTCAACCCACTTAGTGAAATAATCCGTGGCCAACAGGACAAACTTATGTCCTTTGCTAGATGGAGGGTGAATCTGGCCGATCAAATCAATGCCCCATCCTCTGAAAGGCCAAGGCTTAATGATCGGATTCATGGCCGATGCTGGAGCCCTTTGCACATTGCCGAATCGCTGACAATCCTGACAACCTCTGTAATACTTAAAGCAATCTTCGAGCATAGTCGGCCAAAAATATCCAGTCCTCCTGATTAACCATCTCATACGGTGAGCCGACTGGTGTGCACCACATACGCCTTCGTGCACCTCATACATCAGTTTCCTAGCCCGTCTTGGTTCAGGCATTTAAGCAAAACCCATCTATGGATTTGTAGTACAATTGATTGTCCAAGAGTGTGAACTTAAGAGCCTTGTACCTGAGTTTTCGGGAGACTTTCCTGGACGGGTCCCTGAGGTAATCGGCAATGTTGTCTCTCCAGTCTTCAATTGCCTGATTACACTTGGGACTGCTTGATCACCTTCTGGGGTTGTTTGCTCTCCCTCAAGTGCAAAAATGTTTTGATTCTCCCTATACCCGGATGCTGCCTGAGCCAACTGGTTTGCTTCTTCATTTTGCCCCCTAGGAATATGTTGCAAGGTTGCCGATCGAAACTGTCTGAGGAGCTCTTGGCAACCTTCGAGATATTCCTGCAGCGTGTCGTTCTTGCACTCGTATTTGCCGGTCAATTGCTTGATCACTAATTCCGAGTCACCGAAGATCTCCACGGCGTCTGCCTTTATGTCCACAAGCAACCGCAGTCCTCGGAGCAGTGCTTCGTACTCTGCTTGATTATTAGTTACCGGGTACTCGATCGGTATAGAGTACTTGAAGGGTGCCCCCTTGGGAGAAATCAACACGATCCCGACTCCACCACCTTTGCTGCACGAGGATCCATCAAAAAACAATGCCCAAGGGATAATGGTTACCATGTTAGCATTAGGATCACGGTGGTGAGTGACAAAATCAGCCATAATCTGGCCTTTAACAGCCTTTGCCGATTCAAAACGCAAATCAAATTCAGAAAGGGCCAAAACCCATTTACCGATCCTTCCACTTAAAATCGGCATTAATAACATGTGCTTGATTACATCAAATTCTGATACTACCACGCATTCGGCATTCAGTAGATAGTGCCGAAGTTTGGTACAGGAATAGAAAACGCACAAGCACAACTTTTCCGTAGCCGAATACCTTGTTTCGGGGTCCAGTAGCTTTCGGCTAAGATAGGCTACGACTCTCTCTTTCCCTTCGAATTCTTGCATGAGGGCCGACCCTATCGTTAGGTTGTCGGCCGCCACGTACAACTTGAAAGGCTTGTCGAGTTGTGGAGGAACCAATACTGGTGGTGCCTTCATGTACTCCTTGATCTCATCGAAAGCCTTTTGTTGCACGTCACCCCACACGAACTCCTGATCTTTCTTGAGCTTCAATAGTGGAGAAAATGGCAGCACGCGCTCAGACAAGTTGGATATGAACCTTCTGACAAAGTTGATTTTGCCGAGCAGTGATTGAAGTTCTTTGAGATTGGTCGGTGGCACTACCTTATCAATTGCTTCCATGCTCTTCCTACCGACTTCGATCCCTTTTTGTGGACCAGGAATCCCAGAAACTCACCAGCCGACACCCCAAATGCACACTTGGTTGGATTCATCTTTAAACCATGTTTCCTCGTGCACTCCAAGGTCTTCCTTAAATCGGCTAAGTGTCCTTCCTTGCTTCTGGATTTGACCACCACATCATCAATGTAGATCTCTACGATCTTGCCGATCAGCTCATGGAATATGTAATTCATGGCTCGCTGGTAAGTGGCACCGGCATTTTTCAAACCAAAAGTCATGACCATCCATTCAAACAAACCTATATGGCCGGGGCACCTGAAGGCGGTCTTCGCCACATCCTCTGCAGCCATGAAGATCTGATTGTAACCTGCGTTGCCGTCCATAAAGCTTATGATTTCAAAACCGGCCGAAGCATCTACTAGCAAATCGGCCACCGGCATTGGATAACCGTCCATAGGAGTGGCTTTGTTGAGGTTCCTGAAGTCAATGCAGACCCTCATCTTCCCGTTTTTCTTGTACACCGGGACAATATTGGAGATCCACTCCGCATATCGACACGGCCGAATGAAGTTAGCTTCTAGTAATCTTTCCACTTCTTTTTTCACGTCGGCCAATACCTCCTCCTTGTAGATCCTGCGCGGAGGTTGTTTGTATGGGCGGTATCCAGGCTTGATCGGCAACTTATGCTCAACAATGGACCGATCCAATCCGGGCATCTCTGTGTAGTCCCAAGCGAAACAATCTTTGAACTCTTTTAGAGATCTACTAGCTGCACTCTGAAAGCAGGGTCTAAATTAGAACTTATGAACATCGGCCTTCTTTTTCTTGTGTCCAACATCCACTCTTCCAGTTGGTCGGCCGATGCGAAGCCACGTCCCAGTTTGCCCTCGCTGCTGTCAGTTGGGTTGTCCATCTAAAAGAAACTTTGAGAGCCGACTGCTTGGATCGGCTGTTGATCTCTGCCGTAGATGTTGACAGGACCTTCTCCCCACACACGATCGGAGAAGCAATCTACTCCGTCAAATTCCCAGTAAGTGGGCTCAATGGTAGCAACACTCACCGAGTCATCAGCTTGGACAATCTCGATGTCATCTCCAACCCACTGGATGAGTATTTGGTGCATGGTCGAAGGTATGCAACAGTTGGCATGGATCCAATCCCTGCCCAAAAGCAGGCTGTATGCCCCCTTGCCGTCAATGACAAAGAAGGTCGTGATGAGCGTCTTGGATCCTATCATCAGTTCCACGTGCACGGCACCCCGAGTGTCAGAGGGATTGCCGGCAAAGTCACGGAGTATCATGTCCGTTTTGAGCAGATCTTCATCGTTCATGCCCAGCTTTCTGAAGGTGGCGTAAGGCATGATGTTGATCGCTGCGCCGCCATCGACAAACATCTTGGTTAGCGGCTTTCCGTTGACGTACCCCTTGACATATAACGGCTTCAAATGCCGATGCTTAGCTGGCTTGTCAAATGCTGCCTTCTGAGACAACACGAGCTGTGCCGCGAGCTCGTTGTGCTCGGCCTCGTCGGAGTCCGAACGCGCTTCGTCCTGTGCCCCCTGGCCGATTGGAGCCATGAATTCCAGGGGAAGGAAGAAAGTCATGGCCACGCCAGCGCCTTTGCCATTGTTGTTCGGCTTTTCCTTCGGACGCCACTCTTGCTTCTTCCCATCGGCAGCTGCTTCTTCCAACTCCCTATTCCGGAGGCGTTGCACTCTCCTTTTCTGGCTTTTCCTGAGCCCTGGTGGGCACCATTGCCCCTTTTGCCACCTATATGGGCGGGGCTGTACCTCCTCGTTGTCGTCCCGGTGATGCACCCACTCCTGGTCGGCACATCTTTTGGCTTGCCGACCCGGGCTTCTCATTTTTAGGCGCCGATCGTCCATTGGGATGCGTGCTCCCAACCTTTCATGGACGGGACGGCGGTTGACCCGATCCTGCCTATACCCCTTGTACTGATCGCTGCATTCGGGGCAGTTGTTGACGGCAGGCAGTTTCAAGCCTTCGTTCCAGCAGTGGCGGAAGAACGGACAGCCCCAGTGAGCTTGCTCCCGCTCTTGGCGGCGTTCTTGCTCCCAGCGATGGGCCTGTTCTCTGTGGTAAGCCCTCTCCTCCAGACGATACCGGTGCTCTCCCGCGTGATCGTCTTCATGCTGGTACTCCTCTGTGAATTCCTGCTCTTCGCGTTGGAGACGCATCTGCTCTTTCTCCTTTTGCCGACGCCACTTGTTAAGGAGATCCCTGTGGGTAGGCCTGCGCCTGGAAGACGACTCTCCGTGCTCGTATCGGCTATTCGCGGCTTGGGCGTGCTGCCGGAGCTCATCGCCAGTGATTTGCCGATCGGGATCCACTGCGCCAGACTCGCGCGCCTTGTCGGAGGTGAGGACTTTGACCTTGCCCTTGCCTCTGGGATCTTCCGGGGCTACCATGTTCACTGAGACGAACACGGAGTTCTGGGCGAAGGGGTTGGCATCGATCTTCATCTTGCCATTGAATTTGATGTGCCCATCCTGGATGGCCTTCTGGATCCTGGTCCTGAACACGCGGCAATCATTAATAGAATGAGTATTAGTGTTATGTGTTAGTGAAGCCGCAGTATTTCTTGTCTTTGACGCCTCCAGGACGTAGCATCGGGTGATCCGGGGGTAGCCTGACTCTCCCTTCGGCAATCAGAAACTCGAAGAGTTTGTCGGCCTTGGTGACGTCGAAGTCGTATGCCCCTTTCTGCTGGCGCAGCCACTGCTTGTTGGCCTGGGTCGGTTCTTTGTCCCAGTTGAACTCTGCAGCGGCCACCTCATCTTCGGCATCGGAATAGTCATCGGCTTCGTCCAGGAAAGCTTGATACATCTGGGCCGCGACATTGTCCCTCTGGAAGCGCCCTTCCCTCCGGAAGCCTTGCGCCTGGATAGTCATTTCATTCAGCCGGCGAGAGAGATGACCCAGGTCCTCGAACTCCTGGCCGAAGAGCTTGTCTCTGATGCTTGGGAGCATGCCCGCCACGGCCAATGGTGGAAGCTGGTCGTCCGGCAGGTACATGCCGAAGCACTGGCTTTTGACTTCCCTAAACCTGCGCAGGTAGTCCTGCGGTGTCTCATTCGGCCTCTGGCGCACATACATGATGTCCACCAGCTTCTTCTCCTTGGTGCCCGTGTAGAAGTGCGTATGGAACTTCTGTTCCAAGTCTGCCCAAGAGAGAATAGAGCCCGGTGGCAGAGACGTGAACCAAGCGAACGCCGGCCCAGTGAGCGAAGACGGGAAGTACCGAACCCTGAAGGCATCCTCGGTATTGGCCTCCCAAGCTGGAGCAGATAGCGACTGATGTGCTCCACCGTGCTAGTGTCGTCTAAGCTGGAGAACTTGGACAGGTCTGTCGGCACTTTGACTCTGGGAGGTAGAGCCACACGGTGGAACCATTCGGGGAACGGAGATCTGTAAGCATAAGTGCCCTTAGGCTTCAGGCCGAAAGTGCGCTGCATCATATCTGCCATCCTCTCTAGCATGACATCGACATTAGAGTCGGCGGTTTTCTCGGCCGTCGGCTTCCCGTATCCTGGATGTGGGGCACCCTCTATGTTGTGAGGCTCAAGCATCTCATGGTACCCGTTTCCATAGTAGTCCTTTATGAGCCTGTAGGTTTGCGGGGAGATCTTGCGTGTTGACTCTGGCGGCTGACCCTTAGCGCCGAACGTGAGCTGACCCATGGTCGGCAACTGGCCTTCTGGCGTGTGCTTCTCTTGAATGGTCATTCCGCTCGATTGAGCCTTAGGCGGGGTCTCCTCACCAGCAGTTCCTGCCCCCTTGAGGTGATTCGGCAGATTGAAAAGATGTGGTCCCGCTATAGGGCCAAACTCGGCCTCCATAAGTTCATCGGCCTTGGGGCCGAATTGGGCGATCATGATGGTGCGGAAGGTGTTGAGAAACGCCCCATGCATGCGACCGATGGCACCAGAGACAGCTTCGTTGATCATATGAGACATTTTCAACACTGCCTCCGCTTCCCCGGGATCATTCGGGTTGGGCTGGACGGGTTTCGGCAGATCGTGCAGACGGCGAACCTTTCCGCTCTTGTTCTTGGAAAAGGCTTCTAGGCACTTGGCCTGGAATTCGGCACAAGCATCCTCCACCTGCTCTCTGTACTCGTCGGGTAGTTCGGTGAGCTGCACCTGCACGAGCCCCGCCTTGTTGCTGGCCTCAGCTTCAGTGACTTCGACCATTGCTGCAGGAAAAAAGTTTGGTCCCACCGGGCGTGCCAAAAAGTGTGTTGGCGCAAAAAGTGGCGTTCTGCGCCAGGCACACAGCAAGCCGGAGAAGCTGGCTTCAATCGTGGCCCGGGTGCTCAGAAGTCCGGTGCGTGCCAGTCAGTTTGACCTGCAACTAACAAGGGAGATAAACTGTTAAATACAAAGCTGGAACGTGCCGGGTATGACCAGACAGTTCCAAGATGTACGGCCCTGAAGCCACTTACGACGACATATAGCTATGAAAGCTATCTGCCAACAGGTTTAAAGATTATTCGGCAATATGAACAGAGTTACGTGAATAACAGGTTGCCGAACACGTTTGCATGAGAATCGTACTCGCATGACGTATTATATATAAGTTAAAACTTAACCAATCTCGATTGTACAACCGAGTTGGGGTCCATGGAGATTGAACATACAAGCTAAGCATGACTAAGCTAATCTAAAGCCTGCGCCTGCCGCACGACACCTAGCCTTGTCATAGATCAAACACACTTAACATGCATGAACCCTCACCACGTGGCAACCCAGATACGATCCAATTCGGCTATTACGAACAGTAGATCTACTGCATAACAGACCTTTCAATAATAGCGTGAAACAGAGCAGATCTATAAAGATGGAGCCGAACCGGACGGTATCTAGATTGGCAAAAGTGTTATGATGAAATAAACGTAACAAAACCATAACACAAGGTAACTTAATGAATCTATCAGATTGCCAAATCTAACAGAGCCGATAACTATCTTTACTCATGTCTCAATCCGCCGCACGATACAAGACATAAACAAAGACCTCCCGTCATAAGCTTAAATCCGCCGCACGATACTAAGCTTAACGTACGAGACTACTTGCACCATATCTAAATCCGCCGCACGATACTAGACATGATAGCAAGGTTGCCGGAACTTACGGAGGTCGACGGATCGATGGCCCCTCTCGAAGAACACGACGACACGACTTGGACTCGAAGACGGCGCGGGCCGGGTTGGTTGTATTGATTGTGAACAGATTTACAATAGTCTCAGGGTTATATTATACCCTGGTTCTACGAGTCCTGGGAGGACACATTACGATAAACAGGAAACCTGAGTCCTAGAAGGATACGATTACAATGATAAATTAGGAAACTACCAGAAACATGATGCCTTTTGCTCCAAGCTTCCTTTAATAACCGGCACGCGCTAAAATGAACGAGATCCCGTCGCTGAAATCTCTTGACATGCCGTATTCGTCGCAAACCGACTTGGCTCGAGGTAACCGACCGCAGCTCACGTTGCCGAATCCGCTCGCTGTTGACTAATCGCCTTCACAGCCTTGCCGAATACATTGAGTTAGCCGACCGCGTCCGCCGTTGCCGAATCCTTCAAGTGGCGGCGTTCGCCGAATCATCATAGTGCCGGTCCACTTGTCATAGTGCGAAAACTCGGTGTTAACCGCACAAAGCTTGCACGCACCCAACAAAGAAGGCCTCGCCTTCACCTCCTCCAGCTCCTTCTTCAGGGAGGACACTCCTTGCAATCACCCACCAAGTCTAGCCTACTCTTCAGTTCATCATACACCTCAATCAAAGAGGCATATTTGGTTTGCAAGGTGGCAAAGTTTGTCGTATGCATAGTGCACTCCTCACACTCCTCCTCATCGGTCACCTTCACCTCAGACTTGGTGAATTCAAGCTCCTTAAGCGCATCATTCATCTTAGCCTTAAACTCATTTAACTCACGGATAGTTCGCTTGAGGGTCTTATCCTGACCTAGGACTATCTCAGCGAGAGAATCACGCTCTGGAGAATAGGCTCCACTCCCTCGAAGCCGCTATTGCCGACCTTGCTGCTTCAGCCAATGTGCCAGGCACGGTGGCTCTAAGGAAGGTGAATGAGATCAAGCGGGTCCTTCCTGACATTTCTAGGGCCGGCATGGGCTACGGCGCAGCACTTGCTTTCAATGCCGTCCGGATTCATTCTGGCACCGATTATCGCCATTTTGATGTTTGTGAGCGAGGGCTAGAATTTAGGATAGCACGCTCTGTTGAGGATATGAAAGAAGCCGGAACAGACTTGGCCGACTCTTTTGATTCTGATCTTCCGATTAGAAATAGAATGACATGGACGAACTGATCCTTCATTTGCAATCGACTCCTGTTATGTGGATAAGAAGTCCTTTCATCTTTTTCTTGAAATCAATCCGTGACTGATCTTTCAGAATCAGGGCGTACTCTATTCCATGTGCTTGGCCATTTGTAACATATCTGCATTTTGCATCCAATCGGTTACCGTTCTGAGGACACCGTATTTAACCGTGTGAACCTGTTCGGCAATATGGCCAGTGTTTGTCTCGTACACCTAAATCGGCAGTTCTGCCGAAGACAGGCGCTCTATTCTCCGCCGAACACGTATGTGAGTGCGCTCAGACGTCCTACGCAGCCCATTACTGTAGAAGCCCATCTTGGGAAACGGAAAAAACCCCAATCCGTCGGTTGATATTCGACATAAATCGTCCCTGGAGGCCTGCCATCTCCCAATCTTGCATCCACTCCTTTAGTACTCTCGCCGCCTCGGCTTCCTTGTTCGTTCCGCCCCAGGAAACCCTAACTTTCCGAGTGCAATGGCGAGCCATGATGACCGCGGCAAACGCCCGGCGACCGAGGAAGCCGAAGGGAGCCACGCTCGGCGCCTCCGTCGGCGCGGGTAGGACTCTTCGCTTACGTCCTTGTGGCAGTTTCTTGAAGATTTCGCTCATGCTCGGTTGCTGCTTGCTGACAGGGTCCCCGTTATTTCCTCCGCCGGCGGGCATGCCCGGCCTTCTTCAGCGTCGGGGAGGCCAGAGGCTCCACCATCGGATTTGCCAAGCTCCTCCGACAGTCTCTCCTACCACTCTCATCCTTGGGAGGCGAGCCCGGACCGGGATCCCGACGGCGGCCTTTACGACCACAACGACGCCTTGAACTTCATGGCGCTGCGGGACGAGTCCCGGAAGAGCTGGCCGCCGTCTCGAAGCAGTACGGGATAGATCAGCTGGAGTGGGAGGACCAGCGCCGGCAGTTCTGCGACGCAATCACAGGTATGAACACCCAATCCTAGATCGGTTTTTGGTCGTTCTTGTTGATCTTTTAACCGATCCATTTCAACTCGTCGTTCATAGCACTGTCTGAAGAGCTGGAGCGCCTGAAGATGGCGGCGAACGCCGTCGCAGACCAGGTGAACGCCCAGGGCGACACCGCCGAGGCGCGCCTGGCCAATGTACACGGCCGCGTCGAGCAGGTCGCCCTGCAGGGTGTGCACCATGGCGTGGCGCTGGGGCTGTCGGCGCTAACGGTCCGCGCAGAGGAGGACTTCTTAGTGACGCCGGTTGGCTTCCCCGGCGGAGCAGGTCCGGAGGACGTCGAGCAGATTGATGATCTTCTGGACTCCTACGAGGATCATGCTCGTGCCCTCGCCGCGGTCACCAACCGCAGACGGTCATCAACAGGATGTTCGATAACTGATCTGCACCTCACTACGAACAATGTTTTATTTTGTTATGTTTATACGCACTACCTGTTCTTCTGTCCTGCGCTTGTTGAGTGTTTGATTTGTCTAGCCGATTGCACAGCATCGCGTGCACTTGGCCCTGTATTTCTGCGTTTTTTGTGCTAGAGGCGACACATGCCATGCCGGCTGCTTTTTGCTCTAAGGGCGATAGACTCTATCGGCCATTTTTGAGCTCACCGGTAAGACGATCGATAAGCGAAGAGGATGATACCTCGGAAGCGTCGTCGTCGTCGGTGTCGTCGTCCTTGTCCTGGCGCTTGCAGTCCTCTCCATCTAGGGCCATGGGGCAGAAGTTCTTGGAGGAATCGCCGAAGAAGCAGAGTCCGTTGAAGCGTTCTTCAGTCTTGTGCTTGGACCCATCGTCGCTGGAGTCGCCGTCGGAGGACTTCTCGCCATCGCTGAGGTTGGCGAGGAAGGCACGCTTGCCGGCGTCGAAAGCCTTCTTGTCGGCGTCGAAAGCCTTCTCCATGTCCTCTCGGCGGTAGCCTCCCTTCTTCTTCTTCCCGACCTTGTTCTCCGGCTTACCCTTGCGCCTGGAGTCGCGGTTCTTGCCGGGGAAGGACTTGTCGCGCTTGGGCAGTTCGCGACGAAGTGATTCGGATCTCCACATCCGTAGCAGCCCTCACGTGCGCCACCACGCCGGTGATTCAGGCGGTTGTTGTGAAACCGCGAGAACCGGGTGCTGATGAGGGCGAGCTCGTCATCGTCCAACGCCTCCACCTGCTCCTCAGTCACTGAAAGCAAAGAAGACAAAGCAAAGGAAGGTGGTGAAGCGTCAGCGGAAAGAGTCGATCCACCCTTGCTCGAGACCAAAGCCATGGAATGTGAAGATGGGTTCTTCAGCTTGGCCTGAGTCAAGTGATCGATCTCGGTGGACTTGAGCTTGCTGAAAAGCTCGTCCACGGTGAGGGTGTCATAAGAAGCAGACTCAATGATAGTCGACACCTTCACCTCCCATACCCTCCGATCCAGGGCGTATAGCAGCTTGAGTGCCCTCTCATGATCGTCATAGGGTAGGTTGGCCCGATTGGCACGCATCTTGTTCACAATCGTTTGGAAACGAGCGAACATAGCGTCAATCGTCTCTCCCTCCAACTGAACAAAGTTCTCGTACTCACGCTTGTACGTCTCAAAGAGTCTGGTCTTGACCTGAGCGGTCCCCTCGTGATAGCTTTGAAGCTTCACCCAGATCTCTCGTGCCGTCTCAAGCTCAGAGACACGCTCGAACTCAGGAAGAGAGAGGTTGGCCAAAAGCGCATTACGGGCCTTAGAGTTGGCCTCGTGTTGGTCAATCTGGTGCTGACCAACTCGAGCCGCAAGAACCACGTAATCGGCATCCTCGCATATTTCCCAGACAGAAGAACTGATGCTGCAAAGATAAGCACGCATCCGAATCTTCCAATAGGGATAGTTCGTCCCATCGAAATAGGGAGCCTTGCCATTCCCTCGATCCATGTCGCCCTTAGGATCCGAAACCGATTAAGGTAGAAGAGATCCTTAACCGGCTCTGATACCAATTGAAGGACCGGAAAGCGACCAGAGGGGGGGGGTGAATGGGAGCTTTAAAATTTCTTCTCAGAAACTTTCAGCCACTGTCCCAGAAGTTACCACAAAGGCAAGCGAAGAGATCGAATAATGTCCACGACCATAGATGTAGGGTGGATGCTTCCAAGAAGCATAGCAGGACACTACACAACTCTAGAAAGCCAACGCAAAAGACGGAAATCAGATCCGTCAATGAACGAGCGAACTGCGAATGAAACCGCGCTGAAACAGCACTGACCGGACTCTGCCTGCGTCCGGTCTGTGAGCACCGGACGCGTCCGGTCGTGCAGAAACCATTTTCGGAGCTCTCTGTTTGTGACCGGACTCACTGTCCTGGAGCGTCCGGTCACTAGCAGTGCGTCCGGTCAGACAAAACAGGCAAGGTGAACAGTGCCACGGGCGAGTCCGGTCGCACACAAGAGCTAGCGTCCGGTCGCGTGCGTCCGGTCAAGCACAGAAACACTGCACGAGTTGTTCCACGACCGGACGCTCGACTGGTGCGTCCGGTCAACCCGATGCAGCGTCCGGTCACCCCGCGAAACAGCAGTTCCTCCGCCGATTCGCCTCGATCTCACCCAAAACAAATCCTCTAGGGATCAAACTTTGTGAGATGAGTCACAAAGAGTATAGTGAGCTATCTCTAAGAGATCATGGCTCGAACCTAACACCAATTCGGTGAATCACGAGATTTTGGGACAAGGGAACAAGAACGCGATCCAAAACGAAAATCGTTCGATCTCCTAGACCGTGAGGTTTGAGATGGATTCCTTCGGTGGAAGGAATTGCCTCACGATCTAGAACAACTTGGTTCAAGAGGATTTGCAAGAGATGCACCAAGCAAAGAAATCAAGCGACGGGAAAACTAGGAGAAAAAGCAATCCGCGAAGAACATGAACGAAACACGAATCACAAGCCGGAAAATGCAACCGTGTGTCGAACACACACTACAAACATGAGATTACGGTCTCACTTCCTAAACTTTCCAAAAACACAGAGGCATGATTGAGTCTTCTCTGTGGATCCTCTACAACCAGGTATGATTAGAAACTAAGCTGGCGGCTAGAGAGCGAAGGTGCTTAGAGCAAATGGCAGAAAAGATAAGAGGAGAGGAGGGGTGCCTCTCTTATTTATAGCCTAAACAATAATCCCCTTCTAACCCTAGGTAGGTGAGCGAAACGGCCAACCCTAGGGGTATCCCGATCCAACTCTGCTTGACGTTGATCCGACGGCCACGCGCCTTCTTCACCCTTAGCTTCGCCTCGACGCAAGCCTCAGGATGTCGCCACGTGCCGCCCTGCCGACCACCGCGCCTTCCTTGTGGATAGCTACGCCGCCGCGCCAGCCTCTCCACACCGCCACGTGTCGACCGTCCTTTTTGCGGACCTCCCCCCGTTTTTGAGGCCGAAACCGGAAACCTGGGCCTTCCCCCAGTTTTGAGGCTGAAACCGGAAACCTGTCCTCCGTCTGAGTTTTGTGGCCCAACTCAGAAACCCGTGCGCCCAGGTTTTGAGGCCCAAACCTGGAAACCGTCCTCGCCGAGTTTTGAGGCCCAAACTCGGAAACCGGCCACCCCGAGTTTTGTGGCCCAAACTCGGAAACCGTCGATGGTAGCTTTTTGAGGCTCAGCTACCGAACCCGTGCCGTACGGGATGTGGTTCGCACACCCCGAGTTCCAGCACCGATGCCGGAGCATGTCCAGCCTCCACGCCGGGCACAGTGCATTCGCCATCCTTCTCGGCCTCCCGCCAAGTGTCACGACGCCATCACCTTTCTCCCGACTCGGCCGATGCACCGCTCATCCCCATGTCTTCTTGCTTGTCGACGCCACGTGCCAGCTACCACAGCTGGTCCTCAGGTCTCCCGGTCCGTCAGTCCAAGCTCCACGTTCGCCCTTCACCGCTCCCGGTCCGTCGGCACGACACGTCCCGCCTGACCTTCACCTCACCTTTGACCACTGTCTCCGAGCTCCGCACCTGCACATCAACATAGCCAAGAGACATGTTGCCCGTTGATCGATCACTCATCACTCAGGAAGGGAACCACAAGGGCGCATATCAACCTTGTGTTCTCACAACTTCAGGTTTCCGTGGGACAAATGTGCGTAAGATGTGCACTACAGAATGGGTAGAGCTGCTGGAACTAGTCAAACCGACTGTGGCAGTCGGCTTGTCTGTTTTGGTTGAACTGGAAGGAGTCGGGCTGGCCTGGTCGGCCCTTTGGTCCGACTGAGCCGGCTATTCCGAAGATGGGCCAGACTAGTCGGCCTAAGAGCCTGACCTAGTCGGTCTCTGCTGCACTGCCCTGGTCTCAAACCACCTTTGTTTGTTTAGATGCCTCGCTAATCCGGCAGTAATCATGAGCTTACTCTTGCCATCACCGCCTTTCTCAAGCACCACTTTGCACCTCGAATTACTCTCAGTATTAGGTGCAACCCGTGATTCGCAATGACGACATTCTTGCCCCTGGTCGTATCGGCCTGTTCTGGATGAATTAAAATAGCAGGGCTTCCTGCTTCCACCATATGAACTGGAAAGGGGGTAGTATCGACTTGCATCTCAGTGAGACTCAATCGTCCTTCATTAAGGGCCGATTGGACCTGTCGACAAAAAACATTGCAATTATTAGTGGCATGAGAAAAAGAATTATGATATTTACAATAAGCTCTTCTCTTTAATTCATCGGATGATGACAAAGTATAATTAACTTTAAGATAACCGAATTTAAGTGATTCATCAAATATTTGGTCACATTTAGAGAAATCAAAGGTAAATTTCACTTCCTCTCCCGATTCTTTTGAATCGGTTTGAGAGAGAGAAAGGTGACCAAT
Organism: Coix lacryma-jobi var. lacryma-jobi; assembly: GCA_009763385.1. Taxonomy (NCBI): domain Eukaryota; kingdom Viridiplantae; phylum Streptophyta; class Magnoliopsida; order Poales; family Poaceae; genus Coix; species Coix lacryma-jobi. The sequence goes on along the minus strand of CM019830.1, from coordinate 116,944,080 downwards.
TTATTTTGTGTTGGCCATAGGAACTCAGCAGCATAGCAATCCTTAGATTCATCGTCTGAACTATCAGAATATAGCTCAACCGTATGCACGTTCGGACGATGGGTTCTTTAGGGTTCATGAGGTTGTTTAAGGCGCGAATCAATTGACACGGCCTTTTGCAAAAGTTGATTTACATTAAAAAACTCATAATATTCCAACTTATCTTTAATCTCAGGACGTAAACCAGCAAGACACAGATCTGTTAGGTCCCTGTCAAAGATCATTAAATGGAAACATCGGCTCTTAATTTCCTTAAAGCGCTTAAAGAAAGCAACTATAGGCTCACTTTGCCCTTGTCGAACCGACGCGTGATGTGACAGCCTAGTTTCTTGGACTCCATCGTAAAAGTGATTATGAAATTTCTCTTCTAATTCGGCCTAAGAGCTAATAGAACATGACAGCAATGATGTAAACCAAGCAAAAGCTGTGCCAGTAAGAGACAGATGAAAATGTCACACATTCATAAAATCTAGGGTACTAGCTTCGCCCATTTGTGCAAGGAACATACTAACATGTTCCATGGTTGATTTACTACCATCACCACTAAACTTATAAATTCTGTTACCCTCCAACCATCAGGCGCTTTCATAAAATCAAAGTGTGGAGGATACGGTTTAAAGTAAGTTGTCCTACTAGGTTTAATTTGGACTCCCAAGCTAGTCTCAAGAGATCTGGTTATTTCCTCCTTGAACCAATTTAAGGCTCGACCAAAATCGGTTGCGGCAGGATTAGGAGCGCCGCCAGGCATGGGAATGTGACTTGGAGACTTCGGTGGGTTGGGTAATACAACACCCTGTCCCCCCGAAGTTCTATTTAATGTTGCCCCCTGGTCGGTCCATGTAGTCCGACGAGAATTATGATGGACGTTGTTGGTATGTGTTGATGTACTAACTCCACCATGACTGGTTCTACCAGTTTTGTTTGCCGATGAACCTGATTGTAATCGGCCAAAATCAGTGTGTGAGGTTTGACCTTCAAATAAATTAAAGGCATACCAAACTGTGGATGTTTGGTTGGACGATTAGGTTCGACAGTTTTACCCTCTAACTTATCCATGCGAGTGCTAAGAAATTTAAATGAATATTGGATGGTATTAGTAAGAGTTTTTGTAGCGCCATCTAGCATTGCTGAATACTTAGTATGGGTAGGGTAAGGATCATCATTTACCTCAGCATTTACTTTTTCAGTAGCACCTTCAGCGGTTTTCGAAGATGTAGGAATTATCTCGCTGAAGTCTGGCTCCTTATCTTGACTGACCTTGCCACACCGGTCCTTGGAACAACTTTCAAGGAAAGCCTTTAGGACGGCGTCGAGTTTGGCCTGCGCTTGCTGCTTCAATTCATCGGGAAGCACATCAATACCTGAAGGACGGATGATCTTATCCTTCTCTGTGGCACCATCTTTACCGCCCATCTTTGTAGTAGATGAGATCTGATTCTGCTCAATCTTCCCCAGTGGAGTCACCAAAAAGTGTGTTGACATCGGAAGTGATCTGAATCACACACCAGCAGGGCTAGAACACCCGAAGAGGTTGCAGATCAACCTGAGACAGCAAGGGATATGGCTAAACTAATGAGAACCAATCTAGAGACCCGTTTAGATCAGTTTTAGGGTTTCGATCCCTTGTGTTGATAACTCTAGAACTCCTCCCGGGAAGACAAGTTGGGGAGAAGCACGTAGAGGTTGCTCTAGGACCAGCAAGGCTGCCTAGAACGTCGCCGAATCTCACCGGGAGATGCGTTGAATAGCAAAGTAGAGAGAAAAAAGGGTAAAAGGGATAGTAGATTGATTTTGATGATTAGGGTTCGATGCCTCAATCGGCCATAGTCCTCTTATATATATAGAGGGGGTTGGTCTTATCCCAATAGGAAACATCTCCAGATTATAATCTCCAAGTTTCCTACCCGAACTCCATCAAAATATGGACTCAAAGAGTCCTATCCGGACTAGAAAAGGTAAACTTAATCTAGCCGATTCTTAAACCGACGAAACCGACATTTACTGGGCTTTGACAATAGCCCAAACCGATTGCACCGATTAATAGATCTCTATAATCCCCTTAAGGGCAGTCCCAATGATGTAATAATGATAGTTTCTATGTTTATTAATTATATTGACACCTCAGCGTTTTGCTGATGTGGCAAAGGAATTAATGAAGAAAGAGTGAAGAAAACAAAGAAACAATTTCTTATAAACGAAACGGGGTCGACGATAGCAATGAGGCATGAGGAAACCACCAAAAACCTGTTGGGGAGACTTGACTGGTTTCCAGACACTCCCACCCGAATCGATTGCGCCACCGCCACCGCGAAGAATGGTGCGCGCGGCGCTCGGCCCTCGTTCGAGCAGAGAAGAAGAGATAAATAAATAATGTAGATGCTTACTCTTCAGCGCCAAAAAAGCAGAACATAACCAAGAAACTATGGCGACGCAATGGCCAATGGAGCAGGGGAAGAAACGATCCAGGCCGCCATGGGAGGTAGCTTCCTGCAACTATGATAAAAAAAATCAAGCATGCAGCCAAGCAGAGGCAGCCTATAAATTGAGACCAGCGTCGTTGCTTGTGACCATCCCCATCAACAAGTAACAACAGATCGATTTCAATACAAAGCATGCAGTGATGCCAGTAGATCTCTACGTGCTGGAGAAGCCCCGCCCTGCCCGACGGCCGTGTCCGCCGTCCACCCAAACCGCCATAGCTCGCGGTGGGTCCGCAGCTGTTGGAGGAGCCCCGCCTCACGGCCGTGTCTGAGAACATATATGATGAATGATTGACATTTATGAGGAAGGTTTGAGGCTTTTCCCGGTTCAGTCCATATCTCGCAATGTACTTAATGTTTGTGACTAACTGGTGGCGTTGAGTTGTGGTGTGTTACCGGGTTGGTGTGCGTGTGCAACATGTGTCTCTTGGCTGTGTTGATGTGCAGGTGTGGAGCTCGGAGATAGTGGTCGATGGCGAGGTGAAGGTCAAGTAGAGACGTGCCGTGCCAACGGACCGGGAGCGGTGAAGGGCGGACGTGAGGCTTGGACTGACGGACTAGGAGACTGGAGGACCAACTGTGGTAGCTGGCACGTGGCATCGGCGAGCAAGAGTACATGGGGATGTGCGATGCATCGGCCGAGTCGGGAGGAAGATGATGGCGTCATGGCACGTGGCAGGAGGTCGGACACGGGCTTGCGTGCGGCACATGTGCCGTCGGCCGAGTTAAGAAGGAAGGCGGAGGCGTTGTGCCCGGCGTGGAGGCTGGACATGCATCGGCATTGGTGCCGGTGGTCGGGGTGTGCGAACCACATCCCGTCTACAACGCGGGTTCGGTAGTTGAGCCTCAGAAAGCTACCCTCGACGGTTTTCGAGTTTGGGCCTCAAAACTCGGGGTGGACGGTTTCCAGGTTGGGCCTCAAAACCTGGGCTGGCGGGTTTACCGGTTTAGGCCTCAAAAACCGGGTGGAGGTTCCTATGCAGAACGGTCGACGCGTGGCGGCACCGAGAGGCTTGTGTTGCGGCGAAGCTATCGGTGAGGAGGTGCGGCGGTCGACGTGACGGCACGTGGCGACATCCTAGAGCTTGCGTCGAGGCAAAGCGAAGGATGACAAGGCGCGTGGCCGTCAGATGAAAACCGTGGAGTTGGTCGGTTTTACCCCTTGGGGGTATTTGGGTTGAGTGCTTCATGTAAGGGCATTTTTGTCTTCGGACGTACGCCTATATATATGTGAAGGGGCTGCTAGGGCAGCCATCCTTGGAGGTGTCACTCTCATTTTGTTCATGTTAGAGGAGGCTAGGGTTAGAGGAGAGAGTTGGCTCTTGTTCTTGAGCTTTTTGCCATCCGAGCATTGTTGTTGCGAGGAGTGGCTTGTAACCCGACATCGTGTGCTACACAATTGATCATCTTGTAGCAATCCAAGGATCGATTTTGTTCTCCTCTTGGTTGTCTCGATTTTGGATCGAGTTCGCGTTTCTGTTCTTCGCGTTTCAGTTTTTCCCCTCCCGGAGATTTGCCTCGTTCTCCCTCTCCGCGAGACGATTTGCGATTTCATTTGAATCAGATTGTTCTATGTCGTGAGCTCCTTCTTTCCACTGAAGGATTTCCCCTCTAACCTCACGAGCATATAGATCAGGTCGAAATCGCGCTCGTTCTTTGTTCTTCCACCTGTTCAAGTGTTCTTTCAAGTTCTCATGGATTAATTGGTTCGGAGCAATGATATACTAGGATTAGCTTCCCAACACATAGAAGAACACTTGGGAGAATTTTGGTTGCAGCCCCATTCGATTTGGTGAAGATCCAATCGATTTTGGTTTTGTCCCGAGCAGTTTTCCTGCTTTCTGCTCATCCGCGGACAGTCCGCGCCCCCAGCGGTGGACAGTACGGGACTCAGGACTTGGCGCGTTCAGAACAGCGCAGCGCGACACTGTTCCCGGCCGTGTGACCGGCGGACTGTCCGTCAGTGACCCGCGGACAGTCCGGGGTCACATCGAACGTTGCACAGGGCTTGCCTCGGACGCTAGGGTTTCACTGTTCACGTGAACCGCGGACTATCCGGGACTCATCCAGGGCTATTGCAGAACAGTTTGTTTTGGGTCTTTTTATCGGTGGACAGTCCGGCCTCCTAGTGGCGGACAGTCTGGCCCTCACCGGACAGTCCGGGAGCCTGACGGTGGACTGTCCGGGATTCTGCAGATTGTGAAGTTTTAGTGTGTTTGCTCTCTCGGCTTTTTGGTTTCGTTTCCAGACTTTTTGTTTGCTCCTGGAGTTCACCTAGGAACCTCTCTACCTATCTTTGCTACGTGTTAGCATAGGTATTTAGAGATTTCCTGACGTAGCCCTCCATCTACGTTTGGGAGTGCGTCTTTTGGGTAAAAACTTGACTTGGAGTTTTGGATTGTTCTCTTGTGTGGTGCCTCGCTGTGATTCTAGGGATCATCCACTCTCTTTCTGAGGGTTGTGGGCATCACGCTTGATTCTGAAGCTTTTGGGGTTGAATTTGTTGGGACAAAGGCCAGAATTTTGAAAGAAATTTTTAGGCTCCCATTCACCCCCCCTCTGGTCGCCTTGCCTTAGCATTTTTGGTCCTTCAGTGTCCGGCCGTTCGCCTAGATCGCCAGAGTTCATGATGGGTCCGCGACGGTTAGAAGAGCCCCACCCCGCGGCTGTGTCCAGCCGTTCGCCTAGACCGCTGGAGCTCGCGGCGGGTCCGTGGCCGTTTCAAGGTGCACCGCCCCGCGGCCGCGTTGCCATCCGCCCAGACTGCCGGGAGCTCGCGCGGGTCCGTGGCTGTCATAGGAGCCTCGCCCCACGACCGCCTCTGGCCGTCCGCTGGGAGCTCCTGACGGGTCCTGGCGCAGCGGAGCACGGCGAGGTGCACAGTCACGTGTCGGGCGCCAGCTCCTCCTCCATGGCCGATGCCGCTTCTCCGGGTCCTCTTGGGCGTGCGCGGGGAGGCTTGGGGCTGGAGCAGTTTTGTGCGGGTAGGCAACGCATAGAATATCCGGATAGGGAAGAGAATAGCTCAGGGAATGATTGGTTAGTTTTCTATCAACGAGTCAGTACAAAATTTTGCATTGGAAAAGATAGTTTCTTGATACAGAGTCCTATGCTATAGAAATTGCGATAGTTTCTTCCATTGAGACTGCCCTAAGTGCCAGAGAAAATATCTTCTAATCGATACCTTAATATTCACGAATTAGTGCTCATCATCATTGTTGGTAGTTCTTAACTTCACTAAAGATAGAGCTAGGCAACTATCCCCGGTAACAGCCCAGAAATGCTTGTTGACACTTGCTAACATCGTTACTAGGAGTATGAACGCATCTTGTCCCCTAGTGGTTTCGGTGATTGGATGAAACACAAGATTACTGTGACTAACGTGTGTTTTGCAGAAACAGGATTGAGTTAGGTCACGGTAATGGCGACGATACAGACATATGGAGTTCATGTCCCCTGGCGATGGATATCATTTCGGTTTTCAAAGGATGGACGACGAAGACGGTGGTAGACTAGGCTAAGTGTCATATGATTTTGGAGAACACTTAAGTAGTCTTAGGTCTTTGTTTTTCCTTTGGCCGTACTATAAAGGGGAGCGTGAATCAGTAGCTTGACCTAGATGAGTCTATTGAGGTAGGTGTGGTGCACACTTGTTATTTCATAGCCCTAGGTAGCTCATAGAGATGCCTTAAGTCGAGAGGATCAAAGATCGTTTAGGCCGCGTCGCGATCTGAGTTTAGTCTGCCCTTGTAATGGGCATCGAACGCTGGCCAGGTAGGCATCGGACGCGTCCGATGCCTACCCCGACTAGGGTTAAGTCTGGTGCGTGGCATCAGACGCGCCGATGTGTTCACATCGGACGCGCCCGTGCCACTGTTCACTTGCGCGTGAACTGGAGGTCCCATCGGACGCTGGCATCGGACGCTGAGGGCCAGCGTCCGATGTCCATGCAGAGAGGCTCCAGAGAGGGCAAATCCACATCGGACGCGTCTGATGTGGTGGCATCGGACGCTGCCCAGCGTCCAATGCTCCTTTAACCAGTCTGACAGGGTGGTACAGTCGACCGTTGGTCGAGGTCATCGGCGCGTCCGATGCCATGCATCGGAGCGTCCGATGCCCCCGCAGAGAGCCCTGTTTGGTGCTCTTTTGGATGACAAGTTGGGGGAGTATTTATACTCCTTCCCTCCATCCATTATAGTGTTCTTGCCACTTCCATCTGCTGAGAGACACATTGTGAGTGTGAGATAGTGCAAGAGCCCTAGTGAGGTTGAGTGATTTGCTAATTGTGAGAATTAGACACCTCCTAGTGAGAATTGAGTAGCAAGTGTCCATCCATCCATCTCTTTGGCCTTGTGTTGGTCAAGTGAGAGTTCTAGCTTGTTACTCTTGGTGATCGGCATCACCTAGACGGCGTGGTGGGGATCGTGAAGCTTGGAGAGCATCCGGTGGCATTGTGGATGACCCAAGCAAGCTTGTGACCGGTAGTGAGCGATTCACACCAGGGCCGGAGCGGCGAAGAATCAGCTCATAGTGAGCACTTGATCCTTGCGCGGATCAAGGGGGAGCGATACCCTTGCGCGGGTGCTCCAACGAGGACTAGGGGGTGTGCCGACACCTCGATACCTCGGCAAAAAGATCGTCTTATCATCTCTACTCCCTTACTTACGCATTTACTTTCAAGCAATTCAATTCTGTATTATACTTGTTCATTCACTATTGAATTGCTTTGCTAGAGTAGGAGTAGCATAGTCTTGGTATTTTGTGCGGTAGAATAGAGAAAAACACACTTCTAGGCACAAGGGGGTTAATTGGGCTTGATAGGTTTTAATTCTTGCTAAAGTTTTAGAAAAACCCAATTCACCCCCCTCTTGGGCATCTTGATCCTTTCAATTGGTATCGGAGCCTCGTGCTCTCGATTTAGGCTTAACCGCCTAGAGTTAAGATGTCCGGAGGTGATGGTCCACCTCCCATGTTCGAGGGAGACGACTTTCCATATTGGAAAATCCGTATGGAGTCGTACCTAGAAGCGGTTGATGTAAAATGCCGCGAAGCCGCAATCACCGGTTTTGCCAAACCCAAGGAAGGCACAAGCCTTACTCCTAATGAGGAGGAAAATGAGAAATGGAATGCAAAAGCCAAAAACATCCTTTTTAGAGGAATTTGCAAGGATGTGTTCAACCGTGTTCGGAACCACAAAAATTCCCATGATCTATGGGATAACATTTGTGCGCTCCATGAGGGAACCAAGAGTGAGCGTGAGGAACGCTATCATTTAGTTATGCAAAAGCTTCATTCTTTTGATATGCATGCTAATGAAAGTGCACATGAAATGTACTCATGCTTGAATGTTCTTGTAGAAGAACTCAATGGACTTGGCCTCACACAAATACAACCATCCGATGTTGTGAGGAAGATCCTTTGTGTCCTCCCAATTGACGAATATGGACACATTGTGACGGTGCTACATCAAGGCGATCTTTCCACCGCTACACCAACTCAAATCTTGGGAAAGATCAATGCGCATGAGATGTACATGCACATCACACCAAGTGGTGGCTCTTCCACCGACAAGAAGAAGGACTTGGCCTTCAAAGCTAGCCATGACAAGAAGGGCAAGTCCAAGGCTATTGAGGTGCACCATGAAAGCTCAAGTGATGAAGAAGATGATTCCAACATCGCTCTCATGGTGAGAAGAACCACCAAGATGTTGAAGAAGCTTCACAAGAATGGAGTCAACTTTGACTCAAGAAAGAAGAAGTTCTTCACAAGTAGCAAGAGGAGGCCAAACTCTGAAATGGATTGCTACAATTGCGGTGAGCTTGGCCATCTTGCTCATCAATGCACCAAGCCCAAGAAAGAGAGCTACAAGGACAAGAACAAGGGCAAGAAGTATGACTCATCAAGTGAAGATGAGAAGAAGAATGAGAAGCCCTACTACAAGAAGGATGGCAAGAAAAAGAAACAATACCACAAGAAAGGTGGCAAGGCTTACATTGTTGGTGATTGGCTCACCGACATTGACTCCTCTGGTGGCTCATCCAATGAAGATAGTGATGATGAGAAGGAGAAGGTGGCCGCTCTAGTCATTGGCTCTTCTACACCACCACCACCACCATCACCATCATCCTCTACACACCTATGCCTTATGGCTAAAGGTGATCGAAAGGTACAAAGCGATGATGACTCTAGTGATAGTGATAGTGATGGTGAATTTGAGGCATCTTCTTATGATGAGCTTGTTAAATTGCTAAACAACTACTCTAAAATCATAAGAAAGACTAGAGCCAAAAATGATAAGCTTGTTAATGAAAATGAATCTCTTGTTGAGAAGTATGATCATGCTATACATGCTAGTGATGACCTAAAAGATGAACTTGCAACTATGTCATCATCTATCAAGGAGCTCCAGTCCTCTAACAAAGAGCTCAAAGCTAAAAATGAAAAAATTGATAAGATGCATAGTGATTTTACCACTAGTTATGCCTTGCTAAAAGAACAATACACTCAAGTGAAAGTTGATTATGATACTCTCACCATTGCTTATGATATGCTTTCACATGAGACACATGATGCTCCTAACCTTGTTGTTAAGTGTGACAGCAACATCTTGTGAGGACTTGGTTAGTGAGCATGATGAGCAAAAGGCTAGTGGCAAGGGCAAGAATGTGGTTGTGGCCGATCACTATGATGATTATGTCAAGATCAAGAATGAGAATGCAAAGCTCAAGGTTGATCTAGAGAAGCCTGCAATCACAAAGCAAGTCATTGTTGAGACCCAAGATGACGATTATAGCATGTCACTTGAGCTAGACATGTTAAAAGAAGAGAACAAGAGATTGAAGATGGAGAGCGATTACAAAATGACACCATCTCAATTAGAGCTCCAACAAGGGAATGACAAGCTCAAGAAAGAGAAGGAACACCTCACCACCGGGTTGAAGAAATTCACCAAGGGTCAATGCTTTCAAAGTGAGCTTCTCATGAACACCGTCATGAAGACCAATAAAAATGGCATTGGCTTCCTTGAAGAGAAGATGAAGCAACGCAAGAGCATCACTAAGCCAAAGAAGAAGAAGATTGGGAGATGCTATGAGTGTGGAAAGAAAGGACACTTTGCTCATGATTGTGAAGAGCCAAAACCCACACCCTTGCCCAAGCATGCTCGGCCCTTTGCTTTCAATGCTCACTACATGCTTAGACAAGACTCTAGTGGCAAGATGAAAGTTATGTTCATGGGGCCTCCTAACAAGAATAGGCCAAAGCAAATTTGGGTTGCAAAGTCACTAGTTGAGAAGATTAAGGGACCTCAACAAGTTTGGGTCCCAAAAGCTCAAGCTTGATTTCTTATGTGTGTAGGTGAACTACAAGACCGGTGGATCTCATTGGGTGATTGATAGTGGTTGCACACAACATATGACCGGTGATCCCCGGATGTTCACCTCACTAGAAGAGAATGTCAATGGCCAAGAAAAGATTACATTTGGTGACAACTCGAAGGGCAATGTCAAGGGATTGGGCAAAGTGGCTATATCAAATGATCATACCATCTCCAATGTGCTTCTAGTTGCATCATTGAGCTTCAACTTGCTATCCGTTGGGCAACTATGTGATCTTGGCTTTCAATGTTTGTTCACCGACAAAGAAGTGGTTGTGACCAAGAAAGATGATACACAAGTGATATTCAAAGGCTTTAGATACAACAATCTCTATCTAGTGGATTTCACCTCTGAAGATGCCAACTTGAAGACATGTTTGTTCACTAAGAAATCACTTGGTTGGCTATGGCATAGAAGGTTGGCACATGTGGGAATGAACACTCTCAACAAGCTATTGAAGAAGGATTTGGTTAGAGTCTTGAAGGATGTCAAGTTTGAGAAGGACAAATTGTGTAGTGCATGTCAAGCCGACAAGCAAGATGCAAACACTCATCCAACCAAAGCCTTTGTATCAACATCAAGAGAGTTAGAGCTACTTCACATGGATCTATTTGGGCCAACAACATATGCTAGCTTGGGTGGAAATCTCTATTGCCTAGTGATTGTTGATGACTATTCAAGATACACTTGGGTATTCTTTCTTCATGACAAATCCGAAGCAACCCCTTCATTCAAAAAGTTTGCCAAGAGAGCCCAAAATGAGTTTAAATTGAAGATCAAAAAGATTAGAAGTGATAATGGAAGAGAATTTGACAAACAACCATATTGAAGAGTATTGTGATGAAGTTGGGATCAAGCATGAAGTCTCCGCAACATATACACCACAACAAAATGGGGTAGTTGAGAGGAAGAACTAGACACTAATAACCCTAGCAAGGACAATGCTAGATGCGTACAATACACCGGAAAGATTTTGGGCGGAAGCAATCAACACCGCTTGCTATGCATCAAACCGGTTGTTCCCCCATCGTCTCCTTGGAAAGACCCCCTATGAGCTACTCAACAACAAGAAGCCGGACATATCATTCTTTAGAGTGTTTGGGTGCAAATGCTACATCTACAAGAAGCGCCAACACCTAGGGAAGTTTCAACGCCGATGTGATATTGGTTTTCTTGTTGGTTACTCATTGAAGTCCAAAGCATATCTAGTATTCAACCATGCCACCAGGATGGTAGAAGAAACATATGATGTGGAATTCGATGAATCTAATGGCTCTCAAGGAGAGCATGAAAATCTTGATGATGTAGGTGATGAACCATTGAGGGAAGCAATGAAGAACATGCCAGTTGGAGCCATCAAACCTAAAGATGACGATGATGATGTGCAAGTCATTGACAAGCCATCTTCATCCCATGTACCACAAGATGATGACAAAGATGGGAGAGATCCATTTGAAGATACTCATGTCTCCCATGATCAAATGGTGGTACAAGCTCAAGACGTTGATGCTCCACAAGCGGCTCCTCAAGTGGTTGATCAAAGGACTACTCCTCTACTACAAGCTCATCCTCAAGAACTCATCATAGGAAGTCCAACAAGGGGTGTAATGACTCGATCTCAAAAACTTGCTTTATTCATTGAACATCACTCCTTTGTGTCTCTTGTTGAGCCTACCATTGTAGATGATGCTCTAGGTGATCCGGATTGGGTGAATGCCATGCATGAAGAACTAAACAACTTCACCCGCAACCAAGTTTGGACACTTGAAGAGCGACCCAAAGGCGCAAGAGTCATTGGAACAAAATGGGTGTTTAGGAACAAGCAAGATGATCAAGGCAAGGTTGTTAGAAACAAGGCAAGGCTAGTTGCAAAGGGGTTCTCTCAAGTTGAAGGTTTGGATTTTGGAGAGACCTTTGCACCAGTTGCAAGACTCGAAGCCATTCGTATCCTCCTTGCATATGCATCACATCATGACATTAAATTATATCAAATGGATGTGAAAAGTGCATTTTTAAATGGCTTCATAAATGAACTAGTCTATGTTGATCAACCTCCCGGGTTTGAAGACCCTAGATATCCTAATCATGTTTATAGGTTGTCCAAGGCGCTATATGGGCTTAAGCAAGCCCCAAGAGCATGGTACGAGCGCCTCTGGGACTTCCTCATTGAGAAGGGCTTCACCATTGGGAAGGTCGACACCACACTATTCACCAAGAAGCTTGATGGAGAGATCTTCATTTGTCAAGTCTACGTTGATGACATCATCTTCGGGTCAACAAATGAAGCCTATTGCAAGGAATTTGGTGACTTGATGTCGAAGGAGTTCGAAATGTCCATGATTGGAGAGCTCACATTCTTCCTAGGCTTTCAAGTCAAGCAATTGAAGGAGGGGACTTTCATATCTGAAGAGAAGTATACAAAAGACCTCCTCAAGCGCTTCAACATGGATGATTGCAAGCCTATTGTTGACACTTCTTAATGCAATTGCCCATAATAAACTTTAATAAACTGATTTTAGCAAAAGCCTTCAGAAATGTACAGGACACTCCTAGCATCACTTAATGTCAAGTTGTCATCCCCAACATGATACTAGAAATGTAATTCATATGTGACACTAGCTCAAAAGATATAAACAAATATTTATCCGCAAGCGCACAGATAAATATACCTGTTGTAGCAGCATTTCACCCAGGTTATCTAGGTATCGTTATTTATATTTTACCGAAGATTGTAACGAAATTGGAAACTAGTAATTAAATATGATTCAAGGGTAGCAGAGATTATTAATCATTCATTCATTCACTACTCACATGTCTAAACAGGGGTAAGACAAGGGAAAGATAAATAATAATGATAAAGATAACAGCAGGAATTCTAGAGATAGAGCGAACTACATAGATCAAGCAGAGAGTTAGGTGATTAATTAAGAGATTCGAATCCTAAGTTATTTCACATTTACTAAGCCTAGTGATTACTCTAGTTAATATACAATCATTTATAGCTAATTAATCTATCATCCATGATCAAGGGACATTACTAAATTAGAATCAAGAACATAGTAATGGATTCTAACTTGCAACCGCGTCCTACTAAGATCTACACTCGGAGGGAGGACTACAAAGGACTCAACAGGACTGTCACTCCTGCGATCTACCTCTCGACCCGGAGCATAGGATGTATTCGCAGGTAAACTTAGCCTAAACACCATGTTTACACCAGTTTGACCACTTAACTCTATCCAGAATAAAGCTAAGTACTTTACGAACATGATCATAAACTCTATCATAATCAGGTCTATATTAAATATATAACTAGAATAAACTCCAAAACTGAATAAACTGAAATACATTAAAGTAGCATAAAGTCGAATAAAGATACAAATTACCGAGTCTTCGACAATGATCTGGAGACTCAGACGAAGCTTCTAGCCGGATATGCCGACGAAGTCGCCTGCCTCTACTTGAATCTAACTAGACTAAACCCTAATCTTGATGTAGAGCTCTAACTCTTCTCTCTAGAAACCCTAATTTCTGTCTTGTCTTCTGATCTTGATTTGATGATGATCTGGAGGGGGGTCAGGGGTCTGGTTATATAGCCCTGGGCGAGGAATCGTGATCGTTGGATCAAACCGACTTGAGGTACGGTCGAGATGCATCCTAGAGTTCGGTGGAAGTAGCTTGCAGAAGACGGAGGCGTGGCAGCTCCATGGCCGACCGACTGGTGGTCCCACAGGTAAGCCTCCTGTGGTGCCCCATCTCGTGGTGTCTTGTGGTGTCCACTGGAGTCTTCTAGAAATATCCCGACGTGGCGGTGAAGAAATCTGCGTCGGGTTCCTTCTTGGGGAAGCAATGTGGTTGGTTTTCCTGTTTAATCCCTGGAAAATGTAGAATCACCAAAACGCATGGAATTTGTTAGTTTAAACCTCCTATTTCGATGTTGGCAATCCTTTTTGACATTTATTCAAGTCTTGTTGACAGTAAATAATGATAGTTAACAGATGTCAACAAACTCCCCCAAGCTAAACTTTTGCTAGTCCCTTAGCAAACATAGGGTTCTAAGAGTAAAACTGTAAACTGCTTTAACACACAAGCCATCATCTGAAAACTTTTTTGAAAAGAATTGGGAAGAATTTTCACATGTTCCTTTCGCCAATCTTTTACCTTAGTTCAGAATAATTGAATGTTAGAAGCAATCAAGTCAAGCACTATGTCTCAAATTCCTCATTTCAACTTTACTCCGGAGTTTTGCATGACTTTCATAATAAAAACTCAGAAATCCTCTGTATGACATTTTTTCAAATTGCATATATATATTTTTATGTTTAAAAAGCATACCTGACTAAGTCAAAGTTCAGAGCTTAGGGAGAGAAATGTCATACTCTTAGATCAAGTATTTGAAACTTTTTGAAATAGTCAACTCTTACTGGCATATTGTAGTTAGAGGAACCATGGGCTATCATTCTTTTCCTTTTCATATTTTTGTCATACATTTTTCTTTTTCTTTTCTCTCTTTTTTTCCGAGGTAGTCGGACACTTGTCCCTTTTTCTTTCCTCTTTATCATATTTTTGCATAGCCCATGCCTCTAACACAATACTACTTCGGAAGAGTGAATCTTTTACATTTGTAGAAGCTTGATCTTTAGAGCATGATAAACCTCTCTACCATGGCTAAAAACTTAAAACAGAGTAAGCAGCCTCAGAGTATGAATTATTTATTATCAGGCTTATGTCATACAGGTTCTCATCATATGTTTGAGGTTTTCAAAGTAGTAGCTTAGACTTTTTCATCTCTAATTCTCAACTATCCAAACCTTGGTTAAGATTATAAGATCTTGAGATTTTCTGAAAATTTGAAAGGTATTATTCTACAGCTGAGGCTATGAAAAACAGTTCTCTTTTCTTTTTATATTCTACTTCAAGATTATTTTATTCAAAATACTAAACAAAAACTAACTAGTAGTACTAAATATAAGCAAATAGTGTGGTACAACATACTTACCTCGGGAATAGGGGGTCCTCCCCCAAGCTAGTTTCACTCGTACGGTGGTGGTGGTTGAGGTGGATTGATTCCCATCTGCCCGAAGAGGTAGTAGAAATTCTCATTTGTCTGGGTGCCTTGATGATGTATCTCTTCAAGAGTGTGGCGCATATCTTCTTGACCTGTCTCAATATGAGTAAGACGAGTGTCGATGCCCTGAAAGTAGGGGTCTCTGTGGTACGGGAACTGGTGGTGTGGCTGGTATTCTGGGTAACCATGGGTGGCATGGTAAGAGTGTGGATGATGAGTGGCGTCATGAACACCTCTCCCAAAGAAAGACATTTGTCCTCCCTGGAAGTCATACATCGTATCCTCTTCGCGATGTGGTGGAGTGTAGTTGCGAAAATTTCCTTTCCCCCATGAATCTTGTGGTGTATGTGGCTTGTAGGCAGCAGTATCTTCCCAGGCTTGGTGGTGTGATGAAGATGGTCCAGCTCGTTCGAATCCTTGATAGTGAGTATAGGCTGGTCCGGCTGGTGTAGCGTCTTCTCCTTGATATCTCGGGGCAGCGTTTCTAGTGAATCTTGCGGAGGGGCTTCTTCCTACTCCCGCGCCAGGTCTCTGCAGGTTAAGCAAAAAGGTTTCCACGACATACAGATCAAGTGATCTGTTTGGCAACTCATATTCATTTGTATATCCTTTATATTGCATATAGAGTTCGTTATTTCTCTTCTTAATAAGATGTGCTTGGCTGAACAAGTAGAAACCTACGATTGGTCATGGAGTGGAGATGTACATAATATTTCCATTCAAGTTTAGATTTCCAGCAAGACGAGTAACCCAAGAAGTGATGGATATAGGGCCTTGTAGAGTGTGAATATAAGGCCAGTATTCTACCAGGAGTTTTACAGGTGAAATTTTAGTTTTCTTAACCATAGCATACATAATCTTTAACTCCTCAGTTCTAACAATACGACCTTCTTGTCTAGGAAAGAGAGTACAGCCTAACCACTTATGCATCACCCTTAATGTGGGGTTGTGAATATCATTGGTGCAAGGGTGATGGTCTGTTCTCTTACCAGTGATGTCCTCCCAGATGCTATTTCTGTCAAAGTTTCTTAAGGCTATATCTAAATCTACAGTGCAGGTTTCAAGAAAACCCAGATTTAGGCTGAACTGTTTCCAAGTGAGAGTGAAAGGTTCATTGTACAGCCTAAAATAGACATACGTGTCATCCGAAGAAAGAGTGCAAAGAAATTCTAGAGTGAGCAATCTACAACCTTCTTCGGAGAGCTCCCAAGTATTCTCCCATCCAATGTTATGGAAGACTAGATCGAACTCAGAGTCCATACCTGTGTCTCGAAGAAATTGTGACTCGAAGGTGGGAGTGTGAGTGTACTCTTTATCGCGGTAATGCCTGAATAGGTCCTTCTCGTAAGCTGTTTGGAGCTTGATGTGCCTTTCGTGAAGAAGATCATGTGGCTCGGACCGGCTTGTGGTGGATGATCGAGGCAGGGATGAAGTATCTATGTCCGAACCTCCTTGTGATGAGCCAGCTCGCGAACGGCTTCTCGTTGATCGGAAAGTGAGCGTGTTCTTCGCCTTTCTCAAGAAGTTGCTCATCTTGACTGCAAAACAAGAGAACACACAAACAAAACTATTGGAACAAGTGAGGGTTAGAGGAAATAAATGTCAGAAAGTTAGTGGTCCAAAAGTTAGTAGTCCAAGAGTAAGTCGTTCAAGTTGATAATTTTATTTCAACTTCTCCTAGTTTATTAATGAATTGGGCAGCACTTCCCTTCTCTTTTTGATTGCTTGTTCCCACTTTCCCTTTCCTGCTTGCTATTTGCTCAGAGCTTCCTCCTCCCTACTCTTATATATCTTTTCTCACTCAGAAACTACCCAAAATGAAGAACTAAGCAAACTCGAAATTGGAATTCCAAATTTCGAAGTGAAGTTGGTATTTCTGAAGAGTGGAGTGTGTGAAGAGTGTGAAGGAAGCTTGTCAATTTATAGGGGGAGAAGGGGTTGGCCGGTCGATCTAGTGGTGGGACCGACCGGTCCCCTGTGGGGCCCACTTTCTTCAATCTTGCTCCCTTACCTACCTTGCTCAAGTTCCCACTCTTTGGAGTATATGCCGACGGTTGCATGTGGTGGTTGGTGGGATGAGTGGTTGTGAGTGCATGTGATAATATGAAATGATATGAGGTGGGTCCCATGTGTCTGTGGGTCCGTAAGTCTCCCGTATTTGTACAATACAAGTATAAAGAAAATTGCTTTTATGAAACTATAGAAAATGAGGATTCTAATGATGAAATTCTTATATGTTTTTGTTGCCGTAGTAAATAATACTTACGGGATTCGTAAATATTAATTACATGGGGCCAATTTTATGATGCAATAATAAATTTTTATTTTGTTTTTCTTATGCATGAGAAAATAAATATGAAAGTGCAAAAAGTAAATGATAATAACTACCGAGTTACCTCCGGCTAAGGTTCGGGGTTTTAAGTCCACCGAATCGGACTCTCCAGTCTTCTTCATTCTTCTTGATGGGTCTCCACTACCAGAGATAGTAGTTTCGTTTCTTGAGCTTTATGGTCTACTAGAGTTGAGCATTGTTCGGGCCATGGTTTGAATGAGAACTTTTCTTCCTTTCCATTTATGGTGAATTTGATTTCTCCGATTCCGACATCAATATGGGCCCTAGCGGTGCTCAAAACTAGTCTTCCGAGAATGAGTGATACTTTTGAATCTGGGTGCATTTCTAGTACCATGAAGTCTACTGGTACGAAGAACTCTCTAATCTTGACTGGGATGTTCTCAGCAATTCCTATAGGGTATCTGAGTGATTGATCAGCTAGCTGAAGACACATTGGTGTTGACACAAGTGCTGAATGGTTGAGCTTATAGTAGACTGATGCGGGCATCACACTAACACTAGCTCCAAGATCGCACAGTGCATTGCTAAACCGTTGATTTCCAATTGAGCATTCAATAGTGGGGCATCCTGGGTCCTTCTTCTTTTCTGGTATTTGATTAAGGATAGCCGCACTACATTCTTCTGTCAGCTCGATTACTTCAGTGGTTGGCAGTGGTCGTTTGTTGTTGAGTATATCCCTCACATACTTGGCATAGGTGGGTACCTGTAATGCATCTAGCAGAGGAATATTGATATATAGTTTCTGAATTACTTCAACAAACTTACTGAACTGCGTATCTAGCTTTGTGTTTCGATTTCTGCGTGGGAATGGTAGAACGTTGGTGTCTTGAAAATCTATCGGTCTTTCTTCATTTTGTACTTGAGTTTCTTGAACTTCGTCATCTCTTTCTTCTGCCCTTGAAGGTGTTACTGGTGCTGTCTGTCTTCTTTGTGCTCCTTCGGGATATGGCGGATCTCGAGTGGTTCTCCCATGTGTAGTAGTGACCCCCTTAATCTGCTCATGGTTAGTGGTAACAGGCAAAACAACAACCAATTGTGATATTTGGGTTTCTATTCTTTTATTATAATTGAGTTGATCTTTAATGGCAGAAGAGAATTCATCCATCTTAGAATTTATGTTTTAAAGAGTCTTATCATTTAAAGCAAGTCTTTTAGTAATGTTATCATTTATCCTGGCTTGTTCTAAAATTAAATCTCTTAGAGTAGGTTGCATAGAATCGGAAGAACTGAAATTACTGGTGTACTTATCTAGTTTGGAAGGTTGTTGTTGACGCAATCCTTGCTTGTGTAAAGCGGTAGAGTTGTTGATGATGTTAGCTTCTTCTTGACCTTCGGGAAATTTTATTCCCAAATACTCTCCACTTCTAGTTTGAGCATCAAATGCGTCTTGAATAGCTTGACGTTCTTCCTTGTAGTTGGTTCTCTGAATGAGTCGATCCATAAGTACATCCATCTTAGTTGACAGTGCACATACTTCTTCTGGAAATTCTTCAACTTGGTGACAGTGTTGAGTAATAACTTGTGTCCAGCTTTGATTCTTAGCTATTTTGTCCATGAGACATTCCGCTTTTCCGAAAGTGAGTGACATGAATGATCCTTCAGCAGTGGCATCAAGTTGCTCTCGTGCTCTTGGTAATAATCCGTGATAAAACAGTTGCATGAGTAATTCGTTCCCTATTCCATGATGTGGTCATCTTAAGATTTGTTCCTGAAAACGCTCCCAAGTTTCTGGAATGGTTTCTCCTTTTTGCTGCTGAAAGTCGTAAATCTTTCCCCTTAAGATATTGACTTTGATAATTGGGAAAAATCTTGATAGAAAGGTCTCTAAACATTCCTCCCATGTCTTGATGTTGTCCATGCTTGAATAGAACCACTGCTTCGCTTTTCCTTTCAGTGAGAAGGGAAAAAGACAAAGAAGTATGATGTCCTGGAGAACGTCCTTGATGATGATGGTGCTTCCAATCTCCAAGAAATCTTGCAAATGAGCGGTTGCATCTTTGTGGCACCCCAATTTTAAGAACAAAATTGGAGCACAATATATGTATGCCAGGATCAATTTTCATACATATATCGACATCAAAGTAAATATCAAAACAATGCTTTATTAATATATTGAACATTATTACAAAAATGACCCTCGGGTCTGAAAGAAAAGGTATAGACTCTCAGTCTAACTCTAATGTAGACTTGCGAAAACTGGACGCCATCTCCACAGGAAGGTCGACCGGGGGCTACGCCATCCTAGTACAAGTCGTCTGGGTCGTATCCACCGTCTTCTCGGTACTCCTGCTCCGTGTCGTAGACTCCAGCGTCTGGGTGGGGTAGCAGGGGGTTCAAAGAGGAAGGGTGAGTACATCGAAATGTACTCTGCAAGTGTAGGAAATATATGCTTATGAGGCTAAAAACAAAGGTAGGCTGACTCTGTTTGACTCAAGCGCCTAAAGCGACACAACCCTATTAATCCTATTAATCCTATGCACCTATTTACTAGGTTATAACCGCAGTCTCCATCTGTAACAGTAACCACACTCGGAGTCGCACCGAGCAAACCACACTCGGAGTCACACCGAGCAACCAACACTTGGAGTCCACCAAGCAACCACACTTGGAGTCACACCAAGCAACCACACCTGAAGTCCATCAGGCAAACCACACCTGAAGTCCATCAGATGACCCGAACAAGGAACCAGTAACCAACTAATCTCGAAGAAGTCCAAGCCCGCTCTTGACCGTGAGCACGGCTGATATATCAGTTTATTTACTCTGCAGAGTTCGCACATCTTTACCCATGAGTTGTGTTGCCCTTGTGCCCGAGGTAGCTAGCCTCTTGACCCACTTCCAAGGTGAGTCGGCAGGGTTCACTACAAGGCCGTTACAAAGAGTCCTCCTATGCCTATTAGTTCCATATGTCACGACGTAGAGCTACCTTCCGTAATAACACCAGGTCTGGCGCTCGAGCCTGGGAATCACTCCCGTTCCAAGCAATATCCTGCGTAGAAGAAGCCCTGTCCCATGTCCATATGTAACTAATAATGACATAAGGCTTCTCTAATTAATTAGCCAGTCCCAGAGCCATATAGGCCTCATGGTTTGCGCTGTTTTGCCGGGTTACTTGTCCAAGAACCGGGTCCTAGGGATCCAGACAGGATAACAAACCACAAACTCAAACCAACGCCAAGTCCCATGGCAAACCGTAACGCCGAGTCACACGGCAACCGTACGCCAAGTCACATGGCACCACACCACCTACGGTCCATCATGCCGGATTTACCTACTCACCACACTACAACATTACCAGCCACATGTTCCATAGATCATTAATCAGAATTAATTATTAACCATCCCATCCCAAGACAGCAAGGCTAAGCATGACTTCTACCCAAAACATCCCAAACCAGGTGTCAAGGTTAATATAAACAAAATCTAGTAAACCCTATCATGGGATTCAAATTTAGACACCGCATGCATCTAGAGGATCTACTCTACTCTAATACCAAAAGCAAAATAAAGTAGGTGCAAGATGTTCAAGGACACTTGCCTTCGGGCTGGGTCGAATCAACTGGATCACAAGAAGGGTCTGGAGCGACGAAAGCACAAGGTTGATCCAGGTGTTCCACGTAGCTCGCACTCGCTGGATCAAGCATCATCACATGGCCAAAACGAACATAATAAATAACAGTACATCAAATAGTAGGAAAACAGAACGTAAATGTATCTACTGCATAGAGCTCGACGAGACGAATCTAACGCAAGTTGAATGGGTCCAATCGGAGTTAAAACGAGTAAGTTATGGGCTTTTGAAGTCGAGTGGCAAAACTGTAAATAATTCAAACTCGTTTTCGCAATTTAAACAATTCAAATCGGAATTTAAAGGCACACTGGACTGGGCCTCATTTTCCGAAAACTGTAGGGGCTATCTAGTAAGATTTGGCGGACTCACGGAATAGGACCAACGGAGCGCGGGTTGGTTTTGGGAAACCACAGGGGGTTTTCTGCAATGTGGCATGGCCGGTCGGCCGGTGCGCGACCGCACGCCATGTGTCGCGAGATGGGTGGCTCTGGTGCACGACTGTGCGGTGGACAGGGCGCGACCGTGTGGTTGGCTCGGTCCATGGCGCTGTGTAGTGGTGTGGTGAACCGGAGGACCGCGCCTCATTTAATAGAAAATACAGGGGATCAGGAGAAAGATTCCCGAGACTCAAGGAACAGCCGTTCTGAACGGCGGGTTGATTCCATGAAAGTTGGGGGTCTCTTTAGGAAAAGATCCCACGAAGGGGTATGATCTATTATCGTCCGTTGATCTCGCGATGGACGATTGTGGTCTGGGGAAGAGGAGAGAGTGTGGCCGCCGGCGCTGACTCGGTTGTGGTCGACGTGGAGGACACCTGGCACGATCCCGTTGGTGCGGTGCTGTGCGTGGCTGCAGGCGGCGGCGCCATGGCTCCGCGCAGCTGGAGCTTGCCGGCGTGGTTCGGGAGGGAGACGTGGGGCACGGGATCCAGTGGGAATAAGCACGGGAGGATGAGGAGCCCTCGGTGAGCACCCTAGTGGGGTCCCCGTTGCCCGGCGTGGCTCCGAGGGGGTAGACAGCGTCGGTGAGGGTGGGACCTGGCTCGGTGACGGTGGTGCCGCCATGGCCGATCCTCCACGGCAAAATTGGAGAGGCCCTACGGTTAGCAGCGTCCTTGAAGACAAGCGGGGAGGGTGGAGGGTCTTACAGTGGCCTTGATGATGATGTCCGTGAGCCGGTGGGGCTCGGTGGAGCAGCTCGCCGGCAGGGAACGACGGTCCGCATCTCCGGCTCCGTTGGTCCTCCCTGGCGATGCCGCGGGGCATGAGGGAACATGAAGAGGGGGTGCGATCGCGGTTTCGGCTGTGGTGTCTTCGGGGTCGGAGATGGCGCCGGCGTTTACAGACTCGGCGGTGCCGTGTCAGGGAAGGGAGGGAGTGCTCGAGGGTGGGTGGAGCGGCAGCGGTGTGGCGGTGCGGAGTCGGAGGGCCGAGGATACTTGTAGGGCGAGGGGTTAAGGGGTGTCGCGGCTGCGGCTTATCCTGATCGATGGAGGGGGTGGTCACCTGTGCGGCTCCGGCTAGGGCGGGCTGGAGGTTTAGGGAGAGAGCTGACGGGTGGGGCCCGGTGCGCAGAGAGAGGGGGCGTGGTGAGAGAGCTGAGGAGAAGGGCGCTGCGGGAGGGAGCAGGGCGCGCGTGGAGCGGTCTTTGGGCCGGAGGCAGGAGGGGCGCGCGCGTGATGGAGCTGGGCCGGGGCGAGATCGGCCCGGGCTGTTGAGGGAGTGGAGGTGGAGCGTAGGCCACGGGGTGAGGGGGGTTTCGGTGCTGGGCCAGGGTGGATTGGCGCGCGCGGGGAAATGAGGGAGGGGAGAGAAGGCCGGCTGGGCCGAGGGGAAAATGAAGGGGAGAAAGGGGTTTGGGCCGAGCGGGTAGAGGGGGACATGAGAGGCCCTTTTGCCTATTTTTCTTTTTCTTTTTTTTCTTTTGCAAATCTTTTGTAAATTCATTTGAAAACAAATTTCAAACCAGTTTGAAACCAAATGAAGTTTGCAAAGTTTTCAAAATATTTTCCCTAGGTTTTGTATAACAAAATTTTAATATAGTTTCATAAAGTTTTGTAAACTCTTTTATTTATTTTCTAAATAGAATAAAATTGATTCACCATATACGGGTTTAACAAAATTATTTTTCACCCAATAAAACTATGCAACGACATGAAGGCAACAAACATCTGGTTATAATTTTTTCTCCATCTAGGGTTTTGGCCATTTATTTATTAAATTCTAATTAATTTTAATTATTTAAAACCCCGGGGTGTTACAATCTTCTTCTTCCCTTCCACCAAATGTAGTAGCTTGCACCATGTTGATAAGATTTGGCTTGAGTTCGAACTCTAGGTTGTTCGTCTGGAGTGTAGGTCCGGTGCGAATGTTCCTGACACTTGGAGTAGAGAACTCCAGTAGAGTCTTGTTGGCCATGGTTTGACTACTGATGTAGATCTTCCACACAATCTAGTTGATTTCTGATTTGAAAGTGATGTATTACAACTGAATCCTGTGTTACCCTGTATGTGATATAAACAAAGAAAGGCAAGGGTAAGCCTGCAAAGACAGAGGTACAAGTGAATGAATGAATAAATAATCTCCTTTGTTAAATTCCTAATAAGTTTTGTTTAGTTCCCGGTGGCTTCCCGTTACTTAGATAGATGTCCCCGGCAACGGCGCCAGAAATGCTTGTTGACACTTCTTAATGCAATTGCCCATAATAAACTTTAATAAACTGATTTTAGCAAAAGCCTTCAGAAATGTATAGGACACTCCTAGCATTACTTAATGTCAAATTGTCATCCCCAACATGATACTTGAAATGTAATTCATATGTGACACTAGCTCAAAAGATATAAACAAATATTTATCCGCAAGCGCACAGATAAATATACCTGTTGTAGCAGCATTTCACCCAGTTTATCTAGGTATCGTTATTTATATTTTACCGAAGATAGTAATGAAGCTGGGAACTAGTAATTAAATATGATTCAAGGGTAGCAGAGATTATTATTCATTCATTCATTCACTACTCACATGTCTAAACAGGGGTAAGACAAGGTAAAGATAAATAATAATGATAAAGATAACAGCGGGAATTCTAGAGATAGAGCGAACTACATAGATCAAGCAGAGAGTTAGGTGATTAATTAAGAGATTCGAATCCTAAGTTATTTCACATTTACTAAGCCTAGTGATTACTCTAGTTAATATACAATCATTTATAGCTAATTAATCTATCATCCATGATCAAGGGACATTACTAAATTAGAATCAAGAACATAGTAATGGATTCTAACTTGCAACCGCGTCCTACTAAGATCTACACTCGGAGGGAGGACTACAAAGGACTCAACAGGACTGTCACTCCTGCGATCTACCTCTCGACCCGGAGCATAGGATGTATTCGCAGGTAAACTTAGCCTAAACACCATGTTTACACCAGTTTGACCACTTAACTCTATCCAGAATAAAGCTAAGTACTTTACGAACATGATCATAAACTCTATCATAATCAGGTCTATATTAAATATATAACTAGAATAAACTCCAAAACTGAATAAACTGAAATACATTAAAGTAGCATAAAGTCGAATAAAGATACAAATTACCGAGTCTTCGACAATGATCTGGAGACTCAGACGAAGCTTCTAGCCGGATATGCCGACGAAGTCGCCTGCCTCTACTTGAATCTAACTAGACTAAACCCTAATCTTGATGTAGAGCTCTAACTCTTCTCTCTAGAAACCCTAATTTCTGTCTTGTCTTCTGATCTTGATTTGATGATGATCTGGAGGGGGGTCAGGGGTCTGGTTATATAGCCCTGGGCGAGGAATCGTGATCGTTGGATCAAACCGACTTGAGGTACGGTCGAGATGCATCCTAGAGGTCGGTGGAAGTAGCTTGCAGAAGACGGAGGCGTGGCAGCTCCATGGCCGACCGACTGGTGGTCCCACAGGTAAGCCTCCTGTGGTGCCCCATCTCGTGGTGTCTTGTGGTGTCCACTGGAGTCTTCTAGAAATATCCCGACGTGGCGGTGAAGAAATCTGCGTCGGGTTCCTTCTTGGGGAAGCAATGTGGTTGGTTTTCCTGTTTAATCCCTGGAAAATGTAGAATCACCAAAACGCATGGAATTTGTTAGTTTAAACCTCCTATTTCGATGTTGGCAATCCTTTTTGACATTTATTCAAGTCTTGTTGACAGTAAATAATGATAGTTAACAGATGTCAACACCTATCAAGACTCCAATGCCAACAAATGGACATCTCGACCTAGATGAGGGAGGTAACCCGGTTGATCAAACTCTCTACCGTTCTATGATTGGTAGCTTGTTATATTTGGCCGCATCTAGGCCTGACATCATGCTTAGTGTGTGCATGTGTGCTCGCTTTCAAGCCGATCCTAGGGAATCACATCTTATAGCGGTGAAGAGAATCCTTAGGTACCTAAAGCACACCCCAAGCATTGGCCTTTGGTATCCCAAAGGAGCTAACTTCCAACTCGTTGGGTATTCCGATTCGGATTACGTGGGTTGCAAAGTAGATAGAAAAAGCACATCCGGAGGGTGCCATTTGCTTGGGAGATCACTAGTTTCATGGAGTTCAAAGAAACAAAATAGTGTGGCCTTGTCTACCGCCGAGGCGGAATACATAGCCGTGGGTGCTTGTTGTGCACAAATCCTTTACATGAAGCAAACCCTTTTAGACTATGGTGTAGTTCTAGAAAGGGTACCTTTGTTGTGTGACAATGAGAGCGCGGTTAAGCTTTCTAACAACCCAGTTCAACACTCTCGCACAAAGCACATAGATATTCGCCATCACTTTCTTAGAGGTCTTGTTTCAAAGAAAGACATATCCTTAGAAGGAGTTAGAACCGAAGATCAATTGGCGGATATCTTCACAAAACCCCTAGATGAAAACACTCTTTGTAGATTGAGAAGTGAGCTTAATGTGCTTGATCTAAGTAACTTTGTCAAAAGGTGAAAGGGGGTTGTCTTTGCATTACATTGTATAATATGCCATGTTTAAATTATGCTATGCACATAGGCTTGTCAGACGTGGTTAAGATAACCGCCCTAAAAAGCGTGTGAAGAAGCTTACCCATGACCAAACTTGACAAGCAACCTAGATTCAAATTCTGTATTGCATTGCATATGCATGATTGTTGCTTTGTCATTTCTTTTCGGTTATGCTTTGAGCAACCGCTGTGTTCGTCCACCACTAGGGGGAGCATTTGAGGCTCCTAATGGTTGAGACCCCTAGTTTTGGTGGCCGCACGTTGTCTCCTTGAATCTTTAACGCCTATTTTACCTATAAATGCTACATAGCCTATGGCAAAATACTTATAAAATTGAGGGTTTATGCGAGGATGCTCATACTAGGTTCCAACTGGTGTTTATTTGCCTCTTATTTGAGTTGGAACTTGGTTGGGAGAGGGAGCCGCAACGGAGATCTTCAAAACAGTCCAGTTTACAGCATTGGACGCTGGCCACAGCGTCCGATGACCCCACTGTACACAGCTCCGGCTGGAACAGTGTTGGCGTAGCTTCCATTGAGTTTTCAACGGAGCGTCCGATGTCCCATCGGACGCAGCTCAGTGTCCGATGTTGCGGCAAAGGACGCGTCCGATGTAATTTTGGCCATTTTTGAACCTCTCTGGACGAGCATCGGAGCGTCCGTTGTGATCACAACGGCGCGTCCGATGCTCCTTTAAGCAGCACAATTAGTTTTTCTCTTTGACAAACGGGACCCACGCATCATACATTCTTTCCCTTCGTCTTCCTCGTGCCGTTCATCGCTCGAACCCG
The DNA here is from genome assembly GCA_009763385.1 of Coix lacryma-jobi var. lacryma-jobi. Taxonomy (NCBI): domain Eukaryota; kingdom Viridiplantae; phylum Streptophyta; class Magnoliopsida; order Poales; family Poaceae; genus Coix; species Coix lacryma-jobi. The sequence goes on along the minus strand of CM019830.1, from coordinate 116,917,403 downwards.
AGCTCACCCCTGCCCGCCTAACCCTAACCGCCGCGAACCCCCACCCTCGCCCTCGCCGCGCTGCCGTGCTCCACCCTCGCTGCGCCGCCGTGCTCCACCATCGTCGTGCCGCCATCCCGCCGCGCTGCACGCACCCGCACGCCCCCGCGTGGCTCGCCGGCACTCACCGGAGACCGGAGTCTCCTCCTCCCTCACCGGAGGCTCGCCGGAGACCGTCTTCAACGACCCCGAGCACGTCCCCATCTCCGATCCACTACCTCTCGGCCAGCCAACTGCCCCAGTGAGCACCACAGTCCACCTCCCCATCTCATGCCCTCCAGGTGTTCGCTGACATGCCTCAATGAATGTTCACCACTGTTTTGACCCAGTTTTCACTCCAATCTTTTGCAGTCCCCTTTTGGTGTGACGTGTGGGTGTCCGAACGTCAGTCTTCTCCCCTGCTTGTGTTGGTTTGTCGTCGTGTCAGGTAGCCAAGCCCTTTCCACTTCTTATCTCTACTACTTTGCTTCTTATAGGATTTCTCGTCTCTAGAATATATGTTCTTATCTATCCCCTCTCTCTCTTGCAGCGAGTCAGTGTTTTGCTCAGTTGACAGCTTGGTAGTGTCAGTTAACCTGGGGCCAAGCCCGGGGGTACGGATCGAGGCCAAGCCTCGCGAGTGTCAGTGGCAGAGGATCCGTGACAGGGGGTTTTCTGGTTTGTCAGTCAGTTGGTCAGCGGATTACTGGTCAGCTGCTCGGCAGGGGTTTTCCGTGTCAGTGGGTTTTTCACTTGCAGTTCAGCACCTCTTAGTGACAGTGTCTCTCATTCTTGTCAGCCATGTCGTGCTGCAAGAACGTCGGTGGTGGCCCAGGGGACTCTCCTCCCCGTCCCCCCTTCCGGTCAGAGAACCGGGAAGGGGAAGTTGATCACGCGTAGGAAGCGCTCTAGGGACGAGAGAGAGGCAGCACAGGCTCAGGCAATGGTAGACGCCGCAGAGCGTGGTGGCAGTGTTGGCGGACTCAGGATCGAGGACCAGTTGTCCCCAGACCAGCGCAGAGGTATCGAGGAGGTTGAGCGTCGCCACAGCTCACCGACTGGCACGCTCATGGCTGCCGGTCGTCGGACCACGTTCACCTCACCTGGAGTTGAGCCCCAGAGCTCGCAGCAGGGCCAGGCAGAGGCGGAGGCAGAGGAGGAGGTCTCTGAGGAGGTCCCTAAGGAGGTTCCCCGGCGCCGGTCCACTCGTCGCAGGACAGCGGTGCCACCCCGGCCCGGTGTCCCTCTGCGGGGAGCACGTGCTCCGTCGAGGCGTGCGCCCCCGCCGATCCCGCGACTGGACCTCCGGGCAGCCACCTGCTCTCAGATACAGGCTCTCAGGCTCGTTCCAGTTGCACAGTGGTTCCCTAGAGAGTGGCAGGAGCAGTCTGGTCCCGACTTCTTCACCGTGCTTCAGGAGGACTTCTACAGAGGTTACCGGAACGCCGGGATCAGCCTGCGTTCCCAGAGGGTATGCACCCTGGAGGCCCTCGTGACAGCTTCAGAGCAGCTCCGCCCCAGTCTCACATATCTACCTGGCTTCGCATACCTGTTGGGGCGGTCTGGTTCCTATAGCGAGGACTGGGTTTTTCAGTTCTACGCGTCGCTTTGGGTGCACCCCGACCGGGAGACCATTGAGTTCGCATTTGGTGGAGCGCACTACAGACTCTTCGTGTCAGAGATCCAGGATTGGTTTGGTCTTCGTCGCTCTCAGACCTGGATCCATGACTTGTGCTATGGTCAGATAGAGCCCCCACGACGCCCTCACGGCGGTGAGCAGCCTCCCACCGACCTAGTTCGCCCCTGCTTTAGAGAGCCCTTCGGGGAGGGTTCGAGCCATGCACCGAAGGATATCACTCCTGCGGCCCGGATCCTCCATGAGGTGCTCCGGTGCACCTTGTTGCCCCATGTTGGGTTCCGAGAGGCGATCTCCAGACTTCAGCTGTGGTTGCTCAGTCACCTGATTCAGCAGAGGGATTTTGATATCATGGATGTGATCATTTGCGAGATGGAGGACACTGTGGCAGAGGGCATTAAGGCCCATCGGCAGCTACCATATGCTCACTGGATCTCCTTCATTCTCTGGAAGGTAGCTGTCACTACAGGGAGTCACCCCGACCAGTCGCTTACAGGATCAGCGACCGTGTTCCATGCCTACAACATGAGTCAGCTTCTGGGACATGGTCGGGACCACAGGTAGTAGCAGCAGGAGGAGTCCCCGTCCAGTTCATGACAGAGGCCTGAGGTCCCCGAGTCAGCTCAGGAGCAGGACGAGACAGTTCGGCCTCTCGCCGAGCAGGAGCTCGCAGAGTTAGAGAGTGGTGACGCGTACGTAGCGGAGGATCCCACAGACAGCTCCGACGAGGATTACCAGCGCCTGCCTCGTTTTCAGCCGCGTGCCCACGACTCTCAGGCCGAGCCCAGCGGTACTGCCTCCTCCGACCCAGCTTTACTTGCTATTCTAGCACGGATGGAGGAGCAGCAGAGGACCATGACTCAGGACGTTCAGTGGTTGGCCCAGGAGCAGCAGCATCTGGCCCAGTAGCAGGCTCTAGCACAGCAGCAGGCTCAGGAGCGTTCAGACGCCCTGCAGTGACAAATGATGGCGCTACAGCAGTAGACGTTGAGCTTCATGGAGCGACTAGCCAGTGGTCCTCCTAAGTGGCAGTGGCAGCAGCCTCCCCCCCAGTAGCAGATCCAGTGGCAGCCACCGGTTCCTCCGCAGACGCGGCAGTTTGGGCAGCCGCCGCAGTTTCCGCAGAGCTCCTCCCAGTTCACCACTTTCACCACTCTGGCTGAAGGAGCTCCCATCTTCAGCCCTCTGCGCAACGGCTTCACTCCGCGCCCGACAGAGTCCCTCTATGCAACGACTACCTCTGTGACATGGGACTTGTCGGTCAGCTTCAATGAGCTCACTGGGTTCCCCACGCCAGATCTGCAGGACCCAGTCCGGACGTCTACGGCTCCAGTCACTTCCACTACCGAGACTCTTCCGAGTTCAGTAGCGTCCTCCGAGCAGACCGAGCCGGTCTAGTCAGAGACCACGACGACCGTGCAGGCTGAGTTACCTCCGATTCTTGAGCTTCCGCATTCAGATACTCAGCCTGACGCCACTACAGAGACTGCGACAGCGCCAGAGCAGGCAGAGTAGTCAGTGTCGGAGCCGACCCAGACCACTTCTCAGCAGCTTCCAGCTTCAGAGGGTCCGCAGGCTACCAGCGTCTCGTCTTCTGACTCCGAGGAGTATCTTCGCCAGTTTGAGTTTACCCAGCGCACTCCGGAGACGACACCTGACTCGTCTGCACCACCTCCGCCCTCCGACGCTTAGTTTGGCGCTTGATGCCAAAGGGGGAGAGTGGATGAGTATAGCGATAGGGGTAGCGATGTGAGAGGGTTTTTGCTTCTTATGATGTGTTGTGTTTCACATACGCTCTTTACTTATCGCATCTTTTGACACTATATTCTGTTATATACTTGTGCTATGGACCGTGTGACATGTTTGTGCTCACTTTGATATATTTTATGACATGTCATTTCGTTTCGCTCATTACTTGCGCATAATTCTCACTTGGTTATGTATATGAGCTCTTTTACTCTTGCACTTGTTATTCACTCTAACTTGTTGAGTGCAGGATGATGGCGTGATATGTATGAGCTTGCCCCTAACCATTTTCTCTGATCTATTGCAAGTTCATACATGTCATGATTTAAAAACCTCTTCTCTCTATACTCGATCTCGTGTTGTCATCAATCACCAAAAAGGGGGAGATTGAACGCATCTTGGCCCCTAGTGGTTTCGGTGATTGGATGAAACACAAGATTACATGACTAACGTGTGTTTTGCAAAAACATGATTGAGTTAGGTCACGGTAATGGCGACGATACAGGCATATGGAGTTCATGTCCCCTGGCGATGGATATCGTTTCGGTTTTCAAAGGATGGACGACGAAGATGGTGGTAGACTAGGCTAAGTGTCATATGGTGTTGGAGGACACTTAGGTAGTCTTAGGTCTTTGTTTTTCCTTTGGCCGTACTAGAAAGGGGAGCATGAATCAGTAGCTTGACCTAGATGAGTCTATTGAGGTAGGTGTGGTGCACACTTGTTATTTCATAGCCCTAGGTAGCTCAGAGAGATGCCTTAAGTCGAGAGGATCAAAGGTCGTTTAGGCCGCGTCGTGAACTGAGTTTAGTCTGCCCTTGTAATGGGCATCGGACGCTGGCCAGGTAGGCATCAGACGCGTCCGATGCCTACCTCGACTAGGGTTAAGTCTAGTGCATGGCATCGGACGCACCGATGTGTTCACATCGGACGCGCCCATGCGACTATTCATGTGCGCGTGAACTGGAGGTCGCATCGGACGCTGGCATCGGACGCTGAGGGCCAGCGTCCGATGTCCATGCAGAGAGGTTCCAGAGAGGGCAAATCCACATCGGACGCATCCGATATGGTGGCATCGGACGCTGCTCCTTTAACCAGTCTGACAGGGTGGTATAGTCGACCGTTGGTCGAGGTCATCGGCGCGTCCAATGCCAGGCATCGGAGCGTCCGATGCCCCCGTAGAGAGCCCTGTTTGGTGCTCTTTTGGATGACCGGTTGGGGGAGTATTTATACTCCTTCCCTCCATCCATTAGAGTGTTCTTGCCACTTCCATCTGCTGAGAGACACATTGTGAGTGTGAGATAGTGCAAGAGCCCTAGTGAGGTTGAGTGATTTGCTAATTGTGAGAATTAGACACCTCCTAGTGAGAATTGAGTAGCAAGTGTGCATCCATCCATCTCTTTGGCCTTGTGTTGGTCAAGTGAGAGTTCTAGCTTGTTACTCTTGGTGATCGGCATCACCTAGACGGCTTGGTGGCGATCGTGAAGCTTGGAGAGCATCCGGTGGCATTGTGGATAACCCAAGCAAGCTTGTGACCGGTAGTGAGCGATTCACCGGGCCGGAGCGGCGAAGAATCAGCTCATAGTGAGCACTTGAGACTTGCGCGGATCAAGGGGGAGCGATACCCTTGCGTGGGTGCTCCAACGAGGACTAGGGGGTGTGCCGACACCTCGATACCTTGGCAAAAAGATCGTCTTGTCATCTCTACTCCCTTACTTACGCATTTACTTTCAAGCAATTCAATTCCGTATTATACTTGTTGTTCATTCACTATTGAATTGCTTTGCTAGAGTAGGAGTAGCATAGTCTTGGTCTTTTGTGCGGTAGAATAGAGAGAAACACACTTCTAGGCACAAGGGGGTTAATTGGGCTTGATAGGTTTTAATTCTTGCTAAAGTTTTAGAAAAGCCCAATTCACCCCCCCCCCTCTTGGGCATCTTGATCCTTTTAGAGTAGAATATGGAATCTATCCCTGGCAACGGCACCAGAAATGCTTGTAGCAGGTCCAGTCACTATACCTAAGGTAGTGAAGCTAAAGCAGCTATCTACTAATGTCAAATGGGGTTGTCAATCCCGACACTAGTAGGAGCTAGCTAGAGAGATTGCAATCTACCTAGAGGAGATTCTGCAAGCGCACAGAACTATCGTAGTAGCACTTCACCTGGGAGTACCAGGTGTCGATTTATTTGATCCCAAAGGAAGGATAGGGTGGTGTATGAGTCGAGTCAAGGAGGGGATGAGAGTCGAAGAATAAGAAAGGGAAAAGGAGAGAAGAGAAGACAGAGGAGATGAAAGGCTAGAAAGAATTTATGAGTGGATAAGTGAGGATGAAATGAATGGTTAAGGTAAAGTGGATGGATAGGTAGATAGGGGGAAAAGATAACTAAGGATAACTATTATAACTAACTAATAACTAATAACTACTCCTAGATAACTACGAAGCAAGATAGGCAAATGCCAAATAAGCAACCAAGTTAAGTATAGTTTTATTCCTATCTTGTCAAGTACTAAGGCGTACTAGCCTTTACCACTGACTTAGGTTGAACGTTAGGACAACGAGCCTTACTATTAAACTAGACCATCTACGTGGTGGAATTCAAGGAGCACAGGGCTGTCATCACCTACTTGCTACCACAGCTATCCGAGGGTCTAGCCGTATCTGAAGGTAAGTCTATAACTACGCACCACGCCTAGTTATATTCTAATGTCTCTATCCTGGCCTAGAATAGAGACACCCTTGCAGACGTCAGAGCAAATACTTGACTTAATAAGATAAACACTAAACTAACTAAGCAACCTATTGGCAAAGATCAAACACTAAGCACACTAGAGATTAACTACTATGGCTAAGTGAATTGAAATGTAGGATAGCTAGGTACTCAAGCAATCAATCAAGTATACTACTCAATACTGGTAAGTAGAATAAAGTAATACTTGAAATGATCGATGAACTAAAATATAGTAAAGTGCTTGAGTAACAAGAGCAAAACCTGAACTGAAGATGAAGGAAGACTCTTCCCAACTCCAGGACCGATCACTCGCACGCTTCTACTCATGAGCTAAGCCTTGAGCAGTGCTTCCGCGAGGCCAATGAGGCAAGGATGCCTTGCTCTACTAGCTACCTACTTGCCTATGCTTGGCTACATCCTAAGCTATTAGCCTTTCTTTCTTCCTTTCCTTCCTTTCCTTGCTTGAAATGAAGTGATGCCTCCAGGGGTGTATTTATAGGAGGGAGCCAACCGACCTAGGGCAAACCCTAGTGGCAGGCGCTAGCCCTAGGTGGCGGCCGCCACCCCCCTGGCCCTTGGATCCACCGTCATTGATCCTACGGTCTCCAGGGACTCCTCCAAGGCAGTTCCAAGGTCGGTTGCATGTCCAGATAACCGTCATTAGGTCATGATCCACGCCACTCCCCTCCTGAGCCCTCCGATGCCACTAACCTAGTGACCAAGGGCTAAGATTTGGCCCTGGGGTGGTCACACGGATCAGTGACATGGCAGGGGGGAAGTTTGGGCCTCTCCCTGGTGGCGGGCGCCACCCCACTAGGGCCCAAATGGGTCCTGGTGAGTGGGCTCGGCCCCTGGTAGGTCCATTCTCCAAATTTGGTCCAAATCCTACATTCAAATAAAAATCTATGGACATGTGGAGTTTGGTTAGTTTGAAACCTAGTTGACTACATTTCATGCCTTTTTGTTGAATTTTTGGGTAAAAGGTTGATGGTAAAACAAGTGTTTAAGGACCATCAACAATCATTCTAATACTTCCGACCAGACTCACCTGGTCGAAAGTCTTCACAACTGGTCGGAACATACTCCTAGAAATAAACGAATCAAGCGACCACACTAAATCCGCTTAGAATATCCGTTCCTTTAAACTGAAGATGAATTTGACCTGAAGATATTATGACCTGAATATATTTTATCCAAGACATGTGCTTATGACACTTTTGAGTGTCAACATATGCCCCCTATTATTAGGTAATCTTTAGTAGAACCTAAAAACAAGCTAAACAACAACGATGTCCAACTCATCGGTTATTCAGTTGCTAAGGATAAATATGCATACTGGTCATTTTTGTTCTAAGGGCGATACATGTATCGGCCATTGCTTGGAAGGCACTTAGGCTTCTTGCCAAACACTTGTAAAGTATTTTTTCAAATACCTTCCATTTATTGCTCTTGGAAGAATTTCACCTTGTAACGTCTCTAGCATTTATGCATTTCCAAATAACACTTTGATCACTTTATAAGGACCTTCCCAACTTGGCGACCACTTGCCAAACTTGTTGCTCTTCGATCCAAGCGGAAGTACAGTCTTCCATACTAACTCCCCCACCTGAAATGATTTACTCTTCACATTCTTATTGTAAGCTTTGGCAACTCGGACCTTGTCTCTCTCTCTATCTCCTTGAGAGCTCTTAACCTTTTATCAGTCACTTCATCAATGTTTTCCATCATGGCATCATGATACATAACTGCGGATAAATCATTTTTTTAGCAAGTTTATATGCATCTAGATTTACTTCAATAGGCAACACTGCTTCTTGACCATATACTAGCTCAAAAGGAGTAACTTTTGTGGCGTCGTGTCTTGATATACGATGAGCCCACAGAGCTTCAGACAAAATCTGATCCCACCTCCTTGGGTTATCCTCGATCTTCTTTCTAAGCTTGACCAAAATCTTGTTACTAGACTCAGCTTGGCCATTAGCTTGAGCATAGTACAAAGATGAATTGAGCATCTTTATTTTATATAATTCGGCAAAATCCCGCACTTCTTTAGAAATAAAAGATGTTCCTTGATCTGTAGTCAACGTTTGAGAGATGCCGAATCTATGTATAATATGTTCAGTAATAAACTCAATTACCTCCTTGTGTGTCATGTTCTTCAAAGGTACCGCTTCGGTCCACTTAGTGAAATAATCTGTAGCAACCAAAACAAAACAATGTCCCTTTGAAGATGGGGGATGAATTTGGCCAATGAAGTCTAGCCCCCAACCATGAAAAGGCCACGGTTTGATGATAGGATGAAGCATAGCAGCAGGTGCAAGTTGTATATTTCCAAACCGTTGACACTCTTCACAACCTTTGTAGTAACGAAAACAATCGGCCATCATAGTAGGCCAATAAAACCCGACTCTACGTAATAACCACTACATTTTCGGAGCTGATTGATGCGTACCACAAATACCTTAATGGACTTCTCCCATAGCTACTCTTGCTTGATCAGACCCTAAACACTTAAGCTGTGAGTCTTCGGCAGTTCTCCGGTAAAGCTCATCATTGTGCAATATATATTTGAACGCACTCCGCCGAACACTTTGATCAACTTTATTATTTGGATCATGAAGGTATTTCAACAGGGGAGTCCTCCAATCTTCTAAATCGGTCTCATCCCAATTTACTCGGACCGATTTAAAAGTTCCGCAGATGAATCAACTGGACCAATCATTCCAAGATCATCCAAGCCAATCGGACGAAATGGCTTGCGGATACATGGGTGTATGCCAGATCTTGAGATGATGAGTGATTGTCAACTAGGATGATGCACACGTTCTTTGGCTCAGTTTGGTGGTTGAGCCACAGAAAAACCACCGAGTGGACGGTTTCCAGGTTTGGGCCTCAAAACCTGGGTGCGGCCGATTTCTGAGTTTGGGCCACAAAACTCGGGCTGAGGATGGTTTCCAGGTTTGGGCATCAAAACCTGGGTGCTGGCAGGTTTCTGAGTTTGGGCCACAAAACTCAGGCGACGGACGACAGGTTTCCAGGTTTCGGCCTCAAAACCGGGGGATGGCCCAGGTTTCCCGGTTTTGGCCTCAAAACCGGGGGGATGTCCGTGAAAAGGATGAGCAGAGCAGTGGTGGCACGTGGCGGCAATCGGTGAGGTCGCGTCGAGGCGAAGCTACCAGTTGTGCGGGCGTGGCCGTAAGAACACCATCAACTTCGAGTTGGTCAGGAATACCCTTAGGGTTAGCCTGCTCGCTCATTAGCAGTAGGGGTAGAAGGGGTATAATTGTATTAGGCTATATAAGGAGAGGCAACCCCTCCCTCCAGACTATCTCAGCCATTGCTATTTTCATTCTAGGATTTCCTGCTTCCCATTCCCTACTGTAGCTACTGAGATCCACAGAGACGGTGAACAATACCTCTGTGTATTTGCTTTTTGAGGAAACGAGACCGTAATCTCGTTGTCTCCTATTGGGGACGAATTTCAGCTGGCAATTCGTGGTCTTGATTCGCGTTTTGAACTTGTTCTTCGTGTTCTTCTTTTCTCCACGATTTTCCCGTCACTCGATCTCCCTCCTCGTTGCATCTTTTTTGAATCCACTTGAATCATCTTGTTCATTGATGTGAGGAGATCATTTCCACCGAAGGAATTCATCTAACTCCTCACGAACAAGTAGATCGGATCGATTCAAGTTTCATGGCGCTTTTTCAGTTCATACACCTTCCCCTTTGATTTCCCGTTGATTGAGTTGATTTGAGCGGATGATTTCTTGGGGATAGTCTTCCAACTACCTCGTGATCATCTTCTCCAACTTTGGGATCAAGGGATTTTGATTTGGATCGAATTTGGGACGATTTGGGTGAAGGGCGACCGAAATCGCCTTCACTGGGTGGTCGCGGACAGTCCGCCAATCACCCCGCGGATAGTCCACGCATCGGGAGCGAGTCAGGTCCGTGCTGCGAGTCTCAGTGAACAGTGCTGAATTTTGAACGCCGGACAGTCCGCCGTTGTGATCCGCGGACAGTCCAGGATCACACAGGGAGAGTTCAGCAGCAGTGCTGTTTTGGGGTTTTTGCCGGTGAACAGTCCGCCATCCCTTCGCGGACAATCCGCAGTAAGGGAGGACAGTCTGGGACAGTACCCGCGGATAGTCCGGGAACTCGCTGTGTTCTGATTTTTAGTGCATTTGCTCTCCGGGCTTTTCGGCTTGGTTTTCGGACTTCTCCTTTGGCCCTTGAGTTAACCAAGAAACCTCTCTAGGTATCTTTGCTACTTGTTAGCATAGGTATTTGGAGATTTCTCGATGTAGCCTTCCATCTACATTCGAGGGTCGGTTTTTGAGGTTGAACTTGAGCTGAAACTTTTGGTATTTCGTTTGCTCTTGTTAGGTGGTGCCTCGCTGTGATTCTAGGGATCATCCACCCTCTTCCAAGGGTCGTAGGCATCACATTTTGGTCGAAGCTTTTGGGGGTTGTTTTTCGGGACAGAGGCCAAAGTTTCAAGAGAAATTTTTAGGCTCCCATTCACCCCCCTCTGGTCGCTTTCTGGTAGAGTTCTCGGTCCTTCAATTGGTATCGGAGCAGGTCAAGGATCTTCCACATTAGCCAGTTCTAGATCCACAGAAGGCGACATGGATCGCGGCGTGGGCAAACCGCCGTTTTTTGATGGGACGAAATATGCATATTGGAAGATACGTATGTCGGCCTATCTTCAGAGTATCGGTGCTTCCATTTGGGATATTTGCAACTCTGCTGATTACGTGGTCTTGGCTGCTCGTGCGACTTAGCATCAGATCAATGAGCACGATGCCAATAGCCGAGCCTGTAATGCTCTTTTCTCATGTTTGAGCATGACGGAGTTTCATCGTGTTTCTCACCTCGCTACGGCTCAAGAGATTTGGGCTACCCTCATGCGTTTTCATGAGGGAACCACTCAAGTCAAAACCCATCTCTACGAGTCGCACAAGTGAGAGTATGAGAACTTTCAACACATGCCTGGCAAGAGCATAGAAAGTTTATTGACTCGCTTTCAGGTTATTGTCAACAAGATGAGGGCTAACAAGGAGCTGTTGCCTTTCGACGATCATGAGAGGGCTCTCAAGCTTTTACACACTCTCGATCGGTCGGTGTGGGACTCCAAGGTTCAGGCGATCATCGAATCGCCTAACTATGAGACTCTCACGTGTGACGAGCTCTTTAGTAAGCTCAAGTCCAGTGAGATTGACACCATGGCGAGGGCTTCTTATGAAAATCCTTCTGGCCCGTCGATGGCTTTGATTTCTGGCTCTTCTGCTAACACCTCTGGAGGCTTTGCTTTGTCATCTCTTCTTTCTGTCATAGAGGAGCAGTTGGAATTCATGGCGGACGACGAGTTGGCTCTGCTTGCCAACCGGTTCTCGTGGTTCCACAACAAGCGCATGAACCATCGCCGCGGAGGAGGACGAGGTGGTTGCTACGAGTGTGGAGGCTCGGACCACTTCATCGCCAATTGCCCGAAGAAGAACAAGCAAGTCTTCGGCAAGGCAGATCACAGCCACAAGTATGACTCCGGCAAGCGCAAGGAGAAGTACGTCCCCACCAAGCACAAGCGGAGGGGCGGCTTCAACAAGGAGTATATAAAGGAGAAGTACTTAGAGAAGGCCCAGGCTGAACAGCGTGCTTTCTTCGCCACGCTCAGCGACGTCGACGACTCGGATGATGACTCCATTGATTCAAGCGACGACGAGTCCGAGAAGAAGAAGAAGATCGAGGACAAGCTGAACGGCCTCTGTTTCTTCGCCAACAATGAGGGCTTCTGCACCATGCCCCTCGGTGATGAGGTCAACGGCGAGCTTGAGGAGATTCCTCGGAACGACGACGATGACGACGACACCTCCCAAGTCAAACGATTGGAGAATGTTTGGTTGGTGGATTCCGGGTGCTCAAGGCATATGACCGGAAACGCCAAGTGGTTCTCCAGTCTTAGTCCGGTTGCCGGAAAGGAGTATATCACCTTCGGCGACAATAGCAAAGGTAAAGTGTTGTCTTGAGGGTCTGTGCGAGTTAATGAGCACTTTGTGTTGCGTGATGTTGCTCTTATCTCTAACTTGCATTTTAATCTTCTTTCTGTTTCACAACTCTTTGATGATGACTATGAGATTCGTTTTAAGCCGAATCTCAGTCGTATTTTGGATCCTCAGGGCAATCTTGTATGTTTGATTTCACCCTTTGGGAAAGTCTTTCGTGCGAATTTCTCGGAGACTTTTGGCATTTCTCGTTGTCTTTTGGCTGGTCCTTCCTCCTCTGATCTTTGGAAGTGGCATAGGAGACTTGGTCACTTGAGCTTCGACTTGCTTGCAAGGCTTAGTTCAGTTGGCCTAATCCGAGGATTGCCCAAGTTGCACATGGAGAAGGACCTTGTCTGCCATTCTTGTAGACATGGGAAAATGGTAGCCGCTCCCCACCATCCTGTGAATCAGGTTATGACCAAGCACCCTGGAGAGCTTTTGCATATGGACCTTGTCTGTCCGGCTCAGGTGAGCTCAGTTGGTGGGAAGGGTATGTGCTTGTTGTTGTTGACGACTTTTCGAGATATTTGTGGGTTTTATTTTTAGATGAGAAAATTGAGACTTTCATTTTTGTTCGCAATTTGATCTTGTGACTTCAGAAGGAGTTCCCTAAGAACTCGATGAGAGCTATTCGTAGCGATAATGGTTTCGAGTTTAAGAACTCGGATTTTGACAAGTTTTGTAACTCTTTGATTTTGGAGCATCAGTTTTCTTCCCCCTACACACCGCCACAAAATGGTGTTGTAGAGAGGAATAAACACTGCATGTTATATTTCTAATCGCATTTTTCTCCGTGCCTTCTTGAAGAAAACTTCTTATGAGTTGCGATTTGGGAAACAACCCAAAGTGAGTTATTTTAGAGTTTTCGTTTGCCACTGTTGTATACTAAAGAATGGCAACTTGGACAAATTTGAATCTTGTTCTTCTGATGGTGTATTTTTGGGTTATGGTAATCATACTCGTGCATATCGTGTACTTAACCTTGATACTAACCGAGTCATGGAGACATCCGATGTCACCTTCGACGAGACTCTTCTTTGTCCTTCTTCTAGTTTTGAGCGTGCAGGTGATCATGAGGTTTGAGAACCTCTTTTTGATGATGAGGAAGAAGGTGCTGAAGGGATTGATGATCCAGCACTTCCTCCACCTGCGATGCCGATTGTGGGGATATAGACCCCAGGGTACCACACGATGGTACATGGGCCACACCACTGGGGGTCGTCCGGCCCACAGGATGAAGGCGTACGGCGCACGACATGCACCGTACGACAGTTGTAATCTAGATACAGTACCAACTCGGATACTTACCATGTAACTCTGTCCCTTCGGAATATATAAGGAGGGACAGGGGTCCTCCGAGAGGACACGACACAACAGATCATAGACAACAGATCATAGACAGCAGATCATAGGTCATAAGCCACAAGCCGCATCCAATCAATACAACTCGATGTAGGACGTAGGGTATTACGCTAACCTAGCGGCCCGAACCTGGATAAACCTCTGTGTTCATCTACTTTTGCCTTGCGTCAACGTCTGGGTCGTCGTCTTGCGCACCTTCCCCTCTAATCTACCACCTTGGGCATACTCCTAGGTGGACTATCGACCATATTTCGTCGACAGTGGCGCCCACCGTGGGGCATGTGCGTACGGACGCCATGACGACTCAGATGGTTTCCTTCCTCGTTTCCACGACCCTTTCGGAGGCTTCACGTTCGTCGTCAGGTCGTTCTCCTCGACCACCGACGTCGACGGCGCCGCCCGGGCTGTGGAGGCGGTACAGGCTTCCCCTGTGCCGAACGGATCTGCTTCCACCACTTCAGCGTCAGTGAGACCAGCCTCGACATCTCTTCAAGGTCATCTTCCTCGGCGCTCCGACCACGCTTTCCCGCTATCGGGGACGGCGTGTCGACAATACCAATCTGATTGAATCCATCGATCGGGTCACAATAGGCATCACCGACACTCTCGCTCTCGTAGATCTGATCAGAGATCGATCTCCCGAGCACAACGTTGCCTGTACCTCTCACTCCGACCTCCAACCATGTCGCAATGATGATCGCCGTAATAAGCGGCGCTATGACGACCACGACCGGGAGGAAAGATCGAGTGCTAGACAACTCCATCACTGTCGACAAGAAGACATCGTTGGCTTGGCTGATCAACTACGACGAGGATTACGAGAAGCTGCTCGACGACCCATGCCCTACGCTCGCTCTGATCATCTACGAGCCAGAAGCAAGCCATCACATGGTCGTCGAGCCATCGACGAGCCACAGTCGAGCCACCGTCGAGCCAACGAGCCATCGACGAGCCACCGTCGAGCCAATGAGCCATCGACGAGCCTACGAGCCAAAAGCGAGCCATCATGTCATCGACGAGCCATCGACGAGCCATCGTCGAGCCAACGAGCCATCGACGAGCCATCGTCGAGCCACCGTCGAGCCATCGACGAGCCAACGAGCCCGCGAGCCACCCGCGAGCCTACGAGCCAAAAGCGAGCCATCACGTCATCGACGAACCACCGTCGAGCCATCAACGAGCCACCAACGAGCCGACGAGCCACAAGCGAGTCGTCACGTCATCGTCATCGTCTCACCGCCATCCTCGCCGAACGCTCGTTGACGACTCATCGCCGTCCTCGACGCCTCTCGTCGACTACTCCGTTCGGACGACAATCAAGCTAAGTATTATCTTTCACACCAATCAAATATTTCTTCGATCATGATATATCTCTAGATATCATCGTGTGCCTCCGCGGTCACATTGTTCTTTACAACGACTTTTCGTTATTTTTCACCATATATACCATCCTGAGGATGACATATCTGTCTTCCCGAGCAGCCACGTTTACACTCGTGCTTTCTAGAGACGGCCCTGTCTCCGGCTCCTCCCTACACGTGAATGCAGCTCCGCGCTCTACATTACGGGTGGTCGGCAGCGGCTCCTCGGTGACGCTGGTGCTCTTACGCGTGCCTGGGCTCCGCGCCTTACGCTCCGGAGTTATCGGCTAGCCGGGGCTGGCGACTCAGTTACAAACAAACTACTCGGGGGAATTTTATTTAATGTTGAGCGTTCAATCCAGCTGTCTGACCGCTGAGCGGCACATGCTGTTTCTTTATCGTTGTTATTTTCTCCATATTTTATTTATATGTCATGTACTACCGTTCTCCGTATTTATTTTTCAGGGTCGAGGTTTAGTCAACGAGCTTATCCTTTACACTCGGGGACTGGACCAGTCATGAAGAACAAGAAGATCATCACTTAGGACCAGCTCGTCGCTTCGCTCGGTGCTCATCACCTGGCGCTCGGACTTCGCCGCCGACTAGCTGGTCGCTTCGCTCGGTGCTCACCACCTGGCGATCGGACTTCGCCGCCGACCAGCTCGTCGCTTCGCTCGGTGCTCACCACCAGGCGCTCGAACTTCGCTGCCGATCACCTGGTCGGTCGCTCGGTGCCTACCACTTGGCGCTCGGACGTCATCGCGGACCAGCTGGCCGTACTCTTCGACGCTCATCAACGGCTACACCGAGAGCTCACCAGCTGAGCTGGGGACTCCTCGGTGCTCGGGTTCGTCGACCACCTGGTTGCTTCGCTCGGTGCTCACCACCTGGTGCTCGGAATTCATCGCCGACCAGCTGGTCGTACTCTTCGACACTCATCGACGACTACACCGAGAGCTCACCAGTTGACCTGGGGACTCCTCGGTGTTCAGGTTCTTCATGCCAACATCGTTAGCAGCGCTGGTCGGATCGCTCGGTGCTCACCGCCTAGCGCCCAGACTTCATTGCCGACCAGCTAGCCAGACTCCTCGACGTTCATCGACGGCTACACCGAGGGGTCACCAGCTAACCTGGGGACTGCTCGGTGCTCAGACTCGTCGTTCGGCAACCTGCTCGGATGACATACTGCTTTCACCATAGTGGATTTATCTTTTTTATAAGCCTGCTACAAGATTTATTCTTCATCTTCTAGCAGCCTTGGGGACTACCGTGTATACATGGCGCTCGACCGCGCATGTATATAAGTCTGATTATTCTCAAGACCCTGGCACCACGTGACCGAGTCACCTACTGTCAGGCTCGGGGACTAGCTGTGGGGATATAGACCCCAGGGTACCACACGATGGTACATGGGCCACACCACTGGGGGTCGTCCGGCCCACAGGATGAAGGCGTACGGCGCACGACATGCACCGTACGACAGTTGTAATCTAGATACAGTACCAACTCGGATACTTACCATGTAACTCTGTCCCTTCAGAATATATAAGGAGGGACAGGGGTCCTCCGAGAGGACACGACACAACAGATCATAGACAACAGATCATATACAGCAGATCATAGGTCATAAGCCACAAGCCACATCCAATCAACACAACTCGATGCAGGACGTAGGGTATTACGCTAACCTAGCGGCCCGAACCTGGATAAACCTCTGTGTTCATCTACTTTTGTCTTGCGTCAACGTCTGGGTCGTCGTCTTGCGCACCTTCCCGTCTAATCTACCACCTTGGGCATACCCCTATGTGGACTATCGACCATATTTCGTCGACACCGATTGGGTCGACTTTGACCACGACTGCACGTGGCCCCGACCCTTCTTCCTCTACTACATGGGGGCCATGTGATCCTCCACCTCGGGCTGTACCGCTTGTACCTGAGGAGGCACCAGCTGCTGTTGAGGGGGAGGTAACTTCAGCAAGGGAGGCGCCACGACACATCCAGCGCCAACACCCTCCTCAATAGATGATTGGCAACATCCACGAACGCGTCACTCGGTCTAGGTCACAACAAATCTCTTACTTTGCTCATTCTACATTTGTTGCTGATTTTGAACCCCGAGATGTTGGACACGCTTTATCTGATCCGGATAGGGTCAATGCCATGCATGAGGAGCTCGAAAATTTTGAGAGAAATCGGGTTTGGGTTTTTGTCCCTCTTCCTCCTAAGTGTCACCCTATTGGGACAAAATGGGTTTTCAAAAACAAACAAGGAGAAAATGGCTATGTTGTGAGAAACAAGGCCAGACTTGTAGCCCAGGGGTATAGTCAGAAGGAGGGGATAGACTATGAGGGGACTTTTGCTCTTGTAGCTCGTTTGGAGGCAATTAGGATCCTCTTGTCTTTTGCTGCATCCAAAGGTTTCAAACTTTTTCAAATGGATGTCAAGAGTGTCTTCCTAAACGGCTACATAGAAGAGGAGGTGTATGTGAAACAACCCCCCGGTTTCAAAAATCCCAAGTTTCTAAACCATTTTTTTAAACTTCATAAAGCTTTGTATGGTTTGAAACAAGCCCCTAGAACCTGGTATGATAGGTTGAAAATCTTTTTGCTTGCTAAGGGTTTTAAAATGGGATGTGTGGATAAAACCCTTTTTCTCCTCAAGCAAGGCAATGACACTTTGTTGATTCAGATTTACGTGGATGATATTATTTTCGGTGGTTCTTCTCATGCTTTGGTTGCCAAGTTTGCAGATACTATGAGCAGGGAATTTGAGATGAGCATGATGGGCGAGTTGACGTTTTTCCTCGGGTTGCAAATCAAGCAATCCCGAGAGGGGACGTTCGTGCACCAGGGCAAGTACACCAAGGACATATTGAAGAAGTTCGATATGAGTGAGGCCAAGCCTCTTCCAACACCCATGTCGACCATGACGGCCCTGGATGCAGACAAGGATGGAGAAGCTGTGGACCAGAAGGAGTACCGGAGTATGATCGGGTCACTGCTGTACCTGACGGCGACACGCCCGGACATCCAGTTCGCGGTGTGTCTTTGCGCGCGATTTCAGTCATCGCCACGCACCTCTCACCGTGAGGCGGTCAAGCGCATAATGAGGTACTTATGCTTCACACCCGAGTTTGGGATTTGGTATTCTGCTTCTTCTACCCTCTCCCTTTGCGGTTACTCGGATGCTGATTTTGCTGGTTGCTGACTTGATCACAAGTCCACTTCTGGGACTTGTCTGTTTATTGGTTCTTCTCTTGTGTCTTGGTCTTCTCGCAAGCAGTCTAGTGTCGCTCAGTCTACCACAGAGGCTGAATATGTTGTTCTTGCGGCTAGCTGTTGTTCCCAGTTGTTGTGGATGATGGCCACTTTGCGTGATTTTGGTCTGAGTTTTTCTCGAGTTCCATTGCTTTGTGACAGCACGAGTGCGATTAGCGTTGCTAAGAACCCCGTGCTGCATTCTAAGACCAAACACATTGATGTGCGCTTTCATTTCCTATGAGACCACTATGAGAAGGGTGATATCGACCTCCACCATGTCGATACTCATCTTCAGTTGGCAGATATTTTCACTAAGCCTTTGGACCAATCAACCTTTGCTAGGTTGAGAGGTGAGCTTGGTGTGTGTTTCCCCTTTTAGTTGGGGGAAACATTTTGGTTTTTGTATCATAGTCTAACGTCTTTTGCCTTGTTTTTTGTTTAGTTTCTGTTTTCCATCATATTTGCATCTTTATCTTTTCATGCTTCATGTCTATAATCTGTAGAATGAATCTATGCTCTGATTAGTGTATGCTACGATGATACATGATGATGCTGGTAGCTTAGGCTCTTTTCGATCACTGATACATGTTGTGAGCTGAGCTACTTTTTAGAACTGTGAATATGCTTAATTCAACATAAAATTTGAAACATGTTCACTATTGATTCTGGCAAGTAGCATGTGTAGAATGTGTTGAAGTCACTTGTGCTTTTCATATATGCTAGATTGCTATGTCTCTAGTTCTGAGTCTTTCACTTGCTTGGTATGTTCATAATCTGCTAAATTTGAACCAAGTCTAAGTAAATTGAAAAGATCGAGATGGGATCACTTGACAGCACATCACGGTATCGAGACTATTTCTCATTGCACATTGAGTTAAACTTGAGCCGTGTAGTGTAAGACCGAAACCGTTGCTTCAAGCTTCTGATTGCTTATGCATAGGCTTAGCTCGGTTGAAAAGTTAGGCAATGTCAAGTTTTCAACCTCTCGCAATGACATGCTAAAAATTTTAAACTTGTGTAATCACCGCTGCAACTCCGATAAAATTTTGAAAACACAAGTCTATGTTTCATTCTATAGCATGATGATTGAACTTTGCTAGGGGTAGTTCACCTTGTATACATGATTAGCACTTGTGTAACCTCCTATCTATACATGTTGGTGCTACTTTGATGGTGAAACCCTTTCTAAATGGCTTGAAAACTGCTCACTTTGCTCATATTGTTATATTACGTATTATGTGATCAGTTTGATCCTTTGCTGGCATTTGTGCTTGTTGTTGAGTAGTTGGATCAGCACTCATTAAAGCATCTATTCACTCTATGGACTATATACCTGAAGCCGCTAACCTGCATTAGTCTCTCGTATGCATTGTGCCTTGTTGTGTGCATTTTTAACTAAGGGGAGAATTTTGACAAATCATGTCCCTAGTTGTATGCACTATTGAAGGGGGAGTTCATGTTTAGGGGGAGTTTGCTCGATTTTTGCTTTGATGAGCTGTTCAACTGGTGTGGAGCGACTTTCAGCCCATATGTGGTTTTTCAATTGGTTTGGAGCAGTTTTGGCTAGTTGTGTTGAGCCTTTGCCTCTTTCTGGAGGAACTAGCTTGTCTTTCTTTCTCCGACCTTCTCGCTAGCGGTGTTGAGCCTGTTCTACCTCTTCTTGAGGGCTAGCTTTGCTTTGCTTGGTTGCGTCAAGCCGTTGCCCATGTCTTTGGGAACCAAGTTGTCTTGCTCACTCCTTTCGACTTCTATTGGCTTTGCTTCGCTTTGGTCGTTCGGTTGAGTTCGCTTCCTCCTTCTTCTTTCTTTCTTCTACCTTCATATGATTTGTGTTGGTAGTTGACAATGCACTCATCAAGGGGGAGATTGCGGATACATGGGTGTATGCCGGATCTTGAGATGATGACTGATTGTCAACTGGGATGATGCGCATGTTCTTTGGCTTGTGTTGTGCAGGTGTTGAGCACGGATACGGTGATCAAAGGCAAGGTGAAGGTAAAGTAGAGACGTGTCGTGCCGATGGACCCGGAGCGGTGAAGGGCGAACGTGAGGCTTCGACTGACGGACCGGTGGCCTGAGGATTGATCGTGGTGGCTGACAGCCTGGGACAGCGACAAGTGAAGACTTGTGTGTGGACGGGGTGCACGGGCGGTGCATCCCCTCTACGGCTCGGTTTGGTGGTTGAGCCACAAAAAAACCACCGAGTGGATGGTTTCCAGGTTTGGGCCTCAAAACCTGGGTGCGCCCGGTTTCCGAGTTTGGGACACAAAACTCGGGCTGAGGACGGTTTCCAGGTTTGGGCCTCAAAACTGTCACATCTGGTTCTAAGAACAAAA
Organism: Coix lacryma-jobi var. lacryma-jobi; assembly: GCA_009763385.1. Taxonomy (NCBI): domain Eukaryota; kingdom Viridiplantae; phylum Streptophyta; class Magnoliopsida; order Poales; family Poaceae; genus Coix; species Coix lacryma-jobi. Next base: position 116,896,910 of record CM019830.1, on the reverse strand, counting down.
CCAGGTATACACCATATGTGAGCCCAAGAAGTCAAATCTCACATATAGTTACAAATAAAGGGTAATATCGAAAGCCGATGCACATATATAACGTATATAAAACAAAAGAACATAACCTTAAGGAGCAGAGAGCGGGAAGACACTCCGATCTTTAGATGGAGACACAAACTTCACAGTGAATAACTGAGTGGTTGATCACAAGCCCAACTTCTCCAACTTCTAGCAAACTGGTACCCATCCTGGATTTTTCCAAAGTGTTGAAAAGTAAAGCAAGCATAAGTACATCTCGTACTTAACAAATATAACATGAGGTTCATGAGGCTCAAAAAGGGCTAACACGGGTTTAACTGCGGAAGCTTTTAATTTGTCACAAATTTAGCATTAGGTAAACGTATGTTATGCTTAAACCAAGATAAACCATATGAACTTCTTATTGATCACCAACGCATAACTCACCGACTGGACATACGATCATAGAACACCACACATGCATCCAATACCAATCATGCAGAGCAAAACAAAGCCTATAATTAGGACAGTACATCATTCATAAGAAAACAAGATAAAGAGTTTCAAAAACAGATCTACGATTCGCTACGAACACACAGACACGAAGATCACGCTAATCGGAGTTATAACGCGAAAGATATGAACTAAGCAAGATTTAAAGACACTAATTACTAGATTAGATCTAACTCAAATTTTAATTATAGAAAACAGTACTGAAAGTTATATAGTTTGAAAGATCTTTTTGAAACGAATCTAACGCAAGTTGAACGGATCAAATCGGAGTTAAAACAGAGATTTTATACGCATTTGAAATCAGTGGCAATTTTGTAAATAATACAAACTCAGGGGCGTGGATGGAATTTTGTCAAGACTCATTGAACAATGCTGATTGGAGTGCGGGTTTAGGATTATAAAGTTGTAAGGTGTTTTCTGCAAAGATCGCAACGAAGGGGTATAAGGAGATGGTGGTCGTCAGATCTTGAACAGACGACGCAGATTAGATCGGGGAGGGAGAGGCGGTGCTGGCGCCGAAGTAGAGGGAAAACACGGCGGCCCCAGGCGGCGCCATGGCCGGAGTTAAGGTGTGCGTCTCGGGGTAGCGCTAGGGTACGGTAGAGAGCTCGAGATCGGGTTCAATCGAACCAGGAGACTACGACGAGCTCACCTGGCACGACGAAGACTGCGGAGATGACTCGGCGGCGACGAATTTCACGGTGGAGAGGAAGCAGGGGCTCTGTGTACAATGTTGAGCTCGAGTTAGATGAAACAGAAGGAGAAAAGAGTAAGAGGAGATTGGGCGTTATCGTGAGGTCGACCCGAACCTTTGGTGAGGTCTTGCGGTGGCTGGAACTTGTCGGAGCGTGGTGCACGATGGTGACGGGATCTAGCGGCCGGCAGACCATGCGGCTAGAGCGAACTAGGGCACAAGGAGCTCGAACTTTCGAAAGGGGAGAGGCAGCGAGGACGGGCGAGCTTTATAGGGGGCTCGGCTTGGTCGGTAAGGCAGGCGAGGGCGGTATCGTGGCAGCGAGGGACTCGGTAGAGGAGTCCGGCGCGGATACGGCGTGAGGAGGACGACACTGACAAGGTGGGGTCAGCGCGTCAGCGAGCGAAGGCGGAAAACGGCGCAACGCTGAGAGGCTTCCACGCAGGTCCACTTCGTCAGCGAGAACGGGGCGAGAGCATGCGGCTTGCGGCAAGCGCAGGATTGGGCCGCTGGCGGCCCAAGAGCGAGGGGGAAGGGAGGCGCTGCTCTGAAGAGGTGAAGCGGGCCGGCTGGGCCATGCGCCCGAAGGCGGGGAGAGGAGGGAGGCAGGCCGGCTGAAGAGAGAAGGGAGGAAGGGGCGCGAGCAGGCTGGGCCTTGGGGCCGATTACCAAGGGGAGAGGGGAAGGAAAGGTTTTGTCTTTTTCTTTTATTTCCAAACCTTTTTCAAAAACATTTTCAAAACCAGATTTGAATTTTTTTTGAAATTTGATTTTGAATCTTTTAAGAGAAACAGAAAGATTTGAAACTTTAAACTTTCCAAACTTTCTGAAAAACAAGAAGTCTTTATTTCCAAAACCCTTTTCTATGAAATTTGTTTTTAAAATCATTTTGATCTCAATTTGGATTTTTAGCCAAAACACACATCACAAAAACTCAAATGCACCAACATGAATGCACAAACATGTTTCTAAACCCTAAGATAATTTTTAATTTAGAGAAAAATTTTATTTACCTACATTTTATGAGCACAAAAATTCATAACTAAACCATTTCAACTCTAATTTAAGAAATGCGAATTTCAGGGTGTGACAAAAACCCGGGTGCTGGCTGGATTCTGAGTTTGGGCCACAAAACTCAGGCGACGAACGACAGGTTTCCCGGTTTCGGCCGCAAAACCAGGGGATGGCCCAGGTTTCCCGGTTTCAGCCTCAAAACCGGGGGGAGGTCCGTGAAAAGGACGAGCAGAGCGGTGGCGGCACGTGGCGGCAATCGGTGAGGTCGCGTCGAGGCGAAGCTACCAGTTGTGCGGGCGTGGTCGTCAGATCACCATCAACTTCGAGTTGGTCAGGAATACCCTTAGGGTTAGCCTGCTCGCTCATTAGCAGTAGGGGTAGAAGGGGAATAATTGTATTAGGTTATATAAGGAGAGGCAACCCCTTCCTCCAGACTATCTCAGCCATTGCTATTTTTATTCTAGGGTTTCCTGCTTCCGATTCCCTGGTATAGCTACTGAGATCCGCAGAGACGATGAACAATACCTCTGTGTATTTGCTTTTTGAGGAAACGAGACCGTAATCTCGTTGTCTCCTCGTGGGGACGAATTTCGGATAGCAATTCGTGGTCTTGATTCGCGTTTTGAACTTGTTCTTCGCGTTCTTCTTTTCTCCACGATTTTCCCATCACTCGATCTCCCTCCTCGCTGCGTCTTTTTCTAATCCACTTGAATCACCTTGTTCTTTGATGTGAGGAGATCATTTCCACCGAAGGAATTCATCTAACTCCTCACGAACTAGTAGATCGGGTCGATTCAAGTTTCGTGGCGCTTTTTCGGTTCATACACCTTCCCCTTTGATTTCCCGTTGATTGAGTTGATTTTAGCGGATAATTTCTTGGGAATAGTCTTCCAACTACCTCGTGATCATCTTCTCCAAGTTTGGGATCAAGGGATTTTGATTTGGATCGAATTTGGGACGATTTGGGTGAAGGGCGACCGAAATCGCCTTTACTGCGTGGTGGCGGACAGTCCGCCACTCACCCCGCGGACAGTCCGCACATCGGGGGCGAGTCAGGTCAGTGCTGCGAGTCTCAGTGAATAGTGCTGAATTTTGACCATCGGACAGTCCGCCGTTGTAATCCGCGGATAGTCCGGGATCACACAGGGAGAGTTCAACAGCAGTGTTGTTCTGGGGTTTTTGCCGGCGAGCAGTCCGCCATCCCTTCGTGGACAGTCCGCAGTAAGGGCGGACAGTCCGGGACCGTACCCGCGGATAGTCCGGGAACTCGCTGTGTGCTGATTTTTAGTGTGTTTGCTCTCCCGGCTTTTCGGCTTGGTTTTCAGACTTCTCGTTTGGCCCTTGAGTTAACCAAGAAACCTCTCTAGGTATCTTTGCTACTTGTTAGCATAGGTATTTGGAGATTTCTCGACGTAGCCTTCCATCTATGTTCGAGGGTCGGTTTTTGAGGTTGAACTTGAGCCGAAACTTTTGGTATTTGGTTCGCTCTTGTTAGGTGGTGCCTCGCTGTGATCCTAGGGATCATCCACCCTGTTCCAAGGGTCATAGGCATCACGTTTCGGTCAAAGCTTTTGGGGGTTGTTTTTCGGGACAAAGGCCAAAGTTTCGAGAGAAATTTTTAGGCTCCCATTCACCCCCCCCCCCCGCCTCTGGTCGCTTTCTGGTAGAGTTCTCGGTCCTTCATTGCTGACTTAACTTATAGTCAACCTCATCGGCCGAGGTACCCAACTAAGTAGATTTAAAACTAACCTGGTCGCCTGGGCAGATCAACTGAACTGGTTCAAAATCAATCTGGTCGGTTAAACGAGCCGATTGAACCGATTCTTTGTGACCTGTATACAAAATTTCCAAACCCTGATGCATCGGCTTTTCTTTTATGTGAAAATTATGCCTACAGACGCTATAGCCAGATGCTTGCTAAGCTAACATGTTGGATTTATGATTTTCATGCCTTGGTATATGCCAAATTTGGAATTCGGTAAAGCGAGCAATGATATCAAGGCATTTATCAAGATAAGTATTCAGCGACCCTTCTAGACATTGAAATTCACCAGTAACTTGTTGTACCACTAGCAAGGAATCACCATAAGCCTCAACATGTTTAGCCTCCGTGGAATACAGTATTCCTAAACCGAATAACAGAGCTTCATATTCGGCTTGATTATTAGTGCAAAAGTAATCTAATCGGCTTAACATTTCAAATTCAGCGCCATTAGGAGAAATAATGACTATAACAACACCTTGGCCCTCCTTACAAACAATCCATCAAAATAAAGTTTCCATGGTGTAAAAGTAAAGTAACTGATCTCATCTTCTAAATCAATACTATGCTCAACAATGAAATCAGCTAGAACTTGACCTTTTAATGCTTTCAATGGTTCATAAGTCAAGTCATATTCAATTAATCCATACGCCCATTTGCCTATCCTTCCACTAAGGGTTGGCCGATATAGCATGTGTTTAATCACATCAGCCTGGCTCTGATGTTTAGCCTCTGTCTCGATTTACCTTTCCTCTTCCTTCCTCTCTCGTTACCACAAAGTTGTATCCAGTACCTTCTAGAAGCCACTAGCCTAATAGCTACTTGATTACTGCTGTAATTTCAATTTGTAAGTGATTTTGATATGGCAGGTTCATGACGATTTGGCTTCGTAGCGATTCTCCATTCTCCACGCACTCCGCTGGCACTGACGAGGTCATCCCAGAGCTTTGCAGTATGAGCTTGGAGGAGTATGCCTCAATGTCCGATGAACAGAGGGATCGAATCCACGAGTAGCCGAATCAGATTCTTCGAACTGTACAACAGATGAACACCTCTCTCTCAACAACAACAACAATGAGTCGCTGAGGAAATTCACCAAAGTGCTAACATCCACCATGCCAGGGGCTATATGCCTATATATAGCTTTATCTTCCACGGCGACGTACCTTGCTACTTCAACCACCCCAAGCAAAGAGGGCGGCCCGGTCACCATCGATGTTGCCTCGACCATCAACAAGCCAACGATGCCCTCCTATACACCTTTCGTGGTGGTCACAGTGACAGATCCACTTCTGTACATCTCCCTCGCCTTCCAGTTCTACATCACCAAGTAGGCCATTGACTACGACATCATCGGCTCTGTCTTCGGCAAGCCGGCGACACCGACCACCAGTTGGCAGAGCTAGAATTTCACTACTAGGTATTCCATGTGCAATTTGTTTCAAAGAAATATGAAATAGTAATAAGCAAAGTACATGTTTTCAACATAGTGGTATTAGTGCCATTGTCTCTGAATCTGAAGAATGGACCTGACTGTGTGTTCACCTTGCTTGTTGCTTCAACCTTCAAGCGCGAGTTTGGACCGGGAGGAAAGCAGTGGCAGAGACAAGAATATTTTTTAGTGTGGTGGATTTATAAAGTTATAAAGATCAATATGTAATATAATAACTGTTAACTATACAAGGATCCACTAGAATATCCAGATTTCTGGTAATAGAGGTCCATCAAACTACAAAGCACATGCACTAGTCCAACTTGTGTTGACATATGTATTTTATATGTATTTATTAGTATAATAATACATGCATTTAGTACTTTTTATAAATTTTAGGTATGGCGGAGGCCAGGCCTTGCCAAATACATGTCTCTGCCCCTCGAGGGAAGTAGGGGTCTGATGGGAGGTGCAGAGTGGGAATTCTGGACTATCGGTGTGGCCATTGCCGGTTACCGGTCATCGGTGCTAGCGGGCGCGACGCTGGTCGTGGGACGCTGCGGTTGGGGCGTGTGACGGAATCGTCCAAATTATAAGAGCTCAAGTATCGTCTTAGCCGAATTAAATGGCTCCGACTCATACTTGAACCCATATAACTCCGGTAGTCCGAAAATCTCAAAGGATTTCGAACAACTTTACAACGTACAGGATCGCATTGTTCAAGTACCACATTCACGAGGATACAACAGTTTGATAACGAAATTGAAATTAACATCAGAGTGCGAAGACTTAAAGTTATTACAAACGGAGTTCAAATAGCGGAAGCTTAAACAAGTCTTGGAAATACGACCACCACACACGTGGTCCAAATAAAACATTGTTTTTAGATAACTCACTCCTCCTTTTTCAGATAATATGCCCCTAGCAGTCTCAGTCCAGCAAAAGCAAAGGAGAAGCTTCTAGATGACCCTACCCTGGGCCTACTCCTCATCACCCTCCACGGGGTAGAGGCAGTGCTTACAATAGCCGAAGTAAACATCTCCATCTGCAACAACGGGACAAACCCTGAGTACGGAAATGTACTCAGCTAGACTTACCTATCTAACTAAAAATAAAGACACCAAGGGTATGCAAAGCTTTTTGGTGGAACTAGGAATGTAGTTGCAGAAAAAGCTCAAATTAAGAGAAATAATATTTAATTGATGAATGAGCAGTCTATTTTTAAGCCTATCTCTTAATCTAGGTTTGCACCTGAACTACAACACTCACTTGAGTCTAGCAACCAATAGCATAAAACCATATCCGATTAACTTATCAACGTTTTAGTTGAACCTTTATGCATCTCATGGAGTTGTATCATGGTGAAGCTCGACATAGTTTCCCACTAACCGGGGGAGACGACGACTCGAATCGAATTGCAAACCAGATGGCGAGAAACCTTTAATACAAACCCACACTTTACCCGTCGGGTCCGTGCATTGGGTCACCGCTCGATACTGTCTGTGGTGGTATTCATCGCGGCTCACAGCACGGACCACCCAATTGGAACTAAACGATGGACATTCCGAGGCAGATCGTGTTTCCATACTAGAGGGTGCGACACGGGTTGAGACCGGCCCGAACAGCGTCTAACCGACTTTGGGGTCGGCGATTACAACACTGACAACCCTAAGTAAAAGGGCGCTTTTAAAAATGAGTGAGGGCCAACATCGATACAAACCTACACGATCCAACAGACGAACTGCCCCCAAGTTCCAACTTGGTGCCTTGCCTTCCAGTTGATCGTATTTGATTACTACTCAAGTTCTTTTCCACGATAGCAAATTTAGCCAACCGTGATCCGGTAAATACCCACCAGGGGCATTACGGGAACATCCTTTCCTTACTACTTTATTAAGCAAGCTAAGCAATTCTACATATAAATAAGTAACAGGATAATAAGGCAGGTGTACACAATAATGAAGGAAGGGTAATACAGCAAGTATGATCCAATCAACTCCTATACTTAATGCATCACAATATAAAATACTCAAGTAAATTAATTATAAAACTGGGAGGCTTAGAATGCTCCGGACTTGCCTTGGTAAAAGACCGAGGCCTCGTGAGCGGGGCACTTGGGCAGGTTAGCATCGAAGTCGGCGCCTGCTACCTCCTCGAGCTGCTCGACTTCTGGTGCTTCCGGCTTCTCGTTTCTCTCCGGCTCCGGGTCGTTCTTCGAGACTACTTATTCTAATTGCAATGCGGTAAAAGTTATTAAATAATGCACGGTGCGTTATGGGGGTATGCAAGAGCAAAATATCTTTATAAACCAACAAAACCAACTTGTTAAACAACTTTTGACATTGAGGAATACAGTTACTTTATTACATTCATAAAACAATTAACTCAACTATTTCCCATTTATTAATTCAAAAGATCCCAGATTTCTACAGCAAGTGCTTTTTCCTGTACTTAGAAAAATCCACAAAAATTTCAGCAGCTAATAAATACCTACTGGACTTCACTGCAAAATTTTCAGCAAGAAATAAAATACTGAACAGCAGATAAAAAAGATTAAATAAACTGCCAAAAAGGTACTTTGAACTAACTTTTCTTCTGAAAAGTGTCAAACAGAAGATTTTATATTTTTTCTGGCTTCTTCTACCTTAAACAACCTTAATGCAGAAAAATTACTGCTAGATCATGCATATATAACTCTACACAAAATATCAAAGTTTTAACGAGATTAATGCTTTTGAACTGCAACCCTACTGGAGAGGGTTATTTTGATCCACGCCATTACAATTCTTCAAATTTTGAGATATACCATTACAATTCACCTATTTGGAGATCTGCCATTATAATTTTATCTCTCGTTTATCTATACCATTTTCTACGACTGCCGTGTATAAAGACCCACAGTCAGGTATAAGAACACAAACGGACGTGAAGTCCGTGACTCCTCCGTTAGACCGAGACCGTTGTTCGTATGCACCGTTCTTCTCGCCCGCCGACCGCAGCCGCACCAGCTGCTTGTGTGGCCGTCGCGCGGCGCGTCTTCCATCCCCAAGGGCTCTGCGCCCGAGCTCACCGTCGACCTTGCCGACGAGCAAGTCTGGCAGAACTGCAGAAGCAGATCGCCGCGGGCTCGCTGCTCCCGCACAAGAACGACGGCCGCGTGGGCGACCTGCACTGACCTGCAACCCATGACTTCGGCTGCCGAACATGGGAGCTGGCCTCCACACTGGTCGCCATCCTCTCCATGGGGCACCTTGGCACACACCACAGGTGACGAACAACAGCAGGATCTCTACCTTGTCTTGCAGCTCAAGATCGAACTATTACCGAAGGTGTCCGTAGCCGAAGCTAGTCATTGGCTTGGAGGCCCACACGGACGTCAGTGCCCTCTCCTTCATCCTCAACGGTGTGCTGGGACGCAGGTGCTCATGCATGTGTGTTGCTCGCCCGTGGCGGCGGCTGCTCGCGCACGCGCCTGCACGGCCACAATATGGTAGTTGCTCGCACGAGCAAACGGATTGCGCACGAGGCCGTACCGGATCGCGCTGCAGCCCGCGACGATAGCCGGGGTTTGGAGCAGCGAGCGCGGCGTCCGCGACAAGACGAAGGTTCTGGATGGTGCACCGATCGCTCCGTCTTGCGCCTAGGTTGTCGCCCCGCCTTCGCACAGTCTACTGAGAGCGAGCGTGGCCGCTTTGCTTCACGCGCAGGCCTCCTTGGGTGAGTGCCGCCGCAGCGCCGCTCTATTCACGCGCAGGTCATTGGGAGTGCTCGTCCGCAGCAACCGCACTCGGTCTGACGGAGGAGCATGCCACTTGACGTCCGTATAGCTTCGTTTACAAATACATACCTGACATAGGGCCCTTCCATGCGACGACCGTAGAAAATGGTATGGATGAGCGACAGATGAAATTATAATGGCAGATCTCAAAATAGGTGAATTGTAATGGTATTTCTCAAAACTTGAATTGTAATGGTGTGGATCAAAATAACCCATTATTTTAAGAAAACAGCCAAAAAGACAATTAAATCTAAACAGATACATTTTCCATAGAAACAGGCCCTCATATATTTTTTACAGATGCTTTACATGACAAGAAGCATACACAAATTTTTTCATAATTTAATTCAACCAGAAAACATATTAACACATTTTTTTAACAGATTGCACATAAACTGAAATAAATAAAGACAAAGCATTAAACTATTACCAAAAATACTTTCCTACTTTTCCCAGATAGCTCTCCTCATGAACAGTTTAACAAAACTGAAAGCACTTCATTTGGATCAATAAATCACGCTACACAAAATAAACAAGCTTTTCTGGAAAATGAAAGGAAAAGGAAAAACATTTGAAATCCTCCGGCTGGGCTTCTGTGGACTTGGTCCATGGACCGTGTGTGGCTGTCATGCGGGACCGGTGGTCAACGGGGCCCACTTGCCAGTGAGGCGGAGCAGGGGAGCGGCGCTGACCGTGTGGTTCTTGCCAACGGTGAGGTCGCCGGCGGTGCGGGTGGTATGGACGTGTACGCCTCGACAAGGCCAGTCGGGTGGTGGTGTTGGTTTGGCTAGCAAACGGCCATAGCTCGTCGTCGATGAGCTATGGAAGACGGTGGTGGCGGCACGGTTCGGCTACGCCATCCCTTGCGGTCGTCGGTGAAATTGGTGAGTGCGCTGTCCTCAGTGAGTCCTAGGAAGGAAGCTAGCTGGGGTTGGTTTGGCCGGCGGAGCTTCGAAGAAGCTCGACCACGTCGGTGCGCCACGGCGGCGCTAATGGCGTTCGGCCGAGAGAGAGAGGAAGCTAGGGAGTGGTAGACAGCGGGCGGACCGGTGTTCTCACCTTGCCTTCGCAAGGTGAACCTCATCGGGGAAGGAGGAAGCTCGGGGTGGCGTGGTTGCGTCAGAACGGGCTCGAGCTCCGCACGGTGTCGATGGCGACCGCGGCGAGGCTCGTCGCGTTCCCGTGCAGATGAAGCTCCAACGGAGGCGCTGGTTGAAGCACCGTGCATGCGGTTTCTAGACGAAGCTTTGTGTGAGAGGGATTGGGTGGTGGTGCTCAAGCGTGGCTGGAACGGCGGTGGTGTGCTCGCGGTGGCGGGCGGAGGTGAGCAGAGCGCTCGGCTCGTGTTCGTGCGTGTGGGAGAAGGGAGGGAGGCGAGAGCAGCGAGCGCAGAGGCTTGCAAATGAAGAATGAAAGAGAGAGAGTGAGCGGGTGTTGATAGTGAGATATCACCAAAATAACATGCCGAAAACACTGTCAACAACCTCGGAATAGAAGGAAGATAGGCATAGCATAAGCATATTTTGGTACAAATGACTTGGTTCCACGTGTACATGAACTCTATTTGAATGTAGGTGCAAAGTGGGTGAAAACTAAGCTTGGGAAGCCTAACATGACACGTTGGCCGACCCACTGTTGGTATTTCTTAGCGCAACCACTAGAACTAGACTATGGAGCCTAACCCCAGCAACGGCGCTAGAAGTGTCTTGGTGGTAAAACTATTGACTATTGGATAGTTCTGCAAGCGCACAGAATATACCGATGTAGCACTTCACCCGGGAGTATTCCAAGGTATCGTTATTTATTTTATCCCAAAGGAAAGCAAGCTAGGAAAGATGTAGAGAGAGGAAAGATAGATCCTTTAGTCTTACTATAATCTATTATCAATTAGAGAAGCAAAAGGGTATAAGTGGATATAATGGAGGATAGATAGATAAGATAAATAAGTTAAGCAAAGAGTATATGATATGAAAGATAACTTTAGTAGAGTTAGCTAGGTGGGAGGACAACGAGTGAGTATAAAGTACTCCTATGTTTCTACCTTTACTCCTATGTTTCTCGCTTTACTCCTATGAACTAATCCTAATTAAATAGATGACTTAACTAGATTGACACCTTGCTACTTGTGTGAGAGGGATAAACGAGAGAGTAAAGCGATAGAAGGTTATTCACCTAACCCAGTACTCAAGCAGATATTTGGCTTATGGACGCCTTACCTTTTAAAAACTATCCTGAGTTCACGTGAGGGGATCTAGGTAGCCAGGCAAAATCTGTCACCTTTTGCCCATGCGCCCCTACTATCCGTGCAAGCCAGCGGTAGTCAAAGATAAGATGAAGTATGAGCATCATGCTCACACTTATCTACACCTTTAGCTATCGATCAAAATAGCTAAAGCCCCTATCCTAAGATAGGACGATGACGCACACACAAGAAGCTATTTAAAGGAAATCAATCTAACTAAGACAACTATAGAACTAAGATAAGCACACAACAAGACTATATAAATATAGACTTGCACTAAGTAAATATTTAAATAAATACTTGGAAAGTAAATACTTAAGTAAATGCAAAGTAAAGTAAAGGAAGAATAATATATTAAATAAATAAAGTCTTACAAAAGAAGAAAGATACAAGCGCTATACCAGACTCCCAGAGGACGACTCCGGAGACCCGAGCTTCGCCCGACTCGACTCTAACTCCCACTCTAGACTAACTACTACTACTCTTGCTTGATCTCACATGAGAGTGGAGATATGTGTTGTGAGATGTGTACACTATCTCGGGGTGTTTTGAATGAGAGGGTGAAGGCCTCTATTTATAGTGGAGGTAGAGTAGGGGCTACTCCGGTGCCACGTCAGTGATCCGCGTGATCCTCCTCTCTTCACCCTTGGACCCACCGCCATGACAACCGACTTGGATGAATGGCTTGGATAATCTTCATGTGTGAAACATGCACTTTGCCACCGACTTGGATGAGGGTCACCATGGGGTCGGCCGACCCCTGTCTCTGACATGTGGGCCCGGGGTACATCTTCTAGAAGGTGCTGATGTCACCCTGATGAATAGTGCTGCTGGGTCACACCAAGGGGGGGGTCGGCCGACCCCGCTATGACAGGGCTGGCCCACCTTCTTCTCTCACTTGGTGACCCCACATGTCATGGAGCAAGTCTTGTGAAGTTGGTTGCATTTGGTTTTCGGTGTGGACCCATGAATCCATGTGCTTCTCATCTTGCACCATTGAGCAAAAGCACATGTTTGATCCAATGGTTGATATTGACTTGAACATGCTTCTCTTGGATCATGCCATGTCACCATGGTCGAGGTGGCCCCAAGGTGGGGTCGCTCGACCCCCTTGGTGGGCCCACCTGGCCTCATTTTGTTCATTTTGCCATCTCCTACAAGTTAACAAGCTAAGAGTACAAGTGGAACTTATTAGTGATAAATATGCTCATGATATGCTATTCTTCCTTGAAACCGAGGCCTGTTGACGGTATTTTGATAAGGTAAAACATGCTATAACTTCCGTCAACAAGATCCCTCAAGCTTAACCTTTGCTCGTCCCGAGCAAACAATCAAACTTGGCCTCGGTGGATCAGTATTGTTACTATGCATCATATTTCAAGAGTACCATGTTCACAACAAAGTTCTTTTCTTTGAATGGAAAAATTAGCTATGTAAATCACCCATATTACCTTAGTACTCTATGGGGTTTATGGCTTTTCCTTTGTCTTAGGTGGTTGAAAGATAGAACAGTTTGACTTGGACACTAACTTTCTTGTTTTTAGCAAGTTTCATACCGGAGGTTTTGCAATATTTTTCAAAAGAAAGACTTAATGTTCCTCATATGGTTTTCTCATGTCGCTCAAATGGTGTATGATTCCTCACCAAGGCATATGATAAGTGTTGCCTTCTTTATTTCATCCTACTTCTAAACAGGCTTATGTGTAGCTCAAGGTAGAGATGAAAGAAGATGACATACTTGCATTTTGTTGCGAAGTCAAAGCTCGGATCCTTGAAGAGAAGTGTCATACTCCCAGATCAAGATGTGTAAGTGTGTGGTGTGTGGTGGACTAGATTGCTTCTTTATTTGATGAGATCTATCTCTCTTTTTTTTCTTTTTCTCTCTTTTCTAATGAGACATGGCTAGCATTTTTTTTCATGGACTTTCACTTGTCCATCTCTCTTTTTTTCTCTTTTTTCATCTTTATTTTACCTAGCCTTTTGAGTCTCATCTACTAAATAATTGAGAGAGAGATTTCCTAACACTTGGAGTATGAAGCAAACTATTTGGTGGAAATGAAAGGCATGTTTTTGCGTACTTCCAGTGTAGAAGCCGCATGTATATGAGTTGTGTACGTGATCTTGATCTTTGGAGCATGAAAAGTCTCTTGACAAGGGTCAACAAGATTTGGCAACACTCAATACAAAGGAAATAGCCTATGTAGAAGGTTTGTAAACATGTAAAGCATATATGGCTGTGGTAGGAATTTATCACCATTGAGGAACAAGTAAGATTTTGATCATTTTAAGAATAAATTCTCCGATAATCTATCATGCTTAGAACAATATTATAGCAGCTCTTGTCTCACTATATCATGTCTCTCAACAATTTAGACTTAGTTTTAGCACTTGCAACCCACAAAGTTTTTAGGTTCATGATGGTTTAAATGAGCTAAGTAATCCATACTTAGAGAAATACCAAGTTGTAAACTAGGCACTAGAGAAACATTAGCAAGGCAACTAGTCAACATTTCCATGGGGAAGATAGACATATATGAGACATATGTGTTAAGGGGAATACTAAGCAAATATTTTTGGTATTTTTTTAAAAAAAATCAATGAGAAAACTAATTGAAACGTAAGTAACTTAAGATACAGGACTTACCTTGGTGGGGCAGAGGATCTCCCCCAAGATTGGTTCTTGCCTACTGTGGTGGTGGATAATGCTGGTACCACCCGGCCCAACGTCGTGCTTCTTCTTCTTGAATGGCCCGCAGGAGCTGGGCATTTTGTTGTGCAAGAAGCAATGTTGCCTCTTGTTCGATGTTCATCGCACCCATGTTGTCGATGAGCTCGTCCAACGGCGTCCTTTGATGTTGCCTTCCTCTACCCCGTGGGCGAGGAGTGTCTTGAGAGCGAGGAGTGTCCTGTGAGCGAGGAGGCCTCCCCAAGGACCCTGAAATGTCCATGGAGGCTGCCTCATCTCCCTCCTCAACTTCTTCAGCCGGATGTGAAGATCCGCCTTGTTCCATTCGAGTAGCACGGGACGCTCTCCTTGTCCTCCTGCTAGTACCTGCAACTTTTGGGGCTCTTTCCTCGGGGTCCAAATCAAAGGTTAGCGTACGAAGCGCATACAATCGAAGTCCCTCACAAGGGAGAGTGATTTCGACTGTATGGCCTGGATAAATCATTATTAGTTCACCCTTGGGACCCCTTTTGAGTACATTGCAATCAATAAATACACTTTCTTCCAAAACATCTCTCACGGTTTTAATGTACTCAAAAGTTTGGGATTCTAGTGCACCCAAAGCTTCGGCTATGCGTGTGGTGAATGATGTGAAGTATATGGGTTTCCTAGGCTTTATGTAGCTATGCCAATAGTTCACTAGCATTTTAACAGGTGAAACTTTAACCTTGCTAACCATGGCATAGAGTAATTTCAGCTCATCATCACTTACCAAAGCTCCTCTCATGCCAGGGAAAGGAGTGGTGAACAGCCAGTAGTGCATGAAACGTAAGGTTGGGTTATGAATTTTGTGTGGTGAGGGGCTGGAACAATCACTAGAGCCAGTACTGGCATACCAAAAAGCATTCTTGTCATAATGAAAAGCATGGTCTACATCAAGATGGCAAGAGAGATCAAATCCTAAAGCAGTGTTTAATGTGCTCCAAGTCAAGTCATATTCCATCCCAAACATTCGAAATGCTACCCCATCGTTATTCACTTTTAACGTGCATAAAAACTCAATGGTTAGGTTCTCTATGCCAAATTCAAGAATTTCAAAGAATCCTCCCCAACCAATGGTATTGAAAATAGCATAAAATTCTGAATCCATACATGTTTCTTGCAAGAGGGTCGGATCAATGATACTTGTGTGTGAGAAACTACACTCACTAAGGGTGAAGAATTTCCCCAACTCTTCGGCATTTAGCCTGAGGCCACTCTTGGTCTCCATTACTCTAGCCGGGGGAATGAAGGGTACTAGCTCACTTCTTTCCACCTCTCTCCTCTCATGAGCACTAGCATGGTGAGGTTCTTGGGAAGAACTCTCACCCTTGTTGGACTTTTTGAAACGGGAGGCAAGCAACTTCTTCATCTTACTACAAGATAAGTTACCAAGCTTCTACTACTACTATGAAATGGGAACTATTTTTAGGTTTTTGGTTTTTGGATGGCTACTACTAAGCTAAGCTTGAGAATGAACTTGCAACTAAGGAAGGAAAGGAAGAACTTGTGAGCTCAAGATGGTTCTGGTGGTTTTGGTGTGGAGTTGAGCTCACAATGCAAGGGTATATATAGGGGGAGAAGGGCATCTTGATGTCTCCTACAACATGGATCGGCGGACCCCCCTTCTTGGCACTTTCAACTTTGCTTTTGCTTTAGCCAAGGGACATGTCGAATGTGTGCAAACACATTTTCAGGTTGGTGTACCCATGACATGCCCCCCTCAAGCTTTAAACTTTGTGTCATCAAGTGTCTAGTAAAGATGTAACTATGTTTGGTCCAAAGTTGACACAAATTTCAGAGATTCCCTTGCCTAGTGTTTGGTGAAAGAGAAAAGATGAATGGCCAAAGTGGAGACATGTCTAAAGTGATTCCCATGGACCATGAGAACACTAAGACATGCCTTTGGCTGGTTATTGTGGTCCCATGAGCATCCTAGATAAAGGGGAACATCTCATGCTTAAAGAGTAAAGCAAAGGACCATTTCTTTTCAGATGTTGGCTTTGTTAATATGCATGATGTTCATGAGCATGCTGAGTAGAGTGCAGTAGGGTGCAGGAGGGCACCATGGTGGGATCGGTCGATCCCACCTTGGATGCTCCTTGAGCACCAAAGTGTTGTGTCATACTCAGGGTACTAAGCCAAGATAGAGCATGTGCCAGTGGGCCCAATGGTGGGGTCGGCCGACCCGACCTTGGGGTGGTCCCACGGCCCAAATGTGTTGCAAGTTATTGTCAAGGTGTTCTTAGCATGAAAAATTATTTTGTCAAAATGAAAAAAAATGCAGAATTAAACTAAGTATGCAATTGAGGGAAAATGCAAGAAATTGAAATGCATAAAAAATTAAATATGAGATAACTATTGATTTACCTTATCAGTGAGGGCTCCATGTTTCAGGTCCGTAGAGCAGGACTTCTCCGTCTTGTCATTCATTGGGTGTTTCGGTTGGTCCCGGAGATGGAGACCGTGGTTGCACCTCGTCGGCAAGTTCTTCTTTTACTTCGGCCTTGTTGGCCGACTCGCTCTTTTTCTTGTTCCTAGGCATGGGCGACGATGATGATGTTTGTTGTCTCGAGGTTCTTTGTCCTTCACCTGCATGTTAGCTTTATAACCGTTGAATGGACACTTTACTTTATATTCTGGGAATTGGAGGTGAAGTTGGCCGGATCCCACATAGATGACGGCGTTAACCGTATTAAGGAACGGCCTTCCCAGGATGATTGTGACGTC
Organism: Coix lacryma-jobi var. lacryma-jobi; assembly: GCA_009763385.1. Taxonomy (NCBI): domain Eukaryota; kingdom Viridiplantae; phylum Streptophyta; class Magnoliopsida; order Poales; family Poaceae; genus Coix; species Coix lacryma-jobi. The sequence goes on along the minus strand of CM019830.1, from coordinate 116,880,032 downwards.
TACATTGGATCCCATGTCCAATATAAGGAAATCGACGGGGACGTAGCTGTTTTGGACTTTGATGAGGATGTCCTTTGCTAGTCCCTCGGAGAACCGTAGCGTCTGATCGGCCAGCTGCAAACGAACAAATGTAGGGAGCAAAGGTCCCCCTAGTAAGTTATCATATGTTACCTTGGACATGATGTTGACACTTGATCCAAGGTCGTAGAAGGCGTCATGGAAGACTTGTGGTCCAATCTGGCAGGTGATGGTCGGCAGGCCTGGATCTTCCTTCTTTGTGATGAAGGGTGGATCAAGTAGATAACCCCAGTTTGACCGGAGCGGAGGCTTGCCGTACCTCGTAGTAACCAATTTTACACCCTCTATTGGATCTTCGGGTTTCCCCGGGATCTTACCTTGCTCGTAGGATGGGACAACTGCTGCTAGTTGAGCTAATTGTGTTTCTAGCATTTTATTAAAACTCAATTGATTTTTCATAGCAGAATTAAAGCTATCCATTTTCTCATTTATGTTTTCAAGAATCTTATCATTAGCCATCATCTTTTTATTAATACTATCATTTATTTTAGATTGGCCTAAGACAAGATCTCTTAAAGAAGGTTGGTTATTATAAGAATTATTGAAATTATTGCTATAACCGTTACCTTGATTTTGGTACAAGGGGCGCGAGTTCCATCCTTGTTGTTGTTGTTGGGGCCGGTACCCGTTGTTGTTGGCGTTGTTGATGAAGCTCACTTCCTCCTTCGTCTCGGGACAATTATTTCCCAAATGGTCATTGCCTTACATACCTCGCACCATTGGTCGGCTTGGATGGCTCGTGCGGTTGCATAAGGTTGAACGACCTCTTGTTCCCTCTTGGAACTTTCTTCTACTTTCTTCATCAGGAGGTCCATCTTCGCGCAGAGCATGTCCACCTCATTGAGGGCATGAACACCTCTCTTTTTTGGCTGAAGATGTTCCTCATTCCAACCTTGGTTGGTAACCATATTCTCTATGAGGTCCTGTCACACCCAATTTTAAGAACAAAATTGAATGCAATAACTCATGTGTGCCCAGAGATCAATCACACACATAAGCCACAAATTAAGAAGTACCATCACATATGTTTATTACATAGCGAATATTATTCAAAGTCTTTACATAGCAGCGGATAAATAAAGTGTCTCTCGCGGTAGCTCCATCACAGGGAAGATGACTGGTTGACAGCAAGACTAGAACTCTTCAGGGAAGTCGTCGTTACCATAGCAATCTGTTACCCATCCGGGATTTTTATCCAAGTAGAAAGAAAAATAAACAAGCATAAGTACATCTCGTACTTAACAAGTGTAACATGGGGTTCATGAGGCTCAAAAAGGCTGACACTGGTTAAACTGCAGTAGCTTTTAGTTGACACCATTTTAGCATTAGATAGCATCAATAATAACCATCCCAATTAAACATGTGATCAATGTGAACATGAAACCATTGAAAGAGATAGTAATATCACATTAAAACATTATTAAAGCAACAACTATACCATAAGAATTCCAGGTCGCTCGTAACCGTGAGCACGGCTGATATATCAGTTTTACACTCTGCAGAGGTTGTACACTTTACCCGATGAGTCGTGATATCCAGATGCCCGGGTTAATTACTCCCATAACACTTCCGAGGTGAGCGGGCAGAATACACGCAAAGCCTTTCAAAGGTTCGTCTAACAAGTTAGGGCCGCTAGGTCTTAAGGCAAGGGGAAAAAGGGTCTCTCAACCTTGCGGCACGCAGGCAAAGTGAAAGTAACCGCCCTAAATCCCGCTCGTCAAGCGCCTTATGCGCCCTTTCGGGTAACCTCTAACAAGCTAGAAAAGGTCCTTGTACTGAGCTAAGGTCAGAGCCATATAACTCCCATGGTTGCACTGTTGTCCCGGGTGATCCCTTATAGTAATTCCTAAACCATGTTGCTATAAAAGCCAATTTTACCAAGTTGCATATATCATTAAGTTCAGATTCACATGATCAAAGTTTAATTTGAGCACTAGCATAGTTCTACCCAATGCATACCAAGTTTAACAAGGCACAAGATCAACACCTAGGATAAAACTAAATAGGCATCAAGGTAGACACATGCATATGATGTTTAAAGTGATTTATGGTTATTAGGACATCAAGGAGGATCCCATGCTATACTTGCCTGATTCAGCGAACTCTGGTTGCTCTTGGTTGTCGTAGAAGGGTTCCTGATCACCAGCGTATGTCTCACCGTCTATACTCGATTACCACATCAACACACAATCATCGGGACAACAATCATGCAAAGCAAACAAGCTATAATTAGAACATTACACCAACAGCAAGAAAATAATATAAAAAGTTTGAAAACAGAAACTACGATCCAACACGATCACAAAAACGCGAAGATCACGAAAAACGGAATTATAACGCAAAAGTTATGAGCTAAACAAGTTACCAAACCTTAGTTAGTAGATTAAACCTAACTCAAATTTTAAGTACTGAAAACAGTATAGATTTTCATGCAGACAGATAGATCTTTTCAAAACGAATCTAACGCAACTTGAACGGACTAAATCGGACTAAAAACGTAGAAGTTATAAGCATTTGAAACTGGTGGCAAAACTGTAAATAAACTGAAATTGATTTTGAATTTAAATTGATTTAAATCAAAACTGCAAATCGGTTGGACTGCGCCTCAATTAGGACAAAGCGCAGGGGCTTAGATGGAAGATTGCACAGACTCAACGCACAGTGCGTTGTGGACCGCGGGTTGAGGCCCGAAAATTGTAAGGGCTCTTTAGCAAGAACGGCATCGAAGGGGTACGGGGCTTCCTGGGGCGTCGGATCGGCAACGGACGCTCCAGATCAGATCAGGGGGGTCAGCGGCGCTCTTCGCCGGAGCAAAGGGAGGGCGCGGCGGCGACATGGCCGGAAGGCGGCGGCGCTGCTCGGATATACGCTAGGAAACAGTAGAGACCTCGGGACAAGATCCAATCGATGAAGGAGCTCAAGGCGAACTCACCCGAGGCACAGACGAGGTCGGAGACGATCTGGTGGCGGCGTATCGCTTGACGAGGCGGACGGCGGCTCTGGAAAGCGACGGCGAGCGATTAAGGCATCAAAACGAAGAGGAGAAAGAGGGGAAAACACTCGGTTAGCTTCGAGAGATCAAGGAGAAACTCTAGGAACCTCTGGCGGGCACTAGAACTCGGTGAAGCGTCGGGTCGACGGCGGCGGATCTTCGGCGGCCGCGGAGTTCGTCGCGGGAGCGAATTAGAGCACGAGAGCGTGGGATTTCCGCGTGAGAAGAGGCGGCGGGTTCCTGGGGATCTTATAAGAGAGTCGGTTCGGTCGATTAGGCAGGCGAGGGAGCGTGGGGAGGATGGAGTCGATCTCGGGCTCGTATCCTGGCCGGATACGGGAGGGAGAAGGCGAGCGCGGCGACGCTGAGACTGACCGGTGGAGCCCAGTCGTCAGCGAGAGAGAGAGAGAGAGAGAGAGCGAGGCGCGCGGGCGGGCGGGCGGCGAGCGGAGCTGGGCCGTCGGCGCGGCTGCGGCGCTGCGCGCCAGTTGGGCCAGGCGGCGGCCCACGCGGGCGAAGGAGAGAGGGAAAGGGGAGAAGAGTAAGCGGGTCGGCGTGAGGGGAGGAGCAGGCCGGCCAGGCGGCTCGGGCCAAAAGAGAGAAAAGGAGAGGGGGAGAAGGAAAAATGGTTTTCCAATTTCCAAAACTGATTTCCAAGAATGAATTTGAAATCCCTTTGAATTCAAACAAGTTTTGAGCAAAAACCAATCATCACAAAAATAAGATATGCACCAGCATGTATGCTTCATCATGGTCTTTGGCCTAGGATTCATTTTAGCTTTTGCAAATAATTTATTAACTAGGTTCTATGCAACACATAAAATGCATAATCAAATCATATTGCCTATTTTTAAATTGATGCAAAATTTGGGATGTTACAGGTCCTTGGCATCTCTCACATTGTGTTGTAAGAATGCCCCTCCAGCGGCTGCATCTAGGTGACTACGGGCCATACCGGTCAGGCCATGGTAGAAACCTTGGATGATGAGCCACTCCTCTATCCCATGATGAGGACAGGCGCGAATGTACTCTTGTAGACGTTCCCATGCTTCAGGAATCATCTCATCAGCTTGTTGCTGGAAGCTGGAAATCTTTCCACGAAGGGCGCAGGTCTTGCCCATCGGGAAGAACTTCTTGAGAAACGCATTGGCGCACTCCTCCCAAGTGTTGGCTTCACTCTTGTTGGCATAGAACCATTGCTTCACCTTTCCCAATAACGAGAACGGGAAAAGACGAAGACGGATGGCGTCTGCAGAGACATTCTTCATAGTGAAGGTACCACATACCTCCAAGAAGTGTTGGAGATGGGCGTTGGCATCCTCATGCGGCTTCCCACAGAATGGATTGGCTTGCACCATGTTGATGAGAGCTGGCTTGAGCTCGAAAGTCGCATCCCCCAAGTTAAGCTGCGGAGCCGTGGCGACATTGTCGGCCGATGGCGCAGAGTACTTGGAGATAGTCTTTTGGGCCATGGCTTCTCTTCTAGCTGGTGCAAAAACTTCCTCCTTGAATGGATTCTGGTTCCGGATGAACCTCTGAGGTGGAACTTGACGAAGTCAAGTCCTCCTCAACAACTGCTCGGGATTTTCAATGAAGTTTGACGACAATTGGAAACTGCTCATACACCTACTAGTTTCACGATAACGAAAAGAAACTAGACAGGTGAGGGGTTAGCCCCTATACTAATTGATAACTAATATATAGCAGACTCCGGATTCACTCTCTCTAAACTCCTAGGATGTTGCTTTCCCCGGCAACGGCGCCATAAATGCTTGTTGGTATTTCTTAGCGCAACCACTAGAACTAGACTATGGAGCCTAACCCCAGCAACGGCGCTAGAAGTGTCTTGGTGGTAAAACTATTGACTATTGGATAGTTCCGCAAGCGCACAGAACTTCACCCGGGAGTATTCCAAGGTATCGTTATTTATTTTATCCCAAAGGAAAGCAAGCTAGGAAAGATGTAGAGAGAGGAAAGATAGATCCTTTAGTCTTACTATAATCTATTATCAATTAGAGAAGCAAAAGGGTATAAGTGGATATAATGGAGGATAGATAGATAAGATAAATAAGTTAAGCAAAGAGTATATGATATGAAAGATAACTTTAGTAGAGTTAGCTAGGTGGGAGGACAACGAGTGAGTATAAAGTACTCCTATGTTTCTACCTTTACTCCTATGTTTCTACCTTTACTCCTATGAACTAATCCTAATTAAATAGATGACTTAACTAGATTGACACCTTGCTACTTGTGTGAGAGGGATAAACGAGAGAGTAAAGCGATAGAAGGTTGTTCACCTAACCCAGTACTCAAGCGGATATTTGGCTTATGGACGCCTTACCTTTTAAAAACTAGCATGAGTTCACGTGAGGGGATCTAGGTAGCCAGGCAAAATCTGTCACCTTTTGCCCATGCGCCCCTACTGTCCGTGCAAGCCAGCAGTAGTCAAAGATAAGATGAAGTATGAGCACCACGCTCACACTTATCTACACCTTTAGCTATCGATCAAAATAGCTAAAGCCCCTATCCTAAGATAGGACGATGACGCACACACAAGAAGCTATTTAAAGGAAATCAATCTAACTAAGACAACTATAGAACTAAGATAAGCACACAACAAGACTATATAAATATAGACTTGCACTAAGTAAATACTTAAATAAATACTTGGAAAGTAAATACTTAAGTAAATGAAAAGTAAAGTAAAGGAAGAATAATATATTAAATAAATAAAGTCTTACAAAAGAAGAAAGATACAAGGGCTATACCAGACTCCCAGAAGACGACTCCGGAGACCCGAGCTTCGCCTGACTCGACTCTAACTCCCACTCTGGACTAACTACTACTACTCTTGATTGATCTCACATGAGAGTGGAGATTTGTGTTGTGAGAAGTGTACACTATCTCGGGGTGTTTTGAATGAGAGGGTGATGGCCTCTATTTATAGTGGAAGTGGAGTAGGGGCTACTCTGGTGCCACGTCAGCGATCCGCGTGATCCTCCTCTCTTCACCCTTGGATCCACCGCCATGACAACCGACTTGGATGAATGGCTTGGATATTCTTCACGTGTGAAACATGCACTTTGCCACCGACTTGGATGAGGGTCACCATGGGGTCGGCCGACCCCTGTCTCTGACATGTGGGCCCGGGGTACATCTTCTAGAAGGTGCTAATGTCACCCTAATGAATAGTGTTGCTGGGTCCCACCAAGGCGGGGTCGGCCGACCCCCTATGACAAGGCTGGCCCACCTTCTTCTCTCCCTTTGTGACCCCACATGTCGTGGAGCAAGTCTTGTGAAGTTGGATGCATTTGATTTTCGGTGTGGACCCATGAATCCATGTACTTCTCATCTTGCACCATTGAGCAAAAGCACATGTTTGATCTAATGGTTGATATTGACTTGAACATGCTTCTCTTGGATCATGCCATGTCACCATGGCCGAGGTGGCCCCAAGGTGGGGTCGCCCGACCCCCTTGGTGGGCCCACCTGGCCTCATTTTGTTCATTTTGCCATCTCCTACAAGTTCACAAGCTAAGAGTACAAGTGGAACTTATTAGTGATAAATATGCTCATGATATGTTATTCTTCCTTGAAACCGAGGCCTGTTGACGGTATTTTGATAAGGTAAAACATGCGATAACTTCCGTCAACACCCACCAAGTATGGCAAATGTCCAAACCAACTTGACAAACATCATAGACTATGCTTCTAGAAGCCACGTGCAAAAGATGGGATGATTTGGCCACATAAGGGGGTCGCCCGACCCCCCTATGGGGCCACTTGGCCCTCACTCATGATGACAAGCCTCCATGATCCTCTCAACACACTCCCAAGCAACATCAACCATTGGATCAAAGTGTGTTTCCTCTGGACTTCTCAGAATTAAGGAACAAGGATTGAATTGTCCACAAAGTGAAGCACCAACGTGACCAAGTGGTACCACCACTTCATACCCACACTAGAGGAGGTGTAGAGGGCCCACAAGTAAGGGAGATGGCCCTAAGATACATAGGGGGGCCGCCCGACCCCCCCATGGGCCAAACTGCCCTCTACAACGCTCCCTGACAGGTGGACCACCTTCTAGAAGAAAGGGGACAAAGTCAACCCTGCATGGGGGGTCGCCCGACCCCTCTTTGGTGGCTAAGTGGGCCCAATATTCCTTCTCGGAGAATCCAAGGTGCCTTCAAGGTGAAGCAAGCTCCAACCATGGCTGCCCCTTGATTTGAAGTTAGTTACAATCCAACGGTGGAGAGAGGGGATACGCAGATCGATGACGTGGCGATGGAGTAGCCCCTACTCCTCCTCCACCTATAAATACCCCCCTTACCCCCCTCTCTCATTCATGACATAGTAGAGTTAGCTACACTTGAGAAGCATTAGCGAAGCTCTGGCGTAGCGCTATGCGAGTAAGGAGAGAGTGAGGGAGTCGTCTGAAGGAAGCCCCGGGCCTGTCGAGAGTCTCCTCCGCGGTGTACCTCAGTGGATGTGGTCTTCTCTGTAAGTAAGCATCCGAGATCATCTTTAATATTCAGTATCTGGTTTAGCATTAAGTTATATACTTGTGTTTCATGGGTATATTGTTCTATTAGTAGAGTGCTTTAGCCTTGTGGGACCAGGTTAGAGTAGTAAGGGTAGCGTAAACGTGGTGTTTAGGCTATATCTTGCTAGTATATGCTGCTTGTCGCACGGATAGATAGTGGTAGCTAGCGGGTGGTGATAGCCCCGAATCTGGTCTATGGAGTCCACCACGTGTTTTTAGGCATGTTCTTAAAAAGTAGGGCTGGGTAAGGGAGTTGGGCTGCTTGCACGGGCTTCATCTGCAACTGCCGCACCTAGTGAGCAAGGGTGGAGAATGCCGCATATATATTTTTGCTACCAAACATTGGATATTATAGAGATCCTCCCTACCGAGCTTTCAAAGGCTCTTCTATCTCATCATAGGACGATCTTGACTCTAGTTAGTTCACTTCATGTTCCCCGTGGAAAATACGATACCTGGAATACTCCTAGTGAAGGCTACATTGACAACCGTACGCTTGTTGTTTACCCGTTTGCCATATTAGGTGTCAACAAGCTTTTTGGCGCCGTTGCCAGGGAACGGTAGCTGTCTTAACTAGAACCGAGTCATCTGAGTTATCATTATTTTATCTTTCTTTTCTTTTATCCTTTCCACATCATGAACCACACATCCATATCTCTTCTCGCTGCTCCAAAGGGCGCTTGTTTAGAGCCACCACCATCATCACAACCCATCCTTTCACCTAGCTATGAGCTTCGCCCGAGTTTCCTAGCCATGTTTCAGAAATGATCTTTTGCTGGGGAAGAAGATGAAAACCCCTATACTCATCTATGTGAGTTTGAGCAATTGTGCTCGTGCCTTCACATTCAATGCATGACACATGCTACCTTGAAATGGAAGCTATTCCCGTTCTCTTTGACGGGAGCAGCTAAACATTGGTATGCTCGACACGTAGAGAGTATGCATGGAGAGTGGGGAAAACTTCAATCCAAATTCTGCCTATCATTCTTTCCCATCTCTCGCGTCGTTCATCTTCTAAGAGAGGTCCTAAGATTCAAGCAAAAGGAGAAGGAACCTCTAGGTGCGGCATGGGCCCATTTCACAAATTTAGTATCCTTTGGGCCTGACCTTGGTATGACCGAGCCAACGTTGTTACAACACTTTTATGGCGGTCTTAGCAAGGATTCCGCATGATTCCTTGATCTATCCTCTGAAGGATCATTTCTACATCAGACTATTGGTGAGGGGAAGAAAGTTCTTGCAAAAATCCTTGAAAACACTCCCCACACTAGCATCTATGATGAAATCTCCAAGGAAAAGACGGAATCCACCCCACGAAAGGAGAGATCTCGATAGCCAAATCACCACCAATCCTATCCAAAAATTCGGCCATCGATCCTGAACCACTAATCCCGCAAATTTTGAAGGATGAAGAAATTTGTCATCTAAATCAATCCTTCGATTTTGAGGCTTGCCTCCTAACTGATCTTGCTAGTTTTGGGAATGCGTTAAACTATCCTTTTCAAAAGAGACCTTCAAAGAAACATCTCTCAAATCCTCTCGAGAAAGGTTCTCTTCTAAATTCTCCCAAATCAGCATCATCTTACGTCTCAAATTCCCATGAGGTACATCAGGAAAAATCTAGGATGTTGGGTGAGATCTCAAGGGGAATGTCGAGTGAGCGCATAGAACTAGAACCAAAATCTATCCTCTCCCTTTCTATACCCACACTCGACATGTCCTTCGAACCCATCTCAAAACCCATCCTTGATCCCGATGACAAGCCATGTGCTCTTCCTCCTAAGTCTCATGATGACCCGATCATGGACTCTGGGAATTCATTGAGATGCCCGAGGCATAGAAGTCATGAGGGCCAAAAATCTATTCAAAAAGGACAACAACGGTTTGATCATCTACCTACCATTGTAAGTCAAGAATGGTTGGATAAGGCTAAAGCTTCAAAGGAAGTTGCTAAGATGCCCACTCATGTAAGGAGAATATCTTGTCAAGTAATGGGCAACTATGGTGAAATTTGCTATGATCCTAGCGTTGGGATGAACATCATCCCTCATTTCCTTGTCCCAAACTTATCAATGGATCATCCAATCCAATCCCGAAAGTGTCTTAGGCTCCCAAATGGTCAAATTCTCGATTGTTTAGGAGTTCTTCAAGGCATACTTGTGGTGATTGATGACCTCAAAATCTCCCTAGATTTCCATATCTCTGACCTTCTTGGACTCTCCTCTCATCTTACCTTTATTGGAAGGCCAATCATGCAAATCTTGGAGAATGTTTTGGGAAATGTGAATCTTGATCATAGAATAGGCAATGACTATTTACCTGTTTGGTCTTCCCGATCTCTCAACACAAGGGTAGAATCCAAACCTATTCTTGATCCTAGGGGTGAACTTATGTCTATTTCTCGAACAACCATGACCCCTCCAAGTTTGGAGGAGGACTTAGGTTGTCATGAAGAAGGAAGTGCTCACCCTCTCCTCAAGCTCAATCCAACGGAAATCATGTCCATGGAATGTCATAAGCATGGAATGATGGAAATAAACATTTTGCCTATGAACATTCATGAGACATCAACACTTGAGCTTGAAAGGGAAGATGATATCAATGAACATGGATGTCACATCTTAACCATCCCATCAAATCCATGCTTCCATGATAAATCTTTCAAATCAATTCTTCTCCCTACCATCACCATGCACGAGATCTACATCCCCTTCACAGTTCCCGTTGTTAAAATCTTTGCAGGGATCGTTGTAGATGTGTTTGTTTATCATAAGTATTGCAAGTCTCGTAGTGGTTTGGTATGATGTTTTTGGCAGTTAGGTCCATGAGAGTTGGCATTGAATAAGAAACCACTTCACCAATATGATGAAACTTTTGCCTAACTCTAGTTAAATTTGGTTCTGCAGGTGCATTGCCACCAGTAGAACCATGCACTTGACCTATTCTTGTCTTCGTGATTCAACACACACTTTGAACTAAGTGCGGGGGTCAGTTGACCTCCCGCTAGTTCATCTTGTCACAATGTTAAACCCGCCACAAAGTCATATACCATGATAATTCAACATCCAAAAGTTGGACTCCAAAGGCTACATTTGGGTGTCGGGCGACGACCAAATGAACACATAGACAAAATGTGTCAATGCAGAAATATGTCCTCAAAGGTAAGAATACACAGGGCAGACACCGAAGTGGCCAGTGGCTACAGGGTGGGGTCGGCTGACCCCACCCTGGCCCCTAGGCCCACCAGTCAGTATCCATTCCATCTTGACATGCTTCTTGAATGGTTTGTCATGTCTCCTTCCGATCTTTTAATGCATTCCTTTTACATGTTTTTATTTCACCTTATAAAATAATAATAATAAAATGCTTCATTTGGTCCACTATCCATGTTATCGTCCCTAATGAATCATGGTTACGCTATGATGCTTCCTTTCCTATGCTAGTATTCTTTGGTTTATGAGTAGTTCTAGAGTATGCTCTCATAAGCTCTTTAAATTAAGCATGGTGCTTAGGTTAAATAGCTTTCCTTAATCAAATAAGACATGGTGTCGAGTTTGTTTATTGAACCAAAAGATGCTTGGATAGGAATTGGTTGTGCATCTGGACTAACCCATGCAGGAAGACTCCCAAAATTTGGTGGGAAAGTCATGAGAACATACATGGAGATAATACAAGGTTAGAGAACTCCACTGAAGCTAAGTGTGGGGGTCGGCCGACCCCCAAGTGAAGCTTCTAAAAAGTTCTAAGCACACCATGTTTATGTTCACTGCAACCCAACCTCGCACGTCAAAATTGGGCCGCAAAGGCTACTTTTTGGCGTTGGGTGACGGCCAAATGAACACACCACCAAAAAGCGCAAGTGCCAAATTAAATCCCTAGAGGTAAGGGCATGAATGGAAAGCACCTAGGTGGCATGAGGCCCCAAATTGGGGTCAGCCGACCCCACCATGGATCTTCCGACCCACCAGTCAGCCTTTGCTCCACTTCTACACACGTGCTGATTGGTTTGCTACACCTCTTCCCTCTCCTGAGAATCTCTTTTTACATATTGAATTGTTTCCATACAAAATAAAATAAAAAGAGGTCACCAAACTCCATGATAAAATCACCCTTGCTTAAAAATGTGTATGTATTCCTTCGGGTTTGTATTGGCCACTAATCCTCTGCAGGAATGAAACAATGAGTGGAGCAAAAGATCGAAACATTATGCCAAGATCCACAAAAGAAGAACAAAATGATGGCATGAAGGAGTACAAGATTGGAGATACGATGTCCCTGATCAGCTAGGATGTGAGGCTAGCCAAGCAAGGAAAGCTTTATGGACCACCGCAGTTCATCTGCCCATTGTCACATGGTGCCACCATGCTCCAAAGACTAAGTGATCCACACTGGGAGAGATGCTGCCTCACAAAAATTGAGCCTATTTGGCCACCAAAGGACATCAGCCGATGGTCCAAAGGTGGCCAATTGAGCTAAGTTTCGGTGCACTTGTAGAGGACAATAGAGAGAACAACGTACCAGGTTCTGTTTTCCAAGATCCTACTAAGGGCACGTCGGCCAACATGCAAATGATGACAAAATAGAAAACAGAAAACACAGGAAGGTGTCCCACGATGAGAAAACACACTTAGGAGGGCCATAGGCCACTAGGTGGGGTCGGCCGAACCCACCATGGTGCCTTGGGCCCACCTGCCAACCTCCATTGCTGATGCTTCACTTCGAAACGCAGGTTTGACACTGCCTCTCATCTTTTTGGCATATGTTTCCACACTTTGGTTAGTTTCCATGCAAGTAAAATGAACGAAAACCACACTTGGATTAAAATTTGAAAAGTGACATGCTTAGGACATTTTTTGAGATAAAAGCTGCATAAAGTTCATTCCATACACATATCCTTATGCTTGTGGGAAATATCTTGATAGGAAAATCATATTGACTAAGTTGTTGTGAAATGTGATATAACTCTGGCTTAGGAGTCCTACCCATTCTATTGAAAGTGCTTGGAGATCTTATTTCTGATAAAAATGTCATAAAACCATAGTGTCACATACTCCTCAATGGTGAGAAAATTCCTACCAAAGCCAAGTGCCATATTCTTACATGTTCAAAACTTTCTTATGCTACTTGTTATTGCTTTGAGTTTAGTCAAACCTTGTTGACCCTTGTTGAGAAATTTATCATGCTCCCAAGATCACGCCGCTTCTACACTAGAAGTGCGCAAAAACATGCCTTTCATTTCCACAATTAAATACTCCATGTTTTAAAAGAATGATCTCTCTAGCTTGAATTAGTAGAAGAGACATGAGCTATGGAAAAGTAAAAAGAAGAAAGAGAAAAAGTTTTGGACATATGAAGGTCCAGACTATTGAAAAAAAGGATGAGCATGTTAGAGCTCATGAACAAAAAAAGTTATGATAACCATGTCTTAAAAATAAGTAATAGAGAGAGATCATATCATTAAAGGAGTATCTTGTGTCATACACACCATGTTTCACACACATGCACATCTTGATCTAGGATTATGACACTTTCTCCTTGGATCCTTGTTTTGTCTTTACAATATATGCAATACAAGTATGCTATCATGTTTATCCCTACCTGAGCTCTACATAAGCCTTTTTGAAGTAGGATGAAATAAAAGAAGGTAAATAATATTATGCCTTGGTAAGGAATCATACACCATTGAGCGATTTGAGAGTACCATATGAGGAGTATAAGTGAACTATGCTTTTCTTGTGAAAACTTTGAAAAGCTCCAAGTCACTAAGATATGAATTAGGAAAGATAACTTTGCCATGAGTTGTTCCATCTTACAACACCTAAAGGATATATGTTAGACAATACCACATAACCCACTTGTATAAGGGTATGTCATGAATGATACTTTAAGTTGCTATATATCTTGAAGATTGTTATGATCATGTCTGCTGCTATCCTTGACCTTTACTTGAGGACGAGCAAAGAGCTAAGTGAGGGGGATTCTTGTTGACATTGAGATATCACCAAAATAACATGCCCAAAACACTGTCAACAACCTCGGAATAGAAGGAAGATAAGCATAGCATAAGCATATTTTGGTACAAATGACTTGGTTCCACATGTACATGTCCTCTATTTGAATGTAGGTGCAAAGTGGGTGAAAACCAAGCATGGGAAGCCTAACATGACACGTTGGCCGACCCACCAACTATGGCAAATGTCCAAACCAACTTGACAAACATCATAGACTATGCTTCTGTAAGCCACCTACAAAAGATGGGTTGATTTGGCCACACAAGGGGGTCACCCGACCCCCTATGGGGCCACTTGGCCCTCACTCATGATGACAAGCCTCCATGATCCAATCAACACACTCCCAAGCAACATCAACCATTGGATCAAAGTATGTTTCCTCTAGATGGCTTAGAATTAAGGCACAAGGATTGAATGGTCCACAAAGTGAAGCCCCAACGTGACCAAATGGTACCACCACTTCAAACCCACACTAGAGGAGGTGTAGAGGGCCCATAAGTAAGGGAGATGGCCCTAAGATACATAGGGGGGTCGCCCGACCCCCCCCCCCTCCCATGGGCCAAACTGCCCTCTACAATGCTCCCTGGCAGGTGGACCACCTTCTAAAAAAAGGGGACAGTCAACCCTGCATGGGGGGTCGTCCGACCCCTCTTTAGTGGCTAAGTGGGCCCAATATTCCTTCTCGGAGAATACAAGGTGCCTTCAAGGTGAAGCAAGCTCCAACCACGGTTGCCCCTTGATTTGAAGTTAGTTACAATCCAACAGTGGAGAGAGGGGTCACGCGGATCGATGACGTGGCGGTAGAGTAGCCCCTACTCCACCTCCACCTATAAATACCCCCCTTAACCCCCTCTCTCATTCATGACATAGTAGAGTTAGCTACACTTGAGAAGCATTAGCGAAGCTCTGGCGAAGCGCTATGCGAGTAAGGAGAGAGTGAGGGAGTCTTCTGGAGGAAGCCCCGGGCCTGCAAGAGTCTCCTCCGCGGTGTACCTCAGCGGATGCGGTCTTCTCTGTAAATAAGCATCCGAGATCTTCTTTAATATTCAGTATCTGGTTTAGCATTAAGTTATATACTTGTGTTTCATGGGTATAATGTTCTATTAGTAGAGTGCTTTAGCCTTGTGGGACCGGGTTAGAGTAGTAAGGGTAGCGTAAACGTGGTGTTTAGGCTATATCTTGCCAGTATATGCTGCTTGTCGCACGAATAGATAGTGGTAGCCAGCGGGTGGTGACAGCCCCAAATCTGGTCTCTGGAGTCCACCACGTGTTTTTAGCCAAGTTCTTAAAAAGTAGGGCTGAGTAAGGGAGTTGGGCTGCTTGCACGGGCTTCGGCTGCAACTGCCACCCCCAGTGAGCAAGGGTGGAGAACGCCGCATATATCTTTTTGCTACCAAACATAGGATATTATAGAGATCCTCTCCACCGAGCTTTCATAGGCTCTTCTATCTCATCATAGGACGATTTTGACTCTAGTTAGTTCACTTCACGTTCCCCGTGGAAAATACGATACCTGGAATACTCCCGATGAAGGCTACATTGACAACCGTACGCTTGCGGTTTACCCGTTTGCCATATTAGGTGTCAACAGCGGGGTGTGGTTTTGCTCGTTGGTTTGGTCGAACGGGCGGTTATGGCGGGGGCCACGGCCGGCGACGGCAAGTGGCGGGCACGGGCAGCGAGGCAGCGCGGCAGGTGAGGCGGGTGAGGAGAGGGCGAACGTGATTTTTGCGTGCAGGCGAGGGGATGCAATCGCGCAGTGATTGGGTTAGAAAGATCTTGCCAGGCCAGCGGCGGCCACGCGGCGGTTGGCCGGCGTACGGCGCGGCGCAGGCGAGCGTGGGTGCGTGGGCGTTGGCCCGGGGCGGGCCTGGGCCAAAAGGCCGAGTGGGCCGGAAGTGAAGCGCCGGGAAGAAAAACAAATCTTTTTCTTTTTCCAAATCTTTTCCAATTTTGACCACTTCAAAACAATTTCAAAAACTCAAAACTAGGGTTTGACCTAAAAACAAAAGTTGCTCAAAATAATTTTCTCTACAACTTTCATATAGAACATATTTTCTGAAAATCATTCCTTTAGCCTACACATAATTAAAGCTAATTTTAGGGCTATAAACCGTTTTTGTTTCTGCATTTTTAATTATTAATCTACACTTAATTATGAGAAAGTGTCTATATGAAAAGTGTTATACTCATTAGTCTCTATTTTATAAAATTATTTGCCTAGAGAGTGTTGACACTTCTTAGCCTCGCTACTAAGAATAGAGTTTCAATCTATCCCCAGCAACGGTGCTAGAAATGTTTGTTGGTATTTCTTATGTCTATTGGATAATTCCGCAAGCGCACAGAACATACCGTTGTAGCATTTCACCCAGGAGTATTCCAGGGTATCGTATTTATCCACAGGGAAGCAATGGTTAAAGAATGTGATAACTAACTATCATGTATCCACTAACTAATATACCAACTAAACCAGAGTGGGGGTAAGTGATATATATGATAAGAGCAGTGACCCACAGGAGAGGTCCCAAAGATAAAAGAGTAGTCTAACGAGCGAGGAGAACAACGAGCGAGCCTAAGGTTTCCAGAGATCTATCTCTACTTGCAAGGTTCTAACTTAGCAAGACATGTTATGTAAAGCAAGATCAATGTCCATACACAATTGCACTTCGAGTCACTAAGCCACTTAGCAACAGAAAGGGATGAGAAGGGTGCTAAGCCGCCTAGCACAAGAAGACCTACGTTTTAATAACTTACCCGCACGTGGTGGAATCAAAGCCTAGATAGGTCTGTCACCCCTACTAGGTACCACAAACAAACCGTGGAGTAAGCCACAGACACAGGCAAGCGTATAGTCTAGACACCACGTCTACACTACATCTCACTACTCTAATCCAACATCCGGTGGAACTGATTAGAGCACCGAGTTAAGGGCAGTGAACCAGCACAAAGGTATACTACCATTATCTTGCTATCATATAACTATGACAATGCTAACAACCACTACAACATAACTAGTCATGTTGCAATAAAGTAAAGTACTAAGGCAAAGTAGAGATGATAACTATATAAAATAACTCAAGTCTTACAAGGAAAGAAAGGAATACAAGAACCATACCAGACCTCCCGGAAGACTAGAGCTGAAGACCAGAGACTCACTCTAACTCCACGCACTACTACTAGTACTACATCTTGAGGGAGAGTGGAGAGCTCCTCCTTGTGGTGTGTCTAAAATGAGAGGGGTGAGGGGGTATTTATAGTCCTAGGGGATGAATGAGAACCACTCAATGTGCCACGTCATCGATCCGCGTGATGATGGATGAGAGCCCTTGGATCGTAACCTCCTTCAGATCAATGGTGGAGAAGAATTAAGCATGTGCTTTTTTAATTCAACATGTGCTTGTTTGCATGGCGGCATGCAAATGGTGGTGGAGGGGGGAGGACGCCCCTAGGCCACCATGTAGGGGTCGGCCGACCCCCCTATGGCAGGTGGGGACTCCCTCCTTCTTCTAGAAGCATGGCCCACCTGTCATAGAGTGTGTTGGAGCTCGGTTTGGCCTTGGGTTGGTCGGTTTGTTTCCTTTGTGGGCCCATGGATCCATGTGAGCTGAATATGAGCCATTGAGAGAAAACACACATTTCATCCAAGGGTGGAGAACAATTTGGAGTGTTTCCCATGGATCATGGCTTGTTTGGGAGGATGGTGAGCCACATAGGGGGTCGGGCGACCCTATGGTGTGCCTCCCTTGGTCCCACTTTCTTAGATATTTCACCTGCATGCTTAAGAAGTCCATGTACATGTGGAACCAAGTTATTTGTATAAAATAAGGTCATGTTATGCTAATTTACTTCCAAGGATGACACTTTGTTGATGGTTTTAACAATGCAAAACTATGATTATAATACCGTCAACAAGATCCCCCAAGCTTAAGTCTTTGCTCGTCCTCGAGTAAAGGTTAGAGATAAAAGTAGACATGATCATAACAACTTTCAAGATATATAGCAACCATAAAGTTTCATTCAAGACATACCTTATACCAGTGGGTTATGTGGCATTGTCTAGCATATATCCTTCAGATGTTGAAAAATGGAACAGCTCTCAAAGCAAAGTCATCTTACCATTCTCACATCTTAGTACTTGGAGTGTTTTATAAACTTTTCAAAGGAAAGCACATAGGTCAAACTTACTCCTCAAATAGTACTCTCATATCACTCTAAGGCATATCATTCCTTACCATGACACACATCACCTTTTTTTATCCTACTTCTAACAAGCTTATGTGGAGCTCAGGTAGGGATAAACATGATAGCTTACTTGTATTGTATATATTGTAAAGTCAAAACAAGGATCCAAGAAGAAAGATGTCATACTCCTAGATCAAGATGTGCATGTGTGTAGAACATGATGATAAACTCTATTGCACTCCTTAGCATGTATGATCTCTCTCTCTCTAACTTGTGATTATTATGAGACATGGCTATCTTTTTCTAATTTCTCTTTTTTCAATGCATGGACTTTTGCCCATTCATTTTTTGGCCTGGACTTTCACAATTCCATTATTCATGTTTTTTTTTCTTCTTTTTTTTCTTGGCATAGCTCATGTCTCTTTTGCTAGGACTTTAGAGAGAGATCACACTATAGAACTTTGGAGTATTTATTTGGTGGAAAAGAAAGACATGTTTCTGCATACTTCCAGTGTAGAAGTAGCATTTATATGTGGAGTGTACGTGATCTTGATCTTGGGAACATGATAATTTTCTCAACAAGGGTCAACAAGGTTTGACCAAACTCAACACAGGTACAAGTAGCATATTTAGTAGGGTTTGGACATTTAAGATCATCATATGGCTTTGGTAGGAATTTCTCACTATTGAGGAGTAAGTGACACTATGGTTTTATGACATTTTCAAAAACTAATCTCCAAGCACCTTGACTAGAAAAGGTATGAATCATGAGCCAAGAACTATATCACATTTTCAACAACTTAGTCAATATGATTTTCCTATCAAGATATGTTTCCCACAAGCATAAGTATATGCAAGAAATAAACTTTATGACGCTTCTACCTTTTAAAATGTCATGAACCATGTCACTTTTCAAATTTTATTTTATTTTGATGTGGCTCTTCTTGTTATCATTTTGCAAGATGAATCATGAAGATGATAAAAGAAATGTAACAAGAGAGGGAAGGAATGTTACAAACCAGTCAGCATGTGTGTAGAGTGTAGTGGAGGCTGGCTGGTGGGCCTAGAGGTCCGTAGTGGAGTCGGCCGACCCCACTTTGGAGCCTCTAGCCACGTTGGTGCCAGTTGTGTGTGTTTCCACATCCGAAGACGCCTTCTGCACTAGTGCTTTTTTGGTGGTTTGCTCATGGGGTTGTCGCGCGACACTCAAATGTGGTCGTTAAGGACCAGATTTGACGTGCAACCTTGCTTTGGAATGAGCATCACCTTGGTAGGTTTGGAATGTCTAGAAGATTAAGTTGAGGGTCGATCGACCCCCAAACATAACTTCTGGGGTGTTCTAAAAACTGAGACAAAGAAAGCATCAAGTGTAGGTGCTATGTTGGTGGCAACACACCAGCAGAACCACAAACATTATTAAGTTTAGGCACAATTATTACATCAGAGCTACATGAAAGTTTGTTAAGCTTGGTTGGTTGCTTCATTAGGAAGGATGAGCATAGCAACTATTCATCATTTTCAAGATAGGAAGAATGGGGATGTTCATGAAGCAATATCAACAGGAGGTATGTTTATTCTTTTATTCAAATTTTTGTTGGATGTAATAAAACAAAAGTAAAGGGATAAGAATACTTACCTTGGCAGGGAAGGGGCTCCTCCCCCAAGCTTGTTCTCGCCAATGCCATTGTGTTGCCATAGTTAGTGGGGGAGGGGCTCCTCCCTGTTGGTAGTTCTTAGCTACACCTAGGATAGGGTAACTAAAGTAGCTATCTACTAATGCCAAGCGGGGTTGTCAATCCCGACACTAGTAGGAGCTAGCTAGCGAGAATGCAATCTACCAGGAGGAGATTCTGCAAGCGCACAGAACTATCGTAGTAGCACTTCGCCTGGGAGTACCAGGTGTCGATTTATTTGATCCCAAGGGAAGGCTAGGGTGGTGTATGAGTCGAGTCAAGGAGGGGATGAGAGTCGAAGAATTAAGAAAAGAGAAAAGGGGAAAAGGGAAGAGAAGGGATGGAAGGCTAGAAAGAATATATGGATGGCTTGGTAAGGATGAAATGGATGGCTAAGGTAAGGTGGATGGATAGGTAGATAGAGGGTAACTAAGGGTAACTAAGATAACTAACTACTAACTAATCCTAGATAACTAATCCTAGATAACTACAAAGCAAGATAACTACGAAGCGAGAAAGTTACGAAGCAGGGCAGGCAAAAGACAATAAAGCAACTAAGTTGAGTAAAGTTTTATTCCTATCTTGTCAAGTATCGAGGCGTACTAGCCTTTACCACTTACTTAGGTTGAACGCTAGCACAACGAGCCTTACTGTTAAACTGGGCCAACTACATGGTGGAATTCAAGGCGCACAGGGCTGTCACCACCTGCTTGCTACCACAGCTATCCGGGGGTCCAGCCGTATCTGAAGGTAAGTCTATAACTAAGCACCACACTTAACTATATTCTAACTATCTCTACCCTAGCTTTGAATAGAGACACCCTTGCGGACGTCAGAGCAAACACTTGACTTAATAAGATAAACACTAAACTAACTAAGCAACCTATTGGCAAAGATCAAACACTAAGCTCACTAGAGATTAACTACTATGGCTAAGTGAATTGAACTGTAGGCTAGCTAGGTCACACTCAAGGTATTTGATAAAGTAATACTGAAAGTAATACTGAAAGTATGCTTAAAGTAATACTGAGATAAAGATAAATGTACCTGAGATACAAGAGAGCAAACCAGACCAGAGACGCCAGGAAATCAACCGACCTCCGATGCCAGTCGCTCGCACCCGCTTCTCTCTTAGCAAGCTCTACGCTAATACTGCCAAGGACTTAGGCTAAGCTGTGCTAAACTAAGAGCCGCGCTGTAGCGAGGGCACTAGAGCTATACTCTCTCTACTAGCTAACCTACATGCCTAAGCTCTCTAAGCTTCTAACCTAACTCTCACTTGCTTCTCTTGCTTTGCTTCTCTTGGAAGTGATGGTACTCTTGGGTGTGATGGTACGAATGAAGAGGTGCCTCCAGGGGGGTATTTATAGCCCAAATGAGTGAGGGGGGTTCTTATAGTGGGCAGCCAACCGACCTAGGGTTAGGTCAGGTGGCGGGCGCCACCCCCTACTGGCAGTCGCCAGCTCCATGGCCGTTGGATGAACCGCCTCTGCTTCAACGGCATCCAGGTGGTTGTCCAAGGCGGTTTGGAGGTCGGTTGCATGTCCTAGCAACCGACATTCAGCCTTGATCCACGCCACTCCATCCTGAGCCGTCCGATGTCACTGACTGTTAACACCAGATTTTCGCACGCACGGAGGTATGACAGACAGGTCCAGCCAGCAGAAAAGAGAAGGATTCGGTAAGCATTCAGGAGGCTGTTTGATCCTTAAGACTTTCGGTGATTACTTGTGCGGTCAGCTATTTCGTGACTCAGTGGCCCCATTCGCGAGATGGACGATACAAGTAAGACCGGCTTGCACGGGAAGATACGTGGAGATGGAAGACGCCGAAAGGATTAGGAATATGATTTATATCTTTCCTTATTTTGGTCGTAATCGTCTAGGATTCGTGTTTCGTCCAGGGTATAAATATAAGCCCTCGACCATTGTACAACTGTTCAAAACCACATCAATACAAACCGGCTCCTTGCCATCTTCGAGTCCTTAAGTCGTGTCATCAAGTTCTTCGAGAGGAATCATCGATCCGTCGACCTCCGTAAGTATCGGCAACCTTGCTATCATGTCTAGTATCATGCGGTGGATTTAGATATGATGCAAGTAGTTTCGTACGTTAAGCTTAGTATCGTGCGGTGGATTTAAGCTTATGACGGGAAGTTTTTTCTTATGCCTTGTATCGTGCGGCGGATTAAGTCAGGAGTAAAAATAGTTATCGGCTCTGTTAGATTTGGCAGATCTAATAGATTCATTAAGTTATCATGTGTTATATGTTTTATTCATTTAATTCGTACAACACCTTTTGCCCAATCTAGATTGATCTTCGTTCGGCCTTGTCGCACGAGTTTGTTTGTGCTTTGCTAATTATAAGATCATGATGGCTGAACTGACTTTCAATCTAGATTGTTACATGTTGTGGGTTCATGCATGTCGATCATGTTTAGGCTTTGATAGAGCTGGGTGCCGTGCGGCAGGTGCAGGTTTTAGATTAGTTTAACCATGCTTGGCTTGTATGTTTCTTCTTCATGGACCCCAGTTCGGCTAGTTTGCCGATTCTGGTTAAGCTTACATGAGTAATGAGTACATATAGATCTGTTCAGATGTACGTGTGCTTTTAGCTTCTTATAATTAGATCGTATCATGCGGTGGATTAATCTAATTATAAGGAGTGGTGTAGATTTATAGCAAGTGGTATCATGCGGTGGATTAGCTTTGCTTGAGTTTGCACCTGACGGGTTTTATGAAGGCTAGACGTGCGGCAGACTAGCTGGATTAGCCTATGCATATGTTATCTGCATAGATTTATATTTACAAGTTGCCCTCTTTATCCTTTTGTTTCTTATATGTTCGGCATTCAACATGTTTACAAGCTTTATCTTTTATACTTGCCGAATGACATTATAAATCTGTTCCGACAAACAGCTTCTATAGCTGTGTGCCGTCGCGATTGGCTTTCAAAGCCGTACATATGGAACTGTCTAGTCTCACCCAGCATGTTCCAAGGTATTCTCATACTTTTATCCCTTGTTGGTTTTCAGGTCAAACCGACTGGCACGTTTCCGGATTCAGTACGTTCCGGGCACCCGATTGAAGCCAGCCTCGTTCGGCTTGCTGTGTGCCTTGACGCGAGGCGTCACGTTTTGCGTCAACACACTTTTTGGCACGCCCGGTGGGACTACTTCATTTCAAGATGCCTGAAATTAGCGAAGATCAAACCTTCGATGTGACCATGGACAAGTTGCCACCAGAATCAAAGGATTTGGTGCAACGGGTTTGTGACAAATTCCAGCGCAAGTGCTTAGAGACTTTCTCCAAGAATAAAAGCGGCAAAGTCTATCAGAAGCAGACGTTCCCGAAGGTTGTTCCTCATCACCAACTTGAGCTGCCTGACGGTAGCGAAGAAGCGGCTCTCCAGAAGATGGCGGAAATGATGCATAGGATCGTATCAGGAGCAATGACCAATCATCAATCGGCTTTCTGGAACACCTTTCGTGCCATCATGGTCGATACTTTCGGTCCAAACGCAGATAAGTACTTTGAAGAAGCTGCTGGTCCGGTGCAGGGACCGTTGTTGTTCCAAGTACCTCAACGACGGAGGATTGCCGAAAATAGTGGAGCTGGCCCGAGCACAGGAGGGGTGGTTTCTCATGAGATGCAACAACCTCCCCAGACCTATGGCCAGCTCGCGTTCGGCACAACGGGGAATGTCCCACAATCTGCTTCTAGAGTGTCTCCTGTGGCGAACAGGATACAGAGAGATATGTTTGGAGATGGGTATCGGGACTTTATGGACTATAACTTGATCAATGCTCTTCCAAATCCAGGCTACAGGGGTTCGGTAGGACCACATACTGGGGGGCAAGCACAAACAACTCCTGATTCAAGTGTTGATCTCATCATGCACAAAATGGCTGATATGATGCAGAATCAGTTCGGCCTAAAGCCAAAGACTCAGACATATGCTTACAAGTCTCCTTACCCTGAATGGTACAATCGGGTGGCTCTTCCTCCAAGAGTAAAACCTCCCACTGATTTCACCAAGTTTTCGGGTCAGGATGATACCAGTACTATAGAGCACATCAGCTGATACCTGATGCAGCTTGGCGATGTATCAGCGGATGAAGCTTGGAGGATTCGATACTTCCCGTTATCATTGACAGGACCAGCCTTCTCTTGGTTCGCCTCTCTGCCGGCGAATTCCATCAATACATGGGCAGAGCTAGAGCAGAAGTTCCACTCATATTTCTTTACGGAGACCAGTGAGAAGAAGTTGGTTGATCTCATGAGCTTAAGGATGAAACCTGGTGAAACGCCACAAGAGTATCTGCGCCGATTCAGGGAAACCAAAAATCTTTTCTATTCTTTGAATTTGCCGGATGACCAATTGCCGGGAATAGCTATAGCTGGCATGTTGTCGAGTATCAAGGAAAAGCTGTTCGGCATGGAGTTTGAGGATCTCGGGCAGTTATCACAAAGGTTGGCGACGATGAGCAATCAAGCTCAGTGATTCAAGAGGAACAACCAGTTCTAGAAAGGTGACATAGCTGCTGAGATGTATCAGGCTTTCTTGGAAGATGCAGTTGATTACGATGATGAAGATAAAGTGGCTGCAGCCGAGATAACCTGGTATAAAGAGCCGACTCAGGTCAACCAACGGTGGCTGAGGCAACACAAAGGTACCTATGACTTTGATGTTTCCAAGTCAGATAAATTATTTGAATACTTGCTGAAGGAAGGACGCATCAAGTTGCCAGAAGGTCATCCCATGCTGCTCCCTGAAGGTGTCAAAGACAAGAATTATTGTGGTTTCCACAATACCAAATCCCATTCCATAAAAGATTGCCGAGTGTTCAGAGATCGGATCCAGAAGGCTATTCAGGGTGGACATCCGAGATTCGATGGAAAGATGAAGATTGATGGTAGCCCTTTTGAGCAGAATACTGTATCTTTCTCTGTTAACATGATCAATGTAGCCGATCCTAGGGGTAAGGGTAAGATGAAAGTTTTAACCTCTGATAGAGCGAGGGAAGCTGGCACTATTGATCCCGATCGGCAGATTACGAAAGGAGAGCTTCAGCAGAGAGTTCGGTTCCAAGATAGTCGAACTGAGACGGATAACACCTCCAGGCCCAGGGTCACGACGCGCATTTTGAATAAGTGGTGTCGGGAATAGGAGCAGTACCAGAAGCAGAGGCTTTATGAAGAGCGGAAGTTCCTGGAAGAGCAACAATGGTACAAAGAATAGATGTACCGGGAAGAACGAGAAGATATGAGGGAGCAAGAACGGTTTCATTGGGAATGCTCGTTTTTCCAGTATTGTTGGAACGAAGGCTTGAAGCTGCCTGTTAAAGACAACTGCCCCAAGTGCAATAATCAATACTCCGAGTTTAGGCAGTCTTGAGTCAACCGCCGATCTGTCCATGAGAGGCTTGGGCCCCGGATCCCTGAGGATGATCGGCGTATAAAAATAAATAGTTCCAGAGATCGGCAGGAAAGAAGGTTTGCCGATCCAAATTGGGCTTGCACTGGAGAAGAAGAGTACCGTGAGTACGTCTAGCAGAAGGGACAGTGGTGTCCGCCAGGTTTAAGGAAAAGCCAGAAAAGGAGGGTGCAGCGCTTAAGGAACAAAGAATTGGCACAAGTAGGCACTAGAGCAAAGCAAGTCTGGCGTCCTAAAGAAAGGCCGAGTAATCATTCGGCTGATACGTGCATGGCGTTCTTTCTACCACCAGAGTTCATAGCCCCTGAAAATCAAGATGTCCAAGACGAGGCATATTCAGATTTCGATGAAAGTGAATTTTAGGACCTGTTGGCTCATCTCGTCTTGGCTCAAAGGGCAGTATTTGATAAACCGATCAGGCATCGACACTTGAAGCCACTTTATATGAGAGGGTATGTCAATGGCAAGCCACTGACCAAGATGTTCATTGATGGAGGGGCTGCTATAAATATCATGTCGTATACTACTTTTAGAAAGCTTGGCATGACAAGTGAAGATCTATTGAAGACCGACATGGTGTTGAGAGACTTTGCGGGCAATTCTTCTGATACTCGAGGGGCAATCCATGTCGAGTTGATGATTGGGTCTAAAACCTTGATCACCACCTTCTTTGTCATTGATGGCAAGGGGGCATACAGTTTGCTGTTGGGAAGAGACTGGATACATGCAAATTGTTGTGTGCCATCGACTATGCATCAGTTCCTCATCCAGTGGGTTGGAGATGATATCGAGATCGTCCACGCTGATGATTCGGTGAGTATTGCTAGTACAGAGCCAACCTACTGGGAGTATGAAGGTGTCGAGTGTTTCTCTGGAAGAGCTTGGGAAGCAGGTCCTATGAACGTTTTTGACAAGGACCAACAGCCGATTCAGACAATCGGCTCTCAGAGTAATTTTTGAATCCAATTGGTGGTAATGGAGAAGAATTGAGGCCAGAAGTTTCGTGTCGGCTGACAAGGAATAAAGTGTTGATGATGAAGCCGAATTAGGATCAGTATGTGCATGTTTGGGTCTCGAATATGTTTAAGGTCGATGGGCATTTGAAAGATTCTGTTTACTTCTCCATTGCCAGAAAAGGATCAGAAGAGATTTGTACAAGGTGGCGTACAACGAAAGCCTTTGGTGAGATTGAAGATTCTATGGAAGGCACTTCTACAACTTGGTGATTATTTTGAGTTGTACGTGACGGTCGATGGCTTTATAGTAGAATCGGCCCTTATTTTTGAAAGCTTAAAGGAAAGGATGAGTAGCAATTTGCTTTAGCCAAAAATGTTAGACCCAGAGAAGGGTGTTCGGCTGTAAAGAGATCATGTGCGCGTCATTTGTGGGCGAAGCCTCGGCACTACTTGTTAAAAGCCGAACGCATGGAAACTATGTAACTCGAGAGATGTTTTTATACAGCCGATGTAAGAGCATCGCCTTTAGCGGGAAAATGTTTCACATGTGTCAAGTTATAGCCGATATCTTATTTATATCGCCTTCAGTACAGATATTCATAACCTTGGTGGACCTAGCATTTTTCAAGTTAGCAGGTTCATCGGGGAAAGAGAAAGATGGAGTGCAGTAAGTGCAATGTCGAGTGACGTGACATGTTGAGAGTGGGATTTAGTCGGCTAAGATGACATCACGCGTTCGGCAAGTGTTCTTCTGAAGAAATGTTGCGAACAAGGAAAGTCATTGAAGAATCAAAAATAAACATTATTCAAAGAAGAGCAAGTTCATCTGCTGCAAACTTCATTTATAGATCTGTCCTAGTACAAACTACTCTCGGAATAATTTATTCACAATGGATTGCGGGTCGATTATCTCGGCAATGGCGGCTGCATGGTTATTATAGATCTCAAGGTCTTCAAATTCATCTGGGTCTCCTGTGAAACCAACTGGTAGGAAGGAATAGTCTTCTTTGGTCCAGGAGTTCATCGCCGCTAACCCGAAAGAGACCCCGACATGCACACCTTGGATTACGGCCTGGTCAATGCGGCCATCCGAAACATCGAGACGGGCTTCAGCTGAATCTCCGTGAGCATTCACCTTGAGAGTGATTCTGTTTGCTGCTGCCTTCAGACGGTCATTCTCTGCAGAAAGGGCTAGCAAGGGGAAGGAATATATCAGGCATGGCAAGCTCAACCAGAAGAAGAGGACCGAATTTCTGCTAACCTGTGATGATGCTGCAGAGCTATTTCCGTTGATCTGCCCATTCAGCTTTCTCGATACTATGCTTCTGGGATGTGGTTTCCAGTTCTTTCTGAGCCTTATCCTTTTCCTCGCGGTATCGAAGAACATTCAAGTGGATCTGCTGAAATAAGTTATCGAGTTCAGGATCTGGCAGATTAAGAAGGAGATTAAGAGGAGCTGTTGGATTTACCATTTCTGAAGGATCCTGAGCTTGGTTAGGGAAAGACATCATTCTGAAAGGAAGATGAATGATGAATCAGGGATAGGCAGGCAAGAAACACTATTGCAGGAGGGCAAGAAATCAGTTTTTATCCATACCTGTGAGTTGGTGCTTGGCTTCCTCCTGCTTTATCTCCGGTAGGTTGTCTACTGTGATGGTTGCTACCTGCCATTAATGAGAATATAGACAGAAAAACTCTCTTTGGTTTGAGCTAGGGGCCAAGAGTTGGAAAGTCCACAAGTTGAACTATTTGGCTGAAGATAAAGTGGCAGTCTGTATGGAATCATATTTATAGGACTTTGGTTTGCACGCTAAAAGACCAAACATTGGATTAGGGTTTTTCGCAGCTTATGGGCCGTTATTGGGCCAGACCAGGTCTTTTGACGACTGAAGAGAGATCATAACTCCAAAAATCAGGAAGCTGATAGGGTTCGGCTAAAAGCTTTTCAGTTTCAACTAATCGTCTGAAGCCCGTTTTTGCCGATTGGCGCTGGGGACGGAGGTGGAAAGGATCTTTAAGAAATATTATCCTGGTTTTGTCACACAGAAACAGAAGGCGGGGAAAACGGGGCACACATTGATCTTGAAGGATCAATCACAGATTGATTATAAAGGACGAATAAGGAAACTTCTTATTTACAAAAGGAAGATGCAAGATTACAGTGGCTTAATTCGTCCACTCCATCCTACGCCTAATCGGGAGAAGGTGATCGAAGGTATCAGCCAGATCTGATCCGGCTGCCTTCATGTCTTCTACAGGGTGTTCTACTCTATCCTCTAAATCTTGTTCACAAACATCAAATCTCTGATAATCTGCACCAGAGTGAATCTTCACGGCGGAGAAGGCGAGTGCCGCTCCGTACCCCATGCCGGCTCTAGAGATGATGGGGAGGACACGGTTGACTTCGTTTACCCATTTCAGAGGTGTTGTGCCCATTACATCGGCCGTGACAGCAAGCTTAGCAACGGCAGTTTCGAGAGTGTGGAGTTTGGCCGCCAGGGCTGAAAGAGAAAGAAGTCGATAAAAGCAGAAAAGAAGAATAAAGGAAAATGATAAGAGGATACTTACCGGCGGCCCTATTTCGAGCGACGTCATGCTCTTGGGAGATTCGGGTAATTTCCCAATCTTTCCTTTCTAGGTCAAGCTGAAGATCTATAATTTTCTGGGTCAAATCCTCGGTGGAAACATCGCTGGTCCTCCTGAACGAGGGTAACGAAATGACGTCGGATACTTCATTTTGAAGACGAGGGAAAGGAAGGAGGAGATAACCTTCTCTTGGAGGTACTGGAAGCGCCGAGCTCGGGACTATGGCGGCTCGCCTGAGAAGACATCTTCTAGCTGATTTGAGTAGCAAGAGAGAAGAGGGTTTTCTGGTTTGGAAATAAAGCAGGGGAAGTCGAGAAGCACATGCCGAAATGAAGTGGAAAGAGGGTTTTAAAGAACCCCAAGGGATGCATCGGGGAATGAATCAACAGGCACGGTAATCATGATGTGTGAAGGTGGATGCTTCCAGAGGTTCCACGTCGGTGCGAAAAAGAAAAGAGGAATTTTGGAATAAACATTTATCCCAAAACTAGGAGGCATGTGTTAACACCAGATTTTCGTACGCACGGAGGTATGACAGACGGGTCCAGCCAGCAGAAAAGAGAAGGATTCGGTAAGCATTCGGGAGGCTGTTTGATCCTTAAGACTTTCGGTGATTACTTGTGCGGTCGGCTATTTCGTGACTCAGTGGCCCCATTCGGGAGATGGACGATACAAGTAAGACGGGCTTGCACGGGAAGATACGTGGAGATGGAAGACGCCGAAAGGATTAGGAATATGATTTATATCTTTCTTTATTTTGGTCGTAATCGTCTAGGATTCGTGTTTCGTCCAGGATATAAATATAAGCCCTCGACCATTGTAAAACTGTTCACAACCACATCAATACAAATCGGCTTCGTGCCATCTTCGAGTCCTTAAGTCGTGTCGTCGAGTTCTTCGAGAGGAATCATCGATCCGTCGACCTCCGTAAGTATCGGTAACCTTGCTATCATGTCTAGTATCATGCGGTGGATTTAGATATGATGCAAGTAGTCTCGTACGTTAAGCTTAGTATCGTGCGGCGGATTTAAGCTTATGACGGGAAGTTTTTGCTTATGCCTTGTATCTTGCGGCGGATTAAGTCATGAGTAAAAATAGTTATCGGCTCTGTTAGATTTGGCAGATCTAATAGATTCATTAAGTTATCATGTGTTATATGTTTTATTCATTTAATTCGTACAACACCTTTTGCCCAATCTAGATTGATCTTCGTTCGGCCTTGTCGCACGAGTTTGTTTGTGCTTTGCTAATTATAAGATCATGATGGCTGAACTGACTTTCAATCTAGATTGTTACATGTTGTGGGTTCATGCATGTCTATCATGTTTAGGCTTTGATAGAGCTGGGTGTCGTGCGGCAGGTGCAGGTTTTAGATTAGTTTAACCATGCTTGGCTTGTATGTTTCTTCTTCATGGACCCCAGTTCGGCTAGTTTGCCGATTCTGGTTAAGCTTACAAGAGTAATGAGTACATATATATCTGTTCAGATGTACGTGTGCTTTTAGCTTCTTATAATTAGATCGTATCATGCGGTGGATTAATCTAATTATAAGGAGTGGTGTAGATTTATAGCAAGTGGTATCATGCGGTGGATTAGCTTTGCTTGAGTTTGCACCTGACGGGTTTTATGAAGGCTAGACGTGCGGCAGACTAGCTGGATTAGCCTATGCATATGTGCAGGACCGGAAAAGCGACCAGAGGGGGGGTGAATGGGAGCTTTAAAATTTCTTTTCAGAAACTTTTAGCCACTGTCCCAGAAGTCACCCCAAAAGCAAGTCTAGAGCTCGAATAATGTCTACGACCCTAGAAGTAGGGTGGATGCTTCCAAGAAGCACAGCGAGACACTATACGACTCTAGGGACCCAACGCGAAAACCGGAAATCAAATCTGAAGTCACACGAACGAACAGCGAACGAAACTGTGCAGTCACAGTAGCATCGGATGCTGATGAGCGTCCGATGCCAAAACCCCTGCAGCGTCCGATGCAAAACGTGTTGTTCTGAAACCTTACTGTTCCACCATCGGACGCTGTGAACAGTGATCACCCAGCGTCTGATGCAAAGGCTCCGGCGCGTCCGATGGACAACGGACGCGTCCGATGCCTAGCGTCCGATGCTCACTCAAAAGTACTCGGGCCGACACGTGTCACCGGAGCGTCCGATGCTATGACTGCAGCGTCTGATGCTCCGGTGTCGAGTGTCCGATGCCCCCGACCAGAGTACTGTTCTTCGGTGATTCAACCCGATCTCCTCCGAATCAATTGCACTAGGCCTAGGATTCAATCTGAGGAGTCACAAGGATGTTAGTGAGCTACTCCTAAGAGATCATGGCTCGAACCTAACTCCAAATTGGTGAATCACGAGGTTTTGGGGCAAGGGAGCAAGAACGTGATTCAAAATGAAAATCGTTCGATCTCCTAGACCGTGAGGTTTGAGATGGATTCCTTCGGTGGAAAGAATTGCCTCACGATCTAGAATAACTTGGTTCAAGTGGATTTGCAAAAGACGCACCAAGCAAAGAGATCAAGCGACGGGAAAATAGGACCAAAAAGCAATCCGCGAAGAACACAACCAATCACAAGCCGGAAATTGCAACCGTGTGGCAAACACACGCTACAAACGTGAGATTACGGTCTCACTTCCTAAACTTCCCAAAAACACAGAGGCATGATTGAGTCTTCTCTGTGGATCCTCTACAACCAGGTATGATTAGAACTAAGCTGGAGGCTAGAGAGAGAGTGCTTAGAGCAAATGGCTGAAAGGATAAGAGGAGAGGAGGGGTGCCTCTCTTATTTATAGCCTAAACAATAATCCCCTTCTAACCCTAGGTAGGTGAGCGAAACGGCCAACCCTAGGGGTATCCCGATCCAACTCTGCTTGACGTTGATCCGACGGCCCCGCACCTTCCTCACCCTTAGCTTCGTCTCGACGCAAGCCTCAGGATGCCACCACGTGCCGCCCTACCGACCACTGCGCCTTCCTTGCGGATAGCTACGCCGCCGCGCCAGCCTCTCCACACCGCCACGTGTCGACCGTCCTTTTTACGGACCTCCCCCCGGTTTTGAGGCCGAAACCGGGAAACCTGGGCCTTCCCCCGGTTTTGAGGCTGAAACCGGGAAACCTGTCCTCCGGCTGAGTTTTGTGGCCCAAACTCAGAAACCCGCGCGCCCAGGTTTTGAGGCCCAAACCTGGAAACCGTCCTCGCCGAGTTTTGAGGCCCAAACTTGGAAACCGGCCACCCCGAGTTTTGTGGCCCAAACTAGGAAACCGTCGATGGTAGCTTTTTGAGGCTCAGCTACCGAACCCGTGCCGTAGACGGGATGTGGTTCGCACACCCCGAGTTCCAGCACCGATGCCGGAGCATGTCCAGCCTCCACGCCGGGCACAGTGCATTCGCCATCCTTCTCGGCCTCCCGCCAAGTGTCACGACGCCATCACCTTCCTCCCGACTCGGCCGATGCACCGCACATCCCCATGTCTTCTTGCTTGTCGACGCCACGTGCCAGCTACCACAGCTGGTCCTCAGGTCTCCCGGTCCGTCAGTCCAAGCTCCACGTTCGCCCTTCACCGCTCCCGGTCCGTCGGCACGACACGTCCCGCTTGACCTTCACCTTACCTTTGACCACTGTCTCCGAGCTCCGCACCTGCACATCAACACAGCCAAGAGACATGTTGCCCGTTGATCGATCACTCATCACTCAGGAAGGGAACCACAAGGGCGCATATCAACCTTGTGTTCTCAATCTCCCCCTTGATGAGTGCATCGTCAACTCATAGTAACCATAACCAAAAAATAAAAGAAAGCAGAGATAGGTAGAAGGAGAAAACTTACTTGAGATGTCCAAAAGCCAATGAAAAGGCCGAAGAAGAACAACTCAAGATAAGCAAAGCTTGGTCCCCAAAGACATGGGCAAAGGTTCGACACAACCAAGCAAGAGATCGGAACAACTCATCAAGGAGCAAAACTCGAGCAAAATCAGAGCACAAGACTTGGTTCCCAAAGACATGGGCAACGGCTCGACGCAACCAAGTTAAAGACAAGCCAGTCCTCAAGAAGAGGCAGAAAGGGCTCAACACCACTAGCTGAAGGCTCGAACACCAACTGAAGGCTGCAAAGAAAGCAACTACTGCTAGTCCCTCAAGATAGAGGCACAGAGACTCAACACAACCAGCAGTAGACACGATACCAATCAAGAATCTTCACAAAAGGATGAAGACAGCTAGTCCCCCAAGACAGAGGCACAAGGGCTCGACGCAACTAGCTAAAAAGATCGATATCAAATGAAAAGCACATCCAAATGAAAAGCACATCCAGAACTCCCCCTTACTCAAAGACTCCCCCTCAACAAGTGAAGCAGAAATTTCAAATTGACACCACAAAATTTTCTCCCCCTTGGGGGCAATTTGCAAACAAAAGAAAAGGGACAAGATCTCGAGAAAATCAAACGGAGCTAAGGTTACGCCTATCGGAGTCATACACATGCATATGAGTTAAAAATGCATGTTAGCAGCTTCAGGTATATATTCAAAAGAGTGAATAAATGCTCTAAATAGTGTTGATCCGACTACATAGCAACATACACAAGTGCTAGCAAAGGCTCAAACTGATCACTAAATACAAGACATGAATGCATAAGCCAAGTGAGCAGTTTTAAGCCATTCTGAAAGAGGTTTCACCATTAGAATAGCACTACACATGTGTAGACAGGAAATCAAACAAGTGCTAAAACATGTATACAAGGTGAACTACCCCTAGCAAAGTTCAACCATCATGCTATAGAATGAAACATAGACTTGTGATTTTCAGATTTTATCGAAGAATTTGCAGCGGTTATTAACACAAGTTCAAAATTAGCATGTGATTGCGAGAGGTTGAAAGCTTGTCATTGCCTAACTTTTCAACCGTGCTAAGCCTATGCATATGCAATCAGAAGCTTAAAGCATCGGTTTCGGTCTTACACTACACGGCTCAAGTTTAACTCAAGGTGCAATGAGAAACTGTCTCGATACCGTGATGTGTTGACAAAGCAATCCCATCTCGATCTTTTCAATTCACTATAACTTGGTTCATTTTAAGCAGAATATGAACAATCCAAGCAAGTGAATGACTCAGAACTAGAGACATAGCAACCTAGCATATATGAAATAGCTCAAGAGACCTCAACACATCCTACACATGCTAGTTGCCAATCTCAATGGTGAACATATATCAAATTTTAAGTTTATTAATCATGTTCATCATTCTGAAAAATAGCTTAGCTCACAACATGTATCAGTGATCAACATGAGCCTAAGCTACAAGCATCATCATATATCATCGAAGCATACACTAATCAGAGCATGGATTCATTCTCAAGAATATAGACATGAAGCTTGAAACTGCAAGATGTATACATGATGAAGTCAGAATCGAAGCCAAAACTAAACTAAAGAGACTCAAGACCCAACAACACAAGGATCAGAAAATTAGTCTATGGTACATTAACAAAATGCTTCCCCCATCTAAAAGGGGAAACACACACCAAGCTCACCTCGCAACCTAGCAAAGGTTGAGAGATCCAAAGGCTTGGTGAAAATATCCGCAACCAGGTTATGGGTGTCTACATGCCTAAGATCAATGTCGCCTTTCTCATAGTGATCACGAAGAAAGTGAAAGTGAACATCGATGTGTTTGGTCTTGGAGTGAAGAACTGGGTTCTTTGCTACACTAATGGCAGAGGTGCTATCGCAAAGCAAAGGGACCCGACTGAAATCTAGACCAAAATCACGCAATGTAGCAACCATCCATAAAAGCTGCGAAGCACAAGAGGCAGCGGCAACATACTCGGCTTCTGTAGTAGACTGGGCTACGTTTGACTGCTTGCGAGAAGACCACGAAACCAAGGAAGAACCAAGAAACTGACAAGTCCCAGAAGTAGACTTGCGCTCAATCCGACAGCCAGCAAAATCCGCATCGGAATACCCACAAAGCGAAAGAGTCGAAGAAGAAGAGTACCAAAGTCCGAACTCAGGAGTGTATCGGAGGTACCTCATGATGCGCTTGACTGCTTGCTTGTGGGAAGTCCGAGGAGACGCCTGAAAACGAGCGCACAGACACACAGCGAACTGTATATCTGGCCTCGTCGCCGTCAGGTACAAGAGCGAGCCAATCATGCTCCTGTACTCCTTCTGGTCAACCGGCTCTTCGTCTTGGTCCGCGTCCATCGCCGCAGTCGTCGGCATGGGCGTCGTAAGAGGCTTGGCCTCGCCCATGTCGAATTTCTTCAGGATGTCTTTTGTGTATTTGCCTTGATGTACAAACGTCCCGTCCCGGGTTTGCTTAATTTGCAACCCGAGGAAGAAAGTCAACTCGCCCATCATACTCATCTCGAACTCCCTGCTCATAGTATCTGAAAACTTTGCAACAAGAGCATGAGAAGAGCCACCAAAGATGATGTCATCCACGTAAATCTGGACTAACAGGATATCGTTGCCTTACTTGAGGAGAAACAAAGTTCTATCGACCCGTCCCATTTTAAAACCCTTGGAGAGTAAGAAGGTTTTCAAACGATCGTACCACGCTCTCGGGGCTTGTTTCAAACCATACAAAGCTTTTGAAAGTTTATAAACATGGTTTGGAAACTTGGGATCCTCGAAACCTGGGGGTTGCCTAACATAAACCTCTTCCTCCATATACCCATTCAGAAAAGCACTCTTAACATCCATCTGATACAGCTTAAAACCCTTCGAAGCAGCAAAGGCTAGAAGGATTCTGATGGCTTCTAAACGGGCTACAGGGGCAAAGGTTTCCTCATAATCTATCCCCTCTTTTTGGCAAAAACCCTGGGCTACTAGCCTAGCCTTGTTTCTCACTACCATCCCATCCTCACCCTCTTTGTTCTTGAAAACCCATTTGGTACATATAGGGTGGCATTCTGGTGGTGGTGGAACTAGGGTCCAAACTTGGTTTCGCTCAAAGTTTACTAACTCCTCATGCATGGCATTGACCCAGTTAGAATCAGAAAGTGCGTGTCCAACATCTTTGGGCTCAAAAGAAGCAACGAAAGCAGAATGAGTGAAATGGGAGATTTCATACGCTCGCGACCGCGTGACTCGCTGGTCGATGCCGCCGATCATCTGCTGTGGGGGATGGGCATGCTGAATGCTTCGGGGCGCTTGCCTCGCCGAAGTAGCCTCCCCCTCGCCAGATGCTGTCGCTCTCTCATGTTCAACCGGTGCTTGCTGGAGAGGTGGCTCCAGAGGACCCCAAGAAGAAGAGGTAGTGGGATCGGGTCCTCGAGCTGAAGTAGTCGTCGCAGGGTCGATAGGGGCAGCCAGTGGAGTTGGCTCGGGATCACCCCAATCGGCGTTCTCCTGCTCCTCCTCCACAAAAATAGTCTCTCCCAGCTCCTGTTCTCCTGCAACATCAAAAGCAGAAGAAACACAAGGCATAGTCTCGTCGAATGTGACCTCACAGGTCTCCACTATCCGGTTAGTTTCAAGATTAAGAACTCGATAAGCGCGAGAATGTGAAGCATAACCAAGAAACACACCATCAGCAGAGCGAGATTCAAACTTATCCAAATTGCCTTGCTTCAGGATAAAACACTTACAACCAAACACTCGAAAATGACACCTTGGGTACACGTCCAAAACGCAGCTCATAAGAAGTTTTCTTCATGAAAGCTCGAAGAAAGATGCGATTTGAAACATGGCAAGCGGTGTTGATCGCCTCGGCCCAAAACCGCCTAGGAGTCCTATGCTCATCGAGCATCGTCCTGGCCATCTCAACAAGGGTCCGGTTCTTGCGCTCAACAACACCGTTTTGCTGAGGGACATAAGGAGAAGAAAACTGATGCTCGATTCCATTAGAAGAACAGAAAGAGGCAAACTGGGAGTTATCAAACTCAGTACCATTATCACTACGAATAGCTCTAATGGTATCAGGGGGAAACTCAGTTTTCAACCTCAAAATCAAGTCACGAGCAAAGGGAAAAGCTTCATCCTTACCCTCCATGAAAAATACCCAAGAGTACCTCGAAAAATCGTCAACGATCACTAGAACGTACCACTTCCCACCCACTGAGCAAACCCGAGCTGGACCAACTGTGTCCATATGTAAAAGCTTGCTGGGTCGCTTTGTCATCACCTGATTAACAGGTGGGTGAGAAGCAGCAACCATCTTCCCGTGACGACAGGGATGGCAAACGAGGTCCTTCTGAAACTTAAGCTTGGGCAATCCTTGGATTAAGCCAAGTGAGCTAAGTCTTGCAAGCAAGTCAAAACTCAAGTGACCGAGCCTCCTATGCCACTTCCACAAATCAGAAGAAGGACCAGCCATCAAACATCTAGCAGAGCCAAAAGAACGAGAAAAATCGGCTCTGAAAACACGGCCAAAGGGAACAATCCAACAAACAAGATCTCCCCGAGGGTCTAAAACACGACTCAGACCCTTCTTAAAGCGCACTTCACAATCATCCTCAAGAAGTTGCGAGACAGAAAGCAAATTGAAATGCAAATTAGAAACCAATGCAACATTCTTCAGGACAAAGTTCTCATTGAGCCGAATGGCTCCCTGAGAAACAACCTTACCTCTACTATTATCCCCGAAAGTGATGTACTCCTTGTGCATCACGGGGCTAAGGCTGGAGAACCATTCCTTCTTTCTGGTCATGTGGCGCGAACACCCGGAATCCATAAGCCACATGTTCGCCAACCGAAGTTCCTGCATCAATAGAAAGGCAGGAAGTGAGCGTATGGCACAACACTGGGGTTAGTATACTGAGAAGGATACCAGTGCTGTGTCATAGGCCCAGAAAAAGTGTTAGTAGCAACACCAAGCTGTCCTCGTCCCATGGGTGGATAGCGATCACCACCAACCTGAAAGGGTGGTCCGCTATGGAACGGAAAACCTCCAAACTGACCTACCTGTCCCATCTGAGCAAAGCGATCACCACCATACTGAAAAGGTGGTCCGCTATGGGACTGAGCAGCAAAGCCTCTTACACTCGGCTCCCGATCGTATTGAGGACGACCGGAACCGCGACGGGCATGACCACCACCCTGTGGTCTAGCTGCCTGGGGCCTAGCAACCTGAGGGGATGCTCCTCCAGGTCTAGCGCCCTGCCTCTGAACTCCCCGACCCTGCACACCATGGAGAGGGTGGTGCCTGGCCTGATTGTTCAGCTCCAACTCCTTCCTAGCATCTCTCTTCCTCCGAAAGCAAAACTCAGCTAGGTGACCCTCACGGTGACAGTACTCGCACTCAAACCTCACCACTCTCTTGGGTTGTTGGTTTCTATGGTTGCGAGGGTTGTTCATCCTAGCCGGCTTCTTGCCCTTCGGAAGGGGATCACTAGAGACGTCAGGAAGGGTGTCAAGTGTGTTCCTAAGATGGTTAGGTTTGGGAACCCACACTTGCTTGCGAGGTGGAGCCTTGGGATGTTCATCAAGGATGCCATCCT
This sequence comes from Coix lacryma-jobi var. lacryma-jobi, assembly GCA_009763385.1. Classification (NCBI taxonomy): domain Eukaryota; kingdom Viridiplantae; phylum Streptophyta; class Magnoliopsida; order Poales; family Poaceae; genus Coix; species Coix lacryma-jobi. Next base: position 116,842,134 of record CM019830.1, on the reverse strand, counting down.
TGGTGATAGGCTCGGGAGGCTCAGGTGGGGTGATCTTGGTGAGCTTAGGGATAGCGGATGGTTTCTCACTCGAATTCACTCCGCTAAACTCACCGATCTTACCAAAGGTACTAGCGCCCTTCCCACCTAAGGTAAAGCCTACTCCCGAGCAATCAGTTCCCCTCTTGAACTGACTGATCATCATGCCCAACTGCGGCTCACTGCATGACACCCAACTCAGGATGGACCGAAGGTATGTGTTTTCTTCCTCGGTTTGCATCCTGGTATGCCGGCAGTTGGCAATCTCAAGCCCCATCCCCACGCATCGCTCACATGGAGCGATCAAGGTGCTAACTGAGCTGGCCTTCATGGCTTCAGCAATCTTGGCACTAACTTCTGCCAACTCAGTTCGCAAGCTAGGACAAAGCTTGCACGCACCCAACAAAGAAGGCCTCGCCTTCACCTCCTCCAGCTCCTTCTTCAGGGAGGGAGACTCCTTGCAATCACCCACCAAGTCTAGCCTACTCTTCAGTTCATCATACACCTCAATCAAAGAGGCATACTTGGTTTGCAGGGTGGCAAAGTTTGTCATATGCATCGTGCACTCCTCACACTCCTCCTCATCGGTCACCTTCACCTCAGACTTGGCGAATTCAAGCTCCTTAAGCGCATCATTCATCTTAGCCTTAAACTCATTTCGCTCACGGATAGCTCGCTTGAGGGTCTTATCCTGACCTAGGACTATCTCAGCGAGAGAATCACGCTCACCGGTAAGACGATCGATAAGAGAAGAGGATGATACCTCGGAAGCGTCGTCGTCGTCGGTGTCGTCGTCCTTGTCCTGGCGCTTGCAGTCCTCTCCATCTAGGGCCATGGTGCAGAAGTTCTTGGAAGAATCGCCGAAGAAGCAGAGTCCGTTGAAGCATTCTTCAGTCTTGTGCTCGGACCCATCGTCGCTGGAGTCGCCGTCGGAGGACTTCTCGCCATCGCTGAGGTTGGCGAGGAAGGCGCGCTTGCCGGCGTCGAAAGCCTTCTTGCCGGCGTCGAAAGCCTTCTCCATGTCCTCTCGGCGGTAGCCTCCCTTCTTCTTCTTCCCGACCTTGTTCTCTGGCTTACCCTTGCGCCTGGAGTCGCGGTTCTTGCCGGGGAAGGACTTGTCGCGTTTGGGGCAGTTCGTGACGAAGTGATTCGGATCTCCACATCCGTAGCAGCCCTCACGTGCGCCACCACGCTGAAGGGTCGAGATGGCGGACTAGAGGGGGGGTGAATAGTCCTTTTTAAAACTTAAACTTAATCGGAGCGGCTAACCGAAACAAATGCGGAATTAAAACTATCGGTCTAGCCAAGACTACACCCCTCTACCTATACTCTATGACACCTTACAAAAGATCCTAAACAAAGCAAATAAGGTGTCGGGCTAGCTAGAGCTCACCTAAACAATTCTAGCTTGCAAGGTTACACAAACCTAAGCAACTAGTACTCAAACAACCGGGGAGCTCCTACACATGCCACTAAGCAAAAGCGCGAAGCCTAAGCTCACTAGCAATGCTCAATAACAAGGCTACACAAGCCAAATTAGAGAGCTCAACTTAGCTACACAAACTAAGCAATGTGACTAGCAAGACTACAAGTCAACTAGTCACTCATGGGATCAACTCTATGCTACACAAGCAAGATAGCTACACAAGCACAATATGTATGAAAGTAAATACAAGCTTGTGTAAGGAGATTGCAAACCACCGAGAAGAGTAGACAATGTTGACACGGTGATTTTTCCCCGAGGTTCACTTGGTTGCCACCAAGCTAGTCCCCGTTGTGTCGACCACACACTTTGGTAGTTCGGCGGCTAATAGGCACCACACCTAGCTCGACACTCGAGCGCCGCAAGAACTCACCCACAAGTGAGGGTAACTCAATGACACGCGCAATCCACTAGAGTTGCTCTTCGCGATCCCCGCGGGCGAGCACAATGCCCCTCACAATCCTTCTCCGGAGCCACGCACAATCTTCACGCGGGCTTCACGACGGAGACTCGATCACCAAGCCGTCTAGGAGGTGGCAACCTCCAAGAGTAATAAGCACCACCGGCTTGCAACTCGAACACCTAGTGCCACTCGATGCTATCTCTCAAAGCAACGCACTAGAATCGCTCACTCGCAATAGATTCGCGCACTAGCAAGCACAAGCGAGTTAGAGGGCTCCCAGGCACATCCACTCAAGCCACCAAGGCTTTGGAGTGCTCAGCAGCCGGCCCTAAGCCGGCCTCAACTCCTATTTATAGAGGAGCGGCCAACTAGCCGTTTCCCCTTTCCTGCGCTCGGTCGGTAGTACCGACCCCTCCTGGGCGGTACTACCGGCTTAGTCAAACTAGCCGTTACCTCACATCGCGCAGATTTAGGCAAACCACCGACCCCTGGTCGGTTCCTCCGAGGTCGGTAGTACCGAGGTCATGGCGGTACTACCGCCAGGCCAAAATCGCCGCGACCAGAGAGCTCTGCGAAAAAACAGCCACTACCGACCTTGCGTCGGTACCACCGCGGGCGGTAGTACCGAGGTAATGGCGGTACTACCGGAAGGAAAGAAAAAGAGGCAGCCTTTTTCAGAAACTACAGAGAGCCTCGCGAAACTCCTCAGGAAACGGTACCACCGACCATCCGTCGTAACCCGGACCGAGGGGACCCACCCAGGCCGGTCGGTACCACCGTCGGTCCACCGGCGGCCAACCGCCCGCCAACCAAAACGCCCCCCCATTACAGAGAAGGCTGCACGCAGCACCTATGGGCGGTACCACCGACAACCCAGGTCGGTACCCCGACCAACACACAGAAAACTCCATTTTCTTCTCTGTTTTGATCCAAACCAACTCCAACAACTTCTCCTTTGCAAATGTGCTAACACCAACAAGTGTACAACATCATGTGCATGTGTGTTAGCATTTTCACAAACATATTCAAAGGATTTTCACTTGCTCTCACCACGCCACTCGATCTTAGTAACATCGCAAAGTTAGATCGCTCAAGTGGCACTAGATGACCGATATGCAAACAAGTTTGCTCCTCTTAATAGTACGGCCATCTATCCTAAACCCGGTCATAATCTTCTCTACACACCTATGACCGGTGAAATGAAATGCCCTACAAATATACCTTTGCCTTGCGCATTCCATTCCATCTCCTTCGGTGTTGATGCAACACATGCACCAACCTATCTTCAAATGATATGATCCACTTCATATCATCACATGGCCTCCATGGTCCATCGATCTTGACATCACTTGCTCTTCACCATCGCTTCGGTCCTTCGGCGCCAAGTCTTGCTTAAGCCTCCCGACACTCGGTACCAACGGCTTCAAAGCCTCAACTTGCCCTTCACCTTCGCAACCGGTCCATCAAGCCAAGTCTTGCCTTGATCTTCTCCATCTTAGCCATATGACCATATGTCATGTCACATATGCATTAAGCTCCTTCTTCACATATGTGAGCCTTGCAACATCTTCCAAGCCATTTCACCTCTATGGCATATGTTGCTCACACATGATCACCTATGGACTAATCACCTGTGTAATTCACTTCAAACACCATTAGTCCACCTAAAGTTGTCACTCAATTACCAAAACCAAACTAGGACCTTTCAATCTCCCCTTTTTGGTAATTGATGACAACTCTACAAAGATATGGAAATTAAGCTCTTTGGATTCTATGTTACTTATCCAACATTAAGACCATATAAGAGAATTTGGATAAGCACCATACAACCCGACTTTGTAGTGTTAACTCCCCCTACATGTGTGCTCAAATGGTTTGGTTTCAAGCTTGCACACATGCATAAATATGAAATTTGTGGGAGTGTTAGCACTACTAAGTGATGCTAAGGTATACATGATGAAATTTTACCTTTGAAGCGTGCATACCACATTTTGATTCATCCTTAGCATCGAAGAGTAGCTAGACATCATAAAAACTAGAAAACCCCGTGAGATCAACATTAATAGCAAGGGTCTAGTTTTGCATTAAAAGCACAAGTCTAGCTATTAACCTATGCATGCTAGTTATCAATTCATCAATTAAATCCTATAACTAGCATACACCACACAAGCATGCATATAAAATTTTAAAACTTATGCAATGCAAGCAAGCGCATGATTATGCACATATCAAATGCAACAACCAAGTTCATGAGCTTGCTCCCCCTACTTGTGTGTTCTCATTGTCCAAGAATTTTGATCCTTCAATCTTGTGCTCCCTCTTGATCCATGTCCATCTTCTTTCTCCCTCTTTGTCCTTGACATATCATAATTGACATATCTTTTCCATAACTTCTCCCCCTTTGTCATCAATGACCATAAAAGGCATGCTTCTCTTGATACAAAGGGTTGGACTAGGGTAGATGGATGATACTTGAGTCTTCATTTTTGATGGACACCACCATATGTGTTGGAATGATACCATGTGTAGGATCTTTGACCTTGATACCAATAGGTGGGGCACCTCCCTATGTCATAGCATGGGTCATCCACTTGATAAGCTTGAGCTTTTGTTGGTGATGGATCTTTGCTTGATTTGATCACTTAAAGTTGAGGACACTTGAAGTCTTGTAGGATACCACTTGAATAAAAAGTTTAACTTGATATCCATTTGCATTATTATCTTCTTCTTGAACTCTTGTCATCTTCATGAGCTTCTCATTTGTGACTTGAACTAGGCAATATTGCACAAGATATCTAACTCGGTTTGCTCTAGAGTAAGCTTCTTCACACATCTTTCAATGGTTATCTTACTCATGTTGAATTAGACACTTGAATGTTCATCTTCTAGATCAAGTACTTGGGTTCACTAGCTCATGAACAAACTCATATACTAACCACTAGATCATATAATCAAACAAGCAATAGTGGTAGGCAATGAATTTAAACTTTTCAATTGTTATGCATGATCCTATTGAGCATGTACTATATGCACTAACCGCATACTAGTAAGGGATGAATATGATCATGCACATTACAATGATACCTTTGCTATCTTGGAGTAGAGGATAGTCATTTGATTCCAATTAAGCTCCAAATAGCAATGTGAAGTCCATGGTGAAGACCAATATATACCAATTGATAGAACAAATCTTCACTCATATGATTAAGTGCGCTATCTTGTTGTGGTTGGCTTGCTTCTTCATTTGAACATAGCTTGCATATGAATACCACTTGAATTGTCATGATTTGCTTTACTATCTTGCATGTTGCTTGCTTTGCTTGGTCAATCCTTTCATTGCTTCAACTAAGCATCTCAATATCCTTTGAATCACCACTTCCATATTAGCCTTCCAAGTATCATACTTGGTTAACCTACCAAAGGCGGCAAGCCCCTACAAAAGGGAGAAGTGACCTCTCTCCAAAGAATCATCCTTGATACTTACTTGAATTGACTTTGTTTGATTGATCCATTTGAACTCTTCTTGAAATGTGACTTTGAATCCTCTTTGAGTCCCTTTTGAGTCCTTTTCTTTCTTCCAAAGATCTTCAATTGATACTAGGACTTCATCTTTCTCTTCATCTTGATGTTGGTCTTGATCTTCAATTTGAGTACCAAATTTGTGCCAAATACACTTCTTAATCAAATGAACTTGTACTCATCTTTGTCATGCTTCTAGCTCATTTCAAAACCAAACATTGGTCCCTCAACCACTTATAAACATGATTCCAACTTGAGGACCTTTCAATCAAAGTGACTCTAGATTAATCCAATATTTGTCACTTTTCTGGCAGATTCTGTCCTTCTCAAAGAAACATGCATATCTCCCAAAATATAAGTCCAATGACTATGAAATTTGGTGGAGATGTGCCTCTCTAAGTGTTCTAGCAGCCATAAAAATTTGAGCTTCATTGGCTTTCTAGATTGCTACCAGATTTCAATTCTTTCCATAGTACTACATGCTGAAAACTGCTGCACTATAGTTGACAAGATCTACTCCAAAACCAAAGTACATCTTATCCAATAATCATGAATTTTGCACAGCAACTAATATCATAAGTGTAGAGCATGTGTACCAAATTTCAAGCCAATCCAAAAAGATTTGATCATTCAAACATGGCTATCATCACAGCTAGCTCAGATTTCAGATTTTGACAACTTTATATTTGAGCTATACTCTCCATATTGAATCAAACTTGAGCTAAACTTGTTTGAACATCAACACAAAACATATATCCATTCAAATCACTTACTAAAGGTCTCTTGTGAACATATCCAATCAAACTAACTCAATTTTGATCACTAAGCAATTTATCCATTCAATCATCTTATAGCAAGCAACATATGCATATATATCCAATTCAATCAACTCATATGCACCCAAATGAATGTGATCAACTAGATATACCTTAGTAGCTCATGATCATCCAAAGCAAGCTTCAACTCAATTTGATTGCAAGCCTTCAAATATTCCAATCTACCACCACAACTTGATCTTTTGCACTTGTTCGTTGTAGCACTTGGACTTCACTTCTTTTGTCTTGGCATTGGGTTTGGATAGCACTAGGCTTCATTACTTGACTCAATCACATGATGGACAATATGAAATTGATTGAATCAAGCCTCCAATGCCATGGTACCTACACACATTCATCCACTTTTTGATGGTACCCAAACTAGTTTGGGTCCTCTCAAGTTAGGAGCAACATACTTGGCATAGCCTTAGTATGAGTAGCGGGATGTTTTGCAATAGCAACCAATGTGGTACCATTTACATCCTTCCTAAGCATAGAATCATTAATAATTGAAATAGGCTTAGGGTCATACCTAGGGGACATGAATGAGCCATGTGTCCCCTTTCCCGGCATGAGTAGCAACTTCTCTTGGATTGAGCCTTCTCTTCTTTGCTCATTTGTTGCTTCTCATTGCCTTGCTTCTTCTTGTTTGCTTGATCCTTCTTCTCAAGCTTGTTTGGACAACCCGAAGCAGGTGGCCCAATTCATCACAATTGTAGCACTTGATGTGAGCTTGATCTTTTATGTTGCTCACAATCTTGTTGGCATCATGGATGTGATTTGGATGCCTTGCTCTCTTCCGCCCCTTCTTGTTTTCTTCTTCTTCATCAAGTCACCATCATGATGGTTGTTCTTGATTTGAGCTTGGGGCTTCTTCTTGTTGGGGCAAGCTTTTGCAAGATGTCCCATTTCATGGCATTGATAGCACATGAAATGAGATAGCTTCTTTTTCTTCTTGCTTCCTCATTTTCTTGCCCTTGGCATTGCTTTTGTTAAAGCCAATGCCACTCTTGTCACCATAGCTTCTTTGATTCTTCATCATGTGCTCATGGGTGACCTTTGATTTACACCACCTCTCTAACTTGTTGCTCAAGTTCTTCACTTCACTTTTGAGCTCATTGTTCTCCTTCAAAAGGTTAGTCTCACAAGACAAAGAAGTAGAACAAGCATCTAATTGTAAAGAACATGGCATAGATAATAAATCTTCACAAGAGGTGGATACATGCTTCTTTTCTTCATCACAAGGGTTAGCACAAGTATGCGATTGATCAATTGTCCCATGTGATGAGCTCTCACTAGTTTTAATTTGTTCATTAGAAAGCTTACTAGTGAGAAAAGCATGGTCTTTTACCAAATTCATGAGTAACACAGTTCCTCATGAGTCAATTTAAGCTCATCATGTGAACAAGTAGTAACATAAAGTAAATGATTTTGTTGTTCACATGCATTCTTTAGAAATGAGTTTTCTAATGTCAATTTTGCATTTTTAGCTAACTCATTTTCTAAAGCAATGGTCATGCTAGCAAGTCTACTAACAAGCTCATCATAGGAATCATGATCAATCACATTGCAATTTGATACCTTAGTGTCACCTTGTGACATGAAGCAATAATGATGTTGGAGAGCTTGTAGTAGCATCATCATTGGAGCATGTACCATTATTACCATCAAGTGTGCTTGAGGTTGAATCATCACTTGCATCACTTGAGGCATCATCTTCCATCTTGTCAAGTGTGCTTGAAGTATTTTCATTATTGATTGCATCACTTGAACATGAGGTGGAGCAATCTTCCACAACAACTATGTTGCGGTCATGCTCAACATCCTCATGTACCACCGGTTCATCCTCCTTTATGAACTTGCCATCATCAAACGTGGAGGGATCACCGAAGGTGGTCTTGATGGATTCCCACATCTCATGGGCGGTCCCTTTGTTGATCTTATAAAACAACAAAATCAAAACTCATGCATCCATTAGATAACAATAAGCATTTGCATCAAGTTCAAAGAGATCCTTTTGAGCTTTGGTGAGATTTTCTATGGTCCAAAACATGAGTGAGACCACTAGTGATAATCCACCAAAACTTTGGCCCCTTTGCACGAAAATGATCAAGCATATGGTGTTTCCATTGTGCAAAGTGTGTGCCATCAAAAATATGTGTATCACACACATCATCTAGCCCACTAGACGCCATCCTCTCGGGTCGGTGAAGACCACAAATGAGAGACCTCGCGCTCCGATACCAATTGAAGGGTCGAGATGGCGGACTAGAGGGGGGGTGAATAGTCCTTTTTAAACTTAAACTTAATCGGAGCGGCTAACCGAAACAAATGCGGAATTAAAACTATCGGTCTAGCCAAGACTACACCCCTCTACCTATACTCTATGACACCTTACAAAAGATCAAAACAAAGCAAATAAGGTGTCGGGCTAGCTAGAGCTCACCTAAACAATTCTAGCTTGCAAGGTACACAAACCTAAGCAACTAGTACTCAAACAACCGGGGAGCTCCTACACATGCCACTAAGCAAAAGCCGAAGCCTAAGCTCACTAGCAATGCTCAATAACAAGGCTACACAAGCCAAATTAGAGAGCTCAACTTAGCTACACAAACTAAGCAATGTGACTAGCAAGACTACAAGTCAACTAGTCACTCATGGGATCAACTCTATGCTACACAAGCAAGATAGCTACACAAGCACAATATGTATGAAAGTAAATACAAGCTTGTGTAAGGAGTTGCAAACCACCGAGAAGAGTAGACAATGTTGACACGGTGATTTTTCCCCGAGGTTCACTTGGTTGCCACCAAGCTAGTCCCCGTTGTGTCGACCACACACTTTGGTAGTTCGGCGGCTAATAGGCACCACACCTAGCTCGACACTCGAGCGCCGCAAGAACTCACCCACAAGTGAGGGTAACTCAATGACACGCGCAATCCACTAGAGTTGCTCTTCGCGATCCCCGCGGGCGAGCACAATGCCCCTCACAATCCTTCTCCGGAGCCACGCACAATCTTCACGCGGGCTTCACGACGGAGACTCGATCACCAAGCCGTCTAGGAGGTGGCAACCTCCAAGAGTAATAAGCACCACCGGCTTGCAACTCGAACACCTAGTGCCACTCGATGCTATCTCTCAAAGCAACGCACTAGAATCGCTCACTCGCAATAGATTCGCGCACTAGCAAGCACAAGCGAGTTAGAGGGCTCCCAGGCACATCCACTCAAGCCACCACCAGGCTTTGGAGTGCTCAGCAGCCGGCCCTAAGCCGGCCTCAACTCCTATTTATAGAGGGGAGCGGCCAACTAGCCGTTTCCCCTTTCCTGCGCCTCGGTCGGTAGTACCGACCCCTCCTGGGCGGTACTACCGCTTAGTCAAACTAGCCGTTACCTCACATCGCGCAGATTTAGGCAAACCACCGACCCCTGGTCGGTTCCTCCGAGGTCGGTAGTACCGAGGTCATGGCGGTACTACCGCCAGGCCAAAATCGCCGCGACCAGAGAGCTCTGCGAAAAACAGCCACTACCGACCTTGCGTCGGTACCAACAGGATGGGAGGGGATGGACCGCGGGCGGTAGTACCGAGGTAATGGCGGTACTACCGGGCAAGCCTTTTTCAGAAACTACAGAGAGCCTCGCGAAACTCCTCAGGGCCACGGTACCACCGACCATCCTCGGTACCACCGCCGCGGTAGTACCGAGGTAATAGCGGTACCACCGCCAGGCCAAAAACGCCCCATTACAGAGAAGGCTGCACGCAGCACCTATGGGCGGTACCACCGACAACCAGGGTCGGTACCACCGACAACACACAGAAAACTCCATTTTCTTCTCTGTTTTGATCCAAACCAACTCCAACAACTTCTCCTTTGCAAATGTGCTAACACCAACAAGTGTACAACATCATGTGCATGTGTGTTAGCATTTTCACAAACATATTCAAAGGATTTTCACTTGCTCTCACCACGCCACTCGATCTTAGTAACATCGCAAAGTTAGATCGCTCAAGTGGCACTAGATGACCGATATGCAAACAAGTTTGCTCCTCTTAATAGTACGGCCATCTATCCTAAACCCGGTCATAATCTTCTCTACACACCTATGACCGGTGAAATGAAATGCCCTACAAATATACCTTTGCCTTGCGCATTCCATTCCATCTCCTTCGGTGTTGATGCAACACATGCACCAACCTATCTTCAAATGATATGATCCACTTCATATCATCACATGGCCTCCATGGTCCATCGATCTTGACATCACTTGCTCTTCACCATCGCTTCGGTCCTTCGGCGCCAAGTCTTGCTTAAGCCCCCGACACTCGGTACCAACGGCTTCAAAGCCTCAACTTGCCCTTCACCTTCGCAACCGGTCCATCAAGCCAAGTCTTGCCTTGATCTTCTCCATCTTAGCCATATGACCATATGTCATGTCACATATGCATTAAGCTCCTTCTTCACATATGTGAGCCTTGCAACATCTTCCAAGCCATTTCACCTCTATGGCATATGTTGCTCACACATGATCACCTATGGACTAATCACCTGTGTAATTCACTTCAAACACCATTAGTCCACCTAAAGTTGTCACTCAATTACCAAAACCAAACTAGGACCTTTCACACGCCGGCGATTCAGGCGGTTGTTGTGAAACCGCGAGAACCAGGTGATGATGAGGGCGAGCTCGTCATCGTCCAACGCCTCCACCTGCTCCTCAGTCACTGAAAGCAAAGACCAAAGCAAAGGAAGGTGGTGAAGCGTCAGCGGAAAAGTCGATCCACCCTTGCTCGAGACCAAAGCCATGGAATGTGAAGATGGTTCTTCAGCTTGGCCTGAGTCAAGTGATCGATCTCGGTGGACTTGAGCTTGCTGAAAAGCTCGTCCACGGTGAGGTGTCGTAGGAAGCAGACTCAATGGTAGTCGACACCTTGACCTCCCATACCCTCCGATCCAGGGCGTATAACAGCTTGAGTCCCTCTCATGATCGTCATAGGGTAGGTTGGCCCGATTGGCACGCATCTTGTTCACAATCGTTTGGAAACGAGCTAACATAGCGTCAATCGTCTCTCCCTCCAACTGAACAAAGTTCTCGTACTCACGCTTGTACGTCTCGAAGAGTCTGGTCTTGACCTGAGCGGTCCCCTCGTGATAGCTTTGAAGCTTCACCCAGATCTCTCGTGCCGTCTCAAGCTTAGAGACACGCTCGAACTCAGGAAGAGAGAGGTTGGCCAAAAGCGCATTACGGGCCTTAGAGTTGGCCTCGTGTTGGTCAATCTGGTGCTGACCAACTCGAGCCGCAAGAACCACGTAATCGGCATCCTCGCATATTTCCCAGACAGAAGAACTGATGCTGCAAAGATAAGCACGCATCCGAATCTTCCAATAGGGATAGTTCGTCCCATCGAAATAGGGAGCCTTGCCATTCCCTCGATCCATGTCGCCCTTAGGATCTGAAACCGATTAAGGTAGAAGAGATCCTTAACCGGCTCCGATACCAATTGAAGGACCGAAAAGCGACCGGAGGGGGGGTGAATGGGAGCTTTAAAATTTCTTTTCAGAAACTTTTAGCCACTGTCCCAGAAGTCCCCCAAAAGCAAGTCTAGAGCTCGAATAATGTCTACGACCCTAGAAGTAGGGTGGATGCTTCCAAGAAGCACAGCGAGACACTATACGACTGTAGGGACCCAACGCAAAAACCGGAAATCAAATCTGAAGTCACACGAACGAACAGCGAACGAAACTGTGCAGTCACAGTAGCATCGGATGCTGATGAGCGTCCGATGCCAAAACCCCTGCAGCGTCCGATGCAAAACGTGCTGTTCTGAAACCTTACTGTTCCACCATCGAACGCTGTGAACAGTGATCACCCAGCGTCTGATGCAAAGGCTCCGGCGCGTCCGATGGACAACGGACGCGTCCGATGCCTAGCGTCTGATGCTCACTCAAAAGTACTCGGGCCGACACGTGTCACCGGAGCGTCCGATGCTATGACTGCAGCGTCCGATGCTCTGGTGTCGAGCGTCCGATGCCCCCGACCAGAGTACTGTTCTTCGGTGATTCAACCCGATCTCCTCCGAATCAATTGCACTAGGCCAAGGATTCAATCTGAGGAGTCACAAGGATGTTAGTGAGCTACTCCTAAGAGATCATGGCTCGAACCTAACTCCAAATTGGTGAATCACAAGGTTTTGGGGCAAGGGAGCAAGAACGTGATTCAAAATGAAAATCGTTCGATCTCCTAGACCGTGAGGTTTGAGATGGATTCCTTCGGTGGAAAGAATTGCCTCACGATCCAGAATAACTTGGTTCAAGTGGATTTGCAAAAGATGCACCAAGCAAAGAGATCAAGCGACGGGAAAATAGGACCAAAAAGCAATCCGCGAAGAACACAACCAAAACGCGAATCACAAGCCGGAAATTGCAACCGTGTGGCAAATACACGCTACAAACGTGAGATTACGGTCTCACTTCCTAAACTTCCCAAAACACAGAGGCATGATTGAGTCTTCTCTGTGGATCCTCTACAACCAGGTATGATTAGAACTAAGCTGGAGGCTAGAGAGAGAGAGTGCTTAGAGCAAATGGCTGAAAGGATAAGAGGAGAGGAGGGGTGCCTCTCTTATTTATAGCCTAAAACATAATCCCCTTCTAACCCTAGGTAGGTGAGCGAAACGGCCAACCCTAGGGGTATCCCGATCCAACTCTTCTTGACGTTGATCCGACGGCCCCGCGCCTTCCTCAACCTTAGCTTCGTCTCGACGCAAGCCTCAGGATGCCGCCACGTGCCGCCCTGCCGACCACCGCGCCTTCCTTGCAGATAGCTACGCCGCCGCGCCAGCCTCTCCACACCGCCACGTGTCGACCGTCCTTTTTACGGACCTCCCCCCGGTTTTGAGGCCGAAACCGGGAAACCTGGGCCTTCCCCCGGTTTTGAGGCTGAAACCGGGAAACCTGTCCTCCGACTGAGTTTTGTGGCCCAAACTCAGAAACCCGCGCGCCCAGGTTTTGAGGCCCAAACCTGGAAACCGTCCTCGCCGAGTTTTGAGGCCCAAACTCGGAAACCGGCCACCCCGAGTTTTGTGGCCCAAACTCAGAAACCGTCGATGGTAGCTTTTTGAGGCTCAGCTACCGAACCCGTGCCGTAGACGGGATGTGGTTCACACACCCCGAGTTCCACCAGCACCGATGCCAGAGCATGTCCAGCCTCCACGCCGGGCACAGTGCATTCGCCATCCTTCTCGGCCTCCCGCCAAGTGTCACGACGCCACTCACCTTCCTCCCGACTCGGCCGATGCACCGCACATCCCATGTCTTCTTGCTTGTCGATGCCACGTGCCAGCTACCACAGCTGGTCCTCAGGTCTCCCGGTCCATCAGTCCAAGCTCCACGTTCGCCCTTCACCGCTCCCGGTCCGTCGGCACGACACGTCCCGCTTGACCTTCACCTTACCTTTGACCACTGTCTCCGAGCTCCGCACCTGCACATCAACACAGCCAAGAGACATGTTGCCCGTTGATCGATCACTCATCACTCAGGAAGGGAACCACAAGGGCGCATATCAACCTTGTGTTCTCAATGTGTTATCTGCATAGATTTATATTTACAAGTTGCCCTCTTTATCCTTTTGTTTCTTATACGTTCGGCATTCAACATGTTTACAAGATTTATCTTTTATACTTGCCGAATGACATTATAAATCTGTTCCGACAAACAGCTTCTATAGCTGTGTGCCGTCGCGATTGGCTTTCAAAGTCGTACATATGGAACTGTCTGGTCTCACCCAGCATGTTCCAAGGTATTCTCATACTTTTATCCCTTGTTGGTTTTCAGGTCAAACCGACTGGCACATTTCCGGATTCAGTACGTTCCGGGCACCCGATTGAAGCCAGCCTCGTTCGGCTTGTTGTGTGCCTTGACGCGAGGCGTCACGTTTTGCGTCAAGACTGACCTAGTGACCAAGGGCCAGGATTTGGCCTTGGGGAGGTCACACGGATCGGTGACGTGGCAGGTGGTGGCACTTGGGCCAACCCAAGTGGCGGGCGCCACTTAGAGGTGGCGGGTGTAACACCCTAAAATTTATAATCTTGGAAATAGAGAGAAAATGTTTTATTATGTATTTTTGGTGCTCATGAGAATATAGGAGAAATAAAACTTTTCTTTGAATTAAAATATATCTTAGGGTAACAACATGTTTGAGCATACATGCTGGTGCATAATTTATTTTGTGATGAGTGGTTTGCTCCAAAGTTTGGCAAGATTTCAAATTCATTTTAAAAATGCTTTCGAAATGGTTGAAAACAAAAAGAAAAGGTTTTTCCTCTCTCTCCCTCACCCCTCTCCCCAATCTGGCCCGAAGGCCCAGTCGGCCTTGGCCCGCTCGCGCCCCTTTCCCCTTCTCCCATCAGCCGGCGGCCCAACTCCCCGCCTTATCCATATCTTCTCCTAAAATCAAATTCTTTGTTTTCTAGCTTAACCTTTCTGTTGGAGTCTCCCAAAATCTTTTTCGCCTGCTCTAAAATATTCCTTGGTGCTCATCATTCATCATCATATCTCCAAAATCTTCTCGAGAAGTTTTCCAGCTTTTTCCGACACTTTTTCCTATTTTTCTGGGAGTATAATCTAATTTTTAGATGTCCCAAAATATCTTTTCATGAGCTCCAAATATTTTATTTGAGTTCCTCATGTCTCCAAATGTCTCTGAGAATTTTTCCTGAATTTTCGGAGCCATTGGAGTAATTTTTCCTGACTTAAATATCAATTCTAGACTTTTCTAGAATTATTTTATCCAATCCAAAATTAAATAATTTCGAAAATAATAAAATCTGTCTTTTTCCTCCCTCCCACAAAGCCCATGTGCAATAATTCTATTAAATTCCAAATATCAACGTCTTTATTTACTAATGGGCTTTTATATTTATTTAGGCCCATTAGTAAATGTGGAGGTGCAACGTCAATTAGCACCATATCGCTAGTTGACGCGGGGCATAGAGTTTTTCTCCCTATATATGTGTCTCATCCCTTGGCCAAAGCACACAATAACGGAAGCCCCTAGTTTGGGAGTCCGAAAATTTTGTTTGCTCTGTCAACGGCCGCCAAATTCTTCCCCAACTCCGGTTATCGATTTTTGGCTCTCGTTCATCCTCCAAAAAGCAACCTGCAGTCAATATTCATCGCCGACGTCCGTCAGCTCAAGTAAAATCTGATTTTCGTTTTTATTTATTTAATTTCGTAATTAAGTTCGCTGTATTTACAGCTTTGCCACTGATTTTATTTTCGCTATAAAATCTCCGTTTTAACTCCGTTTTGACCCGTTCAAGTTGCGTTAGGTTCGTAATTACATAATCTACATGTTTTTACAACTGTTAATCATGTTTCCAACTTTTAAATTTCGAGTTTAGTTTTAATCTAATAATTTATTAAAGAAAACCTTGTTTAAATCATAACTCCTCCGTTATAGATCCGTTTTTAGTGGTTTTCGTGTCCACGCGTTCGTCTCGACGAGTAGAACAGTTTTATAAGCATTTTATCCATGTTTTATGTATTGGTGTACTGTTTTCTAATTTAATGCATGTTTTGCTTGTATGTTTGCTCCTGTGTGCCGATGTTTGTTGCGTATAGACGAAGAGTTGCAAGTGAACCTGCAAGAGCTTGACTTTGAGGACTGTGACCAACATCAACTCGAAGAAGGCAAGTGCAGGCACCCTTTGATCATGTTCTTTACCTATTCACCATTAATCACTAAGTGCATGCATGTGTCTAATTATGTGAACCCTAAGGATTATCCTAGTTTTCCATATCTTCCTTGTTACCTGGGTTATATGATGGGTAGTAATGCTATGCTAAGCAACTTTTACTTGTTCTAAAAATACCACGTGATGATGATACATTAATGATGGCTTAATGGTTTTGGATCTATGTTTTAACGTGGAACTCAGTGACTCGGGCACATGGTATGGTATGGTGGTTATGGTAAGTTTGGCTTGTGGTTTGTGATTTGTGCTCGGGTCCGCCTTTTAGGACTGGCTCATGGAGCGACCACCCAGGATAACAGTGCAACCACGAGATGTTATATGGCTCTAATCGGGCTAATTAATTAGAGGATTCTAGTGTTGCGTTAACCGGGCGGCGCTACTGAGGGATGGCCCAAGAATGTGGTATGGACTTAGGGGTCCTCTGGTTGCTGCGGCTTCCAGTAGGAACTTTAGGTGGTTATCGCTCGCTAGATGAAACTTTGTAAAGGCCCGTGGTGAAACCTTGCCATGCACCTTGGAAGTGTAGTATGGGAGTCATGACCTTGGCATATGGGAATCACTGCTCGTTGGGAAAAGTGTGCAACCTCTGCAGAGTGTAAAACTGATATATCTGTCGTGCTCACGGTTACGAGCGACCTGGACCCTCACATGATTAGTTTTGGACAGTTGGACTTATGGACATAAGATGATGGTTTCTCAGATGAAGGTGTTTACCTCGATTGATGGTTATATTAAAGGTGGTATTCTTCTTAACTAATGGGATGGGTTATCCTATACTCACTTATAGTAATCAGGTGCTAATAAAACTTGACCAACTAAAATGCTTATCGCAGTTGAACAGTGTCAGCCTACCTTTGTTCAAGCCTTGCATGACATTTTATTTCCGCCTGTACTTGTTGAGTACGATATGTGCTCACCCTTGCTATTCCCCACAACCCCAGACGGTAGCCCAAGTTACCCAGAAGATTAGTGGAGATGTCATGGAGTTTACCAGAAGACTATCAGTTGTGTTTGGCGTACGGTGCCCCCAGCCAACCGTCCCTGTGAAGATTGGAGCCTCAAGTGAAGATTAGTTTATGATCCGCTTTACTCTGATATATGTAAGTGTTATATAGCTACGTTACGTTATATAATAACATTGTTTCTGATATTCTATACTCTGTTGTTGTATGTGTGGACTTCCTGGGCACACATATGGCTATCCTGGTTTTGTTCTTAAAACTGGGTGTTACAGCGGGCGCCACCTAGGGGTGGCGGGCGCCACCTAGGGGTGGCGGGCACCACCTAGGGGTGGCGGGCGCCACCCCCCTTAGTCCCATTTGGGCCCTGTTGAGTGGGCTTGGCCTCTGGTGGGTCCATATGTCCAAATTTGGTTCAAATCCTGCATTCAAATAGAATTCTATGGACATGTGGAATTTGGTTAGTTTGAAACCTATTTGACTACATTTCATGCCTTTTTGGTGGACTTTAGGGTCAAATGTTGATGGTAAAACAGGTGTTTAAGGACCGTCAACACTCCCCCGAGCTTGCTCTTTTCAATGTGACATGGTGTTGATGTTATGACTTGGATTGCACCTTGGCCTTACTTCTGTCACCATACCTGCACTTGTACACCTTTCCACACTCTCCATGTCAATAGTTAGTCCCCATGATTTATACAACCAATACCTCTCACACGGGAGTGGTTGTTTGGTTATACAATCATGGTGAAGCATAAACTAAGACTAGTTTGGTCCATTTTAAGCATGTGTGAATAAATTGTCTTTAAATTGTCAACCTTCTAGGTGTAGGTACATAGAGCATAAAGGCATAACTTGCAAGGATAGAGAACAAGAAGATCTAGAGACAAGGAAAGACTGCTCTGAAGAGACTATTTCATGGGAGACATCTTGTCTCAGAGTTATCATGAAAACTAAAGGCAAACCATAGATTCTTTTTAGCAAAGCATAAAGCATTATTAGTTCATCATTTTAAAGTTCTAACACAACATTAGGCATAGATCATGAGATATACATGGTAGGATTATGAATTTCAATAAAGTGGCGATATTCATAATAAAGTTGTCTAGTTTTAGCATGCTAGAAGGATTCTCAGACCACTTTCAAAGTCATTATCCATACCTGGCTTGTGTAAAGGGTTCAAGTCACACATGCAGGTGAGTGCATGTGGTAGAACCTTCATTTGTAACATTCTTGGTTAAACCTAAGCATCATACCTTTATGTAATGAGTTGATGCTCCATGTGTGAGCCTTGTGAGACACTCTTTGTACATCTTGATGGACTTTTGCTTGCCACTTGTTGCACCTTCTGGAGTATATCATGATTCTTGCAACAAGACAGAAAGAAAACACAACTTGGAAGCAGAGGATTAACGTTAGTGGTTAGCATCCGAGTGGTTGTTCTTGTGGGTCGTGGTTGACGCCACACATCAATGTTGTGGGTTTCTAAACCTCCACATACATTCTAGGTGAATCATGAGAGATCAAATCAAGCTTGGCAAATGGAAACGAGAAGATGCCAACTACTTTTTCTCTTTTCCTTTTACAAACTCAAGAGAACCTAGCACTTAAAACTTGAGAGAGAGATGGCTCAAGAGCAAGAGGAAAATTTAGAGAATTGATGCAATGAAAAATGAGAGACCAAGCATGCTCTTTCATAGCCACAATGGGAGATGTGGTGGAGGAGTCATAGGGAGGTCGACCGACCCCCCTCTTCCTGCTTCTCCCATAAATTTAAGTGCAAAACCAGCCTAATGCTTGACAAGATCACATGGGTGAAGTGTGATAAGAAATGGCAAGTATATGGGGTCGGCCGACCAAGCTGCCACCCACTATCACTTCCAAACTCGCACCATGCTCCCACCATAAGGATTGTGTCACAAAAAAGCAAGAGGTGCGCTGAATGGGTGCAATGGGGGGTCGGGCGACCCCACCATGTACCCAAAAGGTCTCAAAATATTTGTGAAAGCTTTTCTCAAAGTTTTATGCAGGAAAGGAAATTAGGTTCTTGAAAATTCAAACATGAAGATCAAAATGAAAAGGCAAAAGATGTGATCAATGGAGAATCAAATACGGATACAAACCAAGTTCCCTCTCGGCGAGGGCTCTTGGTTTTGAGAGCCAACGAGTAGGGCTTTCTCCATGGATTCCAATCCGAAAGATAAGGATTTGGAAGATTTCATTTCCCTTCCTTTGTCAACCATGGCAGATCTTTTTCTCCATTGTTTGTTTCATTGCTCAACCCTTGCCTTGTCCCAAGAATGATCTCATGACTTACCATCGGAATTTTGAAGTTTTCCTACAGGGGTTAGTCCAAATGTACATCCAAATTCTATACAGGTAATTTTTAGTTCAATAATCAAATTTGACACCATGTCTTATTTGATTAAGGAAGGCAATTTAACCTAAGCACCATGCTTCATTTAAAAGACCTATGGAAGGTGAGCAATGCAAACACCCTCAAACTAAAGCATACTAGAATAGAAAAAGGAAGCATGAAAGATTACACCATAATGATTGAAATGGAGAACAATGCATGAAAGGTGAAACATAGGATACTTTTTTATTTTTCTATTTTTATGCAAAAATGCAAATGAGGTACATGAATGCAATTAAACAAACATGCAAGGTTTCGAAAGGAAATCTTAATCAAACAAATGATATGCAAAAATATCTAGGCTTAACTAAGGAAAGCACTAGAAACATGATGATTCAAGCAAACATGTGGTGGTAAGAAAGAATGAAAAACAATGCAAGGATAACTTTGGGCAGAGTCTCACATACCTCAAATGATTCCATCCACACTCACAATTTGAAACATGATTGTGAGTGATTTTGTTCTGTCACATGATGATTTCATTTTCTTTTCTTTTTTGACGGTGACCTTCTCTTCATTTCTGCACAGGGTTAGAATGTATACATATACGCACCTGTGAGAGGGCAAGGTTGAATGGTTGATTGTTCATGAATGATCGGGCACTCTGGGCTCTTTGATGATTTTTATCTTTTTTTCTTGTGGAAAAACACCGGAAGGTCAAGACGGTCGATGTCCTATTTATTCCACACTCAATAGAACAACGGTAATCCCATAATAGCTAGTGGTAACAAAGATTAGTAGACATCAGAGTTAGTATCAAAATCTTTTGCCAATTGCTTCCCCGGCAACGACGCCAGAAATGCTTGTTGACACATCTTAGCCTCGCTACTAAGAATAGAGTTTGAATCTATCCCCAGCAACGGTGCTAGAAATGTTTGTTGGTATTTCTTATGTCTATTGGATAATTCCTCAAGCGCACAGAACATACCGTTGTAGCATTTCACCCAGGAGTATTCTAGGGTATCGTATTTATCCACAGGGAAGCAATGGTTAAAGAATGTGATAACTAACTATCATGTATCCACTAACTAATATACCAACTAAACCAAAGTGGGGGTAAGTGATATATATGATAAGAGCAGTGACACACAGGAGAGGTCCCAAAGATAAAAGAGTAGTCTAGTGAGCGAGGAGAACAACGAGCGAGCCTAAGGTTTCCAGAGATCTGTCTCTACTTGCAAGGTTCTAACTTAGCAAGACATGTTATATAAAGCAAGATCAATGTCCATACACAATTGCACTTCGGGTCACTAAGCCACTTAGCAACAGAAAGGGATGAGAAGGGTGCTAAGCCGCCTAGCACAAGAAGACCTACGTTTTAATAACTTACCCGCACGTGGTGGAATCAAAGCCTAGATAGGTCTGTCACCCCTACTAGGTACCACAAACAAACCGTGGAGTAAGCCGCAGACACAGGCAAGCGTATAGTCTAGACACCACGTCTACACTACATCTCACTACTCTAATCCGACATCCGGTGGAACTGATTAGAGCACCGGGTTAAGGGCGGTGAACGAGCGCAAAGATATACTACCATTATCTCGCTATCATATAACTATGACAATGCTAACAAGCACTACAACATAACTAGTCATGTTGCAATAAAGTAAAGTACTAAGGCAAAGTAGAGATGATAACTATATAAAATAACTCAAGTCTTACAAGGAAAGAAAGGAATACAAGAACCATACCAGACCTCCCGGAAGACTAGAGCTGAAGACCAGAGACTCACTCTAACTCCAAGCACTACTACTAGTACTACATCTTGAGGGAGAGTGGAGAGCTCCTCCTTGTGGTGTGTCTAGAATGAGAGGGTGAGGGGGTATTATAGTCCTAGGGATGAATGAGAAACCACTCAATGTGCCACATCATCGATTCGCGTGATGATGGATGAGAGCCCTTGGATCGTAACCTCCTTCAGATCAATGGTGGAGAAGAATTAAGCATGTGCTTCTTTAATTCAACATGTGCTTCTTTGCATGGCGGCATGCAAATGGTGGTGGAGGGGGGAGGACGCCCCTAGGCCACCATGTAGGGGTCGGCCGACCCCCTATGGCAGGTGGGGACTCCCTCCTTCTACTAGAAGCATGGCCCACCTGTCATAGAGTGTGTTGGAGCTCGGTTTGGCCTTGGGTTGGTCGGTTTGTTTCCTTTGTGGGCCCATGGATCCATGTGAGCTGAATATGAGCCATTGAGAGAAAACACACATTTCATCCAAGGGTGGAGAACAACTTTGGAGTGTTTCCCATGGATCATGGCTTGTTTGGGAGGATGGTGAGCCACATAGGGGGTCGGGCGACCCTATGGTGTGCCTCCCTTGGTCCCACTTTCTTCGATATTTCACCTGCATGCTTAAGAAGTCCATGTACATGTGGAACCAAGTTATTTGTATAAAATAAGGTCATGTTATGCTATTTTACTTCCAAGGATGACACTTTGTTGACGGGTTTAGCAATGCAAAACTATGATTATAATACCGTCAACAGAGAGAGATCAACTTAAACAAGCAAGTCCTATTGAACCCTAATTCCAAGTAAATAAACAAAAGCAAGTAAACATTTTAATGCTACATGAGATGATGCAGTGTAATGTTCATGTTAATTAGTAGCTAATGTTGTTCCTAATGAAATGCTTGACACCATAGTGTCATAGCCCATTCCCCCTTAAAGAAATCTCGTCCCGAGAATTGTGTTACGTACCACTTTTTATGAAAAGCCACTACTAGAGAACAGGCCTTTGGACGATTTGCAAAATCAGCATTAGTCACGGAAAAATTTGCGCCCGGGACTAGAAAGGTCTTTAGCCCCGGTTGGTAACACCAACCGTGGCTAAAGTTCCCCAGCCCAACGGCTCATTTGTCAGAGGGACCTTTAGTCCCAGTTGGTGTCACCAACCAGGGCTAAAGATTGACCTTTAGCCCCGGTTGGTGACACCAACCGACCAACCGGGGATAAAGGTTTTGCCTCGGTTGCTGTATCCAGCCGGGGCTAAATGTTGGCATCTTTAGCCCCGGTTGGTAACACCAACCAGGACTAAAAGGTTTTGTCCCAGTTGGTGTATCCAGCCGGGGCTAAATGTTGGCATTTAGCCCCGGCTGGGAATAAGGACCGGGGCTAAATGTCCCTCCCTATATCTAAACTGTTCTTCCACCTCCAGCCGTGCCCGAGCTCCTGTCTTCATTTTTTCTTCATTCAGTCACTTGCATGCTTGTTTGGTCTCTCTTCTCCGGTGATTTTTGTTTGTTAACACATCTCCGGCGATTGATTTATTTCATCACATCTACGCCACCATCGACTCCTTGAAAGGTTACTAGCTTCAGTTTTTCATTTTTGTAGCCGCCACTTATATATATGGTTTTTGAAGCTATTTTGAGTTCATTAACTTGATAGTTCAAATTAGTACTCTAAAAAACAAATATGACCGTTTAATTAGTTTATTTTAATCTTTTAGAGAAATAGAGATCATTTAAATCATTTTTTACAAAATTAGAAATATATAATACTTTAGTTTACAAAATGTGACCGGTTTAATTAGTTTATTTTATTTTTTGGAGAAATAGAGATCATTTAAATCATTTGTTTACAAAAATTAGAAATATATAATACTTTAGTTTACAAATGTGACTGGTTTAATTAGTTTAGTTTAATTTTTTTTGGAGAAATAGAGATCATTTAAACCATTTGTTTACAAAAATTAGAAATATATAATACTTATTTGACAAAATGTGACCAGATAAATTATTTCATTAAAGTAATTAGTATATATACCTTATAATTTAATTATGTGATATATACCATATAATTTCATTTGTTTATAAGAATGAGAGATATAATTATGTGATATGTCATATAATGCAGACGATGACACGTCACTGGATGTACAATGCCGATCGTCACTCAAAAGAGTTCATTGACGGCGTGCATTATTTTTAAGAGTGGCCGAGGCAAACAAGCGGAATGGTTTTATGTGTTGCCCATGTGCCCTTTGTAATAATTCGAAGGAATATTCTAGCTCAAGGAGTCTTCACTCACACTTGTAAGTCAGGTTTCATACCAAACTATAGTTGTTGGACGAAGCATGGAGAAACTGGGGTTATGATGGAAGAAGGTGAAGAAGAACAATTGGACCCTGACAATGACATTATTTCTCAATACAGTGACTTTCGTGATAATGCAATGGGGGAAGATGAAGAAGAGGCAAGTGCAGAAGACACACTCGTTGAAGATGATGCTCTTGGTGATGTCATTTGTGAAGCACAAAGAGATTGCGAAAGTGAAAAGGAGAAGGCTAAGTTTGATTGTATGCTAGAGGATCATAGGAAATTACTATACCTGTCTGCTGCAGATGGACAAAAAAAGTTGGGTACACAACTTGAGTTGCTACAATGGAAGGCACAGAATGGTGTATCTGACAAGGCATTTGGACAATTATTGAAGATTATAAAACAAAAGATGCTTCTAAAGCCTAACGAATTGCCCGCCACTACGTACGAAGCAAAACAAGTCGTCTGTCCTTTGGGTTTAGAAATCCAGAAGATACATGCATGTCCTAATGAGTGCATCCTGTACCATGGCAAGGAATACGAGAATTTGGATGAATGCCCTGTCTGTAAAGCGTCACGATATAAGATCAGGCGAGATGACCCTGGCGATGTTGAGGGTGAAGAACGTCCCCGGAAGAAAATCTCTGCCAAGGTTATATGGTACGCTCCTATAATACCATGCCTAAAAACGTCTGTTCAGAAACAAGGACCATGCAAAGTTGGTGCGATGGCACAAAGAAGACCGTAAGGTAGACAACATGTTGAGACACCCTGCTGGGGTCCTAGTGGAGAGCAATAGATAGAGAATTTCTGGAATTTGCCAAAGACGCTAGAAACTTAAGGTTTGGTTTAAGTACGGACGGGATGAATCCTTTTGGGGAACAGAGCAGTAGTCATAGCACGTGGCCTGTTACTCTATGTATCTACAACCTTCCTCCATGGTTGTGCATGAAGCGGAAGTTCATTATGATGTCAGTGCTCATCCAAGGCCCGAGGCAGCCTGGCAACGACATCGATATCTACCTGAGGCCATTAGTTGAGGAACTCCTACTTTTATGGAGTAAATCAGGTGTACGTGTGTGGGATGATTACAAACAGGAACACTTTGACCTGCGAGCATTGTTGTTCGTAACAATCAATGATTGCCCTGCTCTAAGTAATCTTTTAGGACAGACAAATAAGGGATATAATGCATGCACACATTGTTTTGATGACATGGATACTATATATTTGAAAAAATGTAGAAAGTAGTGTACCTTGGACATCGTCGATTTCTTTCTGTTAATCACCAGGTTAGAAAGAAAGGCAAGCATTTAAAGGTGAGACAGACCACCGGAGCAAGCCTCGCAACAGAACTGGGGAAGATGTACTTGAGATGATCAAGGATGTGAAAGTAGTCTTTGGATAGGGGACGGGCAGTGAACCTGTTCCGAAAGACGCTACGGGACACGCACCCATGTGGAAGAAGAAGTCAATATTTTGGGAGCTACCCTATTGGCATGTACTAGAGGTCCGCCACGCGATCGACGTGATGCTGACCTGACAAAGAATCTTTGTGTCAACCTTCTAGGATTCATGGGTGTGTATGGGACGTCTAAGGATACACTTGAAGCACGACAAGACTTGCAACGCATGAAAGAACGAGACAACCTACATCCAGAGAAGACAGATGATGGACGCCATTACTTAAGACCTGCTAGCTATACTCTTAGCAATGAAGAGAAGGAAATCATGTTTGAATGCCTAAACAGCATCAAGGTCCCATCTGGATTCTCCTCCAATATAAAGGGAATAATAAATATGCAAGAGAAGAAATTCCTAAACTTAAAGTCACATGACTGCCACGTGCTTATGATGCAATTGCTTCCAGTTGCTTTAAGAGGAATTCTACCTCCACATGTACGTCTGGCCACTGTGAAGCTATGTGCATTCCTCAATGCAATTTATCAGAAGGCAATTAATCCACTAGAACTAGCTACTCTACAGAATGATGTGGTTCAATGTCTTGTGAGCTTTGAGTTGGTGTTCCCTCCATCCTTCTTTAATATTATGACACACCTCCTAGTTCACCTGGTCAAGAAGATTCATATTCTCAGTCATGTGTTCCTACACAACATGTTCCCCTTCGAGAGGTTCATGGGAGTACTGAAAAAATATGTTCACCAATGTGCTCAGCCAGAAGGAAGCAACGCCAAGGGCTATGGGACAGAGGAGGTCATAGAGTTCTGTGTTGACTTTATTCCTGACCTTGACCCGATTGGTGTTCCTGAATCGCGGCACGAGGGGAGGCTGTGTGGAAAGGGGACACTAGGGAAGAAAACATATATCGGTACGGGGAACGATTATTTCAATAAAGCACACTACACAGTTCTTCAAAACGCATCCGTGGTGGATCCATATATCGAGGTACACAAGGAGTTCCTATGATCCCAATTTCCTGGGAAGAATGAAGTTTGGATTACACGTGAGCACATGAATACTTTTAGCACATGGTTGCGAAAAGAATGTCTGAATGATAACATATTGATGATCAACTATATTTGTTGGCTAGGCAACCATCATGGCACATCGTCACGTACAAAGGGTATGAGATAAATGGAAACACATTTTACACCATTGCCCAAGATAAAAGGAGCACAAACCAAAACAGTGGTGTTTGCGTAGATGCCATAGACCCAAATGGGAAGAGGCAAACATATTATGGCCACATAGAGGAGATTTGGGAACTAGACTACGCACCTTTTTAAAGTCCCTTTGTTTCGATGCCAATGGGTCAAGACGACCGGAGGCGGAGTAACAGTTGACAAGGAGTATGGAATGACAATAGTGGATCTCAATAATATTGGATACAAAGATGAACCATTTGTCCTTGCTGCTGATGTGAATCAGATGTTCTACGTGAAAGATATGTCTACAAAACCCAAGAGAGGGAAAAATGACGATAAATCAACCAAAGAGCCAAAACGCCACATAGTTCTTTCAGGAAGAAGAAACATCATGGGAATTGAGGACAAGTCAGACATGTCAGAAGATTATGAAAGGGATGATCGAATACCGCCCTTCAGTGTGACCAAAGATCCAAGCATCCTGCTAAATGCTGAGGAGACTCCATGGTTACGACATGATCATAACCAAGGGACATACGTCAAGAAAAAGGTCACCAGTGTACCCGCTTGATATATAGTTATGCTTTAACTAATATTATGTATTACAATTTTTGTGTAATTAATAATGATTATGGATAGTAATGGTTCGTTGATGTCGGTGTCGAAATGACTTGATTTATTACATAGTTCTCTATCGTGCATTTGGACAATAAAAGATGAACAACCCAAAATTAAGGTTCAGATAATGCAAAAATTATTTTCCTATCGAGAACCAGTTGTTTCAGATATTTAAATTTAACATTATATTTTTGCATTAACAAAATATGAATTGTTATTTACATTTATATTTGTTATTATAAGAAAAGAAAAGAATTTATGTTACAAAATTTTCTACTATACAATAAGGTAAAAGAAAATACAACTGTTATTTTTAAGAGATTTTATGCCTAATATTTAATTTACTATGCAATTAACAATATTACAACATATTTATATAATGAAAACTTAATACAAAACTCAAAATACTGTTGTTGACGCAAAACGTGACACCTCGCGCCAAGCACACAGCAACCCGAAAAGCTGGCTTCAATCGGGTGCCCGGAGTATGTTGATTCCGGAGACGTGCCAGTCGGTTTGACCTGAAAACCAACAAGGGATAAAAACGTGAGAATACCTCTGGAACGTGCCAGGTGAGACCAGACAGTTCCATATGTACGGCTTTGAAAGTCAATCACGACGGCACACAACTATAGAAGCTGTCTGTCAAAGCATGTTTGTAAAGTCATTCGGCAAGTATGAAAGCAGAGTAAGTAAAGCATATTAACTGCCGAATGCATATGTAAGGAGAGACATGCTTGAACAAAATAAAGATATTATAAACAGGTAACTTGCAAGAATAGATCTATTCAAATAACACATGCATAGGCTAATCCAACTAATCTGCCGCACGTCAGGCATAAACTCAAGCAAAGCTAATCCACCGCATGATACCACTTGCTATAAGTCTACACCACTTCTTATAATTAGATTAATCCACCGCATAGTACAATCTAATTATAACAAGCTAAAAGCATGCATATATCTGCACAGATCTATAAAAGCTCGTTACTCATGTAAGCATAACCAAAATCGGCAAACCAACCGAATTGGGGTCCATGAAGAAGGAACAAACAAGCAAGCACGATTAAACTAATCTAAAACCTGCATCTGTCACACGATACCCAGTTTTATCAAAGCCTAATCGTAAATGACATGCGTGAACCCGCGACATGTAACAATCTGGATTGAACTTTGATCCGGCCACCATGATATTATGATTAGCAAAAGCACAAGCAAGCTTGTGGAACAAGGCCGAACAAAGATCAATCTAGATTGGGCAAGAGAGTGTTACAAGAATTAAATAATAAAACATATACACATGATAACTTAATAAATCTATCAGATCTGCCAAATCTAATAGAGCCGATAACTATTTTTACTCATGACTTAATCCGCCGCACGATACAAGGCACAAGCGAAAACTTCCCGTCATAAGCTTAAATCCGCCGCACCATACTAAGCTTAACATACGAGACTACTTGCATTATATCTAAATCCACCGCATGATACTAGACATGATAACAAGGTTGCCAGGACTTACGGAGGTCGACGGATCGATGATTCCTCTCGAAGAACTCGACGACACGACTAAGGACTCGAAGATGGCACGGGGCCGGTTTGTATTGATGTGGTTGTGAACAATTTTACAATGGCCGAGGGCTTATATTCATACCCTGGATGAAACACAAGTCCTAGACGATTATGATTTACATAACAAAATATGGAAAGATACAAAATCTACTTCCATTCTCTTCGGCATCCTCCATTGTCACGTGTCTTCTCATGCAAGGCGGTTTTATTTGCAACTTCCATCTCCCGAATGGAGCCACCGCCTTGTAAAATAGCCGACCGCACAAGCATGCACCGAAACCTGAGGACCAAATAGTCATCCGATTGCTTGCCGAATCCTTTCTTCTCTGCTGGCTGGGTCCACCTGTCATATTCTTGTGCGTGCAAAAATCTGGTGTCAACACATGCCCCCTAATTTTGGGACAAATATTTGTTCCAAAATTCCTTTTCCATACACATACGTGGAATCCCTGGAAGTATCTACCTTCTGTAGAAATCTCGCATGTCATAATTACTTCACCTACCGATTCATCTCCCGATGCACCTCTTGGGATCCTTTAAAATCTTCCTTCACTTTGTTCTGACCTGTGCATCCTAAACTCCCCTGCTTCGTTCTCGAACTAGAAAAAACCCTCTTTTCTCCTGTTATTCCCCAATCAACCAGAAGATGTCTTCCGAGGCGAGCCGCCATAGCTCCGAGTTCGGAGCTTCCAGCACTTCTAAAAGGAGGTTG
The DNA here is from genome assembly GCA_009763385.1 of Coix lacryma-jobi var. lacryma-jobi. Taxonomy (NCBI): domain Eukaryota; kingdom Viridiplantae; phylum Streptophyta; class Magnoliopsida; order Poales; family Poaceae; genus Coix; species Coix lacryma-jobi. The sequence continues at coordinate 116,813,218 of CM019830.1, read as the reverse complement.
CTCCTTTCTCCCTTCTCTTGATTGTTCCAAAAATGAAGTAGTAGTTCTTACATCGTCGCTTCCTTCAGGAGAACCGGTGATGACCTCCCCAAGGACCTGACTCAGAAGCTTGCGGATCTTCAATTTGATCTGGAGGGAAAGGATTGGGAGATTACCCGAATCTCTCGAGAGCGTGACGCTGCTCGGGAACGAGCCATCGGTAAGTATTTTCTTCGTTTCTTTCCTTATTCTCTTCTTTCGCCTTTATTCACTCCTCCTTTTAGCTCTAGCAGCCAAACTCCACGCCCTTGAAGCTGCCATCACCAAGCTCGCCGTCACGGCCGATGTAGCGGGTACGACACCCCTGAAGAGGGTGAATGAAGTTAACCGAATCCTCCCCATCATCTCTAGGGTCGGCATGGGGTACGGCGCGGCGCTCGCCTTCTCCGCCGTGAGGATTCATTCTGGTGCGGATTACCACAGATTTGATGTCTGCGAGCAAGAACTGGAGGATAGAGTAGAACATTCCGTAGAAGATATGAAGGAAGCCGGAACAGATCTGGCCAACGCCTTTGATCACTTTCTCCCGATTAGGCGTAGGATGGAGTGGACGAACTGATCCTCCTTATTGTAACCTTGCATTTCCCCTTTGTAAATAAAAATCCTCTGTTCGTCCTCTTGAATCCAATCTGTGATTGATCCTTCGAGATCAACATATGTTCTGTTTCGTGTACCAGCTACCGATTTTCTCTTTACCTAAACGGCGATGCATATTACATCGGCTATCGCAGATAATCATGCTGATTGTCCCCTTCACGCAAGTAACCATTAGTCATCAAAGTTGTCAGCCTTTTTCTCGATCTCTTGATCCATGATGACATTAGGATAAAATTTCTCACGGGACTCTTCCGTTTTCAGCTTCCTACCCTTAGTGTCAATCGGCAACATGAATCCTCAAATAATCAGCCGAAACTGAACACTTCATATAGCAACCATTTTCAGCCAAATTCTATCGGTTCCATAAGCTCCCCAGGTCAGCAAGATTTGGTCTGGCCCAATAATAGCCCATAGACTGTGAGAACCCTAGCCCGATGTGTGACTCTCCAGTGCGCAAGCTATGTTTTTATAAATAAAACTTTACACAAGCAACCACCCTCGACTTTGGCCAAACAGCTTGACTTCCAAAAAACTTCCATTTCCCAACTTCGGCTCAAACCAAAGAGAGAATCTTTCGCTCGTGTTTCCATCAATGGCAGGCAATGGTGACCACGACAGGCATTACGTTGGAGACAAAATAGGAGAAGACCGAGCATCAACTCACCGGCGCCATGGGTAAAGACGAACTCCCTGCCCCTTGTGGTAGCTTTCTTTCTTATCTGTCTCTGATTCACTGTCCGTTTCCTCTCTAGAACGGGATCCGCCTCCAGCCGAGCTTGGGTTCTTCCTCCAGAAACGGTAGCTTCAACAATTTCTTTCAAACCTTTCCCTAAGCCACCATATTCTGAGTTTGATAATTCATTTTAGCAGACCCATCTGGACGCTCTTCGGTACCGTGAGGAGAGGGACAAACCCCAGAAGGGACTGGAAGATAAATCCAAGAAGCATGATATTGAGGACGCTGAATGGGCAGACCAACGGAAGCAACTCTGCAGTATAATCATAGGTTAGCAGAGTCTTGGTTCTCCTCCTTCTCCTGATTGAGTTTGCTTCTGCCTAATACACCCTTTTTCTTGTCAGCATTGTCTGTAGAGAATGACCGTTTGAAAGCTGTAGCAAACAGAGTTGCCCTCAAGGTGAATGCTTGTGGGGATTCAGCTGAAGCTCGTCTTGAAGCCGTAATTGGCCGCATAGATCAGGCCGTCGTCCAAGGTGTGCATGCCGGGGTTTCCTTCGGGCTAGCGGCAATGAGCTCTTGGACCAAAGAAGATTACTCCCTCCTACCAGTTGGCTTCGCAGGCGGGGATCCGATGAACTTGAAGACCTTGAGATCTATGACAACCACGCTACTGCCATTGCTGAGATCATTGATCCGCAATCCATTGTAAACAAATTATTCCCAGGGTAGTTGGTATTAGGACGGATCTATGAATGAGGCTTTGCAATATATGAAACTCGCTCTTCTCTGAATAACGCCTATTTGCATTTCTCAATTCCTCAGCAATTTTCTCTGATTGCAATACTTCTTCAGAAGAACATTTGCCGAATGTATGACGTCATTCTAGCCGACTAGATCTTATTCCTGATATGTCACGTCACCCGGCACTGCACTTACTGCGCCCCACCTTTCTCTTCCTCCAATAAACCTACCACTTGAGAAATGCTAGGATTACCAGGTCATGAACACTCTTGCACTAAAGGCGATATAAATAATATCGGCTATAACTTAAACTTCTTGGAACATTTTTTCTGCTAAAGGCGATGCTTTACATCGGCTGTATAAAAATATCCTTGAATCCATTCCAGATACAATTTCCACGCGTTCGGCTTTCAACAAGTAGTGCCGAAGCTTGGTCCACGAGTGACAAAATTTTTTTACAGCCGAATACCCTTCTCTGGGTTTAACATTTTTCGGCTAAAGCTAGCTGCTACTTAAACTTAAAATAAGGGCCGATCCTGTTATAAGGCTATCGGCCGCCACGTACAACTTGAAACGATCACCAAGTTATGGAAACGCCTTCATATATTCTTCAATTTCATCAAAAGCTTCTGTTGTACGTCACCTTGCACAAATTCCTCCTGATCTTTCTTGAGCCTTGGCAATGGAGAAATAAACAGAGTCCTTTTAAAAATCCATCAACTTCAAAACACACTCTAGACCCAAGCTTGCACACATTGGTCCCATTTTGGCTTCATTACCAACACTTTATTCCTTGTCAGCCGACATAGAACTTGGTCCTGATTCCTCTCCATTACCTCAGTTATATTACTTTATTAAAAATTGCTCTGAGAGCCAATCGTTTGAATCGGCTGTTGGTCCTTGTCGAAAACGTTCACAGGACCTACTTCCCAAGCTCTTCCAGAGAAGCACTCGACACCATCATATTCCCAGTAGATGGGCTCTGTGTTTAGCAATACTCACCGAATCATCAGCATGAACAATCTCGATGTCATCTTCAATCCATTGGATGAGGAACTTATGCATGGTTGACGGTACACAGCAGTTTGCATGTATCCAATCTCTCCCTAATAGTAAACTGTATGCCCCTTGCCGTCAATGACGAAGAAGGTAGTGATCAAGTTTTAGTCCAATCGTCAACTCAACATGAACTGCTCCCCGAGTATCAGAGGAATTACCGCAAAGTCTCTAGCACCATGTCAGTCTTCAATAAGTCTTCACTTGCCATCCCAAGTTTTCTGAAGGTGGTATACGGCATGATGTTTATGGCAGCCCTTCCTCCATCAATGAACATCTTGCTTAGTGGCTTGCCATTAACATACCCCCTCATATAAAGTGGCTTCAAGTGTCGATGCTTAGCTGGTTTATCAAATACCGCTTGTTGAGCTAAGACGAGGTGAGCCAACAATTCTTGGAATTCATCTTCATCGAAATCCGAATACACCTCGTCTCGGACATCCTGTTCTTCGGGAGCTATAAATTCTGATGGAAGAAAGAAAGCAATGCATGCATCAGCCGAACGATTACCTCTATCCGGCCTTTCTTTAGGACGCCAAATTTGTTTCATCTTGGCACCTGCCTGCGCTAACTCTCTATTTCTTAGGCGTTGTACCCTTCTTTTCTGGCTTCTTCTCAATCCTGGCGGACACCACTGTCCTCTCTGCCAGACATACTCGCAGTACTCTTCTTCTCCAGTGCGAGCCCAACTTTGATCGGCAAATCTTCTTTCCTGCCGATCTTCGGAATTATTTATTTTTAAACGCCGATCGTCCTCAGGGACTCGCGCCCCAAGCCTTTCATGGACAGAACGGCGATTGACTCGAGACTGCTTATACTCGGAGTACTGATTACTGCACTCAGGGTAGTTGTTCTTAACAGGCAGTTTCAAGCCTTTGTTCCAACAATACTGGAAGAACGAGCATTCCCAATGAGATTATCCTTGCTCCCTCATATCTTCTCGTTCTTCTTGGTACATCTCTTCTTCGTACTTTCGCTGTTTTTCCAGAAACTTCTGTTCTTCATAAGATCTCTGCTTTTGGTACCGTTCCTGTTCCCGACGCCATTTATTCAACAGAATACGCGTCGTGACCCTGGGTCTGGAAGTTTCACCCGTGTCAGTTCGGCTATTTTGGAACCGAACCCTTTGCTGAAGCTCTTTATTTGTAATCTGCCGATCAGGGTCAATAGCACCGGCTTCCCTTGCTCTATCAGAGGTTAACACTTTCATTTTGCTCTTACCCCTGGGATCAGCTGCGTTGATCATATTAACAAAGAAGGACACAGTGTTCTGTCCAAAAGGGCTATCATCAACCTTCATCTTTCCATCAAACCTCAGATGCCCGTCATGGATAGCTTTCTGGATACGCACTCTGAACACTCGGAGCTTTCTGGATACGCACTCTGAACACTCGGCAATCGTTTATGGAGTGGGATCTAGTATTATGGAAACCACAATACTTCTTGTCCTTGACTCCCTCAGGATGCAGCATAGGATGACCGTCCGGCAACTTGATGCGTCCTTCCTTCACCAAATACTCAAATAATTTATCTGACTTAGAAACATCAAAGGCATAAGTACCTTTTTGTTGCCTCAGCCATCGCTGGTTGACTTGAGTCGGCTCTTTAGCCCAGACTATTTCAGCTGCAGCTATTTCATCTTCATTATCGTACTCAGTTGCCTCTTCCAGAAAAGTCTGATACATCTCGGCAGCCACATCACCCTTCTGGAATTGATTATTCCTCTTGAATCACTGGGCTTGACTGCTCATCGTTGCCAACCTCGGTGATAACTGCCCGAGGTCATCAAATTCCATGCCGAATAGCTTCTCTTTGATACTCGGCAACATGCCAGCTATAGCTATCCCCGGCAACTGGTCATCCGGCAAATTCAAAGAATAGCAAAGATTTTTGGTTTCCCTGAATCGGCTCAGATATTCTTGTGGCGTCTCGCCGGGTTTCATCCTTAGGCTCATGAGGTCGACCAACTTCCTCTCACTGGTACCCGTCAAGAAATATGAGTGGAATTTCTGTTCCAGCTCTGCCCACGTATTGATAGAATTTGCTGGCAGAGAAGCAAACCACGAGAAGGCTGGTCCTGTCAACAACAATGGGAAGTACCGAATCCTCCAAGCTTCATCCGTAGATGCTTCTCCAAGCTGCATCAAATAGCGGCCGATGTGCTCTATAGTACTGATGTCATCCTGGCCTGAAAACTTGGCAAAATCAGAGGGAGGCTTCACCCTTGGAGGAAGTGCTACCCGATTGTACCATTCCGGGTAAGGGGACTTGTAAGCATATGACTGACTCTTGGTTTTAGGCCGAATTGATTTTGCATCATATCAGCCATCCTATGCATGATGAGGTCAATATTCGAATCAGGAGCTGCTTGTGCTTGCCCCCCAGGATGTAGTCCAGCCGAACTCTTGTAGCCTGGATTTGGAAGAGCATTGATTGAGCTATAATCGATGAACTCCTTATATCCATCTCCAAACATATCCCATTGTATCCTGTTTGCTGCAGGAGATACTTTAGAAGCAGATTGCGGGACGTTCCCCGTCGTGCCAAACGTGACCTGGCCATACGTCTGGGGAGGTTGTTGCGTATGAGGAACCATCCCACCCATGCTTGGGCCAGCTCCACCTTCTTCTGCTACCCTTCGACGTTGAGGTACTAGGAACAATAATGGCCCTTGCATTGGACCGGCGGCTTCTTCAAAGCGTTTATCCACCGTCGGACCGAAAATGCTAACCATGACAGCACGAAAAGTATTCAAGAAAGCTGCCTGATCGTTGGTCATGGCTTCTGATACAGATTTGTACACTAATTCGGTCATCTTCCGAATAGCTTCTTCTTCATCATTGTCAGACGGCTCAGATTGGTGATGAGGAATGATCCTTGGGAATTCCTGCTTCTGGAAGACTTTGTCGCTCTTGTTCTTAGAGAAAGACACCAAGCACTTGCGCTGGAATTCATCACAGGCCTGTTGTACTAAGCTTTTCGACTCTGGCGGCAAGTCATCCATGATCACATCTAGAATTTGATCATCGCCGATCTCAGGCATCTTGAAACGAAGTCGTCCCACTGGGCGTGCCAAAAAGTGTGTTGACGCAAAATGTGACACCTCGCGTCAAGCACACAGCAAGCCAAAAAGCTGGCTTCAATCGGGTGCCCAGAGTAGGTTGATTCCGGAGACGTGCCAGTCGGTTTGACCTGAAAACCAACAAGGGATAAAAACGTGAGAATACCTCTGGAACGTGCCGGGTGAGACCAGATAGTTCCATATGTACGGATTTTAAAGCCAATCACGACGGCACACAGCTATAGAAGGTGTCTATCAAAGCATGTTTGTAAAGTCATTCGGCAAGTATGAAAGCAGAGTAAGTAAAGCATGTTAACTACCGAATGCATATGTAAGGAGAGACATGCTTGAACAAAATAAAGATATTATAAACAGGTAACTTGCAAGAATAGATCTATTTAAATAACACATGCATAGGCTAATCCAACTAATCTGCCGCACATTTAGTCTTCATAAACCCGTCAGGCATAAACTCAAGCAAAGGTAATCCACCGCATGATACCACTTGCTATAAGTCTACACCACTTCTTATAATTAGATTAATCCACCGCATGATACAATCTAATTATAACAAGCTAAAAGTATGCATATATCTGAACAGATCTATAAAAGCTCGTTACTCATGTAAGCATAACCAAAATCGGCAAACCAACCGAATTGGGGTCCATGAAGAAGGAACAAACAAGCAAGCACGATTAAACTAATCTAAAACCTGCATCTGCCGCACGATACCCAGTTTTATCAAAGCCTAATCGTAAATGACATGCGTGAACCCGCGACATGTAACAATCTGGATTGAACTTTGATCCGGCCACCATGATATTATGATTAGCAAAAGCACAAGCAAGCTTGTCGAACAAGGCCGAACAAAGATCAATCTAGATTGGGCAAGAGAGTGTTACAAGAATTAAATAAATAAAACATATAACACATGATAACTTAATGAATCTATCAGATCTGCCAAATCTAATAGAGCCGATAACTATTTTTACTCAGGACTTAATGTGCCGCACGATACAAGGCACAAGCGAAAACTTCCTGTCATAAGCTTAAATCCGCCGCACGATACTAAGCTTAACATATGAGACTACTTGCATCATATCTAAATCCACCGCATGATACTAGACATGATAACAAGGTTGCCGGGACTTACGGAGGTCGACGGATCGATGATTCCTCTCGAAGAACTCGACAACACGACTAAGGTCTCGAAGATGGCACGGGGCCGGTTTGTATTGATGTGGTTGTGAACAATTTTACAATGGCCGAGGGCTTATATTTATACCCTGGATGAAACACGAGTCCTAGACGATTACGATTTACATAACAAAATATGGAAAGATACAAAATCTACTTCCAATCTCTTCGGCATCCTCCATTGTCACGTGTCTTCTCATGCAAGCCGGTTTTATTTGCAGCTTCCATCTCCCGAATGGAGCCACCGCCTTGTAAAATAGCCGACCGCACAAGCATGCACCGAAACCCTGAGGACCAAATAGTCATCTGATTGCTTGCCGAATCCTTTCTTCTCTGCTAGCTGGGTCCACCTGTCATATTCTTGTGCGTGCAAAAATCTGGTGTCAACAACTGCAAACCTAAAAAATTGGCAGGAGAAACCCCTTTAGTCCCGGGCAGTGTCACCGCCCGGGACTAAAGCCTCCCCGCATATATAGGGCACAGTGCCCTCCTCCTTCCTCAGATCGACGTCAGACTCTAGCGCCGCCGCCTCCCTCACCGTCTCCGATCTCGATCCAGTGCCGCGCCGCCGTCCTCCTTGACCTCCGTCGCCGACGTCCGCCTCGCCGTCGTCCTCACCCACGGCGCTCTCCGCCCTCGCCGTGCCTCGCCATGGCCTCGCCGTCGTCCTCTCCCTCGCCGCACTCCGCCCACGCCGTGCCTTGCCGTGTGGCCTCGCCGTCGTCCTCTCGCGGTCGCCGTCGTCTTCGCTGTGCCTCGTCGTTCCCCGCCGTCGTGTCCTCGCCGTGCCTCGCCGTGGCCTCGCTGTGTAGCCTCGTCGTCATCCTCTCGGTCGCCGTCGTCTTCGTCGTGCCTCACCGAAGTGTCTTCACCGTGTGCCTCGTCGTGGCCTCGCTGTGTCCTCGCTGTGGCCTCGTTGTGGCCTCGCTGTGTCTGTGAGCACTGTGGTCGTGTGCGTGTGTGTACTGTTTGCAGAGAAAAAAAGAAGTGTGGGTGCACTTGTATATAGAAAAATGATTATAGAAAAATGATTATAAATACATATATATTTATAGAAAAAGAAAAAATAAATATATAAGTTTTTTAATCTAACAAAATATATGTTTATACATGTAGATAAAAAGAGATTGGTCACGTTCACCTCGCCGCCATCCGCCGTCATCTTCACCGCAACGTCATCCTCGTCGTCGTCCGTCGTCATCCTCACCTCCTCACCGCGACATCATCCTCGCTGTCGTCCATCGTCGTCCTCTCGTCAACGGTGTGTCCTTTGTGATAGATGGAGGTGGAATAATCAGTTAGATATTTTGGTCTTTAGATATGTAAATATTTATTTATATGTTTACGAATAATCATTTAGATATGTTTACGAATATGGTCGTGTATGTCGGTATATCACTTAGATATGTTATTCTCCATGTTATCGTCCATGTTATTCGCAGAAATGGCCGACCCAGTTGACAACATGGAGGAGGAAATGTACGACTTAATCAACAGCGACGCTAATTAAGATTTAGCAGGTGATGACAACAATAATCAAGAAGTAGATGACGGCAGTCAATACTTTGCCGATTATGAAGAAAACATGCAAGAAAATACTGGCGAGGTATACGTACAATCTCTATGTGCACATTTAATTCTAAACAATTTATAAATGTATTTATAATCTACTGTTCCTGCATACGTAGCCCTCCGGATCGATAACGACTACCGAGAAGAGTAGGACCGTACAAGGTCCGAAGAAACCGTTGGATGGCGGTATATTATCTCGGAATTCAACGAGGAAACAGGCCAAGTACTTGGAGAACATGCACAGAAATTTGTTGGCACTGTGGGTACCTTGTAAGGGATAAGATCCCGATCAGTGCTCGTGAATGGAAGAAAAAGACATGTGCTCCTCATATAAGTTTCGTCTCTGATCTTGATAAGGAACTGGTTTGGAAGATGTCCTTGCACATTTCACGCTTGAAACAGATGATAGAAATTTGAAGGCAGAGTTCAGGAGTGGGCTATGAAGAAAATGACAACACTATTCCAGGGTTGGAAGAAGAAATTGTACAACACATTTATCAAGAAGGACCTAACTCCGGACTTCAACACTAAGGCCTACGTCAAGTTCAGGCCATTTTGGGATGAATTTGTAGAATTTAAGAAATCAGAAGAGGGTGAGGCACGGGTCGAAGGAGGAACCAACAAAATGCCCGACAAAAACAATACCACCATCACTTGGGATCAGGTGGCTACAAGAGTGCCATTCCTAAGTGGGATAGAATGGAACGGGAGATTCTAGCCAAGGGCATCGAACCAGAATCAATCAACTGGCCTAAGCGCGCCAAGTATTGGTTTTTTGGTCATGGAGGAAGCCTGGACCTACAGACAGGAAGGGTAGTGTATGGCACAAAACTTCAAAGAGCAGCCGAAAGATTGGCTTATGCTCGAGACATGGCTGACAGTGGTGTGTGGGAGCCGAACAGAGAAAAAGATGAGCTGACATACGCCCTGGAGAATCCTGAGCACGGTGGGAGAACAAGAGGCTATGGGGAGTTATCGTGTGAGCATGCCTTCCCAAAAGACAAAGAGACCTATAGAAGCCGCGCAAGAAAGAAGGAGGAGGAGGCAGAGCGGATGCGAAGGATGGAGGAAATGGTTATGCAGTCACAAGCCGCGGCTCGTGAAGCGGTAGAGCGAGAAAAAGCACTTGAAGACAAAATGAGTGAGGAAATCAAAACGCAAGTGCAGTTAGCAGTAAGTTCCATGCAAAGGCAATCTGCATCAGAGCCGGGAGTCAACATCAGCCCCTGGTCAGTTGAAAAGCAGTTGCGCTTCCACGGAGGTGCCAACGATTCAAGGTGACGTAGGGTTGCGCTTCCCCGTGGATGACATCATTGATCCTCTCATGACATGTGAGCTGCACATTCCACAGGGGAAAGACACAATAATGGTGGCTATTGGTGTTGTAACTCCTATTGACCCTATGAAGACACCAAGATGCCATGGGGCATTAGTACCACCTGGTTATGCTAGTGTCTCGGTGGATAGAGTAGTGAAAGGGCATAGCAATGTGACTCTTGACATTGAGGAGGTGATGGTGAGAAGACTTTAGGAGAAGCGGAGAAGGCATTCATATGTGGCGTAAGCGCTATATCATTATTCCTGGGGCATCACCTCCTCCTCAACAAACTAACCCTAGGTGCGGATGAAACATTTTTCTTTCACTAGTTATGTATTGGCTTAAATATAATTGTTTACTCATACCATGTTGTTTTCACAGCAGGACCTGTCCCGACCAAAGTCATAGTGCTGCGGGCGATGCAATGAAACACACAGCTACATCCCCACCGGCTCCATCCCTCCACGACTGGCTCCATCCCCTCCACGACCGGCTCCATACCCTCCACGACCGGCTCCATCCCCGCCACGACCAACTCCATCCCCTCCACGACGGGCTCCATCTCCGCCACCGGCTCCATCCCCTCCACCATGGGCTCCATCCCCGCCGCCACTGGACCCATCTCCTCCACCACGGGCTCCATCCCCGCCACCGACTACACCAAAGAAGAGGCCAGCCACACAAATGAAGGCATCGGCCCCACCGCCACTGAAGAAGAAAGCCTCTTTAGAAAGAAGACAGGCTATTCCTAAGATGACGAAACTTCCATATGAGATGACTAATGAGGAAACTAATGCTGCAGCGAAAGCACATTTGGACCAATTCTAGTCGGACACCGCGGCTAAAATTAAAGCGAAGAAAAACTCGAAGAAGCCGTACCTTTTTGTACGTCCTGATATGCTCAGGAAAAAGGTGGATGCTCATCAGAAAAAGGTGCGTGATTCTCGTAAGAAATCGCCACTATCAGACTATGATCGCACTATCACCAAGTCACTTGAGGAGGAGAAGCAAAAACAGAAGAGAGCAAACAAGGGTGTCCCACAGCTCGGGGAACAATCATAACAATTAGTGCCCCCGCTATACATAGCGAATGAATATGGTTCTAACATGAAAGCGCTAGAACAACTTGATGTGGATCCTGAGCAACTTGATGCATTTTTCGCAGAAACTGGTCTAACCTTGTCCCAAATGCTCGGTGAATCAGCCATCGAAAGTGCTCCGCAAATTGATCACTGGAAGAAGAATTATGTATATGGCCAGAGTCTATACAACCCTGCGGCCCTCAGAGAACTTGGCACTCAAATGTACTTGGTAAACCAGTGGTACATGGCAGCGTGTAGCAAAAAAGCGGATGATTGGATTGCGTTAGAATTAGAGACCATCATTACTTTCGTGGCGATGATATCATACTTGTCCAATTCACTGAGTTACACCAGCTAGGCCACCTGGATGCTCTAGACAAATCTTAGTCAGCTGCTTTTGTTTGTAAGTGATCCTTCATTTTAATAATCTCACTCTAACATATGTATATGTAAATGTAATTATACTAACACTAGCTAGCGTGTCTATACATATGCAGGAACATGATGAGAGACCTCGTACGTACAAATGACAAGGAGGTTGGTTTCATTGATCCATATATCGTATTCTCGCTCCCAAACAAAGATTCCGGCTATGATATATGGAGAAATGAAACAGAGAGGAATCTCCGGAGGTTCTTGATCAACCAAAAGAACAAAAGATATATACTCTTCCCCTACAACTTTAGGGGGTGTTGTTATCATTTGCATATTAATTTTACTTACTCAATTCTTATGATATATGTTGACTATATAAGCAAATTAATGCAGCTTTCACTGGATATTGATTGTCATCGATCTCTCCGAAACTCAATTACTAATCTATGACTCATTGAGAAAACCACTGGGAGATTACCAAGATATCATAGACATTATCGAGGGGTAACCTTCGATCTCTAAATATTGATTTCTACACTTTAAATCTACAATAGTTAATTATGATCCATTTATTGTGCAGCGTTTGGGCCTGGTTCGTTCCGAAACACCGTCCGAATTTGAAAGTGACACTTCCTCCTCCTATCCAATTGCAAGTAAGTTGTATTAGCTCCCCGCGTCTTTACCACTGTAGCATGCTTCATCACACGCGCGGGAGGGATGACGAGATAGTAATCTTTTTACATCGTGTAGTGGGTTCTACGGCAACCACCACGGAACAATTTGTGTGGGTACTACGTTTGCGAGTTTCTCTCGGTGTATGCGAAAAGAACTCCTGTAGAGAGACAAAAAGTATGTAACATGTATACATAATAATAATCCCATGTATTTCTTTATTGCTATTAAATAAATCTTATGTATAATAATGCATTTTTCCTTTTTTGCAAATTGAAGGACTTATGGTTGAAGAACCAGGTGTTGGAAATGGTGTTTCTAGGACTCATGGGTTTCTGCCTTCATGGGCTGCTAGTGCTGGTTTCTAAAGGGCTTGTGGGCCACACTCGTAACATCTAATACGCTACACACGTTTATTATACTATACATATATATATATACAAAGATATATTTACATGTGTTGTAAAATCTCAGGTATTCCGTCCTTTGTGTCATTTTGGGTCATGTTCTCTAGGCACACGAGGTACGTCGAGCCGTGCCGATATGACAGTGAATCTTTTTCCTCGATCCAAGCACAACCCGTGCGCAGATACAACTTCAAGTCGTGACGGTCCAAAGACAGTCCTCGGAATACCTCTGCTAAATTCTTTTCTTCTTATGATATAAAAAAACATGTATCTTATTTGTAGTATTTTCATGAAATTTTAAATGATTTTTGTAATGTATTTAAGAATTAGGTAAGAAGTGATATAGTCAATGCTAGAAAATTATATTGTAGACCTATAAATGTATCTACGTATCATTTCCGTACGTTGTCGGCTCAAGTACAGTCCAAAGTGCAGATCGAGCCATATTTTTTTCGATAAAGGATAATTAAATCCGGCCTCTACATCTAGGGATGTACACAACCAATTATTACAAAAAGAGACACAAAAAAATAAAAGAAAGAAAAGCCATAGTCTTATACATAGACCAGGACATTACTGCAAACGAAATGCTTCGACCCTCTATTTGATCAACGAGAGGCATCCTTGGCTTGCTCTCGACGCCGCAGTTGGGTCTCAAATGTCGTAGTGCAGGGTATGGCTAGGAGCAGGTGTGCGTATGTTGATGCCTTCAAGAAGGTAAATGACATCCGCAAGCGCCATCATCAACGAAAGGGAGAGGAAATTACAGCGACGCCTCCAAGGGGGAATATGACGTCGATTGCGTCATCGCCGCCGGCCCAGCACCTCCGGGCAGGGTTTTCACCCGTATTCCAAAATCCTGCAAAGGCACATCCAAGCCAAACCTCCAAACGACGAGATGAAAAAGATGGTCGGCAGAGTCTTCACCAAATGCAGTGAGACAGCAAAAAAACAGGGGGCGACAGTGTCCTTGATGTGGATGTCGGAGTCGATTTGCGGGCCGCCTGGGAGCGATGTGGTCTCGAGCCGAAGAGTGGTGCGGTGCAGGATGATCTAGGCCTCGACCTCGTGGGGGAGGGCGGGTTGGACGGTTGTAGATGGTCGGTGCCAACACCGTCATCCCCATCCGTGGCCCGGGAGTCCAAATTGACCCCCTGGCCGCCGCTGGGGAAAGTGTCCCCGACCCGAGCAACGCCCGCCCGAGTCCGCATCGCCGGAGCACCACCCGCTCCGAGAAGGGGGCAGCAGGGGCAGCAGGGCGGATCCAGGTCTGAGATACCCAGATGAGCCGCTGCCGCCAGACCCCTCACCGGGCGGGTACGCCGGCCGCCTGAAAGGTCTAGTCTTGGCTAGGGGGGGTGAATAGCCTAATTTAAAATTCTACAAAGCACTAGAGCAATTTGTTAGACAATAACAAAGCGATAAATGCGGTTGCTCTAGCTCTATGTCAAATGCAAGCCACCTATTTGCAAGTCTAGTTAATTATGATCTCTAGGGCACACAAGGACTAAGTCACTACTTTACTAAACTAGTGGCTACACAAGAGAGCTAGCAAAACTAAACTAGCTACACTAGCAAAGCTACTACTATTATTAACAAGGGAACAAGTTACTCTATAACAAGTATGAACAAAGGAATACAAGAGAGTGGTAGTGTGATTTTACCGAACCGGGCAAGTGAAGATAATCGATATCACAATGGAATGCCAATCACCAAGGGACACAATATGAACACGAGATTTATCCCCGAGGTTCACGTGCTTGCCGGCACGCTACGTCCTCGTTGTGTCGACCAAGGCTTCGTGGTTCGGTGGCTAATCGGTATCACACACCGAGCTCTCCACAAGAGCGCCACAAGAACCTCCAAGCAATGGTAACTCAATGACACGCGCAATTTGCTAGGAGTTACCTTTGGCTCTTCGCCGGGGAGGTACAAGCCCCTCACAAAGTCGTTGGGATGGCCACGAACAATCACCAACTCGTGCCGATCCTCCTCCGCTGCCACCAAGCCGTCTAGGCACCGGCAAGTGCCAAGAGTAAAAAGAAATCCGCAGCAACAATCACCAAGATGCCTCTAGAATGCAAGAACACAATGCAAGCTCTTGGTTTCACTCGATCTCACTTGGATTCGCACTAACAATCAAAGAGATCGGAGGGAGGGATTAGATCTTGCTCAAAAGGATGTTCAAGAGGTTAGAAAGTCAAGAACCATCTCCCCACTAGCCGGCCACGACCTATATATAGAGAGGAGAGGACGGCAGCTCGACCCCCACCTTTCTGCGCTTGGTCGGTAGTACCGACACCTCCTGGGCGGTACTACCGGCTTAGTCAAACTAGCCGTTTACTCACAACCCGCTGAAAACGGCGAAGCACCGACTCTTGGTCGGTACCTCCGAGGTCGGTAGTACCGGCCTATGGTGGCGGTACCACCGACAGGCTAAACTGGGGACTGCACAGAGATTTCCCAGACAATTCCTGACCTCGGTACTCCGAGGGCGGTAGTACCGACATAATGGCGGTACTACCGCCAGGCCAAAACTGGCCGCTTCCAGAGAGCTCTGCGGAAATCAAGCTACTACCGACCTTGCGTCGGTACCACCGCGGGCGGTAGTACCGAGGTAATGGCGGTACTACCGCTAGGCCATTTTCAAAACTACAGAGAGCCTCGCGAAACCCCTTAGAGCCACGGTACCACCGACCCTCTGGTCGGTACCACCGTCGGCGGTAGTACCGAGGTAATGGCGGTACTACCGCCAGGCCAAAAACGCCCCAACACAGAGAGGGCTGCACGCAGCACCTATGGGCGGTACCACCGACCATCATGGTCGGTACCACCGACCATACACAGAAAACTTCATTTTCTTCCCTGTGTTGATCCAAAACTACTCCAACAACTTCTCCTTTGTAAATGTGCTAACACCAACAAGTGTTCAACATCATGTGCATGTGTGTTAGCATTTTCAAAACATTTTTCAAAGGATTTATCGCCTCATTTTAGATATGTCATATGCAAATGCAACTTGAGGCAACTTGATAACCGTATACTATGAATTTCTCCTCTTGATAGTACGGCTATCTATCCTAAATACACTCACACCCTCTATGGTGTCTTGAGTGCCAAAAACAAAAGAGCCTATTGGTTATACCTTTGCCTTGAGCTCTTTTATTTTCCTCTTCTTCTTTTCTTCTAGTGAAGATATGGACCATCTTACGACCAATCACTTGATCATTGCATCACATGTCCATCATCATGCATCACTTGAGCCATGGACCACCTTTTGCTAATCAAACACTTAATGACAAAGGTTAGTCCAATGGGTTTCATCAATTATCCAAAACCAAACTTGGGCTTTCAATCTCCCCCTTTTTGGTAATTGATGACAACCCTCATACAAGATATTATGATAAAGATTTGAGACACCAAGGTAGTATTTGCTCCCCCTACACATGTGCTATAGAGTTTGGTTCGAGGTTCGGCACATATGCATGGATATAAAATTTTGGGTGAGCAATTACTAACTTGTGATACTAAGGTTTAAAGAATGGACCTTTGAAGCGCGATACCAATCGGAGTGCAAAACTCATGATCATCCTTAGCACCCAATGAACTAGATACAACTTGTAAGCCATCTTTTAAGCAAATATATTGGCAAAAATGTTAAATTCCAAAATCTAGTTCTATCCTATGCATGCTAGTACTTCATTTCATCATTCAAGTTCTAGTCTAGCAAGCAACACACACGAGAGATACTACTTGAAAACACAAACTAATGCAAGACAATGCAAGCAAGCATATGTAAGATGCACATTGCAAATGCATTCAATCAAGTTCATAGGCTTGCTCCCCCTACTTGTGTGCTTAAAAAATTTTATCCCTTTCTTTTCATAAATCTTTCTCATTGTGCAACTTCTTCTCCCTTTTTGCATATCTTTTATGCCATTTTTCTCCCCCTTTGTCATCAATGACCACAAAAGGTGAGTTTTTCATTTGTAAAGCATGGGAGTAGAAATTGATCAAATTGTGGTTCAACTATAAACAATTGCATACCATATATAGCACGGTTTGCTCTAGAGTAAGCTTCTTCACACATCTTGCAATGGTTATCTTACTCATGTCGGTTATATACTTCAATGCTCATGTTTATAGTCAAACACTAGGATTGCAAGCCCATAAACATGTCATATGCCACCACTAGATCATAACAATCATAGAAGCAATAGTGGTACCATACCAACATCAAAGTCATTTGATTTTCAATGAATGAGGTCCAAAACCTACTAGATATGCCTAGATGCTCTAAACAAGTCCTTAGCAAGGTATGAGATGCAAATGTCAAACAAAAATACCTTTGCTTTGGCTTGGAGGAGAGGCAAGTCATATAAGTGGGGTGCATTATCAACACATATTTGAGAAATCTAGTATGTTCAACTCATTCCTTAGCTTGCAAAACCTCTTCTCATCAAGTGGCTTAGTGAATATATCCGCAAGTTGATCATCGGTCCCAACACTCTCAATAGATATATCTCCCTTTTGTTGATGATCTCTAATGAAGTGGTGCCTAATGTCAATGTGCTTGGTTCTTGAATGTTGCCACCGGGTTGTTGTGAGCTTCACCGCACTTTCATTGTCACATAGCAATGGCACTTGTTTGAATTTTATTCCAAAGTCCTTCAAGGTTGCCCTCATCCATAGGAGTTGTGCACAACAACTACCGGCACTAATATATTCGGCTTCGGCGGTAGAGAGTGCCACACTATTTTGTTTCTTTGAAGACCAAGATACAAGTGACCTTCCCAATAATTGACATGTGCCCGATGTGCTCTTTCTATCAACCTTGCAACCCGCATAATCGGAATCGGAGTACCCAATTAATTCAAAGTTTGCTCCTTTGGGGTACCACAACCCAACATTTGTGTAGCCTTCAAGTACCTCAAGATTCTCTTTGTTGCCTTCAAATGACTCTCTCTTGGAGAAGCTTGGAATCTTGCACACATGCACACACTGAACATGACATCCGGCCTTGAAGCGGTCACATAGAGTAAGCTTCCAATCATAGACCGATACAACTTTTGATCCACCATGTTGCCACTAGCATCACCATCCAAGTGTCCATTTGTTCCCATTGGTGTACTAATAGCTTTTGCATCATTAAGACCAAACTTCTTGAGCATATCTTTGATGTACTTGCCTTGACTCACAAAAGTACCATTCTTCATTTGCTTGATTTGAAGACCAAGGAAGTAACTAAGCTCTCCAATCATGGACATTTCAAACTCTTTTGCCATCATATTTCCAAACTCTTCACAAAAATCTTGGTTGGTTGAGCCAAATATGATATCATCAACATAGATTTGCAACACAAACAAGTCATTCCCTATCTTCTTGGTGAAGAGAGTGGTGTCAACCTTTCCCATTTTGAACCCTTTGGATAGAAGGAAATTCCTCAATCTTTCATACCATGCCCTTGGAGCTTGCTTTAAGCCATACAATGCTTTTCTCAACTTGTAGACATGGTTGGGCTTCTTTTCATCTTCAAAACCGGGAGGTTGCTCAACATATACCAACTCATTGATGTAGCCATTGAGAAATGCACTCTTTACATCCATTTGATATAGCTTGATGTTATGAGCACAAGCATAAGCTAATAGGATTCTAATTGCTTCCAATCTTGCAACCGGTGCATATGTCTCTCCAAAGTCAAGCCCTTCAATTTGAGTGTAACCTTGTGCTACCAATCTTGCTTTGTTTCTCACCACTAGGCCATCTTGATCTTGCTTGTTGCGGAATACCCATCTAGTACCAATAACATTATAGCTCTTAGGCCTCTCAACCAATTCCCAAACTTCATTTCTTGTGAAGTTGTTTAGCTCTTCATGCATGGCATTAACCCAATCAACATCCTTCAAAGCTTCTTCAATCTTGGTTGGTTCAATAGTTGACACAAATGAATAGTTCCCACAAAACATTGCCAATCTTGATCTTGTTTGAACACCACTTTGAATGCCACCAATAACCAAATCTAAGGGATGATCTCTCTTGTATACTTGAAGGTTGAAGCACTTGATTCGCATTGCTTGTACTCGGTTGATCCGCTTGTTGCACATTGGGAGATGATGAACTAGCCACTTGTTGATTTTGTACTTGAGAATCACTATCTTGCTCATTTGGGATGGTGACCACTTGCTCTTTGTCATCTTCAACATCAATCACTTCTCTTGGCCTAATATCACCAACATCCATGTTCTTCATTGCATTCACCAAATGAGTGCCTCTCACATCATCTAAGTTCTCATTTTCATCTTGAGATCCATTGGTTTCATCAAATTCTACATCATGAACTTCTTCAAGTGTTCCACTAGCCAAGTTCCATACTCTATATGCTTTGCTTGTAGTTGAATATCCAAGTAGGAACCCTTCATCACATTTCTTGTCAAACTTGCTCAATCTTGTGCCCTTCTTCAATATATAGCACTTGCAACCAAATACTCTAAAGTATGCAATATTGGGCTTTCTTCCATTCAATAGCTCATATGGTGTCATTTCCAACATAGGATGGCAATATAGTCGGTTGCTAGAGTAGCAAGCCGTGTTGATAGCTTCGGCCCAAAAGGATTGACTCACATTGTATTCACTAAGCATGGATCTTGCCATATCAATCAAGGTTCTATTCTTTCTTTCAACTATCCCATTTGATTGAGGAGTGTACTTGGCCGAGAATTGATGCCTAATGCCAAAATCATCACATAGCTCTTCAATTCTTGTGTTCTTGAACTCACTCCCATTGTCACTTCTCACTTTCTTGATAGTTGTCTCAAACTCATTTTGACTTCTCTTGACAAAAGATTTGAATGTAGCAAATGTTTCACTTTTGTCACCAAGAAAGAATACCCATGTGTATCTAGTGAAGTCATCCACAATCACATAACCATATTTATTGCCACCAATGCTAGTGTATGTAGTTGGCCCAAATAAATCCATATGCAATAGCTCAAATGCTTTAGTAGTGCTCATTTCACTTTTCATAGGGTGAGTATTTCCAACTTGTTTGCCGGCTTGACAAGAGCTACAAAGTTTATCCTTCTCAAACACAACATCTCTCAAGCCCTTAACTAAGTCATATTTGATCAATCTATTTAGTTGCTTCATCCCAACATGACCAAGCCTTCTATGCCATAGCCAACCCATACTAGACTTAGTGATCAAGCATGTTGTCAATTGAGTTTCCTTTGCATCAAAATCAACTAAGTATAGGTTTCCATATCTAAATCCTTTGAATGCTAGGTTGGTTCCATCATTACTAGTGATCATCACATTATCAACACCAAAGTTGCAATTGAAACCAAGATCACATATTTGAGCTACCGATAGCAAGTTGAAGTTCAAGCTCTCTACTAGCAAGACATTTGAGATGCTCAAGTCATTGGATATTGCAATCTTACCAAGTCCCTTGACCTTGCCTTCACTATTGTCCCCAAATGTGATGCTATCCACTTTGAAGTCTTCTTCATTTGTGTTGATTGAGTTGAACATTCTAGAATCCCCGGTCATATGTTGAGTACACCCACTATCAAGCACCCAATGCCTTCCTCCGGCTTTGTAATTGACCTACAAGAAGATTCAATGTTTAGGTACCCAAATCTTGTTGGGTCCTCCAAGGTTAGTGACTAAGCTCTTAGGTACCCAAATGGCTTTCTTCTTTGAGCCCTCCTTAGGTGTACCAACAAACTTAGCTCTTACACTATTAACACCCTTGTAAAGCACATAACAAGAATCAAACTTAATTGATTTACCAAGGTTGGTTGGTTTGTTCTTGTTTAGGTTCTTTTATAGCAATTATGCTCGGTATGCCCGGATTGCTTGCAATTTATGCAATAGCGTCCATTGCCCTTCACAAAACTAGTCTTGTGAGGAGCAAAGGCCGCCTTGCCCTTCTTGGGGGTATAGCCAATCCCTTCTTTCTCATGGGAAATCTTTGGCCACCCAAGCACTTAAGCAAGCGGGCATCTCCACCATAGGCTTTGCCTAAGGCACAAGTGAGCTTATTCACCTCTTTCTTTAAGGTTTCATTTTCCACTATTAATGATGCATCACAAGTAAAACCATCTTTTATGTTTGAGTTAGATGCATCGGTGGAGCATGAACTAGATGAAGCATTGGGAGGTGCAATGACAATAGGTGTGTAAAATGTTTCATTGATTAAGTCACATGTTATACCTATGTCACATGTTTGAGCAATGTCCTCAATCTTGGTTTGAGTGAGGAGAGAGGAGTGGGCTTCTTCAAGCCTAGTGTGAGCTTTATCAAGCTTCTCATGGGCTACCTCTAGCCTCTCATGAGTTAGCTTGAGCTCATCAAGAGATTGCTCAAGAAGGCTAACCTTCATGCGCAATTCCTTGCACTCCTTCCTTTCTTCTCAAAGCAAACATGAGCTTGCTCAAACATGTCCATAAGTTCTTCATTAGTGTATTCATTTTCATTATCATCATCATCATCATCATCACTCATCATAGGAAGGTACCTTGGATGGCCTTGCCATCAAGCATGTAGATGGAGTGTCAAAGATAGAAGGTTTTTGTTGATAGCAATACTTGCAAGTGCCTTCTTCTTCATCTTGTTGTGCTCTTCATCATCACTATCGGATGATGCATCACTATCCCATGTCACAACATAGGATCCACCTTTCTTTTTCTTGGTGAAAGAGAGCTTCTTCTCCTTCTTTTCCTTCTTGTCCTTCTTCTTCTTTGCTTCATCATCATTGTCACTATTTTGAGGACAATCGGCTATCATGTGATCTTCACTCTTGCACTTATAGCATCTTCTCACATAGCCCTTGTTCTTGTTGTTGTCCCTTCTCTTTCTTGCACCATAGCCTTTCTTCTTCATGAATCTTCCAAACTTCCTTACTAGAAGTGCCATGGCCTCATCATCATCACTAGAATCTTCATCTTCACTATCACTTGATTCTAGCTTTGCCTTGCCCTTGCTCTTGCTCTTGGATGAAGAAGTGGCTTTGAATGCCAAGCTCTTCTTCTTCTCCTCTTCCTTCACCTCCTCATCATCACCACCATCATTGTATTGATCTTCGGTCATTACATCACCAAGGACTTCATTTGGTGTCACATTTTGCAATCCTCCTCTCATGATGATGGTCCTCAATGTCTTGAATCGCTTGGGCAAGCAACTCAAGAACCGGTGGGTGAAGTCTTCATCCTTCACTTTCTCTCCCAAACTCTTGAGATCATTTATGATGCATTGGAGCCTATAGAACATCTCCGGGATTGTTTCATCCTCTTTCATCTTGAAGCTTGTGAGCTTATCTTTGAGCATGTACAATTTGGCACTTTTTACCGTTGAAGTGCCCTCATATGTTTCTTCTAGTCTTGCCCATACTTCATTTGCCTTCTCAAGATCTTTGATTTGCTCAAACACTTTTGGATCAATGCCATTGTATATAGTGTTGAGCGCCATTGTGTTGCATTGCTTGCTTTCACGCTCTCTAGGGGTGGGGTCTTCTTCATTGACAATAACATAACCATCTTGTGTGACCTCCCACACCCTATCATTGATGGAGCCAAGGTACATCTTCATCTTTCTCTTCCAATAATCAAAAGATGACCCATCAAAGTACGGTGGTTTGCCCCCAACATGGTTGAACACAATTTGAGCCATATTTGCACCGTAGGTTGTTAAGCCTTTGAATCAAACGGTGTTTGGCTCCGATACCACTTGAAAGGTCCTAATTGGCTAGAGGGGGGGGTGAATAGCCTAATTTAAAATTCTACAAAGCACTAGAGCAATTTGTTAGACAATAACAAAGCGATAAATGCGGTTGCTCTAGCTCTATGTCAAATGCAAGCCACCTATTTGCAAGTCTAGTTAATTATGATCTCTAGGGCACACAAGGACTAAGTCACTACTTTACTAAACTAGTGAGCTACACAGAGAGCTAGCAAAACTAAACTAGCTACACTAGCAAAGCTACTACTATTATTAACAAGGGAAACAAGTTACTCTATAACAAGTATGAACAAAGGAATACAAGAGAGTGGTAGTGTGATTTTACCGAACCGGGCAAGTGAAGATAATTGATATCACAATGGAATGCCAATCACCAAGGGACACAATATGAACACGAGATTTATCCCCGAGGTTCACGTGCTTGACGGCACGCTACGTCCTCGTTGTGTCGACCAAGGCTTCGTGGTTCGGTGGCTAATCGGTATCACACACCGAGCTCTCCACAAGAGCGCCACAAGAACCTACCCCAAGCAATGGTAACTCAATGACACGCGCAATTTACTAGGAGTTACCTTTGGCTCTTCGCCGGGGAGGTACAAGCCCCTCACAAAGTCGTTGGGATGGCCACGAACAATCACCAACTCGTGCCGATCCTCCTCCGCTGCCACCAAGCCGTCTAGGCACCGGCAAGTGCCAAGAGTAAAAAGAAATCCGCAGCAACAATCACCAAGATGCCTCTAGAATGCAAGAACACAATGCAAGCTCTTGGTTTCACTCGATCTCACTTGGATTCGCACTAACAATCAAAGAGATCGGAGGGAGGGATTAGATCTTGCTCAAGAGGATGTTCAAGAGGTTAGAAAGTCAAGAACCATCTCACCCATATAGCGGCCACCTTTCTGCGCTTGGTCGTAGTACCGACACCTCCTGGGCGGACTACCGGCTTAGTCAAACTAGCCGTTTACTCACACCCGCTGAAAACGGCGAAGCACCGACTCTGGTCTGGCGTACCTCCGAGGTCGGTAGTACCGGCCCTATGGCGGTACCACCGACAGGCTAAACTGGGGACTGCACAGAGATTTCCCAGACAATTTCCTGACCTCGGTACTTCCGAGGGCGGTAGTACCGACATAATGGCGGTACTACCGCCAGGCCAAAAACTGGCCGCTTCCAGAGAGCTCTGCGGAAAACAAGCTACTACCGACCTTGCGTCGGTACCACCGCGGGCGGTAGTACCGAGGTAATGGCGGTACTACCGCTAGGCCATTTTCAAAACTACAGAGAGCCTCGCGAAACCCCTTAGAGCCACGGTACCACCGCCCTCTGGTCGGTACCACCGCCGGCGGTAGTACCGAGGTAATGGCGGTACTACCGCCAGGCCAAAAACGCCCCACCACAGAGAGGGCTGCACGCAGCACCTATGGGCGGTACCACCGACCACCATGGTCGGTACCACCGACCATACACAGAAAACTTCATTTCTTCCCTGTGTTGATCAAAACTACTCCAACAACTTCTCCTTTGCAAATGTGCTAACACAACAAGTGTACAAACATCTTGTGCATGTGTGTTAGCATTTTCAAAACATTTTTCAAAGGATTTATCGCCTCATTTTAGTTATGTCATATGCAAATGCAACTAGAGGCAACTTGATAACCGTTATACTATGAATTTCCTCTTGATAGTACGGCTATCTATCTATCTAAATACACTCACACCCTCTATGGTGTCTTCTTGAGTGCAAAAACAAAAGAGCCTATTGGTTATACCTTTGCCTTGAGCTCTTTTATTTTCCTCTTTCTTCTTTTCTTCTAGTGAAGATATGGACCATCTTACGACCAATCACTTGATCATTGCATCACATGTCCATCATCATGCTTCACTTGAGCCATGGACCACCTTTTGCTAATCAAACACTTAATGACAAAGGTTAGTCCAATGGTTTCATCAATTATCCAAAACCAAACTTGGGCTTTCATCAGTTAGTGAGCGAATGAACTGTTGGTGTTTTTTTTGCCGCCGTCCCTTTATGCGAGCCGAGCCACATTAGTGGTGGGGGGCGAGCAATCAGCCGACAAATTACGTCGAGTAGGCCCGCCACCTCGCAGGCATCTGTTCCGATGGGCGAATGGCCGCCACCAACCCTAGGTTGGTCCGCCGCTGGCCGATGTCCGTTGCTGCCGCCCCACCGTGGGGAAGCCCGATCCAGTGCGGTCGTGGATGACTTGTTGGATCGGCACGGAGGAGCGGATTGAGACCACGTCCTGTGCTTCCCGGTTTTCTGGTCACGGGCGAATGAGAGGGTGGAGGAGGAGGTTTTGAGAACGAGGGACTTGGAGTGGTAGATGTGAGTTGGAGGACGCCCGGCCGACTGCCATCCTGCTCCACCGGATTCCCGGCGGCGAGCTCGGGGCAGCGACCAGAACGGGAGGGGACGGGGGTGAGGAGCCCGGGACAGGGCGCCGGCGCCGCAGCCCGTGCGCCCTCGGGAGAGAGCGACGCGGGGGTTCCGTATCACGCTCCTTCAAAATATTTCACAGTCATATAGCCCGCCATGTTAAGATCCTAGATAGAACATGACCCTCGTATTTATGTCGTGTCGACAAGACTCAAAATATTTCATACTGTGTCGTGCTTCGAGTCGTGTCAAAAGACCGTGCCACGATCCACCCTCAAATGACACGGTAAGTCCAAGCTCTACCCTTGGCGTTGCATATGTTGATCACAACAATGACATACTCTTGTACCTCGTTGACCTCTACACTACCCCATGAGATCACCGCAGCACACACACATATATATATATATATATATATCTATGAGAGCATAGAATATCTTTGAGAGAGAAAGTAAAATATGTTTTTAAACGCATGTGCCCTTAACATATTCACCGTTGGATGGATATGCGCATCTATATTGAGATATGTGCAACCATAATACATGAACCATGAATGTGATGAGAGCACGTGTCCTTTGGAGAAAAAAAATCGTGCTAGGACACACACGGCAGGTGTTCCATGTCGTGTCGCGATCCGGACGCTGACCTCATCGACAGCGGCTTCGCGACACAGCTGGAGGTGCTCGGCACCGACATGAATAGCAAGTCTCCGAAGACTTTCCTAACACCTCCTGCTTCTTCCCCACCTGCGGGCGCACCACAGGATGTCGACTCGGCAGTCCTCGTCGCCCCCTCCGACCATGCTGCCGTGAGGTACTCCAAATGTTCGACCCCAGATGACATCACCGTACTGGTGACTGCGGTAGCGTTCTGGGCATCATCCACATCTACCTCGACTTGTACAGAGTCGTTGGAAGCCTCCATTGCAAATCTTACTGCAACAACCAAGCTTAACCTGACGACGCACACCATGTGTTCGACGTCAGGTCTGTACCAGAATGTCGGTGTTCCATTGATGGCGGTCACTTCCCCGGCACTAGTCATAGCTTCCTCAGCCTCTGTATTCACTCAGAACGCCAAGCTCGACATCCCATCTGCAACCGCCAAACGTCGGCTGGGGCAGCATTCCGGGTGTTTGGGCTTACAATGAGAAGCATGTGACCACTGTTTCCATCACCCCTACTACAACAGCAGTGACCGGTTCTGTGTTTCACTATATCAGCATCAGCTCTATTCTACCTATTGGCATGGATCAGTCGAGTTTCGACACCAGAGTGCTGGTGATACATCATACATCTGAGGTGTTCGAGGTGTTCAAGGTAATGCCACTATTCCTATTTTTGCCACCTGCCACTTGGTATTATTTATGGAACTGGCACGGTGCGTCTGAGTTAAGAATTAAGATCAATGGTTTGGCCACCATCTAGCTTTAGTACAGATGGTAAGTTTCTGAAGCATCCATGGCCACCACCGATGCAAGTGGCTACAAATGGCTTTCAAGGATTATCATGGTTGCATGAGCCTCTGGACTGTCTGGTTGATCCTTTCACTAGTGATGCTAAAGCTAATCTTGCTTCGGAACCTCATTTTGCAATGGCATTCAGTGTCTGTAAGCAATTGAAATGTTTCTGGCTGCTCGGTACAGAAGTGTCTAGTTCGTGGTTGGGAAACATGCAATTCATCAGTGGATTCCTCCTTCGGGCACTGCCATGGTGCAGAGTGAATTTAATGTTTGTGCAGTGTAGAACGCCATGGCCACCTCCTATTTGGATGTTCTCTAGTAGAGCTAGAACTACTAAAGGCACAGTGATGAGATTTGTTCATCCCTTCCTCAGTATGTGCTGTTTCATAGAGGAGGTACTTTCTGAAGGGTTATATAGTCTCTCTTTGGGAGAGTTCAGGTGTCGTCTATGTGCTATTGATGGATTCACTTGAGCCAGTGCAGCATAAATATGAAGAGACATTTTTGGAACAGAGAAGTTACACATCCATGGTTCACTCTGTCGCCTATATGGGGAGCAGAGACTATTGTGATCATTTACATGACGAAACAACAGTACATCTGTGGAATTGGATGCCGCTGAATGTGCTGCATAATAAGTGCACCATTCACAGATTAGTCTGCAGTGGTTTCACTTCCAATTGTGGCTTGCACCATATGCAGCACTCAGGGAACATGATTCACCAAAATCTTCTTGCTGAGGGTACCAAATGCAAGTTGGTGTTTCAGATAGACGTGCAGTTACCCAAAATTCAGACCATCGCCAAGTATCAGCATGGCTTACTCATGAGCAACAATGACTGGCCAGATATCCAAGTGCCTTGGGATCCAGATGGTCATCTGTTATGACCAGCATCTCTTATTCTAGGCGCCATCGCATAAGTGGCTAAGGCCTGGCGCATAGGGATAAGGGTCGGTAAGTTTAGATGGGCTGATAGCTCAATTATCTTTATTTCGTGGTGAAAGGTTCTAATATGGCTAAGGGGGTTAAATAGCCTATTAAAAATCTACAAGACATTTAACAAAATGTTAGCAACATACTAATCGGAGTTTTTTGCGCTAGGCTACATAAAGTATTGTAAGCCACCTATCCAACAAATCTAACCTAAAAATTCTATGACACACACACACAAGCCAGAGAGCTACACAAGCAAATATAGACAAGAGAAATTACTCTAACTAGGCTATACAAGAAACAAGCTCAACAATAAAGTAAGAGCGGCATGAAATGAGCTAGGAATAGTGTGCTTTCACTGAGCCTTCGGAATCGCCAATGAAGAGCTAATCACCGGTGAAATCCAATCGTGGAGCCAATCACCAAGATCACACCGACATAACCAATCACCAATAGAATCAATACACAAGAGAGACGCGCCGATTTTAATCCTGAGGTTCACGTGCTTGCCGACACGCTAGTCCCCGTTTTGTCGACTAACTCTCGGTGATTCGGTGGCTAATAGGCATCACGCCTAGCTCTCACTAGAGCACGTGGCGGTATCTGAGAGCTTGCATCGAGGCGAAGCGACCGATGAGGAAGGTGCGTGACTGTTGATGAGAATCCTAATAGAGTTGGACTAGAATGCCCCTAGGGCTAGCTAGTTTGCTCTATGTATCTAGGGGTAGAAGGGGTATTGTGTAACCGGCTATAAATAAGGGATGACACCCGTTATCCCACTATATCTCTCTAGTTGTTCATTTCCTGCAAACTTCATCTGTTAGGGCTTCTCTCTCTCTAGCTGTTGTAGAGATCCGCAGATATGCAAATCTTTCCCTTGTATATTTTGATTTCACGAAAGGAGACAGTAATCTCCTTGTCTCCGCGTTGGGGATTTTGGCTAAAATCTTTTGTTCGCGTTTTGTTCTTCGCGTTCTTCAATTTCCCCTCTCGATGATTTTGCGAGTTCTTCTGATTTGAGGGATGGATTGCGATTTTGTTTGAACCATCTTGTGCCAGGATGTGAGAGGCATCTTTCCACCGAAGGATTTTCTTAAAAATCTCACGAGCACATAGATCGAGCGAAAATCGTTTTCGTTCTCCAAATGACACCTTTTCGCATGATCTGAAATATCTCTTGAATGAGTTGGGTTCGAGACATGATTTCTTAGGAATAGCTCACCAACATGTGTAGGATCACCTGGGTGAAGTTTGGTTGCAAGCCTTTTGATTTGGTCGAGGTTTGATCGAATTTGGGTTTTGCACAACTATTTTCGTGCTTTCTAGGTGTTCCAGGACAGTCCGGGATTCATCCCTGGACAGTCCGCGCCTCGGGGACTTGCACAGACAGTCCTCGAGCGAGAACTGTTCATGCTGTGTGAGATGAACGGTTGGTCAGTTCGCCACCTAACAACGGACAGTCCAATGACACTTTTTGACAGGAAACAATTCACTGAATTGCACTATTTAGTTTGAAGTGCGGACAATCTGGCGTGCAAACTGCGGACAGTCCGGGACCTGTCCAGAACTATTTCAGAACAATTGTGTTTTTGTGATTTTGCCTGCGGATAGTTCGGTGCAGACCCTGGACAGTCCGACAATGATTCCCGAACAGTCCGCGACCATTTCCCGGATAGTCCGAGGTTTTGCTGTTTCTAGGCTTTTGTGTCCCTCGCTTTGCACTTGTTCGTGGCGCTTCTCCAGCAGTTTCGCTATACCTCTAGGACATCTCCTAAGGTACCCACACACCGGTTGGGTCGTGGACTAGCCCCTCACTCGGGACCTTGCTTTTGGGGTGATTTTTTGGGACACATGCTATTCATTTCTGCAAAGAAATTTGAGGCGGGTGATTTTTTGGGACACATGCTATTCATTTCTGCAAAGAAATTTGAGGCTCCCATTCACTCCCCCTCTGGTCGTCATTTTTGGACCTTCATGTTGTGCCTCAACATTCTTCGAGCACACCTTCTTCCTGGTCTCATTGTTGAACTGCCCTTGGTCTTCTTCTTGTCTACGAACACAAGGTTTATATGTGCCCTTGTGGTTCGGCCCTTTGTGATGAGTGATTGATCAACAGGCTCACCAGAAGGGATGAGCGGCAACATGTCTCTTGGTTGTGTTGTTGTGCAGTTGTGGAGCTTGGAGGCAGTGGTCGATGTCGATGTGAAGGTCAAGTAGAGACGTGTCGTGCCAATGGACCGGGTGTGGTGAAGGGCAGACGTGAGGCTTGGATTGATGGACCCGAGGGCCAGAGGACCAGCTGCGGTAGCTGGCACTTGGCTTCAGCAAGCAAGAGCACATGGGGATGTGTGACTGCATCGGTCAAGTCGAGACGGAACACGATGGCGTCTTGGCACTTGGTGGAGGCCGGACACGGGCTTGCATGGGGCGAGTGTCGTCGGTCCAGTTAAGGAGGAAGTGGAAGGCGTTGTGCTCAGCGGAGGCCGGACATGCATCGACATCGGTGCCGGTGGCCGGGGCATGAGAATCAAGCTCTGTCTTTGGCGCGGGTTCGGTAGTTGAGCCTCAGAAAGCTACCCAACAGATTCCGAGTTTAGGCCTCAAAACATGGGCCTCAAAACCTGGGCTCACGGGTTTCTGAGTTTGGGCCACAAAACTCAGGCTAGCGGGTTTACCGGTTTGGGCCTCAAAACCGGTCAGAGGTTCCTATGCAGAACGGGTCAACGCGTGGTGGCACCACGAGGCTTGCGTCGAGGCGAAGCTTGTGGTGAGAAGATGCAGCGGTCGATGGGAAGACACGTGGCGGCATCCTGGAGCTTGCATCGAGGTGAAGCGAAGGATGAGAAGACACGTAGCCGTCGGATGAAGCTCTGACAGAGTTAGACTAGAATTACCCTAGGGTTAGCTAGTTTGCTCTTGTCTCTAGGGATAGAAGGGGACTAATGTATTAGAAATATAAATAAGAAAGGCAACCCCTCCTCTCTCTCCATCCAAGTAGCCATCTAGGCAACCACCCTCATTTGCAGACTGTACAATTAATCTATTGGGGCTTTCTTCCTCTAGCTGTTTGTGATCTGCAGAGATGGCAATTCCTCCGTGTATGTTTTGATTTCAGGAAAAGGGATTGTAATCCCTGTCTCCTTGTTGGGACGATTTGTGAAATCTTTGATTCACGTTTTGTGTTCTTTGCGTTTCTTTGTTCGCCTCTCTTGATCTTTCAACAGACTCATTGATTTGAGAGATGGATTGAAAATTCATTTGAACCATCTTCTAGAGCTTCATGAGAGACATCTTTCAACTGAAGGGTTTTCTCTAATTCCTCACGAGCTAGTAGATCAGGCGGATTTCGTGTTGAATCATGTTATTGCTCTTTTGCCTCGAATTTCTTCGATTCACCGATTTGGAGTTAGGTTCGAGCCATGATATCTTAGGAGTAGCTCACTAACATCCTTGTGACTCCCCTCACCAAGTTGGAGCCTTAGTACTTTCGATTTGAGGGAGATCGGGGTGAATCGGCGGATGAACTGCACTGTTTTGAGGTGACCGGACGCTGGCTACAGGGTGACCAGACGCTGACCAGTGAGCCCGGTCGTTGAAGGTTTTGCAGACCTTTTTGTGTTGACCTTACCGGACGCATCGTCACAGTGGCGACCGGACACTAGCCTGTAGAGCCCGGTTAGTTCTAGAGAGGATTTTATGTGACTGGACGTGTATGCAGTGTTGTGACTGGACGCTAGGCATTCACTATTAATCGTGTAACATTGACTGGACACTCTGTTCACTTCTGACCGGACGCTACCTATGCAGAGTCCGGTCGTGAACAGAGAGCTCCAGGAGCTGTTCATTTCTGACCGGACGCGCCCGGTCCCTGTTGATCGGACGCACCCTTAGTCCAGTCAGTGTAGTCTCTGCGCGTTTTTGTCTGCAGTTTCTTCAGTGGGTTTCCGATTTGCGATCCGGCTTTTGCGTTGGTTTCCTTGATTAGTGTAGTGTCTCGCTGTGCTTCTTGGAAGCATCCACCCTATATCTAGGGTCGTCGACATATTGGCACTTTTTAGCGTCACACTATTGCTAGGCTATCACTACTAGCGGCAACACATATAAGTGGTTGGTTGGTGTTGACACCAGAGTTTTGGCCGAAAAAGAATGTGTGTCTGTGGGCCCAAACAGCTGGTTTGGTTAAGGAAATCGGTTGATTGAAGAAAGAGTTGTTTCAGTAAAGAGTGAAGGACCGAGAAGCACTCAGAAAGCGACCAGAGGGGGGGTGAATGGGAGCTTCAAATTTTCCTTACGGAAACTAGTAGCCACTGTCCCAAGAATAAACCCCAGAAGCAAACCCTAGAGCTTGCAAATGTCCACGACCCTAGATGTAGGGTGGATGCTTCCAAGAAGCACAGCGGGACACTAGACAACTCTAGAAAGCCAACGCAAAAGACAGAAATCAATTCCGTCAACGAACGAGCGAACCGCGGACAAAACCGTGTGAAAACAGTAGCATCGGATGCTGCCTGCGTCCGATGCCAGACCACCGAACGCGTCCGATGCGAAAACTGCCTCTCGGGAACCTTACTGTTCCACCATCGGACGCTGTGAACAGTGAACAACCAGCGTCCGATGCTTTGGCTCCGGCGCGTCCGATGGCCAACGGACGCGTCCGATGCCTAGCGGCCGATGCCACTACAAACGCTCAGAAAGTGACACGCGTCACCGGAGCGTCCGACGCTTAGAACCCTAGCGTCCGATGCTCCCGTGTCAGCGTTCGATGCCCCCGAAAACTGTGCGGTTCTTTGATGATTCAACCCGATTTCCTCCGAATCAAAAAGCTCTAGGCCTGGGATTCGATCTGAGGGGTCACAAGGATGTTAGTGAGCTATCTCTAAGAGATCATGGCTCGAACCTAACTCCAAATCGGTGAATCAAGAAATTTTGGGACAAGGAAGCAAAAACACGATCCAAAACAAAACTCGATCAATCTCCTAGACCGTGAGGTTAGAGTTTGATTCCTTCAGTGGAAAGAAGTGCCTCATGATCTAGAACAACTTGGTTCAAACGGATTTGCAAAAGATGAACCGAGCAAAGAGATCAAGCGACGGGAAAATTGTGGAGAAGAAGGATTCCGCGAAGAACACAAAGAAAACGCGAATCACAGCCACGAACTTGCAGCCGAAGCGCAACCACACGCTACGACAAGGAGGATACGGCCTCCTTTCCTCAGAATCAACAAGTACACAGAGTTCTTGGTCTCTCTGCGGATCTCAGCTACAGCAGGGAATGAGAGAGCAGGAAACCCTAAGTGCAGGAAGCAAAATGAGATGGCTAAAACTGAGATGGGGGAGGAGGGTGTCTCCCCGGACTACTTAACCTATTCTAGACTAAGTCTATTTCCTACTCTACCCCTCTCTAATCTAATTACAGAGCGAGCCAGCTAAACCCTAGGGTCATTCTGGACCAACTCGGTGGTAGGTGTATCCGACGGCCACGCCCGCACAACTCGTCCGCGTTGCCTCCACGCAACCTTCCGATTGCCGCCATGTGCCGCCCTCGCTCTGCACCCCCGGTTTTGAGGCCCAAACCGGGAAACCAGCCTTTTCCAATCAGCGCCCGGTTTTGAGGCCCAAACCGGGAAACCAGCCCACCAGCCTGAGTTTTGTGGCCCAAACTCAGAAACCCGCAGCGCCCGAGTTTTGAGGCCCAAACTCGGAAACCGGCCCATCGCCCGAGTTTTGTGGCCAAACTCGGAAACCGTCCGCGCCCAGGTTTTGTGGCTCAACCTGGAAACCGAGCATCCAGGTTTTGAGGCCCAAACCTGGAAACCGTCCACCCGTTGGTTTTTCTCTGGCTCAACCAACAAACTGGTGCTGTAGAGGGGATGCACTGCCTGTGCACCCCGTCCACCGACACGTGTCCCCAGGTCCTCGACCCAAGCAACACCGTGCCCCGCAAGTCTCCGCTCGTCGCTGTCCCAGGCTGCCAGCCACCACAGCTGATCCTCAGGCACTCTGGTCCCTCAGTCCAAGCCTCACGTCCGCCCTTCACCGCTCGGTACATCGGCATGGCACGTCCGCCGCACGGCATGCCCATCCTTCACCGCACCCGGTCCGTCAGCACGACACGTCTCAACTTGACCTTCACCTTTGCCCTCGATCACTGTCTCCGTGCTCGACACCTGCACAACACAAGCCAAAGAACATGCGATCAATCCAGTTGACAATCACTCATCACTTAGAGACCCGGCATACACCCATGTATCCGCAATCTCCCCCTTGATGAGTGCATTGTCAACTACACACACAAATCATAATGAAGGAAGAAGGTAGGAGGAAGGAGAAGAGAGAACCCAACCAAATGACCCAAAAGCATAGTAAAGCCAAAGAAGGTCAAGTGGAAGAAGCAAAGAACTTGGTCCCCAAAGACATGGGCAACGGCTCGACACAACCAAGCAAATCAAAACTAGCCCTCAAGAAGAGGTAGAACAGGCTCAACACCGCTAGCAAAAGCCAATCGAAGTCCAGATACCAATTGAGAAATCGGAGCAAAAAACGGCAAAATGCTAGTCCCTCAAGATAGAGGCACAGAGGCTCAACGCAACTAGCATGAAAACCACTCCGAACCAATTTGAATCATCAAGACAATCAAAAAGTCAAAATCAATACCAATTGAAGAAGGACTTTGACACCAAATGAGGAAAATGTTTGCTGGTCCCTCAAGACAGAGGCAACGGCTCTACACAACTAGCAAACTCCCCCTCGACAAGTGCAAGCAACTAGGAAGACTCTCCCCCTAAGTCAACCAACCGGAGCACACATGATTTGAAAATCTGCCCTTTAGCAAAGAACTCCCTCTTAGTTGATCACTAGGAGACATATGATTTGCAAGAACTCTCCCCCTTAGTTGAAAATGCACTAATCAAGAAACCAGGGCAAAATTTCTCCCCCTTTGGCAAAGTCTCCCCCTTAACCCAAGCTTCCCCTTCCAAAATGCATATGAAGTCAGAAATGCAAGTTAGAAGCTTCAGGCATATAATCAAAAGAGTGCAAAGATGCTCTAATCGGTATAGCTCCAACAGCACAATTAAGCACTCAAATAGCGAAGGCTCAAACTGATCACACATACGAAATATGAAGCATATGAGCAAGTGAGCGGTTTTTGGCCAAAAGATAGTCACCATCAAAATAGCACTACACATGTATAGGTAGGAATCCAAACAAGTGCTAAGCATATATACAAGGTGAACTACCCCTAGCAAAGTTCAATCATCATGCATAGGAATGAAGCATATACTTGTGATTTCAGTTTATATCGGAGTTGCAGCGGTAAAGAATTCACAAGTTCAATTATATAGCATGTGATTGCGAGAGGTTGAGAGCTTGTCATTGCCTAACTTTCCAACCGAGCGAAGCCTATGCCGAAGCAATCAGAAGCTTAAAGCTACGGTTTCGGTCATACACTACACGGCTCAAGTTTAACTCAAAGTGCAATGAGAAACAGTCTCGATACCGTGAGGTGTTGACAAGCAATCCCATCTCGATCTTTTCAATTCACTTATTACTTGGTTCAAATTTTAAACATGATATGAACAAACCAAGCAAGTGAATGACTCAGAACTAGAGACATAGAAACCTAGCATATATGAAAAGCAGGAATGGACTCAACACACCCTACACATGCTAGTTGCATATCTCAATGGTGAACATTTTCAGATTTGTATTTATTAGGCAATTTCACCATTTCAAAAATAGCTCAGCTCATAACATGTATTAATGATCAGAAAGAGCATAAGCTACAAGTATCATCATAAGCATCGGAGCATACTAAATAGAGCATAGTTACATTCTAGTGATTATAAACATGAAGCTCAGAATGTAAATGCGTATGCTAAAATGTAACAGAAAAGAAGATCAAGGTAAAAGAGTCAGACTAGGAGACAACTCAAAATGCTTCCCCCATCTAAAAGGGGAAACACACACCAAGCTCACCCCTCAACATATTAAAGGTTGATTCGTCTAAAGGCTTGGTGAAAATATCAGCCAGTTGGTGATGAGTATCGACATGGCGAAGGTCGATATCACCCTTCTCCTAGTGGTCTCGCAGAAAATGAAAGTGCACATCAATGTGTTTGGTCTTCGAGTGAAGCACGGGGTTCTTAGCAACGCTAATGGCACTCGTGTTGTCACAAAGCAAAGGCACGCGAGAAAAGCTCAGACCAAAATCACGCAAAGTGGCCATCATCCAAAGCAACTGGGAACAATAGCTAGCCGCAGCAACATATTCAGCCTCTGTAGTGGACTGAGCGACACTAGACTGTTTGCGAGAAGACCACGAAATAAGAGAAGAACCAATAAATTGGCAAGTCCTAGAAGTGGACTTGCGCTCAATGCGACAACCAGCAAAATCGGCATCGGAATAACCACAAAGGGAGAGGGTGGAGGAAGCAGAATACCAAATCCCGAACTCAGGCGTGAAACAAAGGTACCTGAAAATCCGCTTCACCGCCTGACGGTGAGAGGTGCGCGGCGACGCCTGAAAGCGCGCGCACAGACACACGGCGAACTGAATGTCCGGCCGTGTCGCCGTCAGGTAGAGGAGCGACCCGATCATACTGCGGTACTCCTTCTGGTCCACTGCTTCTCCGTCCACATCCGCATCCAGGGCAGTCGTCGTCGACATGGGTGTTGGAAGAGGCTTGGCCTCACCCATATCGAACCGCTTCAGCAAGTCCTTGGTGTACTTGCCCTGGTGCACAAACGTCCCCTCTCGGGATTGCTTAATTTGCAACCCGAGAAAGAATGTCAGCTCGCCCATCATGCTCATCTCAAACTCCCTGCTCATAGTATCTGCAAACTTGGCAACCAAAGCATGAGAAGAACCACCGAAAATGATATCATCCACGTAAATCTGGACCAAGAGAGTGTCTTTGCCTTGCTTGAGGAGAAAAAGCGTTTTATCTACACATCCCATTTTAAAACCCTTAGCAAGCAAAAAGGTTTTCAACCTATCATACCAGGCTCTAGGGGCTTGTTTCAAACCATATAAAGCTTTGTGGAGTTTAAAAACATGGTTTGGAAACTTGGGATTTTCAAAACCGGGGGGTTGCTCAACATAAACCTCCTCCTCTATGTAGCCGTTTAAAAAGGCACTCTTGACATCCATTTGAAAAAGTTTGAAACCCCTGGATGCAGCATAAGCCAAGAGTATCCTAATAGCCTCCAAACGTGCTACAGGAGCGAAGGTCTCCTCATAATCTATCCCTTCCTTCTGACTATAGCCTTTCGCTACAAGCCGGGCCTTGTTTCTCACAACATGGCCATCCTCTCCTTGCTTGTTTTTAAATACCCATTTTGTCCCAATAGGCTTACAGTCAGGTGCAGGTGGAACTAGAACCCAAACCCGATTTCGCTCAAAGTTCTCTAACTCCTCATGCATGGCATTGACCCAATCCGGATCCGTCAATGTGTGTCCAACATCTCGGGGCTCAAAATTAGCAACAAAAGCAGAATGAGCGAAGTGAGAGATGTGTTGTGACCTGGAGCGAGTAACTCGCTCGCCGATGTCGCCGATCATCTGTTCAGGGGGGTGCTGGCGCTGGATATGTCGTGGCGCCTCCCGGGAAGGAGTGACCTCCCCCTCAACAGCAGCTGGTTCCACCCCGGGTACAAAAGGTACCGCGCGAGGTGGAGGATCCCACGGCCCCCAGGAAGAAGAAGTGTCGGGGCCGTGAGTCGTCGTCGAGGCCGCTCCTTGCGGCACGGCAGGTGGAGGGGGTGCTGGATCATCCATACCTTCAGCACCCTCATCCTCGTCATCGAAAAGAGGCTCTCCAACCTCATGATCACCTGCACGCTCAAAACGAGAAGAAGGAGAAACAAGAGTCTCGTCGAAGGTGACATCTGATGTCTCCATGACTTGGTTAGTATCAAGGTTAAGTACACGATATGCTCTAGTGTGAGTGCCATAACCCAAAAATACTCCGTCAGAAGAACGAGACTCAAACTTGTCCAGGTTGCCTTTCTTCAATATAAAACAATGGCAACCGAAGACTCTAAAATAACTCACCTTGGGCTGGCGACCAAAACGCAACTCATAAGAGGTCTTCTTCAAAAACGCTCTCAGAAAAATGCGATTCGAAATGTAGCATGCAGTGTTCATAGCTTCGGCCCAATAGCGCCTAGGAGTCCTATGCTCATCAAGCATCGTCCTGGCCATCTCAACAAGGGTCCGATTCTTCCTCTCTACCACACCATTTTGGGGCGGTGTGTAGGGAGAAGAAAACTGATGCTCCAAACCAAGGCGGTTACAAAACTTCTCAAAATCCGAATTTTTGAATTCAGAACCGTTATCACTTCTAATAGCTCGCATCGAGTTCAAAGGGAACTCGTTCTGAAGGCGCAAAATCAGATTGCGACCGAAGGAAAAAGTCTCGGACTTCTCAACCAAAAAGAAGACCCACGAATACCTCAAAAAGTCATCAACAACAACCAAAACATACCACTTGCCACCAACCGAGCTCACCCGAGCCAGACCAACAAGGTCCATGTGTAAAAGCTCTCCAGGGTGCGAGGTCATAACCTTGGTCACAGGATGGTGGGGAGCGGCAACCATCTTCCCATGTCTACAAGAATGGCAAACTAGATCCTTCTCCATCGAAAGCTCGGGCAATCCTCGGATTAGGCCAAGTGAGCTAAGTCTTGCAAGCAAGTCGAAGCTTAAGTGACCGAGCCTCCTATGCCACTTCCAAAGATTGGAAGAAGAAGGACTAGCCAAAAGACATCGAGAAGAACCAAACAACTCCGAGAAATTCGCACGAAAGACTTTCTCAAAGGGCGAAATCAGACATACAAGATCGCCCTGAGGATCTAAGATGCAACTAAGGTTCGGTTTGAAATGAATCTCATAGTCATCATCAAAAAGTTGCGAAACAGAAAGCAAGTTAAAATGCAGGTTAGAAACAAGAGCAACATCGCGCAACACAAAGTGCTCATTAACCCGCACAGTCCCACGAGACAATACCTTACCTTTACTATTGTCGCCGAAGGTTATGTACTCCTTTCCGGCGACCGGGCTAAGGCTGGAGAACCACTTGGCGTTTCCGGTCATGTGCCTCGAACAACCGGAATCCACCAACCAAATGTTCTCCAACCGTCTTACCTACATCAATAAAAAGACATAGGGTGAGCATACGGTCCAACACTGGGGTTAGTGAAGTAAGGGGAAAACCAGTGTTGGGCCGGCTGCTCAAAAGAAGGGTTAGTGAAAAAACCATTCCTAGCACGTCTATGAGGGAAGCGATCACCACACTGAGGAAAACGTGGTTCGCTAGGGAAGAAGCGCTCACCGCGATACTCAAACTGCGGTGGGGGAAAGCGCTCAACTAAACTTCCGCCACGGGGTCCATCACCTGCAAACGCAGGACCCCGTGGGGCACGCTCTCTACAAGGCCTACGCCTAGGAACCTGGGGCTCAACACCTCTAGGCCTAGCGTCTCTCCTTGGAGCTCTCTGCTGCTGCCTAGGCCTGGGGACTTGAGGCTCTGGACCTCTGGGCCTAGCAGCTCTCCTCTGGACGTTCGGCACATGCACACCTTGGAAAGGGTGGTACATGTCCGGGTTGTCCATCTCCCTAGCACGGCACGCCTCTCTCTTGCGTCGAAAGCAGAACTCACTCAAGTGTCCATCTCTCCCGCAGAAATCACAATGGTACCTCACCGCACGCAAAGGGGTTGTTGGTACTCATGGCTGTGGGTGTGGATCACTTTGCCCTTCTGTGGCAACTCCTCCTGGATAGGTGGCATTGTATCCAGCTTGTTCTTTAGGTGGTTGGGTTTGGGATGCCACACTTGGTTCTTGGGTGGAGCTCTAGGAGGTTCTTCAAACACCCCATCCTTGGTGGTAGGTTTGAGAGGCTCTTTGGGTGGAAGCTTGGTAAGTTTGGGAGTAGTGGTGGAGTTGGGCTTCTCACTCGGATTCATACCACTCGACTCTCCAATCTTCCCAAAAGCAGAAAGATCAACACCCTGAGCAAAACCTATACCAGGACCTCCAACAGCTCGCTTGAATTGGGAGATCATCATCCCGAGCTGCGGCTCACTACAAGATACCCATGACAAGATGGTCCGAAGGTATGTGTTTTCTTCCTCGGTTTGCATCTTGCCATGCTTCACATTTGCAATCTCCATCTCCAAACCCTCGCACAAAGCGCACCTAGTCACACAAGTGCTACCCGAGCTGGCCTTCTCAAGAGACTCAATCTTGGCATTCTTCTCTGCCAACTCAGACTGCAAGACAGGACAAGTCTTGCACGCACCCAACAAGGAAGGTGTAGCCTTCAGCTCATCCAGCTCTCCTACCAACGCAGCATACTTACCTCTCAAAGTGAGAAGGTCAGTCATGTGCGTGGTGCACGACTCGCACTCAACCTCCTCCGACACGACCACGGTGGACTTGGCAAACTCAAGCTCCCTCACCGTGTCCTCCCACTTCTGCCTAAACTCCTTGCGCTCTCTAGCGGCACGCCTAAGCAACTTGTCCTGACTAAGGAGCGCGGCAGTAAGCTTCTCAACCTCAGCAGAAAGCTCGTCGTGAGTGAGGGATACCTGGGAGGTGTCGTCGTCGTCGTCGCGAGGGGAGTGCTCTAGCTTTCCGTTGACCTCATCACCAAGCGCCATGGTGCAGAAGCCATCGTCGTCGGCGAAGAAGCAGAGACCGTTCAGCTTGTCCTCGATCTTCTTCTTCTTCTCGGACTCGTCGTCGCTTGATGAAGCAGAGTCGTCATCCGAGCCGTCGACGTCGCTGAGCGTGGCGAAGAACGCACGCTGCTCAGCTTGGGCCTTCTCCAAGTACTTCTTCTTGATGTACTCTTTGTCGAAGCCGCCCCGCTTCTTGTGCCTTGGGGGGACGTGCTTCTCCTTGTGCCCATGATCGCCCTTCCCCGAGTGCTTGTTTTTCTTAGGGCAGTTGGCGATGAAGTGGTCGGGGTCGCCGCACTCATAGCAGCTCGAGCGTCCTCCTCCGCGGCGACGGTTCATGCGCTTGTTGTGAAACCGTGAGAACCGGTTGGCAAGCAAAGCCAACTCCTCGTCTCCCAAAGACTCTAGCTGGTCCTCTGTGACAGAAAAAAGAGAAGAAAGCGCAAAGCCAGCTGAGGGGTTAGAGGAAGAGCCAGAAACCAAAGCCATAGTCGGGCCAGAAGGATTCGCATAAGAAGCCCTCGACATGGCATCAATCTCACTGGACTTGAGCTTACTGAAGAGCTCGTCGCAAGTGAGGGTCTCATAGTTAGGCGATTCGATGATCGCCTGGACCTTTGAGTCCCACACCGACCGATCGAGAGTGTGCAAAAGCTTTAAAGCTCTCTCATGATCGTCGAAAGGCAACTGCTCCTTGTTAGCCCTCATCCTGTTGACAATCACCTGAAAGCGAGCGAATAAACTTTCTATGCTCTCGCCAGGCTGATGTCGAAAGTTCTCATACTCTCTCTTGAACGACTCGTAGAGTCGGGTTTTGACTTGAGAGGTGCCCTCAAGAAAACGCATGAGGGTGGCCCAAATCTCCCGAGCCGTAGAGAGGTGAGAAACGCGATCAAACTCACCCATGCTCAAACACGAAAAGAGAGCATTACGGGCTCGGCTATTGGCTTCGTGCTCATCGATCTGATGCTGAGTCACACGAGCAGCCAAGACCACGTAATCAGCAGAGTTGCAAATATCCCAGATGGAAGCACCCAAACTCTGCAGATAAGCCGACATGCGTATCTTCCAATACGCGTAGTTCGTCCCATCGAAGAATGGCGGTTTGCCCACGCCACGATCCATGTCGCCTTCGGTGGATCTGGAACCGGCTAAGGTGGAAGATCCTTAACCCGCTCCGATACCAATTGAAGGACCGAGAAGCACTCAGAAAGCGACCAGAGGGGGGGGGGTGAATGGGAGCTTCAAATTTTCCTTACGGAAACTAGTAGCCACTGTCCCAAGAATAAACCCCAGAAGCAAACCCTAGAGCTTGCAAATGTCCACGACCCTAGATGTAGGGTGGATGCTTCCAAGAAGCACAGCGGGACACTAGACAACTCTAGAAAGCCAACGCAAAAGACAGAAATCAATTCCGTCAACGAACGAGCGAACCGCGGACAAAACCGTGTGAAAACAGTAGCATCGGATGCTGCCTGCGTCCGATGCCAGACCATCGGACGCGTCCGATGCGAAAACTGCCTCTCGGGAACCTTACTGTTCCACCATCGAACGCTGTGAACAGTGAACAACCAGCGTCCGATGCTTTGGCTCCGGCGCGTCCGATGGCCAACGGACGCGTCCGATGCCTAGCGTCCGATGCCACTACAAACGCTCAGAAAGTGACACGCGTCACCGGAGCGTCCGACGCTTAGAACCCTAGCGTCCGATGCCCCCGAAAACTGTGCGGTTCTTTGATGATTCAACCCGATTTCCTCCGAATCAAAAAGCTCTAGGCCTGGGATTCGATCTGAGGGGTCACAAGGATGTTAGTGAGCTATCTCTAAGAGATCATGGCTCGAACCTAACTCCAAATCGGTGAATCAAGAAATTTCGGGAGAAGGAAGCAAAAACACGATCCAAAACAAAACTCGATCGATCTCCTAGACCGTGAGGTTAGAGTTTGATTCCTTCGGTGGAAAGAAGTGCCTCATGATCTAGAACAACTTGGTTCAAACGGATTTACAAAAGATGAACCGAGCAAAGAGATCAAGCGACGGGAAAATCGTGGAGAAGAAGGATTCCGCGAAGAACACAAAGAAAACGCGAATCACAGCCACGAACTTGCAGCCGAAGTGCAACCACACGCTACGACAAGGAGGATACGACCTCCTTTCCTCAGAATCAACAAGTACACAGAGTTCTTGGTCTCTCTGCGGATCTCAGCTACAGCAGGGAATGGGAGAGCAGGAAACCCTAAGTGCAGGAAGCAAAATGAGATGGCTAAAACTGAGATGGGGGAGGAGGGTGTCTCCCCGAACTACTTAACCTATTCTAGACTAAGTCTATTTCCTACTCTACCCCTCTCTAATCTAATTACAGAGCGAGCCAGCTAAACCCTAGGGTCATTCTGGACCAACTCGGTGGTAGGTGTATCCGACGGCCACGCCCGCACAACTCGTCCGCGTTGCCTCCACGCAACCTTCCTATTGCCGCCACGTGTCGCCCTCGCTCTGCACCCCCGGTTTTGAGGCCCAAACCGGGAAACCAGCCTTTTCCAATCAGCGCCCGGTTTTGAGGCCCAAACCGGGAAACCAGCCCACCAGCCTGAGTTTTGTGGCCCAAACTCAGAAACCCGCAACGCCCGAGTTTTGAGGCCCAAACTCGGAAACCGGCCCATCGCCCGAGTTTTGTGGCCAAACTCGGAAACCGTCCGCGCCCAGGTTTTGTGGCTCAACCTGGAAACCGAGCATCCAGGTTTTGAGGCCCAAACCTGGAAACCGTCCACCCGTTGGTTTTTCTCTGGCTCAACCAACAAACCGGTGCTGTAGAGGGGATGCACTGCCTGTGCACCCCGTCCACCGACACGTGTCCCCAGGTCCTCGACCCAAGCAACACCGTGCCCCGCAAGTCTCCGCTCGTCGCCGTCCCAGGCTGCCAGCCACCACAGCTGATCCTCAGGCACTCTGGTCCCTCAGTCCAAGCCTCACGTCCGCCCTTCACCACTCGGTACATCGGCATGGCACGTCCGCCGCACGGCACGCCCATCCTTCACCGCACCCGGTCCGTCAGCACGACACGTCTCAACTTGACCTTCACCTTTGCCCTCGATCACTGTCTCCGTGCTCGACACCTGCACAACACAAGCCAAAGAACATGCGATCAATCCAGTTGACAATCACTCATCACTTAGAGACCCGACATACAGCCATGTATCCGCAAAGAGCACATTTTTGAAGAAACTGTTTGAACCGGAATCGGCAAGCTTGGAGACGTGTCGGACTCCACCAGAAAAGGGAAATTGGGGTCTAAGTTATTTTGTTTAATTTGTCACATTATAACCTAGTCGTATAAGGTAAGGCGTCTTTTCGGGCTATAAATAGTTAAGTCCTGACTATTGTAAAAAGATATATACAATCAATCAAACAATCTTTTTCGACTCCGACCAGAACCCTTAGGAGTAGGAGTAAAGTAGATCTCGACGAGACCTTCAAACAAACAGGGCTGCATCTGTTGATTTCGACCTCCGGTTTGCTTGTAAGTATTGTCATGGCTTGCATTATCGTCTAATAAAGCTCTATTTGGCTTAGACCAAACTCTTGTTATGCTATGATATGAGTTAGTTATCAGTTTAAGTTTGTTATTTGTAAGGCTGCATTAGCTAAGTCCAACCTCTTGCAAGTAGTCGATTTGAACTAGTTATCGACTCTATTAGATCTGGCAGTCTAATAGATTCATTAAGTTATCGATATTGTTTATTTAAGTTAATTTTATTTATTACAATAATATCTTGCCCAATCGAGATTGACAGATTAGATTAAGCTTAAACGTCATCTAGATTTATTGTTCTAAGTATTTTCACGCTCACTTTCATCAGAATAGTCAATCTAGACTCATATCGGCTAATCTATCGATCTCGATTGTTACATGTTGTGCATTCGAGATATCTACTCAGTTGCAGATCGATCCAAAAGTAAGTAGATTTGATTCAATATACTTGTTATGGCTGTATTTTCGAACCCCACTGACAGGTATGTTGAAATCAAACTTGCCTAGTTTTGGATCAAACTATAACTTAGTAGATAGATCTTGTTTGTGTTTCATGGACCCTGCATCGGCTAAATAGCTGGTCCAGTCACGCCTTGACTCATAACATGTATGCATGCACCAGTTTAAAACTAGTAGATCTTTTGATTATTTTGGACGTCATTTAGCTTGGTTACTATTATAGCTGCATGGAGACACCCCACTGTTAGTAATTAAGCTATTTTGTCGATCTAGTTGTTATTATGGTTGTATGGAAACACCCCAATGTTAGCAATCAGAATTACCAGCATGATTAGTCGATCTGTTGGTTTTACATTGGTAACTGCTATGCATGTAGGATCCTATACTCACATCAGCTAAGTTAGATTGGCTAACTATTTCTCCTTTTATTCATATATCTTGAATAACCGTTCTACAGTTTTTATGACTATATGCTTTACACTGTCAGCAATTGACTTTCTAGTCAATTTTCTTTGATTA
This sequence comes from Coix lacryma-jobi var. lacryma-jobi, assembly GCA_009763385.1. NCBI lineage: Eukaryota > Viridiplantae > Streptophyta > Magnoliopsida > Poales > Poaceae > Coix > Coix lacryma-jobi. The sequence continues at coordinate 116,768,702 of CM019830.1, read as the reverse complement.
TGGCTATTTTAGAGCCATACATTCTGGAACTGGCACACCTCAGGTTTGGATCACTAAGCTTAGTTTTTGCCTTTGGAGGTTCAGGAGATCAGGACTCTCGCTCCCGTACGGTCGCCGAGGGCCTCGTGGTGTGATTGTCGCTGAAGATACAAATTTTAGCGTCAACAGTTGGTATATATGAGCACAAAGAAAAAGATCTGCAAGCGCATGAATACCATTGTAGCTTTCACCTGGAGGTTAGACTGACTGACGCGTTCGTGGATGTCGCCGATCATCTGTTGAGGTGGGTGTTGGCGCTGAATATGTCGTGGCGCCTCCCATGCTGAAGTAACCTCCCCCTCAACAGTAGCTGGTGCCTCCTCGGGTACAAGTGGTATAGACCGAGGTGGTGGATCATACGGCCCCCATGTAGTAGAGGAAGAAGGGTCAGGGCCGCGTGCAATCGTGGTCGAAGTCGACCCAATCGGCACTGTAGGTGGAGGTAGTGCCGGATCATCAATCCCTTCAGCACCTTCTTCCTCATCATCAAAAAGAGGTTCTCCAACCTCATGATCACCTGCACGCTCAAAACTAGAAGAAGGACAAAGCACCGTCTCGTCGAAGGTGACATCGGATGTCTCCATGACTCGGTTAGTATCAAGGTTAAGTACATGATATGCACGAGTATGATTACCATAACCCAAAAATACACTATCAGAAGAGCGAGACTCAAACTTGTCCAAGTTGCCTTTTCTTGAGTATAAAACAGTGGCAACCAAAAACTCTAAAATAACTCACTTTGGGTTGCTTCCCAAATCTCAACTCATAAGAAGTTTTCTTCAAGAAAGCACGGAGAAAAATGCGATTGGAAATATAGCATGCAGTGTTTATAGCCTCGGTCCAATACCGCCTAGGAGTCCTATGCTCATCGAGCATCGTCCTGGCCATCTCTACAAGGGTCCGATTTTTTCTCTCTACAACACCATTTTGTGGCGGTGTGTAGGGGGAAGAAAACTGATGCTCCAAACCCAGAGAGTTACAAAACTTCTCAAAATTTGAGTTCTTAAACTTGGAACCATTATCGCTACAAATAGCTCTCATCGAGTTCTTAAGGAACTCGTTCTGGAGTCGCAAGATCAAATGGCGAACAAAAGTGAAAGTCTCAGTTTTCTCAGCTAAAAAGAAAACCCACGAATATCTCGAAAAGTCGTCAACAACAACAAGCACATACCACTTCCCACCAACCGAACTCACCCGAGCCGGACCGACAAGGTCCATATGCAAAAGCTCTCCAGGCGCTTGGTCATAACTTGGTTCACACGATGGTGGGGAGCGGCAACCATTTTCCCATGTCTACAAGAATGGAAAACAAGATCCTTCTCCATGTGTAACCTGGGCAATCCTTGGATTAAGCCAAGTGAACTAAGCCTTTTAAGCAAGTCAAAGCTCAAGTGACCGAGTCTCCTATGCCACTTCCAAAGATCAGAGGAGGAAGGACCAGCCAAAAGACAACGAGAAATGTCAAATGACTCCGAGAAATTCACACGAAAGACTTTCCCAAAGGGCGAAATCAAACACAAGATTGCCCTGAGGATCCAAAATACGACTGAGATTCGGCTTAAAACGAATCTCATAGTCATCATCAAAGAGTTGCGAAACAGAAAGAATATTAAAATGCAAGTTAGAAACAAGAGCAACATCACGCAACACAAAGTGCTCATTAACTCGCACCAACCCACGAGACAGCACTTTACCTTTGCTATTGTCGCCGAAGGTGATAAACTCCTTTCCGGCAACTAGACTAAGACTGGAGAACCACTTGGCGTTTCCGGTCATATGCCTTAAGCACCCAAAATCCACCAACCAAATGTCCTCCAATCGTTTTACCTACATCAATAAAAAGACATAGGGTGAGCATACGGTCCAACACTGGGGTGAGTAAAATGTGAAGTATACCAGTGTTGGGCCGACTGCTCAAAAGAACGGTTAGTAGAAAAACCATTCCTAGCACGTCTACGGGGAAAGCGATCACCACGTATAGGAAAACGTGGTCCGCTAAGGGAAGAGCGTCCATCGCGATAGTCAAAACGCGGTGGGGGTAACGCTCAACTACAAAGCCACCGCCACGGGGTCCATAGCTCACAAATGCAGGCTCCCGCCGGGTACGTTCTCCTTGTGACCTAGGACCTTGAGGCATTGGACCTCTAGTCCTAGCAGCTCTCCTTTGAACATTCGGCACATGTACATCATGGAAAGGATGGTACATGTCTGTGTTGTTCATCTCTTTTGCGCGGCGCTCCTCTCTCTTGCACCGAAAGCAAAACTCCCTCAAGTGTCCATCTCTCCCACAGTGCCCACAGTGGTACCTCACCGCTCTCATAGGGGGTTGTTGGTACTCACGATGTTGGTTATGGATCACTTGGCTCTCTTGGGGCATGAGCTCCTCATAGATTGGTGGCATAGTGTCTAGCTTGTTCCTCAGGTGATTGGGTTTCGGATCCCAAGTTTGCTTCTTGGGTCGAGCTCTTGGAGGTTCCACAAACACTCCATCCTTGGTGTTAGGCTTGAGAGGCTCTTTGGGTGGTATCCTGGTTAGCTTGGGAGTAGTGGTGGAGTTGGGCTTCTCACTCGGATTAAGACCACTCGACTCTCCAATCTTACCAAAAGAGGCAGCACTCACCATCCCTTGAGAAAAACCTACACCTGGACCTCCAGCAGCACGCTTGAATTGGGCAATCATCATCCCAAGCTGCGGCTCACCACAAGACACCCATGACAAGATGGTTCGAAGGTATGTGTTTTCTTCCTCGGTTTGCATCTTGTCATGCTTCATGTTTGCAATCTCCATCTCCAAACCCTCACACAAAGCACACCTAGACACACAAGTGCTACCCGAGCTGGCCTTCTCAAGAGACACAATCTTGGCATTCTTCTCTGCCAACTCGGATTGCAAGCCTGCACAAGACTTGCACGCACCCAGCAACCCTGGTCTAGCCTTCAGCTCATCCATCTCTCCAACCAACGCAACATACTTCCCCCTCAAAGTGAGAAGGTCAGTCATGTGCTTGGAGCACATCTCACACTCATCCTCCTCTGTTACGGCAACGGTGGACTTGACAGACTCAAGCTTCTTCACCGCATCCTCCCACTTCTGCCTAAACTCCTTCCTCTCTCTAGCAGCACACCTAAGCAGCTTATCTTGACTAAGGAGGGCAGCAGTAAGTTTATTGACCTCAGCAGAAAGCTCATCGGGGGTCTGTGATACCTGAGAGGTGTCGTCGTCATCGTCATCGTCGTTCCGAGGGATCTCCTCCAGCTCGCTGTTGACCTCATCGCTGAGGGCCATGGTGCAGAAGCCCTCGTTGTCGGCGAAGAAACCGAGGTCATTCAGCTTGTCCTCGATCTTCTTCTTCTTCTCGGACTCGTCGTCGCTTGATGCTGCAGAGTCGTCATCCAAGTCGTTGATGTCGCTGAGCGTGGCGAAGAAAGCACGTTGTTCAACCTGGGCCAACTCATGTGGTTGTTGTGGAACCGCGAGAACTGGTTGGCAAGCAGGGCCAACTCGTCGTCCGCCATGAACTCCAGCTGCTCCTCTATGACAGAAAGAAGAGATGACAAAGCAAGGCCAACAGAGGTGTTAGCAGAAGAGCCAGAAACCATAGCCATCGACGGGCCAGAAGGATTTTCATAAGAGTATGAAGGAACTTGAGAGCCCTCTCATGATCGTCGAAAGGCAACAGCTCCGTGTTAGCCCTCATCCTGTTGACAATCAAATGAAAGCGAGTGAATAAACTTTTTATGCTCTCGCCAGGCATGTGTCAGAAGTTCTCATACTTACGCTTGTGTGACTCTTAGAGACGGATTTTGACTTGAGAGGTTCCCTCATGAAAGCGCATGAGAGTCGCCCAAATCTCCTGAGCCGTGGTGAGATGAGAGACACAATCAAACTCAGACATGCTCAGACAGGTGAAAAGAGCATTACGGGCTCAGCTATTGGCATCGTGCTCATCGATCTGCTGTTGAGTCACATGAGCAGCCAAGACCACGTAATCAACAGAATTGCAAATGTCCCAAATCGAAGCACCCATGCTCTAAAGATAGGCCGACATGCATATCTTCCAATACGCATAGTTCGTGCCATCGAAAAAGGCGGTTTGCCCACGTCGCGATCCATGTCCCCTTCTGTGGATCTAGAATCAGCTAAGGTGGAAGATCCTTAACCTGCTCCGATACCAATTGAAGGACCGAGAATGCTACCAAAGGCGACAAGAGGGGGTGAATGGGAGCCTAAAAATTTCTATCGAAACTTCGGCCTTTGTCCTAACAAATCAACCCCAAAAGCTTCGGACATGAACGTGATGCCCACGACCCTCGGAAAGAGGGTGGATGATCCCTAGGATTATAGCGAGTCACCACCAAACGAGAGAAAACCAAAACTCGAAAGCACCGAGTCAAGCTCAAACCCAAAAACCTACTCCCGAACATAGATGGATAGCTACATCGGGAAATCCCTAAATACCTAAGCTAACAAGTAGCAAAGATACCTAGAGAGGTCCCTAGGTGAACTCTAGGAGCAAACGACAAGTCCGGAAACGAAGTGGAAAAGCCGAGAGAGCGAACACACTAAACACCAACACTCAACAGGGGCCCGGACTGTCCGCGGGTACAGTCCCGGACAGTCTGCCCTGTGCTGGACTGTCCGCTGGTTAAAGTGCCAAAAACACAAGTCTGCTGAAACCTCCCTGGACACTCCTAGACTGTCCGCGAGTCACTACGGCGGACTGTCCGCCGGTCAAGTCGAGGCATTGTGCACAGCGACGAACAGCCACTACTTGGCTGTCCCGATGCGCGGACTGTCCGCGTCTCAAACGACAGACTATCCACGAGCACCCAGAAAGAGCGATTTCAATCGCCCCTCTCCCGAATCTTCCCAAATTCGATCCAAATCAAAATCCCTTGATCCCAAACTTGGAGAAGATGATCACTAGGTAGTTGGAAAACTATCCCTAAGAAATCATCCGCTCAAATCAACTCAAACTCCGAGAAATCAAAAGGGAAGGTGTAGGAACAAAAAAGTCGCCACGAAACTTGAACCGACCCGATCTACTTGTTCATGAGGATTGAGATGAATTCCTTCGGTGGAAATGTTCTTCTCACATCAAAGAACAAGTTGATTCAAGTGGATTCAAAAAAGACGCAGCATAGAGGGAGATTGAGCGACGAGAAAATTGAGACAAAAAGCAAAACACGAAGAACAACTCAAGAACGCGAATCACAATCTCAATTCCTAGCCGAAATTCGTCCCCACGAGGAGACAACGGGAATCCGGTCCTGTTTCCGCAAAATCCAAATACATAGAGGTATGATTCACCGTCTATGCGGATCTCAGTAGCTGCAGCAGGGATGTGGGAGAGCAGGAAACCCTAAGTGAAAGTAGCAAATGGCTGAGATGATTAAGAGGGAGGGGTTGCCTCTCCTAATATAGCCTAATACAATTATTCCCCTTCTACCCCTACTGATAATGAGTGAGCAGGCTAACCCTAAGGGTATTCCTGACCAACTCGAAGTGTAGTCGATCTGACGGCCATGCTTGCACATCAAGTAGCTTCGCCTCGACGCGACCTCACCGGATGCCGCCACGTGGTGCCACTCGCCGTCCGTCCTTTTCCTGGATCTCCCCCCGGTTTTGAGGTTGAAACCGGGAAACTTGTCGTCCGTCGGCTGAGTTTTGTGGCCCAAACTCAGAAACTCGCCAGCACCCAGGTTTTGAGGTCCAAACCTGGAAACCGTCCTCAGCCTGAGTTTTGTGGCCCAAACTCGGAAACCGGCCGCACCCAGGTTTTGAGGCCCAAACCTGGAAACCATTCTCAGCCCGAGTTTTGTGGCCCAAACTCAGAAACCGGACGCACCCAGGTTTTGAGGCCCAAACCTGGAAACCATCCACCCAGTGGTTTTTCTGTGGCTCAACCACCAAACCAAAGCCGTAGAGGGATGCACCGCCCGTGCACCCCGTCCACTCGCAAGTCTTCACTTGTCGCTGTCCCAGGCTGTCAGCCACCACGGCTGATCCTCAGGCCACCGGTCCGTCAATCCAAGCCTCACGTCTTCCCTTCACCGCTCCGGGTCCATCGGCACGGCACGTCTCTACTTGACCTTCACCTTGCCTTCGATCACCGTCTCTGAGCTCGACACCTGCACAACACAAGCCAAAGAACATGCGCATCATACCAGTTGACAATCACTCATCATCTCAAGATCCGGCATACACCCATGTATCCGCAGGATCTTCAACCTCTCATCCATACCCACATAGGGCACTCAATCTCTCCTCATGATTTGGCACATAGCAATGGAGAGAAGAGAGGAGAGGGATGAACCCTAGCTCACCAAGAGCAAGAATGGGGAGAGAAGTGAGGAAGAAGAGGGTTGCACACCCCCAAATATCCTCTGCTCGCACTCCCAACGACTAGATCTGAGTTGAACCATAATATCCGACTAGGGATGAAAACATATCCGAGAAAGGGCTCACGGACCACACGCATTGAACTGAGCTAATAAAAACTGGAATAACTTGGTAGGGCCAAAATTTATTCTGATCACACCCTCTCTCTTATGAAAATGGAAGTCCAAAAATAATATCCAGCTAGGGCCGAATATTTTTCCAGCTGGACCTTCTGTGTTAGGCGCAACTAGCAACTCATTGTTCTAACTTGTTAACCCTTTTCAAGGTGCTAACTCTCCCACAAATTACTAAATCAATTTGACACAAAAGTTAGCAATTTCATAAGGATTTTTAGGGTTATCTCATCCACCTCACCATGTCATAAGCGCAATGCATATGCACATGAAACTCACAATTAGTGGCACTAGATAACCGTTGCAACTAAAAGATTTCTCCTCTTTATAGTACGGCTATTTATCCTAAACCCGGTCATAAACTTTTCTACACACCTATGACCAGTGAAATGAAATGTCCTATGAGTTATACTTTTGCCTTGCGCATTCCATTACATCTCCTCCATTGTTGATGCAACACATGCATCAACCTTGATCACCAAATGATATGAGCTACTTCATATCATCATATGGTCTCCATAGTCCATCGATCTAGACTTCACTTGCTCTTCACCATTGCTTCGGTCCATCAGCGTCGAGTCTTTGCTCAAGCCTCCCGACACTCGGTACCAACGGCTTCATAGCCTCCAACTTGCCCTTCACCTTCACAACCAGTCCATCAAGCCAAGTCTTGTCTTGATCTTCACCACCTTAGCCATATGACTCCATGTCATGTCTCATATGCAATAAGCTCCTTCATTGCACATTCACCTATGAACTAATTTCCTGTGTATCTCACATAAGCACATATTTGTTCACCTAGGTTGTCACTCAATTACCAAAACCAAACAAAGACCTTTCAACGCCAAACTGTCCGGGGTTCAACTTGAGCAGTGCAACTCAGTGAAATATTGCCTGTCAAAACTTGCCGGTGGACTGTCCGCCGTCTTGTCGCGGATTGTCCGCGGTTCACTTGACACAGTAGGTTCAGAGCTGCACAGGCAACTGCCTGTGCCAAATCCTGATGCATGGATTGTCCGCAGTCAGGGCCCGGATTGTCCGCAGTCAGGGCCCCGACTATCCGGGAATGCATAGACAGTGCAAAAATTATTCGGGCAAAACCCAAATTCGATTGGACCTCAATCAAATCAAAAGGGCTTGCCACCAAACTTCACCCAGGTGATCTTGCACAATTTCTGCCTGATCTATGTGCTCCTGAGGTTTCTAAGAATATCCTTCGGTGGACAGATGCTTCTCATGTCCTAGCACAAGATGGTTCAAACCGAATCACAATCCATCCCTCAAATCGGAAGAAAACGCAAAATAACCGAGAGGGGAAAACTAAGAACGCGAAGAACATAATCACGAACTCGAAAAGATTTCAGCAAAAAGCCACGAGGCTAGAAGGAGATTGCAGTCTCCCTTCCTAAAATCTAAATACACAGAGGAATGATTGTCGTCTCTATGGATCATAAGCAACTAGAGAGAGAAAACCTAACAGATGAATATCTGGAGTCTGAAATGAAATGCTGCAAGGATGGGCAGGGATGAGGGGTGTCATCCCTTATTTATAGCCTATTACACAAACCCCTTCTACCCCTAGATACAAAGAGAAAACTAGCTAGCCTAGGGGCATTCTAGTCCAACTCTGTCAGGAATCCTCATCGACACTCATGTGCCTTCCTCATCGGTCGCTTCGTTGCAACGTAAGCTCCTAGATACTGCCATGTGTCGTCCCGATGACTGTTGCGCCTTCTCACCACTAGCTTCACCTCGATGCAAGCTATAGATGGTCATAGGGCTGGCCCCGCCTGGCCCAGCACGACCCGATAGCCAATGGGCCGGCACGGCATGACGTGCCTCCCGGGCCATGCCTCACAGGGCCACGGGCCTGACCTTCCGCCCAGGCATGGCCCTATGGGCTGATTTTCATGCTGAGTCGGCCCGTCAAGCACGGCTTACCGATAAAGCCAGGAGCCCGAGGCCCGCTCAACATGACGGTGGAGACGCGATGACGGTGACAGAGGCCATAGCGGCGGTGAAGGCGACGATGTCGCTAGCGGCGTCAGTGATGGCGAGGAAGGAGATTACGACGGCGAGATCTGGTTGAGGCGGCTATGACCACCTGAGCACTCTTCCCTAGGAAGTGGAGTGGAAGCCGCCGGCGTCCGCATGGTGAAGTGGCTTGTCCGCGTGGGGAAGTGGCCCGAGCGTGCGGCCACCGCCCGCCCGAGCGCTCTTCCTCAAGGTCGCGGAGCCGTGACATCTGCGTAGGGAAGTACGCAAGCCTGCGAGCATGAGAAAGTGGAAGCGCGCACATGGAAGAAGGAGCGGTGGCAGGGCGGGCGCGCGAGAAAGTGGTGGTGGCGGTCGGGACTCGTTGGGATGCCCGAGTGGTCTATGGGATCAGTTAGGGTTAGCAATGGACTATAGAGATGTTGGCCTCTTAATTTATTAACGGGCCTGATACCGGGCCGAGATTATTTGACGGGTCATGTCGTGCCGGCCCACGTGCCTGGGGTAGGGCCCAGGCACGGCCTGCTCTGCGTGTCGAGCCAACCCGAGCCCACGGCATCCAGGCCTGTGTCGTGCTTGGGCCGGGCCAAAATTGCGGGCTTCGTGCCGGGCCAACGGGCTCGGGCCACATAGACATATATAACGCAAGCCTCGCGGTGCCGCCATGCATCGCCCCATTCTGCATAGGAACCTCCACCGGGTTTTGAGGCCCAAACCGGTAAACCCGCCACCCTGAGTTGCCCAAGCCTAGAAACTATTGGGGTAGTTTTCTAAGGCTCAACTACCAAACCCGCACCTAGGACGAAGCGTGGGTCTCATGCCTCGGCCACTGACACCAATGTTGACGCATGTCCAGCCTCCGCCAAGCATGACGCCTTCGCCATACTCGCTAACTCGACCGACGACACTTGCATCTCGCATGCAAGCCCATGTCCGGACTCCGCTAGGTGCCACAACACCATCTCCTTCCGTCTTGACTTGACTGATGTCGTCGCACATCCCCATGTACTCTTGCTTGTTGCCGCTAAGTGCCGGCTACCTGAAAGGTCCAAATTGGCTAGAGGGGGGTGAATAGCCTAATTAAAAATCTACAAAACACTTAGGCAAACACTATTAGTATAACAAATGGCGAAGCTTTTTGTGCTAGCCTAATAGTGTGTTGCAAGCCACCTATCCAACAATTCTACCTAATATTTCTATGACACACAAACAACTAGAGCTAATATCTAATGCGGAATAAAGCTATCTAGCTCTAGTACAAGTATGATATACAAAATGTATATGAGACAAGTATGTGCAATAGATAGACTAAGCAAGCTAATCACAACTACCTACACAAGGTATATAACAAGAGATATACAACAAGAGATAATATCTATACAAAAGGAATAGCTTAAAGTAAATACACAAAGTAGACGAGCTAGATAGAAATGGTTTCACCGAGCCTTCGGGATCGTCTAGTAGAGAGCGAGTCACCGGTGAAATCCACTTGTGAAGCCAATCTCCAAAGATGTGAAGATGATGACCAATCACCAAGATGGAGAAACAATCACAATAAGCACTCGGGAGACAAAGAGTTATCCCGAGGTCCACGTGCTTGCCGGCAAGCTACTCCTCGTTGTGTCGACCAACACTAGGTGACCCGGTGGCTAATCGGCACAAAGCCAAGCTCACAGAGAGCACCACAAGAATCTACCACTAGCGTGGTAGCTCAATGACACGAGCAATCCACTAAGGATGCCTCTTGCCGCTCCGGCTAGGTGAGGCTCCAAAACCTCTCACAATCACGATCGGTGGTGGCCAAGAACAATCTCCTTCTCTTGCCAACAACACCACAACGCCTCCAAGCCATCTAGGCACCGACAAATGCCAAGAGTAACAAGAAAACTCAATGCCAATGCGAAGAACTAGTGCCACTAGATTGAACTCTTTCAAATCACGCACTAGATCACTCAATCTCACTTGGTTTGATCAAATCAACTTGGGAGATGAGTTGGGAGGCTTGCCAATGCTCACTAGTATGCTTAGGAAACAAAATGTGCGAGAGAGAAGCCAAGTGAGTCAGCCAAGCCCCTTAAATAGGCCACTCAAGTCGGCTTAGCCGTTGGGCTGAAAACCCGAGCATTGGACGCGCTGGTGTCGGGGCCATCGGACGCTCTCCGATGAGCACCACGTGTCCACCCGCTATTAATTTAGACCGACAGATCCCAACGGTCATATCCCTTCGCGCCATGGTTAAAGTGACATCAGACGCACCGGTGCCAGGCATCGGACGCTCCGATGCCACTGGTCGATTCAGCTCATTTCTGCGCCACATTGGACGCTCCGGCACCCTCACATCGGACGCTGAACCCATGCGTCCGATGACCATGCAGAGAGGTTCCAGAATGCTCCCAAACACATCAGACGCGTCAGATGGATTGGCATCGGATGCAGGCCAGCGTCCGATGCTTCCTGGACAGCACGCTCTCGCCACGTCACCTGCATCGGACTCTGCAACAGTGATTCCACAGTGTCCGTTGCCAGCGTCCGATGCTCCTTCAACTTTTGTCAGAAACTAGGGTTAACCATTGGACGCTCAGCCCAGCGTCCGATGCTCCTCGGACCAGCGTCCGATGCTTCTGAACACACTCCTTCTCTTCTGAAAAATGCTGAATACTGCCTCGCAAGCTCGGCAGGAGGGAGAAGAACTATACACTAGTTTCTCCCACTTCTCCACAGCTCCTTAACACCCCCTTATCCCAAAAGTGCCAACACCACCAAGTGTACATCATTGTATGCAAGTGTGTTAGCATTTTGCAAAGCATTTTCCAAGGGGTTTTGTTAATCACTCACTAGGTCCGTAGCATCGATATGTTAGAGAACTCCTAGTGGCTCTTGAACACCGCATAAGCCGTGAATTAACTCCTTTTAATAGTACTGCTATCTATCCTAAATATGATCACACTCGCTAAGTGTCTTGATCACCAAAACAAAGAGCCCTATAGGTTATACCTTTGCCTTCGGGCCTCTTTGCTCCATCTCTTCTCTTCTTCATTTCAACAATGGTAGAGCACTTGATCTCTTGAGTGCTTGTGGCCATCACCATCCCCCATGGTTGCCAACTTGCTAGCTCCACCACTTGGCTTGGTCTCAATCCTTTCTTATAAGCTACACACATGCTTAGCAATAGGATTAGACCAAATAGGTTTCATCAATTAACCAAAACCAAACTAGGGCTTTCAATCTCCCCCTTTTTGGTAATTGATGACAACCTATACAAAGATATGTGATTTAAATTTGAGTAACCACATTGATAGTATTGGCTTCCCTTACATATGTGCTATAGAGTTTGGTTCTAAATTTGGCACATATGTTTGGATATGAATTATGGGTGAGCAATATTATCAATGATGATGCTAAGGTATAAGAATGGACCTTTGAAGCGTGATACCAATCGGAGTGCACATGTTATACCATCCTTAGCACCATTTGTCACTAGACCTATGTAACATCCCAAAATTTGCATCAATTTGAAAATAGGCAAATGAATTAATTATGCATTTTAGGTGTTGCATAGAACCTAGTTAATAAATTATTTACAAAAGCTAAAATTAATCCTAGGCCAAAGAACATGTTGATGCATACATGCTGGTGCATATCTTATTTTTGTGATGATTGGTTTTGCTCAAAACTTGTTTGAATTCAAAGGGATTTCAAATCCATTCTTGAAAATCAGATTTGGAAATTGGAAAATCCTTTTCTCTCTCTCTCCCCCTCCTTTCTCCCTTTTTGGCCCGATCAGCCTGGTCGGCCTGCTCCCTCCGCTCGCGCCGGCCCGCTTCCCTTCTCCCCTTCCCCTTTCTCCTTCGCCCGCATGGGCCGCTGCCCGGCCCAACGCCTGCGCGCAGCGCCGCTCCGCCGGCCCAGCCGTCCGCTCGCCGCACCCGCGCGCCTGGTTCGCTCCCTCTCGCTGACAGCTTACCCCACCGGTCAGGGACGGCGTCTCCCTCTCGTCTCCGGCTCGAACTCGATGCCGAGTTCGATTCCATCGACGCTACGCGTCCTCTCTTGCCAAATCGACCGAGCCGATTCCCTTATAAGATCCCCGAGAGTCCGCCGCCTCTCCCCACGCATCAAGCTTCTGCTCTCGTGCCCTAGTTCGCTCCGGCGACGAACTCCGCGGCCGCCGACGATCCGCCGTCGTCAACCCGACGCTTCATCGAGGTCCAGCCGTCGCAAGGTTCCTATCTAGCTTCGTCTTGGTCACGCGAAGCCATTACACCTTTTTCCCCTCTGTTTTCCCCTGGTTTCACGTTAACCCGTGCTCGCCGTCGTTGCAGCGCCCCCGCTGTCCGCCTCGCCGCGCAATCCGCCATCACAGAGACCTCACCGGCGCCATCATCACCACTGGTGAGTCCGCTTTGCTCTCCTCTTTCGATTGGACCTACTCCCGAGGTCTCTACCGCTCTGTAGCGGAATCCCGAGCCGCGCCGCCGTTTTCCGGCCATGGCGCCGCCGCACTCTCTCCTCTCCGGCGACACAGCGCCGCCAGCTCTCCCAGAACTAATCTGAGCCGTCCATCTGGGAATCGACGATCTCCATCAGTCGGTACCCCTTCGCCGGTCATTTTACAGAAAGGCCATTACAATTTTCGGGCCTCAACCCGCGGTCCTTTTGGGCACTGTGCTCTGAGTCTGCGAAAACTTGCTTCTAAGCCCCTGCGTTTCATCCAAATTGAGGCGCAGTCCAGCCAGATCTGAAATTCGTTTTAAATCAATTTAAATTCAAAATCAATTTCAGTTTATTTACAGATTTGCCACCAGTTTTAAATGCTTATAACTTCTACGTTTTTAGTCCGATTTAGTCCGTTCAAGTTGCGTTAGATTCGTTTTGAAAAGATCTATCTATCTGTACAAGAATATCTACTGTTTTCAGTACTTAAAATTTGAGTTAGGTTTAATCTACTAATTAAGGTTTTGTAACTTGTTTAGCTCATAACTTTCGCGTTATAATTCCGTTTTTCCTGATCTTCGCGTTTATGTGATCGTGTTGGATCGTAGTTTCCGTTTCCAAACTTTTTATATTATTTTCTTGCTGTTGGTGTAATGTTCTAATTATAGCTTGTTTGTCTTGCATGATTGTTGTCCCGTTGATTGTGTGTTGATGTGATAATCGAGTATAGACGGTGAGACATACGCTGGTGATCAGGAGCCCTACTTCGACAACCAGGAGCAACCAGAGTACTCTGAATTAGGCAAGTATAGCATGGGATCATCCTTGTTGACCTATTCACCATGAAGCATCTAAATTCATATGCATGTGTCTAATTTTGACCTCCTATCTAGTTTATCCTAGATTTTTGACCTGTTACCTTGTTAACCTTGGGATGCTATGCATATGGGTAGAGTTTTGCTAGAGCTTTACTTAAACCAAACATGATCTAATAATGGTGAATAAAACTTGATCTTTTTAGCAACATGGTTTAGGACCTCCTGTCAGCAAAAGCTGGGACATACAGTGCAACCATGAGGGTTATATGGCTCTGACCTTAGCTCAGTATAAGGACCTTTTCTAGCTTGTTAGTGGTTACCTGAAAGGGCGCATAAGGCGCTTGACGAGCTGGATTTAGGGCGGCTACTTTCACCTTGCCTGCGTTGCCGTAAGGTTGGGAGACCCTTCTTCCCCTTGCCTTAAGACCTAGCGGCCCTAACTTGTTAGACGAACCTTTGAAAGGCTTTGCGTGTATCCTGCCCACTCACCTTGGAAGTGTTATGGGAGTAATTAACCCGGGCATCTGTATATCACGACTCATCGGGTAAAGTGTACACCTCTGCGCAGAGTTTAATAAACTGATATATCAGCCGTGCTCACGGATACGAGCGGCCCGGAAAACTCACAGACTTAGTTGTTATATGTTGTTTATTTATGTTGCTCATGTGGATTACCTTATTGCTATGTTTCAGTTATTATGATCATGTGGATTGGGTTTTAAGCATTCATATATGTTCACTTTCATATTAAAATATTGCCAATTAAAAGCTACCGCAGTCTAACAAGTGTCAGCCTTATTTGAGCCTCATGAACCCCATGTTACACTTGTTAAGTACGAGATGTACTTATGCTTGTTTATTTTCTTTCTACTTGGATAAAAATCCCGGATGGGTAACAGATTGCTATGGTAACGACGACTTCCCTGAAGAGTTCTAGACTTGCTGTCAACCAGTCATCTTCCCTGTGATGGAGCTACCGCGAGAGATACTTTATTTATCCGCTGCTATGTAAAGACTTTGAATATTATTCGTTATGTAATAAACATATGTGATGGTACTTCTTAAATTTGTGGCTTATGTGTGTGATTGATCTCTGGGCACACATGAGTTATTGCATTCAATTTTGTTCTTCAAATTGGGTGTGACAAATTGGTATCGGAGCTATGTTGACTGTAGGACGCAAGCCTAGTTAGTTATTATCGTTTTAGTGGTCCTTGCTTCTCAATTCTTGCTATTTATCTTAGCCTTGTTAATTTATCAAAACTATATGCTTCTCTTTACTTGCTCTATTACACAAATATATTGATTCTATTGTATCTGTCTCTTGGTCTACTCCATAGATGGCTCGTCGTACCACCCGCAGAACCGTCGGTGTACGCAGGAGGGCAGGCAACCCCGTTCCGCAAGCACCGCAAGCACCCCAGGAGCCAGAACAGCAGGAGGTAGCACCGCAAGAGCCAGTACTGCAAGAACAAGCACCTCAAGAAGTGGAACCACAAGCGCCGGCACCACCAGTACAAGCTCCAGCTCAGCAAGCACCAGCTCCACAAAGCTCCAGTACCTCCCGCGCCAGTGCCCCCAGAAGTGCTGGAGGTTGAAGACGATGAAGAGCTTCCAACGGGTTGGGACGTGGACTCCGGGTATCTCGTCGGAGCGCCCACAGCGGCCCAGAGTCCCACACATCACAGGCTGATGGGACTTTTTGATGCCTACTACCCTGACAAGAACATCATCGTACAGTACACCCACTGGAGGTACAGTCATCCCGTGGAAAGGACCTACTGGAAGGCAAGAGTGACTATCGCCGTCCGAGAACCAGAGAGTGGCCTATACCTGCATGAGATGGTGATTGGCCACAGAGCTCGTCGGTCCACTCTAGCGTCAGCCTTGGAAGCCGTAGCAGTTGAAGCCTACAAAGCGTTCTGGGGTCGTCGCATTGAAGACATGAGGGATGATGCATACCGCTATCTGCCCTATTGGAACAGTGAGAATAAGGAGGCTATGGTAGAAGACCCCAATGCAACACCAACCGAGAAGGCCACACGAGATTTTCTCCTTGACAGGGAAAGGTCTAACGCGGACTTGGAAAAGGAGGTGATATCCCTGGGAAAAGATCTCAAAAGATGCTATAGCACCATTGATGGGCTTTTGGAACTTCTCAACCAACCCCCTATGTACAAGAGGCTCCGCGAACCGCTCTACAAATAGGCATAGGTCACCCTTCTATGTAATAAGACGATATTAGTAAACGTTTCGTCGAGTCTAGTTAAACTTTGTGCTAGTGTGCTTCTTTATGTGTGAGTTGGATTATCATTATGCTTATGTGTGATTTGAATCTTTGTAATGAGTGTTGAGATATTGTGGGCTTGTCTACAAATCTCATAGTTAGACATAACGTTTATGAATAATAAGAGGGTTAGTTACATCTTGTCCTATGCTGTTTTCTGGAACAACCTGTGATCTTTTGGTTATATCTCAAGTTCTGATCGTGCAACATGGCTGAAAATTTTATGGTGGAAAATAGACTCCTATATCTAACCAATGCCTCTGGAATCACTTCAATAGCTGTTATGGTTTGTGAGATATGGCTGTTTCAAGTTAGAGTTTCTGCGCAGTTTTGAGCTCTGGACAGATCTGTTTGTTCTCTGTGTTTGACTAACTTAACGACAGAATCTGGGAAAGTCACTTAAATAAAAATTGTAGATAATTTCGTTATCTTTCCAACCGTGTATCACACGCCCTGTTTGGATTTCTGGAACTCTGCATATGACTGTTTTTCTGTACTGCTGTTACCGGATCTCGTCCAGAAATTTTCAGATCTCCTGTTTCCTCTCATATAAGTGATCTTTTTTTAAAAAAAGTTCGCTAATCTTGATCCCTGCTTGAAAACACAGATGGCCGCCAGAGGAGGTGGAGTTGGAGGTGGACGTGGACGTGGCCGTGGTCGTGGAGCACCTGTTAACCCACCACCACCACCCCCAGTTAACATTCAGCAGTTGATGGGCATCCAAGCCCAATTTATGCAAACCATGATGCAACATATGCAGAATCAGCCAGTTGGAGGAGCACCACCGATGCAAGTGAGGGACAAGAGGGGTGAGTTTTTGAAGGGTCACCCGCCAGTGTTCTCTCATGCCGCTGATCTCCTGGAGGCTGATGACTGGCTTCGTGCTATTGAACGCCAGCTTACCATCGCGCAATGCAATGACCAGGAGAAGGTGCTCTATGCTTCTGGTCAGTTGCAAGGAGCTGCTCTGGATTGGTGGGAATCGTTTCAGTTCGGTCAAGCCAACGATGCTCCACCTGTCACCTTTGAAGAATTTAAGACCAACTTCAAAGCATACCATATCCCTGCTGGTCTGATTGAATTGAAGCAGGAAGAGTTTAGATCTCTACGCCAAGGAGCCATGACCGTTGCAGAGTACCGTGACAAGTTTGCTCAATTGTCACGCTATGCTCCCGCTGATATTGCTCAGGATGCCGACAAGCAGCGTCGCTTCCTCAAGGGTCTGAATGACGGACTGGCACTGCAGCTTATGTCCAATGAGTATGCCAGCTACCAGACTCTAGTCAACCGTGCTATTGTGGTTGACAACAAACGCAAGGAGATGGAGGCTAGAAAGAGGAAGCTCCAAGGTCAGTCTTCTGGTAGTAACAACCGCCCTCGTTCCAACTTCGCACCAGGCAATCAGCAGAGGTACCAGGGACCGACTACTCAGTGGAACCGTAACCAGGGACAGCAACGTCCTTCATACCCGCAACAGCAGCAGAACAATAATCAAGCCCAACGCCAAGGCACTCCCAACAATGCTCCCATGAAGACTAGTGCACCCAACACCCCCATCAAGAATGGAACACCCAATGCCTATTTCCGTTGTGGTGATCCCGGTCACTATGCCAACCGCTGTCCGAAGAGGCAAGATCAGCTCCTACCTCAGAATAATGGGCAGAAAGGAAGGCAACAAGTACCCCCTAATTCGGGAAAGGTGAATCACGTGTCCACAGAGACCGTGCAAGAAGCACCAGAGATTATGCTTGGTACGTTCAATATCAGTTCCATCCCCGCTACAGTTCTTTTCGATTCTGGTGCATCACATACTTTCATATCACATACATTTGTTAGATTGCATAACCTACCTGTTAGCCTCATGAAAACCCCCATAATGGTTACCTCGCCGGGTGGAGGTTTACAAGCTACGCTCCAGTGTATGCCGCTAGCTGTGTCCCTAGGGGGAGTAGATTTCTCAGTGTCCCCAATAGTGTTGAAGACAGCTGGTATTGATTTGATACTGGGTATGGATTGGCTGACGAAAACCAAGACAGGCATTCAGTGTCAAGATAAGGTTGTGACAGTTACTACAGCTAAGGGGGACAGAATCAGTGTGAATGTAGTGCTACAACCAACACCAACTGCAACCGTGAATCAGATGAATGAAGAGGTTTTCTCGGAAGATCTAGTGGTGGATGAGTTCCCGGATGTGTTCCCCGATGACTTGCCAGGTATGCCACCTGATCGCGACATTGAATTTATTATTGAACTTTTACCTGGAACTGCACCCATAGCTAAAAGACCATATAGAATGGGAGTACCTGAATTAGAAGAACTTAAGAAACAAATTAAAGAGTTACAAGAAAAAGGGTTTATTCGTCCTAGTTCATCACCTTGGGGAGCTCCTGTTATCTTTGTTGACAAAAAGGATGGTGGTCAACGGATGTGTGTTGACTATAGATCGCTTAATGAAGTTACCATCAAGAACAAGTACCCGTTGCCGAGGATTGATGATCTGTTTGACCAGCTTAAAGGTGCATGTGTGTTCTCTAAGATTGATCTGCGTTCTGGTTACCATCAGTTGAAGATTCGAGCGTCTGATATTCCAAAGACAGCTTTCACTACAAGGTATGGGTTGTATGAGTATACAGTCATGTCATTTGGATTGACCAATGCACCTGCCTACTTTATGTATTTGATGAACAAGGTGTTCATGGAATATCTCGACAAGTTCGTTGTTGTGTTTATTGATGATATTCTGGTATACTCCAAGAACAAGGAGGATCATGCTGATCATCTGGGATTAGTACTACAAAAACTCAGAGAGCATAAGTTGTATGCCAAGCGCAGCAAGTGTGAGTTTTGGTTGAAGGAAGTTTCTTTCCTTGGACATGTTATCTCTAATGGAGGCATTTCAGTAGATCCAGGCAAGGTTGAAGATGTGTTGAATTGGAAACCACCAACAGATGTGACCGAGATTCGTAGTTTCCTTGGATTGGCTGGTTACTACAGAAGGTTCATTGAAGGATTCTCCAAACTTGCTAAGCCAATGACAGCTCTGCTAGAGAAGAATGCTAAGTTTGTCTGGTCCGATAAATGTCAAGCTAACTTTGAAGAGTTGAAGAAACGTCTGACTACAGCTCCAGTGTTAATTCTGCCAGATCTGAGTAAGGATTTCTCTATTTATTGTGATGCATCTCATCAAGGTTTGGGTTGTGTTCTTATGCAAGAAGGCAGAGTGGTAGCATATGCATCAAGGCAGTTGAGAAAGCATGAGCTGAACTATCCCACTCATGATTTAGAATTAGCAGCTGTCGTCCATGCATTGAAAATTTGGAGACACTATCTAGTGGGTCACAAGACAGACATCTATACCGATCATAAGAGCTTGAAGTACATTTTCACTCAGTCTGATCTGAATTTGAGGCAGCGCAGATGGTTGGAATTGATTAAGGATTATGATTTGGAAATACACTACCATCCCGGGAAGGCTAATGTTGTAGCAGATGCCTTGAGCAGAAAAAGCCATGCCAATGAGATCCGAATTGCTTCTATGCCTAAAGAGTTGTGTGCTGAATTTGCACATCTGAATTTGGGAATTGTGATCAACAGAATAGAGTTAGAGCTTGAACCAGTATTGATGCAAGAGATACGTAAGGGTCAGATGTCAGATGAAAAGTTAAAGCAGATAGCCGATAACATTGTTCTTGGCAAAGCATCAGGTTTTCAGTTAGATGATGATGGTACATTATGGCATGGGAATAGATTATGTGTACCTGCAATCAAGGAGATACGTGAGTCTATACTGCGAGAAGTGCATGAGTCAGCTTATTCCATTCATCCTGGAAGCACTAAGATGTACCTTGATCTGAAGAAAAAGTATTGGTGGGATGGACTGAAGCGAGATGTAGCCGAGTACGTCGCTTTGTGTGATACATGTCAGAGGGTAAAGGCAGAACATCAGAGACCCGCTGGTTTGTTACAACCGATGAAGATACCTGAATGGAAGTGGGAAGAAGTTGGTATGGACTTTATAGTTGGGTTACCTCGTACTCAGAGAGGTTACGACTCCATATGGGTAATAGTCGATCGATTGACCAAAGTTGCTCACTTTATACCGGTCAAAACTACCTATACTGGAGCTAGATTGGCAGAATTGTATATGGAACGGATAGTATGTTTGCATGGAGTGCCTCGAAAAATTGTGTCAGATCGTGGTACCCAGTTCACCTCTCACTTTTGGCAGATGATACATCGATCTTTGGGTACAAGGTTGAACTTCAGTACTGCTTATCATCCACAGACTGATGGACAGACAGAAAGAACAAATCAGATTCTAGAAGACATGTTGAGAGCTTGTGCATTACAGTATGGCACCAGTTGGGACAAGAATTTGTGTTATGCAGAGTTCTCATACAACAATAGCTATTAGGAGAGTCTAAAGATGGCACCGTTTGAAGCTTTGTATGGAAGATCGTGTAGAACACCGTTGTTTTGGGATCAGACAGGTGAGAGTCAAGTGTTTGGACCTGATGTGTTGAGGAATGCCGAGGAACATGTCAGAATAATCAGAGATAATCTGAGAGCCGCTTAGTCTCGACAGAAGAGTTATGCTAACAACCGTCGTCGAGATCTAACTTTTGCAGTAGGAGATTATGTCTACCTAAAGGTGTCACCGATGAGAGGTGTGAAAAGGTTCAATAAGAAAGGAAAGCTAGCACCCAGGTATATTGGACCATTCAAGATCCTTGAAAGACGTGGTGAAGTGGCATATCAGTTAGAGTTGCCTGAAAGCTTGTCAGGAGTGCATAATGTGTTTCATGTTTCTCAGTTGAAAAAGTGCCTGCGAGTACCTGAAGAGCAGATACCGTTGGAAGAGCTCACAGTTAAGGAAGATTTGACTTATGATGAGTACCCAACAAGAATTCTAGAGACAGCCGAAAGAGTTACCCGGAGCAGAGTAATAAAGATGTGCAAGGTTCAGTGGAATCGGTACTCAGAAGCAGAGGCAACTTGGGAAAGAGAAGAGGATTTGAGAAAATCATACCCGCAGTTGTTTGAGTAAGCATCGCTGGAATCTCGAGGACGAGATTCTTTAAGGGGGGTAGATTTGTAACATCCCAAAATTTGCATCAATTTGAAAATAGGCAAATGAATTAATTATGCATTTTAGGTGTTGCATAGAACCTAGTTAATAAATTATTTACAAAAGCTAAAATTAATCCTAGGCCAAAGAACATGTTGATGCATACATGCTGGTGCATATCTTATTTTTGTGATGATTGGTTTTGCTCAAAACTTGTTTGAATTCAAAGGGATTTCAAATCCATTCTTGAAAATCAGATTTGGAAATTGGAAAATCCTTTTCTCTCTCTCTCTCCCCCTCCTTTCTCCCTTTTTGGCCCGATCAGCCTGGTCGGCCTGCTCCCTCCGCTCGCGCCGGCCCGCTTCCCTTCTCCCCTTCCCCTTTCTCCTTCGCCCGCATGGGCCGCTGCCCGGCCCAACGCCTGCGCGCAGCGCCGCTCCGCCGGCCCAGCCGTCCGCTCGCCGCACTCGCGCGCCTGGTTCGCTCCCTCTCGCTGACAACTTACCCCACCGGTCAGGGACGGCGTCTCCCTCTCGTCTCCGGCTCGAACTCGATGCCGAGTTCGATTCCATCGACGCTACGCGTCCTCTCTTGCCAAATCGACCGAGCCGATCCCCTTATAAGATCCCCGAGAGTCCGCCGCCTCTCCCCACGGATCAAGCTTCTGCTCTCGTGCCCTAGTTCGCTCCGGCGACGAACTCCGCGGCCGCCGACGATCCGCCGTCGTCAACCCGACGCTTCATCGAGGTCCAGTCGTCGCAAGGTTCCTATCTAGCTTCGTCTTGGTCACGCGAAGCCATTACACCTTTTTCCCCTCTGTTTTCCTCTGGTTTCGCGTTAACCCGTGCTCGCCGTCGTTGCAGCGCCCCCGCTGTCCGCCTCGCCGCGCAATCCGCCGTCACAGAGACCTCACCGGCGCCATCATCACCACTGGTGAGTCCGCTTTGCTCTCCTCTTTCGATTGGACCTACTCGCGAGGTCTCTACCGCTCTGTAGCGGAATCCCGAGCCGCGCCGCCGTTTTCCGGCCATGGCGCCGCCGCACTCTCTCCTCTCCGGCGACACAGCGCCGCCAGCTCTCCCAGAACTAATCTGAGCCGTCCATCTGGGAATCGACGATCTCCATCAGTCGGTACCCCTTCGCCGGTCATTTTACAGAAAGGCCATTACAATTTTCGGGCCTCAACCCGCGGTCCTTTTGGGCACTGTGCTCTGAGTCTGCGAAAACTTGCTTCTAAGCCCCTGCGTTTCATCCAAATTGAGGCGCAGTCCAGCCAGATCTGAAATTCGTTTTAAATCAATTTAAATTCAAAATCAATTTCAGTTTATTTACAGATTTGCCACCAGTTTTAAATGCTTATAACTTCTACGTTTTTAGTCCGATTTAGTCCGTTCAAGTTGCGTTAGATTCGTTTTGAAAAGATCTATCTATCTGTACAAGAATATCTACTGTTTTCAGTACTTAAAATTTGAGTTAGGTTTAATCTACTAATTAAGGTTTTGTAACTTGTTTAGCTCATAACTTTCGCGTTATAATTCCGTTTTTCGTGATCTTCGCGTTTATGTGATCGTGTTGGATCGTAGTTTCCGTTTCCAAACTTTTTATATTATTTTCTTGCTGTTGGTGTAATGTTCTAATTATAGCTTGTTTGTCTTGCATGATTGTTGTCCCGTTGATTGTGTGTTGATGTGATAATCGAGTATAGACGGTGAGACATACGCTGGTGATCAGGAGCCCTACTTCGACAACCAGGAGCAACCAGAGTACTCTGAATTAGGCAAGTATAGCATGGGATCATCCTTGTTGACCTATTCACCATGAAGCATCTAAATTCATATGCATGTGTCTAATTTTGACCTCCTATCTAGTTTATCCTAGATTTTTGACCTGTTACCTTGTTAACCTTGGGATGCTATGCATATGGGTAGAGTTTTGCTAGAGCTTTACTTAAACCAAACATGATCTAATAATGGTGAATAAAACTTGATCTTTTTAGCAACATGGTTTAGGACCTCCTGTCAGCAAAAGCTGGGACATACAGTGCAACCATGAGGGTTATATGGCTCTGACCTTAGCTCAGTATAAGGACCTTTTCTAGCTTGTTAGTGGTTACCCGAAAGGGCGCATAAGGCGCTTGACGAGCTGGATTTAGGGCGGCTACTTTCACCTTGCCTGCGTTGCCGTAAGGTTGGGAGACCCTTCTTCCCCTTGCCTTAAGACCTAGCGGCCCTAACTTGTTAGACGAACCTTTGAAAGGCTTTGCGTGTATCCTGCCTACTCACCTTGGAAGTGTTATAGGAGTAATTAACCCGGGCATCTGGATATCACGACTCATCGGGTAAAGTGTACACCTCTGCGCAGAGTTTAATAAACTGATATATCAGCCGTGCTCACGGATACGAGCGGCCCGGAAAACTCACAGACTTAGTTGTTATATGTTGTTTATTTATGTTGCTCATGTGGATTACCTTATTGCTATGTTTCAGTTATTATGATCATGTGGATTGGGTTTTAAGCATTCATATATGTTCACTTTCATATTAAAATATTGCCAATTAAAAGCTACCGCAGTCTAACCAGTGTCAGCCTTATTTGAGCCTCATGAACCCCATGTTACACTTGTTAAGTACGAGATGTACTTATGCTTGTTTATTTTCTTTCTACTTGGATAAAAATCCCGGATGGGTAACAGATTGCTATGGTAACGACGACTTCCCTGAAGAGTTCTAGACTTGCTGTCAACCAGTCATCTTCCCTGTGATGGAGCTACCGCGAGAGATACTTTATTTATCCGCTGCTATGTAAAGACTTTGAATATTATTCGTTATGTAATAAACATATGTGATGGTACTTCTTAAATTTGTGGCTTATGTGTGTGATTGATCTCTGGGCACACATGAGTTATTGCATTCAATTTTGTTCTTAAAATTGGGTGTGACAACCTACATCAAAACTTAAGAACCCCGTGAGATCAACATTATAAAAGGGATCTTGAACCACTTGACAAACACATATGTCTAGTTGCCTCCTTATACATGCTAGTGAATCAATTCATCAATCATGTCCTATCACTAGCATTCACCATATAAGCATGGTTATCAAAACAAATAGCTTATGTAATGCAGTCAATCATATGAATACATATGAATATGCACATTTCAAATGCTGAGAACATATATGATGAATGATTGACATTGATAAGGAAGGTTTGAGGCTTTTACCCGGTTTAGTCCATATCTCGCTATGCGCTTATTGTTTATGACTAACCGGTGACGTGAGTTGTGTGGTGTTTCTGTGTTGGTGTGCGTGTGCGACATGTGTCTCTTGGCTGTGTTGATGTGCAGGTGTGGAGCTCGGATACAGTGGTCTATGGCGAGGTGAAGGTCAAGTAGAGACGTGCCGTGCCGATGGACCGGGAGCAGTGAAGGATGGGCGTGCCGTGCGGCGGACGTGCCATGCCGATGTACCCAGAGCGGTGAAGGGCGGACGTGAGGCTTGGACTGACGGACCAGAGGGCCAGAGGACCAGCTGTGGTAGCTGGCACGTGGCATCGGCGAGCGAGAGCACATGGGGATGTGCGGTGCATCGGCTGAGTCGGGAGGAAGGCGCTGGAGTCGTGTCACTTGGCGGGAGGTCGGACACGGGCTTGCGTGCGGCGCAAGTGCCGTCGGCCAAGTCAAGAAGGAAGGCGAAGGCGTTGTGCCTGGCGTGGAGGCTGGACATGCATCGGCATCGGTGCCGGTGGTCGGGGTGTGCGAACCACATCCCGTCTACGGTGCAGGTTCGGTTGCTGAGCCTCAAAAAGCTACCATCGACGGTTTCCGAGTTTGGGGCTCAAAACTCGGGGTGGCCGGTTTCCGAGTTTGGGCATCAAAACTCGGGGTGGACGGTTTCCAGGTTTGGGCCTCAAAACCTGGGCTTGCGGGTTTCCGAGTTTGGGCCTCAAAACTCGGGGTGGACGGTTTCCAGGTTTGGGCCTCAAAACCTGGGCTGGCGGGTTTACCGGTTTGGGCCTCAAAACCGGGGGTGGTCCGAAAGGACGGTCGACGCGTGGCGGCGTGGAGAGGCTGGCGCAGCGGCGAAGCTATCCACGAGGAAGGCGCGGTGGTCGACGGTGGCGGCACGTGGCAGCATCAGGGAGGTCGCGTCGAGGCGAAGCCACCGGATGTGCGGGCGTGGCCGTCGGATGAAGATTGACCGAACTGGACGGTTTTACCCCTGGGGGGTATTTGGGATGAGTG
This sequence comes from Coix lacryma-jobi var. lacryma-jobi, assembly GCA_009763385.1. NCBI lineage: Eukaryota > Viridiplantae > Streptophyta > Magnoliopsida > Poales > Poaceae > Coix > Coix lacryma-jobi. The sequence goes on along the minus strand of CM019830.1, from coordinate 116,743,304 downwards.
CTTAATGTAAGGGCGTTTTGGTCTTCGGACGTGCGCGTATATATATGAGGAGGGCTGCTAGGGCAGCCGCATCCTTTGGAATCCTTGGGGGAATTCTTGGTGGTGTCTCTCTCATTTTGTGCTTGTGAGAGAAGGCTAGGGTTAGGGAGAGTTGGCTCTTGTTCTTGAGCTTTTCGGCATCCAAGCTTTGTGTTGCTAGGATTGGCTTGTAGCCCGATACCAAGTGCTTAATGAATCATCCATTCCTCTGAGTCCAAGGATCAAATTCGTGCTTTAATTTGTCTTGCGATTTTGTTCTTCGCGTTGCACGTTTTCCCCTCTTTCGATCATCACGAGATTTCTTGTTTCGAGGGAAGATTCGCAAATCCATTTGAACCATCTTGTGTAGCTTCGTGAGAGTCTTCTTTCTACCGAAGGAATTTCTCTAATACCTCACGAACTCACAGATCGGGCGGATTTAGTTTTGGGATCGAGTTCTTGCCCGTTCCTCATCGTTTTCTTCGATTCACCGATTTGGAGTTAGGTTCGAGCCATGATCTCTTAGGAGTAGCTCACTAACATCCTTGTGACCCCTCACACGAAATTTGAGCCTTAGTGCTTTTGATTTGAGGGAGATCGGGTCGATTCGGTGAACGAACAGGGGACTGGTCGAGGTGACCGGACGCTGCCTAATGACGACCGGACGCACCGACTCAGAGTCCGGTCATTGAACACCCGCGTTGTCCAGTTCGCGCGAAGTGACCGGACGCACGCCTCGAACCGACCGGACGTTGTTCACGTGCGTCCGATCGTTGAAGGCCGAGCGAGATACTCTGCGCGAGCTTGACCGGACGCACCTGCTGGGCTCTGACCGGACGCACTGCTACTACTGTTCATCGAGTAGAAGCGACCGTACGCTAGCTTTTGTATTGACCGGACGCACTGAAGGCACTGTTCATTATGCCTGTTTTCTCGTGACCGGACGCTTGAGGTGTGACCGGACGCACCTCCACGCAGAGTCCGGTCCAACACAGAGAGCTCCTGAAACGAGCTTCTGTTGATCGGACGCGTCTGATCGTTCCTAACCGGACGCACCTCAGAGTCCGGTCAGTGCTGACAGAACGCGTTTTCGTCCGTATCTTTTTCGTTCGAGCTCTGATTTGAGATCCCCTTTTTGCGTTGGATTCCCAACTTCGTGCTCTACAGAAATCGGGCTTCCTGCTTTGCGAAAAAGCCTGAATCCCCCTCGCAACCCACACTCCATCGTGTCACTAGTTGAATCGCGTGGATTTGGGTGAGGGAGCTTTTGTGGTGTCCCGCTGTGTTCCTAGGGAACATCCACCCATTCTCTTGGGTCGTGGACATCACGTGTGTCGGCTTTGCTCTTGGGGTTGATTTTGTTGGGACAGAGGCCAGAATTTCTGAGAAAAAATTTTAGGCTCCCATTCACCCCCCCCTCTGGTCGCCTTGCTTTAACATTTTCGGTCCTTCAATTGGTATCAGAGCCAGTTAAGGATCTCTCTACCTTAACCGGTTCCGGATCCGCGAAGGCGGCCTTTTAGAGTGGTTTTGCTTCCGACGTGGTTTGTCGAGGTGTTGAGCTTTTGCTTTGCTAACACTAACGGTGCTTTTGGAAGTGGCACCAAGTTCTTCTTCAAGCATGTCTTTGTCTTTCAGCTTGAACGGTTCCATGGATGACATCTTGGGAAGAAGGAGGAGTGCAGTTGATGATAGGGATCGCGAGGTGAACGATCTGCTGAACCTTCTACGACATGATGAGCTTTCACCGGAGGATCTCCTATGTCAACTTGGCAAGGCCAAGAGAGGTACACTGGCTCGTGGACTTGTGGCTTTGCACAACCTATATGAGGCTTGCTCTAGGGATGATGAGCTTTGTGATACCTTGCGTAGAAAGGTTGAAAAATTAAAATGCTCCATTGCTAGGTTGAAGTCTAGTACCTCTTTGCCTTGCACCTCTTGTAGTGACATGGTTAGGAAGAATGATGAGCTAGGCTTTTCTCTTGCTAGCTTAAAATCTGAGAATGAATTGTTAAAATCAAATGCTTCCAAACCATGTCTAGTTTGCATTGACTTGCGCAAGGATCTTGATTGTGCTAAAACTGAAATAGCCTTGCTAAAGTCAAATGCTTCTTTACCATGTGATAACTGTGAATCTTTTGTTGCTAGACTTAGAGAATTCAGTGTGATTCACAGGACATGTGTAGATAAACTTGAGCATGCTAGGGCTGAAATTATTGAGATAAATGCTAGGCCTTGTAGCTTGTGCTCTTTGAATAAAGATGCTTGCCTTACTTCTTGTGCCAACCATGATTCTTTGCTTGATGTGAATGGTGATGTTTCTTCCACCGATTTTATTTGCACGTCTTGCATTGATTTGGAAAAAGAAGTTTTGGCTTTGAAGCTTTTGCGCGATGATATGAGCGCCAAGTTGGTTGAGCACAATGATATGAGTGCCAACCTTGAAAAAGAAAATGAGCTCTTGCGTACCACATATGCCGAGTGCATTCAGAAGGAGATGGAAAACTTAAGAAACACTCCTTGTGGTACTTGTGATCGCCTCATGTTTGAAAATGAGGTTTTAGCCAAAAGATGCAAGAGTCTTTGTGCTAAGTCTTTTGAGTCACGCATTTCTTCCAACTCCGATGTTGATGTTTCCAAGTCTGCATCTTTGCAACCGGAGTTGAGTTCTTTTGTTGCGCGTGAGTCTTTTGACGATAGCATTAGTGTCAAGGTTTTGGATAGCTCTTTCATAGCTACTCCCAATCTTGCTGTCTCTTCGAATGATGTCCAAGGGACTTCTCTTGACAAGGGTGCTTCTCATATTTTTGGGACTCGTGCTCCCAATCCGGTTTTTCATTGCACCTTTTGCAAGAAGGAGGGACATTCGCTCGATTTTTGTTTTCGCCGTGTCAAGCACGAGCGGTGAATTCGAGCTAAGGCTTTTAGGAAGCCACGTAGCCTTTCCCTTGGCACGTGTGCTCTGAGTATTGGCACCAAGTTGGTTGTTGATGCTTCTTGTTCTAAGCCCCAAGGGACTTCTCACTTTTCAGAGAATGGTATGCCTTCCAATAGGCCTCTGTACCATTGCTCTTTTTGTGAGAAAGATGGGCATCAAGAAAGCTTTTGCTATCGGCGTGCCAAACGTTTGCGCCAAGCTCGCTCTTCTAGGAAGATGGTGGTTCATAGCCCTTCTCATGGCATGAACGCTTGTGCTCCTAGTAAGAAGCCCATTTTTGTTGATGGGATTTATGACTCCTTTTCTAGTGGGATAGGTCATGGTCGTGGACATGTTTCTGGTGCTTCTTCTCTTGGTCCACGTCATGCTTTTCATGATGCTTCTATTAGTTCTTCTACAAAAACCTTGGAAGATGTTTACCTCTTTTCCCGTGGTACAACTCGTTCTTCTCCTTGAGTTGTCCTCTTGAGGATTGCCTCCAGGGGTGTTTCACAATGGCATTTGAACCAACACTTGCATCATGCTAACCCACATGATAAGTTGAGATTTGTGACCAAGTCCTGGATTCCCAAGTACATGCTTGCTAACCCTTTGGGATCCAAGACTCGGGTTACTGTGTCCTCTTGTGTGTAGATATGAGGACGCGGGGTGGAGAACATGCGCCTAATGGAGCTTGATCTTTTAGATGTGATCAAGATTTGATGGTTCTCTACACCCCGCTTAGATTTGCCTCCAAGAGGCTTTTGTTATCTGGTGAGCTTTCTTATACACTCATACTCTGTACATCCATGATTTATGTCTTGTGGTATGAGATGGTTCTTCGTGTGCTCACTTGTATAGTTCTTGCATGTACATTTTCTTTTGTATCATGTTTTTGCTTTAGTCTAGCATGTGCTATCTTGTATATCATGTCATGCTAGCTTTGTGTACAGCCTTGGTGGTTAATCCACTTTTCATGCTAGTCTGTGATCCTCATGAACATTATGCCATGCTTTACCTTATTTCTCCATGAGCTTTACATGTATAGGTATGATGTTCATTAGGTGTCACTTTTCAGGTGCTAGTTTTGATTAGCTACATGTATCCTGTTGACATGTTTAGTTTGAGCACTAGCCTTTCCACAATTTTATCATGTTACATGCTTTTGAATCTATTGCTATCATTATCTTGCATTGTAGCATGTGTTGAGGTTTAGGCTGTGTTCGGGTCGATCATGTCTCTAGGCTGCATTTTGCTATACAGTGTTTTATCCTATTGCATGGTAGTTTTGACTAGTTTGAGTTCAGTTTTCCTTGCGGTATCATTCATAGGTAGGCCTCTGTTGTTGAGTGTTCACCTTATGCTTATTAATTGACTAACCGCTTTGTGGAGACCTTGAGGTCACACTAGATGAGACAATGCCTTGTGATTTCTTCTGCTTTTGAGTGTGCAGGAGAACAGGAGCCTGGAGAGAGCATTTCAGCTCACGGACCCGATCCCACTTCTTCCACGACTTGGGATTCCATTCGAGCAGATCTCCAGCAAGCACTAGCAGCACCTGTGCGAGCGACAGCATCAGGCGAGGGGGAGACGACTTCGGCGAGGCAGGTGCCCCGAAGATTTCAGCAGATTCAGGCGTCCCCTCGAGTATCACACCAGCAGGCGGTCATGCGCATCATGAGGTACCCCTGACACACTTCTGAGTTCGGTTTTTGGTACTCTTCTTCTTTGACCTCTTTCTGCTGTGTGGTCTTTCCGATGTGGATTTTGCTGGTTGTTCGCTTGAGCGTTTCTTGGCTCTTTATTTGTGAGTTTGGTGTGTGTTTCCCTTTTAGTTGGGGAAGCATTTTGCTTGTTGTATCTTAGTTGGACTTCTCCGATACCCTTGTGTTTTGGGTTTTCCTTTTTAGGCTAGCTTCTGCATACATTTCATCATGTATATCTTTCATTTTAGAGCTTCATGAATACAGTAATGTTGGGAGCACACTTGCCCAACCTCCGCACTTGTGCAGGGGAAGGAGCGAAGGTGACCAAGCGTCGGATGCAGTAGCGAAGGTGAAACGGAAGTGGAAAGTGCTCGAATTCCCAAAAAGTCGTCCTTTACACTGTTCATCCCCTTGGTATTTATAGGGAATGCCAAGGGGTACGGGCCAAATTACAAAAGGGTACAGCAAAGATTCCTCGCCTCCGCGCAGGGAGGAAGGGCAGAAGCGTAAACACACAGCTGGAGCGGAAACCCTAATCGGTCACACCCCGGCGCGCCGCCACCTGGCCCCCTGTTCACCTTCGGGGAGAGGTGCGGCGGTCTTGACCTTCGGCCGCGCTCACCCTTGGGCCCGCGCACCTCCGGCTTCACTTGCTTCCCGGGAGAGGCAAGTGAACACGCTTGCTGCTTGCCTGGACCCTCGCTCCAAGCGAAGGTGGCGTCGACGGTCAGCGAAGGTTTCCTGCAGTGCGACCATCGCCTCAGACCTGCACGGGAACACAGCAAGAGAGCGAGGGTTGATCCCGCATTCGGGGGTCAGGGTAGTGGCCTCCGATGGGAGAGAGACCCCGCAAGCACGCCAGGCGTTACGCGAGGGCTGATTTTGAGCACCAGTTCGGGCGGCGCTTCTGTCGAGGGTCCTTTCCCCCAACAGTAGCCCCTCGTTGTCTTGGATCTAAAAGATTGTGTTTAGGCCCAAGCAGCGCCTTTAAAAACGGGACCCTCGGCAGCGACGCCCGCGGCTGCTTTGGGCCGGGCCGTTGTGGTGTTGTTTTATACTATTGAAGCCTGCTTCGTTTTTTGTGCCGCGTTCTTTGGTTGTCGTGCCGACTTCGTCGGGTGAGGGTTTCGTCTCCCGGCCTATAAATAGAAAGAGTGAGCGTGGAGTTTTGATTGTGCTCTTTGTTGCTATAGCCATCCTGTTGTTGCAATTTGCTTGTAGCGAAGGTTTGTTTGAGCTTGTCTGCGAGGGTTGAGACAGGCGTTGGTTGTTCGGTAGTGTTAGCAGTTGAAGAGATGGCAAGGTTGAAGCAAACTGCTCGTGCTGTTTCCCCCACAGCCGCGGATGAGGGGATTACCTTCGAGTTTGGTTTGAGCCGGGTTTGTGCAAGTGAGATTGCATCTTACGTGCGGTGGGGCTGGATTGAGGAAGGCAAGGCGAGGGCTAGCAGTGGGGAGACCGTGCCGAAGCCGGATGCAGACGAGGTTGTGGTGTTCGAAGAGTTCTTTTCGGCTGGCCTTCGCTTCCCAGCTGACTCCTTCGTGACTTCGGTCCTGCGGAGGTTCAACCTGCGGTTTCATCAGCTTACGCCTTCGTGCTTCACAAAGATGTCGGTCTACGTCTGGGCCTGCAGGTCTCAGGGGGTTGTCCCTCATGTCGAGGGTTTTGTTCGCACTCATCGCGTTCACATGCAGCCTCGCAAGATTATGGACAGCGAGGGCAGGACCAGCCTTGGACAATTTGCGGTGTACACTTTTTGCCATCGCGCCGGCGCGGAGCTGCCGGTGCAAGCGCAGAAAAACAAGTGGAGCAGCGGGTGGCAGGAGTCCTGGTTTTATTACAAACTCAGTGACGGCTCCGAGCTTTGCGGCGAGCTTCCGGTGCTTGGAGATGTGGGCGCCGAAGCTAAGATGAGCATCGAGGCCCATGCTGCTGTTGATTGCCTGAGGGTCGTTGCGCGCTCTCAGTGCGCGCGTGATTTGGTGGAGGAATATTGCTGTGCCAAGATTTGGCCTCTTGGCCGAAGGCAGACTTGGTTCGTTGTGGAGAACGACCCAAGGTACGAAGGTAGGGGCTTGAAGAAGCCTAGTTTGGATCTGGAGAAGGTCTGGGAAAGAACTCTTAAGAAATTTCCGAGGCGCGAGGATGGGAACGAAGCTGTTTTCAAACGAGTTCAGCAGTGGACGGACGAGCTCGTGGGGAAGCTTTCCCCATTGGAAGTGAAGGCTATCCATAGCTTGATGGGCGGCGAAGGTCGCGTGAACAGAATGTTTGACATTCTTGGCGTTCGGTACGCCGACTGGCCGGCTCCTTCGAGCGACGACGCGCCGAAGAAGAGGAAGCGTAAGGCTTTGGGAGGAACGGAGATCGTCTCTCGGCCGAAGAGAGGGCGTGGTCGAGGCCGCGGGGGAGCTGGTGGCCGAGCGAAGGTGCTTGCGACAAAGGTCACTGCGGGCTCGGTTGCTGCGGGCACTTCTTTGGCCGCGGGCCGGAGCGGCCGAGGTGCCAGTTCAGTCGGGGGACGCATGCCTCGCGTTGGAGGGATCGGTGCTTTGGTCCAGACTTCGGGCGACGAGGATGAATCTGATGATGATGTGGAGGAAAAAGCAGAGGGGGAGACGGGCGAGGGCTCGTCTGATGAAGGTAGCGAGGGTTCTTCTGAAGGGCATGACACGGATGAGGAGGTGTCGATTGGAGGCGGAGCCTCGCCGGTTGTTGGTGCGATGGTTACCCAGGGCGCAGATGAGCTTACACGAGATATTGAGCCAGGTAGCCCTCGACGAGGTGCGGTTCCCAGGTTCGCGGGCTCACACCTTTGGGTGGAGGGGTCAGAGTTTGATGGGAACTTGACTCTGCGCGGTCCCGGGGAAAAAAAACCGTTTGGCGAGGCTAGCCGGTCGAGCCTTCCGGAATATGCCAGGAAGCTTGGGATTTCTGATCCGGCCACTGCGCTGTTCACCAGTCCGGACCTTCGGGATTGCCACTTGCAGTGTAGCCCGGAGGAAAGGCGTTTTTTGGGCCGGATCTTCGGCCGCATTTGTGTGCCGGAGGCGGAGGTTCTTCTTGCAGATCAAGCGGTTGGCGATACCTTCGATGATGTTGACGTCAAGTTGGCGGAGCTGATGCTCTTGAACCGCTCAGCGAGGCGGAAGGTTGGCTCCGACATGGAGTTTATGAGGAACCATATGACTGAACTTGAGAAGGAGAACAGCAAACTGGCGCGGAGCCTAGAGGGCAAGGAAAATGAAATGAGAATTGCTTCGAGAAAGGCCGCGAAGGCTCGAGAGGAGGCGGTTGAGCTGGCGAAGGCGTAATGCTGATCTGATTGCCGCGGGAAAGGAGAAGGACAAGGCTTTAGCCGAGGCCGAGGGTCGGCTGGTTGATTTGAAGGAACTCTTGGCGGACGAGCATGGAGAACGTCAAGCGTAAACTTGATTGTTGTCTGACCGAGGCTGGGGGCTTCAGCCGGAGAGCCGTTGCCTGCGGTTGATGCAGAGGCCTTCGAGGGCTGGCTGGGCAACGAGCTTGATGTGTTTAGCTCGCTAGTCTTCCAACTGCAGCCTGATTTTGGTGGCTACGCCGGGGCCTTGGCGATGGCGAGCACGCTTCGACTGGCGGATTGTGATCATCTTCGCAAGGTCAAAAGGCCGAGCCATGTCTTTCCGACGGTTGAAGCGGTTCGCCAGATGAAGGTTGATGATGCAGAAGTCCGGAACTGTGCGATGCGTTTGCTTCGCAAGTTTTGGATCTCCGGAGGTGGCCGGGCTCTCGCCTTCGAAGAGGCTGCCGAGGCTACGCGCCAGGTTCGCATTTTTGTTCAAGTTTTTTGATTTGTGTTGCTTTTGTTTTTAGGGGGTTGTTTGTTGAATCTTGGCGAGGTTTGTCTTTTGTTTTGCTTATAGGCTCGGCGAGATGCGATTGCCCTCGCCGCCTGCGGAAGATGCAGCGAGGGGTGACCCCGAAGCCGCCCCTGAGCCAAGCTGTGCGGGGGTTACGTTCGCCGAGATCGAGGCGTTGACCGGGAGCGGGCCGATTGTGGAAGGAGATGCTGCGAAGGAAACCACGGCGGAGGAGGCGTCAGCTGGGACCTCGACTGCCACCGCTGGCGAAGGTGTGGACATCCAACGAGGGGACGCTGGGCAGGTGTGATGCCTGGGTTTGTTGGGGCGAGGGAGGCCTTTTTGTAAGATACTATGGTTGATTGTAAAGGACTTGGCGAGGCTGAGACATCTCGTATTTTTGTGCAACATGCAGGTTCCTGACGGAACCGTGCTAGACGTAGTTCGACGTGACCCCGCTGATGTTGAACTACCAAGATGTTTTTATAACTGGTGAATCATGGGCTCGCGCTAGATTTAAATATCCTTCGCTTTCCTTTGAACGTTTTTGGTGGTCGAAGGTGCGGAGATATGATTTAAAGAATAGTAGGTCGAGTCGATTTTGGCGCGAGACAGACTATACAGATCGCCAAGCCGATCGTTATTTGTTTGGGTCTTCGTCGACCTCGCGAAGCTGTCGGTGATGATGATATTGACGAGGAACACGGCTTTGGAATATTTGTTCGGTCGAAGGGAGCTTGAAAGTTGGTTCGGATGGGGCAGCTTGTGATCCCGAAGGAAGAACCTTCGGAAGCTTAATGAGACGAGGCATAGGTACATGATAGCAGGCGAGGGTTTTGCCGGGGAGCTGCCAATTGTCCCTGCAGCTCCTTTGTTGTGGGGACCCCCTGGTTCCAGTGGAGGGGGGGTTTGAGATGGAGGCCGAAGGTTTGGATGATTTGGAGTAATTGAGGGAGCGGTGGTCCCTTGTAAGATTTATTTTGGGATATGTTCGTTGTTGTAAACATTGTTTTGTAACGGTATATGAGAAAAGCGTATGGGTTGTGTGTCATATTTGCTGTGCTATTTTGACGTTTCTGATGTTGTTTTTACGGCGACGCCCTGTTTGATTCTTAGCGAGGCTTCGCGCACTTGCTCGTGTAAACTTGTTTTGAAAAACAGCCGACGCCCCCTTTTTCTTTAGCGAGGCTCGCGCACTTGCTCGTGTAAGCTTGTTTTGGAAAAAACAGCGACGCCCCCATTTTCTTTTAGCGAGGCTCGCGGCCACTTGCTCGTGTACGCTTGTTTTGAAAAAACAGCGGACGCCCCCTTTTCTTTTAGCCGAGGCTTCGCGCGCTTGCTCGTGTAAACTTGTTTTGAAAAAAACAGCGACGCCCCCTTTTTTTTAGCGAGGCTCGCGCACTTGCTCGTGTAAACTTGTTTTGAAAAAAACAGCGACGCCCCCTTTTTCTTTTAGCGAGGCTCGCGCACTTGCTCGTGTACGCTTGTTTTTGAAAAAACAGCGACGCCCCCTTTTTCTTTTAGCGAGGCTCGCGCACTGTTTTTAGTCGCGTTGATGTGGCCCCGCCCGAGGCCTGGCTTGGAGGGCTCGGGTGAGACGGAGAAAAAAGGACCCGCCCGAGGCCTTGCTTGGAGGGCTCGGGCGAGGCGGAGAATGTGGGCCCGCGCCGAGGCCTGGCTTGGAGGGCTCGGGCGAGGCGGAGAATGTGGGCCCGCGCCGAGGCCTGGCTTGGAGGGCTCGGGCGAGGCGGAGAATGTGGGCCCGCGCCGAGGCCTGGCTTGGAGGGCTCGGGCGAGGCGGAGAATGTGGGCCCGCGCCGAGGCCTGGCTTGGAGGTCTCGGGCGAGGCGGAGAATGTGGGCCCGCGCCGAGGCCTGGCTTGGAGGGCTCGGGCGAGGCGGAGAATGTGGGCCCGCCCGAGGCCTTGCTTGCTTGTGCGAAGACGGGGTGAAGTTTGCTTTTTTTTGCGAGCCCCTGTCGTTTGTGCCAGGGTGCTCGACTTTCCTCCCCTTATCTTAGGCGGAGGTGAGTTTGCTTTTGCGAGCCCCTGTCGTTTGTGCCAGGGTGCTCGACTTTCCTCCCCTTATCTTGGGCGGAGGTGAGTTTGCTTTTGCGAGCCCCTGTCGTTTGTGCCAGGGTGCTCGACTTTCCTCCCCTTATCTTAGGCGGAGGTGAGTTTGCTTTTGCGAGCCCCTGTCGTTTGTGCCAGGGTGCTCGACTTTCCTCCCCTTATCTTAGGCGGAGGTGAGTTTGCTTTTGCGAGCCCCTGTCGTTTGTGCCAGGGTGCTCGACTTTCCTCCCCTTATCTTAGGCGGAGGTGAGTTTGCTTTGAAAAGAAAAGGAATGTTTTTCAAAGCAATCTTAGCAGGTTTTCATCGAATGTAGCGCTCTTTGAAAGAGATCCGCTTTTTCGATGCTTGAGAGTAGAAGGTGGGGATTTTGCTTTTTTGGGGTTCTAGCCTGTATTAATGCTTTGGATACTGCCTCATTAAAAACCTTACGCCCCTTCGTAAGGAAAAAGAGTGCAGCTCCTGTTTTTGTTAAGTACATGAGAGTAGGTAACATAGAAAGTGACAAAAATTACATAACGCGAGGGCTCGCTAAGGCTCCGCTATGGGTAGAATTTGCGAAGGTCGTCGATGTTCCAGGTGTGTGGTAGGATATTACCTTCGCTGTCGGAGAGGTGGAAAGAGCCTGGGCGATTGCATTCTGCGATCAGGAACGGGCCTGTCCACTTAGGCTGGAACTTTCCGGCCATGCTGGCGTTTTGTTTACGGATGAGGACGAGGTCACCCTTCTGCAGGTTCTTGATTCTGACCTTTTTATCTCTCCACTTCTTGGTCTCTTCCTGATATTTGCGAAGGTTGTGAACTGCGATGCATCTTGTTTCTTCTAGCAAGTCCTTGTCAGTTAGTATGGCTGGCTCTCTCATTACTGCGAGGGTTGTTCTTGGTGAGATGAATTTTAGCTCTCTCTGGTAACACGGCTTCTTCGCCGAACAAAAGTTTGAAGGGTGTGAACTTGGTGGCTCTGCATTCGGAGGTATTGTGAGACCAGGTGACTGCGGTTAGCTCGTCTGCCCATTTGCCTTTGGGTCTGCCTTGCAACTTTTGGATATGGATTGGAAGATTGTTGCGTTGGCTCTTTCGACTAGGCCGTTGGACTGCGGGTGTCGGACTGAGGCGAAGCATAGAATTGTTCCGATTTGTGTACAGAACTCTTTGAAAACCTCGCTGTCAAACTGGGTGCCGTTGTCGACGGTTAGGTGTTGGGGGACTCCGAAGCGACAGACTATCTGCTGCCAGAAAAACTTTTTTACTGCGAGGGAGGTTATGGAGGACAGCGGTCTTGTTTCGGTCCATTTGGTGAAATATTCCACGGCTACCACCGCATAGCGAAGGTTTCCGGAGCCGTCGGGAGTGGGCCCACGAGATCCATTGCCCACCTTTGTAGAGGCCAGGTTGGGCATATGAGGGTTGTGGGAGCCCCTGGGCGTTTTGGTTTTTTGCTGTCAGTTGGCAACCTTCGCACTTCTTGACGATGGTTTCAGCGTCTCTCAGCGCGGTTGGCCAGTAGAAACCTTGCCGGAAAGCCTTTCCTACCAGTGCCCTCGGGCCATTGTGTGAACCACATATACCTTCGTGGATGAGTTTGAGGATGTCGTTACCTTCGGACTGTGACACGCACTTGAGCCAAGGTGAAGTTACCGAAGCTTTGAACAAGGTGTTATTCACAATCTTGTACCCTCGCGTTCTTTGCTTTAGTCTGTTCTCTTCTCTTTGGAGCTGGGCTCGTGGAGTCCTTTGATGTAGGCCATGATAGGTGCTCTCCAATCCTCGCACTGATTGTGTTGATCAGCTTGATGCTGATTTCGGAAGCTTCGAAAGCTGACTGAGTGGAAACCTCATAGAACACGTCCGGAGGGAGCTGTAGCTGCTGTGCGGCGGCTTTGGCTAAGCAATCTGCTTCGCTGTTTTCAGTCCTCGATATCGCTTTTACGGTTATGCCGAGGAAGAAGGATTCTAACCTTCGCACATACTGAAAATACTTTTGAAGCTCTGGATCTTTTGCTTTGTAGTTCTTTTCAATGTGCCCCGCAATGACCTGAGAGTCTGTGTTGATGAGCGCCCTTCGGACTGATAACGATCGCAACCTTGAAAGTGCCAGAATCACAGCCTCATATTCAGCGGAGTTGTTTGTGCACTTGAAGTCCAGCCTTCGTGCGTATCTCAGCTTCGACCCGGAGGGCGAGATTAAGATGGCGAGGCACCGGCTCCGGTTGCGCCCCAGGCCCCGTCGACGTAAACGATCCAAAACTGGTCCTGCTGCAGCTCACCGGGGCGAGGGTCGGGTGTCCATTCTGCTATGAAATCAGCCAGCACCTGCGATTTGATCGCTGTTCGGCCAACGAAGGTTACAGCATAACTATTAAGCTCCACTGCCCATTTTGCTATTCTCCCACTGCTTCGCTGTTTTTGAAAATGTTCTCGAGGGGGTACGACGAAGGTACTTGGATCTCGTATGCCTGGAAATAGTGTTTGAGCTTTCTTGATGCCATGACGACTGCGTATGCTATTTTCTCAAGCTCCGAATAATTCTCTTTGGGCCCTCGAGGGTTTCTGAAACATAATAGATTGGGGCTTGTCTGGTCTTGTCGTTTTCACGGAGTTCCTTGATGAGAACCGCGCTTGCAGCGTGAGGCGAGGCTGCGACGTAAAGTAACAATAAATCTCCCATGCTTGGGCTGGTTAGGGCAGTCAAGCTGGTCAGATACTTTTTTAACTCCTCGAAGGCCTTTGTTGGTGGGGGCCCAATTGAATGGAGCGTTGCTTCTGAGTGTTTCGAAGAAGGGTAACCCTCGCTCTGCGGATCTTGAGATGAATCTGCTAAGTGCTGCCAACCGACCGGTCAGACGCTGAGCTGCTTTCTTGGTTGCCGGAGGTTCCATGTTCATGATGGCGTCAATCTTCTCAGGGTTAGCTTCGATTCCTTTGACTGAGACGATGCAGCCTAGCAATTTGCCTTCGCTTACCCCGAAAACACATTTTTCTGGGTTTAGTTTCAGTCCGGCGGACCGGAGGTTGCTGAATACCCTCGACAAGTCTGGTATGTGGCTCTCTTTTAGTTCGCTTTGAACGACTAGGTCGTCGACATAGGCGGAGACTGCATGCTCATCCTTGAAAACTTCGGAGGTCATGCGAGCGAAGGTTGAGCCTGCATTTTTCAAACCTTCTGCCATCCTTCGGAAGCAAAAGGTGCCCGAGGGTGTGATGAAGCTTGTTTTTTCTTCGTCTTCTTCATTCATCCAGATTTGGTGATAGCCTGAGAAGCAATCGAGGAGGGATAGCATTTGGCAGCCTGCCGCTCTGTCGACCAGGGTGCTTATGTTTGAGGGGAAAGTCATCCTTCGGACAGGCTTTGTTCAAGCAAGTGAAGTCTACGCACATTCGCCATTTTTTGTTCTTTTTTTGAACTAGGACCACATTTGAGAGCCAACTTGGGTATTTGACCGGGGCGAATGACGCCTGCGTCCAGAAGCCTTTTTACCTCGGCCTTCGCTGCCTCCTTTCTTTCTTCTGACATCTTGCGAAGCTTTTGCTTGATTGGCCGATAGCCTGTTTTGATGTTCAGGCTATGCTCGATCATTGATCTGTTGACTCCTTTTAGGTCTTCGCGGACCAAGCGAAGGTGTCTGAATTTTCCCTGAGGAAAGTAACGAGGTTGCCTTCGGACTGAGGGTCTAGATTGGCTGATATGAGCAGCTTTCTTTCTGTGTTGCCCTCGAATAGTTGAACTTGTTTCGTTTCCTCCTTTGGGGCTGCCTTCACTTTGTCTTTACAGACTTCACCCTCGTCGTTGATAGCGGGGGTTTGTGGCTTGGACAGATTGTGCACATTGCGTTGCCCTGGGGCTACGTTTCCTTCCGCTGCTCTCGCAATATCCTGGTCCCCATATACTGCGACCACACCCTTCGGAGCGGGGAGCTTCATGCAGAGGTAGGCGGGGTGGATAACAGCGTTGAACGCGTTTGTTACCCCTCGGCCAAAGATGGCATTGTATGGGTAAAACATATCAACCACATCGAATGTGATGTGCTCAGTCCTGCAGTTGATTTGGTCGCCGAAGGTTACGGGCAGCGAAATTTTCCCGACGGCTCTCACTTGTTGACCACCGAAACCGTATAGGGGGTTGTCGGCCGGTTGCAGAAGATTTCTGTCAAGCTTCATGCTGTCGAAGGTTGACGCGAACAAGATGTCAGCGGAGCTACCTGTATCCACCAGTATTTTGGTGACAGTCCACCCAGCGAGGTTGGTTTCGATCACCATGGCATGTGTGTGAGGGTAATCTCTTAGCTTCATGTCGCTGGAATCGAAGGTTATGGGGATGTGAGACCACCGGCCGAATTTATGTGGTCCTTCGACGGCCACGTGGTGAACGCGTCTGGCATGTTCCTTCCTCTGCCGTTTGTTGCCATGGTCTTCATTTGAACCTCCGGTGATAGCTAGAATCACACCGAAGGTCGAAGTTGGATTGTTGATGGTTGTTTGGCTCGAGGCTTCGGCTTTCACGGGTTGTGGTGCTGGTAACGCGGGGATTGGCGGTGGTGATGGCAGAGCGCTGGTGGCTTGGTGGGTTGTTGGAATTTGGTTTTTGGGGGTAGCTGGGTATGTGACTGTGTAAGGTGGGTTTGGCGTTGTGGGGTGGTGGTGGCTGATAATGGGTTTGGTTGTAGAGTGGGGGGGGGTGTAGGGGGGTTGTTGCGAAGGTAGGCCGTAGTTTATGGGGGTATAGTGGTATGTTGGATTTGGTGGGTGGAAGTTTGGTTCCTTGTGTGGTTTATGGTTCGGGGGTCTGACAGAGTAGGTTTCCTGGATTCTTGGAATTCTTTTCCCTTGGCGAAGCACTCGCATTGCTTTGTTGTGTGCCCCTTTCCCATTCCACAGAAGTGACAATACATTTTGGCAGGATCTCGCTGCTGGTAGCGCTGGTTCGGCGGAGGTGGCAAAACCTGCGGGGCTTGACTGCTCGGGTGTTGAGCGTCCCGTGTTTGATGTTCGTAGTTTGTTGCTTTGTTGATTGCACCGACGTTGCTTTGCTCTTGGCGAAGGTTGCTTTCTCTCGGTTGGGGCTCGGCTGTGGCCTCTGCTGAGGACCGCCGAGCGTCGGACTTCGCTCTGAAATCCATGTCAGCTCTACAGTATCTTTCCATTGTTTCATGCAACTCCTCGATTGAGTTGGCCGGTTTCTGGCAAATTTGGAGGAACATGGCCCTGGGCGCAGGCCACTGACTGCAGCGAGGATGACAGCCTCGTCCGATATCCCAGGGGTCCTTGCTCTGATTTGAATGAACCTTCGCCAATAATCTTGGAGCGGCTCGCGTTCTTCTTGCTTGCAATTGAATAGCTCGATGGGGTTTAACGGGGCTGGAGTGATGCCCTTGAAGTTTGTGCACAGCTTGTCTCTGAGGGAGGCCCAGGAATCCACAGTTCCGGGGCGAAGGTTGCTGTACCAAGTTTGTGCGATGTCTCGCAGAATGATGACAAAGGATTTTGCCATCGTTGATTCGTCGCGCCTGCTGCGGCAACCGCTGCTTCGTAGCTCATGATGAACTGGCGAGGGTCGGAAAGTCCATCGTAGCGGGGTAGATTTTGTGGATTATAGCATGGTGGCCAGGGTTGGGTTTGGAGTATTGGGAGAGTGGTGACTTTGGATCGTACGGCATTTGGTGTTGCTGATGCCTTCGCTGAATGCGAAGGTTTTGCTCTCTCTCATCTGGGTGGAGTTGGCGGAAGTTTGGGTGTCTCACAGGATATGGCTCTGGGTGTACTGGTGGTGGTGGGGGTGGTGATGGTGACGAAGGTTGTCTTGATTTGGCTCCTCATTTCCCTCTCGCAACGGGGGGTATCTCCTCGTTGTCCCAGCCCTCGGCTTCGGCTTCTGCCGCGGCGAGGGATTCCTCCATGCGGCGAAGTCGCTCCCTGGCCTCGTCTGCCCTCTGTCTGATCGAGCGCAGTCGGTTATGCCTCTCAAGCTGTTCAAGCGCCTTTTCTTCTCTTGGAGCTCAGCCTCGAGCCTTCGAGGGCCTCGAGGCCCATCTTCTTCTTCTCCTTCTCCCTCTCCCGAGGTGTGAGGGTTGTGGTGCGTCGCCATTCGGACCTGAGGGCCCAGGGATTGGGTTCTGGGGGTGACATCTCTTCTCCCGAGGGTTGCACAATTTCTTCCGCAGGAGGGACCACCGTCGTTGTCTCTCTGGGCATGCGTAGGTCCCTCGCTGGGTGAGCTCTTCTGTTTCCCGCCATGTCAGGACCACGTGGTCGTGGGTTCGATCCCCACGGTCGGCGCCAAACTGTTGGGAGCACACTTGCCCAACCTCCGCACTTGTGCAGGGGAAGGAGCGAAGGTGACCAAGCGTCGGATGCAGTAGCGAAGGTGAAACGGAAGTGGAAAGTGCTCGAATTCCCAAAAAGTCGTCCTTTACACTGTTCATCCCTTGGTATTTATAGGGAATTGCCAAGGGTACGGGCCAAATTACAAAAGGGTACAGCAAAGATTCCTCGCCTCCGCGCAGGGAGGAAGGGCAGAAGCGTAAACACACAGCTGGAGCGGAAACCCTAATCGGTCACACCCCCGCGCGCCGCCACCTGGCCCCCTGTTCACCTTCGGGAGAGGTGCGGCGGTCTTGACCTTCGGCCGCGCTCACCCCTTGGGCCCCGCACCTCCGGCTTCACTTGCCTCCCGGGAGAGGCAAGTGAACACGCTTGCTGCTTGCCTGGACCCTCGCTCCAAGCGAAGGTGGCGTCGACGGTCAGCGAAGGTTTCCTGCAGTGCGACCATCGCCTCAGACCTGCACGGGAACACAGCAGAGAGCGAGGGTTGATCCCGCATTCGGGGGTCAGGGTAGTGGCCTCCGATGGGAGAGAGACCCCGCAAGCACGCCAGGCGTTACGCGAGGGCTGATTTTGAGCACCAGTTCGGGCGGCGCTTCTGTCGAGGGTCCTTTCCCCCAACAAGTAATTAGAATGAGGATATGCTCTTGTTGGGTTATGCCGCTGTCCCACAATGGCCCGAACCCCCCCCCTTAATTTCAATGATGTGCTGTAGCTTAGGCTCTTTTGATGATGACTTGATACATGTTATGAGCTAGCTATTTGCAAATGTGGAACTGCTAATCAACTATGAAACCTTTAATTTGTTCACCATTGGAGATTGACAACTAGCCTGGATAGGATTTGTTGAGATCAACTTGTGCTTCTTTTTGTATGCTAATTGCTATGTCCTCTTGGCACTGAGTCATTCACTTGCTTGGATTGTTCTATTTACCTTTTGCTTAAAATTTGATCCAAGTATTAGTGAAGAAAAGATCGAGATGGGATTGCATGTGTCAGCACCATCTCACGGTATCGAGACTGTTTCTCTTGCACATTTGAGTTAAACTTGAGCCGTGTAGTGTAAGACCGAAACCGGTGCTTTAAGCTTCCGATTGCTTTTGTTCATAGGCTTGCCCAGTTGAAAAGTTAGGCAATGACCATGTTTTTAACCTCTCGCAATCACATGCTTTAAATGAACTTGTGTTAATACCGCTGCAATCTCCGATAAAATTTGAAAATAACACAAGTTAAATGCTTCATTCTATTGCATGATGATTGAACCTGCTAGGGGTAGTTCACTTTTTATACTTGAGTTAGCACTTGCTCGATTTCCTGTCTATCATGCTAAGTGCTATTGTAGTGGTGGACTCCTTTTCAAATGGCTTAAAACTGCTCATATGATTAATTTTCCTATTTCGTATTCATTTGATCAGTTTGAGCCTTTGCTAGCATTGTATTGATTGCTACACACTTTCAGGGCAGCACCCTTTTGAGCATCTTTTCATTCTGATTGCTATACACTTGAAGCTGTTGCATTGTGCATATCATGCATGTTTAGCTTAGTGTTCATACCCCCAGCTCTGATACACTTTGTGGTCATTATCAATTGCCCCCATATGCTTTCGGTTGATGACTTGTCTTGTGTTTGTGTCAACTTTATGAAAAATGTCAAAACCCCTTAGCATGTTCCCTTTTTTGTCAGGGAGTAGCTGTTTGCAAGGGGGAGCTTGAGTGTTGGCACAAGGGGAGAGTCATGCATTTTGGGGAGAGCTTTGAGCAAGGGAGTTTAGCTCTTTTATGTTCTTCTTCACTTCGGTATAGCTCTTTATGTGTTTCAATTGGTACCATCTTTTGGTATGGATGCAATTGTGTCATGAGCTTTGTTTCATAGCTTTTGTGTATAGGCTTGATTTCAGGGGAGTCGCTTTGTCTTGCTGCTTCCCCGCGTGCTCCGAGTGATTGTGCTCCTTTTAGTGTTGAGCTTCTCTTGTGGTTCTTCTCAGTCGGTATCGATGCCCGCTAGTCGTGTTGAGCCGTTTTAGCCTCTCTCTTGTGGGACTAGCCGTTTTTGCTTGGTAATTTTTCGATTGGTATGGACCCTTCAGCTAGTTGCGTGGAGCCTATGTGCCTCTGTCTTGAGGAGCTAGCTGTTGTTTCATCACACAATTCTTGGCTGATTGTGATTTTGTTGGCATTCTGATGCGTTGTTTCAGCCTCGATTGTTATCGAGCCTTGAGCTAGTGGTGTGAGCCATTGTCTGCCTCTTCTTGAGGGCTAGCTCATTTTTGACTTGGTTGCGTTGAGCGTTGCCCATGTCTTTGGGACAAGTCCTTTGCTCTGTGGTGATCGAGTTTTGCTCTTTGTTGAGTTGTTTTGCTCTGATCCCTTGCTTGGTTGCGTTGAGTCGTTGCCCATGTCTTTGGGGACCAAGTTGTTTCATTTCAATTGCCCCCTCTTTAGCATCTTCTTGGTTTTGGTTTGGGCATTTGAATGATAATCTTCTCATGACAAGTGACTTTGTTCTTTTGCCCTCTATGGCGTTTGATCACTTGAATGAGATTTCGGTTTTGGTATCTCAACCATCTCTTGTGCCTAGTTTTTGTCAATTCAATCATCAAGGGGGAGAAAGAGAAAAAGAGAAAGAAAAGGGGGGAGAAATTGACCCAAACCAAGTGGATAAGTACCTTGGTCCCTCTTTTGTGATGATTGTTTGACAATTTTATTTGAGATTGGTTTTTCGAGTGCCTTTTGGGATTCATGAAACTCTTGTTTATCTTGACTCTTCGGTTGTGTGGAGGCTTTGCCCGCTTTTCCCGTTTCTTTCGGGACCGAGAGCTTTTTTTGGAGTTTTCATGATCCTTCCTCATCTCAAGTAGCCTTGTGTTCGCTTTTGTTTGGCTTTTGGGCACTTGGATGAGGCTTGCCTTCAAACCCTTCCTTTGTGGTTATTTTTAGTCAATGCATTCATCAAGGGGAGATTGAGAACATATATGATGAATGATTGACATTGATAAGGAAGGTTTGAGGCTTTTACCCGGTTTAGTCCATATTCGCTATGCGCTTATTGTGTATGACTAACCGGTGGCGTGAGTTGTGTGGTGTTTTCTGTGGTGGTGGCATGTGCGACATGTGTCTCTTGGCTGTGTGTTGATGTGCAGGTGTGGAGCTCGGTACAGTGGTCTATGGTGAGGTGAAGGTCAGTAGAGACGTGCCGTGCCGATGGCCCGGAGCAGTGAAGGATGGGCGTGCCGTGCGGTGGACGTGCCAGCCGATGTACCCAGAGCGGTGAGGGCGGACGTGAGGCTTGGACTGACAGACCAGAGGGCCAGCTGTGGTAGCTGGCACGTGCATCGGCGAGCGAGAGCACATGGGGATGTGCGGTGCATCGGCCGAGTCGGGAGGAAGGCGCTGGAGTCGTGTCACTTGGCGGGAGGTCGGACACGGTGCGTGCTGCGCAAGTGCCGTCGGCCAAGTCAAGAAGGAAGGCGAAGGCGTGTGCCTGGCGTGGAGGCTGGACATGCATCGGCATCGGTGCCGGTGGTCGGGGTGTGCGAACCACATCCCGTCTACGGTGCAGGTTCGGTTGCTGAGCCTCAAAAAGCTACCATCGACGGTTTCCGAGTTTGGGCGCTCAAAACTCGGGGTGGCCGGTTTCCGAGTTGGGCCTCAAACTCGGGGTGGACGGTTTTCCAGGTTTGGGCTCAAAACCTGGGCTTGCGGGTTTCCGAGTTGGGCCTCAAAATCGGGGTGGACGGTTTCCAGGTTTGGGCCTCAAACCTGGGTGGCGGGTTTACCGGTTTGGGCCTCAAAACCGGGGGTGGTCCGAAAGGTACGGTCGACGCGTGGCGGCGTGGAGAGGCTAGCGCAGCGGCGAAGCTATCCACGAGGAAGGCGCGGTGGTCGACGGTTGGCGGCACGTGGCGGCATCAGGGAATGGTCGCGTCGAGGCGAAGCTACCGGATGTGCGGCGTGGCCGTCGGATGAAGATTGACCGACTGGACGGTTTTACCCCTGGGGGGTATTTGGGATGAGTGCTTAAATGTAAGGGCATTTTGGTCTTCGGACGTGCGCCTATATATATGAGGAGGGCTGCTAGGCAGCCGCATCCTTTGGAATCCTGGGGGAATTCTTGGTGGTGTCTCTCTCATTTTGTGCTTTGAGAGAAGGCTAGGGTAGGGAGAGTTGGCTCTTGTTCTTGAGCTTTTCGGCATCCAAGCTTTGTGTTGCTAGGATTGGGCTTGTAGCCCGACACCAAGTGCTTAAATGAATCATCCATTCCCTGGGTCCAAGGATCAATTCGTGCTTTAATTTGTCTTGCGATTTGGTTCTTCGCGTTGCACGTTTTCCCCCTCTTTCGTCCTCACGAGATTTCTTGTTTCGAGGGAAATTCGCAAATCCATTTGAACCATCTTGTTAGCTTCGTGAGAGTTTCTTTCTACCGAAGGTGGAATTTCTCTAATACCTCACCAACTCACAGATCGGGCGGATTTAGTTTGGGATCGAGTTCTTGCCCGTTCCTCATCGTTTTCTTCGATTCACCGATTTGGAGTTAGGTTCGAGCCATGATCTCTTAGGAGTAGCTCACTAACATCCTTGTGACCCCTCACACGAAATTTGAGCCATAGTGCTTTTGATTTGAGGGAGATCTGGTCGATTCGGTGAACGAACAGGGGACTGGTCAAGGTGACCGGACGCTGCCTAATGACGACCGGACGCACCGACTCAGAGTCCGGTCGTTGAACACACGCGCTGTCCAGTTCGCGCGAAGTGACCGGACGCACGCCTCGAACCGACCGGACGCTGTTCACGTGCGTCCGATCGTTGAAGGCCGAGCGAGATACTCTGCGCGAGCTTGACCGGACGCACGTGCTGTGCTCTGACCGGACGCACTGCTACTACTGTTCATCGAGTAGAAGCGACCGGACGCTGGCTTTTGTATTGACCGGACGCACTGAAGGCACTGTTCATTGTGCCTGTTTTCTCGTGACCGGACGCTTGAGGTGTGACCGGACGCACCTCCACGCAGAGTCCGGTCCAACACAGAGAGCTCCCGAAACGAGCTTCTGTTGACCGGACGCGTCCGATCGTTCCTGACCGGACGCACCTCAGAGTCCGGTCAGTGCTGACAGAACGCGTTTTCGTCCGTATCTTTTTCGTTCGAGCTCCGATTTGAGATCCGCTTTTTGCGTTGGATTCCCGACTTCGTGCTCTACAGAAATCGGGCTTCCCGCTTTGCGAAAAAGCCTGAATCCCCCTCGCAACCCAAACTCCATCGTGTCACTAGTTGAATCGCGTGGATTTGGGTGAGGGAGCTTTTGTGGTGTCCCGCTGTGTTCCTAGGGAACATCCACCCATTCTCTTGGGTCGTGGACATCACGTGTGTTGGCTTTGCTCTTGGGGTTGATTTTGTTGGGACAGAGGCCGGAATTTCTGAGAAGAAATTTTAGGCTCCCATTCACCCCCCCCCCCCCCTGGTCGCCTTGCTTTAACATTTTCGGTCCTTCAAATGCAACAATCATGTTTATGAGCTTGCTCCCCCTATTTGTATGCTCCAATCCCACTTGAAAGTTTACTTAGCATATATCTTATCTTTGTAGCATTTTCTCGCCCTTTGTCAACAATTTCCACAAAGGTGGGGCAACTTTAAATGAAAGGAGACAATCTTTTCACCATAAGATTCATATGTGGGGATCAATCTAAGTCAAGTTATGGCTCAATCTAGCTCATGAGCATAGGATATTGAACACAGTTTGCTCTAGAGTAAGCTTCTTCACACATCTTACAATGGTTATCTTACTCACGTTGGTTAAACACTCATTGCTCACTTACTAGACCAAACACTAGAGTTACAAGCTCACAAACAAGTTATATGCTACCACTAGATCAAGTCAAACATTGAAGGACCGAAAGTGCTACCAGAAATCGACCAGAGGGGGGGTGAATGGGAGCTTCAAAATTTCCTACCGGAAACTTATTGCCACTATCCTGTGAATCACCCCAAGAGCAAACCCTAGAGCTCTTAAGTGTCCATGACCCTAGATGTAGGGTGGATGCTTCCAAGAAGCACAGCAAGACACTACACGACTCTAGAAACCCAACGCAAAAGCTGGAAATTAGAACCGACAACGAATGAACGAACGGCGAACGAAACTGCGCAGACTCAGCAGCATTGGACGCTGGCAGCGTCCGATGTCAGAGCAACGGACGCGTCCAATGCAAACAGGGCGTTTCTGGATCCTTACTGGACAGGCATCGGACACTGCTACAGTGAAACCCTAGCGTCCGATGCTTGACCCCCGGTGCGTCCGATGGCAACGGACGCTCCGATGATCAGCGTCCGATGCTCCTTTAAAAACACTGTCAGGAGACACGTGGCAACGGACGCTCTGATGGAAAAGGACTCAGCGTCCGATGCTCAAGAACAGAGCATCCGATGGTCCCGATACTGCACTGTTCTTCCGCGAAATCCACTCGATCTCCTCCGAATCAAAAGCACTAAAGCTTAGACTTGGTGTGAGGAGTCTCAAGGAGGTTAGTGAGCTATCCCATGGAAATCATGGCTTGCATCTAACTCCTAATCGATGGATTGGAAGAAATCGGGAGTAAAGGGGCAAAGCCGATCCAAAACGAAAATCAACCGATCTACTAGGTCGTGAGGTTAGGGATGAATTCCTTTGGTGGAAAGAAGTGCCTCACGATCTAGAACAACTTGGTTCAAACGGATTTCCAAGAGACGCACCAAGCAAGGAGATCGATCGACGGGAAAAAACATGGAGAAAAGCAACCCGCGAAGAACACGAACAAAACGCGAATCACAACCACGAATTTGCAACCGTGTGGCTACCACACGCTACAACAGTGAGATTACGGTCTCACTTCCTCAAAATCTCACGGACACAGAGGTATGGTTCTCTTCTCTGTGGATCTCAGTTCGCTACTGCAGGGAGAGAGGGAGAGCAGGAAAACCTAGAAGGCAAAATAGCAAATGACTGAGATAAAAGGGAGGAGGGTGTCTCCCTCTACTTATCCTAATTCTAATTCCTACTCTACCCCTCAACTAATTACAGAGCGAACCAGCTAACCCCTAGGGTTATTCTGGACCAACTCATGGTAGGTGGTGATCCGACGGCCACGCCCGCACAACTGGTAGTGTTGCCTCGACGCATCCTCACCGATCGCCGCCACGTGCCGCCACCGCTCTGCTTGTCCTTTTCCCGGACGTCGCACCCCCGGTTTTGTGGCCCAAACCGGAAAACCAGCCTTCACAGCCAACCCCCGGTTTTGAGGCCCAAACCGGGAAACCAGCCATCCATGGCCTGAGTTTTGAGGCCCAAACTCAGCAAACCCGCAACACATAGATTTTGAGGCCCAAACCTGGAAACCGTCCTCAGCCCGAGTTTTGTGGCCAAACTCGGAAACCATCCGCGCCCAGGTTTTGAGGCCCAAACCTGGAAACCATGCACCCGATGGTTTTTCTCTAGCTCTACCACCAATCCGAAGCTGTAGAGGGGATGCACCGCCCGTGCACCCCGTCCACCGACACGTGTCCCCAGGTCCTCGACCCGAGCAACACATGACCGCAAGTCTTCGCTCGTCGCTGTCCCAGGCTGTCAGCCACCACAGCTGATCCTCGGGCCACCGGTCCCTCAGTCCAAGCCTCACGCCCGCCCTTCGCCACTCTCGGTCCCTCGGCACGGCACGTCTCTACTTGACCTCACCTTGCCTTTGATCACTGTATCCGTGCTCGACACCTGCACAACACAAGCCAAAGAACATGCGCATCATCCCAGTTGACAATCACTAATCACTCAGAGACTCGGCATACACCCATGTATCCGCAATATCCCCCTTGATGAGTGCATTGTCAACTACCAACACAATCATACAGAATAGAAGAAGGAAGAAGAAAGGAGAGAGAACTCGACAAATGACCAAAAGCATAGCAAAGCCGAAGAAGGTCAAGTGGAAAGAGCAAGACAACTTGGTCCCAAAGACATGGGCAACGGCTCGACGCAACCAAGCAAAGCAAAGCTAGCCCCCTCAAGAAGAGGTAGAACAGGCTCAACACACTTTTGTATCTTTCCATATTTTGTTATGTAAATCGTAATCGTCTAGGACTCGTGTTTCATCCAGGGTATAAATATAAGCCCTCGGCCATTGTAAAATTGTTCACAACCACATCAATACAAACCGGCCCCGTGCCATCTTCGAGTCCTTAGTCGTGTCGTTGAGTTCTTCGAGAGGAATCATCGATCCGTCAACCTCCGTAAGTCCCGGCAACCTTGTTATCATGTCTAGTATCATGCGGTGGATTTAGATATGATGCAAGTAGTCTCGTATGTTAAGCTTAGTATCGTGCGGTGGATTTAAGCTTATGACGGGAAGTTTTCGCTTGTGCCTTGTATCGTGCAGCAGATTAAGTCATGAGTAAAAATAGTTATCGGCTCTATTAGATTTGGCAGATCTGATAGATTCATTAAGTTATCATGTGTTATATGTTTATTTATTTAATTCTTGTAACACTCTCTTGCTCAATCTAGATTGATCTTTGTTCGGCCTTGTTCCACAAGCTTGCTTGTGCTTTTGCTAATCATAATATCATGGTGGCCGGATCAAAGTTCAATCCAGATTGTTACATGTTGCGGGTTCACGCATGTCATTTACGATTAGGCTTTGATAAAACTGGGTATCGTGCGGCAGATGCAGGTTTTAGATTAGTTTAATCGTGCTTGCTTGTTGTTTTCCTTCTTCATGGACCCCAATTCAGTTGGTTTGCCGATTTTGGTTATGCTTACATGAGTAACGAGCTTTTATAGATCTGTTCAGATATATGCATGCTTTTAGCTTGTTATAATTAGATTGTATCATGTGGTGGATTAATCTAATTATAAGAAGTAGTGTAGACTTATAGCAGTGGTATTATGCGGGATTAGCTTTGCTTGAGTTTATGCCTGACGGGTTCATGAAGACTAAATGTGCGGCAGATTAGTTGGATTAGCCTATGCTTGTGTTATTTGAATAGATCTATTCTTGCAAGTTACCTGTTTATAATATCTTTATTTTGTTCAAGCATGTCTCTCCTTACATATGCATTCGGCAGTTAATATGCTTTACTTACTCTGCTTCATACTTGCGAATGACTTTACAAACATGCTTTGACAGACAGCTTCTATAGCTGTGTGCCGTCGTGATTGGCTTTCAAAGCCGTACATATGGAACTGTCTGGTCTCACCCGGCACGTTCCAGAGGTATTCTCACGTTTTTATCCCTTGTTGGTTTTCAGGTCAAACCGACTGGCACGTCTCCGGAATCAACATACTCCGGGCACCCGAGTGAAGCCAGCTTTTCGGCTTGCTGTGTGCTTGGCGCGAGGTGTCACGTTTTGCGTCAACAAACTTTTTGGCACGCCCGGTGGGACCCGAAAGCTCATCCAAGTGATTGATTCTCAAAGCAATCCTTGGATGGATAACCCAATTGACGGAAACAAAGGGAAATTGGGACAAGGCTTCATGTCGGCTGATAAGTTAGAAGAAGTAAATATCGGTAGTGAAGCTGAAGCGAGACCGATATATGTCAGCGCCAATTTGGATCCAGAGTGTAGATTGAAATTGATAAATCTTTTGAAGGAGTTCAAAGATTGTTTTGCATGGGATTACACAGAGATGCATGGATTAGATCGCTCCATTGTTGAACATCGGCTACCAATCAAACCCGGGTATCGTCCTTATAAGCAGCCTCCTCGAAAGATTTTTAAGGAAGAAGTGCTAGCCGATGTGAAAAAGGAAATTGAGATGTTATTGAAAGCGGATTTCATTCGACCATGCAGATATGCAGATTGGATTTCGAATATAGTTCCAGTGTATAAGAAGAATGGAAAGATGAGGGTCTGCATTGACTTCAGAGATCTCAATAGAGCCACTCCAATGGATAGTTACCCGATGCCGATTGTCGAATTGCTTGTTGACGCAGCGGTGTGGGTACGGGGTCATCAGCTTCATGGACGCTAACGCTGGTTACAACCAAATCTTTATGGCAATAGAAGACATTTCAAAGATAGCTTTTAGATGTCCTAGTCTTGGTCTGTTTGAATGGGTTGTTATGACGTTCGGTGAGAATGTCGGTGCAACTTATCAAAGAGCTATGAATTACATCTTCCATGAGTTGATCGTAAAAATTGTAGAAGTTTATATTGATGATGTAGTCGTGAAGTCCAGAAATCATGTGGGACATTTAATTGATTTGAGGAAGACCCTAGAGTGCACAAGGAAGCATGGTTTAAGAATGAATCCAAACAAATGCGCCTTTGGAGTTTCAGCAGGGGAGTTTTTGGGGTTTCTGATCCTATAGAGGAGGAATTGAAGTCGAAAGAAAAGCATGGAGGCAAGATATAAAGTCGTCCCTCCAACCAACCTCACAGAGTTGCAATCGTTGTTGGGCAAGATCAACTTTGTAAGGAGGTTCATATCTGGCTTATCAGAAAGGGTCTTGCCTTTTTCCCGTTGCTGAAACTCAAGAAAGAGCAAAAATTCGTGTGGGGTGACGTACAACAGAAGGCTTTGATGAAATTAAAGAATATATGAAAGCGCCACCGGTATTAATACCTCCTCAGTTTGATAAGCCTTTCAAATTGTACGTGGCAGCCGATGGGCTAACGATAGGATCGGCTCTTATGCAAGAATTTAGAGGGAAAGAAAGAGTAATAGCCTACATTAGCCAAAAATTGTTGGACCCAGAGATGAGGTATTCGGTTACGAAGAAGCTTTGTTTATGTGTGTATTACTCATGCACCAAGTTTAGGCATTACTTGTTAAATGCCGAATGTATATTAATTTCTGAATTTGACGTAATAAAACACATGCTGTCAATGCCTATTCTAAACGGAAGAATCGACAAGTGGATTTTGGCGTTATCAGAGTTTGATTTAAGATACGAATCGGCAAAGGCAGTAAAAGGTCAAGTTATTGCCGATTTCGTTACTCATCATCGTGATCCGTCTGCTAATATATAATATTTCACCTTGGACTTTGTTTTTCGATGGTTCATCTTGCAGCAAAGGTGGTGGTGTTGGTATTTTCTTGATTTCTCCATGAGGATTAACTTTCAAGTATGCTATCTCCCATTGAGTTTTGTGTTACCAACAACCAAGCAGAATATGAAGCCTTGCTCAGAGGACTTCGGCTTCTTGTGGAAATAAAGCTATTGCTGTCGAAATCTTCGGGGATTCTGAGTTGGTCATCAACCAGTTGATTGGTCAATATGAATGCAAAAATGACATATTGAGAGAGTATTACGAAGAATGCCAGGAGCTTTTGAAGTGTTTCCAGATAGCAACTTTGCATCATATCCCTAGGGGCATAATGAAGAGGCGAATAAATTAGCTCAAGTTGCTGCTTCAGGATATCGGGAAGATCAAGAAGTTCTTGCTGTGGATGAAGGTTGTATGGCTGATGATTGGAGAAGAAAAATTACCGATTATTTGAGAAACCCATCGCAAAAGGTTTTCTCGGAAGCTCAGATATAAAGCCATTAAATTTACACTTCTTGACGGCCAGTTGTACTACAAGTCCATAGATGGGGTGCTCTTGAAATGCCTAAGTCAAGAGGAAGCTAGGAAACTAATGTACGAAGTACATGAAGGGTTTATGTGGTGCGCATCAATCGGCCTATCGAATGAAGTGGATAATGAGAAGGACCGGTTATTTTTGGCCGACTATGCTCGAAGACTGTTTTGAATATTATAAAGGGTGTCAAGATTGTCAGAGATTCGGAAATGTTCAAAGAGCTCCAGCATCGGTTATGAATCCAATTATCAAACCGTGGCCGTTTAGAGGATGGGCTATAGATTTGATTGGTCAGATTCATCCTCCTTCTAGTAAAGGACACAGATTCATACTATTGGCTACAGATTACTTTACCAAGTGGGTCAAAGCTGTGCCTTTGAAGAATGTTACGTCAGAGAACATGATTAATTTCGTCAAAGAGCATATAGTTCACAGATTCGGGATCCCTCAAACTATAACTACGGATCAGGGGACCCGGTTTACATCATCCGAATATTGTGATTTTGCTGAAGAAGATGGCCCTGACTGCTGGAGATGAGTCTTACCCTAGAAAGTAAGAAGCGGATCGAAATCGAAACAATGGATGAACAGGGAAATAGAGATTGCAAGGGGGCAGGATGACCGATTCTTACCCATGGCACCGGCGTTGCGGTACTCGGCTGCCCTCCGCTTCTCCTTTAGCGGGTCGCTTGCCACGGTCGTGGACGTTCGCCATTGCTGCAGGATTGGGGTTTTCTTCTGGTTTGAGCCGACAAGGGGAAGTAAAAGAACGGAGGCAAAGATACGCAACTGCAAGTACTAATCGAGGCTGTAGAGAGGGTTTTATTTGTAAGCCGGGGAAAGAGTCGTGGCGAAGTCTACGGGGTAATGGATGCCAAGCGACAGAGTAGGGTTTTCCTTTTGGTTGGGCCGTTTTTACTGGGCCAAGCTTGGTTAAGTCAAGTGTCATTCGGTTATTTTCTTGAGTTTTTTCTTGAGATAAAGTTCGTTCGGCTATCAGAAAATGAAGACGGTCGGCTATCTTATCGCAGGAAAATTAAGGGAGAGAGGCCGATTGCATTCTCAGACGAATGGAAGCATAAAAGTATCGAAAAAATAGTTCTGCAAGGACAAAGTATGTTGCGCTTGGTTTATTACAAGATCAATGTTTACTCGTTCAAAAGCTGATTGATTGTCTTTATGGCCTCGACTCTAATTCGGCTGACAGTATCAAGCACTTTTTGATCTTCATCTTCAGATTTTTGAATTTTGGATAATTTAGCTTCGATTTGTTGATCTTCTTTGAGAGCCGAAGTTATTTTCGACGAGGCTGCTTCTATGTCCTTCGGCAGATCAACCATATGAGCCCTGTGAGATTGGATTTTAGTATTCAGTTTAGCTAATTGGGCCTCTAACCTGCTCTTGTCTTCCTCCATGACTTTTAGTTCAGCTTCCAAAGTTGCCAGGGAATTTTTTGCGATTTGAATATTGGAATACAAATCTTTAAGTTCTAGCTTCTTTGAAGATCTATCATTCTGCAAGGCGGCTTGGATGATATGTTTTTAGTTGCTCTCCTTACCATTCCAAAAAGTTGTCGAGACAAGCTACAGATTCCAAGTGGGTCAGAAGAGCAGGAGGAATATCTTCATCAATAAGCTCGAGAATATCTTTTATCTGATCTGCATCTTGAACCATATTGACAACGTCCTTGTTCAACAGGGTGATTATTCCCTCAGCCGAGCCTGGTTTGCTGTTGATAAAGTGTGTTGGGAAGTATTTTCTTCACCTTTTTCAGTGATATGATCTTCAGCAGGGAAAGGATAACTCGCGATCGACTCTTTAATATTTTTCTGAAGGAAAGAAAAAGTGTTAGCCGGCTAAGTATATTTGGTGAAAGCGATGTAATTTTGGGACAGAACTTCGCCTGCTGAGCTGGTTGATCATCAGAGGACGCTACGCCTTGGCTTGCTCGAGAACTTTGTTGACTGTTCGGAGGAGGTGAGTTTGGAGTATGATCAGGGGATGGCTCTGTTTCCAGTTCTTTTAAAATTTCATCTGTTTCAAGTAATGGCATAAGCATATGGCAACGAAGGGAAGGATAGCCGAACGCGTTACCTATGGTCTCGTCGGCTTCTTTATTTTTTGAACCTTCGAGAGTCTTTGGATCTTCGGTTTCATCTTGGATCTTTTTTGTAAAATCTTTAGGAGATGGTTTGGTAGTTGCTGAGATATTGCCTGATTTCAAGACTTTGACTTGTGGCTGCAATGAGTAATGTAACATAGATTGATCGGATTTGTGGCCAAATAAAGTTGCTTAGCACGAATTGGAAATTCATACCTTGGGAGATAGTTTAACCCTTTTGGTCCTTGGTTTCATGGACAAAAGGGCATTCTCAAGTGCCTTTCTTTTGCTCTCTCCTCCTGGGGGCACGATAGTTGAAGTTGCAGGGATCTTCATGAAGGTGTCCAAGCCTGGAGCGTTGAAACTGAGAGCAGGATTGGGTCCAGCCAGGTAATACTGGATCACTCTGACAGGAGGTATAAGCTCAGGATCCTACGTATGGCCGAGTGTTAGAGAAAGTTTGGATTCAGAATAGAAAATAATAAGTGTAGTGAAATTACCTCACTGTCGGAAGCAAAGTCAGGTTGCAGATTTTGACACAAGGGGTGAACTGGTACATTGAAGAGGTGGGCATGCCACTCTTCCCACCAGGAAGTGAAGAAAGGATGAGTGATATCTACTATCCCAAATGGAGATGTTCGTATGTTGTCAACTCTCATCCTAATTCAAAGACTTTTTTAGCCATTATCCCTTCCATAATTACTTCTCTGGGTCTTATTACTGTTGAGAAGAAGAGTCTAGGGGGCAATTGACCACATCCTAATTGTCTGGCCACCATGTTTGGATAATTGAACTCGTAGGTGGACTGCACTAATCTTCTATGGTGAAATTCGGCTGGCAGAACGCAGGGTTTGATGAAAGAGTTGAAGATCTCAATAGATGTTTTATCTGCACAACCGGATTCATAGTTGAACTTGCAGGGAGAGTCAGGTTTTCACTTCTCTCTGTAGGGAAGCCAAGTGCATTGCCAAAGCCTTTGAAGAATAGCTTGAAGAGATGGCCGATGTCCATATCGATGCTGATAGATGATGCTGCTTCTCCATAAGTCTGACAGGCTTTAACTTTTTGCTATTTTGCCTTCAGCGTAATTAATTGAAGGGAAGCTCAAGTTGGGAAGGCTCACAGAAACTATCTGATGCATATATAGTTGAAACCACATCTGGACCAACCACCAGGGGCCGTTCACACAAGAAATTTCTCTGCTCATGTGCATCTGGAGAGTAATCTGATGCATCATTTGATAGACAGACACCAAGAGGTATTTGCCTAGTGGGATTTGAGTGCCTGCAGATAAATATTCAGCCATCACCATATGATTCAGAGTGGGTTCATTGGATTTTCACAGAAGATGAATCTGCATAGCCACATATTCATAATGGCTTTCAGTTCTTTGTCAGAGACAGCATTGGACGACTCCATATAAGTCTGAATGTATTTAGCCCATCCGCATCCAGAACTGACAGCTCTCTGATTGCTCTTGTTCTTGTATTTGTAAGGATATACTGGTAATGTTACATTCAGACCAGTCATCATGAAGACGTCAGCTAAAGTAATAGTCATCATACCATGGCCAAAGATGAAAGCATTGATGGCGTTAGACCAGAAATGAGAAGCTGCTATCAGGAGAGGGGTTTTCTGGGTGTTTCTGATAAAGATAACTCCAAACAGTGGCTAATGTCTTGATTTTCCAGTGGCTGCTGCTTTTTACGAGCATCCTCCGATACCAGTTTCGCCATCCAGCAATTGGGGGAAAAGGCCAGTTCTTGAAGGTGTTCGGCCAATGATTCGGTGAAGTAACTCCAGATTTGAAAGGAATTCTTTGGGTTTTCTTCTCGATAAACTCCTCCGTGGGTCAAGATTTCCCATTGGACCAAGGAAGTAGGAATCAGGGTTGGCAGCATAAGGAATCAGGATTTGGTTCTTATATTCCTTCAAGAAATAACGAATAGAGGGAGAAAGTAAACCGAAAGAAGAGGCTAGCAAGAAATTACTGAATATGTGAAGTTTACCTCTGGAATCTCGTCTACGGTCGCCATCAAGAGTTCGAAGTGAAATTGATTGAGCAAAAATTTGAATTTCTTAGGCGGCAGCTGTGCGGATACATGGGTGTATCCCGAGTCTCTGAGTGATGAGTGATTGTCACCTGGGATGATGCGCATGTTCTTTGGCTTGTGTTGTGCAGTGTCGAGCATGGATACAGTGATCAGAGGCAAGGTGAAGGTCAAGTAGAGACATGCCGGGCCGAGGGACCGAGAGTGGCGAAGGGCGGACGTGAGGCTTGGACTGAGAGAACCGGTGGCCCGAGGATCATCAGCTGTGGTGGCTGTGGCAGCCTGGGACAGCGACGAGCGAAGACTTGCGGTCATGTGTTGCCTGAGTCGGGGACTTGGGGACACGTGTCGGTGGACGGGTGCACGGGCGGTGCATCCCCTCTACAGCTTCGGTTTGGTGGTAGAGCCAGAGAAAAACCATCGGGTGGACGGTTTCCAGGTTTGGGCCTCAAAACCTGGGCGTGGACGGTTTCCGAGTTTGGCCACAAAACTCGGGCTGAGGACGGTTTCCAGGTTTGGGCCTCAAAACCTGGGTGCTGCGGGTTTGCTAAGTTTGGGTCACAAAACTCAGGCGCTGGTGGGCTGGTTTCCCGGTTTGGGCCTCAAAACCGGGGGTTGGCTGGAAAGACTGGTTTCCCGGTTTGGGCCACAAAACCGGGGTGCAGAGCGAGGGCGGCACGTGGCGGCAATCGGGAGGTTGCGTCGAGGCAACGCTACAAGTTGTGCGGGCGTGGCCGTCGGATCCACCTACCATCGAGTTGGTCCAGAATAACCCTAGGGTTTAGTTGGTTCACTCTGTAATTAGTTGAGGGGTAGAGTAGGAAATAGAAATTAGGATAAGTAGAGGGAGACACCCTCCTCCCTATCTATCTCAGTCATTTGCTCTTTGCACTTAGGTTTTCCTGCTCTCCCAATCCCCTGCTGTAGCTAGCTGAGATCCGCAGAGAACCATACCTCTGTGTATTGGAGATTTTGAGGAAGTGAGGCCGTAACCTCACTGTTGTAGCATGTGGTAGCCACACGGTTGCAGATCGATGACTTGATTCGCATTTTGTTCGTGTTCTTCGCGTTCTTTGTTTCTCTGCGATTTTCCCTTCACTCGATCTCCCTCTCCACTGCGTCTTTGCGAAATCCGTTTGAATCAACTTATTTGTTTTTGAGAGGAGGTCATTTCGACCAAAGGAATTCATCTAACTCCTCACGAACAAGTAGATCGGGTTGATTTCGTTTTCGTGGCGCTTTTTCGTTCTTGATCTTCCTCTTTCGATTTCCCGGTGATTGAATCGATTTGAGCGGATGATTTTTTTTGGGGGATAGTCTCCTAACTACCCCGTGATCATCTTCTCCAAGTTTGGGAACGTGGGATTTTGATTTGGATCGAATTTGGAGAGATTTGGGGAGAAGGCAACTGAAATCGCCCTCTCTGCGCACTCGCTGACAGTCTGCGGTTCTGACCGGCGGACAGTCCGCGCGTCGGGACTCAGCCGAGCAGTGGCTGTGCGTCTCGATGAACAGTGCCGAAGTTTGACCGGCGGACAGTCCGCAGTAGTTTTCTGCGGACAGTCCGGGAAGGGTCCAGGGAACTTCAGCAACACTGTTGGTTTGCATTTTTGACCGGCGGACAGTCCGGGATCCCCTCGCGGACAGTCCGCAGTAGGGGCGGACAGTCCGGGACCCCAGGGCCGGACAGTCCGCGGATTGCCTGAAGCTTCCGGTTTAGTGCGTTTGCTCTCCCGACTTGTTCGCTTGGTTTCCGGACTTCCCGTTTGATCCTAGAGTTGATCAAGGAACCTCTCTAGGTATCTTTGCTACTTGTTAGCATAGGTATTTAGGAGTTTCTCGACGTAGCTATCCATCTACGTTCGGGACTTGGTTTTTGAGGGTCGAACTTGTCTCAGTGCTTTTGACGTTTGGTTTGCTATCGCTTTGTGGTGCCTCGCTGTGATCCTAGGGATCATCCACCCTCTTCCAAGGGTCGTGGGCATCACGGTTTCGGTTGTAGCTTTTCGGGGTTGATTTTGGGACACTTGGCCAAAGATTCGAAAGAATTTTTATTGGCTCCCATTCACCCCCCCCCCCCCCCTCTGGTCGCCTTGCTAGTGCTTTCTTGGTCCTTCATTTGGTATCGGAGCGGGTTAAGGATCTTCCACCTTAGCCGGTTCCAGATCCACCGAAGGCGACATCGATCGCGGCGTGGGCAAACCGCCGTTCTTCGATGGGACGAACTATGCGTATTGGAAGATACGCATGTCGACCTTTCTGCAGAGTATGGGTGCTTCCATTTGGGATATTTGCAACTCTGCTGATTACGTGATCTTGGCTGCTGGTGTGACTCAGCGTCACATCGATGATCACGATGCCAATAGCCGAGCCCGTAATGCTCTTTTCTCATGCTTGAGCATGACGGAGTTTGATCGCGTTTCTCACCTCGCTACGGCTCGGGAGATTTGGGCATCCCTCATGCGTTTCCATGAGGGAACCTCTAAAGTCAAAACCCGTCTCTATGAGTCGCACAAGCGAGAGTACGAGAACTTTCGACATATGCCTGGCGAGAGCATAGAGAGTTTATTCGCTCGCTTTCAGGTTATTATCAACAGGATGAGGGCTAACAAGGAGTTGTTGCCTTTCGAAGATCATGAGAGAGCTTTGAAGCTTTTGCATACTCTCGATCGGTCGGTGTGGGATTCCAAGGTTCAGGCGATCATCGAATCGCCTAACTATGAGACCCTCACGTGCGACGAGCTCTTCAGTAAGCTCAAGTCCAGTGAGATTGATGCCATGGCGAGGGCTTCTTATGAGAATCCTTCTGGCCCGACTATGGCTTTGGTTTCTGGCTCTTCTGCTAACCCCTCTGGAGGATTTGCACTCTCTTCACTCTTTTCTGTCACAGAGGACCAGCTGGAGTCTTTGGGGGATGACGAGCTGGCAATGCTCGCCAACCGGTTCTCGCGGTTCCACAACAACCACATGAACCGTCGCCACGGAGGAGGACGCTCAGGATGCTACGAGTGCGGCGACCCCGACCACTTCATCGCCAACTGCCCCAAGAAGAAGAACACATCTGGGAAGGGCGATCATGGGCACAAGTACGACTCCGGCAAGCGCAAGGAGAAGTATGTCCCCGCAAGGCACAAGCGGAGGGGCGGCTTCGACAAGGAGTACATCAAGAAGAAGTACTTGGAGAAGGCCCAAGCTGAGCAGCGTGCGTTCTTCACCACGCTCAGCGACGTCGACGGCTCGGATGACGACTCCGCTTGCTCAAGCGATGACGAGTCCGAGAAGAAGAAGAGGATCGAGGACAAGCTCAACGGCCTCTGCTTCTTCGCCGACGATGACGGCTTCTGCACCATGGCCCTCGGCAAGGAGGTCGACGGCGAGCTGGTGGACACTCCTCGGAACGACGACGACGACGACACCTCCCAGGTATCCCTCACCCACGACGAGCTTTCTGCTGAGGTTGAGAAGCTTACTACCGCCTTGCTTAGTCAGGATAAGTTGCTTAGGCGTGCTGCTAGAGAGCGCAAGGAGTTTAGGCAGAAGTGGGATGACACGGTGAAGGAGCTTGAGTTTGCTAAGTCCACCGTGGTCGTGTCTGAGGAGGTAGAGTGCGAGATGTGCACCACGCACATGACTGACCTTCTCACCTTGAGAGGTAAGTATGCTGCGTTGGTAGGAGAGGTGGATGAGCTCCGGGCTAGACCCATGCTGTTGGGTGCGTGCAAGACTTGTCCAGTCTTGCAAACCGAGTTGGCAGAGAAGAATGCCAAGATTGAGTCTCTTGAGAAGGCCAACTCGGTTAGAACTTGTGTGACTAGGTGTGCTCTGTGTGAGGGTTTGGAGATGGAGATTGCAAACGTGAAGCATGACAAGATGCAAACCGAGGAGGAAAACACATACCTTCGGACCATCTTGTCATGGGTGTCTTGTGGTGAGCCGCAGCTCGGGATGATGATCTCCCAATTCAAGCGAGCTGCTGGAGGACCTATTGTAGGTTTTGCTCTGGGTGTTGATCTTTCTGCTTTTGGGAAGATTGGAGAGTCGAGTGGTCTTAACCCTTGCGAGAAGCCCAACTCCACCACTACTCCCAAACTTACCAAGCTTCCACCCAAAGAGCCACTCAAGCCTACCACCAAGGATGGGGTGTTTGAAGAACCTCCACGAGCTCCACCCAAGAACCAAGTGTGGCATCCCAAACCCAACCACTTGAAGAACAAGCTTGATATGATGCCACCTATCCAGGAGGAGTGCTTGCCACAGAAGGGCAAAGTGATCCAAACCCACAACCGTGTGTACAAAGAACCCCTTTGAGAGCGGTGAGGTACCATTGTGAGCACTGTGGGAGAGATGGACACTTGAGCGAGTTCTGCTTTCGGCGCAAGAGAGAGGCGCGCCGTGCTAGGGAGATGAACAATGCGGACATGTACCATCCTTTCCATGATGTACATGCGCCAAATGTTCAGAGACGTGCTGCTAGGCCCAGAGGTCCAGAACCTCAAGTTCCCAGGCCTAGGCAGAGGAGAGCTCCGAGGAGATGCTAGGCCTAGAGGTGCAGTGCCTCAAGTTCCTAGGACTAGGCCTCGTAGAGAGCATGCCCGGCGGGAGCCTGCTGTTGTGGGCTATGGACCCCGTGGCGGTGGCTTAGTAGTTGAGCGTTTTCCCCCACCGCGTTTTGAGTATCGCGATGGACGCTCCTCCCTTAGCGGACCACGTCTTTCTAAACGTGGTGATCGCTTCCTTCGTAGGTGTGCTAGGAATGGTTTTTCTGCTAACAGTTCTTTTGAGCAGCCGGCCCAACATTGGTATTCCCCTTACTTCACTAAGCCCAGTGTTGCCCGTATGCTCACCCTATGTCTTTTTATTGATGTAGGTAAAACGATTGAGAACGTTTGGTTGGTGGATTCTGGGTGTTCGAGACACATGACCGGAAACGCCAAGTGGTTCTCCAGTCTTAGTCCGGTCATCGGAAAGGAGTATATCACCTTCGGCGACAACAGCAAAGGTAAGGTGCTGTCTCGTTGTAACACCTCTGGTGTTTAACTGTAATTAACTTGACATATCATCATTATCATCATTAATCATCTTGATCATGATTTCATGTATGCATTTGCTTAATGTATCATTTTATGTGATGTATCCCTATTGCAAAAACCCTTATTAGCCCACTTCCTCCTATAGGGGCAAAATGGTAATTTCACCTCTGTGCCTAGTTCTATGTAATTTTGTTCAAGGTTAGTGCCCTGATGTTTGATGCTTTGATCAAAGTTCAAAAATCAGATTTGAATTGAGTTTCCTTTTGCAAAACCCTAAAATCCCAAATCCTGGATTTATTCCCTTTTTGATAACTTTTTCAAAATTCAAAATTTTGAGTTGGTTCAAAAAGCAAAGTTGTGAATCTGACCTAGAGGAACAACTTTGGTATTTACAGATTTCCATGTTTCTATATAAAGTTTGCAGTAATTTCAAATTCATTCAAATTCCAGTTTTTGTCCCCTTTTCGGTTTTAAAAAGTTATTCAAAAACTATTGAGTTTCAGAAAAAGTGTATATTAGCAAAGTTATAGGTTTTGTCAAATGGAACAACTTTCATATTGGAAGATTTTCTAGTTTCAGTATAAATCCAAAGTAATTTTGAATTGATTCAAATTTCAAAAGTGTCCCCTTTTTCTCTGTTTTTGAATTTTGTTCAAAAACTATTTGGAATTTGAAAATGTTCATATTGACAAAGTTGTAGACCTCTCTTTTCTGAACAACTTTGGTGTTTTGAGTTTTTGTCGCACAGTTCATATTTTGGGAGATTTTTGCAAAATTCAGAAACCAGCCAAAAGTCAAACCCTAGACCCTAGCACTGTTCTTCTTCCCGTAGAGCCAGAGGCCAGGGGGGCCCGGCCATGGCGCCGGCGCTGCGGCTGCAGCGCAGGCGGCTGCTCCCCACGCGCCACCAACCTGCCACCGATGTTCCCCTGTTCCCTCCGCGCTCGCACGCGAGCGCTGACCATCGCTCTCGGCCCCTACAGTGCCCAGCCGCGCCGCCGCCGCGTGGCCATCGCCGGCCGAGCATTGCGCCCGAGCCCCGGCTGCGCGCCAGCTTATCCGCCAGAGCGCAATCGAGTGCGCACGCCCCCGCAAACCCTAACGCGTGACCTCGAGCTCTCTACCGTCCCATAGCCGCGGCTATATAAGCCGCCGGAGCTTCGACCTCCGCATCCACCTCCGCCACCGTGGCCAGCACTCTCCAGACACTCCTCCGCTCCACCTCCTAGCTCAGAAGCTCCGCCTTGAGCTCGTGAAGCTTTCCCACCTTTCAATTTCACCTTCCCCGCCGCCGTTTGCCCGGCGTAAGCTCGCCGTCCCCATCCCCCCCGAAACCCGGCGAGCTCGGGTTCGTGGAATTCGCCGTCTCCGGCCATGATCATCTCTCACCCGACCCCCGTGTTGTGTTCCTGGCCCCGTGCGACTCTAACCCGGCCCTTGCGGTCGCATGTGCTGCGCAGGACCGCCGGACCGCCGGAGCGCCGCCGCGGTCATCTTCTTCCCCGAGCGTGTCGAGCCTCACCCTCGAGTCGAGCCTCACCCTCGAGAACGAGTCGAGCCTCACCTTCGAGCCCTGCCTCCGACACGTGGTAAGCATCCGAGTCTTCGGCCTCTGCTTCAACTCCGTTTCGCCCGAGCCCCAAGTCACGCCTCGGGCAGAGGCCTGTTTCTCCGCTTCGCCCGAGCCCAAGCCTCGGCAAGCGCATGACCCTCCGCTTCGACCGAGCCCAAGCCTCGGCGACGCATGCTCTCCGTCTCGCCCGAGCCCGGCCTCGGACCGAGGCTCACTTCTCCGTTTCGCCCGAGCCCCGCGACTCGCCGAGCCCGGCCTAGAACGAGCACAGTGCTCTTCTCTTTTTCTGATAGTTGTGAATAGTGTTCTGTTTTCTCTTTTTGTGTATGATTTTCTGTGTGCATCCAAAATTCTGAAATTTTTGTGGTAGACTCTTTATGCTCTGGAGTATTTTATAAAAATATGAGACTTGAGTTTTGTGCAAAAATTTGAAAATGTAAAATTCCCCTTTTAATTGAAAAATGAAGGTTTTGGTATTTTTTGGAGAGTGATTTATAACTCCAAAAATCATGAGACAAATTTTTGTGAGCTTCTTATGCCATGTTTAGTCTCTGGTAAAATTTTGAAGTCTTTTGGAGCAAGTTGATTTTTGAGCTTTATTTTAATTAAGGAATAGTGCCTTTTGTTAATTAAATGTCTAGATTTAATTGAGCACCTTAATGACCTCCAAAAATTATGAAATTTGTTTTGCCATATACTTGTACTCTAATGAACTTATGTGATTAATTTGGTAATTTTTGGAGCAACTTCATAAAAATGACCTTTTAAATAAATTAGAAAATAGAAAGATGGATTAGGGTTGGTAATAAGTGTTGATGATGTGATCTTTGGATTGATTGATGTTCATAGACCCCTACCCTTTGGTCTATGATGTTTGTGATGCTAGTTTGGTTGGTGCTTAGGATAATTATATTAAGGGCTAGTTAATCAATTTGCTTAAGGAAGAAATGATTACCTTTTATGCTCAACCTAGATTTCGTTTATGCCTTGCCTAAGAGTAATCTTGAATCAGTGGTATTGTCTTGCACCATAAGTCCATATCATCATTCTCATGAGCATTCATCATTGCATCCGTATAGTTGACGAAGAAGGACCT
This sequence comes from Coix lacryma-jobi var. lacryma-jobi, assembly GCA_009763385.1. Classification (NCBI taxonomy): domain Eukaryota; kingdom Viridiplantae; phylum Streptophyta; class Magnoliopsida; order Poales; family Poaceae; genus Coix; species Coix lacryma-jobi. The sequence continues at coordinate 116,703,043 of CM019830.1, read as the reverse complement.
GAAGTCGAGGTAGCCACCGAAGGATCTGTCCCCGAGGCGACCCCGAGCTCCGGCACCTACACCACCAACCCCGAGTCCCCTTTTTGCCATCCAAGGCAAGCCCCGGTGCATTTAACCCTTCCATTTATAAAATGTTTTCCTTAAATGCTTTTGAGTTAAATTACTGCATTAGGTTATAGGAGTTGTGTGATGACCTATTGCCTCCTGCATTATTTACCTCCACCAAAGGATCCCCACCCGCCTTGTTTAAAAAAAACTATTTGCAAAATGCTTAGTGATGCTATATAATAGATTTGCAAAAATGCCAATTTCAAAAGTGTGATCACTTAAGAATCTTTATGGGATTTTGGCTTTACTCCCACTATTGGCTAAGTATCTGATCCGTACTTAGTCAATGGGAAGGAGAGGTTGTCCTTGCGTACGGTGCCGTCATGTCGTAGTCCGGGACTCGACAGTTGACACCGACCGGGACGGGTTGAAAAACTGACAGGACTGTTGCGCTTGGGTGAGATATAACCAAGGCACAGTTGCTGGCTGGAAAATTAGGGACCATCCGTATGGGGGCCTGCTGGGCAGGACTTGCAACTATTCACATACTACGGAAAGCTCTGGCTCCGAGAAATCCATTATTGGACCGACAACCGCGCACTGGGAGTGGAGAGATGGCGGAAGTAGCATGTACCCACGTGGGTTAGAGTCCCGGATTGGAGTGGTGTACTGTACTTCCGGGTGGCGTAGGACCGGGCCCAATAATGGAGGAATCGTGGAAGACGAGTTGGCATATGCAAGCTTGGGTGCTACATATGCAGTGTGAATAGGGATCCTCAGCTGAGTATTCTTTATCCGGATTAACGTTGCTCCTCGGTTATGGAGACTTGTTCCATTGACTCTCAATGGAGAGTGGTTCTCAACTAGGAATGTTTTGAAATGTAAAATGAATCATGAAGGATGAAGAATTGAGGAATACTGAATCTTTCAAAATAAATAAGATTTACAAAAATGCTTTTCTGCAAAATACTTGATCTCGCTTAAGCCTTACCTTGACTACCCTAAGCCTGCATTCCTGAGTCTCTCTCCCCTTTTCTTTAGTCGGTTAAGTCTTGTTGAGTACCTTTGTACTCAGGGTTTTTTACCCATGTTGCAGGTATGGCAGATCCCTCAGTATGCCTTGGACCCTGCTGTGTGACTGTGGTTCAGGAAGAGGCCGATGAGGCCGATGAGTGATTATTCACCCTCAGGCTGGGTGATGTATCTATATCTTTTAGTTGTTGTCATCTGCTACCCTGTCAACTCTATCTATTTGAACTATGGTCTGTAATAACTTCACTTTAAGTTTATGTTGAACACTGGTTTGTAAAACTATTGTTATTTAAGTCTTCCGCTATTTACTCCGATATTATTTGTCAAAATGTTCAAGAGATTGTAACTGAATTGTGAGATGATCCTGCGGACAACGGGCACTGATGTAGCCCAGTGGCGAACCGGTCTTAATCTCTTGGCTGTACGGATCGACTGTCAGTGGTTGACGTGATCGGTGGGCCATGGGATTAGGGCCGTTACGTCACAGAGTGGTATCGGAGCATCTCACTACGACGTTGCAATCTTTTTGCGAAAACTTCAAAAGGTTTTTAAGTCCAAAAACTAAACTTGACTATTTTGAGTCCAAATTGCTTCTCTCCTCTCATCTTGTCTTTCTCATCTCATCTTGTCTTTGGCAACTAGTAGCAAGACAACTTGTTTAAGCCCTATGTACCGTTACCTTAGTAGTTGCATTGCCTTGATTCCGTAGGAACGAATCATGCATCATGTCATAATCACTTAAGGTAATAACTTCCTCTCTAAATCGGTTGGGTTAGTATGCCTTTACCTTTTTCTTGCTAGCCTTTCTCACCTATACCCTCTTGTCCAGATATGGTCATCCTCAAGCGGACTGCCCGCAAGTCGACTGGACCGAACGGTGTGCCGCGTCACCAGCTGGCGCCTCGCACCGGAGAAGAGACTGGAGAATCCTCCAATAGTCGTCGTTTCCCGCCGCAACCGCAAGCAGCTGAAGGAGGAAATCAAGAATCTGAAGGCGAGATGGAAAACATGGAGCATGACTTCTATCTTTCCCGCATGGAGTTTTATGAGGCACGAGCTTCTCTGGAGCAGGCCAATCGGAACACGGTTCGCGCTATCGAACAGCGCGATGAGCTTGGGACCGCGAGGACGTCGCCAGAGCCCAGTTCCATGGACTGCAGCAGTACACCCTCAGTTGAGCAGTACAATGATATACTTCATGAGGAGGTACATCAGCTGTACAACCAACTTCACCCCATGATTCCACCTGTTGCTGAGATCCAGAAGATGGAGTGTGGAGGAACCTGAAGTGGAACACGAGCCCGATCAGAACGTGGAAGTGGAACCTGCAGAAGATGTCCACGTTGAAGATGAAGATGAGGAGGAAGAGCCTGAGCTTATCATCGAGGATGATGATGATGACGAAGAGTTGATCTTCATCGATGATGACTAGACTCCTTGTGTCTGTACCATCCGCTTACCTAAAGCCTTAAGTCTAGGTTTGGGGCGTTAGTTGGTCTTCTGTCTAGCCGAGTTTGTATCTTGTCTTGTACCTTTCCTTTGTCAGTCTGTGGTTATCTGTCGAACTTCTGTATCAGTTATCTACCCTTGCATCAATGAATCTTATCAGTCAGTTTCGTTCAAAAGCAATCTTTGGATGTGTCAGTATGAAGCCATGATAGACATCTTGAATAGAGTTGTGAGAGTGGATATTCCTAACAGTACCTCCAAACTCTTTCTCCAACTTCCAATGCCTCAAAAGCCAACAACCACCCTTAAATTCTGCCTATGCTCCGGAAATCAGGGATATCCCCGTAGTCTGTGAGTTCCCTGATGTCTTCCCAGGAGATCTACCTGGTCTACCTCCCGACCGTGATGTTGAGTTTGCTATAGAGCTAAAGCCCGGGACTGCTCCTATATCCCGTAGAGCTTATCGAATGCCTCCCAGAGAATTGGCAGAGCTAAAGATCCAATTGCAAGAGCTATTGGACAAGGGTCTCATTCGCCCAAGTTCATCTCCTTGGGGTTGCCCTGCTATCTTTGTGAAGAAGAAGGACAAAAGTCTTCGTCTGTGCGTTGACTATCGCCCACTCAATGAGGTCACCATCAAGAATAAATATCCTTTGCCTCGCATTGACCTTCTTTTTGACCAGTTATCTGGAGCCAGAGTGTTTTCCAAGATCGACCTCAGATCTGGCTATCACCAAATAAAGATTCGTCCCGAAGATATTCCCAAAACAGCTTTCACCACCAGATACGGCCTATATGAGTATTTGGTCATGTCTTTCGGTTTGACCAATGCACCCGCTCATTTCATGTATCTCATGAACTCTGTGTTCATGCCAGAGCTCGATAAATTTGTAGTCGTGTTCATTGACGACATCCTTGTTTATTCAAGAACTCCTGAAGATCATGCCAAGCATCTTCGTGTCGTTCTCTCTCGTCTCAGAGATCACCAGCTGTATGCCAAGTTCAGTAAATGTGAATTCTGGCTAGATCGAATTCAATTCCTTGGTCATGTCCTGTCCGCTGAAGGTGTGTCGTTGACCCTGGAAAAGTGGCAGATATCTTGGATTGGAAGCCACCTACCACTGTCCGCGAAGTTCGCAGCTTCATGGGAATGGCTGGATACTATCGTCGTTTCATCCCAGATTTCTCCAGAGTTGCCAAGCCTATCACAGAGTTGTTGAAGAATTCCGTGGATTTTGTTTGGTCAACAGCCTGTGAGCAAGCTTTTCAAGCCTTGAAGAAACTGCTAACTACATCACCAGTCCTAGCTCAACCAGACATCGAGAAACCCTTTGATGTATACTGTGATGCATCTGGTACTGGGTTAGGCTGTGTTTTGATGCAAGAAGGTCGAGTGATCGCGTATGCCTCACGGCAGCTTAGGCGACATGAGGAGAATTATCCAACCCATGACCTTGAATTAGCAGCAGTGGTGCATGCTTTGAAGATATGGCGTCATTATCTGTTGGGCAGTGCTTGCAATGTGTACACCGATCATAAGAGCCTGAAGTATATCTTCACTCAAGAAGAGTTGAACATGAGGCAGCGAAGATGGCTTGAGTTAATCAAGGATTATGATATCGAAGTGCATTACCATCCTGGTAAGGCGAATGTAGTCGCCGATGCCCTCAGTCGCAAGTCATACTGCAACTGTCTGACGACGAAGCCCTATGATCTTTCCTTGTGCCATGATCTTGAAAGGATGGGTATTGAAATGGTACCACAAGGAACTCTGAGCAATGTCAGGATAGAGACCTCTATCAGAGAACAGGTCATTGCTGCACAAAAAGATAACCCTGGAATCAAGCACATCATCGAAAAGGTCCAGACCGAAAGGCTGATTGTTTCAGGATCGATGATGTAGGAGTTGTTTGGTTCAAGAACCGTCTAGCAGTTCCAAGGTGCCTGAGTTGAGACAGTTGATCCTTGATGAAGCACACCTGTCTAGGTTTTCCATCCACCCCGGCAGCAACAAGATGTACCAGGATCTGAGGCAGAGATTCTGGTGGACAAGATGAAGATTGAAATCGCTCGCTATGTCGCTCGCTGTGATACCTGTCAGAAAGTCAAAGCCGTGCACATGAAACCTGGAGGAGAATTGCAGTCTTTATCTGTACCTGCCTGGAAGTGGGAAGATATCAGCATGGATTTTATTAATGGGCTACCCAAGACCAGGAAAGGTTTTGATTCCATTTGGGTAATCGTGGACCGACTCACCAAACAGCTCACTTTCTGCCAGTCAAGACTATTTACACCACACCGTCCCCACATATGCCGCCTTGTACAAGAACAACATAGTGAAGCTTCATGGCATACCCAAGACCATTGTCTCTGACCGCGGTACCCAGTTTGTTGCTAAGTTCTGGAAGGCGTTCCATACCTCACTTGGAACCCAGCTCTTATACAGCACAGCATATCATCCTCAGACTGATGGACAGACGGAGCGAGTCAACCAGGTGCTGGAAGACATGTTGAGAGCCTGTGCTCTCACCTTCGCAGATACTTGGGATGACTGTTTGCCCTTGGCAGAGTTCTCATATAATAACAGTTACCAAGAAAGCATCAAGATGGCACCCTTTGAAGCACTGTACGGTCGTCGTTGTCGTACACCTCTCAGTTGGTCCGAACCTGGAGAAAGGGAATTCTTTGGAGTTGACCTGGTCAAGATATGGAAGAGAAAGTCAAGCAGATACAAGAGAACATGAAGATTGCCCAATCTCGACAAAAGAGCTATGCTGACAAGAGACGTCGACCTCTGAAGTTTCAAGTTGGAGATTATGTATCTCAAGGTCTCACCAACCAAAGGAGTCACTCGTTTTGGAGTTAAAGGAAAGTTAGCACCCCGCTACATTGGTCCGTTTGAGATTTTGGAATGTTGTGGCAAGGTAGCTTACAAGCTGAAGTTGCCCGATCATCTCTCCGCTGTCCACAATGTTTTCCATGTCTCCCAACTCAAGAAGTGTCTCCGAGTACCAGAACATGTCGTGGAAGTTGAAGGTGTCGAGCTAGAGCCTGATCTGTCCTACTCAGAATATCCAGTTCGCGTGTTGGACCACAAGGATCGCGTTACCCGAAGAACCACCACAAGATGGTACAAAATCCAGTGGAACCAGCACTCTGAAGAAGAAGCTACTTGGGAATCTGAAGACTTCTTAGCAAAGAACTACCCCGACTTTCTCGAATCGCTGTCCATGTAAAGTTTTGCCTTTATCCCTTCTTTGTCCTCTCATAAGACGTGGAATCTCGGGGCGAGATTTCTTTAAGGGGGGAGGCTGTAACACCTCTGGTGTTTAACTGTAATTAACTTGACATATCATCATTATCATCATTAATCATCTTGATCATGATTTCATGTATGCATTTGCTTAATGTATCATTTTATGTGATGTATCCCTATTGCAAAAACCCTTATTAGCCCACTTCCTCCTATAGGGGCAAAATGGTAATTTCACCTCTGTGCCTAGTTCTATGTAATTTTGTTCAAGGTTAGTGCCCTGATGTTTGATGCTTTGATCAAAGTTCAAAAATCAGATTTGAATTGAGTTTCCTTTTGCAAAACCCTAAAATCCCAAATCCTGGATTTATTCCCTTTTTGATAACTTTTTCAAAATTCAAAATTTTGAGTTGGTTCAAAAAGCAAAGTTGTGAATCTGACCTAGAGGAACAACTTTGGTATTTACAGATTTCCATGTTTCTATATAAAGTTTGCAGTAATTTCAAATTCATTCAAATTCCAGTTTTTGTCCCCTTTTCGGTTTTTAAAAGTTATTCAAAAACTATTGAGTTTCAGAAAAAGTGTATATTAGCAAAGTTATAGGTTTTGTCAAATGGAACAACTTTCATATTGGAAGATTTTCAAGTTTCAGTTTGAAATCCAAAGTAATTTTGATTTGAATCAAATTTCAAAGTGTCCCCTTTTTTCTGTTTTTGAATGTTGTTCAAAAACTATTTGGAATTTGAAAATGTTCATATTGACAAAGTTGTAGACCTCTCTTTTCTGAACAACTTTGGTGTTTTGAGTTTTTGTCGCACAGTTCAAATTTTGGGAGATTTTTGCAAAATTCAGAAACCAGCCAAAAGTCAAACCCTAGACCCTAGCACTGTTCTTCTTCCCGTAGAGCCAGAGGCCAGGGGGGGCCCGGCCATGGCGCCGGCGCTGCGGCTGCAGCGCAGGCGGCTGCTCCCCACGCGCCACCAACCTGCCACCGATGTTCCCCTGTTCCCTCCGCGCTCGCACGCGAGCGCTGACCATCGCTCTCGGCCCCTACAGTGCCCAGCCGCCGCCCCCGCGTGGCCATCGCCGGCCGAGCATTGCGCCCGAGCCCCGGCTGCGCGCCAGCTTATCCGCCAGAGCGCAATCGAGTGCGCACGCCCCCGCAAACCTTAACCGCGTGACCTCGAGCTCTCTACCGTCCCATAGCCGCGGCTATATAAGCCGCCGGAGCTTCGACCTCCGCATCCACCTCCGCCACCGTGGCCAGCACTCTCCAGACACTCCTCCGCTCCACCTCCTAGCTCAGAAGCTCCGCCTTGAGCTCGTGAAGCTTTCCCACCTTTCAATTTCACCTTCCCCGCCGCCGTTTGCCCGGCGTAAGCTCGCCGTCCCCATCCCCGGCCGAAACCCGGCGAGCTCGGGTTCGTGGAATTCGCCGTCTCCGGCCACAGATCATCTCTCACCGACCCCCGTGTTGTGTTCCTTGGCCCCGTGCGACTCTAACCCGGCCCTTGCGGTCGCATGTGCTGCGCAGGACCGCCGGACCGCCGGAGCGCCGCCGCGGTCATCTTCTTCCCGAGCGTGTCGAGCCTCACCCTCGAGTCGAGCCTCACCCTCGAGAACGAGTCGAGCCTCACCTTCGAGCCCTGCCTCCGACACGTGGTAAGCATCCGAGTCTTCGGCCTCTGCTTCAACTCCGTTTCGCCCGAGCCCCAAGTCACGCCTCGGGCAGAGGCCTGTTTCTCCGCTTCGCCCGAGCCCAAGCCTCGGCAAGCGCATGACCCTCCGCTTCGACCGAGCCCAAGCCTCGGCGACGCATGCTCTCCGTCTCGCCCGAGCCCGGCCTCGGACCGAGGCTCACTTCTCCGTTTCGCCCGAGCCCCGCGACTCGCCGAGCCCGGCCTAGAAGAGCACAGTGCTCTTCTCTTTTTCTGATAGTTGTGAATAGTGTTCTGTTTTCTCTTTTTTGTATGATTTTCTGTGTGCATCCAAAAATTCTGAAATTTTTGTGGTAGACTCTTTATGCTCTGGAGTATTTTAAAAAATATGAAACTTGAGTTTTGTGCAAAAATTTGAAAATGTAAAATTCCCTTTTAATTGAAAAATGAAGGTTTTGGTATTTTTGGAGAGTGATTTATAACTCCAAAAATCATGAGACAAATTTTTGTGAGCTTCTTATGCCATGTTTAGTCTCTGGTAAAATTTTGAAGTCTTTTGGAGCAAGTTGATTTTTGAGCTTTATTTTAATTAGAATAGTGCCTTTTGTTAATTAAATGTCTAGATTTAATTGAGCACCTTAATGACCTCCAAAAATTATGAAATTTTTTTTGCCATCTATTGTACACTAATGAACTTATGTGATTAATTTGGTAATTTTTGGAGCAACTTCATAAAATGACCTTTTAAATAAATTAAGAAAATAGAAAAGATGGATTAGGGTTGGTAATAAGTGTTGATGATGTGATCTTTGGATTGATTGATGTTCATAGACCCCTACCCTTTGGTCTATGATGTTTGTGATGCTAGGTTTGGTTGGTGCTTAGGATAATTATATTAAGGGCTAGTTAATCAATATTGCTTAAGGAAGAAATGATTACCTTTTATGCTCAACCTAGATTTCGTTTATGCCTTGCCTAAGAGTAATCTTGAATCAGTGGTATTGTCTTGCACCATAAGTCCTATCATCATTCTCATGAGCATTCATCATTGCATCCGTATAGTTGACGAAGAAGGACCTGAAGTCGAGGTAGCCACCGAAGGATCTGTCCCCGAGGCGACCCCGAGCTCCGGCACCTACACCACCAACCCCGAGTCCGTCCTTTTTGCCATCCAAGGCAAGCCCCGGTGCATTTAACCCTTCCATTTATAAAAATGTTTTCCTTAAATGCTTTTGAGTTAAATTACTGCATTAGGTTATAGGAGTTGTGTGATGACCTATTGCCTCCTGCATTATTTACCTCCACCAAGGATCCCCCGCCTGTTTTAAAAAAAAACTATTTGCAAAATGCTTAGTGATGCTATATAATAGATTTGCAAAAATGCCAATTTCAAAGTGTGATCACTTAAGAATCTTTATGGGATTTTGGCTTTACTCCCACTATTGGCTAAGTATCTGATCCGTACTTAGTCAATGGGAAGGAGAGGTTGTCCTTGCGTACGGTGCCGTCATGTCGTAGTCCGGGACTCGACAGTTGACACCGACCGGGACGGGTTGAAAAACTGACAGGACTGTCTCTTGGGTGAGATATAACCAAGGCACAGTTGCTGGCTGGAAAATTAGGGACCATCCGTATGGGGCCTGCTGGTAGGACTTGCAACTATTCACATACTACGGAAAGCTCTGGCTCCGAGAAATCCATTATTGGACCGACAACCGCGCACTGGGAGTGGAGAGATGGCGGAAGTAGCATGTACCCACGTGGGTTAGAGTCCCGGATTGGAGTGGTGTACTGTACTTCGGGTGGCGTAGGACCGGGCCCAATAATGGAGGAATCGTGGAAGACGAGTTGGCATATGCAGCTTGGGTGCTACATATGCAGTGTGAATAGGGATCCTCAGCTGAGTATTCTTTATCCGGATTAACGTTGCTCCTCGGTTATGGAGACTTGTTCCATTGACTCTCAACGGAGAGTGGTTCTCAACTAGGAATGTTTTGAAATGTAAAATGAATCATGAAGGATGAAGAATTGAGGAATACTGAATCTTTCAAAATAAAATAAGATTTACAAAAATGCTTTTCTGCAAAATACTTGATCTTGCTTAAGCCTTACCTTGACTACCCTAAGCCTTCATTCCTGAGTCTTCTCCCCTTTTCTTTAGTCGGTAAGTCTTGTTGAGTACCTTTGTACTCAGGGTTCTTTTACCCATGTTGCAGGTATGGCAGATCCCTCAGTATGCCTTGGACCCTGCTGTGTGACTGTTGGTTCAGGAGAGGCCGATGAGGCCGATGAGTGATTATTCACCCTCAGGCTGGGTGATGTATCTATATCTTTTAGTTGTTGTCATCTGCTACCCTGTCAACTCTATCTATTTGAACTATGGTCTGTAATAACTTCACTTTAAGTTTATGTTGAACACTGGTTTGTAAAACTATTGTTATTTAAGTCTTCCGCTATTTACTCCGATATTATTTGTCAAAATGTTCAAGAGATTGTAACTGAATTGTGAGATGATCCTGCGGACATCGGCACTGATGTACCCAGTGGCGAACCCGGTCTTAATCTCTTGGCTGTACGGATCGACTGTCAGTGGTTGACGGTGATCGGTGGGCCATGGGATTAGGGCCGTTACGTCACACTCGTTGGTCCTGTGTGAGTTAATGAGCACTTTGTGTGCGCGATGTTGCTCTGTTTCTAACTTGCATTTGAACCATCTTTCTGTTTCGCAACTCTTTGATGACGACTATGAGTTCGTTTTAAACCGAATCTCATCGTGTTTTGGACCCTCAGGGCAATCTTGTTTGTTTGATTCGCCCTTTGGGAAAGTCTTCGTGCGGTTTCTTGAGTCTTTTTGGCATTTCTCGTTGTCTGTGGCTGGACCTTCCCCTCTAATCTTGGAGTGGCTAGGAGACTTGGACATTTGAGCTTCGACTGCTTGCAACTTAGTTCACTTGGCCTAATCCGAGGATTGCCCAAGTTATCCATGGACGGGATCTTGTTTGCCACTCTGTAGACATGGGAAGATGGTTGCCGCTCCCCACCATCCAGTGACTCAGGTCATGACAAAGCGCCCTGGAGAGATTTTACACATGGACCTTGTTGGTCCGGCTCGGGTGAGCTCGGTTGGTTGGGAAGTGGTATGTGCTGTGTTTTGTTGACGACTTTCGAGATATTCGTGTCTTCTTTTAGCTGAGAAGACGAGACTTTCTCCTTTGCTCGCAATCTGATTTTGCGTCTCATAACGAGTTCCCTTTGAAATCGATGCAGCTATTAGAGTTGTATGGTTCCGAATTCCAGAATTCGGATTTTGAGAATTTTGTAAAACTCTGTGGGTTTAGAGCATCAGTTTTCTCCTCCCTACACACCGCCCACAGAATGGTGTTGTAGAGAGGAAGATCGGACCCTTGTTAGAGATGGCCAGGACGATGCTCGATGAGCATAGGACTCCTAGGGCGATATTGGGCCGAAGCTTATGAGCACTGCATGCCTACATTCAAACAAATCGCATTTTCTCCGAGCTTTCTTGAAAAAAGACTGCTATGAATTGGTCCGTTTGGAAATGCGCAAGGTAGTTATTTTTAGTTTTTTGGTTGCTATTGTTTTATACTCAAAGGGCACTTTGGACAAATTTGAGTCCGTTTCTTATGACGGTGTGTTTTTTGGGTTATGGCCCTCACACTCGAGCGTTATAGCTGTACTTAACCTTGACACTAACAGTCATGGAGACATCCGATGTCCACCTTCGACGAGACATGGTTTCCTTCTTCTCTTCTCGTTTTAGCGTGCATGATCATGAGGTTGGTGATCCTCTTTTTGATGACGAGGACGAGGGTGCTGAAGGTATGGAGATCCAGGCACCCCCTCCCCTGTTTTGCCGCAAGGAGCGGCTTCTACTATGACTCACGGCCCCGACCGTCCTCTTCCTGGGGGCCGTTGATCCGCCACCCCGAGCGTACCTTTTGTAACCCAGGGAGGCACCCAGCTGCTGTTGAGGGGGAGGCACTTCGGCAAGGAAGCGCCACGACACATGCAGCGCAGCACCCGCCTCAGCAGATGATCGGCAGCATCGACGACCGCGTCACCCGGGTCAAGGCAAATCTCTCACTTTGCTCATTCTGCTTTTGTTGCTGATTTTGAGCCCCGAGGTTGGACACGCTTGACGGATCCGGATTGGGTCAATGCCCATGCGAGGTTTAGAAAACTTTGAGAGAAATCCGGTTTGGGTTTCTAGTGTCCTCCACCTTCTGAGTGTCAGCCAATTGGGACAAAATGGGTTTTCAAAAACAAACGGGAGAAGATGGCCACTGTTGTGAGAAACAAGGCCAGACTCGTAGCCCAGGGTTATAGTCAGAAGGAAGGGATAGACTATGAGGAGACTTTGCTCCTGTAGCTCGTTTGGAGGCTATTAGGATACTCTTGCTTTTGCTGCATCCAAAGGTTTTAACACTTTCCAAATGGATGTCAAGAGTGCCTCTTAAACGGCTACATTGAAGAGGAGGTGTATGTGAGACAACCCCCCGGTTTTCGAAAATCCCAAGTTTCCAAACCATGTCTTAAACTTCACAAAGCTTTGTATGGTTTGAAACAAGCTCCTAGAGCCTGGTATGATAGGTTGAAAACCTTTTGCTTGCTAAGGGTTTTAAAATGGGATGTGTAGATAAAACGCTCTTTCTCCTCAAGCAAGGCATGACACTCTCTTGTCCAAATTTACGTGGATGAGATCATTTTCGGTGGTTCTTCTCACGCTTTAGTTGCCAAGTTCGCAGATACTATGAGCAGGGAGTTCAAGATGAGCATGATGGGCGAGTTGACGTTTTTCCTCGGGTTGCAAATCAAGCAATCCCGAGAAGGAACGTTTGTGCACCAGGGCAAGTACACCCGGGACATTTTGAAGAAGTTCGACATGGGTGAGGCCAAGCCTCTTCCAACACCCATGGCGACCACGACGGCCCTGGATGCGAACAAGGAAGGAGAAACAGTGGACCAGAAGGAGTATCGGAGTATGATCGGGTCGCTGCTGTACCTGACGGCGACACGCCCGGACATCCAGTTTGCGGTGTGTCTTTGCGCGCGTTTTCAGTCTTCGCCATGCACCTCTCACCGTCAGGCTGTCAAGCGCATTATGAGGTATTTATCCTTCACTCCAGAATTTGGGATTTGGTATTCTGCTTCCTCCAACCTTTTCCTTTGCGGTTATTCCAATGCTGATTTTACTGGTTGCCGGATTGAGCGCAAGTCCACTTCTGGTACTTGCGAGTTTATTGGTTCTTCTCTTGTTTTGTGGTCCTCTCGCAAGCAGTCTAGTGTCGCCCAGTCTACCACGGAGGCTGAATATGTTGCTGCGGCTAGCTGCTGTTCCCAGTTACTCTGGATGATGGCCACTTTGCGTGATTTTGGTCTGAGCTTTTCTCGTGTTCCTTTGCTTTGTGACAGCACGAGTGCGATTAGCGTTGCTAAGAACCCTGTGCTGCACTCGAAGACCAAACACATTGATGTGCACTTTCATTTTCTGCGAGACCACTATGAGAAGGGTGATATCGACCTTCGCCATGTCGATACTCATCATCAGTTGGCTGATATTTTCACCAAGCCTTTGGACCAATCAACTTTTAATCGGTTGAGAGGTGAGCTTGGTGTGTGTTTCCCCTTTTAGATGGGGGAAACATTTTTGACTCTTGTATGATACACTGACTTTGTGTTTCTCAGTTGTTTTTGCTTCTTTTTGGTTTCTTCATGCATCTTTGCATTTCAGCATATGCTTTTACATTCTGAGCTTCATGAATATAGTCTGAAGAATGTAACTATGCTCTGTGTAGTCTTTGCTCCGATGCTTTATGTAGATGTTGTAGCTTATGCTCTTTCTGATCACTGATACATACTATGAGCTGACCTATTTTTGAATGGTGAAATTTGATAATGAACTTAAAACTTGAAAATGTTCACCATTGAGACATGCAACTAGCATGTGTAGGATGTGTCGAAGTCACTTATGCTATCTATATATGCTAGGTTGCTATGTCTCTAGTGTTGAGTCATTCACTTGCTTGGTATGTCATATTCTGTTAAAATCTGAACCAAGTTAAGTGAATTGAAAAGATCGAGATGGGTTTGCTTGTTAGCACCTCACAGTTTCGAGACTGTTTCTCATTGCACTTTGAGTTAAACTTGAGCTGTGTAGTGTATGACCGAAACTGTTGCTTTAAGCTTCTGATTGCTTATACATAGGCTTCGCACAGTTTTAAAGTTAGGCAATAACAAGCATTCAACCTCTCGCAGTCACATGCTGATTTCTGGACTTGTGTAATTTCACAGCTGCAACTCCGATTAAAATTTGAAATCACAAGTATATGCTTCATTTTTCAATTGGCATCAGCATGATGATCGAACTGTGCTAGGGGTAGTTCACCTTGTATACATTGTTAGCACTTGTTTGACTTCCTGTCTATACATGTCTTGTGCTATTTTGATGGTGAATACCTTTTTGGCTGAAAACTGCTCTTTTTGCTCTCATTTCAGACTTAGTGATCAGTTTGAGCCTTTGCTAGCATTCTGTGCATTTTTTTGAGTCGTCGGATCAGAACTCTGTAGAGCATCTTTGCACTCTTTTGAGTATACTCCTGAAGCTCCTAACTTGCATTTTGACTCATATGCATTTTGGAAGGGGAGAAATCTACGTATTGGCACTTTTGTTGGTGCATTTTCTGAGGGGGAGCATTGGTTCTTGATAAGTGCATTTTCAACTAAGGGGGAGAAATTGCAAATCATTACCCTCCGTTTAAACTAAGGGGGAGCTGTCCTGGTTGTTTGCACTATTTAAGGGGGAGTTTTGCTGCTTCCTGATTGGCCGTAAGGTTTTGGTATCGAGCTTTTCTTTGCTAGTTGGGTTGAGCCTCTGTGCCTCTATCTTGAGGGACTAGCATTTTGCTTCGATTTCTTAATTGGTATTTGCTAGCGGTGTTGAGCCTGTTCTACCTCTTCTTGAGGGCTAGCTTTGCTTTGCTTGGTTGCGTCGAGCCGTTGCCCATGTCTTTGGGAACCAAGTTGTTTCGCTCTTTCCACTTGACCTTCTTCGGCTTTGCTATGCTTTTGGGTCATTTGGTTGACTTCTCTCTCTTTCTCCTTCTTCCTTCTTCTGCTTCCATTATGATTTGTGTTGGTAGTTGACAATGCACTCATCAAGGGGGAGATTGCGGATACATGGGTGTATGTCGAGTCTCTGAGTGATGAGTGATTGTCAACTGGGATGATGCGCATGTTCTTTGGCTTGTGTTGTGCAGGTGTCGAGCACGGATACAGTGATCAGAGGCAAGGTGAAGGTCAAGTAGAGACGTGTCGTGCCGAGGGACCGAGAGTGGCGAAGGGCGGACGTGAGGCTTGGACTGAGGGACTGGTGGCTCGAGGATCAGCTGTGGTGGCTGGCAGCCTGGGACAGCGACGAGCGAAGACTTGCGGTCATGTGTTGCCTGAGTCGGGGACTTGGGGACACGTGTCGGTGGACGGGGTGCACGGGCGGTGCATCCCCTCTACAGCTTCGGTTTGGTGGTAGAGCCAGAAAAAAACCATCGGGTGGACGGTTTCCAGGTTTGGGCCTCAAAACCTGGGCGTGGTTGGTTTCCGAGTTTGGCCACAAAACTCGGGCTGAGGACGGTTTCCAGGTTTGGGCCTCAAAACCTGGGTGTGCGGGTTTGCTGAGTTTGGGCCACAAAACTCAGGCGCTGGTGGGCTGGTTTCCCGGTTTGGGCCTCAAAACCGGGGGTTGGCTGGAAAGACTGGTTTCCCGGTTTGGGCCACAAAACCGGGGGTGCAGAGCGAGGGCGGCACGTGGCGGCAATCGGGAGGTTGCGTCGAGGCAACGCTACGAGTTGTGCGGGCGTGGCCGTCGGATCCACCTACCATCGAGTTGGTCTAGAATAACCCTAGGGTTTAGCTGGTTCGCTCTGTAATTAGTTGAGGGGTAGAGTAGGAATTAGAAATTAGGATAAGTAGAGGGAGACACCCTCCTCCCTATCTATCTCAGTCATTTGCTCTTTGCACTTAGGTTTTCCTGCTCTCCCAATCCCCTGCTGTAGCTAGTTGAGATCCGCAGAGAACCATACCTCTGTGTACTGGAGATTTTGAGGAAGTGAGGCCGTAACCTCACTGTTGTAGCGTGTGGTAGCCACACGGTTGCAGATCGATGACATGATTCGCGTTTTGTTCATGTTCTCCGCGTTCTTCGTTTCTCCATGATTTTCCCGTCACTCGATCTCCCTCTCCACTGCGTCTTTGCGAAATCCGTTTGAATCAACTTGTTCGTTTTTTAGAGGAGGTCATTTCGACCAAAGGAATTCATCTAACTCCTCACGAACAAGTAGATCGGGTTGATTTCGTTTTTGTGGCGCTTTTTCGTTCTTGATCTTCCCCTTTCGAGTTCCCGGTGATTGAATCGATTTGAGCGGATGATTTTTTTTTGGGATACTCTCCTAACTACCCCGTGATCATCTTCTCCAAGTTTCGGAACGTGGGATTTTGATTTGGATCGAATTTGGAGATATTTGGGGAGAAGGCGACTGAAATCGCCCTCTCTGCGCACTCGCGGATAGTCCGCGGTTCTGACCGGCGGACAGTCCGCGCGTTGGGACTCAGCCGAGCAGTGGCTGTGCGTCTCGGTGAACAGTGCCGAAGTTTGACCGGCGGACAGTCCGCAGTAGTTTTCCGCGGACAGTCTGGGAAGGGTCCAGGGAACTTCAGCAACACTGTTGGTTTGCGTTTTTGACCGGCGGACAGTCTGGGATCCCCTCGCGGACAGTCCGCAGTAGGGGCGGACAGTCCGGGACCCCAGGGCCGGACAGTCCACAGATTGCCTGAAGCTTCCGGTTTAGTGCGTTTGCTCTCCCGACTTGTTCGCTTGGTTTCCGGACTTCCCGTTTGATCCTAGAGTTGATCAAGGAACCTCTCTAGGTATCTTTGCTACTTGTTAGCATAGGTATTTAGGAGTTTCTCGACGTAGCTATCCATCTGCGTTCGGGACTTGGTTTTTGAGGGTCGAACTTGTCTCAGTGCTTTCGACGTTTGGTTTGCTATCGCTTTGTGGTGCCTCGCTGTGATCCTAGGGATCATCCACCCTCTTCCAAGGGTCGTGGGCATCACGATTTCGGGTGTAGCTTTTCGGGGTTGATTTTGGGACACTTGGCCAAAGATTCGAAAGAATTTTTATTGGCTCCCATTCACCCCCCCCCCCTCTGGTCGCCTTGCTAGTGCTTTCTCGATCCTTCAGGCTGCAGTACTGAGAAGTGAAAACCTAAGAGAGGAAAGAAGCTTGCAGGCAATTTCGAAATAAAATTGACTTTTATCCCGAAATTGAGGGGGCATGTGTTAACACCCGATTTTCGCTCGCACGAGAGGATGACAAGAGGGCCCAGCCAGCAGTAAGGGGAGCATTCGGTAAACGACCGAGCGGTCGGCCAGTTTTCGGGATTTCAGCAAATGCCTGTATAATTGGTTGTTTTGGCGAAACGGTGACTCCATTCGGGAAGTGAAAATGGCTTGCACAAGGAAATACGTGACGATGGAGGTCGCTGAGAAGAATAGGAATAGTATTTGTATCTTTCCAAAATTCGTTGTATAAGTCGTAATCGTTTAGGACTCATGTTTCGTCCATGGTATAAATATAAACCCTCGACCATTGTAAAAGGGGTTCACAACCACATCAATACAAACTGGCCCCGTGCCATCTTCGAGTCCTTAGTCATGTCGTCGAGTTCTTCGAGAGGAATCATCGATCCGTCGACCTCCGTTAGTACCGGCAACCATGCTATCATGTCTAGTATCATGCGGTGGATTTAGATATGATGCAAGTAGTCTCGTATGTTAAGCTTAGTATCGTGCGGCGGATTTAAGCTTATGACAGGAAGTTTTTGCTTGTGCCTTCTATCGTGCGGCGGATTAAGTCATGAGTAAAAATAGTTATCGACTCTATTAGATTTGGCAGATCTGATAGATTCATTAAGTTATCATGTGTTATATGTTTTATTTATTTAATTCTTGTAACACTCTTTTGCCCAATCTAGATTGATCTTTGTTCGGCCTTGTTTTTTTTCACAAGTTTGCTTGTGCTTTTGCTAATCATAATATCATGGTGGCCGGATCAAAGTTCAATCCAGATTGTTACATGTCGCGGGTTCACGCATGTCATTTACGATTAGGCTTTGATCAAATTGGGTATCGTGTGGCAGATGCAGGTTTTAGATTAGTTTAATCGTGCTTGCTTGTTTGTTCCTTCTTTATGGACCCCAATTCGGTTGGTTTGCCGATTTTGATTATGCTTACATGAGTAACGAGCTTTTATAGATCTGTTCAGATATATGCATACTTTTAGCTTGTTATAATTAGATTGTATCATGCGGTGGATTAATCTAATTATAAGAAGTGGTGTAGACTTATAGCAAGTGGTATCATGCGGTGGATTAGCTTTGCTTGAGTTTATGCCTGACGGGTTCATGAAGACTAAACGTGCGGCAGATTAGTTGGATTAGCCTATGCATGTGTTATTTGAATAGATCTATTCTTGCAAGTTACCTATTTATAATATCTTTATTTTGTTCAAGCATGTCTCTCCTTACATATGCATTTGGCAGTTAATATGCTTTACTTACTCTGCTTTCATACTTGCCGAATGACTTTACAAACATGCTTTGGCAGACAGCTTCTATAGCTGTGTGCCGTCGTGATTGGCTTTCAAAGCCGTACATATGGAACTGTCTGGTCTCACCCGACACGTTCCAGAGGTATTCTCACGTTTTTATCCCTTGTTGGTTTTTAGGTCAAACCGACTGGCACGTCTTTGGAATCAACATACTCCGGGCACCCGAGTGAAGCCAGCTTTTCGGCTTGTTGTGTGCTTGGCGCGAGGTGTCACGTTTTGCGTCAACACTCCCCCTCAACAGTAGCTGGTGCCTCCTCGGGTACAAAAGGTACCGCTCGAGGTGGCAGATCCCGCGGCCCCCATGTAGTAGAGGAAGAAGGGTCAGGGCCGCGTGCAGTCGTGGTCGAAGTCGACCCACTTGGAGCAGCAGGTGGAGGAAGTGCTGGATCGTCCATACCATCAGCACCCTCATCCTCGTCATCAAAAAGAGGGTCACCAACCTCATGATCACCTCCACGCTCAAAACGAGAAGAAGGACAAACCATGGTCTTCTCGAAGGTGACATCGGATGTCTCCATGACTCGGTTAGTGTCAAGGTTAAGTACACGATAAGCACGAGTATGAGCGCCATAACCCAAAAACACACCGTCGGAAGAACGAGACTCAAACTTGTACAGGTTGCTTTTCTTGAGTATAAAACAATGGCAACCAAAAACTCTAAAATAACTCACCTTCGGGAGTTTTCCAAACCGCAACTCATACGAAGTCTTTTTCAAGAAAGCTCGAAGAAAAATGCAATTGGAAATGTAGCATGCAGTGCTCATAGCTTTGGCCCAATATCGCCTAGGAGTCCTATGCTCATCGAGCATCGTCCTGGCCATCTCTACAAGGGTCCGATTCTTCCTCTCTACAACCCCATTTTGGGGCGGTGTGTAGGGAGAAGAAAACTGATGCTCCAAACCCAAACAGTTACAAAACTTCTCAAAATCTGAATTCTTGAATTCGGAACCATTATCACTCCTAATAGCTCGCATCGAGTTCAAAGGGAACTCGTTCTGAAGACACAAAATCAGATTGCGAGCAAAGGAGAAAGTCTCAGTCTTCTCAGCTAAAAAGAAGACCCACGAATATCTCAAAAAGTCGTCAACAACAACAAGCACATACCACTTCCCCCCAACTGAGCTCACCTGAGCTGGACCAACAAGGTCCATGTGCAAAAGCTCTCCAGGGTGCTTAGTCATGACCTGAGTCACTGGATGGTGGGGAGCGGCAACCATCTTCCCATGTCTACAAGAATGGCAAACAAGATCCTTCTCCATGGATAACTTGGGCAATCCTCGGATTAGGCCAAGTGAACTAAGTCTTGCAAGCAAGTCGAAGCTCAAATGTCCTAGTCTCCTATGCCACTTCCAAAGATCAGAAGAGGAAGGTCCAGCCACAAGACAACGAGAAATGCCAAAAGACTCCGAGAAATCCGCACGAAAGACTTTCCCAAAGGGCGACATCCCACAAACAAGATTGCCCTGAGGATCCAAAATGCGACTAAGATTCGGTTTAAAACGAATCTCATAGTCATCATCGAAAAGTTGCGAAACAGAAAGAAGGTTAAAATGCAAGTTTGAAACAAGAGCAACATCGCGCAACACAAAATGCTCATTAACTCGCACCGACCCACAAGACAATACCTTACCTTTGCTATTGTCACCGAAGGTGATAAACTCCTTTCCGGCGACCGGACTAAGACTGGAGAACCACTTGGTGTTTCCGGTCATGTGCCTCGAACACCAGGAATCCACCAACCAAACGTTCTCCAATCATTTTACCTACATCAATAAAAAGACATAGGGTGAGCATACGGTCCAACACTGGGGTTAGTGAAGTAGGAAGAATACTAGTGTTGGGCCGGCTCCTCAAAAGAACGGTTAGCAGAAAAACCATTCCTAGCACGCCTACGGGAAGAGCGGTCACCACGTTGAGGAAAACGTGGTCCGCTAAGGGAGGAGCGTCCATCGCGATACTCAAAACGCGGTGGGAGAAAACACTCAACTATAGCTCTACGCCGTATCCGAACGTGGGGGAAACTAAGGGCAAACAGGGTTGTCACCACCTGCCGCCGATCCCTCACCCGTGGGATACGAGGCAAACGAGGGTAGCTCTTAGCTTAGACACCACGTCTACGCTATTAGCTACTACTCTAGCGTTGGCCAGGAACCCCTCCAAATGATTCAGAGGTTCCTCTACTAGAGTACCCACCAAAAGATGGACAACGAACCCGCAAGATTGAAAGAACAAGATAACAATGCTCAAGAACTTACTAGAACAAAAGTAGATCTCAACCTTTTCTTACTCCAATGTAGTAAGTCGGGTTGCAGAGGTACAGCGCAAGAAGTAGTCAATACTTCAGCCTCCCGACTAGTGCAACTAGGGGATGGAGCCGGTTACTTGCTACTTCTCTTACTCTACTCTCTATCTCGCTCCCTATTCTATTCCTAACCTAGAGGCTAAGGATATGAGTGAAGCTCTTCCTCTCTACTTCTTCTCTTGTATCTTCATACTTGATGTCTTGAGAGGTCCTCTCCCCATGCTTATATAGGGGTTCTAGGTCAGTTCAATAGGGGGTTTGCTGCAAATTTCACCCAGCACCGCCTTAGGAACATTGATTGTACCGCCTCTGCAAAGGCGGTGGACAGGTGGCGTCTCCAGGGGGCGGCCGCCCCCTGGCTGGGCCCCCGTGGGCTGGGCCAAAGCCCAATTGGCCTGAAACGTCGTGCTGAGTCTGAATCTGGTTGAAGTTTGATACACTTTGGTACTTGGTTTTGATTTTTCCTTTAATTCTTCCTTTACTTTCGGCCCAAATCACGTTGTTCCTGTATAAATACATGTTCACCAAAACTGTGGAATTTGTTAGTGTAAAAAGGCCCTACCTCTAGTTTGGTGACATTTTTATAGAGAATCATATGCATGTTGATGATATAGAATATGTGTTAAGAATCACCAACAAACTCCCCCACACTTAGTCCTTTGCTCGTCCTCGAGTAAAGTTTTGTGTTTGGACTAAGATGGTTCCTTTTCTCATGATAAAAGATCTGCATACAAGTTATTCCAGGCTTCACCTGAACTTATGAGCATTCAGAAGTGTCTACCAAGTCATCTTGAGTAATTGAAAAATGGAACAGTGTGGAATCAACTCTTCTTATTCAACTCTGCTTAAAACTTGGGGTTTTGTATTTTGATAAAAGAAATAGCCTTGCTCTTCAAAATGATACTCTCAAGTCACTCAAGAAGTGTATGATCCTCACCAAAGGCTTTTGCCCTTCTTTTCATTCTACCAGCTAAAGCTGTATCTGGAGTTTTGGGTAGAGAAAGAAGTAGGCATACTTGTATTGTAGGTATTGCAAAGTCAAAGAATTGGACCTTAGGAGATTTCAGTCATACACTTAGATCAAGAAATGCAAGTGTGTGGAAATATTTTCTTTTTGGATACTCCTTTTCTCATGTCTTTCTCTCCTTTTGGAAACTTGGGAACTATGGGCTATCTTTATTCATCATTTTTTTTAGAGAGAGGCGGGCATCGGAGTACCCATTGTTTTCATTTGGACACTTGTCTATTTTTTTTTACTCTCTCTATTTTTTTTAGAGAGAGGCGGGCATCGGAGTACCCATTGTTTTCATTTGGACACTTGTCCATTTTTTTACTCTCTCATTTTTTTGGATAGCCCATAATTCTTTTCAAGATTTTTGGGAGAGAAAGATCATGATCAATGGTGGAGCATTTATTTTTGTGGTGGATGCATGGCATGTCTTGCGTAACTCTTAATGCAAGAGTTAGCTTTATTTGGTGGGTGTACGTGAATCTTGATCTTGAATGCATGAAAGAAGTCTACACATAGGTCACAACTATTTGAATAAGCTCAATACAAATACAAGCAGCATATGAATATACGGTTTGCAAAGTTTTTCATCATATGGCTCTGGTAGGATATATCATAGAAGAGCAGGTTTTTGAATTTGATTTGTAAAATAAATCCCAAGTTCGTTGCAAGAGTGAACAAGTTCATATCATCCTACTATATCGCAAATTTCAATTACTTAGAGAATTGGGGTCCCTATAACAAGTTGCTGATGAGTCATAGGAATTTTAGCGAGGAATAAAGAGTATGCAAATCATTTTCAATGATAGAAAGGAATTGGAGTAATTCTCTCTTTTTTTTATTGTCATGGGAGGAACAAAAGAATGTTGGTGAAATTGCTATGTAGATATACCTTAGTGTTGATTCCTCCTCCCCCACATTTGTTTTTGTACCTATCTTTTGATTTAAACAAGTAGACACAAAGAATACAAAAACAAGTGGAGACAAATATATTCAAATAAAGGAACATCATTTATTCTGTTCTTATTCAAGTTTTTATTTTAAAAATTCTAATCCCAATTAACCAATTTTATTCTTTCAATTTCTTTTTCAAAAGTGGGTTCTAGGAAAACTTTTAAACGTTGACCATTTACCTTTGTAATATTACCGTTGTCGTCTTGAACGGTGATCGCTCCATGTTCAGATGTGTTGACGACAGTGTATGGTCCTTTCCACTTGCTTCGAAGTTTTCCTTCACTGAATAATTTTACCTTGGAGTTGAAGAGCAGAACGTGATCGCCTATCTTGAAATCCTTCGGCTTGATCCGGTGGTCGTGCCATCTTTTTGTTCTTTCTTTGTATAGCTTGGCACTGTGGTAAGCTTTTTCTCGCCATTCTTCTAGCTCGGATATTTGTCTTTGCCTATTTCTTCTGGCTAGCTTGACGTCCATGTTCCACTTCTTTATTGCCCAGTGAGCTCGGTGCTCAAGCTCAACAGGGAGATGGCATGTTTTGCCATAAACCATCTGGAACGGTGACATGCCTATGGGGGTTTTATAAGCAGTCCGGTATGCCCAAAGGGCATCTGGAAGCTTATTCTTCCAACCTTTCCCCATTTCGTCGACTGTTTTCTGCAAGATGTTCTTTATCTCTTTATTTGAAGTTTCTGCCTGCCCGCTTGTTTGAGGGTGATATGGGGTAGCTATGTTGTGCTTTGCGCCGAGTTCACGCAAGAAGCTTCTGAAAGTTTTGTCGATGAAGTGTGATCCTCCGTCACCTATGACCATCCTTGGTGTTCCAAACCGAGGAAAGATCACTTCATGGAACATCTTCCGTGCGTGCTTGGCGTCTGCAGCTCGGCATGGTAGTGCTTCTACCCATTTTGACACATAGTCCACAGCCACCAGGATATACTCGCAATCATGGGACTTCTGAAATGGTCCCATGAAGTCAATGCCCCACACATCAAATATTTCTATTGGCATATTGTAGTGGAGAGGCATTGCATTGCGTGCAGTGATGCCTCCTTGGAGCTGACACTTCCGACACCTTCGGATGAATTCTCTGGTGTCCTCATACATCGTTGGCCAGAAGAATCCGCACTGCCAGATCTTGGATTGTGTGCGGAAAGCTCCGTAATGACCTCCATATGGTGTCGAATGGCATTGCTCAATGATCTGTTCTCCTTCTATGGCTGGTATGCACCTCCTCAAAAATTCGTCAGAACAGACCCGGTACAAGTACGGGTCGTCCCAAAGGTGGCAGCGGTTTTCTACTTGCAGTTTCTTCCTGTTCTCGCCCGGTGGTACGTACCTTGTGACCATGTAGTTGACGATGTTGGCGTACCACGGGTTCAAGTCGGTCACCTTCAACAGCATGTCGTCGCGCAAGAAGTCGTTGATGGGCAACTCCTGCATGTTAGTGACTTGCATGCGCGAAAGATGGTCTGCTACTGTATTTTCTATTCCTTTTTTCTCTTTTATCTCTAAATCAAATTCTTGAAGTAACAGAATCCATCTAATTAGGCGAGGTTTTGCATCTTTCTTAGTGAGCAAATATTTTAATGCAGCATGATCAATGTAAACAATGATTTTTGCTCCAACTAAGTAAGATCTGAATTTATCAATAGCAAAAACTACTGCAAGGAGTTCTTTTTCAGTGGTAGCATAATTCAATTGAGCTCCTGTCATAGTTTTGCTAGCATAGGCAATTGCATGATGCTGTTTATCTTTTGTTTGACCCAGAACTACCCCTACAGCATAGTCACTAGCATCACACATTATCTCAAACGGTAGTGACCAATCTGGGGGTTGAATGATTGGCGCTGAGATGAGTGCTTTCTTAAGGGTGTGGAAAGCATTAAGACACTCATCAGTGAACTCAAAGGGTGCGTCCTTAGCTAAAAGGTTCGTGAGGGGTCTAGAAATCTGAGAGAAGTCCTTGATAAACCGTCTGTAGAACCCTGCATGACCCAAGAAGCTTCGGATTCCCTTAACGTTCACCGGGGGTGGTAGACGTTCTATAACCTCGATCTTAGCCTTGTCTACCTCGATCCCCCTTTCAGATACTAAGTGTCCAAGAACTATGCCTTCCCTGACCATGAAATGGCACTTTTCCCAGTTAAGTACCAGGTCTTTCTCTCGGCATCTTTGCAGAACTTTGTCTAGATTCTCCAGACAGTGATCAAAAGTTTTTCCATAGACTAAAAAATCGTCCATGAAAACTTCCATGATTTCTTCTATCATGTCTGAGAAAATAGACACCATGCACCTTTGAAAAGAGGCGGGCGCATTGCATAGCCCAAAGGACATGCGC
Source organism: Coix lacryma-jobi var. lacryma-jobi (assembly GCA_009763385.1). Lineage (NCBI taxonomy): Eukaryota > Viridiplantae > Streptophyta > Magnoliopsida > Poales > Poaceae > Coix > Coix lacryma-jobi. Next base: position 116,678,314 of record CM019830.1, on the reverse strand, counting down.
CTATAAGCAAACGTTCCGTAAGGACACGTGAACGTGGTTTTGCTTTGGTCGTCAGGGTGGATAGGTATCTGATGATAACCCGAATACCCATCAAGGAAACAAAAGAAAGAATGTTTTGCCAACCGCTCTAGCATTTCATCAATGAAGGGCAGCGGAAAATGGTCTTTCTTTGTTGCTTTGTTAAGTTTTCGGTAGTCAATGCACATCCTCCACCCTGCTGGCAGTCGTTGAGGAATTAGCTCATCTTTATCATTCTTAACGACTGTCATGCCTCCTTTCTTAGGGACCACTTGGACGGGACTAACCCAGTCACTATGTGGTACGGGATAGATGATCCCGGCGTGAAAAAGTTTGAGAACCTCCTTTTTCACGACTTCACGCATCGCATTATTAAGCCTACGCTGAGGCTCACGAGAGGGTGTCATATCAGGGTCTGTAGGTATGCGATGTGTGCAAAGAGTTGGGCTTATTCCCTTAAGATCTTGCAGGGAATACCCGAAGGTTGCTCTATGCTTTTCTAAAACGGCAATGAGTTTGTCTGTCTCCTCGTCGGATAACTTATCACTGATGATAATGGGAGTTTCTTTGCTGCCATTAAGAAAAACATAGCGTAAACCAGCGGGTAAGGGTTTAAGCTCAACCGGGGGTTTTGGCGGTGTTTCATCCTTGGGGAGCTCTATCGTTTCTCCTAACTCGTCTTCTTCTTGGATGAAGGACTCAGCATCTTTATCTAAAGACGATTCGGGTGTTTCAAAGGGTGAAACGACCATCACCTCCTTGGGCATCTTGAGGTTAGGGAGAGAGTCTGACACTGAGTTTTTGGCTCGAGTGATTGGAATGGTAAAAGTGTCTCTCCCTAAGTGTAAGTCCAGAGCCCCTATAGGTGGGATAGCGTTGGCTAAGTTTTCTAAGGGTTGCCCAATCAAAAGGTCAAAACTTTGTATGTCAAAGACATAAAAGTCGAGACACAATTTGATGCTCTCAAATCGTACTGTAGTTTGGTGGAGAATTCCACAACTTTGCAAATTAGTACGAGGGGCAAACCTAAGAATTTTGTGAGTTTGAGTGAGACGCTTATCACCAAAATAGGTGGTAGCGAAAGATTTTGACATCAAATTCACTCCAACATGAGGATTGTATAGCACGTAATCCCAGCTACCTCGAACTTCACAACGGATGGAAGAAGATGGGAAAGTAATCCGAAGCGTATCAGGGGAACCTTCCACTTCTTCCGTCCATTCACTACTCATGATCGCTGTGAGTTGTTTGATAGAATTGCTTATGAACTCCTCATCCAGCTGATCAGTGGTAGCGGCAACTTGAGGTTTTCTTTGGCACGAGTATTTCGAGGTGTTTCTGTAATCTTCAAAAAGATCATCCTCAAAATCCGGGAGATCCAAGGAATGATAAAATTCCTTAGGAGGTCCCAACTCGGGTGGAAGTGTCTCTAATGGTGTGCTTTTAGTGGTAGCTATGGACACTTCCGCAACTTCTGGTTCGGGTTCCACACGGAGGGGTTCTAGCGGAGGAGTGTTTTCTAGAATGCGATCTAGCAAAGCTTCTCCTTCCGCTGTGGTTTTATGGTTAAACGAACCTCCGGCAGCTAGGTCTAGTTGCAGGGCCGATTCCTTGTGAAGACCTAGCCAAAAATGCTGTAAAAGAACATGGCTAGGTATTGACAAGTCAAGGCCAGAACGGGTAAGGATTAAGAATCTATCCCAGGCTGCACCTATGGTTTCCTTCTCTTTTTGTTGGAAGCTGAGAATCTCTTGTCGTAGGGCAGCAACTCGAGATATAGGGAAAAACGTGAGACAGAATCTGTTCCTCAGTTCTTCCCAATCTCCACTTACTTTCCCTACGTTGTGGGCGTACCACTGTTTCGCCTCCTCTTCAAGCGAGAAAGGGAACAGTTTCCACCTAAGAGTTTCTTGTGACATGCCTGAAATGGTCAGGCATGCACAGAGTTGCTCAAACTCCTGCAAGTGATGGTATGGGTTTTCGTAGTCTAAACCAGAGTAGGGTTGTTCCCGAACCATGGCTATAAAACCAGGACGGAACTCATAACCTGAAGCTGTGATGGGCTTTGACGATTGCGGTGGTTCTATGAGCTCGCCATTGGGAGCAGAAAGTTGGTAAAGAGAGTTTTGCTCCATTGGGTATAAAGAAAAGGTAAAAGAAATAAGAAAAGAAAGAGATACACGGGCAACTAGGTCCTGAACACAAAAAACGACAACCGTTCCCCGACAACGGCGCCAGAAATGCTTGTTGACACTTCTTAGCGTCGCTACCAAGAATAGGGTTTGAATCTATCCCCGGCAACGGCGCCAGAAATGCTTGTTGACACTTCTTAGCGTCGCTACCAAGAATAGGGTTTGAATCTATCCCCGGCAACGGCGCCAGAAATGCTTGTTGGTATTTCTTAGCGAAGCAGCAAAGTCCACAAGCGCACAGAAGATACCGTTGTAGCACTTCACCCGGTGGTATTCAGGGTATCGTAATTTCTCAGGGAACGGAAGTGTTCAAGGTCACGGATCTAATAAACCCTAGAGAGAAAAGAGGGGAATGACTTGGGTAACGAGGTTCTTCTAATGCTTAGAAGCCTCAAACAAGGTAACGTGTTTTCACAACCTTACTTCGGGCACCGGCTTATACCTGGTCTGCCAGGTAACTCCGGCCTATAGCTCTACGTCGTATACGAACGTGGGGGAAACTAAGGGCAAACAGGGCTGTCACCACCTGTCGCCGACCCCTCACCCGTGGGATACGAGGCAAACGAGGGTAGCTCTTAGCTTAGACACCATGTCTACGCTATTAGCTACTACTCTAGCGTTGGCCAGGAACCCCTCCAAATGATTCAGAGGTTCCTCTACTAGAGTACCCACCAAAAGATGGACAACGAACCCGCAAGATTGTAAGAACAAGATAACAATGTTCAAGAACTTACTAGAACAAAAGTAGATCTCAACCTTTTCTTACTCCAATGTAGTAAGTCGGGTTGCAGAGGTACAGCGCAAGAAGTAGTCAATACTTCGGCCTCCCGACTAGTGCAACTAGGGGATGGAGCCGGTTACTTGCTACTTCTCTTACTCTACTCTCTATCTCGCTCCCTATTCTATTCCTAACCTAGAGGCTAAGGATATGAGTGAAGCTCTTCCTCTCTACTTCTTCTCTTGTATCTTCATACTTGATGTCTTGAGAGGTCCTCTCCCCATGCTTATATAGGGGTTCTAGGTCGGTTCAATAGGGGTTTGCTGCAAATTTCACCCAGCACCGCCTTAGGAACATTGATTGTACCACCTCTGCAAAGGCGGTGGACAGGTAGCGTCTCCAGGGGGCCGCCCCCCCCCCTGGCTGGGCCCCTGTGGGCTGGGCCAAAGCCCATTTGGCCTGAAACGTCGTGCTAAGTCTGAATCTGGTAGAAGTTTGATACACTTTGGTACTTGGTTTTGATTTTTCCTTTAATTCTTCCTTTACTTTCGGCCCAAATCACGTTGTTCCTGTATAAATACATGTTCACCAAAACTGTGGAATTTGTTAGTGTAAAAAGGCCCTACCTCTAGTTTGGTGACATTTTTATAGAGAATCATATGCATGTTGATGATATAGAATATGTGTTAAGAATCGCCAACAGGCTTCTCACATGGGTCAAGACCACTCGACTCTCCAATCTTCCCAAAAGATGAACCATCAACACCCGGAGCAAAACCTACACCTGGACCTCCAGCAGCTCGCTTGAATTGGGAGATCATCATCCCGAGCTGTGGCTCACCGCTATACACCCATGACAAGATGGTCCGAAGGTATGTGTTTTCCTCCTCGGTTTGCATCTTGTCATGCTTCACGTTAGCGATCTCCATCTCCAAACCCTCACAAAGAACACACCTAGCCACACATGTGCTACCTGAGTTGGCCTCTTCAAGAGACACAATCTTGGCATTCTTCTCTGCCAACTCAGATTGCAAGACCACACAGGACTTGCACGCACCCAACAGCGAAGATCTAGCCTTCAGCTCATCCACCTCTCCTACCAACGCAACATACTTACCTCTCAAAGTGAGAAGGTCAGTCATGTGCGTGGTGCACATCTCGCACTCCTCCTCATCTGTGACAACTACGGTGGACTTGACAGATTCAAGTTCCTTCACCGTATCCTCCCACTTCTGCCTAAACTCCTTGCGCTCTCTAGCAGCACGCCTAAGCAACTTATCCTGACTAAGGAGCACGACAGTAAGTTTCTCGACCTCGGCAGAAAGCTCGTCGGGGGTCTGAGATACCTGGGAGGTGTCGTCGTCATCGTCGTCATTCCGAGGAGTGTTCTCCAGCTCGCCGTCGACCTCCTTGCCGAGAGCCATGGTGCAGAAGCCCTCGTCATCGGCGAAGAAGCAGAGGCCGTTCAGCTTGTCCTCGATCCTCTTCTTCTTCTCGGACTCGTCGTCGCTTGAGGAAGCGGAGTCGTCATCCGAGTCGTCGACGTCGCTGAGCGTGGCGAAGAAAGCACGCAGCTCAGCCTGGGCCTTCTCCAAGTACTTTGTCTTGATGTACTCCTTGTCGAAGCCGCCCTTCCGCTTGTGCTTCGCGGGGACGTACTTCTCCTTGCGCTTGCCGGAGTCGTACTTGTGCCCATGTTCCGCCTTGCCGAAGGTGTGCTTGTTCTTCTTCGGGCAATTGGCGATGAAGTGGTTGGGGTCGCCGCACTCGAAGCATCCCGAGCGTCCTCCTCCGCGGCGACGGTTCATGCGGTTGTTGTGGAACCGCGAGAACCGGTTGGCGAGCATAACCAGCTCGTCATCCCCCATGAACTCCAGCTACTCCTCTGTGACAGTAAGAAGTGAAGACAAAGCAAAACCTCCAGAGGAGTTAGCAGAAGAGCCAGAAAGCAAAGCCATCGATGGGCCAGAAGGATTTTCATAAGAAGCCCTCGCCATGGCATCGATCTCACTGGACTTGAGCTTACTAAAGAGCTCGTCGCACGTGAGGGTCTCATAGTTAGGCGATTCGATGATCGCCTGAACCTTGGAATCCCACACCGACCGATCGAGAGTATACAAAAGCTTCAAAGCTCTCTCATGATCGTCGAAAGGCAACAGCTCCTTGTTAGCCCTCATCCTATTGACAATCACCTGAAAGCGAGCGAATAAACTCTCTATGCTCTCGCCAGGCATATGTCGAAAGTTCTCGTACTCTCGCTTGTGCGACTCGTAGAGACGGGTTTTGACTTGAGAGGTTCCCTCATGGAAACGCATGAGGGATGCCCAAATCTCCCGAGCCGTAGCGAGGTGAGAAACGCGATCAAACTCTGTCATGCTCAAGCATGAGAAAAGAGCATTATGGGCTCAGCTATTGGCATCGTGATCATCGATCTGACGCTGAGTCACACGACAGCAAAGACCACATAATCGGCAGAGTTGCAAATATCCCAAATGGAAGCACCCATACTCTGCAGGAAGGCTGACATGCGTATCTGTGGATCTGAAACCGGCTAAGGTGGAAGATCCTTAACCCGCTCTGATACCAATTGAAGGACCGAAAGTGCTACCAGAAAGCGACCAGAGGCGGGGTGAATGGGAGCTTCAAAATTTCCTGCCGGAAACTTGTTGCCACTGTCCCGTGAATCACCCCAAGAGCAAACCCTAGAGCTCGTAAGTGTCCACGACCCTAGATGTAGGGTGGATGCTTCCAAGAAGCACAGCGAGACACTACACGACTCTAGAAACCCAACGCAAAAGCCAGAAATTAGAACTGACAACGAACGAACGAACGGCGAACGAAACTGCGCAGACTCAGCAGCATCGGACGCTGGCAGCATCCGATGTCAGAGCAACGGACGCGTCCGATGCAAACAGGGCGTTTCTGGAACCTTACTGGACAGGCATCGGACGCTGCTACAGTGAAACCCTAGCATCCGATGCTTGACCCCCGGTGCGTCCGATGGCAACGGACGCTCCAATGATCAGCGTCTGATGCTCCTTTAAAAACACTGTCAGGAGACACGTGGCAACGGACGCTTTGATGGAAAAGGACTCAGCGTCCGATGCTCAAGAATAGAGCATCCGATGGTCCCGATACTGCATTGTTCTTCCGCGAAATCCACTCGATCTCCTCCGAATCAAAAGCACTAAGGCTTAGACTTTGTGTGAGGAGTCTCAAGGAGGTTAGTGAGCTATCCCATGGGAATCATGGCTCGCATCTAACTCCTAATCGATGGATTGGAAGAAATCGGGACTAAAGGGGCAAAGCCGATCCAAAACGAAAATCAACCGATCTACTAGGTCGTGAGGTTAAGGATGAATTCCTTTAGTGGAAAGAAGTGCCTCACGATCTAGAACAACTTGGTTCAAACGGATTTCCAAGAGACGCACCAAGCAAGGAGATCGATCGACGGGAAAAAATGTGGAGAAAAGCAACCCGCGAAGAACACGAACAAAACGCGAATCACAACCACGAATTTGCAACCGTGTGGCTACCACACACTACAACAGTGAGATTATGGTCTCACTTCCTCAAAATCTCACGGACATAGAGGTATGGTTCTCTTCTCTGTGGATCTCAGTTCGCTACTGCAGGGAGAGAGGGAGAGCAGGAAAACCTAGAAGGCAAAATAGCAAATGACTGAGATAAAATGGGAGGAGGGTGTCTCCCTCTACTTATCCTAATTCTAATTCCTACTCTACCCCTCAACTAATTACAGAGCGAACCAGCTAAACCCTAGGGTTATTCTGGACCAACTCATGGTAGGTGGTGATCCGACGGCCACGCCCGCACAACTGGTAGCGTTGCCTCGACGCAACCTCACCGATCGCCGCCACGTGCCGCAACCGCTCTGCTTGTCCTTTTCCCGGACGTCGCACCCCCGGTTTTGTGGCCCAAACCGAGAAACCAGCCTTCACAGCCAACCCCCGGTTTTGAGGCCCAAACCGGGAAACCAGCCATCCATGGCCTGAGTTTTGAGGCCCAAACTCAGCAAACCCGCAGCACCCAGGTTTTGAGGCCCAAACCTGGAAACCGTCCTCAGCCCGAGTTTTGTGGCCAAACTCGGAAACCATCTGCGCCTAGGTTTTGAGGCCCAAACCTGGAAACCATCCACCCGATGGTTTTTCTCTAGCTCTACCACCAAACCGAAGCTGTAGAGGGGATGCACCACTCGTGCACCCCGTCCACCGACACGTGTCCCCAGGTCCTCAACCCGAGCAACACATGACCGCAAGTCTTCGCTCGTCGTTGTCCCAGGCTGTCAGCCACCACAGCTGATCCTCGGGCCACCGGTCCCTCAGTCCAAGCCTCATGTCCGCCCTTCGCCACTCTCGGTCCCTCGGCACGGCACGTCTCTACTTGACCTTCACCTTGCCTTTGATCAGTGTATCCGTGCTCGACACCTGCACAACACAAGCCAAATAACATGCGCATCGTCCTAGTTGACAATCACTCATCACTCAGAGACTCGACATACACCCATGTATCCGCAAACATAGAAGCAATAGTGGTACCATATATACTTCAAATTCATTTGATTTGCCATGAGTGAGTCTAAATAAGCCATGTGATGGCTATATGAACTAAAACACGACCTAATAAGAATGAATGCACATGCCAAACAATTTCACCTTTGCTTTCTTGGAGGAGAGGCATGTCATAAGTGGGGGTGCATTCAACTCATGTTGGAGAAGTCTAGGATATTCAATTCATTCCTTAGTTTGCAAAACCTTCTCTCATCTAGTAGCTTGGTGAAGATATCGGCAAGTTGATCATCGGTGCCCACACTTTCAATAGATATATCTTTCTTTGCTTGATGGTCTCTAATGAAGTGATGCCTTATATCAATGTGCTTTGTCCTTGAGTGCTGAACTGGGTTGGTGGCTATTTTAACGGCGCTCTCATTATCACATAGCAATGGAACTTGTCCAAACTTGACTCCATAATCTTGCAATGTTTCTTTCATCCATAACAATTGTGCAGAACAACTACCCGCGGATATGTATTCAGCTTCAGCAGTAGAGAGTGCAACACTATTTTGCTTCTTTGATGACCATGAGACAAGTGATCTTCCAAGCAATTGACAAGTGCCCGATGTGCTCTTCCTATCCACCTTGCATCCCACATAATCGGAATCCGAGTATCCAATCAATTCAAATTGAGAGCCTTTGGGATACCATAGTCCAACATTTGGAGTGTGCTTCAAATATCTCAATATTCTTTTGGTTGCCTTCAAATGACATTCTCTTGGTGAAGCTTGGAACCTTGCACACATGCACACACTAAACATGACATTCGGCCTTGATGCGGTCACATAGAGTAGGCTTCCAATCATTGACCGATATAGCTTTTGATCCACCATGTCACCACTAGAATCACTATCCAAATGACCATTTGTGCCCATTGGAGTGGTTATTGCTTTAGCTTCATCTAACCCAAACATCTTGAGCATGTCCTTGATGTACTTGCCTTGACTCACAAATGTGCCTTTCTTCATTTGCTTGATTTGTAGACCAAGGAAGTAACTAAGCTCTCCAATCATAGACATCTCAAATTCTTTAGCCATCATTTCTCCAAACTCTTAACAAAAATCTTGGTTGGTTGATCCAAATATGATGTCATCCACATAGATTTGCAACACAAACAAGTCACTTCCAATTTTCTTGGTGAAGAGAGTGGTGTCAACCTTCCCAATTTTGAATCCTTTTGCTAACAAGAAATCCCTCAATCTTTCATACCATGCTCTTGGTGCTTGTTTCAACCCATAAAGTGCCTTCTTGAGCTTGTACACATGGTTGGGCTTCTTTAAATCTTCAAATCCTGGAGGTTGCTCAACATACACTAGCTCATTGATGAATCCATTGAGAAAAGCACACTTGACATCCATTTGATAGAGCTTGATGTTGTGAGAACAAGCATATGCAAGTAGAATTATAATGGCCTCCAATCTAGCAACCGGTGCATAGGTTTCTCCAAAGTCAATGCCTTCCATTTGAGTGTATCCTTGTGCAACCAATCTTGCTTTGTTCCTTACAACAATGTCATCATCATCATTCTTGTTCCGGAAGACCCATCTTGTACCAATAAAATTTGTGTTCTTTGGTCTTTTCACTAACTCTCAAACATCATTGCGGGTGAAGTTGTTCAACTCTTCATGCATTTCATTCACCCCATCAACATCCTTCAAAGCCTCATCAATCTTGGTTGGCTCAATAGATGATACAAATGAGTAGTGTTCACAAAATGATGCAAATCTTGATCTTGTTTGCACACCTCTTCTTATGTCACCAACAATTTGATCTAAAGGATGATCTCTTGCAATGTGTGTTGGTTGGAGCACTTGTTCCGGTTGAGCACTTGCACTTGCACTAGCATCTTGTTGATCTTGAGAACTACTAGAGCTTGCAACATCATTACCATGCATGGTTGGAGGGGAGAGCACTTGATCTTTGTCATCTTCGATGTCAATCACTTGCTTTGGCCTAATATCACCCATGTCCATGTTCTTCATGGCTTCCACCAATTGTGTTCCTCTCACATCATCTAGGTTGTCTTGTTCTTCATGTGAACCATTGGTTTCATCAAACTCAACATCATGGACTTCTTCGACTATTCTCGATGTGTTGTTCTACACTCTATATGCCTTACTTGTAGTGGAGTAACCAAGTAGGAACCCTTCATCACACTTCTTTTCAAACTTGCCAAGTCTTGTGCCCTTTTTCAATATGTAGCACTTGCACCCAAAGACCCAGAAATATGCAATGTTGGGCTTTCTATCATTGAGTAGCTCATATGGTGTCTTCTTCAATAGAGGGTGACAATAGAGTCGGTTGCTATAATAGCATGTCGTGTTGATTGCTTCGGCCCAAAAAGAATCACTCACATTGTATTCACTAAGCATGGATCTTGACATATCAATGAGTGTCTTATTCTTCCTTTCAACTGTCCCATTGGATTGAGGTGTATATTTGGCTGAGAATTGATGTTTGATTCCAAATTCATCACATAGCTCATCAACTCTTATGTTTCTAAACTCACTTCCATTGTCACTTCTCACTTTCTTGATTCTTCTATCAAACTCATTTTGGCTTCTCTTGACAAAGGTTTTGAATACGCCAAACACTTCACTCTTGTCAACAAGAAAGAAGACCCATGTGTATCTTGTGTAGTCATCCACTATCACAAAGCCATACTTGTTTCCTCCAATACTTGCATATGTAGTTGCTCCAAACAAGTCCATGTGCAACAACTCAAGTGCATGTGTAGTGCTCATCATTCCTTTGTTGGGATGAGTGTTACCAACTTGCTTTCTGCGGATACATGGGTGTATGCCGAGTCTCTGAGTGATGAGTGATTGTCAACTGGGATAATGTGCATGTTCTTTGGCTTGTGTTGTGCAGGTGTCGAGCACGGAGGCAGTGATCGAGGGCAAGGTGAAGGTCAAGTAGAGACGTGCCGTGTCGACGGACCGGGAGCGGTGAAGGGCGGACGTGAGGCTTGGACTGAGGGACCGGTGGCCCGAGGATCAGCTGTGGTGGCTAACAGCTTGGGACAGCGACGAGCGAAGACTTGCGGGCACGGTGTTGCCTGGGTCGAGGACCTGGGGACACGTGTCGGTGGACGGGGTGCACAGATGGTGCATCCCCTCTACAGCTTCGGTTTGGTGGTAGAGCTAGAGAAAAACCATCGGATGGATGGTTTCCAGGTTTGGGCCTCAAAACCTGGGCGCGGATGGTTTCCGAGTTTGGCCACAAAACTCGGGCTGAGGACAGTTTCGAGGTTTGGACCTCAAAACCTGGGTGTTGCGGGTTTGCTGAGTTTGGGCCACAAAACTCAGGCGCTGGTGGGCTGGTTTCCCGGTTTGGCCTCAAAACCGGGGGTTGATCGTGAAGGCTGGTTTCCCAGTTTGGGCCACAAAACCGGGGGTGCGACGTCTAGGAAAAGGACACAGAGCGGTGGCGGCACGTGGCGGCAATCGGGAGGTTGCGTCGAGGCAACACTACGAGTTGTGCGGGCGTGGCCGTCGGATCCACCTACCATCGAGTTGGTCCAGAATAACCTTAGGGTTTAGCTGGTTCGCTCTGTAAGTAGTTAGGGGTAGAGTGGGAATTAGGAATAGTTAGAATTAGGATAAGTAGGGGGAGACACCCACCTCCCCATCAATCTCAGTCATTTGCTCTTTGCTTCTAGGGTTTCCTGTTCTCCCAATCACCTGCTGTAGCTAGCTGAGATCCGCAGAGAATCATACCTCTGTGTACTGGAGATTTTTGAGGAAGTGAGGCTGTAACCTCACTGTTGTAGCGTGTGGTAGCCACACGGTTGCAATTTGGCAGTTGTGATTCGCGTTTTGTTTGTGTTCTTCGCGGAATCCTTTTTCTCCATGCTTTTCCCGTCGTTCGATCTCTTTGCTCGGTTCATCTTTTGCAAATCCATTTGAACCAAGTTGTTCTAGGTCGTGAGGCACTTCTTTCCACTGAAGGAATTTACCTCTAACCTCACGGTCTAGGAGATCGATCGATTTTGGTTTCGGGTCAAGTTTTTCTCCCTTCCCCCGAAATTCTTTGATTCATCGATTTGGAGATAGGTTCGAGCCATGATCTCTTAGAGATAGCTCACTATCCTCTTTGTGACTCCTCTTACCAAGTTTGATCCCTAGAGGATTTGTTTTGGGTGAGATCGAGTTGAATCGGTGAACGAACAGTTGGATTTCGGGGTGACCGGACGCTTGGTCGAGATGACCGGACGCACAGACAGAGAGTCTGGTCGTTGAAAGCTCAGTGTGTTTATTTCGAATCTTAACCGGACGCTTGACTGACTTAGTGACCGGACACATCGAGTATACTGTTCATCAGTCATTTCATCTATTGACCGGACTCACCAGCTGTGACCGGACGCTCCGCTTCACAGAGTCCGGTCCAACACAGTAAGGTCCCAGATTGGCTTTTGTGTGACCGGACGCGTCCGGTCCCTGCTGACCGGACGCTGACCAGAGTCCGGTCGTGACTGTTCGGTGAGTTCTCGTCCGCAGTTTGCTCGTTCGTTGTCGGTTTTGGTTTCCGACTTTTGCGTTGGATTTCTAGAGTCGTAGAGTGTCTCGTTGTGCTTCATGGAAGCATCCACCCTACATCTAGGGTCGAGGACACTTACGAGCTCTAGGGTTTGCTCTTGTGGGTTGATTCTCGGGACAGAGGCAACAAGTTTCCGAAAGGAAAATTGAAGCTCCCATTCATCCCCCCTCTGGTCGCCTTGCTATTGCATTCTCGGTCCTTCAATTGGTATCGGAGCGGGTTAAGGATCTTCCACCTTAGCCGGTTCCAGATCCACCGAAAGCGACATGGATCGCGGCGTGGGCAAACTGCCGTTTTTCGATGGGACGAACTATGCGTATTGGAAGATACGCATGTCGGCCTATCTCTAGAGCATGGGCTCTTCTGTTTGGGAGATTTGCAACAAGGCCGATTACGTTGTTCTGGCTGCTCGTGTCTCTCAGCTTTAGATCGATGAGCACGAAGCCAATAGCCGAGCACATAACGCCTTGTTCTCCTGTTTGAGCATGTCTGAGTTTGATCGTGTTTCTCACCTCCCCACGGCTCGGGAGATTTGGGCGACCCTCATGCGCTTCCATGAGGGAACCACTCAAGTCAAATCCCATCTCTACGAGTCGCACAAGCGGGAGTACGAGAACTTTCGACACATGCCTGGCGAGAGCATAGAGAGTTTATTCGCTCGCTTTCAGGTCATTGTCAACAAGATGAGAGCGAACAAAGAGTTGTTGCCTTTTGACGATCATGAGAGGGCTTTGAAGCTTTTGCACACTCTTGATCGGTCGGTGTGGGACTCAAAGGTCTAGGCGATCATCGAATCTTCTAACTATGAGACCCTCACTTGCGACGAGCTCTTTAGTAAGCTCAAGTCTAGTGAGATTGACGCCATGTCGAGGGCTTCTTATGAAAATCCTTCTGGCCCGACTATGGCTTTGGTTTCTGGCTCTTCTGCTAACCCCTCTGGAGGATTTGCACTTTCTTCACTCTTCTCTGTCACAGAGGACCAGCTGGAGTCTTTGGGGGATGACGAGTTGGCGATGCTCGCCAACCGGTTCTCACGGTTCCATAACAACCGCATGAACCGTCGCCGCGGAGGAGGACGCTTAGGATGCTTTGAGTGCGGCGACCCCGACCACTTCATCGCCAACTGTCCCAAGAAGAAGAACACATCTGGGAAGGGCGATCATGGGCACAAGTATGACTCCGGCAAGCGCAAGGAGAAGTACGTCCCCGCAAGGCACAAGCGGAGGGGCGGCTTCGACAAGGAGTACATCAAAAAGAGGTACTTGGAGAAGGCCCAGGCTGAGCAGCGTGCGTTCTTCGCCACGCTCAGCGACGTCGACGGCTCGGATGACGACTCCGCTTGCTCAAGCGATGACGAGTCCGAGAAGAAGAAGAGGATCGAGGACAAGTTGAATGGTCTCTGCTTCTTCGCCGACGACGACGGCCTCTGCACCATGGCCCTTGGTGATGAGGTCGACGGCAAGCTGGAGGACTCCCCTTGGAACGACGATGACGACGACACCTCCCAGGTATCTCTCACCCACGATGAGCTTTCTGCTGAGGTCGAGAAGCTTACTGCCGCCTTGCTTAGTCAGGACAAGTTGCTCAGGCGTGCTGCTAGAGAGCGCAAGGAGTTTAGGCAGAAGTGGGAGGACACGGTGAGGGAGCTTGAGTTCGCTAAGTCCACCGTGGTCGTTGCTGAGGAGGCTGAGTGTGAGATGTGCACCACGCACATGACTGGCCTTCTCACTTTGAGAGGTAAGTATGTTGCGTTGGTAGGAGAGGTGGATGAGCAGAAGGCTAGATCTTCGGTGTTGGGTGCATGCAAGTCCTGTGCGGTCTTGCAATCTGAGTTGGCAGAGAAGAATGCCAAGATTGTGTCTCTTGAAGAGGCCAACTGAGGTAGCACATGTGTGGCTAGGTGTGTTCTTTGTGAGGGTTTGGAGATGGAGATCGCTAACGTGAAGCATGACAAGATGCAAACCGAGGAGGAAAACACATACCTTCGGACCATCTGGTCATGGGTGTCTAGCGGTGAGCCACAGCTCAGGATGATGATCTCCCAATTCAAGCGAGCTGTTGGAGGTCCTGGTGTAGGTTTTGCTCCGGGTGTTGATCTTTCTGCTTTTGGGAAGATTGGAGAGTCGAGTGGTCTAAACCCATGTGAGAAGCCCAATTCCACCACTACTCCCAAACTTACCAAGCTTCCACCCAAAGAGCCTCTCAAGCCTAACACCAAGGATGGGGTGTTTGAAGAACCTCCACGAGCTCCACCCAAGAACCAGCAATGGGCCCCCAAACCCAATCACCTGAAAAACAAGCTGGACACAATGCCACCTATCCAGGAGGAGCTTATGCCACAGAAGGGCAAAGTGATCCACACCCACTACCGTGAGTACCAACAACCCCCTTTGAGAGCGGTGAGGTACCATTGTGAGCATTGTGGGAGAGATGGACACTTGAATGAGTTTTGCTTTCGGCGCAAGAGAGAGGCGCGCCGTGCTAGGGAGATGAACAATCCGGACATGTTCCATCCTTTCCATCATGTACATGCGCCGAATGTTCAGAGGCGTGCTGCTAGGCCCAGAGGTCCAGAACCTCAAGTTCCCAGGCCTAGGCAGCGGAGAGGATGTGCCCAGCGGGAGCCTGCAGTTGTAGGCTATGGACCCCGTGGCGGTGGCTTTGTTGTAGAGCGTTCTCCCCCACCGTGTTTTGAGTATCGCGGTGAGCGCTCCTTTCCCAGCGGACCACGTTTTCCTCAGCGTGGTGATCGCTTTCCCCGTAGGCGTGCTAGGAATGGTTTTTCTGCTAACCGTTCTTTTGAGCAGCCGCCCCAACACTGGTATTCACCTTACTTCACAAACCCCAGTATTGGACCGTATGCTCACCCTATGTCTTTTTATTGATGTAGGTAAAACGATTGGAGAACGTTTGGTTGGTGGATTCCGGGTGTTCGAGGCACATGACCGGAAACGCCAAGTGGTTCTCCAGTCTTAGTCCAATCGCCGGAAAGGAGTTTATCGCCTTCGGCGACAATAGCAAAGGTAAAGTGTTGTCTCATGGGTCTGTGCGAGTTAATGAGCATTTTGTGTTGCGCGATGTTGCTCTTGTTTCTAACTTGCATTTTAACCTTCTTTCTGTTTCGCAACTTTTCGATGATGACTATGAGATTCGTTTTAAATCGAATCTCAGTCGTATTTTGGATCCTCAGGGCAATCTTGTGTGTTTGATTTCTCCCTTTGGAAAAGTATTTCATGCGAATTTCTCGGAGTCTTTTGGCACTTCTCGTTGTCTTGTGGCTGGACCTTCCTCCTCTGATCTTTGGAAGTGGCATAGCAGACTTGGACATTTGAGCTTCGACTTGCTTGCAAGGCTTAGTTCACTTGGCCTAATCCGAGGATTGCCCAAGTTGCATATGGAGAAGGATCTTGTTTGCCACTCTTGTAGACATGGGAAGATGGTTGCCGCTCCCCACCATCCAGTGACTTAGGTCATGACCAAGCGCCTTGGAGAGCTTTTGCACATGGACCTTGTTGGTCCGGCTCGGGTGAGCTCGGTTGAGGGGAAGTGGTATGTGCTTGTTGTTGTTGACGACTTTTCGAGATATTTGTGGGTCTTCTTTTTAGCTGAGAAGACCGAGACTTTCTCCTTTGCTCGCAATCTGATTTTACGTCTTCAGAACGAGTTCCCTTTGAACTCGATGCGAGCTATTAGGAGTGATAATGGTTCCGAATTCAAAAATTCGTATTTTGAGAAATTTTGTAACTCCTTGGGTTTGGAGCATCAGTTTTCTTCCCCCTACACACCGCCCCAAAATGGTGTTGTAGAGAGGAAAAATCAGACCCTTGTAGAGATGGCCAGGACGATGCTCGATGAGCATAGGACTCCTAGGCGATATTGGGCCGAAGCTATGAACACTGCATGCTATATTTCCAATCGCATTTTTCTTCAATACTTGTTTCCTCCAATACTTGCATATGTAGTTGCTCCAAACAAGTCCATGTGCAACAACTCAAGTGCATGTGTAGTGCTCATCATTCCTTTGTTGGGATGAGTGTTACCAACTTGCTTTCTGCGGATACATGGGTGTATGCCGAGTCTCTGAGTGATGAGTGATTGTCAACTGGGATAATGCGCATGTTCTTTGGCTTGTGTTGTGCAGGTGTCGAGCACGGAGACAGTGATCGACGGCAAGGTGAAGGTCAAGTAGAGACGTGCCGTGCCGACGGACCGGGAGCGGTGAAGGGCAGACGTGAGGCTTGGACTGAGGGACCGGTGGCCCGAGGATCAGCTGTGGTGGCTGACAGCTTGGGACAGCGACGAGCGAAGACTTACGGGCACGGTGTTGCCTGGGTCGAGGACCTGGGGACACGTGTCGGTGGACGGGGTGCACAGGCGGTGCATCCCCTCTACAGCTTCGGTTTGGTGGTAGAGCCAGAGAAAAACCATCGGATGGACGGTTTCCAGGTTTGGGCCTCAAAACCTGGGCGCGGATGTTTTCCGAGTTTGGCCACAAAACTCGGGCTGAGGACGGTTTCCAGGTTTGGACCTCAAAACCTGGGTGCTACGGGTTTGCTGAGTTTGGGCCACAAAACTCAGGCGCTGGTGGGCTGGTTTCCTAGTTTGGGCCTCAAAACCGGGGGTTGATCGTGAAGGCTGGTTTCCCGGTTTGGGCCACAAAACCAGGGGTGCGACGTCTAGGAAAAGGACGCAGAGCGGTGGCGGCACGTGGCGGCAATCGGGAGGTAGCGTCGAGGCAACGCTACGAGTTGTGCGGGCGTGGCCGTCGGATCCACCTACCATCGAGTTGGTCCAGAATAACCTTAGGGTTTAGCTCGTTCGCTCTGTAAGTAGTTAGGGGTAGAGTGGGAATTAGGAATAGTTAGAATTAGGATAAGTAGGGGAGACACCTACCTCCCCATCAATCTCAGTCATTTGCTCTTTGCTTCTAGGGTTTCTGTTCTCCAAATCACCTGCTGTAGCTAGCTAAGATCCGCAGAGAATCATACCTCTGTGTACTGGAGATTTTTGAGGAAGTGAGGTTGTAACCTCACTGTTGTAGCGTGTGGTAGCCACACGGTTGCAATTTGGCAGTTGTGATTCGCGTTTTGTTTGTGTTCTTCGCGGAATCTTTTTTCTCCACGCTTTTCCCGTCGTTCGATCTCTTTGCTCGGTTCATCTTTTGCAAATCCATTTGAACCAAGTTGTTCTAGGTCATGAGGCACTTCTTTCCACCGAAGGAATTTACCTCTAACCTCATGGTCTAGGAGATCGATCGATTTTGGTTTCAGGTCAAGTTTTTCTCCCTTCCCCCGAAATTCTTTGATTCATCTATTTGGAGATAGGTTTGAGCCATGATCTCTTAGAGATAGCTCACTATCCTCTTTGTGACTCCTCTTACCAAGTTTGATCCCTAGAGGATTTGTTTTGGGTGAGATCGAGTTGAATCGGTGAACGAACAGTTGGATTTCGGGGTGACCGGATGCTTGGTCGAGATGACCGGACGCACGGACAGAGAGTCCGGTCGTTGAAAGCTCAGCGTGTTTATTTCGAATCTTAACCGGACGCTTGACTGACTCAGTGACCGGACGCATCGAGTTTACTGTTCATCAGTCTTTTCATCTGTTGACCGGACTCACCAGCTGTGACCGGACGCTCCGCTTCATAGAGTCCGGTCCAACACAGTAAGGTCCCAGATTGGCTTTTGTGTGACCGGACGCGTTCGGTCCCTGCTGACCGGACGCTGACCAGAGTCCGGTCGTGACTGTTCGGTGAGTTCTCGTCCGCAGTTTGCTCGTTCGTTGTCGGTTTTGGTTTCCGACTTTTGCGTTGGATTTCTAGAGTCATAGAGTGTCTCGTTGTGCTTCGTGGAAGCATCCACCCTACATCTAGGGTCGAGGACACTTACGAGCTCTAGGGTTTGCTCTTGGGGTTGATTCTCGGGACAGAGGCAACAAGTTTCCGAAAGGAAAATTGAAGCTCCCATTCACCCCCCCCCCCCCCCCCTCTGGTCGCCTTGCTATTGCATTCTCGGTCCTTCACTTTCCCATTTGACATGCACTACATAGCTTGTCTTTCTCAAAGTGAACATCTTTTAGTCCTCTAACCATGTCATGCTTCACTAGCCTCTTTAGTTGCTTCATTCCAACATGTCCCAAGCGCTTATTCCATAGCCAACCCATACTTGATTTGGTGAATAAGCACGTTGTCAATTGAGCTTCACTTGCATCAAAGTCCACCAAATAAAGGTTCTCATATCTAAATCCTTTGAAGACCAAATCACTTCCATCAACACTCACTATCTCCACATCATCAACGCCGAACATGCATTTGAATCCCAAATCACACAATTGTGCCATGGACAATAGGTTGAAGTTGAGAGATTCCACTAATAACACATTGGAGATGCTCAAGTCATTTGATATTGCAATCTTGCCCAAGCCTTTGACCTTGCCTTTCTTGTTGTCCCCAAATGTGATAGCATCCGCATGATCATTGCCACTAGTGTTGATTGATTTGAACATTCTTCCATCTCCGGTCATGTGTTGAGTGCATCCACTATCAAGCACCCAATGCCTTCCTCCCGCTTTATAATTCACCTACAAAGAGAGCAATTATTTTTAGGTACCCAAATCTTTTTGGGTCCTCCAAGGTTAGTCATCAAGCTCTTGGGCACCCAAATTGCCTTCTTCTTTGGGCCAACCATAGGTGCACCAATATACTTAGCCTTCACACCATTAGTGCCCTTTGTAAGCATATAAGAAGAATCAAGTCTAATAGATAAAACATGAGCATTGTTCTTGTTCTTGTTTTTGTTAAAGCAATTTTGCTCTATGTGCCCGGATTGCTTGCAATTATAGCAATACCGACCATTGCTCTTCACGAAATTAGTCTTGTGAGGAGCAAAGGCAGCCTTGCCCTTCTTGGGGGTATAGCCAAGTCCCTCCTTGTTGAGTGGACATCTTTGGCTACCCAAGCACTTAAGCAAGCGGGCATCTCCACCATAGGCATTGCCTAAAGCATGAGTGAGCTCATACACCTTGTTCTTAAGGTTCTCATTTTCTTCCACTAATGATGAATCACATGTAGTAGAAGTAAGCATTTTAGTTGAGCTAGATGATGATGATGCATTGGTGGGATCAACAATAATAGGAGCATAAAATGATTCATCAATAATATCACATGTTACTCCTACATTGCATGTCTCTACAACATCTTCAATCTTACTTTGATCAAGGAGGGAGGAGTGGGCTTCCTTAAGCCTAGTGTGAGCTTGGTCAAGCTTCTCATGGGCTTTCCTCTAACCTCTCATGAGTAGACTTGGGCTCATCAAAGGATTGCTCAAGAGCCTTGTTGGCCTTGTGCAATTCTTTGCACTCCTTCCTCTTAGTCTCAATGTAAGAGTGAGCATCTTGTAGCATGCTCATGAGGTCCTCCTTTGAGTACTCCTCATCATCATCACTCTCACTCTCACTTTCACACTCATCCGATGATACCTTAGTGGCCTTAGCCGTGAAGCATGTCGATGGAGTGTTGAAGATAGAAGGCTTGCTTGAGATAGCAAGACTAGCCATAGCCTTCTTCTTGGTGATCTTCCTCTCATCATCACTAGAATCATCATTATCACTTGAGGAAGCATCACTATCCCATGTCATGACATAGGATCCACCCTTCTTCTTCTCCTTCTTCTTCTCTTTCTTTTCTTTCTTCTCTTTCTTGTCCTTCTTCTTGCTCTTCTTGCGGTCATCATCATCTTCATCACTAGAATATGGACAATCCGCAATGAAGTGATCCTTGCTCTTGCATCTATAGCACCTTTTAGTTGTGCTTTTGGTTGCATCTCTTCTCTTTCTTGCTCCATAGCCTTTCTTCTTCATGAACTTGCCAAACCTTTTCACAAAGAGAGCCATTTCTTCATCATCTATCTCACAACCACTTGAGCTTGCTTCATCATCACTTTCCTCCTTCTTTGCTTTGTCCTTGCTCTTGTTCTTGGAGGATGAAGCCTTGAATGCAACGGTCTTCTTCTTCTTTTCTTCCTCTTGGGCTCCCCCATCCCTTTCCACACGGTATGTGTCTTGAGTGACCACATCACCTAGTACTTGGTTTGGGGTTACCGTATTCAATCCTTCCCTCACTAGGATTGTCACCAAAGTATCAAACCTTGGTGGTAAGCATCTCAAGAACTTGTGAGAAAAGTCCTTGTCCTCCACCTTCCCTCCCAAGGCCTTCAAGTCATTGATAATGACTTGCAACCGGTGAAACATCTTCGGTATGTGTTGATGTTTGTTAACACAAATAGAATATGAAAGATTCCGCAAGCGCACAGAACACCATTGTAGCATTTTACCGGGAGTATTCCAGGATCGTTATTTATATTTTACCATAGGGAAGCAAGGGTCAAGAATCTGATAACTCACTATCATGCATCTACTAACTTAGACTACTAATTAGACTAAAGCAGGAATAATTGATATATGATATATGATAACGAAAGCACATCAAAGAGAATTCATGATAAATGTATAGATTACTATAGTGGGAGGACAACGGGAGAGATCAAAGTTCCTATATACTTCTCTATTACTTGTGTTCTAAGGTAACAAAGATGAAAAGATATAGAAGTCATAAACATTAGCACTTTGGAGCAACAGTACCTTTCTGACTCTCGAATAAGACTAGGAAGAAAGTAGTCAGGGGAAGGCTGCCAAAAGCTCTACGAAAACATCAATCCAAACGTGGTGGACTACGAAGGCCTAACAGAGCTGTCACCCCTGGGGCTACCACAACTATTTCGTGGGATTGAGCGCAACCTCAGGTAACCTATAGACTAAACACCATGTCTAATCTATGGATTACTACTCTAATTAGCTAGCATAACTAGAGCACTCAATACGAGCAAAGATCTCATGCCAAGATATAACAACTATACTAATCATATAATAAAGCATAGAGTAAATAGAGAAGATAAATATATTAAAGCATAAGTCTTACAAAGAAAAGATACAAGACATACCAAAACTCTGAAGACTCCTCTAGAACCGGAGCGCAGCTCCGCTCTCCCTAACTCCCGACTAGAGCTAAGCTATTACATTGTAAAATCTAAACCTAATTACATAGAGAAGAGAGGTTATCCATTCGAGGGACGCCTCTACAACTCCATGATGATGATTTGCCTCAGGGGGGTCCTGGGTTTATTATATAGGGGCTCCTGGCCTCCCCTCCACCTTGAGCAAGCGATGTGGTACTAAATCCTTCGTCATATGCACTTGGGCCTAAATGAGCCAAAACGTGTTGGAGAGGTCGGTTGGAATGCGTCACGCGAAGGGGGGCGAACTTGGGCCCTGTAGCAGACTGGTCGGCCCAGGAGGGAGACTGACTGGTCTGTCTCTATGACAGGTGGGTCCCACCTTCCGTGGGTCGCCTTCTCGTGTCTTCTGGAATGTTCCGAAATGTTCTAGAATCTTCCAAGTCGTATCCATCGAGGACTCTCGCTCCGGGACTCCAAATATAGCAAATCATATGTCCATTTCGATCGTCTCGACGAGGTCTTCGCAATGGTGTGCTCTGTTTCATCACTTGAGATACTTTTATATGGTAAAAACATGGATGTCTGTCGGTGTTTGTTAACCGACAACTCGTCTTGAGTAATCTCAGACGATTTGTTCGGTGGGGATCGGCGTTCGTAGGACTCGGCGAATACACAGAGACAGCGATTTATACTGGTTCAGGCCGCTAGATAGCATAATACCTTATGTTCAGTGCAGCGTATGCCTTGTGTATGATTATGATTCAATGTTCTCTTTTCGGAGCCCGCACCTACTTCCCCTTATATATCCGGGTGAAGCATAGCGCAGACCGAGTCCTAGTTGGTTACATCAGAGGAGTCCTATTCTAATTACAAGACTTCCTTTAAGAACTCGACCAAGTTACAACGAGAGTCCTAATCCGAGTACACTTCGTAACAAGTCTTCGGATCTCACGTGCCGCCCGGGATTAGTCGAAGTAATCATCAACTGATGCTATCTCAGACATCCTGGTCCGTCAAGCCCCCGAGCTCTTCGTCATTTCTTCACGACATTATCTTCTAGTTTCTTCTTGAGAATCTCTGAGTAATGTCTTGAGAAATCTTGAAGTGCTCCGAAGCTAAAGAATTTCCATGGCGTGCACTTTTTCCAAAAAGTGCAATCATAGGGTGTAGCCCCTGAGCCTCTTGTTATTTATAATAACTTTGAGGATCTTTGAAGCCTTTTCTGAGTAATTCTCGAATAAGAAAAATATTTTTTTATAGATTATACCCTGCAGCCCCCGAGCCTGAGTTCTGAGTACTATAGTAGTCAGTGCTTGGGATCTTCTAAATACAGGACCGGGTAATCCATAAAGGTTTTAAGGAGTCGGAACATGCCACCAATTCTTTGCTTACTCCATCTGAGTAATAGATATTCAGCTTCAGGTGGGAAATGTTTTCAACAAACATCCATTATCACCCCCCACTGAATTAAAAATTACTGTGAAGTCAGCAATAACCGCTCAATGACTGTTCCAGCTGTACGCATTAATGATTTTTGTCTTGTTCTGCAACTGCAAACTTTGTCGTCTTCCTCTTGAAGTGCGCATGAGAATCAATCACCAGTGCCAGGCTTCACATGTGGCACAGTGCATAGGTTGAATTATTGGTCCGTCAATCACTTTTGTCCATGAACATAGTCTATAGACCAAGAGGATCCGTCTATAAATACCCTGCCTGGGAAGCAAAAGACTCATATCCCTTTGAGTGTAGAACTTCTCTTAGTTCCATGAATATTGTAGCATCAGTAGCTGAGATGGCCGAGCCCCTGGGTGTCTTCCTTCTGTGAAATAGATGAGGTGCCCAGAAGAACTCTTGTGAAAGGACCATCTGCCAGGGTGGTTTCCAAGTGGTCGCGAGTAGAGGGATACAGAGGTGCGCCTAAAAGAACTCTTGTGACTACCACTCGTAGATAACCTCAGAGTCACAGGTTGTCAAAAGGGTGGCGAGGGTGATGGTCTTCCCCGGAGTTCCTTGAGCATTGGGGTGGTGCCTGAGATCCACCTTGGGAGGCACTGAAAAGGCTCATGTGTCTACCCAAGGTTCTGTGTCTGCTTTACTGCGTCTCACTGAACCCAGTCCTTGGTGCAATAAGCATCAAGGCTCTGTACCTTGATTACACTAGAGTAGCGTTTTACATCCTGATTGTACTTGTGCTGGTAATTGTTGTATCTCAAGATGTTGCCATGTATCTCTGTTATAATTCCGAGTAATAATAAATAAGATCCGGGTACTTGGAATATTTTCCGAGTCCTCTGTCTTGTTCTCCGAGTACTAAATGTGTCTTGTGAAAGAAGGAAGCTTGTCTGTTTGTTGTATGCCTGTTCACTGCAGCTGACGCCGTCCGAAACGTTCTCCCAGCCGTTAGGGTTTTGAACGGTTTCATAACGCCATCTGGAAAAGATGAACGGTTGCCGAAACAGATCTATAATAAGCCGCCGTTGAGCCTGTATTTTCCTCATGCTTTCATCAAACCGTTGCTTGCAGAGCTAGAAATCCTCTAGCCAAATCCTCAGTTGATGCGCAAAAAATCTCTCGTCACCAACATGGGTCCCAAAAGGCAAACTGTGGCGGAGAAGAAGAAGCCTAGGATCACCACTACTGGGAGACCGCATCATCCTTGCCCGCCTACTGATGTATTGGCGTGGAAAATGCCGGATACCAGGCAGACGGAGCTGGCGTACTTGGCGCAGCTAGGACTTCTCCAAGCACAGCCGCTTGATGGATGGAGGGTACCGACGGATCATCGCGCTCCCGCCCCCAACCACACGGAGATAGTCATGTTCAAGTCCTTCGTAGAGCGGGGATTGGGACTTCCGGCGTCTGATTTCCTATGAGGGTTGCTCCATTACTATGGTTTGACTCTCAACCATATCGCTCCCAACGCCTGCTTCCACATTGCAATTTTTACTCATCTGTGTGAAGCTTTTCTGGGTATCTGCCCTTCCTTAACTCTCTTTCGCTATTTCTTCTGGGTAAAGTGTCAACCCAGCGATGCTAGCATCGAGGTAGTCGGAGGGGCTAGCATCCAGCTTAGACTAGAGGTAGCTAGTCAATACATAGTTGTAGAGTTGTCGGAGTCTGTCCGGGATTGGGCTGCCGGGTGGTTTTATATGGCCAACCCTACGCCAGCCCTTCGCCGTCATGATGGATGGCCTCCACGGAAGTGCCGGGAATGGAAGGACAAGATTACCGCCGTTGAGGTAGAAGCTGTCCAACCCTTCATTGATATGATAGAAGGGTTGAAGCTTGGCGGATTGAACGGGTACACCGTCGTCCAAGACTTCGTTGCACGCCGCATCCATCCTCTTCAACAGCGAGCCAACTTTGGCTTTGAGTACCTGGGTGCGAAGGACCCGGGTCGTCATGACTCCGAGCAATTGCCTGATCATGAGATCCTGAGAAGGGTGAACCGACTGCTCAAGAGCCGTGAACACCTTGTTCCGGTGATGACGACATTCTCTGCCATCAACCCGCCTCCTCAGGTGAAAAGTTGTCTTGTCTTGTCTTTAGGATTCTTAGTAGATGTTGTTCTGACTTGACTGATTTTTCTTCTTTATAGGGCCAGGGGAGGGATAACAATGATTGTCTGCCCCTGCCTCCGGCGACTGAAGAAGGCGGAGGCATCGCTCTCGGGGGCCCTATCAGAAGTGAGGACCTCCCAAACAAGTCGAGCTCTCCTGGTGACTTTGACTGGTTTGACTCAGATTCAACTGATTCTGATATCATGCTCATAGATCCGGAAGCCAAAAGTAGCTGAAAGAGGTCTCCGACTCCACTGCAAGAAGCCGGAGAACCTGTCCCAAAGAAGGCTCGCACTGGTAGTCGCCGTGCTTGTCGAAAAAATTTTTTATCACAAGAGTTATCTGAAAAGCACTATAATCTGGGTGCTCCTGGTAAGGGGAAACCCGAGTACTTTGTAGTCCTTTTGAATTTTGATAAACTCTTGTCTTATAAATGTCTATGTCCCAGATGCTGAAACGACCCAGGGGGCTTCAAGTGGTGCAATCCCTGAAGAAGCTCTAGTTCCGGATCCACTACTGAAGCAGCCTCTCTTGAAGTTGTCGGGGACATTGAAGCTCGTGAAGTAAGTTACAAGACTTTACTGTCAAAGTACTTGCATATTTCTGGAACTAACATGACTATTTGTCTGATGTAGAAAAACGAAGCTGGCTGCAGCGGCATCGAGTACCGTCCCTGATCCCCAGGCGGTAGAGGAGTCGGAGGCACCAGACAAAGATGAATCTATCATCCTGCCGACCTTTAGCCAGGTAGATCCGCTGCCCAGCTCCTCTCCGTCCAAGTCGCAGGCCGATGCAGCACTTGATGCAGATGTTCTCCCATTGCCTCAGGTTGGTGTGCCCTTTTCCATCTTTCGTTCTCCTGCTCAGTTGGAGTTTGACCGGGTACTCAATGACTGGTTTTTCCGCACACGACAGCCGGATGAACCATCCCTGGAGATGGTTTTGGCAGATATCCATGCAGAAGCTTCAACTCGTCAACAGGGAGGGTCTGTAGATGCGCCTGAGTCCTCGCGCCAGGGGGCGACTCTCGACGTATCCGGGTATAATCAGGACCTCACCCGGTTGAAGGAGCTGAGCGATCAAGTGAGAGCTCCTGTTGAAGCTCTTCACCAATTTGTTGAGGTAAGATTCTCAATTTCTTCTTATTGTACTGTAGTCGCATCCGAGTACTCACAGTAGTGTTTTTATGTAGGCCTTTGACTTTAAGGTTAGGGATCAGGTCACCCGGATTCGCTAGGAGATGTCCCATGAGAACCAAGAGCTCCGGGACTACATTGCCTAGGACCAGATCAGTCAAAAAGTAGCCACCCAGCTTTTGCATAACCGCATCAATGAACTCCAGGGCAGCCTCAAGGAAGTGTTAGCGGAGCGTGACGCTGCAAACGACCGTGAGGTTGGGCTGATAGCTAAGACCGCCTCTATGGAGCAGAAGATGAAGGAGCTGAAGAAGGCTTCCAAAAAGCAGCTTGAGGGTAAACTTTGAAGTTTTCTGTGCCAGTCGGTTCCATAGTGTCAATCTGATTGTATGATAACTGACTGATATTTATGCAGATGCGAATAAGCTGGCTTCTGGGTGGCAGAACGCATTCAACCGGAAACAGGCGGAGCTTGAGGAGGTATTTGCTAATGCGCAAAGTACTCTTTAGGAGGCCAAATTGATGCGTGAGGGTGCTGACCGGGACCTTCTGCAGGCTTTGAAGTCTACCAAGGAGTCGCGGGAAGCCCTCGAGTCTTCGCAAGCTTCCTTGAAAGCCTTGGAGCATGCCGTCGAGTCCATCCTAAACATGATTCCGATACCAGAAGAAGTCGAGGAGACTTTGATTGATCGGGCCAAGGCTGCGCCTGGGCGGCTGGCTCAATATATCAAGGATGAAGGACCGAGAAAGTACTAGCAAGGCGACCAGAGGTGGTGTGAATGGGAGCTCAAAAATTTCTCTCGAAACTTTGGCCAAATGTCCCAAAATCAACCCCCGAAAGCTACGACCGAAACCATGATGCCCATGACCCTTGGAAGAGGGTGGATGATCCCTAGGATCACAGCGAGGCACCACAAAGCGATAGCAAACCAAACACCAAAAGCTCCGGCACAAGTTCGACCCTCAAAGACCAAGTCTCGAACGTAGATAGACGGCTACTTTGAGAAATCTCCAAATACCGAAGCTAACTAGTAGCAAAGATACCTAGAGAGGTTCTTTGGTCAACTACAAGGCCAAACGAGAAGTCCGGAAAGCAAGCGAAGAAGCCGGGAGAGCAAACGCACTAAACCGGAACAAACAGCCGAGTCCCGGACTGTCCGGACCTGGAGTCCCGGACTGTCCGCCCAAGGCCGGACTGTCCGTGGTTCACTGGCGGACTGTCCGCCGGCAGAAACCACAAAACAACAGTGCTGCTGCAAGTCCCCTGGACAGTCCTGGACTGTCCGCGGTTTACACTAGCGGACTGTCCGCCGGTCAACCGAGACCCAAAACATAGAGACTCGCGGTCACTGCTCTGGCCAAGTCCCCGACGCGCGGACTGTCCGCGCCTAGGGTGGCGGACTGTCCGCCAACACCCAGTGAGGGCGATTTCGGTCGCCCTTCACCCAAATCTTCTCCAAATCGATTCAAACCAAAATCCCACATTCCCAAACTTGGAGGAGATGATCACGGAGTAGTTAGGAGACTATCCCCAAGAAATCATCCGCTCAAAACAACTCAAATACCGGGAAATCAAAAGGGGGGGAGGATGAACCAAAAAGTGCCATGAAAACAAAATCAACCCGATCTACTTGTTCGTAAGGAGTTAGATGAATTCCTTCGGTGGAAATGATCTCCTTTCAAATACGAACAATTTGATTCAAACGGATTTCGCAAAGACGCATGAGAGAGGGAGATCGAGTGACGGGAAAAACGCGGAGAAACGAAGAACGCGAAGAACACAAACAAAACGTGAATCAACACATCGGTCTGCAACCGTGTGGCTACCACACGCTACAACAGTGAGGTTACGGCCTCACTTCCTCAAAATCTCCAGTACACAGAGGTATGGTTCTCTGCGGATCTCAGCTAGCTACAGCAGGGGATTGGGAGAGCAGGAAACCCTAAGTGCAAAGAGCAAATGAACTGAGATGGGAAGGGAGGAGGGTGTCTCCCTCTACTTATCCTAATTCTAACTATTCCTAATTCTCACTCTACCCCTAACTACTTACAGAGCGAACCAGCTAAACCCTAAGGTTATTCTGGACCAACTCGGTAGTAGGTGGATCCGACTGCCACGCTCGCACAACTCGTAGCGTTGCCTCGACGCAACCTCCCGATTGCCGCCACGTGCCGCCCTCGCTCTGCAACCCCCGGTTTTGTGGCCCAAACCGGGAAACCAGCCTTTTCCAACCAACCCCCGGTTTTGAGGCCCAAACCGGGACACCAGCCCACCAGCATCTGAGTTTTGAGGCCCAAACTCAGCAAACCCGCAGCGCCCAGGTTTTTAGGCCCAAACCTGGAAACAGTCCTCAGCCCGAGTTTTGTGGCCAAACTCGGAAACCCTCAGCACCCAGGTTTTGAGGCCCAAACCTGGAAACCGTCCACCCGATGGTTTTTCTCTGGCTCTACCACCAAACCGACGTCGTAGATGGGATGCACCACTCGTGCACCCCGTCCACCGACACGTGTCCCCAAGTCCACGACTCAGGCAACACATGACCGCAAGTCTTTGCTCATCGCTATCCCAGGCTGCCAGCCACCACAGCTGATCCTCGGGCCACCGGTCCCTCAGTCCAAGCCTCACGTCCGCCCTTCGCCACTCTCGGTCCATCGGCACGGCACGTCTCTACTTGACCTTCACCTTGCCTCTGATCACTGTATCCGTGCTCGACACCTGCACAACATAAGCCAAAGAACATGTGCATCATCCCAGTTGACAATCACTCATCACTCAGAGACTCGGCATACACCCATGTATCCGCAAAGGATATGTCAATTTCTGTGGTGCAAGGTCTGATGGAGACGCTGCGGTTGCATCTGCTATCTTTCGACTTATCTGCTCTGATGACCCTCCCTGAAGGCAAAGGCGATGAGGACCTTGCAGCGATGCAAGAGGAGGCGAAGACCGCGGCGGAGGAGTACTCACAGATCCTAGATCTTGTAGAGTAACTTAGTCTCCCTCATTGTTGAACCACCGCTTGTATTCCCTGAAACACTTATTATCAAGTATAAAGAATCATAGTATCAGCTACTTTTGAGTCTTGTGCAATTCATATATAATCGACTCGGTATTGCAAGAGATTCCTTGTCAATAGGTCGTTTTTGTTTGATGTGGATGTATGACCAGGCGTCTGACTAGATGGGTCTATCCAAGTGCTCTCTAGCACTTTGATTTGGGTCGTGTGACTTCGTTTCTCTAACGATCATATTTAGAGAACTTATTCTTGCCCGAGTACTACTCTTAGTACCCTTGTTCAAGGGATAAAGTTGATCAAGCACCTCTTGGAGGACCGTGATAATAGTCCCTTCAGGGTGAATCATATCCTCTTGGTACTCGCAGCTTGAGTGCGATAGTGGATGGACCCCTATCCAGTAAATTTTTAACAAGGTGAGTATTACCCGACCTTGTTATGCCTTATAGGCACTAGTGTCTACTTTTGTAGATGCCATATTTGCTATAGGCTGATAGCCGGGTGTTATGTCGTACTACCTTGTGAGTTGTAATGAGCTCGAAGCTCGTAACTCGAGTATGGTTACCTCTGAACCAATCCATCCGAGTAATATTAAATATTAGTCGGTGGAGAGCCCTGCCATTGCAGAGACTTTTTGCGACTGAGTAGTCGTGATGAAATGTAGAAAAAGCCTGGATAATTCAAAGGTTCTTATTTTCTGATGAACTCCAAACTTTATTAATATCCGACTGATAAATACAATTGCCCTGAGTCAGGTTTGTAGCATAGTCCTTAGGTATGGAATTTCTTCAAGTGCTCAATATTCCATGAATTTGGCAGTGGAGATCCATCTTCAGTGACTAGCTCAAATGACCCGGGTCTTGTTACTTTGGATACAATGTAAGGTCCTTCCCATGGACTCATAAGCTTGTGGCTCCCTGTAGTATTCTGAATTTTCTTCAGGACCAGGTCGCCTACTTGAAAAGTGTGGTGATGGACGTTCTTGTCGTAGTAGCGCCTCATCCCTTGAAGGTATCTTGCTCACTGAAAGAGTGCGGTTAATCGGGCTTCTTCGAGGCTGTCGACTTCTAGCCGCCTGGTGTCATCGGCTTCGCCTTCATTATACTGCTCTGTTCGTGGGGCGTTCCAGATTAAGTCAGCCGGGAGGATTGCTTCAGTGCCATATACCAAGAAGAAAGGAGTTTGGCCTGTTGCCCGACTTCGTTGTGTCCGCAGCCCCCAGACTACCTTAGGCAATTCTTCGACCCACTTTCCATCGTGATCTTTTAGGAGGTCAAATAGTCTTGGTTTTAATCCTGCAAGAATCAGGGCGTTTGCTCGTTCAACTTGGCCGTTGGACTGTGGATGAGCTACTGATGCATAGTCTATCTTGATTCCGCAGTCGCTGGCCCATGACTTGAATTCAGTAGCCGTGAAAGGGGACCTAAGATCGGTGATGATTATGTGCAGCATCCCAAAGCGGTGAAAGATGCTCTGCATGAATTGTACTGACTTGGATGCATTGAACTTGACCAAGGGCATGTAATCAATCCACTTTGTGAATTTGTCAATTGCGACGTAGATGTATTCGAATCCGCCTGGAGCACGCTTGAGAGGACCAACCATGTCGAGTCCCCAGCATGAAAAAGGCCATGACGGAGGGATACAGATCAATTCATGTGCAGGTACGTGCTGCTGCTTGGCAAAGAACTGGCATGATTGACAGCGGCGGACTAAGTCTTCTACGTCTTTCAAGGCTGAGGGCCAATAGTACCCTGATCTGAAGATTTTTCCGACTAGTGTTCTTGAAGCTGTGTGGTTGCCGCAACGCCCAGAGTGAACTTCATTTAAGATTTCCCTGCCTTCTTCTGGTGAGATGCATTTGAGAAGGATTTCTGATGAAGCTCCACATCGATATAGCTTGTCCCCGACTAAAACATAGTTTTTGCTACGTCTGGTGACTTGCTCTGCGGTAGTTTTGTCACTTGGCAGTTTATGCTCTTTGAAGTAGTCAATGAAGACTTGTGTCCAGTCGGGTGCTAGAGTTAGGACCTAGACGGATGGTGCTGACTCAACCTCTTCCTTCTCTTGGATTGACGGCTTGGATAATTCATGTACGAAGGTACCACTAGGGACCATGGCTCTGTCAGATCCTAATTTTGCTAGGATGTCTACTGTCACATTGAGATCCCGGGTAATATGAATGAGTTCTAGCCCAGAAAAGTGTTTTCCAGCTTGCGGACTTCCGCGCAGTAGGTGTTCATTGTTTCCTTTGTGCAATCCCAGTCTTTGTTGACTTGGTGAATTACTACAGAAGAATCGCCATAGACTAGGAGTCGCCTGATGCCCAGTGCGACTGCCAGCTTGAGTCCATAGAGTAGTGCTTCATATTCTGCTTCGTTGTTGGTGGCGGGCCATAATATCTGCAGAACGTACTTGAGCTGCTCTCCGGCGGGTGATACTAGAAGTACTCCGGCTCCTGCTCCTCCAAGTTTTAGGGACCCGTCGAAGTACATCTTCCAGTGATCAGGAATAGCGTTGTCTTGGATTTGCTGTATCTCTGTCCACTCGGCGACGAAATCAACTAGAGCCTGTGACTTGATTGCTTTCCTCGGAGTGAACTTGATGTTGAGTGCCCCCAATTTGACTGCCCACTTGGAAATTCTCCCAGTGGCGTCACGATTATGGAGGATTTCTCCCAGAGGAAAATCCGTGACGACTGAAATCTCATGAGCCTCGAAGTAATGTCGTAGCTTTCTTGAAGATATGAGTAGAGCGTAGAGTAATTTCTGTACTTGTGGGTATCTAACCTTCGAATGAGAGAGTACCTCGCTAATGTAGTACACTGGTCACTGGGTGTGGTAGATGTGCTTGTCATCTTTGCGCTCAACCACGATCGATGTGCTTACGACGTGTGTGGTAGCTGCGATATAAAGCATCATCGGCTCCCTGGGTTCTGGTGGTGTCAGTATAGGTGAATTGGTTAGGTATCCTTTGAGTTGTTCAAAGGCCCTGTCCGCTTCTTCCGTCCACTGAAATTTATCGCCAGCCTTGAGTAATTTGAAGAAAGGTAATCCCTTTTCTCCTAGCCGTGAGATAAATCGATTTAGTGCAGCCATGCACCCGGTGAGCTTCTGAACATCTCTGACTGAGGTAGGTGGTTTCATGTTGATGATAGCCGTGATTTGTTTTTGGCTAGCCTCGATGCCCCGATGGCTAACAAGAAAACCGAGTAATTGGCCCGAAGGTACTATGAAGACGCATTTTGTGGGATTAAGTCTCCATTGGTATGCGCGTAGTCGGTTGAAAGTTTCCTCCAGGTCTGATATCAGAGTAGTCAGATCTTTTGTCTTTATGACCACATCATCGACATAAGCGTCTGCGTTGCGGCCAATCTGGTCACCCAAACAATCTTGGATGGCTCGTTGATAAGTGGCTCTTGCATTCTTTAACCCAAAGGACATGGTTTTATAATAGTAGGCGCCGAAAGGAGTTATAAACGATGTCTTGGGTTGGTCTTCTTCCTTGAGGGCAATCTGATGGTACCCGGAGTAGCAATCTAAAAAGGACAATAGAGCGGAGCCTGCGGTGGCGTCAACTATTTGATCTATCCTTGGTAATCCGAAAGGATCTTTTGGACAGTAGTCGACACACATGCGCCACTCGGCAGAGTTCTTCTTGACTAGCACTGGGTTAGCTAACCACTCGGGGTGGAGGATTTCTCTGATGAATCCAGCTGCGAGTAGTTTGGCTATTTCCTTCTTGATTGCCTCTTTTTTCTCTGGTGAGAATCGTCGTAGTCTTTGCTTGATAGGTCTAGAGCCTTCTTTTAACTCCAATTTGTGCTCAGCCAAGTTCCTTGGGACTCCCGGCATGTCAGCCGGTTTCCAAGCAAATATATCTTTGTTTGCTCTAAGGAACTTGGTGAGCGCGAATTCCTATTCTTCGGATAGATGACCACTGATAACTGCCATCTTGGAGGGATCACCGGTTTCTAGGTCGATGCTTTTTGTAAAGACTTCTGTTGATGGTTGGATAGTACCCGCCTTCTTGGTTGGGATTTCTGAATCTCCAGGCTTGGTATTATGCACCATCTGATCGAGTTCTTGTAACTCCCGGGTGAGTTGAGCTTTTTCAGTGATTTGGACAGCCTCTGTGTCACAATCAAATGATCGCTTCAAGTCACCTCTGAAAGTTAGGATTCCTTTAGGACCCGGCATCTTCAGGAGAGGGTACGGGTAGTTAGGTACTGCCATAAACTTGGCGATGGCTGGTCGTCCAAATATGGTGTTGTATGATGACTCGAAGTCGGCTACCTCGAAACTGATGTACTCAGTCCGGTAATTGATCTGAGTTCCAAAAGTTACGGGTAATATGATTCTTCCGAGTGGTACAGCCGCCTTTCTGGGTACTATGTCGTAGAAGGGGGCACTTGATGGTGTGAGCTGTGTTGCGAGATCCAGATTCATCTTGCGTAGGGTGCTTGCAAAGATGACATTAAGTCTTGCCCTTCCGTCGATGAGTACTCTGCTCAGTGTAAACCCGGCGACCGTGGGATCCAGGACTAGCGGGTAGTGCCCTGCATTGGAGACGCTGGTCCATTGGTCCGCTCGGGAGAAGCTGATCGGATGCTCGGACCAGTCAAGGTATCTAGGAGTCGCTGGTTCTGTAGACATGATCTCCCGTAGGGAAAGCTTCTGGAGCCTCTTGCTGTCGCTAGTAGTTACTCCCCCGAAAATGACATTGATAGTCCCTTTGGGGTGTTGGAAACCACCGGTGTCTTGTGGAGGGTCCTCAGCTGTCTTCTTGCCTTTGTCCTTCTTGTTTTTGTTGAAGTCGGAGTTCAAGCCTCGTTCCTTGAGTTGTCGACAGTGCCTTGCCTGATGTCCGGCTTTCGGATGGAAGGGGCACGGTCCGTCGAGTAAGTCATCAAAAGTGAATGGCTTGTTCCCCTTCTTCTGAGGCTCCATGGCAGCAACAGTATTGTCTCCTACCCTTTTCCGGGTGTTTTGCTGTGGTGCCTGGTTGCCTCTCTAGTTGTTCCCTCAATCACCTTGCATGTTTCTATCGGGGAAACGTTCCTGTGTACGTTCTTCTATCGCCATCATGGAGTTTATGGCCCGATGGAACTCGTCAGCGGTGGTCGGGTCCTGCTTGATGAAATCTTTGTAATTGTACCTTTCGCAAATGTCGTTGCCAAAGAGGTCAATTACTTCTCTGTCTGTGATGTCAGATACTGTGGAGCGGATCTCTGAGAAGCGCCTATAGTATTCCCGCATTGATTCGTTTTTCTATTGCTTACAGGTTCTGAGCTTAGTCTGGGGATCTGATCTCTCTGGGACACCCGCGAAGTTTTCAATGAAGATACGATGGAGTTGTTCCCAGGAGTTGATGGACTCGGGTTTAAGCCTGTCGAACCAAGCAAGCGGCATTGTTTCTAAAGCCATTGGGAGATAGAGTGCTTGGACGTCGTTGCTTCCACCGGCCAACTCAACTGCTTGAGCATACAGCCTGAGCCATCATTTAGGTTCTCTTCCCGTCGTACTTTGAATAGTTCCCGGGTTCGAATTTTTGCGGGAACGAGACTGCTCGGAGCCTTTGGGAAAAGCAGGGGAAACGATCGACTGCGTCGGATGTTGCGTCCGCGATTCCTCTGTATGAAGATTCTGCTCCTCCCTCAGCTTGATCAGGTACTCGGTGGCCCAGACAACTCCTTGTTGGGATTCGACCGAGTCGCTCTTGAACAGGCCGCCTCTGGCTTGGGTGAGATGAAGCTTGCTCATCAGCTAGGGACTCAAGATTCCATCCTCGGAGTTGAAGCGCGGTAGTTTGAAGCATGACTAACTGTCGTTCTTCGTCGGGGGTGCGGTTGGCCTTGACCGCCATCTCCGTAGCTAAAGCTAGGATGTTTTGGTACGGAGTCTGGAAGACTTTATGGCCGGTGACCCTCATAAACTCAGGCTCGAGGTTACGGGAGCAATCGGCTCGTCGACGATTGTGCTCGTTTTGTGACTGATACTCCTGGTCACGTTGAGCGCGAGCATGATTTTCCGCGTCCTCCTCTAGACGCCTCCGAGTATTATACTCCTCGAGTCGTACGTTGTAGCGGTCTACGGCTTCCTTGCGATGAGTTGCTCGCCTTCTGCGAGCTTCTTTAGCTTGATTCCTCCTAATTCTCTCAGCCTTCATTGACTCGGTTTCTCCGAGTCCTTCTGGGTCGTTATCAGATATCATACTCAGAGTTTCATCATCCTGGAAGACATCTAGGGGGTTGGAGGTCGTAGAGATGACTGATGCCCCGCCATGAAGACTTCACGAGTGTAGCCCTGGTTTGTTGATCCTGGCGTAACCGATTCCAAAGTAGAAGTGTTGGAGATTAGTTCTGTTGAGGTGTCGTGTTCCTCAAAGGGGAGCTGATATCCGTGCTGGTATGGAAGTTGCTGGTCGATTGTGCCGACCAGTCTAGCCGGAGTGGACTGAATTGGCCAATGGACAATGTTACCCTCCTTAGTAGAGCTGAAGACGAGTCCTTGTTGAGCTCCTGTCAAAGGTATCTTTTGATACTCTTTGAATTTTGCATCAATCAAGTCTTGAAAGTTTTTAGCAGAATTCCGCATGCCAAAGGTAGTGCCGTGAGTAGCATCCGGGTCCTTTTCCTCGGGACTTGAGTTTGAGTAGGAGTCGAATGCCTCTAGTTGGTCTTCGGAATCTTGCGGATCCTGAATTGCGAGATTTGCTAAGTTCTGGGTGAGATCATTCATCTTTGGCGTGACTTGCGCTTCTGATTCAGTGTGAAGTTGCCGATGTAGCTTTCCTTGATCATCCGCGACGCAAGTCCATGAGCCAAAAACGAAAATTGCCCCCGCCGAGAACATGTTGTCGTGGTTCGCCGGGCTCTTGGGCGTCGAATCGCCGAAAGCCCCTACCTGGCGCGCCAGCTGTCGGTGTTTGTTAACCGGCAACTCGTCTTGAGTAATCTCAGACGATTTGTTCGGTGGGGATCGGCGTTCGTAGGACTCGGCGAGTATACAGGGACAGCGATTTATACTGGTTCAGGCCGCTAGATAGCGTAATACCTTACGTCCAGTGCAGCGTATGCCTTGTGTATGATTATGATTCAATGTTCTCTTTTCGGAGCCCGCACCTGCTTCCCCTTATATATCCGGGTGAAGCATAGCGCAGACCGAGTCCTAATCGGTTACATCAGAGGAGTCCTATTCTAATTACAAGACTTCCTTTAAGAACTCGACCAAGTTACAACGAGAGTCCTAATCCGAGTACACTTCGTAACAAGTCTAAGGATCTCACGTGCCGCCCAGGATTAGTCGGAGTAATCATCAACTGATGCTATCTCAGACATCCTGGTCCGTCAATGTCCTACAAAACAAGTGAGAGCACCAAAACTCGTGGAACTTGTTAGTTTCAAACCCTACAACTATGCTTTATGGTTCATTTCATGTCATTCTATGCATTAGTTGATGGTATAATATTGACATTAAGGACCATCAACAAGTTCCTCCAAGCTTACCCTTTGCTAGTCCCTTAGCAAAGCCAAACTCAACAATGGATCAGGAGTTGCTGCAATATCTGCACTTCTAACAAGTACACATGCATTCAAACAAAAGTTCTCATTTGGATTAGAAAAAGATATCATATTATTTATCACGGGGCTTAGTACTTTACCTTGAATCTTGAGTAATTGAACGATAGAACGATCAAATCAAGCACTATGTCTCTTGCTCTTTCACTTCACCATTATCCCGGAGTTTTTATGAATTTTCAAAAAGCTTAAGAACATATGTTGCCAAATTAAACAATGGATCCAAAGAGAAAGTCAACCACACCATTGAATCGAGAAGTGCATGTGTATGGAAAATGGAGGCGGATGCTCTTTTGAATATATCACTCTCTTTTATCTATTAGAAACACATGGCTATCAGGCAAATTCTACTGGCGGGCACATGCCCATTTTTCTTCGGATATTCATTTTTTTCTTTTTCTTTTTTTTCGAGATTCCGGACACTTGTCCCTTTTTATTTCCTCGGGATCTATCTTTTTGAGGTTTCGGACACTTGTCCCTTTTTATTTTCTCGGATTTTTTTTTCTTTTCTCTTTTTTTTCAATAACCACATGCTTCCAACAAACTTTTGAGAGGATAGCAATAGATAATCATGAGCATTTATGCGGAGGATGGATGAAATGTGTAAGTAATCTCAATTCGATAGTATGATAACTTCTCACAGGGTCAACAAAGCTTAATTTAACTCAATGAAATTATTTGTAATATTAATATTGGAAACTCTCCGGAACTCTAGTGTTGTTTTAGAACAAGATAACAGTTGCTCAGATCATCACATATCATATCTATCAATTACCTAGACTCTGGATCAAGCATTTGCTACCCATATATTTAATTTCATTTTAAGGCATCATTAATTTTTTAAACTTAAGAGAACTCATGCTTAAAGGCTAGGTACTAGAAAGAAATACAATATAGCAACTATTCATCATTTCCATTTTAAGAAATTAGGGAGAGAGTTCTTCAGATTAGACATGCTTTATTTATTTAATCTAACACATTGTTTATTTGACCTAACACACTTATTATAAAAAACTAAGATAGTGAATAATACATACCTGGATTACGAAGATAACGAGGGTGCATCTCCCCCAAGTCGGTTCCCTTCATAGTGTTGAGCCTTCATGTGCCCATATTTTTTTTGTCTTTTTAATTAATGGTGAGCCTTCATGTGCCCACATATTTTATATATATATTTTTTAGATTTATGTATAGAAAGAAAACTTAAGAGGATAAGGATACTTACCTGGATACACGGGGGTGCTTTCCCCCAAGCTGAATGTTGACGTAGTCATTCATTCTTGCCATGTAGCGAACTCGCAGTGGAAATGTACTTCCTCTATCGAAGCTTTGATGGATATTGATGTTTGTTGGATAATGCTCCAACAGTAGATGGAACATTCACTTGCTCGTCAGCTTTTCTTGGTCTTTCAATCCTGTGAAACTCAAATAGACAACAAAACTTGTGGAACAAATTAAGCATTAGTGGTTGGCCACTTAAGCCTTAGTTGTCTAGAGTTTCAGTAAGATCTCTTTTTCAATATTTTTGTATTTTAATAGGTTTTATGATGCAAGAGAAAATGCAACAGGATGAATGTATGCATATTTATTTTTGTTTTTATGCCACCACGGTGAATATTTCAAGTGGTTTTTTACACACCACAAAATTATTCACATGGGGCTTTAAGTTTTATGATGCAGTGTCAAAAGTAAAATATTTTCATTTTCTTTTTTAGGCAATGCTAATGCAGAAAAGTAAATATGCTATGGAGAAATAATAATGGAACTAAATATGCAAAAATAGAAACTAATGTAGAAAAGATAAATATGGATAACTACGGATTTTACCTTTCGGCGAGGGTTCAATGTTTTAAGTCCTCTGAACAAGACTTCTCACCATGTTCATTCCTGAGGTGCATCATTTGATTTCGATATGTAGACCTTGATAACTACACCTCTTGATATGGTGTCACTCATGTTCTTCGTTCGTCCAGCAATTTGAAGTGAAGCATTAGTTGTGGAAGCTGGCAGCATCTTGCTCAGTGTGCATGTTCTTGTAGATCCAGGACCTTTACTCTGTAGAATTTTGGAGTTGACAAACCCCTCCATGTTTTGCTCAAGAGTGTATACTGCTCATAAAGACAAGGTAGAGATCAAGTGCATGGGCTCTGTTGGTGGAAAAACACTAACAGAACCGAAAGTTTTGTTCATTCCTCTCTAACCTTAGGCACATTGATCAAGATAAACTTATTATCTATGTATACTATTCAATCTTAGCATGAGTGATAGGATAGAAGATGAGCATGAAAGTAGCATCTTAAAATATTTAACAGATCAGATTGCTTAACCCAAGGAAGGATAATCTATGCATAATGTGTCGATCTTTTCATGATTGTGATATATCATCTTCCAAAGGTTGGATGCACAACATTTTAGCTCATTTAGTTAAGATAGTGAGAGTGTAAAGCCAGGAACAAAGAGTAAAGAACTGAACCTGTTAAGTTGATTAGGTTGGATCAAGTGAGGTGCAACTTAAACATGTTTGGTTCTTTATTTATGCGCATACCAGAATCAAAGAGAAGCTTTTAAAGTGATGGTCACATAACTTGAAATGTTATTTTATCATTGAAGAGTGATTGTGTCGAACCACCTTGTGGAAGCTTCTCTTGTCTAGCTGGTTGTGTTCATGAATGGCTTGTCTTCTCTTGCTTATCTCACAGTGGGCCAGGTGAGTCTTATTCTCAATAGGTCCAGACGATGGAGGCTTTGTCAATTATTCTCTTGATTTTTTTAGGCTCGGGTACTATCTCTCCATCTTCGAATTCTTGCAGTGCAGTGGCTTCATCCTTCATGATGTCTCCCTCAATTCCTGGCAGTTGGTTCTTCATTTGTCGGTTGAGTCAACGTCTTCTCTTGGTTTTCTTCGGCTGCTCATAAGTGGTGTAGTTGTTAAAGAAGCAGTGACCCTTTTGATCGAAGATCCAAAAGTGGACGTCTCCAGGTCTGACATAGATGATAACATTGCCGGTGTTCAAGAACGTTCTTCCAAGAATGAGTGATGGATCATATTCTTCTTCTTGGCTAGGGCAGCGTCCAGTGGCTTGTACTAATCAAAGTGTTGAAGCTAGATTTCTCCTTCCTCTCCTTGATCGTGAAGCAAATCTAGACAACGGAATTGTGTCTCCCCCAAGCTGGCTTGTGAAGTAGGTGGATGTCCAAATTTCTTCAACAATATGTTCATGAGTTGAAATTATAGACCTTGTTGTTGTTGAAGTTGTTCCACCTCATCCCTCAAACTAGATCTTGTGTTGGAATGATTAGAAGTGAGGAGAACTTCCACTGCTTGTCTTTATAGTGAACCACCAACAGACTTCCTTCGGATGACACATAGATGTTATAATGTAGTGGTATATCGTCACCCTGATATTTGCTGTTGGTGTAGGTGTTGATGTCTTCGACAATGTTGAGCGTAGGCATAGATTGTTCCATACGGGGTGAGTTACATCCTGCTCGTCATCAGTGTCCTGGCTTAGGCCTTGGGATGTCTCAAAGCTTGGCTGCCTTCGACATCACTAGTGACTTGTCTGATGATGAGTTTTGTCTATCCACGGGTTGGATTTTGGATCTTTAAGTTCGCACCATGAACAAGCAAATCTCATCTCCTACAAAATGTTAGTGGACATATACCCGAAGGATTGTATCTGAATGTGAAACATGGGTTGTTATCCACAACTTATGTGTTATTCATCCATGCTAATGAAAAGATAATTTTAGGATTACTTTAGCATAGACTAGTATCTTATGTGTTGGCTGCATTTTAACATGGTTCAAGGCAAAAGATAACTTGCAGTATAAGATAGATTGAAATAAACTTTAATACTCACAGTTCTTTCATCCATGATGAATGAGCTGAGTCTTCATTATGCAGTCATC
Source organism: Coix lacryma-jobi var. lacryma-jobi (assembly GCA_009763385.1). Lineage (NCBI taxonomy): Eukaryota > Viridiplantae > Streptophyta > Magnoliopsida > Poales > Poaceae > Coix > Coix lacryma-jobi. Next base: position 116,638,065 of record CM019830.1, on the reverse strand, counting down.
ATATGTCTTGCTTCATCTCTGATGTGAATTCATCTCAGGACCTTCCCAAAGTGTATTTAGAGTTCTCTGTAGGGGTTAGTCCAACAAAATATCCAATGTCTACACAAGCTAATTTCAGATCAATAATCAAACCAAACTCCGTGTCTAATTTGATTAAGGTAGACTATTCAACCTAAGCACCACGCTTAATTTAAAAAGCCTATGAAAGTACCCAATTGAAGTACTTCCAAACCAAAACTTGCTTGAGTAAACAAAGGTGGCATGAAAGCATAACAAAGATTTATTCAAAAAGAGATGACAGAGTATGATCACAGTGAGGAGTATATATATATTTTAATATTTTTTCGTTTAGATGTGGATGATATGAATGCATGCAAGGAACTAACCATGTTATGAGAAAGCATAAACTAAATGGAGTGGATGAAAGGATGATTCAAAGTAAACATGCAGTGGAATGCAATGAATTAAAAAGATAACTACTCATAAAGTTTAAAGTCCATGAGCAAGACTGTCTCACCTTGATCATACTTACCATGACTCACAACTGGGATTTGTGAGTGGCGCAGCAGAAATATCCGTCACATGGGATGAGAGTTGAATTCTTGTGACGACGACCTTTTCTCCAATCTACACATGGTTAGAATAATATATATGTATACACAAACCTGTGAGATGGCAGGGTTCCAGCGTTAATGATGGATCTTGAATGTTCAGGCACCCTGAGTTCTTCATTCTTGTGGAAGCTTGCCATAAGGTCGAAACGGCATCTGATGTCCTGTCTATTCCACACTCAACAGAACAAGGGGTAATCCTACTAAAGCTAGTGGTACACTAAATTAGCAGACATCAAGATCTTTATCAAAATCTTTACACCAATTGCTTCCCCGGCAACGGCGCCAAAAATGCTTGTTGACGTTTGTTAACACAAATAGAATATGAAAGATTCCGCAAGCGCACAGAACACCATTGTAGCATTTTACCGGGAGTATTCCAGGATCGTTATTTATATTTTTCCACAAGGAAGCAAGAGTCAAGAATCTGATAACTCACTATCATGCATCTACTAACTTAGAGTACTAATTAGACTAAAGCAGGAGTAATAGATATATGATATATGATAACGAAAGCACATCAAAGAGAATTCATGATAAATGTATAGATAACTATAGTGGGAGGACAACGGGAGAGATCAAAGTTCCTATATACTTCTCTATTACTTGTGTTCTAAGGTAACAAAGATGAAAAGATATAGAAGTCATAAACATTAGCACTTTGGAGCAACAATACTTTCTGACTCTCGAATAAGACTGGGAAGAAAGTAGTCAGGGGAAGGCTGCCAAAAGCTCTACGAAAACATCAATCCGAACGTGGTGGACTACGAAGGCCTAACAGAGTTGTCACCCCTGGGGCTACCACAACTATTCCGTGGGATTGAGCGCAACCTCAGGTAACCTATAGACTAAACACCATGTCTAATCTATGGATTACTACTCTAATTAGCTAGCATAACTAGAGCACTCAATACGAGCAAAGATCCCATGCCAAGATATAACAACTATACTAATCATATAATAAAGCATAGAGTAAATAGAGAAGATAAATATATTAAAGCATAAGTCTTACAAAGAAAAGATACAAGACATACCAAAACTCTGAAGACTCCTCTAGAACCGGAGCGCAGCTCTGCTCTCCCTAACTCCCGACTAGAGCTAAGCTATTACATTGTAAAATTTAAACCTAATTACATAGAGAAGAGAGGTTATCCATTCGAGGGACGCCTCTACAACTCCATGATGATGATTTGCCTCAGGGGGGTCCTGGGTTTATTATATAGGGGCTCCTGGCCTCCCATCCACCTTGAGCAAGCGATGTGGTACTAAATCCTTCGTCATATGCACTTGGGCCTAAATGGGCCAAAACGTGTTGGAGAGGTCGGTTGGAATGCGTCACGCGAAGGGGGGCGAACTTGGGCCCTGTAGCAGACCGGTCGGCCCAGGAGGGAGACCGACCAGTCTGTCTCTATGACAGGTGGGTCCCACCTTCCGTGGGTCACCTTCTCGTGTCTTCTGGAATGTTCCGGAATGTTCTAGAATCTTCCAAGTCGTATCCATCGAGGACTCTCGCTCCGGGACTCCAAATATAGCAAATCATATGTCCGTTTCGATCGTCTCGACGAGGTCTTCGCAATGGTGTGCTCTGTTTCATCACTTGAGATACTTTTATATGGTAAAAACATGGATGTCCTACAAAACAAGTGAGAGCACCAAAACTCGTGGAACTTGTTAGTTTCAAACCCTACAACTTTGCTTTATGGTTCATTTCATGTCATTCTATGCATTAGTTGATGGTATAATATTGACATTAAGGACCGTCAACAGTATGCTTTCATCATCTTGCATCTTGAACATGGCAAGCTTGTCCTTGAGAATGTATAGCTTGGCACCCTTGACCGCCTTGGTGCCTTCATATGTTTCTTCCAATCTCTCCCATATCTCACTTGCTCTTTCAAGGTCCTTGATTTGCTCAAACACCTTTGTGTCAAATGCTTCATAGAACAAGTTGATTGCCACATCATTCCATTGAAGCTTCTCTTCTTCTCTTGGAGTGGGACTTGCGGTGTCAATTACCGCAAAATCATGCTCAATCACTTCCCAAATCTTTCTATTCATTCCTCTTGTGAATGCACACATCTTCCTCTTCCAACAATCAAAGTTGGTGCCGTCAAAATATGGTGGCTTCCCCATATAGTTGATTTGAGCCATTTTAACACCGGAGGATGTTAAGCCTCAAACAAACGGTGACCACGGCTTCGATACCACTTGAAAGGTCCAAATTGGCTAGAGGGGGGTGAATAGCCTAATTAAAAATCTACAAAACACTTAGGCAAACACTATTAGTATAACAAATGGCAAAGCTTTTTGCGCTAGCCTAATAGTGTGTTGCAAGCCACCTATCCAACAATTCTACCTAATATTTCTATGTCACACAAACAACTACAGCTAATATCTAATGCGGAATAAAGCTATCTAGCTCTAGTACAAGTATGATATACAAAATGTATATGAGACAAGTATGTGCAATAGATAGACTAAGCAAGCTAATCACAACTAGCTACACAAGGTATATAACAAGAGATATACAACAAGAGATAATATCTATACAAAAGGAATAGCTCAAACTAAATACACAAAGTAGACGAGCTAGATAGAAATGATTTCACCGAGCCTTCGGGATCGTCTAGTAGAGAGCCAGTCACCGGTGAAATCCACTTGTGAAGCCAATCTCCAAAGATGTGAAGATGATGACCAATCACCAAGATGGAGACACAATCACAATAAGCACTCGAGAGACAAAGATTTATCCCGAGGTTCACATGCTTGTCGGCACGCTACTTCTCGTTGTGTCGACCAACACTAGGTAACCCGGTGGCTAATCGGCACAAAGCCAAGCTCACAGAGAGCACCACAAGAATCTACCACTAGCGTGGTAGCTCAATGACACGAGCAATCCACTAAGGATGCCTCTTGCCGCTCCGGCGAGGTGAGGCTCCAAAACCTCTCACAATCACGATTGGTGGTGGCCAAGAACAATCTCCTTCTCTTGCCAACAACACCACAACGCCTCCAAGCTGTCTAGGCACCGACAAATGCCAAGAGTAACAAGAAAATTCAATGTCGATGCGAAGAACTAGTGCCACTAGATTGAACTCTTTCAAATCACGCACTAGATCACTCAATCTCACTTGGTTTGATCAAATCAACTTGGGAGATGAGTTGGGAGGCTTGCCAATTCTCACTAGTATGCTTAGGAATCAAAATGTGCCAGAGAGAAGCCAAGTTAGCCGGCCAAGCCCCTTAAATAGGCCACTCAAGTCGGCCTAGCCGTTGGGCTGAAAACCCGAGCATCGGACGTGCCGGTGTCGGGGCCATCAGACGCTCTCCGATGAGCACCACGTGTCCACCCGCTATGAATTTAGACCGACAGATCGCAACGGTCATATCCCTTCACGCCATGGTTAAAGTGACATCGGACGCTCCGATGCCACTGCTCGATTCAGCTCATTTCTGCACCACATCGGACGCTCAGGCACCCTCACATCGGACGCTGAACCCCTGCGTCTGATGACCATGCAGAGAGGCTCCAGAATGCTCCCAAACACATCAGACGCATCAGATCGATTGGCATCGGACGCAGGCCAGCGTCCGATGCTTCCTGGACAGCACGCTCTCGCCACGTCACCTGCATCGAACTCTGCAACAGTGATTCCTCAGCGTCTGTTGCCAGCGTCCGATGCTCCTTCAACTTCTGTCAGAAACTAGGGTTAACCATCGGACGCTCAGCCCAGCGTTCGATGCTCCTCGGACCAGCGTCCGATGCTTCTGAACACACTCCTTCTCTTCCGAAAAACGCTGAATACTGCCTCGCAAGCTCGGTAGGAGGGAGAAGAACTATACACTAGTTTCTCCCACTTCTCCACAGCTCCTTAACACCCCCTTATCCCAAAAGTGCCAACACCACCAAGTGTACATCATTGTATGCAAGTGTGTTAGCATTTTGCAAAGCATTTTCCAAGGGGTTTTGTTAATCACTCACTAGGTCCATAGCATCGATATGTTAGAGAACTCCTAGTGGCACTTAAACACTGCATAAGCCATGAATTAACTCCTCTTAATAGTACTGCTATCTATCCTAAATATGGTCACACTCGCTAAGTGTCTTGATCACCAAAACAAAGAGCCATATAGGTTATACCTTTGCCTTCGGGCCTCTTTGCTCCATCTCTTCTCTTATTCATTTCACCAATGGTAGAGCACATGATCTCTTGAGTGCTTGTGGCCATCACCATCCTCCATGGTTGCCAACTTGCTAGCTCCACCACTTGGCTTGGTCTCAATCCTTTCTTATAAGCTACACACATGCTTAGCAATAGGATTAGACCAAATAGATTTCATCAATTAACCAAAACCAAACTAGGGCTTTCACTACCGCAACTAGTCCTCTGGCCTCCTTATCTTTTAGTCCAAGCCTCATGTCCGCCTTTCGCCACTCCCGGTCCATCGGCACGTCACGTCTCTACTTGACCTTCACCTCGCCATTGACCATTGCCTTCGAGCTCCACACCTGCACATCAACACAACCAAGAGACATGTTGCATACTCATGCCAACCCGTGAGCCTGTTGATCAATCACTCATCACAAAGGGGCGAACCACAAGGACACATATCAACCTTGTGTTCGCACATGGATTGACTCTCAGGGTGATCTTGATGGGTGAAGGGTGATTCAAAGCCTCCTCCAAATTTGGATTAGTTATGTTTATTAAGGCGATTGATTTAGGCTCACCATTTGGGCCAGGTTTGGGTTCTATCATTAAGGTTTCGACTTTGTCCATCCATCTTTAGCAATGGCGTATAAGTTTTTCATATATTCCAGCCATTGTCGTAGCTCTTCTTGATCGTCCCTGTGATCTTCATGACTCCTATGCTTGGGTTGTCTTAGTTGAATTCTAGGGTCATCATGAGACTTAGGAGAAAGAGCATACAAGGGATCATCAAGGTCAAGGATGGGTCCAGAGGATTCAAAGTTTATATCAGTTGTGGGCATAAAAGGGGAGAAGATATGAATTGCATCTAAACTACTCGACTCTCTTTCTTTGGCATCACATGAAATGCCATCCTTGAGTTCTTCCCGCCCTTCAAAGGGATTTGATTTAAGACACTTCTTAAGAGATCCCTTCATGAGAGGATTTGAATTATATTCACTCAAAGGTCTCTTATGAAGATGAAAGTTCAATCTTGTCCCAAAATCAGCATAAAAAGATTATCCTTAGTTTCAAAAAGGGATTTTCTCCAAAGGTTGAATGTCTTGTTCCTTCTGAGGATTTTGGGGTATTGATGGTTTGGGATTGATAGCTACGTTTGAGGATTGGAGTGGTTGTGATTTGGTTATCAAAACTTTCTCTTCTTGATTGAGAGATGATTCCTTCTCTTCCTTGGGGAGTTCACCATGAATGCTAGTGTAGGGAATGCGTCCATTGCCTTACTAGCAAACAAATGAAGGAAAGCTCTACTAGTGGCGATATGAAAGAAATTCATGGAATCCTTGCGAAGACCCATGTCAAAATGTTGAAATAGCATAGGGTCTTCAATGGCAAGGTCAGGGCCAGTGATGATGAGGCCATTAAAATGAGCCCATGATGTGCCAAGAGATTCTTCTTCTAGTTGTCTAAAAGTTAAAACCTCTTTTCCCGACAACGATTGTTCTCGAATCATGGGCACAACTCATAGCCAAGTGTTTGACAAGGCTCTAATCTTGAGCTCATGGGTTTAACATATTGATAGATAGAAGTGGAATTCATAGACAAGAATAAAAGAATAAATGTATATCTTACAAGGTCAAGGTAGGTTCAAAGTTAACTCACCAACCGTCTGGCAACAACACACAGATAAATCTATGAGTGTATAGATATTGTTGTAGATTTCACCCGGAAGTATTCCAAGTATCATATCCATAGGAAAATGTGTGAGGCTTGAAGGACCGAGAATGTCAAAGCAAGGCGACCAGAGGGGGGGTGAATGGGAGCCAATAAAAATTTCTTTTGAAACTTTGGCCAAGTGTCCCAAAATCAACCCCCAAGAGATACTAACGAAAACGTGATACCCACGACCCTTGGAAGAGGGTGGATGATCTCTAGGATCACAGCGAGGGACCACAAAAACTTCCACACCCAAGTTCACGCAAGTCAACTAGTGACAGGATGGGTTTTGGGTAACCTCAACCTCCCCCGAGCAACGCGAGGGGGATTCAGGCTATTTTGTAAAGCGGGAAGCCCAAATTCTGTAGAGCACGAAGTTAGAAATCCAACGCCACAAACGAATCACGAATCGAAAGACGAACGAACAAACTACGGATGAAAACGCGTCGAACTGGATCGACCGGACTCTGGCCAGCGTCCGGTCAGCAGGGACCGGACGCGTCCGGTCAACAAAAATCGGCTCTGGAACCTTACTGTTCGCGACCGGACTCACGAGTACGGAGCGTCCGGTCGAGAGCAGTGCGTCCGGTCAGAAACGAACAAGCACGATGAACAGTGAAAGCGATGCGTCCGGTCAAAACATGAATGGAGCGTCCGGTCAAAGTGAAGAACACGGCTACGTGCTGTTCATCGACCGGACTCACGGACCGAGCGTCCGGTCACTCCGACTGAGCGTCCGGTCGACTCGCTGCAGCCCCGTTCGTCCACCGATTTGCCTCTATCTCACCCAAAACAATTCCTCTAGGGATCAAACTTGGTGAGATGAGTCACAAGGAGTATAGTGAGCTATCTTTAAGAGATCATGGCTCGAACCTATCTCCAAAACGGTGGATCGAAGAATTTCGGGGAAGGAAGAAAACTTGACCCGAAACTAAAAATCGATCGATCTCCTAGACCGTGAGGTTAGAGGTTAATTCCTTCGGTGGAAAGAAGTGCCTCACGATCTAGGACAACTTGGTTCAAACGAATTTGCAAAAGATGAACCGAGCAAGGAGATCAAGCGACGGGAAAATCGTGGAGAAAAAGGATTCCGCGAAGAACACGAACACAACGGAAATCACAGCCACGAATTGCAAGTCGAAGCGCAAACACACGCTACGACAAGGAGGATACGGCCTCCTTTCCTCAAAATCAACAATACACAGAGGTGAGTCTCTCTGCGGATCTCAGCAAGCTAAAGCAGGGGATGGGAGAGTGGAAACCCTAGGTGCTAGGAAGCAAATGACTGCGCTAACTGAGATGAGGAGGAGGGTGTCTCCCTCAGACTACTTATACTAACCTAGCCTAAGCCTATTTCCTACTCTACCCCTCACTACTGTATTTACAGAGCGGACCAGCCTAACCCTAAGGCTATTCTAGTCCACCCGCTGGTGGTAGGTAGATCCGACGGCCACGCCCGCACAACTCGTCCGCGTTGCCTCCACGCAACCTTCCGATTGCCGCCACGTGCCGTCCTCGCTCTGCACCCCCGGTTTTGTGGCCCAAACCGGGAAACCCGCCTTTTCCATCAGCCCCCGGTTTTGAGGCCCAAACCGGGAAACCAGCCTCCAGCCCGAGTTTTGTGGCCCAAACTCGGAAACCCGCAGCGCCCGAGTTTTGAGGCCCAAACTCGGAAACCAGCCCATGCCTAGGTTTTGAGGCTCAACCTGGAAACCGTCACGCCCAGGTTTTGTGGCCCAACCTGGAAACCCAGCACCCAGGTTTTGAGGCCCAAACCTGGAAACCGTCCACCGTTGGTTTTTCCCGGGCTCTACCAACAAACCGGCGTCGTAGAGGGGATGCACCGCCTGTGCACCCCTTCCACCGACATGATCGCACTTCTCCGCTTGTCGCTGTCGCAGGCTGCCAGCCACCACAGCTGATCCTCCGGCCTCCAGTCCATCAGTCCAAGTCCACGTCCGCCCTTCACCGTCCGATACATCGGCATGGCACGTCCGCCGCACGGCACGCCCATCCTTCATCGCGCCCGGTCCGTCGGCACGGCACGTCGCAACTTGACCTTCACCCGCCATCGATCACTGTCTCCGAGCTCGACACCTGCACAACACAAGCCAAAGAACATGCGCATCATCTCCGTTGACAATCACTCATCACACAGAGACTCGGCATACACCCATGTATCCGCAATCTCCCCCTTGATGAGTGCATTGTCAACTCCACAACAAATCATGAATAAGAAGAAGGAGGTAGGAAGGAGTGGGAGGAGAAAACCCAACCAAATGACCCAAAAGCCTAACAAAAGCCAAAGAAGGTCAAGTGGATGAAGCGAAAACTTGGTCCCCAAAGACATGGGCAACGGCTCGACGCAACCAAGCAAAGCAAAGCTAGCCCTCAAGAAGAGGTAGAACAGGCTCAACACCGCTAGCAGATACCAATTGAAGATCGGAGGACAACAGAAGCAAAATGCTAGTCCCTCAAGATAGAGGCACAGAGGCTCAACACAACTAGCAAGAAAATCACTCCGAACCAATTGGAAATCAACCCAAAACAAATGGGAAAGCACACCAGACGATACCAATTGAAAGCCAAAAGAAAAAGCTTATGAAAGTTCATGAAAAGCTAGGAACGTTTGCTAGTCCCTCAAGACAGAGACAACGGCTCAACACAACTAGCAAACTCCCCCTCGACAAATGCAAGCAACTAGGACAAATGATTCTCCCCTTAGTTGATCAACACAGGAGCATATGATTTGCATAAATTTCTCCCCCTAGTTGAAAATGCACTTATCAAGGCCAAAAGGTATCGGAGAAGCAACTCCCTTCACATAAACTCCCCCTGAACACAAGATCTCCTTCCAAAATGCATATGAAGTCAAAATGCAAGTTAGGAGCTTCAAGTATATAGTCAAAAGAGTGCAAAGATGCTCTAATCAGTATAGCTCCAACATCTCAATTAAGCACTCAAATAGCAAAGGCTCAAACTGATCACTTATACGAAATATGAAGCATAGGAGCATGTGAGCAGTTTTAAGCCAAAAAGGATAGTCACCATCAAAATAACACTAGACATGTATAGAAGGAATCCAAACAAGTGCTAAACATATATACAAGGTGAACTACCCCTAGCAAAGTTCAATCATCATGCATAGGAATGAAGCATGTACTTGTGATTCCAAATTCATATCGGAGTTGCAGCGGTAAAGGAGTTCACAAGTTCATTTTTAGCATGTGATTGCGAGAGGTTGAAAGCTTGTCAATGCCTAACTTTTCAACCGTGCGAAGCCTATGCCGAAGCAATCAGAAGCTTAAAGCAACGGTTTCGGTCATACACTACATGGCTCAAGTTTAACTCAAGGTGCAATGAGAAACAGTCTCAATACCATGAGGTGTTGACAAGCAATCCCATCTCGATCTTTTCAATTCAACAATACTTGGTTCAGATTTTAAGCAAGTTATGAACAACCAAGCAAGTGAATGACTCAGAACTAGAGACATAGCAACCTAGCATATATGAAAAGCAGGAATGGACTCAACACACCCTACACATGCTAGTTGCATATCTCAATGGTGAACATTTTCAGATTTATATACATTAGGCATAATTCACCATTCCAAAAATAGCTCGCTCATAACATGTAACAGTGATCAGAAGGAGCATAAGCTACAAGCATCATCATAAGTATCGGAGCAATACTAACAAGAGCATAATTACATTCTAGTGAATATAGACATGAAGCTCAGAATGTAAATGCGTATGCCCGACACAAAACTGAAAGAAAGAAGATACCAATTGGAAAGACTCAAGAAACTCAAAAGAAAAGAGCCTCAAAATAAAAGAGTCAGTCTGTACATCTCAAAATGCTTCCCCCATCTAAAAGGGGAAACACACACCAAGCTCACCCCTCAACCTATTAAAGGTTGATTCGTCTAAAGGCTTGGTGAAAATATCAGCCAATTGGTGATGAGTATCGACATGGCGAAGGTCGATATCACCCTTCTCCTGGTGGTCTCGCAAGAAATGAAAGCGCACATCAATGTGTTTGGTTTTCGAGTGAAGCACGGGGTTCTTAGCAACGCTAATGGCACTCGTGCTGTCACAAAGCAAAGGAACTCGAGTAAAGCTCAAACCAAAATCACGCAAAGTGGCCATCATCCAGAGTAACTGGGAACAGCAGCTAGCCGCAGCAACATATTCAGCCTCCGTGGTAGACTGAGCGACACTAGACTGCTTGCGAGAAGACCACGATACAAGAGAAGACCCAATAAACTGGCAAGTCCCAGAAGTGGACTTGCGCTCAATGCGACAACCAGCAAAATCAGCATCAGAAAAGCCACAAAGCGAGAGGGTGGAAGAAGCAGAATACCAAATCCCGAACTCAGGCGTGAAACGAAGGTACCTGAAGATGCGCTTTACCGCCTGACGGTGAGAAGTGCGTGGCGAAGCCTGAAAGCGCGCGCACAAGCACACGGCGAACTGAATGTCCGGCCGTGTCGCCGTCAGGTAGAGCAGCGATCCAATCATGCTGCGGTACTCCTTCTGGTCCACTGCTTCTCCATCCGTGTCGGCATCCAGGGCAGTCGTCGTCGACATGGGCGTCGGAAGAGGCTTGGCCTCACCCATGTCGAACCGCTTCAGCAAGTCCCTCGTGTACTTGCCCTGGTGCACAAACGTCCCCTCTCGGGATTGCTTAATTTGCAACCCGAGAAAGAAGGTCAGCTCGCCCATCATGCTCATCTCGAACTCCCTGCTCATAGTATCTGCAAACTTGGCAACCAAAGCGTGAGAAGAACCACCGAAAATGATATCATCCACGTAAATTTGGACCAAGAGAATATCTTTGCCTTGCTTGAGGAGAAAGAGCGTTTTATCAACACATCCCATTTTAAAACCCTTAGCTAGCAAAAAGGTTTTTAATCTCTCATACCAGGCTCTAGGGACTTGTTTCAAACCATACAAAGCTTTGTGGAGTTTAAAGACATGGTTAGGAAACTTGGGATTTTCAAAACCGGGGGGTTGCTGGACATAGACCTCCTCCTCAATGTAGCCGTTTAAGAAGGCACTCTTGACATCCATTTGAAAAAGTTTGAAACCCATGGATGCAGCATAAGCCAAGAGTATCCTAATAGCCTCCAAACGAGCTACAGGAGCGAAGGTCTCCTCATAATCTATCCCCTCCTTCTGACTATAACCCTTCGCTACAAGCCGGGCCTTGTTTCTCACAATGTGGCCCTCCTCTCCTTGCTTGTTTTTAAATACCCATTTTGTCCCAATAGGTTTACAGTCAGGAGGTGGTGGCACTAGAACCCAAACCCGATTTCGCTCAAAGTTCTCTAGCTCCTCATGCATGGCATTGACCCAATCCGGATCCGTCAATGCGTGTCCAACATCTCGGGGTTCAAAAGACGCAACAAAAGCAGAATGAGCAAAGTGCGAGATGTGCTGTGACCTGGAGCGAGTAACTCGCTCGTCGATGTCGCCGATCATCTGTTCAGGGGGGTGCTGGCGCTGGATATGTCGTGGCGCCTCCCGGGAAGAAGTGACCTCCCCCTCAACAGCAGCTGGTTCCACCCCGGGTACAAAAGGTACCGCGCGAGGTGGAGGATCCCACGGCCCCCAGGAAGAAGAAGTGTCGGGGCCGTGAGTCGTCGTCGAGGCCGCCCTTTGCGGCACGGCAGGTGGAGGGGGTGCTGGATCATCTATACCTTCAGCACCCTCGTCCTCATCATCAAAAAGAGGCTCTCCAACCTCATGATCACCTGCACGCTCAAAACGAGAAGAGGGACAAACAAGAGTCTCGTCGAAGGTGACATCTGATGTCTCCATGACTCGGTTAGTGTCAAGGTTAAGTACACGATAAGCTCGAGTGTGAGTGCCATAACCCAAAAACACACCGTCAGAAGAACGAGACTCAAACTTGTCCAGGTTGCCTTTCTTCAATATAAAACAGTGGCAACCAAAGACTCTAAAATAACTCACCTTGGGCTGGCGACCAAAACGCAACTCATAAGAGGTCTTCTTCAAAAACGCTCTCAGAAAAATGCGATTCGAAATGTAGCATGCAGTGTTCATAGCTTCGGCCCAAAAACGCCTAGGAGTCCTATGCTCATCAAGCATCGTCCTGGCCATCTCAACAAGGGTCCGATTCTTCCTCTCTACAACACCATTTTGAGGTGGTGTATAGGGGGAAGAAAACTGATGCTCCAAACCAAGGCGGTTACAAAACTTCTCAAAATCCGAATTTTTAAACTCGGAACCATTATCACTCCGAATAGCTCGCATCGAGTTCAAAGGGAACTCGTTCTGAAGACGCAAAATCAGATTGCGAGCAAATGAGAAAGTCTCGGTCTTCTCAGCTAAAAAGAAGACCCACGAATATCTCGAAAAGTCGTCAACAACAACCAAAACATACCACTTGCCACCAACCGAGCTCACCCGAGCCGGACCAACAAGGTCCATGTGTAAAAGCTCTCCGGGGTGCGAGGTCATGACCTTAGTCACCGGATGGTGGGGAGCAGCAACCATCTTCCCATGTCTGCAAGAATGGCAAACTAGATCCTTCTCCATCGAAAGCTTGGGCAATCCTCGGATTAGGCCAAGTGAGCTAAGTCTTGCAAGCAAGTCGAAGCTTAAATGACCGAGCCTCCTATGCCACTTCCAAAGATCGGAGGAAGAAGGACTAGCCAAAAGACAGCGAGAAGAACCAAACGATTCCGAGAAATTCGCACAAAAGACTTTCCCAAAGGGCGAAATCAGACATACAAGATCGCCCTGAGGATCTAAGATGCGACTAAGGTTCGGTTTAAAACGAATCTCATAGTCATCATCAAAAAGTTGCGAAACAGAAAGAAGGTTAAAATGCAGGTTAGAAACAAGAGCAACATCGCGCAACACAAAGTGCTCATTAACCCGCACCGTCCCACGAGACAATACCTTACCTTTACTATTGTCGCCGAAGGTTATGTACTCCTTTCCGGCGACCGGGCTAAGGCTGGAGAACCACTTGGTGTTTCCGGTCATGTGCCTCGAACAACCGGAATCCACCAACCAAACGTCCTCCAACCGTCTTACCTACATCAATAGAAAGACATAGGGTGAGCATACGGTCCAACACTGGGGTTAGTGAAATAAGGGTAATACCAGTGTTGGGCCGGCTGCTCAAAAGAACGGTTAGCAGAAAAACCATTCCTAGCACGTCTACGAGGGAAGCGATCACCACGCTGAGGAAAACGTGGTCCGCTGGGGAAGAAGCGCTCACCGCGATACTCAAACTGCGGTGGGGGAAAGCGCTCAACTAAACCTCCGCCACGGGGTCCATTACCTGCAAAAGCAGGACCCCGTCGGGTACGCTCTCTACGAGGTTTACGCCTAGGAGCCTGGGGCTCAACTGCTCTAGCGTCTCTCCTCGGAGCTCTCTCCTGCCTAGGCCTGGGACCCTGACGTCCGGACCTAGCTGCTCTCCCCTGGGCCTTCGGTACATGTCCACCATGAGCTGGATGGTACATGTCCGGGTTCTCCATCTCCCGAGCCCTGCGCGCCTCTCTCCTGCGCCTAAAGCAGAACTCGCTCAAGTGGCCATCTCTCCCACAAAAATCACATTGGTACCTCACCGCACGCAAAGGGGGTTGTTGGTGACCAGAGCTGTGGGTGTGGCTCACTTTGCCTTTGCCCTTCTGTGGCAACTCCTCACGAATGGGTGGCATAGCATCAAGCTTGTTTCTGAGGTGGTTTGGCTTGGGTGCCCAAACTGGGTTCTTGGGAGGAGCTCTCAGGGGTTCCTCAACCACACCATCTTTGGTGATAGGCTTGGCTGGCTCTTTGAGTGGAAGCTTGGCAAGTTTGGGAGTAGTGGTGGAGTTGGGCTTCTCACATGGGTTCAGACCACTAGACTCTCCAATCTTCCCAAAGGCTGAGAGATCAACACTCTGAGCAAAACCTACACCAGGGGCACCAACAGCTCGCTTGAATTGGGAGATCATCATCCCGAGCTGCGGCTCACTACTGGAGACCCATGACAAGATGGACCGAAGGTATGTGTTTTCTTCCTCGGTTTGCATCTTGCCATGCTTCACATTGGCAATCTCCATCTCCAGGCCCTCACACAAAGCACACCTCAAGACACAAGTGCTATCTGAGCTGGCCTTGACTAAAGACTCAATCTTGGCATCCTTCTCTGCCAACTCAGATTGCAAGACAGGACAAGTCTTGCACGCACCCAACAGCTGCGGCCTAGCACGGAGCTCATCCACCTCTCCAACCAACGCAGCATACTTACCTCTCAGAGTGAGAAGGTCAGTCATGTGCGCGGTGCACGACTCGCACTCCGCCTCCTCCAACACAACCACGGTGGACCGAGCGAACTCAAGCTCCTTCACCGTGTCCTCCCACTTCTGCCTGAACTCCTTGCGTTCTCTAGCGGCACGCCTAAGCAACTTATCTTGGCTAAGGAGGGCATCAGTCAACTTCTCAACCTCAGAGGAAAGCTCGTCGTAGGTGAGAGATACCTGGGAGGTGTCGTCGTCGTCGTCGTTCCGAGGGGTACGCTCCGGCTTGCCGTCGACCTCATCGCCCAGCGCCATGGTGCAGAAGCCGTCGTCGTCGGCGAAGAAGCAGAGGCCGTTCAGCTTGTCCTCGATCCTCTTCTTCTTCTCGGACTCGTCATCGCTCGAGCTGGCGGAGTCGTCATCCGAGCCGTCGACGTCGCTGAGCGTGGCGAAGAACGCGCGCTGCTCAGCTTGCTGCTTCTCCAAGTACTTCTTCTTGATGTACTCTTTATCGAAGCCGCCCCGCTTCTTGTGCCTTGGGGGAACGTGCTTCTCCTTGTACTTGGAGTCGCGCCTGTGGCCGTGATCGCCCTTCCCCAGATGCTTGTTCTTCTTCTTGGGGCAGTCGGCGATGAAGTGGTCGGGGTCGCCGCATTCGTAGCATCCGGCGCGTCCTCCTCCACGACGGCGGTTCACGCGGTTGTTGTGGAACCGCGAAAACCGGTTGGCAAGCAAAGCCAACTCGTCGTCTCCCAAAGACTCCAGCTGGTCCTCTGTCACAGAAAAGAGAGAAGAAAGCGCAAAGCCAGCTGAGGGGTTAGAGGAAGAGCCGGAAACCAAAGCCATGGACGGGCGAGAGGGATTTTCAAAAGAAGCCCTCGCCATAGCATCAATCTCACTGGACTTGAGCTTACTGAAGAGCTCGTCGCAGGTGAGGGTCTCATAGTTCGGCGATTCGATGATTGCCTGAACCTTGGAGTCCCACACCGAACGGTCAAGAGTGTGCAAAAGCTTCAAAGCACGCTCATGATCGTCAAATGGCAACTGCTCTCTGTTAGCCCTCATCCTGTTGACAATCACCTGAAAGCGAGCGAATAAACTTTCTATGCTCTCGCCAGGCTGATGTCGAAAGTTCTCATACTCTCTCTTGAACGACTCGTAGAGTCGGGTTTTGACTTGAGAGGTGCCCTCATGAAAATGCATGAGGGTGTCCCAGATCTCCCGAGCCGTAGAGAGGTGAGAAACGCGATCAAACTCACCCACGCTCAAACAGGAGAACAAAGCGTTACGCGCCCGGCTATTGGCTTCGTGCTCATCGATCTGAAGCTGAGAGACACGAGCAGCCAGGACAACGTAGTTGGCGTTGTTGCAAATCTCCCAAACAGAAGAGCCCATGCTCTGGAGATAGGCCGACATGCGTATCTTCCAATACGCATAGTTCGTCCCATCGAAAAACGGCGGTTTGCCCACGCCGCGATCCATGTCGCCTTCGGTGGATCTGGAACCGGCTAAGGTGGAAGATCCTTAACCTGCTCCGATACCAATTGAAGGACCGAGAATGTCAAAGCAAGGCGACCAGAGGGGGGGTGAATGGGAGCCAATAAAAATTTCTTTTGAAACTTTGGCCAAGTGTCCCAAAATCAACCCCCAAGAGATACTAACGAAAACGTGATACCCACGACCCTTGGAAGAGGGTGGATGATCTCTAGGATCACAGCGAGGGACCACAAAAACTTCCACACCCAAGTTCACGCAAGTCAACTAGTGACAGGATGGGTTTTGGGTA
The DNA here is from genome assembly GCA_009763385.1 of Coix lacryma-jobi var. lacryma-jobi. Classification (NCBI taxonomy): domain Eukaryota; kingdom Viridiplantae; phylum Streptophyta; class Magnoliopsida; order Poales; family Poaceae; genus Coix; species Coix lacryma-jobi. Next base: position 116,621,543 of record CM019830.1, on the reverse strand, counting down.
ACCTCAACCTCCCCCGAGCAACGCGAGGGGGATTCAGGCTATTTTGTAAAGCGGGAAGCCCAAATTCTGTAGAGCACGAAGTTAGAAATCCAACGCCACAAACGAATCACGAATCGAAAGACGAACGAACAAACTGCGGATGAAAACGCGTCGAACTGGATCGACCGGACTCTGGCCAGCGTCCGGTCAGCAGGGACCGGACGCGTCCGGTCAACAAAAATCGGCTCTGGAACCTTACTGTTCGCGACCGGACTCACGAGTACGGAGCGTCCGGTCGAGAGCAGTGCGTCCGGTCAGAAACGAACAAGCACGATGAACAGTGAAAGCGATGCGTCCGGTCAAAACATGAATGGAGCGTCCGGTCAAAGTGAAGAACACGGCTACGTGCTGTTCATCGACCGGACTCACGGACCGAGCGTCCGGTCACTCCGACTGAGCGTCCGGTCGACTCGCTGCAGCCCCGTTCGTCCACCGATTTGCCTCTATCTCACCCAAAACAATTCCTCTAGGGATCAAACTTGGTGAGATGAGTCACAAGGAGTATAGTGAGCTATCTTTAAGAGATCATGGCTCGAACCTATCTCCAAAACGGTGGATCGAAGAATTTCGGGGAAGGAAGAAAACTTGACCCGAAACTAAAAATCGATCGATCTCCTAGACCGTGAGGTTAGAGGTTAATTCCTTCGGTGGAAAGAAGTGCCTCACGATCTAGGACAACTTGGTTCAAACGAATTTGCAAAAGATGAACCGAGCAAGGAGATCAAGCGACGGGAAAATCGTGGAGAAAAAGGATTCCGCGAAGAACACGAACACAACGGAAATCACAGCCACGAATTGCAAGTCGAAGCGCAAACACACGCTACGACAAGGAGGATACGGCCTCCTTTCCTCAAAATCAACAATACACAGAGGTGAGTCTCTCTGCGGATCTCAGCAAGCTAAAGCAGGGGATGGGAGAGTGGAAACCCTAGGTGCTAGGAAGCAAATGACTGCGCTAACTGAGATGAGGAGGAGGGTGTCTCCCTCAGACTACTTATACTAACCTAGCCTAAGCCTATTTCCTACTCTACCCCTCACTACTGTATTTACAGAGCGGACCAGCCTAACCCTAAGGCTATTCTAGTCCACCCGCTGGTGGTAGGTAGATCCGACGGCCACGCCCGCACAACTCGTCCGCGTTGCCTCCACGCAACCTTCCGATTGCCGCCACGTGCCGTCCTCGCTCTGCACCCCCGGTTTTGTGGCCCAAACCGGGAAACCCGCCTTTTCCATCAGCCCCCGGTTTTGAGGCCCAAACCGGGAAACCAGCCTCCAGCCCGAGTTTTGTGGCCCAAACTCGGAAACCCGCAACGCCCGAGTTTTGAGGCCCAAACTCGGAAACCAGCCCATGCCCAGGTTTTGAGGCTCAACCTGGAAACCGTCACGCCCAGGTTTTGTGGCCCAACCTGGAAACCCAGCACCCAGGTTTTGAGGCCCAAACCTGGAAACCGTCCACCGTTGGTTTTTCCCGGGCTCTACCAACAAACCGGCGTCGTAGAGGGGATGCACCGCCTGTGCACCCCTTCCACCGACATGATCGCACTTCTCCGCTTGTCGCTGTCGCAGGCTGCCAGCCACCACAGCTGATCCTCCGGCCTCCAGTCCATCAGTCCAAGTCCACGTCCGCCCTTCACCGTCCGATACATCGGCATGGCACGTCCGCCGCACGGCACGCCCATCCTTCATCGCGCCCGGTCCGTCGGCACGGCACGTCGCAACTTGACCTTCACCCGCCATCGATCACTGTCTCCGAGCTCGACACCTGCACAACACAAGCCAAAGAACATGCGCATCATCTCCGTTGACAATCACTCATCACACAGAGACTCGGCATACACCCATGTATCCGCAAGGCTAACTATGGTCTAACTTAACCCGGAGTAGCAACAAGACTTAGGAAAGTCGAGAGTGTAGAGGAGATTGCTAAAGTCTTCAAGATCTAATCTCGGTAAGCTATGCTTCTATTGTCCTGTAACCTAGGGAAATTGCTATGGAAGAACACAAAAAGAGTACGCTCTTCCATGCAACAGGGATCCTACTAGGCCTACAAATGGGAGGTGGAGTATAGAGGACTCAATGGGCTTGGTCACCCCGTGATCTACACCGATCCAAAATGTAGGGTACATCTCATGAGTTACTGAGTCTAAGCACTACGCTTACCCTATGAATAATACTTAAACCTAAGGCCAATAAATTAAAGCACTCAAAAGATACTATGGACCAGAGAACAATATAAACACGTGCTTATTAAAATAAGAAGTTGATTACCAGAAAAGGTACAAGTCGTAGAGGGAGCATCGACATGCCGGCACCGCCTCCAAACTCTTCCCTCGCTCTCCATCTCTATTTCTAAAGACTAGATCCTATGGAGGTTTAATCTTCTCTTGATACTAGCTCTCATCCTGACGAGGAGAATATGAATTAGGGTTTTAAGGGATGCCAGGATATGGTCTCTAGAGAGGCAAGAAGCTGCTTTATATAGCCCACAGCTTGCAACGTGAGCCCTTGGATCAAACTGACTTAATCATCCAGACAACCCCACCTGTCATCCTCTCACAGTCTGCTTCGGTGGGTGGTTTTCTAGAGTGTTTTAGTACCTTCCTACGTCGTTTGTCCATTGTAGATTTGATATCTTTTTCATCGAAAACTCCAAATATAACAAATGATATCCGTTTCGATCGTCTTGACAAACTCTTTGCAATAGTGCTCCCAAATTTATCACTTGAGATGTCTTTTTACTATAAAAAAAATCAAATATCCTACAAAACAAGTGAAAACACTAAAACCTGTGGAACTCGTTAGAATGAAGCCCCTATGTCTATGTTGATAATTGCTTTATGTCCTTATTCAGGTTGTGTTGCCAGTTTATAATTGGTTTTAGTGACCGCCAACACTTACATGGAATTGTGCATGGCACAATATAATAGCAGTAGCCTTATAAGCACTAATATTATTTGATCAATGCAAGGGTAACCAAGTTTGTGGCTTCGACACCCTTATTATGTTCTTCTTATTAGACTTTGTTGGACATGGCCTTCCAACCAATTCAAAGAAACTCAATGATAAAGAAAAGATTTGTTCACATGTTTGTTTCTTACAAAATTGATCACGTTTTATCAAGCATTCAAAATGTGACGAAATGTGTATAAATGTAAACAAAAACTAATATGAAACCGTGCTAAGGAGGATGGATGTTGGAACTTATTTTCATTGGTTACACATCAATATTGATAAGAGTGTGTGGTGTTGCTTCTAAATTTGAATTGAATATATGAATTATTGTTAGTGATAGAGGGTATATTTTCGTTTATTTCAGCCTTTGTTATGAATTTTAGCTACCATTCCTAAAATTACATTAGTACTGCTATGACAACAATTTACTCTTTATAGGTGTTGCCATGTCCAATATCACTAAATTTCATGACGGTTTTATGTTTCGACTTCTTGGGCATTGAAGCACTACCAAAGTTCAATCCTTCTGTTTCGGTCTTTATTAAAATTAGGAGAATATCAATATTAAATTTAAAAGCTAGAGAATCATCTTCTCTCTTATTATGTAAGTCCATAAAACTCGAAAATGTTTTCTCGCTTACAGAGTATTATTTAAGTTTTTGAAAATTCAGAAACATCTCATTATTATTTATATGAAAAGTATGAATAGCTCAAAACGACTACCTACTGGTTATATAAATCCCTAGAACACGGAAACTTCTCTCCAATTATCTTTAATGTAATACTCCCTTTGTCCACGAATAAATAGATTTCTAGACTTGTCCTAAGTCAAACTTTTTAAACTTTGATCAAATTTCTAGAAAAAAGCTATCAAGATTGATGATATCAAATTTGTATCATTAGATATACCATAGAGTATATTTTCATAATTTGTTCATTTTATATCATAGATGTTATTACTCTTTTTTATAAAGTTAGTCAAAGTTTAAAAAGTTTGACTAATACAGATTCTAGGAATTGATTTTTTCATGGACAGAGGGAGTATAAGCTAAAGACAATGCACTTTCCCAGTGGAGTTTCATTTCCAATCTTATGTAATTAGATAAAATAAAAATGTGTAACTTACTAGGACCCTAATGCCACGCTAAAAGTGGGCTGGGCTGGGCCAGGCTGGGCTACCCGCTATGACCAAGTCCAGATCCAACTAGCATCTCCCTGATTTTCCATATATAAAGAATGACATCTACCTCTCCTCCCTAATAAATTGCGGGCACCTAGAGAAGATCCTAAAAATCCAGTGGCCAGCGCCAGCATCAACAAACATTTATGACAGGCAGTTTTAAATCACGCCTTGCGAGAGAGAGAGGGCTGGGTGGACGGACGGCGGATGGGGTTTCACACTCCTCCATCCAGGCAGCCGCAGCCGTCGATGCGGCCCATCCAACGGTCGGGACCCGGCCGCGGCGATTATCTCTCTCTTTTCTTTTTTGTTTTCTTTTCGTGGGTTCCGCTACGTCGCCCACTTTCCTGCCTTTCCACCACCCACCCACCCCTCTCTCTCCCCAAAAAACGCCGCAACCCCCTCTCATTTTCTTCCTCGTCTTCACCTCCTCCTCTCCTCCTCGATACATTCGAGCACGCCGGACGCGGTCGGAAGGGGTAAAGCAGCAAGCGGCGCCGGGCTCCCCCTCCCTTACTCGCCCCCGATCGACGCCGATCGGGGCCGACTGCTCGCGGGGGACGCCCGATCGAAGCCCGGGCGGCGATGCTTCCGTACGTTCTCGCCTTCTTCCTCCTGCCTTTTTTCTTCCTGTTGCTTGGCGTCGGGTAGGTCAGCCGGTGGATGGATAGGGTTGAGCTCGTAGGTCGGCCGGGGGATGAGGGTGGATGGGTCTGTGGTGGGCCGTGGCGGCGTGGGGGCTGAGATCTGTGGGGGATTTTGGGGGGCGGATCTGGTGGTGTTTTTCCTCCGGAACTCCTCGACTCTTGGATGGGAATTTCGTCGATTTGAGCTCATCTGCGGTTAGGGTTACGATTTCGTGGTAAAAACATCACTTATCCTGGGCGGAATGGAGTAGAAATGAGAGTTTTATCGTGAAATGGGTGTGCAGAGCTGGAGTACTTGCATGGATTGGAATTCGGTAGCATTATCGTCGCTTATGTTTGGTGCAAATGTTTAGTCCATCACGAAATCAATAGCCATTGGCTTAAGAAATTTGCCATCGGGGGACAACCTGTTTAACAGTACTTCTCTGCAATAGGGTTAGATACGTATCAAATGATCTGTACGTTCGTGCAGAACACACTGTTTGGTGCCAAAGCTGCTAACCCTATTCTTTTGGGTAAATCATATGCTTATGCTGCTTTCATATGTTAGGTTGTGATATTCTCTCTTTATGTTGTTACCGATTACTGAAAAAAGGTATATGACTTGCAATATTTTTTGTTTCGCCAGAATATACGGAAGCAGTTTCTAGTTTTCATCAGTTGGCCGCCACAGTTTCCAGCGGTTTCTGCCAGTTGTCTAATAGCATATTGTTGTTGTACTTAAGGTATGCATATCATTGGCTGCCTACATTTTTTCTCTGACATCCCGCATTATTTCTGTTTCAGTATAAACTGCAAAAGTACCTCTGATTACATGTACTCTGCATGTTTGTTTAATATTCCATCTTAATGTTTTAAGGATTCCCAATGATGCATCTGTTCAGTTCTGACATAATTTGTTTTAGTTTTCTTTTGCTTATTTTGATATATGGTGAATTGGAGTGCTGATTCTTTTCTAATTACCCAATTTATCCTTTTGTCGTATTTGCCAGGTTGCTTTTGTCGTATTTGCCAGGTTGACATACTTGGTGTTGTAAAGCATTTCCATTTTTGGGTCATGACTTGTTTTTATTGAAATCAATTGCCTGCCAAGGGATAAACTAAATCCTTGATGCAACATAATAGGATCACCATGCTGTCTTCCTCAGAGACTTGCCAGCTTGGTTCTAGTTCTAGCAACCCTGTCATGGATCAGCAGAATTTACTTCCCAACAACTCTAACGTGGATGAACAGATTTTACTCCCAGATGCATTAGAGCATGAGGACTACCCACACTATTTGCTCAATAGTCACGAGGTGGTAATGCCAAGTGGAAGCCTGATTGGTCAGCAAAATACAGGCTTGAGCTTGTGGGAACCAGCTGGATCTAGCTCAATGGGCTGCTTAGTTGATCATGGCAACTTTTTCCAGGCAAAAAGGGAGCATCTTGCCTCTTCTCTGTCTATTGGAGGCCCCTTAAGTATAGACGGGAGGAGACATGAAGGCACTAGTTCATTGCCTTCACACAACCTAAACATAGACCTCAACATTAATCAAGCTGATCAATTTGGCTCTGATGATGTTGATCTCGTACATGGTAATGGACAATCAAGAGCTAATACTGTCACAGCCCACAGGGGTTCTTTCATAACTGAGCGCATTCTGCATCATGGAGTTTCTTCGGATGCCGTAGGAAGTTCTTCACGGAATGCAGAGTGTTTTGATGGTGCAGCAGGCCAAGAAAGTCATCATCCAGCCTTTAAGAGAAAGTATCTTGATGGAAGTCATGCAGAGTCTTCTGCTAATGGAAGCTCGCGCAATCGTCACCAGAATAATAGTACTTTGCTACCTCCTCCGACCACCTGTGAAACTTTGACTATGCCCACTGCAACAAATTTTAGTGTTCCATATCCTCCTGTGGAACAACTAAACCAGAGTACTAATATTGCTGCAAGCTCTACTTTGTCTGATCACTATTCTCCGTATAGTGATCCACATGCAAACGAATTCGCACGAAATACACGGATGCGAATAAACCCTACTGATTATGATCAATCGCTGCCCAGCCTTTTACCTGAGGGGAGTTTCAGGTGCTCAGCTTATCAACCTACACAGCAGCAGTCATCATTTATCCCAGTGCAACCTAGACAAGTCAGCTCTTCTTCTGGTTCTCATAGTCGACCTCATGTGCCTGCTGTTACTCAATTTTCGCAAAATCTTCACCGTCCTTCATCAAATGTTAGTTTTGGATCAAGAATTGGGAGTTCTTCCAGTTCTGGTTCTACAATACCGGTACCTGCTTTGCAAGATCCCAGTACAAGCTTGATAGGAAGTGATTTTCCTGAGCCCCTTTTGTTAGGTTCTTCTTTGTTTACAGCTGATTCAACAAATTTCTTATCTGCATCTGGAAGCAGAAGTAACCAGCAAAATTCTGGATCCAGCTCTAGTTCCATGCTTAGACCTGCTGTAAATGTTGGAGCTCAACAAGTTCCTGGGTTCAACATATCTCAGCCAAGTACAACTGTAAGAGGTTCAGCTGATGTGTCCAGGAGGTCCTTAATTTCTGCTGGTGTTTCTCATTCTAGAAGTTCAAGCATCACATTGCAGCACCGTGGAACTTCATCCACATCTCATGAGATTCGGAGTCATCAGCAAGGATCAAGCTCTCGTGCTCATCAGCAGCACCCCTTAAGACCTGGTAATTCCTCCATAGACAGACAGAGCTCTGGTTACTTGGACCTTCAGTCTTTTATGCAGACCATAGCTTCAAGAGAAGGAGGCAGGCCAATGTCAGAGGTAACTGCCCTTGAATCATTTCATTGAACTGATGCCTTCATTAGTATTTGCATGATAATTTCATTATGTTAGATCATCATCATGTTCTATGGAAATGATTGGGATATATAATTCTTTTGATATTTCGGCCATGAAAAAGCTCCACTTGATTTCATCCAAGTTTTCTACTGATGAGGTGCTTATGATGCCATGGAAAAGTGCTCCAGCTGATGTCATCCAAGTTGAATGCTTTTTGTGTTGATGTGCACTGCGGAATGTCATATTTTTTTTTGGCTATATGAGCATCTTTGAACACATTTCCATGAAATTTCCAATGCCAGTGTTGAAATTAACATTTGTTGGTATTGTACCATGCTTCATTACAGTTATTAATACCCATACTACCAATGATCTGCTCCCTAAATTAGCAGTGGACGCCATATTTGGTCTTAAATATCTGTGAATTTAATGTTTTTAAGAATTGTTGTTTTTGATTAATGTGCTTCTGGCTTTACCTGTCATATTGAGTTTGAATGTTTTCCTGTTTCTGCACACAGATCCGCAATGTTTTTGACCAGATTCGTCAGGGGAGAAATGCAAGATTGGAGGTCAGATTTACTTCTGTTTTGCATATTCTTATTGGTTGCTAGTAGGTGTTACCATTCCATGTCCTATGCATACATAATTGAATCACCTGAAATTAGTCTATTAGAGGGTTGAACTCCTTTCAATGTGATGATATATTGTTTACACACATGCACTTCCATGCGCAAACCACAAATGCTTATAAACACCATGTTTGGGAGCATTTGGAGGCCTAGCCTCACATAATGTCAGAGTGCACATTGGCCATTGAATCAGAGTAATACTACTTCCCTGGATGAATCAGAGTGGAATGGATACATAGACGAGTAATAGCGTGTTCTATATGATGAACTGCCAAATGAGAAATAAGAGATCGTTGTTAAGAAGCTATTCTGGGCTGTTGATTTCTGTTCAATGGTGACATTGAAACTTCTTTAGCTACTTAATCCAATAGGTAGATTAGTGTGCAACTTTTTCTACATACAATAGGTCGCTAATTATTCGACTTAAATTAACAATATTGGCAGTAATTTGCCAACATTGATCACTGCATATATGGTGCCAGGTAATATGATTCAAAATCTAAATTATTTTTGCCAGTGAGAAAGAAAGCCTATACTAAAATCTTTCTTTGTAAAACTTTGTGCTATGTGCCCTTTGCTGCCACATGTTCCAGTTTCTGCAACTTGAGGTCAAACAGTTTGTGCTAGTTTTGTTATTATTCCTTCTGTAGTGCTCCAGTCATGTAATATATCCTATGCTTAATAATTTTGTCAGAACTATTTCAAAGATATATAAGAATCATTTATGATCTAGCTCTTATGAGCATGTTTATAGCTTGGAGTAAATAAAGTGTTATCTAGACAGTGATGGTACAAATTAATCTGTTTTTTTGAATAGATGTAACGTTGTGATTGATTTGTGATGTATCATGTTAATTAATTAACAATGTTTATTTTTGAACAGGATTTGCTTCTCATTGATCGGTCACTTATTATGAGACGAGCTAATTTGATTGATAGACATCGGGAGATGCGGCTTGATGTGGATAATATGTCCTATGAGGTATCAGAATTTCTCTTGATCATAACTTTGTCCCAAAACCTTAAATCCTTGTCAGTGGTGATGTAGGGGGAGGATATTTTGAATCCTGGCATATTGGGTTACTAATTTTTGTTTGAATTAAGTCGTTTTCCAGAAAAGAAGATATTCCATACCATGTATCATCAAAATGTTGTAGTTTCAGCATGGAGTCGGATTAAATTGCATAATGTGGGTAAAACTGGCTTAACATAGTGTATTCAGAACTGAGTTGTTGCTTGGTACATCTGTAGCCACTTCGGGTTTTAAAACTGTGGTTTCTGTGGCATCATTCACATGGCGTGACTGGATCTGTGTTTGACTACTTCAGTTTTCTGTGTTCCTCAGGAATTGCTGGCACTAGGTGAACGCATTGGGTACGTAAACACAGGACTTAGTGAGGAAAAAATTATAAGTAACTTGAAACAATGGAAATATGCCTTGATATCATTGGAAGATCCTCCAACAGGTGTTGAACCATGTTGTATTTGCCAGGTAATTTGAGATCTTTGTGTTTTCTTAAATTCCTTGCATAGATTTGTTTGACAGGAATTTGTTTTAGAGATCAGATTCTGACAACGTTTGGTGGTCCTAGTAAGATATGATGTATGATTGTGGTATAGTGGATCTCCGAGTACTATGAGAAGTCACATGATTATTCCTGGAAGGTGGTGCCTGCTGTGTGTCGAGTCTCCACGAAAGTGTTGGTCTGTCTTTTTAATTTTTATACTGGGATGGTGTGTGGTTGCATGTTGCAGCCTGTCTTTTATTTGTTTGTGGCTCCAATACTCTCGTCAAAATTTAGGTGTCAATATAATAATTGTTTCAGGGAGCATCTCTTGTTTTGTTTGCTGCTCTTGCTTATAAGGGGTTTATTGTTTTGGCCCAATCTTATTATTGATTCTACTCATTTAATTCCAGACATGAATGGTAAGTCATTGTGATTACTGAACATTGTTGACCTTGAACTTTGCAGGAAGACTATGTGGAAGGCGAGGACTTGGGCAGACTGGACTGTGGTCATGACTTTCACACCGCATGCATCAAACAATGGCTGGTTATAAAAAATCTGTGCCCAATCTGCAAGAAAACAGCACTGGACATCTGAGACATGGCTGCCTTTTTCCTTCTTATTAGGAAAAAGATGGTAGCAGCCCTAGGGCAAGTGGTTGTCATTTAACCACACCCTCCCCAAGACTAGCAACTGGTTACAAGCATGTTACACCTCCCCATTATCAACATACATGTGGGAATTTATACTATAGGTGGTACATGGCACTTACCTGAAGCCAATGGCTGTAGACCCCTGGAGTTTCATCCTTGTTTTGTTCAAACCTAGATTTGGGATTTAAAATTTATTCAATGACATTCGATTTACTTGGGCAACCTGCGTTATTTGCTATCATTATTAATCGCTTATCACCTCTGTTTTTGTTGCTTGCTATCATCATTAATCGCTTATCACCTTGGTTTTTGTTGCTTGCTTTGCGGTGAGACTTGCAAGTTGTAGTCCGTCCACCTTGATTCTTTTACCCCTTGTCGGTTTTGGTAATGTAAACGAAATGGGAGAGAGTGGTTCGTAGCAAAAGGAAACCATTGTGTGAGAATGTGGTCGGCATCACTGGTGGATTCCGTTGGGTCGACATTTTGTAGCCAGAAATGTGTTCGTTTGTTTTTACAGACATGCCAGTAAAATATAACATTTTGGTCCAGATACAAAGCTCTACGCAAGTACAAGTAGACTGATTGTCTGTCTATTCACTCACATCTGTCGACACGGTCTGCTGGTTACTCTGGGCTAGTGCAGCGTCCTCGTTCTCGCCGGAGAGTTCCTCCAGCGACATCCCCTTGGACTCCGGCACGAGGAACATGAACAGGAAGCCGACGACATTGCATCAGGCGAGCATGAACAGCGAGTTGGGGCACACCGATGCTCGGCGGGTACCTGGCGTCCGTCCGTCTTCGTGAAATCTGTGCTCTGCGCCGTGTACAGGAATCCCGAACGGCCCGACAATGGCGCCTGTCGGTGTTTGTTAACCGGCAACTCGTCTTGGAGGTATCCGGACGATTTGTTCGGTGAAGATCGACGTATGCAGAACTCGATCCCCTTGTGTCTCCTGCCGATCTATGGAGCTCTGCCTCTCTTTATATAGTCCAGGAGGTAGAGTCCTAGTCGGTTATAATGTTAGGAGTCCTAATAGGATTATAAGGTAGCAATACTATTAGGATTACATGAAGAGTCCTAGTTAGACTAGGTCTTCGTCCTTCCTTGCGGAGTACCCGGGGACTCTGTCCCACAAGCCCCCGAGCTCTTCATGGTTTATCGCTGAAGTCATATTGATACCTTAGCCTTGATCAAGTGTCATCTGAGTACCTTCTGAGAGAAACCATAGAGTGCTCTTGAAGTCTTCTAACGGTGTGCGCTTTCTGAAAAGCGCACCAATTGGGTGTAGCCCCCTAGTCTCTTGCTATTTACCATAAAAAGCTGAAGGGTATTGTCTGAAATTGCTCCAATTACTTCCGAAGAAATTTGGATGCATCATCTGAGGATATGTATCCCGCAACCCCCGAGCCTAAAATCGACTACTCGGAGTCGATTGTAGGATCTTGTAGACATCCTCAAGGGTGCAGCCGAGTAATCTCCCGAAGACAAGGATCATCGTATGCTTGTCGTCGAGTCCTTGAATGCTTATAATTTTGATCTTTCATCCTTGAATCCGAGCCCCCGAGCGTAGTCGAAGTGAAGACGACTAAACTGACGCAATGATCGAGCCCCCGAGCTTAATGCCGACTACTCCGTGGAGGAGACGAAGCTTGATCGAAGTAGTGGAAACAAGATTTTTGGTGAGCCCAAGGCTTCGGGTGGGCAGTCTCCTCACCGGAGACCCCGTATCACCCCCACCTCGAGACTCTCAAATCATCATAACCATGTTTGAAGGCTCGTCACAACAACATGGTGTCCGAGTGAGGCAGCCTTCAGGGGCGTACCTAACCTAGCGGCGTGGTGTCCGAGTGAGGCAGCCCTCAGGGGCCTACCTCACCCAGCGGCGTGGTGTCCGTGTAGGGCAGCCCTCAGGGGCGTACCTCAACCGGTGTTGTGGTCTATGTCTTTTTCCCTGCAAAGTAGACATATAAAAATATGTAGTAACTGATATTCAGGATATCAAGTCGGGAGCATGTCCCAGCATTAACAAATGCATATGAAATTTTTCGCATCTTGCTCTTGCTAGGTTATTTAAGTCACCCGAGTAGTGGGCCTGTGACGTTTAAGCACCTGTCCTGCGTGTCGAGCTTTATTTGTCGAGCATGAGGTACAGGCTTCACGGATTAAGGCTTGCACTTACTCAAGTAACTTAATAACTTGCTAAGAGAAGATTTATAGCAGTCATGCTGCATGAAAAAAGGTGCACGCTCCGAGTGTACATTATTATGCACTCGTGAGGTGTTGTCCCGACTACAAGCTCAGAGCTGTATGAGTAGCCGGGAATGCATTTGTGATGTGGCCGTAGCTGCTCACCATTAATATTTGGAAGTATTAAAAATATTAAAGCGTGACTTAGCTTGGTTGATGCCGAGTTGAGTGGTCAGCGCCGCCGAGTGGAGTAGTCGACACCGTCGAGATATCCGAGTAATGGATGACTTGGTACTCGGACGACTCGCTTATTACTCAGACGACTTGTTTGCAGCTCGATAACGGCTGGATGATTCAATGCCTGCTCGACACCTCGCTTGCGGCTCGATGGCTCGCTCGTGGCTCAACGACAACTTGATGGCTTGCTCGCGGTTCAACAGCAGCTCGAGGGCTCGCTTGCTTGTGGCTCAACGGCGGCTTGATGGTTCGCTCGCAGCTCAACAATAGCTCAAGGGCTCACATGCGGCTCATGGCTTATTTGCGGCTTTACGGCAGCATGATGACTGCTCAACAACTTGCTTGTGGGCTCATGGCTCACTTGCGGCTCACGGCAGCATGATGACTCAACGACTCGGTACCCATACATTGTGGATATACGAGTAGTTGGTTGTTGATGAAGTCGATTAGTCGGAACAGCTCCTCAGCAGATTCTTGATCGAGCGGAGTTGTTGCCGAGAAATTTTTGATCATCTGGATCTCGCCCCCGACTAACACATTGGATCTAGGTGGAGTAGTCGGTCGAGTCCGGATAGTCGGAAGTATGTGCGTAGTTTTGTTGTCTGCGGCTCGGCTTGCTTGCAGCTTGGATGATTCACTTGCATGTGTATTGGTGAAATCAATCCAGCTAGCTAGCTAGGAACCCGAGACTTGTGCATGCTCTGGCTTTCCTCCGTGATGCATGCACATCATAGATTAGTTTCTTCTTTTGTCCACGTCTTGCTTGGTTACGTTGTTATGCGTGGAGCCTTCGTCTTGATAAATTCCCTGTTGATCTGGTCGAACCCGTTTTGGAGTTGTAATCAGCAGGCGTGGCCGCAACGGGAACCAACGCTTGGGCGTTTATGCTTGAGGCTCATCATCGAGGCTGAGAAGACAGCCCCATGGTTGAACGGAGCGAGATCGATTTTGCCTTGACCGTTGGAAAGCAGAATCAACGCGACATTGGCTTCTCCGTGCATGGCGTCTCGTCTTGTGCTGGTCGAAGAGATCGTCTTGCGCTGATGAAAGTTATTCTGCCGTCGGAAAATTTGATCTTGAGGTCCGTCGAGATCTTGATCGCAATTGCGCCGAAAGTCCCCTACCTGGCACGCCAGCTGTCGGTGTTTGTTAACCGACAACTCGTTTCGGGGGTATCCGGACGATTTGTTCGGTGGGGATCGACGTATGCATAACTCGATGGTAAACACAGAGACAAAGATTTATACTGGTTTGGTCTGCTAAATAGTATCCCTACGTCCAGTTTGGGGGAGAATAATATCTGGCGCCCTGCGCTTATCGGTGTCTGGTTGTGTACCATGACCCCCTTGTGTCTCCTGCCGATCTATGGAGCTCTGTCTCTCTTTATATAATCTAGGAGGTAGAGTCCTAGTCGGTTACAATGTTAGAAGTCCTAGTAGAATTACAAGGTAGCAATACTACTAGGATTACGTGGAGAGTCCTAGTTGGACTACGTCTTCGCCCTTCCTTGCGGAGTACCTGGGGACTCTGTCCCACGGCGCTAGACTTCCCTGCAGGCTCCAGCTGAAGATCTCTGCCGGCACGACGAAGGTGGTGTTGTTTGGACCAAAGATGGCGAGGAAGAAGGTGAGGACGTGCGTGACGACGAAACGAAGTCGACGTGATGCCCTGGCGTCCGGGCTAGCGTCCTCTAGTGGTGGTACGGGATGGCGAGGTCTAAGTCTGGACGATAAACTCGAAACTCGCTAGCTCTCTCGACTCGCTCGTTAATGGCTCGACTCGAGCTCGACTCGTTTTATAATGAGCCAGCTTGTTTTATAACGAGCCAGCTTGATTTATAACGAGCCAGCTCGAGCTGGCTCGCGAGCTGCTCGTTAGCTCGTACAAGCCAATTAATTCACAAGTCAACAAACTCAAATTAGCTATTGTAGAATGTCCAAACGTCCAACAGTGTGGTGGAAATCATATTTCTTCTTACGTATTGTTCACATACAGATAAGAAGATATAATTGTATAAGGGATTGTTCACATACAGATAAGAAGATATAATTGTATAAGGGAAATTATGTTTTTATATGTAGATACTATTCTTCGTTAAATTTACATATGCTTAGAGAAATTGTGTTTTTATGATTTGGCTCGCGAGCCAAACGAGCCAGCTCGAGCTCTATAACGAGTCGAGCCAAGCTGCTCTTCTAGCTCGTTAGTATAACGAGCCGAGTCGAGCCAGCTTGCTAACGAGCCAAGCTATAACAAGCCGAGCTGTAACAAGCCGAGCTGGCTCAATATCCATGCCTAGCGAGGCCTAGCATGAACACCGTCACAAAGAAGAAGCCGTCGAGCTAGATGGCGAAGCGGCGGACGACGTCGACCAAGAAGATGGTGAACCAGTAGCTGCGGATGGTGCCGCACAGGGTGGTAAAAGGCCTTATAATTTAGCCTAGCAAATTTAAGAATCGAGATCAATATAGATCGGATCGTAATACTATATGATTTTGAACTAAAAATAGAAAGAGCCAAGTTAGATTGCGAAAGAGTGATAAAGATCACGATCCATTACCACCCCTACGCACAACACGACCAGCGTCTGCGCCCTCAAGATCCTGAGGCCATGTTCAGATTCCAAAATCACCCTAAATATTTTGCGCAGTACCTATTTTAGACGCATGCATGGAGCATTAAATATAGGTAAAAGAAATAACTAATTGTACTTTTGGTCTGCTCATGTCGAGACGAATCTTTTGAGTCTATTTAGGTCATATTTGGACAAAGTTTGTCAAATAACAACGAAAGTGCTACAGTAACATTTCATCGCATTTTTCGCGAACTGCAAGGCCTGAGAATCTCCAGGGCGCTCATGGTGCGGTAATCTTTCGCGCCGACCCCTCAACCAGGCACGTGACCAGATTGCCAAGACATGGAATACTGGCCGAATTGATGCAACGGCCCAAGTCACGGAGAAGTGGAAGCCTTCCGCATTTTTATCCGAGAGTTTTTCCTCCGATTTTCTTTCTGTCGTTAGTTGCTTTGTCGTTTCTTTCTTTTACCTTTCCTCCGATAGATGATATTTTTTTCTTTTCTTTTCTTCCCTTGTTTCTTTCATTTATTTTTTATCTTTATTATTGAGTCCTTTTTCAATTTTATTTTTAGCTTTATTTCAATTCTTTATTTTCAGTTTATCTGTTTTATTTTATTTTAAATTTTATTTCTGTCTGATGTTTTATTCTTCTTTTTGTGTTTACCTTTTTATTTATTTTTTATTGTGCATTTTCCAATTCTGTTTTTCGTTCATTTCTTTTTTACTTTCTTTTATGGTTTTTATTCTTCTTTTTTATTTTTATATTTCTTTATTAGTTTTATTTTACTCCAATTAACTATTTTTCTTTACTTCATTTTTCATGTTTTTTCTTTCTTTTCCTGTATTCACTTTTCCTTTTTTATATAGATTAAGTTTTTTAATTACATTTGATGATATATGATATAGGTTTGTGATGTTTATGTACTCTCTCTATCCCTGAAAAAATCAATTCCTATACTCCGTGTCAATCAAACTTTTTTTAACTTTGACTAAAAGAAGTAATAACATCTGTGATATAAAATGGACACATTATGAAAATATATTCTATGATATGTCTAACGATATGGATTTTGGTACCATCAATCTTGATAGTTTTTTTTCTAGAAATTCGGTCAATGTTTAAAATTTTTGACTTAAGACAACTCTAGAAATTGATTTTTTCAGAAACAGAGGGAGTAGTATATATCTGATTCTTGTTAATATATTTTGTGTTATTCACAGTATACACATAATGTTCTATTATGTATTTTTTGATGTACAATAGATGTGATGTTCTAAGATATTTTTGTGACGTAGTACTTTTTTAGTATATCGATTTTGCAATATAGCTAGACATATTGTTATATTTAGATACATAGCAAAGTGGATAAATCTCCTAACGGGTTAGGGGAAACATGTTTTTTTGGGGCGGATATTCATATGGGGGGTGTGTTGAGGGTGCTATTTCCCTACGGGTTGGGCCGGGTTTGGGTTACAGAGAAAACGAATCGAGTGGGTCAGCGGAAAGAATTTCGTTCATGTACCTCCCATGCTCGATAGTATGTTTTTTTTCTTGTGGCGGGTTGAACCCAGACAAATGGGACAGGTTGGGGGCGGGTTTATTCACTAAATATTTGTGTGGGGCTGGGGCGGATGAAGATTTCATGTGACAATGGGTTGGGGCGGGTTTGTCCCCGTTAGCAGGTTTAAAAGTGGATGTACCAAAAAAAAGTCAAAGCGACATAATTTGTAATGGAGGGATTATTTATGTGCTCTTTGTGTTTTTGTTACATTATTTTTATGTGTTGTTCCATATTGTATATTATTTTTTCCTTTCACTTATTCACATTGATTTATTATTATTATTATTATTATTTCATTTTATTTTTATTTTGTAATTTAACTACTTTATTATTACATGACTTTTTGTCCTTTGTTTTTTCTTTTCTTTTTCATGTCACATAGCCAATAGTTTTCATGGGATACATATTATGTTCGTTTAGTATACATATAATGTCCTAAGATATGTTTTCTACTTTTCTTGTAGTATAAATGAGATGTTGCATGACTATCTCTTAGGCTAGTCTCAGTGGGTTTCATAAAGTTTCATGGACATTTAATACGCTGACATGACGCTATATTAACGAAGAGAGAGACGACAAGAGTTTCATGGGAGTAGAGATAGTTTCATCCCCATGAAACTCTTATGCACTATTTCCAAAATCTGGTTGCATTGGAAACTGGGAAATGAAATCCCCATTGAGACTAGCCTTAGTGTGTGTTCAAGTAATATCTATTGATGTTCTTTTTTTTTTTTACTTTCCTCTATTACATGACACATAGCCTATAATTTTCATGAGATACATATTGTGTTTCTTTTGTATACACACATAACCTATAATTTTTATGGGATACATATTATGTTTGTTTTGTATACATATAATGTTCTACAATTTATTTTTTTACTGTTCTCACAGTACAAGCGAGATGTTCCATGATTATCTCTGAGTGTTTGTTCAAGTAATATCATTGAATTTTTTTACTTTCCTTTATTACATGTCTTTTATTCCTATTTTCCTGTATGTCTCATTGTGATGTCCACGTAGTATACATGTGATGTTTTATGATTTATTTTGTGATGTCCGCTGAGTATAAATAGAATGTTCTATGATTATCTTTGAATATTTGCAGAGTACTTGTGAGATGTTATATGTATATTTCTATTATTTTAGTAGTATCCATGTGTTGTTCTATATGATTTTTGTCATGGTCTTTTTATATGTGGTTTTGTATTAGATTTTTTCCTTCAACTTATTTACAAATGACTATTGTTTCGTTTCTTCATATTTTCATTTTATTTCAACAGTTATATGGCTTTTTCCTTGTTTGTTTTCTCTATTATGTACCTTTTTCATATTATGAGATGTCCGGTGGTATATTTTAGTTTTGAATATTATTCTTGTGAGATGCAATTTTTTATTATAATTAAATGATTATATATTTTTTCGTATTTTTATTTTATTTCTATTGTTATACATGTATTTTTCTTATTTGTTTTCTCTATCAAGTATCTTTTTCCATATTTCAGATATCCTATGGTATATTTTTTGTTTAGAATATTATTCTTGTGAGGTGTAATTTTTTTATCATACTTAAATGATTTTAATAAATTTAATAGCAAAAATATTTATAAATACAAAGCATCTTATGGTATAGTGGTAGGAGAACAACATTGTTAAGCCCCAGAAAAAAATGTGTTTGATTTCTTGCTCTCGTGTCCTTTTCTCATATTTTCTATTTCTTTTTTTATAATATGTATAATAAAAACTATACCTGCGGGAGTTTTGCAGGCTGTGGAGGCCCTCCACGTCTTTTGTTTTTTTACCACTTGGAGATTTGTTTTGTTTTTTATTTCCTTTAGAGTTGCACATAATAATAAAAACTTTACATGCCGGTCTTAGAGGCCCTCTATCTTCCGTGAAAGTGTTCATTGAACACGTGAGGGGTGTTTGTTTTCCGAGCAAAAAATTTAGCTCTGACACGTCAGATTTCGCGGTCCTAATTTAATCTATTAAATAAAGTAATTAAAAAACTAAGGGATTTGCTATATTTCAGGCGCCTGAAATATAGCATCTTTTCAGGCGACGATTACAACCTTCAGATCTTCATCCAATGGTCCAAATCTATTAGCACAAATCACAAAAAACAATTGACAACTTTTTTCTATGGAAGGACAAAGACAAAACTGTTCAGGCGCCTGAAATATAGGAAATGTGAAAAACTAATTTATCAACCAAAAGCTAATTCACGAGACCAATCTATTAAACTTAATTAGTTCATAATTTGACAATATGGTGCTACAGTAAATATTTCCTAATGACAGATTAATATATCTTAATAGATTTGTTTTGTTAATTACTATAGAACGGCGTAATTAGTTTTATAATTATTTTATTTTTAATAGATTAAATTAGTACTGGAATATCTGATGTGACAGACTAATTTTTTTTATCAGGAAACGAACACCCCCTTACTGAGCATTTTTTTTTCCGCGAATGACATCTTCGTGGGCTCCGCGTTTGGGGCTTCACTGAGTTCGCTCCATTCATTTAGACCTATTAGTTCTCAGCTCAAAAACTTTTTACCTATCACATCAAATGTTTAGACACATACATAAAGTATTAATTGTATATTAAAAATAACTAATTACACAGATTGTAGTAACTTTACAAGACAATTTTTAAGCTTAATTAATCATGATTTGATAATACTGTGCTACAGATTAGTCTTAATAAATCCGTCTCATGGTTTCAAGATGAACTATGTAATTAATAGACTAAATTAGTATCAAAATATTCGATGTGACACCTAAAAACTATTCAACCTCTAACTAAACACCTTTTAATAAAAAAATCTCTCAGAAAAAGCCTTCATGGTGTGCCGTCGTACCTTTTTATAGACCTCGCATGCTCTGTACGCTACCATTTGGTATATTTGTCCCATTCCTTAGACTCAAATATTGTACACATCAAACTATTAACTGATTTTTTTATAGTACAATATGAAGCCAAATCAAGCGACTTTGTATGTGTTCTTTTAGATAATATAAACTTGATTACTCTTATCACGTGCAAAACAATAATCCTCGCTATCGGCCAGCGTGTGAAGAACGACGGCGCAGCGAAGCGTCCATACCTATCTTGTAAGTACAACGACGGAGAGCAAACTCGAGCGAAGCGAGTGGGCTTGTGCAGCAAGGGGGCCTATGGGCTTGTGCGTGAAACATAGCACCGGCGTGTAGAACAAGCGAAGCAGCTGGTCATCACGATGTTAGCGGCCACCCTGGTGGGACCCTAGCACCGATGAGTATCCGTATCTGCAAACTCCCTCCCTACACCTTCTATAACGGGAATAGAGGCTATTTAATTTGTTATTTTATTTTTGGTGGATATTTCATTGGTCTTGTTATTTTTTTATCAATATTGTATTATCAATTCATATGAACCTAATATTTATTTTTCTAGATTTGTATTATTATTCTTATAAACCGAGAGCAATTTTTTTAGTAAAGACGAAACTCATTTTTTGAGCTAGAATAATTTTTTAGTAAATGCTCGTTAGTAAAATTTTATCTATATACATTTATGCAAGTTCTTGTTTTGAAAGATCTATCTATTGTTACAAATACGATGGTGCAATCAGAATTCAGTTTAGATAATCAGTTTAGCAGCTACAACTTTTGAAAACATTCCTACAAATGCTTCGCTTAATTTTCGAGATAAGATGTACGGAGTAGGCAGGAGAGAAGGTTGTCCACCAACACTTCAGAGTACCTGCTCGTTTCTTTTTAAACGTCTTTTCACGTATATCGATGCACTAGACTACAGAAACGAACTGCCGCGCGGACAAAATTTCTGATCACCATGTGACTTGGTGTTCCAAACAGCCAAGAGGCCCAATAAACAGCCCTTTTTCGTATTGTGCCTAAAAATTATTGGGACTGGTCGGCACGCGACCTGGTCGGTGTCTAGGCAGGAGTCCTCCGAGCCGGGCCGACTCGAGGACGGTCCTCCAGCCCAAAGCAGGACATTGGGTGCATCACGCCGGTCTAGGGAGCCAAATATCAGGTTCTTCGCGGCCCATCGTGGTCCAACAACCAGATGGAGGTAGAATCGGATAGAGCTGAGAGATATATATGTATTGAGGAAGAACGAGTGGAGAGGACATGAGAAAAAAATATATGAACCCTAATTTTCGCAATTAATCATTCCGCCGACGACATTGCGTATTTGCCTTCCTTATTGTTCTTCCTATCTAGCTCCGATCTAAGCTATTGCTAACAGTTGGTATCAGATATCAGTTAGAACCTGGATCACCACCCTATGTTAAATAATTAACAAATTTTCAGATTAAAATCAGAATATAAATCATGACAAATTGATGATCTAAATATTTTAGCACGTATCGTTGTAAGGAAAATAGATTTCAGCCCATTTGACTTTGGATTTTGACGTTTGATGATCAACATAATCAAATTGGAATAATGTATTTGCATGTGTTTGTTTCGTAGTCTAATAGGGTGCAAACGTGACTTGGACGAAGGCATCGTGGTGATCCGATGATCAACACCTCAAGCAAGACACTTGAAGATCAGTAGAAGACTTACAAAGATCAAGCAAAGTCCAAGGTACAAGATTGGAACCAAGACAACGTAAAAAATCATGAAGAAACGAAGCAAATGTGACATCAGATGCTCCCCGTACAAGCATCAAACTCGTCAGGTGGTAAACCCTAGCTCACGCAGCGCCAACAGAAGTATTGGATGTTGAGACCGAGCACATCAGACGCAACGTTGGCACTCTGCAGCCTTGCGCAGTTTGCATCGGATGCGTCAGATGCACATCAGACGCTGGACGACAGGTGCATCCGATGCCTATGCAGAGAGGTTCCAGAGAGGCTCTGAAGCCATCAGATGCGTTCGAGGGTGTGACATCGGACGCTGTCAGAGTTTGATGTGTCTGCGAGTCAGGCTGACAACTAGCCGTTATGTGACGTCGGACACACGTCCGATGCTCCCATGAGGAGCATTCGATGCTCCACAGAAAAGTCCATCAAGGTGTCCAACTGCTCTATTTGCTTGAGGCCCTATATATGTACCCCCATGGACGACCAAATGAGTATGGTTGGAGCTCAAGGAAGCATACCAAGAGTTGAGACTCATATTTAATTGCTCTAGTGAAAGGTCCTAGTTTGGTTTTGGTAATTGAGTGATAACTTAGGTGGACTAATATGTGTTTAAGTGAATTACACAGGTAACTAGTCCACATGTGATCATGTGTGGGCAACATATGCCATGAAGGTGAAATGGCTTGGAGATGTTGCAAAGGCTCACACATGTGATGAAGGATCTTATTTCATATATGACATGACATGGAGTCATGTGGCTAAGATGGTGAAGATCAAGGCAAGACCTGGCTTGATGGACCGGTTGCGAAGGTGAAGGGCAAGTTGGAGGCTTTGAAGCCGTTGGTACCGAGTGTCCGAAGGCTTGAGCAAAGACTTGGCGCCGAAGAACCAAAGCAATGGTGAAGCGCAAGTGAGGTCAAGATCGATGGACCATGGAGGCCATGTGATGATATGAAGTGGATTATATCATTTGAGGATAGGTTGATGCATGTGTTGCATCAACACCGAAGGAGAAGGAATGGAATGCACAAGACAAAGGTTTATTTGTAGGACATTTAATTTCACTGGTCATAGGTGTGTAGAGAGGTTTATGACAGAGTTTAAGATAGATAGTCGTACTATTACCAAGAGGAGCAAACTTGTTTGCATATCGATCATCTAGTGCCACTTGAGTGATTTAACATTGCGTTGTTGCTAGGGTCGAGTGGCACGGTGAGTGCAAGTGAAAATCCTTTAAAAAATGATTGTGGAAATGTTGACACACTTGCACATCATGGTGTTCACTTGGTGGTGTTGGCACATTTACAAAGGAGAAGAAGTTGGAGAAGTTTTGGAGAAAACTTCGGTTGAAAAAGAGAAGTGATTGATCTTGGATTGAAAACCTGTATTGATACTTTGTGCTTTAGATCATGTATTTATGTGGGTTGTGTAGCCCTATGAATAAGCTTTCGAAAATGTCCAAGATCATCGAATTCTGAGTTTGGAGCTAAGAGTTATGGACGTTCTTGTGGGTGGCTTTTTAGAGAGTGGCGGACTGTCTGGCATTTTAATGGCGAACTGTCTGCGGGCCTCGGACGCGCCGATGTGGATGCATCAGACGCAACGATATCACTATTCACGGGCTGACAGGTGAACGATGGACTGTTCGGTTCGGGCCTATAAGGGCGGACTATCCGCCGGCTAATTTTTTGAAGAACAAGGTTGTTGGACAGATTTTGTGCAAGTCATCGAGTTTCAACGGTGGACTGTCCGGGACCAAGTGGTGGACTATCCGGGGCGACCGTTGCAGCTCCTAATGGCTAGTTTCATTATAATGGTGGACTGTACGGAGTTATAAGGGCGGACTGTCCGCAGTTCAAGTTTCAGCACAATTCCAAACGGCTAGTTTGAGGCCTCCCTCTATAAATAGAGGTGGTGGCCGACCATTTGGTGTGTTGGGAACCTTGGGGACTTAGTGTCCTTGTGTGAGAGTGCTTGGGAGCCCTCCAACTCACTTGTAATTAGTGCTAATCATATCCGCTAAGTGAGAGAGCGATTCTAGTGTGGTGCATGAGAGATTGCAAGTGTGGCACTAGGTATTCGAGTTGCAAGATGGTGGTGCTTGTTACTCTTGGAGGTTGCCATCTCCTAGACGGTTTGGAGGCTTGTGTGTGCTCCGTGGTAGCACACTCGAAGATTGAGTGGTGCTCCGGAAGCAATCAATTTGTGAGGGGTGTTGTGCTCACCTCGCGGGAGATCGCGAAGAGCAACTCCAGTAAAAGAGAGACGTGGAGAGTGTCTAGTGGTCCGTGTTGGGGTTTAGTCCCACATCGGATATCGATGGTGGGGGAGCATAACATATAAGGCATGGCAGTCCTCACCTATCAAGCTAGTCTTTTGGGTTGAGTTAGGTCCAGTTCTTGATATGTTGCAGCTCCGTGGACTTGGGCCTGTGGGGAGCGCAGGCTCGTAACAAGCCGGGCCGGCTTTAAAAAGCCAACCTCCAAGATCGAGAACTCAGTGGTCACTGTTGACACTTGCTAACGTCGTTACTAGGAGTAGACTATGGAATCTATCCCCGGCAACGGCGCCAGAAAAGCTTGTTGGTACTTCTTAATGTAAGAAGTATAGCTAACTATTCGTATGACTATTGGTAAATTCCACAAGCGCACAGAATAAGTCAATTGTAGCACTTCACCCGGGAGTAACCAAGTATTGTATTTATTTCCACGGGGAAGCTACTATGGCAGAACTAACATTAGGACTGCTATGAACAACTAGTGATTCTAGCAAGGTTGATCGAAATGTATGAATGATGGTTGATTTCTACTACTACTAAAAAAAGAAAGAAAGACCAACTACTATTAAATTAATTCAGCAGGTCTGGCCGATGAACAGATTAATGTTTTCCTACACACTTACGAACACAACTAACTTAGCAATAAAGATTTTATCTAGTTCTTTGAACCGTACACACCCTCTGGACTATTTACCTCAGACGTGCACAACGAGATTTATGATTTAAAAACTAACCCAACTACGTGGTGGAATTCAAGGCTCCCAGGGCTGTCACCACCTGTTTGCTACCACAACTATCCGGGGGGTTAGCCACAAACTAAGGTATAATTAGTCTAAGCACCACGCTTATACTAATATATACTACTCTAATCTTGCGTCCAAAACTAGAGGACTGATTACTCAGCGAAGAACCCAAACTAGATACAAACTAAATACTAAGTTATCTATGATCGAAAGCACTCAACAAGAACAATAAGTAAAGAACTTAAAGTAAATGCTGAAAGCAGAAGAACAGTAAGATAAATGAAGAAAGACTTGGAATTATACCTGAGACTCTGAAAGATCCTCTATTACAACTCCAGCTCTTCTCTTCTACACTCTCGCTCTCACTCTAAGTCTCTCAACTAGAGTGTTACTTCACCAGAGCTTCGCTTACAAGAGAGTGGGACTAATCAGGTGAGGTATGAGTACAAATGAGCTCGGGGGGTTGTTAACACTGGATTTTGGTCAATATTGAGAAGATGACAGGTGGACCCAACGAGCAGTGAGAAGAGCATTCGGTAGACGGCCAAGCGGTCGGTTACTCCATTCAGGAAATAGATATGGCAAGAGAAGCCGATCACGAGGATAATCGACCATGACCGTGACAAATTAAACGAGTATTCATGAAGTAGAGGGTTCTGATCTCATTGGCCAGAAGTTGGATTTGGTGGCGTTGTGATGTGGCAAGCATGCAAAGAAGGCAATATATATAAAGCATGCACATCTCGACGTCCACTTCTATATTTAGCATGAATGGCTTCACGATGAAGGAAAGGCTAGAAGACGGCATGCATGTCCAGTATGCGGAGATGGACGTATAAGGCATTCGGCAAGTATCCATGCGGTCGGCTAGTTTCTAAGGATTCGGCAACTGCTCATGCGGTCGGCTATTCTGAGAAAAGGGAGTTTCCATTGAAACGACGGAAGCGAGAGCCGATCGGGCAACAAAATTGCGATAATTAAGGCAATGATGATTCCGAAAGGAGTTGAAGGCCAAGAATATTGTATTTTCCTTTAATATTTCATAGTCGTGTCCTCTTAGGACTTGTATCGCGTCCAGGGTATAAATATAAACCCTTGGCTATTGTAAAATCTGTTCACAACCATATCAATACAACCGGCTCCGTGCCATCTTCGAGTCCTTAAGTCGTGTCGTCGAGTTCTTCGAGAGGAATCATCGATCCGTCGACCTCCGTAAGTATCGGCAACCTTGCTATCATGTCTAGTATCATGCGGTGGATTTAGATATGATGCAAGTAGTCTCGTACGTTAAGCTTAGTATCGTGCGGCGGATTTAAGCTTATGACGGGAAGTTTTTGCTTATGCCTTGTATCGTGCGGCGGATTAAGTCATGAGCAAAGATAGTTATCGGCTCTGTTAGATTTGGCAGATCTAATAGATTCATTAAGTTATCATGTGTTATATGTTTTATGCATTTAATTCGTACAACACCTTTTGCCCAATCTAGATTGATCTTCGTTCGGCCTTGTCGTACGAGTTTGTTTGTGCTTTGCTAATTATAAGATCATAATGGCCGAACTGACTTTCAATCTAGATTGTTAAATGTTGTGGGTTCATACATGTCGATCATGTTTAGGCTTTGATAGAGCTGGGTGCCGTGCGGCAGGTGCAGGTTTTAGATTAGTTTAACCATTCTTGGCTTGTATGTTTCTTCTTCATGGACCCCAGTTCGGCTAGTTTGCCGATTCTGGTTAAGTTTACATGAGTAATGAGTACATATAGATCTGTTCAGATGTACGTGTGCTTTTAGCTTCTTATAATTAGATCGTATCATGCGGTGGATTAATCTAATTATAAGGAGTGGTGTAGATTTATAGCAAGTGGTATCATGCGGTGGATTAGCTTTGCTTGAGTTTGCACCTGACGGGTTTTATGAAGGCTAGACGTGCGGCAGACTAGCTGGATTAGCCTATGCATATGTTATCTGCATAGATTTATATTTACAAGCTGCCCTCTTTATCCTTTTGTTTCTTATACGTTCGGCATTCAACATGTTTACAAGCTTTATCTTTTATACTTGCCGAATGACATTATAAATCTGTTCTGACAAACAACTTCTATAGCTGTGTGCCGTCGCGATTGGCTTTCAAAGCCGTACATATGGAACTGTCTGGTCTCACCCAGCATGTTCCAAGGTATTCTCATACTTTTATCCCTTGTTGGTTTTCAGGTCAAACCGACTGGCACGTTTCCGGATTTAGAATAGTCCGGGCACCCGATTGAAGCCAGCCTCGTTCGGCTTGCTGTGTGCCTTGACGCGAGGCGTCACGTTTTGCGTCAACACACTTTTTGGCATGCCCGGTGGGACAACAATTCCTGTTTGATTGTCAAAGCCGATTCAACGTGTAGGCACGGGATAGCTGCTGATCAACTGAGTGTACATGGCATCTACGAAGACGCAGATAGCATGCATGGGTGGATTTGCTCCGTGCAGGGACATAGAAACCAATTAAAGAAGCTAAAGAACTTCTCCTAAAGATAGAATTGGCTGATATGGTTTCTCCTAAAAATAAAATGGCTTCAAATACATCATGCATGAATGTATCGACCTCCAAATATATCATGGCACGGCATGCACATGAAGAGATAAATAAAAGGAAGATTTCCATGGAGATGTTCAAAGAGATGAAGCCCAAACTCAGATTTACTTGCATGCTGCTATAAATAGCCGGTTGATTATCAAGAGGTCATACGTCAGCCGAGGGAAGTTGGCCGATAGCTTATCTGCATGTCATCTTTGGAATCGGCTGTTCAGGAAAGAAATCAGTGGATACAACAACACGAGAAAATATACTAATTGGCCGATATACATACAGGAATCGGCTGGAGTTATCATCGTGCACGCATCTGCGCACCGCCGAACTCATATTCGTCCTCTACGGCACACTCAGCTTCATCAAAAATGACGTTCTTCGAAGCTACCATGAGTTACCTGACAGCATGCTCACCTAAAGCATTCCAGTTCCTCAACAAGAAGAAAGTCAAAGGCATACTAAGCAAAAGCCGATAAGACAGAACCTTCGGCTGCTATTAATATAACTTTACCTTTTCCTGAGTAACGCAAAGCTCAATCTGGTGATAAGGTTACGAAAGGCTACATCAGAGGCACAAAGGACGTTAGCAACCAGACGGCCGATAGAAGACCATCGACTAAAACGTTTTCAGCACACTTCATATTGAAAGAGATACTTTTGTTGGTGGCCTTGAATAAGGTGGTGCCAATAAGACACATGCAATGGTGACAAGTTCACTTATAGTCAGAACAGCTATAACATCTGAAGCAGCCAGTCATTTGCAGAAGAAGGATTGACGTTTATGATTGGCTTCAAATATTTTCAACCCGTATTCGGTGAAGACGTCTCGGATGAGAGAAAGGAGGACACCAGTGAATCATCTATTACGCCGCTGTGACTACATGTCGGGGGGGCCTGAGATCAACACGCACACATCGTACAACATCGAGCGATCCATCGTGAAGAAGGACAAAATGAATGGCTGTTTCATCTTCAACGGTGGTTTGTGTAATTTTACCCTCGCTTCTCTAATAGTTTCAGAGCTTAAAATTAAAATCATTAAAAAGCGAAACCTCTCATGTTGCGTCTCCGCACTAAAAAAACCTAAAAAATTCCACTCTGTGAATATGTGATATAAATATTTTGGGTTATCCATTGTTGAAATGATAAATAGATGCTCTGTTTTATGTTTCACCTGTGTCTGGTTTATAGTTTTGATTTCTTTAAGATTTGGGTCTAATGGTTATTATATTTATCTTGAAGTCTTTGAAATTTGTGGGATGTATAGAATTTAAACTTTGTCTGAAAGTAGTTGTGGGATATGAATAGAAGTAGAATTTGCTATGACATTATTCTGAGAGATACTTGAAATTCGGAGATTTAATGAAATAATAAAATTTACTTAATGTCATATTGAGCGCTGTCAAATCATTGTGACTACTAGTTGGGATTATAGTCATATTCTCAAGATCAAGATTCACGTACACGTTATAAACTAGTAAGTGTTTTGCATGTGCATTCTCTCTTTGATTAAAAATATGAGGCTATTCTATAAATCTCAGAAATAAAAACAACGGACACGTGTCTGCCAGAACTGAGAAAGAAAAGAGGGCAAACTGCCCAAATAAAAATATGAAAAAGAAAAGGTCAAGTGACCGCCAAATAAAATAAAAGATGGCCGAAGGGCCAGTAGCCTCATAGTTTTAAAAGGTAGGGAGAATGACATATGCAAAAGAAAAAGTAATAAAAATATTCACTTGCACTTCTTGATCTAGGTTTATGGCTTGTATCTCCTTATGGTCGAGTCTTTGACTTTGCAATATTATGTGATACGATTTTATATAAAGATAATGATAAAAACTCCGGATGAAAAGTGATCAAGGGGTAAAAGATAAGCATTTCTGTAGCTATTCTGTTTTGCAATCGCTTGTGGACTCAGTGAGATCTAAAGCCCCATAATTAAAGAGACGGATGGATGAGTAAGGTACCATTTTATTCAAGTTTAAATTAAATCTTAGTTATAAAATATGATACTTTTGAGATGTAGTCGGCATTGCAGCATCTTCTGATCAATAAAATGGAAGAACTATAATATTTATACACATATGCATTTGTAACTAACTTGTTTCCACATGTATTGGAGAATTATTGTTTTACAGGAAAAATTGTGGAAACATGGTGAGAAAATGTTATTGCTATCAGTGGATTTCTTGGCTTTTTGAAGAAGACCAACAGAGATCAAATAGTTCGAAGCATGACAATTCATACTCCGAACTAGGGGGGCCTGTGTTAACACTGGATTTTGGTCAATATTGAGAAGATGACAGGTGGACCCAACGAGCAGTGAGAAGAGCATTCGGTAGACGACCAAGCGGTCGGTTACTCCATTCAGGAAATAGATATGGCAAGAGAAGCCGATCACGAGGATAATCGACCATGACCGTGACAAATTAAACGAGTATTCAAGAAGTAGAGGGTTCTGATCTCATTGGCCAGGAGTTGGATTTGGTAGCGTTGTGATGTGGCAAGCATGCAAAGAAGGCAATATATATAAAGCATGCACATCTCGACGTCCACTTCTATATTTAGCATGAATGGCTTCACGATGGAGGAAAGGCTAGAAGACGGCATGCATGTCCAGTATGCGGAGATGGACGTATAAGGCATTCGGCAAGTATCCATGCGGTCGGCTAGTTTCCAAGGATTCGGCAACTGCTCATGCGGTCGGCTATTCTGAGAAAAGGGAGTTTCCATTGAAACGACGGAAGCGAGAGCCGATCGGGCAACAAAATTGCGATAATTAAGGTAATGATGATTCCGAAAGGAGTTGAAGGCCAAGAATATTGTATTTTCCTTTAATATTTCATAGTCGTGTCCTCTTAGGACTTGTATC
Source organism: Coix lacryma-jobi var. lacryma-jobi (assembly GCA_009763385.1). Taxonomy (NCBI): domain Eukaryota; kingdom Viridiplantae; phylum Streptophyta; class Magnoliopsida; order Poales; family Poaceae; genus Coix; species Coix lacryma-jobi. The sequence continues at coordinate 116,591,507 of CM019830.1, read as the reverse complement.
GCGTCCAGGGTATAAATATAAACCATTGGCTATTGTAAAATCTGTTCACAACCATATCAATACAACCGGCTCCGTGCCATCTTCGAGTCCTTAAGTCGTGTCGTCGAGTTCTTCGAGAGGAATCATCGATCCGTCGACCTCCGTAAGTATCGGCAACCTTGCTATCATGTCTAGTATCATGCTGTGGATTTAGATATGATGCAAGTAGTCTCGTACGTTAAGCTTAGTATCGTGCGGTGGATTTAAGCTTATGACGGGAAGTTTTTGCTTATGTCTTGTATCATGCGGCGGATTAAGTCATGAGCAAAGATAGTTATCGGCTCTTTAGATTTGGCAGATCTAATAGATTCATTAAGTTGTCATGTGTTATATGTTTTATTCATTTAATTCGTACAACACATTTTTCCCAATCTAGATTGATCTTCGTTCGGCCTTGTCGCACGAGTTTGTTTGTGCTTTGCTAATTATAAGATCATGATGGCCGAACTGACTTTCAATCTAGATTGTTACATGTTGTGGGTTCATGCATGTCGATCATGTTTAGGCTTTGATAGAGCTGGGTGCTGTGCGGCAGGTGCAGGTTTTAGATTAGTTTAACCATGCTTGGCTTGTATGTTTCTTCTTCATGGACCCCAGTTCGGCTAGTTTGCTGATTCTGGTTAAGCTTACATGAGTAATGAGTACATATAGATCTGTTCAGATGTACGTGTGCTTTTAGCTTCTTATAATTAGATCGTATCATGCGGTGGATTAATCTAATTATAAGGAGTGGTGTAGATTTATAGCAAGTGGTATCATGCGGTGGATTAGCTTTGCTTGAGTTTGCACCTGATGGGTTTTATGAAGGCTAGACGTGCGGCAGACTAGCTGGATTAGCCTTTGCATATGTTATCTGCATAGATTTATATTTACAAGTTGCCCTCTTTATCCTTTTGTTTCTTATACGTTCGGCATTCAACATGTTTACAAGCTTTATCTTTTATAGTTGCCGAATGACATTATAAATCTGTTCCGACAAACAACTTCTATAGCTGTGTGCCGTCCCGATTGGCTTTCAAAGCCGTACATATAGAACTGTCTGGTCTCACCCAGCATGTTCCAAGGTATTCTCATACTTTTATCCCTTGTTGGTTTTTAGGTCAAACCGAGTGGCACGTTTCCGGATTCAGAATACTCCAGGCACCCGATTGAAGCCAGCCTCGTTCGGCTTGCTGTGTGCCTTGACGCGAGGCGTCACGTTTTGCGTCAACAGGGGTCCTATTTATAGTCTAAGGGAACTATGGGGTACTTATAGACCTAGGATTAGGTCAGGGGGGGGGGGTGAGTGAGGTGGCGGGCGCCAGCCCTAGGTGGCGGTCGCCACCCCCTGGCCCTTGGATGCACCGTCATTGATCCTACGGTCTCCAGGGACTTCTCCAAGGCAGTTCCAAGGTCGGTTGCATGTCCAAATAACCGTCACATGGGCAATTAGATCATGATCCACATGACATCTCTTCTTAGCCCTTGGATGCACCGACCTAAGTGATCAATGGCGGCAAATGAATGTGGCATGCCTCCCGTGGATCAGTGACATGGCAGGGGAGGAGTTTGGGCCTCACTCTCCTGGCGGCCGCCAGCTAGGGGTGGCGGGCGCCACCCCACCTTGGCCCAAAGTGAGCCCAGGTGAGTGGGCTTGCCTCCTGGTGGGCCCTCTTGGTCATTTTGCTCACAAACCCTTCAATTACCTACATTCAAATAAAACTCAAGGACAAGTGGAAATCGTTAGTTTATAAAAGGTTTTTGGTTGATTTTAGTTCCTTGCGTTGCGTTATATGACCTTGTTGATGCTAAGAATATAACACTTAGTGAGCATCAACAAGCTCTCCCAAGCTTACCGCTTGCTCGTCCTCGAGCAAGCATGGACTTGAATCTTGGAAACTCTGTGTTTTTGTTGTGTATGCCCATATTATTTTCATCACCATGGAATTGGTAGCCTTCCCTGCGCTCAAGATTAGAACAAAAGACCAGCAAGAAAGAAGGTTTGTCTTTCCCTTGCCTATTTTGCTAATCAAGATATGTGGAGTTTTTGCAAGTTTTGTTCAATAGAAAGCATGCTTAGTAACTTCTGTGGCTCACTCAATCACTCATATTTGTATGTGGAAATGGAAGAATTATCCTCTCACTAAGACTTTATGTGGGGTGTAATGGGTAGGATAAAAATGAGCATGCAATGCTAGCATAATTTTGCTAAGTTAGACAAATGGAGCAAAGGAGCAACAAATCATAGGTTCAGACCAGGAATGTGCAAGTGTGTGGTATTTATTGTGGCTAATACTTTCATGGCACTTCTCCTTTTTATCTCATTTGTGGGATCATGGCTATGAATGAGAGCACTTGCTCTTTTAAATATTTTTTTCTTTCTAGAGCACTTGCTCTCTCTTTTTTTTATACCTGCTGTAGCCATGTCCCTGAGATTTCATTATGGAGCATGATATTTTTCCATGTAGTATTTCTAACAATGAATGAAAATAAAGGCATGTTGCGTGCGTATTCTCAGTGTAAGAATAGCACTATATAGGTGGGTGCAAGTGAATTCCTTGGTCTAAAAATATGACAAGTTTCTCTACCATGTCTATCAACAAAGGTCTAACTAGCTCACCACTAACATGCAGCAAGTGGAAGCTCCTACTCTAAGAGTAAAAATTATTTGGCTTTGGTAGGACTTTCTTTGCCACAGAAGTACTTAGAGCAAGTTTTTAAATTCATCATTTTTTCAAAATAACTACTCCACAAACTTGACTTGCTCAAGTCAAAGTAGAAACTTACTTCCCCTTTACTTAGTCTAATGCTCATGTCTCAAGTTTAGTTCTAGCATACGTTCTCCCATGATAACTCTAATGCATGACATACATTATTTTTATTCATTAACAAGACTTACGATGAGAGCGTTTTATTTATTGTTATTTATTATTATTATTATTATTATATATATATATTTTACTTAATTAAGCTGCAAATAACTAAGATAAAACTCAAATTTAAATTACTGAAATTAAAAAAAAGAAAAGAAAAAAAAATGACAGTAATAAAGACGGCTGTGATACTTACCTCTTTGACGAGGGTCCTCCCCCAAGCTGGCTATTTGCGTGGTTGGGTTACATCCATCCCTGACGACGGTACATCTCGTCCCAGTTCTGCTGGTTCTGCTGCAGGAGAGAAGAAATATTACTGTTGACACTTCTTAATGCAATTGCTTATAATAAACTTTAATGAACTGATTCTAGCAAAAACCTTCAGAAATGTACAGGACACTCCTAGCATCACTTAATGTCAAGTTGTCATCCCCAACATGATACTAGAAATGTAAATTATATGTGACACTAGCTCAAAAGATATAAACAAATATTTATCCACAAGCACACAGATAAATATACCTGTTGTAGCAGCATTTCACCCAGGTTATCTAGATATCGTTATTTATATTTTACCAAAGATAGTTACGAAGCTGGGAACTAGTAATTAAATATGATTCAAAGGTAGCAGAGATTATTATTCATTCATTCACTACTTATATGTCTAAACAGGGGTAAGACAAAGTAAAGATAAATAATGATAATAATGATAACAGCGGGAATTCTAGAGATAGAGCGAACTACATAGATCAAGCAGAGAATCAGGTGATTCATTAAATATATAACTAGAATAAACTCCAAAACTGAATAAACTGAAATATATTAAAGTAGCATAAAGTCGAATAAAGATACAAATTACCGAGTCTTCGACAATGATCCGGAGACTCAGACGAAGCTTCTAGCCGGATATGCCGACGAAGTCGCCTGCCTCTACTTGAATCTAACTAGACTAAACTCTAATCTTGATGTAGAGCTCTAACTCTTCTCCCTAGAAACCCTAATTTCTGTCTTGTCTTCTGATCTTGATCTGCCTGATGATCTAGAGGGGGGTCAGGGGTCTGGTTATATAGCCCTGGGCGTGGAATCGTGATCGTTGGATCAAACCGACTTGAGATACGGTCGAGATGCATCCTGGAGGTCGGTGGAAGTAGCTTGCAGAGGACGGAAGCGAGAGGCCTCCGTGGCCGACCGACCGGTGGGCCCTGTGGGACCGGTCGGTCCCACAGGTAAGCCTCCTGTGGTGCCTCTTCTCATGGTGTCTCGTGGTGTCTCGTGGAGTATTCTAGAGATATCCCGACGTGGTGGTGAAGAAATCTGCGTCGGGTTCCTTCTTGGGGAAGCAATGTGGTTGGTTTTCCTGTTTAATCCCTGGAAAATGTAGAATCACCAAAACTCATGGAATTTGTTAGTTTAAACCTCCTATTTCTAGGTTGGCAATCCTTTTTGACATTTATTCAAGTATTGTTGATAGTAAATAATGATAGTTAATAGAAGTCAACAATTACCCAGTTCTCCACCAGTTTCCTGGCGGAATACCTGGAAATTTTGGTTCATTTCGTTCAAGTCCTGATGTATTTCGGCAGTATCCATGGTGAGTCCATCCATTTGGTGCTGAAGATATCCCATATCGCGCATCCACTCGTCCTGATGAAAGGACGAATGGCGAGCGGCCTGTGGTGAGATTCCTCCAGGGAAGAACTCATTACCATGGCCAGTGTACCGGGTGGATCCTCCCATAGAGTGGGATGAACTCCCCAACTGGGATGAGTGAAGGGACACCTCATGGCCGTATCCCCACTGCGGATGGTGCGAGCCATAGAGTGCTGCTCCTCCATACTGCTCTGCATGAAAAGGGTCAAACTCCTGTGCCGCTGCTGCGGCTCTTGCTGCCTCTTCTGCTGCATGGGTCTGCGCTCGCGTCCTCCTCCTGGGAACCTGCATGATGTTCTCTCGAGCCAACCTGTGGTTTCGTTCTGCCTCGGTTTCCAGGGCCAAAAGTAACGTTGGTGCATTCACCAACCAAAGTGACATGTCAGGAAGAACGATTTTATTCACATAATCTTGGTAGATCATGTGAATCTCACCGGTCTCCTAGTTCTCATGCAAGAGGTGTCCTTGCGAGAAGTGTTCCATGGTCAAAAGGTCTCGGTCACTAGGAATGTAAGAGTATACAAAGGTGTTCAGCAGACCCATGTTTAAAGCCAGTCTAGTTAACCATGATGTCATTTCGATATTTCCAGTGCGTTGATCAAATTTATACCAGTAGTCCACCATGGCTTTGGCGGGTGATACTTTTATGTGGTTTACTAGAGCATAAAGCAGCAGTATTTCAGGCTTTTTAATTGGTCTTAAGTCAGGCCTTGGAAAGAGTGTGATACTAATATATTTGTGAAAAACTTGAGCGTGGGGTTGTGGATATTACTTGTACGGGGCAAGCCTGGGTTTCTGTTCCCAACAATACTTTTCCAAAATTCATTTCTACTGAACCCCGTACAAGCAGATTCCAAGCTCAACAAGCATGAATCATCAAAGTTTAAATTCTTGCTGAATTGTTTCCATGTTAAAGCATGTTCTTCATTAAAAAGCTAAAATTTTATGTGATTAGCAGATATTTGCATTGTGGCCAGAAATTCCATTGTGATGGGAAGGATTCCCTCCTCATTAACCTTCCATGCATCTTCCCATCCCAAGGTTCAAAAAATATAGAGAAACTCATTGTCCATACCAGTGCGACTTAGCAAGTCATCGTCGATGTGGCGGGTGTGAACGAACTCCCTCTCACTGAGGATGTTCTGGGTCTGCCATTCCCGATCACTCTGCCAGATGATATCATCGACGGAATTCAGGACGTGGATGGTCGGTCCAGCCTGGTGTGTGGGCGGAGAGTTCTGATCCACCGACATTTCGTTGGTGGATGGAGTACCCCTCCCGGCACTGTCCTCATCACTCCCAGCAAAGAGAATGTGAGTGTTTGCCCCCGATGAACTTCCCTCATCCTTACTCTTCTTATTCTTGCCGGTGAAGAAGTTCTTGAGAGGGCCCATGACCTCCTCGCTAGTGCTCGAGGTGGCTGGTGTTTTTTTTTGTGTTTTGAGTGAGGTGTAGGAGCTTGCATGGGGTGTGGGTAGTATTTATAGGCTGAGGATGGAAGGGGGAAGGCTAAAAACTTCACCCACCTGGCGGGCGCCACCCCTTTATGGGTAATTCCCACTCAAAGCCACTCTTTCTTTCACTTGTGCTCTCCTCATCACTCCTCACCAGAATTTTTGAGTGGAGAAGAGTCCAAAAGATGGAGTGAAGTTGAAGAGAGAGGAGGAGACATGGGAGTGAATGAGTGCATTGAAAAGAGCAAAGGCATGGGTCTCCCCTGGTGTTATTTGAGCCTATGTGCTAGGGATGATAGTCTACTTGACTGGCTAAGTGAAAAAAATGTCCTATAGGCTGGCGGGCGCCAGCATGGGGTGGCGGGCGCCACCCCTAAGGCTGTGCGGATACATGGGTGTATGCCGAGTCTCTGAGTGATGAGTGATTGTCAACTGGGATAATGCACATGTTCTTTGGCTTGTGTTGTGCAGGTGTCGAGCACGGATACAGTGATCAAAGGCAAGGTGAAGGTCAAGTAGAGACGTGCCATGCCGATGGACCGAGAGTGGCGAAGGGCGTACGTGAGACTTGGACTGAGGGACCGGTGGCCCGAGGATCAGCTGTGGTGGCTGACAGCCTGGGACAGCGACGAGCGGAGACTTGTGGGCATGGTGTTGCCTGAGTCGAGGACTTGGGGACATGTGTCGGTGGATGGGGTGCACGGGCGGTGCATCCCATCTACGGCTCGGTTTGGTGGTTGAGCCACAGAAAAACTTCCGAGTGGATGGTTTCCAGGTTTGGGCCTCAAAACCTGGGTGCTGATGGTTTCCAAGTTTGGGCCACAAAACTCGGGCTGAGGACGGTTTCCAGGTTTGGGCCTCAAAACCTGGGTGCTGCGGGTTTGCTGAGTTTGGGCCACAAAACTCAGGCGTTGGTCGGCTGGTTTCCCGGTTTGGACCTCAAAACCGGGGGTTGGCTGTGAAGGCTGGTTTCCCGGTTTGGGCCACAAAACCGGGGGTGCGACGTCCAGGAAAAGGACAAGCATAGCGGTGGCGGCAATCGGTGAGGTTGCGTTGAGGCAACACTACCAGTTGTGCGGGCGTGGCCGTCAGATCACCACCTACCACAAGTTGGTCCAGAATAACCCTAGGGTTTAGCTGGTTCACTCTGTAAGTAGTGAGGGATAGAGTAGGAATTAGAATTAGGATAAGTAGAGGGAGACACCCTCCTCCCAATCCATCTCAGTCATTTGCTCTTTGTCTTCTAGGGTTTCCTGCTCTCCCAATCCCTGCTGTAGCTACTGAGATCCGCAGAGACGGTGAACAATACCTCTGTGTATTTGCTTTTTGAGGAAACGAGACCGTAATCTCGTTGTCTCCTCATGGGGACAAATTTCGGCTGGCAATTCGTGGTTCGATTCACGTTTTGAACTTGTTCTTCGCGTTCTTCATTTTCTCCACGATTTTCCCGTCACTCGTTCTTCCTCCACGTTGAGTCTTTCGTGATTCCGTTTGAACTGAGTTGTTCTAGATCGTGAGGCACTTCTTTCCACTGAAGGAATTCACCTCTAACCTCACGAGCTAGTAGATCGGTTGATTTTCATTTCGGGTCAAGTTTTTCTCCCTTCCCCATAATTTTTTTGATTCATCGATTTGGAGATAGGTTCGAGCCATGATCTCTTAGAGATAGCTCACTGTCTTCCTTGTGACTCATCTCACCAAGTTTGATCCCTAGAGGATTTGTTTTGGGTGAGATCGAGTGAAATTGGTGGACGAACTGCACAGTATCGGGGTGACCGAACGCTCAGCTTGAACTGATCGGACGCTAGAGAGTGAGTCCGGTCGATGAACATTTCACTGTTCAGTTTCGCACATTGACCGGACGCTCCTTTCACTTCTTGACCGGACTCGCCCCTTCTACTGTTCATGGTGTTTGTCAGAAGTGACCGGACGCTCAAGTGACGACCGGACTCAGTGTGACTGAGTCCGGTCAGAAACAGTAAGGTCCAAAACTGGTTTTTGGTTGACCGGACGCGTCCGGTGGTACTTGACCGGACGCTCATCAGAGTCCGGTCAGCTCTGTTTTGCGCAGTCTCGTTCGCGTTTTGTTCGTTCATCAACGGATTTGGTTTCTATCTTTTCTGATAAGTTTCTAGGGTTGTTTAGTGTCCCGCTGTGTTTCTCGGAAGCATCCACCCTACATCTAGGGTCGTGGACACTTGCAAGCTCTAGGTTTGCTCTTGGGGTTGATTCTTGGGACAGAGGCCTCAACATTTTGAAAGAAATTTGGAGCTCCCATTCGCCCCCCTCTGGTCGCTTTCTGGTAGCACTTTCGGTCCTTCAATTGGTATTGGAGCGGGTTAAGGATCTTCCACCTTAGCCGGTTCCAGATCGACAGAAGGCGACATGGATCACGGCGTGGGCAAACCGCCATTTTTCGATGGGACGAACTATGCGTATTGGAAGATACGCATGTCGGCCTATCTGCAGAGTATGGGTGCTTCCATTTGGGATATTTGCAACTCTGCTGATTATGTGGTCTTGGCTGCTCGTGTGACTCAGCGTCAGATCGATGATCACGATGCCAATAGCCGAGCCCGTAATGCTCTTTTCTCATGCTTGAGCATGACAAAGTTTGATCTCGTTTCTCACCTCGCTACGGCTCGGGAGATTTGGGCATCCCTCATGCGTTTCCATGAGGGAACCTCTCAAGTCAAAACCCGCCTCTACGAGTCGCACAAGCGAGAGTATGAGAACTTTCGACATATGCCTGGCGAGAGCATAGAGAGTTTATTCGCTCGCTTTCAGGTGATTGTCAACAGGATGAGGGCTAACAAGGAGCTGTTGCCTTTCGACGATCATGAGAGAGCTTTGAAGCTTTTGCATACTCTTGATCGGTCGGTGTGGGACTCAAAGGTCCAGGCGATCATCGAATCGCCTAACTATGAGACTCTCACATGTGACGAGCTCTTTAGCAAGCTCAAGTCCAGTGAGATCGATGCCATGGCGAGGGCTTCTTATGAAAATCCTTCTGGCCCGTCGATGGCTTTGCTTTCTGGCTCTTCTTCTAACCCCTCTGGAGGCTTTGCACTTTCCTCTCTTCTTTCTATCACAGAGGAGCAGCTTGAGTTCATGGGGGATGACGAGTTGGCTTTGCTCGCCAACCGGTTCTCGCGGTTCCACAACAACCGCATGAACCATCGCCGTGGAGGAGGACGCTCTGGATGTTTCAAGTGCGGTGACCCCAACCACTTCATCATCAATTGCCCGAAGAAGAACAAGCAAGTCTTCGGCAAGGCAGATCACGGGCACAAGTACGACTCCGGCAAGCGCAAGGAGAAGTACATCCCCGCGAAGCACAAGCGGAAGGGCGGCTTCGACAAGGTGTACATCAAGACGAAGTACTTGGAGAAGGCCCAGGCTGAGCAGCGTTCTTTCTTCGCCACGCTCAGCGACGTCGACGACTCAGATGACGACTCTGCTGCCTCAAGCGATGACGAGTCCGAGAAGAAGAAGAGGATCGAGGACAAGCTGAACGGCCTCTGCTTCTTCGCCGATGATGAGGGATTCTGCACCATGGCCCTCGGCAAGGAGGTCGATGGCGAGCTGATGGACACTCCTCAGAACGACAACGACAACGACACCTCCTAGGTATCTCAGACCCCCAATGAGCTTTCTGCTGAGGTCAAGAAACTTACTGCCGCGCTCCTTAGTCAGGATAAGTTGCTTAGGCGTGCTGCTAGAGAGCGCAAGGAGTTTAGGCAGAAGTGGGAGGATACGGTGAAGGAACTTGAATCTCTCAAGTCCACCGCAGTTGTTACTGAGGAGGAGGAGTGCGAGATGTGCACCACGCACATGACTGACCTTCTCACTTTGAGAGGTAAGTATGTTGCGTTGGTAGGAGAAGTGGATGAGCTGAAGGCTAGATCCTCGCTGTTGGGTGCGTGCAAGTCGTGTGCTGGCTTGCAAACCGAGTTGGCAGAGAAGAATGCCAAGATTGTGTCTCTTGAGAAAGCCAGTTCGGGTAGCACTTGTGTGACTAGATGCGTTCTGTGTGAGGGTTTGGAGATGGAGATCGCTAACGTGAAGCATGACAAGATGCAAACCAAGGAGGAAAACACATACCTTCGAACCATCTTGTCATGGGTGTCTAGTGGTGCGCCATAGCTCGAGATGATGATCTCCCAATTCAAGCGAGCTGCTGGAGGTCCAGGTGTAGGTTTTGCTCCGGGTGTTGATGTTTCATCTTTTGGCAAGATCGGAGAGTCGAGTGGTCTTAACCCATGTGAGAAGCCCAACTCCACCACTACTCCCGAGCTTACCAAGATTCCACCCAAAGAGCCTCTCAAGCCTAACACCAAGGATGGGGTCTTTGTTGAACCTCCGAGAGCTCCACCCAAGAAACAATCATGGGCTCCCAAACCAAACCACCTCAAGAACAAGTTGGACACTATGCCACCCATCCAGGAGGAGCTTATGCCACAGAAGGGCTGTTGACGGTCCTTAAACACCTGTTTTACCATAACATTTGACCCTAAAGTCCACCAAAAAGGCATGAAATGTAGTCAAATAGGTTTCAAACTAACCGAATTCCACATGTCCATAGAATTTTATTTGAATGCAGGATTTGAACCAAATTTGGACATTTGGACCCACCAGGAGCCAAGCCCACTCAGCAGGGCCCAAATGGGCCTAAGGGGGTGGCGCCCGCCACCCCTAGGTGGCGCCCGCCACCTCTAAGTGGCGCCCGCCACTTGGGTTGGCCCAAGTGCCACCACCTGCCATGTCACCGATCCGTGTGACCTCCCCAAGGCCAAATCCTGGCCCTTGGTCACTAGGTCAGTGGCATCGGACGACTCAGGGAGGAGTGGCGTGGATCAAGGCTGAATGTCGGTTGCTAGGACATGCAACCGACCTCCAAACCGCCTTGGACAACCACCTGGATGCCGTTGAAGCAGAGGCGGTTCATCCAACGGCCAGGGAGCTGGCGGCCGCCAGTAGGGTGTGGCGCCCGCCACCTGACCTAACCCTAGGTCGGTTGGCTGCCCACTATAAGAACCCCCTCACTCATTTGGGCTATAAATACCCCCCTGAGGCACCTCTTCACACACACCAAGTACCATCCCAAGCAAAGCAAGAGAAGCAAGTGAGAGTTAGGTTAGAAGCTTAGAGAGCTTAGGCAAGTAGGTAGCTAGTAGAGCAAGGCATCTTCGCCCTCGCGGTAGCGCTGCTCAAGGGTTAGCTCAAGAGTAGAGGCGTGCGAGTGCTCTTGTTACTCAAGCACTTACTATATTCTAGTTTATCATTTCAAGTATTACTTTATTCTACTTATCAGTATTGAGTGGTATACTTGATTGATTGCTTGAGTGCCTAGCTATCCTACAGATCAATTCACTTAGCCATAGTAGTTAATCTCTAGTGAGCTTAGTGTTTGATCTTTGCCAATAGGTTGCTTAGTTAGTTTAGTGTTTATCTTATTAAGTCAAGTATTTGCTCTGACGTCCGCAAGGGTGTCTCTATTCAAAGCTAGGATAGAGATAGTTAGAATATAGTTAAGCGTGGTGCTTAGTTATAGACTTACCTTCAGATATGGCTGGACCCCCGGATAGCTGTGGTAGCAAGCAGGTGGTGACAGCCCTGTGCGCCTTGAATTCTACCACGTAGTTGGCCCAGTTTAACAGTAAGGCTCGTTGTGCTAGCGTTCAACCTAAGTAAGTGGTAAAGGCTAGTACGCCTCGATACTTGACAAGATAGGAATAAAACTTTACTTAACTTAGTTGCTTTATTGTCTTTTGCCTGCCTTGCTTCGTAACTATCTCGCTTCGTAGTTATCTTGCTTTGTAGTTATCTAGGATTAGTTATCAGTAGTTATTAGTAGTTATCATTAGTTATCCTTAGTTACTCTCTATCTACCTATCCATCCACCTTACCTTAGCCATCCATTTCATCCTTACCTATCCACCCATATATTCTTTCTAGCCTTTCATCTTCCCTTCTTCCCTTTTCCTTTTTCTTATTTCTTCGACTCTCATCCCCTCCTTGACTCAACTCATTCACTACCCTAGCCTTCCCTTGGGATCAAATAAATCGACACCTGGTACTCCCAAGCGAAGTGCTACTACGATAGTTCTGTGCGCTTGCAGAATCTCCTCCTAGTAGATTGCATTCTCTCTAGCTAGCTCCTACTAGTGTCGGGATTGACAACCCCGCTTGACATTAGTAGATAGCTGCTTTAGCTCCACTCCTTTAGGTATAGTGACCGGTCTTGCTTCAAGCATTTCTGACGCTGTTGCCGGGGATAGACTCCATAGTCTACTCCTAGTAACAACGTTAGCAAGTGCCAACAAGCATTCCTGGGCCGTTACCGGGGATAGTTGCCTAGCACTATCTTTAGTGAAGCTAAGAACTACCAACAAGCATTTCTGGCGCCATTGCCGGGGAAGGCAATCGGTGTATCGGTTGAGTCCGTGTGGAATTTATCTTCGCTTAAGCTCCCGCTTAGCGAATCCCATCTTACCCCATTCTTTCTTTCCTTAGTCCTTCTTATCTTTTTCCTTCATCTTCTTCAACTTCTTTCTTTCTTATCTCGTTCTATCTTCACGATGGCCAACAAGACCATTCGTGAATTTTCTGCTCCTTCTGCCGCTAATGTAGCGATAGGACCAGACGTGATCGATGCCAACCTCAATTTTGAGTTGAAACCAGCTCTGATCACGATGGTCCAAGCTAGCCTGTTCTGTGGCAAGGCTCATGAGGATGCCAATGCTCACCTCCAACAATTCTTGGAGATTTGCGGCACCTTCACCATTAAGGGGATAACCCAAGAAGCCATCCGTCTTCGTCTCTTTCCTTTCTCTTTGCTAGGAAAAGCGAAGCAATGGTTCTATACCGATCGCAACGCTGTAGACACATGGGACAAGTGTTCCAATGCTTTTCTCGCCAAATTCTTTCCGATGGGCAAGACGAATGCTCTGCGCAACAAAATCTCCAACTTTACGCAACAAGCCGAGGAATCTACCCCCGAGGCTTGGGAGAGGTTGCAAGAGTATGTCGCCGCTTGTCCGCACCATGGTATGGAGGACTGGCTATTGATCCAGAACTTCTACCATGGCCTAACCCCTCTCTCTAGAAGCCATTTGGATGCCGCCACCGGCGGTGCATTCTTTTCTCTGAATGTTGAAGATGCTAAGGCTGTTATAGAGAAGATGGTGTCAAACCAAGGATGGAATGACAAAAGACTATAGCCCCGCAAGCGAGGTATACATTCCCTTAAGGAGGCTGACATGATCGTGGCCAAGATGGACCTGCTGGCAAAGAAGCTAGACAGCTGTGGGAAGATGAACCAACAAGAGAGTGTCCAATCTCTGGAATCCTACATGACTTATGAAGTCTGTGGAGAAACTGGACATTCTGGGAGCCACTGCCCCGAGCTACATGAAGATTTGAACTTCATCAACAACAGTAACGGTTTCCATCAACAGAATCAAGGATGGAATCAACACTCCAATTCTCAAGGTAACAATTCATTCCCTCGCTCTAATTTTCATAATTCTGATGATTTCTCGTTCTTAAAGAATTTAGTTTACTCACAAGGTAGAACTACTGAATTTTTGAATAAGAAATTAATGGCGAATGATAAAGTCCTTGAGAATATAAATGCTACATTGGAAGATTTCTCATCTGCTCTGAAAAATCAACTTAGCTTTAATAAGATGTTAGAAACCCAATTAGCTCAAATTGCTGCTATCATACCATCTTTTGAATCCGGCAAAATTCCTGCTAAACCTGACATGGAAACTGCTAATATGGTTGAAATAAAGTATTTTAACTATTATGAAGATCAAACTATGACTGTTAAAAAGGGTGATCCTGGTAGTCCCATAATTGGATGCTCAATCTTTGGTGAAGTCTTTAAAAATGCCATGTGTGATTTAGGATCGAGTGTGAACATTCTATCTAAAGACTTTTATGAAAACTCATTCTTTCCACCCATGTCATCCACATCTGCCTATGTTGTGCTAGCTGATCAATCCACTTGCTATGTAGAAGGAATAGTTAATGACTTACCTGTTCTTATTAGAGGCTCCTATATTCTTGCTGATTTCATAATACTAGATATGGGAAATAGGAAAGATTTGCCTCTAATCTTAGGTAGACCCTTCTTGAATACTGTTGATGCCTGCATATATATGGGAAGTGGTAAAATTCAAATGACATTAGGAGGGAGGAAGGAAATATTCTCCTTCTCCCGTGGTCCCGCATATGCCGCTAACATGCAGGTAGCAAAACCCGTTCATACCAAGAAGAGGCGCCCAAGAACAAGGTGGAGCAGAAAAAAAGAACCACCTCCTCCTGAGTTGTGTAATTCACATAACAAAGGAGAGGTGCCAAAAGAAGAAGAACCAGATGGAGTACTAAGAGAAGAAGTGCCCAAGGAAGAAGATCCACCCGATAAGGATGAAACTCCATGGACCTAAGGTATGGTTTTATTTTTAATTTTTCCCTTCAAATTTTCCTTTTTTCGAATAAATAACATATGTCATGCATGAAACTAAAAAATATATCACCAGTTATCATTAGTTTTATGCATAGGTATATGTTAACTTAGTTGGAACAATAAAATATCAAAATAGGATAGTTTCCCTTTTCACAACATTAGATAGTTTCCCTTCTAATAAAATGAGAACAAGAGCTCCGACTGAGACGAAGAAGATCTTTCACCAAGCAAGAAGCCAGCTTGGGGGAGACTCCCGCTTCGATAAGGTATGTCTCAAGCCTACACTTTACATTCAGTTCTTAAATTCTATATCTTTTGAATGTCATATGCTTGCCTAAATAACCACTCTATGAATAAAATTGATAAAATCTGCTTAAACAAGTTGAAACCTGAATAAAATTTGAAATATGTCATGCAAATGCTATTGTTATGGTTTGAATGACTAGTCTTATCTAAAGTTGTAGCTTTTGTGGGTTGCACATGCTTTAACTGAAATCATGCTTAGTGAATAAAGTTAGTAAGAAATGGAGTAATTCTTTAAACTTGCTAAGGTGAAATTAGGACCTAATCTGGAGGATTTCTTTTAAAAAATTATGAAAACCTTGCTAAAAGTTCCTCCTAGATTTTATCCCATCCCGCCACCAGCCAAATATTTGTTAGTCATTAGTCAAAACCACAAAGAGCTTTGTTTGTGTTGAGCTTTGTTAGACCTCATAGATCTTAGTAGAGAAGCTTATCATATCTTTTGAATCAAGATTCACGTACACCCACCATAATTTGCCTACTTTCCACTTTGGAAGTTTGCAACCACCAAATAAATTGCTTATTCTCTACACCGGAGATATGCAATACTCTGCCAAACATCCCATTGCTAGCCTTATGCTATTCCTACACTGGGAATAAGCATTTCTCTCCCTTTCCCTACTCATTTCAAAAATCCTTTCCTATAGATGTCTGGGGAAATCTAGAGCTAAAAGAGAGAGAGAAAAATGAGCAAAATAGCTCAAGAAAGGACTATGTCCTGTGAAAAAAAGAGAAAAAGTGAGCAAAGTAGCTCAACAGAGGACTATGTCCTAAGAAAATGTGAGGACACATCTTTTGTCTACTCACTATGTATCCAAAAAAAAGAGAATTATCATTAGCTCTAGACCCCAGAAATTAACTAGGAAGGATTATGAAATATCTCTCTATACACTTCCACATAACCACACATGCACATCTTGATCAATTTTTATGATTTGCTGCTCCTTATGATCTGAGAGTCTAGCTTAGCAATAAACATCAGGCAATTTGCTCATGGTTCTTAGCCTACCTATAACTCCACATATAATTCTTTAGAAATAGGAGAGGCTACTTTTTGGCCTAAGTGAGGATTTAAACACCATTGAGTGATTGAGTGAATCTTGGAGGACTTAAGCAAGTTGTTATCTTTTGAAAACCTTGAAAAACCTCCAGACAGAATCCTAGTCAAACCTAAGCAAGATAAAAGTTTCCTATCTACTACTTTATTTCACTCTTGCATGTTTGAAGTGAAAAGCTATAAGCTCCACAATGCTATGATTTATGATATATGCTAAGTTATTTCTCACTATACAATATGCACTTGCAGACATCTTAAGTTGCTATCCATTTCATGCTCAATGCTTAAACCGCATTGTTGCTCGAGGACGAGCAACAGGTAAGCTTGGGGGAGATTGTTGACGGTCCTTAAACACCTGTTTTACCATCAACATTTGACCCTAAAGTCCACCAAAAAGGCATGAAATGTAGTCAAATAGGTTTCAAACTAACCGAATTCTACATGTCCATAGAATTTTATTTGAATGCAGGATTTGAACCAAATTTGGACATTTGGACCCACCAGGAGCCAAGCCCACTCAGCAGGGCCCAAATGGGCCTAAGGGGGGTGGCGCCCGCCACCTCTAAGTGGCGCCCGCCACTTGGGTTGGCCCAAGTGCCACCACCTGCCATGTCACCGATCCGTGTGACCTCCCCAAGGCCAAATCCTGGCCCTTGGTCACTAGGTCAGTGGCATCGGACGACTCAGGGAGGAGTGGCGTGGATCAAGGCTGAATGTCGGTTGCTAGGACATGCAACCGACCTCCAAACCGCCTTGGACAACCACCTGGATGCCGTTGAAGCAGAGGCGGTTCATCCAACGGCCAGGGAGCTGGCGGCCGCCAGTAGGGTGTGGCGCCCGCCACCTGACCTAACCCTAGGTCGGTTGGCTGCCCACTATAAGAACCCCCTCACTCATTTAGGCTATAAATACCCCCCTGAGGCACCTCTTCACACACACCAAGTACCATCCCAAGCAAAGCAAGAGAAGCAAGTGAGAGTTAGGTTAGAAGCTTAGAGAGCTTAGGCAAGTAGGTAGCTAGTAGAGCAAGGCATCTTCGCCCTCGCGGTAGCGCTGCTCAAGGGTTAGCTCAAGAGTAGAGGCGTGCGAGTGCTCTTGTTACTCAAGCACTTACTATATTCTAGTTTATCATTTCAAGTATTACTTTATTCTACTTATCAGTATTGAGTGGTATACTTGATTGATTGCTTGAGTGCCTAGCTATCCTACAGATCAATTCACTTAGCCATAGTAGTTAATCTCTAGTGAGCTTAGTGTTTGATCTTTGCCAATAGGTTGCTTAGTTAGTTTAGTGTTTATCTTATTAAGTCAAGTATTTGCTCTGACGTCCGCAAGGGTGTCTCTATTCAAAGCTAGGATAGAGATAGTTAGAATATAGTTAAGCATGGTGCTTAGTTATAGACTTACCTTCAGATATGGCTGGACCCCCGGATAGCTATGGTAGCAAGCAGGTGGTGACAGCCCTGTGCGCCTTGAATTCTACCACGTAGTTGGCCCAGTTTAACAGTAAGGCTCGTTGTGCTAGCGTTCAACCTAAGTAAGTGGTAAAGGCTAGTACGCCTCGATACTTGACAAGATAGGAATAAAACTTTACTTAACTTAGTTGCTTTATTATCTTTTGCCTGCCTTGCTTCGTAACTATCTCGCTTCGTAGTTATCTTGCTTTGTAGTTATCTAGGATTAGTTATCAGTAGTTATTAGTAGTTAGTAGTTATCATTAGTTATCCTTAGTTACTCTCTATCTACCTATCCATCCACCTTACCTTAGCCATCCATTTCATCCTTACCTATCCACCCATATATTCTTTCTAGCCTTTCATCTTCCCTTCTTCCCTTTTCCTTTTTCTTATTTCTTCGACTCTCATCCCCTCCTTGACTCAACTCATTCACCACCCTAGCCTTCCCTTGGGATCAAATAAATCGACACCTGGTACTCCCAGGCGAAGTGCTACTATGATAGTTCTGTGCGCTTGCAGAATCTCCTCCTAGTAGATTGCATTCTCTCTAGCTAGCTCCTACTAGTGTCGGGATTGACAACCCCACTTGACATTAGTAGATAGCTGCTTTAGCTCCACTCCTTTAGGTATAGTGACCGGTCTTGCTTCAAGCATTTCTGACGCCGTTGCCGGGGATAGACTCCATAGTCTACTCCTAGTAACAACGTTAGCAAGTGCCAACAAGCATTCCTGGGCCGTTACCGGGGATAGATGCCTAGCACTATCTTTAGTGAAGCTAAGAACTACCAACAAGGGCAAAGTGATCCACACCCACTACCGTGAGTACCAACAACCCCCTATGAGAGTGGTGAGGTACCATTGTGAGCACTGTGGGAGAGATCGACACTTGAGTGAGTTTTGCTATCGGCGCAAGAGAGAGGCGCACCGTGCAAAGGAGATGAACAACCCGGACATGTACCATCTTTTCCATGATGTACATGCGCCGAACGTTCAGAGGCTTGCTTCTAGGCCTAGAGGTCCAATGCCTCAGGTTCCTAGGCCTAGGCCGCGTGGAGGTCGTGCCCGGCGGGAGCCTGCTTTTGTAGGCTATGGACCCCGTGGCGGTGGCTTTGTAGTTGAGCGTTTCCCCCCACCGCACTTTGACTATCGCGGTGAGCGCTCTTTCCCTAGCGGACCACATTTTCCTCAGCGTGGTGATCGCTCCTCCCGTAGGCGTGCTAGGAATGGTTTTTCTGTTAACCGTTCTTTTGAGTAGCCGGCCCAACACTGGTATTCTCCTTACTTCACTAACCCAGTGTTGGACCGTATGCTCACCCTATGTCTTTTTATTGATGTAGGTTAAACGATTGGAGAACGTGTGGTTGGTGGATTCTAGGTGTTCGAGGCACATGACCGGAAACGCCAAGTGGTTCTCCAGTCTTAGTCCAGTCACCGGAAAGGAGTTTATCACCTTCGGTGACAATAGCAAAGGTAAAGTATTGTCTCTTGGGTCAGTGCGAGTTAATGAGCACTTTGTGTTGCGCGATGTTGCTCTTGTCTCTAACTTGCATTTTAACCTTCTTTCTGTTTCGCAACTCTTTGATGATGACTATGAGGTTCGTTTTAAACCGAATCTCAGTCGCATTTTGGATCCTCAGGGCAATCTTGTATGTTTGATTTCGCCCTATGGAAAAGTCTTTCGTGCGAATTTCTCGGAGTCGTTTGGCATTTCTCGTTGTCTTTTGGCTGGACCTTCCTCCTCTTATCTTTGGAAGTGGCATAGGAGACTAGGTCACTTGAGCTTCGACTTGCTTGCAAGACTTAGCTCACTTGGCTTGATCCGAGGATTGCCCAAGTTGTCCATGGAGAAGGATCTTGTTTGCCATTCTTGTAGACATGGGAAGATGGTTGCCGCTCCCCACCATCCAGTGACTCGGGTCATGACTAAGCGCCCTGAAGAGCTTTTGCACATGGACCTTGTTGGTCCGGCTCGGGTGAGTTCGGTTGGGGGGAAGTGGTATGCGCTTGTTGTTGTTGATGATTTTTCGAGATATTCGTGGGTTTTCTTTTTAGCTGAGAAAACCGAGACTTTCTCTTTTGCTCGTAATCTGATTTTGCGTCTTCAGAACGAGTTCCCTTTGAACTCGATGCGAGCTGTTAGGAGTGATAATGGTTCCGAATTCAAGAATTCAAATTTTGAGAAGTTTTGTAACTCTTTGGGTTTAGAGCATCAGTTTTCTTCCCCCTACACACCCCCTCAGAATGGTGTTGTAGAAAGGAAGAATCGGACCCTTGTTGAGATGGCCAGGACGATGCTCGATGAGCATAGGACTCCTAGGCGATATTGGCCCGAAGCTATGAGCACTGCATGCTACATTTCCAATCGCATTTTTCTCCGAGCCTTCTTAAAAAAAGACTTCTTATGAGTTGCGTTTTGGAAAACTGCCCAAGGTGAGTTATTTTAGAGTTTTCGGTTGCCATTGTTTTATACTCAAAAAGGGCAACCTGGACAAATTTGAGTCTCGTTCTTCTGACGGCATATTTTTGGGTTATGGCACTCACACTCGTGCATATCGTGTACTTAACCTTGATACTAACCGAGTCATGGAGACATCAGATGTCACCTTTGACAAGACCATGGTTTGTCCTTCTTCTCGTTTTGAGCGTGCAGGTGATCATGAGGTTGGAGAACCTCTCTTTGATGATGAGGACAAAGTTGCTGAAGGGATGGATGACCCAGCACCTCATCCACCTGCTGTGCCGCAAGGAGCGGCTTCTACCACGACTCATGGCCCAGACCCTTCTTCCTCTACTACTTGGGGGCCGTGGGATCCGCCACCTCAAATGGTACCTTTTGTACCTGAGGAGGCACCAGCTGCTATTGAGGGGGAGGCCACTTCGGCAAGGGAGGCGCCACGACACATTCAGCGCCAACACCCGCCTCAGCAGATGATCGGCAGCATCGGCGAACGTGTCACTCGGTCAAGATCACAACAAATCTCTCACTTTGCTCATTCTTCATTTGTTGCTGATTTTGAACCCCGAGATGTTGGACATGCTTTGATGGATCCAGATTGGGTCAATGCCATGCATGAGGAGCTTGAGAACTTTGAGAGAAATCGGGTTTGGGTTCTTGTTCCTCTTCCTCCTGAGTGTCACCCTATTGGGACAAAATGGGTTTTAAAAAACAAACAAGGAGAAGATGGCCATGTTGTGAGAAACAAGGCTAGACTTGTAGCCCAGGGGTATAGTAAGAAGGAGGGGATAGACTATGAGGAGACTTTTGCTCCTGTAGCTCGTTTGGAGGCGATTAGGATACTCTTGGCTTTTGCTGCATCCAAAGGGTTTAAACTTTTTCAAATGGATGTCAAGAGCACCTTCTTAAACGGCTACATAGAAGAGGAGGTGTATGTGAAACAACCCCCCGTTTTTGAAAATCCCAAGTTTCCAAACCATGTCTTTAAACTTCACAAAGATTTGTATGGTTTGAAACAAGCCCCTAGAGCCTGGTATGATAGGTTGAAAACCTTTTTGCTTGCTAAGGGTTTTAAAATGGGATGTGTGGATAAAACGCTTTTTCTCCTCAAGCAAGGCAATGACACTCTCTTGGTCCAGATTTACGTGGATGATATCATTTTCGGTGGTTCTTCTCACGCTTTGGTTGCCAAGTTTGCAGACACTATGAGTAGGGAGTTTGAGATGAGCATGATGGGCGAGTTGACGTTTTTCCTCGGATTGCAAATCAAGCAATCCCGGGAAGGGACGTTCGTGCACCAGGGTAAGTATACCAAGGACATATTGAAGAAGTTCGATATGGGTGAGTCCAAGCCTCTTCCAACACCCATGTCGACCACGACGGCCCTGGATGCGGATGTGGATGGAGAAGCAGTGGACCAGAAGGAGTACCGGAGTATGATCGGATCGCTGCTGTACCTGACGGCGACACGCACGGACATCCAGTTCGCGGTGTGTCTTTGCGCGCGATTTCAGTCGTCGCCGCGCACCTCGCATCGTCAGGCGGTCAAGCGCATTATGAGGTACTTATCCTTCACTCTATTATTTGGGATTTGGTATTCTGCTTCCTCCACCCTCTCCCTTTGCGGTTATTCCGATGCCGACTTTGCTGGTTGTCGCATTGATCGCAAGTCCACTTCTGGGACTTGTCAGTTTATTGGTTCTTCTCTTGTATCGTGGTCTTCTCGCAAGCAGTCTAGTGTCGCCCAGTCTACCACGGAGGCTGAGTATGTTGCTGCGGCTAGCTACTGTTCCCAGTTGCTCTGGATGATGGCCACTTTGCGTGATTTTGGTCTGAGTTTTTCTCACGTTCCTTTGCTTTGTGATAGCACAAGTGCGATTAGCTTTGCTGAGAACCCCGTGCTGCACTCTAAGACCAAACACATTGATGTGCGCTTTCATTTTCTGCGAGACCACTATGAGAAGGGTGATATCGACCTTCACCATGTCGATACTCATCATCAGTTGGCTGATATTTTCACCAAGCCTTTGGACCAATCAACTTTCGCTAGGTTGAGAGGTGAGCTTGGTGTGTGTTTCCCGTTTAGATGGGGGAAACATTTTGGTTTTTGTGTTATAAACTGACTCTTTTCCTTCTTTTAGTTTATGCATCTTTGCATTTTATCTTGCATATTTCAATTCAAAGCATCATTTATATAATCCTTAGAATGTGGCTATGCTCTATATAGTGTATGCTCCGATGCTTTATGTTGATGCTTGTAGCTTATGCTCTTTCTTATCACTGATACATGTTGTGAGCTGATCTATTTTCTGAATGGTGAATACTGTTTAAAGGACATAAAACTTGAAAATGTTCACCATTGAGATATGCAACTAGCATGTGTAGAATGTGTTGAATTTACTTGTGCTTTCCATATATGCTAGGTTGCTATGTCTCTAGTTCTGAGTCTTTTACTTGCTTGGTCTGTTCATATTCTGTAATTAAAATGAACCAAGTTTAGTAATTTTGGAAAGATCGAGATGGGATTGCTTGTCAGCACATCACAGTTTTGAGACTGTTTCTCATTGCACTTTGAGTTAAACTTGAGCTGTGTAGTGTATGACCGAAACTGTTGCTTCAAGCTCCTGATTGCTTCTGCATAGGCTTCGCACAGTTGAAAAGTTAGGCAATGACAAGTTTTCAACCTCTCGCAATCACATGCTGAAATTTGAACTTGTGTAATTTAACCGCTGCAACTCCGATAAAACTTGACTACACAAGTCTATGTTTCATTCTATAGCATGATGATTGAACTTTGCTAGGGGTAGTTCATCTTGTATACATGTTTAAGCACTTGTTTGACTTCCTGTCTATACATGTTTAGTGCTATATTGATGGTGAATACCTTTTGGCTAAAAACTGCTCACCTTGCTCACATGTCCATATTTCGTATTTAGTGATCAGTTTGAGCCTTTGCTAGCATCCTGTGCATATTGTTGAGTCATCGGATCCACATTCTGTCAAGCATCTTCATATTCTATCGACTATATTTCTGCAGCTACTAACTTGCATTTTGACTCATATGCATTTGGAGGGTGAGTTCTTTTGTCAAGGGGGAGAAATTTGTTTGATGGTGCATTTTCAACTAAGGGGGAGAAATTCTCCAAATCATAAGATCAACTAAGATTCCCTAGTTGTGTGCACTATTGAAGGGGGAGCTTGAGTTGGAGTTTGCTCGGTTTTTGAGGTTGTTTGAATCTCCCAATTGGTTCGAAGCTTTTCTGCTAGTTGTGTTGAGCCTCTGTGCCTCTGTCTTGAGGGACTAGCATTTTTGGCTTTGTTCTCCAATTGGTTCGGAGCAGTTTTGGTAGGTAGTTGTGTTGGGCCTTTGCCTCCTTCTTGAGGAACTAGCAACCTTGTCTGTATGCTATTTCAGTTGGTATCGAGCTTTTCTCGCTAGCGGTGTTGAGCTTGTTCTACCTCTTCTTGAGGGCTAGCTTTGCTTTGCTTGGTTGCGTCGAGCCGTTGCCCATGTCTTTGGGAACCAAGTTGTGTTGCTCTTTCCACTTGACCTTATTTGGATTTGACATGCTTTTGGGTCAGTTGGTCGAGTTCTCTCTCCTTCTTCTTTCCTTCTTCTGTTTCCATTATGATTTGTGTTGGTAGTTGACAATGCACTCATCAAGGGGGAGATTGCGGATACATGGGTGTATGCCGAGTCTCTGAGTGATGAGTGATTGTCAACTGGGATAATGCGCATGTTCTTTGGCTTGTGTTGTGCAAGTGTCGAGCACGGATACAGTGATCAAAGGCAAGGTGAAGGTCAAGTAGAGACGTGCCGTGCCAATGGACCGAGAGTGGCGAAGGGCGGACGTGAGACTTGGACTGAGGGACCGGTGGCCCGAGGATCAGCTGTGGTGGTTGACAGCCTGGGACAACGATGAGCGGAGACTTGCGGGCATGGTGTTGCCTGAGTCGAGGACTTGGGGACACGTGTCGGTGGACGGGGTGCACGGGCGGCGCATCCCATCTACGGCTCGGTTTGGTGGTTGAGCCACAGAAAAACCACCGAGTGGACGGTTTCCAGGTTTGGGCCTCAAAACCTGGGTGCTGATGGTTTCCGAGTTTGGGCCACAAAACTCAGGCTGAGGACGGTTTCCAGGTTTGGGCCTCAAAACCTGGGTGCTGCGGGTTTGCTGAGTTTGGGCCACAAAACTCAGGCGTTGGTCGGCTGGTTTCCCGGTTTGGGCCTCAAAACCGGGGGTTGGCTGTGAAGGCTAGTTTCCCGGTTTGGGCCACAAAACCGTGGGTGCGACGTCCAGGAAAAGGACAAGCAGAGCGGTGGCGGCACGTGGCGGCAATCGGCGAGGTTGCGTTGAGGCAACGCTACCAGTTATGCGGGCGTGGCCGTCGGATCACCACCTACCACGAGTTGGTCCAGAATAACCCTAGGGTTTAGCTGGTTCGCTCTGTAAGTAGTGAGGGGTAGAGTAGGAATTAGAATTAGGATAAGTAGAGGGAGACACCCTCCTCCCAATCCATCTCAGTCATTTGCTCTTTGTCTTCTAGGGTTTCCTGCTCTCCCAATCCCTACTATAGCTACTGAGATCCGCAGAGACGGTGAACGATACTTCTATGTATTTGCTTTTTGAGGAAACGAGACCGTAATCTCGTTGTCTCCTCGTGGGGACGAATTTCGGCTGGCAATTTGTGGTTCGATTCGCGTTTTGAACTTGTTCTTCGCGTTCTTCGTTTTCTCCACGATTTTCCCGTCACTCGTTCTTCCTCCACGTTGAGTCTTTCGTGATTCCGTTTGAACTGAGTTGTTCTAGATCGTGAGGCACTTCTTTCCACCGAAGGAATTCACCTCTAACCTCACGAGCTAGTAGATCGATCGATTTTCATTTCGAGTCAAGTTTTTCTCCCTTCCCCCAAATCGATTTGGAGATAGGTTCGAGCCACGATCTCTTAGAGATAGCTCACTGTCTTCCTTGTGACTCATCTCACCAAGTTTGATCCCTAGAGGATTTGTTTTGGGTGAGATCGAGTGAAATCGGTGGACGAACTGCACAGTATTGGGGTGACCGGACGCTCAGCTCGAACTGACCAGACGCTAGAGAGTGAGTCCGGTCGATGAACATTTCACTGTTCAGTTTCGCACATTGACCGGACGCTCCTTTCACTTGTTGACCGGACTCGCCCCTTCTACTGTTCACGGTGTTTGTCAGAAGTGACCGGACGCTCAAGTGACGACCGGACTCACAGTGTCACTGAGTCCGGTCAGAAACAGTAAGGTCCAAAACTAGTTTTTGGTTGACCGGACGCGTCCGGTGGTACTTGACCGGACGCTCATCAGAGTCCGGTCAGCTCTGTTTTGCGTAGTCTTGTTCGCGTTTTGTTCGTTCGTCAACGGATTTGGTTTCTATCTTTTCCGATAAGTTTCTAGGGTTGTTTAGTGTCCCGCTGTGCTTCTCGGAAGCATCCACCCTACATCTAGGGTCGTGGACACTTGCAAGCTCTAGGTTTGCTCTTGGGGTTGATTCTTGGGACAGAGGCCTCAACATTTCGAAAGAAATTTGGAGCTCCCATTCACCCCCCTCTGGTCGCTTTCTGGTAGCATTTTCGGTCCTTCAGGCTGCCCTAAGCCCCCTAGGCTTCACCTAATCTCCCTACTAAGCATCTATTTTGCAGAAAATTAATTTGCTTAAGTAAAAACGAAAATTTAAATGGGAGATAAAGACTTACCTTAGCCTAACTTACCTTGGTTAGCCGCTTTGGATTCCCGATTAGTGTCGCCTTCACGGTGGTTGTGGCTGAATATTTCCTTCACTGGCTTTGTTTGGCGGAGTGTCGGCACTGACGAACTTTGATGACGGGTGTTTTTCCGGTTGCGGTGTGAACTGGAATTTCTCCTCCTTTCCACTGATGTGGAGCTGAATTTCTCCAGCTCCTACATCAATGGTGGCTTTTGCAGTGCTAAAAAATGGCCGTCCCAAGATCAATGGCGTCCGGTGGTCGGGATTAATATCCAGAACCACAAAATCCACCGGAACAAAGAGATTCCTGATTTTCACCGGAATATTCTCTGCTATTCCCGCGGGATATCGGAGCGATTGATCGGCTAGCTGCAGACACATAGAAGTAGGGGACAAGGTATGATGATTTAATTTATCATATATTACCTTGGGCATGACACTGATGCTTGCTCCCAGATCACAGAGTGCATGCTCGAAGTGTTGCTCTCCAATTGAACACGCGACCGTTGGGTTTCCTGGGTCCTTCTTCTTTTCTGGGAGTTGGTTTAAAATGACCGCACTGCAATCTTCGGTCAATTTAACCACATCCCTACTTGGAATTGGTTTCTTCTTATTGAGCATGTCTCTCAAATATTTTGCATAAGTTGGAACCTGCATAGCGTCAATAAATGGCACATGTATATATAATTTTTGAATTACCTCGACGAATTTCTTGAATTGGTCGTCTTTCGTCGGATTTCTGTTTCGATCTGGAAAAGGTAATACATATGTATCATAAAATTCATAAGGAGCAGTTCGTAGCTTGGATGAAGGTTCAGCTGGGGTCTCCTCTTCTTCGTCTTTTTCAATATTAACAATATTTTTCTTTGCAGCAGAATTACTACTAGGAACTAAATTAGGATGAGGTGGATCACGAGTGGATTTACCACCTCTTGTGGTTACAGCTTTTAATTCCTCATAGTATTTAATTTGAGATTTAATGTTATCTACTTTTTGCTCTAATCTCTTATTAAAATTAATTTGTTCCTTAAATGCTTCAGAAAAATCTTTCAATTTAGCATAAATTCCTTCTAACATTTTATCATGTTCAATTAATTTATTATTTATGCTATCATTAATTCTAGCTTGATTAGAAACTAATTTTCCAATAGGAGAATTAAATACGGAGGTTCGAGGCATACCTTTATTATTCCATTGTGGGATCATTGGAATTGGAGGTTCTCCGTAGCCACCATTATTAAGAAGGGATTTTGCATCCTCTTTCTTAATTTCTCCTTGACCTTCACTTGACGAAGCAGCTCTTTGCTTGGCGTAGTACTCCATTGCAGCACGATCTCTCTTCTCATTTATTCTTTGCTCTAGCAATTTTACCAAAGTTTGTAGGGTAACAGAATTAACTTGCTTAATTTTAGACATACCTCTAGCACGTTTTTCTGTCCATCCTTGATTCGCCACCATTGTCTCGATCAGTTTGGTTTCCTTCTCTACAGTGAGAGAGAGGTATGCACCTCCGGTGGCAGCATCAATGTGTTGTCGAGATTCTTGCTGGAGTCCATGGTAGAAGCTCTGGATCAAGTACCAGTCTTGCATACAATGGTGGGGACAGTCTTCAACGTACTCTTGTAGTCTCTCCCAAGCTTCAGTGATTGTTTCTTCGTCTCCCTGTCCAAAGTTAGAAATCTTGCTACGGAAAAGAATAGTTCGACTTATCGGGCAGAACTTGTTGAGGAATTGATCCATGCATTTCACCCATGTCAGCAGGTGTCCAGAGTTGAAGAGGAACCACTGCTTCGCTTTTTCCACTAATGAAAATGGAAAAAGATGAAGTCTAATGGCATCCTGTGAAACTCCCTGCACAAAAATTGTACTACATATCTCCAGGAAATTCCGAAGATGAGCATTGGCACCCTCGGAAGGTTTGCCATTAAATGCAATAGCTTGACCCATACGTATTAGGTGAGGTTTAAGCTCAAAATCTACATTACTAGTAGAAGGTAACACTGGAATGTGAGCAAGAGTAGGCATGGAATACTCACGGAGTGTTTTGGTCGACGTCGATGTTGATGACGATGTCGGCATTGGTGTTGATCGATCGGTGGAGTAGCTTGGTTCGTCAGTCACTTTTGACTGAGATTCTTGTCTTGACGAACTCCTCTCGCAAAACTCTAGGTTCTTCCTCGGAGGAGTGAGATTAGCTCTCGCTCTCCTAAGAATGGCCTCGAGATCTTCTTGATAGTTGCTCGGAAGATTGAATCCGGCAATAGCTACTTGAACGATCACAAACAACGAACAATATATATACCCGCTAGAACTACGAGGGTTAATTCAATAGAAATCGCAAAGAATTAATTCTAGCCAATTGCTTCCCCGGCAACGGTGCCAGAAATGCTTGTTGACACTTGCTAACGTCGTTACTAGGAGTAGACTATGGAATCTATCACTGGCAACGGCGCCAGAAAAGCTTGTTGGTACTTCTTAATGTAAGAAGTATAACTAACTATTCGTATGACTATTGGTAAATTCCACAAGCGCACAGAATAAGTCAATTGTAGCACTTCACCCGGGAGTAACCGAGTATCGTATTTATTTCCACAAGGAAGCTACTATCGCAGAACTAACATTAGGACTGCTATGAACAACTAGTGATTCTAGCAAGGTTGATCGAAATGTATGAATGGGGGTTGATTTCTACTACTACTAAAAAAAGAAAGAAAGACTAACTACTATTAAATTAAATCGGCGGGGTCTGGCCGATGAACAGATTAATGTTTTCCTACATACTTACGAACACAACTAACTTAGCAATAAAGATTTTATCTAGTTCTTCGAACCGTACACACCCTCTGGACTATTTACCTCAGACGTGCACAACGAGGTTTATGATTTAAAAACTAACCCAACTACATGGTGGAATTCAAGGCTCCCAGGGCTGTCACCACCTGTTTGCTACCACAACTATCCCGGGGGCTAGCCACAAACTAAGGTATAATTAGTCTAAGCACCACGCTTACACTAATATATACTACTCTAATCTTGTGTCCAAAACTAGAGCACTGATTACTCAGCGAAGAACCCAAACTAGATACAAACTAAATACTAAGTTATCTATGATCGAAAGCACTCAACAAGAACAATAAGTAAAGAACTTAAAGTAAATGCTGAAAGTAGAAGAACAGTAAGATAAATGAAGAAAGACTCGGAATTATACCTGAGACTCTGAAAGATCCTCTATTACAACTCCAGCTCTTCTCTTCTACACTTTCACTCTCACTGTAAGTCTCTCAACTAGAGTGTAACTTCACCAAAGCTTCGCTTACAAGAGAGTGGGACTAATGAGGTGAGGTCTGAGTACAAATGAGCTCGGGGGGTCCTATTTATAGCCTAAGGGACCTAGGGGGTACTTATAGACCTAGGGTTAGGTTAGGGGGGTGAGTGAGGTGGCATGCGCCAGGCCTAGGTGACGGCCACCACCCCTTGGCCCTTGGATGCACCGTCATTGATCCTACGGTCTCCAGGGACTCCTCCAAGGCGGTTCCAAGGTTGGTTGCATGTCCAAATAACCGTCACATGGGCAATTAGATCATGATCCACGTGACATCTCTTCTTAGCCCTTGGATGCACCGACCTAAGTGATCAATGGCGGCAAATGAATATGGCACGCCTCCCCTGGATCAGTGACGTGGTAGGGGAGGAGTTTGGGCCTCACTCTCCGGCGGCCGCCAGCTAGGGGTGGCGGGCGCCACCCCACCTTGGCCCAAAGTGAGCCCAGGTGAGTGGGCTTGCGTCCTGGTGGGTCCTCTTGGTCATTTTGCTCACAAACCCTGCAATTACCTACATTCAAATAAAACTCAAGGACAAGTGGAAATCGTTAGTTTATAAAAGGTTTTTGGTTGATTTTAGGTCCTTTTGTTGCCTTATATGACCTTGTTGATGCTAAGAATATAACACTTAGTGAGCATCAACAGTCACCACTGGTTCCAACAAGTGGTATCGGAGCCCATGGTCAGAAAAGCTAAACCCAATAAAAAATCTCGGACGTCACGACATGGCTGGGGCACCCCGATGTGTGACTAAGGGGGAGCCCAAGGTCAGAAAAGCTAAACCCAATAAAAAAATCTCGGACGTCACGACATGGCGGGGGCACCTCGATGTGTGACTAAGGGGGAGATAGTTGGGGTTTAGTCCCACATCGGGTATCAATGATGGGGGAGCACAACATATAAGGCATGGTAGTCCTCACCTATCAGGCTAGTCTTTTGGGTTGAGTTAGGTCCAGTCCTTGATATGTTGCAGCTCCGTGGACTTGGGCTTGTGGGGAGCGCAGGCTCGTAACGAGCCGGGGTGGCTTTAAAAAGCCAACCTCCAAGATCGAGAACTCAGTGGTCACCACCGGTTCCAACAAGTGGTATCGAAGCCACCCATGGTCACAAAAAGCTAAACCTGATAAAAATCTCGGACGTCACGACATGGCGAGGGCACCCCGATGTGTGACTACGGGGGAGATTATTGGGGTTTAGTCCCACATCAGATATCGATGGTGGGGGAGCATAACATATAAGGCATGGCAATCCTCACCTATCAGGCTAGTCTTTTGGGTTGAGTTAGGCCCAGTCCTTGATATGTTGCAGCTCCGGTAGACCTGGGCCTGTGGGGAGCGCAGGCTCGTAACAAGCCGGGCCGACTTTAAAGCCAAGCTCCAAGATCGAGAACTCGGTGGTCACCACCGGTTCCAATAGTCCGGCTGTGTAAAGTGCTAGAGCTTGTGGTAAGCACTCTTTGTGGGAGAGTGTGACTAGTGTAGTCACCACTAGCAAGAGGACCGACGACAACCTTGAGCTTGTCTCAACGAGGACTAGCTTGGTGGCAACCAAGTAAACCTCAGGATAAAATCACCTTGTCAACATTGTCTTCATCTTCTCGGTGGTTTGCTATCTCCATTCACTAGCTTGTATTTCCCTTCTCATACTTGTGCTAGTGTTTAGTTGTTGCTCTTGTTTAGTTATCTAGCTTGTGTAGCTTAATAGTTGCTCTTGTAATTAGTTAGCTTGTGTAGCCTACAAGTTAACTTCTTTGCTTGTGTAGCTTAGAAGTGGCCCTCTTGCGTGACTAATTGTCTTAAGTAGCCTTGTTAGTCACAATACTTTGTTTGGGTAGCTAAGTAATTTGAGCTCTCTAATATGGCTTGTGTAGCCTTGTTATTGAGCATTGCTAGTGAGCTTAGGCTTTGTGGGCTTTGCATCACTAGATTGATTATGAGCTCTCAGTTTGCTTAAAGTGCTAGATGCATAGGTTTGTGCGACCTTGCAAGTGAAGGATCAGAATTGGCGACTAGAGGGGGGCAAATGGGAGCCTCAAATTTCTTCTTTTTGAGTTTGGGCCTCAAAACTTAGGATGGTGGGCTTGCCGGTTTGGGCCTCAAAACCTGACAGAGGTTCCTATGCGGAATGGGACGATGCGTGGCGGCACCGCTGTTGACACTTACTACCGTCGCTACCAAAGTCGCCCTTGGCAACGACACTAGTAATACTTAGGTATGTTATCAGAACACTAGAGATAAATCTGCAAGCGCACAGATTAGATACCACACTTCAACGGTTGTAGACCCAGTTTTATATTGAACCCAAAGGAAGGGGGTAATTGTCTTAAGTCTATTATTGCTTAAACCCTGAGCACTAACAAAGATAGGAACACTAAAGATAATGGGGATAACTAGGGTTACCATCTCTAATCTTAGGAAGCTATGTGATTACTATTCAATTGTGGATTACGTTGGGAGACCACATCTAGAGTATGGCTGTTCCCAAGTAATATATTCCTGCTAGTCCTATAGACAGGAGGTGGACTATGGAAGATTCAACAGGCCTATAAGAGTCACACCCGCGAGCTACCACCGGTCCGGAATATAGGGTACACTATGCAAGTAACCGAGTCTAAGCACCACGCTTACACAACGACTACTCCTCTAATTCTAGCATGACTAGATTAGAGTACTCTAATTAGAGTTAGTACTCTAATTAGAGTTGCAAGCTATAAGAATAAAAAGAACAAGAATGCTTACTGATAATTAGAAGATGATGACCGAAGAATATCCTGATCCAAGCTCTTGACGAACTTGAATCCGCAGGTACAAGTTGAAGAAGTAGATCCGACAGGCCGGAGCTCCTTCTAATCCTCCTCTAATACCTCTCTCTCTTCTAATTCTAATCTTTGGATAATTCTCTACAACTAGATAAACTAGAACTAGAAATAGAAGAACTAGAACTAGAAGAAGAACTAGAACTACAACTAGATCTAAATCAACTAGAGGGATCTCTACTTCTTCTTAAAAACCTAAGTTTTGATATTTAGATGAATAATGAAAATGAAGATGGAGATGCCTCCCCAGGGGGGTGTGGGTCTGGTTTTATAGCCCGGAGGGATGAACCACGACCCTTGGATCAAACGACTTGGATCAGTGGTTGGATGCGTAGTAGAGTTGTATTGGAACGCGTCACGCGAAGGAGGAGGGGCTTCCAGGTGGGCCTAGGCCAGCAGGCCTGGGGGTGGGGCCGGCCAGCCCCACCTGGCATCCACCAGGTGCCGCCTTCGTCGAGGTGTCTTCTGGAACCTTCCTTGTTGCCTTAATGTGACTTTCCATCTGTTTGCGCGATTCATCATGTTGGAGTAGGACTCTACCTCTTTCCATCTACTATAAAACTCCTTGGAAAATAGTAATTCACCAAAGCTGTGGAATCTTTCAGTTTAGCCCCTGAATTGTGTTGCTTGGTGATCACTCCAGGTTGTTCTAGAAGCTTCCAAGTTGTATCCAACTAGGAGTCTTGCTCCGGGACTCCAAATATAGTAAATCATGTGTCCGTTTCGATCGTCTCGACGAGCTCTTCGCAAAGGTGTGCTCTGATTCATCACTTGAGATCCATTTATATGGTGAAATATTGATAACCCTGCAAAACAAGTGAGAACAACACAACTCGTGGAACTTGTTAAAATCAAACCCTACAAGTATGCTTTATGGTTCATTTCATATCATTCTATGCATTATGGTATAATATTGACTGTAAGGACCATCAACAAGTTCCTCCAAGCTTACCCTTTGCTAGTCCCTTAGGAAAGCCAAAACTTAATAATGGATCAGGAGTTGCTGCAATATCTTCACTTCCAACAAGTACACCTGCTGTTAAACAAAAATTCTCCGAAATATATCATGTTATTCTTCATGGGGCTTATTACTTTTACCTTAGATCTTGAGTGATTGAAAGATAGAATGATCAAATCAAGCACCACGTCTCTAGCTCTTTCATTTCACCTTTATCCTGGAGTTTTAATAAATTTTCAAAAGCTTTAATACATGTGTTGTCAAATTAAACAATGGATCCAAAGATAAAGTCAACCAACCATTGAATCAAGAAGTGCATGTGTATGGAAAATAGAGTCGGATGCTCTTTTGAATATATCAGACTCTTCTGTTTATCAGAGACATATGGCTACCAGGCTAATTCTACTATCAGGCACGTGCCCATTTTTTTCTAACTCTTTTTTTCGAGGTTCCGGACACTTGTCCCTTTTTATTTCCTCGGGATCTATCTTTTTGAGGTTTCGGACACTTGTCCCTTTTTATTTCCTCGGATATTTATTTTTTTTTCTTTTCTTCTCTCTTTTTTTAATAGCCACATGCTTCCAACAAACTTCTAAGAGGATAGCAACAAATAATTATGAGCATTTATGCGAAAGATGGATGAAATGTGTAAGTGATCTCAATTCAATGACATTATAACTTCTCATAGGGTCAACAAAGCTTAATTTAACTCAATGCAATTATTAGTCATATTCATATTGAAAAATCTCCGGAACTCTAGTGTTGTTTAGAACAAGATAATAGTAGCTTAGATCATCACATGTCATATCCCAACTACCTAGACCTTAGATCAAGTATTTTCTACCCATGCATTTAATTTCATTTTAAGGCATCATTATTGATTAGGAGAACTCATGTTTTGAAGGCTAGATACTTGAAAGAAATTAGATAGAGCAACTATTCATCATTTCCATGCAAAAGATTAGAGAGAGAAAGGGTTCTTCTTTGGTCATCAACTTCTTAAAACAAACTAAACACACTATTTTATTTATTTCATCTAACACACTTTAAGATATAATATAAAACTAATAATAATAATGATAATAATAATAATAATAGTAATAATAAAGACATACCTGAATCGCGAAGATAACATGGGTGTGTCTCCCCCAAGCTGGTTCCCTTAGTAGCGTTGAGCCTTCATGTGCTCATATATTTTTGTCTTTTTTAATTAATGGTGAGCCTTCATGTGTTATTTTATTTTTAAGGGTGGGCCTTCATGTGCTCATATATATTTTTTTATTTTTTTATTTAATGGTGAGCCTTCATGTGCCCACATATTTTTGTTCTTTTCTTTTTAAGGGTGAGCCTTCATGTGCTCAATTTTTTTATTTTGAATTTATTTATATAATGAAAAACTTAAGAGAATAAAGATACTCACATGGATCCATGGGGTGCCTTCTCCCAAGCTGAATGTTGATGTAGTCGTTCGATCTTGCAATGTAGCAAACTGACGGTGAATATGTCGTTCCTCTATCAGAGCTTTGATTGATATTGATGGTTGTTGAAATAGTACTGCAACAGTGGATGAAACATTCACTTGCTTATCAGCTTTTCTTGGCCTTTCAAATCCCGTGAAACTTAAATAGACAACAAAACTTGTGGAATAGATTAAGCATTAGTGGTTGGCCACTCAAGCCTTAGTTGTCTAGAATTTCAGTAAGATCTCTTTCTCAATATTTTTGTATTTTAATATTTTTACGATGCAAGAGAAAAAATGCAACAGAATGAATGTATGCATATTTATTTTTATTATTTTCTATGCCACCATGGTGAACATTCCTGTGAGTTTTTACACACCATAGAATTAGTCACATGGGGCTTCATGGTTTATGATGCAGTAAAATATTTTTATTTTGTTTTCTAATGCAATGTAGAAATTAAAATGTTTGTGAATTAAATATGATGATATAAGAAATGATTATGGGTTAAATATTAAAAATATGTAGAAAAGTAAATATGAGGATAACTACCGACTTTTACCTTTTGGCGAAGGTTCGGATATTTAGGTCCGACGAACCGGACCTTCCCTTGGTTCAGACCTCCTAAGGTGTGTCAGATGTTTGGAAAGTTGTTATTGATTGTACCTCTTAGGTGCGGACTTTTTCTTCCATACTTTCTTGGTCTGAGTCTTCACTTCCTGTGGTTCACTATCTTGAGTTTTCTCTTCTTCTTTCTTTTCTGGGACAGTGTCTGTTGGTAGTTCTTAGATTCACTAAAGATAGTGCTAGGCAACTATCCCCGGTAACGGCCCAGGAATGCTTGTTGGCACTAGCTAACGTTGTTACTAGGAGTAGACTATGAAATCTATCCCTGGCAACAGTGTCAGAAATACTTGAAGCAAGACCGGTCACTATACCTAAAGGAGTGGAGCTAAAGCAGCTATCTACTAATGCCAAGCGGGGTTGTCAATCCCGACACTAGTAGGAGCTAGTTAGAGAGAATGCAATCTACCAGGAGGAGATTCTGCAAGCGCACAGAAGTATCGTAGTAGCACTTCGTCTGGGAGTACCAAGTGTCGATTTATTTGATCCCAAGGGAAGGCTAGGGTGGTGTATGAGTTGAGTCAAGGAGGGGATGAGAGTCGAAGAAAAGAGAAAAGGGAAAATGGGAGAAGAGAGGCTAGAAAGATTATATGGGTGACTAGATAAGGATGATATGGATGGCTAAGGTAAGGTGAATGGATAGGTTGATAAATAGAGGTTGTTCTGCGCCACTGAAGTGTCTTTCCTGCTTTCCTATCCGTTGGGTTAGCGAGCTCTAGGAATGTTTGCATCTCACTGTTAATCTTATCAAACTTGTCCACAATTGCAATTAACTTATTAAGGTCTTCATCAGAAAAAAGGAAGCGTTTCAGAAAACTAACTGACCGTTTCACTGTTGGACTGCTGCTGGTGCTGGTAGAGGCAGTGTTGTTGGTTGTTGCGGAGACAGTGGAAGAGGAGCCTTCAGCTTTTGCTTCAGAAAAGCGATAGTTAAATAAATCAAGAACGTCCTCAGCTTGGTAAGCAGCATCTTTGACACTCCCTAGCCAACTTTGCATACTTGGACCTTTGGTTTGCAGGCTTGAAGCTTTGTCCAGCACGAATGGGATCTTCCAAAGATTGTTCTTGAGCTTGGCTAGTTTATCCTCTGCATCATCCCTTTGGTATTCATACTGATCTTCTACATAAGAGCATACTTTGCTAACCATCTTGGCGATGCAGGCTGACGCCATCCATTCTCCTACTGCTATGGGGGCCATGTTACCCAAGATGTGGATTCATACAAGGGGAATGAATGTTTAGTTGAAGAGAACTGGTGCTTTAGTAGAGTGAGATGAAGGAAGGATTCTGGAGTGAAAAACAATTATTATTATTATTATTATTATTGTCAGAAACTTCCCCGAGTTGCGTCGTCCTAGAAGTCTCCAAACAGCTAATGGCTTTGTTACCTACGTAGTAGTTTAGTGAAACATCACATTTGTTGCTTTGTTACTACCATTTTATTTGTTGTTTAGCAACTCCATTACTCCGCACCAATCTCTGTTGGTTTCTTACGCTGGAAGTCTGGAATTATTGATGTTCACCTGTTGTTATATGATACGTACTTGGTTGGATCCACTTAATTTATGGTTCATCTCTTCAAAATAGGGGCCTTACGTATGAGTGTTAGACCAATATCAGTGATGAGTTTCATTGCGTTGTTTTTAAGACTGTCATGTCATATGAAATAAAATAAAACTCTCCATTGAGAGTGAGAGTTTCATTTTAGAATTGTATAGGCATTAAATTTCATGACAAATAGAGAGTGATATTCGTGTTCTTCTTTCTTTTTAAATACATTGTCATATCATTAAAAACGCTTATGTGGTATTAGTTTAATGCAAATGAAACTCAGATGAAAGTCCTACTGACACTGACCTTATTTAATTCTTAATTTGTTAACCTCATCTTCACAGGAATCTGAGATTTCTGGCAGCTTCTCCCTTGGCAAACACATTTGGGATCCCTAGATTTATTAGTCTGTCGTCGAAAAATTGGGTTTCCTTGATGTTTGTCGCGCTGTTACAAGAGAATAATGATATAGTTGTGGGCTAATAAGCCAACTGTTGTACTAGTTCTTAAACATGGGGAGCTTCCTTGCTTTGGTAGCCTGCTCAAACGCGTAAGCGATCTCAATCAGCCTCGGCTCGTAGCCCTTGAGCCCACCGAAGGTGACGCCGAAGGGTGCCCCGCGCTCGTCGTAGCCAGCCGGAACGGCGATCCCCGGGAGGCCACCGATGGCGAGGACGGCAGCCGAGCTCGAGTCCGGCGCCACGATCGCGTCCAGCCGGTGCTGCCGCATCACCTTCTCCACGCCACTCGCCGTCAGGTCGTCCAGCTGCTTGATCGCCGCCTTCTCTGCCGTGCCGACGCCGGTGGTGTTCTCGGACACCAGGAAGATGAGCTGCCCAAACTGTTGGAGCATCTCCTGCCAGACAGACAGTGAGTAATCCACTCTCTTGCAAAAATCAGCAGATTCATAATGATTATTATTATTGGATGCATGCATGCTAATTAATGATGTGTTTGGATGGACGGACGGACCTGTGCAGAATTATCCGAACCTAGGTCCGAAGCTAGCTAGTTTGTTTGGTTTGCATCATGGATTGAACCTGTGCGTCACCGAGTCAACCTTCTTGGTTTCCCCCGCAAGCTTATTCAGAGGACGGGTTGGTTCCAGAAAAAACGTCGGACGACGCCATTCTTCAGAGCATGGACCCATGACGGATGGACGGATTCCGGATGTAACCATACTGTAATCCAAACAGGCTATAAGCTAACCTCATCTGGATGCGCGTTGTTGAACGCTATGACTTCAGCCAGGGAGGCAACGGGGGAGCGCGACAGATCGGACGACGACGACGACAGGTAGGCGTTGAGCGCGATCTTGAACTCTGCTGCAAGAGCAGCCAGCTCCCCACTGACAGTGGCGTTCAGTATCACATCCAGGTTCGCAATCGAAAGGTTCTCTGTCACAACCGCTCCATTTCGCCTTCCAATCAACAAGGAGGAAGGAATAGTTAGTTAGGTAGTTAGTTACTCACTCCCTTTAATTAGTTAATTTTAACAAGTCCATAGAATCATGCATGGACATGGATCAGGATCACCCACACCACCCACCTCACCTGAGTGTGTCGAGGTGCTGCTGGTACACCTTCTGCCTGACAGACCCCGCCGGGAAATCGAAGAAGCCATCTGGAACGCCGATTCGCTTTCCCTGCAGCCCATCGACGTTGAGGAACTGCGCGTACCCGCCGTCAGGGATGTACCTGGACGCCGCTCTCGTCGCCGCCGCGTCGAGCTCGTCGTAGCCCACGATAGCATCCAGCACATGGACGGCGTCGGCCACCGTGCGGCAGATTGGCCTGGAAATAAACATTTTTTTTCCTTCTTTTGTGATCGATTAACTAACTGAATAGGATTATTATCAGCATCATCATTCGTCAATCAACCAAGCAATAGATATATGCTTACCCAACTGTGTCCTGCCTGGGAGAGATGGGGATGACGCCGGCCCGGCTCGTCAGTCCCACCGTCGGCTTGATCCCTACCACGGAGTTGAACGAGGATGGGCAGAGTATGGATCCATCGGTCTCCGTTCCTAGCGTCACCGCTGCCATGTTTGCCGCTGCTGCTATCGCCGGGCCTGTGCTTGACCCACAAGGTGGGGAGGAGAGAACGTACGGGTTCTACATGTACATGTACGTAGTAGATTCAGAGCACGCAGTAGATGAATTCAGCATGATGAATGTGTGCTTAACTGCTTATACAGTAATATTACAGTGCCATGGTTTTGAGAGAGATATATAGTC
This sequence comes from Coix lacryma-jobi var. lacryma-jobi, assembly GCA_009763385.1. Classification (NCBI taxonomy): domain Eukaryota; kingdom Viridiplantae; phylum Streptophyta; class Magnoliopsida; order Poales; family Poaceae; genus Coix; species Coix lacryma-jobi. The sequence goes on along the minus strand of CM019830.1, from coordinate 116,553,061 downwards.
GGTCGTAGTTTTGCAAAATTACTGAAAGAAAGAACTAGAAAGCAAAATGTGCTCAATTCCAACAGTTGGGTAGGGTTTATTGTTTTTATTTATTTTGAACCAATACACCGCACTAATTTGTACTCCCTCCGTATCACAATTAGAGTTCGTTTTGGAAAAGGTTTCGGTCAATCATTGGGAATATAAATCATGAATAACTTTTAAATTATTGAGTTTAGAAATGTAAAAATCAAATAAATAAATGTATTTTGAAAAGTACTTTCATAAAAGTATATATATACCACTTTATAACAAATATTTTTAAAGAAATAAGTGGTCAAAGTTACGCTTTGGAGATCGTGTCGCTGTCCAAAACGAACTCTAATTGTGATACAGAGGGAGTATTCAATAGTCGCACAAATTTGATGGGTATTATATAATCATTTGCTATTCATCCACCATCTCAATTAATTACACATATAATAGTGTCTTATCAAAACGTGAAGTGAGGGCACATGTATCTTTTTTTATTCTCTTAGGTCCGTTTAGTGCGGTTCTAACCCAAATTACTATTCAGCGCCCGTGCGTTGCAAGCCATAGCGATGCACGCTTTCCTCTTAAAGTAACTAGTTGTCCTTCCCTCCGATACTTTCTATTTTAGTCCCAACATCTCATTCCCCATCGTAAAATCCCCACGTCGGCAATTCAAAAAGCTACCGTGTTGAGGAGAGTCTCAAGAACATGCCACCACTCGAGGCACCTCCGCGGCTCCGCCACCAGATCCGGCACCCGTGCTACGCCATCCACCTTCGTCGCCCCTCCACCGGTCACCGCCAGTGTGCCCCAGTGACACTCGACGCAACTCGCCCACCCTATCACCAGCAACTCTGCGTCGACATCAGATTGGTTAGGGTTTGGGTTTCGTCAATTGATGCCAAATCTCGTCGCTGCTGCTCGCTGAATTTCCCTCCTCCTCTGCTCCAGGTAAGAGGTTCCCCTCCCTGTTGTGTGCTCTCCTCGATTCGACTTTTTTCACCTAATTCGTTATGTGGTCTTGACCAACATAGAGGGCATATCTGGCGACCTATGCAAGCATGGCGGGGCTGCTGCAGTGACCTGCACGGGCACCTCGAGGGCTGCTCTCATGGCCTGCTGCATCAGAAGCAACTGCGACTCTAGAGGTCTGCACCCAACACAAGCGAGGTGAGAGCAACTCCGGTTGCCTGATTCCTGGGAGGTGAGCAAGGTTCCTGCTAGATTAGTGTTATTAATAGGATCCATTTTCTCTTCCTTGTTTTTTTAAATACATGTTACTTGATGGCTGTCGGATTTTAGCACGGTTGATTCTGTTCATGATATATTGGGCTAAATAAATGTATTAAGGGCATCATGGCATTAATTAAACCAGTAGAGGATGATAGTTCAAAGTTTCCAATCTTACAGTACAAAGTTTGAATGTGATAGTTTAAAGTTTAAAAATTCTAAGTGTAAAGTTTTAACCCTAACAGTAAAAATTTATTGGCTATCAGCAAGGTTAGTTTGCAAATAGCTTACTAGCACGTGAATGATGTGAATTAGAAAGATTAAACTTATTGCCATGCTACTTATATAGTTAGAGTTAGACTACTTGTTGTAGTAACATTACTTTTTTATAGTTTGAATTTACTCATATAGTTTGCTTATGCTACATAGTTTACACTGGTATTGCATTTTTACATTATCACTTTTTTGTTCAGTAGCTTACTGGTATTTTTTATTATATGAATTTTAGTATGACCTATCACTCGAATGACCTTTTTGTGCATATAACTGTTGCATGCCTTGTCATTTTCATTTGAATGGCTTGAAATATTCACATTGTCTCTTACTTGGATTACTGCAAAATGGTTCTATAAGAAAGCTGGAATGATTTTTACCCTTTTTCTATATGGACCTGCTAGGCTAATTTTGGTTTGTGCCTTGGCCTGACCTTGTTAAATGATTGGCTAGCTGGAATTTTATTCATACTTTTTTCTAATTACCGATGAGTTTACCAAGGTTTAGAAAAAATATATATTAGCGTGGCATATTGTCAGTTAACATTTCTTAATTGGGTATTAGCTGGTTCATACTTTTACATTATTACATATTTTCAACTGCTTTTATCATGGTTTAATTTGGTCTTTAATTCGTCTTTGCATTACTGATGAAGAATATATCAGACTTGATAAATAGAGGTGCATGCAGTCTTTCAATTGAAGCCAAAATCTTCTAAATTAGTAATCATTGGATAGTAGGCTAAAATTTTGTTTTTATATATAACCTTAAGTGAAGCTACATCTTTACATAAAATAGAAGTTCATTGCATAAAGGAGCTTGGTTGTTCATTTCTAGTTCTTCGCATGACATGGCTCAGTTTTTCATATGTACCTCTTCAGCTAGTTTACATCATTCTTAATTTTGATTTAGTTTTCCCTAGAGAGGGTAACCATCAATAGTTTATTTGTCTTAATGTCATCCGCCTCTGTTGGCAGTTCAAGTACTCTGCAATAATTTGGCAATGCGACATTTTTAGGTGTGTCCAGCTAAAAGAGGTTAGATGTTTGAAGTATAATAGCTAGCCAGACCTCTTTCCATCTAGTAATGAGTACTAATATTTATTTTGAATGTCATTGTTTTATGAACACTGATGTTGCTATGTCCTCTGTCTGTTGCAGAACCTTAAGTGACTCGGATGCCATGTCAAAGCTTATAGAGATGGACCTCAAGTTTCTTTTCCATATCAAACTATTGACAAATATGTACAAACATGAGTAGGGACCCCAATTCTTTTCATTAAGATATGATACGAGCATGCCACTATTGTATGAATGTTGATACTCTAGCAACAAAAAGAGCATAGGAGGCGAGACTGAATTACTTTCTCTTTAAATTCATAAGGCATCAATCTGTAGTGTTTACACTATAATTGGATAACAGTAATACAAGACAAATTTTTCTTATGATGAATCAATTATGCACATGATGGTTTTACGCGTAAGATGTCTAAGGTGGGTCTGTTTACTGAAAGTAGTGCTTTATGTTTATTGTCTCTTTTCTTAGGTTGGCCAATTTAAATTTCAAAAGGCTGTGGAAAAGAAGCTTCAAGAGAGGAAAGAAAGTCATATTGAGAGCAACTTCTTTATTTGCCCAATTGAAGCTGCAGAGTAAGATAACTAGAGGATGATGAGGAAGAAGAGATGTTAACATCTTATATCTGGAAGTTGTAGGTTTCTAAATTTCAACATATTTTAAATTAAAATGATGTGTGGTATATCATAAGTATGGCCTTAGTTTTCTTCAAAGGAGTGATTTGTTTTTTCTTCAAATTAAAAATATGTTCTTATTCTAGAAGATAAAGTTTTCCACTTTGATGTGTAAAGTTTTGAATCAAGTAGAACAAATTTATAATGTCATAGTTGAAGTTTTCAACCTAGCATTACAAAGTTTGTAATGTGATAGTTTAGAGTTTATAATTTCACAGTTATGAAACTGGAACTGCTTCTTTGGTTTTGTATTCTACCGCAACTTAGAGAAAGCTAAATTCCATATCATCATGAACCGATTTATAGAGTTAGTTTAATACATTATTTTTCATTTCTGTTTGTTGCAGTTAATTTACTGAGAAGTACTAAGTATTTTGATAAGAGTACTATTTAGTATTAGTGCTGCCAAGTATTACTAAGAACTACTTCTGAGTACTATTGAGTTTAGAAATTCATTAAAAAATTCAGTTTAGAATTTATTCTATATTTACAGACTCACATTCAGTTAGAAATTTAATTAGAAATTCAGTTTGGAATTCTACTAGTTCTGTTACTATCATATGACTGTGCCATGGTCGGTTCTGCCTTTTCTAGCTAAATTTAGTTAGTGTCCTTTTGACTTTCTAGCTAACTGCTAGTTCTGGACATCAAGGAAATTATGGTAATTCTGATACTTTGTTTAGTTTACATGTGTTTGTGTTTGTGTCCTGTTGCCTTGGTATGTGTTGGTAGTTCTTAGCTACACCTAGGATAGGGTAACTAAAGTAGCTATCTACTAATGCCAAGCGGGGTTGTCAATCCCGACACTAGTAGGAGCTAGCTAGCGAGAATGCAATCTACCAGGAGGAGATTCTGCAAGCGCACAGAACTATCGTAGTAGCACTTCGCCTGGGAGTACCATGTGTCGATTTATTTGATCCCAAGGGAAGGCTAGGGTGGTGTATGAGTCGAGTCAAGGAGGGGATGAGAGTCGAAGAAAAGAGAAAAAAGGAAAAGGGAAGAAGGGAAGATGAAAGGCTAGAAAGAATATATGAGTGGATAGGTAAGGACGAAATGGATGGCTAAGGTAAGGTGGATAACTAGATAGATAGGGGGTAACTAAGGGTAACTAAGATAACTAACTACTAACTAATAACTACTCCTAGATAACTACCAAGCAAGATAACTACGAAGCGAGACAGTTACGAAGCAGGGCAGACAAAAGACAATAAAGCAACTAAGTTGAGTATAGTTTTATTCCTATCTTGTCAAGTATCGAGGCGTACTAGCCTTTACCACTTACTTAGGTTGAACACTAGCACAACGAGTCTTACTGTTAAACTGGGCCAACTACGTGGTGGAATTAAAGGCGCACAGGGCTGTCACCACCTGCTTGCTACCACAGCTATCCGGGGGTCCAGCCGTATCTGAAGGTAAGTCTATAACTAAGCACCACGCTTAACTATATTCTAACTATCTCTACCCTAGCTTTGAATAGAGACACCCTTGCGGACGTCAGAGCAAATACTTGACTTAATAAGATAAACACTAAACTAACTAAGCAACCTATTGGCAAAGATCAAACACTAAGCTCACTAGAGATTAACTACTATGGCTAAGTGAATTAAACTGTAGGATAGCCAGACACTCAAGCAATCAATCAAATCAAGTATATCACTCAATACTGATAAGTGGAATAAAGTAATACTTGAAATGATGAACTAGAATATAGTAAGTGCTTGAGTAACAAGAGCAAAACCTGAACTGGAGATGAAGGAAGACTTTTCCCAGCTCCAGGACCGATCACTCGCACGTCTCTACTCTTGAGCTAAGCCTTGAGCAGCGCTTCCGCGAGGGCAAGAATGCCTTGCTCTACTAGCTACCTACTTGCCTAAGCTCTCTGAGCTTCTAACCTAACTCTCACTTGCTTCTCTTGGGATGTGATGGTACTGGATGGTACAAATGAAGTGGTGTCACCAGGGGGTATATATAGCCTTGAGGAGTGAGGGGGGTACTTATATGGGGCAGCCAACCGACCTAGGGTTAGGTCAGGTGGCGGGCGCCACCCCCTACTGGCGGCCGCCAGTCCCCTAGCCGTTGGATGCACCGGCTTTGATCCTACGGCCTCCAGGTGGTTGTCCAAGGCGGTTTGGAGGTCGGTTGCATGTCCTAGCAACCGCCATTCAGCCTTGATCCACGCCACTTCATCCTGATCCGTTCGATGCCACTGACCTAGTGACCAAGGGCAAGATTTGGCCTTGGGGAGGTCACACGGATCGATGACGTGGCAGGGAGTGGAACTTGGGCCAACCCAAGTGGCGGGCGCCACCCCCCTTAGGCCCATTTGGGCCCTGCTGAGTGGGCTTGGCCTCTGGTGGGTCCATATGTCCAAATTTGGTTCAAATCCTGCATTCAAATAAAATTCTATGGACATGTGGAATTTGGTTAGTTTGAAACCTATTTGACTACATTTCATGCCTTTTTATGGACTTTAGGGTCAAATGTTGATGGTAAAACAGGTGTTTAAGGACCATCAACAGTATGCATAGACTGGTGCGAAAATAAATAAAGAGGTATTATGAATCTTGCTATCATCATTAGTATGTTTGGATTTTCAAATTATGAATTACTTGCTATGATTAATTGTGCAGGGGACAACAAAATTCCGGGTGTAAAGTTTTCAATATTTTTTATATATCATAAATTGTAAGTGTTAAGTTTTGAAGCCATAAGAATATTATATTGTTATAATCTAAAGTTTTTAATTATTTAATTTCTGAGTGTAAAGTTTTTTATAATCTAAAGTTTTTAATTATTTAATTTCTGAGTGTAAAGTTTTTCACCTAGCAGTACTAAGTTTTGTTTCTTTTTTCAAAGCACAAATTCTGGGTGTAAAGTTTTCAACCTAGAAGTATAAAGTTTTCTAATTTATGAATTATTAACCTAGCAATTTAAAGTTTATAATATGATAGTTTAAAGATTATAAATTTCGAGTATAATATTTTGGAGCTATTAGTACAAAAGTATATAATATGATAAATCAAAGTATTGAATCTAGCAGTACAAAGTTTTTCTGAGTGCAAAGTTTTTAACCGTAGCACGAAGTTTTATAATGTTATAGTGGAAAGTTTTTATAAATATCGCAGTGCAAAGTGTTTGAACCTAGCAGTATAAATTTTATGATGTCATAAATGAAGGTTTTAAAATTCTAAGTGTAAAGTTACTATCATAGTAGCACAAAATTTAAAATGTCGTGGTTCAAATTTTATAAGTTTTGAGTATAATTTGTAGTGTTGTAAATTTTATAATGTCATAGTTCAAAACTTTGAATCTAGCATTACACTACAAAGTTTATAATGCCATAATTTAAAGCTTTTGAATTTAGAAATCAAACTTTTTAATATGATAGTTTGAAGAATATAATTTTCGAGTGTAAAGTTTCATATTGTGATGATTTTTTTAAAAAAATTATAAATTCCAAGTGTAAAGTTCTAAACCTAGCAATATAAAATTTGTAATATCATAGTTCAAAGTTTATTAACCTACCATCGAAAAAAGTTTCAATGTTACAGTTAAAAGTTATACAAATTCTATATATAAAGTTTTGAACCTTAAATTTCAAAGTTTTTAGTGTCATATTTTTAGTAATTTTTTATATATCATAATTTATAAGTGTTAAGTTTTGAAGCTACAAGAACAAAGTGCGGATACATGGGTGTATGCCGAGTCTCTGAGGGATGAGTGATTGTCTGGGATAATGCGCATGTTCTTTGGCTTGTGTTGTGCAGGTGTCGAGCACGGATACAGTGATCAGAGGCAAGGTGAAGGTCAAGTAGAGACGTGCCGTGCCGATGGACCGAGAGTGGCGAAGGGCGGACGTGAGGCTTGGACTGAGGGACCGGTGGCCCGAGGATCAGCTGTGGTGGCTGGCAGCCTGAGACAGCGACGAGCGAAGACTTGCGGACACGGTGTTGCTCGGGTCGAGGACCTGGGGACACGTGTCGGTGGACGGGGTGCACGGGCGGTGCATCCCCTCTACGGCTCGGTTTGGTGGTTGAGCCACAGAAAAACCACCGAGTGGACGGTTTCCAGGTTTGGGCCTCAAAACCTGGGCGCTGATGGTTTCCGAGATTGGGCCACAAAACTCGGGCTGAGGACGGTTTCCAGGTTTAGGCCTCAAAACCTAGGTGTTGCGGGTTTCTGACTTTGGGCCACAAAACTCAGGCGATGGACGGCTGGTTTCCCGGTTTGGGCCTCAAAACCGGGAGTTGGTCGTGAAGGCTGGTTTCCCGGTTTGGCCCTCAAAACCGGGGGTGAAGTCCGGGAAAAGGACAAGCGGAGCGGTAGCGGCACGTGGCGGCAATCGGTGAGGTTGCGTCGAGGCAACGCTACCAGTTGTGCGGGCGTGGCCGTCGGATCACCAGCTATCTTGAGTTGGTCCAGAATAACCCTAGGGTTTAGCTGGCTCGCTCTGAAATTAGAGAGGGATAGAGTAGGAAATAGAATTAGGATAAGTAGAGGGAGACACCCTCCTCCCATTCTATCTCAGTCATTTGCTATTTTGCATTCTAGGTTTTTCTGCTCTCCCACTCCCCTTCTGTAGCGAACTGAGATCCAAAGAGAAGAGAACAATACCTCTGTGTCCGTGAGATTTTGAGGAAGTGAGACCGTAATCTTACTATTGTAGTGTGTGGTAGCCACACGGTTGCAAATTCGTGGTTGTGATTCGCGTTTTGTTCGTGTTCCTCGCGGGTTGCTTTTCTCCACGATTTTCCCGTCGATTGATCTCTTTGTTCGTTGCGTCTTTTGCAAATCCGTTTGAACAGAGATGTTCTAGTTCGCGAGGCACTTCTTTTCACCGAAGGAATTCACCTTTAACCTCACGAGCTAGTAGATCGATTGATTTTCGTTTCGGGTCAAGTGTTTCTCCTTTCCCCCAAAATTCTTCGATTCATCGATTTGAAGATAGGTTCGAGCCATGATCTCCTAGGAGTAGCTCACTATCCTCCTTGTGACTCTTCTCACCAAGTTTGATCCCTAGAGGATTCATTTTGGGTAAGATTGAGTCGAATCGGTGGACGAACGGTGCTGAGTCGGGGTGACCGGATGCTGGGCACGGGTGGACCGGACGCTGACCCCGTGCGTCCGGTCGTTGAATGCTCAGCGCATTTTTCCTGTGACTGACCGGACGCTCGCTTGGCTCAGTGACCGGGCTCGACTGCGTTACTGTTTTCGGTTTTTGTTTGTTTCGACCGGACTCTGGACGCCTGACCGGACGCACCTCCTCTGAGTGTCCGGTCAGAAATAGTAAGGTCCCAAATCAGTTTTCCCACGACCGGACGCGTACGGTGGTGCTTGACCGAACGTAGGTAGAGTCCGGTCAATGCTGTTTCGCGCAGTTTCGTCCGCGGTTCGTTCGTCCGTTGTCAGTTTTGATTTCCGACTTTTGCGTTGGGTTTCTAGAGTCGTGAAGTGTCTCGCTGTGCTTCTTGGAAGCATCCACCCTATCTCGGGTCGTGGACACTTACGAACTCTAGGGTTTGCTCTTGGGGTTGTTTTACAGGACAATGGCTACTAGTTTCCGAAAGGAAATTTTGAAGCTCCCATTCACCCCCCTCTGGTCGCTTTCTGGTAGCATTTTCGATCATTCAATTGGTATCGGAGCGGGTTAAGGATCTTCCACCTTAGCCGGTTCCAGATCCATAGAAGGCGACATGGATCGCGGCGTGGGCAAACCGCCTATTTTTCGATGGGACGAACTATGCGTATTGGAAGATACGCATATCAGCCTATCTGCAGAGTTTGGATGCTTCCATCTGGGATATTTGCAACTCTACCGATTACGTGGTTTTGGCTGCTCGTGTCTCTCAGCTTCAGATCGATGAGCACGATGCCAATAGCCGAGCCTGTAATGCTCTTTTCTCATGCTTGAGCATGAGTGAGTTTGATCGCATTTCTCACCTCGCTACGGCTCGGGAGATTTGGGCTACCCTCATGCGTTTCCATGTGGGAACCTCTCAAGTCAAAACCCGTCTCTACGAGTCGTTCAAGCGAGAGTATGAGAACTTTCGACATATGCCTGGCGAGAGCATAGAGAGTTTATTCGCTCGCTTTCAGGTGATTGTCAACAGGATGAGGGCTAACAAGGAGTTGTTGCCTTTCGACGATCATGAGAGAGCTCTCAAGCTACTCCATACTCTTGATCGATCGGTGTGGGATTCCAAGGTTCAGGCGATCATCGAATCGCCTAACTATGAGACCCTCACATGCGACGAGCTCTTCAGTAAGCTCAAGTCCAGTGAGATTGACGCCATGGCGAGGGCTTCTTATGAAAATCCTTCTGGCCCGTCGATGGCTTTGGTTTCTGGCTCTTCTGCTAACCCCTCTAGAGGCTTTGCACTTTCCTCTCTTCTTTCTGTCACAGAGGAGCAGCTGGAGTTCATGGGGGATGACGAGCTGGAGTTGCTCGCCAACCGGTTCTCGCAGTTTCACAACAACCGCATGAACTGTCGCCGCGGAGGAGGACGCTCAGGATGCTTTGAGTGCGGCGACCCCAACCACTTCATCGCTAATTGCCCGAAGAAGAACAAGCAGTCCTTCGGCAAGGCGGAACATGGGCACAAGTACGACTCCGGCAAGCGCAAGGAAAAGTATGTCCCCGCAAGGCACAAGCGGAAGGGCGACTTCAACAAGGACTACATCAAGACGAAGTACTTGGAGAGGGCCCAGGCTGAGCAGCGTGCGTTCTTCGCCACGCTCAGCGACGTTGACGACTCGGATGATGACTCCGCTTCTTCAAGCGATGACGAATCCGAGAAGAAGAAGAGGATCGAGGACAAGCTGAACGGACTCTGCTTCTTCGCCGACGATGACGGCTTCTGCACCATGGCCCTCGGCAAGGAGGTCGACGGCGAGCAGGAGGACACTCCTCGGAATGACGACGACGACGACACCTCCCAGGTATCTCTGACCCCCGACGAGCTTTCTGCTGAGGTCGAGAAACTTACTGCCGCTCTCCTTAGTCAAGACAAGTTGCTTAGGCGTGCCGCTAGAGAGCGCAAGGAGTTTAGGCAGAAGTGGGAAGATACGGTGAAGGAACTTGAATTTGTCAAGTCCACCGTTGTTGTCACCGAGGAGGAGTGTGAGGAGGAGTGTGAGATGTGCACCACGCACATGACTGACCTTCTCACTTTGAGAGGTAAGTATGTGGCGTTGGTAGGAGAGGTGGATGAACTGAAGGCTAGATCCTTGCTGTTGGGTGCGTGCAAGTCTTGTGCTAGCTTGCAAACCGAGTTGGCAGAGAAGAATGCCAAGATTGTGTCTCTTGAGAAGGCCAGCTCGGGTAGCACTTGTGTGTCCAGGTGTGTTCTTTGTGAGGGTTTGGAGATGGAGATAGCCAATGTGAAGCATGACAAGATACAAACCGAGGAAGAAAACACATACCTTCGGACCATCTTGTCATGGGTGTCGAGTGGTGAGTCACAGCTCGGGATGATGATCTCCCAATTCAAGCGAGCTGCTGGAGGCCCTGGTGTAGGGTTTGCTCTAGGTGTTGATGTTTCGTCTTTTGGGAAGATTGGAGAGTCGAGTGGTCTTAACCCATGTGAGAAGCCCAACTCCACCACTACTCCCAAGCTTACCAAGATTCCACCCAAAGAGCCTTTCAAGCCTAACACCAAGGATGGTGTATTTGAGGAACCTCCGAGAGCTCCACCCAAGAAATAATCATGGGCTCCAAAACCAAACCACCTCAAGAACAAGCTTGACACCATGCCACCCATCCAAGAGGAACTTATGCCACAGAAGGGCAAAATGATCCACACCCACTACCATGAGTACCAACAACCCCCTTTGAGAGCGATGAGGTACCATTGTGAGCACTGTGGGAGAGATGGACACTTGAGCGAGTTTTGCTTTCGACGCAAGAGAGAGGCGCGCCGCGCAAAGGAGATGAACAATCCAGACATGTACCATCCTTTCCATGATGTACATGTGTCGAACGTTCAGAGGCGTGCTGCTAGGCCTAGAGGTCCAGAACCTCAAGTTCCTAGGCCTAGACAGCTGAGAGGTCGTCCGCTGCGGGAGCCTGCAGTTGTAGGCTATGGACCCCGTGGCGGTAGCTTTGTGGTTGAGCGTTTTCCACCACCGCGTTTTGAGTATCGCGATGGACGCTCCTCCCTTAGCGGACCACGTTTTCCTGTGCGTGGTGATCGCTTTCCCCGTAGGCGTGCTAGGAATGGTTTTTCTGCTAACCGTTCTTTTGAGCAGCCGACCCAACACTGGTATTCTTCCTACTTCACTAACCCCAGTGTTGGACCGTATGCTCACCCTATGTCTTTTTATTGATGTAGGTAAAACGATTGGAGAACGTTTGGTTGGTGGATTCCAGGTGTTCGAGGCACATGACCGGAAACGCCAAGTGGTTCTCCAGTCTTAGTCCGGTCGCCGGAAAGGAGTTTATCACCTTCGGCGACAACAACAAAGGTAAGGTGCTGTCTCGTGGGTCGGTGCGAGTTAATGAGCACTTTGTGTTGCGTGATGTTGCTCTTGTTTCTAACTTGCATTTCAACCTTCTTTCTGTTTCGCAACTTTTCGATGATGACTATGAGATTCGTTTTAAACCGAATCTCAGTCGCATTTTGGATCCTCAGGGCAATCTTGTTTGTGTGATCTCGCCCTTTGGGAAAGTCTTTCGTGCGGATTTTTTGGAGTCATTTGGAACTTCTCGTTGTCTTTTGGCTGGACCTTCCTCCTCTGATCTTTGGAAGTGGCATAGGAGACTTGGTCATCTGAGCTTCGACTTGCTTGCAAGGCTTAGTTCACTTGGCCTAATCCGAGGATTGCCCAAGTTGTCCATGGAGAAGGATCTTGTTTGCCATTCTTGTAGACATGGGAAGATGGTTGCCGCTCCCCACCATCCAGTGACTCAAGTCATGACCAAGCGCCCTGGAGAGCTTTTGCACATGGACTTTGTTGGTCCGGCTCGGGTGAGATCGGTTGGGGGGAGTGGTATGTGCTTGTTGTTGTTGACGACTATTCAAGATATTCGTGGGTCTTCTTTTTAGCTGAGAAGACCGAGACTTTCTCTTTTGCTCGCAATCTGATTTTGCGTCTTCAGAACGAGTTCCCTTTGAACTCGATGTGAGCTATTAGGAGTGATAATGGCTCCGAATTCAAGAATTCAGATTTTGAGAAGTTTTGTAACTCTTTGGGTTTAGAGCATCAGTTTTCTTCCCCCCTACACACCACCTCAGAATGGTGTTGTAGAAAGGAAGAATCGGACCCTTGTAGAGATGGCCAGGACGATGCTCGATGAGCATAGGACTCCTAGGCGATATTGGGCCGAAGCGATGAACACTGCATGCTACATTTCCAATCGCATATTTCTCCGAGCTTTCTTGAAAAAGACTTCTTATGAGTTGCGTTTTGGAAAACTCACCAAGGTGAGTTATTTTCGAGTTTTTGGTTGTCATTGTTTTATACTCAAAAAGGTCAACTTGGACAAGTTTGAGTCTCGTTCTTCTGACGGGGTATTTTTGGGTTATGGCACTCACACTCGCGCTTATCGTGTACTTAACCTTGATACTAACCGAGTCATGGAGACATCAGATGTCACCTTCGACGAGACCATGGTTTGTCCTTCTTCTCGTTTTGAGCGTGCAATTGATCGTGAGGTTGGTGAGCCCCTTTTTGATGACAAGGATGAGGGTGCTGAAGGTATGGATGATCCAGCACCCCCTCCACCTGCTGTGCCGCAAGGAGCGGCTTCTACTACGACTCACGGCCCCGACACTTCTTCATCTTGGGGGCCGTGGGATCCGCCACCTCGAGTGGTACCCTTTGTACCCGAGGAGGCACCAGCTGCTGTTGAGATGGAGGCTAACTCAGTTCGGGAGGCGCCACGACATATCCAGCGCCAACACCCGCCTCAACAGATGATCGGCAGCATCGGCGAACGTGTCACTCGATCAAGGTCACAACAAATCTCTCACTTTGCTCATTCTGCATTTGTTGCTGATTTTGAATCCCGAGATGTTGGACACGCTTTATCTGATCCAGATTGGGTCAATGCCATGCATGAGGAGTTAGAAAATTTTGAAAGAAATCAGGTTTGGGTTCTTGTTCCTCCTCCTGAGTGTCACCCTATTGGGACAAAATGGGTTTTCAAAAACAAACAAGGAGAGGATGGCCATGTTGTGAGAAACAAGGCCAGACTAGTAGCCCAGGGGTATAGTCAGAAGGAGGGGATAGACTATGAGGAGACTTTCGCTCCTGTAGCTCGTTTGGAGGCAATTAGGATACTCTTGGCTTTTGCTGCATCCAAAGGGTTTAAACTTTTTCAAATGGATGTCAAGAGTGCCTTCTTAAACGGCTACATAGAAGAGGAGGTTTATGTGAGACAACTCTCGGTTTCAAAAATCCCAAGTTTCCAAACCATGTTTTTAAACTTCACAAAGCCTTGTATGGTTTGAAACAAGCCCCTAGAGCTGGTATGATAGGTTGAAAACCTTTTTGCTTGCTAAGGGTTTTAAAATGGGATGTGTGGATAAAACGCTTTTTCTCCTCAAGCAAGGCACTGATACTCTCTTGGTCCAGATTTACGTGGATGATATCATTTTCGGTGGTTCTTCTCACGCTTTGGTTGCCAAGTTTGCAGATACTATGAGTAGGGAGTTTGAGATGAGCATGATGGACGAGTTGACGTTTTTCCTCGGGTTGCAAATCAAGCAATCCCGAGAGGGGACGTTCGTGCACCAGGGTAGGTATACCAAGGACATATTGAAGAAGTTCGATATGGGTGAGGCCAAGCCTCTTCCAACACCCATGTCGACCACGACGACCCTGGATGCGGATGTGGATGGAGAAGCGGTGGACCAGAAGGAGTACCAGAGTATGATCGGATCGCTGTTGTACCTGACGGCGACACGCCCGGACATTCAGTTCGCGGTGTGTCTTTGCGCGCGCTTTCAGTCATCACCGCGCACTTCTCACCGTCAGGCGGTCAAGCGCATTATGAGGTACTTATCCTTCACTCCAGAATTTGGGATTTGGTATTCTGCTTTCTCCACCCTTTTCCCTTTGTGGTTATTCCGATGCCGATTTTGCTGGTTACCGCATTGATCGCAAGTCCACTTCCGAGACTTGCCAGTTTATTGGATCTTCTCTTGTTTCGTGGTCTTCTCGCAAGCAGTCTAGTGTCGCCCAGTCTACCACGGAGGCTGAGTATGTTGCTGCGGCTAGCTGCTGTTCCCAGTTGCTTTAGATGATGGCCACTTTGCGTGATTTTGGTCTGAGCTTTTCTCGCGTTCCTTTGCTCTGTGACAGCACGAGTGCTATTAGCGTTGCTAAGAACCCCGTGCTGCACTCTAAGACCAAACACATTGATGTGCGCTTTTATTTTCTGCGAGACCACTATGAGAAGGGTGATATCGACCTTCACCATGTCGATACTCATTATCAGTTGGCTGATATTTTCACCAAGCCTTTGGACCAGTCAACTTTTGCTAGGTTGAGAGATGAGCTTGGTGTGTGTTTCCCCTTTTAGATGGGGAAATATTTTGGTTCTTGTATCATAAACTGACTTTTTGTTTTTCAATTGGTTTCTTCTTGCATCTTTTCTGTATTTCATTTTGCATATTTATTTTCAGAGCTTCATGTATATAATCTGAAGAATGTAACTATGCTCTGTATAGTATTTGCTCCGATGCTTTATGATGATGCTATAGCTTATGCTCTTTCTGATCACTGATACATGTTGTGAGCAGAGCTATTTTTATGAATGGTGAATCTGATTAATGAACATAAAACTTAAAAAAATGTTCACCATTAAGATATGCAACTAGCATGTGTAGGATGTGTAGAATTCACTCGTGCTTTTCATATATGCTAGGTTGCTATGTCTCTAGTGTTGAGTCTTTCACTTGCTTGGTATGTTCATTTTTTGTTCTAAAAATCTAAACCAAGTTAAGTAAATTGGAAAAGATCGAGATGGGATTGCTTGTCAACACATCACAGTTTCGAGACTGTTTCTCATTGCACTTTGAGTTAAACTTGAGCTGTGTAGTGTATGACCGAAACTGTTGCTTTAAGCTTCTGATTGCTTCTGCATAGGCTTCGCACAGTTGAAAAGTTAAGCAATGACAAGCTTTCAACCTCTCGCAATCACATGCTGCAATTTTAACTTGTGTAATTTAACCGCTGCAAACTCCGATAAAATTTTGCGAACACAAGTCTATGTTTCATTCTATAGCATGATGATTGAACTGTGCTAGGGGTAGTTCACCTTGTATACATGTTTAGCACTTGTTGGATATCCTGTCCATACATGTTTTGTGCTATTTTGATGGTGAACCCTTTTTTGGCTGTAAACTGCTCCGTTGCTCTCATTTTCATATTTCGTATCTGGTGATCAGTTTGAGCCTTTGCTAGCTTCTTATGGATATTGTTGAGTCCTCGGATCAAAATTGTTTAGAGCATCCTTGCACTCTCTTGATTATATTCCTGAAGCTGCTTACTTGCATTTTTACTCATATGCATTTTTGGAGGGAGATATTCTGTCAAGGGGGAGACATTTGAGTGTGTGTGCACAGTTGCTTGATGGTGCATTTTCAACTAAGGGGGAGAAAATATTGACAAATCATGAGTTCCCTGGGTTGTGTGCACTAGTTGAGGGGGAGTTTGCTAGTTGTGTTGAGCCTTTGCCTCTTTCTTGAGGGACTAGCAAACATTTTCAGCTTATTTTCAGCTTTTCAATTGGTATTGAACTCTTTTGATTTTGAGTTTGATAACAGTTGGTATTGAGCTGCTTCGCTAGCGGTGTTGAGCCCGTTCTGCCTCTTCTTGAGGGCTAGCTCTGTTTTGTTTGATTCTCAGTTAATTTTCCAAATTGGTATCAAGTTTTCACACTAGCGGTGTTGAGCCTGTTCTACCTCTTCTTGAGGGCTAGCTTTGCTTTGCTTGGTTGCGTCGAGCCGTTGCCCATGTCTTTGGGAACCAAGGTGTCTTGCTCTTTTCACTTGACCTTCTTCGGCTTTGCTATGCTTTTAGGTCATTTGGTCGAGTTCTCTCTCTTTCTTCCTTCCTTCCTCTATTCCATTATGATTTGTGTTGGTACTTGACAATGCACTCATCAAGGGAGAGATTGCGGATACATGGGTGTATGCCGAGTCTCTGAGTGATGAGTGATTGTCAACTGGGATAATGCGCATGTTCTTTGGCTTGTGTTGTGTAGGTGTCGAGCACGGATACAGTGATCAGAGGCAAGGTGAAGGTCAAGTAGAGACGTGCCGTGCCGATGGACCGAGAGTGGCGAAGGGCGGGACGTGAGGCTTGGACTGAGGGACCGGTGGCCCGAGGATCAGCTGTGGTGGCTGGCAGCCTGGGACAGCGACGAGGGAAGACTTGCGGGCACGGTGTTGCTCGGGTCGAGGACCTGGGGACACGTGTCGGTGGACGGGGTGCACGGGCGGTGCATCCCCTCTACGGCTCGGTTTGGTGGTTGAGCCACAGAACCGAGTGGACGGTTTCCAGGTTTGGGCCTCAAAACCTAGGCGCTGATGGTTTCCGAGTTTGGGCCACAAAACGCGGGCTGAGGACGGTTTCCAGGTTTAGGCCTCAAAACCTGGGTGCTGCGGGTTTCTGAGTTTGGGCCACAAAACTCAGGCGATGGACGGCTGGTTTCCCGGTTTGGGCCTCAAAACCGGGAGTTGGTTGTGAAGGCTAGTTTCCTGGTTTGGGCCTCAAAACCGGGGACGAAGTCCGGGAAAAGGACAAGCGGAGCGGTGGCGGCACGTGGCGGCAATCGGTGAGGTTGCGTCGAGGCAACGCTACCAGTTGTGCGGGCGTGGCCGTCGGACCACCAGCTAACTTGAGTTGGTCCAGAATAACCCTAGGGTTTAGCTGGCTCGCTCTGTAATTAGAGAGGGGTAGAGTAGGAAATAGAATTAGGATAAGTAGAGGGAGACACCCTCCTCCCATTCTATCTCAGTCATTTGCTATTTTGCATTCTAGGTTTTCCTGCTCTCCCACTCCCCTTCTGTAGCGAACTGAGATCCACCGAGAAGAGAACAATACCTCTGTGTCCGTGAGATTTTGAGGAAGTGAGACCATAATCTCACTATTGTAGCGTGTGGTAACCACACGGTTGCAAATTCGTGGTTGTGATTTGCGTTTTGTTCGTGTTCCTCGCGGGTTGCTTTTCTCCACGATTTTCCTGTCGATTGATCTCTTTGTTCGTTGTGTCTTTTGCAAATCCGTTTGAACAGAGATGTTCTAGTTCGTGAGGCACTTCTTTTCACCGAAGGAATTCACCTCTAACCTCACGAGCTAGTAGATCGGTTGATTTTCGTTTCGGGTCAAGTGTTTCTCCTTTCCCCCGAAATTCTTTGATTCATCCATTTGGAGATAGGTTCGAGTCATGATCTCCTAGGAGTAGCTGACTATCCTCCTTGTGACTCTTCTCACCAAGTTTGATCCCTAGAGGATTCATTTTGGGTGAGATTGAGTCGAATCGGTGGACGAACGGTGCTGAGTCGGGGTGACCGGACGCTGGGCACGGGTGGACCGGACGCTGACCCTGTGCGTCCGGTCGTTGAATGCTCAGCGCATTTTTCCTGTGACTGAACGGACGCTCGCTTGGCTCAGTGACCGGACTCGACTGCGTTACTGTTTCCGTTTTTTTTGTTTGTTTCGACCGGACTCTGGACGCCTGACCGGACGCACCTCCTCTGAGTGTCCGGTCAGAAATAGTAAGGTCCCAAATCAGTTTTCCCACGACCGGACGCGTCCGGTGGTGCTTGACCGGACGCAGGCAGAGTCCGGTCAGTGCTGTTTCGCGCAGTTTCGTCCGCGGTTCGTTCGTCCGTTGTCAGTTTTGATTTCTGGCTTTTGCGTTGGGTTTCTAGAGTCGTGAAGTGTCTCGCTGTGCTTCTTGGAAGCATCCACCCTATCTCGGGTCGTGGACACTTACGAACTCTAGGATTTGCTCTTGGGGTTGTTTTACGGGACAGTGGCTACTAGTTTCCGAAAGGAAATTTTGAAGCTCACATTCACCCCCCTCTGGTCGCTTTCTGGTAGCACTTTCGATCCTTCACAAAGTTTATATTGTCATAGTTCAAAGTTTTTAGTGTAAAATTCTTCCACCTAGCAGTATAAAGTTTTGTATTGTGGTAGTTCAAAGTTTTTCGACATAGCATTAGAAAGTTTTGTGATGTGATATTTTCAAAGCACAAATTCTGAGTATAAAGTTTTTAACCTAAGAGTACAAAGTTTGTCTGATGTATGACTTTTAAACTTAGCAATTTAAAGTTTGTAATATAATAGTTTAAAGATTATAATTTCAACTGAGTGTAAAGTTTTGGAGCTATTAGTATAGAAGTTTATAATGTGATAAATCAAAGTATAGAATCTGGCAGTGCAAAGTTTTTCTAATGCCTTAATTCAAAGTTGTTATAAATTTTGAGTGCAAAGTTTTTATCTAGTAAAAAGTTTTATAATGTCATAGTGCAAAGTTTTTAAACCTAGTCATATAAAGTTGTACGAAGTTTTATAATATCATAGTGTAATATTTTTGAACTAGCTGTACATAGTTTGTAATATCATATATAGTTCAAAGTTTTTTAATTCTGAGTCTACAGATTGAAATCTAGCTCCAAAGTTTTGTGATGTTATAGTTCAAAGTTTTAAAACTCTAAGTGTAAAGATATGATCCTAGCAACATAAAGTTTAAAATTTAATAGTTTAGAATTCTGAGTATAATTTTTTAATATAGCTTTGTAAAATTTATAATGTCATAGTTCAAAACTTTAAATCTAGCGTTACAAAGTTTGTAGTGTCATAATCAAAGTTTTCAAATTTTAAGAATTAAATTTTAATTTTTGTACTATTTTCATAATATTTTTACATACACAGATGTAAAATTTAACAAAACTTTATTTCATTTTTTAATATATTTTAACTTTGTCTTGTTTTATTTCAGGTACTATGTACAACTATTTTTAGCACTAAAGAAAGGAAGATATATGTGTTTTATATTAGTTATTTTTTTCAAAGATTTATGTATAAGATGTTCTCTTTTTTCTTGAGTTTTTTGCCAATAATTGTTTTTATTTTTGTTGTATCGTTTGAATTAAAAATATTATAAAAAGTATTAAGAGACGTAATAAGATCTATTATTTTTTGAAAATTATACTTTCACATCCATATGGATGTCAAACCATCCCCCGCCCTTTTATTCTCCTATAAACCCGCAGTCCCAAAAGCGAAAAAATAGCTCGTAGAAAACTAAAATGGTCCATTGCCCTCGAATCTAGACACGAGAAAACTGAACTTGAGAAGCTAAATAGGTCTTACAAATAAGCCAGATAAGAGAACCGGGAATAGCAGGATCGTACGTTCATACTCCTCCAAACGCACACGCATTACTACCTTTCTAAACGCGCACGCATTACCATCGTTTCTAGCGCATGCGCGGCCGAGTAGGAGTCCCAGGTTCTAACACGGTCCCGCATGCTGCTCCAGCACCACAGCGGGCGTAGCCACACCAAAGAAGCGCATGCCAAGGAGCGCTTGTGGTGCCGAATGAAAGGAGCTAGAGCCTTTTCGTGGCCCAAAAAAAGTGGAAGAAAATTGGGTAGAGACTATCCCTACCATACACCATCTATGGGCGCGCACCCACCGTAAATTTATTTCACGTTTCATATAAAATCATTCAATGGTAGATTGTTCCATAAACAAAAAAGGATTAGTTGGAAAAAAATCAAAATAATTTAAATAATTATATAAGAACACATGACATGTATGTATGGTGAGTGACTATGGCTACATGGTAAGGATAATCCCTATCTAATTTTTTTTCCCAAAAAATAGCTTTGTTTGGGGCTTCAGCTCTAGTACCAGAGCCATATGGGTGAAGACCTTCCAAATGGGCCCTTAATATTTATCAAAAATCTTGAAAATACACTAATTTAGGACGCAAGGAGTATGCTAGTTCACTTTTCAGTAACAGACTACCAGTAAAAAGTTAACACATGACTATGTACACACTTGTTTTGTGTTTAGGAATATGCTACTCCCTCCATTCCAAATTATAAGTCATTTTAATTTTCTTGTAGAGTCCAAGAATCTCAAATTTTACTAAATTTATATAATAAAATAAATAAAATTTATGATACCTAATAAGTATCATTAGATTCTTTATTAATTTTATTTTTATAGTATACTTATTTAATATCATAAATCTTTATAATTCTTCTACAGTTTTGATCAAACTTGAGATGTTTTGACTCTCCAGAAATTTAAAATTAACTTATAGTTTGGAATTAAAGAAGTAGTTAAAAGAAGAGCTTCTATATTTAAATTGCTCTTACTTTCACTGCTACACAAAGGGTCTTTAGTCCCGGTTGGGAACGGGGCCTTTAGTCCCGGATACGAACGGGGAACGAGGCCTTTAGTCCCGGATACGAACGGGCTTTAGTCCCGGTTTTGAACTTAGCACCTCTCGTATCGCGCACAACTCACTTACCAACTCAGCTACACAACCCACGTGATATAGTTCTGAACGTACGTTTTCCTTTTGAATTCACTCGTGAAGGACTTTGTCCCGGTTGGTAACACCACCCAGGACTAAATAGTCCTTGTTGGTAACACCACCTGGGACTAAAAGATCACTATTTAGCCCCTACTAACTGGGACTAAAGATTGAAGGACCTTTAGTCCAGGTTGGTGGGCCTTTTGGTCTCGATTGGTGTTACCAACTATGAGAGTAAGAGTCTTTAGTCGTGGAAAGTTGTAGATCCACCAAAGACTTTCGGTGGCAGTCCTATCTACAATATCGACTAGATTTGGCTGAAAACCCCGTCAGTGGAAGACCTGTACGTAAAGAAAAAAAAACCAGGCAAGACTCACCTTGCCCTGCCCGCCACGCGCGCTCCAACCGCCGGTGCCGATGGCGCTACGGAAGTTGGCCCACTCGTCCATGTTAGCTTTTCCGAGCACGACGGCGCCCGCGCGGCGCAGCCTGGCCACCACGCCGGCGTCACGCCTGACCACCGACCCCAGCAGCGCCAGGGACCCGGCGGTCGTGTTGAGCCCATCGCGCGTCGCGATGTTGTCCTTGAGCAGCACGGGCACGCCGTGCAGCCCGCCGCCGACCCGGCCGTCGTCACCGGACGACGACGACCGCCGCCGCTCGGCGTCTGCCTGCGCCGCCTGCCGGAGCGCGTCCGGGTTGACCTCGATGACGGCGTGCAGCAGCGGGTTGAGGTGGCTGATCTGGCCCAGGTAGTGCTGGACGAGTGCCGCCGACGTCAGGCTGCCGTTCTTGAACCCCAGCTGGATGGCGTCTAGCGTGGCCTCCTGGAACTCGAAGCTGCCGCAGGTGCCGGCGGTGAGCGCGAGGACAGCCGCGAGCAGGAGAAGCCGTAGCCGGGCCATGCTCCCTCTCACTCTGCCCGTCTGCCGGCGAGCACGATAATGAGCATACGACTCGTGACTCTGATATACGGAGTAGAATTCTGTTTCTGCTTTTGTGTTCTTCCATTTGGCAGGCCATGAACATTGGACCTATTATTCTATGAGAAGGTTAGATGCCTCTTATAGGATAAAGTTGATTCCTCTCAAGAACTTCCAAAATCTAGTACTAGTAGTGGCTGGTACCCCCTTTCCTTATCACCATCGCTGAAGACATGGTTACCATTAATTACCACAACAAGCTTTTTTTTGTGGAATGGAACGACAACAAGCATGGTTACCATTACCACAAGGAGTTTTTTTGGAATGAAATGACAACAAACTTTCTCAGAGCTACCCGGTACCCACAATACATAGAAGACAAATGTAAAAAAAAGGTCGGAGATTTAGGCGTGATCGTGTATGATATGTGTTAACGCCGATTTAGGTCACATACTAGGAAGGGCTAGCATGTCCGAGGTCACACGCAACCTAGATTGCAACAAGAACGTAGTAAATAAGCAAAATTGAGAAGTAAGCCGGTTAAGCCAATTCGACGTCTATTTTTCGTCTGGTAAACTCGAACGCTTCCTAGACCCATCCAGAGAGGGGCACAACGAGGTTGTAGTCTCAGCAAGGACACTTAGAACACAGTCAAATCTTGCCAAGAGACGTGAGGAAGTGCAAGGATAGAGAGAGTTAGGGCAAAAGGGGTAGTAGATGCCTTTTTGACAATTGGAAGTTGGATTCCTTAATCAGCCATGATCCTCTCTTTTCTAATATTGTTCCAAACAAGTTATTCCTCTCCAACTAGCGATCCAATTCCCCAAGCAGCGGCGGCGGCGGCAGCAAGCAAGCCAGCTGCCTGGCCAGGGCGGCAGCGGCAGCACCCAATATAAAAAGGCTGCAACGATACGTAATGAGTGAGGGGCAAAAAGATCACTTTGGATAATAAATACATGTATTTAGATGAGAAAATTGATTAAAAAGGTCAAATGTCATGTATAACAAAGTGTCAACGTTTCAAGGATCATTTTAACGAAGTCAATGTTTTGAGTCCTATAATTGTAAAACGCATTGTTTCACATCCTATAATTGCAATTTTCTCTCTTGCGCCGGGCCTAGCCCACCCCTCTTCGTTGCGCTGTGGCGCTCTCGCGCTTGGAGGCCATAGCCTTAGGCTGGGCCCTGAGGCCCCGCATTGGGAGGTCGTTTGCCTACCCCGGGCGGTCTCCCCTCCCGGCCTCCGGGATGGTCTCTATGTCTGATCAAGGGTTCAAGAGCCGAGACCAAAATACCCCTTCGATATGATTTTTGTCAGGGGTATTTTGATCTTTGCATGTTCACCCTAGGCTATCTCACGGTATAGGCTAACGAAGTAATGAAGATGACTCATTTTTTAGATAAAGGATAGTATTTCATATCCGGCTTCATCTACCAACAGGTAGAATCAAGCCAAATTATTATAATAGAGAAAACTAAAATAAAAGAAACTGACAGAGGAAAAAAATATCCCAACAAGAAACTTTACTAGTCCTACGCGACAAATGACTTGCTTCGTGATGTCTACTTGAAAGGACCGAATCAGCCTAGAGGGGGGTGAATAGGTGATTTTTAACAATCTGCAACTTCACAAACTAGAAGATGTAATTAGATATCAACCGGAGAGGCCGGTTTGTTTGGGTAGGTACTACCGGGTGTAGAACACCAGTACTACCGACACAAACAAACGGCACAACCAGGATCCTAAAAGGAACTACAAATCCAATGTAAGTGAACTATGAATGTAATACAAGAATCTACCCCACTTCCCTAAGTATGATAGATAGCAAATCTACTCTCACCGAGCCTTGGTACCCTCCCTTGATGTAGATCGAGCCTTTCCAACCTAAGAAGAAGATAGGGATAGGAAGAACTCGAAGAACACAATAACAAGTGAAGTAGAGAAAATAGGGACAACAATAAGCACACGGGACACGCGATTTATCCCGAGGTTCGGCCAATCCACTAAGGAGTGCCTACTTCCTCGTTGTTGAGGTGACCACAAAGGTCGGAGTCTATTTCACCTCCTTGCCTCACTCAAGCAACCACAAAGGCTACGAGAGTTTCTCCACTAGAAATCTCAGGGTAATACAAACGCTTCGGGGAGCCCTCACAAGTAAATCAATACGGGCTACCACAAAGAACACCTAACCGGCTAGAGCTCAAAGAGCTCAAGAGTAAAAGACACAAATCAAGCCGGCTAGATGGAAACCAAGTGCTCAAGTCATAGATCGGAGCTTCCCACTCTCTAATCTCACTTCCCTAGCTCAAATCTTGCAAGGGAATGAATCTCGGAGCAAAGGGGGAGAGAGAGGGGAGAAGTCAATGCTTGAAGAGTGTTTGTCTAGAGTTAGGTCAGCAATAAGTGTAAGGAATGAGTGAATGACCGAGGAAAGTGAAGAGAGGAAGCATTTATACTCCCTCAGTCCCGAGGCTGGTCGGTGGTACCGACCACCCATGGTCCGTACTACCGACCAGTTCACAACGGTCGCATAAAACCAGATCTGACCAAAAGGTCAACTACCGGCCTCAGGTCGGAACCACCGCGGGCGGTAGTACCGAGGTTATGGCGGTACTACCGCCAGGCCAAATTGGCCGCGAACAGAGAGCTCCGAAGATAGAGACTTGGTCCCTCGGAAACTACCGACAAGCGTCGGTACCACCGAGGGTCGGTGGTACCGAGGATATGGCGGTACTACCGCCAGGCCAAAAGCGAGTCAGTCCAGAGAGCCCTGCAAACTTTGATTACCACCGGCCTTGGGTCGGTAGCACCGGGGGCGGTACTACCGAGGTAATGGCGGTACTACCGCCAGACCAATTTCAGTGCGAACAGAGAGACTTGCAAACTTGGAAACCACCGGCCATGGGTCGGTACCACCGTGGGCGGTAGTACCGAGGTTATGGCGGTACTACCGCCAGGTCAATTTAAACTCAACACAGAGAGCTTCCCAAAACCAGGTTACTACCGACCTGGGTCGGTACCACCGAGGGCGGTAGTACCGAGGTTATAGCTGTACTATCGACAGGTCATTTTTGACCAACACAGAGAGGGTGATTGAGCGCTGCGCGGAGAAGCTGTGGTCGGTACCACCGACCAAGGAAAAAATACCCTCTATGTGTTCGCGATTGTGCGGTGTCTCTCAAGCAAACTATGGTTAGTCGATTTGAGCACTTTTCTCCACATCTAGCCAACCTACTTTGTGACCCTCTTCATAGTCCGGCTTGCCTATAACTCAAGTTTAAAAATGAAATTTTAAACTACCACTTGAACTAGGCATCTTTATGTCCAAATGTATCCTACGTGCTTTGTTCACGAGATTTCAACGTTTCAAATCTTTCTTAGGACTAACACCTGCATACATGCTTTTACAAACCGGTTAGTCCCTAATTTGATTGTCATTAATTAGCCAAAACTCACATTGGGGGCGAATGCACTTTCAAACTCCCCCTTTTTGGTGATTGATAACAACCAACTTAGGCTTACGATAAGGATAGAAAGAATTGAAGCTTTTGAATTCCAAAATTTAGTTCAAGCTCCCCCTTAGTGTATGCTTTGGATATGAATTTCAAACCTTGATGAGAAAGCAAGGTTGCATACACAAGAACAAGAGCTCCCCCTAAATTTTACAATCCGTGGGGTGCCTAAGTGTGTGTGACAACATCATATATATTAATTTTGTGATGCATGAACAATATGACATGGTGATCCACGAAACAATGAAATAAAGTAAAAACGACAATCACCATGACAAGATCATAAATAGAGAGGATGAACCAAACATGAATATAACATTAAGCATAAAAGATTTACATCCTCATTAACACATCACAAATACAAAGCAGCATACCACACTTAGTTCTCAAAGATTACCCTCTCTCACAGCTAGCTATTACATCAAGACAAGCCTAACACTCCCCCTTTGGCATCAAGTACCAAAACGGGTAGGCCAAGATAAGCAAAGAACTAGTAATAGCCACTGGAAGATCCGCCATGATAAGGACCACCGAAGAGAGAGGAGTAGGCACTCGCACAAACATCACCACCTGGATACGACGACGAAGGAGCAGAAGGGTCCGGTGGAGGAGTAGAGTCGCGAGGACCACCACTCCCAGCTGGATTGGCGTCGGGTCCAGCAAAGCCCATGTAGGAGCCGCCACCACCACCTTGGTATGATGTAGATCCGCCAGCAAAGGACGGACCCATACCATAGTCAGGGTAGAAGGGAGGAGGCTGGTACTGAGGAGGAGGCGGCGGATAGAACTGAGGGGGCTGATACAGCATGGAGCTGTAAAAACCAGCCTCACCACCTCCGGGATACTGGGGCTGTTGCTGGGGCTGCTGCTGGCGACCACCACCACCACCACCACCACCACCATCATCATCATCGCCGTGCCGGGCTTGAGCATCATACTCAGCAAACGGATCTGGATGGGGTCGGACCGGAGAGCGCGGAGGAAGACCAAGATGCTGACGCACCTCCTGCTGATGCCGCTCGTCACGATCGGCCCTGTAGCACATCCACTCGAAGATCTTGCCGAGAGCGGAGCGAAGACCGCCACTCCTACGCCTCTCACGATGCGGAGGAGGAGCGGTAGCAGGAGGGACCTCTCCATGAGCCTGCTCTGGGCCCTGAGCCTCGCCAGGCGCTGCTGCTGTTGCTGGTGCCTCGTCGCCTACAACACCCTTGTCCTTGGTGATCGAAACAAACTTCCGAACACTATAGTCCTTGACCGACCGATCATACTCAAAGGTAGCTCCCACTACATGCTCAATGATGTGCATAAGATATGGAGCATAGGGCAGGAGCTTGTGAGGGTCATTGTAGACATCTGATATCTTCTGCCAGAGAAAATGTGAGATGCTAAAGCGTCCATCTGGCAAAGCAAACTGGACAAGGACCTTGGTAGCATCATCCCGCAGGTTGTCTTGATCTCCAACCTTTGGATCCAGAGTCAGGCGCATTAAGTTGTTGAGCACATAGTAGGCAGGCTTCAGGCCAGGGACCTTGAAGGTTGCCTCGGCACCATCCATGTAGACACTAGAGTTCTGCAGCTGCTCGGTGTACATGCCCCCACCATACATCTCTGACAAGCGAGGGGCATCCCTGTCCACATGGTCGAATCCCAACAACCGGGCGAAAGTGACAAAGTTGCACCGGTAATGGACCCCTTGGGTCATCCAGTGCAGCACCTGCGCCTCCTGATCAATAAAAAGGGTTGCCCAAAATTGACAAATTATCTCCTGGTTGTAGCTGCGCTCACCAGAGACCAACCCCAAGATCCTCCACTCCTCTAGCCTCTGCACTAAATCCTGAATCTCCTCTGAGTCCTTGTCTGTCAAGGAGCGGATAACCAGCCTCTTGTGCTCAAAGAGAGGGGGATGGCCCTTAGCACAGAAACCCTTCCAGAGGACTGTCACATAGTAGTCCTGCTGGAACCTCGACCAGAACCTCCGATCAACTGAATCATCTCTGATAAAGAGGTATGGAAACTCCTCACGCTGCCTCCTCATCAAGTTCCCCCGCTTCCTGTCAGAGTAATCAATTGGATTCCCAAGATGTGCGGGGGAGACGGCGGTCATCAAGGCTCCGGCTTCGGGGTGCAAAGGAAAAGCTCTGTTGATAAGAAGCAGCCCTGAAGTCGGAGGAGAAGGCGGTCCAACGTGAGGATCGATGGAACGACCCTCACGATCAGGACCAGCCGGCGAAGCCACTCTGCCCACAATGACGCTATGCATGCGCCCGGGCGGACCAGCAACAGGGGGCGGAGGAGCAGCATGCCCACCACGGGCATGGCCGCTTCCACTACCCCTAGCACTATCCACGCTACGACGTCCTCCATGGCCCCCGGACGAGCGTCCACGGACCTGACGAGGGAATTCCTCCATACTCCCGCCGGCGGACCGAGCACGGCGCCCGGGATTGCGTCGCTGCGGCGCCGCTTGCTCAAGACCACCTTGCTCCAAGGCAGCATACTCATCATCATCATCATCACTAGCGGTCCGAGCATGAGAGGGCCTCCCGCTCATCTAGAGAAAGATAGCATTGACCGAAGTGAGACAAAGGAGATGGAAAGACTACTTCAACGGATGTAGCAAAGACGACGATCGAAATCGGGGAAGAGAACGGCTTGCTGCGCGCGGGCGGTACTACCGACCCCAGGGGGCGGTACTACCGACCGCACAGCAGCGTGCGGTTTCCTTCAATCCAATCTACCAAATCGCCATGAACTTGCAAACCATACATCCTAGAAGCATCTACATATTAGATAGAACAATCCTACCAAAGGAATCGACCTAGAACAAGGTATATTTAGAGATTGGGCAAGAATACCTTAGTACCTTGCTACTCTTGAAGAAGAGGTCAAAATCCAATGAAGGAAGAAACTTCGAGCTTCAAGATCACCACCAAAGCGATCTCCTTGCTCCCACGCACTTTTCCACTGGAGGGATTTGGATTTGGGTGGAGGAGGAGGGAGATCAGAGAGGAAGAAGGATGCGGCGGCTGCTCGGGCTGAAGAACGGGCTGGCGGCGGCTGCGGTCAAAAAGATTGACTTGGGTTGAAAGGATTCACCGCGCCCTTTTATACTCGGGTCAAACCCGGTCGGTGGTACCGCCCATAGGGGTCGGTACTACCGACGTCGGTACTACCGCCCCTATGGCGGTACCACCGACAGTACAAAAACAGAGGGATCAGAAAGGGATTCCAAGAGAGCCTTGTGTGGTATACTACACATACTTCAAACATGTCCAGATTTCATACAAGCAGTACATAACTATGGACACAAGTGAAGCATGCCAAATAGATTTTGAAATCACACATAATATTTTGTCAAAGCATTTATCTAGGTCTCTAGGTGAAAACAAAAATGTGCAAGACATCAAGCCACGTTACGAGAATCAATGATATTTAGTTCACTCCTCAAAGCACAAAATCTTGACTCATCTAAAGGCTTTGTGAAGATATCGGCTAGTTGTTTTTCGGTGCTCACATGGCGTATTGCGATATCTCCTTTGGCTTCATGGTCTCTCAAGAAATGGTGTCGGATGTCTATATGTTTTGTGCGAGAATGGTTTACGGGATTGTTGGCTAGCTTGATAGCACTCTCATTGTCACACAAAAGTGGAATTTTGTTTTCCTCACATCCGAAGTCTTTTAGTGTTTGCTTCATCCAAAGTAGTTGAGCACAACATGCGCCGGCCGCCACATACTCGGCTTTGGCGGTGGATAGGGCAACACTATTTTGTTTCTTAGAACTCCATGAAACCAAAGACCTCCCAATGAATTGGCAAGTCCCGGTAGTGCTCTTTCGGTCTACCTTGCAACCGGCATAGTTCGAATCAGAATAGCCAAGTAGATCAAAAGTGGAGCCCTTGGGATACCACAAGCCAAGATTCGGAGTGTGCACTAAGTATCGAAAGATTCTCTTAACGGCCATAATATGACATTCTTTCGGATTAGCTTGAAACCTTGCACACATGCACACACTAAGCATGATATCGGGCCTAGATGCACAAAGGTAAAGTAATGAACCGATCATAGAGCGATATACCTTTTGGTCCACTGACTTACCATCCACATTTAGATCAAGATGTCCAATGGTAGGCATAGGAGTCTTGATGGGTTTGGCCTTGTCCATCTCAAACTTCTTTAGCATGTCTCTTGTATACTTGGTTTGACTGATGAACGTGCCATCCTTGAGTTGCTTGATTTGGAATCCAAGAAAGTACTTCAACTCACCCATCATGGACATTTCGAACCTTTTGGTCATGATCCTACTAAATTCCTCACAAAAGGCAACATTAGTACTACCAAATATTATGTCATCGACATATATTTGGCACACAAAGATATCATTATCAACTTTGCGAGTGAATAAAGTAGCATCGGCCCTTCCTATCTCAAAACCCTTTTTGAGTAGGAAGTTCTTAAGACAATCATACCAAGCTCTAGGGGCTTGTTTGAGCCCATAGAGCGCCTTGTCGAGCTTGTAGACGTGGTTGGGAAACTTTGGGTCCTCAAAACCCGGTGGTTGCTCCACATAAACCAACTCGGAGAGGGGGTCGTTGAGGAATGCACTTTTCACGTCCATTTGATATAGCTTGAAATCATGGTGAGTAGCAAAGGCAAGTAATATGCGAATTGATTCAAGCCTAGCTACAGGTGCATAGGTTTCCCCAAAATCCAAACCTTCGATTTGAGTGAAACCTTGAGCCACCAACCGCGCTTTGTTCCTTGTTACCACGCCATGCTTGTCTTGCTTGTTGCGGAAGACCCATTTGGTTCCTATCACATTTTGCTTGGGTCTTTCCACCAAGGACCAGACTTCATTCCTGGTGAAGTTGTTCAGCTCTTCTTGCATAGCCATCACCCAGTCCGGATCATCAAGTGCTTCTTCCACCCTAAGAGGTTCCAAAGAGGAGACAAACAAGTAATGTTCATAAAAACTTGCTAAACGAGAGCGTGTCGTTACCCCACGCCGTATGCTCCCCAATATGTTGTCAACTGGATGATCCCATTGAACTGTATGATGAACTCTTGGATGTGGCACAAGTGATCTCCTTTGGATGGGTCCATCTTCATCATATGTGTTGATGTCCCCATCTTCTTGTCAGACTTCATGTTGAGCTTGTTTTTGATCATCAACTTGATGTATCACTTGATCATCACCCACACTACCATCATTCGGAGTTGCGGAAGCTTCATCATGCACATTTGGATGCACATGATGGATATGAGAATCTTGTGGAGTGTGTGATAGATCATCTTCATCATCTTCAATTTCAACGGGCCTCACATCACCGATTGCAAGCCTCTTGATAGCTTCGGATGGAGGCACGTCATTACCTGCAAGCTCATCATTGACTTGCTCCTTTTGGGAGTCGTCGGATTCATCAAAAGTCACGTCTACCGTTAACTCAATAGTGCCGGTGGCATTATTGAATACACGGTAGCCATGTTCGTTAGTACCATAACCAAGTAGAAAGCCCTCGTGTACCTTAGGTGCAAACTTTGAGCTTTTGGCCCTCTTGTTAAGTATGAAACACTTGCAGCCAAAGACTCTAAAGTAGTGCACCTTCGGTTTGTTACCGGTTAGAAGCTCATATGGCGTCTTCCCTCTTAGCTTGTGAAGGTAGAGGCGGTTAATTGCATGACACGCCGTGTTCATCGCCTCCGCCCAAAAGCCATGGGAAGTCTTGTACTCATCCAGCATAGATCTTGCGGCTTCAACAAGAGTTCTATTCTTCCTTTCCACAACCCCATTTTGTTGTGGGGTATATGGAACGGAGAACTCATGCTTGATTCCTTCATCATCAAGATACTCTTCTATGTTGGTGTTCCTAAACTCGGTTCCGTTGTCACTTCTCACTTTCTTGATCTTGATATCAAACTCATTTTGTGCTCTTCTAGCAAACTTCTTGAAAATGCCTTGTGTTTCACTTTTATCTGCTAAAAAGAACACCCAAGTGAAGCAAGAATAGTCATCAACAATAACGAAACCGTATTTGTTACCACCGATGCTTTGGTAAGCAACGGGTCCGATGAGGTCCATATGCAATAGCTCCAACGGTCTTGTGGTCGACACGATGTTCTTGATTGGATGCTTTGCTCCAACTTGCTTTCCGGCTTGGCACGCACTGCAAATCCTATCTTTCTCAAAAGAAACATTGGTTAGTCCAAGGATGTGCCCTTCCCTTTGAAGTTGGGCCAAGTTCCTCATCCCAACATGGGCTAGTCGGCGGTGCCAAAGCCAACCCATGCTAGATTTTGCCATTAGACATGTTGTAGGTTCTACCTTACTAGTTGAGAAGTCAACTAAGTAAAGTTTTCCCTTCAACACGCCTTTGAATGCAATAGAGGAATCCCTTCTTCTAGAGACGGTCACACCCTTATCCGTAAAGAGACAATCGTAACCCATTTCACAAAGTTGAGAAACAGATAACAAGTTGTAACTCAACGAATGCACAAGTAATACATTAGATATGGAATTGTCAGTTGAGATAGCAATTTTACCCAAACTGAAGGACCGAGAAGCTACCCGAAAGCGACCAGAGGGGGGGGGGGGTGAATGGGAGCTTCAAAATTTCCTTTCGGAAACTAGATGCCACTGTCCCTGATTCAACCCCAAAAGCGAAACCTAGAGCTTGCTAATGTCCACGACCCTAGATGTAGGGTGGATGCTTCCTAGAAGCACAGCGGGACACTAGACAACCCTAGAAAGCCAATGCAAAAGACGGAACTCTAGTCCAATCAAGAACGAACGAACCGCGAACGAAACGGCGCAAAACTGGATCGACCGGACTCTGCCTGCGTCCGGTCAGCTGGGACCGGACGCGTCCGGTCAGCCAAAAACCAGTTTTGGACCTCTCTGGAACTGACCGGACGCAGTGACTGCGAGCGTCCGGTCGATCCCCGTGCGTCCGGTCACAAGCACGTTCGAGTAGTGAACAGGACTATGGGCGAGTCCGGTCACCACTAAACTCCAGCGTCCGGTCAGAGCAAAAACCAGAACACGCTCAAACCTTCAACGACCGGACGCGTCCGGTCAAGTCGTGACCGGCGTCCGGTCACCCCAAAACTGCACTGAAACTCCGGCGATTCAACCCGATCTCCTCCGAATCAAGTGCTCTAGGCTTGGGATTCGATCTGAGGAGTCACAAGGAGGTTAGTGAGCTATCTCTAAGAGATCATGGCTCGAACCTAACTCCAAATCGGTGAATCGAAGGAATTCGGGGGAAGGAAGAAAAAGAGACCCGAAACTAAAACTTGATCGATCTCCTAGACCGTGAGGTTAGAGATGATTTCTTTCGGTGGAAAGAAGTGCCTCACGATCTAGAACAACTCAGTTCAAACGGAATCGCAAAAGATGAACCGAGCACAAAGATCAAGCAACGGGAAAACTCAAGGCACAAAGCAATCCGCGAAGAATATGATGAACATGAAATCAAAACGCGAATCGACACCAAGAGATGGGATCCAAGGTGAGGATACAGCCTCACTTCCTCGAATCAACAGTACACAGAGTGGAGTCTCTCTGCGGATCTCAACTAGCTAAAGCAGGGATGGGAGAGTGGGAAACCCTAGCAAATGAAGGCACTAACTGAAATAGCTAAAACTGAGATTGTTGAGATAGGGAGGAGGGTGTCTCCCCTGGACTACTTATACTAACCTAGCCTAAGTCTATTTCCTACTCTACCCCTCTCTACTCTAATTACAGAGCGGGCCAGGAAAACCCTAAGGCTAATCTGGTCCACCCGCTGGTGGTAGGTAGATCCGACGGCCACGCCCGCACGGTCTTCCGCGTCGCCTCCACGCAACCTTCAGATCGCCGCCACGTGCCGCCACCACTCTGCACCCCCGGTTTTGTGGCCCAAACCGGGAAACCAGCCTTTTCCATCAGCCCCCGGTTTTGAGGCCCAAACCGGGAAACCAGCCTCCAGCCCGAGTTTTGTGGCCCAAACTCGGAAACCCGCAGCGCCCGAGTTTTGAGGCCCAAACTCGGAAACCGGCCCACGCCCAGGTTTTGAGGCTCAACCTGGAAACCGTCACGCCCAGGTTTTGTGGCTCAACCTGGAAACCCAGCACCCAGGTTTTGAGGCCCAAACCTGGAAACCGTCCACCGTTGGTTTTTCCCGGGCTCTACCAACAAACCGGCGTCGTAGAGGGGATGCACCGCCTGTGCACCCCTTCCACCGACATGATCGCACTTCTCCGCTTGTCGCTGTCGCAGGCTGCCAGCCACCACAGCTGATCCTCCGGCCTCCAGTCCATCAGTCCAAGTCCACGTCCGCCCTTCACCGTCCGATACATCAGCATGGCACGTCCGCCGCACGGCACGCCCATCCTTCATCGCGCCCGGTCCGTCGGCACGGCACGTCGCAACTTGACCTTCACCCGCCATCGACCACTGTCTCCGTGCTCGACACCTGCACAACACAAGCCAAAGAACAAGCGCATCATCTCCGTTGACAATCACTCATCACACAGAGACTCGGCATACACCCATGTATCCGCAATCTCCCCCTTGATGAGTGCATTGTCAACTCCACAACAAATCATGAAAAAGAAGAAGGAGGTAGGAAGGAGTGAGAAGAGAAAACCCAACCAAATGACCCAAAAGCCTAACAAAAGCCAAAGAAGGTCAAGTGGATGAAGCGAAAACTTGGTCCCCAAAGACATGGGCAACGGCTCGACGCAACCAAGCAACACAAAGCTAGCCCTCAAGAAGAGGTAGAACAGGCTCAACACCGCTAGCAGATACCAATTGAAGATCGGAGGACAACAGAAGCAAAATGCTAGTCCCTCAAGATAGAGGCACAGAGGCTCAACACAACTAGCAAGAAAATCACTCCGAACCAATTGGAAATCAACCCAAACCAAATGGGAAAGCACACCAGACGATACCAATTGAAAGCCAAATGAAAAAGCTTATGAGAGCTCATGAAAAGCTAGGAACGTTTGCTAGTCCCTCAAGACAGAGGCAACGGCTCAACACAACTAGCAAACTCCCCCTCGACAAATGCAAGCAACTAGGACGAATGATTCTCCCCTTAGTTGATCAACACAGGAGCATATGATTTGCATAAATTTCTCCCCCTAGTTGAAAATGCACTTATCAAGGCCAAAAGGTATCGGAGAAGCAACTCCCTTCTCATAAACTCCCCCTGAACACAAGATCTCCTTCCAAAATGCATATGAAGTCAAAATGCAAGTTAGGAGCTTCAAGTATATAGTCAAAAGAGTGCAAAGATGCTCTAATTAGTATAGCTCCAACATCTCAATTAAGCACTCAAATAGCAAAGGCTCAAACTGATCACTTATACGAAATATGAAGCATATGAGCATGTGAGCAATTTTAAGCCAAAAAGGATAGTCACCATCAAAATAGCACTAGACATGTATAGAAGGAATCCAAACAAGTGCTAAGCATATATACAAGGTGAACTACCCCTAGCAAAGTTCAATCATCATGCATAGGAATGAAGCATATACTTGTGATTTCAAATTCATATCGGAGTTGCAGCGGTAAAAGAATTCACAAGTTCATTTTTGGCATGTGATTGCGAGAGGTTGAAAGCTTGTCATCGCCTAACTTTTCAACCGTGCGAAGCCTATGCCGAAGCAATCAGAAGCTTGAAGCAACGGTTTCGGTCATACACTACATGGCTCAAGTTTAACTCAAAGTGCAATGAGAAACAGTCTCAATACCATGAGGTGTTGACAAGCAATCCCATCTCGATCTTTTCAATTCAACACTACTTGGTTCAGATTTTAAGCAAGTTATGAACAACCAAGCAAGTGAATGACTCAGAACTAGAGACATAGCAACCTAGCATATATGAAAAGCAGGAATGGACTCAACACACCCTACACATGCTAGTTGCATATCTCAATGGTGAACATTTTCAGATTTATATACATTAGGCATAATGCACCATTCCAAAAATAGCTCGCCCATAACATGTAACAGTGATCAGAAAGAGCATAAGCTACAAGCAT
The DNA here is from genome assembly GCA_009763385.1 of Coix lacryma-jobi var. lacryma-jobi. NCBI lineage: Eukaryota > Viridiplantae > Streptophyta > Magnoliopsida > Poales > Poaceae > Coix > Coix lacryma-jobi. The sequence goes on along the minus strand of CM019830.1, from coordinate 116,517,830 downwards.
CATCATAAGTATCGGAGCAATACTAACAAGAGCATAATTACATTCTAGTGAATATAGACACGAAGCTCAGAATGTAAATGCGTATGCCCGACACAAAACTGAAAGAAGGAAGATACCAATTGGAAAGACTCAAGAAACTCAAAAGAAAAGAACCTCAAAATAAAAGAGTCAGTCTGTACATCTCAAAATGCTTCCCCCATCTAAAAGGGGAAACAAACACCAAGCTCACCCCTCAACCGATTAAAGGTTGATTCGTCTAAAGGCTTGGTGAAAATATCAGCCAATTGGTGATGAGTATCGACATGGCGAAGGTCGATATCACCCTTCTCCTGGTGGTCTCGCAAGAAATGAAAGCGCACATCAATGTGTTTGGTTTTCGAGTGAAGCACGGGGTTCTTAGCAACGCTAATGGCACTCGTGCTGTCACAAAGCAAAGGAACTCGAGTAAAGCTCAAACCAAAATCACGCAAAGTGGCCATCATCCAGAGTAACTGGGAACAGCAGCTAGCCGCAGCAACATATTCAGCCTCCGTGGTAGACTGAGCGACACTAGACTGCTTGCGAGAAGACCACGACACCAGAGAAGATCCAATAAACTGGCAAGTCCTAGAAGTGGACTTGCGCTCGGTGCGACAACCAGCAAAATCAGCATCAGAAAAGCCACAAAGCGAGAGGGTGGAAGAAGCAGAATACCAAATCCCGAACTCAGGCGTGAAACGAAGGTACCTGAAGATGCGCTTCACCGCCTGACGGTGAGAAGTGCGTGGCGAAGCCTGAAAGCGCGCGCACAAGCACACGGCGAACTGAATGTCCGGCCGTGTCGCCGTCAGGTAGAGCAGCGATCCAATCATGCTGCGGTACTCCTTCTGGTCCACTGCTTCTCCATCCGTGTCGGCATCCAGGGCAGTCGTCGTCGACATGGGCGTCGGAAGAGGCTTGGCCTCACCCATGTCGAACCGCTTCAGCAAGTCCCTCGTGTACTTGCCCTGGTGCACAAACGTCCCCTCTCGGGATTGCTTAATTTGCAACCCGAGAAAGAAAGTCAGCTCGCCCATCATGCTCATCTCGAACTCCCTGCTCATAGTATCTGGAGCGAGTAACTCGCTCGTCGATGTCGCCGATCATCTGCTGAGGAGGGTGCTGGCGCTGGATGTGTCGTGGCGCCTCCCGGGAAGAAGTGACCTCCCCCTCAACAGTAGCTGGTTCCACTCCGGGTACAAAAGGTACCGCGCGAGGTGGATCCCACGGCCCCCAGGAAGAAGAAGTGTCGGGGCCGTGAGTCGTCGTCGAGGCCGCTCCTTGCGGCACGGCTGGTGGAGGGGGTGCTGGATCATCTATACCTTCAGCACCCTCGTCCTCGTCATCGAAAAGAGGCTCTCCAACCTCATGATCACCTGCACGCTCAAAACGAGAAGAGGGACAAACAAGAGTCTCGTCGAAGGTGACATCTGATGTCTCCATGACTCGGTTAGTGTCAAGGTTAAGTACACGATAAGCTCGAGTGTGAGTGCCATAACCCAAAAACACACCGTCAGAAGAACGAGACTCAAACTTGTCCAGGTTGCCTTTTTTCAATATAAAACAGTGGCAACCAAAGACTCTAAAATAACTCACCTTGGGCTGGCGACCAAAACGCAACTCATAAGAGGTCTTCTTCAAAAACGCTCTCAGAAAAATGCGATTCGAAATGTAGCATGCAGTGTTCATAGCTTCGGCCCAAAAGCGCCTAGGAGTCCTATGCTCATCAAGCATCGTCCTGGCCATCTCAACAAGGGTCCGATTCTTCCTCTCTACAACACCATTTTGGGGTGGTGTATAGGGGGAAGAAAACTGATGCTCCAAACCAAGGCGGTTACAAAACATCTCAAAATCCGAATTCTTAAACTCGGAACCATTATCACTTCTAATAGCTCGCATCGAGTTCAAAGGGAACTCGTTCTGAAGACGCAAAATCAGATTGCGAGCGAATGAGAAGGTCTCGGTCTTCTCAGCTAAAAAGAAGACCCATGAATATCTCGAAAAGTCGTCAACAACAACCAAAACATACCACTTGCCACCAACCGAGCTCACCCGAGCCGGACCAACAAGGTCCAAATGTAAAAGCTCTCCGGGGTGCGAGGTCAAGACCTTAGTCACTGGATGGTGGGGAGCGGCAACCATCTTCCCATGTCTGCAAGAATGGCAAACTAGATCCTTTTCCATCGAAAGCTTGGGCAATCCTCGGATTAGGCCAAGTGAGCTAAGTCTTGCAAGCAAGTCGAAGCTTAAGTGACCAAGCCTCCTATGCCACTTCCAAAGATCGGAGGAAGAAGGACTAGCCAAAAGACAGCGAGAAGAACCAAACGACTCCGAGAAATTCGCGCGAAAGACTTTCCCAAAGGGCGAAATCAGACATACAAGATCGCCCTGAGGATCTAAGATGCGACTAAGGTTCGGTTTAAAACGAATCTCATAGTCATCATCAAAAAGTTGCGAAACAGAAAGCAAGTTAAAATGCAGGTTAGAAACAAGAGCAACATCGCGCAACACAAAGTGCTCATTAACCCGCACAGTCCCACGGGACAATACTTTACCTTTACTATTGTCGCCGAAGGTTATGTACTCCTTTCCGGCGACCGGGCTAAGGCTGGAGAACCACTTGGCGTTTCCGGTCATGTGCCTCGAGCAACCAGAATCCACCAACCAAATGTCCTCCAACCGTCTCACCTACATCAATAAGAAGACATAGGGTGAGCATACGGTCCACCACTGGGGTTAGTGAAGTAAGGGTAATACCAGTGTTGGGCCGGCTGCTCAAAAGAACGGTTAGCAGAAAAACCATTCCTAGCACGTCTACGAGGGAAGCGATCACCACGCTGAGAAAAACGTGGTCCGCTGGGGAAGAAGCGCTCACCGCGGTACTCAAACCGCGGTGGGGGAAAGCGCTCAACTAAGCCTCCGCCACGGGGTCCATTACCTGCAAAAGCAGGACCCCGTCGGGCACGCTCTCTACGAGATCTACGCCTAGGAGCCTGGGGCTCAACTGCTCTAGCGTCTCTTCTCGGAGCTCTCTCCTGCCTAGGCCTAACAAACTGAGGTGCTGGACCTCTAGGCCTAGTCTCCCTCCTAGGGGCTCTCATCTCCTGCCTAGGCCTGGGACCCTGACGTCCGGACCTAGCAGCTCTCCCCTGGGCCTTCGGTACATGTCCACCATGAGCTGCATGGTACATGTTCGGGTTCTCCATCTCCCGAGCCCTTCGCGCCTCTCTCTTGCGCCTAAAACAGAACTCGCTCAAGTGACCATCCCTCCCACAGAAATCACACTGGTACCTCACCGCACGCAAAAGGGGTTGTTGGTGACCAGGGCTGTGGGTGTGGTTCACTTTGCCCTTCTGAGACAAACACTCCTCTCTGATGGGTGGCATAACATCAAGCTTGTTCTTGAGGTGGTTTGGCTTGGGTGCCCAAACTGGGTTCTTGGGAGGAGCTCTCGGGGGTTCCTCAACCACACCATCTTGGGTGATAGGCTTGGCTAGCTCTTTGAGTGGAAGCTTGGCAAGTTTGGGAGTAGTGGTGGAATTGGGCTTCTCACATGGGTTCAGACCACTAGACTCTCCAATCTTCCCAAAACCTGAGAGATCAACACTCTGAGCAAAACCTACACCAGGGGTACCAACAGCTCGCTTGAATTGGGAGATCATCATCCCGAGCTGCGGCTCACTACTGGAGACCCATGACAAGATGGACCGAAGGTATGTGTTTTCTTCCTCGGTTTGCATCTTATCATGCTTCACATTTGCAACTTCCATCTCCAGGCCCTCACACAAAGCACACCTCGTGACACAAGTGCTATCTGAGCTGGCCTTGACTAAAGACTCAATCTTGGCATTCTTCTCTGCCAACTCAGATTGCAAGACAGGACAAGTCTTGCACGCACCCAACAGCTGCGGCCTAGCACGGAGCTCATCCACCTCTCCAACCAACGCAGCATACTTACCTCTCAGAGTGAGAAGGTCAGTCATGTGCGCGGTGCACGACTCGCACTCCGCGTCCTCCGACACTACCACGGTGGACCGAGCGAACTCAAGCTCCTTCACCGTGTCCTCCCACTTCTGCCTAAACTCCTTGCGCTCTCTAGCGGCACGCCTAAGCAACTTATCTTGGCTAAGGAGGGCAGCAGTCAACTTCTCAACCTCGGAGGAAAGCTCGTCGTAGGTGAGAGATACCTGGGAGGTGTCGTCGTCGTCGTCGTTCCGAGGGGTACGCTCCGGCTCGCCGTCGACCTCATCGCCCAGCGCCATGGTGCAGAAGCCGTCGTCGTCGGCGAAGAAGCAGAGGCCGTTCAGCTTGTCCTCGATCCTCTTCTTCTTCTCGGACTCGTCATCGCTCGAGCTGGCGGAGTCGTCATCCGAGCCGTCGACGTCGCTGAGCGTGGCGAAGAACGCGCGCTGCTCAGCTTGCTGCTTCTCCAAGTACTTCTTCTTGATGTACTCTTTGTCAAAGCCGCCCCGTTTCTTGTGCCTTGGGGGGACGTGCTTCTCCTTGTACTTGGAGTCGCGCTTGCGCCCATGTTCGCCCTTGCCCAAGTGCTTGTTCTTCTTGGGGCAGTTGGCGATGAAGTGGTCGGGGTCGCCGCACTCGTAGCATCCCGTGCGTCCTCCTCCTCGACGACGGTTCATGCGGTTGTTGTGGAACCGCGAGAACCGGTTGGCAAGCAAAGCCAACTCGTCGTCTCCCAAAGACTCCAGCTGGTCCTCTGTCACAGAAAAGAGAGAAGAGAGCGCAAAGCCAGCTGAGGGGTTAGAGGAAGAGCCGGAAACCAAAGCCATGGACGGGCGAGAAGGATTTTCAAAAGAAGCCCTTGCCATAGCATCAATCTCACTGGACTTGAGCTTACTGAAGAGCTCGTCGCAGGTGAGGGTCTCATAGTTCGGCGATTCGATGATTGCCTGAACCTTGGAGTCCCACACCGAACGGTCAAGAGTGTGCAAAAGCTTCAAAGCACGCTCATGATCGTCAAATGGCAACTGCTCTCTGTTAGCCCTCATCCTGTTGACAATCACCTGAAAGCGAGCGAATAAACTTTCTATGCTCTCGCCAGGTTGATGTCTAAAGTTCTCATACTCTCGCTTGAACGACTCGTAGAGTCGGGTTTTGACTTGAGAGGTGCCCTCATGAAAACGCATGAGAGTGTCCCAGATCTCCCGAGCCGTAGCGAGGTGAGAAACACGATCAAACTCACCCATGCTCAAACAAGAAAAGAGAGCATTACGGGCTCGGCTATTGGCATCGTGCTCATCGATCTGTTGCTGAGAGAAACGAGCAGCCAAGACCACGTAATCAGGGGAGTTGCAAATATCCCAGATCGAAGCGCCCAAGCTCTGCAAATAGGCCGACATACGTATCTTCCAATACGCATAGTTCGTCCCATCGAAAAACGGCGGTTTGCCCACGCCGCGATCCATGTCGCCTTCGGTGGATCTGGAACCGGCTAAGGTGGAAGATCCTTAACCCGCTCCGATACCAATTGAAGGACCGAGAAGCTACCCGAAAGCGACCAGAGGGGGGGGGGGTGAATGGGAGCTTCAAAATTTCCTTTCGGAAACTAGATGCCACGGTCCCTGATTCAACCCCAAAAGCGAAACCTAGAGCTTGCTAATGTCCACGACCCTAGATGTAGGGTGGATGCTTCCTAGAAGCACAGCGGGACACTAGACAACCCTAGAAAGCCAATGCAAAAGACGGAACTCGAGTCCAATCAAGAACGAACGAACCGCGAACGAAACGGCGCAAAACTGGATCGACCGGACTCTGCCTGCGTCCGGTCAGCTGGGACCGGACGCGTCCGGTCAGCCAAAAACCAGTTTTGGACCTCTCTGGAACTGACCGGACGCAGTGACTGCGAGCGTCCGGTCGATCCCCGTGCGTCCGGTCACAAGCACGTTCGAGTAGTGAACAGGACTATGGGCGAGTCCGGTCACCACTAAACTCCAGCGTCCGGTCAGAGCAAAAACCAGAACACGCTCAAACCTTCAACGACCGGACGCGTCCGGTCAAGTCGTGACCGGCGTCCGGTCACCCCAAAACTGCACTGAAACTCCGGCGATTCAACCCGATCTCCTCCGAATCAAGTGCTCTAGGCTTGGGATTCGATCTGAGGAGTCACAAGGAGGTTAGTGAGCTATCTCTAAGAGATCATGGCTCGAACCTAACTCCAAATCGGTGAATCGAAGGAATTCGGGGGAAGGAAGAAAAAGAGACCCGAAACTAAAACTTGATCGATCTCCTAGACCGTGAGGTTAGAGATGATTTCTTTCGGTGGAAAGAAGTGCCTCACGATCTAGAACAACTCAGTTCAAACGGAATCGCAAAAGATGAACCGAGCACAAAGATCAAGCAACGGGAAAACTCAAGGCACAAAGCAATCCGCGAAGAATATGATGAACATGAAATCAAAACGCGAATCGACACCAAGAGATGGGATCCAAGGTGAGGATACGGCCTCACTTCCTCGAATCAACAGTACACAGAGTGGAGTCTCTCTGCGGATCTCAACTAGCTAAAGCAGGGATGGGAGAGTGGGAAACCCTAGCAAATGAAGGCACTAACTGAAATAGCTAAAACTGAGATTGTTGAGATAGGGAGGAGGGTGTCTCCCCTGGACTACTTATACTAACCTAGCCTAAGTCTATTTCCTACTCTACCCCTCTCTACTCTAATTACAGAGCGGGCCAGGAAAACCCTAAGGCTAATCTGGTCCACCCGCTGGTGGTAGGTAGATCCGACGGCCACGCCCGCACGGTCTTCCGCGTCGCCTCCACGCAACCTTCAGATCGCCGCCACGTGCCGCCACCACTCTGCACCCCCGGTTTTGTGGCCCAAACCGGGAAACCAGCCTTTTCCATCAGCCCCCGGTTTTGAGGCCCAAACCGGGAAACCAGCCTCCAGCCCGAGTTTTGTGGCCCAAACTCGGAAACCCGCAGCGCCCGAGTTTTGAGGCCCAAACTCGGAAACCGGCCCACGCCCAGGTTTTGAGGCTCAACCTGGAAACCGTCACGCCCAGGTTTTGTGGCTCAACCTGGAAACCCAGCACCCAGGTTTTGAGGCCCAAACCTGGAAACCGTCCACCGTTGGTTTTTCCCGGGCTCTACCAACAAACCGGCGTCGTAGAGGGGATGCACCGCCTGTGCACCCCTTCCACCGACATGATCGCACTTCTCCGCTTGTCGCTGTCGCAGGCTGCCAGCCACCACAGCTGATCCTCCGGCCTCCAGTCCATCAGTCCAAGTCCACGTCCGCCCTTCACCGTCCGATACATCGGCATGGCACGTCCGCCGCACGGCACGCCCATCCTTCATCGCGCCCGGTCCGTCGGCACGGCACGTCGCAACTTGACCTTCACCCGCCATCGACCACTGTCTCCGTGCTCGACACCTGCACAACACAAGCCAAAGAACAAGCGCATCATCTCCGTTGACAATCACTCATCACACAGAGACTCGGCATACACCCATGTATCTGCACAAACCAAGCACTTCCCCTTTACCATTGTCACCAAACACAATGTTGTTACATGGGTCGTTGCTTGGTTGGAAGGAGGAGAACATATCTTTTGCCCCGGTCATATGATTGGTGCATCCACTATCCAACACCCAACTTGACCCACCGGAGGCATATTCCTACAAAATAAGTTTATGTTCTAGATTTAGGTACCCAAACGAGATTGGGTCCTTGGGGGTTAGTCACATAAGCTTTTGGCACCCAAACATTTCTCATAATTTCCCTCTTCTTGAGGGCACCAACATACTTGACCACTATCTTGCCATCCTCCCCCCAACAACACAAGTAATCACATGTATAGCTTCTTGATATGGGCTTTTGTTGCTTGGGGGTCTCCACTTGCTTTTCCTTGTTGATCTTACCATTAGCAAGTGGAGCCTTGGGATTGGCAATCTTGTTGGCCTTGTTCATTAGATCAAAGAGAGGAACCCCTTTGTTAAAGTTAACAAAAGGTACCCCATTGACCATCTTCCTTCCATTGGCCTTACCACCATACCTATTGTACCCAATTCCATCCTTGATGGATGGGTGTCTTGTGGTCTTGAGGATATCTTTTGGTTGTTGCACCTTACACTTGCAACCATTCCTCAAGATCATGTTCAACCTATGAATCTCCTTGTCTTTCTTCTCTAACTCAACAAGGTTAGTTGCACAAGCATTTATATCAATTTTATAGCATCGTTTGCAACCATTACTAGTTGAAGCAGTAGTGCCATCGGAATCCTTAGAAGAGGTTGAAGAAGTGCTATTCCAAAGAGTGTTGTAGCTTAGTTCAAGAGTTTGATATTTATCTTGAAAGCTTGTGAGGCTTTCTTGAACCAAGCTAACCTCATTCTTTAGGCTAGAAATTGAGTCATTGCTCGTGGAACACTCCTTAGCCAACTTCTTGTTAGAGTCATTGGCTAAAGATAATTCCACGGTCAATTTCTCAACCTTCAACTTCTCCTCGGCAAGAGAGGCTTCTAATGCAAGGTTCTTTTCTCTCTCTTGAGAGATCAAGTCCCCTTGCAAAACAAGACTCTCATTCTGACTCTCCAACTTACTAAGCAATTTTAGTATTTTTGGTCCACCTTTCTAACCAAATTTTCTAATTACGCTAAGCTCAAATTCATCCATATCATCATCACTACATTCATCGCTAGAACAAGTAGGAGAGTTAGATGATACCTTCTCATTCTTAGCCATGAAGCAAGAATGAGTGAAGTTATCCTCGTCGTCGGAGAGGCTCTCGAACAAGCGTGATGAAGTGGTCGATGTAGCCATGTTGGAGAAGAGGCTTGGAGAAGAAGTCTTGTGTATGGCAATGTTGGCCGCTCCCTTCTCCTTCTCCTTGCTCTTGCTCTTCTCTTCATCACTTGAATCATCTTCCGAGAACCATTCCTCACCAAGATGAGCTTCACCACCTCTTCTTCTTCTTTGCTTCTTGTCATCACTCTTGCTATACTTGTTCTTGTTCTTCTTTTGTGGACAATCGGCAATGAAATGATCATCCGCAGCACACTCATAGCAATTCCTCTTCTTGGACTTCTTGAAGTATCCACCTTTGCCCTTCTTGTACATCTTCTTTCTCATGAATCTTCTAAAGTTCTTCACAAGGAGGGCTAACTCATCATCGGAGTCTTCACTTCCTTCGCTTGAAGAGTCATATCGGGCCTTGCTTCCTTCTTCTTGGTTAGCCTTAAGTGCCACCACCTTCTTGTTGCTTGCCTCTCGATCTTCTATATCTTCATCATCCAAGACTTCATGATGCTTTATCTTGGCAAGCATCTCATGAGGTCCCATGCTCTCATAGTTAGGTCTCTCCATGATGATTGACACAAGGTTCTTGTTCTTCTTTCTATATGCTCTCAATAGCTTTCTTGCAGCTGAGTTGTCATCCCATTTCTTGTCTCCGAGAGCTCTAATCTTGTTGATCAAGGTCATGAATCTATCAAACATTTGTTGAGTGGTTTCACCACTCCTGATAGCGAAGTTCTCAATCTTTCCTTGAAGAAGCTCTATGTTGCACTTCCTCACACTTGCATCACCCTCATATGATATCCTGAGAGTGTCCCAAATCAACTTGGCATCTTCCATTCCATGTACCTTGTTGCTTTCTTCGGGCTTGAGGCATGATAGAATCAATGACGCAGCTTGGACATTTTGTTGAAACTCAATCACATCATTGTCCGTGAACTCTTGGCCTTCAACATGACTTGGTCCATTCTCTACAATTTCCCAAACTCTTGCGGCAAGAAGGTGTAGCTTCATCTTGTGTGCCCAATCATTGTAGTTGATTCCATCAAAGGCGGGTGGTTTGCCTAGATTGACGCTAGGCAATTGAATGACTTTGCCCATTTGACTATAGTCATAAGGCACTCTAGAGAACTCGTTGTCTCTCTTGCCTTTCTCTCCATCTTCCTTCTTCTTGTCATCCTTGGGCGGCTGATTGTCACCGCTTCCGGATGATTCGGCTTTGCTGTCCAAAGCTTGCCTCAAACTCTCCATCTCATCTTTCATCCTCTTCATCTCATCTTCATGCTTCTTTGCTTGATCTTCAATTACCTGAGCAGTAACCTTCTTTACAATCTCATCAAGCTGTTCTTGACTTATGGTAGACATGATTCTCCCTTACGCGGTGAAGCGCTAACACAAGGGTTAGGCTCTGATACCAATTGAAAGGACCGAATCAGCCTAGAGGGGGTGAATAGGTGATTTTTAACAATTTGCAACTTCACAAACTAGAAGATGTAATTAGATATCAACCGGAGAGGCCGGTTTGTTTGGGTAGGTACTACCGGGTGTAGAACACCAGTACTACCGACACAAACAAACGGCACAACCGGGATCCTAAAAGGAACTACAAATCCAATGTAAGTGAACTATGAATGTAATACAAGAATCTACCCCACTTCCCTAAGTATGATAGATAGCAAATCTACTCTCACCGAGCCTTGGTAGCCTCCCTTGATGTAGATCGAGCCTTTCCAACCTAAGAAGAAGATAGGGATAGGAAGAACTCGAAGAACACAATAACAAGTGAAGTAGAGAAAATAGGGACAACAACAAGCACACGGGACACGCGATTTATCCCGAGGTTCGGCCAATCCACTAAGGAGTGCCTACTTCCTCGTTGTTGAGGTGACCACAAAGGTCGGAGTCTATTTCACCTCCTTGGCTCACTCAAGCAACCACAAAGGCTACGAGAGTTTCTCCACTAGAAATCTCAGGGTAATACAAACGCTTCGGGGAGCCCTCACAAGTAAATCAATACGGGCTACCACGAAGAACACCTAACCGGCTAGAGCTCAAAGAGCTCAAGAGTAAAAGACACAAATCAAGCCGGCTAGATGGAAACCAAGTGCTCAAGTCGTAGATCGGAGATTCCCACTCTCTAATCTCACTTTCCTATCTCAAATCTTGCAGGAGAATGAATCTCGGAGCAAAGGGGAAGAGAGAGGGGAGAAGTCAATGCTTGAAGAGTGTTTGTCTCGAGTTAGATCAACAATAAGTTTAAGGAATGAGTGAATGACCGAGGAAAGTGAAGAGAGGAAGCATTTATACTCCCTCAGTCCCGAGGCTGGTCGGTGGTACCGACCACCCATGGTCGGTACTACCGACCAGTTCACAACGGTCGCATAAAACCAGATCTGACCAAAAGGTCAACTACCGGCCTCAGGTCGGAACCACCGCGGGCGGTAGTACCGAGGTTATGGCGGTACTACCGCCAGGCCAAATTGGCCATGAACAGAGAGCTCCGAAGATAGAGACTTGGTCCCTCGGAAAATACCGACCAGCGTCGGTACCACTGAGGGTTGGTAGTACCGAGGATGTGGCGGTACTACCGCCAGGCCAAAAGCGAGTCAGTCCAGAGAGCCCTGCAAACTTTGATTACCACCGGCCTTGGGTCGGTAGCATCGGGGGCAGTACTACCGAGGTAATGGCGGTACTACCGCCAGGCCAATTTCAGCGTGAACAGAGAGACTTGCAAACATGGAAACCACCGGCCATGGGTCGGTACCACCGCGGGCGGTAGTACCGAGGTTATGGCGGTACTACCGCCAGGTCAATTGGAACTCAACACAGAGAGCTTCGCAAAACCAGGTTACTACCGACCAGGGTCGGTACCACCGAGGGCGATAGTACCGAGGTTATAGCGGTACTATCGCCAGGTCATTTTTGACCAACACAGAGAGGGTGATTGAGCGCTGCGCGGAGAAGCTGTGGTCGGTACCACCGACCACCCATGGTCGGTACCACCGACCAAGGAAAAAATACCCTCTATGTGTTCGTGATTGTGCGGTGTCTCTCAAGCAAACTATGGTTAGTCGATTTGAGCACTTTTCTCCACATCTAGCCAACCTACTTTGTGACCCTCTTCATTGTCCGGCTTGCCTATAACTCAAGTTTAAAAATGAAATTTTAAACTACCACTTGAGCTAGGCATCTTTATGTCCAAATGTATCCTACGTGCTTTGTTCACGAGATTTCAACGTTTCAAATCTTTCTTAGGACTAACACCTGCATACATGCTTTTACAAACCGGTTAGTCCCTAATTTGATTGTCATTAATTAGCCAAAACCCACATTGGGGTCAATGCACTTTCACTACTCCACAAGAGTATGACCACCAACGTCGAGACAATGCCGCCGCACACGTCTGTCAGACCTAATAAGGGTACTGAAAGATCATTGGACACCGACCACCTCGAAGACATTGTATGTTGTTTTCTGGCAACAACACAAAGCACCTGGTGTATATGCAAAAGGAGTCATCATCTCGTTGTCGGCACCAAAGCCAACAACCCAAGGAATCTTCCAAGAGCGACGTCTCCAACGAGAAAATAACATTCGCAAACGCCATCATCACCCCGCCAGAGAACCGAACATGGGTTTTCACCTAAGAAGATCCACATGAAAGACAACGCCTCCAACAAGGAAAGTGGTGCCCACAGACATCACCGTCGTCAAAACATGATAGTACCGTCATTGCCCACCAATTGCCGAACTGTTACGCCATTGATTGCCGCCTCCGTCTTGATCTGGCCGTTGTCATACACGTCTAGGTCGGTTGCCACCGTTGCACAAGTAAGGTCGTCGATGCCCAGGCACGCGACGGCTCTGGCCCGCCGAACCCGCTGAAAGGTCCAAATTGGCTAGAGGGGGGGTGAGTAGCCTAATTAAAAATCTACAAAAACACTTAAGCAATTTTGTTAGTAACGACACAAACGACAATGTTTTTTGCACTAGCCTAATGTTTGTGTTGCAAGCCACCTAACCAATAATTCTATCTAATATCTCTATGTCACACAATCAAGTAAATTACTCTAGAGTTATAAGATATGATACAGACAAATGAAACTAGAAAGATTATCAAGTATAGTCTACACAAGATGTATACTAACAATGAGAGACAATGTAAATTATAACTACCTACTCAAAATATGTTCTTATAAGCAAGATACACAAAGAGAACAAGTAGTTGTGTATACAATGATATGAGCAAGATAAATGTCTACACAAGATACATAGCAAATGAATTGTACAACAAATACAATTGACTAGCTCAAGGAATATGAAAAGTAAAGAGCAAAGAGCTAGTAGAGAGTTTTTCACCAAGCCTTCGGGAACGCCTATGAAGAAACAATCACTGGTGAGAATTCCAAAGTGTAGACACGATCACCAAGATATGAATGAAGTCCAATCAATATGATGATCAATCCAATGCAATCAAGCACACGGGACACAATGATTTATCCTGAGGTTCATGTGCTTGCCGACACACTACTCCCCGTTGTGTCGACCAACACTAGGTGACCCAGTGGCTAATTGGCACCAAGCCAAGCTCACAAAGAGCCACAAGAATCTACCACTAGTGAGGTAGCTCAATGACACAAGCAATCCACTAAGGATGCCTCTTGCCGCTCCGGCGAGGTGAGGCTCCAAAACCTCTCATAATCATGAACGGTGGTGGCCAAGAACAATCACCAATCTTGCCAACTCCACCTCAATGCCTCCAATCCGTCTAGGCACCGGCAAATGCCAAGAGTAACAAGCAACTCAAAGCCGATGCGAAGAACTAGTGCCACTAGAATGAACTCTTTCAAATCTTAGCACTAATCACTCAATCTCACTAGCAAATGATCAAATCAACACTAGAGATGAGTGGGGAGGCTTGGCTATGCTCACAAGAATGCTTAAGGATCGAAATGTGCAAGAGGAAGGCCAAGTGAGCCAGCCAAACCTCTTAAATAGGCCACACAAGTCGGCCTAGCCGTTGGGCTGAAATTGCGACCATTGGACGCATCGGTGTCGGGGCCATCAGGCGTTGCCCCAGCGTCCGATGCTCCGATGAGCACCACGTGTCCTCCTGATACGAATTCAGGCCGCTCGATCCCAACGGTCACAAACCTTCGTGCCATGGTTAAAGTGACATCGGACGCGTCGATACCAGGCACCGGACACTCTGATGCCACTGCTCTTTTTATCACAGCGAAATGCCACAACGGACGCGCCGGCACCCTTACATCGTACGCTAAACCCCTGCGTCCGATGACCATGCAGAGATCTTTCAGAGAGGGCAGAAACACATCAGACGCACATCGAATGCAGGCCAGCGTCCGAAGCTCCCTGGAAAGCTAGCTCATGCCACGTCACCTACATTAGACTCTGCAACAGTGTTTTCTCAGCGTCCGTTGCCAGCATCTGATGCACCTTTAGCATTTGTCAGTAGCTAGGGTTTGCCATCGGATGCACATCCCAGCGTCCAATGCTGCCGCCTACAGCATCTGATGCCCCTAACTCAGCATCTTTCGCTTTCTAACTTGTTGATGAGGACATCGCCACGCTGGACACACCGACGCCATGGTCTTCCCCAAGTTGCAATCCGTCTCCAACTCAACTACCTCGTCACCCTCGGAATTCAGGAGCAGTCCTGGGTAAAATCAACGCTCCGGACGCATACAGACTCCATTTTCAACGAACCAGATATGTTTGGAAAGATAATTTGATAAGCTAACCAATGGCTTTGGAATCACGTCAAAATACATCCGGAGTCAACGGGAATCGTCGAAACAAGTCAGCGTCCAGAATCTGCCAGGGTGCGGCGACACCGTCTTTTGGTCCGATGGGCCGTGTAACGTCTTAGAGCCCATTAGGGGGCGTGTCCAGTAGGGGCAATGACCTAAACCCTATAATTAGCCACCGTCATCATCATTAGGCCTTGGGTTTTGTTTAGAGTTTAGTTTTCCATCGAGGAACTGAATCGTTCATTGTAACTGTGGTGTCGAATCCTTTTACAGTGATCCAGGGACCCCGTTCTTGATCTCCTCCACTGTGTCGATTAGTCCTTCGGAACCGAGTTCTTGAACCCTCTATTGAAATTTGTATCATTCATATTTGCAATTTCAGATTGCGTGCTTTACCTTCTTGCTTGTGTTCTTCGATTCGCTTGCAGGAATAGCCTTCTTGGCGAGGTCAATCAAGTTGTGCTTGGTTGATAACCAACGGAGCAGTGGTGTAACGGTTGCAGGGTTCGAATTGTGTTTGATTTGAAGCCGGATCACCAATGTCGAGTTCTCCACCAATCGAACCTATCGCTACCTCCCGAAAGATCGGACCATCCCTCATCAATTGATATCAGATATTTCGGGTTTCCCGCGACGTATAATCTCATTTGCCCTTAGATTCATAATTGTTCATTACCTAGAGTCCACAAAAAGCCTAAAAAAAATATTTCAATTTCCACTGTCCCATCGCCCTTTGTGTCTTTGCAATTTCGTTTCAGATTCGCTTTGTTGAGTTTGTGTCGTGGTCGAGTCTTATTGCTGGTTTAGGTTGTGTTCGTCGTCGTAGTTCAACGTGCTCGTCGCTGTTCTTTTTGTTTCCGCTGCTATCCCATCCACCGTTCCTCAACAACAAGTCGAAGCCACCACATTACTCGACTTGCCCCGCTAGCCGCCTTGTGTAACTTCTCGCCGTCGCGCAAACCCTAGATAGGTTGCCAACCGCCCTAATTTTTTTTGGCGGCATCGCAGCCCTCCTTACATCATCTGGCATCTTCCTACTGCTGTTAGTCACACAGACGCTTGTTCTTGTGATCGGTGTTGGAGTTTAGGGTCGTTTTGCCCTAACTGCCGCTATCAAGTTGTCCTAACTGCCGCTTTCGTGTTGTGCCTCCACAAAACATAACTTGAGATACCTTCAGTAAAACAGACATAACTTTTCGCTCGTTTGTCAGAAAAATCTGAAATTTTTTGCGGAGATTCTTGACACCGTTTGGAGCCGACCCAAACTCGGCTTTGCCCTGTTTGGTCTCCTAAAAATGCCAAAAAAATTGGAAAAATAAATAAAAAAAATTGTCAAAGTTTCTGCACGCTTTTCGGAGAACGTGCTAATTTTGTGTAGACCACATCCCACCTCAGTTGCAGGTGCTAATTTTTGTGGTTGCATCTTTTGTGAGCCTTATTCAGAGAAAAATCTAAAAAAATAGTGAAAAAATAAAAAAGTTTGATTCCTACTAGCACCTTTTTGGAAAATCAAGGGAAAATTCAGGAAAAAGGAAAAATCAGTGCTCTTTGCTTGTTCTGTGAGTTCTTTCCATCGTCTTTTGCTTCACCTTGTTGCGCTACGTCTTGACACGTCTTAGCCAGCACCTGTGACTTGTACTTTGGATACTTATTGAACTTTGCTAATCTGCATTCGTTAATTGCTAATCCTTGCTGTCATATTGTGCCTACCGATAGCTCCATATATACTTCTTTCAGCACAGGTTCATCTTGCAACTGTTACCCACGCTCAACAACAGATTGCTTCGTCACTTTGGTTTGATCTTGTTTGGCGTTGGTAAGAATACAAGCAAGACGATGGTAAGCCGCTTGTGATTTGCATTCCACTTTCACCACCACCTCCACACCACTTGGTTCCTTTTAGTTGATAGGGATAATACTTTGCTGTTGTCTTTTTCTGTCTTCTAACAATGGCAGGAATTCCGATGGACTTCAATGAGTGTGTGTCCAAGGGCGAGCTTACAACATTCATGAATGAACAGCGCAACCTTATGACCGAGCTCACGCGCAACGTGAACAATATGAGCGTCCTCAACCTCATCGTGATGACAAAGATGCAGATGATTTTGGTGATGAAGATGCGGATGCTAATGCTGGTCCCCGTCACCGCCTCAACTTCAATTATCGCAGTATGAGAGGTAATAATCATAATAATGATCCATTTGCTAAAATTAAATTTAGCCTACCTCCTTTTGCTGGTAATATGGATCCAGAGACCTATTTAGATTGGGAGCTTGCTGTTCAACAAAAATTTGATTCTCATAATGTTCCTGCTGAGCATAGAGTTAGACTTGCTACTAGTGAGTTTACTAATTTTGCCTTGTTCTGGTGGAGTGATCTTTGCAATGCTAATAATGCTGCTGTTGTGCCTCAAACATGGAATGGTTTAAAACAACGTATGAAATCTCGTTTTGTTCCTCCTTATACCAACGTGATTTACGTTTGAAACTACAAACTTTAAAACAAGGTGATAAAGGAGTAGAGGCATATTATCAAGAATTACTTATTGGTTTAGCACATTGTGGTATACATGAAGATGATTGCGGATACATGGGTGTATGTCGGATCTTGAGATGATGAGTGATTGTCAACTGGGATGATGCGCATGTTCTTTGGCTTGTGTTGTGCAGGTGTTGAGCATGGATACGGTGATCAAGGACAAGGTGAAGGTCAAGTAGAGACGTGTCGTGCCGATGGACCCGGAGCGGTGAAGGGCGAACGTGAGGCTTGGACTGATGGACCGGTGGCCTGAGGATCGACCGTGGTGGCTGACAGCCTGGGACAGCGACAAGTGAAGACTTGCGGGTGGACGGGGTGCACGGCGGTGCATCCCTCTACGGCCTCGGTTTGGTGGTTGAGCTACAGAAAAACCACCGAGTGGACGGTTTCCAGGTTTGGGCCTCAAAACCTGGGTGCGGCCGGTTTCCGAGTTTGGGCCACAAAACTCGGGCTGAGGACGGTTTCCAGGTTTGGGCCTCAAAACCTGGGCGCTGGCGAGTTTCTGAGTTTGGGCCACAAAACTCAGGCGACAGACGATAGGTTTCCTGGTTTTGGCCTCAAAACCGGGGGATGGCCTAGGTTTCCCGGTTTCGGCCTCAAAACCGGGGGAGGTCCGTGAAAAGGACGAGCGGAGCGGTGGCGACACATGGCGACAATCGGTGAGGTCACGTCGAGGCGAAGCTACCTGTTGTGCGGGCGTGGCCGTCGGATCACCATCTACTTTGAGTTGGTCCAGAATAACCTTAGGGTTTAGCTGGTTCGCTCTGTGTATAATTTGGGGTAGAGTGGTAATAGGATTAGTATAAGTAGAGGGAGACACCCACCTCCCAACCTATCTCAGCCATTGCTATTTTCATTCTAGTGTTTCCTGCTCTCCCATTCCCTGCTGTAGCTACTGACATCCGCAGAGATGGTTGAATCATACCTCTGTGTATTTGGATTTTGCGGAAATGGGACCGGATTCCTGTTGTCTCCTCGTGGGGACGAATTTCGGCTGGAAATTGAGTTTGTGATTCGCGTTCTTATGTTGTTCTTCGCGTTTTGCTTTTCACCTCAAGTTTCTCGTCGATCGATCTCTCTCCACGTTGCTCCATTTGGAAAACCATTTGAATCAACTTGTTCTTTATCGTGAGGGGATCGTTTCCACCGAAGGAATTTAACTCAATCCTCACGAACAAGTAGATCCGTTGGTTTTTGCGTTTGGATCGGTTTTCTCTCCTTTACCGCCAATTCTTCCGATTCACCGATTTGGAGTTAGGTTCGAGCTATGATCTCTTAGGAGGAGCTCACTGACATCCTTGTGACCTCTCAGATCGAGTCTTGGCTCTAGAGCTTTTGATTCAGAGGAGATCGGTTTGAATTGGCGAAGAACAGTACTGCTGTCGGGGGCATCAGACGCTCGACTCGGGGGCATCGAACGCTGAGTTCGTCACATCGGACGCTCAGACTCCACGTGTCAAGGACAATGTTTTTCAAAGGAGCATCGAACGCTGGGCATTGGACGCTCCGATGACCATCGGACGCGCCGGAGCCTGAGCATCGGACGCTGAGCTTTCACTGTAGCAGCGTCCGATGGTCATGCAGTAAGGTTCCAGAACTGCACATTTTGCATTGGATGCGTCTGGTGTTTGGACATCGGACGCAGGCCAGCGTCCGATGCAGTGAATTCTGCACTGTTTCATCCGTTGTTTGGTCGTCCGACTTCGGATTTGGTTTCCGGTTTTTGCGTTGGGTTTCTAGAGTTGAGTAGTGTCCTGCTGTGCTTCTTGGAAGCATCCACCCTACATCTAGGGTCGTGGACACTAACTAAGCTCTAGGTTTGCACTTGGGGTTGATTCTTGGGACAACAGCGATAAGTTTCTGAAAAGAAATCTAAAGCTCCCATTCACCCCCCCTCTGGTTGCCTTGCTTTAGCATTTTCGGTCCTTCAATTGGTATCGGAGTAGGTTAAGGATCTTCCACCTTAGCCGGTTCCAGATCCACAGAAGGCGACATGGATCGCGGCGTGGGCAAACCGCCGTTTTTCGATGGGACGAACTATGCATATTGGAAGATACGCATGTCGGCCTATCTCCAGAGTATGAATGCTTCTATTTGGGATATTTCCAACTCGGCAGATTACATGGTCTTGGCTGCTCGTGTGACTCAACATCAGATCGATGAGCACGATGCCAATAGCCGAGCCCGTAATGCTCTTTTCTCCTGTTTGAGCATGTCTGAATTTGATCGCTTTCTCATCTCGCTACGGCTCGGGAGATTTGGGCTATTCTCATGCGTTTTCATGAAGGCACCACTCAAGTCAAAACTCGTCTCTACAAGTCGCACAAGCGAGAGTATGAGAACTTTCGACACATGCCTGGCGAGAGCATAGAAAGTTTATTCGCTCGCTTTCAGGTGATTGTCAACAGGATGAGGGCTAACAAGGAGTTGTTGCCTTTCGACGATCATGAGAGGGCTCTCAAGCTTTTACACACTCTCGATCGGTCGGTGTGGGACTCCAAGGTTCAGGCGATCATCGAATCGCCTAACTATGAGACTTTCACGTGCGATGAGCTCTTTAGTAAGCTCAAGTCCAGTGAGATTGACGCCATGGCGAGGGCTTCTTATGAAAACCCTTCTGGCCCGTCGATGGCTTTGGTTTCTGGCTCTTCTGCTAACACCTCTGGAGGCTTTGCTTTGTTGTCTCTTCTTTCTGTCACAGAGGAGCAGCTGGAGTTCATGGAGGACGACGAGTTGGCCCTGCTTGCCAACCGGTTCTCGCGGTTCCACAACAACCGCATGAACCGTCGCCGCGGAGGAGGACGTGGTGGCTGCTACGAGTGTGGAGGCTCAGACCACTTCATCGCCAATTGCCCGAAAAAGAACAAGCAAGTCTTCGGCAAGGCGGATCACGACCACAAGTATGACTTCGGCAAGCGCAAGGAGAAGTACGTCCCTGCCAAGCACAAGCGGAGGGGCGGCTTCAACAAGGAGTACATCAAGGAGAAGTACTTGGACAAGGCCCAGGCTGAGCAGCGTGCCTTCTTCACCACTCTCAGCGTCGTCGATGACTCGGATGACGACTCCGCTGCATCTAGCGATGACGAGTCCGAGAAGAAGAAGAAGATCGAGGACAAGCTGAACGGTCTCTGTTTCTACGCCGGCAACGAGGGCTTCTGCACCATGGCCCTCGGCGATGAGGTTAACGGTGAGCTGGAGGAGATCCCTCGGAACAACGACACCTCCTAGGTATCTCAAACACCTGATGAACTCTCTGCTGAGGTTGACATGCTTACTGCTTCTCTCCTTAGTCAAGATAAACTGCTTAGGCTTGCCGCTAGAGAGAGAAAGGAGTTTAGGAGGAAGTGGGAGGACGCGGTGAAGGAGCTTGAGTTTGTCAAGTCCACCATTGTCATGACTGAGGAGGATGAGTGTGAGATGTGCTCCAAGCACATGACTGACCTTCTCACTTTGAGGGGGAAGTATGTTGCTTTGGTTGGAGAGGTGGATGAGCTTAGGGCTAGATCCTCAGTGCTTGGTGCGTGCAAGTCTTGTGCAGGCTTGCAATCCGAGTTGGCAGAGAAGAATGCCAAGATTGTGTCTCTTGAGAAGGCCAACTCGGGTAGCACTTGTGTGTCTAGGTGTGATCTATGTGAGGGTTTGGAGATGGAGATTGCAAACGTGCAGCATGACAAGATTCAAACCGAGGAAGAAAACACATACCTTCGGACCATCTTGTCATGGGTGTCTTGTGGTGAGCCGCAACTTGGGATGATGATTGCCCAATTCAAGCGTGCTGCTGGAGGTCTAGGTGTAGGTTTTGCTCAAGGGATGGTGAGTGCTGCCTCTTTTGGTAAGATTGGAGAGTTGAGTGGTCTTAATCCGAGTAAGAAGCCCAACTCCACCACTACTCCCAAGCTAACCAGGATACCACCCAAAGAGCCTTTCAAGCCTAACACCAAGGATGGAGTGTTTGTGGAACCACCAAGAGCTCCACCTAAGAAACAGTCATGGTCTCCAAAACCCAATCACCTGAGGAACAAGTTAGACACTATGCCACCAATCCATGAGGAGCTCGTGCCTCAAAAGAGCCAAGTGATCCATACCCAACATCGTGAGTACCAACAACCCCCTATGAGAGCGGTGAGGTACCACTGTGAGCACTGTGGGAGAGATGGACACTTGAGGGAGTTTTGCTTTTGGCGCAAGAGAGAGGAGCGTCGTGCAAAGGAGATGAACAACATGGACATGTACCATCCTTTCCATGATGTACATGTGCCGAATGTTCAAAGGAGAGCTGCTAGGACTAGAGGTCCAATGCCTCAAGGTCCTAGGCCGCAAGGAGGTCGTGCCCGGTGGGAGCCTGCTTTTGTTGGCTATGGACCCCGTGGCGGTGGTTTTGTAGTTGAGCGTTACCCCCACCGCGTTTTGCGTATCGCGATGGACGCTCTTCCCTTAGCGGACCATGTTTTCCTATACGTGGTGATCGCTTTCCCCGTAGGCGTGCTGTTGGCACCAAAAGTGACGCACTGTGCCAATCACACAGCAAGCCGGAGAAGCTGGCTTCAAACGTGGCCCGGGTGCTCAGAAGTCCGGTGCGTGCCAGTCAGTTTGCCCTGCAACTAACAAGGGAGATAAACTGTTAAATACAAAGCTGGAACATGTCGGGTATGACCAGACAGTTCCAAAATATACGGCCCAGAAGCCACTTACGACGACATATAGCTATGAAAGCTATCTGTCAACAGGTTTAAAGATTATTCGGCAATATGAACAGAGTTACGTGAATAACAGGTTGCCGAACACGTTTGCATGAGAATCGTACTTGCATGATGTATTAAATATAAGTTAAAACTTAACCAATCTCGATTGTACAACCGAGTTGGGATCCATGGGGATTGAACATACAAACTAAGCATGACTAAGCTAATCTAAAGCCTGCGCCTGCCGCACGACACCTAGCCTTGTCATAGATCAAACATACTTAACATGCATGGACCCTCTCCACGTGACAATCCAGATACGATCCAATCGGCTATTACGAACAATAGATCTACTGCATAAAAGACCTTTCAATAATAAACGTGAAAGAACAGAGCAGATCTATAAAGATGAAGCCGAACCGAACGGTATCTAGATTGGGCAAAAGTGTTATGATGAAATAAACATAACAAAACATATAACACAAGGTAACTTAATGAATCTATCAGATTGCCAAATCTAACAGAGCCGATAACTATTTTTACTCATGACTCAATCCGCCGCACGATACAAGGCATAAGCAAAAACCTCCCGTCATAAGCTTAAATCCGCCGCACGATACTAAGCTTAACGTACGAGACTACTTGCACCATATCTAAATCCGCCGCACGATACTAGACATGATAACAAGGTTGCCGGAACTTACGGAGGTCGACGGATCGATGGCCCCTCTCGAAGAACATGACGACACGACTTGGACTCAAAGACGGCACGGGGCCGGGTTGGTTGTATTGATTGTGAACGTTTTTACAATAGTCTCAGGGTTTATATTTATACCCTGGTGTTCTCTGAGTCCTAGAAGGATACGATTACAATGATAAAATTAGGAAACTATCAAAAACATGATGCCTTTTGCTCCAAGCTTCCTTTAATAACCGGCATGCACTAAAATGACGAGATCCCCATCGCTAAATCTTCTTGACATGCCGTATTTGTCATCTTCTAACGCAAACCGACTTGGCTTGAGGTAGCCGACCACAGCGTCACGTTGCCGAATCTGCTCGCCGTTGACTAGTTGCTTTCACAGCCTTGCCGAATACATTGAGTTAGCCGACCGCGTCCGCTATCTGCCGAATCCCTTAGGTGGCGACTCCTTCTGAATCTGCGTCGTGCTGGCCCACTTGTCATAGTGCGAAAATTCTGTGTTAACACATGCCCCCTCAATTTCTGAATAAAGGCATTTGTTCTGAAATTGACCACTAGTCCATCGCGCGCCCTAGATCGGCACTGCTTCAAACTCCGCATTCTCCCCAAATCGCCAACAGTTTCAATTTCCACCTGAGCTCCGTAATGGCAACCCGTGACGAGATTCCAGAGGTAATCCTCCCTTCTCCCCTCAACACGTTCGGTCAATTCCTATTGGCATTCGGTTCTTCTAACCTTTCTTGCACACATCTTCTTTTAGGCTTTTAGGGACGAAATTCTGATTCCTTGTGATGCGGACCCCGATTCCTACTTCTTGGGTCCAATGGGAAACCCCAATCCAACCAACATCATCAGTATGGAGACCAACAGAATTCCCTTCAAGCATGGAGTCATTTCGTCGAACAGGTGGCGGTACACCTTCAAGAACTGGCCTTTGCCTGCGGTCACTGGCTGGAGGAACTGGTATAAAAGAATCCAGGCGAAATTTGGTCCCTATTGGGAAACTCAAGACATTAATCATGCCCTGGAACTGTCTCTGGCCGAAATGCCCAAAAATGAGCCATTACTCATAGCAGCTTCTCATTTTTGGTCGGATGCCCTCAATGCTTTTGTATTTGGCCATGGTGTAATGACGATCACATTAGCTGATGTCTTCATGATGAGTGGCTTGAATATTACTTCGACCATGAACGCTGATGAACTGTTAGAGAAAATTACCCAGAGGTCCATTGATGTCAGCATTGGATGGATGAAGTACGTCGAAATCCACAACAAAGCGCCAAGCCCAGTGACAGAGACAGAGCACAGGGCCTTTCTGAACATGTGGCTGTGCAGATTCATCTTCTGTGGGAGATCCAACGAGCCAACCCTCAACTACATTGCACTGGCTGACAAACTGTCCAAAGGAAAGCAAATTCCTCTAGGCAAACTTTTCCTGGGATCCATATACCACATGATGCATCAAACCTCCACTCAAATGTATCATGCCACTCATGCTGACACAGTCAGATTACCACCAATTGATTGTGTCAATGGCCCCTGGTGGTTTGTCCAGATGTGGCTTCAGCTATATATGCATCAAATAGTTGCCGTGCCATTGGACAATCTCAGCTTCCCTTCCAGCAACTTTGCTGAGGATGAAGAAGCCACAGAAAAGGCCTGCCAAACTTATGGGGAAGCAGCCACTGCTATAACCATTAACAAAAGTATTGGCAATCTCTTCAAGTTATTCTTCAAAGGCTTTAGTCAGGTACTCTGGCTACCTTACAGGGAGGATGACAACCTTACTTTCCCTATCAAATTCAGCTTTGATGATGGCTGCGTAGATGAAATGGCCACAGGAGTCTTCAACTCATTCATCAAACCCTGCATTCTACCAGCCGAATTCAACAGGGGAAGACAAGTGAAGCACACCTATGAGTTCTATCACCCCAACATAGCAGCCTGGCAATTGGGTTGTGGACAGCTTCCTCCAAAACTCATCTTTTCTACTATCATCAGGCCTAGGGAGCAAATTCAATCCAAGGAGCAGATTACAATAGGGATGCAGGCCCATCGGGTATTCAGGCTGGGACAAGATCTGCCAGACTACCAACCAGTACCATTTCATTTGATCCAGTCTGCTCACCCTCTTTTTGAGTCCTGGTGGCAAGAATGGCATGATCATATCTTCAACAGCCCAGTCCACCCCATGTGCCTGGAACTTCAAGCAGACTTCAGCTCTGACAGCGAGGTACAATAACAAGTCATCTGCTATTTCAGTGTTCAATCCTTGGGGTTTCTAATTCTTTTAAAATTTCCACAGGACTTCATACCCAATCCTGACACCAGGCCCATCCAATATCATCAAGCTGGTCCAACCACTGTCTTGGGGCACAACGCTCCTTCATTGTCTCGATTCATGAAATCCCAAGCAGCTTCATCAACAGTCCTTTCAGCTAAAGGAGGGAAAAGAAAGGCCACTGAGGAATCCTCCCGTTCTAGGCACACCAAGACCAAGCAGAACACACCTCTTCCAAAGGTAAGATGTTTTAGCTCTTCCATCATTATTAACTTATTCTTGATTGGCTTGTATGTCACTATAGGCCTCCTCCTCTGAACAAGAAAACGTTCAAACAATAGTGCCCCCAGTCCTTATTACCTTGAAAGATGAGTATGCAGACACCAGGGAAATAGACATGATCACCCAGAATCCGGATGATGCTAACATTGGTACGTTCCTCAGTTACCTCTTCAACCAGCAGATCTTGCCTCCCTCGGCTGATCGATAATTTCACAGATGACATGACCGATGAGACTTTCATTGGTTCAACTCCGGACCCTGTTGGCCAATCCGGTCCTCAACCAGATCAAGACCTTATCAATCAGCCGACTCATCAAGTAAGAATTAATTCCTCATTTCATCCTTTCTTCATACTTTACCTTGATCGGCTAACCTATCCAAATCAACATAGACTTTCATCAATTCAGCCTCCGAGTATGCATTTGATGTCAACGAGTTCCTGGGCAAAAGAACAGCGGTCGAAAGACCATCGGTATTCGTCCAAGATGTTCTGAGCAACATAACAAATTTTCTGAACCAAGACATCTTGTCCTTAGTCAGAGACGCCGATGAAGTTAAAAATTTCCTCGAGCCCATTGCTGAGGACATTCCAGAAAATCTAAGGCTTCACCTGGAGGCTGTATCTACACTGGATGACTGCTTTGCCAAGGTAAAACGAGCAATCAGAAGCACTGATCTTCGGACTGCCAAGTCTAAGTGCACCCAGGAAGTCAATGATCTGTACACTCAATTCCAAGAAGCCAAGAACTCCCAGGAGACTCTGGAGGCTCAGTTGAAAGAACTGCAAGAAAAGAGATCTGAATTGGAAGTCCAACTAGCCCAGGTCAACTGCGATATTCAGTCATGCACCTCTCGGCTATCGGGTTTACCGAACATCATTGAAACAACATCTTCCAAGCTGTCATCAGTGCTCAATGAGGATATCAAACTTAGCACGAGGCTTTCACAGACACAAGGCACCGAAGAGGAGGACCAAAAGACACTGGAGCATGCTAATCAAGTCAAAGCCGATACTCTTGCGGCTATAAATCAATTCTTGAACAATTGAGATGGCTGTGTAATGAACTTTTAGACTCTATAATCCTGTGTCAGAATGACTCGATCATTTCCTTGTAATATATCTGTATTTTGCATCCAATCGGTTACCGTTCTGATGACATCGTGTTTAACCGTGTGAACCTGTTCGGCAATCTGGCCAGTGTTTGTCCCGAACACGTAAATCGGCAATTTTGCCGAAGCCAGACGCTCTATTCCCCGCCGAACACGTGAGTGCATCCAGACGGTTTGCACAGCTTGTTACTGCAGAGGCCCATCTCGGGAAGCAGGAAAACCCCAATCCGCTGGTCGATATTCGGCATAAATCGTCCCTGGAGGCCTGCCTTTTCCCCAATGTTGCATTCGTTCCTCTAGTACTCTCGCCGCCTCGGCTTCCTTGCTTGCTCCGCCCCAGAAAACCCTAACTTTCCGAGTGCAATGGCGAGCCATGATGACCGCGGCAAGCGCCCGGTGACTGAGGAGGCCGAAGGGAGCCGCGCTCAGCGCCTCCGTCAGCGCGGGTAGGACTCCTCGCTTACGTCCTTTGTGGCAGTTTCTTGAAAACCTCGCTCACGCTCTGTTACTGCTCGCTGACAGGGTCCCCGTTATCTCTTCCGCCGGCGGGCATGCCCGGCCTTCTCCAGCACCAGGGAGGCCAGAGGCTCCACCATCGGGCTCGTCGAGCTCCTCCGACAGCCTCTCCTACCACTCCCATCCTTGGGAGGCGAGCCCGGACCGGGACTCCGACGGCGGCCTCTACGACCACAACGACGCCTTGAACTTCATGGCGCTGCGGGACGAGTCCCGGGAAGAGCTGGCCGCCGTCTCGAAGCAGTACGGGATTGACCAGCTGGAATGGGAAGACCAGCGTCGGCAGTTCTGTGACGCAATCACGGGTATGAACGCCCAATCTTGGATCTGCTTTCGGTCGTTCTTGTTGATCTTTTAACCGATCCATTCTATTTTGTCGCTCACAGCGTTGTCTGAAGAACTGGAGCGCCTGAAGATGGCAGCGAACGCCGTCGCAGACCGGGTGAACGCCCAGGGCGTCACCACCGATGCGCGCCTGACCAACGTGTACGGCCGCATCGAGCAGGTCGCCCTGCAGGGTGTGCACCACGGCGTGGCGCTGGGGCTGTCGACGCTAACGGTCCGCACGGAGGAGGACTTCTCCGTGACGCCGGTTGGCTTCCCCGGCGGGGCATGTCCGGAGGACGTCGAGCAGATCAACGATTTTCTGGACTCCTACGAGGATCATGCTCACGCCCTCACCGCAGTCACCAATCCGCAGACGGTCATCAACAAGGTGCTTGGTAACTGATCTGCACTTTCGTACTGCCCCAACTCATGAACAATGTCCTACTTTGCTACGTTCACGCGTACAATCTGTTTTCCCTTTCTGTGCTTGTCTAGTGTTCGACCTCTTCGTTGAACCGGTTGCACAGCACCGCGTGCATTTGGCTCTGTTTTAGCGTTTTTCGCGCTAAAGGCGACACATGTCGTGTCGGCTGTTTTTGCTCTAAGGGCGATAGAACCTATTGGCCATTTTTGTGCTAAGGGCGACACAACCTTGTATCGGCCGTCGGCGCCCGCTAGTCCTTGATTCCGTTATGCACCGACCTCCACGCTAGGATGAAATCTCTTTAGATAACGTCCATTAATTGCCCTAGCAAACTCTTCTCCTTGGAGGGTTTTCAGAATGTACGCATTACCCGGAGCACGTCTCATAATTCGAAAAGGTCCTTCCCAGTTAGGGGACCATTTGCCGAATGCCTTATCTTTGGTACCGATCGGCAAGACAATTTTCCAAACCAAGTCTCCTTCGAATCCTTTTTCTTTCACTTTCGAATTGTAGTACTTGGCAACGCGTATCTTGTTCTTTTCAATATTTTCCAAGGCCTTGAGACGAATCAAATGCAAATCTTCTAGCTCATCCATCATCAAATCTTTATAATTCCCTTTGGTTAGATCGTTCTGCAATGTAACTCGTCTTGACCCCGATTGCAATTCCCATGGTAGCACTGCGTGATGCCCATAGACCAACTCGTATGGCGACGTCTGAGTTGACCCATGACAAGCCATTCGGTAAGCCCACAAAGCTTCGTTGAGTACCAAGTGCCACCTTTTAGGTTTCTCTTCAATCTTCTTTTGAATGATTTTAATCATGATTTCGTTAGAAGCCTCTGCCTGTCCATTGGCCTGTGCATAGTAAGGAGAGGAATTATATAGCTTAATCCCCATCCCTTCGGCAAAGCCACAAAACTCCGAGGAAGTGAACTCAGTTCCCTGATCGGTAGTGATGGACTGAGGGATGCCGAATCGGTAAACGATGTGCTCCCTGACGAAGGACACCATGTTCTCTGATGTCACCTTCTTCAATGGGATGGCTTCCACCCACTTAGTGAAATAATCCGTGGCTAACAAAACAAACTTATGTCCCTTGCTAGATGGAGGGTGGATTTGGCCGATCAAATCAATGCCCCATCCTCTGAAAGGCCAAGGCTTAATGATCGGATTCATGGCCGATGCTGGGGTCCTTTGCACATTGCCGAATCGCTGGCAATCCTGACAACCTCTGTAGTACTCAAAGCAATCTTCGAGCATAGTCGGCCAAAAATATCCAGTCCTCCTGATTAACCATCTCATACGGTGAGCCGACTGGTGTGCACCACATACGCCTTCGTGCACCTCATACATCAGTTTCCTAGCCCCGTCTTGGTTCAGGCATTTAAGCAAAACCCCATCTATGGATTTGTAGTACAATTGATTGTCCAAGAGCGTGAACTTAAGAGTCTTGTACCTGAGTTTTCGGGAGACTTTCCTGGATGGGTCCCTGAGGTAATCGGCAATGTTGTCTCTCCAGTCTTCAATTGCCTGATTATCACTTGGGACTGCTTGATCATCTTCTGGGGTTGTTTGCTCCTCCTCAAGTGCAAAAATATTTTGATTCTCCCTATACCCGGATGCTGCCTGAGCCAACTGGTTTGCTTCTTCGTTTTGCCCCCTAGGAATATGTTGCAAGGTTGCTGATCGAAACTGTCTAAGGAGCTCTTGGCAACCTTTGAGATATTCCTGCAGCGTGTCGTTTTTGCATTCGTACTCGCCTGTCAGCTGCCTGATCACCAACTCCGAGTCACCGAAGATCTCTACGGCGTCTGCCTTAACGTCCACGAGCAACCGCAATCCCCGAAGCAATGCCTCATACTCCGCTTGATTATTAGTCACCGGGTACTCGACTGGTATAGAGTATTTGAAAGGTGCCCCCTTGGGAGAAATCAACATGATCCCGACTCCACCACCTTTGCTACACGACGATCCGTCAAAAAACAACGCCCAGGGGGCAATGGTTACCATGTTAGCGTTAGAATCACGATGGTGAGTGACGAAATCAGCCATAATCTGGCCTTTAACAGCCTTTGCCGATTCAAAACGCAAATCAAACTCAGAAAGGGCTAAAACCCATTTGCTGATCCTTCCACTTAAAATCGGCATTGACAACATGTGCTTGATTACATCAAACTCTGATACTACCACGCATTCGGCATTCAATAGATAGTGCCGAAACATAGTACAGGAATAGAAAACACACAAGCACAACTTTTCCGTAGCCGAATACCTCGTTTCGGGGTCCAGTAGCTTTCGGCTAAGATAGGCTATGGCTCTCTCTTTTCCTTCGAATTCTTGCATGAGGGCCGACCCTATTGTTAGGTTGTCGGCCGCCACGTACAACTTGAAAGGCCTGTCGAGTTGTGGAGGAACCAATACTGGTGGTGCCTTCATGTACTCCTTGATCTCATCGAAAGCCTTTTGTTGCACGTCACCCCACACGAACTCCTGATCTTTCTTGAGCTTCAACAGTGGAGAAAATGGCAGCACGCGCTCGGACAAGTTGGATATGAACCTTCTGACAAAGTTGATTTTGCCGAGCAGTGATTGAAGTTCTTTGAGATTGGTCGGTGGCACTACCTTATCAATTGCTTCCATGCTCTTCTTGCCGACTTCGATCCCCTTTTTGTGGACCAGGAATCCCAGAAACTCACCAGCCGACACCCCAAATGCACACTTGGTTGGATTCATCTTTAAACCATGTTTCCTTGTGCACTCCAAGGTCTTCCTTAAATCGGCTAAGTGTCTTTCTTTGCCTCTGGATTTGATCACCACGTCATCAATGTAGATCTCTACGATTTTGCCGATCAGCTCATGGAATATGTAATTCATGGCTCGCTGGTAAGTGGCACCGGCATTTTTCAAACCAAAAGTCATGACCATCCATTCAAACAAACCTATATGGCCGGGGCACCTGAAGGCGGTCTTTGCCACATCCTAGCCATGAAGATCTGGTTGTAACCTGCGTTGCCGTCCATAAAGCTTATGATTTCAAAACCGGCCGAAGCATCTACTAGCAAATCGGCCACCGGCATTGGATAACCGTCCATAGGAGTGGCTTTGTTGAGGTTCCTGAAGTCGATGCAGACTCTCATCTTCCCGTTCTTCTTGTACACCGGGACAATATTGGAGATCCATTCCGCATATCGACACGGCCGAATGAAGTTAGCTTCTAGTAATCTTTCCACTTCCTTTTTCACGTCGGCCAACACCTCCTCCTTGTAGATCCTGCGCGGAGGTTGTTTGTATGGGCGGTATCCAGGTTTGATCGGCAACTTATGCTCAACAATGGACCGATCTAATCCGGGCATCTCTGTGTAGTCCCACACAAAACGATCTTTGAACTCCTTTAGAAGATCTACTAGCTGCACTCTGAAATCAGGGTCTAAACTGGAACTTACAAACATCGGCCTCTTCTTACTCGTATCACCAACATCCACCTCCTCTAACTTGTCGGCCGACGTGAAACCACGTCCCAGTTTGCCCTCGCTGCTGTCGGTTGGGTTGTCCATCTAAAAGAAGCTTTGAGAGCCGATTGCTTGGATCGGCTGTTGATCCCTGCCGTAGACGTTGACAGGACCTTCTCCCCACACACGATCGGAGAAGCAGTCTACCCCGTCGAATTCCCAGTAGGTGGGCTCAATGGTGGCAACACTCACCGAGTCGTCAGCTTGGACAATCTCGATGTCATCTCCAACCCACTGTATGAGTATTTGATGCATGGTTGAAGGTATGCAGCAGTTGGCGTGGATCCAATCCCTGCCCAAAAGCAGGCTATATGCCCCCTTGCCGTCAATGACAAAGAAGGTCGTAATGAGCGTCTTGGATCCAATCATCAGTTCCACGTGCACGGCACCCCGAGTGTCGGAGGGATTGCCGGCAAAGTCGCGGAGAATCATATCCGTTTTGAGCAGGTCTTCATCGTTCATGCCTAGCTTTCTGAACGTGGCGTAAGGCAGGATGTTGATTGCTGCGCCGCCATCAACAAACATCTTGGTTAGCGGCTTCCCGTTGACGTACCCCTTGACATACAACGGCTTCAAATGCCGATGCTTGGCTGGCTTGTCAAATGCTGCCTTCTGAGACAACATGAGTTGTGCCGCGAGCTCGTCGTGCTCGGCCTCGTCGGAATCCGAATACACCTCGTCCTGTGCCCCCCGGCCGGCAGGAGTCATGAACTCCAGGGGAAGGAAGAAAGTCATGGCCACGTCAGCGCCCTTGTCGGCGTCATCTGGTTTTTCCTTCGGGCGCCATTCTTGCTTCTTCCCATTGGCGGCTGCTTCTTCCAACTCCCTGTTCCGGAGACGCTGCACTCTCCTTTTCTTGCTTTTTCTGAGCCCTGGTGGGCACCACTGCCCCTTTTGCCACCTATATGGGCGAGGCTGTGCCTCCTCGCCGTCGTCCTGGTGGTGCACCCACTCTCGATCGGCATATCTCTTGGCTTGCCGGCCCGGGCTTTCCGTTTTCAGGCGCCGATCGCTCATCGGGATGCGAGCTCCCAACCTTTCGTGATGGGACGGCGGTCGACCCGATCCTGCCTATACCCCCTGTACTGATCGCTGCATTCGGGGCAGTTGTTGACGGCAGGCAGTTTCAAGCCTTCGTTCCAGCAGTGGCGGAAGAACGGGCAGCCCCAGTGCTCTTGCTCCCGCTCTTGGCGGTGTTCTTGTTCCCAAAGATGGGCCTGTTCTCTGTGGTAAGTCCTCTCCTCCAGACGATACCGGTGCTCTCCCGTGTGACCGTCTTCACGCTGGTATTCCTCTTCGAGTTCTCGCTCTTCGCGTTGGAGACGCCTCTGCTCTTTCTCATTTTGCCGGCGCCATTTGTTAAGAAGATCTCTGTGGGTAGGCCTGCGCATGGAAGATGACTCTCCGTGCTCGTATCGGCTATTCGTGGCTTGGGCGCGCTGCCGGAGCTCATCGCCAGTGATTTGCCGATCGGGATCCACTGCGCCAGATTCGCGTGCCTTGTCGGAGGTGAGGACTTTGACTTTGCCCTTGCCTCTGGGATCCGCTGGGGTTACCATGTTCACTGAGAAGAACACGGCGTTCTGGGAGAAGGGGTTTGCGTCGATCTTCATCTTGCCATTGAACTTGATGTGGCCGTCCTGGATGGCTTTCTGGATTCTCGTCCTGAACACACGGCAATCATTAATAGAATGAGTGTTAGTGTTATGAAAACCGCAGTACTTCTTGTCCTTGACTCCTCCAGGACGCAGCATCGGGTGATCCGGGGGTAGCCTGACTCTCCCTTTGGCAACCAGGAACTCGAAGAGCTTGTCAGCTTTGGTGACGTCGAAGTCGTATGCCCCCTTCTGCTGGCGCAGCCATTGCTTGTTGGCTTGGGTCGGCTCCTTGTCCCAGTTGAGCTCTGCAGCGGCCACCTCATCTTCTGCGTCGGTATAGTCATCGGCTTCATCCAGGAAAGCCTGATACATCTGCGCCGCGACATTGTCCTTCTGGAAACGCCCTTCCCTCCGGAAGCCTTGCGCTTGGATAGTCATCTCATTCAACCGGCGGGAGAGATGACCCAAGTCTTCAAACTCCTGACCGAACAGCTTGTCCCTGATGCTCGGGAGCATGCCTGCCACGGCCAATGGTGGAAGCTGATCGTCCGGCAGGTGCATGCCGAAGCACTGGCTCTTGACTTCCCTGAACCTGCGCAGGTAGTCCTGCGGTGTCTCATTTGGCTTCTGGCGTACGTACATGATGTCCACCAGTTTCTTCTCCTTGGTGCCCATGTAGAAGTGTGTATGGAACTTTTGTTCCAAGTCCGCCCAAGAGAGAATAGAGCCCGGCGGTAGTGACGTGAACCATGCGAATGCCGGTCCAGTGAGTGACGACGGGAAGTACCGAACCCTGAAGGCGTCTTCGGTATTGGCCTCCCCAAGCTGGAGCAGATAACGACTGACGTGCTCCACCGTGCTGGTGTCGTCTAAGCTGGAGAACTTGGACAGGTCCGTCGGCACTTTAACTCTGGGAGGTAGAGCCACACGGTGGAACCATTCGGGGAACGGAGACCTGTAAGCATAAGTGCCCTTAGGCTTCAGGCCGAAAGTGCGCTGCATCATATCCGCCACCCTCTCTAGCATGACATCGACATTAGAGTCGGCGGTTTTTTCGGCCGTCGGCTTCCCATATCCTGGATGCGGGGCGCCCTCTATGTTGTGAGGCTCAAGCATCTCATGGTACCCGCTTCCGTAGTAGTCCTTTATGAGCCTATAGGTTTGCGGGGAGATCTTGCGTGTTGACTCTGGCGGCTGACCCTTAGTGCCGAACGTGAGCTGCCCCATGGTCGGCAACTGGCCTTCTGGCGTGTGCTTCTCTTGAATGGTCATCCCGCTTGATTGAGCCTTAGGCGGGGTCTCCTCACCGGCAGCTCCTGCCCCCTTGAGGTGATTCGGCAGATTGAAAAGATGTGGTCCTGCTATAGGGCCAAACTCGGCCTCCATAAGTTCATCGGCCTTGGGGCCGAATTGGGCGATCATGATGGTGCGGAAAGTGTTGAGAAACGCCCCATGCATGCGACCGATGGCACCAGAGACAGCTTCGTTGATCATATGAGACATTTTCAACACTGCCTCTGCTTCCCCGGGATCATTCGGGTTGAGCTGGACGGGCTTCGGCAGATCGTGCAAACGGCGAACCTTTCCGCTTTTGTTCTTGGAAAAGGCTTCTAGGCACTTGGCCTGGAATTCGGCACAAGCATCATCCACCTGCTCTCTGTACTCGTCGGGTAGTTCAGTGAGTTGCACCTGCACGAGCCCCGCCTTGTTGCTGGCCTCGGCTTCAGTGACTTCGACCATCGCTGCAGGAAAAAGGGGTCCCACCAGGCGTGCCAAAAAGTGTGTTGGCACCAAAAGTGACGCACTGTGCCAATCACACAGCAAGCCGGAGAAGCTGGCTTCAAACGTGGCCCGGGTGCTCAGAAGTCCGGTGCGTGCCAGTCAGTTTGCCCTGCAACTAACAAGGGAGATAAACTGTTAAATACAAAGCTGGAACATGTCGGGTATGACCAGACAGTTCCAAAATATATGGCCCTGAAGCCACTTACGACGACATATAGCTATGAAAGCTATCTGTCAACAGGTTTAAAGATTATTCGGCAATATGAACAGAGTTACGTGAATAACAGGTTGCCGAACACATTTGCATGAGAATCGTACTTGCATGATGTATTAAATATAAGTTAAAACTTAACCAATCTCGATTGTACAACCGAGTTGGGATCCATGGGGATTGAACATACAAACTAAGCATGACTAAGCTAATCTAAAGCCTGCGCCTGCCGCACGACACCTAGCCTTGTCATAGATCAAACATACTTAACATGCATGGACCCTCTCCACGTGACAATCCAGATACGATCCAATCGGCTATTACGAACAATAGATCTACTGCATAAAAGACCTTTCAATAATAAACGTGAAAGAACAGAGCAGATCTATAAAGATGAAGCCGAACCGAACGGTATCTAGATTGGGCAAAAGTGTTATGATGAAATAAACATAACAAAACATATAACACAAGGTAACTTAATGAATCTATCAGATTGCCAAATCTAACAGAGCCGATAACTATTTTTACTCATGACTCAATCCGCCGCACGATACAAGGCATAAGCAAAAACCTCCCGTCATAAGCTTAAATCCGCCGCACGATACTAAGCTTAACGTACGAGACTACTTGCACCATATCTAAATCCGCCGCACGATACTAGACATGATAACAAGGTTGCCGGAACTTACGGAGGTCGACGGATCGATGGCCCCTCTCGAAGAACACGACGACACGACTTGGACTCGAAGACGGCACGGGGTCGGGTTGGTTGTATTGATTGTGAACGTTTTTACAATAGTCTCAGGGTTTATATTTATACCCTGGTGTTCTCTGAGTCCTAGAAGGATACGATTACAATGATAAAATTAGGAAACTATCAAAAACATGATGCCTTTTGCTCCAAGCTTCCTTTAATAACCGGCATGCACTAAAATGACGAGATCCCCATCGCTAAATCTTCTTGACATGCCGTATTTGTCATCTTCTAACGCAAACCGACTTGGCTTGAGGTAGCCGACCGCAGCGTCACGTTGCCGAATCTGCTCGCCGTTGACTAGTTGCTTTCACAGCCTTGCCGAATACATTGAGTTAGCCGACCGCGTCCGCTATCTGCCGAATCCCTTAGGTGGCGACTCCTTCTGAATCTGCGTCGTGCTGGCCCACTTGTCATAGTGCGAAAATTCTGTGTTAACACGTGCTAGGAATGGTTTTGCTACTAACCGTTCTTTTGAGCAGCCGACCCAACACTGGTATAATTCTCATTTTACTTACCCCAGTGTTGGACTGTATGCTCACCCTATGTCTTTTTATTGATGTAGGTAAAACGACTAGAGGACATTTGGTTGGTGGATTCCGGGTGCTCAAGGCATATGACCGGAAACACCAAGTGGTTCTCTAGTCTTAGTCCAGTTGCCGGAAAGGAGTTTATCACCTTCGGCGACAATAGCAAAGGTAAAGTGTTGTCTCGTGGGTCGGTGCGAGTTAATGAGCACTTTGTGTTGTGTGAAGTTGCTCTTGTGTCTAACTTGCATTTTAATCTTCTTTTTGTTTCGCAACTCTTTGATGATGACTATGAGATTCGTTTTAAGCCGAACCTCAGTCGTATTTTGGATCCTCAGGGCAATCTTGTGTATCTGATTTCACCCTTTAGGAAAGTCTTCCGTGCGAATTTCTCGGAGTCTTTTGGCATTTCTCGTTGTCTTTTGGCCGGACCCTCCTCCTCTGATCTTTGGAAGTGGCATAGGAGACTTGGTCACTTGAGCTTTGACTTGCTTGCAAGGCTTAGTTCACTTGGCTTAATCCGAGGATTGCCCAAGTTACACATGGAGAAGGATCTTGTTTGCCATTCTTGTAGACATGGGAAAATGGTTGCCGCTCCCCACCATCCTGTGAACCAAGTTATGACCTAGCACCCTGGAGAGCTTTTGCATATGGACCTTGTCGGTCCGGCTCGGGTGAGTTCGGTTCGTGGGAAGTGGTATGTGCTTGTTGTTGTTGATGACTTTTTGAGATATTCGTGGGTTTTCTTTTTAGTTGAGAAAACTGAGACTTTCACTTTTGTTCGCAATTTGATCTTGCGACTTCAGAACGAGTTCCCTAAGAACTCGATGAGAGCTATTCGTAGCGATAATGGTTCCAAGTTTAAAAACTCGGATTTTGAGAAGTTTTGTAACTCTTTGGGTTTAGAGCATCAGTTTTCTTCCCCCTACACACCGTCACAAAATGGTGTTGTAGAGAGGAAAAATCAGACCCTTGTAGAGATGGCCAGGACGATGCTCGATGAGCATAGGACTCCTAGGCTGTATTGGGCCGAGGCTATAAACACTGCATGCTACATTTCCAATCGTATTTTCCTCTGTGCTTTCTTGAAGAAAACATCTTATGAGTTGCGATTTGGGAAGCAACCCAAAGTGAGTTATTTTGGAGTCTTTGGTTGCCACTATTTTATACTCAAGAAAGGCAACCTGGACAAGTTTGAGACTCGTTCCTCTGATGGTGTATTTTTGGGTTATGGTAATCATACTCGTGCATATCGTGTACTTAACCTTGATACTAACCAAGTCATGGAGACATCCGATGTCACCTTCGACGAGACTGTGCTTTGTCCTTCTTCTACTTTTGAGCGTGCAGGTGATCATGAGGTTGGAGAACCTCTTTTTGATGATGAGGAAGAAGGTGCTGAAGGGATTGATGATCCAGCACCTCCTCCACCTGCGGTGCCGATTGGGTCGACTTCGACCACGACTGCACGCGGCCCCGATCCTTCTTCCTCTACTACATGGGGGCCGTGTGATCCACCACCTCGGGCTGTACCACTTGTACCCGAGGAGGCACCAGCTACTGTTGAGGGGAGGTCACTTCAGCAAGGGAGGCGCCACAACACATTTAGCGCCAACACCCTCCTCAACAGATGATCGATGACATCCACGAACGCGTCACTCAGTCTAGGTCACAACAAATCTCTCACTTTGCTCATTTTGCATTTGTTGCTGATTTTGAACCCCGAGATGTTGGACACGCTTTATCTGATCCGGATTGGGTCAATGCCATGCATGAGGAGCTTGAAAATTTTGAGAGAAATCGGGTTTGGGTTCTTCTTCCTCTTCCTCCTGAGTGTCACCCTATTGGGACAAAATGGGTTTTCAAAAACAAACATGGAGAAGATGGCCATGTTGTGAGAAACAAGGCCAGACTTGTAGCCTAGGGGTATAGTCAGAAGGAGGGGATAGACTATGAGGAGACTTTTGCTCCTGTAGATCGTTTGAAGGCAATAAGGATCCTCTTGGCTTTTGCTGCATCCAAAGGGTTTAAACTTTTTCAAATGGATGTCAAGAGTGCCTTCCTAAATGGCTATATAGAAGAAAAGGTGTATGGGTGAGTTGACGTTTTTCCTCGGGGTGCAAATCAAGCAATCCTGAGATGGGACGTTCGTGCACCAGGGCAAGTACACCAAGGACATATTGAAGAAGTTCGATATGGGTGAGGCCAAGCCTCTTCCAACACCCATGTCGACCACGACGGCCCTAGATGCGGACAAGGATGGAGAAGCTGTGTACCAGAAGGAGTACCGAAGCATGATCGGTTCGCTGCTGTACCTGACGGCAACACGCCCGGACATTCAGTTCGCGGTGTGTCTTTGCGCGCGATTTCAGTCGTCGCTGCACACTTCTCACCGTTAGGTGGTCAAGCGCATTATGAGGTATCTCTGCTTCACACCTAAGTTCAGGATTTGGTATTCTGCTTCTTCCACCCTCTCCCTTTGCGGTTACTCGGATGCTGATTTTGCTGGTTGCCGACTTGAGCGCAAGTCCACTTCTGGGACTTGTCAGTTTTTGGGTTCTTCTCTTGTGTCTTGGTCTTCTCGCAAGCAGTCTAGTGTCGCTCAGTCTACCACAGAGGCTGAATATGTTGTTGCAGCTAGCTGCTGTTCTCAGTTGTTGTGGATGATGGCCACTTTGCGTGATTTTGGTCTGAGTTTTTCTCGAGTTCCATTGCTTTGTGACAGCACGAGCGCGATTAGCGTTGCTAAGAACCCCGTGCTGCATTCTAAGACCAAACACATTGATGTGCGCTTTCATTTCTTGCGAGACCACTATGAGAAGGGTGATATCGACCTTCACCATGTCGATACTCATCTTCAGTTGGTAGATATTTTCACCAAGCCTTTGGACCAATCAACCTTTGCTAGGTTGAGAGGTGAGCTTGGTGTGTGTTTTCCCTTTTAGTTGGGGGAAACATTTTGGTTGTTGTATCATAGACTGACTTCTTTTATTTCTAGCTTTCGCATTTCATCATTTTTGCATCTTTATCTTTTCGAGCTTCACGTCTATAATCTGTAGAATGAATCTCTGCTCTGACTAGTGTGTGCTCCGATGATATATGATGATGCTTGTAGCTTAGGCTCTTTTTGATCACTGATACATGTTGTGAGCTGAGCTACTTTTCAGAACTATGAATATGCTTAATTCAACATTAATTTTGAAACATGTTCACCATTGAGTTTGGCAACTAGCATGTGTAGAATGTGTTGAAGTCACTTGTGCTTTTCATATATGCTAGGTTGCTATGTCTCTAGTTCTGAGTCTTTCACTTGCTTGGTATGTTCATATTCTGCTAAATTTGAACCAAGTCTAAGTGAATTGAAAAGATCGAGATGGGATCACTTGACAGCACATCACGGTATCGAGATTGTTTCTCATTGCACTTTGAGCTAAACTTGAGCCGTGTAGTGTAAGACCAAAACCGTTGCTTCAAGCTTCTGATTGCTTATGCATAGGCTTAGCTCGGTTGAAAAGTTAGGCAATGTCAAGTTTTTAACCTCTTGCACTCACATGCTGAAATTTTAAACTTGTGTAAAAACCGCTGCAACTCCGATAATTTTTTAAAACACAAGTCTATGTTTCATTCTATAGCATGATGATTGAACTTTGCTAGGGGTAGTTCATCTTGTATACATGTTTAGCACTTGTGTAACTTCCTGTCTATACATGTTTAGTGCTATTTTGGTGGTGAACTTTTTTTTCTGAAAGGCTTGAAACTGCTCACTTTGCTCATATGTTCATATTTCCTATTCTGTGATCAGTTTGAGCCTTTGCTGGCATTTGTGTTTTTTGTTGAGTCATCGGATCAGCACTCTTTAGAGCATCTATTCACTCTTTGGAATATATACCTGAAGCTGCTAACCTGCATTTGTAACTCATATGCATTTTGCCTTGTTGTGTGCATTTTTAACTAAGGGGAGAAATTTGACAAATCATGTCCCTAATTGGGTGCATTATTGAAGGGGGAGCTTGTGCTCAAAGCTCATCATTTTTGTTGGTCAATTGGTTCGAAGCGCTTTTCAATTGGTTTAGAGCGACTTTCAGCTTGTGTGGTTTTTCAAATGGTTTGGAGCGTTTTTGCTAGTTGTGTTGAGCCTTTGCCTCTTTCTGGAGGGACTAGTTTGTCTTTGTCTTTCTTGCTCCGACCTTTTCGCTAGTGGTGTTGAGCCTGTTCTACCTCCGACCTTTTTGCTAGCAGTGTTGAGCCTGTTCTACCTCTTCTTGAGGGCTAGCTTTGCTTTGCTTGGTTGCGTCGAGTCGTTGCCCATGTCTTTGGGAACCAAGTTGTCTCGCTCACTCCATTCGACTTTTCGTGGCTTTGCTTCGCTTTTAGTCGATTGGTTGAGTTCGCTTACTTCTTCTTCCTTCCTTCTTCTACCTTCATATGATTTGTGTTGGTAGTTGACAATGCACTCATCAAGGGGGAGATTGCCGATACATGGGTGTATGCCGGATCTTGAGATGATGAGTGATTGTCAACTGGGATGATGTGCATGTTCTTTGGCTTGTGTTGTGCAGGTGTTGAGCACGGATACGGTGATCAAAGGCAAGATGAAGGTCAAGTAGAGACGTGTCGTGCCGATGGACCCAGAGCGGTGAAGGGCGAACGTGAGGCTTGGACTGATGGACCGGTGGCCTGAGGTTCGGCCGTGGTGGCTGACAGCCTGGGACAGCAACAAGTGAAGACTTGCGGGTGGACGGGGTGCACGGGCGGTGCATCCCTCTACGGCCTCAGTTTGGTGGTTGAGCCACAGAAAAACCACCGAGTGGACGGTTTCCAGGTTTGGGCCTCAAAACCTGGGTGCGGTCGGTTTTCGAGTTTGGGCCTTGCTTTAGCATTCTCGGTCCTTCAATGATAATGATGCTAGTGCTAGATTCTTTGGTGGTTTGAATCGTGATGTCCAGGATATTCTTGATTACAAAGATTGGAACGGGTTCAGCCAATTATATAATCTTGCTCTTAAAGCTGAAAGAGAAGTACAGGGACGCAAACAACAACACCAGCCTTTCAGGTATAACAATGGGAGGACTTTTCAGCAACGTTCCGAGCCGGAGACGCCCAAGCTTCCTGTCACGCCCCAACCATCTACACCTTCCATTTCTTCCGGGGTAAGTAAATTGTCTAATGTGCAGTTTCCACAGCTGAAAAAAGTGCCACTTCGTGTGCTTCTACTAGCTCTTCCTCATCCAGCTCTAAAATCATTTGCCACACATGCAAAGGCATGGGACATGTCATGAAGGATTGCCCCAGCCGTCGCGCTTTCATTGCTACCGACGATGGATTTGTAAGTGCTAGTGATGTTGAAGATGATTTAGCCCTTGTTGCTAACATTGATGTAGATTCCACCGAGGACAATCAAGACAAGGAGACCATCACCATTGACTCTGTGGCTGCTACTGCGGACTACCCTAGTATTCTTGTGCAGCGAGTGTTGAGTACACGTGTGGGACATGAAGACGAAGAGATGAAGATCCATCGCCACAATTTGTTCCACATGTATCTCATTGTGCAGGGTTGTCGTGTTCTCACCATCATTGATAGCGAGAGTTGCAACAACTTGGTGAGTTCAGATTTGGTTGAGAAGCTTGGCTTGACCACACGACAACAATCGTATCCGTATAAACTTCAATGGTTCAATAATAATCATATGACTAAGGTAACTAAATCAGCACGCATTAGCTTTTTCACTGGCTCTTACCATGATACTGTTGATTTTGATGTTG
Source organism: Coix lacryma-jobi var. lacryma-jobi (assembly GCA_009763385.1). Lineage (NCBI taxonomy): Eukaryota > Viridiplantae > Streptophyta > Magnoliopsida > Poales > Poaceae > Coix > Coix lacryma-jobi. The sequence continues at coordinate 116,476,273 of CM019830.1, read as the reverse complement.
TCCCTATGCAAGCTTGTTCCATTTTGTTAGGTCTCCCATGGAAATTTGATAATGATGTTTTACACCATGGTAGAACTAATACATACACTATCATACATAAGGACAAGAAAATTACTTTGCTGCCTTTGTCTCCTACGGATATTATTAAACATGCTAAAGAGATTAAAAATAAAAATAAACCTCCAACAGACATTGCTAACAATAATTAGATTAAGTTAAAAGGAGGTGCTTTTCTTGCTACAACTTCTACTACTGCTGAGTTATGTGATAATAATGATGCCCCTTGTTATACTATGCTTTGTTGATATGTTAGTGTTGCTGCACATGATCCTATACGTTGTGTTTCGCTTTGTGCGGTCACTAACCTTTTGCAGGAGCTTGGAGATGACATGGAGTCGCGGACGACTCCAGTTCTAGAAGGAGGGGATGATGAGGACATCGCCAAGATGGAGTCGAGGACGACTCCAATTCAAAAAGGGGAGGATGATGAGGACATCGCCACGCTGGACACACCGACGCCATGGTCTTCCCCAAGTTGCAATCTGTCTCCAACTCAGCTACCTCGTCACCCTCGGAATTCAGGAGCAGTCCTGGGTAAAATCAATGCCCCGGACGCATATGGACTCCGTTTTTGACGAACCAGGTATGTTTGGAAAGATAATTTGATAATCTAACCAATGGCTTTAGAATCACGTCAAAATACATCGGGAGTCAACGGGAATCATCGAAACAAGTCAGCGTCCAGAATCTGCTAGGGTGCGGCGACACCGTCTTTTGGTTCGATGGGCCGTGTAACGTCTTGGAGCCCATTGGGCGGCACGTCCAGCAGGGGCGACAACCTAAACCCTATAATTAGCCACCGTCGTCTTCGTTAGGTCTTGGGTTTTGTTTAGAGTTTAATTTTCCATCGAGGAACTGAATCGTTCATTGTAACTGTGGTGTCAAATCCTTTTACAGTGATCCAGGGCCCCCGTTCTTGATCTCCTCCACTGTGTCGATTAGTCCTTTGGAACCGAGTTCTTGAACCCTCTATTGAAATTCGTATCATTCATATTTGCTATTTCAGATTGCGTGCTTTACCTTCTTGCTTGTGTTCTTCTATTCGCTTGCAGGAATAGCCTTGTTGGCGAGGTCAATCAAGTTGTGCTTGGTTGATAACCAACGAAGCAGTGGTGTAACGGTTGCAGCGTTCGAATCGTGTCTGATTTGAAGCCGGATCGCCAACGTCGAGTTCTCCACCAATCGAACCTATCGCTACCTCTCGGAAGATCGGACCATCCCTCATCACTTCTACCCTTGCTTCCATGCGCCAACACCAGAGTGTTTCAACACTTGTGCACGTGTGTTAGCATTTTGCAAAGCATTTTCCAAGGGTTTTGTTAGTCACTCACTAGGTCTATAGCATCAATATGTTAGAGAACTCCTAATGGCACTTGAACACCGCATAAGCCGTGAATTGTCTCCTCTTAATAGTACGGCTATGTATCATAAATGTGATCACACTCACTAAGTGTCTTGATCACTAAAACAAAGAGCCCGGGCCTCTTTGCTCCATCTCTTCTCTTCTTCATTTTACCAATGGTAGAGCACTTGATCACTTGAGTGCATGTGGCCATCACCATCCTCCATGGTTGCCACTTTGCTAGCTCCACCACTTGGCTTGGTTATAATCCTTTCTTATTAGTTACGCACAAGCTTAGCAATATGATTAGACCAAATAGGTTTCATCAATTAACCAAAATCAAACTAGGGCTTTCACCTGCCTTCAGCGGCGGCGCAGCGAGACGCCAACCGAGTCGCACAAAGGCTGATCCAATTTTTGGGGATGTTGGTATTTATTAACGCACACAAAAAAGATCCGCAAGCACACTGATACCATTGTAGCTTTCACCCGGAGGTTTTAATATCGTATCCACAGGGAAACGTGTGAGAAGTACAGTCTAACCTAACCCAGAGTAGCTCAAGACTTAGAAGGTTGAGAGACTAGAGGTGATCACTAAGGTCTTCTAGTTCATATCTCAATAAGCAGTCTCATATCATTCTATCTAGGGACATTACGATTAGAAGGCTACATCCAGAGTACAAGCACAACTAAGTAACTACGGTCCTGCCCGATCGATAAATGGGAGGTGGATTATAGAGGATTCAACAGGTCTATAAGAGTCACACTCGCGAGCTACCATCGATCCAGCCTATAGGGTACATCTACGAGTAACCCGAGTCTAAGCACCACGCTTACATGATGAATTATACTATAACCTATCATGATAGATTAAAGCACTCAAAAGAGACTCGTGACAAGAAGAATAAATATGAGCAACACTTACATAAATAAGAAGTTGATAACCAGAGGAATCTCAAACGTAGATTAACTTCCACCAAGGTATAGGGCACAGAGGGGATACCAACAGGCTGACACGTCCTCCACACTCCTCCCTCACTCTACATCTCTCTATTTCTAAAGACTAGATCCTAAAGAGGACTAATCTTCTCTTGATGGCTAACTCAGGAAAGGTGGTCCTTTCATGGGACCCCTCTCTACTAATCCTATCTGAAGATATGAATTGAAGGATTGGATGGATACCTCAGGGAGGGGGGCGGTCTGGGGATGCTTATATGAGGGCGCCTGGCCTCCCCTCCACCTTTAGCAAGCGATGTGGCCAAAATGCATTGAAGAGCTCTGCTAGAATGCGTCACGAGAAGGGGAGGCCACTTACATGTGGGTCTAGGACGAGCGGCCTGTAGGTGGGGCCGACTAGCCCCACATGTAAGCCTCTGAGGTTCGTCTTCGCTCTTGTGTCTGGATTATAGAGGATTCAACAGGTCTATAAGAGTCACACTCGTGAGCTACCATCGATCCAGCCTATAGGGTACATCTACAAGTAACCCAAGTCTAAGCACCACGCTTACATGATGAATTATACTATAACCTATCATGATAGATTAAAGCACTCAAAAGAGACTCGTGACAAGAAGAATAAATATGAGCAACACTTACATAAATAAGAAGTTGATAACCAGAGGAATCTCAAACGTAGATTAACTTCCACCAAGGTATAGGGCACAAAGGGGATACCAACAGGCTGACACGTCCTCCACACTCCTCCCTCTCTCTACATCTCTCTATTTCTAAAGACCAGATCCTAAAGAGGAATAATCTTCTCTTGATGGCTAACTTAGGAAAGGTGGTCCTTTCATGGGACCCCTCTCTACTGATCCTATCTGAAGATATGAATTGGAGGATTGGATGGATACCTCAGGGAAGGGGGGCGGTCTGAGGATGCTTATATGAGGGCGCCTGGCCTCCCCTCCACCTTTAGCAAGCGATGTGGCCAAAATGCATTGAAGAGCTCTGCTAGAACGCGTCATGAGAAGGGGAGGCCACTTACATGTGGGTCTAGGACGTGCGGCCTGTAGGTGGGGCCGACCAGCCCCACATGTAAGCCTCTGAGGTTCGTCTTCGCTCTTGTGTCTTCTGGAAGCTTCCACACCCTTCTAGTGCCACTTTTCGATCCGTTTGCGCAAGGAGTCGTGTCGTGGTTGGATTCTTCCCTTTCCCGGTTGCTGGATAAGCCCCTGAGAAATAATAATTTGCAGAGTTGTGGGATTCTTGTTGATTTAGTTCTTGGATTTATGGTAGGTGATGGTTCCAGGTTCTTCTAGAATCTTCCAAATCGTATCCATCGAGGGCTCTCGCTCCGGGACTCCAAATATAGCAAATCATATGTCCGTTTCGATCGTCTCGACGAGCTCTTCACAATGGTGTACTCTAATTCATCATTTGAGATACTCTTATATAGTGAAACATTGATTATCCTGCAAAACGAGTGAGACAACACAACTCGTGGAATTCATTAGATTCAAACCCTACAACTATGCATTATCAACCATTTAATATCATTTTATGCATTATTGATGGTATAATATGGACTGTAAGGACCGTCAACAGCGGACTCCACCAGATCGGGTCGCGAAGGGCCAAATCCGATGAGCCGCAAACAGATCCGCCGCCCACACAGGCAAGCGCCATCGCCTGCCGTCCAGCTTTGCCCCTCCTCCGTCGAGCCAGAAATAGGGCATCACCGAAGCAAGGCCCGTCGCCACCATCATCATTTGCCGCACAGGCCTCCCGGTGGCGCGCACCGGCGGCGGCAAGGTGCAGAGAAAGGGATGTGGGGAGGTGGCGATGGCGGCTAGGGTTTCGCCCTGAGCCGCCCGCGCCCACAAAATGCTAACCTGTCCGCTAGGTTGGACTAACTCATGGAGATGACTCAATTAGGTAAGGAAAATTGAATGGGTGGACACATAATAAAGTTTTCAAGTTTTGGTGTCAGTTAAGATGGCACAAGTTTTTCTTGTGTCAAAATAGAAATTTTTGTCAATATTTTGTTGGGTCATAGGTTAACAAGGGTGGATAGAATATTACTCCTCCATTCTAAATTACAAGACATAGTGTATATTTATGTGTATAGCTAAAGTTTTTTTTGCGATGAAAGAAATCAACATGTTACAAGCACTCTGGATTACAAAATTATACTCATACTATGGATAGCACAATTCAAAAGCTAACCGGTTAGATGTTTTGCAGTATGCATGACTGCACAAGAAAACACTCAACAAATGAACTGATAACATATGACCAACGAACTACGGTCAACATTTTTGTAGGCAGAAATGAGCTTCTTTCTAGTGTCTTCTTCTTTCTACCACCGAAGAGTGAGGAAGGCTAATCTAAAAAATATTCTCTCTAGTGTTTTATCGTGACCAACCACAACAAAACATAGAAAAGACCAAAGAAAATTATTCCATGACGATGACATCATCTCCTCCTTGATGTCACCGTTCAAAAATAAAAGTCTTCATGTCATCATATTGGTGAAGATGCTAACAACGAAGTTGTCGTCTCTATATTCAACGAAGTCATCATGGAGAAGATGATTCCAACCTTCCTCTTCACCGTCGTCGAAGAGAAGAAGTAGATAAATCTCCAATACCAAAAGCCTTTGGACCCTAAAAATTTGATCTATTAAAAAAATTATTAAAAACAAAGGATCCTCACTTCCTCCGGCCTTCGATGATAAATGGAGACCCTCCGGCCTTCGGTGATAAATGGAGAAAGGAGGGAGGGGGACCAGCGGGAGGAGAAAGCGGTGGTGGCGGCGCAAGGAGTCGCGGATGAGAACGACAAACATTTTATAATTTGTAACGAAGATAGTAATAATTAATTAATTTGCATGATCAAGGATCTCTGACACTGGATGCAAGTAGTTGGATATCCAAATTTTCCATTGTTCCTTTAATATTGGTCTGACGTGGCAAGATTAGCCTCGAATTAAAGCACGCAGGCAAGCGCAAGAGACGAGAGCATGGGCCGATGGTCGTGTAGTGTAGGCCGTAGGGTGGTGACGACTGCTGAGTCAGAAATAGTGAGATGCTCCAACTCGCAACTCCTCCCCAACTGCAGCAGAGCAGAGCAGAGCAGGAGAAGAGCACTCCGAGTGAGAACGGAGAGGAGGCTGAGAGGGGCGCCGCCGCCGCCACCGCCATGAAGATCCTGGTCGCGGTGAAGCGGGTGGTTGACTACGCCGTCAAGGTGCGCGTGAGGCCCGACCGGACGGGCGTGGAGACGGCCAACGTCAAGATGTCGATGAACCCCTTCTGCGAGATCGCCGTCGAGGAGGCGCTCCGGCTCCGCGAGGCCGGCGCCGCCGCCGAGGTCGTCGCCGCAACCGTCGGCCCCGCCCAGTCCGCCGACACGCTCCGCACCGCGCTCGCCATGGGCGCCGACCGCGCCGTCCACGTGCTCCACGACACGGACCCCGCGCGGCCCCTCCTCCCGCTCGCCGTCGCCAAGATCCTCCGCGCCGTCGCGCTTCAGGAGAACCCCGGCCTCGTCATCCTCGGCAAGCAGGTGCGCGCTCGCGCTATCGTCACTAGCAGCGCACTGCTAATTTCATTAATCACGTGTTTGATTTGCACGTTGAACAACTGTAGATTGGGGTGGGAGTATATGATTGCTTTGACACAATAGTATACTGTTTGTTGCGATTATTCTCCAGTTAGATCAAATGTGCTTAAATAACCTGCATATGGGATTTGTTGGGATAGGGTGCTTGATCTTTTGAGAAATTGGATTGATTAAGATGGCATTTAACTTTGATATCTATAGTTGCTTTCCTTTGGTTTCTGCTCTATTCCTCAGTTTCCACCAATAATGTAAATCCTTTGCGGCTAGGGTATGATTGGTACAAGCTGAATGTATGTAGACCTCTGTTCTGATTTTGTTTCATTCATTGTGCATTTGTGCTCAAACAGACTTATATCCTTTTGATAGATGAGAAGATGCCCACCCCCACCCGCACCATTTCACAATATTCTTATGCACAACAGCGCTTATTTTTTACTGCAGGAACCTTATGTGTGAAGTAGTAAAGAGCATTTATGCAATATCCTAGGTTTATACGCTTTCTTCCTTAGGTCCTGGTGTTGTGCATGCTTCATAGCAGTAGCTAAAGTAAGTTTCAGAACTTCAGCGATTAAAACAGATAAATGTGTTCTAACTTTCTGCAAGCACCGGTAGAGCCCTACACATCAAAAGTTGTTCCTGCCCAGGACAGGAAAACAGCCATTGCATTTGTTGTGGCACAAGACAGGTTTCTTCTTAATATAATGATACACACCTCTCGTGCGTATTCGAGAAAAAAAGACAGGTAAATAGGCACTTCATCGTGTCATAGCTCTGTCATACCAATAAAACATTTCCTCAAAACAATTTTCCTTTTTGCTTTGGTTTTGTATGTGGAACTGTTTTGGATGGTTGCCTGAAGCATATAGACATCCAAAGTTACGCCTTTCTTCTTGACTTCTTGGTTTGACCTGATGGAAGATTAACTATTTGTTGGCATGTTTTCAGTCTTTGAAATTATTTCTTGGGGAAAATGTTTTCAAAGTCTTAATTTTCTTTCTTTTTGTCGCAATCACAAATAATTTTTTTTTAAAATGTAATCCTCCTCTACTCAAGGTCACCAAGTTTAACTTGGGAGTATATCTGCTGATAATCTGTGTTCCTAAGTCCTTTTCTTTTTAGTAACAGGCTATTGATGATGATTGCAACCAAACTGGACAAATGCTAGCTGGATTGCTTCAGTGGCCACAAGCAACCTTTGCCTCCAAGGTACCATTTTTTCCCTACTCTTTTGATTAGCTGGTAACACCTAAAATATGACCATGAAAAGGATTCTCGCCGTTGCATATGCTCCTCCAAATCTTCACTATGTTCTGTTATCCAACTTATTATGTTCAATACTATTCATAATAACCTATGCAGTTGCCATCAACATGCAGTTCAATTTGAACAACTAACTGTTGTATTGCCAAATTTGTCTTTAATGAATCCCACTGACTTTCTTGAAGCATTCCACTTCTCTTTCTTGACGAACATATGATGTACTCTTAGTTGAAGAAATGAGATGTTTCGATGGTTTATGAATAACTGAAACTATTTTTTGTTAATTAACTTATTTAATTGCCCCCTGTTTTACTTGTTTGCTTAATTGAAAATTTAATCAAAAGGTTATTTCTTAATTTGGCAGGTTATGTTGGACAATGAGAAACAAAAAGCTACTGTTGAGCGAGAAGTTGATGGTGGAATTGAAACTATCTGCCTTGATTTGCCAGCAGTGATCACGTAGGGCCTATGAAACATTTCAATATACAATTTTGATTTGATTATTCTATGTTGAAGGGAAATACTCAAGGATTTCTTGTTTTATAATGAATAAATTTGTGTGAACATGTGTTAACCATTAATTTTGTCTTTGGCTGCAGCACGGATTTGAGACTTAACCAGCCAAGATATGCAACTTTGCCCAACATAATGAAGGCAAAATCCAAAGTTATAAAGAAAGTCGCCCCTGAAGACCTCGGTGTAGATATTAGATCAGACATGGAGGTCATTGAGGTCAATGAACCACCAAAACGGAAAGCAGGGGTGATTCTTTCTTCTGTTGACGAGCTCCTTGACAAGTTGAAAAATGAAGCACATGTCTTTTAACAATTTGTATATTATTCCTCACTGAATATGGTCTGATGTTCATTTATGTAAGTTACAATAAAAATGTCTCCAAATGTTGAGATCATTTACAAATAAAATAAGTGTTTCCATTATCAACTAAGATGATATTCCAGAATCAGCTCCAAATAGTGGTTTGCTTGATTGTTTACAAGCTAAACTAGCTCTTCCTGAAATTTGGAGGAATATGGCGTACATGCTAGGATTAAGTTATAGTCTCAACCAAACTTTCAAGCTGTGGTATCAACCAATGGTCAAAATGGCGACAAAAAAAAAGGAATAACTGAACTAGGCAAATGTAGACACAGGGGGGGGGGGGGGGGGGGGGGGATATAGTGTGTGCCCGACTTGTACTAAGCTTAATAAAAGATAAAAAGAAAAGAGCTTGGTACAAAATACAATATCTATTTTATTTTTAAACATAGATGCTGGATGAACACTGTTGAACTTGTTGCCCTTCATACTTGTTCCCTTTGACAAAATATATTATGCCTAAAAAATAGTACAAGTCATGGTTGGTTCGAGCATATAGGAGTAGCTGATAAGGCTATGTATCATTTCCTTAAAAAAGAATAATTCAAAACATTATAGCACCGACTCATGTATACACCTTAATAAGTTAGAGACTCACCAAACCGACATAACAACCACATAAACACTAAAGATGTCTCTCCTGCATAATTTTCCTATAATGAGCCGTAGATTTGGGAAAGCTGCATGCATTGAACACATGATCATCTTGATGTTTCCATACCATCTAAGGCCCTGTTTGGATGTACCAACTAAATTTTAGCTGGCTAAATTTAGCTGTTAGGCATCCAAACAGCCCAGCTAAAGTTTAGCTAGATTTAGCTATTCCAACCCAGCTAAAAATTAGTTGAGTCTATTAGCTAGAGCATCCAAACACCCAACTAAAGTTTAACTAAGAAACTTTTAGCTAGCTAAAATTTTACATTGAAACTTTAGCTAGCTAAATTTTAGGTACATCCAAACAGGCTCTAAGTAGTCAACATAAACAATAAGTTCATGCTACGCCTCAGGAACGAAGCTAGGTAGTTGGTATGAGGTATAAATGCAAACGACCCCCCTCGCTCCTAAAAAAACAGTGTTTTCTCTTAGATTTTCAGCATATATACACCTCTACCCACAAGACAAGTGCATCTCGCAATAATTTGTTCTAGCTTCGTCACTACCATACCTTATGCTATTGGTGTATGAGCCAATCATAGAACACCGCATCATCAAGTTGCGATGATGAATTCAAGAGTCTGTATCAACGGAAACCGGAAATGATGAACGACACTAGCCTAGAGAGAACACAACTAATCAAAAAAAAATGTTGGATGGACACATACTCATGGTCACATAAATAACATCAACTTGGGTCGGGTGTGGTGTGGCAATCCCCGATGTCCAACATCTATTGTGTGGAGCCAACCAACGTGGAAAAAATGACACTTCTTATGTTCCCATGAAGTCTAATCAGCTGTCAAGGCTCAAAGTGTGTCACTGATTGATAGGGTGTCATCTGTTGACTTCGCCAAATATTCAGCAGACCAAGGGTCTGTTTAGTAGAGTTCCACGAGCTCCAATCACAAGTTCGGATCTTTTTTTTGTGCCAAAAACTTCTAGCTCCACTAACTCCACTGTGAATCTCACTACAGGAAACACGATCTTCGCCGAGTGCCTGCGAGTTTGCCGAGTGCCAAATTTCGGGCACTCGGCAAACAGCCTCTTTGCCGAGTGCCGAAAATCTGGCACTCGGCGAAGACTGAGCACAAGGCAAAGACTGCTTCGCCGAGTGCCCCACACTCGGCAAAGAAAAGCACTCGGCGAAGTGACCTCTTTGCCGAGTGCCGTACACTCGGCACGGATGAGCACTCGGCAAAGCGTCCCGGACCAGACGGCATCCACGACCGTTCTCTTTGCCGAGTGCCTGCCGTCTGACACTTGGCGAAGACCCCCTCTTTGCCGAGTGCCAGCCGCGTGGCACTCGGCAAAGCGAGTGGCCCCGGTGTTTGACACGTGGGCTGTTCTTCGCCGAGTGCCAGCCACGTGGCACTCGGCAACGCACGTTGGCTATTCTTCGCCGAGTGCCACGTGGCTGGCACTCAGCGAAGATGTCTTTGCCGAGTGTCAGCCACGTGGCACTCGGCAAAGTTTTTTTTTGAATTTTGGACACCAAATTTTATGTGGGTCATCCCCACAGTACTGTGGCCAACATGTTCAAATTTGACAGTTTTTCAAAGCTTTTCGTTATATTTTTTGACTTTATTTCGTTTTCTTGAATTTTCCCGAAAGACGCAAGTTTGAACTGCATGTGCATCGAATAATGGATTTTCATGATTTAAAAAATATTATTCTTGTTCTTAACCGTATGTTGAGGCCAAATCCAAAACCTGACCTGATGTTTCGATCAACGTGCTCACAGGGCAACGCCTCCAAATTACGTGCGGGCGGTTTTTTAATTATAGAAAATGTAAATGAATTCCGAAAATCGCGAAACTTGGCGAGATGTTGTTACATCGTATACGTATGCCACGAAAAAAATCTAAGAAAGTTTCGAGCAAGTTGTCACATACGATGCTTACAAACCTGGACATCTCAACATGTGATATCAGATATCACATGTTGAGATGTCCAGGTTTGTAAGCATCGTATATGACAACTTGCTCGAAACTTTCTCAGATTTTTTTCACGCCATACGTATACGATGTAACAACATCTCGCCAAGTTTCGCAATTTTCGGAATTCATTTACATTTTCTATAATTAAAAAACCGCCCCCCCCCCCTCGCTTCTTGCCGGCCCAAGCCGCGAGGAGGAAGAAGAAGAGTCAGAGGAGGAGGGAGGAGGAGGAGGGAGAAGGAGAAGAGGAAGGAGAAGGGAGGAGAAGGACGTCCCCATCGTCATCTTGCCGTTGTCAACTTCATCGTCCGTCGCCAACAAGGTAATTAGTAAGTAGTTAGTAGTAATATTAGTAAGTAGTTATTATTAGTAATATTAGTAAGTAGTTAGTAGTAGTAAGTAATTAGTAGTTAGTTAGTAGTAGTAGTTGTTGTGTTAGTAGTAGAAGTAGTAATATTAGTGGAAGTATGCAAAGAAAAGTTAATTACATGGCTTCTGTGAAGATATATGTGGTTGTTGGCCTTCGTGCCGACGTTTTCTGCAGGTTTTGGGAACCTCCCCGTGTAGGGGAGGTGCTGCCGAAATTTTCGGTCGAGACTAAGCAATTGCTCTATTTTTGGTAGGAGGACCCGTGGGAGGGACTCGGCGACCCCGATCGTCTTCGTCGGCGTTGCGGGTCTGCCTGCACCGCGTCGTCTCGCCACTGCCCCGACTCACCACTGCCCCGCTACCCTGACCTCACTGACACCTTAGTTATAACCCCTCTATCCATATCCTTAGGTATCTGGAAAGGTCGCGTAACCTAGTTAGACGTCTCCCGTTCGAAAGAGATACAGTCTTAGATATACAGACCTTTGCATATCTGCGACCGTATCTCTTTCGGATTGTCCACGTATTTTGGACAGCCCGCGGATGCGTAGATGAGCTAGTTTCCATGTTCTGCTCCTGTCAGAGTCAGAGTTTCGGCACCACCTCCTCGTTGTTCTCCGGATACACACTCTCCCTGCCAGGATGTGTATCGGGAGAACAGCGAGGAGGTGCTGCCGAAATTCTGTCTCAGGTAGGAGTAGAACATGGAAACTAACCCATCTGCGCATCCTCCGGTGGGATTAGGACCTATCCTTTTCGTATTAGATGGTAGGAACGCCGTGTAGATGCAATTGCTGGTTTTATTACTCGCTTACATATGTATATGCCAGAGGATGGATAACCGTGACTGGATGTACACGGGCCACGCAAGTAAGAGCACAGAATGGGTTACTAAGACCAATGCTTTCTTAGAGTATGCGTTTGGTCCGGCTGCTAAAGGGTCGAGTCGGATGCCGTGTCCCTGCAGCAAATGTGGGAACAAGAAAAAAAAATATAAGGATAACGTGGGGGTAGATCTTTACAAGTACGGATTCGTTGAAAACTATACTTGTTGGGTCCACCATGGTGAAGCCGATCAGATTAGAGAGGAGGTGGTGAGACAACGTCTCGAGGAGTATGATGGAGATGCCGGGGTAGCAGACATGATGGGAGACTTTCAAGAGGCTCAATTCGGTGAAGGATTGGAGGATCCAGAGGACACCGCAAAGGCGTTCTACGACATGATGTCTTCGGCACAGAAGCCCCTTCATGAAAAGACAATGGTTTCACAACTGGATGCCATTGGACGCCTAATGGGGTTCAAGTCCCAGTATAGCTTGAGTCAAGACGCCTTCGATGACATGTTGGCAATTTTGGGCACCCTGTTGCCGGAGGGTCACATTCTGCCGAAGAACACGTACGAGTCACAGAAACTTCTTCGTGCACTTAAGATGCCGTATGAGCAGATCCATGCTTGTCCAAAAGGGTGCGTCCTATTCAGGAAAGATCACGAGAAAGCAACACACTGTCCAAAGTGCAAAGCCTCTAGGTATGTGGAGGTAGACCATGGAGATGGCAAAAAGGAACAACTTAATATCCCCGAGATGGTCCTACGGTACCTTCCTTTCATACCTAGGATCCAACGACTGTACATGACAGAGGACTCTGCGAAACAGATGACATGGCACAAGAATGGCAAGAGATACAATCCTGACAAGATGGTACACCCATCGGATGGTGAAGCATGGAAGCACTTCGATGCCACGCATCCTGGCAAAGCTATGGAGGCTCGAAATGTACGTGTGGCGCTGGCAACAGATGGGTTCAACCCGTATGGAATGATGGCGGCCCCGTACACTTGTTGGCCTGTGTTCGTGATCCCCCTCAATCTCCCTCCTAGTGTTATGTTTGACCCTAAGAACGTATTCTTGTCGCTGATAATTCCTGGACACCCGGGGAACAATATGGGTGTGTTCATGGAGCCTTTGTTGGATGAATTGTTCGAAGCTTGGGAAAACCCGGTACTGACATATGACCGAGCAACAATGAAGAACTTCAAAATGCATGTGTGGTACCAGTACTCCCTGCATGACTTCCTGGCGTATGGCTTATTTAGCGCTTGGTGTGTTCACGGGAAGTTCCCATGCCCAATATGCAAGGCAGCTGTGAAGTTCACTTGGTTGAAGAAGGGAGGGAAGTATTCTTCATTCGACCAGCATCGTCAATTCTTGCCTCTTGACCATCCGTTCAGACGTGACATCAAGCACTTCAGGAAAGGTGTTGAAGTCACCAACCCCGTTCCTCAGTTCAAGAGTGGTTCCGAGGTCCGTGCCGATATAGAGGCTCTGAAGTTTGATAAAGACAATGGTCGTTTTTTCGGGTACGGAGAGGAACACATGTGGACCCATAAATCGGGCTTGACTAGACTCCCCTATTTCAATGACCTTCTTTGTCCGCACTACATCGATATAATGCACACAGAAAAGAATATCGCTGAGGCACTCTTTGCAACACTCATGGACACAGAAAAGTCAAAGGACAACGTTAAGGCCAGACTGGACCTGCAAGAGATGTGCGATAGACCAAAGCTAGTGATGAGGGCTCCTGATGCTGGCAAGAAATGGAAAAGAGGTCCGGCCGATTATATATTGAAAAGAGACCATAGGAAGAAAGTACTACAGTGGATCCAGGCGTTAAGGTTCCCTGATGGGTATGCGGCGAATCTGAGGAGGGGAGTGAACTTGTCTACTATGCGAGTGTTAGGGATGAAGAGTCATGACTACCACATATGGATCGAGCGGCTCCTTCCTGCAATGACCCGGGGATACCTCCCTGAGCCTGTGTGGCGCGTGCTGGCAGAGTTGAGCTATTTCTTTCGCCAGCTTTGTGCCAAGGAGCTATCTTATGACGTGATTGCTAACCTAGAGGAAGTGGCACCTGTGTTGATCTGCAAGTTGGAGATGATCTTTCCACCCGGCTTCTTCCTGCCGATGCAGCATCTGATTTTGCACCTACCGTATGAGGCACGGATGGGGGGCCGTGCAGTGCCATTGGTGCTTTCCAGTCGAGAGATGTCTAAAGGTTCTTCGAAAAAAGTGTAGAAATAAAGCCAAAATAGAGGCTTCCTTGGCAGAAGCATTTATTCTGGTGGAGGTGTCGAACTTCACAACAACATATTATAAGGATAACCTTCCTAGCGTGCATAATCCACCCTCTCGTTACAACGTCGACGAGAGTTTATCGAACCTTAGCCTTTTCAAAGGCCAACTCGGAAGAGCAAGCGCATCGAGGACCAAGATGTTGCGGCATGATGAGTGGCACACTATCATGTTGTATGTGTTGTTGAACCTTGACGAAGTGACTCCTTATGTGCAGTAAGTTCTCAATGAGCTTGTTACATGCGTCGTCACTATCTTCAATCTTTTGATTCGACGTCCTTGTTTTTAAGGAAATTTATTGATGAATACTGGAGAGAGGATAGGGAACCTTCCTCTGAAGAACAAGACCATCTTCTCAAAAATGGTGTGCCCGATTTCATTTTGTGGTTTAGTACGAAGGTACGACCCAACTAACCTTGTATTTCATTTCATTTCTTGTTTCATTTGATGAAACGATCTACCCTGTCTCAACTTACAGGCCCGCACAGATGCGGAAATGATGGATGAGTTGAAACAGGTTGCCAATGGCTTCGACTATAGGGTCAAGTCATTCACCGTTTATGATGTGAATGGCTATCGCTTTCACACAAGCAGCTACGAGCAGAGTCGGCCCAATCGAAAGACCTCAAATACCGGAGTTCGTACGCCCGGCACCGATGAGCGCGACTATTACGGCATAGTCGAAGAAATATATGAGCTCAACTTGGAGGGTACCAAAGCTATTAATCCAGTGGTATTCAAATGTCATTGGTTCGATCTTGATGTCACGAGAAGAGCCCCTGAGATTGGGCTAGTCGAAATTTGACAGGACACCGTTTACAAGGGAGACGATGTCTATATTGTGGCTCAACAGGCCACACAAGTTTATTATCTCCCATGGGCGTGTCAAGAAGACAACAATCTTATGGGTTGGTACCTTGTGCAGTTAGTATCGCCGCGCGGTAAAGTGCCTCTCCTAAACGATGATGACTACAACTTCGACCCAAACACATATAACGGAGAGTTCTTTCAACCCGAGGGGCTAGAAGGGAGGTTTGACATTGACATTTTTGAGCTGATGGACATGGAAGAAGACGATGACAATGATATTGATGAGGACGATGGTGATGAGGTGCACAATGCCAAGGACTTAAGAATGCTTGAGCGATTACAGTTTGGTGGTGACATTGATGAGGACAAGGGTGATGAGGATGATGGAGACGACGCCGATTGTTTCGACAATATTGACAGTGATGACGACACACGTGTGCCACGAGCCAACACACGAGGGGCACTAGCCACTGACAATCGCGGAGATAATTTTTAATTCATGTAATGCTATATTGTTATAATTATTTTGCAATTATGTTTCGTTCATTTTGTGTCTCTTTATAAATACTTATCATTTATTTATGCTAATTGATTTTATCTTTGTAATGGCAGGCACTCGACAAAATGCCGGGCGGAAGGCGGCAACAGCGGCGGGTCAACTCGTGCTACCAGAGGTCCAGCTCACCACCCACCACAGCCGAGGAGCCGTCGACGAGGAGGGCGAGGACCGATCGCCCCCGCGGACGTCCTAGGAGGGAGCCGACTCCTGACCCGACTCCCGACCCGGCGCAGACCACCTCGGACGACGACCAGGGGGACGCCAGAGGGACGACCAGGAGGACGTCGGACGACGACACCACTTCCTCGGAGCGTCGCCAGGGGGACCAGGGGGACGAGATCGTAGGTGCCTCAGGAGGGGGTTCCACTTCCTCTGCTTCTAGCAGAGTGTACTTGCGCGGCCCCTCGCAGCTCCCGCAGCAGCGGATCGCACCTAGCCGCCGCCCGGTGATTCGACCTTACGGCGACAAGTAAGTTACCATTAATGTTTTCACTACTTGTTCACATGACATGTTCAAAATTGAACTTCCGACTAACAGTTGTTCTTAATGACTCATGCAGGAACTGGGAACTTGTGGCAGGGGGCAAGACACGCCATATCAATGGCACGTTAAGTCTTCTGATTCGGAAGAACTATCCTGGCTTGGTCACCTACGCCGGGGTTAGGTCACCGCCCTGGACGTGGGACCACTTCGGTGCTGCTGTGGACCCCACGTACACCACCGTTGCAATGCGGATTAGGGCCGAGTTCTGGGTGAGTCTTGCTCGCACAACATTTCTCAATGATACGTATTTGTCGGACATTCTTCAAATAATGAAAGGGTACTTTGCGTGCAGGAGTACTTTGCGTGCGAGGCGGGGAGAGAGGCCGAGGCGTTGCACGTGCAGGACAGGGTCTGCAGGTCCCGGCTAGCGGATATGTACCACGAGGCGTGGATCCAGTGCATCATCAACTACAACGCCGACGTGTTAGGGACGGCGGTGAAGAAGACGGATGCTAGGCAGATGATGCTCACCAGGGAGACCGACCTCACTAGGGAGCAGTACATCCAGGTACGTACAAAACAGTAATACTGATTGGTCCATCCATCACTTAGCGGCTCTTCTAACATATTAAATACTTATTGTCTTGCAATTCTGTCCTGGTTGGTGCGCCAATCACCTAGACTGCTAGGTGGCCATTGTGGACAAGCGGAAATCGGACGAGTGGTACGAGAGGCACAGTGCCCACCGAGACTGCCGCCTGCAGATGCCTGGGGTGCCACACCACCAAGGCAACCTTAGCCTCGCTGCGTACGCCGACAGATGGGTATGCTCTACTGTTTTTTTATTCTAACACTCAATTACTCATTACTTGTAATCATCTGTGTTTTCCTCACAGTCCCAGTCGTATGGTGGTGAGGAGTGCCTCCCTTTCAAGGCGTACCACTTGTCGCACCAGGGCAAGGCGACTGCAGCGAGCACCTAGTACAACCCAAACGCCGGGCCCGAGGCGTTCACCAACACGAATGCCTACACCAAGGTCACCGAGTACACCACTGCAGCTCGCGAGCGCCATGGGGAGGACTTCGATCCGGCCACCCAGCCCCTAGATACAGACCTAGTGATGAGGCTGGGAGGAGGGAAGCAGCACAGCCGGTATTGGATAGCCAACAGCGCAGTTGACTCGTCCTCTGTTCCCAACCTCGCTGAGATTCGAGCTACCAGCACGAGCTCCTCCGTCCCCATGTGACGGAACGACCCTAATCCCATGGCCCACGTGTCCCTGTCAACCTCTGACAGCCGAACCCATGTTCCATGTGATTAAGACCTGTTCGCCACCGGGCTACATCAGTGCCCAATGTCCGCAGGATCATCTCACAATTCGGTTACAACATTGCATACTTTTACAAATAACATCGGAATAATGAGCGGAAGACTTAAATAACATTAGTTTTACAAAACAGGGTTCCAAATAGAAATTAAGGTGCAGTTATTACAAACCAAGTTCTGATAATAGAAATAGACATAGGCAACATAGTGGAGAACAGCAAAGATACTTATAATCACCCAGCCCGAGGGTGTACAACTATTCTTCGGCCTCATCGGCCTCTTCCTGGACGATGATCACGCAGCAGGGTGCAAGACACATCGGGGACTCTGTCATACCTGCAGCATGGGTAACAAACCCTGAGTACTGGGGTACTCAACAAGACTTACCCGACTAAAGAAAAAGGGAGAAGACTCAGGAATGAGAGGCTTAGGGTAGTCAAGGTAAGGCTTTAAGCAAGATCAAGTATTTTGCAGAAAAGCATTTTTGTAAACCTTATTTTATTTTGAAAGATTCAGTATTCCTCAATTCTTCATCGTTCATGATTCATTTTACATTTCGAAACATTCCTAGTTGAGAACCACTCTCCGTTGACAGTCAGTGGACCAAGTCTCCATAACCGAGGAGCAACGTTAATCCGGATAAATAATACTCAGCTGAGGATCCCTATCCACACTGCATATGTAGCACCTAAGCTTGCATATGCCAACTCGTCTACCACGATTCCTCTAAGATTGGACCCGGTCCTACGCCACCCGGAAGTACAGTACACCACTCCTTTCCAGGTACGACGACCACGTGGGTACATGCTACTTCCGCCATCTCTCCACTCCCAGTGCGCGGTTGTCGGTCCCAATCAAGGATTTCTCGGAGCCAGAGCTTTCCGAAGTATGTGAATAGTTACAAGTCTTGACCAGCAGGCCCCCATACGGATGGTCCCTAATTTTCCAGCCAGAACTATACCTTGGTTATATCTCACCCAAGCGTAATAGTCCTGTCAGTTTTTCAACCCTGTCCCGGTCGGTGTCAACTGTTGAGTCCCGGACTACAACATGACGGCACCGTACGCTCGGACAACCTCTCCTCGCTATTGACTAGGTACGGATCAGATACCTAGCCAACAGCCGGGGAGTAAGACCAAAATCCCACAAACATTCCTTAAGTGATCACACTTTTGAAATTGGCATTTTATTGCAAAGTCTAATTCATTAAGCATTGCTAAGCATTTTTCAAATACTTTTGAAAAGCAGGTATCAGGTGTATCAGTGGTCAAGGTGGATAGTGCATCAATTAGGATAGCACACAACTCCTATAAACCTAATGCAATAATTTAACTCAAAAGCATTTAAGGAAATTATTTTATAAATTCAAGGGAAGGGTTAAATGCACCGGGGCTTGCCTTGAAGAGCAAAGAGGGCAGGCTCGAAGGCGGCAGGGCAGTTGTCGGAACTCGGGGTAGCCTCAGGGACAGGTTCGTCGGCGGCTGCCTCGATCTTGACTCCTTCTTCGGTGACTATACGAATGCAATGATGCATGCACATGAGTATGCTAGCATGAACAATGCAAAACAGGGCATACAACATGAAACCTAAATTACTTTTTCTATTTTCCTTAATTATTTAAAAAGGTCATTTTATGAAGTTGCTCCAAAAATTACCAAATTAATCACATAAGTTCATTATGATGTAGATAGATGGCAAAACAAATTTCATAATTTTTGGAGGTCATTAAGGTGCTCAAATAATTCCAGACATTAATTAACAAAAGGCACTATTTAACAATTAAAGATAAAAGCTCAAAAATCAACTTGTTCTGAAAGACTTCAAAATTTCATCAGAGACTAAACATGGCATAGGAAGCTCACAAAAATTAGTCTCATGATTTTGGAGTTATAAATAATTTTCTAAAAATCCAAAACCATCCATTTATTAATTAAAAGAGGGATTTTACATTTTGAAATTCTTGCAGAAAAGTCAAGTTTCATATTTTTATAAAATACTACACAGTGCATGGAGCATACCATAATTTTCTCAGTATTTAAGGAACAACAGATTAATTCACACAAAAAAGAGAAAACAGAACACTATTCACAACTCCCAAAAAGGAAAAAGAGCACTGTGCTCTTTCCTCGCAAGGCTCGGGCGAGACGGGAGGCTCGGGCGAATCGGAAGACATGCGTTCGCCGAGGCCTGGCTCGAGCGAAGCGGGTTCGGGTGAAACGGGCTCGGGCGAGGCGGAAGCGACTGCTTCGTCCGAGGCCTGGCTCGGAGGCTCGGGCGAGACGGAAACAAGGGTTTCGTCCGAGGCCTGGCCGGGAGGCTCGGGCGAGACGGAAAATGATCGTTTCGTCCGAGGCCTAGCTCGGCGAAGCGGAGGGTGCGCAAGTCCGCTCGAGGCCTGGCTCGAGCGAAGCGGTGAGGGTGTGTCCGCTCGAGGCTGGGCTCGGGCGAGACGGAAACGTGTGCTCGAGGCCTGGCTCGAGTCAACAGTGAACGCGTGCGCCCGAGGTCTGGCTCGAGCTTTGCGCCGTTAAAAGACAGAGACCGAGGGGGCTTCGAGTGCTTACCACGGTCGGAGGCAGGACTCGGCGGGGCGGTGGTTCGGCGGAGCGCTCCCGGCGGCGAGCGGCGTGCCGTCGGCTCTGTCCACCAAAAGAGATTACCGAGGAGCGGTTAGGATCGCACCAAGATGAGGAAGAGAGGGCGGGGGTCAGATGGGCGGAAGGAAAACCCACGGCGACGAATTTCACTTCTTACCGAGGCGAGGTCGTTCGCCGGAGTTGGGGAAGATGGGGTTACGCCGGGCGATTGGAGACGGGGAGATGAAATTGAGGGGTGGGGAAGCTTCACGGGCTCAAGGCGGAGCTTTCGGGCTAGGTGGTTGAGCGGGCGGAGGGTCTGGAGTGGGCTGGCCACGGTGGCGGAGGTGGGTGGCTTCTCCGGCCAGCCGGTGGTGGCCTTTATAGGCGCGGGCAGGGACGGATGGGTGTCGCGCGGGCGCGGATAAGATCGGGCGAAGCACGCGCACTCGATTGCACGCTGCAGCGGGGCAGGAGCGTTGCCCAGGGGCCGGGCGCAAGCTCGCCGGCGTTTGGACACGCGGCGGCGGCGAACTGGGAGCAGTGGGGGACGGGGCGGAGGTCAACTGGCGCGCGTGCGGGGGCGGCATGATGGCGCGGGCGCAGGCGACAAGTCGGGGGCGGGCGTGCGGCTGCCAGGCGCGCGTGGCGCAGGCGGCGCTGGCGCGCGGCCATGGCCGGGGCCCCCTAGCTGTAGGTTGAAGATGAACAGGGCTAGGTCTTAGGGTTTGACTTTGGGCTGTTCTCTGTATTTCGCAAATTACTTCCAAAATTTGAACTGGGAAACAAAAACTCAAAACATCAAAGTTGTTCAGAAAAAAAAGATCTACAACTTTGTCAAAAAGAATATTTTCAAAATCCAAATAGTTTTTGGACCACATTTGAAAACAGAAAAGGGAACACTTTTGGGATTTGAATAAATTCAAAATTACTTTTGATTTTACATTGAAAGTTGGAAATCTGCAAATATGAAAGTTGTTCCTTTTATCAAAACCTATAACTTTGCTAATATACACTTTTTCTGAAACTCAATAGTTTTTGAATAAATTTTTAAAACTGATAAGGGGACAAAAACTGGAATTTGAATGAATTTGGATTTACTTCAAACTTTGTATAGAAACTTGAAAATTTGTAAATACCAAAGTTGTTTCCCTTGGCTAGATCTACAACTTTGCTTTTTGGACCAACCTCAAATTTTGAATAATTTTTGAATTACAAAGAGAGGGATAAAATCCAGGGTTTGGAAATCAGGGTTTTGCAAAGGGATTTGAAATCTGATTTTGATTTTTGAACTTTGGCCAACACAACAGAACTTCAAGACATCCAACTGAACAAGAATTACACAAAGCTAGGCATAGAGGTGAAATTACCATTTTTGCCCTTATAGGAAGGTTAGGGCTTTTAGGGTTTTGAAAAGAGATTGCTACACAAGTACTAGGCAAACATAAATGCAAGGCAAGGATGATTAATGACTAATGATGATGACATGTCAGGTTAATTACATATTAAACACCAGAGGTGTTACACCCCATACGACCTCGGCAGCCGACCTCACAGCAGATGATGGCAGCACTTCAGGTAAGTACTTGTTCTATTCGTCGTTCATTGCTTTTACACATATACCTTGTCTTTGCATTGTTTAAACCTTACGGGACGAATTTTGCAGGCCCAGATGCAGGCCCAGGCGGACCAGATGCAGAGGTTGCAGGCCATGCACGAGGCCGAGGCGGCGGCCCATCGTCGCGACTTACTGGCCGTCCAGCAGCAGGAGGCGCAGAGGACGCAGGACATAGCTCACTTCTTTGGGAGCCTGAACATCCCGGGTGTTGTCGTGCCTCCCTCGCTGCTCACTCCTTTTGTGCCTCCTGTTACTCCTACGACAGAGACTCCGGTGAGTATATATGGTTGTTTATATTTCTTTAACTTTTACGGCTGTCCTCCAGGTGCTAACGAATTTGCTTCTCCTTTGTGCACTCACAGTCGGAGGGTTCGACACCGACTCCTCAACCTGGCCTTCCTCCGCACACTCTGCAGATCACTGGTGGCCCTCCTCCGCAGCCTGGGTGGCTCCCTGGTGGCCCTCCTCCGCCCTATGGGTGGCCATGTTACCCTCCTCCGCAGTCAGGGTACACCGGGTGGCCATCTGGACCTCCGCCGCCTGGGTGGCAAGGTTGGCAAGGTGGTCCTTCGGGCGGGTCGTGGGACGTGGGGCAAGGTGGGGGTTCTTCACAATCTGAGCACCAAGGTGAGCAGTGATGGCCGACTTAGATTTGTGATGGACTTGTGAGATGGATGTGATGGACTTGTGAACTTGTGGACTTGTGATAAACTTGTGAGCTTGTGATGCATGGAGACTGAACATGTGATATTTGTTTAAAATGGATATGTATGTTATGGATGTGTGATATATATGCATGTGATATTTGTCTGAAATGGAATATGAATGTGTGATATGTTTTAATGAAAACAGAAAAAAATTCCATTTTTCCCAGCTTTGCCGAGTGCCACACTCGGCAAAGAGGTCATGGCACTCGGCAAAGCTGGGCAACTTTTTGCTCAGCTCGGCCTCTTCGCCGAGTGCCTTGACCATGACACTCGGCAAAGAGGCCCTCTTTGCCGAGTGCCGGACTAGCTGGCACTCGGCAAAGAGGGCCTCTTCGCCGAGTGCCAACCTACGTGGCACTCGGCAAAGAGGGCCCCTTTGCCGAGTGCCGGCCTACGTGGCACTCGGGAAAGAGGCCCTCTTCGCCGAGTGCCGGCCACGTGGCACTCTGCAAAGGGGCCCTCTTCGCCGAGTGCCACGTAGGCTGGCACTCGGCAAAGAGGCCGTCAAGTGACGGCTCCCGTTTGCTTCGCCGAGTGCTGACCTGGCACTCGGCGAAGCCTTCGCCGAGTGCCCGATATTTGGCACTCGGCAAAGAAATCATTGCCGACAATTTCTTCGCCGAGTGCCTTTCGCCGAGTGCGGCACTCGGCGAAGCCTTCGCCGAGTGCGAGGGGCCTTCACCGAGTGCAGCCAGCATTCGGCAAAGCCGGCGTTCCCTGTAGTGTCTGGTCCACCAAAATAGTAGATCTACCCCTAGATTCACCAAAATGGTGGAGCGTTGTTTTTTCTCCATTGTTAAAAACTTAGGGTTAGCCCAATCTATGGATTGGCTAGGGCTTGATGAACACTATGTTGGGGAACTGGTAGAGCATGCTTACACTACTGCACAAAGCTTAACCGCAGTGGGTGTTTTGGCTTTACCGCAGCGGGCAACATAAGGTGCCCGCTGTGGTTAATAGCATTTACCGCAGCGGACAACCTTAACCGCCCGCTGCCGTAAATTATTAACCGCAGCGGTCGCTTTAGGTTGCCCGCTGCGGTAGTTGCGTTTAACCGTAGCGGGCAGCTTAGGTTGCCTGCCACGGTTATTAATTTTGGATTAAAAAAAATAAATAATGCAGCCAGCAGAAACAGCAGGATATAGCCAGCAGAAACAGTAGAATATGAATTCAAATCTGCAGTTTTCAAATAATTCCAGAATTCCAGATTTCTAACAGATAAATATATATATGCACATATAAACCATCTGGACATAACATACAAAGTGACTTAGTTGTTTGTTGTCATCATATACACATTGACTTAGTTGATTTCAAATTCAAATTACAATTCATATGGGGACTGAAGAGCTCTTATCTATGAATCAGGTTCAGTAATAGACTGAAGAGCAACTATGAATCAGGTTCAGTAATAGACTGAAGAGCATCTATGAATCAGGTTCAGTAATAGACTGAAGAGCAACTATGAATCAGGTTCAGTAAGCCAGAGCAAGCAAGGAAGAGAATGTGTACCTCTCCTCAGGTCGGTGGAGGAGGTCGGAGCTAGGGTTCCCGGTGCGGCTCCGGCTTCGGCGGCGTGGGGTGGCTCCGACGGGGTCGCGGTCGAGTGGCTCCGCGTGGTCGTGGCGTGCTTGAGGCGTGGCTCCGGCTCCGGCGGCGCTAGGGCACCGGCTCCGGTGGCTCCGATGGCTCCGGCGGCGCTAGGGCACCGGATCCGGTGGCTCCGATGGCTCCGACGGCGCTAGGGCACCGGCTCCGCTAGGGCTCCGGCGGCGGCTCCGGTGGCTCCGGCTCCAGAGGCGTGGCTTGAGGGCGAGCAGGGGAGGAGGATAGGCGTGACAGAGGAGGTCGGCGGCGGTGGTCAAATTCGGCAGCCCTTCGGGGTTCCCAGCCCTTCGGGGATGACCTTCTGCATGATGCGGTTAAAGAAGTATGATATCCGAGTGACCACCATCTTCACGTACTCTGGACCGATAACCCTTATCACAATTGGAAGGAACACCGTTAGCATGATGTGGCAGTCATGTGCGTTGTAGCCAGTCAATGTGAGGTCTTTCAAGGAGACGAGGCTTTTAATGTTGGAAGAGAAACCGGTAGGCACCTTGATACCCCTGAGAAGGTTGAGCATAGCAGTCTTCTTGCCATGCCTTAGGTTGTAGGCCGCACCTGGAAGATCGACTTTACCATTATGAGGTGACCCAGGGTGAAGTCCTGCCTGATGCCCTGGTTGACAAGATCCATCCGTGACTTCAGACCGCCCTTCGTCTTTCCCGGGATGTCCAGCAGGACACCGATCGTGCTATCAAAGACGTTCTTCTCGAGATGCATACAGTCGATGGCATGGGGTGTTTTCAGTGTCTTCCAATATGACAGGTACTCGAAGAAAATCGACCTCTTCTTGAAAGGAACAGAGGGGACCTGTGACGCTTCCTCCGTCGTCTCTCGCTTTCGCTTTCTCGTTTGTTTTGTCCCCTCCTCTGGTGGCTTCTTCTTCTTCCCAAACTCGATCTGATCAATATCCTTCACCATCTCATACACCTTTGGCCCCCAACTAGTCTGCGCCGGTGCTTCACCCTGTGGCTCGCCCTGATCATCGAACAATTGATTCATGACACTTCTTCTATATCTGTGCCTTTTCGGAAGGAACCGCCTGTGCCTCATGTAGACCATCTTGTTCGATCCCTTGAGGTAAGTGTAGCATGTCTCGTCGATGCACATTACGCAGCCGGTCTTCCCTTTGATCTGCCCCGACAGTGAGAAGAGGCCGGGGTAGTCGGTGATGGTGACAAAGATGATGGCTTTTAGGGTGAACTTCTCCTTGAGGGACGCATCCACCATCTCGACCCCAACATCAAATATCTCCTTCATTTCCTACATTACCGGCTCCAGGAAAACATCGATATCATTGCCGGGCTGCTTCGGTCCCGAGATAAGCATGCTCAACAGAAGATACCTGCGCCTCTGACACAGATCGGGAGGTAGGTTGTAGATGGTCAGTACGACTGGCCAGGTGCTGTGGGAGCTGCTCAGCTCGCCGAACGGATTCATCCCATCGGTGCTAAGCGCGAACCGAACGTTCCTGGGATCTTTGCCAAATTGCGGGTAGGCCTTGTCAAAATCTTTCCACTGCTGGCCATCGGAGGGGTGCCGCAGCATGCCATCTTCCTTCAAGCGGTCAACTGATGCATGCCAGGACATGAGCTTCGCGTCCTCTGGGTTCCCAAATAGCACACGGAGGCGGTCGATCACTGGCATGTACCACATCGACAGTGCCGGACTTCTCCTCAACGTGTAACTCTCTTCTTCCTCGTACTGCTGATGAGCCGAGATGCGATTGGCTGCAACATTGCTCTTCTTGACACCCTTCTTCTTCTTCCTCTGACCACCTCGCAAGGCCTCATCGTCGTCTGCATCCACGCGACAGCCAACATTTCTCTTGTAGCGACTGGCGCCATAGTGCGGACAGCTCATCAAATTCTCATACTTTATGCCCCGATAGAGGATGCAGTGGTTAGGGCAGGCATCGAACTTTCTAAGCTTCATCGCCACTGGCCGGATAAGCTTCTTCGCCCGATACGTATTTGCTGGGATCTTGTTACTCGTCGGGAATGTTTTAGCAAGGTAACCTAACAGCTCATCAAAGCTAGTGTCTGACCACCCATGCCGAGCCTTCATCATCAACATGTGGAGGTTGAAACGGAGCACCGTGCAATCCTTCGGACATTCCTCGCCGTCCTTATATAAAGGATCAAGTGACGCCTGCTTCATCTCTCTAAAATTTTCCAGCCACTTCGGGGAGCCATACACGACGTCGTCTTCGTCGATGTGGTTGACTAAATCCTGAAATAGCTGCACATCCGCAGGGTCCTGCACCGTAGCGTCCTCAACATCTCCACCACCATCATCTGTCATATCCTGGAGTACATCTGCCTCCACAACAATGTAGTCACGAGCACTACTGTCACTGAAGGCAGGAGCTACTGTTGCTGATGAGACGTGCGCTCCAGGATCTTGGTTCACCGTCGCCGTCGACGCTGAGCTTACTCCAGATGCTGCCCCGACACTCGGATCGAATCTCTCGCCGTGATGAGTCCACACCGTGTAATCATCCATGAAACCAAAACGAATCAAATGAGATTGCACTGTGCCTTCGTCTTTGAAGGCGGTCAGATTCTTGCAACGATGACATGAACATATGATTGTCGTCTGGTTCGATCTCTCACGGTCAGCTTTCGCAACGGAAATAAACTTTCTCACTTCAACGATATACCGCACATCAAGTACTCTATTGATCTTATACATCCATTCCGATCGGTCCATCGTACCTACGATCCTTAATTAATAACACACATCATGAATCACAAAACAAAGATGAATTAGAAAAAAATAATAATTTATTATATTTATGTTAAATCTAGGGACATAATTAATAACAACGGCAAATAAAATTAATGCATCCATGATGAACTTAGAGAAACAAATATCAGTTTTCTCTCTCCTACATGAAACTAGATCTAAAAGGGAGGCTACAAAGAGAGAAAAAGAGAGGGGAAAGAGGGTGGAGATCATCTAGGTACCTCTTGTAGAGTACTTCTCCTCCAAATCAAACAAATAAACCTCAAAAACAAGTTATTTGGGACAAAAAATCGGCAAAACTTCTTCCCCCGTTTTTTGTCTAGAGAAAGAAGATGATCGGGTTCTGCTGGCGGCGGTGGCTTAAATAGCAAAGAATAACCGAAGCGGGCAACTTAATGAGCCCGCTGCGGTTAATTTAATCTTATTTAACTGCAGCGGGCACGTTACATAGCCCGCTGCGGTTAAATAAGATTAACCGCAGCGGGCACCTTACGTTGCCCGCTTCGGTTAATGATTAACCGCAGCGGGCACTTCGGCGGCCGGCCGCTGCAGGCCGGCCACCGAATAACCGTGTCGGGCAAAAACTGTGCCCGCCATGGAGCCCATTTAGGCAACGTTGCGCAAGTTCTTTTTTAGTAGTGTTAGATGTGTCTTTGTGCAACTTTTGGTGGATTGGAATCTGAGTGGTTTTAGAGGTATTGATGATTGAATGATTCGCGGTCATTGTTCATGTTGTTTGTCCTCTAGCGGAAGATCCAGGGGAGAACGCCGGCACGTTACACCACGACAATAGTGTGTTGAAACGTTCCGCGCTACCAATTTTGATAGTCGGAGGGACGCAGACGCTCTACCAGGACACTTCCAGAACAGATTCTCCTTGACGTAATCAAACTTTATTCTAAAGCTTGTAGTAGTAGTACTTGTACTTCGTTGTACTCCCTCCATCCCAAATTATAAGACATTCCAAGAATCTTGGAGAGTCAAAGTTTTTCAACTTTGACCAAATTTATATAATAAGATGTCACACCCGGTTTTAAGAACAAAACCAGGTATACACCATATGTGAGCCCAGGAAGTCAAATCTCACATATAGCCACAAATAAAGGGTAATATCAAAAGACAATGCTCTTATATAACGTATATAAAACAAAAGAACATAACCTTAAAGAGCAGACAGCGGAAAGACACTCCGATCTTCCGAGGGAGACACCAACTTCACAGGGACAACTGACTGGTTGACCACAAGCCTAAGCTTCTCCAAAGCTTAACTCTCTGAGGTGTAGGGAAAAGCAAGAGTGAGTCCATGTCGAACTCCACAAGTATAGCAACAAGTGATATAGATCCCAAATTTCATGATCAATGTAACACAAATAATGAATAGCATAAAACGGTAAATAATGACCATGTTAACCAACATAAGTCATATATGTAAAAGTCTTCAAGGCCGCTCGTGTCCTTGAGCAAGGCTGATATATCAGTTTAATAAACTTTGCGCAAAGGTGTACACTTTCACTGCGAGACGTGAATTGCCCTTTCGCCCGAGGGAGCCAGCCTCTTAACCCACTTCCAAGGAAGGTCGGCAGGGTTCACGATGAAGCCTTTCAAAGGTTCGTCTAACAAGTTAGGGCCGCTAGGTTTCCCCATCAATAAGCATGAATCTCCCCTACAAGCGGTGACTAACAAAAGACAAAATGCACCAACTTGGTCGGCCAAGACCATACAGATCGGAGCCCCTCTTGCGCCTTTCGGTAACCTCTAACAAGCTAGAAAAGGTCCTCATACTGAGCTAAAGCCAGAGCCATATAACCCCCAACAGTTGCACTGTAAATCCCGAAGGTTCTTGTACATATAATTTCTTAAGTTGCTAATAAGTCATTTTTATCATTCGATGCATACATTAATTAAGTAACATGATCATGATTCTGAAAAGAACACTCGATTGCTATACTTGCCTTAAACTCAAGATCCTTCTTCTGTTGACTTATATACTTCCAAAGGTTGACTCTTGATCTTGAACTCTTGATCACGAACTTCTTCTTGATCACCAACGTACAACTCTCCGACTGGACATACGATCACAGAACACCACACAAGCATCCAATAGCAATCATGCAAAAGCAAACATAGCCTATTATTAGAACAATACACCAATAAATAAATAAATAAATAAATAAAGAGTTTTGAAAACTGATCTACGATTCGCTATGAACACACAGACGCGAAAATCACGCTAATCGGAGCTATAACGAGAAAGATACGATCTAAACAAGATTAAAGATACTAATTACTAGATTAGATTTAACTCAAATTTTAATTACAGAAAACAGTAGTGAAAGTTATATCGTTTGAAAGAACTTTTTGAAACGAATCTAACGCAAGTTGAACGGACTAAATCGGAGTTAAAACAAAGAAGTTATAAGCATTTGAAATCAGTGGCAAAACTGTAATTGATTCAAACCGGATTTTGTAATTTTAAATAAATAAAACGAAATCAGAATTTCGGCTGGACTGCGCCTCATTTAAGAGAAAACGCAGGGGCTTATACGGAAGATTTTCAAGACTCATCGAACAGTGTTGATTGGGGTGCGGGTTGAGAGCCAAAAAGATGTAAGGGCTTATTTGAAATATTGGCACCGAAGGGGTATCGGTCACTGGAGACCGTCGGATTTGGGATGGACGCTCGGGATTAGATCAGAGCGCTCGGGCGGCGCTGCAGACCGGAGAAAGGAGAGGAGACGGTGGCGCTCGGCGGCGCCCTGGCCGGACGAAGGCGGCGCTTTCGGTTCTCGCGCTACAGAGTAGTAGAGAGCTCGGGAGTTGGTGGAATCGAACGCGAAACTTGCCGCAAACTCACCTAGGGCAATGATGAGGCCGACCGGGCTTCCTGGACGGCGGATGGCTCGGGATGGCGGAGGTGGAGCTCTTTGAACAACGGCGAGAAATTAGAACAGCAAAACAAGGAAGGTAAAGAAGGATAAGGGTTCGGTTGGCTTCAGGGAGTCGTTGCAGAGCTCAGAGGGTACCTTGGGGAGACGGCAAAGCGACGAAGACAGAATTCCGCGGCGGCGGGATCTCGGCAGAAGTGGTGCTCGCGGTTTGGGCCAAATAGGGCACGGGACGGCGTGATTTCGGAACGAGCGAAGACGGTGGAGACTCGGAATTTATATGGGGAGCATCGGCTTGGGTAGGAAGGCAAGGGAGGATGCGTAGAGGAGGCGGAGTCAGGCTCGGGATCGAGTCCTGCTTGACACGGCGTGAGGAGGGGGATGACAGGTGGGACCATGGTGTCGGCGAGAGGAAGAGGGTGCGGGAGCCTGCGGTGCTCGCTCGCGCGACTGGGCCGGTGCGACGCGGCCCAAGAAGAGAAGGGGAGGCGCGGAGCTACGCTGAGGAGAAGGGAGAGCGGGCCGGCGATCGGGCCGCGCGGGAGGAGGGGCCAGGCCGGCTGGTCACCGGGCCTGCAGCGGGGAGAAGGAGAAGAGGAGGGGGAAAGCCGGGCCGATTGGGCCACTTGGGCCAAAATGGAGGGAGGAGTGAGGAGAAAGGGAAATTTCCTTTTTCTTTTGTTTTCAAACATTTCTCAAAACAAAAAATGAAAGGCAATTTGAACACTTTTGAATTTTTGAATTGGATCTTTGGAGGAGTAAATAGATTTTGAAATTCTGAACCTTACCAAACTTTTGAAAAACAAAAAGTCTTTATTTTCAAATCCCTTTCCGGGAATTTCATTTTCAAATTGTTTGCAAATCTTTTTGAATTCAACTTGAGTTTTAAACAAAACCACACAGCACAAAAACTCAAATGCTCCAACATGAATGCACAAACATGTTTCTAAACCCTAGGATAAATTTTAATTTATAGAAAATTTTTATTTCCCTACATTTTATGAGCACAAAAATTCATAAACAAATCATTTTAACTCTAATTTAAGAAACACAAATTTCAGGGTGTGACAAATCTACCCCCCTTAAGAGAATCTCGTCCCGAGATTGGGAAGAGACTCAGAGCACAGGAGAAAAACGAGAAAAGATCTTGATAACACTTTCACTTCACACTTGCATACTAAACTTATCAAACCACTGATGTTTCACGATAATAACTTGTGTACAAAGATTCCATGAAAAGATTATTACACTTGATTATCCCAAACTTGTCTTGCTCGCTAACTTGATTGGCTTACAACTCAAAGAGATGTGGAAACTTGATCTGCAGTTGTTCCTTCGTTTTGATATTCTGAAAACTCACAGTCCACTTTACTGTCCTCAATGGGTACCCCTTCTAATGGGTCATTTTCGTATTC
Organism: Coix lacryma-jobi var. lacryma-jobi; assembly: GCA_009763385.1. Classification (NCBI taxonomy): domain Eukaryota; kingdom Viridiplantae; phylum Streptophyta; class Magnoliopsida; order Poales; family Poaceae; genus Coix; species Coix lacryma-jobi. The sequence goes on along the minus strand of CM019830.1, from coordinate 116,445,332 downwards.
CTCAAGTACAGGATGAAAACCTTGATACTCAATTCTTTCACCTGTCGGTGTTGTTAGAAGCACCAAACCTTGGGCATACTTAACCACTCCTTTACAAGCAGATAACCAACCCTTTCCAAGGATAACATCCATTTCCATCAACTTCAAAACAGTAAGGTTCGCCTTAAAGTTTACTCCCTTTATGTCAAGGCTAACTTTTGGGCATATGCGGTTTGCTTTCATTTCGCCTCCTAGAGAGTTAACTATCACTGGTTTCCTCATTGGAAGCATAGTCATCCTATGTTCTTGTACATATAGGCTAGAGATGAACGAGTGTGAAGCTCTAGGATCAAACATCACAATGGCGGGAGCAGAGTTTACTTGAATGAAACCATACACGACTTCCTTAGCCCCACGTTTGTTAATCATATACACATGATTTAACATTCCTTGGATGTAGTTTCTTTTTACTTTACTTCCTGGCTCCTGATTCTCCTGTTCTTGTATTTGATGGGGTTCGTCGTCCTGACTTTTATTGCTCTCCATAAACTTCTGATGACAGTCGTTCTCATAGTGATTAACCTCATCACAATCGTTACAACCCTCACTAGTGAGAGTATTAACGGTGTCACTAGGAGGTGACAGACATGGCTCTTGGGAATTGGAGTGAAGTACTTCATCATTGGATTGCTGATACTGATGGAGTTCATGAGGAGGTCCAAGATTCCACTGATCACTTGATTCCTGGTTCCATTGTTGGAATTCTGGTGCATGAGCGTAAGGGTGGTGTATGTTGCTACCTACAGATTGGCTTTCTCTTTTCCTTTTCTTCTCCTCCATCTCTCGACGCTTGTTCTCAATCACAATTGCTCTGTCCACCAATGTTTGATAGTTGGCATATTCAACAGTCATCAGTTGTAATTGCAGTCCATCATTGAGTCCTTTCAGAAAGCGTTTCTGCTTCTTAGCATCACTATTCACTTCTTCCAGAGCATAGCGTGACAACTGGGTGAACATGTCATGATACTCACACACTGACATAAATCCTTGCTTCAAGTTGAGGAATTGCTCTTCCTTAATCACCACTATTCCAGCTGGAACATGGTAAGATCTAAAAGCATTCTTGAATTCTTCCCAACCAATTTGATTCTTATTTGGATGTTCAAACTGGAACGATTCCCACCAATCTAATGCAGTTCCTTGAAGTTGGCCTGAAGCATAAAGCACCTTCTCATGGTCATCACACTGTGTTATGTCAAGTTGTCGTTCCACAGCTCTAAGCCAGTCATCAGCTTCTATTGGGTTGCTAGTATGAGAGAATGTCGGTGGGTGTCCTTTCATAAATTCACCACGCTTGTCAATAGGTGGTTCTTGATACTGATTGTGTAACACATTTTGAGCAATGGTCTGTAATAGTTGAGTCTGCATTATCAAAACTTGCTCTATAGCTGCAGGATTTGATGGCGGTGGATTAGAGTTGTGAGCATTTCCTGTAGCATCATCGTAGTCATTTCTCCTGGTAGCAACCATCTGTTTTTCAACATGTATGTGTTAGGATTCAGCTCTTCATAACACACTTAACCATAGCTTCATGAGATGACAAGACAAGGTTGATATAGCAAGAGAGACAAGAGAAGACTCATCCATGACTGATTCTTTCGATTAAAACACTAGATGGTAAGAATCTTCATCTTGAAAACGGTTCAAAGTTAACTTCATCATAGCTACCCCCCTTAAGAAAGGATCAACTAGGAGAAACAATAAAAGGATAGCATTCCACCTTTTTCTAGTTAAGCTAACTAGCATAAAGACCTTCTGACATCCCAGAGAAATTCATATGCGAAGGTAAGAACAAGAATTCTGAAATTTCTCGCGAGTAGCAAAACAGCAGTGCAGTAAAACAGCCATAACTCGAGCTATGCTTATCCAATGAAGTTGCAGTTTACCTTTATGGAAAGCTTATGAAATCCTCTACAACTTTTATGTAGAACACTTTTCCAGATTATGTAGTTAAGGTCGTCGAAAACAGCAGACAACAGTAACTGTTCCAGATTCCAGACAGCACAGATGCATCAAATTGTGAATTTCATAACTCCAAAATCATAATAGCTATCAGGGTGGTTCTTGCGCTCAGAGAAAGATCATGAAGTCTACTTGTGTCCAGAATTATTCCATGATTTTTGAACATCCATAAACAGAGATATAAGCTGACAAGGACAGACTGCTTCGAAAAGACAGGATAGGGAAAACAAGAGAAGAGCAAAACCCCACTATCTATGCATATAACCTATCAACTAAACCTAAATGAGATTGTGAGGAAACCCACAAAATCATTGCACTCATTACAAAGATGCAAAACAAACATCATCATAAGGACAAGCAACAAACATCACGGGTTCACAAGCCACACATGGGCCAAGGACTTGACTTAACTTTGTTACTAACGTTTCATTACATAAGGGCACAAGAACTACTAGCACATGATACATCTGCAAGAACATCAAGGGTAGCTTTTCTTGTACACTCTTCTTCTATCAACTGCTATCAGGGACTTTCTTTGCATCAAGCACTGACATCACTTGTTGGTGACTATTCTGTAGTGACTGGGTTGTGGCTACTTCCCTGAGTCAGTTGTTGACCTTTTTGGGGCAGGATCTTACGTAGTGTCCTTCCTGTCGACAATGATAACATCTTCCTTTGGTTGGATCTGCTGCGGTAGAAGTGTTGTTTGATGTGCTGCCATCTTGCTGACTCAGAGGATCGACTTTTACCAGTTTATTCTGCTTCTTAATTCGCTTCCATGGTTGGAATTCTTTGTAGGTGATTGTCCATCCATCTATGCAAACCTCATGTGGAAAGTTCTTAACTGGAGGAGCTTCTAGATGCTGCTGATCTAGGCTGGTCTGAACAAGGGTTGAAACTGGATGTGATACTGGGGTAGAACTCAATTGTCGGTGACGTATCAACGGTGGCTCGAAAGAATTTGCTTTCCTCTTCTTATCTTCCTTGACTTCACCACTTGGGTTCACTTTGACCTCATCCTTGGTTGACTTCTCTTGAAGACAAGAATTCCCATAATGCTTGCAACATAGACATCGATCTTGAACCTCTTGCATCTTACTACTGCTATCTCCCAGCAAACCTGCTTCACATTCTTTGGGTGATAACGGCATACCTCGATATTCAATCCTTTCGCCTGATGGTGTTCTTAAAAACACTGAACGTCGGGAATAATTGACCTCACTTTTATGACCCTTTAACCATCCTTGTCCAAGGATAACATCGATTCCGGAGAGTTCCAAAACATTCAGCTTCACTATGAATTCACTCTCCTTTATCTGGACTCTAACATCTCGACATACACGGTTTGTTTCAACTTCTCCAGTTGGTGTACGAACTACTATGAGCTTCTTTGTTGGCCATTCCCTTATCTTCAGGCGAGATACAAACTTGACAGAGATGAACGAGTGCGAGGAACTAGGGTCAAAAAGAACCATGGCAGTTACCGAATTGACTGGGATCATGCCATACACTGCTTTCTTTGCTCCATGAATAGTGGCCATATCCACATGCTTCAATCTTCCATGGATGTAATCTTGCTGTAACTGTTCTTTATGGCTTCCTTCCATGTTGGTTGGTCCTTGTGTTGCGTCTTGCTGTTGCGTCATTCTTCCCAGGTCTTGACTTTGCATAGTGATCAACTTCTGTTTGTTAACTGCGGTCAGAGACGACATAGCTTGGTCAACAATCCGTCTACTTAGACAAAGGAAAGCTTTCAAAAGCAATTCAAGGCAAGAAGTGAAGGTGAGAGCAAAATTTAAAATTTGAGCAACAAGGAGGGGATAAATAACAAGAGTAGAAGATACAATAGGGAGAAAAATATCAAGGTTGATAGAACAAGAGTTCTATAGCAATTTTCAAAACTTTAAAACGACCAGTTTCTAACTAGGCTTGCGTCCTACAGTCAGCATTGCTCTGATACCACTTTGTCACACCCGGTTTTAAGAACAAAACTAGGTATACACCATATGTGAGCCCAGGAAGTCAAATCTCACATATAGCCACAAATAAAGGGTAATATCAAAAGACAATGCTCTTATATAACGTATATAAAACAAAAGAACATAACCTTAAAGAGCAGACAGCGGAAAGACACTCCGATCTTCAGAGGGAGACACCAACTTCACAGGGACAACTGACTGGTTGACCACAAGCCTAAGCTTCTCCAAAGCTTAACTCTCTGAGGTGTAGGGAAAAGCAAGAGTGAGTCCATGTCGAACTCCACAAGTATAGCAACAAGTGATATAGATCCCAAATTTCATGATCAATGTAACACAAATAATGAATAGCATAAAACGGTAAATAATGACCATGTTAACCAACATAAGTCATATATGTAAAAGTCTTCAAGGCCGCTCGTGTCCTTGAGCAAGGCTGATATATCAGTTTAATAAACTTTGCGCAAAGGTGTACACTTTCACTGCGAGACGTGAATTGCCCTTTCGCCCGAGGGAGCCAGCCTCTTAACCCACTTCCAAGGAAGGTCGGCAGGGTTCATGATGAAGCCTTTCAAAGGTTCGTCTAACAAGTTAGGGCCGCTAGGTTTCCCCATCAATAAGCATGAATCTCCCCTACAAGCGGTGACTAACAAAAGACAAAATGCACCAACTTGGTCGGCCAAGACCATACAGATCGGAGCCCCTCTTGCGCCTTTCGGTAACCTCTAACAAGCTAGAAAAGGTCCTCATACTGAGCTAAAGCCAGAGCCATATAACCCCCAACAGTTGCACTGTAAATCCCGAAGGTTCTTGTACAGATAATTTCTTAAGTTGCTAATAAGTCATTTTTATCATTCGATGCATACATTAATTAAGTAACATGATCATGATTGCGAAAAGAACACTCGATTGCTATACTTGCCTTAAACTCAAGATCCTTCTTCTGTTGACTTATATACTTCCAAAGGTTGACTCTTGATCTTGAACTCTTGATCACGAACTTCTTCTTGATCACCAACGTACAACTCTCCGACTGGACATACGATCACAGAACACCACACAAGCATCCAATAGCAATCATGCAAAAGCAAACATAGCCTATTATTAGAACAATACACCAATAAATAAATAAATAAATAAATAAAGAGTTTTGAAAACTGATCTACGATTCGCTATGAACACACAGACGCGAAAATCACGCTAATCGGAGCTATAACGAGAAAGATACGATCTAAACAAGATTAAAGATACTAATTACTAGATTAGATTTAACTCAAATTTTAATTACAGAAAACAGTAGTGAAAGTTATATCGTTTGAAAGAACTTTTTGAAACGAATCTAACGCAAGTTGAACGGACTAAATCGGAGTTAAAACAAAGAAGTTATAAGCATTTGAAATCAGTGGCAAAACTGTAATTGATTCAAACCGGATTTTGTAATTTTAAATAAATAAAACGAAATCAGAATTTCGGCTGGACTGCGCCTCATTTAAGAGAAAACGCAGGGGCTTATACGGAAGATTTTCAAGACTCATCGAACAGTGTTGATTGGGGTGCGGGTTGAGAGCCAAAAAGATGTAAGGGCTTATTTGAAATATTGGCACCGAAGGGGTATCGGTCACTGGAAATCGTCGGATTTGTTGAACGGACTAAATCGGAGTTAAAACAAAGAAGTTATAAACATTTGAAATCAGTGGCAAAACTGTATTTGATTCAAACCGGATTTTGTAATTTTAAATAAATAAAACGAAATCAGAATTTCGGCTGGACTGCGCCTCATTTAAGAGAAAACGCAGGGGCTTATACGGAAGATTTTCAAGACTCATCGAACAGTGTTGATTGGGGTGCGGGTTGAGAGCCAAAAAGATGTAAGGGCTTATTTGAAATATTGGCACCGAAGGGGTATCGGTCACTGGAGACCGTCGGATTTGGGATGGACGCTTGGGCCGGTCACTGGAGACCGTCGGATTTGGGATGGACGCTCGGGATTAGATCAGAGCGCTCGGGCGGCGCTGCAGACCGGAGAAAGGAGAGGAGACGGTGGCGCTCGGCGGCGCCCTGGCCGGACGAAGGCGGCGCTTTCGGTTCTCGCGCTACAGAGTAGTAGAGAGCTCGGGAGTTGGTGGAATCGAACGGGAAACTTGCCGCAAACTCACCTAGGGCAATGATGAGGCCGACCGGGCTTCCTGGACGGCGGATGGCTCGGGATGGCGGAGGTGGAGCTCTGTGAACAACGGCGAGAAATTAGAACAACAAAACAAGGAAGGTAAAGAAGGATAAGGGTTCGGTTGGCTTCAGGGAGTCGTTGCAGAGCTCAGAGGGTACCTTGAGGAGACGGCAAAGCGACGAAGACAGAATTCCGCGGCGTCGGGATCTCGGCGGAAGTGGAGCTCGCGGTTTGGGCCAAATAGGGCACGGGACGGCGTGATTTCGGAACGAGCGAAGACGGTGGAGACTCGGAATTTATATGGGGAGCATCGGCTTGGGTAGGAAGGCAAGGGAGGATGCGTAGAGGAGGCGGAGTCAGGCTCGGGATCGAGTCCTGCTTGACACGGTGTGAGGAGGGGGATGACAGGTGGGACCATGGTGTCGGTGAGAGGAAGAGGGTGCGGGAGCCTGCGGTGGTCGCTCGCGCGACTGGGCCGGTGCGACGCGGCCCAAGAAGAGAAGGGGAGGCGCGGAGCTACGCTGAGGAGAAGGGAGAGCGGGCCGGCGATCGGGCCGCGCGGGAGGAGGGGCCAGGCCGGCTGGTCACCGGGCCTGCAGCGGGGAGAAGGAGAAGAGGAGGGGGAAAGCCGGGCCGATTGGGCCACTTGGGCCAAAATGGAGGGAGGAGTGAGGAGAAAGGGAAATTTCCTTTTTCTTTTGTTTTCAAACATTTCTCAAAACAAAAAATCAAAGGCAATTTGAACACTTTTGAATTTTTGAATTGGATCTTTGGAGGAGTAAATAGATTTTGAAATTCTGAACCTTACCAAACTTTTGAAAAACAAAAAGTCTTTATTTTCAAATCCCTTTCCGGGAATTTCATTTTCAAATTGTTTGCAAATCTTTTTGAATTCAACTTGAGTTTTAAACAAAACCACACAGCACAAAAACTCAAATGCTCCAACATGAATGCACAAACATGTTTCTAAACCCTAGGATAAATTTTAATTTATAGAAAAGTTTTATTTCCCTACATTTTATGAGCACAAAAATTCATAAACAAATCATTTTAACTCTAATTTAAGAAACACAAATTTCAGGGTGTGACATAAGATAATAATATTTATGATATCAACTAAGTGCAATTAGATTCTCCATTAGTTATATTTCCATAATATGTATATTTGATGGTATAAATCTTTATATTTTTCTCTATAATTTTGGTCAAAGTTGAAAAACTTTGACTCTCCAAGATTCTTGGAACGTCTTATAATTTGGAATGGAGGGAGTATGTATTTCATACATGCTATACCTCATTGTAGTGGTTTTGTTTGACTACTTCACTTACTTTGTTTACGTTGATACTCCATTTATGTTGAATTATATATAGCTCAGTTTCTAATTGATTTGCATTCTTTGTCTTACAAGGCTATTCGGATAGTTCTTTGCCTTAAGGGTGGGGCTCCGAAGAAGAACAATAAGCTAGATGTGTCTTCCATCGCCCCACTAACGACGATGATCCCATGGCAGGGATTATACAAGCCAGAGCGGGAGGAGAGGCACCACAGGTGGTCCAAGAGGGTCAAGTCTTCTACTCCTCGCACTACAATAGAAATGGGCTATAGCCCCGGTCGGCAAGGGTCTTTAGCCCTGGTTGTCGAGCCGGGACTACGCTTCCGGGACTAAAGCCCCCCCTTTAGTCCCGGCTCCGGTCACCGGGGCTAAAGCCCACCCTTTAGTCCCGGTTGGTAATACCAGCCGGGACTAAAGGGTGCTGCCAGTGGTGCCCCGCAGCAGCACCCTTTAGCCCCGGCTGGTATTACCAGCCGGGACTAAAGGGTTCCCTGGTTTTTTCCTTTTTATTTTCATTTCAGTTCTGTTTTTAGTTTTGTTTATTTATTTAATAGGTTTTGCAATATGTATTCTTTGCTGCTAATATATATATTTTATATATATTAGCAGCATAACACAATAAGCTTATTGCATGCATATATAATTGAACTATAGAACTACATATATATATATAAATATATGTACATAAAATTACAAGCAATATACATAGAAGTTGTCCAAATATCTATCTACACAAGTTGTACTCCAAAGTTAGTACTGTAAACCTATTATAAGTTGTACTCCATCTAAAGATCTACAGGGCATACAAATGATCATCATTGTTTGGAATCAACTTCTCGTTGGTACTATAGTAGAACTCGCCGTTTGGATTTATGATTTGTTCCCGAAGAAATCCTGCTATTGTCTCTTGTATTGCTTTCAATTGGCCTTGTAGCATCACTTTTTGCTTCAACCAGTCAGTCTTCAATTTGAATTAGAGAAGATATTAGCAATATCTATATTATCAATATTAAGTCTATAAAAAATAAAAAGAAATATGTTACATACTTTGATGATTTCTTCAGGAATTCTATTTGATTCTATCATCATGTACTCGCAAACATAGAATCCACATAAGTTGGTACCCTGTTTTTGTCTGAAAATCCACTGTAGAATGAAAAGATTCATCTCGTAATAAAGATATGATATATGACATGATATAATAAAGATACACGTACATTGACGAAGGTGTAAACTTACTGGTAGTCGTGGCTTTATTGTAAGTGGCGCCTTACATTGACTCATATGTTCCCGAGCAATGAATTTTCCTAAACACTAATCCGACCAATGAAACATTAATAGTTGGATCATTATTTAATTAGTATACATATATACAAGCTTAGTCTATACTTTAAGCATGCAAGCTAGGGATCAAAAAATTACCTTTGGAGGATGTCTATCATATCTTGGTAATCTTCTTGCAGTTTGCTCAACGAGTCATAGATTAACATATTGCTATGTTTGAGATCGATGACCATTAGTATCCAGTGATAGCTGTTCATACACATGATTTATATATATAGATTATTAGGGTTAAGTAAAATAAAATGTGCACATACTTATTATTAACTATATATGTCTCACACACTTAAAGTTGTATGGGAAGAGAATTCTTTCTCTATCTTTTTGGTTCACGAAGAACCTCATGAGATTCATACACGAGTCATCGCTCCAAGTCGTTGAAGGGTTTGGAGCCTTAAAAATAATATATGGATCAACAAACCCAACAAAATTGTCATGTTTATCTCTGAGTTGAGTCATCTGATACCTGCAATATCTAGTCGATCCACAAGTATGTGTGTAAGAATACTACATACTATATACACACACTAGAGAGTTCAATGAAAAACTATTAAAGAAATACTTACAAACAATAGCAGCTAAGGAGCGATTTGTCCACTGCGTCCATATGACATAGCTGTAATTCCTCCATCTGGACTAAGATTAGGTCATCGCCATGGAAGTAGTGATGGTTCCGAATTCGGACAGAAATCCAATTGGCATCACCGTCTTTAGAAGCCTCCATGCACCATTTGTTGATTGCAAACATCTGTGTACCAAGTACATGTAAGTGATTGGGGTTCATTAGACTCCTGCTCCGTGCAAAATTTCTCCTCCATTCATCAACTACTTTCGCTCGTGGAAACTCCAACCCAGTAGCAATATTTTCAATCGTGTCGTACGGGGGACCGCTGTCAATGAATTTTTTTTCAATTGAGTCCATCTCAGATAAAGTGGTCTCTCCAGATTTCTGCTGTACTCTGCCCATGTTTGAACCATACTGATTTTCCACAAATAACGGGGACAAAGGTCTTGATGTTTCCCCAAGCTGTGGAACACCCTTTCCCACTTTCTTCGTGCTAGATTGTTGTTCTTTTGCAGACTTCATTAGAGAGCGTTCGTAATCTGATTTTCGCGGAGCCTTTCGGGCTTCACGCATCTTTCCACCCTTTTCCTTAACTCCTGTGGGTTTAACAAGAGGTAAGGCTTCTCTGGGTTTCTCTTCGCTTTAGCAGCGGCCTTTGATTCCTCTAAAAAATTTCGCACATCTTTTTTCACCGAAATTTCTAACTCCTCATCAGTCTTTTCATAAGCTAATTTCTCATGGACTTTTTTCCTGATGCAGGAGCCTTCTTTTTTGGAGGTGGGGCCTTCGGTTCTGTGGCGGCGGACCGCTTCTTAGGGCCGCGCGGTGGAGGCGGGGGTGTTGGAGCCCGCTGTGGATGAGATGGTGGGGCCGGTGGCGGTGTTGGAGCCCGCGGTGTTGGTTGTGTCGTTGGAGCCCGCGGTGGAGGAGATGGTGGGGCCGGTGGCGGTGTTGGAGCCCGCGGTGGATGTTGTGGCGTTGGAGCCCGCGGTGGAGATCTTTGTGCAGGAGATGGGGTTGAAGCCGTGTCCTCCAACACATCGTTACCGCCCGCAGCACTTGATGCGCTGGGGAATGACGAACTGGACTATAGTTCCTGCTACGCAAAACAACGAATGATGTGAGCATCCAATTAATATATACATATAGGAAGTTAGTGTAATAAAAATTATTTCTCGTTCACGCGCACTACCTATGGTGAGGATCTTGATCAGTAGGAGGAGGTTGCGGCGGTGTCACTCCAGGAATAATAATGAAGCACTTCCGCCAGCAAATAAATGTCTTCTCCGCTTCACCTAAAGTCTTCTCCCCATCTCCCCCTTCGATTTCCAGTGCCACGCTGCCACAACCTGTCTCAACCCTATCCACCGAGACGCTAGCGTATCCGGCTGACACTGGTTGACCATGGATTCTTGGTGTTCTTGTGCGGTCGATAGGGTTTACAACACCGACAACCACCTTTTTCATGGCATTTCCATCTGGAATGTGCAGCTCACAAGTAGTAAAAGGTTCTTTAACATCATCCACGGGGAAGCGTAGCTTGGAGTCATCTTGAATGGTTAGTACTTCCGTGGAGGTGTAGCTACTTTTCATCTGACCTGGGGGGCTAATGTCCGCTTGAGGCTTTTGTGATGATGTACCATGCCCACTCGTCATTTGACTAAGTGCCGCTTGCACTTGCCTTTTGATTTCCTCCCGCATCCATTCTTCACGAGATTTGTCACGCTCTTGTGTTTGAAGAACATACTCCTCCAACTTGTAGATCCACTCTGCCTCCTCGTCCTTCTTTCTCGGGCGGCTTCTGTAACTTTCTCGATCCACTTTGAAGGAATGCAGCCACGAAACAGCCCCAAAGCCTCTCGTACGCCCACCGTGCTCAAGATTCTCCAATGCGTACGTGAGTTCATCCTTCTCTCTGTTGGGCTTGAACTCGCCAGCCAACACCACACTTCGTGCTTGAACTAGCCTCTGTGTTGCTCTTGAAATTTCCGGGACCCAATCAAGCTCCCCGTTATTAGGGTTTATGGTTCCCCCATGAGCGTAGAACCAATTCCTGGACCGTTCACTCCAATTTCTTCTTATTGTCTCCGGGACTACCCCCTGGCAAGCATCTTGAAAGGACCTTGATGTCGCCTAGGAGGACTAGAGGGGAGGGGGGTGAATAGGCCTACAAAAATTTAGCTCAAACAGAAGTTAATACTTAGGGCGTCAATGCCTCCCTTTGGGGGTGCCACTAACTCCCTGTAACCGTAAGTCCAAGTCTGTCCAAACTGGTAGACTGAGTACCAAAGATATCTAGTGACAACCCTGCAAAATTTCAGCTCGATACTCAATAAGATTAGAGGGCGGCACTGCCGCTCTACCAGGGCGGCACTGCCGCTCTTCAAAATATAAGCGAACAGAAACAAAACTTTGCAGGTAGAAACTATATACTCTAAGCAGCTTAACCCTGCAGCAGAAAGATAAGATACAACTCGAAGACTGTATACCACAGAAATGTATCACAAGTAGAGATCAACCTCAACAACCCTAACAATGTCTAGCATGAATATGATTTGCAAGAATATAAACAACACACAAGACACAAGATTTATCCCGTGGTTCAGCTAGCCACCAAGGCTTGCTTACTCCACGTTGTTGAGGTATCCACACAAGGAGAGCTAGCCACATAGGCTTGCTCTTTCCCTCAATCTCAAATCAAGAGAATGAACTCTTGAAGTGAGGGGTGATTTCTTAGCTGCAATGGGTGGTTACAAACCTCCCTAGGCTTCCACACAAGATGGCAAGCTCAAGGGCGACGCCTAGCCGGCTAGGAGCAAGCTCCAAGAGTAACGAACCCTAGAACCGCCGACCAAACGAGAACCAACTGCTCTCAAACTATGGGAATCAATAGATCAGCTCCCCACGAGTATTTTGTTGCCTTTTCTCTCAAGTTTCAATGGTGGAATTGGTAGATCTCTTGAGGAGGTGAAGGAGCAACAATGGGGAGAGAGAACTGTGTCTGAGAGCTGCTGCAACGGTCTAAGTGTCGGGAGGAGGAAGAAGACCCCGTTGCAACGTTTCTGGATTGTATTTATACGTCTGAATCGGACTCAGATTTGAAGGGCGGCACTGCCTGTCACACCCTGAAATTTGCATTTCTTGAATTAGAGTTAAAATGCTTTAATTATGAATTTTTGTGCTAATAAAATATAGGGAAATAAAAATTTTCTCTAAATTAAAATTTATCCTAGGGTTTTAGAAACATGTTTGTGCATTCATGTTGGTGCATTTGAGTTTTTGTGATGTGTGGTTTTTGCTAAAATTCTATTTGAGTTCAAAATGTTTTGCAAACAACTTGAAAATGAATTTTATGTAAAGGGGATTTGAAAATAAAGAATTTATTTTTTTCTGTTTTCAGAAAGGTTGGAAAGTTTAAAGTTTCAAATCTTTCTGTTTCTCTCTAAAGATTCAAAATCAAATGTTCAAACGAAATTCAAATTCTATTTGAAAATCCCTTTGAAAAGTGCAAAACAAAAATGAAAAGGCTTTTCCTTTCTCCTCTTCCCCTCTTTGTTTTTCGGCCTGAAATGGCCTGGTCGGCCCGGTCCCCTTCTCCCTCGCCAATGGCCCGAATGCCACTTCCCGCCGGCCTGCCTCCCTCTTCTCCCCCTCCCGCATGGTCCAAGCCGGCCCGCTCCACTTCCGGCGCGCAGCGCCTCCCTCCTTCCTCTCTTGGGCCGCCTGCCTCGGCCCAGTTCCGCGCGCCGAACGCCGGGTGCCAGCGCCGCAGCCGATGACACCGCGCCCCCGCTTGTCAGCAGCGCCTGCCCCATCTCCCTCTCGCTGACGTACCGTCCCCACCTGTCAGCTCCCTCTCCCTCCTCCGACTCCGGCTCGGTTACGAGCCCGTGCACGAGTCCGCCGTGCCTACGCCCCCTCCCTACCTTGTTGAGCACTCCGAAGCCCACATATAAAGCTCGCCGAGCCGCCGCCTTTTCTTTTCCCGAAAACACGAACTCCCGTGCCCTAATCTGCTGTAGTCGCGAGCTCTGCCGCCCTATAGATCCCGCCGCCGCCCACTCGACGATTCGGCGAGTTTCATCATCCACCAAAGGTACCTCGAGTTCGGTCTCGATCTCCTGAAGCCATCCAAGCACTTTTCCCTCTTTTTCCCTTTTCGTTTGATGCTTTTATTGCTCGCCGGACCTTGCAGAGCATCGCCGCCGCCTCGTCGAGCCCTCCATCGTCCAAAAACCCGCGCTGGCCTCATCTTCATCCTTGGTGAGTCCGCACCAAGCTCCTGAGCACCCTCGTTCTTTTCCCGAGCCGTTTCGCGCATCCTAACCCTAGAACCGTGAAGCGCCGCCACCCACCGGCCATGGCGCCGCCAGGGACCGCCGTCCCCGTTTCAATTCCGGCGACCGGCGCCTCCCACCTCCCCTAGATCTAATCACGTCCATCCGTCTCCAATCCGACGGCCAACAGAGGCCAGTACCCCTTCGCTCTGCGCATTTTCTAAAGAGCCCCTGACGTTTTTAAAGCATAAACCCGCACTCCCCTTGTCACTGTTCACTGAGTCTTGACAAACTTCCATTCAAGCCCCTGCGTTTTCTCCTAAATGAGGCGCAGTCCAGCCAGTTTCCAATTTTGTTTTATTTATTTAAATCTGCGAAAATCAAGTTTTGTCTTATTTACAGTTTTGCCACTGATTTCAAATGCCCATAACTTCTTTGTTTTAACTCCGATTTAGTCCGTTCAACTTGCGTTAGATTCGTTTCGAAAAGTTCTTTCAAAATGTATAACTTTCACCACTGTTTTCTGTAATTAAAATTTGAGTTAAATCTAATCTAGTAATTAGTGTCTTTAATCTTGTTTAGTTTATATCTTTTCCGTTAAAACTCCGATTAGCGTGATTTTCGCGTCTGTGTGTTCGTAGTGAACCGTAGATCAGTTTTCAAAACTCTTTATCTTGTTTTCTTATGAATGATGTACTGTTCTAATTATAGGCTATGTTTGCTTTGCATGACTGCCTGTGGATGCTTGTGTGGTGTCCTATGATCGTATGTCCAGTCTGTGAGTTTACGTTGGTGATCAAGAGGAAGAGTTAGTGATCAAGAGTTCAAGATCAAGAGTCAACCTTTGGAAATCTACAAGTCAACAGAAGAAGGATCTAGAGTTTAAGGCAAGTATAGCATGGGATCCTCCTTGATGTCCTAATAACCTTAATTCACCATAATTTTCATATTGCATGTGTCTACCTTGAAGCCTATATAGATTTATCCTAGATGTTTGATCTTGTACCTTGATAACCATGGGTATGCATTGGATAGCTTGATGCTAGTGCTCAACTTAAACTATGATCATGTAAATTTGTTTTAATGTTATATGTGACATGTTAAAATTTGGCTTTTATAGCAACATGGTTTAGGAACTACTATAAGGGATCACCCGGGACAACAGTGCAACCATGGGAGTTATATGGCTCTGACCTTAGCTCAGTATGAGGACCTTTTCTAGCTTGTTAGTGGTTACCCGAAAGGGCGCATAAGGCGCTTGCCGAGACGGGTATAGTGCGGCTTCTGTCCACGTGTGTATAGGCTGCGTGTTATTGTGCCACCTGGAAGGAGGGCTCTACATCCCCTTGCCTTAAGACCTAGCGGCCCTAACTTGTTAGACGAACCTTTGAAAGGCTGCGCAGTGAACCCTGCCGTGCACCTTGGAAGTGTGACGTGGGCCTTGCAAACCCCGGCATATGGGAATCACTACTCATCGGGTAAAGTGTACAACCTCTGCAGAGTGTAAAACTGATATATCAGCCGTGCTCACGGTTACGAGCGACCTGGAATTCTTATGGTATAGTTGTTGCTATAAATAAATAATGGTAATAATGATGATGATATTTATTTAATGGATACATGTTTATTTGATCATATGTTTAAATTGGGATGGTTATACTTTGATGCTTCTTAATGCTAAAATTATGCCAACTAAAAGCTAATGCAGTTAAACCAGTGTCAGCCTTTTGAGCCTCATGAACCCCATGTTATATTTGTTAAGTACGAGATGTACTTATGCTTGTTTTACTTTTCAACACTTTGGAAAATCCCGGATGGGTACCAGACTGCAAGAGTTGGAGAAGTTAGGCTTGTGATCAACCAGTCAGTTGTCCCTGTGAAGTTGGTGTCTCCATCTGAAGATCGGAGTGTCTTTCCGCTGTCTGCTCTTTAAGGTTATGTTCTTTTGTTTTATATACGTTATATAAGAGCATTGCCTTTCGATATTACCCTTTATTTGTGACTATATGTGAGATTTGACTTCCTGGGCTCACATATGGTGTATACCTGGTTTTGTTCTTAAAACCGGGTGTGACAAAGTGGTATCGGAGCAATGCTGACTGTAGGACGCAAGCCTAGTTAGAAACTGGTCGTTTTAAGGTTTTGAAAATTTCTATAGAACCTTTGTTCTATCAACCTTGGTATTTTCTTCTTTATTGTATCTTCTACCCTTGTATTTGTCTCCTCCTTGTTGCTTAAATTTTAAATGTTGCTCTCACCTTCACTCCTTGCCTTGGATTGCTTTTGAGAACTTCCCTCTATCTAAGTAGACGTATCGTTGACCAAGCTATGTCGTCTCTGACCGCAGTTGACAAACGGAAGCTGATCGCTATGCAAAGTCAAGACCTGGGAAGAATGACACAACAGCAAGACGCAACACAAGGACCAACCAACATGGAAGGAAGCCATAAAGAACAGTTACAACAAGATTACATCCATGGAAGATTGAGACATGTGGATATGACCACTATTCATGGAGCAAAGAAAGCAGTGTATGGCATGATCCCAGTCAATTCGGTAACTGCCATGGTTCTTTTTGACCCTAGTGCCTCGCACTCGTTCATCTCTGCCAAGTTTGTAGCTCGCCTGAAGATAAGGGAATGGCCAACAAAGAAGCTCATAGTAGTTCGCACACCAACTGGAGAAATTGAGACAAACCTTGAATGCCGAGATGTTAGAGTCCAGATAAAAGAGAGTGAGTTCATAGTGAAGCTGAATGTTTTGGAACTCTCAGGAATCGATGTTATCCTTGGACAGGGATGGCTAAGGGGTCATAAAAGTGAGGTCAATTATTCCCGACGATCAGTGTTTTTAAGAACACCATCAGGCGAAAGGATTGAATATCGAGGTATGCCATTATCACCCAATGAATGTGAAGCAAGTCTGTTGGGAGATAGCAGTAGTAAGATGCAAGAGGTTCAGGATCGATGTCTATGTTGCAAGCATTATGAGAATTCTTGTTTTCAAAAGAAGTCAACCAAGGATGGGGTCAAAGTGAACCCAAGTGGTGAAGTCAAGGAAGATGAGAAGAGGAAAGCAAATTCATTCGAGCCACCGTTGATACGTCACCAACAGTTGAGTTCTACCCCAGTATCACATCCAGTATCAACCCCTGTTCAGACAAGCCTAGATCAGCAGCATTTAGAAGCTCCTCCAATTAAGAACTTTCCACATGAGGTTTGCATAGATGGATGGACAATCACCTACAAAGAATCCCAACCACGGAAGCGAGTTAAGAAGCAGAATAAACTGGTAAAAGTCAATCCTCTGAGTTAGCAAGATGGCAGCACATCAAACAACACTTCTACCGCAGCAGATCCAGCTAAAGGAAGATGTTATCATTGCCAACAGGAAGGACATTATGTCAGATCTTGCCCCAAAAAGATCAACAGTCGACTCATGGAAGTAGCCCGAGCCCAGTCACTACAGAGTAGCCATCAACATGTGATACCAGTGCCTGATGCAAAGGAAGTCCCCTGATAGCAGTTGACAAATAAAGAGTGTACAAGAAAAGCTACCCTTGATGTTCTTGCAGATGTATCGTGTTCTAGTAGTTCTTGAGCCCTTATGTAATGAAACGTTAGTAACGAAGTTAAGTCAAGTCCTTGGCCCATGTGTGGCTTGTGAACCTGTGATGTTTGTTGCTTGTCCTTATGATAATGTTTGTTTTGCATCTTTGTAATGAGTGCAAATGATTTTGTGGGTTTCCTCACAATCTCATTTAGGTTTAGTTGATAGGTTTCATGCATAGAAGGTTGGGTTCCTGTTTCTTCTGTTCCCTCTATCCTGTCTTTCCGGAGCAGTCTGTCTTTGTCAGCTTATATCTCTGTTTATGGATGTTCAAAAATCATGGAACAATTCTGGACACAAGTAGACTTCATGATCTTCCTCTGAGCGTAAGAACCACCCTGATAGCTGTTATGGTTTTGGAGTTATGAAATTTACAAGTTGATGCATCCGTGCTATCTGGAATCTGGAATGGTTTCTGTTGTCTGCTGTTTTCGACGATCTTAACTACAGAATCTGGAAAAGTGTTCTACATGAAAGTTGTAGAAGATTTCATAAGCTTTCCAGAAAGGTAAACTGCAACTTAATTGGATAAACAGATCTCGAGTTATCTCTGTTTTACTGCACTGCTGTTTTGCTACTCGCGAGAAATTTCAGAATTCTTGTTCTGGCCTTTACATATGAGTTTCTCTGAGATATCAGAAGTTGGTTATGCCTGTCAACATGCTGGAAATAATATGCAAGCTACCCTTATATGTTCTCTAGTTTGTCCTTTCTTAAGGGGGGTAGTGCTTTGATCAACAGATGTTGAAGTTGTGAGTTGTCTCTCATGGTACTTCATGAGTATGATCATCTATCCTTGCTCATGTTGCTTTTGTTGGTCACCTGATGACAGGAGATGTGGCACACCGAGAATCAGGATCCCTATATGCCACCTCTCACTGATAATCACGAGTACAATGAAGCCGAGCACTATCAAAACAACAATGTTGAAGTTCGAGTTGGGAGTGATCCGAGCCAGAATCCACAACAACAAAAGCGAAAAAGGAAAGCCAAAAAGAAGCTTACTGAAGCAAGTAGAGCACAACGCAATTATGTTAATGGAAGGTTGAGCAATATGGATATGGATAACATTCAAGGAGCTACAAAAATGGTTGGTGGTTACATTCAAGTGAGCTCAACACAAGCTTTTGCTCTGTTTGATCCCAGTGCTTCGCACTTTTTCATCTCCGACAAGTTGTTATAGACGAGCAAGATGGCGAAGTGTCCAACAAAGAGGCCCTTGATAGTTCATACCCCAGTTGGAGAAATACAGACAGATCAGATATGCCTTCATTGTTTTGGAGTCACTCAATATTCCTATGGTTCTTGGTAATGGACGGTTGTGTGCGCACAAAGGAGTAATTCATGGTACTCGGTGCACAATGTTTCTAACTGCACCGTCAGGGAAAAGAATCGAGTATCGCGGTTGTCAACTTCAATCTGAGGAAGCTGATGACTTGTACAATGGAGTGCAGACTAAAGATGCTATCGTGGATAATGATGAGCATATAGATAAGAACACAGATGGGCAAACGTCTTCAGTGGAAGTGGATACACCAAACCATCCGGCAATTGCAGGATACCCGGTCAAGATTCTAGAAATAGTTTGGAAAACTTTTAATGGAAGAAGGTTTAAAGTATGTAAGGTTCAGTGGAGTAACCTAAGTGAAGAAGAAGCAATGTGGGAAACCGAGGAACGACTGCAAATCAAGTTTCCATATCTCTTTGAGTTGTAAGCCAATCAAGTTAGCAATCAAGACAAGGTTGGAATAATCAGGTGTAATAATCTTTTCATGGAACTTTGTTCACAAGTTATGGTCATGAAACATCAGTGGTTTGATAAGCTTGGTATACAAGTGTGAAGTGAAAGTGTTATCAAGATCTTTTCTCGTTTCTCTCCTGTGCTCTGAGTCTCTTCCGAATCTCAGGACGAGATTCTCTTAAGGGGGGTAGATTTGTCACACCCTGAAATTTGCATTTCTTGAATTAGAGTTAAAATGCTTTAATTATGAATTTTTCTGCTAATAAAATATAGGGAAATAAAAATTTTCTCTAAATTAAAATTTATCCTAGGGTTTTAGAAACATGTTTGTGCATTCATGTTGGTGCATTTGAGTTTTTGTGATGTGTGGTTTTTGCTAAAATTCTATTTGAGTTCAAAATGTTTTGCAAACAACTTGAAAATGAATTTTATGTAAAGGGGATTTGAAAATAAAGAATTTATTTTTTTTCTGTTTTCAGAAAGGTTGGAAAGTTTAAAGTTTCAAATCTTTCTGTTTCTCTCTAAAGATTCAAAATCAAATGTTCAAACGAAATTCAAATTCTATTTGAAAATCCCTTTGAAAAGTGCAAAACAAAAATGAAAAGGCTTTTCCTTTCTCCTCTTCCCCTCTTTGTTTTTCGGCCTGAAATGGCCTGGTCGGCCCGGTCCCCTTCTCCCTCGCCAATGGCCCGAATGCCACTTCCCGCCGGCCTGCCTCCCTCTTCTCCCCCTCCCGCACGGTCCAAGCCGGCCCGCTCCACTTCCGGCGCGCAGCGCCTCCCTCCTTCCTCTCTTGGGCCGCCTGCCTCGGCCCAGTTCCGCGCGCCGAACGCCGGGTGCCAGCGCCGCAGCCGATGACACCGCGCCCCCGCTTGTCAGCAGCGCCTGCCCCATCTCCCTCTCGCTGACGTACCGTCCCCACCTGTCAGCTCCCTCTCCCTCCTCCGACTCCGGCTCGGTTACGAGCCCGTGCACGAGTCCGCCGTGCCTACGCCCCCTCCCTACCTTGTTGAGCACTCCGAAGCCCACATATAAAGCTCGCCGAGCCGCCGCCTTTTCTTTTCCCGAAAACACGAACTCCCGTGCCCTAATCTGCTGTAGTCGCGAGCTCTGCCGCCCTATAGATCCCGCCGCCGCCCACTCGACGATTCGGCGAGTTTCATCATCCACCAAAGGTACCTCGAGTTCGGTCTCGATCTCCTGAAGCCATCCAAGCACTTTTCCCTCTTTTTCCCTTTTCGTTTGATGCTTTTATTGCTCGCCGGACCTTGCAGAGCATCGCCGCCGCCTCGTCGAGCCCTCCATCGTCCAAAAACCCGCGCTGGCCTCATCTTCATCCTTGGTGAGTCCGCACCAAGCTCCTGAGCACCCTCGTTCTTTTCCCGAGCCGTTTCGCGCATCCTAACCCTAGAACCGTGAAGCGCCGCCACCCACCGGCCATGGCGCCGCCAGGGACCGCCGTCCCCGTTTCAATTCCGGCGACCGGCGCCTCCCACCTCCCCTAGATCTAATCACGTCCATCCGTCTCCAATCCGACGGCCAACAGAGGCCAGTACCCCTTCGCTCTGCGCATTTTCTAAAGAGCCCCTGACGTTTTTAAAGCATAAACCCGCACTCCCCTTGTCACTGTTCACTGAGTCTTGACAAACTTCCATTCAAGCCCCTGCGTTTTCTCCTAAATGAGGCGCAGTCCAGCCAGTTTCCAATTTTGTTTTATTTATTTAAATCTGCGAAAATCAAGTTTTGTCTTATTTACAGTTTTGCCACTGATTTCAAATGCCCATAACTTCTTTGTTTTAACTCCGATTTAGTCCGTTCAACTTGCGTTAGATTCGTTTCGAAAAGTTCTTTCAAAATGTATAACTTTCACCACTGTTTTCTATAATTAAAATTTGAGTTAAATCTAATCTAGTAATTAGTGTCTTTAATCTTGTTTAGTTTATATCTTTTCCGTTAAAACTCCGATTAGCGTGATTTTCGCGTCTGTGTGTTCGTAGTGAACCGTAGATCAGTTTTCGAAACTCTTTATCTTGTTTTCTTATGAATGATGTACTGTTCTAATTATAGGCTATGTTTGCTTTGCATGACTGCCTGTGGATGCTTGTGTGGTGTCCTATGATCGTATGTCCAGTCTGTGAGTTTACGTTGGTGATCAAGAGGAAGAGTTAGTGATCAAGAGTTCAAGATCAAGAGTCAACCTTTGGAAATCTACAAGTCAACAGAAGAAGGATCTAGAGTTTAAGGCAAGTATAGCATGGGATCCTCCTTGATGTCCTAATAACCTTAATTCACCATAATTTTCATATTGCATGTGTCTACCTTGAAGCCTATATAGATTTATCCTAGATGTTTGATCTTGTACCTTGATAACCATGGGTATGCATTGGATAGCTTGATGCTAGTGCTCAACTTAAACTATGATCATGTAAATTTGTTTTAATGTTATATGTGACATGTTAAAATTTGGCTTTTATAGCAACATGGTTTAGGAACTACTATAAGGGATCACCCGGGACAACAGTGCAACCATGGGAGTTATATGGCTCTGACCTTAGCTCAGTATGAGGACCTTTTCTAGCTTGTTAGTGGTTACCCGAAAGGGCGCATAAGGCGCTTGCCGAGACGGGTATAGTGCGGCTTCTGTCCACGTGTGTATAGGCTGCGTGTTATTGTGCCACCTGGAAGGAGGGCTCTACATCCCCTTGCCTTAAGACCTAGCGGCCCTAACTTGTTAGACGAACCTTTGAAAGGCTGCGCAGTGAACCCTGCCGTGCACCTTGGAAGTGTGACGTGGGCCTTGCAAACCCCGGCATATGGGAATCACTACTCATCGGGTAAAGTGTACAACCTCTGCAGAGTGTAAAACTGATATATCAGCCGTGCTCACGGTTACGAGCGACCTGGAATTCTTATGGTATAGTTGTTGCTATAAATAAATAATGGTAATAATGATGATGATATTTATTTAATGGATACATGTTTATTTGATCATATGTTTAAATTGGGATGGTTATACTTTGATGCTTCTTAATGCTAAAATTATGCCAACTAAAAGCTAATGCAGTTAAACCAGTGTCAGCCTTTTGAGCCTCATGAACCCCATGTTATATTTGTTAAGTACGAGATGTACTTATGCTTGTTTTACTTTTCAACACTTTGGAAAATCCCGGATGGGTACCAGACTGCAAGAGTTGGAGAAGTTAGGCTTGTGATCAACCAGTCAGTTGTCCCTGTGAAGTTGGTGTCTCCATCTGAAGATCGGAGTGTCTTTCCGCTGTCTGCTCTTTAAGGTTATGTTCTTTTGTTTTATATACGTTATATAAGAGCATTGCCTGTCGATATTACCCTTTATTTGTGACTATATGTGAGATTTGACTTCCTAGGCTCACATATGGTGTATACCTGGTTTTGTTCTTAAAACCGGGTGTGACACTGCCGCCCTTAATGGGCGGCACTGCCGCCCTGGCCAAACAGCTCTGATGAATATGAAATTTGGCTGGCTGGTTTGGCTGGGTATGGGGATGTTATTTTGGGATTTGAGCAATTGGTTCCACAGTTTGGCAAACTGTTCTAGAATCCCCCTTGATAGTCTGGCTTTTCCTAAACTCAAGAATAAAAGAATATAAACAATTAATCACTTGAGTCTTCAATATCTTTATATGTCATTTCTTCTCAATGTCACTTCATAGGGGTTGCAACCAATTGTGACTATCCCATCTCTTTCAGAAAACATCCCTTGAGCATGTGACTTGAACCATTTCACTATATATGAGTTCAACTTCATGGCTTCAAGTCACTTCCACTAATGATTTGATTCTCAACACAATATGACTCCTCATAGCTTGATTAGTACCTCGACTCAATGCAAGTACTCTCTTCTTCACCCTAGCCATAGTACCTCGGTCTCTTTGACCTTCACCTTCGCTTAGTACCACGAAGCCCTTTCCTTGCTATCTTCACCCTATCAAGCCATACTCAAGTAACATCATATTAAGCATCCATTGAAAACCATTTCTTCAATATTGTGATCCTTACTTGAATAACTTTTAGATATAAATGTTGAGATCAATCAAGCTTTAGTTTGACTCACATAGAGACATATACAGATCATCATTAATATGGTCAAGCCAATTCACGGTCCCTTGTATTCTCTCCTTTTTGGCTTGACATTCTACACTCGCTTCAATCTCCATCTTCATACTTCTAGCTTGATCAAATCAATGCAAAGTGATTCTCCAAATCTTTATCCATACAAGCAAACTAATGTAGAGATGACATATATCCAATATGAGTTAAGTCCTTGTCATTTGACCTTTGCTTGACATTTACTCACTTATGCATTCTTGATTCATTCTTCAACCTTGATCAAAGCTAGTTCACTATCAAACTCTTCTTGTTCATGAAAAGCAACCCATTGTTGAGACCATTCCAAAATCATCAAACCATGTATCACTTGTCATTTGCCAAATATGTTTGCTTTCTCATGATGCCATGATATCCCACAACATAGAAGCCATATCATCAACTCTATTTGCATTGTTGTCCTTTGCTTGAACAAGATTGTTTCCATGATCTTCCAATACAACAATACACAATTTTGGCCTTCATTTCAACACTATGTGGAATACCATCAAGTTTGCTTTTCTTGTTGAACCTTTGATACACTTAGCAAACTTGTTAGACCTTTAATTATGTTGTCACTCAATTCACCAAAACCCACTAAGGGCTAAATGCACTTACACATCTCTTGTTCCTGTCTCTCCCACTTTGGAAGGGCAGTCTTATAGCCACCTGATCCTAAATGATGGTGGTATTTCTTGTGAGCTACATTCTGTTTGTTTACTCTGATACGAGCCTCGCTCTCTTGTGATCTTTTGTACTGTACAAATTCATCCCAATCGGGCCTTATCTTGACATACGCCTTAGAGTTGAAATCTGGCGTCTCGTTCTTCAGCACAAACTTGTGGTACAATTTCTTCTTCCAGTCCTAAAAAAGTGTGGCCATCTTCTTCATTGTCCACTCCCAAATTCGCCTCTGCAACTCCTCATCATCCGTGTCGAACGAGAAATGAGCTTGGATGTCTTCGCCTCGGAAACTCCCAAATAAGACTAGCTGCTTGTCACGATTGGAGACATAACTGATCTCGGGAGCACTTCGCCTCTCTTTCCATTCACAGGCACTTATCGGAATCCGATCTCTCACAAGGAACCCACAGTAAAAGATATATTTTTGTGCATGGGGTCCTAGTGGTTGGCCTGTAGCCATATTGAATTTGGAGATTACATGACGGCCCTTCAACGACCTCTTCGGCCCTCATTTTGGTCTGCTCTGCCCCATCGCAGACATCGATCCAGAGGGATACATATAGGTAAAGACACGAAGATGAAACCCTAATACAAGTTGAAATAAAACCTAATCAAGTAATAAAGTAAATGTAAACCCTAACATGACATATTGTATGTATACCTCGCCTGTATTGCCTTCTTGCATCTCAACTTGTTCTTCAAGGGGATTTTCATCATGCGTGGTCATCTCTTCGTAATTCAATAAGTATTGACTCCCGTCATCGCCGCCGGCGATGATATTCATCATTTCCTCCTCCATGTTCTTATTTGGGTCGACCATTTCTGCAAATATTAAAATATATATACAATATGATCAAACACTTAGAGGAGCTTTATACATGTATGTATGTGAAATCAAAACCGAAACCCTAAAATAACATATATTCGGGTTCTGGGGTTTAGGGGTTTGGGGTTTTGAGGTTTAGGGGTTTAGGGGTTTGGGGTTTAGGGTTTAGGGTTTAGGGTTTTGGGGTTTAGGGTTTAGGGTTTGGGGTTTAGGGCTTCATGGGTTTAGGGTTTTGGGGTTTAGGGTTTGGGGTTTAGGGTTTCGGGGTTTAGGGTTTAGGGGTTTAGGGTTTGGGATTTGGGGTTTAGGGTTAGGGATTCGGGTTTTAGGGTTTCGGGGTTTGGGGTTTAGGCGTTAGAGTTTTGGGTTTTAGGGTTTTGGGTTTTAGGTGACATGTAATCGCCAACATTAAAAATAACATATATTCGTAAAGAGGCAATTCAACATTAAAAATAACATGAAGAAGCATATCTATCAAAATATTTCTAAGTGTAAATACATGTTTAAACATATCCAAGTGATTTTCTATGGCTTTCCAACATGACACATGATTTTCTATGAACACATATTTCTAAGAGTAAATACATGTTTAAACATATCCAAGTGATTTTCTATGGCATTCCAACATGACACATGATTTTCTATGAACATATATTTCTAAGAGTAAATACATGTTTAAACATATCCTTGTCACGCGATTTACACACCGTGGACGAGAACGACGGTGGACGGCGGTGAGGATGACGATGGTGCGGATGACGGTGACGGCGGCGATGTCGGTGGAGCGGACACCAGGACTATAGGTCGACGCGACCTGTCACTTTTTATCTACATGTGTAAACATATATTTGTTAGGTTAAACATATATATGATTTTTCTTTTTCTATAAATATATATCTATTCATATTCGTATTCCTTTTCCTTTTTCTATAAATATATGTATTCATATTCATTATCTATAAATATATATCTATTCGTATTCATTTTCCTTTTTCTATAAATATATATCTATTCATATATTCATATTCATTTTCCTTTTCTATAAATATATATCTTATATTCATTTTATATATCACTTTTTTCTAAATATATATATTTATTTTCTATATATATATATCAATTTTCCATTTTCTATATATATTATTTTCTATTTAATTTTTTCATTTCTTTTTTTTACACACACGGACACCACACACACCACACACACGCACACACACGCAGTGCACACACGCACACCACACTGCACAGCACGCACACTGCGGCGGCGAGGACAGAGGTCTCGACGGCTTGGTTTGGTGGTCTGTCTTACCTTTAAAATGTTTGCCTTGCTTTCTTACTGGGTGGCCCATGGGAAGAAACCGACGGTGCCCAACATACACGACCTTCTGACATTTTTTCAAAAATAAACTATCAAGGTCTTCGAAACAGTGTGTGCATGCATTATATCCCTTGTTTCTCTGGCCTGAAAGATTACTTAGAGCCGGCCAATCATTGATTGTTACGAACAATAATGCTCGCATGTCAAAGTGTTTCTGTTTGTACTCATCCCACACGCGTACGCCTGGTTTGCTCCATAGAAGTAGAAGTTCCTCAACTAATGGCCTCAGGTAGACATCGATGTCGTTGTCAGGTTGCTTCGGCCCTTGGATGAGCAATGACATCATAATGAACTTCTGCTTCATGCATAACCACGAAGGAAGGTTGTAGATACATAGAGTAACTGGCCAAGTTCTATGACTACTTCTTTGCTCCCCAAAAGTATTAAAACCATCCGTACTTAAAGCGAACCTCAAGTTTCTAGCCTCATCTGCAAACTCTGGGAATTCTCTGTCTACCGGTCTCCTCTGGGATTCATCAGCTGGGTGCCTCAGCATATTGTCTACCTTATGGTCTTCTTTATGCCACCGCAACAACTTTGCATTGTCCTTATGTCTAAACAAACGTTTAAAGCGTGGTATTATAGGAGCATACCACATAACCTTGGCAGGGATTTTATTCCTGCTTGGACGTTCTTCACCCTCTACGTCACTAGGATCATCTCGTCTTATCTTATACCGCGATGCTTCACATAACGGGCATGCATCCAAATTCTCGTATTTCTCCCCACGGTACAGGATGCAGTCATTAGGACATGCGTGTATCTGCTGGATTTCTAATCCCAAAGGGCAGACGACTTGTTTTGCTTCGTACGTAGTGGTGGGTAATTCATTCGCTTTCGGAAGCATCTTTTTCATTATCTTCAATAACTGCCCAAATGCCTTGTCAGATGTACCATTCTTTGCCTTCCATTGCAACAGTTCCAGTGTAGTACCTAGCTTTTTTTTGCCATCTTCAGCAGTGGGATATAGCAATTTCCTATGATCCTCTAGCATGCGCTCGAACTTGACCTTCTCCTTGTCACTTTCACATTCTCTTTGTGCATCACGAATGGCATCACCAAGTGCATCAACATCAGTTGTCACATCTTCTGCCGCTGCCGCATCTTCTTCACCATCTCCCCCACTGCGTCATCATAGAAGGCACCGTACTGAGCAATAATATCGGCGTGGGCCAATTCTTCTTCACCTTCTTCACCATCATCCATTACAACCCCTTTCTCCATGCTTTGTCCAACAAATATAGTTTGTTACGAAACCCGACTTCAACAAATGCGTATGAAGAGTCCTTGAGCATGAATATTCCTTAAAATTCTTACAGACGACACATGGGCAGCACATGAAACCATCCTGCTTATTTGTCTCAGCCACACCTAAGAAATAGTGCACGCCAGTAATGAACTCTTTGGAGCGGCGATTGACATTATACATCCAATTGCGTGACAACATCTGCATTAAATATTACAACCATGCACTTAGTAGTTTCTCATGTTATTGCACAACACTCATGACATCACATGATTGATTAATTCAAGCAAGCTTGACTACAACGAAGCAATCGCAGCTAGCACTAAAAAAACTAAAACTAAAATACACTTAAGCAACATAATTAGTTCACATCCGATCCCAACTAAAATAGACAGATCATTCGCTTCATCAGCATGGATGGGCTGCTGCCGCTAACTCACTGCCTCATCACCTTCAGCGGCAACCTCCTGTGCAACAGAATTTCGTACGTGCTGAACGTACTCTTCCTCCCAGTACCAACCTTTACATCCACCGGTGCCCTCCCACTGCAGTTAGAACAAAGAATAAGAAATTTAAACAACATCATAAAGCAAAACCGATCCAAATGAACCATATTAATCTAATGCGGGTAAATAATAACCCACCTCATGGTCCGGACACTTGTAGAGTATACGACTCTTGTTGATTCCCTCTTTTTTCACTCGGTACTCCTTCACAATTTTCTGCTTACACTCGCCGCAAGCAATGAGAGGAAGATCGGGCCGCAAACGCTTTGGATCCCGATGATGAGAGGCTGAGGACCCGGTCACAGTTGCCATCTACTATATCCATGCTCATTTTTTAAACTATTACATGCAAATTCTTAATTTTGTAAACAATTATAAATAAAAAAGACTCTAAATTTATCTATTTATTTACATAATCGAAAAATATGATATAACAATACTAATTTCCACATTTTCTACTCTCTATATTCATTGTTGCAAACTATTATAAATTCCACATTTTTCTAAAGAAAATTAACTAAAAAGACTAAAATTCAATATTACTCGTCTTGCATAAGTATGAAATATACAATGGATACTACCTAGCAGTAGAAAACTATTAAGTGATTGTGATGAACCAATTTAAACTACTCAACTCTCTATGTTTGTTCTTGCAAACTATATATTTTAATTAAATTCCTCTCATATTCAAAAGACATGGTATAGGAGATGAAAACAGTTACCTCTCAACGCAAAGAGACGATGACGGAATCGAAGAAGATCACCAATTGACGCCGGAGACGAAGAACAATGAAGAACAAATGAAGAACAAGCAATAGCAACAGCAAGAACAAGCAAGGAAGCTCACTGAAACTTGAATGTCTCAGGCTCGGGGAGGAAGAAGTTGACAGGTTATAAACCGAGGAGCTTTAGTCCCGGTTTGTATTAAAAACTGGGGCTAAAAGGTGATCATTTATCCCGGGGCAAGCCACAAACCGTGGCTAAATCTTTGTCCCGATCTGTGGCACCAACCGGGACTAAAGAGTGCCCTTTAGTCCTGGTTGGTAACACGGACCGGGACTAAAGGGTCCCTGCCCCGATAGCTCTGCGCAGTAGACGTTGGGGCAGACCCTTTTAGTCTCGGTCCGTGTTACCGACCGGCACTAAAGGGTCTATTAGTCCCGGGCAGCAAAAACGTCGAGAAAAATGACGATTTTGAGAATCGGCCAAAGACCCTGTTGTGTAGTAGTGTCGGGTGTACCCAATTTACTTGGGGGCATCGCCAACAAGGAGGTTCCCCGTTAGAAGTCGAGGGAGTTTCAGAGGTCCTGCAACACAAAGCACGCAGTATGAATTGGTTTTCTTCTACAATGTTCTTTCACACCCAGACACAGTAGGAAAACTTTGACCAGAGACCAGTGCACGGTACCCAGTGGGTGGATTAGCCTTATCTGGAGGCCTTTCTAGTGGTTACTGTAAAGGATATACACAATTAATCAAACAAACTCTTTTGGCTCCAGCCAAAACTCTTACAAGTAGGAGTAAAGCGTCTAAATAAGGATGTATTTGGCTTAGAACAAACTCTTGTTATGCTATGATATGAGTTAGTTATCCGTTCAAGTTTGTTATTTGTAAGTCTGCATTGGCTAAGTCTAACCTCTTGCAAGTAGTGGATTTGAACTAGTTATCTACTCTATTAGATTTGACAATTTAATAGATTCACTACACCACAACCCTTAATCAGCGACTGACTTAAAGTCGTTGTAAGAGGTGTACAACAACGGACGGTTAGTTGCTAAATCTTACAGCGACGGACCCTAGCAGTTGCTGTTGAAGCCATCGTTGTATGTGTATAGCGACGGACTTCATCTTTAGCGACGGACCGTCCATCGCTCCAGCTTTTGGATTAAGGGTTGTGGTGATGGAGTGTTCCGGAATGATGATGGAGACTAGAATATTGTCGTACAGAATATTCTAGACTCAGAGTGTATAGAGTCTCCATCAGAACAGACGGTTTAGGGTTCCGGAATAGTGGCTCAGAGTGTTCCGGAATGGTGATGGAGACTAGAATATTGTCGTACAAAATATTTAAAATTATAAAACAATAAAAATATATTGAAGCATGCTAAAAGAAAATTAAATTAAAAAATTCTGACCTTCCGTATAGCTATAGCAGCTGTGACAAGTTCATCACCAATTAATTCATGCAAAACCTTATCTGCAGAAAGCGATTCTACAGATTCCTGCAGGTTCTGCGGTAGTCTTTTCAATTTGGAAGCCTGATCAGAAGGGTTTGATTCTACAAACAACACGAATCACATAAGGTATTTGCATACTGAGGTAATGATGGTTTCTAGACATATAGTACTTCATTCAGTAACGAACACTTGTCACTTATCAGATCAAAGGTTGTTAGGATTGTTTCCAAATATTACCGACAAGGCATAAAATTTGGAAACAATGGCCAAAAGGAAAGGCCAGGCATAAAGGAATTCATACCAATTGGTTCAGGCAACTTAAGGTCTCTTCTTAGGCCATCGATGCCGGCAGCAATGATAGCAGCAAGACCCAAGTGCGGATTTGCACAACCATCGAAGGATTTGATCTCGAAGTTGCTGACTAAATCAAGAGGCACGCCAGGTGGGCATGCGGTTCTTAATGGAGCTTCCTAACATACTGTTGAAATGGTTTCATCAGTATACTGGCATTTTGTCAGAGAAGTAGCAAATTATGCTCTCTGGATCATAGGGATAAATGAACTGACATCTTGTAAATATCATGCAACTTATGTGAGAAACAAACAACGTATTGAGTTATCAAGATTTCAATTGAGTTAAAGTGTTAATAGAAGACATTACCTGTTTGGGTGAGGAGCGGTAAATGCCATTATTGATGGAAGATGATGATACACTCCGGCAAGGAACTGTTGTCCAGTTTTTGACATTCCATGAAAATTATCTTTACTTGACCCCATAAAAACATTCTGATCATTCTCCCACAAGCTCAGATGCACGTGAGAACCAGATCCAAGATCATTCAAATCAGGCCTGGAAAGTGTCTAGACAGAAGAAAGAATCCGATACCAGAAAATAGGCCTGTTGTAGGGTCGAGATGGCGGACTAGAGTGGCGGTGAATAGTCCTTTCTAAAATTAATCGCACCGGCTAACCGAAATAAATGCGGAATTAAAATTATCGGTCTAGCCAAGACTACACCCCTCTACCTATACTCTCAAACACCTTACAAAGATCCTAAACAAAGCAAATAAGGTGTCGGGCTAGCAAGAGCTCACCTGAAGGACCGAAAGTGCTATACAAAGGCGACCAGAGGGGGGGGGGTTGAATGAGAGCTTTAAATTTCTTTTCAGAAACTTATCGCCACTGTCACGAGAATCAACCCCAAGAGCAAACCTAAAGTTTGATAGTGTCCACGACCCTAGATGTAGGGTGGATGCTTCCAAGTAGCACAGCGGGTCACTACACTACCCAAAAAGTTGAACGCAAAAGACGGAAACAAAATCCGAAGTCGGACGAACGAACCACGGACGAAAATGTGCGGAAAACACCTGACCGGACTCTGCCTGCGTCCGGTCATTGTGGAAACTCGGTTTGAGTCTTCTCTGAGTTGGACCGGACTCACTGAGTCCTAGCGTCCGATCAAGAGTCGAGCGTCCGGTCACAAGAACAAACTCCAATGAACAGTGCAAGGAGTGCGTCCGGTCTAGTGATGCCCTAGCGTCCGGTCAGGTCAGAGAAAAACAGAGCCGCTTGACATTCATCGACTGGACTCACTGTCAAGCGTCCGGTCACCCCGACCCCAGCGTTCGGTTACCCCGACGCAGTGCAGTTTATCCACCGATTCGACTCAATCTCACTTAAAACGAAACCTCTAGGATTCAAACTTGGTGAGAGGAGTCACAGGGAGGATAGTGAGCTACTCCTAGGAGATCATGGCTCGAACCTATCTCCAAATCGATGAATCAAGAAGATTCGGGAAAAGAGAGATGAAACTCGAACCTAAACAAAACTTGACAGATCTAATGCAACAAGTGATTAGAGTGCAAATCCTTCGGTCAAAAGATCACAAATCCGTTCGTGCACAAAGTGGTTCAAACGAAATCGAAAACCAACTCCCAGAGAGAAAGAACAAGGCAAATCTCCGTGAGGGCCAAAAACGAAAACGCGAAGAACACACAAGCAAGAACACAATTTGATCTCAATTTCTAGCCGAAACTCCTCCACATGAGGAGACAACGAGATTACGGTCTCGTTTCCTCAAAAAGCAAATACACAGAGGTATTGTTCACCGTCTCTGCGGATCTCAGTAGCTACATCAGGGATTGGGAAGCAGGAAACCCTAGAATGAAAATAGCAATGGCTGAGATAATTTGGAGGGAGGGGTGACCTCTCCTTATATAGCCTAATACAATTATTCCCCTTCTACCCTTACAGCTAATGAGCGAGCAGGCTAACCCTAAGGGTATTCCTGACCAACTCGAGGTAGGTGGTGATCCGACGGCCACGCCCGCACAACTGGTAGCTTCGCCTCGACGCGACCTCACCGATTGCCGCCACGTGCCGCCACCGCTCTGATCGTCCTTTTCACGGACCTCCCCCCGGTTTTGAGGCTGAAACCGGGAAACCTGGGCCATCCCCCGGTTTTGAGGCCGAAACCGGGAAACCTGTCGTCCGTCGCCTGAGTTTTGTGGCCCAAACTCAGAAACCCGCGAGCACCCAGGTTTTGTGGCCCAAACTTGGAAACCGTCCTCAGCCCGAGTTTTGTGGCCCAAACTCGGAAACCGGCCGCACCCAGGTTTTGAGGCCCAAACCTGGAAACCATCCACTTGGTGGTTTTTCTGTGGCTCAACCACCAAACCAAGCCGTAGAGGGGATGCACCGCCCGTGCACCTCGTCCACCGACACGTGTCCCCAGGTCCTCGACCCGAGCAACACCGTGCCCTACAAGTCTCCGCTCGTCGCTGTCCCAGACTGTCAGCCACCACAGCTGATCCTCAGGCCACCAGTCCCTCAGTCCAAGCCTCACGTTCGTCCTTCACCGCTCCCGGTCCATCGGCACGACACGTCTCTTCTTGACCTTCACCTTGCCTTCGATCACTGTATCCGTGCTCGACACCTGCACAACACAAGCCAAAGAACATGCGCATCAACCCAGTTGACAATCACTCATCACTCAAGATCCGGCATACACCCATGTATCCGCAATCTCCCCCTTGATGAGTGCATTGTCAACTACCAACACAAATCATATGAAGGTAGAAGAAAGAAGGAGAAGTAGAGAACTCATCTTAAATGACCCAAAAGCATAGCAAAGCCAGAAGAAGGTCAAGTGGAATGAGCAAAACAACTTGGTCCCCAAGGACATGGGCAACGGCTCGACGCAACCAAGCAAAGCAAAGCTAGCCCTCAAGAAGAGGTAGAACAGGCTCAACACCGCTAGCAAAAAAAGCTCGATACAAACTGAAGAACAATAGAGCTCGATACCAATTGAAAAGGAGGAAGCTCAATACCAATTGAAGTGTAAGCAAAGCAAAAATCGAGCAAACTCCCCCTTCAAAAGTGCATACAACTAGAGACATGATTTGTCAAAATTTCTTCCCCTTAGTCGAAAATCCACACAACAAGGAGCAAATGCATATGAGAGATAAATGCAAGTTAGCAGCTTCAGGTATATAGTCCATAGAGTGAATAGATACTCTAATGAGTGCTGATCCAACGACTCAACAACAAGCACAAATGCTAGCAAAGGCTCAAACTGATCACACAATACGAAATATGAACATATTAGCAAAGTGAGCAGTTTTAAGCCATTCAGAAAAGGTTTCACCATCAAAATAGCAGTAGGCATGTATAGACAGGAAGTTACACAAGTGCTAATCATGTATACAAGGTGAACTACCCCTAATAACGTTTAATCATCATGCTATAGAATGAATCATAGACTTGTGTACTCAAATTTTATCAGAGTTGCAGCGGTTAAATTACACAAGTTCAAATTTCAGCATATGATTGTGAGAGGTTGAAAGCTTGTCAAAGCCTAACTTTTCAACCATGCTAAGCCTATGCATAAGCAATCAGAAGCTTAAAGCAATGGTTTCGGTCATACACTACACGACTCAAGTTTAACTCAAAGTGCAGTGAGATACAGTCTCGATACCGTGATGTGTTGACAAGCAATCCCATCTCGATCTTTCCAATTCACTTAACTTGGTTCCATTTTTATGATAGAATATGAACATACCAAGCAAGTGAATGACTCAGAACTAGAGACATAGCAACCTAGCATATAAGAAAAGCACAAGTGATTTCAACACATTCTACACATGCTAGTTGCCAATCTCAATGGTGAACAAATTTCAAATTTTATGTTTGTTGGTAGTTCTTAGCTTCACTAAAGATAGAGCTAGGCAACTATCCCCGGTAACGGCCCAGAAATGATTGTTGGCACTTGCTAATGTCGTTACTAGGGGTAGACTATGGAGTCTATCCCCGGCAACGGCGTCAGAAATGCTTGAAGCAAGACCAGTCACTATACCTAAAGGAGTGGAGCTAAAGCAACTATCTACTAATGCCAAGCGGGGTTGTCAATCCCGACACTAGTAGGAGCTAGCTAGAGAGATTGCAATCTACCAGGAGGAGATTCTGCAAGCGCACAGAACTATCGTAGTAGCACTTCGCCTAGGAGTACCAGGTGTCGATTTATTTGATCCCAAGGGAAGGCTAGGGTGGTGTATGAGTCGAGTCAAGGAGGGGATGAGAGTCAAAGAAATAAGGAAAAGGAAAAGGGAAGAGGGGAAGAGAAGAAAGGCTAGAAAGAATATATGGGTGGATAGGTAAGGATGAAGTGGATGGCTAAGGTAAGGTGGATGGTTAGGTGGATAAAGGGATAACTAAAGATAACAAGGATAACTAACTACTAACTAATAACTACTCCTAGATAACCATAGAACAAGATAACTGCGAAGCAAGATAGTTACGAAGCAAGGCAGGCAAAAGTCAATAAAGCAACTAAGTTGAGTATAGTTTTATTCCTATCTTGTCAAGTATCGAGGCATACTAGCCTTTACCACTTACTTAGGTTGAACGCTAGCACAACGAGCCTTACTGTTAAACTAGGCCAACTACGTGGTGGAATTCAAGGCGCACAGGGCTGTCACCACCTGCTTGCTACCACAGCTATCCGGGGGTCCAGCCGTATCTGAAGGTAAGTCTATAACTAAGCACCACGCTTAACTATATTCTAACTATCTCTATCCTAGCTTTGAATAGAGACACCCTTGCGGACGTCAGAGCAAACACTTGACTTAATAAGATAAACACTAAACTAACTAAGCAACCTATTGGCAAAGATCAAACACTAAGCTCACTAGATATTAACTACTATGGCTAAGTGAATTGAACTGTAGGATAGCTAGGCACTCAAGCAATCAAT
This sequence comes from Coix lacryma-jobi var. lacryma-jobi, assembly GCA_009763385.1. Taxonomy (NCBI): domain Eukaryota; kingdom Viridiplantae; phylum Streptophyta; class Magnoliopsida; order Poales; family Poaceae; genus Coix; species Coix lacryma-jobi. Next base: position 116,410,132 of record CM019830.1, on the reverse strand, counting down.
CAAGTATACCACTCAATACTGATAAGTAGAATAAAGTAATACTTGAAATGATGAACTAGAATATAGTAAAGTGCTTGAGATACAAGAGCAAAACCTGAACTGGAGATGAAGGAAGACTCTTCCCAGCTCCAGAACCGATCACTCGCACGCCTCTACTCTTGAGCTAAGCCTTGAGCAGCGCTACCGCGAGGGCAAAGATGCCTTGCTCTACTAGCTACCTACTTGCCTAAGCTCTCTGAGCTCTCACTTGCTTCTCTTGCTTTGCTTCTCTTGTGTTGTGATGGTACTGGGATATGAATGAAGTGATGCCTCCGGGGGGTATTTATAGTCTTGAGGAGTGAGGGGGGTACTTATAGGGGACAGCCAACCGACCTAGGGTTAGGTCAGGTGGCGGGCGCCACCCCCTACTGGCGGCCGCCAGTCCCCTGGCCATTGGATGCATCATCACTGATCCTACGGCCTCCAGGTGGTTGTCCAAGACGGTTTGGATGTCGGTTGCATGTCCTAGCAACCGACTTAGGTCATGATCCACGCCACTCCCCTCCGTAGCCCTCCGATCAAACCGACCTAGTGACCAAGGGCCAAGATTTGGCCTTGGGGTAGTCACATGGATCGGTGACGTGGCAGGGGGGATTCTGGGCCTCACCCTTGTGGCGGGCGCCACCTAGGGGTGGCGAGCGCCACCCCCCTAAGGCCCAATTGGGCCCTGCTGAGTGGGTTTGGCCTCTGGTGGTTCAAATGTCCAAATTTGGTCCAAATTCCTGCATTCAAATAAAAATCTATGGACATGTGGAATTTGGTTAGTTTGAAACCTATTTGACTACATTTCATGCCTTTTTGGTGGACTTTAGGGTCAAATGTTGATGGTAAAACAGGTGTTCAAGGACCATCAACAATGTTCATTAAGCATATTCACAGTTGTGAAAAATAGCCCAGCTCACAACATGTATCAGTGATCAAAAGGAGCCTAAGCTACAGGCATTATCATGTATCATCGAAGCATATACTAATCAGAGCATAGATTCATTCTACAGATTATAGACATGAAGCTCGAAAAGATAAAGATGCAAATCTGATGGAAAACAGAAACTAAACAAAAACAAGGCAAAAGAAGTCAGACTATGATACAAGGACTCAAAATGTTTCCCCCAACTAAAAGGGGAAACACACACCAAGCTCACCTCTCAACCTAGCAAAGGTTGATTGGTCCAAAGGCTTAGTGAAAATATCTGCCAACTGAAGATGAGTATCGACATGGTGAAGGTCGATATCACCCTTCTCATAGTGGTCTCGCAAGAAATGAAAGCGCACATCAATGTGTTTGGTCTTAGAATGCAGCACGAGGTTCTTAGCAACGTTAATCGCACTCGTGCTGTCACAAAGCAATGGAACTCGAGAAAAACTCAGACCAAAATCACGCAAGGTGGCCATCATCCACAACAACTGAGAGCAGCAGCTAGCCGCAGCAACATATTCAGCCTCTGTGGTAGACTGAGCGACACTAGACTGCTTGCGAGAAGACCAAGACACAAGAGAAGAGCCAATAAATTGACAAGTCCCAGAAGTGGACTTGCGATCAAGTCGGCAACCAGCAAAATCAGCATCTGAGTAACCGCAAAGGGAGAGGGTAGAAGAAGCAGAGTACCAAATCCCAAACTCGGGTGTGAAGCATAAGTACCTCATAATGCGCTTGACTGCCTGACGGTGAGAGGTGCGCGGCGACGACTGAAATCGCGCGCCAAGACACACCGCGAACTGGATGTCCGGGAGTGTCGCCGTCAAGTACAGCAGCGACCCGATCATACTCCGGTACTCCTTCTGGTCCGCAGCTTCTCCATCCTTGTCCGCATCCAGGGCCGTCGTGGTCGACATGGGTGTTGGAAGAGGCTTGGCCTCACCCATATCGAACTTTTTTAGTATGTCCTTAGTGTAGGGTCACTGGTGCACGAACGTCCCCTCTCGGGATTGCTTGATTTGCAAACCGAGGAAAAACGTGAACTCGCCCATCATGCTCATCTCAAATTACCTGCTCATAGTATCTGCAAACTTGGCAACCAAAGCATGAGAAGAACCACCGAAAATGATATCATCCACGTAAATTTGAACCAAGAGAGTGTCATTACCTTGCTTGAGGAGAAAAAGCGTTTTGTCTACACATCCCATTTTAAAACCCTTAGCAAGCAAAAAGGTTTTCAACCAATCATACCAGGCTCTAGGGGCTTGATTCAAACCATACAGTGCTTTGTGAAGTTTAAAAACATGGTTTGGAAACTTGGGATTTTCAAAACCGGGGGGTTGTTTCACATACACCTTGTTGACGGTGCTTAAAGCATCATTTCACCATCAACATTTCACCCAAAACCAAGGTAAAACAACATAAAAGGTAGAAGATTTGGTTTATAACTAACCTATTTCCACATGTGCATAGTTTCTTATCTGAATGCAGGAAATAATGGAATTTGGGCCAAACAAGAGCACCAGGAGCAATGCCAAGCCACTCTGGCCTATTTGGGCCTGAGTAAGGTGGCGGCCGCCACCTATTACTGGCGGCCGCCAGGTCACTCGTGCCAAAAATGGCCCAAGCCACGTCATCGATCCGTGGGAGTCACCTCAAGCTCAAATCTTGGCCATTGCACACTAAGGCGGTTTGATCCAAGGGCTAAGAAGAGTATCACCTGGATAGTGGGCTTTGGACACATGTCTAAACCCTAACCGGCCCTCAAACCGACTTGGGAGAGCAAATGAAGACCGTTGGATGAATGGCGGTTGCATTGGACGGCTGAGAGGTGGCGGGCGCCAGGGTTTGGTGGCGGGCGCCACCCCCTAAACCCTAACCGACCTCCCCCTCACTCTATAAGTACCCCCTAGCTTCCTAGCACTATAAATAGGCCCTTTGAGCTCTCATTCGGAGAGCCTCACATCATTCTTCACCATTTGGTTAGATTAGCACACTTGCTATGCTAGAGAGATTAGAGAGAGTGTGAGTGCCTCACTAGAAGAGGAGCTGGAGAGCAGAAGAGTAGAAGTCTGGAGAGTTCCGGAGCTGTCAGAGACCTCTGCTTCACTCTGCTCTGCGCTTCAACTTTGGTAACTTAGTATCTATTTTATCTTCAAGTATTTACTTTTCAGTACTTGTGTGCTCTTTTCATTGCTTGATATTAGTTTCAAGTGCTCTAGTTCTAGTACAGGGCTAGTAGTAGTAATATATAGATTAAGTGTGGTACTTAGGCTATATATTGCCAGTGAATACGGCTAGGCCCCCGGATAGCTGTGGTAGCAAGCAGGTGGTGACAACCCTGTGCGCCTTGAATTCCACCACGTAGTTGGTCTAGTTTAACAGTAGGGCTCGTTGTGCTAGCGTTCAACCTAAGTCAGTGGTAAAGGCTAGTACGCTCACAGTACACTTGTAAAGAACTTAAATCACTAGAAGTCTAATAGAACTAGGATCTACCCCAGTAGATAGTGCCCGTTCCCTTCATCTATCCTAGATATCCTTACCCACCTAATTTTCTCAAAATCACTTCGCGTTCCTTGTAGATTCGATACCCCGGAATACTCTGAGGTGAAAAGCTACAACTGACAGTCGTGCGCTTGTGGTTTCTTCTGCGTGCCACCCGAGGTGTCAACACACCTCCTCTTCTATGTAGCCGTTTAAGAAGGCACTTGCAAATCATATGCTCTCTGAGATAATGCAAATCATATGCTCTCTGAGTGTTCAACTAAGAGGGAGAAAATTTTTCAAATCTTGTGCTTTCCGAGTTGAACCAAGGGGGAACTTTCCTGGTTGTGTACACTACTTGAGGGGGAGTTTGCTTCTTGGTAACCGTAAGCTTTTGGATTCAGAGCGTTTTTCTGCTAGTTGTGTTGAGCCTCTGTGCCTCTATCTTGAGGGACTAGCATTTTGCTTCGATTTCTCAATTGGTATTTGCCAGCGGTGTTGAGCCTGTTCTACCTCTTCTTGAGGGCTAGTTTTGCTTTGCTTGGTTGCGTCGAGCCGTTGCCCATGTCTTTGGGAACCAAGTTGTCTTGCTCTTTCCACTTGACCTTCTTTGGCTTTGATATGCTTTTGGGTCATTTGGTTGAGTTCTCTCTCCTGCTTCCTTCCTTCCTCTATTCCATTATGATTTGTGTTGGTAGTTGACAATGCACTCATCAAGGGGGAGATTGCGGATACATGGGTGTATGCCGAGTCTCTGAGTGATGAGTGATTGTCAACTGGGATAATGCGCATGTTCTTTGGCTTGTGTTGTGCAGGTGTCGAGCACGGATACAGTGATCAGAGGCAAGGTGAAGGTCAAGTAGAGACGTGCCGTGCCGAGGGACCGAGAGTGGCGAAGGGCGGACGTGAGGCTTGGACTGAGGGACCGGTGGCCTGAGGATCAGCTGTGGTGGCTGACAGCCTGGGACAGCGACGAGCGAAGACTTGCGGGCACGGTGTTGCTTGGGTCGTGGACCTGGGGACACATGTCGGTGGACGGGGTGCACGGGCGGTGCATCCCCTCTACGGCTCGGTTTGGTGGTTGAGCCACAGAAAAACCACCGAGTGGACGGTTTCTAGGTTTGGCCCTCAAAACCTGGGCGCTGATGGTTTTCGAGTTTGGGCCACAAAACTCGGGCTGAGGACGGTTTCCAGGTTTGGGCCTCAAAACCTAGGTGCTGCGGGTTTGCTGAGTTTGGGCCACAAAACTCAGGCTACGGTCGGCTGGTTTCTCGGTTTGGGCCTCAAAACCGGGGGTTGATCGTGAAGGCTGGTTTCCTGGTTTGGGCCTCAAAACCGGGGGTGAAGTCCGGGAAAAGGATGAGTGGAGCGGTGGCAGCACGTGGCGGCAATCGGTGAGGTTGCGTCGAGGCAACGCTACCAGTTGTGCGGGCGTGGCCGTCGGATCACCAGCATCTTCGAGTTGGTCGAGAATAACCCTAGGGTTTAGCTGGCTCGCTCTGTAATTAGAGAGGGGTAGAGTAGGAATTAGAATTAGGATAAGTAGAGGGAGACACCCTCCTCCCCTGGTATCTCAGTCATTTGCTATTTTGCCTTCTAGGTTTTCCTGCTCTCCCCATCCTCTGCTATAGCGAACTGAGATCCACAGAGAAGAGAACAATACCTCTGTGCCCGTAAGATTTTGAGGAAGTGAGACCGTAATCTCACTATTGTAGCGTGTGGTAGCCACACGGTTGCAAATTCATGGTTGTGATTCATTTCTTGTTCTTGTTCTTCGTGGGTTACTTTTCTCCACGATTTTCCCGTCGATCAATCTCTTTGTTCATTGCGTCTTTTGCGATTTCGTTTGAACAGAGATGTTCTAGATCGTGAGGCACTTCTTTCCACCGATGGAATTCTTCTCTAACCTCACGACCTAGTAGATCGATCGACTCTTGTTTCGGGTCATGTTTTTCTCCTTTCCCCCGAGTTTCTTCGATTCATCGATTTGGAGATAGGTTCGAGCCACGATCTCTTAGAGATAGCTCACTATCCTCCTTGTGACTCTTCTCACCAAGTTTGATCCCTAGAGGATTTGTTTTGGGTGAGATAGAGTTGAATCGGTGGACGAACTACACAGGATCGGGGTGACCGAACGCTGTGATCGTGTCGACCGGACGCTCGCACCTGAGTCCGGTCGATGAATGTCACGTGTGGATTTTTTCAGTGAGTGACCGGACGCTCTTTCTCCTCAGTGACCGGACTCATCCATTCCACTGTTCACTACGTGGTTGCTGATTGACCGGATGCTGCAGACCTGACCGGACGCTCATTCTCTCAGAGTCCGGTCAGAAGCAGTAAGGTCCCAAATCCGTTTTTGCTCGACCGGACGCGTCCGGTGGGTGTTGACCGGACGCAGGGTGAGTCCGGTCAGTGTTGTTTCTGCACAGTTTCATCCGCGGTTCGGTCGTTCGTTGTCGATTTTGTTTTTCGGCTTTTGCGTTGGGTTTCTAGAGTTGTGTAGTGTCTCGATGTGCTTCTTGGAAGCATCCACCCTATCTTTAGGGTTGTGGACACTTACAAGCTCTAGGGTTTGCCTTTTGGGTTGATTCTTGGGACAGTGGCGACAAGTTTTCCAAAGGAAAATTTGAAGCTCCCATTCACCCCCCCCTCTGGTCGCTTTCTAGTAGCACTCTCGGTCCTTCAGCACTCTTGACATCCATTTGAAAAAGTTTAAACCCTTTGGATGCAGCAAAAGCCAAGAGGATCCTAATTGCCTCCAAACGAGCTATAGGAGCAAAAGTCTCCTCATAGTCTACCCCCTTCTTCTGACTATACCCCTGGGCTACAAGTCTGGCCTTGTTTCTCACAACATGGCCATTTTCTCCTTGTTTGTTTTTGAAGACCCATTTTGTCCCAATAGGGTGAAACTCAGGAGGAGGAGGAAGAAGAACCCAAACCCGATTTCTCTCAAAATTTTCTAACTCTTCAAGCATGGCATTGACCCAATCCGGATCCGATAAAGCATGTCCAACATCTCGGGGTTCAAAAATAGCAACAAATGCAGAATGAGCAAAGTGAGAGATTTGTTGTGACCTTGACCGAGTGACTCATTCGTCAATGCTGCCGATCATCTGTTGAGGCGGGTGTTGGCGCTGAATGTGTCGTGGCGCCTCCCGAGCTGAAGAAACCTCCCCCTCAACAGCAGCTGGCGCCCCCTCGGGTACAACTGGTACAACCCAAGGTGGCGGATCCCTCGGCTCCCAAGTAGTCAAAGAAGAAGGGTCGGGGCCATGAGTCATTGTAGTAGAAGCCGATCCTAGCGGCACAACAGGTGGAGGTGGTGCTGGATCATCCATCCCTTGAGCACCCTCGTATTCGTCATCAAAAAGAGGTTCGCCAACCTCATGATCACCTGCACGCTCAAATCTAGAAGAAGGACAATCCATGGTCTCGTCGAAGGTGACATCGGATGTCTCCATGACTCGGTTAGTATCAAGGTTAAGTACACGATATGCACGAGTATGAGTGCCATAACCCAGAAATACACCGTCAGAAGAACGAGACTCAAACTTGTTCAAGTTGCCTTTCTTGAGTATAAAACAGTGGCAACCAAAAACTCTAAAATAACTCACTTTGGGTTGTTTTCCAAAACACAACTCATAAGATGTCTTTTTCAAGAAAGCTCGGAGAAAAATGCGATTCAAAATATAGCATGCAGTGTTCATAGCTTCAGCCCAATATCGCCTAGGAGTCCTATGCTCATCGAGCATCGTCCTGGCCATCTCTACAAGGGTCTGATTCTTCCTCTCTACAACACCATTTTGTGGCAGTGTGTAGGGGGAAGAAAACTGATGCTCCAAACCCAAAGTGTTACAAAACTTCTCAAAATCCGAGTTCTTGAACTCGGTACCATTATCACTGCGAATAGCCCGCATCGAGTTCATAGGGAACTCGTTCTAAAGACGCAAAATCAGATTGCGAGCAAAAGAGAAGGTCTCAGTTTTCTCCACTAAAAAGAAAACCCACGAATATCTCAAAAAGTCATCAACAACAACAAGCACATACCACTTCCCCCCAACCGAGCTCACCCGAGCCGGACCAACAAGGTCCATGTGTAAAAGCTCTCTGGGGCGCTTAGTCATGACCTGAGTCACTAGATGGTGGGGAGCGGCAACCATCTTCCCATGTCTACAAGAATGGCAAACCAGATCCTTCTCCATGGATAACTTGGGCAATCCTCGGATTAGGCCAAGTGAACTAAGCCTTGCAAGCAAGTCGAAGCTCAGGTGACCAAGTCTCCTATGCCACTTCCAAAGATCAGAAGAGGAAGGACCAGCCAAAAGACAACGAGAAATGCCAAACGACTCCGAGAAATTCTCACGAAAGACTTTACCAAAGGGCAAAATTAAACATACAAGATTGCCCTGAGGATCCAAAATACGACTGAGATTCGGCTTAAAACAAATCTCATAGTCATCATCAAAGAGTTGCGAAACAGAAAGAAGGTTAAAATGCAAGTTAGAAACAAGAGCAACATCACACAACACAAAGTGCTCATTAACTCGCACCAACCCTCGAGACAACACCTTACCTTTGCTATTGTCGCCGAAGGTGATAAACTCCTTTCCGACAACAGGACTAAGACTTGAGAACCACTTGGTGTTTCCGGTCATATGCCTTGAGCACCCGAAATCCACCAACCAAACGTTCTCCAATCGTTTTACCTACATCATGAAAAAGACATAGGGTGAGCATACGGTCCAACACTGGGGTGAGTAAAATGGGAATTATACCAGTGTTGGTCCGGCTGCTCAAAAGAACAGTTAGTAGCAAAACCATTCCTAGCACGCCTACGGGGAAAGCGATCACCACGCTGAGGAAAACATGGTCCGCTAAGAGAAGAGCGTCCATCACGATACTCAAAACGCGGTGGGGGGTAACGCTCAACAACAAAGCCACCGCCACGGGGTCCATAGCCCACAAATGCAGGCTCCCGCCGGGCACGTCCTTCTTGCGGCCTAGGCCTAGGACCTTGAGGCATTGGACCTCTAGGCCTAGCAGCTCTCCTCTGAACATTCGGCACATGTACATCATGGAAAGGATGGTACATGTCCGCATTGTTCATCTCCCTTGCACGATGCTCCTCTCTCTTGCGCCGAAAGCAAAACTCCCTCAAGTGTCCATCTTTCCCACAGTGCTCACAATGGTACCTCACCGCTCTCATAGGGGGTTGTTGGTACTCACGGTAGTGGGTATGGATTACTTGGCTCTTTGGTGGCATGAGCTCCTCATGGATAGGTGGCATAGCGTCTAGTTTGTTCCTGAGGTGGTTTGGTTTTGGAGCCCATGTCTGTTTCTTGGGTGGAGCTCTTGGAGGTTCCACGAACACTCCATCCTTGGTGTTAGGTTTGAGAGGCTCTCTGGGTGGAATCTTGGTCAGTTTGGGAGTAGTGGTGGAGTTGGGCTTCTCACTCGGATTAAGACCACTCGACTCTCCAATCTTACCAAAAGATGAAGCACACTCAACACCCTGAGCAAAACCAACACTAGGACCTCCAGCAACACGTTTGAATTGGGCTATCATCATCCCAAGCTGCGGCTCACCACTGGACACCCATGACAAGATGGTTCGAAGGTATGTGTTTTCTTCCTCGGTTTGCATCTTCACTACAAGATTTTCGGTCTACTGCAACGCTGAAGAATTGCAACGTAGAAAATTTGGTTGCCAGAGATCGTTGTATTACAACCATTCTAAAAAATGGTAGTGATACATGCCTTTAATACAACGGTTTTGAAGATGTTGCAAAGGTCTGTTGCATTTGGTGGACGATATTGCAATGGTGAAAAATGGTTGCAGTAGACTTGATTTTGGTTGCAATTGTGTGGTAGTATTGCAACTACATTTACGTTAGTTGCATTTGGTTTTGACTATTGCTACGGTTTTTTTGTGTTGCATAAAATTTGACAAGCGTTGCAAATGCTAGACGCTTAATGCAACGAGAACTCTTGGAGGCGAAGCAAAAGTGGGGGTCAATTGTAACCTTTTTTGGTAGTTGCAATATACTTTGATATTGTTGCAAGTGCTAAATTTTATTGCAACGAGATCTATGGGGTCGAAGCAAAAATTGTGTTCAAGTGCAACGCTTATTTTTTATTGCAATATACTTTGATAATTGCAATGAATTTAAAACTTAAAAAGAGTATGGAAAGAAAAGAATTGGGGACGCATATATTAGAATTAAAAAGTGCTCCCAACAGGAATCGAACCATGGAGCTCTGGTTCAGATAAAACCTTCTCCACCACTGCGCTATGTAGGTGTGTTTGTTGTAACACAGGTTTTAATTTATTTGATATGATTGAAGACCTTGAGTTATAAAACGCCCCAACCTTGGACCCATCTTGGCATCTCCGTCCTTATGCCTGGTGTCTGAAACTTTCTGTTATGTAGTAGTTGTTGTTAAGTACTTCATGTTAAGTACACGTGGATGTTAATTAGTACTTGAAGTTGTACCGGGGTGGTTGGTCACTTTGTTAGCGATAGTAAATGCCTGACCGTGTACTATCGGTCACATGGTGACCACGCTAATGAACCTTTCCTTGTCCAAACATTTGCCGACCGGTGACTAGTCTTGGGCAATCGTGATTTTTATTTCAAAACTTTCCACTTACCTCTTTATTTCAAATACTTTAAACATTTATCTCAAGAGGTATTCATTAGCATAACGAACATTAAGGTTCCATGCAACGGTTCAAACTTAACCATGTCATCAGTTCAAAAGAAAAAAAATAAAGTGCGACATATGCGTATAAAGGACAAGTGACCCTTCCCACCAAACAGTGCAACAAAAAAATATCTTCAAGCAAAGAAATCATCTTCTATATTTTCTTCCATGACTGGTGCAATAACCCCATCATCAATGTAGGTGTCATCGTCGTCAGAATCATCATCACCAATATAGTCATCAACAGGTTCGAGAATTGCTTCGCTACGCACTTGATTAATAATGGCGGCAGAACCAGTTGTGCCTGCCCTATCTTGTCTTGACCAGTTTAAGAATTCTTGACCTTGGCCTGATTCATTCATTTCTTGGATTCCCACATCAAGTGCATCAGCGTCATTTCCTGTGTCTGGCATGGAAAACAAATTTCTCGGTCTCACCAAAACAACACTAGACCATCCCGGCTTGTTCACGATAGAGACATAAAACACTGGTTCAGCGTTTGAAGCAAGAATGTAAGGTTCATCTGAATATCTAAACATAGAAGTAGCAATGCCGATAATACCAAATTTATCCCTAGTGTACCCTCTGCTTCTGCTGGTACTGGTAGCTGGCACATCATACCAATCACACTGAAACAATATAACTTCTTTTTCTTGTGGGAATTCTAGTGAGATTATATTTCAAATTTAAAAGTTTTCAACTATAAACTTTCATAACTTTTCTAAATATACAACTTTTATTTTGGGCATTTGTCCATCTGAGGTATTTTCAAAAAATCGAATTTTAAAATTTTTAAATTCAAATGCATATTAGCATAATAAGATGACTTCAAATTAAAAAGTTGTCAACTACAAAGTTTCATAACTTTTCGAGATCTACAACTTTTATTATGGTCATTTCTCCATCTGAGGTTTTTTTAAATTTGAATTTTAAATTTTTTAAATTCAGACGTAGTTTTGCATGACAAGATGACTTCAAATCAAAAAGTTGTCAACTATAAAGTTTCATAACTTGTCAAAATCTACAAAGTTTATTTTAGTTGTTTGACCATTTATATATCCAACATGATGGTTCTAACATTATTCACAAATATTATATATCACTCTCGAAGTTTAATAAACTACGGAGACATATGTAAGATTTGTGAACAAATTTATTGTTTGTTTGTCAAATGATGAAATCACCAAAACAAAAAATTTTCATCTTGATGAGGTAAACAACTTTGTAGTTAAAAATGTTTTCATTTAAATTAATTTACTGCTTCAAAATATGATTTGAAAATTTGCTTTGTCGAATGTCAGAAAAACACTCGGCAAAGAGCTTTTTTGTTGAGTGCGTGAAAAAAGCACTCCACAAAGAAGCTTCTTTAGCTCTTTGCCGAGTGCTTTTTTTTTGCACTCGGCCGAGTGTTTTTTATTTGGCATTCAGCAAAAAGTTTTTTTGTCGAGTGTCTAAAAAAACACTCGATAAAGAGGTAGGCACTTGGCAAAAGAAGTTTTCCCGGTAGTGGTATGAGTAGTTCTCAAAAAATTATATAACTTTTAGATATATAAAAAATTACAGAATAAGATAAACATAGATTGAGGCACTTAAAATATAGCAACTCTATTATTGTTTCCTTTTAAGTTGAATCCCAAGTATCAAGAATATATTTTTCATTAATATTTGTCTTATTAATAAAAAGTAATATAATTGGCTACATTAAATTGATGTTATTAGTTATATAAACAATTTCATTTATGTGTTAATATTTAAATTAATATTAGTCGTTACTTTAAAATATACTAATTTGTTAGATGTTATTAATATTATCACTAACCCAATACACGTAGTTATTACTTGTGCTAGATACATCTACTAAATGAATTTATTTTTCTTTGTGATAGAATGTTTATTTAGACTGATAAGCACGGAAGTTTCGTTCCCTAAAAAATTGACAGTAAAATGTTTCCCACCAAATTTTCCCTCTAGGAGTCCATCTGCCGCCTAACAGTTGCCGCTCCGTGTGACTCGGTCATAGGATTAAATTAATCTAGCGGAAAAATCTCTCATTTCCTCCAACTGACCGAAGCTCCAAGGTTTCTTGTCCTTCGCCGTCCTCTATCCCCAGGCTGAGCCCGAGGCAGCGAACAGGCTCGACGGAGGCGAAGCGGCGATCTGCCGGCCGAGTGAACGCGTGGATTTCCCGGACCGATCCGGAAGAGGATCTCAGTCGGGACCGACCGCCGGGCAGCTGATCAATGCCCGTGGCGTCCGGATCAGTTCGTCCGCCCAGCCGAGATTTCTAGGTACGCAATCGATTGTCCTCGTCCTTCAATTTGCGGTCCTCAATCCTTTGCCAACCCATACATCCGAGTGGCGGCTGGTCGCCCACGGCTGCGGCGGCGGCTCCATTTTTTTTGTTTGGGCAGCAGCAGTAGGAGTGCACCGCCGATAGGGTTCAGTCGCGGTGCTGTGGCCAGGCAAACACGCATGCACGTTGGTGTCGTTCTTCACTTCATGAACTAGTGATCAGCACGTAGATAAATTTGCAAGACCATGTCCAAGTCCAACGCATTACATATCCCTGACATGTACTCTTTGCATATTTCTGCTGCTATTCCTACTTCCTGGATCAAATTTATTCCTAACTAATTCTTATCCCTTGATTTATAGCTAGCTAATTTATAGAGATGTGCACTGCACAATTGATTTTTTTTTGCATAGGTAATTGATAAACACGGATATATATACTCTTGTTTTTTCTAAACTAGCAATAAGATATACGTATGGTTTCTAGAACTTGTTCCCAATTTTTATAAAAAATTGCCAATTGCACTTCTGATGTCAAGGTTTATGTTTTGCGCACTGCTGATTTTATAAAAAATCAAATCATTGCTGGTTCTGTGCAGAGGATTAGCAATAAGAATTCTCAGAATCGGCAGAATCGACAGATACACCATGTTACAGGATGAAAGGGTTTTTCTCAATTGAGCTATGAGAAGGTAAAAAAATCTGTCACAAGGTTTTCCTTCAGGCATTTTTTTATGGTTTGTGCTTGTGCCCCCCCAAATGACAATGACATGATATTGTTATAACTTATATAGTCTTTGTATTTGATAGAAATATTTAGCCCACTGCCCACTACAAAAAAAATATTTTACATGCTTGTATACAGAAAGCTGAAAAGTACTAAAACTAATGTGTGCCAAAAAAAGAAGAACTTGGATTCGTTTACTTTTTCAATAGCAATAAATATTTTTGTTATCTTTTGTTTTTAAATTCCTGGTGGATATCTTCATGATCTTTACAGTTTATAAAAGCTTCTATATTTGCCTAGATTATGAAATATGCCTAAATTTTTTTTCACTCTTGCCTAATTAGAGAGACCAACTAACTGGTGAAGAGCCAAATGATATGGAGCTTTTTATGATGACCCACCAACAAAATGGACAATGGACAAGCGAGGAATCTAGGGAAGTCTATGTGAGTATTAAACAATTTTTACAACCCTTATTAAGTGAAGCAAGTGTCCTCGCTTAGAATTAAAGTTTTAATTAACTAAATGTCTTTGCTTTATTAGGACAATGCAACCTGGAAGATTATGGAGCTGGAGTCAAGGCCTGACGCAAATGTCGTCTCAGACTTGGAGCAAAACCAGATTTTCCAATCAACCTACAAGAAAACGAGAAAAATCAAATCAAACAAGATGCATGCTAATGGTTACCTTGCAAGGTACCCAACTAGAAAGGAGCTAACGTCGGAGGACTACCAGCGCAAACTCCAATAGGAGGAAGCCCTCATTGAATCGTTTGGACGACTACAAGATAGACTAGAAGCTCAAGAAGTTGAAAGGGAAGCCGAGAGGCAAGAACATAGGCATCAGCTTGAACATATTAACAAGGGAGGCTGATAGAGAAGCACTTAGGCAAGCTATGTTATTGTTGCAAGCAGCCCAACAGCAAGCTTCAGTACAAAAGGTAATATTAACAACATCTATGTTCTCATAGTTTATTGAACTGAAAATCATGATCTTGAACCCAATTCGAAATACAGGCTAGCACAATTGTGGAGCCAACTGAAAATGTTGTTGCTGCTGCAACAATTGAGGGGACACAAAATGTAACAACTACAATGGGAGAACACATGATACATAGTCAGCAGGTAGTTTGATGATAATTGAAGAATGTTTAATTGTAACATGCATGTCATATTCTTGTCAAGGGGTGTAATTTTTACCACCAACCATTTATTTTCAGGTTACCCAAGAAACCAGCCAGCCAGAACAACAACCCCCTTCTTCCATAGCTGAAGAACGTCTCACTAGAGGGCGCATGACTAGAAGTAATTCGATAGCGAATTCGGGTGCTGTTTATACTACAGCAAAGCAACTGAAGGAAACTGCGGCTAGGAAAAGATCTGCATTGTCCAAAAAGAATACACAGGTTACTATGTGAAACCTTTTATCTCTCTTTGCATTAAAAAGGAACATATAGTCCTTTTGGAGAAGTACATAACTATTCTTTTGTTCTGCTCCTAAATATGGTCCAAGCTTAGTTTCCTCTTGCTGATTAGAAATATATATGGATGTGTTTGTGCTCATAAAATGTCTTGGGAGACAACTGCATGTATGTTTATATTTGCTGTTCGCTCCAAAGTTCATGGTTGATAGTACTGCAACTCACAAAACTCTAGTACTGCAGCTCATGTTTTGCTTTAGTGTTCAATTAGCTTTGCCACCACTAGTCTCAGTTTAACTAATGCATGTCAATGATTTTTTTCAGGAGGAATCTTGAGTTTGAATATGAGCATGCGAATGGTGGGACGATGGCCAACATACATATCAAGGGAACCTTCGCTGCTACAGTAGACATTAGTCTTTTGATTCGAATGAGTTCAAACAGTTGTTTGTGCTTGACACATTATTATGGGTTAAGTTATCTGCTTGTGTTCTCATTTAGTTTGACACTCGGTGTGTTTCATTAAAGATTTTGTATGAACAAATTATATTTTGTTTTAATGGATGTCGATGCTTCCTTCATTATGTATTTGTCGTTTTGCGATTATTGATTTAAGTTACCAAATAAAATGCCGCAACATGAATTATTAATATATTAATCTGGCGTTGCAATATATAATGACACATATAATAACCACATTTAGTCGTGGCAATATATACAATAATTGTGGCAACAGAGAAACTATCTCTTGCAACTACAAAAAGATGACGGTGGCAATAGAGGAATCTACCAATAGCAACCAGCTAGTTAATAATGTGGCAATAGATGACCTGTCTGTAGCAACCAACCTAAGTAACGTGGCAATAACCTATGCCATCTATAGCAACCATTCAGAAACGTGGCAATATAGACCTCTCTGTAGCAACCAACCTGAAGAGACGTTGCAATAACCTAAGCCACCTATAGCAACCATTTAGGCGGCGTGGCAATAGAGAACCTCCATTGCAATGCTTTCTCTACGTAGCAACAACCACGATTGCAACACCTGTGTTGCATTGCGATTGCATTGTGTTGCTACACGACCAGCGTGTCGCAATATGTATCGCTAGCAACGCCTAGTTCGTTGCAATTGATACTATTACCACACCCATAGTTGTTGCAATTGCTTTTGTTACAACACTCACCAGGTGTTGCAAAAGCGTCAAAAGTGTTGCAATAGAGGGGATGTGTGTCGCAACTAAAATGTAAATCGTTGCATTATGCTATTGCTACCCTTACAAGTGCAATGACATTTAACAAAAAAAAGGTAGCAAAATTACTATTGCTACCATTTTTGGGTCTTTTGCTACACTTTTTCGGCGTTGCAGCAGACCGAAAATTTTGTAGTGCTTGTCATGTTGCACATTCGCAATCTCCATCTCCAAACCCTCACACAAAGCACACCTAGACACACAAGTGCTACCCGAGCTGGCCTTCTCAAGAGACACAATCTTGGTATTCTTCGCTGCCAACTCGGATTGCAAGCCTGCACAAGACTTGCACGCACCAAGCACTGAGGATCTAGCTCTAAGCTCACCCACCTCTCCAACCAAAGCAACATACTTCCCCCTCAAAGTGAGAAGGTCAGTCATGTGCTTGGAGCACATCTCACACTCATCCTCCTCAGTGACAACAACGGTGGACTTGACAGACTCAAGTTCCTTCACCGCATCCTCCCACTTCTTCCTAAACTCCTTTCTCTCCCTAGCGGCAAGCCTAAGCAGTTTATCTTGACTAAGGAGAGCGGCAGTAAGCTTGTCAACCTCAGCAGAGAGTTCGTCAAGAGTAAGAGATACATGAGAGGTGTCGTCGTCGTCGTCGTTGTTCCGAGGGTTCTCCTCCAGCTGGCTGTCGACCTCCTTGCCGAGGGCCATGGTGCAAAAACCCTCGTTGTCAGCGAAGAAGCAGAGGCCGTTCAACTTGTCCTCGATTCTCTTCTTCTTCTTGGACTCGTCGTCGCTTGAGGAACCGGAGTTGTCATCCGAGTCGTCAACGTCGCTGAGCGTGGCGAAGAAAGCATGCCGCTCAGCCTGAGCCTTCTCCAAGTACTTCTTTTTGATGTACTCCTTGTTGAAGCCGTCCTTCGGCTTGTGCTTCGCGGGGACGTACTTCTCCTTGCGCTTGCCAAAGTCATACTTGTGCCCATGATCGCCCTTCCCAAAAGCTTGCTTGTTCTTCTTGGGACAGTTGGTGATGAAGTGGTCGGGGTCGCCGCACTCGAAGCATCCAGAGCGTCCTCCTCCGCGGTAACGGTTCATGCGGTTGTTGTGAAACCGCGAGAACCGGTTGGCAAGCAAAGCCAACTCATCATCTCCCATGAACTCCAACTGCTCCTCTGTGACAGAAAGAAGAGATGACAGAGCAAAGCCTCCAGAGGGGTTAGCAGAAGAGCTAGAAAGCAAAGCCATCGACGGACCAGAAGGATTTTCATAAGAAGCCCTCGCCATGGCATCAATCTCACTGGACTTGAGCTTACTAAAGAGCTCATCGCACGTGAGGGTCTCATAGTTAGGCGATTCGATGATCGCCTGAACCTTGGAATCCCACACCGACCGATCAAGAGTGTGTAAAAGCTTGAGAGCCCTCTCGTGATCGTCGAAAGGCAATAACTCCTTGTTAGCCCTCATCCTGTTGACAATGACCTGAAAGCGAGCGAATAAACTTTCTATGCTCTCGCCAGGCATGTGTCAAAAATTCTCATACTCTTGCTTGTGCGACTCGTAGAGACGGGTTTTGACTTGAGTGGTTCCCTCATGGAAGCGCATGAGGGTAACCCAAATCTCCCGAGCCGTAGCGAGGTGAGAAACGCGATCAAACTCCGTCATGCTCAAGCATGAGAAAAGAGCATTACGGGCTCGGCTATTGGCATCGTCCTCATCGATCTGATGCTGAGTCGCACGAGCAGCCAAGACCACGTAATCTGCAGAGTTGCAAATATCCCAAATGGAAGCACCCAAACTCTGAAGATAGGCCGACATGCGTATCTTCCAATACGCATAGTTCGTCCCATCGAAGAACGGCGGTTTGCCCACGCCGCGATCCATGTCGCCTTCTGTGGATCTGGAACCGGCTAAGGTGGAAGATCCTTAACCCGCTCTGATACCAATTGAAGGACCAAAAGTGCTATACAAAGGCGACCAGAGGGGGGTGAATGGGAGCTTTAAATTTTTTTTCAGAAACTTATCGCCACTGTCACGAGAATCAACCCCAAGAGCAAACCTAGAGTTTGATAGTGTCCATGACCCTAGATGTAGGGTGGATGCTTCCAAGTAGCACAGCGGGTCACTACACTACCCAAAAAGTTCAACGCAAAAGACAGAAACTAAATCCAAAGTCGGACGAACGAACCACGGACGAAAACGTGCGGAAAACACCTGACCGGACTCTGCCTGCGTCCGGTCATTGTGGAAACTCGGTTTGAGTCTTCTCTGAGTTGGACCGGACTCACTGAATCCTAGCGTCCGGTCAAGAGTCGAGCGTCCGGTCACAAGAACAAACTCCAATGAACAGTGCAAGGAGTGCGTCCGGTCTAGTGATGCCCTAACGTCCGGTCACGTCAGAGAAAAACAGAGCCGCTTGACATTCATCGACTGGACTCACTGTCAAGCGTCCGGTCACCCCGACCCCAGCGTCCGGTCACCCCGATGCAGTGCAGTTTATCCACTGATTCGACTCAATCTTTCACTTAAAATGAAACCTCTAGGATTCAAACTTGGTGAGAGGAGTCACAAGGAGGATGAAGGACCGAAAATGCTAAAGCAAGGCGACCAGAGGGGGGGGGGGTGAATGAGAGCCTAAAATTTGTTCTCAGAAATTACGGCCTCTGTCCCAACAAAATCAACCCCAAAAGCTTCAGACACAAACGCGATGCCCACGACCCTAGAAAGAGGGTGGATGATCCCTAGGATCACAACGAGGCACCGCACAAGAGACCAAAACAAAACTCCCAAAACTCCGAGTCAAGTTCGACCTCAAAAACCGACTCCCGGACGTAGATAGAGGGCTACGTCGGGATTCCTCCAAATACCGATGCTAACGCGTAGCAAAGATATGTAGGGAGGTTCCTAGGTGAACTCTAGGAGCAAACGAGAAGTCCGAAAACAAAGCGGAGAAGCCGGGAGATGAAAAGCACTAAACTGCAACCTACAGCCGGTTCGCGGACTGTCCGGAGACCTGATCCCGGACTGTCCGCGCCAGGGGCGGACTGTCCGCGAAACCCTGGCGGACTGTCCGCCGGCTAAACAACAAAAACCGCAACACTGTTGGACGTCCCCTGCGCGATTCGCGGACTGTCCGCGCCTGTCAACGGCGGACTGTCCGCCGGTTACCCGAGGGGAAAAAGCCCGAGGCCAACAGCTACTACTCGGCTGAAGCCCCGATGCCCGGACTGTCCGCGACCACAATGGCGGACTGTCCGCGGCTACGGCGGACTGTCCGGCACTCCCACGGCGGACTGTCCGCGACCTCCCAGAAAGTGCAAAAACTGCACGGGACAAAACCAAAATCGATTGGATTTTCACCAAATCGAACAAGGCTGCGACCAAACTTCTCCCAAGTGTTCTTCTACGTGTTGGGAAGCTAATCCTAGGATATCATCACTTCAATCCAACTCAACCATGAGAAATCCGAAGAACACTAGAAAAGGGGAAGAACGAAGAACAAAAACGATTTCGGCCCGATCTACTTGTTCGTGAGGGTAGAGTTGAATTCCTTCGGTGGAAATATTCTCCTCACATCAAAGAACAAGTTGATTCAAACGGAATCGCAAAAGACGCAGCGTAGAGGGAGATCGGGGGAGGGGAAAATCGTGGAGAAAAGAAGAACGCGAAGAACAAATTCAAAATGTGAATTCAACCACGAAATTGATCCTTGGATTCAGAGGAATTGATGATTCATTAAGCACTTGGTGTTGGGCTACAAGCCAATCCTAGCAACACAAAGCTTGGATGGCAAAAAGCTCAAGAACAAGAGCCAACTCTCCCTAACCCTAGCCTTCTCTCACAGGAACAAAATCAGAGTGACACCACCAATTACTCCCCAAGGATACGGCTGCCCTAGCAGCCCCCTCATATATATAGGCGCACGTCCGAAGACCAAAACACCCTTACATTAAGCACTCAACCCAAATAACCCCAGGGGTAAAACCGTCCAGTCCAGTCAATCTTCATCCGACGGCCACGCCCGCACATCCGGTAGATTCGCCTCGACGCGACCTCCCTGATGCCGCCACGTGCCGCCACCATCGACCACCGCGCCTTCCTCGTGGATAGCTTCGCCGCCGCGCCAGCCTCTCCACGCCGCCACACGTCGACCGTCCTTTCGGACCACCCCCGGTTTTGAGGCCCAAACCGGTAAACCCGCCAGCCCAGGTTTTGAGGCCCAAACCTGGAAACCGTCCGCCCCGGGTTTTGAGGCCCAAACTCGGAAGCCCGCGCGCCCAGGTTTTGAGGCCCAAACCTGGAAACCGTCCTCGCCGAGTTTTGAGGCCCAAACTCGGAAACTGGCCACCCCAGGTTTTGAGGCCCAAACCTGGAAACCGTCGATGGTAGCTTTTTGAGGCTCAGCTACCGATCCCGCACCGTAGACGGGATGTGGTTCGCACACCCCGACCACCGGCACCGATGCCGATGCATGTCCAGCCTCCCGCCGGGCACAACGCCTTCGCCATCCTCCTTGACTCGGCCGATGGCACTTGCGCCGCACGCATGCCCGTGTCCGACCTCCCGCCAAGTGTCACGACGCCACGTCTTCCTCCCGACTCGGCCGATGCATCGCACATCCCCATGTGCTCCCGCTCGCCGATGCCACGTGCCAGCTACCACAGCTGTTCCTCTGGCCCTCCGGTCCGTCGGTCCAAGCCTCACGTCCGCCCTTCACCGCTCTGGGTACATCGGCATGGCACGTCCGCCGCACGGCACGCCCATCCTTCACCGCTCCCGGTCCGTCGGCACGGCACGTCTCTACTTGACCTTCACCTCGCCATTGACCACTGTATCCGAGCTCCACACCTGCACATCAACACAGCCAAGAGACACATGTCGCACACGCACACCAACACAGAAACACCACAACTCAACGCCACCGGTTAGTCATAAACATTAAGCGCATAGCGAGATAATGACTGAACCGGGTAAAAGCCTCAAACCTTCCTCACAAAGTCAATCATTCATCATATATATTCTCAATCTCCCCCTTGATGAATGCATTGACTAAAAATAAAACCACAAAGGAAGGGTTTGAAGGCAAGCCTCATTCAAGTGCCCAAAAGCCAAGCAAAAGCAAACACAAGGCGACTTGATATGAGGAAGGATCATGAAAACTCCAAATAAAAGCTCTCGGTCCCGAAAGAAATGGGAAAAGCGGGCAAAGCCTCTACACAACCGAAGAGTCAAGTGAAAACAAGAGTTTCATGAATCCCAAAAGGTACTCGAAAACCAATCTCAAATAACTTGTCAAACAATCATCACAAAAGAAACCAAGGTACTTATCCACTTGGGTTCACTTGGGTCGAGATTTCTCCCCCTTTTTCTCTTTCTCTTTCTCTTTCTCCCCCTTGATGATTGAGTTGACAAAAACTAGGCACAAGAGATGGTTTGAGATACCAAAACTAAAAATCTCATTCAAGTGATCAAAAGCCATAGAAGGGCAAAGAACAAAGTCACTTGTCATGAGAAGATTATCCATTCAAATGCCATACCAATTGAAGGACCATTGAAGGACCGGGGCAATTCGAAATGAACATAACTTGGTCCCCAAAGACATGGGCAACGGCTCAACGCAACCAAGCAAGGGATCGGAGCAACAATTCATCAAAGAGCAAAACTCGATCACACAGAGCAAAAAACTTGGTTCCCAAAGACATGGGCAACGGCTCGACGCAACCAAGTCAAAAATGAGCTAGCCCTCAAGAAAAGGCAGAAAATGGGCTCAACACCACTAGCTCAAGGCTCGATACCAATTGAGGCTGAAACAACGCATCAGAATGCAACAAATCACAATCAGCCAAGAATTGGTGAAAACAGCTAGCTCCTCAAGACAGAGGCACATAGGCTCGACGCAACTAGCTGAAGGGTCCATACCAATCGAAAAATACCAAGCAAAAACTGCTAGTCCCTCAGGATAGAGGCAAAATGGCTCAACACGACTAGCAGGCTCGATACCGACTGAGAAAGACCACAAGAGAAGCTCAACACTAAATGGAGCAGAAACACTCAGAGCACGCGGAGAATCAGCAGGACAAAAGCGACTCCCCCTGAAAGCAAGCCTATATACAAAAGCTATGCAACAAAGCTCATGCACCAATTGCATTCCATACCAAAAGATGGATACCAATTGAAATACATAAAAGAGCTATACCAATTGAAAAAGGACATAAAAGAGCTAAACTCCCCCTAGCTCAAAGCTCTCCCCAAAATGCATGACTCTCCCCTTTGTGCCAACACTCAAGCTCCCCCTTGCAAACAGCTTCTCCCCCTTGACAAAAGGGAACATGCTGAGGGGTTTTAACATTTCTCACAAAGTTGACACAAACACAAGACAAGTCAACTAAAAGCATATGGGGGCAATGAAAAGCACTGAAAGTGACCACAAAGTGTATCGGAGCTAGGGGTATATACACTAAGCTAAAAATGCATGAAATGCACAATGCAACAGCTTCAAGTGTATAGCAATCAGAATGAAAAGATCCTCAAAAGGGTGCTGCCCTGAAAGTGTAGCAATCAATACAAATGCTAGCAAAGGCTCAAACTGATCAAATGAATACGAAATATGAACAATTAAGCATATGAGCAGTTTTAAGCCATTTGAAAAGGAGTTCACCACTAAAATAGCACTTAGCATGGAAAGACAGGAAATCAAACAAGTGCTAACTCAAGTATACAAGGTGAACTACCCCTAGCAAAGTTCAATCATCATGCAATAGAGTGAAGCATAGACTTGTGTTATTTTCAAAATTTTATCGGAGATTGCAGCGGTATTAACACAAGTTCATATTTAAAGCATGTGATTGCGAGAGGTTGAAAGCATGGTCATTGCCTAACTTTTCAACCGGGCTAAGCCTATGCAAGAAAAGCAATCGAAAGCTTAAAGCACCGGTTTCGGTCTTACACTACACGGCTCAAGTTTAACTCAAAAGTGCAATGAGAAACAGTCTCGATACCGTGAGGTGCTGACACATGCAATCCCATCTTGATCTTTTCATTTCACTTAGACTTGGATCAAATTTTAAGCACAAGGTAAATATGAACAATCCAAGCAAGTGAATGACTCAGTGCAAGAGACATAGCAACCTAGCATACAAAAGATAGCACAAGTGATCTCAACACATCCTACCCAAGCTAGTTGCCAATCTCAATGGTGAACAAATTAAAGGTTTCATAGTTGATTAGTCAAGTTCACCATTTGCAAAAATAGCTTAGCTCATAACATGTATCAAGTGATCAAAAAGAGCCTAAGCTACAAGCATCATCATGAATAAGCAGGGCATACCAAAAAGAGCATAATCTCATTCTCATTGCTCTAAACATGAAGCTCTAAAATGCACTAAAATACATGATGAAATGCATGCAAAAGCTAGTCTATCAAAGACAAAGCAAAACTAGCCTAAAGAGGAAAACCCAAAACAAAAGGGTATCGGAGAAATCCAACTAAGATACATCAAGCAAAATGCTTCCCTAGCTAAAAGGGAAACACATACCAAACTCACAAGTGAAGAGCCAAGAAACGCTCAAGCGACAGCCAGCAAACTCCACATCGAAAAGACCACACAGCAGAAAGGGGTCGGAGAGGAAGAGTACCCGAAACCGAACTCAGAAGTGTGTCGGGGTACCTCATGAAGCGCATGACCGCCTGCTGTTGTGATACCCGAGGGGACGCCTAAATCTGCTGAACTCCGGGCGCCTGCCTCGCCGAAGTCGTCTCCCCCTCGCCTGATGCTGTCGCTCCCACAGGTGCAGCTAGTGCTCGCTGGAGAGCTGCTCGAACGGAACCCCAGGTCGTGGAAGAAGGGGGATCGGGTCCATGAGCCGAAATGCTCTCTCCAGGCTCCTGTCCTCCTGCACACTCAAAAGCAGAAGAAAACACAAGGTATTGTCTCGTCTAGTGTGACCTCAAGGTCTGCACGAAAATGGTTAGTCACATAATAAGCATAAGGTGAACTCTCAACAAAAAGAGATATACCTATGAATGATACCACAAGGAGATCTGAACTCAACCTAGTCAAGACTACCATGCAACAGGATAGAGCACTGTGTAGCAAAATGCAGCCTAAAGACATGATCAACCCAATCACAGCCTAAACCTCAACACATGCTACAATGCAAGATAATGATAGCAATAGACCCAAAAGCATGTAACATGATAAAATTGTGGAAAGGCTAGTGCTCAACCTAATCATATCAACAGGATACATGTAGCTACACAAAACTAGCACCTGAAAAGTGATACCTAATGAACATCATACCTCTACAAGTAAAGCTCATGGAGAAGTATGGTAAAGCGTGGCACAATGTTCATGAGGGTCACAAACTAGCATGAAAAGTGACTAATCCACAAGGCTATACACAAAGCTAGCATGACATATGATACAGAAGATAGCACATGCTAGACTAAACAAAACATGTTACAAAAGAAAAAAGTACATGTAAGAGCTATACAAGTGAGCACATAGAGAACCATCTCATACCAGAAGACATAGCACATGGATGTACAAGGTATGAGTGTATAAGAAAGCTCACCGAGTAGCAAAAGCCTCTTTGGAGGCAAATCTAAGCGGGGTGTAGAGAACCATCAAATCTTGGTCACATCTAAAAGATCAAGCTCCATTAGGCGCATGTTCTCCACCCTGCGTCCTCATATCTACACACAAGAGAACACAATAACCCGAGTCTTGGATCCCGAAGGGTTAGCAAGCATATACTTGAGAACCCAAGACTTGGTCACAAATCTCAACTTATCATGTGGGTTAGCATGATGCAAGTGTTGGTTCAAATGCAATTGTGAAACACCCTTGGAAGCATTCCTCAAAAGGACAACTCGAGGAGAAGAACGAGTCGTACCATGGGAAAAGAGGCAAACATCTTCCAAGGTCTTTGTAGAAGAACCAATAGAAGCACCATGAAAAGCATGACGTGGACCAAGAGAAGAAGCACCAGAAGCATGTCCACGATCATGACCTATCCCACTAGAAAAGGAGTCATAAAACCCATCAACAAAGAGGGGCTTCTTACTAGGAGCACAAGCGTTCATGCCATGAGAAGGGCAATGAACCACCATCTTCCTAGAAGAACGAGCTTGGCGCAAGCGTTTGGCACGTCGATAGCAAAAGCTTTCTTGATGCCCATCTTTCTCACAAAAAGAGCAATGGTACAAAGGCCTACTGGAAGGCACACCATTCTCCGACAAGTGAGAAATCCCTTGGGACTTAGAACAAGAAGCATCAACGTTCAACTTGGTGCCAACACTAGGAGCACACATGCCATGGGAAAGGCTACGCGGCTTCCTAAAAGCCTTAGCTCGAATTCGTCGCTCGTGCTTGACACGGCGAAAACAAAAATCGAGCGAATGTCCATCCTTCTTGCAAAAGGTGCAATGGAAAACCGGATTGGGAGCACGAGTCCCAAAAATATGAGAAGCACCCTTGTCAAGAGAAGTCCCTTGGACATCACTCGAAGAAACAACAAGGTTAGGAGTAGGTATGAAAGAGCTATTCGAAACCTTGACACTAATGCTACAGTCAAAAGGCTCACGCGCAGCACAAGAACTCAACTCCGGTTGCAAAGATGCAAACTTAGAAATATCAACATCGGAGTTGCAAGAAATGCGTGACTCAAAAGACTTAGCACAAAGGCTCTTGCATCTTTTGGCCAAAACCTCATTTTCAAACATGAGGCGGTCACAAGTACCACAAGGAGTGTTTCTTACGTTTTCCATCTCCTTTTCAATGCACTCGACATGGGTACACAAGAGCTCCATCTCCTTCTCAAGGTTGGCACTCATATCATTGTGCTCAACCAACTTGGTGCTCATATCATCGCGCGCTTGTTTCAAAACCAAAACTTCTTTTTCTAAATCAGTGCAAGATGTGCAAATGAGATCGGTGGAAGAAACATCACCATTCACATCAAGCAAAGAATAGCACTAGAAGCATGGCAAACATTTTTATTTAAAGAGCACAAGCTACAAGGCCTAGAATTTATCTCATCAATTTTAGCCCTAGCATGCTCGAGTTCATCTACACATGTCCTGTGAATCAAACTTAATTCTCTAAGTCTAGCAACAAAAGATTCACAAGAATCACATGGTGACAAAGCATTTGACTTTAGCAAGGCTATTTCAGTTTTAGCACAATCAAGGTCCTTGCGCAAGTCAATGCAAACTAGACATGGTTCAGAAGCATTGGATTTCAACAATTCAATCTCAGATTTTAAGCTAGCAAGAGAAAAGCCTAGCTCATCATTCTTCCTAACCATGTCACTACAAGAGGTGCAAGGCAAAGAGGCACTAGACTTCAACCTAGAAATAGAGCATTTCAATTTTTCAACCTTTCTATGCAAGGTATCACAAAGCTCATCATCCCTAGAGCAAGCCTCATATAGGTTGTGCAAAGCCACAAGACCACAAGAAAGTGTACCTCTCTTGGCCTTGCCAAGTTGACGTAGGAGATCCTCCGGTGAAAGCTCGTCATGTCGTAGAAGGTTCAGCAGATCGTTCACCTCGCGATCCCTCTCATCAACTGCACTCCTCCTTCTTCCCAAGATGTCATCCTTGGAAACGTTCAAGCTGAAAGAAAAAGACATACTTGAAGAAGAACTTGGTGCTACTTCAAAATGCACCGTTAGTGTTAGCCAAACAAAAGCTCAACACCTCGACAAGCAAAGTCGGAAACAAAACCGCTCTCAAAAGGTTGCCTTCGCGGATCCAGAACCGGTTAAGGTAGAGAGATCCTTAACCTTGCTCCGATACCAATTGAAGGACCGAAAATGCTAAAGCAAGGCAACCAGAGGGGGGGTGAATGGGAGCCTAAAATTTCTTCTCAGAAATTACAGCCTCTGTCCCAACAAAATCAACCCCAAAAGCTTCGGACTCAAATGCGATGCCACGACCCTAGAAAGAGGGTGGATGATCCCTAGGATCACAGCGAGGCACCACACAAGGGAGCAAAACAAAACTCCCAAAACTCTGAGTCAAGTTCGACCTCAAAAACCGACTCCCGGATGTAGATAGAGGGCTACGTTGGGATTCCTCCAAATACCGATGCTAACGTGTAGCAAAGATATGTAGGGAGGTTCCTAGGTGAACTCTAGGAGCAAATGAGAAGTCCGGAAACAAAGCGGAGAAGCCGGGAGAGGAAAAGCACTAAACTGCAACCTACAGTCGGTTCGCGGACTGTCCGGAGACCTGATCCCGGACTGTCCGCGCCAGGGGCGGACTGTCTGCGAAACCCTGGCGGACTGTCCGCCGGCTAAACAACAAAAACCGCAACACTGCTGGACGTCCCCTGCGCGACTCGCGGACTGTCCGCGCCTGTCAACGGCGGACTGTCCGCCGGTTACCCGAGGGGAAAAAGCCCGAGGCCAACAGCTACTGCTCGGCTGAAGCCCCGATGCCCGGACTGTCCGTGGCCACTATGGCGGACTGTCCGCGGCTACGGCGGACTGTCCGGCACCCCCACGGCGGACTGTCCGCGACCTCCCAGAAAGTGCAAAAACTGCACGGGACAAAACCAAAATCGATTGGATCTTCACCAAATCGAACAAGGCTGCGACCAAACTTCTCCCAAGTGTTCTTCTACGTGTTGGGAAGCTAATCCTAGGATATCATCGCTTCAATCCAACTCAACCATGAGAAATCCGAAGAACACTAGAAAAGGGGAAGAACGAAGAACAAAAACGATTTCGGCCCGATCTACTTGTTCGTGAGGGTAGAGTTGAATTCCTTCGGTGGAAATATTCTCCTCACATCAAAGAACAAGTTGATTCAAACGGAATCGCAAAAGACGCAGCGTAGAGGGAGATCGGGGGAGGGGAAAATCGTGGAGAAAAGAAGAACGCGAAGAACAAATTCAAAACGCGAATTCAACCACGAAATTGATCCTTGGATTCAGAGGAATGGATGATTCATTAAGCACTCGGTGTCGGGCTATAAGCCAATCCTAGCAACACAAAGCTTGGATGGCAAAAAGCTCAAGAACAAGAGCCAACTCTCCCTAACCCTAGCCTTCTTTCACAGGAACAAAATGAGAGTGACACCACCAAGAACTCCCCAAGGATACGGCTGCCCTAGCAGCCCCCTCATATATATAGGCGCACGTCCGAAGACCAAAACGCCCTTACATTAAGCACTCAACCCAAGTACCCCCCAGGGGTAAAACCGTCCAGTCCGGTCAATCTTCATCCGACGGCCACGCCCGCACATCCGGTAGCTTCGCCTCGACGCGACCTCCCTGATGCCGCCACGTGCCGCCACCGTCGACCATCGCGCCTTCCTCGTGGATAGCTTCGCCGCCGCGCCAGTATCTCCACGCCGCCACGCGTCGACCGTCCTTTCGGACCACCCCCGGTTTTGAGGCCCAAACCGGTAAACCCGCCAGCCCAGGTTTTGAGGCCCAAACCTGGAAATCGTCCGCCCCGAGTTTTGAGGCCCAAACTCGGAAACCCGCGCGCCCAGGTTTTGAAGCCCAAACCTGGAAACCGTCCTCGCCGAGTTTTGAGGCCCAAACTCGGAAACCGGCCACCCCAGGTTTTGAGGCCCAAACCTGGAAACCGTCGATGGTAGCTTTTTGAGGCTCAGCTACCGAACCCGCACCGTAGACGGGATGTGGTTCGCACACCCCGACCACCGGCACCGATGCCGATGCATGTCCAGCCTCCCGCCGGGCACAACGCCTTCGCCATCCTCCTTGACTCGGCCGACGGCACTTGCGCCGCACGCAAGCCCGTGTCCGACCTCCTGCCAAGTGTCACGACGCCACGTCTTCCTCCCGACTCGGCCGATGCATCGCACATCCCCATGTGCTCCCGCTCGCCGATGCCACGTGCCAGCTACCACAGCTGGTTCTCTGGCCCTCCGGTCCGTCAGTCCAAGCCTCACGTCCGCCCTTCATCGCTCTGGGTACATCGGCATGGCACGTCCGCCGCACGGCACGCCCATCCTTCACCGCTCCCGGTCCGTCGGCACGGCACGTCTCTACTTGACCTTCACCTCGCCAATGACCACTGTATCCGAGCTCCACACCTGCACATCAACACAGCCAAGAGACACATGTCGCACATGCACACCGACACAGAAACACCACAACTCAACGCCACCAGTTAGTCATAAACATTAAGCGCATAGCGAGATAATGACTCAATCGGGTAAAAGCCTCAAACCTTCCTCACAAAGTCAATCATTCATCATATATATTCTCAGAGGATAGTGAGCTACTCCTAGGAGATCATGGCTCAAACCTATCTCCAAATCGATGAATCGAGAAGATTCAGGAAAAGAGAGATGAAACTCGAACCAAAACGAAATTTGACCGATCTAATGCAACAAGTGATTAGAGTGCAAATCCTTCGGTCAAAGGATCACAAATCCGTTCGTGCACAAAGTGGTTCAAACGAAATCGAAAACCAACTCCCGGAGAGAAAGAACAAGGCAAATCTCCGTGAGGGCCAAAAATGAAAACGCGAAGAACACACAAGCAAGAACGCGATTTGATCTCAATTTCCAGCCGAAACTCCTCCACACGAGGAGACAACGAGATTACGGTCTCGTTTCCTCAAAATGCAAATACACAAAGGTATTGTTCACCGTCTCTGCGGATCTCAGTAGCTACAACAGGGATTGGGAAGCAGGAAACCCTAGAATGAAAATAGCAATGGCTGAGATAATTTGGAGGGAGGGGTGACCTCTCCTTATATAGCCTAATACAATTATTCCCCTTCTACCCTTACAGCTAATGAGCGAGTAGGCTAACCCTAAGGGTATTCCTGACCAACTCGAGGTAGGTGGTGATCCGACGGCCACGCCCGCACAACTGGTAGCTTCGCCTCGACGCGACCTCACCAATTGCCGCCATGTGCCGCCACCGCTCTGATCGTCCTTTTCACAGACCTCCCCCCGGTTTTGAGGCCGAAACCGGGAAAACTGGGCCATCCCCCGGTTTTGAGGTCGAAACCGGGAAACCTGTCGTCCGTCGCCTGAGTTTTG
The DNA here is from genome assembly GCA_009763385.1 of Coix lacryma-jobi var. lacryma-jobi. Lineage (NCBI taxonomy): Eukaryota > Viridiplantae > Streptophyta > Magnoliopsida > Poales > Poaceae > Coix > Coix lacryma-jobi. Next base: position 116,380,318 of record CM019830.1, on the reverse strand, counting down.
TGGCCCAAACTCAGAAACCCGCCAGCACCCAGGTTTTGAGGCCCAAACCTGGAAACCGTCCTCAGTCCGAGTTTTGTGGCCCAAACTCAGAAACCGGCCACACCCAGGTTTTGAGGCCTAAACCTAGAAACCGTCCACTCGGTGGTTTTTCTGTGGCTCAACCACCAAACCGAGCCGTAGAGGGGATGCACCGCCCGTGCACCCCGTCCACCGACACGTGTCCCCAGGTCCTCGACCCGAGCAACACCGTGCCCCGCAAGTCTCCGCTCGTCGCTGTCCCAGACTGTCAGCCACCACAGCTGATCCTCAGGCCACCAGTCCCTCAGTCCAAGCCTCACGTCCGTCCTTCACCGCTCCCGGTCCATCGGCACGGCAAGTCTCTACTTGACCTTCACCTTGCCTTCGATCACTGTATCCGTGCTCGACAGCTGCACAACACAAGCCAAAGAACATGCGCATCAACCCAGTTGACAATCACTCATCACTCAAGATCCGCCATACACCCATGTATCCGCATCACCTAAACAATTCTAGAAGCAAGGTCACACAAACCTAAGCAACTAGTACTTCAAGCACGAGGGAGCTCCTACACAATCTAGTAAGCAAAAGCACAAAGCTCCTAAGCTCACTAGCAATGCTCAATAACAAGGCCACACAAGCCAAATTAGAGAGCTCAAATTACTTAGCTACACAAACTAAGCAAAGTGACTAACAAGGCTACACAAGCCAATTAGTCACGCAAGGGAGCTACTTCTATGCTCCACAAGCAAGAAGGTAACTAGCAAGCTACACAAGCTAACTAATTACAAGAGCAACTACACAAGCACAATATATATGAAAGTAAATACAAGCTTGTGTAAGGGGAATGCAAACCAACGGGATGAACAAGGTTGACACGGTGATTTTATCCCGAGGTTTACTTGGTTGCCACCAAGCTAGTCCCCGTTGAGACAAGCTCAAGGTTGTCGCCGGTCCTCTTGCTAGTGGTGACTACACTAGTCACACTCTCCCGCTTGGAGTGCTTACCACAAGCTCTAGCACTTGACCCGGCAGGACCACTTGACGCTCTTCACGTCTCGCTCAACTAGAGTTGCTCTTCGCGATCTCCCGTCGGGTGAGCACAACACCCCTCACAAATCCTTCTCCGGAGCCACACACAATCACCACGTGGGCTTCACAACGGAGACACAATCCACCAAGCCGTCTAGGTGATGGCAATCACCAAGAGTAATAAGAAATCCCCAATCACAAAGATTTCCTAGTGCCACCAAATGCAATCCTCAAATGCACACACACTAGGCTCTCAATCCCTCACTCAAATTAGCACCAAGCTTGAGAGGGAGAGGAAGGGGAGGTGGTGGATCTTCACTCTCTCATCCACACCCACACAGGGCACTCAATCTCTCCTCAATATTTGGCACATAGCAATGGAGAGAAGGAATGGGATGAACCCTAGCTGCAAAGAGTAAGAATGGGGAATCAGCTTTCTGAGGAAGAAGAGAGGAGGGGAGCCAACCTTATCCCCTCACGCAGGCCCCCTCCTGACTCAACACCCGCACTGGAAAATCCAGTTAACACGGATTGGAAATTCCAATCAGGAGCAGACCAAAAACCCCAACGGCTCTTTCACTCCAATGGTCAAAAGGAACGGACCAGACAAGCAAAAATGGACCAGTTCGACCAAAACGGACCAGTCTGAAGTGCCATTCCCGCACTGGAAATTCCAGGCGGTGCGCCCTAGAATTTCCAGGGTGGGAGCGTCTCTCCTGAAGTCCCGACCCTCACTGGAAATTCCAGTTCGGGTTGCACCAATTTCTGGACGAACGCGAAAAACCAACAGAGGACCCCTTGCTGGAATAACTATGAGTTGAGCTGGAATTTCTGATCACAGCAAACTTTCTTCTCCTTTTTTAAACCCTTTTAAGTGCTATCTCTTCCCACAAGCACCAAATCGAATTTAGCACTTGAGATAGCTTTTCACAAAGAATTTTCTTGGGCTTTCTTATCAATCTCACCACGTCACTAAGCGTAATGCATATGCACATGAAACTCACACTTAGTGGCACTAGATAACCGTTGCAACTAAAGATTTCTCCTCTTTATAGTACGGCTATCTATCCTAAATCCGGTCAAGCACTTCTCTACTCAACTTAGACCGGTGAAATGAAATGTCCTATAAATATACCTTTGCCTTGCGCATTCCATTTCATCTCCTTCATTGTTGATGCAACACATGCACCAACCTTGATCACCAAATGATATGAGCCACTTCATATCATCATATGGCCTCCATGGTCCATCGATCTTGACCCCACTTGCTCTTCACCATTGCTTCGGTCTTTCGGTGCCATGTCTTTGCTCAAGCCTCCCGACACTCGGTACCAACGGCTTCAAAGCCTCCAACTTGCCCTTCACCTTCGCAACCGGTCCATCAAGCCAAGTCTTGCCTTGATCTTCACCACCTTAGTCATATGACTTCATGTCATGTCTCATATGCAATAAGCTCCTTCATTGCACAATCACCTGTGAACTAATCTCCTGTGTATTTCACTTGAACACATATTAGTTCACCTAGGTTGTCACTCAATTACCAAAACCAAACAAGGACCTTTCACCTGTTAATGATATGATTTTAAATTCACTTACAAATGTTTTGTCAGATACCAGAAAATAGTGGTTTTTGATTAAAAAAGAGGATAAGATGAATATGAGGCTTTGAGCTGCCTGGTAATTCATACCTTCTTTGAATTGAGGCATACATAGTTCTGATGCCATAGAACCTCATGTGATTCAGTAACTAAGAACAACAAACGTAAACCTAAGAAGAGGAAGCTATAAATATGGTTAGTAATATTGAAGATCATTTAGGAAATTAATAAATAATTTGAGTCCTAAAAACTCAAAAGAATCTGAATAAACCCAAAAGAAACTGTTTCCAAAGTATGCATAAACTTACAACAGTGCATAAACTTTCGTGCGGAAGGGGCCAAGCCGCCGGGAATACGCGTGTGCGGCGTGCGGCGGTGGGAGGAGGCCACGCCCCCTGGGCCGAGTTGCGTCGTTGGAAGGGGCCGCGCGCCCCCTATGCCCGCTCGCGTCGCCGGAGGGACCGCCCCCCAGGACGAGCTGCGCCACAGGAAGGGGCCACGCGCCCGCTCGCGCCGCCGGGAGGGGTCGCGCGCCGCCGGAGGGGCCATGCCGCTAGAGGGGCCGAGCCGCACCCTCACGCTGGTGAAACCCTAGGTCGGCATCGGTGCCGTGCTGGAGAGCCGCCGCCATGGAGTTCCGTTGACGACGCTCCCTTGCCCTTATCGTCATCTTGGCCTTGTCATGAGAGATGGGGAGAAAGAGAGACGAAGGGGCGGAGGAGAGTTTGTCAGGACTCAACCGCGCGGGGGGAGGAAGGGGGAGGAGGTGCCGGTGAGCTAGCGGTGGGCGGTGCTGCCGCCGCCTTGGGAGAGACCGAGACAACGAGAGAGGATGGGGAGAGATGCGTGTGTGCGTGGCGAGGGAGACGGGAAGAGAAAAACGACGACGTTTGTTTTGGCCGATGGGGAGAGAGATGCGTGAGTTTTTTCTTTTTTTTGGCCGGTACTACAGGTGATGACGTGGTTAAATGTCTTCTTTTTTCTTTTTCTTTTTATATGAGTTTTATTTTTTTGGGTTCAAATTACAGCGGGAAGGGCCCAAACATAGCGCGCCAATGAAACTTTTGTTTAGCCACGGACCATCTGATGTTGTTACTATAAAATAGCGACGGACAATCCATTGCAAAAGTAAAAAAATTATAGCAATGGACTATCCATCGCCGTATTCAGTTTTAGCAACTCACTACCCTTCACAAATCTTTAGCGACTCACCGTCCAACGCTGATTATCAACTTTTAGCAACTGCAGTTAGATGCTATTTAAGGGTTGTGGTGTAGTGATTCAATAAGTTATTAATATTGTTTATTTTAATTAATTTTATTTATTATAACAATATCTTACCCAATCGAGATTGACAGATTAGACTAAACTTAAACATCATCTAGATTTATTGTTCTATGCATATTCGCGCTCATCCTAATTAGAACAATCGATCTAGACTCGTATCGGCTAATCTGTCGATCTCGGTTGTTACATGTTGTGCGTTCGAGATATCTATTCAGTTATAGATTAACCCGAAACTAAGTAGATTTGGTTTAATATACTTGCTATGGCTGCATTTTTGAACCCCACTGGCAGGTATGTTAAGTTCCTGTAGCTTAGTAGATAGATCTTGTTTGTGCCTCATGGTCCCTGTATCGGTTGAATAGTCGAACCAGTTACGCCTTCACCCATAACATGTACGCATACATCAGTTTAAAACTAGTAGATCTTTTGACTATGTTGGACGTGATTTAGCTTGATTGTTATTATGGTTGTATGGTAACACCCCACTGTTAGCAATTAAGCTATTTTGTCGATCTGATTGTGTTTACACCAGATTTTGGATCGAATGGAAATTTTATTTTGTAAGCACAAACGGCTCATTTGTTAGAGAAAAGATCGGCCAAAAAAATAAAAGAAGCCTGTTTGGGTCCAGACGCAACCAGAAGAAATCATATAGACCGGGTATGGTAAGCTTTGAAGACGTGTCGGGCTTGGCCAAAGAGTTCAAGTCCGGGTCATCTTTTATTTTATCATTATATATCCTAGTCGTGTTAGAATAGGAGTCTACCGGGTTATAAATAGCTAAAAACCTGATTTTTGTAAAGGACATCTCAATCAATCAATACATCGGCCACCAGCCAAAACCCTAGGAGTAGGAGTAAGGTAGAACTCGACGGAACCTTCAACCAGGCAGGGCTGCATCGGCTAGACCGACCTCCGGTTTGCTTGTAAGTTTCATCAATGGCTCGTGTCATCGTTCAATAACGCTGCATTTGGCATCGACCAAACTCTTGTTTATCCATGACATGAGTTAGTTATCGGTTTAAGTTCATCTTTTGTAAGACTGTCTTGACTCTGATAAATCCCTTGCTTTAGTCGATTTTGACTAGTTATCGGCTCTATTAGCTTTGGCAATCTAATAGATTCATTAAGTTATCGATGTTGTTTATGCTTTTTAATGTTTTCTTTAGATTTAAACAATATCTTGCCCAATCAAGATTGACGAAGTAGCTTAAGCTTAAAAGTTGTTTAGTTTTGGCTATACCAAATCCTTTCATGTTCATACTAAGGAAAATAGCTGATCTAAGCTTCTCATCGACTATTTCGTCAATCTTGATTGTTACAGGTTGTGCGTTCGAGATATCTGCTCAAATCTATGGTTTGATCTAGGGACAAGTAAGCTTGGCTTAACATGCTTATTATGGCTGTATTTCCGAACCCCACTGATAAGGATGCTAGATTAAGTTTATTTGATCCTAGATTAGATCATGTTTTTAATGGATAGATCTTGTTCGTGCTTCATGGACCCTGTATCGGCTAAAATAGCCAATCCAGTTATGCGTTCTTTGAAGGACCGAGAATGCTAAAGCAAGGCGACCAGAGGGGGGAGTGAATGAGAGCTTACAAAAATTTCTTTTTGAAACTTAAGCTATTGTCTCCAAGTTCAACCCCAAAAGCTTCGAGCACAAGCGTGATGCCCACGACCCTTGAAAGAGGGTGGATTATCCCTAGGATCACAGCGAGGCACCACCGAACGAAAGCAAACCAAACACCGAAAACTCCGGCTCAAGTCCAACCGAAAAACCTACTCCCGAACGTAGATAGACAACAACGTTGGGAATCTCCAAATACCTATGCTAACAAGTAGCAAAGATACCTAGAGAGGTTCCTTGGTGAACTCTAGGGCCAAACGAGAAGTCCGGAAACGAAGCGGAAAAGCCAGGAGCGCAACCGCACAAAGCAATGCTTGACTGCGGATTCTCAGACTGTCCGGAGTCCCAGTCCCAGACTGTCCGCGCCTACTACGGACTGGCCGCGAGCCTGTGGCGAACTGTTCGCCGGCCAACCGAACAAAACAGCAAGGTTGCTGAACACTTTTGCTCGACTCCCAGACTGTCCGCGAGTCAAAACGGTGGACTGTCCGCTGGTCAAAATCAACTCACAACGCCGAAACCCGCAGCCACTGAGTCGGGTGAGCCCCGACCCGCGGACTGTCCGCCGGTCAAACCGCGGACTGTCCGCGACCACCCAGAGAAGGCGATTTTGATCGCCCTTCTCTCAAATCTCCCCAAATTCAATTCAAATCAAAATCACTCGATCCCAAACTTGGAGAAGATGATCACAAGATAGTTAGGAGACTATCCCCAAGAAATCATCCGCTCAAATCAACTCAATCAACGGGAAATCGAAAGGGAAGGTGCAAGAACCGAAAAAGCGCCACGAAACTTGAATCGACCGGATCTACTTGTTCGTGAGGATTGAGATGAATTCCTTTGTTGGAAATGTTCTCCTCACATCAAAGAACAAATTGATTCAAGAGGATTCGAAAAAGACACAGCGAAGAGGGAGAACGAGTGACGGGAAAATCGTGGAGAAACGAAGAACGCGAAGAACAACTCAAGAACGCGAATCACCAACTCGATGCTGAGTCGAAAATCATCCCCATAAGAAGACAACGAGATTACGGTCCCGTTTCCTCAAAATCTCCAGTACACAGAGGTTCTCTACAGATCTCAATAGCTACAACATGGAATGGGAAGCAGGAAACCCTAGAATGAAAATAGCAAATGACTGAGATGAGGGGGGAGGTGGGTGTCTCCCTCTATTTAAGCAAATAACCTCCCGGATGCCGCCACGTGTCGTCACCGCCCCGGACGTCCACCTCGTGAACTCCGCCGCTGGTTTTGTGGCCCAAACCAGCAAACCGTCCGACCCAAGTTTTGTGGCCCAAACTCGGAAAACCATCAACACCCAGGTTTTGAGGCCCAAACCTGGAAACCGTTCACAACCCGAGTTTTGAGGCCCAAACTCGGAAACCGACCCACCGGTGGTTTTTCTATGGCTCAACCACCAAACCAAAGCCGAAGAGGGGATGCACCGTGATGAGGGACGGCCCGATCTTCCGTGAGGTAGCGATAGGTTCGATTGGTGGAGATCTCGACGTTGGCGATCCGGCTTCATATCAGACATGATTCGAACCCTGCAACCGTTACACCACTGCTCCGTTGGTTATCAACCAAGCACAACTTGATTGACCTCGCCAAGAAGGCTAATCCAGCAAGCGAATTGAAGAACACAAGTAAGAAGGTAAAAACACAAAATCTGAAATTGCAAATATGAATTATGCGAATATCAATAGATAGGTTCAAGAACTTGGTTCCAAAGGACTAATCGACACAGTGGAGGAGATCAAGAACGGGGGCCCTGGATCACTGTAAAAGGATTCGATACCACAGTTACAATGAACGATTCTGTTCCTCGATGGAAAACTAAACTCAAAACAAAACCCAAGACCTAACGATGATGACAGTGGCTAATTATAGGGTTTAGGTCGTCGCTCCTGCTGGACGCGCCCCCTAATGGGCTCTAAGACGATACACGGCCCATCGGACCAAAAGACGGTGTTGCAGCACCCTGACAGATTCTGGACGCTGATTTGTTTCGATAATTCCCGTTGACTCCGGACGTATTTTGACATGATTCCAAAGTCATTGGTTAGATTATCAAATTATCTTTCCAAGCATATCTGGTTCGTTAAAAACGGAGTCCGTATGCATCCGAGGCGTTGATTTTACCCGGGACTGCTCCTGAATTCCGAGGGTGATGAGGTAGCTGAGTTGGAGACGGATTGCAACTTGGGGAATACCATGGTGTCGGTGTGTCCAGTGTGGCGATGTCCTCATTATCCCCCCTTCTTGAATTGGAGTCATCCTCGACTCCATCTTGGCGATGTCCTCATCATCCCCTCCTTCTTGAATTGGAGTCGTCCGCCACTCCATGTCATCTCCAAGCTCCTGCAAAAGGTTAGTGACCGCACAATGCGAAACACAAGGTATAGGATCATGTGCAGCAACACTAACATGTCGACAAAGCATAGTATAACAAGGAACATCATTATTATCACATAACACATCAGTTGTAGCTAGAAAAGCACCTCCTTTTAACTTAATCTCATTATTTTTAGTAATGTCTGTTGGGGGTTTATTTTTATTTTTAATCTCTTTAGCATGTTTAATAATATCCGTAGGAGACAAAGGCAGCAAAGTAATTTTCTTATCCTTATGTATGATAGTATATGTATTAGTTCTACCATGGTGTAAAGCATCATTATCAAATTCCCATGGGCGACCTAACAAAATAGAACAAGCTTGCATAGGGACAACATCAAAATCAGCAGTATCATGATAAGAGCCTGTGAAAAAGCTAATGCGTACTGATTTAGTTACCTTAGTCATACCATTATTATTGAACCATTGAAGTTTATACGGATATGAATGTTGTCGTGTGGTCAAGCCAAGCTTCTCAACCAAATCTGAACTCACCAAGTTGTTGCAACTCCCGCTATCAATGATGGTGAGAACACGACAACCCTGCACAATGAGATACATGTGGAACAAATTGTGGCGTTGGATCTTCATGTCTTCTTCTTCATGTCCCACACGTGTACTCAACACTCGCTGCACAAGAAGACTAGGATAGTCCGCAGCAGCAGCCACAAAGTCAATGGTGATGGTCTCCTTGTCATGATCGTCCTCGGTGGAATCTGCATCAATGTTAGCAACAAGGGCGAAATCATCTTCAACATCACTAGCACTTACATATCCATCGTCTGTAGCAATGAAAGCGCGACGGCTGGGGCAATCCTTCATGACATGTCCCATGCCTTTGCATCGGTGGCAAATGATTTTAGAGCTGGATGAGGAAGAGCTAGTAGAAGCACCCGGAGTGGCACCTTTCTTTAGCTGTGGAAACTGCACATTAGACAATTTACTTACCCCGGAAGAAGCGGAAGGTGTAGATGGCTGGGGCGTGATAGGAAGCTTGGGCGTCTCCGGCTCAGAACGTTGCTGAAAAGTCCTCCCATTGTTATACCTGAAAGACTGGTGTTGTTGTTTGCGTCCTTGTACTTCTCTTTCAGCTTTAAGAGCAAGATGATATAATTGGCTGAACCTGTTCCAATCTTTGTAATCAAGAATATCCTGGATATCATGATTCAAACCACCAAAGAATCTAGCACTAGCATCATTATCATCTTCATGTATACCACAACGTGCTAAACCAATAAGCAGTTCTTGATAGTATGTCTCTACTCCTTTATCACCTTGTTTTAAAGTTTGTAGTTTCAAACATAAATCACGTTGGTAATAAGGAGGAACAAAATGAGATTTCATACATTGTTTTAAACCATTCCATGTTTGAGGCACAGCAGCAGCATTATTAGCATTGCAAAGATCACTCCACAGAACAAGGCAAAATTAGTAAACTCACTAGTAGCAAGTCTAACTCTATGCTCAGCAGGAACATTATGAGAATCAATTTTTTGTTGAACAGCAAGTTTCCAATCTAAATATGTCTCTGGATCCATATTACCAGAAAAAGGAGGTAGACTAAATTTAATTTTAGCAAAAAAGATCATTATTATGATTATTACCTCCCATACCGCGATGATTGAAGTTGAGACGGCGACGGGGACCAGCATCAGCATCCGCATCTTCATCACCAAAATCATCTGCATCGTCGTCATCACGATGAGGTTGAGGTCGCTGCTCACGCTGTTCAATGCGGTTGATGATATTGTTCACGTTGCGCGTCAGCTCGGTCATAAGGTTGCGTTGTTAATTCATGAATGTCGTAAGCTCGCCCTTGGACACGTACTCATTGAAGTCCGTCGGAATTCCTGCCATTGTTAGAAGATAGAAAAAGACAACAGCAAAGGATTATCCCTATCAACTAAAAGGAACCAAGTGGTGGTGGTGGTGGTGAAAGTGAAATGCAAAATCACAAGCGGCTTACCACCGTCTTGCCTGTATTCTTACCAACGCCAAACAAGATCAAACCAAAGTGACGAAGCAATCTGTTGTTAAGCGTGGTTAACAGTTGCAAGAGGAACTTGTGCTGACAGAAGTATATGTGGAGCTATAGGTAGGCACAATATGACAGCAAGGATTAGCAATTAACGAATGCAGATTAGCAAAGTTCAATAAGTATCCAAAGCACAAGTCACAATTGCTGGCTAAGACGTGTGTGGACGTAGCGCAACAAGATGAAACAAAGAACGATGGAAAGAACTCACAGAACAAGCAAAGAGCACTGATTTTTCCTTTTTCCTGAATTTTCCCTTGAATTTTCCAAAAAGGTACTAGTAGGAATCAAACTTTTTATTTTTTCACTATTTTTTTTATATTTTTCTCTCAACAAGGATCACAAAAGAAGCAACCACAAAAATTGGCACCTGCAACTGAGGTGGGATGTGGTCTACACAAAAATAGCACGTTCTCTGAAAAGCGTGCAGAAACCTTGACAATTTTTTTTCTTTATTTTCCCGAATTTTTTTTGGCAATTTTGAGGGGACCAAACAGGGCGAAGCCGAGATTGGGTCGGCTCCAAACAGTGTCAAGAAGCTCCACAAAAAAATTCAGATTTTTCTGACAAACGAGCAAAAAGTTATGCCTGTTTTACTGAAGGTATCTCAAGTTATGTTTTCTGGAGGCACAGCACGAAAACGGCAGTTAGGGCAACTCGACGGCGGCAGTTAGGGCAAAGCGACCCGAAACTCCCACACCGATCATAAGAGAAAGCATCCTTGTGATAAACAGCAGTAGGTAGATGCCAGATGATGTAAGAAGGGCTGCGATGCAGGCAAAAATTAGAGCGGTTGGCAACCTATCTAGGGTTTGCGCGGCGGCGAGAATGTACACAAGGTGGCTAGCGGGCAAGTCGAGTAATGAGGTGGCTTCGACTTGTTGTTAGGGAACGGTGGATGAGATAGCGGCAGAAACAAAGAAACAGCAACGGGCACGTTGAATTACGACGACGAACACAACCTAAACCAGCAACAAGACTCGACCACAGACACAAACTCAACAAAGTGAAACTGAAACGAAATTGCAAAGGCACAAAGGGCGATGGGACAACGGAAATTGAAATATTTTTGTAGGCTTTTTGTGGACTCTAGGTAATGAACAAATATGAATCTAAGGGCAAACGAGATTATACCTCGCGGAAAACCTGAAATATCCGATACCAATTGATGAGGGACGGCCCGATCTTCCGTGAGGTAGCGATAGGTTCGATTGGTGGAGATCTCGACGTTGACGATCCGGCTTCAAATCAGACACGATTTGAACCCTGCAACCGTTACACCACTACTTCGTTGGTTATCAACCAAGCACAACTTGATTGACTTCGCCAAGAAGGCTAATCCTACAAGCGAATCGAAGAACACAAGCAAGAAGGTAAAAACACGCAATCTGAAATTGCAAATATGAATGATTCAAATATCAATAGATGGGTTCAAGAACTCAGTTTCAAAGGACTAATCGACACAGTGGAGGAGATCAAGAACGGGGGCCCTGGATCACTGTAAAAGGATTCGACACCACAGTTACAATGAACGATTCCGTTCCTCGATGGAAAACTAAACTCAAAACAAAACCCAAGACCTAATGATGACGACGGCGGCTAATTATAGGGTTTAGGTCATCGCCCCTGCTGGACGCGCCCCCTAATGGGCTCTAAGACGATACACGACCCATCAGACCAAAAGACGGTGTCGCAGCACCCTGGCAGATTCTGGATGCTGATTTGTTTCGACGATTCCCGTTGACTCCGACCTATTTTGACATTATTCCAAAGCCATTGGTTAGATTATCAAATTATCTTTCCAAGCATATCTGGTTCGTCGAAAACGGAGTCCGTATGCGTCCGGGGCGTTGATTTTACTCGGGACTGCTCCTGAATTCCGAGGGTGACGAGGTAGCTGAGTTGGAGACGGATTGCAACTTGAGGAAGACCATGGCGTTGGTGTGTCCAGCGTGGCGATGTCCTCATCATCCCCCCTTCTTGAATTGGAGTCGTCCTCGACTCCATCTTGGCGATGTCCTCATCACACCGCCCGTGCACCCCGTCCACCCACATGTCTTCACTTGTCACTGTCCCAGGCTGTCAGCCACCATGGCTGATCCTCAGGCCACCGGTCCATCAGTCCAGGCCTCACATCCGCTCTTCATCGCTCCGGGTCCATCGGCACGGCACGTCTCTACTTGACCTTCACCTTGCCTTCGATCACCGTCTCTGAGCTCGACACCTGCACAACACAAGCCAAAGAACATGCGCATCATCTCAGTTGACAATCACTCATCATCTCAAGATCCGGCATACACCCATGTATCCGCAATCTCCCCCTTGATGAATGCATTGTCAACTACCAACACAAATCATATAGAATAGAAGAAGGAAGAAGAAAGAAGGAAGGAGGAAGCGAACTCAACCAAATGACCAGAAGCGAAGCAAAGCCAAAAGAAGTCGAATGGAGTGAGCAAGACAACTTGGTTCCCAAAGACATGGGCAACGGCTCGATGCAACCAAGCAAAGCAAAGCTAGCCCTCAAGAAGAGGCAGAACAGACTCAACACCGCTAGCGAGAATCGGAACAAAGAAGCCAACACTGACTAAGCCAGCTAGTCCCTCCAGAAAGAGGCAAAGGCTCAACACAACTAGCTGCACACCGCTCCGACCAATTGAAAATACTTAACAAGGTCAAACAACTAGTTCCTCCAGAAAGAGGCAAAGGCTCAACACAACTAGCTGAAAACCGCTCCAAACCAAATGAACAACCAAGCACAGGCGAAAAACTCGTCAAGCAAAAACGAGCAAACTCCCCCTTGACATGAAATCCCCCTTAAAAAATGCACACAACTAGGACATGATTTGTCAAATTTCTCCCCCTTAGTTGAAAATGCACCTAGCAAGGTGAAATAAGGGAATCCAAAAATGCAGAAGCAAATGCATATGTGTCATAAATGCAGGTTAGTTGCTTCAGGTGTATAGTCGAGAGAATGAATAGATGCTCGAAAGAGTGCTGATCCGACTACTCAACAACAAGTATAAATGCCAGCAAAGGCTCAAACTAATCACATAATACAAAATATGAACATGAGAGCAAAGTGAGCAGTTTTAAGCCATTCTGAAAAGGAGATCACCATCAAAATAGCATCAAACATGGATAGACAGGAAGTTGAACAAATGCTAATCATGTATACAAGGTGAACTACCCCTGGCAAAGTTCAATCATCATGCTATAGACTAAAACATAGACTTGTGTTTTCAGATTTCATCGGAGTTGCAGCGGTAATTATACACTAGTTCAAATTTCAGCATGTGATTGCGAGAGGTTGAAAACTTGACATTGCCTAACTTTTCAACCGAGCTAAGCCTATGCATAAGCAATCAGAAGCTTAAAGCCACGGTTTTGATCTTACACTACACGGCTCAAGTTTAACTCAAAGTGCAATGAGAAACAGTCTCGATACTGTGATGTGATGTCAAGTAATCCCATCTCGATCTTTTCAATTCACTTAGACTTGGTTCAATTTTAACAGAATATGAACATACCGAGCAAGTGAAAGACTCAGAACTAGAGACATAGCAACCTAGCATATATGAAAAGCACAAGTGACCTCAACATAGTCTAAACATGCTAGTTACCAATCTCAATGGTGAACAAGTCTCAAATTTGAAGTTCTTTTAGAATATTCTCCATTTATAAAAGTAGCTCGGCTCACAACATGTATTAGTGATCAATAAGAACCTAAGCTACAAGCATCAACATGCATCATCGAAGCATACACTACTCATAGCATAGATCCATTCTAACGATTATAAACATGAAGCTCAAAAGAGTAAAGATGTAAAAAAGATGAAGTGCAAAGACTAAAAAGAAAGGAAAGCAGAAGAAGTCAGTCTATGATACAAAGACTCAAAATGTTTCCCCCAACTAAAAGGGGAAACACACACCAAGCTCACCTCTCAACCTAGCAAAGGTTGATTGGTCCAAAGGCTTGGTGAAAATATCTGCCAACTGATGATGAGTATCGACATGGCGAAGGTCGATATCACCCTTCTCATAGTGATCTCGTAAGAAATGAAAGCGCACATCAATGTGTTTGGTCTTCGAGTGAAGCACGGGGTTCTTAGCAACACTAATCGCACTCGTGCTATCACAAAGCAAAGGAACTCAAGAAAAGCTCAGACCAAAATCACGCAAAGTGGTCGTCATCCACAACAACTGAGAACAGCAGCTAGCCGCAGCAACATATTCAGCCTCTGTGGTAGACTGAGCGACACTAGATTGCTTGCGAGAAGACCAAGATACAAAAGAAGAACCCAAAAACTGACAAGTCCCAGAAGTGGACTTGCGAACAATCCGGCAACCAGCAAAATCGGCATCAGAATAATTGCAAAGGGATAGAGTAGAAAAAGCAGAATACCAAAGCCCCATCTCAGGTGTGAAACGAAGGTACCTGATAATGCGCTTCACCGCCTGACGGTGAGAGGTGTGCGGCGACGACTGAAATCATGCGCAAAGACACACCACGAACTGAATGTCCGGGCGTGTTGCCGTCAGGTACAGCAGCGACCCAATCATGCTTCGGTACTCCTTCTGGTTCTCTGCTTCTCCCTCCTCGTCCGCATCCAGGGCTGTCGTCATCAACATGGGTGTCGAAAGAGGCTTGGCCTCACCCATATCAAACTTCTTCATGATATCCTCCGTGTACTTGCCCTGGTGCACGAACGTCCCTTCTCGGGATTGCTTGATTTGCAACCCGAGGAAGAAAGTCAACTCGCCCATCATGCTCATCTCAAATTCCCAGCTCATTGTGTCTGCAAACTTGGCAACCAAAGCATGAGAAGAACCACCGAAAATGATATCATCCACGTAAATCTGAACCAACAAAGTGTCATTGCCTTGCTTGAGAAGAAAAAGAGTTTTATCCACACATCCCATTTTAAAACCCTTAGCAAGCAAAAAGGTTTTCAACCTATCATACCAGGCTCTAGGGGGCTTGTTTCAAACCATATAAAGCTTTGTGAAGTTTAAAAACATGGTTTGGAAACTTGGGATTTTCAAAACCGGGAGTTGTTTCACATACACCTCTTCTTCTATGTAGCCGTTTAAGAAGGCGCTCTTGACATCCATTTGAAAAAGTTTAAACCCTTTGGATGCAGCAAAAGCCAAGAGTATCCTAATTGCCTCCAAACGAGCTACAAGAGCAAAAGTCTCCTCATAGTCTATCCCCTCCTTCTGACTATACCCCTGGGCTACAAGTCTGGCCTTGTTTCTCACAATGTGGCCATCCTCTCCTTGTTTGTTTTTGAAAACCCATTTTGTCCCAATAGGGAGACACTCTGGAGGAGGTGGAACAAGAACTCAAACCCGATTTCTCTCAAAATTTTCAAGCTCCTCATGTATGGCATTGACCCAATCCGGATCAGATAAAGCGTGTCCAACATCTCGGGGTTCAAAATCAGCAACAAATGCAGAATGAGCAAAGTGAGAGATTTGTTGTGACCTTGACCGAGTGACCCATTCGTTGATGTTGCCGATCATCTGTTGAGGAGGGTGCTGGCGCTGAATGTGTCGTGGCGCCTCCCTAGCTGAAGTAGCCTCCCCCTCAACTGTAGCTGGTGCCTCCTCAGGTACAAATGGTACAACCTGTGGTAGTGGATCGCACGGCCCCCATGTAGTGGAAGAAGATGGGTCGGGGCCGCGAGTAGTTGTCATCGAAGTCGACCCAATCGACACAGCAGGTGGAGGTAGTGTTGGATCATCAATTCCTTCAGCACCTTCTTCCTCATCATCAAAAAGAGGTTCGCCAACCTCGTGATCACCTACACGCTCAAATCTGGAAGAAGGACAATGCATGGTCTCATCGAAGGTGACATCGGATGTCTCCATGACTCGGTTAGTATCAAGGTTAAGTACACGATATGCACGAGTATGATTACCATAACCCAAAAATACACAGTCAAAAGAATGAGACTCAAACTTGGCCAAGTTGCCTTTCTTAAGTATAAAATAGTGGCAACCAAAAACTCTAAAATAACTCACTTTGGGCTGTCTTCTAAAGCGCAACTCATAAGACGTCTTTTTCAAGAAAGCTCAGAGAAAAATGCGATTGAAATATAACATGCAATGTTTATAGCCTCGGCCCAATAGTGCCTAGGAGTCCTATGCTCATCGAGCATCATCCTGGCCATCTCAACAAGGGTCCGATTCTTCCTCTCTACAACACCATTTTGTGGCAGTGTGTAGGGAGAAGAAAACTGATGCTCCAAACCCAAAGAGTCACAAAACTTTTCAAGGTCCGAGTTCTTGAACTCGGTACCATTATCACTACGAATAGCTCACATCGAGTTCTTAGGGAACTCATTCTGAAGACGCAAAATCAGATTGCGAGCAAAAGAGAAAGTCTCAGTTTTCTCAGCTAAAAATAAAACCCACGAATATCTCGAAAAGTTGTCAACAACAACAAGCACATACCACTTCCCACCAACCGAACTCACCCGAGCCGGACCAACAAGGTCCATATGCAAAAGCTCTCTGGGGTGTTTGGTCATGACTTGGTTCACTGGATGGTGGGGTGCAGCAACCATCTTCCCATGTCTACAAGAATGGCAAACAAGATCCTTCTCCATGCGAAGCTCAGGCAATCCTCAAATTAAGCCAAGTGAACTAAACCTTGCAAGCAAGTCGAAGCTCAAATGACCAAGTCTCCTATGCCATTTCCAAAGATCGGAGGAGGAGGGTCCAACCAAAAGACAACGAGAAATGCCAAAAGACTCTGAGAAATTCGCAAGAAAGACTTTCCCAAAGGGCGAAATCAAACAAACAAGATTTCCCTGAGCATCCAAAATACGACTAAGATTCGGCTTAAAACGAATCTCATAGTCATCCTCAAAAAGTTGTGAAACAGAAAGAAGGTTAAAATGCAAGTTAGAAACAAGAGCAACATCGCGCAACACAAAATGCTCATTAACTCGCACCGACCCACAAGACAACACTTTACCTTTGCTATTGTCACCGAAGGTGATAAACTCCTTTCCGGCAACTGGATTAAGACTGGAGAACCACTTGGCGTTTCCGGTCATGTGCCTCGAACACCCGGAATCCACCAACCAAACGTTCTCCAATCGTCTTACCTACATCAATAAAAAGACATAGGGTGAGCATACGGTCCAACAACGGGGTGAGTGAAATGGGAAGTATACCAGTGTTGGGCCGGCTGCTCAAAAGAACGGTTAGTAGTAAAAGCATTCCTAGCATGCCTACGGGGAAAGCGATCACCACATACAGGAAAAGGTGGTCCGCTGAGGGAAGAGCGTCCATCGCGATAGTCAAAACGCGGTGGGGGTAACGCTCAACAACAAAGCCACCGCCACGGGAGTCCATAGCCTGTAAAGTTAGGCTCCCGCCGGACAAAACCTCCACGTGGCTTAGGACCTTGAGGTTTTGGACCTCTAGGCCTAGCAACCTTCCTTTGAACCTTCGGCACATGTACATCATGGAGAGGATGGTACATGTCCGAGTTATTCAACTCCTTTGCACAGCGCTCCTCTCTCTTGCGCCGAAAGCAAAACTCCCTCAAGTGTCCATCCTTCCCACAGTGCTCACAGTGGTACCTCACCGCTCTCATAGGGGGAAGTTGGTACTCACGGTATTGGGTGTGGATCACTTGTTTCTTTTGTGGCATGAGCTCTCCTTGCATAGGTGGCATGGTGTCTAGCTTGTTCCTTAGGTGGTTTGGTTTTGGAGCCCATGACTGTTTCTTGAGTGGAGCTCTCGGAGGTTCCACAAACACACCATCCTTAGTGTTAGGCTTGAGAGGCTCTTTGGGTGGAATCTTGGTTAGTTTGGGAGTAGTGGTGGAGTTGGGCTTCTCACTCGGCTTAAGACCACTAGACTCACCAATCTTCCCGAAAGTGGAAGCACTCTCCACACCCTGAGCAAAGCCTACACCGGGACCTCCGGCAACACGCTTGAATTGAGCAATCATCATGCCAAGCTGTGGCTCACCACTAGAAACCCATGACAAGATGGTTCGAAGGTATGTGTTTTCTTCCTCGGTTTGCATCTTGTCATGCTTCACATTTACAATCTCCATCTCCAAACCCTCACACAAAGCACACCTAGACACACAAGTGCTATCCGAGATGGCCTTCTCAAGAGACACAATCTTGGCATTCTTCTCTGCCAACTCGGATTGCAAGCCTGCACAAGACTTGCACTCACCAAGCAAAGTGGGTCTAGCCCTAAGCTCATCCACCTCTCCAACCAAAGCAACATACTTCCCTTTCAAAGTGAGAAGGTCAGTCATGTGCTTGGAGCACATCTCACACTCATCCTCCTCAGAAACAACAACGGTGGACTTGATAGATTCAAGCTCCTTCACTGCATCCTCCCACTTCTGCCTAAACTCCTTCCTCTCTCTAGCTGCGCATCTAAGCAACTTATCTTGACTAAGAAGAGCAGCAGTAAGCTTATCGACCTCAGCAGAGAGTTCATCAGGAGTCAGGGATACCTGGGAGGTGTCATCATCGTCGTTGTCATTCCGAGGGATCTCCTCCATCTTGTTGTCGACCTCATCGTTGAGGGCCATAGTGCAGAAGCCCTCGTCGTCGGCGAAGAAACAAAGGCCATTGAACTTGTCCTCGATCTTCTTCTTCTCGGACTCATCATCACTTGAAGCAGTGGAGTCGTCGTCCAAGTCGTCGACGTCGTTGAGCATGGCAAAGAAGGCACGCTGCTCCGCCTGGACCTTCACCAAGTACTTCTCCTTGATGTACTCCTTATTGAAGCCGCCCTTCCACTTGTGTTTAGCGGGAACATACTTCTCCTTGCGCTTGCCGAAGTCGTACTTGTGGTCGTGATCCGCCTTGCCGAAAGTTGGCTTGTTCTTCTTCGGGCAATTGGCGATGAAGTGGTCCGAGCCTCCACACTCGTAGCAGCCACCTCGACCTCCTCCATGACGATGGTTCATGCGGTTGTTGTGGAACCACGAGAACCGGTTGGCTAAGAGTGCCAACTCATTGTCCGCCATGAACTACAGCTGCTCCTCTGTGATAGAAAGAAGAGAAGAAAGTGCAAAGCCTCCAGAGGGGTTAGCAGAAGAGCTAGAAACCAAAGCCATTGACGATCCAGAAGGATTTTCATAAGAAGCCCTCGCCATGGCATCAATCTCACTGGTCTTGAGCTTACTAAAGAGATCATCGCACATGAGGGTCTCATAGTTAGGTGATTCGATGATCGCCTGAACCTTAGAGTTCCACACCGACCGATCGAGAGTGTGTAAAAGCATGAGAGCCCTCTCATGATCGTCGAAAGGCAACAACTTCTTGTTAGCCCTCATCCTGTTGACAATCACCTGAAACCGAGCGAATAAACTTTCTATGCTCTCGCCAGGCATGTGTCGAAAGTTCTCATACTCTCGCTTCTGTGACTCATAGAGACGGGTTTTGACATGAGTGGTTCCCTCATGGAAACGCATGAGGGATGCCCAAATCTCCCGAGCCATAGCGAGGTGAGAAACGCGATCAAACTCTGACACGCTCAAACATGAGAAAAGAGCATTACGGGCTCGGCTATTGGCATCATGCTCATCGATCTGACGTTGAGTCACGCGTGCAGTCAAGACCACGTAATCAGCAGAATTGCAAATATCCCAAACCGAAGCGCTCATGCACTGAAGATAGGCCGACATACGTATCTTCCAATATGCATAGTTCGTCCCATCGAAAAACGGCGGTTTGCCCACGCCACGATCCATGTCGCCTTTTGCGGATCTGGAACCGGCTAAGGTGGAAGATCCTTAACCCGCTCTGATACCAATTGAAGGACCGAGAATGCTAAAGCAAGGAGACCAGAGGGGGGGTGAATGGGAGCTTACAAAAATTTCTTTCGAAACGTAAGCTATTGTCCCCAAGTTCAACCCCAAAAGCTTCGAGCACAAGCGTGATGCCCACGATCCTTGGAAGAGGGTGGATGATCCCTAGGATCACAGCGAGGCAACACCGAACGAAAGCAAACCAAACACATAAAACTCCGGCTCAAGTCCAACCCCAAAAACCTACTCCCGAACGTAGATAGACAGCTATGTCGGGAAATCTCCAAATACCTATGCTAACAAGTAGCAAAGATACCTAGAGAGGTTCCTTGGTGAACTCTAGGGCCAAACGAGAAGTCCGGAAACGAAGCGAAAAAGCCGGGAGAGCAACCGCACAAAGCAGTGCTTGACTGCGGATTCCCGGACTGTCCGGAGTCCCAGTCCCGGACTGTCCGCGCCTACTGCGGACTGTCCGCGAGCCTATGGTGAACTGTCCGCCGGCCAACTGAACAAAACAGCAAGGTTGGTGAACACTTCTGCTCGACTCCCGGACTGTCCGTGAGTCACAACGACGGACTGTTCGCTGGTCAAAATCAACTCACAACGCCAAAATGCGCAGCCACTGAGTCGGTTGAGCCCCGACCCGCGGACTCTCCGCCGGTCAAACCGCGGACTGTCCGCGACCACCCAGAGAAGGCGATTTTGATCGCCCTTCTCTCAAATCTCCCCAAATTCTATTCAAATCAAAATCCCTCAATCCCAAACTTGGAGAAGATGATCACAAGATAGTTAAGAGACTATCCCCAAGAAATCATTCGCTCAAATCAACTCAATCAACGGGAAATCGAAAGGGAAGGTGCAAGAACCGAAAAAGCGCCACGAAACTTGAATCGAGCCGATCTACTTGTTCGTGAGGATTGAGATGAATTCCTTCGGTGGAAATGCTCTCCTCACATCAAAGAACAAATTGATTCAAGTGGATTTGAAAAAGACGCAGTGAAGAGGGACAACAAGTGGCGGGAAAATCATGGAGAAACAAAGAATGCGAAGAACAACTCAAGAACACGAATCACCAACTCGATTCTCAGTCAGAAATCGTCCCCATGAGTAGACAACGGGATTACGGTCCCGTTTCCTCAAAATCTCCAGTACACAGAGGTTCTCTGCGGATCTCAGTAGCTATATCAAGGAATGGGAAGCAGGAAACCCTAGAATGAAAATAGCAAATGACTGAGATGAGGAGGGAGGTGGGTGTCTCCCTCTATTTAAGCTAACATTATTCCCACTCTACTCCTACTGATACAGTGAGCGAACCAGCTAAACCCTGAGGCTATTCTGGACTAGCTCGAAGATGAAGTCGATCCGACGGCCACGCCCGCACATCAGGTAGCTTCGCCTCGACGCGACCTCCCGGATGCCGCCACGTGTCGTCAACGCCCCAGACGTCCACCTCGTGAACTCCGCCGCTGGTTTTGTGGCCCAAACCAGCAAACTGTCCGACCCGAGTTTTGTGGCCCAAACTCGGAAACCCATCAGTGCCCAGGTTTTGAGGCCCAAACCTGGAAACCGTCCTCAGCCTGAGTTTTGAGGCCCAAACTCGGAAATCGGCCCACCGGTGGTTTTTCTGTGGCTCAACCACCAAACCGAAGCCGAAGAGGGGATGCACCGCTCGTGCACCCCGTCCACCCACATGTCTTCACTTGTCGCTGTCCCAGGCTGTCAGCCACCGCGATTGATCCTCAGGCCACCGGTCCGTCAGCCCAAGCCTCACGTCCGCCCTTCACCGCTCCGGGTCCATCAACATGGCACGTCTGTACTTGACCTTCACCTTGCCTTCGATCAACGTCTCTGAGCTCGACACCTGCACAACACAAGCCAAAGAACATGTGCATCATCTCAGTTGACAATCACTCATCATCTCAAGATCCGACATACACCCATGTATCCGCATTCTTCATAATGTACATGTTTAAACGGTCTAAATCTAATAGATCCATTTGTCGTATTGGACGTGATTTAATTTGGTCATCATTATGGCTGCATGGAGACACCCCACTGTTAACAAATAGAATTGCCTATGCGATTAGCCGATCTGTTGGCTTTATGTTGTTTTCACGTGTACATAGACCTTTATTTCGTTTATACGTTAAGCTTATCGGCTGTTCTTGTTCTAAATACTTTCTTTATACTTACAATAGCTGTTTTGTTTTAAAATACTGTCAATGTTTTAATCTTTATCCTATGATAATGGCTATATCGGAGCCGCATAATTTGGAACTGTCTGGCATCAAACCGGTAGGTTCCACGATTTAATATCATTTTCTTGTCCTTGTTAATTACAGGTCAAATTGACTGGCACACATGCGGTCGTTCTCACCAAGATTCAGTACAACCATCCTTTGAAAGGTCCACGAGGTCAAGGCCTTGCTCTACACGGCTTCTGAGGACCGTGGTCGAGTGTGTTGGCATCCCGTCCGAATTTTCATGTCAACACATTATTTTGGCACGCTCGGTGGGACAACAATCGTCTGATCATGATGACCGGCAATGACGAAGTGTTGCACGTGACTATGGATGACCTCCCAGAAGAAGTTCAATGCCTGATAGAGCAGACTGTCGAGCAATATCGGAGCATGTGTCTACTGAGTTTCAGCAAAACCAGGAATAAAAAGATTATCCAGAAGTCTCATCTTCCAATCTTCCAAGGGTAGTTCTAGAAGGACATGTTGATCCAATGATCCAGATACAACACAATGCCATGCAGGAGGTAATTGACAAAATAATGTCTACTACTCTGATGAATCATAATGAAATATTCCTCAACAACCTCTCAAATACCATTAAAGAAGCTTTCAATTTGGGTAACGATAGAAGAGGCCCGGTGTACTCAGTCGGAAACAGTCAAGGAGCTAGAACTTCAGGGGTTCAACAGTTGAACAACCCTAATGGCAATGGAAATCAGATCATGACTAGTCCTGAGGGCAATGGAGGCGTGACGCTGCAGTCATTGCAACAGCCGAATATGAGTAACAATATGTACTCATCCACTACAAAAATAGCTCCACATGCAAGGATGATTACCAGATATTTTAATGCACCACCTTATCAAGGGAATATAACACCTGGTGACATTCCTCCTGGGTATCATTACATGTCAGATTTTTATACTTTGGATGCTCATGAAAATCCAGGGTATCAAAATAATACTTTCGGGGGGCAGAACATCTGCTATTAGCGACCGGTGAATCAAATGGACCAGTTGATGAGTCGAGTCACCGATATGGTTCAGAAGCAATTCGGTTTGACACCGAAGAATACCTTGACTGGCTATAAGAAACCATATCCAGAATGGTATGACCAAGTTGTCTTCCCTCCAAGATATAGAGTTCCTGATTTCACCAAGTTCACAGGAACAGGGTCACTGACAACCATGGAGCATATAACTCAGTTCTTAGTACAGCTTGGGGAAGTTGGTGACGAGCCAACACTTAAAGTCCGAATGTTTCCTTTATCTCTATCTAGCTCGGCCTTTTCATGGTTTTCATCTCTAGCAGCCAACTCCATTCAAAGTTGGGAAGATTTGGAGAACAAGTTCCATAAATACTTCGACTCTGGAGTTTTGGAAAAGGGAGTTGTGGACCTAGTCGATATAAGGCAGGAAAACAATGAGTCTAGATGCCAATACCTTCAAAGGTTCAGGGATATGAAGAATCAATGCTATACTTTAACATTATCAGACTCAGAAGTGGTTAGCATTACAATTCGAGGACTGATACCAGCTATCAGAGAAAAGGTTGGTTTTGGTTGTACCAGTATGGCTTATTTGGCCAAGAAAGTGGCCAGTATCGATGCCTAGAATAAATATAATCAGGTCTTCAAGCCCAAGAAAGCCTATAATACAGAGAATTCATTCTTTTTACAAAGAGAGGGTGATTCAAGTGATGAAAGTGAAGATGAAATAGCTGCTATTGACTGGGCTTGGAAAAATAGTGAATATATGCCTTGGGCAAAGGCTAAAAGCACAGAAAAAGATATGAAATACTGCGGATACATGGGTGTATGCCGGAACTTGAGTGATGAGTGATTGTCAACTGGTTTGATGCGCATGTTCTTTGGCTTGTGTTGTGCAGGTGTCGAGCACGGATACAGTGATCGAAGGCAAGGTGAAGGTCAAGTAGAGACGTGTCGTGCCGTGCCGATGGACCGGGAGCGGTGAAGGACGGACGTGAGGCATGGACTGAGGGACTGGTGGCCTGAGGATCAGCTGTGGTGGCTGACAGCCTGGGACAGCGACGAGCAGAGACTTGCGGGGCACGGTGCTGCTCGGGTCGAGGACCTGGGGACACGTGTCGGTGGACGGGGTGCACGGGCGGTGCATCCCCTCTACGGCTCGGTTTGGTGATTGAGCCACAGAAAAACCATCGAGTGGACGGTTTCCAGGTTTGGGCCTCAAAACCTGGGCGCGGCCGGTTTCCGAGTTAGGGCCACGAACTCGGGCTAAGGATGGTTTCCAGGTTTGGGCCTCAAAACCTGGGCGCTGGCGGGTTTCTGAGTTTGGGCCACAAAACTCAGGCGACGGACGACAGGTTTCCCGGTTTCGGCCTCAAAACCGGGGGATGGCCCAGGTTTCCCGGTTTCGGCCTCAAAACCGGGGGAGGTCTGTGAAAAGGACGAGCAGAGCGGTGGCGGCACGTGGCAGCAATCGGTGAGGTCACGTCGAGGCGAAGCTACCAGTTGTGCGGGCGTGGCCGTCGGATCACCACCTACCTCGAGTTGGTCAGGAATACCCTTAAGGTTAGCCTGCTCGCTCATTAGCTGTAAGGGTAGAAGGGGAATAATTGTATTAGGCTATATAAGGAGAGGTCACCCCTCCCTCCAGACTATCTCAGCCATTGCTATTTTCATTCTAGGGTTTCCTGTTTCCCATTCCCTGCTGTAGCTACTGAGATCCGCAGAGACGGTGAACAATACCTCTGTGTATTTGCTTTTTGAGGAAACGAGACCGTAATCTCGTTGTCTCCTCGTGTGGAGAAGTTTCGGCTGGAAATCGAGATCAATTCGCGTTTTGAGTTGTGTTCTTCGCGTTTTACTTTTCGTTCTCTCAGTGATTTGCTCCGTTCTCCAAATCCAAGGAATAATTTTTGATTTCGTTTGAACTAAGTTGTTCTAGATTGTGAGGCACATCTTTCCACCGAAGGAATTCACTTCTAACCTCACAAGCTAGTAGATCGATCGATTTTCGTTTCGAATCGGTTTGTATCTCCTTTGCCCCGAATTCTTCCAATTCACCGATTTGGAGTTAGGTTGGAGCCATGATCTCTTAGGGGTAGCTCACTAACCTCCTTGGAACTCCTCATACCTAGTCTAAGCCTTAGAGCTTTTGATTCGGAGGAGATCGGGTTGAATCCATGGAAGAACTGTGCAGTTTCGGGGGCATCGGACGCTGAGTTCGTCACACCGGACGCTCAGGTGCCACGTGTCAAAAGTCAGCATTTTTGAAGGAGCATCGGACGCTGACCATCGGACAGTCCATTGCCATCAGACGCGTCCGAGGGTTGAGCATCGGACGCTGAACTGTCACTGTAGCCAGCGTCCAATGTCTATGCAGTAAGGTTCCAGAACGTGTCATTTTGCATCGAACGCGTCCGATGCCTGGCCATCGGACGCAGGCCAGCGTTCGATGCTGTGACTTCAGCACTGTTTCGTCCGCAGTTTGCTCGTTCGACTTCGGATTTGATTTTGGGTTTTTGCGTTGGATTTCCGACTTCGTGCTCTACAGAAATTGGGCTTCCCGCTTTGCAAAATAACCTGAATCCCCTTCGCATGGCTCGGGGGAGGTTGAGGTTACCCAAAGCTCATCGTGTCACTAGTTGACTTGCGTGAACTTGGGCGAGTGAGTTGTTGTGGTGTCCCGCTGTGTTCCTAGGGAACATCCACCCATTCTCTTGGGTCGTGGACATCACACGAATCGGTTTTGCTCTTGGGGTTGTTTTTCTGGGACATAGGATATAAGTTTCTGAAAAGAAATTTAAGGCTCCCATTCACCCCCCTGGTCGCCTGTGTGTAGCACTTTTGGTCCTTCAAATACAGCTTTGATATCACTAAAGCCGATAAGATATTCGATTATTTGTTGGAGAAAGGTCAAATCAAGTTGACTGGAAACCACAATATTCCATCGGCTGAGGAGCTCAAGAATAAAAGGTACTGCAAATTCCACAACTCTGGTACTCATACTACTAACGATTGTAGAGTTTTCAGAGAGATGATCCATAGAGCCATTGCTAAGGGGAGGATTGGCCTAGAGAAAGCCAAGGGTATGGGCATCAATGGCCATCCCTTTCCAACGAACATGGTAGCTCCTGCACCTCAAAGTGAGATCAAGGTCCTAACTTCTGACAAAGCCAAAGCAGTTGGGGCAGTCGATCTGAAAAAACAACTAACAGCTAGGGAGTATCAGGATATGAAAGGGAAAAAGAACACTGATCAACATGATTTCCCTGAAACTTCAAAGGCTGGTGAAGCAAGGAGACGTCCAACTGTAAGGATTCTATTGAATAAATGGCAACGTCAGAAGGAAGGAGATCAAATGTACATAGAGAAAGATGAGCAAGAATACCAAGAGTGACTTGAAGAGGAGGAATATAGAAGATCTCGAGAGGAAGAAAGGTGTATCAGAGATGAAGAAAAGAATCATTGGGATTGCCCTTTCTTCAGACATTGTTGGAATGAAGGTTTAAAGCTTCCTACTCTTCGTAATTGCCCAGAATGCAATGAACAATATTGGGAGTATAGGCAGTCGAGAGACAACCGTCGATCTGTGCATGAAAGATTAAGATTTGAAGGAACAGATCGACGTATAAAAAATGAGAGTGTTCATGATCGGCTTGGAATAAAGTTAGTCGATCAAGAGCATCCTTGGCAAAAAGGACAATGGTGTCCGGCTGGTTTGACTAAAAGCCAGAAACGATGGGTTCAAAGACTAAGGAATGATGAAATTCAGAAAAAGAGACCCAAAGTTTGGCAAGTAAAACAGATAGCCGATAAGAGAGAGCCATCGGCTAATATTTCTGCTTTGTTTATGTTACCTGCTGAGTTTAGATCTATTGATCATGAAGAAGAATCTAGTGATGAAGAGACAGTTGCTCAGTGGATCTATCAAGCAGAAGGGGCTACGTTTCAAAAGCCTAAAAATTATTCTCATATGAAGGCTTTATATTTAAAGGGGTTTGTCGATGGAAGGTCTTTGAGCAGGATGTTAGTTGATGGAGGTGCAGCTATTAACTTAATGCCATATGCTACCTTCAGAAAACTTGGAAAGACTACAGAGGACTTGACTCAAACCGATATGAGATTGACAGACTTTGCTGGGAACGTATCGACTACCAAAGGTGCTGTGTGTGTCGAATTAATAGTTGGCAGCAAGAGTTTGCCTACTACTTTCTTTGTACTCGACGCAAAGGGTTCATACAGCGTACTTCTTGGAAGAGATTGGATCCACGCTAACTGTTGTGTTCCATCTACCATGCACCAAAATGTGATACAGTGGATCAGAGATACTATAGAAGTGGTACCAGCCGATTCAACTGTGAGCATTGCATATTCTGATCCTAATGATTGGAACTTCGACAATGTGGAGTGTTTCTCTAGGAAAGTTCATGATGAAGGTTTCATCAAGATATTTGATGATGGCCAACAGCCGATCCAAGCAGTTGGCTTTGAAAATTATATCTAATGGATTATCCAGTCAATGAGGACGAAAGCAAGATGGGTAAAGGTTTTACATCGGTTGATGAACTAGAAGCAGTTGATATCGGGAACGATGATAAACCAAGATTGACGTATATTGGCGCTAAACTAGATCCCAAGTTTAGACAAGAGCTCATTGCTTTGTTAAAAGAATATAAAGAATGTTTTGCTTGGGATTATTCTGAAATGTCTGTCCTTGATCGATCACTGGTTGAATATCGATTGCCTATCAAACATGGTAGTCGGCCTGTAAAACAAGCTCCGAGAAGAATCAGAGCAGAAGTTATGGCTGATGTAAAAACAGAAATCACTCGACTTTATGAAGCTAACTTCATTCGGCAATGTAGATATGCCAAATGGATTTCTAGTGTAGTTCTCGTGTATAAGAAGAATGAGAAAAATGAGAGTTTGCATTAATTTCAGGGATTTGAATAAATCTACTCCGATGGATGGCTACCCAATGCTAGTAGCAGACATGTTGGTTGATGCAGCAGCGGGACATAAGGTAATCAGTTTTATGGATGGCAACGCTGGTTATAATCAAATTTTTATGGCAGAAGAAGATATACATAAAACTGCATCCAGGTGTCCGGGTTCTATAGGCTCATATGAATGGGTAGTCATGACTTTTGGACTTAAGAATGCCGGTGCAACTTATCAAAGAGCTATGAATTATATCTTTCACGAGTTGATCGGCAAAATTGTGGAAATCTATATTGATGATGTGGTTGTAAAATCCAAGGATTATCAAGGACATCTTAAAGATCTCAGGGATACTCTGGAATGTGCAAGGAAGCATGGATTAAGAATGAATCCTCTTAAGTGCGCATTTGGAGTATCGGCCGGACAGTTTTTGGGTTTTATGGTACATGAAAAGGGGATTGAAGTCGGTCAGAAAAGTTATGATGTAATTGACAAAGCGGTGCCACTGACTACGAAGACTCAGTTACAATCTTTGATCGGCAAAATTAATTTTATCAGGAGGTTTATCTCAAATCTGTCAGCCAGGATTTTGCCGTTCTCAGTTCTGTTAAAATTAAAGAATGATCAAGAGTTTAAGTGGGGAAGCAAACAACAAAAAGCATTTGATGAAATCAAAGAGTATATGAAGTCCCCACTAGTTTTAATTCCTCCTCAAAAGGATAGATCTTTTAAATTGTATGTATCGGCTGATGATCATACGATTGGATCGGCCTTGATGCAAGAATTTGAAGGAAAGGAAAGAGTAGTGTTCTATCTCAGCAGAAGATTGCTTGATCCAGGGACAAGATATTCTCCCGTTGAGAAATTGTGCTTATGTTTATACTTTTCATGCACCAAGCTTCGACATTACTTGTTATCTTCTGAATGCACGGTAGTGTCAAGGTTTGACGTGATAAGACATATGTTGTCTATGCCTATTTTAAATGGAAGAATTGGCAAATGGATTCTTGCATTATCAGAATTTGACCTAAAGTATGAATCGGCTAAAGCAGTTAAAGATCAGGTAATAGCCAATTTTGTTACACATCATCATGAACAAGAAATTAAGACTTTAGATTTTACTCCTTGGGCTTTGTTCTTTGATGGTTCTAACTGCAAACAAGGTGGAGGCATTGGTATTGTCCTTGTTTCTCCACAAGGGAATAGCTTTGAATACGCCTTTTCCATTGATCCAACCTCTACTAACAATCAAGCGGAGTATGAAGCTCTTCTCAAAGGACTTCATCTTCTGTATGAGGTAAGGGCCGAGGCTGTTGAGATTTTTGGTGATTCTCAATTAGTAGTTAATCAATTGCTCGGCCTATATAAATGCAAAGATGATGTCTTAAGGAAACATTATTAAAAGTGTCTTGAGCTTCTTGATTCTTTCTCTTCTGTTGTTATAAAGCATATTCCTAGATGTCAGAATCAGGAAGCTAATCTATTAGCTCAAAGTGCTTCTGGATATCGGCAAATCGTTGAGGTATTAGCCAATGAGATCGCTGGTGATGATGATTGGAGGGTTAAAATTATTGAATATTTGAAAGACCCATCACGACATGTGTCCAGGAAGCTGAGATATAAGGCCACGAAATTTGTTCTTCTTGATGATCAGCTCTATCATAAGACAATCGATGGTGTACTCCTTAAGTGTGTCAGTCAAGAGGAAGCCAAAGTCCTGATGGGAGAAATCCATGAAGGAGTTTGTGGTGCACATCAGTCTACTCATAAAATGAAATGAATGATTAGGAGAGCAGGATATTTTTGGCCAACCATGTTGGAAGATTGTTTTAAATATTATAAAGGATGTCAAGAATGCCAAAGATTCGGCAATGTTCAAAAATCTCCAGCATCAACTTTGAATCCAATTACAAAGCCATGGCCATTTAGAGGATGGGGAATAGATTTGATTGGCCAAATATTTTCGGCATCTAGCAAAGGGCACAAATCTGTGTTGGTAGCAACCGATTATTTCACCAAATGGGTTGAAGCTATTCCTTTAAAAGAAGCTTCATCAACTACCGTGATTAAGTTTATCAAAGAGCATAGTATCTATAGATTTGGTGTTCCTCAAACCATTACTACGGATCAAGGGAAGAAGTTTACATCAAAGGAGTTTGAGGATTTTGCTACTAACACAGGTTTCAAATTGATTAACTCATCTCCTTATTATGCTCAAGTCAATGGACAAGCTGAAGCCTCTAACCAAATTTTGATCAAAATTATTAAGAAAAAGGTCAGGGAGCAACCAAAGAAGTGGAATTCGATACTCAGTGAAACTTTATGGTCCTATAGAATGGCTTGTCATGGTGCAACCAAATGTTCGCCTTATGAATTGGTCTATGGTCACGAAGCTGTGTTACCATGGGAAATCCATATAGTGTCTACAAGAGTATCACAGTAGAACAATTTGAAAACCGATGAATATAAACATCTCATGATGGACAACCTTGATGATTTAAATTTTCATCGGTTAAAAGCTCTGGAAAATATTCAGGCTCAAAAACTAAGAATTGCTAAATATTATGATCGGAAAGTCAGAGATAAGAAGTTCAATGAAGGAGATCTAGTTTGGAAAGTCATTTTGCCAATTGGAACTAAGGACAACAAATATGGCAAGTGGTCACCAAATTGGGAACGACCTTATCGGATTACAAGGTGTACCCCTGGCAATGCTTATTTCTATGAAACTCTAGAAGGGGTTGAATATTTCAGAGCAGATAATGGGAAATATTTTAAGAAATATTATCCTAGTATTTGGGTGGATCTATTATGATTTATCAGTTTAGTTGATAGCCGATATGTATTGTGTCGCCTTCACCAGCAAAGTAATAGCCGATGCAAGGGAAGCATCGCCTTTAGTGCAAAAATATGAAATTGTGAATTTCTGAATTTAAAAGACCTCGATGGGTCTGGTCACAGAAAGGTCACAGAGAGACGGAAAAGCTTCATTGCATTCACAAGTAGGTTTCTTACAAGGAGATTGATTCTAACAACCTACTAGAAGACTTTATCTACTATAAATACAGAAGGAGTGGCCTCTGCAATCTCCTCAGCTGCTCCGTCGACGCCATCAAAGTTCACCTCCATGGCATGGCTGATTTCCGAGGTGATCTCAAGGTCACCTAAGTCTTGGCCAGTGTAGGCCTGGGCGGCTCCAAGTGCCATGGCAGCATGTAGCACCCGGTTTTAAAGAACAAAACCAGACACGCCATATGTGTGCCCAGGAAGTCCACACATACAACCACAGAAGGAAAAGATATCAAAAACAATGTTCTAGATATCGAAAACAACACTTACATCAAAGTTAAGCGGAACAGAAATTAAACTTCTCTTCAGACTCCATTGTTCACAGGGACAGTTGACTGGGGGTAACATACGCCTAGCACTTCCATCAGTCTTCCGAAAACTCCTCGACGTCTTCACCACGCTTCCGCTGCGCGACTCTGATGGAGACTGAGGTGTGGGGGAAATAGTAAGGGTGAGCACATGTCGTACTCAGCAAATACAACATGGGGTTATGAAGCTCAAATGGCTAGACACGGTTTTACTGCAGTTCGCACTTTTAGTTGGTCAACATTTTAGCATATTATAGTCATCAGGTTATGCTTACATCCCATTTAAACCACATGAATAATATTATGAGCAACCACATCAAAGATTAACAAGTTGATAGTAATAATATGAACATAAAGTATATTTCGTTTAAGTTATTAGCCTGCAAGTTTTCCGAGCCGCTCGTGACCGTGAGCACGGCTGATATACCAGTTTAATACTCTGCAGAGTTTGTACAACTTTACCCGTGAGCCGTGATCCCCATGTGCCAGGGGTTGCAAATCCCATATCACCTCTTCCAAGGAAGTGCGGCAGGGTACACTATGAAGTCTTTCGAGGTTCCCCTAACAAGATAGTGGCCACTAGGTTTCCAATCGGCAAGCAGATATAGGAACCCCCTTTCCGATGGCACATTCCTTCCCGGCTATACACATGAGACCAGAGGTTGTCCTATACCCGAGTCGGCGAGCCCCTTTTGTGCCCTTTCGGGTAACCACCATCAAGCGAGGAGAGGTCCTCGAACCAACTAAAACCAGAGCCATGTAGCCCTCACGGTTGTACTGTATGTCCCAGCTTTTGCCCGCAGAAGATCATTTTGGGATGACATGTTCACATTACCATGGAAACAAGTTATCAGTATGTGTTGCACATATTATTAGTCATCTCGTTTATTCATATAAATTGGAGTTAAGCACTAGCAAATCTACCCATATGCATATATCCCACGGTAACAAGGTATAGAGTTGAATCATCTAGATAAACCGTATGGCTTGCAAATTTGACACATGCACATGAATAGTGAATTATAAATGAGTAGGTAACAAGGATGGTCCCATGTTATACTTGCCTGTTACACTTGACCAATTCTCACATCTTCAGCTCTGGGTCATCACCTTCTGATCTTCAGCGCGCACAACCGACCATCGTCTACTTGTAGCAAACACCACACGTAGGCAAACAAACAACAAACAAACAAAAAGAGAACTAAGAACAATTCAAGACAAAACAAAATAACGTACTAAAAGAGAGCTCGCACTACGGTCACGGGATCGCACCAAACGACTGAGAGAAACGTCTACCGAGAATTTTATATTATAAAAGTAGGAACTACTGGCTTGCTTTATTTTAATTAATAAGATCATGATAAAATATTAATTCAGATTAGACAAAGCATATTTTAATTTAGAAGAACGGATTAAACTAATCATATTTTAATTATAAATATTGTCATATAATTTAATCAATTTAAACATTAGCTTAGTAAAAGAAAATAAACATGTGGGAGTAACTAATCGTATTTATATGACAACGATTAGCCTAATCAAATTATAAATTATAAATATATTTATGTTAGTGACTAATCATGATAACATTTGTATGTAAAATATTGAAATATAAAACCTGTATTGATTTTAATTATAAATTGATTGTAGGTTTATTAATCAATTTAATATTTAACTTTATATGGAAAAACATGTGACATGAAAGGCGTTAACACTACTGCGTAGAACACGTCGACACGAAATTAACGCAACTGGAACTAACTAAAACGAAGTTACGATGATTAAACAACAAAAGGTTATCGAGCGATGACAATTAAACTGGCTTCTACCTTGGGTCTTCACGAACGTACAGACGGCAGCATCTTGGAGCTCCTGCCGTGGGGGCCTTTGGTCGACCGGAGGCCTGGGACGGCAACGCAGCGGCACAGATCGACGACGTGCAGCGCTGGGTGCGGCACCAGGGAGCCAGGGCACGTCGCCCAGGTGGCGGCGGGGCACGGGGATGCGAGTGCCAGGCTCTAGGGCGCACGGCCGCGACATGGAGACAGCTTTGCGTGGCCGAAGATAACGAGATCTAAAACTTCGGCTCTTCTAGGAGCGATAGATTAAAAAGAACGGGCTGAAATCATCACGTCGAGGAGATCGCCGGCATATATATGGATGTCGGGTTTGGATAAGATGGAAAAACGAGATATTTTATTAATTTCAGGTTTAAAATAATTTCAGAAAAGTCCATAATTGTTATTTAAGCCACGAAAAATACTCCGATGGCTCCGAAAATTCTAGTAAAATTCTCAGAGACACTTTGAAATATAATGAACCCAAATAAAGTATTTAGGGGCTCATGAAAAGATATTTTGGAGCATCTAAAAATTAGATTATGCTTGCAGAAATATCGGAAACTGTTCCGGAAAAGGCCACAAAAATAACCGAGAAGTTTGTAGCGATATGATGATGGATGATGGACTAAAAGAAGTGATTTGGGACAAAACCAACAAAAGGATAGAGTTGGGAACGATAAATTTATTTTGGAACAAGACAGAAACGTAGCGGATAAAGATAGACGACCTACTAACGTGTTTTGAAAACTTTACTCGACCACAACGCAAGGCCAAACAACAACCAAACATCACATCAATCAACCCATCAAATTGGTTTACCAAAATTTTAAAATTCTTGATTTACTACAACTAAGTGGCGCTAGCTCCAGCTAAACATGGTCAATTTTATAAAAATATTAAAATTATTTATTTTATTTAGTATTTTCTACTCACAACCCAAAATCAGAAATTTTGGGGTGTGACACAGCACCATGGAGGACACCGTGGAGGGCAACCTCATGCACCCTTGCGGGGATGTTGTTTACCCTCTCAACAACGTTGTTGCCAGCAGCGTTCATGGAGGTGGCCGCCTCATTCCCTGCCTCCTGAAGGGCCTCCAGACGCATGGTCAGGTCTACAAGGTATACAGAATGATGAACATCAAGAATACATTGAAAGTTGAATGAAAAAAAAAGCTATGAAAAAATGGTTTCTTCATGGAAAGAAAGGTTACTGGCGACACGTGCGTCAGATTCGGCATGCTGCTGAGCTGCCTGAGAGGCTTTCGCCTCTGCATCTTCCAGCGCCTTCTGGAGCTGGGCGATGTGGTCCTCGAGCAAGCAATTTCTGATGGTAGCCTCAGAGTGGAGGTTCTTCATCTCCGTCATTTGACGGTAATGGCGGGCGGTCGTCGACTCCGAACTCTCGGAGGAGGGAGTTCCGATACCGACTCCATTTCCGGAGGAGGTCCCAAGACGGCAGCGGCATTGGAGGGACCTGCATCGGTCCTAGATGAAAGATGAGAAAATCAGATCGGATTCAAAGAGCTGATGAGGAAATAACAAGATCGACTAAAGCAGGAAAAAACATACCTAGCGCGGCGCTGAGGAAGGCGATAAGAGTTCACCTCCTCCTCTGTCGGACGCTTGCCGTGGTTTGGATTTGCCATTAATGAAGGAGGGAAAGAAGAGGGTTTTTCTTGTGGAGAAAAAAGGTTGTTGGAATGGAAGATGAAGAAGGCAAATGATTGTGCTCTGAGTACGGTGGAAAGTGGAGGCGAGGTTGGAATTTATACTAAAGAAATGAGTTTTTGAAGGCGAGAAGGCGCCGTTTCGTACTGTGCATACAGAGTAATCGAGTAAGATGTAAAATCATGGTATGGTTCCCAAGAAGGAGTAACTATTTCACATTGATCATCGAGATACTGTTTGATGAAGAATCTTTTGAGCCGTAATCATTTGAAATGCCAAAAGATAGTGAAAGAAGAAAGAAAAGGACTCAAAATTTTGGGATGAAATAAATTTCATCCCAAAATTGGGGGGCATGTGTTTACACCAGATTTTGGATTGAAAGGAAATTTTATTTTGTAAGCACAAACGGCTCATTTGTTAGAGAAAAGATCGGCCAAAAAAAAGAAACTTGTTTGGGTCCAGACGCAACCTGAAGAAATCATATAGACCGGGTATGGTGAGCTTTGAAGACGTGTCGGGCTCGGCCGAAGAGTTCAAGTCCGGGTCATCTTTTATTTTATCATTATGTATCCTAGTCGTGTTAGAATAGGAGTCTACCGGGTTATAAATAGCTAAAAACCCGATTTTTGTAAAGGACATCTCAATCAATCAATACATCGGCCACCAGCCAAAACCCTAGGAGTAGGAGTAAGGTAGAACTCGACGGAACCTTCAACCAGGCAGGGCTGCATCGGCTAGACCGACCTCCGGTTTGCTTGTAAGTTTCATCAATGGCTCGTGTTATCGTTCAATAAGGCTGCATTTGGCATCGACCAAACTCATGTTTATCCATGACATGAGTTAGTTATCGGTTTAAGTTTGTCTTTTGTAAGACTGTCTTGACTCTGATCAATCTCTTGCTTTAGTCGATTTTGACTAGTTATCGGCTCTATTAGCTTTGGCAATCTAATAGATTCATTAAGTTATCGATGTTGTTTATGCTTTTTAATGTTTTCTTTAGATTTAAACAATATCTTGCCCAATCAAGATTGACGAACTAGCTTAAGCTTAAAAGTTGTTTAGTTTCGGCTATACCAAATCCTTCCACGTCCATACTAAGAAAAATAGCCGATCTAAGCTTCTCATCGACTATTTCGTCAATCTTGATTGTTACATGTTGTGCGTTCGAGATATCTGCTCAAATCTATGGTTTGATCTTGGGACAAGTAATCTTGGCTTAACATGCCTATTATGGTTGTATTTCTGAACCCCACTGATAAGGATGCTAGATTAAGTTTATTTGATCCTAGATTAGATCATGTTTTTAACGGATAGATCTTGTTCGTGCTTCATGGACCCTGTATCGGCTAAAATAGCCAATCCAGTTATGTGTTCTTCATAATGTACATGTTTAAACGGTCTAAATCTAATAGATCTGTTTGTCGTATCGGACGTGATTTAACTTGGTCATCATTATGGCTGCATGGAGACATCCCACTGTTGATGTTCAAGTTATTTTATCAATCTATTTGTTATTATGGCTACATGGAGACGCCCCTGTTAACAAATAGAATTGCTTATGCGATTAGCCGATCTGTTGGCTTTATGTTGTTTTCACGTGTACATAGACCTTTATTTCGTTTATACGTTAAGCTTATTGGTTGTTCTTGTTCTAAATACTTTCTTTATACTTACAATAGCCGTTTTGCTTTAAAATACTATCAATGTTTTAATCTTTCCTTGGGAGTTGACTTTGTAGTCAAAATCCTATGACAATGGCTATATCGGAGCCGTATAATTTGGAACTGTCTGGCATCAAACCGGCAGGTTCCACGATTTAATATCTTTTTCTTGTCCTTGTCAATTACAGGTCAAATTGACTGGCACGCCTGCGGTCGTTCTCACCAGCATTCGGTACAACCATCCTTTGAAAGGTCCAGGAGGTCAAGACCTTGCTCTACACGGCTTCTGAGAATCATGGTCGACTGCGTTGGCATCCCGTCCGAATTTTTGTGTCAACAGATTGTTTTTATGGTTGTATAGAAACACCCCACTATTAGTAATCAGAATTATCAGCATGGTTAGTCAATCTATTGGTTTTACATCGATTATTACTATGCATGTATGATCTTACACTTGTATCAACTAAGTTAGATCGGCTAAACTATCTCTCTATTTTATTCACGTATCTTGAATAGTCGTTCCATAGTTTTAATGATCATATGTTTTACACTATCAGGAGTTGACTCCCTAGTCAATTTTCTCTAACAAATGGCTATTTCAGAGGCGTATATTCTGGAACTATCTGGCACCAAACTGGCAGGTTCTATAATTTGATGTTTTTTCTTCTTTCTTGTCAATTGCAGATCAAATTGACTGGCACGCCTCAGGTTTGAATCACCAAGCTTTGTTTTGCCTTTGGAGGTCCAGGAGATCAGGATTCTTGCTTCCATACGGTCTCTGAGGGCCTCGTAGTGTGCTTGTCGCAGAGAATACAAATTTTAGCGTCAACAGTCACATAAAGATACCAAGAGTCGTCACAAATGTAATTCTTAGGTGAGCCAACTGATGGTAGTGAATATATGATGATACATACCGTTTTTATGTGACGACAGTATACCATCACTGAATGTTTTATCAAATATGACGAGTCCCAACATTATAGAATACCCTAGTAAAACCTGGACCATTGACCCATGTCAGCACGAAGCTGGGCCTTGGCCCAGGTGAAAATGAAGAGGAGACGCGTGTGATGGGTGATAGGCCGCCGGGCCTAAAAGAGGAGGGCTCATTCTTCCTTTTCTTTTCTTTTTTCTTTTTAATTTTTAAAACCATTTTGAGATCAAATTTAAGAGCTTTAAATGGTTCAAATAAATTTGGCTTAAGAAATGACCTAGAGCAAATTTATAGATCTCTATGAGTTGTACAACTTTGTTGTTGCTCACTTTTTTATTTGAAATATTTTATTATGCCAAAATTTATTAGAATTTATCAATTTTTTAAACTCAAATTTAAAATTATTCAAACAAACTCAGACGAATAAATGATCAAAATAAAAATTGTAGATCTTGATGAATTCTATGACTTTTGTATTCATGACTTGTGGTTATGCTTTCTTAGGTCCATCAGCAGTGAAGCCATGCGCATAATATAATTATCATGTCTATTTTGGTAAGGGATTAGAATGACAAATTTATTGTTCTGACATTTTCACGGGTACTAACATCGAAGCAGTAGAAGCCAAATTGGACCCTGCAATCAGGTGAGAATTTCTCGTCATCTGATTTTATCAATTGTTATCTGATCTCTAGTTGTTGATTTTATTTAGAATTTTTTCATGTATGTATCCAAGAGATCGGAGCTTGTAGTTAGTTGAGTAATTTATTATTATTATCAGTTTTTGTGATAGCGATTGGCGAAACCACGAACCACGAGCTTATAGTGGTAATATATGTAGCTTTAAATCGTTTGCGTTTGCGATACTGCCGTTAAACCAAACAGCTCGCAAATATGTTGGTGGAGTCTTATTAACCACTTAAAATTTACTGCCTTGTTTTGTTCTGGCTGATGATTAATGGTTGGGCTATTTCTCTTTCTGGTACACAAGAAACAATTTACTTTGAAGCTCATTTTTCTGATTGAATGTTATCATGAGAATATTTAGATGATTTTGGTCTCATGCAACCTTGTTTTGTTATGCAACTAGGAACAATGACCATAAAGAGAGTAGCAATGGAAAAAGAGCAACATGAGAGGAAAGGAAGATCCAAGAAACTAGGAACAAAGAGAGCAACATGAGAGAATGAAAGGTCCTAATTGGCTAGAGGGGGTAAATAGCCTAAATAAAAATTCTACAAACTCACTAGAGAAAAGTATTAGTATTACAAATGACGAAAAAGCGGTTTGCTCTAGCTCTAAATGTTAGACAAGCCACCTATTTGCAATTCTAGTAATTTAATATCTTTATAGCACACCAGTTATGTCTTTATTTTATCTAGTTATAGAGCTAACAAGATAAATAAATTGTTCAACACTATGTCACTACTTTTACACTAGAGAGCAATCTAGAGAGAAAAAATTAACTAAACTTGCTATGTTACTCTACTTGCAAACAAGATAAATAAATTGCTCAACACTATGTCACTACTTTTACACTAGAGAGCAATCTAGAGAACAAAAATTAACTAAATATGCTATGTTACTCTACTTGCAATTTATCACTATTACTGGACAAGGTATATAAATAGTAAGTATGAAAGAGAGACAATTAATTTCAATACCGACGGTAAAGAATAGGGGATGATGTCAATCACCAAATAATTAATTCCAACAATAAATATTTCAATCAATCTAATTCTTCGGGAGATAATATATGACACAATTAATTTTTCTCCTGAGGTTCACTTGCCTGTTAGCAAGCTAGTCTCCGTTGTGTCCCTCTACACCACGTGGTTCGGTGGCTAATCGGTATTACACACTGAGTCTCCCGATAGGCGCCACAAGAACCTACTACTCCGTCCCAAAAATAGTGTCGCTATGGAATACGTGTTGGTCAAACTTTCTCAACTTTGACTGAGTCTATACAAAATGTGTGTAATATTTTTATCTCCAAATAAGTTTATTATAAAAGTATATTTAAAAAATCTATTCAATAATACTGATTATGTACCATAAATATTAATATTTTATTATATATATTTGGTCAAAGTTGAAGTCTGCTGACTTTTTGGGAAGCGAGAATGACTCCTTTATTTGGGACGGAGAGAGTACCAATGGAGAGAAGTTGAATGACAAGAGCAATCCACTAGAGTTGGAATTAGGTACTCCGTCGGGGAACCACAACAACCCCTCACATATCACCTTGATTGGGGGTGGACGCCACCAAATCCCCTCACCAATCAATCAAATCACCATGAACCGTCTAGGTGACGGCAATCATCAAGAGTAATAAGAAATCCACAATCACAATAATCACCTAGTACCACAAGAATATGCAATCTCAAATGCAGCTAGGGTTTCCCTCAAAATCCTCTCTAAAAATAAGCACTCACCTGAGAATGGAGATGTAACCCTCCAAAATTTGCATCATTTTGAAATAGGCAATATGATTTAATTTATTGCATTTGGTGTGTTGCATAAACCTAGACAATAAATAATATTTACAAAAGCTAAAATAAACCCTAGGCCAAAGATCATGCTGATGCATACATGTTGGTGCATATTTTATTTTTTGTGATGTGTGGTTTTTGTCCAAACCTGGTTTGTTTTCAAGTAGGTATCAAAATGCTTTTGAAAACTCCATTTAGAAAATGGGAATCTTTTTTCGTTCTCCTCCCTCCTTTCCTTGGCTTTCAGCCCGAAAAGGCCTGGACGGTCGGCTCCCTTTCTCCCCTGCCTTTGGCCCGAAGGCCATTTCCGCCAGCCTGCTTCTTTCCCCCTCAGCCCGCCTCCTCCTTCGCCCGCGCGACCCAGCTGCCGGCCGAGCCGCGCGCTTGCAAGCCTGCACGCGCTCCTGTTCCTCTCTCTCACCGACGCATCGGCCCCACCATGTCAGCGTCCTCCTCCTCTGTTCGCATCAATGTCGGACTCGAGTCCGAGCCGATGCCGACCCTGGGCACGCGCCCCTGCCTGCCCAATCGGTCGTGCCAACCGCCCCATAAGACTCCCGAACACCCGCCGCTTTTCCTTCCCAAAAAATCCGAGCTCCTCGTGCCTTAAACCGCCAGCACTGAGAGCTCCGCAATCTGCAAGAACTCGCCATCATCGAACTCACTGTTCGTCATTTCGCCGCCGCTTCGAGGTACTCTCCAAGCTCCGCGGTGATTTCTCAAAGCCGTTGATGCGTTTTTCCCTCATTTTCTTCCTCTGTTTGGTGCCTTAATCTCTCGTCGTCGTTCTAGAGCCGTCTCAGTCGCCATCTTCACTGTAGGTGAGATCCCCTTGAATCCCTCTTTCGAATGATGTCTTTCTCGTGGTCTCTACTGCTTCCTAACCCTAACCCGAGCTAGCATCGCCGCGCTCCAGCCATGGCGCCGCCGCAGACGCCGTTCTCATCCCCAACCCCGGCCTTCAGCGCCGCCCACTTGTCGATCTAATTTGGTGCATCCGTCTCAGATCCGACGTCCAGGAGCACCCGGTACCCCTTCAGCGCCAGTTTTGACAAAGAGTCCCTCTTATATTTGGATCTAAACCCGCGGTCCAGAGGGCACTGTGCACTGAGTCCTCGGATTCTCCCATCTAAGCCCCTCTGTTTCATTCTAATTGAGGTTCAGTCAGAATCAGTTTGCAAATTCGTTTTAAACTGATTTAATTTCAAAATTTAATTTCAGTTTAATTACAGTTTTGCCATCAGATTCAAATGCTTATATCTTCTTTGTTTTAAATCCGTTTAAGTCCGTTCAACTTGCGTTAGTTTTGTTTCGAAAAGATCTATCTGGCTGTGTGAAAATATATACAGATTTCTGTAACTAAAAGTTGAGTTATTTATGATCCACTAATATAGGTTTTGAAACTTGTTTAGCTTATAACTTTTGCGTTATATTTCCGTTTCTCGTGATCTTCGCGTTTGTGTGAGCGTACTAGATCGTAGAATCTATTTGCAAACCTTTTTGTACTATTTACTTGATGTTGGTGTAATGTTCTAATTATAGCTTGTTTGCTTTGCATGAATGTTGTCCGGATGGTTGTATGATGATGTGGTATTCGAGTATAGACGGTGAGACGTACGCTGGTGATGAAGAGCCCTACTTCGACAACCAAGAGCACCAAGAGTTCGTGGATCAAGGCAAGTATAGCATGGGATCCTCCTTGTTGTCCTATTCATTCATCATGAATCATTTAATTTCATATGCATGTGTCTAATCTTGATGCCTATCTAGTTTATCCTAGATGTTGACCTGTTACCTTGTTAACCTTTGGGATGCTATGCACATAGGTAGCTTTTTCTTGAGCTTTACTTAAACCAAACATGATCTAATAATGGTGAATAAAACTTGATCTTTTTAGCAACATGGTTTAGGATCTTCGGTCAGCAAAAGCTAGGACATACAGTGCAACCATGAGGGCTATATGGCTCTGACCTTAGCTCAGTATAATGACCTTTTCTAGCTTGTTAGTGGACACCTGTACAGGCGCGTTCGGTCTTGCCGAGCTGGATTTAGGGTGGCTTCTTTCCCCTTGCCTGCGTGTCGCAAGGTTGAGAGACCCTTCTTCCCCTTACCTTAAGACCTAGCAGCCCTAACTTGTTAGACGAACCTTTAAAAGGCTTCGAGATGTATCCTGGCTACTCACCTTGGAAGTGTTGTGGGAGTAATTAATCCGGGCATCTGGATATCATCACTCATGGGTAAAGTGTACACACTCTGCAGAGTTTTAATAAACTAATATATCAGCCATGCTCACGGACACGAGTGACCCAGAAAACTCACAGTTTAGTTGTTATATGTTGTTTATTTATGCTGCTAATGTTGGTTACTATATTGCTATGCTTCTGTTATTACGATCATGTGGATTGGGTTTAAGCATAATACATGTTTACTTTAATGCTAAAATGATGCCAACTAAAAGCTACTGCAGTAAACCCGTGTCAGCTTTATTTGAGCCTCATGAACCCCATGTTACACTTGTTAAGTACGAGATGTACTTATACTTGTTTATTTTCTCTACTTGGATAAAAATCTCGGATGGGTAACATATTACTATGGTAATGATGACTTCCCTGAAGAGTTCTAGTCTTGTGGTCAACCAGTCAACTTCCCTGTGATGTAGCTACCGCGAGAGTTATCTTTATTTTCCATTGTTATGTTAAGACTCTGAATATTATTCGTTATGTAATAAACATATGTGATGATACTCCTTAATTTGTTGGCTTATGTGTGTGATTGATCTATGGGCGCACATAAGATAATGCATTCAATTTTATCCTTAAAATTGGGTGTGACAAATTGGTATTGGAGCTATGTTGACTGTAGGACGCAAGCCTAGTTAATATATGGTCGTTTTAGTGGTCTTTGCTTCTCTTTTCTTGCTATTTATCTTAGCCTTGCTAATTTATCAAATTTTATGCTTCTCTTTACTTGATCTATTAAATAAAATGATGACTCTATTCTAACTGTCTCTTGGCTATTCTATAGATGGCTCGCGCTTGTCAAACCGCCCACAAGAGTACCGGAGGTCGCCTGAGGTCAGGCCTGAGGTCGAGTAACCGCATCCTGCAAGCCCAGCAAGAGCCAGCACCCCAAGAGCCGGCACCGCAAGAGCCAGCGCCTCAGGAGCAAGCACCACAGGCGCCACAAGCTCCCGTACCGCAAGAACCTGAACCTCAAACGCAAGCTTAGCATGATCCAGCCCCTCAGGAACCAGTTCCTCCCGCGCCAATGCCCCCTGAAATGCTGGAGGTTGAAGATGATGATGATGAGCCCGCGATAGGATGGAACATGGACTCTGGATACTACATTGGAGAACCCCAATGTCCCACTCATCACAGGCTGATGGGACTTCTCGCTGCTTACTACCAAGGCCAGAGTATTTTTGTACAATACACCTACTGGAGGTACACGCATCCTTTGGAGGAGACCTACTGGAAGGCCAGAATCACCGTCGCCGTCGAAGAGCAAGGAAGTGGTCTTCACCTGCATGATATGGTAATAGCCCACAAGGCTCGTCGATCTACCCTGACGGCAGCCTTGGAAGTTGTAGCTGTTCGAGCCTACAAGGCATTCCGGGGTCGTCGCATCAGTGATATGAGGGAAGATCTATATCACTACCTACCTTATTGGAATAATGATATGAAGGATGTTATGATGGAAGTCCCCAATGCAACTCCAACCGAGAAGGCTACGCGAGATTTCCTCCTTGATAGAGAAAGGTCTATCATGGACTTGGAGAAGATGGTGGAATCCCAAGGGAAAGACCTCAAGAGATGTTACCAAGTAATAGATGAGATTCGGGAGCAACTCAACCAGCCCCCGATCTACAAGAAGCTTTGTCGTCCGCTCTATGAATAGGTTTAGGACACCCTCTATGTAATAAGGCGATAATAGTAAGCGTGAGTTGAGTCTAGTTAAGTTTTGTGTTAGCGTTCTTGGTTATGTGCTTGTTGAGCTATTATTGTGCTTATGTTTGAGTTGGTTCTTTGTAATGTGTGCTGAGATATTGTAGGCTTGTCTACAAATCTCATAGTTATGCATAACGTTTATGAATAAATAAGTGGGTTCGTTATATCTTGTTCTCTGCTGTTTTCTGGAGCAACCTGTAATCTTTCAGTTATATCTCAAGTTCTGTTCGTGCAACATGGCTGAAATTTTTATGGTGGAAATTAGACTTCAACATCTAACCAATGCCTCTGGAATCACCTTAATAGCTGTTATGGTTTGTGAGATATAGCTGTTACAAGTTAAAGTTCCTGCGCAGTTCTGAATTCTGGACAGTTTCGCTTGTTCTCTGTTTTTGACTAATTTAACGTCAGAATCTAGAAACGTCACCTAAATACAAGTTGTAGATAATTTCGTCATCTTTCCAACCGTGTATGGCACGCCATGTTGGGAATTCTGGAACTCGAGTTATGTCTGTTTTACTGCACTGCTGTTACCGGATCTCGTCCAGAAATTTTCAGATCTCTTGTTTCTACTCGTGTAAGTGATCTTTTGTTGAAAAGTTCGCTAACCATGGTCCTTGTTTTGAAGACAGATGGCTGCCAGAGGAGGTGGAATTGGAGGTGGACGTGGACGTGGCCGCGGTCGTGCGGCACGTGTAAACCCACCACCACCACCACCAGTGGACATTCAGCAGCTGATGGGCATCCAGGCCCAATTCATGCAAACTATGATGCAACACCTGCACAACCAGCTAGCTGGAGGACCACCACCGTTGCATGTAAGGGACAAGAGGGGAGAGTTTCTGAAGGGTCACCCACCAGTGTTCTCTCA
Source organism: Coix lacryma-jobi var. lacryma-jobi (assembly GCA_009763385.1). Lineage (NCBI taxonomy): Eukaryota > Viridiplantae > Streptophyta > Magnoliopsida > Poales > Poaceae > Coix > Coix lacryma-jobi. Next base: position 116,335,562 of record CM019830.1, on the reverse strand, counting down.
TGCTGCTGATCCGCTGGAAGCTGATGACTGGCTTCGTGCTATTGAACGCTAGCTCACCATCGCGCAGTGCAATGATGAAGAGAAGGTGCTCTATGCTTCTGGTCATTTGCAAGGAGATGCTCTAGATTGGTGGGAATCGTTTTAGTTCGGTCGCGCCAACAATGCCCCAGTTGTCACCTTTGATGAGTTCAAGACCAACTTTAGAGCATACCACATGCCCTATGGCTTGATTGAGTTGAAGCAGGAGGAATTCAGATCGTTGCGTCAAGGAGCTATGACCGTAGCAGAGTACCGTGACAAGTTTGCTCAGTTGTCACGCTATGCCCCCCACTGATATTGCTCAGGATGCTGACAAGCAGCGTCACTTTCTCAGAGGTCTGAATGATGGACTGGCACTCCAGCTGATGTCAAATGAGTACGCCAACTACCAGACTCTGGTCAACCGCGCCATAGTGGTTGACAACAAGCGCAAGGAGATGGAAGCTAGAAAGAGGAAGCTCCAAGGTCAGTCCTCTGGCAGTAACAGCCATCCTCGCCCCAACTTCGCACCAGGCAACCAGCAGAGGTACCAGGGACCGACTAATCAGTGGAATCGCAACCAAGGCCAGCAACGTTCCTCATACCACCATCAGCAGCAGAACAATAATCAGGCCCAGCTCCAAGGCACACCCAACAATGCTCCTATGAAGACTAGTGCACCCAACACTCCCGCAAAGAATGGAGCACCCAATGTTTGTTTCCATTGTGGTGATCCAAGTTACTTTGCCAACCGCTGTCCGTAGAGGCAAGATCAGCTCACACCTCAGAATAGTGGGCAGAAAGGAAGGCAACAAGCATCTCCAAACACGGCCAAGGTAAATCATGTATCCGCAGAGACCGTGCAGGAAGCGCCAGAAGTCATGCTTGGTACGCTCAGCATCAGCTTTGAACGCATCTTGGCCTCTAGTGGGTTTCGGTGATTGGATGAAACACAAGATTACTGTGACTAACGTGTGTTTTGCAGAAACAGGGATGAGTTAGGTCATAGTAATGGCGACGATACAGACATATGGAGTTCATGTCCCCTGGCGATGGAAATCGTTTCGGTTTTCAAAGGACGGACGACGAAGACGGTGGTAGACTAGGCTAAGTGTCATATGGTGTTGGAGGACACTTAGGTAGTCTTAGGTCTTTGTTTTTCCTTTGGTCGTACTATAAAGGAGTGAATCAATAGCTTGACCTAGATAAGTCTATTGAGGTAAGTGTGGTGCACCCTTGTTATTTCATAGCCCTAGGTAGCTCAGAGAGATGCCTTATGTCGTAAGGATGAAAAGTCGTTCAGGCCGCGTCGCGATCTGAGTGAGTTTTGCCTGTGTTATAGGCATCGGACGCTGGCCTGGTGAGCATCGGACTAGGGTTTAGTTTGGTGCGTGGCATCGGACGCTCCGATGTTGCCACATTGGACTCGCCCATGCCACTGTTCACTTGCGAGTGAATTTGGGGCAGCACCGGACGCTGGCATCGGACGCTGAGGGCCAGCGTCTGATGTCCATGCAGAGAGGTTCCAGAGAGGGTAAAATCACAACGGACGCGTCCATTGTGATGGCATCGGACGCTGCCCAGCGTCCGATGCTCCTTTACCTTGTCTGACAGGTGGTACAGTCGACCGTTGGTCGAGGTCATCGGAGCGTCCGATGCCCCCGCAGAAACACCTGTTCAGTGCTCTTTTGGATGGCCGGTTGGGGGAGTATTTATACTCCTCCCCTCCTCCATTAGAGTGTTCTTGTCACTTTCCTCTGCTGAGAAACACATAGTGAGTGTGAGAAAGAGCAAGAGCCCTAATGAGGTTGAGAGAATAGCTAATTGAGAGAATTAGTGACCTCCTAGTGAGAATTGAGTAGCAAGTGTGCATCCATCCATCTCTTTGGCCTTGTCTTGGTCAAGTGAGAGTTCTAGCTTGTTACTCTTGCTACATCTACAAGAAGCGCCAACACCTAGGGAAGTTCCAACGCCGATGTGATATTGGTTTTCTTGTTGGTTACTCATTGAAGTCCAAAGCATATCGAGTATTCCACCATGCCACCGGGATGGTAGAAGAAACATATGATGTGGAATTTGATGAATCTAATGGCTCTCAAGGAGAGCATGAGAATCTTGATGATATAGGTGATGAACCATTGAGGGAAGCGATGAAGAACATGCCGGTTGGAGCCATCAAGCCTAAAGATGATGATGATGATGTGCAAGTCATTGACAAGTCATCCTCATCCAATGTACCACAAGATGATGATAAAGATGGGAGAGAGCCATTTGAAGATACTCATGTCTCCCATGATCAAATGGTGGTACAAGCTCAAGATGTTAATGCTCCTCAAGCGGCCCCTCAAGTGGTTGATCAAAGGACTACTCCTCTACTACAAGCTCATCCTCAAGATCTCATCGTAGGAAGTGCAACAAGGGGTGTAATGACTCGATCTCAAAAACTTGCTCTTTTTATTGAACATCACTCTTTTGTGTCTCTTGTTGAGCCTACCATTGTAGATGAAGCTCTAGGTGATCCGGATTGGGTGAATGCTATGCATCAAGAATTAAACAACTTCACCTGCAACCAAGTTTGGACACTTGAAGAGCGACCAAAAGGCGCAAGAGTCATTGGAACAAAATGGGTGTTTAGGAACAAGCAAGATGATCAAGGCAAGGTTGTTAGAAACAAGGCAAGGCTAGCGGCAAAGGGGTTCTCTCAAGTTGAAGGTTTGGATTTTGGAGAGACCTTTGCACCGGTTGCAAGACTTGAAGCCATTCGTATCCTCCTTGCATATGCATCACATCATGACATTAAGTTATATCAAATGGATGTGAAAAGTGCATTTTTAAATGGCTTCATAAATGAACTAGTCTATGTTGATCAACCTCCCGGGTTTGAAGACCCTAGATATCCTAATCATGTTTATAGGTTGTCCAAGGCACTATATGGGCTCAAGCAAGCCCCTAGAGCGTGGTATGAACGCCTTCGAGACTTCCTCATTGAGAAGGGTTTCACCATTGGGAAGGTCGACACCACACTATTCACCAAGAAGTTTGATGGAGAGATCTTCATTTGTCAAGTCTACGTTGATGATATCATCTTCGGGTCAACAAATGAAGCATATTGCAAGGAATTTGGTGACTTGATGTCGAAGGAGTTCGAAATGTCCATGATTGGCGAGCTCACATTCTTCCTAGGCTTTCAAGTCAAGCAATTGAAGGAAGGGACTTTTATATCTCAAGAGAAGTACACAAAAGACCTCCTGAAACGCTTCAACATGGATGATTGCAAGCCTATCAAGACTCCAATGCCAACAAATGGACATCTCAACCTAGATGTGGGAGGTAACCCGGTTGATCAAACTCTCTACCATTCTATGATTGGTAGCTTGTTATATTTGACCGCATCTAGGCCTGGCATCATGTTTAGTGTGTGCATGTGTGCTCGTTTTCAAGCCGATCATAGGGAATCACATCTCATAGCGGTGAAGAGAATCCTTAGGTACCTAAAGCACACCCCAAGCAATGGCGGACAACCGCGATAAGCGTCCCGCGGAAGCATCGGAGTCCGTGGACGGTCCTCCGACGACTCGTCGCCGCGTGCTCGGGTAATGATTCTCCCTTCAACAACTTCTTGTGTCTGAAACCTCTCATTTTCCCGAGGAAAACCCTAACTTTTCCGCAGTCCTTTTCCTCCGCGGACGGCCAAGGTCCCAGCCAACTCCCGTTGGGGCATGGGTTGGCATTGGATGATGATGTGTGGGCCTTCATCCGGGGTGTCTCCGACACCCGACACCTCCTGGAGGAGGAACGTCGCCGAACTACCCGCCTTGTGGAGGAGCGAGAAGTCCTTCGCGCTCGCCTCAACAGTGTTCTTGAACACTTAGAGGCGTCCGACGTCAGGGTCGCTGGTACATTTTTCCAAATCTTTCAATTCATCATATCAATTACCTTTGTACAACCATTCTAGTCAATCTGTTAGCAATTGCTTGTTTAAATACTTGGCCAATTTATCCTTTGATTTGACTGAATCGGCCATCCTTTTTAAACTTAATCTCTCTTATCCAATCGTAGAACTCCAACAGTAGCTTGACTGGCTCCCTGGGCGAGCCACGGCGATTGCTAACTTCGTGAACGCCCGGGGAGACAATCTGAGGACGCGCCTGGATGACGTCGGGACGCACATCAGGGAGCTGGCCCTCCACGCCATTTGCCACGGCGCCACCTTCGCCCTCGCCGGAGCCGAACTCAGCGGTGCTGAGATCTCCGGGGAAGTCTCTCCTTCCTTCATCGGCGTCAGGACGAGGGAAGACTTCAGGGAGCTGGTGGAGGAGTTCCAACCCCTGGGGCTCGCCGTGACGGAGGTGTCGCACCTGGAGGACCTCCTAAACAGGCTTCACCTAGATTAGTTCAATCTTAATGTTTCTTTTGTGTATCCGGCCTGGTGGCCAAACAAGCTGAACAACAAGTCTGTCCCTGCATCGTCAGGCATTTAAATAATCTTGTTAAATATCGTTGCTTGACATCTTTTGCATTGTATTACTTGTGCTTCCAAAACTTTTCCTTTGATTTATTTCTTTTTGATGAATGTTCTAAAGGTGATACTTCCTTAGTATCGGCTATCAATTAAATATCAAAAGACGACACATACATATCAGCTATTTTTGTCCTGAATGCGATACATCAGTATCGGCTATAAAGCAAACTTTTGCTCAAACTTTAAAAAGAAATAAATTTGACTAACACTACATCGGCCTTAGCTCGTTACAACCATGGCGCCGATGCAAATCTCTGTTAAGCTGCCAGAATACTCTTAAAAGCCGACTGCTTGAATCGGCTGTTGACTGTCGTCAATTGTCTTGAGAAAGTCTTCTTCAAGAATCTTTCTAGAAAAGCAATCAATGTACTCAAAGTTCCAAGCATCAGGATCTGAATAAGCAATACTAACAGTTGAATCGGCTGGTACCACTTCCACGGTGTCGCCGATCCACTGAATCACATTCTGATGCATGGTAGATGGAATGCAACAATTGGCGTGGATCCAATCCCTTCCAAGAAGCACACTGTAGGATCCTTTTGCATCGACCACAAAGAAAGTAGTCGGCATACTCTTGCTGCCAATTGTCAACTCGACACATATAGCACCTTTAGTAGCCGATACGTTGCCAGCAAAGTCGGTCAACCTCATATCGGTCTGAGTCAAGTCTTCAGTAGTCTTGCCAAGCTTTCTAAAAGTGGCATATGGCATCAAATTAATAGCTGCCCCTCCATCAACTAACATCCTATTCAGAGGTCTTCCATCAACAAACCCTTTCAAATATAATGCCTTCAAATGGGAATGTTTCTCAGGTTTTTGAAACGTGGCCTCTTCTGCTTGATAGATCCACTGAGCAACTGCTTCTTCACCATCAGATTCTTCTTCATGATCAGAGGATCTAAACTCGGCAGGTAGCATGAACAGAGCAGCGATATTAGTCGATGATTTACCTTTATCGGTTGTCTGCTTTACTTGCCAGATTTTGGGTTTCTTCTTCTGGATTTCATCATTTCTTAACCTTTGAACCCATCGCTTCTAGCTCTTGGTCAAGCCACCAGGACACCATTGTCCCTCTTGCCAGGGATGATCACGATCGGCTAATCTCGCTCCAAGCCGACTATGAACATTTTCATTTTTTATGCGCCGATCTGTATTTTCAAACCTTAATCTTTCATGTACAGATCGGCGGTTGTCTCTTGACTGCCTATACTCCCGGTATTGATCACTGCATTCTGGACAATTACGAAGAGTAGGAAGCATTAAGCCCTCATTCCAGCAATGTCTGAAGAAAGGACAGTCCCAATGATTATTTTCCTCATCTCTGATACGCCTCTCCTCTTCACGAGACCTCCTATACTCTTCCTCTTTGAGCCACTCCTGATATTCTTGTTCAACTCTTTCCCTTTGCATTTGGCTCCTTTCCTTCTGACGTTGCCATTTGTTCAGTAAAATTCTGACAGTTGGACGACTTCTTGCTTCACCAGCCTTTGAAGTTTCAGGTTGATTATATAGATCAGTATCCTTCCGTTCTTTCATCTCCTGATATTCCTTGGCTGTTAGCTGCTTCTTCAGATCAACCGTCCCAGCTGCCTTGGCTTTGTCAGACGTCAACACTTTGATTTCACTCCCAGGTGCTGGAGCCACCATGTTTTGTGGGAAAGGATGGTCGTTGATGCCCATACCTTTGGCCTTTTCTAGGCTAATTCTTCCTTTAACGATAGCCTTCTAGATCATATCTCTGAAAACTCGGCAATCGTTAGTTGTATGGGTACCAGAATTATGAAATTTGCAGTACCTTCTATTTTTGAGCTCCTCAGCCAATGGGATACTGTGGTTCGCAGTCAACTTGATTTGACCCTTCTCCAGCAAGTAGTCAAATATTTTGTCGGCCTTAGTGATGTCAAAGCTATACTTTACATCTTTTTCAGAACTTTTAGCTTTTGCCCAAGGCATGTACTCGTTGTTTCTCCAAGCCCAGTCTACTGCAACCACTTCATCATCACTTTCATCCCCTAAATCATCGTTTTCATCTTGTAGGAAGAAATGACTCTCTGCGTTGTAGGCTTTCTTGGGTTTAAAGACTTGATTGTATCGATTCTGAGCATCAATATTTGCCACCTTTTTAGCTAAATCGGCCATATTGTTACAACCAAAGTCGATTTTCTCTCTGATAGCAGGTATCAATCCTCAAATTGCAATGCTAACCACCTCTGGGTGTGACAATGATAAGGAGTAGCATTGATTCTTCATCTCTCTGAATCTCTGGAGGTACTGGCATCCAGACTCATTATTCGTTTGCCTTGTATCGATTAAGTCCACTAGGCCTTTCTCCAATACTCCAAAGTCAAAATATTTATGGAATTTGTCTTCCAAATCCTCCCAGCTCTGAATGGAATTGGGTGGCAGAGATGAAAACCATGAAAAAGTCGAACCAGATAGAGAGAGAGGGAACATTCTGACTTTAAGTGCTTGTTCATCACCAATCTCCCCAAGCTAGACTAGAAACTGGGTTATGTGTTCCATGGTTGTTACTGAGCCGGTTCCTGTGAATTTAGTAAAATTAGGGATTCTATATCTTGGAGGAAGAACAACCTGATCAAACCATTCTGGATATGGCTTTTTGTAGCCAGTTACTGTAGATTTTGGCGTCAAGCCAAATTGCTTCTGAATCAGGTCAATTACACGACTCATCAGTTGATCAATTTGATTCACCGGCTTTTGATAGCCGATGTTCTGCCGCCCCCGAAAGTGTTGCCATTATACCCCGGGTTCTCCTGAGCATCCAAGGTATAGAAATCTGAGACATAATGATATCCCTGAGGGATATCACCAGGTGCTACGCTCCCTTGATATAGTGGTGCATAAGAATGGCAACGGGTCGGGTAAGGTGCGGGTAGAGCATTTGTCCGCCCGCGATCATACCCGCGACCATAACTTTTACCCGCCCGCGAGCATGCCCACGGGTAAGAATTCGTACCCGTACCCGTGCCCGGCGGGTACCCGGCGGATATCGGGTATCCATCGGGTCTAACTAAAAGAGATCAAATAATAAAATCATAGGGATATGAATTAATAAATTCATAGTTAAACAACATGCAAATATGTTAATCTCACTTACAGTTCAATATGACAATAAATGGAAGCTCACAAGCCACGGTAGATCATAGATTATGCATAATTCAAACATTCATGCTCATACAAATGACATAAAAAATTACACGAACTACAGTAATAAATTAATAGCTCACATAATCACTTTTATTTAGCCATCTATAAAAAAAATATCGTCTTTACTACTTAACATGCTATGTATATGATACAATTTTATATTAAATGAGGTAGTCAACATGATATTTATATAACATAAATGACAAATATTTATATATATTTTCAAATTGCGGGTATCCATCGGGTACCCGCGGGTAAAAGTTGATACCCGCACCCTACCGGCATATTTGCGGGTACCCGACCCTCATGTACCCGCGTGTAAACTTTCATGCCCATACCCGCACCCATTGGGTACGAAACCCGCGGGTATTCGCACCCGCGGGTAAGATTGCCATCCTTAGTGGTGCATTGAAGTCTCTGGTGATGCGCCTTGCATGTGGAGCTATTTTTGTAGCCGATGAGTACATGTTATTATTCACAATCGGTTGTTGCACTAGCTGTTGTGTCACGCCCCCAGGGTTAATCATCATCTGGCTTCCATTGCCATTTGGACCATTGATCTGAGGTCCAGTAGAAGTTCCAGCTCCTTGACTGTTTCCAACAGTATATGTTGGACCCCTTCTGTCACCACCCAAGCCAAAAGCCTCTTTAATGGCATTTGTGAGGCTATTGAGGAAAACCTCATTGTGATTCATCAGAGTAGTGGACATGGCTTTGCTGATCACTTCTTGCATGGCATTGTGCTGGACCTGGATCATTGGATCTTCATGTTCTCATAGAACCACCCTTGGAAGACGAGTCTTCTGAATAATCTTTTTATCTCTGGTCTTACTGTAGCTTAATAAGCATAAGTGTTGATATTGCTCAACAATCTGTTCTGTTAAGCTTTGAGTTTCATCTGGAAGCTCATCCATTGTCACGTTCAGCACTTCATCATTGTCGAACGTCATGATTCAGACGACTGCGTCCCACCAAGCGTGCCAAAAGAATGTGTTGACGTAAAATCTCGGTCGGTCACGCCAACACACTCGAGCACACGGTCCTCAGAGGGGTGCGGAGCAAGGTCCTGACCTCCTAAACCTTCAACGGATGGTGGAGCCGAATCTTAGCGAGATCGACTTCAGGCGTGCCAGTCAATTTGACCTGCAATTGACAAGGAGAAAAAAAAGATTGTTAAATCGTGGAACCTGCCGGTTTTGTGTCAGACAGTTCCAAAATATACGGCTCTGATATAGCCATTGTTAATTGGACATTGACTACAGAGTCAACTCCCAAGAGACTTGTATAAGAGCATTGGAAAAGATGTGAAACATGTCGGCTATGAAATATATAAAGGAGCACTCAGAATAAACAAACAGCCGATGAGCTTAAAAGATGTTAAAAGAAATAAAGATCTATGTGTACGTCTAAGCAACATGAAACCAACGTATTGACTAATTGCACTAGCAGTTCTATTCATTAACAGTGAGGTGTCTCCATACAGCCATAATAATAAATAGATCGATAAAATAGCTTAAACATCAACAGTGGGGTGTCTCCATGCAGCCATAATTGTGACACCCTAGTGTCAAGCACTGCATTAGGAACTACATTAGCTACTAAAGAGCATAAGTAATGTATTGCATCATTTCATGTGCATGAAAGTGCTTTTGGCTTTTGCTTGTTTAAATGGATTTTTGGTTTTTTTGGACTTGGTTGTTTGAGTGACTTTCTGACTTGGCAAACAGTTTTATAAAATAGAGAATAATGAGGCTAGTACTTTTCATGTTGACACCTTGATTAAGTTCAAAATTATTTATCAAATAAAAGCGAGATAAACAAAATGATCTATGTCTCAAAAATTGGCTTTATTTATGTGGAGGTTGTAAAAATGGTTTTCATAAAAAGTGTCCTATATAAAAGTTGTAGAGAAAATTATTTTGAGCAACTTTTATTTTTGGGTCAAAACCTAGTTTGGAGTTTTTGAAACTATTTTGAATGGTCAAAGTTTGAAAAGTTTTTGGAAAAAGGAAAAGATTTTTCCCGCGCCCTCGCTTCCGGCCCAGTTGGCCTTTTGGCACAGCCCGCGCGCTCGCCCGCACCGCGCTCGCCCGCGCGCACGACGCGCCCGACCACGCGGTCGCGCCGTACGCCGGCCGGAGCGCCGCGTGGCGGCTTGCCTCTACCGCAAATCCCCCTCGCCCACTCCTCAGCCGATCCTTGCCTCCGCGATCACGCAACAATCTCCACCGGCCACTCCCGCTCCGCCTCGCCTGCCGCGCCCGCTCGCCGCGCACGCCAGCGCCTGCCACAGCCGCGCGCGCCGCTCGCTGGCCGTGGCCCCCGCCACGACCACGGTAGTCCGCCGGCCGAGCCAAATACCCGAGCACCCCTTCGATCCCCCTCTCAAACGTGCACACACTCCCTCACTCACTCTCGCTCTCCCTCTCCGCTCCCACGAACGCGCAAGCGTCCGCCACTGCTCGCCACCGTTCGTCGCCACCGCTCACCACCGCCGTTGCGACCTCACCAGGCCACCACCATCCAATCCCTCTCGCCAGCCTCTTCGCCTTCGCCGTGCACACGCCATGCGCGCGTCATCTTCCCCGGCAAAGCTCCTCTGTCGCCGAAGGATGAGGTGCCCCCTGCGGTCCCCGTTCGCCGCCGAAAAGAGCCCGAGCCCGTTCCGCACCAACCTGAGCTTCGCCACCCCTCTCCTTCACCGTCGAGCTCCATCTGGCCAAGGCAAGGTGAGAACACACCTCCGCGAGGTCTCTACCGCCCCCTAGCCTCCCATTCATGCCCGACCGAGCGCCATGGACGTCGCCATGGCCGCGCACGTGGTCGAGCTCCACCGGAGCTTCACCGGCCGAACCAACCCCTCTAGTAGCTCTCGTAGGGTTCATGCAAGCTTTCGCCTTGGTTAATTTGGCAGGCGACCGCCGGTAACGGCGTAGCCACGCGTCCCGCCGCCGCCGTCCGCCATCGCTCGCCGCCGGCAAGCTACGGTCATGCGCTAGCCCAACCACCACCACCTCTCGGTCCGTCTCGTCAAGGGGAGCCCGATGAGCCCGGTCCCACCGCCGGCGACCTCGCCGTCCGCGAGCAAGCCGCGGTCAACCCACTCCCCTGCTCTGCCCTCTCAGACCGGTGGGCCTCGTTGACCAGCGGACCCCGCGTGTCAGCCTCACCTGGTCCATGGGCCGAGTCCACGAATGCCAGGCCGGCAGATTCAAATGATTTTTCCTTTTTTGTTTTTAATTCCCAAAAAAGCTTATTATTTTTGTGTAGCACGTTTTAAAAGTCCAAATGGAGTACTTTCAGTTTTGTTAGCTTGTTGATGAGTAGATCTACCATGGAAAAATATGAAAGTATTTTTGGTAGAAGTTTTCTTACTGTTTTTATTTATTTCAGTTTATATGCTTTTGTTGAGATAAATGGTTATATATGTTTTCTGGTCGAGTTAATTCATGGAAAATTTTATGTTAGTTTATTATCATGATTTGCACCTATGAAAAATATATGAGGCACTGTTTATGTGGAAATAGTTTCTGTTATGGTTTAAAGTCCTTTTTGGCTAATTTCTTGGAATAAGTGTTAGGGTGTTTTATGTGTCAAAATAAAATATGAGAAAAATTGTGCAGTCTCTGTATGTCATGTTCAAGCTATGAAAAATGTTAAGCATAGGCTGTTGTATGGAAAAATATGAAGTTACTTTATAAATGTACTTTTCTATGCTTTTCTTTGAAAATTCATGTAGAAAACAATATAACGTTTCTGTTCATGGAACTTCCTTGATAAATATGCAAAGTGGAGTAGAATCTGGAAAAAATATGAAACTGAGTTTAGCACCCTTTTCCAGTAGGGTTGTAGTTCAGTTGGGTTATTTTGGGATAGATTTGTTTATTTTGTGTAGGGTGATATAATTATGTTTTGGTGGTGCATTTTCTGCAGTAGAGTAATTATGAGTAGATGAAGCTAGAAAAATTATGAAATCTGTTGTTTGACACCTTTTGTGTGAAAAGTTAGTTCAAAGCATATTTTGAGCAATGTGTTTCATCTTTTTGTGGCCGCTGTTCTGCATTTTATTTCTTGCTTAAATTTGTGCAGTGAAGTCGTGATGGTGTTAGTTGCCTTCTGGAATTTTTGTGGTTTTTTCTAGGTTCAGAAAAATGCACTTGCAGTTCAAACCTGAATTTCTTTTGAATTTCTAAATAGGAAATGGTTGAATTAATGATTTTATTTTATGAGATAAATAAGTATTTACCTCAATGTCAAAAGTGGTTCAACAAGTTAGTTTTGTTGGTTTGCAAGAAATGTTACTTTTCTTACCACCACATCTCGCACCACGTATTATGTATTTATTATTTTGAACCGCATTGCAATAGGATCGACAGTTCAGGAACAAGACCAGGAGCAGGAGGCAAACGTCGAGCTACAGATCCCGGAGCTACCCCAGGCCGAGGAAGTCGACCCCGCAGCAGAAACTAACCTGCCCGAGTGCCCCTCCCACGAGGCCTCGGTCTTCGCTCAAGGCAAGCCCCGGAGCATTCTAAGTCTCCCAGTTTTTACAATAAATCTATTTGAGTATTTTATATTGTGATGCATTAGGTATAGGAGTTGATTGAATCCTACTTGCTGCATTACTATTCCTTGAGTATTGATTACTATCTGCCTTGCTATCCTGTTACTTATTTATATTGTAGAATTGCTTAGTCTGCTTAATAAAAAGTAGTAGTTAAGGATGTTCCCGCATTACCCCTGGTGGGTAATTACCGGATCACGGTTGGCTATATTTGCTATCATGGAAAAGAACCTGAGTAGTAATGAAATACGGTCAACTGGAAGGCAAGGCACAAGTTTGGAAACTTAGGGCAGTCCATCCGTTGGATAGTGTAGGTTTGTATCGATGTTGGCCCTCATTCATTTTTGAACGCGCCCTTTTACTTAGGGATATGTCGGTGCTGTAATCATCGACCCCAAAGCCGGTTAGAAGCTGTTCGGGACGGTCTCAACCCGTGTCGCGCCCTCTAGTATGAAAATGCGATCTGCCGCGAGAGGTCATCGCCAGGTTCCAATTGGGCGGTCCGTGCTGTGAGTCGCGACGATTACCACCACGAACAAGCGTCGAGCGGTTGCCCAATGCATGGACCCGACGGGGAAAGTGTGGGCTGGTATTAAAGGTCTTTCACCAGCTGGTTTGAAATTCGATTCGAGTCGCCGTCTCCCCCGGTTAGTGGAAAACTATGGCGAGCTTCACCACGATACAACTCCATGTGATGTTTAAAGGTTCAACTAAAAGGTGGATAAGTCAACTGGATATGGTTATTTTATTGCTTGTTAGACTCAAGTGTGTGTAGTAGTTCAGGTGCAAAACCTAGACTAAGAGGTAGGACTAAAAACTGACAGCTCATCTATGTCACTAATATTCGTTACCTTAATTGAGCTTTTCGCAACTAAAAACCCCAGCTCCACCAAAAAGGCCTTGCATACCCTTGGTGTCTTTATTTTCAGTTGGATGGGTAAGTCTAGCTGAGTACATTCCCGTACTCAGGGTTTATCCCGTTTGTTGCAGATGGCCAGGTGTACTATGGCTATTGTAAGCACTGCCTCTACCCAGTGGAAGGTGATGAGGAGTAGGCCCAGGGCAGGGTCGTCCAGAAGCTTCCCTTTTTCTTTTGCTGGTCTGAGACTTCTTGTGGCACATTACTTGAAAAAGGAGGAGTGAGTTGTGTTGAGTTAAGTTATCAAACAATGTTTTATTTGGACCACATGTGTGGTGGTCATGTTTCAAAACTTATTTAAGCTTCCGCACTTTAAATTCGGGTTTGTAATAACTCTGTCTTAAATTCGCGCTTTGATGTTTTAAATTCGGTTTTGATTATTCTGTGATGTATCCTTGCGAATGTAATTCTTGGACGATGCGATCCTGTATGTTGTATGATGATAGAAATCCTTCGAGATTTCCGGACTACCGGGGTTATATGGGTTCAAGTATGAGTCGATGTCAGACGGATTTGACTAAGACGGTACTTGAGCTCTTATAATCAGGACGGTTCCGCCACAGCTGGTATCGGAGCATGGTTCGGGTTATTGAATCCGCAAGGAGCTATTTTTGAACTAAAATGGGTATTTCAAAACTATTTTCAAAACTATTTTAATTACTAAGTGTGCCCAGTCTCGTCCTTAAGCCTATACTAGGAATTAGGTGGCTTAACTGCTAACAGGGTTCAGGGTTTTGCTTCATGCTGGATCTTTATTTGTTGGTCCATTCTCGGGAAAAAGAGAATGCGTCGATCGCGAAAACATGCATAAAATGATTTTGTGAGATATGAGAGCATGACCGTCCAATCGTCGGTCTAGGTGAGAGTTCTTATACCAAATATGTGCGAGCTCCACGCAGACACATACGAGGGTATCAATGTTTTGAGGGTGTTTTCTCTATTGGTGCATAGTGTTTAGTGTTGGCTTCTATGTGTTTTGCGCATATTAGCCAATACTCAGTTGTCTTATCATTGGGATTGCTTTGGGCTGAAATGAATTTTCTACAGGTACACTAACTATGCGATCGAGTAGAACGTATAGATAACGCATGAGAGATCGTTCTTGCCACCGACTAGAACGTTAGGACTTACGAGTCATGTTAGTGAGTGAGAACGTAAGTACGATCATGCATCATGTTTAAATTCTTGCATTTACATTACCTCCCCTTAATTAAAAGTTATCTCTTTTATATAAAATTGCCAACTTAATATCCGTCTCACGAGAGTTCGAAACCCTTTTGTTTCTACAGATAGCCCGGACTAAGCTGACCGCTCGCAAGGCCACCGGAGGAAGAGGAGTTCCGTGTCACCGCTTGGCCACCAAGCTGACCCGGAAGACATTCTTGTCCTACTTCGAGTTGCCGACTATCCTTTGGAGGATTCTGCAGGCCGTGGGCTATGAGGAAGGACAGGAGCCCAGGTACTCATGGCAGAAGGAGATCTACGAGCAGGATTCCTTGGTCATGGTGGAGATCAAAGTCAAAGCTTTGCCTGCCAAGCCTCACTGGACAGGATGGACGGAGATCACCAGAAGCACATGTGCCAAGGATGGAGCCAACAGGGCAGCGTATCTTGTGCTGAAGGATATCATCGCCCGTTTTCCCGCTGACCTAGCTAGTGCTATGGCAGGAGTGTTCCCTCGTGGATCACTTTTTCCTTTGCGCTGGAGGCAGACGTTAGAGTCAGTCTTGACAGGGAGCCCAGAGGAGAGATTCTACTGCGAGACGCCTGCGATGAGCACCACCGGAGCTTTGCTAGGTGTATGTGAGAGTTTGGAGCTCACTCTCGAGAGCGTGTCCTTCACCCTCACCGCCACCTACCAGAGCAAGAGGAAGCTACAGGAAGAGTTTGATGCTGAGGTAGCCCGTCTTCAGGAGAAGATTCACCAGATCACTCTCGAGCGTGACGATGCACGTGCCACCACAGGTGCAGAGACCACCGCCAGGACCATCGCTGAGCAGATGTATCTGACAACCGCTCTTCAGAGAGATGAGGCCCGCACCGCACTCGACCAGCTCAGAGAGGGAGCCCACCTTTTGATACAGCAGATCCATGGCCAGCAGGCCTATATCGACCAGCTCCACGAGGCAGTCCATCAGATGTACCACGCCGCACAGGAGGCCGCCGCCCCCGCAGCTGCTGAGGTTCCCGCAACCGAGGCCCAGGACCCCCAGGACGGTGAAGTCTTTGGTCCCGACGCCCCACCAGAGGAGGCTCATGCTGATGAGCCTATGTTCGACGCTGACATAGAGGACGCCGCATCCGCCGCTGGAGACGCCTGAGCGTTAGTTTCGTTAGGGATCGTTTCCTTTTGTATAGCGTGAGCACGCTCGCTGATGATGTAACACTCAGACATGTGTTGGTCTATGTTTAAGGTTGTATGATGACATGTATGGATTTTGGACAAAGTCCAGATTTCGATCTGGCACCCTTTTTATGGAAGTTCCGTCGTTTGCATGTCTAATTTCGAGCAATTATTCTGTGATGTTGTATGAGAATGAATAATTATACTTGGTCGTGTGCTAAATTTTAAATTATGTACAGCGCAGTATTCATTCATGATCAATGTAACATCATCTAATGACTGCTTATTAATGGGATATGCAGATGCCGGCACACACTCGCAGCCAACGTGGACAGGGGTCTGGACAGGAGGAGAATCTGCCACCTCCCCCACCGCCGCGGATGACGCCGGAAGCATTTTTCGGCCAGTTTCTGGGAAGCCAGAGGAACATGGAAGAGATGCAGAGGCATATGGAGGCCACCCTCCGCAACATCGCTAACAACACCGCGCAGCAGCATCAGCAGCGCCAAGGCCCGGAGCCCAATCAATACAGCTCCTACCGTGACTTCTTGGACACCCGTCCCCCGGTGTTCAAGGAAGCCACCGAACCGCTTGAGGCTGATGAGTGGCTCAACTCCATCACCCAGAAGTTCCATCTGCTTCGTCTGACAGAAGAGCTCAAGGCGGAGTACGCCGCCCACATGTTGGAAGGACCCGCAGGCTTATGGTGGGCCTAGTACCATGCATCCTTGCCTGCAAATGCACGAGTCACTTGGGATCAGTTCTCGACTGCTATGCGCAACCACTACATTCCCAGTGGTCTGATGGAAATGAAGATTGCAGAGTTCATGAGGCTGTCTCAGGGAACCAGGTCTATGTCCGAGTATCTGCACAGCTTCAACAACCTAGCTCGCTACGCTCCAGACTTTGTCAACACAGAGGTCAAGAAGATCGCAAGCTTCAAGCGTGGCATGAGTGCCGCCATGCTTTCAAAGATGGGCAACAGTCACCGCACCACCTTCAGTGACTTTGTCAGTGACTGTCTGAATCAGGAGGCCAATGACAGTAGGCTGGCGACAGAAAACTGTTGTCGTGCGAACGAAGGAGGTTCGTCTCAACAGAGGGCCCCTTTCGGAGCACGCACCCCGTATCGCCCGCCAGTTGCTGGAACAAGGTTTCGTCCCCCGCAGAGGAAGATCACCACCAACCGTCCCCGTCCCGGTTTTCAGAAGCCCTACACCGCTCCTTTGATGCAGAACAAGGCTAAGGCAGGAAGTGCAGGAGGTCCCAAGACCCCATATGTGATTGGACCGTGCTACAACTGTGGTCAGACTGGACATCTGTCACGTCAGTGCCCTCGCCCAAAGAAGCAGTACACCCAGCCTCCACCTCGCGCAGGTCATGTGCATTATACTACCGTGGAAGAAGTGCCTGAAGGAGAGACTGTCACCGCTGGTACGTTTCTTGTTAATCAATACCCCGCAGTTGTGTTGTTTGATTCTAGAGCATCGCATTCTTTCATAAGTGAGAACTTTGTTTTGAGAAGTAATCTTGAGTTGGTGGAGTTAGATCGGGGATATCAGATAAGTTCCGCCGGAGCTGTTCTCTCCGCGCGTAAAATGGCTAAAGGAGTAGAAATGACTTTTGGGGATAAGAAGGCCATAGTGGATCCCATCGTAATCCCTAGTCTGGGTTTGGATGTGATCTTGGGTATGGGTTGGATGAAACTCTAGAAGGTCAATCTTGACGTCGCAGAGCGAGTAGTTTCTATGGTTAGTCCCCGCAGTGGGTCTACCTTTCGGTTTAAGTTACCCCGAAACCCTCATAAAATAGGAGTGTTGTTCAATATCACGGCAAAGCAGATAGCTGAGATTCCAGTAGTATGTAAGTTCCCAGATGTCTTCCCTGATGAGTTGCCAGGACTACCACCAGATAGGGATGTGGAGTTTGCTATAGAGTTGATCCCTGGAACGACACCCATTTCTCGAAGGCCGTATAGGATGCCAGCTAATGAGTTAGCAGAGCTCAAGGCTCAGTTGCAAGAGCTTTTGGATAAAGGGTTAATTCGTCCTAGTTCGTCACCTTGGGGATGTCCCGCCATCTTCGTGAAGAAGAAGGATAAAACTTTACTGATGTGCGTGGATTACAGACCTTTGAATGCGGTAACCATAAAGAATAAATATCCCTTACCCCGAATCGATGTCTTGTTTGATCAGTTATCAAAGGAAAAAGTGTTCTCCAAGATCGACTTGAGGTCAGGATACCATCAGATTAAGATCAGAAGAAAGGATATACCAAAAACAACTTTCTCCACCAGATATGGACTCTATGAGTATCTAGTTATGTCCTTCGGGTTAACCAATGCACCGGCACATTTCATGTACCTGATGAATTCAGTCTTCATGCCCGAGTTGGATAAGTTTGTTGTGGTGTTTATCGATGATATTCTGGTATACTCTGGAAATAAAAAGGAACATGCAGAGCACCTACGAGTCGTCTTAGCTCGACTTCGAGAGCACAAGTTGTATGCTAAGTTTAGCAAGTGCGAGTTTTGGTTAAAGAAGGTACCCTTTCTTGGACACGTCCTTTCAGAGGAAGGAATTTCTGTGGATCCCACGAAGGTACAGGAAGTCATGGATTGGCAAGCACCCACTAACGTACATGAGGTACGCAGCTTTCTAGGATTGGCCGGGTACTACCGTCGGTTCATTCCAGATTTCTCAAGGATCGCAAAGCCTATGACTCGTCTAACTCAGAAAAACAAGAAGTTTGAATGGACTCCAGAGTGTGAGGCAGCTTTTCGCACTCTGCGAACTTTGTTGACTTCGGCGCCAGTTTTGACACAACCAGATTTGGAGGAACCTTTTGATGTGTTTTGTGACGCATCCAAGGTTGGACTTGGATGTGTACTCATGCAGAATGGAAGAGTTATCGCTTATGCTTCCCGCCAGTTGAGACCGCATGAAGAGAATTATCCCACTCATGATTTGGAATTGGCAGCAGTAGTGCATGCACTTAAGATCTGGAGGCATTATCTTATGGGTAACCTATGTCATGTGTACACAGATCACAAAAGTTTGAAATATATCTTCACTCAGCCAGAATTGAATATGAGGCAGAGGAGATGGTTAGAGTTGATTAAGGATTATAACCTAGAAGTGCATTACCACCCCGGAAAAAGCGAATGTTGTAGCAGATGCCTTGAGTCGCAAGACTCATTGCAACTCCCTACAACCGCTGTTGGAAGATGGATTTAACCTTATGCACCCCGTTATGTTAAACAATATCACCATACAGTGCACCCTAGAGAGTGACATCATCGAAGGACAAAAGACAGATGAAGAAATCGGCCAGATCAAGAAGAGATTGGAAACCCATAGTTCTTTGAACTTCAAGACAGATGAACAGGGAATCTTGTGGTATAACCAGAGGTTGGTTGTTCCAAAGAACACGGAGCTGAAAGAAAGAATTCTAAATGAAGCCCATAGTTCAAAGTTATATATCCATCCAGGAAGCAGTAAGATGTACCAAGATCTAAGAACAAGGTATTGGTGGTCAAAGATGAAGAAAGAAGTCGCAGCTTATGTTGCAAGGTGTGATACTTGCTGTAGGATAAAAGCTATACACCTGAGACCTGCCGAACTGTTACAACCGTTATCAATCCCAGAGTGGAAATGGGAAGAGATTAGTATGGATTTCGTCACAGGTCTTCCCACGACTCAAAAAGGAAATGATTCTATTTGGGTTATTGTGGATCGGTTATCTAAAGCGGCTCACTTCATCCCAGTTAAGACTACCCACCGACCTCATCCGTATGCCGACTTGTACATTCAGAACATCTTGAGGTTACACGGAGTTCCAAAAAGGATTGTCTCTGATAGAGGACCACTGTTCATAGCGCGTTTTTGAGAACAGTTGCACAAGGAACTAGGAACCAAGCTGGTAAGAAGTTCTGCTTATCATCCCCAAACCGCAGGACAGACAGAAAGAGTGAATCAGATTCTAGAGGATATCCTCAGAGCTTGTGTTTTATCCTCCGGAGAGTCATGGGAAAAGTGGTTACCCCTCGCCGAGTTCTCTTATAACAATAGCTACCAGGAAAGTATAAAGATGGCACCTTTTGAGGTTTTGTATGGACGAAGATGCAGAACCCCGGTAAATTGGGTTGAATCAGGAGATTGAGGATTTTATGGGTCAGATTATGTAAAGGATGCTGAAGAGATTGTGCAAACAGTACAACAACATATCAAGGCAGCACAGTCCCGACAGAAAAGCTACGCTGATACACGAAGGAGACCCCTAGAATTTCAAGTAGGAGATTATGTTTATCTCAAGGTCTCACCTATGAGAAAGGTCCAACGCTTTGGAATTAAGAAGAAGTTAGCACCTCGATATGTGGGACCATATCAGATCGTGGCTAAAAAGGGAGAAGTAGCCTATGAAGTGCAGTTACCCCCAGAGATGAGCGCAATCTTCCCAGTGTTCCATGTGTCCCAGTTGAAGAAGTGTCTTCGAGTTCTAGAACGGGAGGAAGTTCGGATCCCGGATGTCTCCATCAGATCAGATCTGGAATACTATGAACAACCTCAAGAGATTTTGGATACCAAGACTCGAGAGACTCGAAACCGAACAGTGAAGACTTACAAGATTCTCTGGAGCAATCACGGACCCAACGATGCGACTTGGGAAACCGAGGAATACTTGTGTGTAAACTATCCCGCTTTTGTTAAGAAATGGTACGTAACTCAAATCTCGGGACGAGATTTCTTTAAGGGGGGAAGGGCTGTGACACCCTAATGTCAAGCACTGCATTAGGAACTACATTAGCTACTAAAGAGCATAAGTAATGCATTGCATCATTTCATGTGCATGAAAGTGCTTTTGGCTTTTGCTTGTTTAAATGGATTTTTGGTTTCTTTTGGACTTGGTTGTTTGAGTGACTTTCTGACTTGGCAAACATTTTTATAAAATAGAGAATAATGAGGCTAGTACTTTTCATGTTGACACCTTGATTAAGTTCAAAATTATTTATCAAATAAAAGCGAGATGAACAAAATGATCTATGTCTCAAAAATTGGCTTTATTTATGTGGAGGTTGTAAAAATGGTTTTCAGAAAAAGTGTCCTATATGAAAGTTGTAGAGAAAATTATTTTGAGCAACTTTTATTTTTGGGTCAAAACCTAGTTTGGAGTTTTTGAAACTATTTTGAATGGTCAACGTTTGAAAAGTTTTTGGAAAAAGGAAAAAGGAAAAGATTTTTCCCGCGCCCACGCTTCCGGCCCAGCCCGCGCGCTCACCCGCACCGCGCTCGCTCCCGCCCACGCTCGCCCGCGCGCACGCAGCACGACGCGCCCGACCGCGCGGCCGCGCCGTACGCCGGCCGGAGCGCCGCGTGGCGGCTTGCCTCTGCCGCAAATCCCCCTCGCCCACTCCTCGGCCGATCCTTGCCTCCACGATCACGCAACAATCTCCACCGGCCACTCCCGCTCCGCCTCGCCTGCTGCGCCCGCTCGTCGCGCACGCCAGCTCCTGCCACAGCCGCGCGCGCCGCTCGCTGGCCGTGGCCCCCGCCACGACCACGGTAGTCCGCCGGCCGAGCCAAAGACCCGAGCACCCCTTCGATCCCCCTCTCAAACGCGCACACACTCCCTCACTCACTCTCGCTCTCCCTCTCTGCTCCCACGAACGCGCAAGCGTCCGCCACTGCTCGCCACCGTTCGTCGCCACCGCTCACCACCGCCGTTCCGACCTCACCCGGCCACCACCATCCAATCCCTCTCGCCAGCCTCTTCGCCTTCGCCGTGGACACGCCGTGCGCGCGTCATCTTCCCCGGCCAAGCTCCTCCGTCGCCGAAGGACGAGGTGCCCCCTGCGGTCCCCGTTCGCCGCCGAAAAGAGCCCGAGCCCGTTCCGCACCAACCTGAGCTTCGCCACCCCTCTCCTTCACCGTCGAGCTCCATCAGGCCAAGGCAAGGTGAGAACACACCTCCGCGAGGTTCTACCGCCCCCTAGCCTCCCATTCATGCCCGACCGAGCGCCATGGACGCTGCCATGGCCGCGCACGTGGTGGAGCTCCACCGGAGCTTCACCGGCCGAACCAACCCCTCTAGTAGCTCTCGTAGGGTTCATGCAAGCTTTCGCCTCGGTTAATTTGGCCGGCGACCGCCGGTAACGGCGTAACCGCGCGTCCCGCCGCCACCGTCCACCATCGCTCGCCGCCGGCAAGCTACGGCCATGCGCTAGCCCAACCACCACCACCTCTCGGTCCGTCTCGTCAAGGGGAGCCCGATGAGCCCGGTCCCACCGCCGGCGACCTCGTCGTCGGCGAGCAAGCCGCGGTCAACCCACTCCCCTGCTCTGCCCTCTCTGACCGGTGGGCCTCGTTGACTAGTGGACCCCCTGCGTCAGCCTCACCCGGTCCATGGGCCGAGTCTACGAATGCCAGGCCGGGAGATTCAAATGATTTTTTCTTTTTGTTTTTAATTCCCAGAAAAGCTTATTATTTTTGTGTAGCACGTTTTAAAAGTCCAAATGGAGTACTTTCAGTTTTGTTAGCTTGTTTATGAGTAGATCTACCATGGAAAAATATGAAAGTATTTTTGGTAGAAGTTTTCTTACTGTTTTTATTTATTTCAGTTTATATGCTTTTGTTGAGATAAATGGTTATATATGATTTCTGGTCAAGTTAATTCATGGAAAATTTTATGTAAGTTTATTATCATGATTTGCACCTATGAAAAATATATGAGACACTGTTTATGTGGAAAAAGTTTGTGTTATGGTTTAAAGTCCTTTTTGGCTGATTTCTTGGAATAAGTGTTAGGGTGTTTTATGTGTCAAAATAAAATATGAGAAAAATTGTGCAGTCTCTGTATATCATGTTCAAGCTATGAAAAATGTTAAGCATAGGCTGTTGTATGGAAAAATATGAAGTTACTTTATAAATGTACTTTTCTATGCTTTTCTTTGAAAATTCATGTAGAAAACAATATAACGTTTGTGTTCATGGAACTTCCTTGATAAATATGAAAAGTAGAGTAGAATCTGGAAAAATTATGAAAATGAGTTTAGCACCCTTTTCCAGTAGGGTTGTAGTTCAGTTGGGTTATTTTGGGATAGATTTGTTTATTTTGTGTAGGGTGATATAATTATGTTTTGGTGATGCATTTTCTGCAGTAGAGTAATTATGAGTAGATGAAGCTAGGAAAATTATGAAATCTGTTGTTTGACACCTTTTGTGTGAAAAGTTAGTTCAAAGCATATTTTGAGCAGTGTGTTTCATCTTTTTGTGGCCGCTGTTCTGCATTTTATTTCTTGCTTAAATTTGTGCAGTGAAGTCCTGATGGTGTTAGTTGCCTTCTGGAATTTTTGTGGTTTTTTCTGGGTTCAGAAAAATGCACTTGCAGTTCAAACCTAAATTTCTTTTGAATTTCTAAATAGGAAATGGTTGAATTAATGATTTTATTTTATGAGATAAATAAGTATTTACCTCAATGTCAAAAGTGGTTCAACAAGTTGGTTTTGTTGGTTTGCAAGAAATGTTACTTTTCTTACCACCACATCTCGCACCACGTATTATGTATTTATTATTTTGAACCGCATTGCAATAGGATCGACAGTTCAGGAACAAGACCAGGAGCAGGAGGCAAACGTCGAGCTACAGATCCCGGAGCTACCCCAGGCCGAGGAAGCCGACCCCGCAGCAGAAACTAACCTGCCCGAGTGCCCCTCCCACGAGGCCTCGGTCTTCGCTCAAGGCAAGCCCCGGAGCATTCTAAGTCTCCCAGTTTTTACAATAAATCTATTTGAGTATTTTATATTGTGATGCATTAGGTATAGGAGTTGATTGAATCCTACTTGCTGCATTACTATTCCTTGAGTATTGATTACTATCTGCCTTGCTATCCTGTTACTTATTTATATTGTAGAATTGCTTAGTCTGCTTAATAAAAAGTAGTAGTTAAGGATGTTCCCGCATTACCCCTGGTGGGTAATTACCGGATCACGGTTGGTTATATTTGCTATCATGGAAAAGAACCTGAGTAGTAATGAAATACGGTCAACTGGAAGGCAAGGCACAAGTTTGGAAACTTAGGGCAGTCCATCCGTTGGATAGTGTAGGTTTGTATCGATGTTGGCCCTCATTCATTTTTGAACGCGCCCTTTTACTTAGGGATATGTTGGTGCTGTAATCATCGACCCCAAAGCCGGTTAGAAGCTGTTCGGGACGGTCTCAACCCGTGTCGCGCCCTCTAGTATGGAAATGCGATCTGCCGCGAGAGGCCATCGCCAGGTTCCAATTGGGCGGTCTGTGCTGTGAGCCGCGACGATTACCACCACGAACAAGCATCGAGCGGTTGCCCAATGCATGGACCCGACGGGGAAAGTGTGGGCTGGTATAAAAGGTCTTTCACCAGCTGGTTTAGAATTCGATTTGAGTCGCCGTCTCCCCCGGTTAGTGGGAAACTATGGCGAGCTTCACCACGATACAACTCCATGTGATGTTTAAAGGTTCAACTAAAAGATGGATAAGTCAACTGGATATGGTTATTTTATTGCTTGTTAGACTCAAGTGTGTGTAGTAGTTCAGGTGCAAAACCTAGACTAAGAGGTAGGACTAAAAACTGACAGCTCATCTATGTCACTAATATTCCTTACCTTAATTGAGCTTTTCGCAACTAAAAACCCCAGCTCCACCAAAAAGGCCTTGCATACCCTTGGTGTCTTTATTTTCAGTTGGACGGGTAAGTCTGGCTGAGTACATTCCCGTACTCAGGGTTTATCCCGTTTGTTGCAGATGGCACTGCCTCTACCCAGTGGAAGGTGATGAGGAGTAGGCCCAAGGCAGGGTCGTCCAGAAGCTTCCCTTTTTCTTTTGCTGGTCTGAGACTTCTTGTGGCACATTACTTGAAAAAGGAGGAGTGAGTTGTGTTGAGTTAAGTTATCAAACAATGTTTTATTTGGACCACATGTGTGGTGGTCGTGTTTCAAAACTTATTTAAGCTTCCGCACTTTAAATTCGGGTTTGTAATAACTCTGTCTTAAATTCGCGCTCTGATGTTTTAAATTCGGTTTCGATTATTCTGTGATGTATCCTTGCGAATGTAATTCTTGGACGATGCGATCCTGTATGTTGTATGATGATAGAAATCCTTCGAGATTTCTGGACTACCAGGGTTATATGGGTTCAAGTATGAGTCGATGTCAGACGGATTTGACTAAGACGGTACTTGAGCTCTTATAATCAGGACGGTTCCGCCACAATAATGATGGCCAAGCTAGATCACGTCTTGTGCAAAGAGTAGATCCGTTAATTTCAAGCCACTTAAAAGTACACACTATGAAGAAAGTATAACTAGATCGGCTATTTCAGCCGATGCAGGGTCCATGAGGCACGAACAAGATCTATCCGTTAAAACCATGATTTGGCTTAAGATCAAGCAAAACTAATCTATCATATATATCAGTGGGGTTCAGAAATACAGCTGTAATAGACATGTTAGATCAAATCTATCTGCTCTTAGATCAGATCATTATTTTATCGGACATCTCGAACGCACAACATGTAATAACCAAGATTGACAAAATAGTCGATGAGAGGCTTGTATCGGCTATTTCCTCTGTTGTGAGCGTGTAAATCCCAAAAACAGCCGAAACTAAGCATCCTTTAAGCTTAAACCACTTTGCCAATCTTGATTGGGCAAGATGTTGTTTAAAACATAAAGAAACAAATTAAAACATGAAACAACATCGGTAACTTGATGAATCTATTAGCTTGCCAAACCAATAGAGCCGATAACTAGTCAAGATCGACTAAAGTAAGAGATTGATCAGAGTCAAGACAGTCTCACAAAATACGAACTTGGACCGATAACTAGCCATGCCATAGCTTAACAAGAGTTTGGTCGATGCCAAATACAACCTTATTACACGATGACATAAGCCATTGTTGAAACTTACAAGCAAACCGGAGGTCGGTCGATGCCGATGCAGCCCTATCTGATTGAAGGTCTCGCCGAGATCTACGTTACTCCTACTCCTAGGGTTTTTGGTCGGTGGCCGGTGTATTGATTGATTGGATGTCCCTTACAAAAATCGGGTTTCTAACTATTTATAACCCGGTTGACTCCTGTCCTAACACGACTAGGTTACATAATAGGTAAAAGAAAAGACGACCCGGACCTGAACTCCTTGGTCGAGCCCGACACATCTTTGAAGCCCATCATGTTGGTCCACACGAATTCTTCTGATTATACTTTGAACCCATATAAGCTTCTTTATTTTTCAGGCTGACTTATTCCTCAACAAACCGGCTGTTTGTGCTTACAAAATAATAATCTTTTTTTGTCCAAAATCTGGTGTAAACAATTCGACAGGCAAGTTGGGCATCTGAGGCTGCACCCAAAGAACGAGCAATGCGATAAGACCCCTCTCTCGCATCATCAGTCTCGCTTGACGAACTCAGGCCAGTGTAAAAACACGGTTCTCGTAGTCTGATGGAGCCCCATCGAGAACCAACCACCCGTAACCAAGAAGCTGCCCATCCACCATCTCCTACGTCAAGCGAATGCACCGCGACAAAAATTGTGGCTTACCTCTGTCAGTAGCAGCAGGAGCCAACATTTTCCCAGATGCAGCCCCCTTCTCGCCAACAGCCCCCTTGTCACTGGGTGCCCGAGCAGATGACTCGGGACGCTGAGCTTTCTATTTTTTCGCCAGACGTTCCATCGCCTCCGGCGAACACGAAGCTTTCCGCGAACCTAGCTTCGCGAAGGTCGGAAGGTCAGCAACGGAAGTGTCATCGTCAAATGCCGAGTGCGAAAGGTGCATGTTTGATTTCTTGGGAGCCATTTCCGCAGCCCGCGACGCACTCTGCATGCATGTCAAAAACAGGGCAGATCAAACACACAGCGTAAGCTTTAAGCGTTAGCGAAACATAAAAAACAAGAAAAGAGCAAAAAAAATGAAAGGCACAGAAACTAACCACTTTTGGGTGATCGAAGGGATCAACGTTGGGGATAGATTCCAAAGTCCCCCTCGGCTCCTAAGCAAAGGTTTGGCGATCAAGCGCCCGATGCGGATGTCTCCAACTTCAGCAGTTTTCCGCCTGGGGACCACACCGCTCCGACCACCACGACGGGCCACACCTTTGCCTTTCGCCTTCAAATCCTCAGCCTCCTCCTTGCTTTCGTCAAGCAAAGGCCTCTCGGCGTACTTGACCCCCATAGCATCAAAGGCACGGTTCCATTCGACGGCTTCGGCCGAGATTGCCGAGCTGAAATTCGCTCTCTTTTCGCAAATAGGGCCCACATATCTTTCTCGCTTCGCCTTCAATGTGCTTCACATAGGACTCATCGTCGGCGAAGTTCGCAGGTCTCTCAAGCAGCAGAAGGGGACCCCGATACCCATCCTGGTCACAAAAACCCTCGAAAGAGGTTGCGCTACAAAGAGGGTTCATCCCGATAGCCATCCACTCTTCGACCAGATCCCGGCTTATCTGAAACCGAGCGGTAAGCGCGAAAGCGTCTCCGCAGCGAATGCTTTCCTCATCGTTCAAGGCGACGGGCGGAAGATGTTTCCCGGGGCATCTTTCCAAAACCGACACAAGTGGAGAAGCTTTCTTCTCCCCCTTACCCAACTCAGCAGCAACGGTGTCGTCCGAGCAAACTCGGTAATAAAACCAGAAACGAGTCCAATCCGGCCATTTGTTCCGGTAGGTGAGCGAAATAGAAATGCTACCCCGGGTCTTTGTGACACCCCAATTTTAAGAACAAAATTGGAACACAATATATGTATGCCAGGATCAATTTTCATACATATATCAACATCAAAGTAAATATCAAAATAGTGCTTTATTAATATATCGAACTTTATTACAAAAATGACCCTCGGGTCCAAAAGAAAAGTACAGACTCTTGGTCTAACTCTAATGTAGACTCGCGGAAACTGGACGCCATCTCCGTAGGAAGGTCGACCGGGGGCTGCGTCATCCTAGTACAAGTCGTCTGGGTCGTATCCACCGTCTTCGGGGTACTCCTGCTCCGCGTCGTAGACTCCAACATCTGGGTGGGGTAGCAGGGGGTTCAAAGAGGAAGGGTGAGTACATCGAAATGTACTCCGCAAGTGTAGGAAATATATGCTTATGAGGCTATAATCAAAGGTAGGCTGACTTTGTTTGACTCAAGCGCCTAAAGCGACACAACCCTATTAATCCTATTAATCCTATGCACCTATTTACTAGGTTATAACCACAGTCTCCAACAGTAACTGTAACCAGACTCGGAGTCGCACCGAGCAAACCACACTCGGAGTCACACCGAGCAACCAACACTTGGAGTCCACCAAGCAACCACACTTGGAGTCACACCAAGCAAACCCACACCTGAAGTTCATCAGGCAAACCACACCTGAGGTCCATCAGGTGACCCACAAGGCCGACTCGAAGAGTCCCCCTATGTGTATTAGTTCCATATGGCACGACATAGAAAGCTACCTTCCGTAATAACACCAGGTCTGCGCCCGAGCCTGGGAATCACTCCCGTACCAACCATTAACCCGCATAGAAGAAGCCTTTGTACCCATGTCATATGGGACTAATGACCACATAAGGCTTCCCTAACGATCCAGACCCAACCCACCAACTATTCTCGAAGAAGTCCAAGCCCGCTCGTGACTGTGAGCACGTCTGATATATCAGTTTTAATACTCTGCAGAGTTAGCACATCTTTACTCATGAGTCATGCGTTCCCCATCACGCTAAACACTGCCAAGGTGCACAGCGAGGTCGCACTACAAGGCAGTTACAAAGCCGCCTCCAAGCCCGTTCCACACGTACCTCTAAGGTTCCACCCCGTACAAAGGTCTACGACCCCCAGGTGAAAGGTCGAGATGGCGGACTAGAGAGGGGTGAATAGTCCTTTTTAAAATTAAACTTAAACGGAGCGGCTAACCGAAACAAATGGAGAATTAAAACTATCGGTCTAGCCAAGACTACACCCCTCTACCTATACTCTATGACACCTTACAAAAGATCCTAATCAATGCAAATAAGGTGTCAGGCTAGCTAGAGCTCACCTAACCAATTCTAGAAGCAAGGTCACACAAGCCTATGCAACTAGTACTTCAAGCACGGGGGAGCTCCTATGCAATCTAGCAAGCAAAGCACAAAGCCTAAGCTCACTAGCAATGCTCAATAACAAGGCTACCCAAGCCAAATTAGAGAGCTCAACTTAGCTACCCAAACTAAGCAACTAAACACTAGCACAAGAATAAATATTGCAATACAAGCTAGTGCAAACAGTAGGCAGTCGGTACTACCGAGCTGTAGGACCGGTACTACCGATGCCGGTACTACCGGGCTTCCAAGCCGGTACTACCGAGCACCTGCAGGAAGCTACGAAATCGAAGTGGGTGAGATGCAATCTTAGATCTAGCAATTACCCCACTTCCCTAGATGATGTAGATAACGATTGTAGCTTCCCCAAGTCTTGGTTCCTTGCCAAAATGTGGATTGAGCCTTCCCAACCTAAGATAGAGTGATGGAGGGAGGAAGAACACGAAGAACACGAGAACAAGCGTAATATGCAAGGAAACAAGAATAATAAGAGCAACAAGGGACGGGGACACAAGATTTTATCCTGAGGTTCACTTGGTTGTCACCAAGCTAGTCCCCGTTGAAGCAAGCCCAAGGTTGCCGCCGATCCTCTCGCTAGTGGTGACACTAAGCCAACCTCTCCATGATGGAGTGCTCACCAAGAGCTCTAGCTTTTGATCCGGCCGGACCACTTGGCGCTCTTCACGCCTCTTCTCCACTAGAGTTGCTCTTCGCGATCTCCCGCGGGGCGAGCACAATGCCCCTCACAAAGCTTCTCCGGAGCCCCGCACAATCTTCTTGCGGGCTTCACTACGGAGTCACGCACCAAGCCGTCTAGGAGGTGGCAACCTCCAAGAGTAATAAGAACACCGGCTTGCAACTCGAACACCTAGTGTCACTCGATGCTATCTCTCAAAGCAACGCACTAGGATCGCTCTCTCACACAATCGGATAAGCACTAAAGCATATGTGTCTTAGAGGGGTCGCTAGCACATCCACACAAGCCACCAAGGCTATGGAGTGCTTAGCCAACTTGACCAACCAGCCCAAGGCCGGTTACCACGACTATATATAGCCCCAAGGGCAACTAGCCGTTATGCCCCTTCACTGGGCATTCTGCGCTACTGTCGGTAGTACCGACCCCCCTGGGCGGTAGTACCGACAATGTCAGATCTAGCCGTTACACACGGCGCGTTGACCAGAGGAACAACCGACCCCTGGTCGGTACCACCGACAGGTCAAACTGGAACTACACAGAGAGCTCCCAGACTACTTCCAGACCTCGGTACCACGGATGGTCGGTAGTACCGGCCCTATGGCGGTTCTACCGACAGGCCAACCTTGGATCTACACAGAGAGCATCCAAACTTCTCCAGACTTCGGAAAAACAACGGTCGGTAGTACCGGCAGGCCAAATCTAGCCACTTCCAGAGAGCCTCCAAAACACCTCAAGACCACAGTACTACCGACCCCCTGGTCGGTACTACCGAGGGTCGGTACAACCGACCCGGCCTATGGCGGTACAACCGCCAGGTCACTTCAGACCCAACACAGAGAAGGTTGCACGCAGCACCCTTGGGCGGTACTACCGACCCCCCTGGGCGGTACTACCGACCATACTCAGAAAACTTCCTTTTCTTCTCTGTGTTGATCCAAATCAACTCCAACAACTTCTCCTTTGCAAATGTGCCAACACCACCAAGTGTACAACAACATGTGCATGTGTGTTAGCATTTTCATAATCATTTTCAAAGGATTTTATCTTTCACTCATAACGCCACTCGATCTTAGTAATCATCGCAAAGTTAGATCGCTCAAGTGGCACTAGATGACCGATATGCAAACAAGTTTGCTCCTCTTAATAGTACGGCCATCTACCCTAAACCCGGTCATAAACTTCTCTACACACCTATGACCGATGAAATGAAATGCCCTACAAGTATACCTTTGTCTTGCGCATTCCATTCCATCTCCTCCATTTGTTGATGCAACACATGC
This sequence comes from Coix lacryma-jobi var. lacryma-jobi, assembly GCA_009763385.1. Lineage (NCBI taxonomy): Eukaryota > Viridiplantae > Streptophyta > Magnoliopsida > Poales > Poaceae > Coix > Coix lacryma-jobi. Next base: position 116,304,956 of record CM019830.1, on the reverse strand, counting down.
ACCAACCTCGATCAAATGATATGATCCACTTCATATCATCACATGGCCTCCATGGTCCATCGATCTTGACATCACTTGCTCTTCACCATTGCTTCGGTCCTTCGGCGCCAAGTCTTGCTTAAGCCTCCCGACACTCGGTACCAACAGCTTCAAAGCCTCCAACTTGCCCTTCACCATCGCAACCGGTCCATCAAGCCAAGACTTGCCTTGATCTTCACCATCTTAGCCACATGACCACATGTCATGTTTCATGTGCATTAAGCTCCTTCTTCACATGTGTGAGCCTTGCAACATATTCCAAGCCATTTCTCCTTTATGGCATATGTTACTCACACATGATGTACCTGTGGACTAATCACCTGTGTAATTCACTTCAAACACATATTAGTCCACCTAAGTTGTCACTCAATTACCAAAACCAAACTAGGACCTTTCACCAGGGCCCCCTCGTGAGCCACTAAAACAAACCCCGTGTGGACCCTCAACTTGGAGGAAACTAATTAATTAGCCAGTCCCAGAGCCATATAGGCCTCATGGTTTGCGCTGTTTTGCCAGGTTACAGGCTTCAAGAACCGGGTCATAGGGATCCAGGCAGGATAAATCTAGCACAAGCCCAGAACCGAAAACCAAATCCAGCTGCCGAGTCCCACGGCACAAAAACCACCACACGGTCCATCCTACCGGATATACCTACTCACCATACTACACATTACCACCCCAAAATATTCCATAGATCATTAATCAAGATTATTAATTGTAACCAACTCATCCCAACCATGACTGCAAGGCTAAGCATGACTTCTACCCATATGCCCATAACCAGGTGACAAGGATAATAATACAAGAATCAGGTAAACCCTAACATGGGATTCAAATTTAGACATTGCATGCATCTACAGGATCTACTCTACTCTAATACCAAAGTAAAATAAATACGGGTGCAAGATGTTCAAGGACAGTTGCCTGCGAGCTGGGTCGAATCTGCAGGGTCACAAGAAAAGTCTGGAGCGTCCTCGTACTCCGCACTCTGTGGATCAACCATCATCACATGGCCCAAACGAAGCAATATAAGAAACAGTACATCAAGAGTATAAAAACAAAGCGTAAATAGATCTATTGTGTAGAGCTCGTCGAGACGAATCTAACACGACTTGAACGGGTCAAATCGGAGTTAAAACGCAAAAGTTGTGGGCATTTGAAGTTGAGTGGTAATTCTGTAAATCATTTGAACTTAAATTTGTAATTTAAATAAATCAAAATCTGAATTTAACGGCATTTGGACTGAGCCTCATTTCCCCCAAAACAGTAGGGGCCTGCGCGGAAGAGTGCGCAGACTTAGGGTACAGTGCGTGTGGACGGCGGGTTCATTTCCGATGAATGGAGGGGTCTCAGCGCAAAAATGGCTAAGGAGCCTGAGCGACACAGTTGTGGACGACACGTGTCCGGCCGTGACTGGCGCGGCGCACGGCTGTGCGATGGACCGGTGGGGAGGGGGTGTGTGTGCAGTTCTCCATGAACCAAGTTCACGAGGAAGGAGTATAACTTGGTGTATTTTTATTGTATTTCTCGAATTATTTTTCTAAAGAAAAACGGCCACAAATCATAAGATGATGTCATGCTTGCGTCATCAGGCTAATAAGGAACGAGGCATGCAGATGCTTTTTCTAGGCTACCTAGTGGGAAACGCGCGCCTTCACGCGCGCTATCTAAGGAACTGTAAGTTTTGTTTGTGAAGGAAAGAGTAAGACAAGATAATCAAACATTTATAGAAGCATAGGTATTATATAAGGATTTACTATGTAGTAGAGTTCTTTTGCATAGGTAATAATAATAAAATGTTTACATCATAGATGTCTTGCATAGGATATAATTATACAATATTTATAACATACAGAGTGGTCATAGGAAATGAACAAAATAAACTGATGAGGGTTATTTGGTGTTTTGTGAGGCCTTACATATTACAGAGTGTCAGGAAGTAGTTTGAATCTCTGTCTGTCCATCACCAGTAAAACATGCTTCGGTCCGATTGAAATCCTTCTTCGTCAATTGGTCTTCTAGCTGAGAGGGGAAAAAAGGAAATAGTCTTGTATTCTTATTTTTTTATGTGGAGGCTAGAAACATTCTAACTGATTTGCCAATTTAATTACCCTGTGCGCAGGAGATGGCGTACAAATAATTAGTTAGCATTTAGGTGGTCCTAAGGAAAAGGCTTCTCACCAAAACTATAGGTTGTTTCAGTTCCTGGCTGGTCACTGAGCTGGAAGGATGTACCACCTCATTACTGGACAGCTAAGGATAAAATAGTTAGGCTACTAACTAGTTCGATATACGCTGGACTGTGGAGTAAACAGACGGAATAGTAGAAGAGCTTACCAAAACAGGAGGCTGTATTTGTTCCGAACATATTGAAGCTGAAAAGTAAACCAAACAAGATTTAACAACCTGCATGATTAAGAAAAAAACACATCACAAATCAGAGGATAAAAAAGCTGGACACTATCATTTAGAATAGAGCGAATCTTAACTGGAGGTATGGCCCATAAAATATTAGCAACAACTAAATTCTTTTTTGTGGCTATTAATTCAAAACGAGATAGCAAAAGGCTATGGTATTAAAGATGAAGTGTTGTGTTGTTGCCTTTAATACAGGCAAGATCATATGATCCATGGTAATAGTAGAAAAACTGAAGCAAAATAGAACATCATAACCGAGATATAAGATTTCCAAATTCTGCACACTAAGCTAACCTATGGAAACGACAAAACCATTCTATGTAGCTGTAGCAGGATGTTGCATATTTTTGACCAAAGCAGAAAAAGGCCACCATTAAGCTAACTATGGACAATATGCAGAAGCTAGCATCTTATTAACAGTGATAACATAGTATCAGTAGGATACCCATACCCAAAATGCTAATTAGATAGCGTAAGACTATTTGAGATATTGGTATTCTAATATGGCCGCTTCGAAAAAGCAAATACATATTAAGGTACATAGAAAGATGACTGGAAAAATCCAAACCTAACCCATGAAAGGACATGACAGTTTCAGAAAAACTAACATGTACTGAATCATGTGGCAGCAAGATAATAAAAACTAAAACCTAACCCATTGGATAACATATTGAGGATACTGTTTGTTAATTATTTGTTTTGTGTGCTTCTAAAAAATAAAGGATACAAAGTTATGTGTTTGCCAGTTGCCACCACTATTTATATGTATGTGACCATAAAGAAATAGGCTCACATGGACAAAGTACCTTTTTTAACATATCTAGAGATTAGCTGATTCTATCCAGATTAGAATCGTTAGTAATGCCAATAGCTTCATTTAAAATGTTGTTGCCATTATAAAGGAAGGATAAATCTTCAACAGAACTGGAGGCAGAATGTGGTCTTTGCTAAATCATAGAAGCAAGAGTGATGCATGATAAAATTAGGGCAGGAATAAGAAGTTGATTTTCGACTATTTTGTAAAAATGGATACAAGACATGCTGATGTCACACGAGGATGCCATGAAGGTAACAAATTATTGAGTTAGAGATATTTGAAAATCAACTTTGATCTCTAAATGTTGGGTGCTAAATGTAAAGGATCAATTGGAACCAACCAGGCTGAGAGGATGAGAAAGAAACAAGAAAGATGGAGGAGGGGTACTTGACTTGCAGGCTTCCAGCTGACAAAACAATCACTATTTAGTACCTACACCAGGAAGCAAAATTATATACAAAAATTGTAAGTTGTCATCGTAAGTTAGGTATCAATTGGAAGATGTAGTTCTACCCTATCTATTCTGTAGAATTAAACTGGAAGCAGAAAATGTTTAGTCATCAAACTTTTAAGAAAAAAATTATTTATGCCACAATTAGTAAAGTGGAAGTATTTGACTGGCTATAAAAATAAATTTGAGAGGTCAGTTACCCACATTAATTAGACTACAATATAGTGGAAATGATAAATTTGACAAGATAATTGTTTCATATTATTTGACCAGATGATTTAAACCATACACCAATTGACTGTGGTGACGGTTACCTCATACAGAGGATAGTCGGAAATTAGATGGCCTACCATTCTGAAAATTTAGAGGGGCTATCTTATACTTTCTAGGAACTGGTCAGGAATGTATAAGTGACCTGTCTATTTAGGGAGGTTATGGTCCCATCATGTGTCTCTGTACACGAGGGGGGGGGGGTATTTGTAAGGCCATAACAAAATCTGAAAGAGATGTTTTTTCATGTCAGTTTGAACAATGGAAAGCCTCTACCTTTTTTTGGAAAATAAACATATAGTGGTACAGGAAGTGTAAAAACATTATGTTACCTCAGGCAGACGTTATGAAACCTGAACTGATCCAGGATAAATTAATCTGAATATTGAGGTTGCTGCACAAACATGGGCATGTTAACAAAGCAGAAGACATAAACAAGGGAGGAAATCATTAATTTGAAAAGGCTAAATAATTTTGTTACATAAGCATGAATTTAAGGAAATGGAAAGAGAGCACACTGAAATTCGTTGTCCGGCGATAGTGTACATGCTTTTTAGGGCACCCACAACAGATAAAGAACTACTGCAACAAAGAATAAGGATCAACCCTTTTTTTCCAGGAGCCTTTTAGCACACACTCGGTATATTCATTAAAGAAAGAAATACTGCACAAAAGAATAATAATGCTTTTTAGTGACTGAACCTTGTAGGAAAAGTGGCATGTATCATAGTACAGGGCAATATCGATTAGTAGCAAGTACACTTATAAACGCTAATATGTGTACATGCAATGTAATTAGACTGAAATAGTCAAATAGGTGAAGCAGTAAACCTCAGAATCAAGCAACATATATAGCAAGAGAGACAACATCAAGCAAGTTTGAACCGTTGTGGCCAGCATTTTTTTAAAATGAAACCATTACACCTATATGAGCAGTGCACATTAGTATTGTTGAGAATGAGAGAAGGAACTTCTAAAGCAATCAAATTGAGTAATAATAGAAATATATTTTCTGAACCAGACTACATAATAAAAGAAAAAAAACATCTAGATTTTGCAAATCTGAGTTTTTTCGTACAAAGAGTGTTTGTTTTACCTTTTTTGAAGATATATGTAACCATCCACCAACCAGACTGATGTCCAATATTGTTAGCCTATGGTCCTGCAACAGGCATTTTTTTACAAATTTAGCCAATAAAGGGAGCAGGTCCCTTTGATCCTTGTAAATAATTAGATAAATCGATTGTACCAAGGTAATTGCAAATAATGGCATGCTCACAGCCCTTCAGTTGGTGCCTGTAAAACTGACCTCTTGGCATCCCATCAGCGTAGCCTCATGTCTCTGCACTTTGTTGCTGCCCTGAACCAATTTAGTGGTTCGGCAACGTAGAATGCTTACAATTTTTTTTTTTTTTGATTCAGTATTCATCTGGTGCATCTTTGTTCACGTAAACGGGGAAAATAGGAAAAAAAAACATAAATACGCCATTTTCCTTGATATTTGTCTATCATTAAAATGTTAGAATCAGATATTCCAGATGTGTAGTATGACATCTGTACCTGATCGATAACACTTAAGTATTTTACTCTCCTCTGAAACCTTGCATTTGCAAAAAAAAAAAAAAAAAAGGTAGAAGAACATAGCCAAGTATGAAACCAACTGCCTATAAAATTCAAATCTCCGAAAGAGATACATGCAGCGAACATATATCAATCTGTCCGCGCAAATAAACCTGTACAGGAATCCCAATTCAGCATGCTAAAATTGGAGCATGGTAACAATAATGAAGCATGGAGAGCAACCCTGACCATTGCATAAAGGGCTGGTGTTGGTTCAGTTCATTTCCATCTTGAAACCTTGACCACAATAATCCGCTCATCCAGTCCTATGTCTGCACACAAGAACTAAACCGCATAAATAGGACATGGAAGGCCTAAAAATGTCTCACCAACCTCTTGTTCTGCACAGAAGAATGAAAATCCCCAAAAGCATATGCCATATCTAGAAAGAGAGACGAGAGAGAGCTGCGCATGAAGGGGGCGTCAGGGCACTGCCCGTGCTGGAGGGTGGGCACCGCGAGGGTCCGGCCGATGCGGCACCCCACAAACCAGCTGCGAGAGAGGACACGTGCTGCAGTGGGGACACCGGCCGCCAGTGTGTCGTAGGGCGGACACCATAGTGCGGCCATCGCCGTGAGCCGGCCACGCCGTGCCCTCCGCCCTAAGGTGGCTAGGGTTTCGTGGAGCACACACAAATCGTTGGAAGAAGGCAGCACTGGGGGGGAGAGAGAGGGAAGGAAGGAAGAGACGAGGCTACGACGGCTCACCTGTGCGGGGATAGAGGGAGAGGGGGTTCAATCGCGCTGCCCGCGAGGGGAGCCATGGCGTCGCCGCGCAGCAGCCAGCGGGAGGCGTCGTCGCCTCGCCGTTGCGGCGCGAGGGGGGAGGGGCGTGGAAGAGGCATGTGGCCGTCGCGGCGCCGCCGTACCGAGGGCCGATGGGCATTGAGTTCGGCTGGCGCCGTCGGTGGCCGCCGCGTCGGGAGAGAGGAGAGGGAAAGGGAGCGAGAGAAGGGGACCAGATGTTTTGTGAACGAGAAACTCTAGTATATATTTTCCCTGCGTCGATTCTGTGGAGGAGCTGATCTGGGCCAAGGAAAATAACGCGAAGCAGCAGAAGTTGCGGGGACGAAGCTGGAGCTGATTTTCACAGAATCCGACAGGAACGATCTGAGCCACACGCTGCGACAATCGGACGACCAGCTCTTTTTTGGGCGACGTGGCCACTGGTTCTTTGGACTCTCGCGTTGCATTTTGTAGTCTCTAAAATAAGGAACGAGGCATGCAGATGCTTTTTCTAATTGCATGCGCACGTACGGAGAGGGATGCATGAGCGTGCGCTCTTGTCTGGCCGGCCTGATCGAGGCCAGACTACTAGAGGCGTTGGAGCAGCTGGCCGTGTGGTGAAGGCCGTGGCCGCTCGTACGAAGTCGCGGAGGGAGGGAGGGGCCAGAGGGACCTGCTACTAATACCTCAAGTATATACATATAATATACGTACATTCTAGCAGTTCTAGGCTTTTTGGCCCCTCTTAATTCAGCCCCAAAAAATAATATGTATCTGAGGCCTAGTAAAAGACAACGACAACCTTCTAGTTTACTCGATTAAGTGATCGTTTTGTTTGAGGCTAAGGCCTTGTTTAGTTGCTTCCCAAAATAATTTTGCATTCTACGGTAAATGTTGGAATACTAATTTGGAGTATTAAACATGAATTAACGATGAAACTCATTCCACAATCCCCGGTAAAATTGCGAGACCTTTCTAATAAGCCTAATTAGGCCGTGATTAGATAATATTGTGCTACAGTAAACAGTCTCTAATAATAGGTTAATTAGGCTTGATAGATCTCGCGATTTCCCGTCCACCCGTGTAATTAGTTTATATTTAGATCATATTTAGTCCTTCTAATCTTTAATTTACAAATGCTACAATAATTTTACAAAATGGAAGACATCTAAACAAGTGACTGATTGTTTGTCATTTAATGTTTAGGATCTAGTGCTAATTAATTTTAACTCAATTAGCTATTTTTATTATCGGTTGAAAGTTAAATGCTTGAAACTACTTTATTTCTCTTTATTTTTAGTTTTTTTTTATCGCAACATAAACGTTTGTTTATGTGTTATGTACACTTTTACCATGTTACATTTTGACATATATGGTTATTGCCGGATTACACGGCCCTCCTAAGTTCAAATCCTGGCTCCGCCCCCTGACTAGAGGCGTTGGAGCAGCTGGCCGTGTGGTGAAGGCCGTGGCCGCTCGTACGGAGTCGCACAAGGGCACCCAATCCAAAACCGGACGATCTCGTTTGAGGTACTGGGGAGCTTTGCGTTGGTTCGAGATCGGATGGTGCGGGATAGGGGAAACGGTGACGGCGCGCGACCGAGCTGGTCGTCCCCGCGGCGGTGCGCCAGAGCGGCGACGCCATTGAAGGCACATCGGAGCTCGCACGGTTTCGATCTACCGGGCACGTAACAGCAAAAGAGAAAGGCGAAAAGGGAACAAGGCTCACCGAGGGGATCCGCGTGATCGAAGAGCCTCAGGTGGCGAGCGACGAGGACGGAGGATGTACAGGGTGGCGGAGATCAACTGCGCTGTTCCCGAGCGACGGCGGTAGAGAGTGCGCGGCAGGTGGGAGCTCCGGTGTGCGTGACCAAGGTGTACCCGAGCGCGGATTCCACCAGACGCGGTGTGGCCTAGTCCTACGACGAGCAGAGGGAGGCCGACGGTGGTTTTTGGGGGTGGGAAAAGAGAGGCGGCTCAACCCGAGCTCGGTGGTGGCCGTGGCGAGACGGTGGCAGAAAAAAGGAGGCGCTGGGGTTGCGGGAACGGGTTGGCGGCGGAGCGGTGCAGTGATATTTGTAGGCGGGGGGAAGGAAGGCGGCTATGCATCCGGGAGGCAAGGAGGGAGGGGTTGAACTGATCAGTGTAACGCGAAGGGCGGAAGGGAGGTTGGAGATGAGCCTGACCAGGCAGGGGGCCATCCGTCAGCGAGGGAAACGCCAGGGCCCGCGTGTCGGTGACTGCAACGGGGTAGGAACTAGCAGGCCGGCACCAGGTGGCTTGGCGAGTCGGCCCAGGAGGGGGAAAAAGGATGGGCGAGAGAGTTTTGGGCTGCGGGGAGGGAGAGGCCCAGGCGGGAAAGGGGGAGGGGAGGGCGCGGCGGATTGGGCCGGGCGCGGGAGAAGGAGAAAAGGGCCCTTTTGCCATTTCGATTTCATGTTTGTTTTGTTTTTCCTTTTCAAAAAAAATCTTTTTGAAATCAAATTCAAATCAGTTTAATAAAATAAAAACAAGTTTGAAAATTTTAGAAGTATTTTTCCTAGGTTTTTCAAAATAAAATTTGAGTTTGACTTTGTAAAAACTTTTATAAATCATTTTATTTATCTTTTAAATAGAATAAATTCGGTTCGCCCTAATCGGGTTTAACAAAATTCTTTTCCACCTAATAAAATTATGCAACGGCATGAATGCAACGAACACCTGGTTACAATTTTTCCTCCATCTAGAATTTTGGCCATTTTCTTATTAAATTCTAATTTATTTTAATTAATTTAACACCCGGGGTGATACAGTCTTCCGCGGAACGAAGTTAATGCAACCAATCTCGCTGGACAGCTTGTTCCCCAAATAAGGATCGTCCACTTTCGTTGGCCGCCGATGAATAGTATAGAATCGCACGAAAACGTCAGCCCGAGGCGCGCAACCAAGCATCTTCATAGACATCACGAAAACTCCGAGCCTGACGAATGCATTCGGCGTCAACTCATGAAGCTGAATCTTGAACCCAGAAAGGACATCTGCAACGAATTCTTCAAGCGGAAAGTCCAGCCCCACAGCGAAATAATCACGGAAGACGATAGCTTCATAAGGCCGCGGAATGGGCACCTCTTCGTCTCCAGGAACGCGGCAGCTCGCAAGATGGTCCCTTCGCAGAGGTCCTTTTTCGATTATCGCTTGCAAAGCCGCAGACGACATTCGCGAAGCGCCTAGGTAAAATGAGCAGTCGGTAGGCACCGAAACCAAACCCGAGTCTCCGTCGTCAAACAAACTGCCACTGTGGTCCGGAACCCGTGGAGCCTCCCTAGATCCAACAGACACGTCGGCACTATGTTCGCGAAGCGAGGACCCCGAAGCACCACTGCCTTTGCTAGATGAGCTTGAAGTCGACGTGGAAGCGGAAGACGCCATCTAACACGGCGCCAGACACGAATGAACAAGGATGCATGTGAAAGGACACAAAAGGAGAGGGGTGAAAAGATAGAAACTCAAAGCAGCAATTAAAAACGAGAATCAAGGCGAAACGAAATACAGAAGTGTAAAAACAACATACCACAGCGAATGGTCAGTACGGCTGGAACAAGCACCGAGAGCTTTCGCTAAGCGAATGGCGCGGTGGCCTGTAAGCAGGCAACAAAAGAACGGAAGCGGTTGAAGTGGCCAGGTTGCCCTTCTGCCCACAGGTTTCAAACTTATATATGTGCAAACAGCCAGAAAGACCGTGCACGGTTTTCGAGGAGACGAAAAGACATCCAGGGATGGGAAACGAAGCATCGCAATGGCCAGACAGACCATACACAGTTTTTGAGGAGACGAAAAGACATCTAGGCACGGGAAACGAAGCGTCACAATGGCCAGACAGACCGTACACGGTTTTCGAGGAAACGACAAGACGTCTAGGCACGTGAAACGAAGCGTCACAACGGCCGCTTTTAAAAAAAAAACCTCGGCTTTAAACAAAGCAAGGGTCCTTTTTCGGGCGGGCTTAGGCGTCTAGCGAAAGGACACGGTCGAACTTCGCCAGCTCGCAGATCCGACCATGAGGTGCTATTGTTGGGGTGGTACCCACGTCGCAGGCGCCTCCGGCCCGCAGGTCGGAGAGATTTTCGCGCGAAGGTGCACCAGCCGGCAAATGAGCCTGATGGGCCGAGCTTTCGCGCGAAAAAGTCCAGAGATGGCCGGGGCCCACGGCTCAAAACAGCATTCGCGCGAAAGCGCACCAACCGGCGAATGAGCCCGATGGGCCGAGCTTTCGCGCGAAAAAGACCAGAGATGGCCGGGACCCATGACTCGAGGCAGCATTCGCGCGAAAGCGCACCAACCGGCGAGTAGGGCTGCCGGGTCGAGCTTTCGCGCGAAAGAGGCCAACGGCGGGCCTAGCAACCTTCATGCGGAAGGGGCCTGACGTTTTTGGTGAGGCACTTTCATTGTTCTCACCTTTGTTTCTCGAGGCTTTCGCAGGTTGTTCGGAGATCTCAGTCAAGGGGAGCGGGCCCACCGGTCGGAGGAAGGAACCAGGGGACTCCGGGCTCACCGAAGGGCGGTTTCACGATGGTGCCCCACATGTCGGAGGGAGCGGCGTGAGCCGTGAAGCAGTTGAAAAGGGCATTGTTGTAATTGTAACAGAGTGGTTGAAGGGGCATTCTTGTACTTTTAAATTGATTCAGATTAATATAAAAGCCCCGAGCCTCCCAGCTGAGGGGGGGACTGTTCATTTTGACCTTAACCCTTGTCTACTTCCGCGTTCGCCTCACGCATTCGTTCGTGCGTTCAACCGGCTGTTTTAGGGTTTCAGCCCTGAAACAACAAGTTTGCAAATTTGTTTTAAACTGATTTAATTTCAAAATTCAATTTTGGTTTAATTACAATTTTGCCATCAGATTCAAATGCTTATATCTTCTTCGTTTTAAATCTGTTTAAGTCCGTTCAACTTTCGTTAGTTTCATTTAGAAAAGATCTATCTGGTTGTGCGGAAATATATACAGATTTTTGTAACTAAAAGTTGAGTTATATATGATCCACTAATCTAGGTTTTGAAACTTGTTTAGCTTATAACTTTTGCGTTATATTTCCATTTCTCGTGATCTTCGCGTTTGTGTGACCGTACTAGATCGTAGAATCTGTTTTCAAACCTTTATGTATTATTTACTTGTTGTTGGTGTAATGTTCTAATTATAGCTTATTTTCTTTGCATGAATGTTGTCCGGATGGTTGTATGATGATGTGGTATTCGAGTATAGACGGTGAGACATACGCTGGTGATCAAGAGCCCTACTTCAACAACCAAGAGCACCAAGAGTTCGTGGATCAAGGCAAGTATAGCATGAGATCCTCCTTGTTGTCCTATCCATCATGAATCATCTAATTTCATATGCATGTGTCTAATTTTGATGCCTATCTAGTTTATCCTAGATGTTGACTCGTTACCTTGTTAACCTTTGGGATGCTATGCACATGAGTAGCTTTTGCTAGAGCTTTACTTAAACCAAACATGATTGTTGATGGTCCTTAAACACTTGTTTTACCATCAACATTTTACCCAAAAATTCACCAAAAAGGCATGAAAAGTAGTCAAATAGGTTTCAAACTAACCAAATTCCACATGTCCATAGATTTTTATTTGAATGCAGGATTTGGACCAAATTTGGAGAATGGACCCACCATGGGCTGAGCCCACTCACCAGGGCCCATTTGGGCCATAGTGGGGTGGCGCCCGCCACCCCTAGGTGGCGCCCGCCACCAGGTAGAGGCCCAAACTCCCCCCTGCCACATCACTGATCCGTGTGACCACCCCAGGGCCAAATCTTAGCCCTTGGTCACTAGGTCAGTGGCATCGGAGGGCTCAGGAGGGGAGTGGCGTGGATCATGACCTAATGACGGTTATCTGGATATGCAACCGCCTTGGAGGAGTCCCTGAAGACCGTAGGATCAGTGACGGTGCATCCAAGGGCCAGGAGGGTGGCGGCCGCCACCTAGGGCTGGCGCCCGCCACTAGGGTTTGTCCTAGGTCGGTTGGCTGCCCCCTATAAGTACCCCCCTCACTCACTTGGGCTATAAATACCCCCTGGAGGCATCACTTCAGATAAAGCAAGGAAGGAAAGCAAGGAAAGCAAGGCTAGAGCCAGAGAGCTAATAGCTTAGGATTTAGCCAAGCTTAGGCAAGTAGGTAGCTAGTAGAGCAAGGCATCCTTGCCTCATTGCCCTCGCGGAAGCGCTGCTCAAGGCTTAGCTCAAGAGTAGAAGCGTGCGAGTGATCGGTCCTGGAGTTGGGAAGAGTCTTCCTTCATCTCCAGTTCAGGTTTTGCTCTTGTTACTCAAGTACTTTACTATATTCTAGTTCATCATTTCAAGTATTACTTTATTCTACTTACCAGTATTGAGTAGTATACTTGATTGATTGCTTGAGTATCTAGCTGTCCTACAGTTCAATTCACTTAGCCATAGTAGTTAATCTCTAGTGTGCTTAGTGTTTGATCTTTGCCAATAGGTTGCTTAGTTAGTTTAGTGTTTATCTTATTGAGTCAAGTATTTACTCTGACGTCCGCAAGGGTGTCTCTATTCTAGGCCAGGGTAGAGATAGTTAGAATATAATTAGGCGTTGTGCTTAGTTATAGACTTACCTTCAGATACGGCTAGACCCTCGGATAGCTGTGGTAGCAAGCAGGTGGTGACAGCCCTATGCGCCTTGAATTCCACCACGTAGTTGGTCTAGTTTAACAGTAAGGCTCGTTGTGCTAGCGTTCAACCTAAGTCAGTGGTAAAGGCTAGTACGCCTCGGTACTTGACAAGATAGGAATAAAACTATACTTAACTTGGTTGCTTATTTGGCATTTGCCTATCTTGCTTCGTAGTTATCTAGGAGTAGTTATTAGTTAGTTATATTAGTTATCCTTAGTTATCTTTTCCCCCTATCTACCTGTCTATCCACCTTACCTTAACCATTCATTTCATCCTTACCTATCCACTCATAAATTCTTTCTAGTCGTTCATCTCCTCTCTTCTCTTCTCTCCTTTTCCCTTTTTTATTCTTCGACTCTCATCCCCTCCTTGACTCGACTCATACACCACCCTAGCCTTCCTTTTGGATCAAATAAATCGACACCTGGTACTCCCAGGCGAAGTGCTACTACGATAGTTCTGTGCGCTTGCAGAATCTCCTCTAGGTAGATTGCAATCTCTCTAGCTAGCTCCTACTAGTGTCGGGATTGACAACCCCATTTGACATTAGTAGATAGCTTCTTTAGCTTCACTTCTTTAGGTATAGTGACTGGACTTGCTACAAGCATTTCTGGCGCCGTTGCCAGGGATAGATTCCATAGTCTACTCCTAGTAGCGACGTTAGCAAGTGTCAACAAGCATTTCTGGGCCGTTACCGGGGATAGTTGCCTAGCTTTATCTTTAGTGAAGTTAAGAACTACCAACAAGCATTTCTGGCGTCATTGCCGGGGAAGGCAATCGGTGTATCCTTCAAGTCCTTGTCGAATTTATCTTCGCTTAAGCTTCCGCTTAGCGAATCCCATCTTTCCCCATTCTTTCTTTCCTTAGTCCTTCTTATCTTTTTCCTTCATCTTCTTCAACTTCTTTCTTTCTTATCTCGTTCTACCTTCACGATGGCCAACAAGACCATTCGTGAGTTTTCTGCTCCTTCTGCCGCCAATGTAGCGACAGGACCAGCCGTGATCGATGCCAACCTCAATGTCGAGTTGAAACCGGCTCTGATCACGATGGTCCAAGCTAGCCCATTCTGTGGCAAAGCTCATGAGGATGCCAATGCTCACCTCCAACAATTTTTGGAGATTTGCGGCACCTTCACCATTAAGGGGATAACCCAAGAAGCCATTCGTCTTCGTCTCTTTCCCTTTTCTCTCCTAGGAAAAGCGAAGCAATGGTTCTATACCAATCGCAACGCTGTAGACATATGGGACAAGTGTTCCAATGCTTTTCTCGCCAAATTCTTTCCAATGGGCAAGACGAACGCTCTTTGCAACAAAATCTCCAGCTTTACGCAACAAGCCGAGGAATCTATTCCCGAGGCTTGGGAGAGAATGCAAGAGTACGTCACTGCTTGTCCACACCATGGTATGGAGGACTGGCTGTTGATCCAGAACTTCTACCATGGCCTAACCCCACTCTCTAGAAGCCATTTGGATGTCGCCGCCGGCGGTGCATTCTTTTCTCTGAATGTTGCAGATGCTAAGGCTCTCATAGATAAGATGGTGTCGAACCAAGGATGGAATGATGAGAGACTGCAGCCCTGTAAGCGAGGTATGCATTCCCTTAAGGAAGCCGACATGATCGTGGCCAAGATGGACCTGCTGGCCAAGAAGCTGGACAGCTGTGAGAAGATGAACCAACAAGAGAGTGTCCAATCTCTGGAATCCTACATGACTTGTGAAGTCTGTGGAGAAACCGGACATTCTGGGAACCACTGCCTCGAGTTACATGAAGATTTGAACTTCATCAACAACAACAACAACAACGGTTTTCGTCAACAAAATCAAGGATGGAATCAGCACTCCAACTCTCAAGGTAATAATTCATTTCCTCGCTCTAATTTCCAAAGTACTGATAATTTCTCGTTCTTAAAGAATCTAGTCTACTCTCAAGGTAGAACTACTGAATTTTTGAATAAGAAATTAATGTCAAATGATAAAATGCTTGAGAACATAAATGCTAAATTGGAAGATTTCTCATCTGCTCTGAAAAATCAACTTAGCTTTAATAAGATGTTAGAAACCCAATTAGCTCCACTTGCTGCGATCATACCATCTTTTGAAACTGCCAAAATTCCGGCTAAACCTAACATGGAAACTGCAAATATGGTTGAAATAAAATATTTTAACTATTATGAAGATCAAACCATGACTGTTAAAAAGGGTGATCCTGGTAGTCCCATAATTAGATGCTCAATCTTTGGTGAAGTCTTCCTGTGGTCCCCGCATATGCCGCTAACATGCAGGAAGCAAAACCCGTTCGTACTAAGAAGAGGTGCCTAAGAACAAGGTGGAACAGAAAGAAAGAACCACCTTCTCCTGAGTTGTGTAATTCACATGACAAAGGAGAGGTGCCAAAAGAAGAAGAACCCGATGAAGTACTTAAAGAAGAAGCACCCAAGGAAGAAGATCCACCCGATAAGGATGAAATTCCATGGATCTAAGGTATGGATTTACTTTTAAATTTCCCTTCAAATTTCCCTTTTTCAAATAAATAACATATGTCATGCATGTAACTAAAAAAAATCAGTTATCATTAGTTATATGCATAAGTATATGTTAACTTAGCTAGAATAATAAAATATCATAATAGGATAGTTTCCCTTTTTCACAACATTAGATAGTTTCTTTTTTAATAAAATAAGAACAAGAGCTCCGACCAAGAAAGATGAAGACCCTTCACCAAGCAAGAAGCCAGCTTGGGGGAGATCCTCGCGCCAATAAGGTATGTTTCAACCTTACTCTTTATGTTCGGTTCTTAAATTCTATATCTTTTGAAAATTTTTGAATGTTATATACTTGCCTAAGTAATTATCCCATGAGTAAAAATGATAAAATCTGCTTAAAAATGTTGGAACCTGAATAAGAAATAAAATATGCAATGCAAATGCTATTGTTATAGTTAGAATAACTAGTTTTATCTAAGTTGTAGCTTTTGTGGGTTGCACATGTTTTAACTAAAATCATGCTTAGTGAATAAAGTTAGTTGGAAATGGAGTAATTCTTTAAACTTGCTAAGGTGAAATTAGGACCAAATCTGGAGGATTTCTTTTAAAAATCATGAAAACCTTGCTAAAAGTTCCTCCTGGATTTTATCCCATCCCACCACTAGCCAAATATTTGTTAGTCAAAACCACAAAAAGCTTTGTTTGTGTTGAGCTTTGTTAGACCTCATAGATCTTAGTAGAGAAGCTTATCATATCTTTTGATCAAGATACACACACCCACCATAAATTGCTTACTCTCCACTTTGGAAGTTTGCAACCACCAAATAAATTGCCCATTCTCTACACTGGAGATATGCAATACCTTGCCAAACGTTCCATTGCTAGCCTTATGCTATTCCTACTCTGGGAATAAGCATTTCTCTCTCTTCCCCCTTTTTATTTCTAAAATCCTTTCCTATAGACAATCTGGGGAAATCTAGAACTAAAAAAAAGAGAGATATGAAAAAAAAGTGAGCAAAGTAGCTCAAGAGAGGACTATGTCCTAAGAAAATGTGAGGACACATTTTTGTCTACTCACTATGTATCGAGTAAAGAGAGAGAGAGAGAGAGAGAGAGAGAGAGTTATCATTAGCTCTAGACCCCAGAAATTAACTAGGAAGGATTATGAAATATCTCTCTATACACTTCCACATAACCACACATGCGCATCTTGATCAATATTTATGATTTACTGCTCCTTATGATCTGAGTGTCTAGCTTAGCAATAAACATTATGCAATTTGCTCATGATTCTTAGCCTACCTATAACTCCACATATCATTCTTTAGAAATAGGAGAGGCTACATTTTGGCCTAAGTGAGCATTTAAACACCATTGAGTGATTGAGTGAATCTTGGAGGACTTGAGCAAGTTTTTATCTTTTGAAAACCTTAAAAACCTCTAGACAGAATCCTAGTCAAACCTAAGCAAGATAAAAGTTTCCTATCTACTGCTTTGTTTCACTCTTGCATGTTTGAAGTGAAAAGCTATAAGCCCCACATTGCTATGATTAATGATATACACTAAGTTATTTCTCACTATACAATATGCACTTGTATACATCTTAAGTTGCTATCTATTTCATGCTCAATGCTTAAACCGCATTGTTGCTCGAGGACGAGCAACAGGTTAGCTTGGGGGAGCTTGTTGATGGTCCTTAAACACTTGTTTTACCATCAACATTTTACCCAAAAATTCACCAAAAAGGCATGAAAAGTTGTCAAATAGGTTTCAAACTAACCAAATTCCACATGTCCATAGATTTTTATTTGAATGCGGGATTTGGACCAAATTTGGAGAATGGACCCACCATGGGCCGAGCCCACTCACTAGGGCCCATTTGGGCCCTAGTGGGGTGGCGCCCGCCACCCCTAGGTGGCGCCCGCCACCAGGTAGAGGCCCAAACTCCCCCCTACCACGTCACTGATTCGTGTGACCACCCCAGGGCCAAATCTTAGCCCTTGGTCACTTGGTCAGTGGCATCGGAGGGCTCAGGAGGGGAGTGGCGTGGATCATGACCTAATAACGGTTATCTGGACATGCAACCGCCTTGGAGGAGTCCCTGGAGACTGTAGGATCAGTGACGGTGCATCCAAGGGCCAGGAGGGTGGCGGCCGCCACCTAGGGCTGGCGCCCGCCACTAGGGTTTGCCCTAGGTCGGTTGGCTGCCCCCTATAAGTACCCCCCTCACTCACTTGGGCTATAAATACCCCCCTGGAGGCATCACTTCAGATAAAGCAAGGAAGGAAAGCAAGGAAAGCAAGGCTAGAGCCAGAGAGCTAATAGCTTAGGATTTAGCCAAGCTTAGGCAAGTAGGTAGCTAGTAGAGCAAGGCATCCTTGCCTCATTGCCCTCACGGAAGCGCTGCTCAAGGCTTAGCTCAAGAGTAGAGGCGTGCGAGTGATCGGTCCTGGAGTTGGAAAGAGTCTTCCTTCATCTCCAGTTCAGGTTTTGCTCTTGTTACTCAAGTACTTTACTATATTCTAGTTCATCATTTCAAGTATTACTTTATTCTACTTACCAGTATTGAGTAGTATACTTGATTGATTGCTTGAGTATCTAGCTATCCTACAGTTCAATTCACTTAGGCATAGTAGTTAATCTCTAGTGTGCTTAGTGTTTGATCTTTGCCAATAGGTTGCTTAGTTAGTTTAGTGTTTATCTTATTGAGTCAAGTATTTGCTCTGACGTCCGCAAGGGTGTCTCTATTCTAGGCCAGGGTAGAGATAGTTAGAATATAATTAGGCGTGGTGCTTAGTTATAGACTTACCTTCAGATACGGCTAGACCCCCGGATAGCTGTGGTAGCAAGCAGGTGGTGACAGCCCTGTGCGCCTTGAATTCCACCACGTAGTTGGTCTAGTTTAACAGTAAGGCTCGTTGTGCTAGCCTTCAACCTAAGTCAGTGGTAAAGGCTAGTACGCCTCGGTACTTGACAAGATAGGAATAAAACTATACTTAACTTGGTTTCTTATTTGGCATTTGCCTATCTTGCTCTGTAGTTATCAAGGAGTAGTTATTAGTTAGTTATATTAGTTATCCTTAGTTATCTTTTCCCCCTATGTACCTGTCTATCCACCTTACCTTAACCATTCATTTCATCCTTACCTATCCACTCATAAATTCTTTCTAGCCGTTCATCTCCTCTCTTCTCTTCTCTCGTTTTCCCTTTTTTATTCTTCGACTCTCATCCCCTCCTTGACTCGACTCATACACCACCCTAGCCTTCCTTTTGGATCAAATAAATCGACACCTGGTACTCCCAGGCGAAGTGCTACTACGATAGTTCTGTGCGCTTGCAGAATCTCCTCTAGGTAGATTGCAATCTCTCTAGCTAGCTCCTACTAGTGTCGGGATTGACAACCCATTTGACATTAGTAGATAGCTTCTTTAGCTTCACTCCTTTAGGTATAGTGACTAGACTTGCTACAAGCATTTCTGGCGCCGTTGCCAGGGATAGATTCCATAGTCTACTCCTAGTAACGACGTTAGCAAGTGTCAACAGACATTTCTGGGCCGTTATCGGGGATAGTTGCCTAGCTCTATCTTTAGTGAAGTTAAGAACTACCAACAATGATCTAATAATGGTGAATAAAACTTGATCTTTTTTGCAACATGGTTTAGGATCTTCTGTCAGCAAAAGCTGGGACATACAGTGCAACCATGAGGGCTATATGGCTCTGACCTTAGCTCAGTATAAGGACATTTTCTAGCTTGTTAGTGGACAACTGTATATGCGCGTTAGGTCTTGCCGAGCTGGATTTAGGGTGGCTTCTTTCCCCTTGCCTGCGTGCCGCAAGGTTGAGAGACCCTTCTTCCCCTTGCCTTAAGACCTAGCGGCCCTAACTTGTTAGACGAACCTTTGAAAGGCTTCGAGATGTATCTTGCCTACTCACCTTGGAAGTGTTATGGGTGTAATTAACCCGGGCATCTGGATATCATCAATCATGGGTAAAGTGTACGCACTCTGTAGAAATAAACTGATATATCAATCGTGCTCATGTTGGTTACTATATTTGTTGTTATATGTTGTTTATTTATGCTGCTCATGTTGGTTACTATATTGCTATGTTTCTGTTATTATGATCATGTGGATTGGGTTTAAGCATAATACATGTTTACTTTAATTCTAAAATGATGCCAACTAAAAGCTACTGCAGTAAACCCGTGTCAGCTTTATTTGAGCCTCATGAACCCCATGTTACACTTGTTAAGTACGAGATGTACTTGTGCTTGTTTATTTTCTCTACTTGGATAAAAATCCCGAATGGGTAACAGATTGCTATGGTAATGATGACTTCCCTGAAGAGTTCTAGTCTTGTGGTCAACCATTCAACTTCCCTGTGATGGAGCTACCGCGAGAATTATCTTTATTTTCCGCTGTTATGTTAAGACTTTGAATATTATTCGTTATGTAATAAACATATGTGATGGTACTCCTTAATTTGTTGGCTTATGTGTGTGATTGATCTCTGGGCGCACATAAGATAATGCATTCAATTTATCCTTAAAATTGGGTGTGACAGGAGAGGAGAGGGAGGTGGATCTCTTGCAGCTCGCCCTGCTAGTGGATTGGGCTAGAATGGGTTTAACAGTTTGGGCCTTACGTGAATTGTCTTTGGGCTGGGGACAATGGATTTCCCGTGTGTGCTGGGCTGGACTGGCTTGGCGTTAAGGAGGTAATGGATTGGGTTGGGGACAATGGCTTTGATGTTGAAGGGTGCACATTTTCATGTAAGATGTGCACATATCTTGATTATCTTGGTTCAAGATGGTATGAACATAATTCATGATGTGATAAAGAAGATTCGTGAGCTTTTAAAGCACGTAGATTCATCACCGTCAAGAATACAAGCCTTCAACCAAATTTCAATTGAAGTTGGTCTTCCTACGAAACGTGGCATTGCTCTAGATATTCCAAATCGGTGGAATTCCACATTTAAAATGGTTGGAGAAGCACTAAAATATAAGGTAGTGCTCAATAGTTATGCAAATCGGTATGTTGAAAGTTGTCCAAATGAGGAAGAGTGGTCGGAAGCTGAAGCAATATGTGAGTTCCTAAAAGCTTTTGAAGAGGCAACTGCTCAAATGTTCTTGCCTTTGGTCCTTTCTATTCGCCATGCATTAAATGATCCAGCTTGGGAAACAAGTATAGTGCTAAAAGATGTAGTTGTTGCCATTAAGATCAAGTTTCAGAAGTATTAGGGTGCTGATGTTGATGAATCTCATTTAGTCTTCGCATGATACAATATCGGAGAAGGGCTCGTGCACCAAAATCTGGAATTGACACCTACTTCGAAGAAGAATATGTGGCAGATAGCAAGGATTTGATGTGTTGCTTTGGTGGAAGACACATGCTGAAAAGTATTCTGTGCTTTCAACTATGGCACGAGATTTTCTTGGAATTCCTCTGAGCACTGTATCATCTGAATCTGCCTTTAGTCTTAGAGGTAGGATACTTGGAGATGCAAGGAGTTCACTGACCCCTAAAATGTTGGAAGCTCTTATTTGCGTAAAAGATTGGTTGTTCATCGAAAAAAATATATGTATGAATAATCAGGTACAACACTGGTCTATTTTTATATTTGTTTGCAGCATAGGCGTGTTCTATTTTTGCTAAAAGCCTCTTGAATAGGTGGAAGAGTCAGCTGAACTGGAGGGGCCTTAACTTTGAAAGTGTTGGCAGCAATTTGTAGAAAAAATGGTAAAAAGTTCTTTTCTGAAAGACTCACTTTCACTCTCACTATAGGTGAAGGAGACTAGATGTGTTGATAGTTGTTCTCCTTTCTTGTAATGATGACAACTGGAGGGTGATTTTTTTAGTTAGCTCATCATGAATAATCATTTTAACATTACCTCTTATTTGAACGATTTGTCATCTTTCTAGCTTTTCAACATTTATTGTATTCTGTTGTTGCAGGGAGTTTTGGATGGTGGCCTCGATATTAATCACAGTGAGAAAAGGTTTGCTGGCTTCAAGAAGGATGGTGGCAGCTGCTGTATATTTACCAGTAGTTGGAAGATCAGTAGTGCTTTTGATAGCTTGTGTATATTTATTCTATCGGCTGATGGCAGCTTGTAAAATGCGCAATTATTCTATCGGTTGATGCCAACTTAGTTTCAATCCTTGTTTTAATGGCAGTTCAGTTTATCAATCGATTTCATCAGCTTGTTCAGTTATGACTTGCTGACCTGCTCGTTCATCAGCTTATCAATCATTCTACCTGCTGACCTGCTCGTTCATCAGCTTGTTCAGTTATGACTTGCTCATGTGTTGCCTTGTAAAACCATGAGTGTGAATGGTTTCTAAATGGAGTGAAACTATGGTTTGATCAATGCTTTACTACAACATACAATGCATTCGTACAATATAAGTTGGGGTGGGGTGGGTTCTGTAGATGACGGACAAGATTGAGGTGGGTTTATTTTTTATTCAATACTGTGTGGATTGGTGTGGTTACGGGGTTGGGCTCCAGCCCACTAGCAGGGTGACTTGCAGCTCTCTAGATCGACGCTAGAGCACCCAAATTCTCATTGGAATCGAGCTCAAATCACTAGGAGTGATAAAGAGGAAGGAGAGCTTTCTCTGTTTGTGATTCTCTGTGTGCAAGAAAGGAGAATAGAAACTAGAGAGGCAGAGACCGAGAGAGCAGAAAGGAATGGCCTTGTTTAGATTGAAACTGTGAGAATTTCTCAATTATAGCACTTTCGTTTGTATTTGACAAATATTGTCCAATCATGTGCTAACTAGGCTCAAAAGATTCGTCTCGTCATTTATAACTAATCTGTATAATTAGTTATTTATTTTACTAACATTTAATGTTCTATGCATGTATCCAAACATTGATGTGATGGTGATGTGATGGAGAGAGAGTAAAAAAAATAATAGTTTGAAGGCATCTAAACAAGGCCCGAGAGCGTCAGTCTTATTCTCATGCTACAGCAACACTCCCTAACTGGGGAGCGCAACGGGTAAGAGCGTGCCTCAGGCACTGCTCCCATGCATCTCTCTTTTCTCTAGTCGACGACGTAGGCACCGACAGAGCCAAAGGCCGAAACGGACCAGAGACCAAAGTCGCTCCCTTGCTGCCTTGTTGCCGCAAGCAGGTCCTGCAATAAGACTATCCGCACTCATGTTCCTCTATACTGTCTGGTCATCAAAGATTCTTTCCTCTATATCCAATTATCCCGCACTCATTCATCCTCTATATCATCCTTTATCCACCATAGGGCCCATGTGTCAGGATTTTTTTTCTTTTATTATTTCTTTTTCCCCTTCTCCTCCTTATCCATTCACACGCGCCGCCCATCCTCCTCCACGCGCCCGCGCCGCCCGTCCTCCTTCTCCACGCGCTCGCGCCGCCCGTCCTCCTTCTCCACGCGCCCGCGCGGCCCCGGCGGCGGAGCTCGCCCGCGCGTGCCGCCCCTGCCTCCCTCTCTCTCTCCCTTCTCCTTCCGGCCATGGCAGCGCGTGGTGGGGCCACCAGCGGGTAGCGGACGTTCGCTATCCATCCGCCATCCCGCCGAATTTGACGGACGAGCGCGGGTAGCGGACGGCGTAGCGGACGCCGCTGCAGCACTCCCGTTCACGAGCGCGAACGCTATATACTTTACCGGAACGCATACCGTTTTCAGGGCGGTTCATCTAAACCCCCGACGCCCTGATCAACTTTCCCTCTCACGCAAATATCAGGCTTTTGCGCTCTCTCTCTATCTCTTCATGTGCATGCGGGGCCCATGGCAGACAAGGCAAGAGCACATGCGTGTCTCCATCTCTCCCTTTTTTTTATTTCAACGGGTCCCACATTGCCCCCTTTTTCAAAGTTGCATGCATCGAGCGTTGTCTCTCAAGGTGAAAGGCAACAACAGCTTCCTCTCTCACACACATGTATGCATGCAACAATTTTGTTTTTTTTTATATAAAAACCGAGAGGACCAAGCCGCCTCTCTCTTGCATGCTTCGGACACGTCTGAAAGCGGTCTCCTGCCCACAACCGAGCCAGTTCCAGCTCATTTTTAACGTCCTTTAACTTCTTGCAACTGCTTTTAACTGGACAAAAATCTGAGAAAATTCAGCATCTTTTTGAGTCTTTCCAAGTGCTAACTTCAACATAATATTCCAAAATAAATTAGACACTTAAGTTAGCATTTTCATAAATAATTTTTTCAGACTTCCTCATGCATCTCACTACATCACTGAGCGCATTAAATATATACAAATGAGACTCACACTTAGTGACACTAGATAACCTTGTAATTAAAAATTTCTTCTCTTTATAGTACGGTTATCTAACCTAAGCTCGATCACGCACTCTATTGCGTCTTGATCGGCAAAACAAATATCTTATTTTATACTTTTGCCTTAAGCTCATAGGATTTTATTTTTCTCTTTATTCTTTTCCAAGATGGAGCACATGGATATTATCTTTTTGGCGACCCCATCAACATGACAATTCTCTAGCTCCATCACTTGTTGTGTACCAACCTATCCCAACCAAACTAGAGCTTTGAGGGGAAAGGAAGATCCAAGAAGATCAAAGTGCAGCAAGATCAAAGTGCTCAAAGTGGCTTGGCTGATATGTATGAGTCGTGATGAGAATGCTACAAACATCTGTGTGACATTCATCACTGAATTAATATATATGGCAATGTGAAGGGCCGAGATGGCGGACTAGAAAGAGGTGAATAGTCCTTTCTAAAATTAATCTTACCGGCTAACCGAAACAAATGCGGAATTGTAACTATCGGTCTAGCCAAGACTACACCCCTCTACCTATTAACTTTGACACCTTACAAAAGATCCTAAACAAAGCAAATAAGGTGTTACGCTAGCTATAGCTCACCTAATCAATCTAGCTTGCAAGGTCACACAAACCTATGAAACTAGTACTCTAATCAAATTGGGGAGCTCCTAATCAATCTAGTGATGCAAAGCCACAAAGCCTAAGCTCACTAGCAATGCTCAATAACAAGGCTACACAAGCCAAATTAGAGAGCTCAACTTACTTAGCTACACAAACTAAGCAATACGACTAACAAGACTACTCAAGCCAATTAGTCACGCAAGAGAGCTACTTCTAAGCTACACAAGCAAAGAAGGTAACTAGCAAGCTACACAAGCTAACTAATTACAAGAGCAACTACACAAGCACAATATATATGAAAGTAAATATAAGCTTGTGTATGGGGATGCAAACCAACGGGATAAACAAGGTTGACACGGTGATTTTATCCCGAGGTTCACTTGGTCGCCACCAAGTTAGTCCCCGTTGAGGCAAGCCCGAGGTTGTCGCCGATCCTCTTGCTAGTGGTGACCCTAAGTCACACTCTCCACGATGGAGTGCTCACCAAGAGCTCTAGCTTCGATCCGGCCAGACCACTTGGCGCTCTTCGCGCCTCTCTCTACTAGAGTTGCTCTTCACGATCTCCCGCGGGGCGAGCACAATGCCCATCACAAAGCTTCTCCGGAGCCACGCACAATCTTCACGCGGGCTTCACGACGGAGACTCGATTACCAAGCCGTCTAGGAGGTGGCAACCTCCAAGAGTAACAAGCACCACCGGCTTACAACACGATCACATAGTGCCACTCGATGCAATCTCTCAATGCAACGCACTAGCGATCACTCACTCGCTATAGATTAGCACACTAGCAAACACAAGCGAGTTAGAGGGATCCCAGCACATCCACACAAGCCACAAAGGCTCTAGAGTGCTCAGCAACCAGCCCAAGGCCGGTTACCAACGCTATATATAGCCCCAAGGGCTAACTAGCCGTTGCCCCTTCACTGGGCAACCTGCGCTAGCATCAGACGCCCCGGATCGGGGGCATCGGATGTTGAGGCCAGCGTGGGATGCTCGGATGCTCGCCACGTGTCCTCCACGTTCAACTTCGGTCGGGCGATCCCAACGGCTATATCACTTCTTGCGTCAGTTAAAGTGGCATCGGACGCGCTGATGCCTAGCATCGGACGCTCCGATGCCTCTGCTCGATTCTGCGCAAAACTGCTCTCACATCGGACGCGCTGGCACCCTAGCATCGGACGCTAAGGGCCAGCGTCCGATATCTATGCAGAGAGCTCCCCAAGAGCTCCTTTCTACATCGGATCCGTCAGATGGGTCCGCATCGGACGCAGGCCAGCGTCCGATGCTCCCTGGAAGGCTAGCTCGCGTCATGTCACCTACATCGGACTCTGCAACAGTGCTTCCTCAGCGTCTGTTGCCAGCGTCTGATGCTTCTTCAGCATCTGACTTCAACTAGGGTTTGCCATCGGTCGCTTGGCCCAGCGTCCGATGCCCCTCGGACCAGCGTCCGATGCTCCCCGAGCATAGCACTTCACCTCCAAAAACCGCTGAATCCCGCCTCGCAAGCTCGGCAGGAGGGAGAGAGACTATACACTAGTTTCTCCTACTTCTCCACGCTTCCTTTCAACACAACTTTTCAAAACAACTTCTCCTTTGCAAATGTGTCAACACCACCAAGTGTACAACATCATGTGTATGTGTGTTAGTATTTTCACAATCATTTTTTAAAAGGATTAGCACTTGTACTCACCACGCCACTTGATCCTAGTAACATCGCAAATTTAGATCGCTCAAGTGGCACTAGATAACCGATATGCAAACAAGTTTGCTCCTCTTGATAGTACGGTCATCTATCCTAAACCCGGTCATCAACTTCTCTACTCACCTATGACCAGTGAAATAAAATGCCCTACAAATATACCTTTGCCTTGCGCATTCCATTCCATCTCCATCGATGTTGATGCAACACATGCACCAACCTATCTCCAAATGATATGATCCACTTTATATCATCACGTGGCCTCCATGGTCCATCGATCTTGACCTTACTTGCTCTTCACCATTGCTTCGGTCTTTCGGTGCCAAGTCTTTGCTCAAGCCTCCTGACAGTCGGTACCAACGGCTTTAAAGCCTCCAACTTGCCCTTCACCTTCGCAACTGATCCATCAAGCCAAGTCTTGTCTTGATCTTCACCATCTTAGCCACATGACCACATGTCATGTCACATATGCAATAAGCTCCTTCATCATATGTGTGAGCCTTTGCAACATCTCCAAGCCATTTCACCTCCATGACATATGTTGCCCACACATGATCACCTATGGACTAATCACCTATGTAATTCACTTCAAACACATATTAGTCCACCTAAGTTGTCACTCAATTACCAAAACCAAACTAGGACCTTTCACAATGCCACATTTGTCACAATATAAATGTCCCAAAATATGTCCTATCATCACAATAACAAATCTAAATCAGGGCTCCTAACGTACAATTTTGTGACAGTTCATGTATTAAGATGATGAGTTGACCAAGCAATATATCATAAGGTACATTTTGCGACGGTCGTTATATGACGACCGACATGATGCTACTTTTTCATCATAACATTCATTTTCTGATAAATTCTATACTTTTCGTGGCACTACCAGTTTGTCATACAAACCTAAATGTTTTTGTAGTTACAGAGAGCAAGATAGTCATGAGGATTTTACTTTAGCCTTGTTTAATTGGGGCGTGAAAAATTTTTATATGTCTTATCAGATATTCCAGCACTCATTTAATCTATTAAAAATAAACTAATAAAAAAATAAATTACATATTCCGCCTGAAAACACTGAGATAAATTTATTAAGACTAATTAATGTCATTAACACATGTTTACTATAGCACAATAGTGTTAAAAATTTATTAGATTTAAGAAAAAATCATCTCACAAATTACACGCAATCTATGTAATTAATTATTTTTTAGTCTACGTTTAATATTCCATACATGTATCCAAACATTCGATGCGATGAGTGAAAAGTTTTTGCAATGGGAACTAAATTATACGCAATCTATGTAATTAGTTATTTTTTAGTCTACGTTTAATATTCCATGCATGTACTCAAACATTCAATGCGATGAGTGAAAAGTTTTTGCAGTGGCAACTAAAAGGCCTTTGTATCATGAGCCACGCAAAGATTTTGCACTTATTTTCTGGCCAGACGCTTCTGTTCTGAATTCTGATAGCAAAACGAAAATAACAGTCACTTGGAGAGCATGTTAACAGTAGCAAGGGGAAAACAACACAACATAAACATACATACTTTTTCTTTGAGAATTGTTTACAACTGAAACGGATTATATTAATATTACTTACAATGATGTACATACTGGAACACCAATGTCAATAGTTTCTTGCTGTACACTCGAATCAACGATTTAACTTAAACCAAAGAAAATGCACAAATCTAATTCCCATCAGGCGACAGACCTATTCTAGGCACACCACCAAGACAACAAACTGAGACCTCCCAAAAAAACATATCTGCACTACGCTGGAGACCTCCCAGAAATAGACGGAAGCTCCAGGTCCACCATGTTAGACCCCTTCAGATTCAGAGCTTGCATTGGGCTGATGATGATGCAGGAGACAAACGCAGATATTCAGCATCAAATAATTGAAACTTGTCATTCTTGGATCAATCAATTCATACTTTCTGCAATTCTTAGCTTGCTGCATGCGACTACATTGCCCAGAATCTATCTGGGTCAGTGCTAAATAACGAGTAATCCTGGATCTCCAAATTCGCAACGTGCCAGTTAACTAGTCCAGCTTGCAGTGATTTTATGAGAAAAAGGATAGTAGGTAGTATCCACCATTCATTGTCTTCTCTACTCTTGAAGCTGCATAGGTGACGTCAAACAATGATATCAATTACACATCCTGAGCAAAACCAAATTCTCAAGAGTTACATTAGTTAAACCGTAGTAGTCTAAGGGTTGATGAAAATACATCACCAGTCTTCTCAACAAGGCTGACACAAACTTCTTAAGAATAAAATCAGGGGGCATCTCTCCCCATGGTTGAGTTTTTTACATCGAGAGAATAATTTTTTTATACAAAACATATGCATCTTGTCAGTTCCTTTTGTATTTCTTTTAAAGAACTTGAAAACAGGCATTCAGAAAATGAACAGATAATCTATATCAATGTGTAAACAGGTCAGAACAGAGCCACACATTTTAATTTTAATGTTTTAATGTTGTCCTAAGTACTCCCTCTACCAAAAAAAACTTGATGTTTTAATGTTGTCCTAAGTCAAAACTATCTTAAGTTTGACTAAATTTATAAAGACAATTATCAACATGTATGACACCAAATAGGTAATATGAAAATATGTTCCATGACGAATCGGTAATTACTTGGTAATATAAATATTAGTTTCTTTTGTATAAACTTGGTCAAACTTTAAATAGTTTGACTTAGAACAAAACTAAAACATCCAAGTTTTTTAATGACAGGCAGTACATTCTTAGAAAAAACTGGGGCAGAACCTTGGGTATTGCTCGTGTCCAAATCCAACTAGGATGATTATTACATAATGCATGCATGACAGAAACGAACAAGATATGCTTCATTTCCATTTATTTTTTGTATTTTTGCTTCTAATTTTTTAAGGATGTCAGTAGTCAAATAACAAAACTATTCCTCAGTTGTCAATAAACTTGCTGAAACCATTTAGCACATGAAAACATTAACTTCATTGAAGGGTTTAACTATTGAGTAAAGTAGCTTGAAGTTTTTTTTTTTCAGTTGCCTTTACCAAAGATCACACATTTTGATTGTCCTGTGGCAAAACTTCATGTCATTAAGTTGCTTTCTGGGTTTCTAAAGTGTGACAGCTTTTCTATAATAATTTCATCAATGCAGCAAAACAATAGCATATTGGCTGCTCAGTCCACTCAACTGAATGCCCTGAAAGAAAAAGTCTAACTCACAGTATGCTACAGTAAATACCATATCTAGAAAGGTCCATTTATCCTGTGACTTGTTTAAACTCACTTTCGAGAGTCCGAACAATTTCATTTTTGGATCCACAGCAAAAACATCACTACAATTAGTAGATTTATTTAACTACTAGATTCCATAATGTAGCATGGAAAGCACAACAAGCACAGCATGACCCTACTGTTCTTTTTATTTGAAAAGTGAATACTGGGATTCTGTTCCAATGTCACCTGTGGGAATAGAAAGAATCAAACCTTTTTGTGTTGTAGGCTTGATGAACTGAGGAGACCGCCAAGGAAGAGAGCCAAAAATACAAGGAGCCGTATATGATTGCTACAATCTGCATAAAGCTATCATGGTTAAAACTACCATGGCTTGTGATTCTGCAAGATATGTGAATGCCCTATTTACAAAGAAATAGAGTTGAATAGACAAACTTTTTGTTTTCAAATGCAGGTCGGACTCATGCTCATCACACATGGTGTGCCCTGGCACATGTCTAACAAGATTCAAGGGCTACCCTCACGTAACATGCAGTAACAATTTATCTTATATAATGTAACATAATTCTGACTGATTGCAACAGGAACTAACAGAAATATGAACATGTTACTAAACAAGATAGTTTGTGGACAAATAAGTAGGAAGACTTACAATGTTGACAACAGAAGTAATGTTCCAAAGTGCAAAAATGCGGGTCACTGAAGATCGTTTTAGTCCTCGGCTAAAAAGTGCATTGAGACCAGCAAGAAAAGGTGAAAGTAAAGCAAGAGGAGGAATGAGCAGTATGGCAAGAAAAGCTCCAACGGATATCCAATAGTACTGTACAAGCATGAGCAGGGTGATGGAAAAATCACCCAAAAGTATAATACAAATGAGCAATTGCAATGTTTCCTGCAATATTATAACATGGTTCAGTCGAGGTTATAATCATATTCACAATGTGCATGTTCTGTGCTTAAAATATGGGTCCAGTAGTTACCGCATAGCCTAGAGGCCTGGAATTTTGCACTAACAATGAGAATGGGAAGAGATAGTCTCTTTTATAGTGTAGTGACTTGAGCGTTCCATCATTTATGATCCCGCCATTCACTCCGCCTGTCAATCGCTTTCTAGAAACAGTATAGCTTGTGCAAGGTTGATCCTGATTTTCCTGATTGAAATTCTGAAGTGAAACTGCAACATTCTTCCTGTAGAATTAAAAGCATTCCAGTTATATAAAGTCTAAACAGCAAGTATACATTCTACATGAATTAGAAAATGATACTGTAGCTGGTATTTCTTTTTCAAACCTCAAGCGTTCATAAAATTCTGGGGCATGCTCATGGTGGTGCAGACTCTTGTAGAAGTTCTCATTCACAGCTACAACAATACCTAGCTGGTAATATCCAGAAGCAGTGGACTGGAACCACCCTAGCTCCACTCGAACACCATGTCTCTCAAGTTGGGGATTCCCATGACTATTGATCCAAGAAACAACAGGGCCCAAAGTAGAACGGATGCTTCCTTGTCTTACTGTCCTTAATTGAGCATTCAAACCAGCGACTAATCTATTCCAGATCGCAGTCGATACATACTATAAAAAGAAAACAAAATCAAAGTCATTTTACACAGTTTTTTGCAGAAAACAAAAATATATATCGATATCAGCAGCATACAAGCTCAAGCAGGAATATGTGACCCAAGCCAATTAAATTTTCTAAAAAATGCTGCAAGGCTTTTTAATCCTTAGTGCCCACCCCTATCCACCAAACAATTCTCATCTGATCAATCACATTCTCCACCTAGATGATATGGGACACGATGTTCAGTCCTCATGCAATAATAGACTAGAAAATCTAGTGTACATCAGTGGCCAACAAAAAACATTAGAACCGCACACTGTGCATCAGGATATGGTTCGATTTGCTTGGGTATATGCTTTGGGCAATTCAATCATCATTATCACAGACCAGAGGTGTGTATATACTGTACATGTACAAGAGAATGGAAACAGAAATGGAATGTGGAACCTGATTATGGTAAACAATAAATGGTATTAGCATTGCAGCAAAATTTGAATTTACCTGGCCAAGAAGATTTGATAGCAATGTATCACTATGTAGGTAGTATGGGGACATATAGCTTCCATCACCACCAAAAATTAGACACATGGGAAACCTCTTCTGAATGGTGGATGCTACATCAAGCCGTTTTTCATCACCCCCAAGAAAGAAATCTATGTAGGCAACCATCAAGTCTGGAGTTGAACCGACCTGCCAAGTTCAAACAATTAGTCATACAATACATATACCTTTGTTTATATACATATAATAAAAGGTCAATAGTGTTTAACTCGACTCACAATACAGTAGTGATCAGAGTGCAGGTTAACAAGCAAACAAAAAAATCATTCAAAATAGTGATAAGTAATATTTTATTACATTAAATTCCAGAAGCATGTGAACAGGTCACCACTCAGTCTTTAAGATAGATGAGTTATCAATACTCATTAAAAATGAAACTCAGCAGATATCTGCCCAGTTCCAAGCTCTTCCTTTAATGACTATTGACTTCTGTCAACAATGTTCCTTTGTCCACCTTGGGGTTTAATCAAAGAGATACTCCACAGGAACTAGTTAAGTAGTGAACCAATTCATGTAGGTAAAGGCCTGACTAGAATGAGGTGAGATACTCAGGTCATCGAGGAGGTGACGGGTCGTCTCAAGACCATCGACAACCATTGGCAGGCTCCCTCGCAGCTGGTCACCGTCGGTGGCAAGCTTCTCTTCATCGAGGAGCAGTGTCTCGCCCGCCAGAAGGAGCCGAAGGGCGAGGCATAGCTTCGTCGAGCACCCGCAAGCGTCGGCCGCGCAAGCGGGACAAGGCTCCTGGAGGAACTGACGGCGAGCGCAAGGCAAACTAGGACGACACTTGTGTCAACTGCGGTAGGACGGGCCATTGGGCCAAGGATTGCCGACGAGCAAAGCGCGGCGATCAGGCACACGTTGCACAAGTGCAGGAGGGTGATGAGTCAGCTTTGTTCTTCGTCCACAGGAGCATCGAGCCGCACCAGACACCGTCGTGCTCCTCCACCTCGACGAGTCGCGCTGATATGACCTCACCGACCACGACCACGACCACCTCACCGACCAGTATATCGACCTCACCGACCAGCTCGCCGACCAACAAGCTGTTACAAGCTCCGAGTCAAACTACACCGGCTCAAGTCTTCGACAGACCGATTACACGTAGCCGAGCAAAGAAGCTACAACAAGAGGTGCACGTGCTACTTTGTGAAATTTATTTTAATATTAATGAGAATTATATACTACCTAAGTCGTGGATATTGCTATTGCTCAGGTTCACCAAGGAGGAAGACAAGAACACAAAAAGAATTGATTACAGTGAAGCTCCACACTCCGACCAGTCCAGTTCAGCAGAAACGTCAGAAAGAATTAGTCATATCTTTTGATTCACAAAAGCTATGAAGGCCCATGAGGACATTTTGGAAAGCTTATGAAGTCTAGTTTCCAATGAAACAAGCCCCGACCAGTTTGGAATTTTCCTCTTAACTGCCGACCAGATTTAGTGCATACTGGTCAGCTGGTGGACAGACTGCATGTTGTCCAACTTGTCGTGCAAAACTGTACCAATCTACGAAACTTCATGGTGCATGCTGGACATGGTGTGAAAGATTATCAAGTTAACTTTCCAACGCAACTGACGGTGCAACATTTGAACTTTCCAAAGTGGAGTTATTGCCAAAACATTGAAGACTGCTCCGAAGTCCAACAGTCACGCGGGATTAACTCAGAAGCCCTTTCGTGGAAGCCTATTCACATACTCTACCTTTTCATTTCCATTTCGTGTTTATACCTATCTAGGAGGGCTGTTCCTAGTATAAATATGTCATTGCTTCATAGCAATCACAGACTTTTGATAATCGAAATACAGAACCCCTTTGTTCAGCTGTGTGCTAACAAACCTTGAGAGTGTAATCTCTACCCCTTTGCTCTTGTGATTTCCTTCGTGGGATTTACAGAAGCGGCGCCTTCGTGGGATTTACAGAAGCGGCGGCGTCATCCGCTCCCAATTGGTGCTCCTACTTCCTTCAAGGTTTGCCTTGATTGATTGTAGGTTATGTTGGTTGGTTCTTTGAGAGTGTGGTTGGGCGAATCCTCGATTCAGGTTGTCGGTTAAAGACGGTGGTTGGCTTCGAGTTTTATTTGTTAGGTTGCACTAGTTATCGCTGCTTGCAGCAAGTTATCCGGCTGTTCTACAGCTAGTTATCTGGAGATTGATCCTACGCCGTGAAGATCGGGACATCAAGGCGCATCACGCGCGCCCACGCCTTCCTCGGCCCCGCTAGCGACAAGATCGACAGCTCGTACCTCAACACCAGCGCCACCCACCACATGACTGGGTGGCGGGAGTTCTTCTCCGACTTGACCTCCGGCGTGCAAGGCTCTGTCAAGTTTGGTGACGCCTCAGCCGTGGAGATCAAGGGCGCCAGTTTTGTCGCCGTCACCGCCAAGACTGGGAGCACCGGCTGCTCACTGACGTCTACTACATCCCCGCGCTGAGGAACTCCATCAACTTGGGACAACTAGATGAGAACGACTCGCGCGTGGAGATTGAGGACAGGGTGCTACGCATCTACTCATCTAGGATCGTAGTCACCGGCTCCTCACCAAGGTGAACAGAGGGAGAAACCGTCTCTACGTCCTCCACGTACAGGTGGTGCAACCCCTTTGTCTTGCTGCCCACCACGACGACGACGCCTGGTGGTGGCACGAGCGCTTTGGGCACCTCAACTTCAAGGCCTAGAGGCAGCTCAGTAGCAAGGAGATGGTGCGGGACATGCCGCAAATCGACCACATGGAGCAGTTCTGTGACACTTGCGTCCTCACCAAGCAGCGGCGACTACCCTTCCCTCGCCAGGCAAGCTTCCGCGCCAAGGAGAAGCTGGAGCTGGTGCACGACGACCTCTACGGCCCCGTGACCCCGGCCACACCTGGAGGACGGCGTAGATGTGGGCTCGATAGGTCCTCGACGACGTGTCCCGCTACATGTGGGTTGTCCTGCTCGACACCAAGGGGGCAGCTGCGGACGCCATCAAGCTATCGTGGAGTGAGGCCGCAAGCTTCGGGTGCTGCGCACGAACAACGATGGCGAGTTCACGGCAGCTGAGTTCGCGATGTACTGCGTCGACGATGGGATCCAGCGCCACTTCTCCGCCCCGTACACCCCGCAGCAGGATGGTAGCGTCGAGCGCCGCAACCAGACGGTGGTGACTACCGCCCACGCCCTCCTCAGGCAGAGACGGATGTCGGCGATCTACTGGGAAGGGGCGGTGATGATGGCCATCCATCTCCTCAACCACTCGCCCACCAAGGCCCTTGACGACAAGACGTCGTACGAGGCATGTCACGAGCGCAAGCTGACGACCGGCCACCTCCGCGTCTTCAGATGCCTCGCGTTTAACAAGGAGCTCGACCACGTCGACAAGCTCAACGACTGGAGTGCACCAAGGGTCTTCATCGGCTACGCAGAGGGCATCAAGGCCTACCGCATCCTTGACCCTACAACACAACGCGTCCGCATCTCGCGTGACGTCGTGTTCGACAAACGGCTGGATGTGGGACAAGGCGTTGGACGACGGCTTGACTTCGACTCTGAGAGACTTTGTCGTCGACTACGTCCACTTCAAGGGAGACCGGGAAGTAGAGGTATCTCCTACCTCCTCGCTCTTTTGCGAGTTAGTGTATTTGGTTTGGTTGGATCGTTTCATCCTTTGTCACAGGCGAGTAGTAGCATGATTTTTGGTGTTGATATGTTTGTAAAGTTCTTCCCATTTTGTCTTCTTAATATAATGATATGCAGCTCTCCTGTATGTTCGAGAAAAAAAAACTTTTGTATTTGCTTTTGTAGAATGGAGCAGAATGGGGGAATCACCGCACACCCTATGTGGGTGGGGAGCCTTTCATATATATAGCCAATAGGCATACATGGAATTTACATACATGAGAAGCTATTCCCTGTACAAGGAAACAATCATAGGCTATACATAGAAACAATCCTAGGCTATATATGGCAGCTAGCCTATCTAGGGGATTTCCACTCTGTTCCGCTAGGCGGCGCCTCGGCGCGCGGCGAGAGGTGGCCGCCTCGCCTATGGGGGTAGGCGGGCTCCTAGGCGCGGGGGCGGACCGCGGGCGCGCGACGGCGGACGCCAAGAGCGGGCGCACGGCGGCGGACCGCGGGCGCAGACGCGCGGCGGCGGACTCCGGGCGCGGCATGCGGCGGCGGACTCCGAGCGCGGGCGCAGGTGGCGCTGCACTGGTGGCCGATGGGGAAGGAGGCGGCGGCGGGGGTGAGCAGAGTAGGTCGGGAGGGAGAGAGAGAGAACAGAGGGCTGGAGGAGTGAGGGGATAAGGTGGCGGTGGGCTTACATGGGCTTTTAAATGGGCTTTCTTGGACCTTTTTCTCTTCTTTCTCCCTAATATTCCCAAATCCCAATATTGACCAGTTATTTCTTATTTTTCTCTTTTATTTTAAGTGTATAGGCATGTATTAGTCACCGCCTAGCCACCGCCTTGGAAACGCCTAGGCTCGCCTAGGCTCTAGGCTGTGGGTCACCGCCTAGATACCGCCTAGCGCCTTGCTGAACTTTGATTTCCAATCAATCTCTATTTGATCCTGATATATACATAGTCTAATAGCTTTCTTGAATGATCTCAACCAACAACACAATGAATTCCTTTATAGCTCAGGAGCATAACTTAACAAGACTAATGTTATATCATAACTATAACTAAACCAACTCTTTCAACTTGCCTAGCTAACCAACTAGTAAGGCAAATACTATAGATTACATGCTCGTAAGTCGTAACTCGTAACATTTGAACTCCTTAAAGGCCTAACTAAATTGTCAATATGCTAGCAACTCTTCAATTCACTAGGACACCACATATATATCTGGATTCTGTCTTGAGGAAGGACTGCTGCATGCATAGCTTCATGCTACATGCACCTGCACTCCATTGTACAGCTGCTACTCTTTCGATTTTTCAGGAGATTAGAAGCGATGCTGTTGATTCTTATATCAAATGCCATTTCTTTTTATAGGTAAAAACTCGACCTGCGGGGGTAAGGCAGCACCTGGCATTGCATTTAGAAAACTTTCACACAATCACACACAGGTAGTGTTCTAAAAAACGTAATTAAATGTATGCCTTCTCACGATTAAGCGCTAAACGGAGGCCCAGAACACCGTTTGGAGCCTGCACGGCCAATTAAATGCTGGGCCCGCCTAGGGCCTGCGCTTACACATGAAGCAAAGCAGAAACAGAGATAGGCAGACAGAAGACAGTCGCTGTCACCTTTAATCTACATTTCCTCTTCCTAGGCGCTAATCAATAGGCTAGCACCTGCCTAGCGCCTAGCATTTCTTGAACCTTGCACACAGGTTGAGAAAACCCCCAAATCCCTACCCCAGTACCCCACCCATACACAGCAACACCGTAGCCCATGTGAGAACGACCATGACCGAGGCCAGACCTTTAGACCTGTGCTTTGGTGAGGGACAAGCAAGGGGATTTTTTTAATCGCAGCCTGAAAATTCGCTCCCATGGGAGTCGAACTCAGAACCTTAGGAGTGCTAGTCAAACCACCTAACCAACTCAGCTAGAGGCCCTTTCAC
The DNA here is from genome assembly GCA_009763385.1 of Coix lacryma-jobi var. lacryma-jobi. Classification (NCBI taxonomy): domain Eukaryota; kingdom Viridiplantae; phylum Streptophyta; class Magnoliopsida; order Poales; family Poaceae; genus Coix; species Coix lacryma-jobi. The sequence continues at coordinate 116,267,934 of CM019830.1, read as the reverse complement.
ATTTCTTTTTATAGATGATAGAATTTATGTAGCATGACTACTGACCTTCAAGCCTTTATAGAGAGCCCGTGACCTGCAGGAGCGGAGACATGAATGATCGTACTCAGATTTAACATACTCTTGAAGACGATGGGTTTTTTTTCTTCTGCGCCATTGCTTCCAAGACCAGGCACAAGGATATGCAAGAACAGAAAGTATACTATGTATAGATCCTTCCCACCATTCATATGCAGCCACCAAATTGATCTCATCAATAAAACGGTTGAAAGCATCTTCATAACTGAAAGGAAAAAAACAAAGCTTAGTTCAGATGTTTCTGGACTTCTTAGCAGCCATTCTGTACTCAGGAAAATAATTCATTTCCTCAAGTTAGAAAAGATCAATCCTATTGAACAATGTAACAACTAACAACTATGCTGGATTGATGGTAGGATAGAACTCACCCAAAAGGGGGAAAACCATCCTACACAAAGGATGGCTCTAAAAGAACATCCAAAGCTACCTAAAAAACAGGGACTAGTTTGATCGAGCTTCATGCAAATGGTTTATCTCTTTCTAAACATTAGCAACAAGTAAATGAATTCAAAATTGATATAATCATTTTACTGCAAATTATCTCGTTTTTTAATCACATTCAAGACGAATGTCCAATGGCACTTAGGGCCTGTTTGCTTGAGACCTTGGCAAAGCTGCCTGGTCCAGGCAGCAAATCCAGGCCATCGATTTCGTGTGCCTGGGGTCCAGATTGCTGCATGGCTGCAGTTGCCTGGCTCAAGCCACCATCCAAACACGCCCTTAGCTACTCTATATTTTTAAGATGTAAAATCTTACACAATTCCAATTATTGCATCAGGAGGTGAGTACGGGAGATGCCAGGGCTCTCGGAAAGTATTAGGTCCCATGAAGTACATTCTATGGACATGGCTCTGAGTTTCTTCTGCCCTGCTAGCCCCAGGTACCTATAAAAGGAAGAGGACACTATTTATTAGTTCAAACACAACATACAGTTCTTACAGAAAAGGGCTACAAATGCCTCTGCTTTCGCACACTTGAAATTATGTTTGTTTTTTATTAGTCATTCAGGAAATTTTACTTTTTTCAGAAACACATTTCGTTATATTTATTGACGCTCTCCATGACTGCATATCGAGGTACACATAAAGGGCCTGCTTGGATCTTTTGCCAGGCTTGCCTAGGCTCAGCTGCCTCGCCTCACCCAGCAAAGATTTTTTTTTTTTTGAACACGCAGGAGAGCTGCATATCTTTGTATTAAGAAACAAAAGGGGCAGGAGCCCTTACAACACACACACCTAAGCTCTTAGAGAACCATGCGCCTTTTACTAAGACAGAAAAAACGACCTCACGTCCACAAAAGCACCCTACTGGCTATCTACACGCTCAAGAGAAGGGAAGGAGCTTCCCTAAGCCTTTGCAAGATTCCAGTAACATCGTTCCTCGCTTGCGAGCAGCAATGCTCCAGCCAAGTTAGGAGTACCATAAAAAACACATCGATTGCAATGATTCCAAATTGTCCATGCCCCAAGGATAATAAGCGAGTTCAGTCCTTTTTTGTGTGAAGCATCCATTCTTGACTCTGCCTTGGCCCACCATTCATCAAAGGAGGGTTCATCCTGTTTTGGCGAAGGGCCTGTAGGCCCATTTTCCGCAACAAAACAAACCAAAATTCTCGCGCGAGCAGGATACTAATAGATGATTGATAGTTTCTTCCTCTTGATCGCAGTGGGGGGAGCGAGCAGGATGTCGGAGACCTTGGCGTGCAAACCTGTCTGCGGTCCAGGATTTTGTTATGTGCTGCCAACCACATAAAGAAGTGACATTTTCCAGGAGCCCAAGTTTTCCAAATACGCTCCCAAGGTCTGAATGTAGCGGAGTCAATGAAGAAGCCCTTATATGCAGATTTTGCCGAATATTGGCCTGATGTCGAGAGATGCCAAACATGATCATCCTCCACTCCATGCACCTCCGAGAGAATATCCCACAGCACTAAGAATTCAGTGATGATTCTCACAGTTAGTGAGTTAGAGCTCCTTGGATACCGCAATCCAGCCATGGTTAGTAAGGGCTTCCAGCACAGTCCTCTAATTAGCTCTTCTCTCGCTAACAATGGCAAAAATTTGTGGAGCGAGGTCAGCTACTCGTTGTCCATTGATCCATCTGTCCTTCCAGAATAATGTGTGAGCACCATCACCCACTTGTGAAATGATTGCCATGGAAAAAAGAGCTCTTATTGAATGATGAACCTGGATAGGAAAGGCCGACCATGGTTTATTGGGCTCAGTTTTCTGTAGCCACAACCATCTCATTCTAAGTGCTCATCCCAGCCTTTGCAAGCCAGAGATTCCAAGTCCACCAAGCTCTGGAGGTCGGCATACCTTGGGCCATGCCACAAGGCAATGGCAAAGGCATAGCAAGAAAGGGGACGTCATTTATTCTCGTCTAGTGGCCTTGCCATCCTCTTCTCTCCATATCCTGGTGCTGGATCTGTTGGCAGGCCAAACTAAAAAAGAAAAAAAAATCCATTCACATAGATGATAGAGAATCAGACCCATCCAGCAAGCAAGCTAGGAAAAACAGAAGAATAAATTGATGTGTCTATGGATGGATGGCCACTGTCGTGATCCACAACAGAAGAAATCCTTTCAGACTTGATTTTAGACCCACACAGATTTGGAGGAGCATTCGCTTGATTCTTGAGTCAGATGATGAATCTGAGGATAGTGGAGCTCGATTTGGGTACGAGGAACTGGATCTGGCTGCAGCCAGGTTGATCCAAGCTCGATTCAATGGCACTTAGTTGTTGGCTGGGAGTTCGCGCAAACGGGTGAGGAAATCTTGCCCGAGCAGGAGACAAATCGGCTCTCCTGGGTGGTCAAGGATATCTTTGCCAGGGTGGACAAGCTTGCTAGGCAAAGCAAGGGTTTCTATCCTTACCAAATGACAATTCTTGCTGAGCGAGGTGAGGCAAGCCTTGCCTGGAAACCAAGCACCCTCAAAGTTATATTTCTTGACAAATTCATTTCATTCACTCCACAATGTTGGAGTATATGTATTTAGGCCCATGTAAGTGACTGATATAGCTACCCTTCCTAGGGTTAGCCCAATAATCCAATCACTCTTTCCAACATGGTATCAAGCTAGGTTTTCTTTTTTTTTTCCCTTCTCCCACCCCCTGCCACCAGCCGCCGCCGCCTCCTCCTCGCCGCGGCTACCGCGGCCATGGCCACCGGCCGGCCGCCTCCTCCCTTCCCCAACTCCTTCCCTCCCCTTCCTCGCGTGACCTGGGCGCAGCTCGCAGCGCTGCGGCCCGACCAGCCTGGCGCCGCCGCCCTTGTCGCGGCTGCGGGCGGGTCCGGCGTGGGCGGCCTCGGCGCCGGCGACTCGCGGCCCCGCGACCCTCCTGCGGGCGGCCTGGGCGCGGGCGAGACGGGCGCCGGCGGCTCCGGCGCGGACGGCCAGGGCGCAGACGACCCCGACCCGCCTCTGCTCGCCGCGGTCGGCGGCCTGGCCTGACCCGCCTCTGCTGGGCGCGGGCGGCGGCCAGGGCGGCCAGCCCCTGGGCGCCGGCGACCATCCTCTGCTCGGCGGCCAGCCCCTACTCGGCGGCCAGCCTCTGCACGGCGGCCAGCCCCTGGGCGCGGGCGGCCAGGGCGGCCAGCCCCTGTTCAGCCACCTCAGCCAGCTCTCCGGCGCCTTGGGCTCGGGCTGGGGGGCGCTCGCACTTGGCGCAGCAGCCGGTGCCTCCTTCCCCGCGCCACCTCCTCCACCGCTACTTCCCCAACCCGACTACGCTATCGCCCCCGCTCTGGTGGCCGCACGGGCAGCCGCCGCAGATGGACAGGCGCGAGTGCGTGCCGCTGCCCTCATCTGGGAACGTGAGCGTGACGCGGCTGATGCTCTTGCTCGTCAGCTCCTCGAGGCGGAGCAGCTCCTCAGCGGCCCTGTGCTGCTTGACACCGGTGCCACGTCCTCCGGGTCCCACGCTCTGCGGTCCTCTCCTACCTCGGTGCCCGATTCGGCTGATCCTCTCGTCGCTCAGCTCCACTACCAGGCCGGGGCCGTCCAGAACATCCGCAGTCTGGTACCCATCGTCCTCGACTCCGAGTCACCTTCCTATGCCCGCTGGAAGGAACTGGTCCTCACCCTCCGTCGCTACGCCCTCGACGACCATGTCCTCATCACCACTCCAGCAGCGGCTAAGACCTTCGTGTGGCAGCGCCTCGACAGCATCGTCCTCTCGTGGATTCTTGGGACCATCTCCCTTGACCTACACGACCTCGTTCGTGCTCCACCGGAGGGCACACCCGCCACCGCCCGTCGTGCCTGGCTTGCTCTCGAGGGCCAGTTCCTGGGCAACGCCGAAGCCCGGGCACTGCGTCTCGATGCGAGTTTCCGCACCTTCGTCCACGGTGATCTCCCTGTCGGTGAGTACTGTCGCCGGATGAAGGGCATGGCTGATGCACTCGGAGACCTGAGTTGTGCCGTGGAGGACCGGATCTTGGTCCTCAACGTCCTCCGCGGCCTCAGCGAGCGCTACGGCCATCTTCGGACCTGGATCACTCGGCAGCGGCCGTTCCCCAACTTCTTTCAGGTTCGAGATGACCTCATCCTGGAGGAGCTCACTCAGGGTATCTAGCCGGGGTCCTCGTCGTCCTCGACTGCTCTGGCTGCCACTCCTCCGCCGAGCCCCACCGCTCCGCCTACGTCGTCTCTTCTTGGTCCTCCTCCTCCCGGGCCGAGCGGGGGTGGGGGGCCGTGGTGGTCGCCGTCGCCGCGGCGGCGGGCGAGGTGCGGGCACCGGTCGTGGGAGCACACCGGCACCTCCACGCGGTGTACCCTGGCCATCCTACAACCACCCATGGTCAGGGCGCATCTCAATGTGGCCCTTTCCGGCGGGTGGCGGCGCGTCTCGTCCTCCGGCGGCCATGCTCGCTGGGGGGGTCCCGGGAGCTCAGTGGACTCCGGGGGCGGTCGTCCCTCCACTTCCGTGGACTCCTCCTCCTGGGGTCGCGCCTGGCCCTGTCGGTTGGGACCCGACAGCCCTGGCACACTCCTTCAACACCATGAGTCTGACTCCACCAGTCAGCCCGGACTGGATTGCTGACTCGGGTGCCACCTACCACACCACTCCTGACCCCGGTATACTCTCCTCGGTTCACTCTCCTTCCTCCTCTCACCCTTCGTCCATCATGGTCGCAAATGGTTCATGTCTTCCTGTCACATCTGTGGGTGCTGCCGGCACTCATGGCTCCTTTCGTCTTCCTGATGTTCTTGTTGCTCCGTCTATGGTTCACAACCTCCTTTCTATTCGTCGTTTTACCACTGACAACTCTTGTACTGTTGAATTTGACTCATCTGGTCTTACTGTGAAGGATTTGGTTTCCCGGCGTCCACTCCTCCGATGTGACAGCGCGGGGCCCCTTTACACCCTTCGGTTTCCTCCACCGCCTTCCACTTCGTCCGCTGCTTTCGCCGCCGTTTCTTCCTCCACTACCTGGCACCGCCGGCTTGGACATCCCGGCCGCGACATTTTGAGACAGCTTAGTCGTAGTTCCGATATTCCATGTACTCGGGCTCACGATGAGCATGTATGTCATGCGTGCCAACTGGGCCGCCATGTTCGCCTTCCTTTCTCCACTTCCTCTTCACATGCGACCCGTATTTTTGATCTTATACATTGTGACCTGTGGACATCCCCTGTTCTGAGTATCTCTGGCTATAAATACTATCTTGTGTTGGTGGATGATTTCTCTCACTATTCCTGGACTTTTCCCATTCGTGCGAAGTCTGACACTTTCTCGACGCTTCTTCACTTCTTTGCCTGGGTGTCTACACAGTTCGGCCTCATCATCAAGGCCGTTCAGTGTGAAAACGGGCGTGAGTTCGACAACTCCACGTCTCGTGCCTTCTTCCTCTCTCGCGGCGTGCAGTTGCGCATGTCGTGCCCCTACACCTCCTCCCAGAACGGCAAGGCCGAACGCATGATTCGCACCACCAACGACACCATACGCACCCTTCTCTTGCAGGCCTCCCTTCCTGCTCGCTTCTGGGCCGAGGGTCTTCACACCTCCACATACCTCAACCGTCTTCCTTCCACTGCCTGTCCTGCTCCCACTCCACACCACGCCCTTTTCGGTACCCCTCCTCGATATGACCATCTCCGAGTCTTCGGGTGTGCGTGTTACCCTAACACCACTGCCACTGCTCCCCACAAGCTGGCCCCCCGGTCGACTCGGTGCGTCTTTCTCGGGTACTCCCCAGATCACAAGGGGTACCGTTGCTTCGACCTTTCCTCTCGTCGAGTCCTCATCTCCCGTCACGTTGTATTCAACGAGTCTGTTTTCCCTTCTCCACCACCACCACTCCTACCACCTCCCCACCACCCACCTCCGACCCTATCCTCTCCTCCCTGTTTCCCACTGACACGGTGGCCCCCTGCAGGTACTACTCTCCCGCGTCCCCCACCGCCGGGCCCGTGCCCCGGCCCGCCGACTTCGGGACCTGTGCCTGACCCTACGCCTTGCGCGGGTCCGGCAGCCGCGCCACCTGGTGCTGCGCCTGCCCCTGCGCCTTGCGCCGGTCCAGTGGCTGTGCCCGACCCTGCGCCCCCCTGCGGGTCCGACGTCTACGACACCTCCTGCGCGGTTCGCCCAGCCGGTGCGTGTCTACCAGCGCCGTGCACGGGCGGCCCCACCACCCTCGGTGTTGGCTCCGCCAACGTCGTCGCCACCGTCGACGCCTACGCCGCCGACTTCCCCACCGCCGGCTGCTCGGGTCGAGCCGCCCGTGTACCACCCCCCTATTCTTCACCGCCACCCGCGTCATGTTCACCCCATGGTGACGCAGCATGCGGCGAGGGTGTTGCAGCCTCGGGCTCTTGCCGCGACGCACGACGACACGCGGGTCTCTCCGGTACCCTCTTCCGTGCGCGACGCCCTGGCCGACCCTCACTGGCGTCGTGCGATGGAAGAGGAGTACGCGGCCCTTCTCGCCAACCAGACCTGGGATCTGGTGCCACGTCCACCTGGCTCAAATGCTGTCACCGGCAAGTGGATATAGACTCACAAGCGTCGGGCTGATGGCACTCTTGATCGGTACAAGGCTCGCTGGGTACTGCGGGGTTTCACTCAGCAGCCTGGAGTTGACTATGACGAGACGTTCAGTCCTGTGGTGAACCCAGCTACAGTCCGCACGGTTCTCTCACTGGCTCTCTCTCGCTCCTGGCCTGTGCATCAGCTGGACGTCAAGAATGCTTTTCTTCACGGGACACTTGCTGAGACCGTCTACTGCAGTCAGCCGGCGGGTTTCGTTGACTCTACTCAGCCTGATCTGGTCTGCCGCCACAACAAGTCTCTACGACCTCAAGCAGGCCCCACGGGCGTGGTACTCTCGCTTTGCTACATTCCTGCTCACTCTGGGGTTTGTGGAGGCCAAGTCAGATACTTCGTTGTTCATCTACCACCATGGTGGGGAGACTGCCTATCTGCTGCTCTATGTGGATGACATTGTGCTCAACGCTTCTGGCCTGGCACTTCTGCGGCGGATCATCACCTCTCTTCAGCAGGAGTTCGCGATGAAGGACCTCGGTGTGCTCCATCACTTCCTTGGGGGTCACCGTTGCGCCTCGTCATGGGGGGCTCTTTCTTCACCAGCGGCAGTATACTCTTGATATCCTGGAGCGTGCTGGGATGACTGACTGCAAGCCCTGCTCCACCCCTGTTGACACTCAGGCCAAGCTGTCAGAGACTGCGGGCGCCACAGTCACTGACCCTACCGCATACAGGAGTCTTGCGGGGGCGCTTCAGTACCTCACCTTCACCCGCCCGGACATCACATATGCAGTTCAGCAGATTTGCCTTCATATGCATGATCCGCGGGAGCCTTACCTCACGGCCCTCAAGCGCCTCCTCCGCTACCTCCGCGGCACCGTTGACTACGGACTGCTTCTCTACCGGTCGGCCTCCACCGAGCTTGTCGTCTACACCGACGCGGACTGGGCCGGGCGCCCGGAGACCCGCAGGTCCACCTCAGGCTATGCTGTCTTCCTCGGCGGCAACCTGGTGTCCTGGTCGTCCAAGCGCCAGCCGGTGGTCTCCCGCTCCAGTGCCGAGGCGGAATACCGCGCTGTTGCTAACAGCGTGGCTCTCCTTGGTGAGCTCCAAAGTCCCCTGACTCGGAGCACGTTGGTCTACTGCGACAACGTCAGTGCGGTGTACCTCTCCACCAACCCCGTTCAGCATCAGCGGACCAAGCATGTGGAGATCGACCTCCACTTTTTCCGCGATCGGGTGGCCATCGGTGATGTTCGGGTTCTCCACGTCCCGACCACCTCCCAGTTCGCTGACATCTTCACCAAGGGCCTCCCGTCGTCGGCGTTCTCCGAGTTTCGCTCCAGCCTTAACATCACTAGTGGCTAGTTGAGTCTGTGGGGGGCCTCGTGTTGGGTTGTACTTCTTTTCGCACTCAGTCTTGAAACTCCGCTGCGCCGGTAGTTCAGACTGCGGGGGGTGTTGGAGTATATGTATTTAGGCCCATGAGGCCCATGTAAGTGACTGATATAGCTACCCTTCCTAGGGTTAGCCCAATAATCCAATCACTCTTTCCAACACACAACAAGGATCAGCTTTAGAGTTTGAAGGCATGTGGTCCTAATGAATTTTACAAATATGAGAGTGGCAGTCACAGGATCATCTGGTTTCCAATAAATAGCTATTCTTAAAATAAAGAATATATAGAAATGTCTATGGAGTAATTTGTGTGCACCAGATTCAGTTATTCTGCAATAGCTTTTAATGAATAAAATATGATGAATGAAATAAAAACTATACCTCGGCCAAAGAAAGCAAAAAGGGGAAAGAAGAACAGCCATCATTGTGGATTGCATTTGTTGCCTGGTAGGTGATATCACTCTCACCAATCTTAATTCTTAAAGCACTTAAGACAAGTGCCAAAAGAATAATTGTTAAAGAAAGGATAACTGAAAAAGACCAAGGACCACCAAAAGTATACATAAGTTCCTCGAGTGGTGTGTAACAGTTTGGCATCTTGTACTTCTCAGATATGCACCTATACGGGCATGGCGGCTCGGTAACACCACCTAGCAAAAGCCAAAGTTAATGCTGGTTTCTAGCATTCAACATTAAGGATATTGAAGGAAACATCAATGATAAATTATAAATCACCAAGCAAGTTAAGGACCTACCTCTTACATATATGAATTCAGCACGGTTTGGAAGACTATCCACAGAACAAAGGCTGCATAAAGATGAATTGGACCCAACAACATTTTTATATGTACCGATTGGGCATTCCTGAAATGGACTATGATCAGCTTTGCCTAGCACATAGGTGTTTTTCGGCTTACAAGTGGTTTAGAACTTGATCTATGAATAAAAATGGGAAAAATGGAGATGGAGAAGACAAGTATGTGTGATAATGTCAAATTCTTTCTCTTAATATGCCATATCCCCTCTATTGAACAAGGAACTCCAATCCATCATGAAAAAGTATAACCACCTAAGCAACGCCTAGGCAAGACTAGCTCTAGGCTGAGCCTGACCGACTGCCTAGCGCCTAAAACTTTTTGGAACAATTGATGATCAGCAATGTTTTCTGTTCGAGAAAAAAAGGTGATCAGCAATGTTTTCGAGCATCCAAATTAAAATTAATCTACTGATAGGATTCCTGATCCTACCGGGAAGGTTACGGAGGGAATATGAGTGGCGAGGAGGGTGAAGGCGACAACGGCGCAGAGGCGCCGTGGCTGCGTGTGCGTGAGGAAGAAGGGGCGGCTAGGGCTAAATCCCGGCTCCCCAGGGAAGCCGGCAACAGATGAGTTGCAACTTGCTTAATTTCCAATATCCCAACTTTACAACTATTTATACTCTAAATAATAATAATAATAGGAAATAAGCTATTAAAGATAAATTGGGCCTTTGCCCCTACTGCCAACTAGCTCTTAATGGGCCTACGCCTCTGATATTGTACGCCGGTCATAACATCTCTCCCCGCCTGCGCAAACAGCTCGTCCTCGAGCTGGAAGTCAGGGTAGAGCCGCTGGAAGTCGTTGAGGAGCTCCCAAGTAGCTTCTTCGTGTGGCATGCCGTGCCACTGGACGAGCACATGCCATGCACCACGCCGCTGCTGCGCCTGTAATGCTGCTGCTGGTGCTGGAAGAAGGCGTCCATCCAGCACTGGACGTAGAGCTGCCGACGCTGCTGGTGGATCGCCGCGGTGGCGCTTGAGTAGTCCCACATGGAAGACATCATGCATACGAGCCCCGTCCGGTAGCTGGAGGCGATAAGCGACCTGCCCGATCCGCTCTAGCACGCGGAACGGCCCGGCGTAACGAGGACCCAGCTTCCCCTTGGCCCGAGGGTCGAGTGAGTGTGCTGTCCTGTGCAGCAGGCGCAGCCACACCCATTCACCAACCTTCAGCTCCATGTCACGATGCGAAGCGTCGTAATACTTCTTGGAAAGTTGCTGGGCCTGGATGAGGCGTTGACGGACCTCAGCAAGGATCTCATCCCGGCTGCGCAAGAGGGAATCCGCCGTCTCTGTCCGTGCAGTACCCGGCTTGTAGGGTAGGATCGGCGGAGGAGGCCGGCCGTAAACCACCTCGAAGGGAGTAGCGCGCAAGGCAGTATGGAAGGAAGTATTGTAACAATACTCCGCCCACGACAGCCAATCCACCCACGCGCGCGGCCGGTCACCTGTCACACAACGCAGATACATCGCAATAACCTTGTTGACCACCTCGGACTGGCCATCCGTCTGGGGGTGGAAAGCCGTGCTCATGCGCAAGGTAACGCCCGCCATCTTGAAGAGATCGCGCCACACATGGCCGGTGAACACAGGGTCCCTGTCGCTGACGATGGAAGAGGGAAACCCGTGTAACCGGACGATGCCAACGAAGAAGGCGCGAGCCACCGAGGCCGCCGTATAAGGGTGGCCAAGCGCAATGAAGTGCGCATACTTGGAGAAGCGATCGACCACAGTGAGGATGACCGACTTCCCGCCGACTTTGGGCAGGCCCTCGATGAAATCCATAGATATGTCCGCCCACACCTGGGACGGCACCTCGAGGGGCTGCAGCAGCCCTGCCGGCAGCTGCGTCTCCGTCTTGTTCCGCTGACAGGTGGCGCAAGAGCGGATCCAATCCCGGACCAAGGAGCGGTCGCCCGGAACGTATAATTCGGCACGTAAGCGATGCAACGTCCTCTGTACTCCCTCATGGCCCGCCGAATGAGCCACGAGAAGCACCTGGTGGCGAAGGTCGTCGTGAGCCGGTACGAAGATGCGGCGGCCATGGAGGAGCAGCCCATCATCAAAATGCCATGGCGGCAGCAGCTAGCCCGCCTGCAATTGCTGGAGAAGTTGCTGGCCGTCCGGTGCCTCCCGCGTCGCCCGGCGAATGGCATCAACGAGGGCAAAAGAAGGCCCAGAGAGGGCGTGTACTGCAGCAGCAACCGCTGTCGCCTCCACCGCTGGCCCGTGCTCGAAGTCATGGCGGGACAGCGCGTCGGCGACGGTGTTCAGGCGGCCCGGGCGATACTCCACCGTGAAGTCGAAGCCGAAAAGCTTGCTGATCCATTGGTGTTGTGGGACTGTGGAGAGGCGCTGGTCCAGCAAAAATTTAAGACTGTAATGGTCAGTACGCACCAGAAAATGTCGGCCCCAGAGATAAGGGCGCCAATGCCGAACCGCCTGCACCAGGCCGATCAGCTCGCGTTCATACGCAGCAAGCTTGAGATGGCGCGCAGCAAATGGCCGACTGAAGAAGGCGAGGGGTCCAGCGCCCTGATGGAGGACGGCACCGAACCCCGCGCCCGAAGCGTCGCAGTCCACCAGGAACAGCTTGTCGAAATCGGGCATTTGGAACACCGGGCCCGTCGTCAGGGCAGTCTTGAGGGCCTGGAACGCCGTGGCGGCCTCCTCATCCCAGGCGAACGCGTCTCGCCGCAAGAGACGCGTCAGGGGAGCTGCGATGAGGCCGAAGTCCCGGATGAATTTCCTGTAGTAGCCCGCGAGTTCCAAGAACCCGCGGAGACCGTGCGCGGAACGCGGCGCTGGCCAATCTGACACTGCCTGGACCTTGTCCACGTCCATGGCAACGCCGTCCCCCGAGATCACGTGGCCGAGGTAGGCCACCGATGGTGCCCCAAAGGAGCACTTGGAGCGCTTGAGATGGAGGTGGTTGGCGCGGAGGGCGTTGAGGACGATCCTGACGTGCTGCAGGTGTTCAGCCCAAGTGGAGCTATATATGAGTGTCGTCGAAGAACACCAACACAAACCTGCGCAGGTAGGGGCGGAGCACGTCGTTCATCAAGGCCTGGAAGGTCGCCGGGGCATTCGCGAGACCGAAAGGCATCTCCAGGAACTCATAATGCCCATGATGCGTGCGGAACGCTGTCTTGGCAACATCGTCGGGGTGCATCCGCACCTGGTGGTAGCCAGAATGCAAGTCAAGCTTGGTGAAGAAGCGGGCGCCATGGAGCTCGTCCAGCAGCTCGTCCACCACCGGGATTGGTAATTTGTCCTTCGACGTCTTGGCGTTGAGGGCCCGATAGTCAATGCAAAACCGCCAAGACTTGTCAGCCTTGCGCACCAAGAGCACCGGGGCCGAGAACGGCGAAGTGCTGGGACGGATGATGCCCTGGGCGAGCATGACTGTACATTGGCGCTCCAGCTCGTCCTTCTGCAACTGCGGGTAACGGTAGGGGCGGACGGCGACTGGGGCGGTGCCGGGTAGCAGGTGGATGCGGTGATCATATGGTCGCGTCGGGGGGAGACCGAGCGGCTCCTCAAACACCGGCTCAAACTGTTGTAACAGCCGGTCGAGGAGGGGACGCCCTGGCGTGGTCATGATGGTGCGGACGGCCGGCTCCTGAATGTCATCGCGGGGGGAGACCAGGCCCTTCCACAGAATCCGCCGCACGCCGCGCGTGAAGGCCATGTAGAGGTCCTCAAAGTCCCACAAGATGGGCCCAAGCGTCCTCAGGAACTCGACGCCCAAGATGAGGTCGAACTCGCCCAAATTAATGCCATAGCAACTGATGCTGAATTCCTCGGTACCGATTGCCAGAGCCACGGCATGCGCGACGCCCTAACATGGCACCCGGTCCCCATTAGCCACCAACACCCGCAATGTGGGATGTGGAGCGGTGGCGAGCTGTAGTCGGTGCAAGAGGGCTGCGTTGATGAAGTTCGTCGTCGAGCCGGAGTCGAGGAGCGCCACCAAGCGGTGGCCATGGATCGTCACGGGTAATAGCATTGCATTCTCCGGCCTGACGCCCGCAATGGCATGGAGGGAGACCGTCGGGGCTGGTGGGGACTCGATCGACACAACCTCCGCGGTCTCTGGGGACGCTGGCTGGACAGCGACCTCGGCTGGCACCTCATCGTCGAGGTAGTCGCCCGACTCCAGGTAGAAGAGCCGCTTGCACTGGTGGCCACGGACGAAAGGCTCATCGCAGTTGTAGCACAACCCTTGTCGGCGACGCTCTAACTGTTCCGCCGGTGAGAGGCGACGAAATTGACGAATCGGCGGCGTAACGGTGGCTGGTGTTGGCTGTGCCGCCCCGCCGGGTGCTGCAGCGGTTGTCGAGCCGCAGGAGACTGCACCGGGCGCTGTTGCGGGCGAGGAGGGCGCTATAGGCTTGCCGGGAGGGACTGCAGCAAGCTGGTAGCGCGAAGCTCGAAGGCGCGGGCCAAGTACACTGCCGTTGGGAGGTCCTACGGCGCACGCAGCTCCACATCGACACGGATGTGGTCCGGAAGGCCTCCCACGAACAACTCTGCCTTTTGGACGGCGTTGAGATTCCGCGCATGACACAGAACGGAGTTGAAGTGGTCGGCGTAGTCTTGTACCGTGGATGTGAACTGCAAGCGGCCAAGCTCGACCAAGCGAGAGCCGCGAACAGCTGGCCCGAACTGTAGATTGCATAGCTCTTTGAAACGCTCCCATGAGGGCATCCCTTCATCTTGCTCAATGGCGTAATACCACGTCTGTGCAGCGCCAACGAGATGGTATGATGCGAGCCATGTGCGATCGGAGGCCAGCGTGCGCTGTCCCCGGAAAAATTGCTCGCAATGATTAAGCCAGTTGAGCGGATCCACCGAGCCATCGTATGTGCTGAATTCGAGCTTGTAGAAACGTGGTGGATGGACTGCAGAGCCCTGGTCCGTGGGCATGGGAACGCTGCCGGAGGATGGCACAGCCCCGGCGCTACCCGAAAACAGCGCGCTGGCCGGAAACAGCGGGCCATCGACCCCCCCCCCCCCCCCCGTAGAGAACACCAGAGGCTGGCACGCCCCCCTGGCCGATCCCAGCGCCGACGGGAGGGGGCAAGGTGGTCGTCGAGATCGTCCGCGGCGGCGTCATGGTGAACTGCGGCCCCGAGGTCCCGTCCAGCGCCCAAGCCGGAATTGGCGACGGAGACGGCGGCAGGCTCAGGCGGTGGATGGGCATCGTCAGGGGAGGGTGCGAGATTGAGGCTGAAATTGCGGTCAGCCCTGGTAGGGATGCGATCGCAGCCGTCGGGGACGGCAGCGGCGGCGGCGGAGGAGGTACCGGGCGCTGGAGGAGTTCGCGGATCCCGGCCACAGCCTGTCCCAGCTCCAGAATAGAAGCCGTGAGCTGGGTTGGAGACAGGACGTGGGGAACATGAGTCCCAGTCGCGACTGCCGGCGGCGCAGAGGTTGTGATGATCGCGGAGGTGGTGGACGGTGGAGCTGGCAGCTGGGTGGAGGGCGGTTGGGTGGAGGATGGGGAAGAACCTGACAGCTCCGATACCAGGTTGATAGGATTCCTGATCCTACCAGGAAGGTTACGGAGGGAATATTGCAAGAATGAGTGAAATTCAATTATTGGGCCAGCCCAGGAGGGTAGCACTATAGGAGTTATTACATGGGCCTCATGGGCCTATAGACATACTCCAACACCCCCCCGCAGTCTGAACTATCGGCGCAGCGGAGTTTCAAGACTGAGCACGAAAAGAAACACAACACAACACACGAGCCCCCCACAGACTCAACTAGCCACTAGTGATGTTGAGGCTGGAGCGAAACTCGGAGAACGTCGAAGACGGGAGGCCCTTGGTGAAGATGTCAGCAAACTGGGAGGTGGTCGGGACGTGGAGAACCCGAACATCGCCGATGGCCACCCGATCACGGACAAAGTGGAGGTCGATCTCCACATGCTTGGTCCGCTGGTGCTGAACGGGGTTGGTGGAGAGGTACACCGCACTGACGTTGTCGCAGTAGACCAACGTGCTCCTTGTCAGGGGACTGTGGAGCTCACCAAGAAGCTGCCGGAGCCAGGAGGCCTCAGCCACGCCGTTAGCAACAGCGCGGTACTCCGCCTCGGCACTGGAGCGGGAGACCACCGGCTGGCGCTTGGACGACCAGGACACCAGGTTGCCGCCGAGGAAGACAGCATAGCCGGAGGTAGACCGGCGAGTGTCCGGACACCCAGCCCAGTCAGCGTCAGTGTAGACGACGAGCTTGGTGGAGGCAGACCGGTGGAGAAGCAGGCCGTAGTCGACGGTGCCGCGGAGGTAGCGGAGGAGGCGCTTGAGGGCCGTGAGGTGAGACTCGCGCGGATCATGCATATGAAGGCAAATCTGCTGAACTGCATAGGTGATGTCCGGACGGGAGAAGGTGAGGTACTGAAGCGCCCCCGCAAGACTCCTGTATGCGGTAGGGTCAGTGACTGTGGCGCCCTCGGTCTCTGACAGCTTGGCCTGAGTGTCAACAGGGGTGGAGCAGGGCTTGCAGTCAGTCATCCCAGCTCGCTCCAGGATATCAAGAGTATACTGCCGCTGGTGAAGAAAGAGACCCCCGGGACGAGGCTCAATGGTGACCCCGAGGAAGTGATGGAGCACACCGAGGTCCTTCATCGCGAACTCCTACTAAAGAGAGGTGATGATCCGCCGCAGTAGGGCCGGGCTGGAGGCGGTGAGAACAATGTCATCAACATAGAGCAGCAGATAGGCAGTCTCCCCACCGTGGTGGTAGATGAACAGCGAAGTATCTGACTTGGCCTCCACAAACCCCAGAGTGAGCAGGAATGCAGCAAACCGAGAATACCACGCCCGAGGGGCCTGCTTGAGGCCGTAGAGTGACTTGTTGAGGCGGCAGACCAGATCAGGGCGAGTAGAGTCATCAAAGCCCGCCGGCTGACTGCAGTAGACTGTCTCAGCAAGTGTCCCGTGGAGAAAAGCATTCTTGACGTCCAGCTGATGCACGGGCCAGGAGCGAGAGAGAGCCAGTGAGAGAACCGTGCGGACTGTAGCTGGCTTCACCACGAGACTGAACGTCTCGTCATAGTCAACTCCAGCCTGCTGAGTGAAACCCCGCAGTACCCACCGAGCCTTGTACCGCTCAAGAGTGCCATCAGCCCGGCGCTTGTGGGTCCATATCCACTTGCCGGTGACGACATTAGAGCCAGGTGGACGGGGCACCAGATCCTAGGTCTGGTTGGCGAGAAGAGCCGCGTACTCCTCCATCGCACGACGCCAGTGAGGGTCGGCCAGGGCGTCGCGCACGGGAGGGTACCGGAGAGACCCGCGTGTCGCCGTGCGTCGCGACAAGACACGAGCCCGAGACCGCAACACCCTCGCCGCATGTCGCGTCACCATGGGGTGAACATGACGCGGGTGGCGGTGAAGAATATGGGGGGTGGTACACGGGCGGCTAGACCCGAGCAGCCGGCGGCGGTGGAGGCGGCAGCGTAGGCGTCGACGGCGGAGAGGCGGCCACGGGAGGAGACCGAGGTGGCGACGACGGTGACGGAGCCAGCACCGGGGCGGTGGGGCCGCCCGCGCACGGCGCTGGTAGACACGCACCGGCTGGGCGAAGCGCGCGAGAGTTGCCGCAGGCGCCGGACCCACGTCGGGCGCCCCGGGGAACAGGGCCGCCGGACCGACGCACGGCAAGGGTCCGGCGTAGCTCCAGAAGGCGGGAAACCGGGGCAGGAGCCCGGCAGAGGGCACGGTGGAACAGCCCCGGAGTACGGCGAGCCGGGGCAGGGGCCCGGCGGAGGGCACGGGAGAGCAGGAGAGCCAGGGCACGAGCCCGGCGGAGCGCGTGGTGGAGGACCTGCAGGGTAAAACAGTAAAGGTGGCTGGACCACCGCGTCAGTGGGAAACAAGGAGGAGAGGTCAAGATCGGAGGTGGGAGGTGTTGTGGAGGTGGGAGGAGAGGTGGTGGTAGAGAAGGGGAAGTCGGCCTCGTCGAACACAACGTGTCGGGAAATGAGGACGCGACGAGAGGAGAGGTCAAAGCAACGGTACACCTTGTGATCCGGGGAGTACCCGAGGAAGACACACCGAGTCGACCGGGGAGCCAGCTTGTGAGGAGCAGTGGCAGTGGTGTTAGGGTAACACGCACACCCGAAGACACGGAGGTGGTCGTAGCGAGGAGGGGTACCGAAGAGGGCGTGGTGAGGAGTGGGAGCGAGACAGGCAGCGGAAGGTAAACGGTTGAGGAGATAGGTGGAGGTGGAAAGACCCTCGGCCCAGAAGCGGGCAGGAAGAGAGGCTTGCAAGAGGAGGGTGCGGATGGTGTCGTTGGTGGTGCGAATCATGCGCTCGGCCTTGCCGTTCTGAGAGGAGGTGTAAGGGCACGACATGCGCAACTGCATGCCGTGAGAGAGGAAAAAGGCACGGGACGTGGAGTTATCGAACTCACGCCCGTTGTCACACTGAACGACCTTAATGGTGAGGCCGAACTGAGTGGACACCCAGGCAAAGAAGTGGAGGAGCGTGGAGAAAGTGTCAGACTTGGCACGAAGAGGAAAAGTCCAGGAATAATGAGAGAAGTCATCCACCAACACAAGATAGTATTTGCAGCCAGAAATACTAGGGACAGGAGATGTCCACAGATCGCAATGGACAAGGTCAAAGATATGGGCCACACGGGAAGTAGGAAAAGGGAGACGAACATGTCGGCCCAGTTGGCACGCATGACACCAATGCTCATCGCGAGCTCGAGGACATGTTATGGCAGAGCTACGACGAAGCTGTGTCAAAGCATCGCGGCCAGGGTGACCAAGACGACAGTGCCAAGTAGTAGAGGAGGTGGTGGTGGCGAAAGCAGCTGACGGAGTGGGAGGCGAAGACCACAGAGCAGAAGCAGGAAACCGAAGAGTGTAAAGGGGACCCGTGCTGTCACAGCGGAGAAGAGGATGCCGAGAAGCCAAGTCCTTTACAGTAAGACCTGAAGGATCGAATTCAACAGAACAGGAATTGTCAATGGTGAAACGGCGAATAGAAAGGAGATTATGAACCATCTGGGGAGCAACAAGGACATCGGGAAGGAGAAAGGAGCCATGAGTGGTAGCATCACCCACGGACGTGACCGGAAGGCAAGAGCCATTCGCGACCATGATGGACGAAGGGTGAGTCAAAGAGGGAGGGTGAATGGAAGAGAGAAGACCAGGGTTTGGAGTGGTGTGGTATGTGGCTCCCGAGTCAGCAATCCAGTCGGAACTGACTGGTGATGTCAGGCCCACGGTGCTGAAAGAGCGGGCCAAGGCCGTCGGACCCCAACCGACAGGCCCCGATAGCGTGTTGGGAGGTGGAGTCCACGGTGGCGGGAACGGGAGGGCGCCCTGGACAGCCCCAGCAAACATGGCCACGGCGGTGGAGGCGGCCGGCAGGAAGCTCGCGCTAGGAGCAGGGAGCAGCGGCGGTCCGAGAGGTGTCCACCAGTCGGCCGGGGAAACGCCTCCCGCGGCTAGGGAGGGGCCGAGCAGGGGCGGAGTTGGTATGGCCACGGCGGTGGAGCTGACCGGCAGGGAGCGCGGGCCGGTAGGGGAAGCGCGCTGCGGAGAGCCCGCACCACGGCCCGGAGGGGCGGATCCAGCATTGTCCGCGGCGGCTGCACCCGCAGCGGCGGTTCAGCAGCGCCCGCGGCTGCGGTGGTGTGCAGGCCAGCAGCAGAGTGGGGCGCGAGTGGCTGCTGCTCGGCCCCGGACAGGGAGTTGCTAGAGAGGAGCTACACAGCGCCTGGGAGGAAGCCGCTGGGCGTGGGGAGCGGGGAAAGGCGCCGAGAAGGCCGCAGGCGGAAGGGGGGAGAGGAACAGCGGCGCCAGGAGGGGCCGCCGGCGGGCGGGGGAAGAGGAACAGCTGCGCCTGGGACGCGCGCGCGCAGTTGGGAGCCGGCGGGCGGGTGGATCGGGACGCCAGCGCCGGTCTGGGCGCCGCCGGCGGGCGGGCGGAGCGCGCCGTCCGCGCCGAGAGGGAGTCCGCCCGCGCAGTTAGGCAGGACGGCGCCGGTCGGGGCGTCCGCACGCGGGAGGGAGCCGGCGGGCGCGCAGAGCGGGCCGTCCGCGCCGAGGGTGAGCCCGCCCTCGCCGCCAGGCAGGACGGAGCCGGCGGGCGCGCAGAGCGGGCCGGCCGCGCCAAGGGGAGCCCGCCCTCGGCGCCAGGCAGGACGGGGCCGCGCGGGAGGGAGACGGCGGGCGCGCAGAGCGGGCCGGCCGAGCCGAGGGGGAGGAGCCCGCCCGCGCCGCCAGGCGGGACGCCGGCGCACGTGGCGGCGGCGGCGGCGGCGCACGCGTGGAGAGCAGCCGTCGGGTGGGGAGCAGGTACGTGCGCCCAGGAGATGGAGGGAAGAGGCACGCCGGCCATGGTGGCCGTGGCGGCGCCGGCGGCCGCCGGTGGAGGCGCCGGCAGGAGGGGAGAAGAGGGGAAGAGAACCCTAGCTCGATACCATGCTAGAATGAGTGAAATTCAATTATTGGGCCAGCCCAGGAAGGGTAGCACTATAGGAGTTATTACATGGGCTTCATGGGCCTATAGACATACTCCAACAAATATGAGTGGCGAGGAGGAGGGTGAAGGCGACGACGGCGCAGAGGCGCCGTGGCTGCGTGTGCGTGAGGAAGAAGGGGCGGCTAGGGCTAAATCCCGGCTCCCCAGGGAAGCCGGCAACAGATGAGTTGCAACTTGCTTAATTTCCAATATCCCAACTTTACAACTATTTATACTCTAAATAATAATAATAATAGGAAATAAGCTATTAAAGATAAATTGGGCCTTTGCCCCTACTGCCAACTAGCTCTTAATGGGCCTACGCCTCTAATATTGTACGCCGGTCATAACATCTACCAATTCACAGAAAACAAGCAAAAAGATAGCAGTTCTAACCAAAACATAAATATACTCTAGGACATGAGTTCTCAACATTTACTAGACTAGATGCCCTTCCTCTATTTATAAGCCTTGTTCTAACTATCCAAATTTTGACCGGCCCAGTTTCAACCATGGGCCTTAGAACTTGAAAAAATCCAACAAACTGTTCCACATGCCATACTTTACACAACTTCAATGAAAGGAACAGGCAACTGAATATACGCACTTAAAAATATCTATATCCTATGGTTTTGTTACTAAAACAACAGCAATATCTTTATCCTATGGTTTTGTTACTGAAACAACAGCATATGTCACATACTCCCTCCATCCCAAAAAAATTACAGAGCACGCAAACCAATGTTGAGAGCAAAATGACGCTGCTGCCCCTAGAGCTGACATCTGTTGGGGGGACAGCGGACAGCAGTTTGTATATTCCATGCAGGAGTATTCCACAGGATACAATGCGGAAGATGAAACTAGTGAAGGAGAGGCCATCTACGTGTCCTTGAAAAAGATAAGTTTGCATGCGGTAGTTTGCTACGAGTGGGTCCCATGGCTTGTGTCCTAGGCCTGGTACCTGCTGAGGCTCCCCATGTGTGCAATTTTACTGGGACAAAATTTGAACTCTATGATTTTGCATTTTTTTCTGGGACGAAGGGAGTATGTCAAATTAAGTTTTAGTGTGCATACCGTGCAAAATGTCCCATATAGACCCAAGGGGCATTTCTTTCCTGTTATTGTTCCATCTTCTCCAAAATGTCCATCATTCTTACCAGATCCACCACTATAAAAAGAAAAGGCAATATGAAATTGTCAAAAACATGTATTATTTAGCTAACACTTCAACTCAAGATAGTGCACAAGTTCCTGACAAAAGCATACTAGATTAACCCTTGGAATACCAGCAATAATCGAAACATAAGATGTCTATCATGAAGTACAAAGATGGCAAAAGTTGCACTGGTAAAGGATACATACATCTTGAAATATGTGGACACAAGGTGTCTGGAATTTATCTTGTACCAAGCATACCAAGCATAAAGAGAGAGAGAGAGTTTTTTTTATATTTTTTCATAAACATCACCAATCAAGCAAGCAAAAGGTAATATCATTATAATTTACTCTGCCAGGTGGTGATAATTGTTTTCCAATATTAAGTTGGGACTTGGTTGTGATTAACATATACCTCATTACTTTACATTAGTACTAAAAGGCTGAAAAGTTTTATTGAATGCATGGCATTGTAATTTACAATGTGGGAAAGATTGACAGTGAAACAAAGTAACAAACCAACAAGGAATTTCCAAAAAAATGGCAGTGATTACATAAAGTGTCATCAATGTTATACAAAGAAATCCACTGCAGATAAGCGCACAACTTAAGAAAACACACCATGTAACCATAGTAAAATAGCCAATCCTGCAATTTTACAGAACAGCGGGATCATGTAAAATGCCATGACAAACAAGCAACCACCATTTCCATACATGAATTGCATACCTTGATGCTATTGTACCATTGACAGAAGCAATCTGAACATATTCATCTCCAGTAGCAATATTCGACCAATGGAAATGTATTCTACCACCACCACCTCCACCACCACCGTACACACCTCCATTGCCACCAGATGCCGATAATGATGAGTTTTTCTCTAGTAGAAGCCATTGAAGAAATAAAAGAATTGATCCTCCAGAACCACCTCCAACTCCACCTTTAAATGTCCCATTAGAATTTCCTGATGTGCCTCCATGGCTTTCCCCGTCAGAGTTCAGCGAGCCATAAACTAGCAACCTTGAAAGTGGCCATTTCATGGATCCAATGACTGGAAGTGAAAATGATCAGCAATTAGAGCATAAAACTATGTCAGTTTGACACCAAGTGCACTTAATTCAAGAAAGTAAAAGATAAATAAAAAAAGAATATTAGCTTAGTGTGGTGCATGATGCATGTCAAGCACCAAGTAAAGGATAAGAAATTGCACTGAAAAGGAAACACTGAGGATGGTAGCAGGCATCATGAGATGAAAAAAATGAAAAAAAAAACAAAGGGAGACAAATGCGACATACAAGACTCTAGAACATAGATTTTATGGGATAAGATGGAACCAACCAATTAATCCCCCACCAGCAGTGTTATCTGCTGACAAAGCAGAACCACCACTACCACTTCCTAGCTCACATGGAAGATCAGCATTGCCATACTCTAGGCCTCCCTCACTTTTCATTCCATTGTAAATCCCTGTGCCACCTCGGCCTCCATGCCCAGCACCACCACCAGCTCCATACTTGAGAAATTTTCCTTTTCCAATGCCTTCCTTGCAACCTATCAAAGAATCCAAATTGCAGGATTAATAGTCATGTCACTAAGCATATTTCAGCACCTTTAGTAAATATTAACTATTACAAAAAACATAGAATCACCTAACTCTGAGGCACTAATTGTGCCATCATTTGCAATAGTCACAGTCCTTGCTCTATGAATATGAATTATACTTCCCCTAACAATGCCACTGACAGTTATATCTTCAACACGACAAATCTGCAAAATGTGAAAAAAAAATCTTAAAACAATGGTTAGAATACAAGTTAACAGCAAAGTATCTTGACACATTTCACATAGACATGATTATGATAAAAGGTGAACTTACTACTTAGTATTGTTTTTGCATCAGCAAGGGTGAGAGAAGATGAACATCTTCTGTATAATTAAATCTTGACAAGGTTACAGAGTACACTTATAGAAGATAACTAGAGCTAGGGGAGACTAGAATAGAGTGTGGCAGTCAGGGGAGGAACCCAGGTGACACCCAACATTAAAGGCAGCACACACTGAGATAGTTCCCAGGCAAGCAGTAAAGACAGCAGTAGAGGCTGCCATTGAGCAGTAAAGACAGCAGTAAAGGTATTAATGGTGCATAGGGAGTATTGTTAACAAGGGGGGAGAAATATTTTTCAAAAATCAAGTTAAGCTTCATAGAATGTAGTATTTTTAATCCTGCTGCATAGCAACAGATAGGGACCAGTTGTTGTCCATCCAACTAGAACTCGACCACTTGTTCAATGGCTTCTAGGCAGCAACAACGACAGGCAAATGTGAGGCCAGCCAACAACAATTTGTCGGTGTTAGCACCGAATGCTAGGTTCAATTTCGAGTAGGGTGGCGAAATGTGTGTTCGTCTATTTCTCTAAGTCACCCTCTGTCACTCGTCTTCAGGGGTTCCCTACCCCCGCCTTCCCGCTGGGCTGCCAGGCTAGCGCACTTAGACTGGACTGAACTGCCCAACCCACATCCCACATCGGGTGACCGTCACCATGGCGAACGCGAATTCAAGCGGTGACCTCCTGGCTCCTCCGGCGCCATCACTGCAGCACATTCTCTTTCTCGACCATGCAGCTAGAACAAATCATGTGTAGCTTCTGCAGTCGTAGTGCTTTTGGCTTATTTCCAGCTAAACAAACCAAAGGCGTAGCTTTTTCTTTCTAGTTTTTTTTTTCTTTTTTTTTTCTCTCTGCTGTTCAATCAGTCACAGGCTCACAGCTAAAGGTGTAGTGGTGTTGCTACTGCAACATTTGCTGGATTTGACCAGATTGGAGGTTGTTCTATTTTTCCTTGAACAGATGTGTTGCATTGCAGGGTGGAGGTGGCCAGGAGACACCACCAGATGTGAGTTGCGGCCTGCCGCTCCAACCCACAAAAGTCTAGCGGCAAGATGTGGGCTGCTGCATCAGCTCTAATAGGACTTGCAGCTGGAGCAGACGTGGGGCGGGCTGGCCACCGCCCCATTTGCATCCCTTGCAAATCTATTGCCTATCTATTTACGATCACATCCGACCGATTGGTTTCCTATTGAGGTAACTGTAATTCCTGTGGGTATGTGGTAGAATCCTCCCGCATTGATTGTACCCTGGTGGACAGTAGGAATATAGTGCAGGCCATACCAGTTACGTAGAACAGTGCTTTGATAGTGCACAGCATGAAGCATGGCCTGCACTGTAGCCTGTTCTGGTGCAGTGTTGATACTGTTCATGTACTTCTCCTGGGGATCAGCTGTTCACAGTATGCAGGATGAGGATCCCGATAAGCAGATCAGTTGGCTGTTCCTACGCACTGAGTGTGTCGAGTTAATCGGATACCCCCAGATTGGGTCCACCCTCAGACATTTGGCTGGCCTATTCCAGTCATGGGATTCAGCTGTGGCCCTGATGCGTGTTCGAGAAAAAAAGAGGATACCATGTAACTTCACACCTTGTGTCACCCCTCATTTACATTCCAACTCTCCCCACAACCAAATAGATTTATGTGCTTATCTGGGTGTACTGTTTCAGTGCTGTGCAAGTGTGAGATTTTGTAAGGGAACCGTTCCTGAGGCTCCCCTCTCTTAAAAAATATAGGATGGCTACATGAAACAATTTACCCACTACCAGATTATTCTACTTTTTTCTCTATCTTCACTCACTTCCCTAATTTCCCACATATTTATTAACTACTCCCTCTGTTCCAAATTATGTCGTTTTGGCTTTTCTAGGTACATAGATCTTGCTACGCACCTAGATATATATTATGTCTAGATACATGGTAAAAACAATGTACATAAAAAAGCCAAAAAGACTTATAATTTGGAACAGAGGAGTATATGATTACAAGATGGATAGATGGGAGTTGTTGTGAAGTATTAGTGAATTGCCCACCTCTTCCCAATTGCTTAAGCTTGGGTTCATCTGGTTGATGCATGAAACCTAACATGGTATCAAAGCCAGAGGTCTCGAGTTCGAGTCCTGGTAGAGGCATCTTTTAAGTCCTCAGCTCCCTTCTTTATTTCCATGTTTGTGCCTTGTTCTGGATGCACGTGAGTGGGATTGTTGTGAAGTATGAGTGGATTGTACACCCCTTCCCAATCGCTTAAGCTTTTGGGTTCATCTGATTGGTGCATGAAACCTAACACATGTGTCTATCTGTTACTTTCACATTCTGTCCAGGTTGTGATACAAAAAAATGTTTCCTTTTGCCTCTCGTGTGCTACGTTTGGTGTCAAACTATTTTTTTTCATTTTTATTGTTTTGAAATTGTTGTTTGAGGTCAACCTATAAACAAATCAGGTTAATAAAGCCCAAATTTACAGACATATATTATAGAGTTATTTGACTAGTGAATTGAACCACGTTCAGGGTTCGTAAAGCAAAGAGATATACCACAAACAATAAAACTTGGTAAGGTGGTGTATCATGAACTTGAACTGACAAACTTGAATGAGGTTATCAGATTCAGATTCTCTAGTCTAAACATTGTATTTCATGAAGACATAAGCCAGTTCACTAGAGAGCTTATGTTATTGAGGAACCTTGATACCCAATACATTCCAAAACTCCCCCTCACATAAAGGCTCCATGAAGCCTAACATAGCATTGACCTAGACTAAAGATGGTTTTCCATGAACTTGCACTATAAGCATTTCACCCAAAAGCTAAGTGTTGTGGAAAGGTGGCAATTGGTGGCAGTGTTGTGGAAAGGTGGCAATTGGTGGCATCATAGTGAACTTGTTCATTATATCGGGAAAAAACATGCGAACTGTCCAACTTTATTGCATCTTTCAAAAGAGAAGAACGTCAGAATAAATTATCCTTACTTGCAGTGTAAATGACAAGGAGCGATTTACATGGCAATCATCAGGTGGGGTAATAAGCTCACTAGGACATGTTTTACTTTCACAGCGTGAAAGTACATCCCTGGTTAACACAAATCTCAATCAAACACATTGTTTATAAGGAATTAAAGATTCTTAATTCACAGTGAGATAAAAGAACTTACAAGCTGCTTGGAACAGCATCATCAAGTGGAGCCTGAACAAGGGAACCAGGGCCAACCTGCTCACATACCCATGGTAAAGTTGAGTCCCAAAAAAACTAGAATAGAACTCTATCACATGCAATTTTGACATGATACAACATGAACTAGCTGGATCATAAGCCCACCAAAAGGAAACTGCATAAGTGGATCTAAATATACAATAGCACATCACAGAATGGCCATGAAAAGCAAAATTATTTTTTTATGTCTTTAAGGAAGTTGTCAACTCCGCCTATGTTGGGGTGTCTATGGTGGCTCAACATAGCAGGTCCCAAGCCCTGGTTAAGGAGGAGGGTTGTGATAGGCTTGGCGAGCCAACGTAAAAACCTAGCTAACCTTATGGAGATGAAACCCAAAAGAATCCCATTGGGGCGTAACCCTCTTAGCGACGCGCCATGTCGGAACCCGGGCATGGTGTCAAATGAGCAAGGGCCGGGTCGTCACCCCCGTGACGCGTCGTGTCGTGATCTGGGCATGGTGCCAAGTGAGCAAAGATCGGGTCGTCGCATCCTTAGTGGCGCGCCACATCGGCGCCCGGATGTGGTGAAAAATGTGCAAGGGTCTTCTCATCTGACTTGGCGGGTGAGAAGGGTAAGGAAGCTAGTCGAGCCAACTAGGATTCGTCTAGGCAGTTGGAACGTAGGGTCCCTCACGGGTAAGTTAAGAGAATTAGTTG
This sequence comes from Coix lacryma-jobi var. lacryma-jobi, assembly GCA_009763385.1. NCBI lineage: Eukaryota > Viridiplantae > Streptophyta > Magnoliopsida > Poales > Poaceae > Coix > Coix lacryma-jobi. The sequence goes on along the minus strand of CM019830.1, from coordinate 116,241,252 downwards.
ATACAGCAGTTAGAAGGCGTGTAAATATCTTGTGCGTCCAAGAGACTAAATGGAAGGGCTAGAAGGCGAAAGAGGTGGACAATACTGGTTTCAAGCTCTGGTACACACTCTGTTCGCCCAAACGGCCGTTTAGTCCGTTTAAACACCGTTTAAACGGTAAACAGAGGCCATCTGTTTTGTTTAGGCCCTAAACGGTGAATTAAACGGTTGGACCGTTTAAACCCGTTTAAACCGTTTAAACCCGTCTAAATGGTCTAAAGAAAATCAGGTTAGACATGATTAAATGATCTAAACAACCATTTAATCCATAATTTGGTTAATTAGTGGACTACGACTACCATAATCAACACAAAACTAATTAACATTGTGAGTATATGAAATGTTGTGGGATTTAGATTTCTTCCAAAAATATTATTTGGTATAATATTTATTTTTTACATGTGCAAATATGTACAGTTTCTAGCAAATTTAATTTTTACATACATAAATATGTATATTTTAGTGTTACCATACAAAACCGTTTAGGCCGTTTAACTCCGTTTAAACACCGTTTAAACGGCCTAAACGCTAAACAAAGAGTGACCGACTGTTTACCGTTTACTGTTTAGGAAAACATTGGGTACACAGGGACAACTTCAAATATTAATGGAGTAGGAGTTTTGATTGACAAGAGCCTGAAGGATGGAGTAGTGGAGGTGAGAAGACAAGGAGATAGGATTATCTTAGTTAAACTTGTCGTTAGTGATATGGTTCTAAACGTAATTAGTGCTTATGTCCCTCAAGTAGGCCATGATGAGAGTGTTAAGATGCAGTTCTGGGAAGATTTGGATGGCTTGGTTAGAGCTGTACCTAGCAGTGAGAAGCTCTTCATAGGAGGGGACCTAAATCGCCATGTAGGGTCTTCAAGTGCAGGTTTTGAAGCGGCTCATGGTGGTTTCGGTTATGGTAGTAGGAACTAGGAGGGAGTGGATGTCTTAGATTTTGCTACAGCTTTCGATCTGATGATAGCCAACACTTTCTTTAGAAAGAGACCTTCCCATTTAGTGACCTTTAGTAGTGGTCGTTCCTCTAGCCAGATCGACTTTGTCCTTACAAGAAGGGGGGATAAACACACTTGCGAGGATTGTAAGGTGATACCTGGAGAATGTGTGGTTTCTCAACACAAGCTACTGCTGGCCGATTTTCGCTTCCTAGTGCATGCTCGTAGGGTCAAACAAGCCAAGAGTGCGAAGACAAAGTGGTGGAATTTAAAAGGGGAAGCATTGAAGGGCTTCAAAGAAAGAGTTATTGATGAGGGCCCTTGGAAAGACGAAGGAGAAGCAAACAACATGTGGGAGAAGATGGCAACTTGCGTTCGGAAGGTTGCCGCAGAGGTGCTTGGAGTGTCTAAAGGAAGTGGTCGCGATCCAAAAGACACTTGGTGGTGGAATGAAGATGTGCAAAAGGCTATTAAGGAAAAAAAGGAATGCTATAAGTGCTTGTTCCAAGACCGATGCGCGGACAACATAGAAAAGTACAAGGTGGCTAAGAAGGCTGCAAAACGAGCGGCGGGAAGGCGAAGGGGCGGGCTTACGAGGATCTTTACCAACGTTTGAATACGAAGGAAGGAGAGAAGGGCATTTATAGGATGGCTAGGGCTCGTGATAAGAAGACAAGGGACTTCAACCAAGTCAAGTGCATTAAGGATAAGAGAGAGCAACTCTTGGTGAAGGAAGATGAGATTAGACATAGGTGGCAAGAATATTTTGATAATTTGTTCAATGGGGAGAATGAGAACTCCACCGTTCGGTTGGATGACTCTTCTGATGACACCAATAGGCGCTATGTGCGGAGGATCCAAGAGCAGGAGGTTAGAGAAGCTTTGAAAAGGATGAAAGTGGATAAAGCGATGGGTCCTGATGGTATTCCAATCAAGGTGTGGAGATGCCTCGGGGATATAGCTATAGTATGGCTAACCAAATTGTTTAACAATATCTATCGTTCAAACAAGATGCCTCAGAAGTGGAGAAGAAGCATATTGGTTCCAATCTACAAGAACAAGGGAGACATCCAAAGTTGCACTAATTATCGGAGAATTAAGTTGATGAGCCACACAATGAAGTTGTGGGAGAGAGTTATTGAGCATACATTGCGAGGGTCGACGCGGATATCCATGAACCAATTTGGTTTCATGCCTGGAAGGTCAACCATAGAAGCAATCTTCTTAATAAGACAAGTTATGGAGCGGTTCAGGGAGCAAAAGGACCTACACATGGTTTTCATTGACTTGGAGAAGGCGTACGACAAGATACCAAGGAATGTTATGTGGTGGGCTTTGGACAAACATAAAGTCCCAACAAAGTATGTTACCCTCATCAAGGACATGTACAACAACGCCGAGACCAGTGTGCGAACAAATGATGGTGACACTGATTTCTTTCCGATTAAAATAGGTCTTCATCAAGGGTCAGCCTTGAGCCCATATCTCTTTGTCTTGGTTATGGATGAGGTTACGAGGGACATACAAGGAGATATCCCTTGGTGTATGCTTTTTGCAGACGATGTAGTGTTAGTTGATGAAAGTCAGTCAGGAGTAAATAGGAAACTGGAGTTGTGGCGGCAGACCCTTGAGTCCAAAGGGTTTAGAATAAGCAGGACTAAGACTGAGTACATGAGATGTGATTTCGGCAATGCTGCACAGGGAGAGGGAGAGGTGAGCTTGGACGACCAAGTGGTGCCTAAGAAAGATGTCTTCCGGTATCTTGGATCGATGTTACAGAAGGATGGAGATATTGGTGCAGATGTTAGCCATAGGATCAAAGCAGGGTGGATGAAGTGGCGCCAAGCATCTGGTATTCTCTGTGACAAGAGGGTACCACAAAAGCTCAAAGACAAGTTTTATAGGACGGCGATTAGACCGGCTATGTTGTATGGAGCAGAATGTTGGCCTACTAAAAGAAGACATGTCCAACAAATGAGTGTTGCAGAAATGCGTATGTTGCGCTGGATTTGTGGCCACACAAGGATGGATCGAGTCCGAAATGACGATATTCGTGACCGGTTAGGGGTAGCACCAATTGAAGAAAAGTTGGTCCAACATCGGTTGAGGTGGTTTGGTCATGTCCAAAGGAGACCTCCAGAGGCACCAGTGCATTGTGGAGTTTTAGCCCAAGATTTTCATGTGAGGAGAGGTAGAGGTAGACCGAAATTGACGTGGGGGGAGGCAATAAAGAGAGATCTAAAAAGTTGGGATATACCTAGAGATCTATGTTTAGATAGAAATGCATGGAGAGCAGCTATTGACGTGCCTGAACCGTGACTAGGGTCTCTTGTTGGGTTTCAACTCTAGCCTACCCCAACTTGTTTGGGACTAAGAGGCTTGGTTGTTGGTTGGTTGTTGGTTGGTCTTTAAGGAAGTTGTCAGCCAGTGTATACAAATGGTTAGGGATGAAAATTGTTTCCAGGTTCATTTCTTTTTCTCAAAAATGAAATCAAATATGATACTGTTGGAAACAAATATGGCATCAATGTCATAGGAAAATACAAAACATAACTATCTCATCAAAAGCACCTCTATATCTGTGGGAACCATTAATCCTTAGTCGAGACACCAAACTGTAGCATGACAGTGTACATATGAATGACCAATCGATATTTCACATTTTCACAAATCACACATTTAATGTTCTCTCCATCCATCAATATAAGACATTTTGAACGAGGAAGTCTTCAAACATCTCTTGCTACAAAGTCAAAACCATCTCAATAATAGTTCATGTGTTGCATGATATACCTAGTGGTCGCAGGAGCCTCGACACCTCAGGTCCTAGGTTCGACTCCCCTTGGGAGCGAATTTAAACAGGCCTGGGTTACAAAATACCCTAACCACCTAAGTCGTTTTCCGCGAGATGCACATGACAGCAGGCATGTGTCCTGGGAGCTTGCACGTCCAGGGCAGCCAACCTTCGGGTTTTCATCGGCCTACGCATGAGAAGTTTCTTAATGCAATGCCACAAGGGTGGTTTTCCCCCGCAGGTCAAGGTTTTGTTTCTTTCATATAGAAAGCTTCTATGGATGGTGACATGCATCTGTATTATGGTTGTGTTTGGTAACTCCTTTTTGTGGTGTAAACAGTTCACAGCGTCATTGCGTTTGGTTGGACCTGGCTGTAATCAGTTAGCAGGATCTGATCCCATGCTATTTAAGGTCAATCCCACCCATTATCAAAGCGTTTTGAGTTCCAGCCAAGAAATTTCTCCCCATCGGCTCGACCGGCTGTTACAGGATAAACCAAACAAATCAAGTAAATAGTCATTCCATTCCTAACGCTGCTGTGACTCATTCCCTCTGGGTATCCATTTAAAGGTGCTTCAACCAATCAGCACCTATATGTTAACTGTTACTGACTTACCAGCTACAAGCAGATAAACAGTATCAACCACAGCCAGCAATGCTAAGATTGTAATTGATTATTGGACTTGTTAGGAAATAGAATATCCCCTGCTAATTATGGATAGCACAGCCATAATTAGCAGCTGTAAATCAGGCAATTAGCATATGGAAATCAGTGATTAGTTGCTATAGTTAGCAGCTGTAAATCAGGCAATTAGCATATGGAAATCAGTGATTAGTTGCTATAGTTAGCAGATGTAAATCAGGGAGATTACCCCCTGCCTTGTAAGCAAGTCCAGCAGCTATATAATAGAAGGCGCCCCCTCCCATTGAGGCGTGGCCAATTGCCCCATTCTCTGTCTTTCTACATGGTATCAGCAGTCCGGGTTTAATCCCGATCCCCCCCCCTCCTCCCTCTTCCAGCGCCGCCCCTCTCCCCTGGGTGTAGCCCCCTCCCTCTTCTCCATGGGAACCACATCAGACCCCTCCTCTGCCACCAGCGGTGCCCTGGGGTCCGATCCCACACCCTCAATCTGCCCCTATGCCACCATCAACATCAAGCTCCATGTCCCCATGACCTTGGAGCTGAAGCCCTCCAACTACACCAAGTGGTCGACGGCATTCCAGGCCACGTGTGGGAAGTTCGGTCTCCTGCATCACCTCAACCCCGCCTCCACCTCGCGCCCTACCGACGAGGCTTGGGCGCAGGCCGACTTCTGCGTCCGTGGCTGGATGTACAGCACCGTCTCCGACGCCGTCCTCAACCTCGCCATGACCGACGCCACGCAGACGGCGGCTGCGCTCTGGAAGGCCATCGGTGAGGTGTTCCAGGCCAACAAAGCCCCTCGCGCCATCTTCCTGAGTCACGAGTTCCACTCGATGACTCAGGGGGACTCCTCCATCGATGCCTACTGCGTCCGCATGAAGGAGAAGGCCGACGAACTTCGCGATGTTGGGCAGCCCGTCAGTGAGCCCAATCTCGTCCTCAACCTGCTGCGTGGGCTCAATGAAGCCTACTCCAACGTCGCCGACAACATCGCCGGGCAGCAGCCCCTCACCTTCGCCGGCGCCAGGCACCAGCTCATCCTCAAGGAACTTCGTCTGCAAAACGAGGAGAAGTTGCGTGCCACCACCGCGCTCCTGGCTGCTGCATCCTTTCCTGGCGGCCATCAGCAGCAGCAGCAGCAAGGTGGCTATCAGCAGCAGCAGCAGGGCGGCCGGCGCTCCACCTTCAAGAAGGGCGGCCAGCAGCCCTTCTCCAACACTTCCAGTGGCACCAACACCAATAAACGCGTTCCCTGGGGCTTCAATCCTTGGACTGGAGCACGCGTGGCCCCTGGAGAACGTGTCTCAGCTCCTGGACAGCGTCGCCAGGGAGGTTTTGGCGCCCCTGCTGCCTCTGGTTCCCAGGCTGGGCGAAACCAGGGCATTCTCGGCTCCTCTCCGCAGGCCCACACCGCCTTTGCTCCGCTCCAGACGTCCTCCAGCAGCTCCAACTCCTGGGATGTAGCCGGCCTCATTGCTGCCCTGCAGACCATGAATCTGCAGGGCAACTCACCCTGGGTGGTGGACTCCGGCGCCTCCACACACATGACGTCCTCGGATGGTATGCTTATTCAACCTCTCCCTCCCTCCATCTCCTCAATAACATTAGGCAATGGCACTCGCATTCCTGTTACGTCTACAGGTCATTCCATCCTCTCCACACCCAACACAAATTTCGCCCTTAACAATATTCTTGTTGCACCTGCTCTAGCCCGCAACCTTTTATCTGTACGTCAATTCACTCGCGACAATAGTTGCTCCTTTGAATTTGACGCACATGGTTTTTCTGTTAAGGATCTCAAGACGGGACGGGTGCTTCTCCGCTGTAACTGCGACGGGGACCTTTACACCATGCCTACCACCACTCCAACCGCACCACCTCATGCTCTCCTGGCCACTACGTCGACTCTGTGGCATCAACGTCTTGGCCATCCATCCCCCGCTGCATTAGAACGCCTAAATAAAACTCATGCTGTTTTTTGTAATAAAGTAGACCGCTCCCTATGTCACTCATGTCAGATAGGCAAGCACACGCGTCTACCCTTCAGCTCCTCGCATTCCATAACTCATAAGCCCTTTGAGCTTATTCACTGCGATGTATGGACATCCCCTGTAAACAGCTTGTCAGGCTTTTCCTATTACTTGGTATGCTTGGATGATTATAGTCACTACTGTTGGGTTTTTCCTCTTCGCAAAAAATCCGAGGTTTACCAACACTTAGTCGAACTTGTTGCGCTTGCCAACACACAATTCAGCCTTCCCATTAAATGTTTTCAGGCTGATAACGGCACTGAATTCCTCAACGCCGCCACCACCAACTTCCTCGCTGCCCAAGGTACCCACCTCCGCCTCTCCTGTCCCTACACATCACCCCAAAATGGCAAAGCTGAACGTATTATTCGCACGCTCAACAACTCCATTCGCACCATGCTTCTCCATGCTTCCCTGCCGCCCACATATTGGGCTGAGGGGCTCCTGACAGCCTGCTATCTCCTTAATCGGCGTCCATCCTCCTCCGTTCAGCATGAAACCCCCTACACTCGTCTACATAATCAGCCACCATCCTATAGCCATTTACGTGTTTTCGGGTGCCTCTGTTACCCCAATATGCAAGCGACCTCCAAACATAAGCTCGCCCCTCGCTCTACAGCATGCGTCTTCCTAGGATACCCATCATCTCACAAAGGTTACCGCTGCCTCGACCTTTCCACCCGTCGCATTATCATCTCTCGCCATGTCGTTTTTGACGAGACCACCTTCCCCTTTACAACCACCCCTGACGCCTCCCCCCCGTCCTCCTTAGATTTCCTCCTCGACGACGATATGGTTTCGGTGCCTTGTTCTACTGTTGTTGCAGGTGGGACTCCATCCTCGACGCCCGTGGTCGCTCCATCCCCCTCGGATGTTGAGCAGCCACCCTCCGACGCTGCAGCCTCCCACGGCTCCTCTTCCTCGGCACCGGGCGGGCGTGGTCACGTGCCCCCGCCTGGACCCAGCATGGTTCCTTTCTCACACGTCTATGTTCGCCGCTCTCGGACGACGCCTACATCCGAGCCGGCAGCTGCCCCAGCAGCCTGTGCTGCTCCTGATACCTCGACACCACCTTCGGCACCAGCACCGGCGACATCCACTGCTCCACCGCCGCTGCAGCCTCCGCCGCCGCCTCCGCGGGTCACTCGTACCATGACGGGTGCCATCCCCCGCGTCAGCTATGAGGGGCTGGCAGCCACGGTGTCATCCTTACCGTCGCCGCTTCCGTCAAACTATCGCAGCGCCCTGGCCGACGCCAACTGGCGTGCCGCGATGATGGATGAGTACCAGGCCCTCGTCGACAACAACACCTGGCAGCTCGTTCCGCGGCCCCCTGGGGCCAACGTCGTGACGGGAAAGTGGATTTTCCGGCATAAGTTCCATGCCGATGGGTCCCTTGCCCGCCACAAGGCCCGCTGGGTCGTCCGAGGCTTCTCCCAGCGCGAGGGCGTCGACTACGATGAGACCTTCAGCCCGGTTGTCAAACCGGCCACTATACGGTCTGTCCTCAGCATCGCTGCATCCTGTGCATGGCCGATTCACCAGCTGGATGTGAAGAACGCCTTTCTTCACGGCCACCTCGAGGAGACTGTCTACTGCCAGCAGCCGCCAGGGTTCGTCGATCCCGGTGCCCCAGATCACGTCTGTCGTCTGCTGAAGTCCTTGTATGGACTCAAGCAGGCTCCGCGCGCCTGGCACCAGCGCTTCGCCACCTTCGTCCGGCAGCTTGGCTTCACCGCCTCCGCCTCCGACCCGTCTCTTTTCGTTCTACGAGAAGGGACGAGCCTCGCCTACCTGTTGTTGTACGTCGACGACATCGTCCTCACCGCCTCGTCCTCGGCCCTTCTTCAGCGCATCATGACTCGGTTGAGCTCCGAGTTCGCCATGACGGACCTGGGCGCCCTACACCACTTCCTCGGCATCGCCGTCACGCGCTCTTCGGACGGCCTCTTCCTCTCCCAGCGACAGTACGCCATCGAGCTTCTTCAGCGTGCAGGCATGGCTGAGTGTCACCCAACAGCGACACCCGTGGACACTCACGCCAAGCTCTCTGCGACCGACGGGGAGCTGCTGTCAGAGAAGGACGCATCTGAGTACAGGAGCTTGGCGGGAGCTCTCCAGTACCTGACGTTGACTCGTCCTGATCTGGCATATGCTGTGCAGCAAGTGTGCCTCTTCATGCACGCTCCTCGGGAGCCCCACCGTGCGCTCATCAAGCGCATCCTGCGCTATGTGAAGGGGACCCTCTCCTCGGGCCTTCACATCGGCACCGGGTCTGTTGACAAGCTGACTGCCTATTCTGACGCCGACTGGGCAGGCTGTCCAGACTCCCGACGCTCCACTTCCGGCTTTTGCGTCTACCTCGGCGACACTTTGGTCTCCTGGTCCTCCAAACGCCAGACCACGGTGTCACGTTCCAGCGCCGAGGCTGAGTATCGTGCTGTGGCACATGTTGTGGCTGAGTGTTGTTGGCTTCGGCAGCTACTTCAGGAGCTCCATATCCAGCTACCGTCTGCCACTGTTGTCTTCTGTGACAACGTCAGCGCCGTCTACATGACGGCTAACCCGGTCCACCACAAGCGAACGAAGCACATCGAGATCGACATTCACTTCGTCCGTGAGAAGGTTGCCCTTGGTGAGATCCGGGTACTCCACGTGCCGTCCTCCCATCAGTTTGCTGACATCATGACTAAAGGACTTCCGACGGCATTATTCCAGGATTTTCGGTCCAGTCTTTGCGTCCGGGAGCCTCCCGCTGCGACTGCGGGCGGGTGTTAGGAAATAGAATATCCCCTGCTAATTATGGATAGCACAGCCATAATTAGCAGCTGTAAATCAGGCAATTAGCATATGGAAATCAGTGATTAGTTGCTATAGTTAGCAGCTGTAAATCAGGCAATTAGCATATGGAAATCAGTGATTAGTTGCTATAGTTAGCAGATGTAAATCAGGGAGATTACCCCCTGCCTTGTAAGCAAGTCCAGCAGCTATATAATAGAAGGCGCCCCCTCCCATTGAGGCGTGGCCAATTGCCCCATTCTCTGTCTTTCTACAGGACTAACCCTAGAAGGGTAGCTATATAGTTTCCTTACATGGGCCTCATGGGCCGGATATACACATACTCCAACCCCCCCCCCCCCCGGCGCAGTCTGAACTACCGGCGCAGCGGAGTTTCAAGACTGAACACGAAAAGAGGTACAGCACACACAAGCCCCCCCACAGACTCAACTAGCCACTAGTGATGTTGAGGCTGGAGCGAAACTCGGAGAAGGTCGAGGACGGGAGGCCCTTGGTGAAGATGTCGGCAAATTGGGAGGTGGTCGGGACGTGTAGAACCCGAACATCGCCGATGGCCACCCGGTCGCGGACAAAGTGGAGGTCGATCTCGACATGCTTGGTCCGTTGGTGCTGAACGGGGTTGGTGGAGAGATACACTGCACTGATGTTGTCGCAATAGACCAACGTACTCCGGGTCAGGGGACTGTGGAGCTCACCCAGGAGCCGCCGGAACCAGGAGGCCTCAGTCACGCCGTTAGCGACAGCGCGGTACTCCGCCTCGGCACTGGAGCGGGAGACCACCGGCTAGCGCTTGGACGACCAAGACACCAGGTTGCCGCCAAGGAAGACAGCATAGCCGGAGGTCGACCGGCGAGTGTCCGGACACCCGGCCCAATCAGCGTCGGTGTACACGACGAGCTCGGTGGAGGCAGACCGGTGGAGTAGTAGGGTGCCGCGGAGGTATCGGAGGAGGCGCTTGAGGGCCGTGAGGTGAGGCTCACGCGGATCATGCATATGAAGGCAAATCTGCTACACTGCATATGTGATGTTCGGGCGGGTGAAGGTGAGATACTGAAGCGCCCATGCAAGACTTCTGTACACGGTAGGGTCGGTCACGGTGGTGCCCTCGGTCACTGACAGCTTGGCCTGAGTGTCAACTGGGGTGGAGCAAGGCTTGCAGTCAGTCAACCCAGCTCGCTCAAGGATATCAAGAGTGTACTGCCGCTGGTGAAGAAAGAAACCCCCGGGACGAGGCTCAACGGTGACCCCGAGAAAGTGATGAAGCACACCGAGGTCCTTCATCGCAAACTCTTGCTGAAGAGAGGTGATGATCCGCCGCAGTAGTGTCGGGCTGGAGGCGGTGAGCACAATGTCATCAACATAGAGCAGCAGATAGGCAGTCTCCGCACCGTGGTGGTAGATGAACAGCGAAGTGTCTGACTTGGCCTCCACAAACCCCAGAGTAAACAGGAATGCAGCAAACCGAGAGTACCACGCCCGGGGGGGGGCTGCTTGAGGCCGTAGAGTGACTTGTTGAGACGGCAGACCAGGTCAGGACGGGAAGCATCAACAAAACCTGCAGGCTGACTGCAGTAGACCATCTCCGCAAGTGTCCCGTGGAGAAAGGCATTCTTGACATCCAGCTGATGCACGGGCCAGGAGCGGGAGAGAGCCAGTGAGAGAACTGTGCGGACTGTAGCTGGCTTCACTACTGGACTGAAAGTCTCGTCATAATCAACTCTGGGCCGCTGAGTGAAACCGCGGAGAACCCAGCGAGCCTTGTACCGCTCAAGAGTGCCATCAACACTGCGTTTGTGAGTCCAAATCCACTTGTCGGTGACGACATTGGAGCCAAACGGACGGGGCACCAGATCCCAGGTCTGGTTGGCGAGAAGAGCCGCGTACTCCTCTTCCATCGCACCCCGCCAGTGAGGATTGGCCAAGGCGGCGCGCACGGAAGAGGGTACCGGAGAGACCCGTGAATCACCCGGCGTCGCGGCGAGAACCCGAGGCCGCAGCACCCCCGTCGCCTGCTGCGTCACCATAGGGTGAACATGGCGCGGATGGCGGTGTAGAAGGGGCGGGTGGTACACGGGTGGCCCGCCGGCGGTGGGGACTGCGGCGTAGGCGTCGACGGTGGTGGCGAGGCCACAGAAGGTGACCGAGGTGGCGACGACGGCAACGGGTCCCGCACCGGGGGCGGCGAGGCCGCCCGCGCACGACGCTGGTAGACACGCACCGGCTGGGCGAAGCGCGCAGGAGGTGCCGAAGACGCCAGACCCGCGGCAGGCGCAGGGTCAGGCGCAGCTGCTGGACCTGCGCAAGGCGCAGGGGTAGACGCAGCACCGGGGGACGCGGCTGCCGGACCCGCGCAGGGCGCAGGGTTAGGTATAGGTCCGGAGGTCGGCGGGCTAGGGCATGAGCCCGGCGGAGGACGCGGGAGAGGACCTGCAGGGTAAAATAGCAAAGGTGGCTGGGCCACCGCGTCAGTGGGAAACAGGGAGGAGAGTGTAGGGTCGGAGGTGGGAGGTGGGGAGGTGGGAGGAGTGGTGGTGGTGGAGAAGGGAAAATCGGACTCGTCGAACACCACGTGACGGGAGATGAGGACTCGACAAGAGGAAAGGTCAAAGCAACGGTACCCCTTGTGATCCGGGGAGTACCCGAGAAAGACACACCGAGTCGACCGGGGAGCCAGCTTGTGGGGAGCAGTGGCAGTGGTGTTAGGGTAACACCACACCCGAAGACGCGGAGGTGGTCATAGCGAGGAGGGGTACCGAAAAGGACGTGGTGACGAGTGAGACCAGGACAGGCAGTGGAAGGTAAACGGTTGAGGAGGTATGTGGAGGTGTGAAGACCCTCAGCCCAGAAGCGAGCAGGAAGGGAGGCCTGCAAGAGAAGGGTGCGTATGGTGTCGTTGGTGGTGCGAATCATGCGCTCGGCCTTGCCGATCTGGGAGGAGGTGTAGGGGCACGACATGCGCAACTGCACGCCGCGAGAGAGGAAGAAGGCACGAGACGTGGAGTTGTCGAACTCACGCCCGTTGTCACACTGAACGGCCTTGATGGTGAGGCCGAACTAAGTGGACACCCAGGCAAAGAAGTGAAGAAGCGTGGAGAAAGTGTCAGACTTCGCACGAACGGGAAAAGTCCAGGAATAGTGAGAGAAATCATCCACCAACACAAGATAGTATTTAACTATTTATAACCAGAAATACTCAGAACAGGAGATGTCCAAGGTCGCAATGTACAAGATCGAAAATATGGGTCGCATGTGAAGAAGAGGTCGGGAAAGGAAGGCGAACATGACGGCCCAGTTGGCACGCGTGACATAAATGCCCATCGTGAGCCCGAGTACATGGAATGTCGGAACTACGACTAAACTGCCTCAAAATGTCTCGGCCGGGATGTCCAAGCCGGCGGTGCCAGGTAGTGGAGGAAGAAACGGCGGCGAAAGCAGCGGACGAAGTGGAAGGCGACGAAGGCGGTGGAGGAAACCGAACAGTGTAAAAGGGCCCCGCGTTGTCACATCGGAGAAGAGGACGCCGGGAAGCCAAATCCTTCACAGTAAGACCAAAAGAGTCAAATTCAACAGTACAAGAGTTGTCAGTGGTAAAACGACGAATAGAAAGAAGGTTGTGAACCATAGTGGTAAAACGACGAATAGAAAGAAGGTTGTGAACCATAGAAGGAGCAACAAGAACGTCAGGAAGACGAAAGGAGCCATGAGTGCCGGTAGCACCCACAGATGTGACAGGAAGGCATGAACCATTTGCGACCATGATGGACGAAGGGTGAGAGGAGGAAGGAGAGTGAACCGAGGAGAGTATACCGGGGTCAGGAGTGGTGTGGTAGGTGGCACCCGAGTCAGCGATCCAGTCGGGGCTGACTGGTGGAGTCAGACTCATGGTGCTGAAGGAGCGTGCCAGGGCTGCCGGGTCCCAACCGACAAGGCCAGGCGTGACCCCGGGAGGAGGAGTCCATGGCGACGGAAGCGGAGGGGCGGCAGCCCCCTGAGTCCACTGAGCGCCCGGGACCCCCCCCCCCAGCGAGCATGGCCGCCGGAGGACGAGACTCGCCGCCACCAGCCGGAAAGGGCCACATTGAGATGCGCCCTGACCATGGGTGGTTGTAGGATGGCCAGGGTGCACCTTGTGGAGGTGCCGGTGTGCTCCTACGACCGGTCCCCGCACCCCGCTCGCCCCCGCGGCGACGGCGGCCGCCACGCCCCCCCCCCCCCTCCCCCCCCCACCCCCGCTCGGACCGGGAGGACCAAGTAAAGACGACGCAGGCGGAGCAGTGGGACGCGGCGGAGTGGCAGCCAGAGCAGTCGAGGAGGGCGAGGACCCCGGCGCTGAGAGCGACCCAGGCTGGATGCCCTGAGTGAGCTCCTCCAGGACGAGGTCATCACGAACCTGAAGGAAGGTGGGGAACGGCCGCTGCCGAGTGATCAAGGTCCGAAGGTGGCCGTAGCGCTCGCTGAGGCCGCGGAGGACGTTGAGGACCAAGAACCGGTCCTCCACGGCGCAACCCAGGTCACCGAGTGCATCAGCCATGCCCTTCATCCGGCGACAGTACTCACTAACAGGGAGGTCACCCTGGACGAAGGTGCGGATGCTCGCATCGAGACGCAGTGCCCGGGCTTCGGCGTTGCCCAGGAACTGGCCCTCGAGAGCCAGGCAGGCACGACGGGCGGTGGCGGGGGTGCCCTCCGGAGGAGCACGGACGAGGTCGTGTAGGTCGAGGGAGATGGTCCCAAGAATCCAGGAGAGGACGATGCTGTCGAGGCGCTGCCACACAAAGGTCTGAGCCGCAACTGGTGTGGTGGTGAGGACATGGTCGTCGAGGGCGTAGCGGCGGAGGGTGAGGAGGACCAGGTCCTTCTAGCGGGCATAGGACGGTGACTCAGAGTCGAGGACAACGGGCACCAGACTGCGGATGTTCTGGACGGCCCCGGCCTGGTAGTGGAGCTGAGCGACGAGAGGATCAGCCGGATCGGGCACCGATGTGGGAGATGGCCGCAGAGCGCGTGACCCGGAGGATGTGGCACCGGTGTCGGGCAGCCGAGGAGCTGCTCCGCGTCGGCGAGCTGACGAGCGAGGGTGTCGGCCGCGTCACGCTCACGCTCCCAGATGAGGGCAGCGGCACGCACTCGCGCCTGTCCATCCGCGGCAGCGACGCGCGCAGCAACCAGAGCGGGTGCGATGGCGTAGTCGGGTTGGGGAAGAAGCGGTGGAGGAGGTGGCGCGGGGAAGGAGCCACCGGCGCCTGCGCTTAGTGCGAGCGCCCCCCAGCCTGAGCCCAAGGCGCCAAAGAGACTAGCAATAGTGTCGGGCTGCAGGCCGGCCGCATAGGAGGAGAAAAGCAGCTGCTGGTCGGCCTGAGGGCCGGTGACGAGGCCACCAGCATCGCCCGGGAGACCACCGCCCGCCCCTGGAAGTGCACCGGGAACAAAGAGGGGGGGCAGAGGCGGATCGGGCAGCAAGGGGAGGCCGCCCGCGCCCTGGCCGCCGGAGCCTGGGCCACCCGCGCCCTGGTTGGCGGGCAGCGGGGCGGTCGGGCCGGTGGCGCCCGCGCCTTGGCCGCCCGTGCCCTGGCCGCCGGGCTGCAGGGCGGCCGCGCCCAAGCCGCCCGCGCCCGTGTTGCCCGCGTCCTGGCCGCCCGCAGCGGGGTCGCGCGGGTCCAAGCCGCCGGGCCTCGAGCGCGCCTACGCTGGACCCGCCCGCAGCCGCGATGAGGGCAGCGGTGCCAGGCTGGGCTGGCCGTAGGGCCGCGAGCTGAGCCCAGGTGGCGGAGGGAAGGGGAGGGAAGGAGGAGAAGTAGGTGGGGGGAGGAGGAGGCTGCCGGCCGTCGGCCATGGCCGCAGCAGCAGCGGCGAGGAGGAGGCGGCGGCTGGAGGCTGGAGGTGGAAGAAGGAGAAGAAAAAAAAGAAACTAGCTTGATACCATGCTAAGATTGTAATTGATTATTGGGCTAACCCTAGAAGGGTCGCTATATAGTTTCCTTACATGGGCCTCATGGGCCGGATATACACATACTCCAACAAGCAAGAAACAGCTTCTAGCCTCCAATCAGTTACTAGTCTATTTCTGCACAAAGACTAATCCTCAGCACCATGTTTACCATAGTTATTCACTGAATCTTTCATTTATACCATGCATCGGCACCGTAAAACCAGCATTGAACGTTTAGGCCAATGTGGCTATATTTCCTAGCTTAAGGTTTTTCAGTAAATATAAGCTTAAAGGTTTTCTAAAGTTTCCACCTCCTCGAGAAGCCATGCATTGAAAAACAAGCACAACTTTGCATTACAGTAACAGACCTAAGCAATTTATCAAAGAAAAACAGACAGGATTGAGGTTGCAGCTAACTATAAATTATTATTATGCAAATACATTATGAACAAATTATTAGATATTTCATCTATCGATAACATAGGTGTTCAATATAGTTCCAATATTTACTAAGACATATCACTCATCATAGTAAAATGGTGCTACAATAACAAAGTACTGGATCTATTGTAATCTTAGTATCTTACCTCAATGTTGTAAAATAGAGACAGAAACAGTCGCTTAGCTTTGATTCCATCACCGGGGCCGCTCAAGTTAAGAAGTCCTTGTCCATAAACCATTAAATCAGCGTTGGAAGATATCACTGACCCATGCTGTTACAGTGATAAAAAAATAAACACCACTGCTTAAATAAAGATTTTGGCAATACAGGTTTAGAACAACATACCCTGAGGACTACAAGATTTCTTGCCTCAAGCATAGATGCAAGAACAACATCCTTAGCTCCGCCATCAATCTGAATATTTGAATCCCACATCAAGAGCACTTTAACATACATTCTGAAAGCTCCATAGACCTTCCATAAGAGGAGAAATTAGGAATAAAGAAAGAAAAATGCACACAAACACGCACACACAAATTTGTTTCTGGCCTATATGACAATATAAAAAAGGAATTGATCAGCTCATATAATGCCTTCTCATGTCCTATTCAGAGCCGATAGTGCACAGATGCAGATACAAATAGAGTTTTGTTCAGATGTTCGAGTTGCAGAATTGGAACGGAGACAGGCTAACATAATCAGATAATACGTGCATCTATAGAGAGCTGATGATTTTAAAAAATCATGCATATACACGCAAGAATAAGATTCGTAATTGCTAGAGTGAATGAATTTTCATTATTGGGCTAACCCTAGAAGGGTAGCAATGTAGTAGGGGTTACATGGGCCTCATGGGCCTAGACTCATATTCCAACACCCCCCGCAGTCTGAACTGCCGGCGCAGCGGAGTTTCAAGACTGGACATGAAAAGAAGCACAACGCAACACACGAGCCCCCCCACAGACTCAACTAGGAACTGGTGATGTTGAGGCTGGAGCGAAACTCGGAGAACGTCGAAGATGGGAGGCCCTTAGTGAAGATGTCAGCGAACTGGGAGGTGGTCGGGACGTGGAGAACCCGAACATCCCCGATGGCCACCCGATCGCGGACAAAGTGGAGGTCGATCTCCACATGCTTGGTCCGCTGGTGCTGAACGGGGTTGGTGGAGAGGTACACCGCACTGACGTTGTCGCAGTAGACCAACGTGCTCCGGGTCAGGGGACTGTGGAGCTCACCAAGTAGCTGCCGGAGCCAGGAGGCCTCAGCCACGCCGTTAGCAACCGCGCGGTACTCCGCCTCGGCACTGGAACGGGAGACCACCGGCTGGCGCTTGGACGACCAGGACACCAGGTTGCCGCCGAGGAAGACAGCATAGCCGGAGGTGGACCGTCGAGTGTCCGAACACCCGGCCCAGTCAGCGTCGGTGTAGACGACGAGGTCTGTGGAGGCGGACTGGTGGAGAAGAAGGCCGTAGTCGACGGTGCCGCGGAGGTAGCGAAGGAGACGCTTGAGAGCCGTGAGATGAGGCTCACGCGGATCATGCATATGTAAGCAAATCTGCTGAACTGCATAGGTGATGTCCGGGCGGGTGAAAGTGAGGTACTGTAATGCCCCTGCAAGACTCCTGTACGCAGTGGGGTCAGCGACTACAGTGCCCTCGATCTCTGACAGCTTGGCCTGGGTGTCAACTGGGGTGGAGCAGGGCTTGCAGTCAGTCATCCCAGCTCGCTCCAGGATATCAAGAGTGTACTGCCGCTGGTGAAGAAAAAGACCCCTTGTCCGGGGCTCAACAGTAATCCCGAGAAAGTGATGGAGCACACCAAGATCCTTCATCGCGAACTCCTGCTGAAGGGAGGTGATGATCCGCTGCAGCAGTGTCGGGCTGGAAGCTGTGAGCACAATGTCATCAACATAGAGCAGCAGATAGGCAGTCTCCCCGCCGTGGTGATATATGAACAACGAAGTATCGGACTTCGCCTCCACAAAGCCCAGGGTGAACAGATAGGCAGCAAAACGAGAGTACCACGCCCTGGGGGCCTGCTTGAGGCCGTAGAGAGACTTGTTGAGGCGACACACCAGATCAGGCCGGGTGGAGTCAACGAAACCCGCAGGCTGACTGCAGTAGACGGTCTCAGCAAGTGTCCCATGAAGAAAGGCATTCTTGACATCCAGCTGATGCACGGGCCAGGAGCGTGAGAGAGCCAACGAGATGACTGTGCGGACAGTAGCAGGCTTCACCACTGGACTGAAAGTCTCATCATAATCAACTCCAGGCCGCTGAGTGAAACCCCTGAGAACCCAGCGTGCCTTGTAGCGCTCGAGAGAACCATCAGCCCGCCGCTTGTGCGTCCAGATCCACTTCCCGGTGACGACATTGGAGCCAGGTGCACGGGGTACCAGATCTCAGGTCTGGTTGGCGAGAAGAGCCGCGTACTCCTCTTCCAATGCACCTCGCCAGTGGGGGTCGGCCAAGGCGGCATGCACGGAAGAGGGCACCAGAGAGACCCCCGTGTCACCGGCCGTCGCGGCGAGAGCTCGAGGCCGTAGTACCCCCGCCGCATGCCGTGTCACCATGGGGTGTACATGACGCGGGTGGCGGTGAAGGAGCGGCGGGTGATAAACAGGCCGGTCACCCCGAGCAGCTGGTGGAGGAGGCGGTGGTGGGGGCGTAGGTGTCGACGGCGGAGAGGCGGCGACAAGAGAACCCTGCGGCAAGGACGGCGACACGTACCGCACCGGTGGGGCCGAGGCCGCGGCAGGAGACCGAGGGGCCGACGATGGCGACGCGGCCCGCACCGGTGGTGGCGAGGCCGCCCGCGCACGCCGCTGGTAGACACGCACCGGTTGTGCGTAGCGTGCGGGAGGCACCGAGGACGCGGGACCCGCGTTAGGCGCATGCTCCGGCGGAGTGGACGGTACCACCGGACCGGCGCTAGGCACAGGGTCCGGCGGAGCGTCCGAGGACGGCGAGCCGGGGTACGAGACCGGCGGGGGAGGTGGTGGGGTGGTACCTGCAGGATAAAACAATAAAGGTGGCTGGACCACCGCGTCAGTGGGAAAAAGATCGGTGGTGGGAGGTGTATGGATGGTTGGAGTAGAGGTGGTGGTGAAGAAAGGGAAGTCGGTCTCGTCGAACACAACGTGTCGGGAGATGAGAACGCGACGAGAGGAGAGGTCAAAGCAACGGTACCCCTTGTGATCCGGGGAGTACCCGAGGAAGACACACCGAGTCGACCGGGGAGCCAGCTTGTGAGGAGCGGTGGCAGTGGTGTTAGGGTAACACGCACACCTGAAGACACGGAGGTGGTCGTAGCGAGGAGGGGTACCGAAGAGGGCGTGGTGAGGAGTGGGAGCGGGACAGGCAGCGGAAGGTAAACGGTTGAGGAGATAGGTGGAGGTGTGAAGACCCTCGGCCCAGAAGCGGGCAGGGAAGAGAGGGCCGTAAGAGGAGGGTGCGGATGGTGTCGTTGTGGTGCGAATCATGCGCTCGGCCTTGCCGTTCTGGGAGGAGGTATAGGGATAGGGGACGACATGCGCAACTGCACGCCGTGTGAGAGAGAGAAAGCATGAGACGTGGAGTTATCGAACTCTCGCCCGTTGTCACACTGAATGGCCTTGATGGTGAGGCCAAACTGAGTGGACACCCAGGCAAAGAAGTGAGAGCAGAAGCGTGGAGAAAGTATCAGACTTAGCGCGAATGGGAAAGGTCCAGGAATAGTGAGAGAAATCATCCACCAACACAAGATAGTATTTATAACCAAAAAGACTCATGACAGGAGATGTCCATAGGTCACAGTGTACAAGATCAAAAATGTGGGTCGCATGTGAAGAAGAGGTAGGAAAAGGAAGACGAACATGTCGACCCAACTGACACGCGTGACACAAATGCTCATCGTGAGCCCGAGTACATGGTATGTCGGAACTACGACTAAGCCGCATCAAAATGTCTCGGCCGGGATGTCCAAGACGACGGTGCCAGGTAGTGGAGGAAGTCGAGGTGGCAAAAGCAGCTGACGAAGTGGAAAACGGGGACGGAGGAAGGTGAAGCGTGTAAAGGGGTCCCGAGCTGTCACATCGGAGCAGTGGACGCCGGGAGGCCAAATCCTTCACAGTGAGACCAGAAGAGTCAAATTCAACAGAACAAGAGTTGTCAGCTGTAAAACGACGAATGGAAAGAAGGTTATGAACCATAGACGGAGCAACTAAGACATCAGGAAGATGAAAGGAGCCATGGGTGCCGGCAGCGCCCACAGAGGTGACAGGAATACAGGACTCATTTGCGACCACGATGGACGAGGGGTGAGAAGGAGAAGGAGGGTGAACGAAAGAGAGTATACCAGGGTCAGGAGTGGTATGGAACGTGGCCCCGGAGTCGGCGATCCAGTCCTGGCCGACTGGAGGCGTGAGGGTCATGGTGCCGAAGGAGCGAGCCAAGGCCATCGGGTCCCAACCGACAGTCCCAGGAGTCCCAGCAGGTGGAGTCCAAGGCGACGAAAACGGAGGGGCTGGCGCAGTCCACGGTGCTGGGAACGGAGCCGTGCCCGTGAGCATGGCCGCCGGAGCACGGGGCTCACCACCAGCCGCCTGGTAGGGCCACATGGAGATGCGCCCTGACCACGGGTTGTGGAAGGATGGCCAGGGTGCACCCCGAGGAGGCGCTGGGGTGGCCGGAGCAGTCCCACGGCCAGACCCTGCACCACCGTCCACGTCGACGGCGGCCGCCACGGCCCCCCCACCCCCGCTCGGCCCGGGGGGAAGAGGACCCAGAAGGGACGATGCAGGCGGAGCGGTGGAGCGCGTCGATGGAGTCACCGCAAGAGCGGTCGAGGAGGACGAAGAGCCCGGCGTCGAGTGAGACCCAGGCTGGAGGCCCTGAGTGAGCTCCTCCATGACAAGGTCGTCACGGACCTGCAGGAAGGAGGGAAAAGGCCGCTGACGGGTGATCCAAGTCCGAAGATGGCTGTATGGTGTAGCGGTCGCTGAGGCCGCGGAGGACTTGGAGGACCAGGATCCGGTCGTCGACGGGGCAGCCAAGGTCACCCAGAGAGTCAGCCAGGCCCTTCATGCGGCGGCAGAACTCGCCCACGGAGATGTCGCCCTGAACGATCGTACGGAAGCTCGCATCGAGGCGCAGGGCCCGGGCCTCGCGTTGCCCAGAAACTGCCCCTCGAGAGCCAACCACGCCTGTCGAGCATCAGGGGTGTTGCGGAGCAGGTCGTGAAGGTCAAAGGAGATCGCGCCAAAAATCCAGGAGAGGACGATGCTGTCGAGCCGCAGCCACGCAGGTGTCTGGACAGCAGCTGGAGCGTCGAGGAGGACGTGGTCGTCGAGAGCGTAGCGACGAAGAGTGAGGAGGACCAGGTCCCGCCAACGAGCGTAGGAGGGCGACTCGAGCTCCAGGACGATGGGGACCAGACTCCGGATGTTCTGGACACTCCCCGCCTGTAGGTGAAGCTGCGCCACGAGTGGGTCGGCGGGATCATGCCAGAGGATCGCCGTAGCCAGCGGACGAGGAGGAGCCGAGGCGGAGGAGGTGGCGCTCACGTCGTGATGGACGGGGAAGACGAGGAGCTGCTCCGCCTCGGCGATACGGTGAGCCAGGGCATCAGCTGCGTCCCGCTCACGCTCCCAGGCGAGAGCAGCAGCCCGGACACGCGCCTGTCCCTCCGCAGTCGCTGCCCGGGCCGCGACGAGAGCGGCTGCGAGGGTGGAGTCAGCCGCTGCGTTCTGGGGAATTCGAGGAAGAAAGTGCCCGCCATGAACCTGGGTCTGCCCTGCCCCTGGTCGAGCAGAGGGAACAGACCGTCGGGGAGCTGGTGTTGCCCCTGCCCCAGGCCGCCAGCACCAGAGGCGCCCAGCAGACCCGCGAGCTGCCCCTGCCCCAGGCCGCCAGCACCAGAGGGCCCAGCAGGCCGCCAGTGGTAGGCCGCTGTCCGGCGGGCGCGCGGGTCTGCTGGCCGGACAAGGGCAGAGGAGGAGGCGGCGGGGGTGGAGGAGGCTGCCGGCCGAGGGGCGCGGACCCGTTGGCGGCGGATGCGGCTGCGGGAGGAGTCCGCCGGCCGTCGCGCCGAGGTGGTCGCCGCCCGTGCCGGAGCCGCCAGGGTTGCCCGCGCCTGCGCCCAGGGGGCTGCCGCCCGTCGCGCCCGCGGCGCCCGAGCCGCCAGGGAGGTTGCCTGCGAGGTGGAGGCCGGCGGCCCGCGGCGGCGGCGCAGCAGCTACGACAGCCGTGTCCGCCTCGCCGCCAGGCGCGTGCAGGGCCGCGGCGTTGCGCGGGGCGAGGATGCGCGCCCAGGAGGGATTGGGAAGGGGGGGAAGGCCTGGAAGTAGTGAGGGGGAGGAGGGATCTCGTCGCCGTCGGCCATGGAGGCTGCGGCGGCGGCGGCGCCGGCGGCTGGGAGGAGGCGGCGCCGGCGGCTGGGAGAGGAAGGGAGGGAGAAAAATCAGCTCGATACCATGCTAGAGTGAATGAATTTTCATTATTGGGCTAACCCTAGAAGGGTAGCAATGTAGTAGGGGTTACATGGGCCTCATGGGCCTAGACTCATATATTCCAACAGTAATAAATTATGTCTATGTGCAGTTATGCAAATAACATAGACATTTTATATTGTAGTATACGCCAACATGAGTTATTTTTCAAAATACTACAGATAATCAAGAAAAAAAGCAAACAATTACAGTGAAATCAGATAGTGCTATTTGCAACATCAGATGATCTGCTTAAGAAGTTCAGATAATCTATATACGACGCATGATACATAATAGCAAAACCACATCCTATTCCGCATGTGCACCAAGTCAGATATCAGATTATCCATATCCATATCCTCATGAATATCAAAACCACACTCTGTAAAACTGTAACCTTATAAATCAGATGCAGATCAGATTGGATTCAACAATTACCTATACCATTTTCATCCATATATGAAGTAACAATATAGTACATTAAGGACACCAAATACAGCACACATCAAAGCATCAATGATGCTTACTCCCTCTGTCCCTAAATGTGTCGTTTTCGCTTCCCGAGAAACAACTTTGACTAAATATATATTAAAAATTATTAATATTTATGGTACATAATTAGTATCGTTGAATCTAGTTTTTTAACAAATTTATTTAAAGATACAAATGTTGCACGTATTTTCTACAAACTGAGTCAAACTTGTGGCACGCACACCAATGATGACAGTTATTTAGGGACGGAGGGAGTATATTTCAATTAGTGACTTAGGATTGGACAGCTTTACATCGCTAGCATGCAACATATAGAGAAATGGACAGCTGTGAAACAATCATAACAAGTCAATGCAACATAAGACTTATGCTGCATTGATGTAACAGGAAGAAAATACATTTTTATATGTATAGTCATGTCTGAAGTCCATATTTTGATAAATACATCTTACATATATATTACCATGCCCCCAAGTTCATATTTGGAAAATTACTTTCCACTGTCACACGCTATGATGTATGCATTATGCATATGAAAATTACTATTTACTTATGAGAACCATAAACAAAAGAAAAATCTGAAGGCAATGAGCTGCACCTTTATAACAGAGTCACTCATTAAAAGCTCTTCAGCAACCAGCTCAAATTCTGATATTGGATTTTCTGATAACCCAAAGCAGATACTACCCTTGGTTAGTAATCTAATTTGACCTGTCACCTGACAATGAGAAAATAGTGATGGAAATGCTAGTATGTGACAGAAAAAATGGTAGAAATAAATAACTGCAATCAGGTATTAAATAAAATTTCGAAAATAGCAATTAAACAACGCTGACAATGTCTGATATCTATATGTCTATTTCCAAGGTCAGACCAGGTAACAATATAGTAAACCTATTCTGTATATTTAAGTGCAGAATTGTTCGTTGAACAATGTAACAGAAAATTTAGGGCAGAAGTGTCATGGTGCGCAAGAAATATTATGACAATTGAACCCGTATCCAGATAGATTTTTTTTCTACATCCAATCTAGCACAAGTTTACAAGCTAATTAGCTTGTTGCAACGAATTCATATCAAATTTGATGTGTCAAGTTTTAGAATCAGAAGATAGTACAGTTGAACCACTTAACATTTAAGAAATTTTGGATATTTGTCCAGTGCATTGCAACGAAGGACCTTGGAGATCTACAGATACATAGGCATAATGGGAAGATAGCTTACAGTTGAACCACTTAACATTCAATGATCAGTATGGTGTTAATGAGGGCTGTTGTAGCAAACCTGTACTCTGGACCACAACAAGGGAACCAGCACCTTTGCATAGCACTCCACAAGCACATTGGACCAAAGTCTAGTCATTGGGAAACCAAGCAATGGAGTTTCCGTGCGTGTGGTGAAATTCCCATTGCTGACCTTTAGAGTCTGCAATGAACTATCATATATAGTACCTGCTGCACCAGCATTCTGAGCACACCCGAAACTCTGGCCACCTGATGTGTTTCACAGAATGATCATTGAAGGACAATAAAAGAGTGAGGAATTACATTCCAAAAAGCACATTTATCAAACACAGAGAATGGATGGTGTAAGTCATAAAAGTGAGATCTTAGGGTTTATTTGTATGCTTGGGATTCGGAGGAAAATGGACTAACTTCAGTCCCTGTCTGAAGGAATTGGACCCAATCAATTTCAAGCTCCAATCCAAAGAAAGCAGTGAATTTAGGGTAACACTTCCACAGAAATGCATAATCATGATGACTTTTGCCTCAGTAGGAAAAAGACTTCGATTAGTTGCAATATGTCGGCAACAAAATAAGAAAAAGCAACAGGAAACTAATGCTTTAGCTGAACAAAAATAAGATTTTAGAAATCGTATTGTATCATTCAAAACTTTCATCTCAATGATTTTTACTTGCAAAAAAGAAGTATGTCAACTAAGAAAAAATCTTCTAAACTTATAGCGTACATATAACAATAACAAT
This sequence comes from Coix lacryma-jobi var. lacryma-jobi, assembly GCA_009763385.1. Lineage (NCBI taxonomy): Eukaryota > Viridiplantae > Streptophyta > Magnoliopsida > Poales > Poaceae > Coix > Coix lacryma-jobi. The sequence goes on along the minus strand of CM019830.1, from coordinate 116,216,691 downwards.
AATATTACACAGTATAGATGCTTAAAATGATACTTGTGCACAAGCCACAAGAGCAAGCAGTTATTCATATGTCAAACAGTTCCAGGCTACATCCGCATAAGTTAATCATCATAAATAAGGGCCTGTTTGTTTCAGCCTGTGGTTGACTTCTTCTGTAGGCCAAAAGACAAAGCTGAAACAAACAGGCAGCTGATCTGGCTGCCAAAAGCTATGTTTCTACTAAAGGCCAGAAGCTGATCTGGAGAGGCTTTTGCTGGCTTCTGGAAATGCTGTTCTAAGGGGCATTGTATTTATTATATATTTCATTCATCCAAAAGCTTATCCACAGAGTCAGCTTTTCAAAAGCAGACTTTTACTAGCAGCCAAGAAAGGCCCAGAGTGAGGTGGTGGTGTTCATGTAAGGGACCAAAAACTAGCAACCAAGAAAGCCAGTTTTTTTTTCCCAAAAGCCACAACACAAACTAACAGAGCCTAAATAATGTGCAGTTTTGCATACTGTGACCACTAACTAAACATAAGCAACAATTATTTTTTATTGTAATTAATTTATCAGTTGCATTAGTGGAGCATTTCTGCAAAAATGCATACCACCATGCCACACTCTCAATTCCTCTGGTAAATTAACTAATGATACTACCAATCTGAATCACCCTAAACAGTCCCTGTACCTTGTAGTCATTAACTAATGATGGGTACTGTTTTAGACAGTGGAAACATCACACATCACTCTGCATAAAATTTAAGGTCAGAAAAATACTAACCATGAACTGTTATTTCCAAATCTTGTTGAATACTGTAACAGTCCAGAGATATCCTCCCACCGCCGCCACCACCCCATCCATTACCACCAGCAGCACTTATTGTACCATTTCCATATCTAAGAATTGCATGCCATAATGAAAGTTAGGTTTCACAAGTCACAACAAAAAGGTGTAGCAGAGTATGGGGATTGTTTTAGTGTCCTTCCAGGAGGAAAAATGTCTTCAAATCTTAAAAGTCACGGAAATTCTGTTTCTTTTTTCACTTCATTGGCAGTGTCCTTGATATGGACAAGCTTGTCCTTAAAATAATAAACTAATAATTGCTGGGTTGACTATGGGATGTGTCATGTGGGGCCTGGGCTACAGCAGGCGCCGCCGGACCAGAGACGTACGCCGAGCAGCAGAGCGCGCCGCAGCAGCGCTGATCGCGGGCGTCGACGACGCAGGGGGCGGCCAGGAGGGTGCAGGAGGAATCGGCACCACACGTGGCTAAGAAGAAAATTAGAATTAGCTTTCTATTTTTTAAATATTTTAATTATAGGAGTCCTAGTCGGTTGGTTCAGGCCTTTGGCCTCTTATATATTGTAACCGTACGCTGGTTGGAGGAATTAAGCAAATACAATATTCATCTAATCTCTCTCTCTCTAAAAACTAAGCCTACGGCGGAGGGGAAAACCTCGCCGGAGAAGACGACGGACCGAGGCTACGAGCTACGTAGTCGAGGGCCAGCTACCCTAGGGTTTGACGCCCTTGACAACCTGGTATCACGGTCCAGACGATCTTCGGCTTCCACCACCACCGCGCCATCACCAACCACCTCAGCAGCCACGCACAACCCAGCCCACCACCGTTCCCCGCTTCGTCGTCCGGCGCGTCGCAGTCCGGCGTCATGGGTGACAACGGCGACCTCAAGGCAGCCATTGAAGCGCTCACCAAGACCATGGAGTCCATGCAAAAGTCCATCCAGGACAACGCCACGGCAATCGCCGCCATCACGCCAACAGTTCGGCCGGCTCCGGTCCGCGGCCTAATTCCGGAGATCATCCCCAAGATCGGCCGCCTAAACATTGGCGTCCAGAATTTCCGCGTTACGACGGCAAAGGCGATCCGCTGCAATTCATCAACAAATGCGAGTCGTTCTTCTTGCAGCAGCGGATCATGGCGGAGGAACGCGTCTGGATGGCGTCGTATAACCTCCACGATGCGGCGCAACTGTGGTATATGCAGGTCCAGGAGGACGAGGGCACGCCGACCTGGCCGCGGTTCAAGGACCTCATCAACTTGCGCTTCGGGCCTCCACTACGGTCGGCGCCCCTCTTCGAGCTGTCGTCCTGCCGCCGCACGGGGACCGTGGAAGACTATCAAGATCGTTTCCAGGCGCTGCTCCCTCGCGCTGGCCGTCTTGACGAGGCCCAGCGGGTCCAACTCTTCACGGGGGGCCTCCTGCCGCCGCTCAGCCTCCAGGTCCAGATGCAGAACCCGCAATCCCTTGCGGCCGCCATGAGCCTTGGTCGTCAATTCGAGCTGATGGAGCAGTACGCTACCCCCCCCCCCCGGCCAAGACCCCGGCACGGGGTGTCCTGCCCCCGCCGGCACCGCGTCTGGCACTGCCCCAGAACCCAGCGCCCAAGGCAATAGCTCCCACCGCGTCAGCCGAGGGGAGGCCCGTGCGTCGGCTCAATCAAGCCGAGCAGGAGGAACGCCACCGCCTTGGGCTGTGCTTCAACTGCGATGAGAAGTACAGCCGTGGTCACAATAAGGTATGCAAGCGTCTGTTTCTGTTGGACAGCATTGCTGACGAGGAGGACGAGCCTGAGGACACTCCGGTCGAGGATGCGCCCGTGTTCTCCCTCCATGCCGTGGCGGGCGTTCCCGCCGCCAACGCGATCCTACTCAGGGTGGTGCTGGGCGCCGCTGACCTCGTCGCGCTCGTGGACACAGGGTCCACGCACAACTTCATCGGGGAGGACGCCGCGCAGCATACCGGGCTGACCATCCAGCCGCGTCCGCGCCTCACCGCGACGGTCGCCAACGGAGAAAAGGTCGCTTGTCCGGGCGTCATCCGCCGCGCCCCCATCTCCATCGAGGGCATGACGTTCCACGTCGACCTCTACGTCATGCCCCTCGCTGGATACGATATGGTCCTTGGGACCCAATGGATGGCTCACCTAGGGAGCACCATCGCCTGGGACGTGGCTACGGGGACTATGTCCTTCCAGCACGGCGGCCACGACGTTCGCTGGCCCAGCGTGGCTACAGCCACCGGGCCAACTGCCCTCGCGGCGTCTGCAGGCCGGGACGCGCCCGCGACTAATGATGGGGCGGCCAGCGCGGCGCACCGGAGGCGGGACACACACTCCTCGACAGCTTGCTGGGCGCCTTCACCGACGTCTTTGCGGACCCGCGGGGACTGCACCGCAGCGTGGCCGCGACCACGCCATTCACCTCCTGCCGGGCGCCCCCCCAGTGGCTGTGCGGCCCTATCGCTATCCAGTCGCGCACAAAGATGAGCTCGAGCGGCAGTGCGCTGCCATGATGGAACAAGGCCTCATTCGCCGGAGCACCTCGGCGTTCTCCTCCCCGGTCTTGCTGGTCAAGAAGGCCGACGGATAGTGGCGGTTCTGCGTCGACTACAGAGCCCTCAACGCCATCACCATCAAGGACGCCTACCCGATTCCGGTGGTCGATGAGCTGTTGGACGAGCTGCACGGCGCCAAATTCTTCACCAAGCTGGACCTGCGATCGGGCTACCACCACGTCCGCATGCGGCCTGACGACATCGCCAAGACGGCGTTCCGCACGCATGACGGCCTCTACGAGTTCCTGGTCATGCCTTTCGGGTTGTGCAACGCCCCCGCGACTTTCCAGGCCCTGATGAACGACACCCTGCGCCCCTATCTTCGCCGGTTTGTCCTTGTGTTTTTTGATGACATACTCATCTACAGCGCCACTTGGGCGGATCATCTGCGTCACATTCGGGTGGTCCTCCTCCTCCTGCGGCAGCACCGGCTCTTCGTCAAGCGCTCTAAGTGCGCTTTCGGCGTCGATTCCATCTCCTACCTCGGCCACATCATCAGCGCAGCTGGCGTCGCCATGGACCCTGCCAAGGTCCAGGCCGTCATGGACTGGCCACAGCCACGCTCGGCTCGGGCGGTCCGGGGTTTTCTCGGGTTGGCGGGCTATTACCGCAAGTTCGTCCACGACTACGGTACCATCGCCGCTCCCCTCACGGCGCTCACCAAGAGGGAGGGGTTCCGTTGGTCCGACGAGGCGGCGACAGCATTCCAGACGCTCAAGCTCGCCGTCTCCTCGGCCCCAGTACTCGCCCTTCCCGACTTCACCAGGCCATTCGTCGTCGAGTGCGATGCCTCGACGCATGGGTTCGGCGCGGTGCTCCTCCAAGACAAGCACCCGCTGGCTTTCTTCAGTCGGCCCGTCGCCCCTCGGCACCGAGCCCTCGCAGCGTACGAGCGGGAGTTGATCGGTCTCGTTCTCGCTATCCGTCATTGGCGCCCGTACTTGTGGGGACGCCGGTTCGTGGTGCGTACTGATCACTACAGCCTCAAGTACCTCCTCGACCAGCGTCAGGCGACCATCCCCCAGCACCACTGGGTGGGCAAGCTTCTCGGCTTCGAGTTTTCCGTGGAGTATAAGCCGGGCACCTCCAACACTGTGGCTGACGCCCTGTCTCGCCGTGACACAGAGGAGGGCACCGTTCTGGCTTTGTCGGCCCCTCGCTTTGACTACATCGACCGGCTTCGCGACGCTCAGGTGACGGACCCCGTCCTCATCGCCATCCGGGACGCGATCGGAGCTGGTTCTAGGGGAGCGGGAGCGCCGTGGGGCCTCCGCGACGGCATGGTGACGTTCGACTCCAGGCTCTACATTCCACCATCATCGCCGCTACTCCAGGAGGTCTTGGCGGCCGTGCACACCGACGGCCACGAGGGAGTTCAGCGCACTCTGCATCGGCTGCGTCGTGACTTTCACTTCCCCGACATGCGCCGCATGGTTCAGGATTTCGTCCGCGCCTGTGATACATGCCAACGCTACAAGTCTGAGCATCTCCACCCGGGCGGCCTGCTCCTCCCTCTACCGATTCCGACGACGGTTTGGGCGGACATCGGATTGGACTTCGTGGAGGCACTTCCTCGTGTTGGTGAGAAGTCGGTGATCCTTACGGTGGTGGATCGCTTCAGCAAATATTGTCATTTTATTCCGTTGGATCACCCCTACACTGCAGAATCGGTGGCTTTGGCGTTCTTCGCGGACATCGTTCGGCTACACGGTGTTCCTCAGTCCATCGTGTCGGACAGGGATCCTGTGTTCACGTCCGCGTTCTAGAAAGAGCTTATGCGGCTCACCGGCACCAAGATGCACATGACGACTGCTTTCCACCCACAGTCGGATGGGCAGACGGAGGCGGCGAACCGCGTCATCGTTATGTACTTGCGCTGCTTCACGGGTGATCGTCCTCGCCAGTGGGTTCGCTGGTTGCCTTGGGCGGAGTACGTCTACAACACCGCCTATCAGTCGTCACTGCGAGACACGCCTTTCAGGGTGGTCTATGGTCGCAACCCCCCCACCATCCGGTCGTACGAGCCGGGTGAGACGCGTGTGGCGGCCGTCGCGCGCACCATGGCCGAGCGTGACGAGTTTCTGGCGGATGTCCATTACCGCCTGGAACAAGCACAAGCCGTTCACAAGAAGTACTACGACAAGGCTCACCGCCCGGTTTCCAATGCAGTAGGCGACCTGGTGCTTCTACGTCTACGTCATCGCGCACCGGCGTCCTTGCCACAGGTAACCAAGGGGAAGCTCAAGCCACGCTACTTCGGGCCCTACCGCATCATCGAGCTCATCAACCCCCTCGCGGTCCGCCTCGAGCTCCCTCCCCGCGCCAAGCTTCATGATGTGTTCCATGTGAGGCTCCTTAAGAAGTTCGTTGGGCCGGCTCCAGCTGCTCCACCGATGCTGCCACCTCTCAACCACGGCGCAATCGAACCAGAGCCCGAACGCGTTTCCCGCTCGCGGCTCGCACGAGGCGTCCAGCAGGTACTTGTGCACTAGAGGGGTGAGTCTGCGGCATCAGCTACATGGGAGGACCTCGACTCCTTCACGGAGCGCTACCCGACGTTCCAGCTCGAGGACGAGCTGGCTCTCGAGGGGGGGAGAGATGTCATATGGGGCCTGGGCTACAGCATGCGCCGCCGGACCAGAGACGTACGCCGAGCAGCAGAGCGCGCCGCAGCAGCGCTGATCGCGGTCGTCGACGACGCAGGGGGCGGCCAGGAGGGTGCCCAGGAATCGGTCACCACATGTGGCTAAGAAGGAAATTAGAATTAGCTTTCTCTTTTTTAAATATTTTAATTATAGGAGTCCTAGTCGGTTGGTTCAGGCCTTTGGCCTCTTATATATTGTAACCGTACGCTGGTTGGAGGAATTAAGCAAATACAATATCCATCTAATCTCTCTCTCAAAAAACTAAGCCTACGGCGGAGGGGAAAACCTCGCCGGAGAAGACGACGGACCGAGGCTACGAGCTACGTAGTCGAGGGCCAGCTACCCTAGGGTTTGACGCCCTTGACAGGATGTAGCTAAACCAACTCTACAAATCACATAAATTATATTTTCCACTTCCTCCTTTTTTTCTAAGGGATATACTGTTTCTTAAAAATGCAAAGTTCTGAGCAAATTTTGCATAGGCATGGTTCTTCATATAATTCAATAAACTTCTAAGTGAGCACATCATAATGTTTTTAAGGTAAAAAATAGGTTATGAGAAAACTCAACTAGATTATGCATGGCAATTAAACGATTGAGATAAGCCTGACTAGTATGGTATGACCTATGAGTTCCTAAGGTATGTATTAGCTTCCCCTTGATTTCAAGGCAAGCAGGAACAACAAAGAAACAGCATGTAAGGGTTTGCCCAGCTACATCAGCGTTGTTAGGAACAATAGATGCAAATTTATTTATCTATTTAAATAGATTTAGCCTAGTCAATCCCCACAGAAAATAACAGGAAATTGTATGATGATTTGAATATTAGAAATACTTCATGAGTAAATACCGCTGCAATCATCAACCACTTTGAGAAATGCCACTGCCATAAGCCTCTGAAAACTGCCATTACAAACGCTTGAGGCTGGCTTTAGAAACTATACCATGCCACCACCGCATTTTGTGACATTGGACAAAAAGACCATTACCTTTTTCCCCTACCTCCCTTGACAGACCTTCAAGTGCACAGTTCCCATAGAAATCAAAGAGCATGCCCATAATCGGAGGTTGTTCCATTTGATTCAATGAAATGTTTAGAACAATGCCACACATGCGTGCAGAAGAGCATGCGGGTCATCACCACTGCAACTTCATTTCCTCAGTAATCATAGAGAGCATTTTGTGTTTGGGCATGTATCAATCATGGCTGTCTATGGCATGTTGTGAAATTGCTCCTACCACCGGTATATCCCTGCTTTTTTATGGCTGGCTGTTTTGTCATCAATTAACTGCTGATCTCGTGGTTTTGTATTCCTCACCAAGGCACTATGTGATCAAAGCAACCTGGGTCCGACTCAACCTCTTGGCACGATCACCTGACGAGATCATGTTCTGATCAATGACAGGGTTCATCTTCCTTTTCTGATCAGAAGCTAGAAACTAAACTTTTCTTCATAGTTAATTGCAAACAGTTCCGTCCTTGTAATACCAAGCTGGAAAAACTCCCAACTAAGATAAAGGACATAGCGCACAGTACAAAGCAAGCCAAGGTGGCCATGATGTAGATTTCATGACTAACGAGAACATCAAAGATAGGTCAAGAAAGAAAAACAAAGCCACTTTGGTCCAAAGATAGCTAAACATCAAGGTGAATGATATATTGGAGAGTCTCAAAAGTTTGGAATGACATTGTCAGAAGCCTAACTATTGCAGTGGCTTTTCTCACACTGGTGATGACTGCAGAATCAGCTAGCAGAGTATCCCTATACTAAACAGAACATGATTTGTAACTCCCGAAAGAATTTAGATTGACACAGTAACTCATAGTAAAACAGATAGAAGTTTGGGTGACATGGATCTTACAGCTTGAAAGCATGTACTAGAATGCTTCCCCCAGAGCCGCCACCACCTTTGAGACTGCCAACACCACCTTCAGCTAGCACCTGTCCATCAACATTGAGAAAGTCGGTTGTCCTAAGCATGATGCGGCCTCCACCATACCCTCCAAACTGATCAGCGGACATGCTGCCACCCATGCTGCCATAGCTCCAGGGCCAACCTAACGTCGACCACGCATACACATCGCCTCCCCAGTTGGTGTCATTGGACAGTTTACATGATGCACCCCTCCCACCATGTCCACCACCTGCCCCTTCCAGGCTGTGTGGTGTCCCACTGGTCTGGGGAGGAGGCTCACCAGCGAGCGCAGTGGTGTTGATGGTGGAGTGGTGATCCAACGACACATTAGCCGCGTACAGGCTTACCGACCCTGCAATCACCTCGACATGCTCGCCAATACTGATGCTCCCTGAGACATTGACGGTGATGTAGCATCCCCTGAGGGGGCAGATGATCTTCACGTGGGGCAGAATCTCCACGCTCCCGTCGCCGTAAACGCACAGATCACCGTCCAGCGAAGAGCTGGAGCTTATGACGCAGGTGGTGTCGAACGACCCGGAGCCGTTCAATTCCTCGCAGGACCTCGAGTTCTCCGAGTGCGTCTGGCACGGGAGCTCCCCGCGCAGCCCCGCCGCCCCCTCGACGCCACCGCCACCGTCACCGCCGCCGAACTCAAGCGGAACCAGCGGGAAACGGTCATCGTGCCACGGCTCCGACGCCAACGCGAGCGCGGATAGAGTGCGGTTCCCTCGAGCGCCAACCAACGCTGCGGCGGCGAGAAGGACCGCCGCCAACCACGCGACGCACCTCATCGTCGCCGCCGCCGGTCACTCCGAACCATTGCTCTGCTCCCCGAGCGCAGAGGAACCGGAACGGCCCGCTCGCAGCTGGCAGCGTCCCCCGATTCGGCGGTGGAAGGAAACGGATCGTGCGGCGGCGGCGCACCCAACCGCCCGCGCGGGACGAGAATGCGGCGGCGGGCGGATCGGCGCGGATCTCGGGAACCAAGCGAGAGATCTCCAAACCCCTAGCGCACTGCGACGGTGATGGATGATGCGTGAGTGAGATAGTTGGGGGAGCGGAAGAGGAAGCGCAGTGTGCTCGCTGCTGGCGAGGAGGACTTGGGAGTGGAGAGGACAGAGAAAGTAGAGAGAGAAGTGGAGGAGAGGAGACGGCCAGCTCCAGCCGCTCCACTCTCCTCCAGCTGGGGCGTTTTGCCCCGGTGGGGCCCGCGGAGGCAGTTGCAGTTCCACTTTCGCAGGTGCAGCAGCGCGAGAGATCAGTCCACGCCACGCTGCTGGCCGCTACTCGCTGTGTTTCTCCTCTCCTGCTCCGCATCCCTATCTCCTATTTTGACCGCCGTGAACGAGAATTTCTTTCCTTCCGTCCGTCGAGAAAAGAAATTTGGGCGCGGTGGCGTCTCTGTCGCCGACTCTGGGTACGGGTGAGCTCGGCGGGCGTGGCGTGTGTCGCTTTGCTACGGGCGGGCTGCTGCGTTGTCGTCGGCCACGGCTTCTTAATTCGCTGGTGTGAAACTGACCTGGCTGATAGGGTCGGTAGCTAGGAGGGTGTTCACTTCTTTAAAAAAAAAAAATCTGAATACGTAGCACTTTCATTGTTATTTGGTAAACATGAACTAACTAAGCTTAAAAGATTCGTCTCGATATTTACAGACAAAAAATACAATTAATTATTTTTACCTATATTTAATGTTCTACATGTTATATATGCGTATAAAAATTCGATGTGACAGCAAATCTAGAAAAATTTTGGAAACTAAATATGACCTAAGATGTACTAGGTCGGGAACTTTCTTTTAGTTTTGATTATCTTTCCAAGATAAGTCAAATTGTCAAAATATTAATCTTGCAATGCTACGGACTACGGCTATGCTCGCTTGAGCTTAAAGCGGTTGTTGTTATACAACTGATTTATCATAAGAAAGAAATCATTTTTCACACCTTATTTATATAGATTGTTAATATAGATTGTTAAAGCAGCATAATAGCTCAACCAAACTGGCCTGATTAGATTACGAGAATCTGTGTGCTAGATGTACTACTTCCGTACTCATAAATAAAGTCGTTTAAAATAAAATTTTGGTCAAACATTAGGAATATAAATTATCAATAACTTTTTAGTTGTTGATTTTGCAAATATGAAAATTATATAAATAGATTTGTCTTAAAAAATACTTTTATAAAAGTATACATATGTCACTTTTCTATAAACATTTTTATAAAAACAAGAGGTCAAAATTATATTTTGGACTTTATCGCTGTCCTAAACGACTTTCTTTACGAGTATAGAGGGAGTACTCCTTGTTAAGTGTCATCCTCGTTTCTTGAGTTATAACTTTAACTATTAAAAAATATATTAATATTCATAATACATAATTAATATTATTAGATAGATTGTTAAATCTATTTTATAATAAATTTATTTAAAGATACAAATGTTGCTAATATTTTTTATAAATCTAGTCAAATTACCGCACATAAATTAATAGCGGTAAATATTTAGGGACAGAGGAAGTAGTCACCTATCTACATTAGATTCTATTATTTTTTAATTAAATTCTTAAATTACAGTCATTATAATTTTCACGAATTTGAGAAGTATCATTATTATTCACTTATTTTAAAGCTAGCCACTATAATTAATTCTTCTCATTTGAAAGCATCTAGGTCTTTAGGCTCTGTTCGGCAGGACTTATGAGCCGAGAATAAGCTGAAACGGCTGATTTACTGTGAGAGAAAAATATTGTTTCATGACTGATTTGTACGGATTAAAACTGTACGGATCTGACTAATAGGTTTTAGCGATTAATGACAACATAAGATTATTGTGACTAACGTGTGTTTTACAAAAAAAAAGTTATGTCACAATAATGGCAATTGTTTGGGCAACCAATGGTTTTCATGGAATTTGTTTTCAGTTTTAAAATGATGCATGACACGGTCAAGGGCGAACTAGTTCAGTGTCGTCTGGTGTTGGAGGCACTTAGAGTGGTCTAGGACTTTGTTTTTTCTTTGGTCATACTATAAAGGGGTATAAAGTAGTAGCTTAACCTAAGTGAATCTAATGTTTTAGGTGTGATACACACTTATTAAATTTAGCACTAGGTAACTTAAGAATAGCCTAAAGATTGAGTGGATAAAAAGTCATTCACTTAGCGTCGTGATTCGGAAGTGAATGGGGTCCTTTCTGCATCATCGAACACTACCTCTATAACCATCGGACGCGACCGATGAGTATAGGAAGTGCACAATATGCTGACCCTGCAGCATCAGACGCGACTGAGGGTGTCGGTGGACGTGCACATGCAACTGTTCACTGGGGTTTAGTGTCGGACGCCGCATCAGATGAATTGTTAGACGCGTCCGATGTCCATGCAAAAAGGTTCCAGAGAGGCCTCAGCGCCATCAGACGCGTCTGATGGAGCTACATCAGGCGCTGGCAGCATCTGATGGAGCTATGACGTGTAATGTCAGAGACAGTACACGTTAACGTTAAGTAGACATAGGACACGTCTGATGTCCTCATCAGGCGCATTCAATATCCCTTTAATCGGGTGAATTTGTACCCCTTCATCTTGGCTTGTTTATGGATCTATAAATAAACCCCCTATCTTTTGCCCATTTGATCAGCTGATAAGATATTTTGAAGTGCAAGGAAGTGCAAGAGCCAAGTGAAGCATTTGAGATTTGATAATTGCAAGATTAAGGACCTCATTAATGCATAGGGAGTAGCAAGTGTGCATCCACCTTCCTCATTAGGCTTGTTTAGAGTCAAGTGAGAGTTTGTGCTTAGTACTTTTGGTGATCGACATCACCTAGATGCCTTGGTGGCAATCGGGAGCATGTTGATCATCCGGTGGAGCTTGTGGATGACCCATCTCACGTTGTGACTGGTTGTGGATGACTCACCGGACTGGAAAGGCAAAGAATCAACCTGGAGTGATGAAAGGTCCTAAACGGCTAGAAGGGATGAATATCCTATAAAATTTTACAACAATACTTAAACAAACTTGTTAGACAATTAAAAGGCAAAGCGAGTTTTGCGCTAACTCTAAAAAAATGCAAGTCACATATTCACAATTCTAGTATATTATGATTTTTATGTCACACACAAAGGCTATGTCGCTATTTTACCACTAGCGAGCAAGCTATCAAAACTAATTACGATAAATTAAGCAACACTACTTAACTAGCTACCACTACCACTAAGCAGGTAAGTAACAAAAGTAAATACAAGAGATGGAGTGGATATATCGTCGTGGCAAGTGATCAACACAATGAATACCAAATGAAATCCTCGGAATCAAAATGACATAGTGGTTTATCCCGAGGTTCACTTGCTTACCGGCAAGCTACTCCCCGTTGTAGCAATTCACCCACTTAGAGGTTCACGAGCTAATTAACATAAGTACATAACACGCCAAACCCTCAATAAGGTGCCACACAACCACACCACAAGATGGGGATCCACAAGCTATGAGCAATCCACAAGAGTTACCTTTCGTGATCTTCCACTAGGAAGACATAAAAAAACACCTCACAATCACTGATCAAAGCCGACAACAATTACCAATAGCCGCTCTGAAAGGATTAAGATGCCCAAGAGGGGGGTGAATTGGGCTTCTCTAAAACTTTTTGCGATAATTAAATCCTAACAAGCCCAATTAACCCCCTAGTGCCTAGAAGTGTGATACTTTAGAATCAACCGAGCAAAAGATCGAAACTAAGACATTTCTACTCTACCAAAGCAATTCAAATAGAGATGAACAAGAAGTAAATTGCGGAATTGAATTGCTCAAATGTAAATGCGTAAGTAGAGAGAGTAGAGATGACACGACGATCTTTTTTCCGAGGTATCGAGGTGTCGGCACACCCCCCTAGTCCTCGTTGGAGCACCCGCGCAAGGGTATCGCTCCCCCTTGATCCGCGCAAGGATCAAGTGCTCACTACGAGCTGATTCTTCGCCACTCTGGCCCGGTGAATCGCTCGCTACCAGTCACAACATGGCTTGGGTCATCCACAATGCCTCCGGATGATCACCAAGCTCTCCGATCGCCACCAAGCCGTCTAGGTGATGCCGATCACCAAGAGTAACAAGCAAGAACTCTCACTTGACCAACGCAAGGCTAATGAGATGGGTGGATGCACACTTGTTACTCTCTACTCACTAATGAGGTGTTTGATCACTCAATTATCAAATCTCTCAACCTCACTAGGCCTCTTGCACTCACTTGCAATCACAATATGTTTGGCAACCTTTCAAATGAGCAAGAGAGACAGCATGAATGAGGGGGAGGCATATTTATACCCCCAACTCGAAACATGCACGAAGGGGTAAGTCCAGCCAGTTTATACACTGACCGGACGCACTGTCGGGGTGACCGGACGCGTCCGGTCAGTGCCCAACGGCTAACTGACATTAGCACTGACACTCGTACGAAGCACTGACCGGACGCTCCCATGCATCCGATCACCACTGACCGGACGCGTCCGGTCATCAAAAATCCTCTCTGGAACCTCTCTAGACGCGACCGGACTCACCCCCTTGGTGCGTCCGATCGATTGCTGAGGGTGAGTCCGGTCGCAACCAGACTGACCCCTCAGCCAAACCTACTGACCGGACGCAGGCCCCAGCGTCCGGTCACTAGGGTTCGAGCGTCTGGTCGCAAATAGAAGTCCAAAACGACTTCGGTTTGCGACGCTCCCTTCACGAACTTTCTTCCTTATGATCTTAGGGACCTTTCTAAGCTACCTAGGGCTTTGGTTAACAAGTGTGCACCACACCTAACTCAAAAGTCTCACCTAGGTCAAGCTACCCATTCAAACTCCTCTTAATAGTACGGCCAAACATAAAAACAAAGACCTATGCTACTCTAAGTGTCCTTCAACACCAAATGACACTTAGAACTAGCCTATCACCGTCTTCGTCGTCCATCCTTTGAAAACCGAACGAATTCCATCAATAAGGGGGCATGAATACCATAGTGCCCTCACGATCATCATTACCATGACCTAACTCAACTGTTTCTGCAAAACACACGTTAGTCATAGTAATTTACCGTTGTCATCCAATCACCGAAACCCACTGGGGGCCTAAATGCTCACAATCTCCTCCTTTTTGGTGATTGATGACAACCTCAAGTATGTTTGAAAGAGAGGTGAGGTTTTCAATAGCTTGGTTCATATAAGCATGTGACAATAAGATCAAAAAGGGTTAGGCATGCTTATACAAACCAAGTCCACATAAGTACTCAACATATAAGAATTAACACAAGTACTTATGAACAAGCTCATTTATCGGAGTATAAGTGCGGAAGCAAAGTAAATGAGCGTAAACAAGTGATATGTAGAAAATAACGAGTGAAGCATAACATGTCACATCTGAGCATGAACAAGTGACGTGTAGTATATAACAAGTGTAGCATAACATGTCACAACCAAAAGACATACACATATCGTGCAAGTGCCAAAAGATAAACATGTATGCATATGAGTGCAAGATCACACAAAAGAACCAAAACCCTCTCACAGGCCTCCCCTATGTCTAACATACGCTCTCTCTCCCCCTTTGGCATCAAAGACCAAAACCTAAGGGTCGGAAGGCGGGACGGGAGCAGACGAGTCGGGCGACGAGGTGCGCGGAAGAGTCTCAAACTGAGCAAGGTAAGCCTCCTCGTCGGACGACGAACTGTGAGCTGGCTGACCCTCGGTCACTGGACGTGGAGGAGAAGCGGTCTGGGTCTGCTCAGCTGACTCGGGAGCGGCCTCTGCCACTGGAAGCTCTGGCTCTGGAAGCTGTGGCTGGGGAGGCTCTGGCTGTGGAGGCTCGGACTCGGGAACCTCTGACTCTGTAAGCTCTGTCTGTGGAAGCTCGGTCTCTGGAAGAGGGTCCACTGACACGGTCAAAGAAGTCTCAGGTGCTGAACTAACAGGCAGAGTCTGACTCTGAGAGACCGGTGGCTCGGAAGACGCTACTGAAGAGGGAAGAGTCTCTGTAGTACCAGTAGCGGGAGCAGGAGCTGGAGCTAAGGTCACCGGCAAGTGAAACTCTGGCGGGGTAGGCAGGCCGGCGAGCTCGCTGAACGAAGCCTCCAAACTCCTAGGGGGTCACAAGAACCGACTCCGTCTGAGTAGGAGTGAAGCTCGAGCGAATCGGTGTGAACCCTGGCAGCTGCCCTGGCTGAGGTGAAGTAAACCACTGAGGGTACTGTGGAAAGGGCGAGACCGTCGATGGAGGAACTGACGTGTAGTAGGAAGTCGACGGTCCGGGCTGCTGCAGCTGAAACTGTGGTGGCTGAGGTAACTGTGGAAGAGCCGCCATCCTCTCCATGAAAGCAAGTGTCTGAGTCTGGATCTGAATCATCTGCTGCTGGAGAGCGTCCTGGCGCTCCTATGCCTGTGCTGCTGCCCACTGCCTGTGCCTCTGCTAGACGGGCCTGCTCCTGAGCCTGGCGTCGCTGCTCCTCAGCCTGACGCTGAACCTCCTCAGTAAGCCGAGGCTGCTGCTGCTCCATCCGAGAAAGTATAGCTAGAAGTGCTGGATCGGAGCCGGCCATACGTGAGGAGGAAGCCTCTGAGTCGTGAGCTGCCGGTGGACGCATCCTCGGAAGAGGAGCGTAGTCGTCCGTCGGAACTGTCAGTCGGCACCTCAAGGTCGGGGTCCTCTCCCTCTGCCTCAAGTCCTGCAAGCTCTGCCTCTGCCAGCTGACGCACAGCCTCGTCCTGCTCTGTCCTCTGTCTCTGACAACTGGCCTCTGACGCTGACCCCTAGGACGAGTGTCTGGACGAGCCCCGGCAATCTGGCGAGTGTCGTACCGGGAAACTCGGTCGGGGACTGGAGAAGCTCTGGAAGCAGGGCCGGAATCATCCTCCTCAGAATAAAACAGATCAGGTGAGCATAGGGAAGCTGCCGGTGACCCTTGAAGCCCTCTGCAAGTGTGTCCTCCATCTCAGAAATGATCACATCCCAAATATCAAACTCAAGCTGGGAGACCAAGTGGTGAACTAGCCAAATCTGAATCCTGGTTAACCCCTCTCTGTAGCCTGTCCGGGGCAGAAGTGTACGCCTCATGACCTCGTTCACGAGACGGGACGTCGGCGTCAAGTCAGGAGGACGCCGGCTGGACCCCTCTCCGAACGGCTCCCGAAAGCAGGATGAACCAAGTCAGCTAGTGGAATCTCGCCTGTGTGTGGTCGCCGAGTGGCTCTGTCTCGCCGTAGCACAGTGTGTGAACCTTGGTCGCATACGCTGTCAGACCGAGGTACTCGCGAGCACGGGCACTGTAGAGCCTGTAGGACCTCCCCTGAAGGCAAAGTGGAGGAAACCGGTGATCCGGGGAGATCCACAGGGACGCGTAAAACTGGCGAACCCACTCCTAACATACTGACCGCTGCGTCCAAGAAGGTCCGCTAACCCTAGCAGATAGGATAGCATGGGACGAATAGCCTCTCCAGCAACTGCAACTATGGTCTCAGCGGGCAGACTCTGTGGGGACGAATGTGAACACCGCTGTTGACATATGCTCTATAGAAATCCTCCTGAAGGGCTATGTAGAAACCCTCGGAGGCCTGAGGGTGCCTGGCGGCTGGGAACCACTCCTCGTAGGGAATCAGACGCAAGGCCTGCACCTGACGCGCTGTCGCAGTCCGCAGGTCCAAGTGCTCCACAGGTGGGGGTCCCTATGGCCTCGGAGGGGGTCGACCACCCCGCCTCTGCACCTCAGGTCTAGGAGACACCTGAGTGCGAGTACGGGTGGACCACGGACCGGCGGCTGAGCTGGCTGCTCCTCTGTCTGACCCTCGCTAGGTCTCTGTAGTGGTGCTGGGCTCGGGAGCTGACCCCCGGCTGTAGCTGCTGCGAGGGCTGAGGCTGCCTCTGACGGAAACTGGAAGTCGGGAGGGAGGGCCTCAGCCGGGTCATCGAGAGAGTACTCGTGACCGTGAACCCGGACAACTCCGCCCTCGGTCTGAAGCAGAGTCTGTGACACCTGCTCTGTAAGAAGGTCACGAACGCGCTGACCACTGCGCGGACCACTGCCCTGACTGCCCTGAGCTGAACGGGGGTCTCGAATACGAAGACCTCCTGCCTGACCACCCTGCTCGGCCTCTCAGCTGCTCGAGCTGCTGCTAGTGCCATCTCTGAGTCGCGGTCGAGACGCTTGCGCTTCTGGACACAAGCTTCTGCGGCCCCTTTCCCTTGCCACCAGAAGGAGGGCGAGGGGAGGAGGATCTGCCCCAGGACCTCCACCGACGTTCTTGCAGCGAGCATCGCTCCAAGAACAGAACCACTGCCACTGAGAGCAACTGCCACTGAAAAGGCCCAGCCACTGACGACCACTGAGAAAACACTGCTGCTGAAAAGCACTGCCAATCAAACCAGAGGACTGGACTGAACCTTAGAGGCTTGGCCTCGTTCCGTATCCGCGATCTTGGCCCCGGATTTAAGCTGACACTGTGACACTGCTCACTGACACGGTCCCGACCCGCTTGCAAGAGATAGATAGGGATTATATAAGCATATAATCTAGAGATAAGAAGACCTATACAGAGCAAAGCAAAGGAGACGTGACGAGAGGCATGGCAAGCTACTGGCGAGACGCGACGAACGGACCAAGCAAAGGGTAAGTAACTGACATGTTCGGGCACCACTACGGTTCGCCGGAATGATCTGCGCGAGAATTAGGGCCAAAACGTGGTTAGATTGGCATGAACGGGTGGGTGAGACATTTCGTCGAACACTTTGCGGGCAGGATATACGGAGAGGGTGGGAAGCTCACTGCGTAGGGTCTGCCGGCCGGGGAAGGAAGTCCTCGGAGAGGGGGCGGTGCTCGGGGACGAGGGAGGATCTCCGGCGAGTGGGACACGGGCGCCGGCGAGCTCGAAGACAACCCAACGAAGCGCCGGCGAACTTGGACGGCGAGCTCGAGAGGAGCGGGACGGGGGGGAGCGGCGGAGCGGGCGGGGGAGGGGGGCGGGAGGTAGGTCGTGAGTGAGGCGGCGTGGGCGCGGTGGTTGGGGCGGCCGTGGTGGGCGCGGGGCGGCGCGGGGCGGTGGTAGGGGGGCACGGCAGCGGGGACAGAGCGGCGGACCGGGCTGGGCGCGGGCGAGGATGAAGATGAGTGGGGGCCCATGTGTCAGTTAGAATAGCTCAGTGCGCACTTTAAGTGGCGACCGGACGCACACGCCCCAGCGTCCGGTCACAACCAGAGAGCTCCTGAAACGGGTTTCCCGCGATCGGACGCGTCCTGTCGCACGCGACCGGATGCACCGAGCGTTCGATCCGAACTTCACCGACGATCGGATGCACCTCCCAACACTGACCGGACGCGACGGAGGTACTGTTCATCCGCGCATGAGATGCACTAACCGGACGCACAGGGTGAGTCCGGTCACAGGAAAAAAACCCTGTTTTGACTCAATTTTTCGCGCCGACTTCTCCCAACCAAGTTCCAACTCAAATAAGATGCAAATAAACACCAGTTGGAACCTAGAGGAGTGACGTCTCTCAAACCCTCAAATTTTCAAATATTTTGCCATAGGCTAATTTAGTTTTCTAGATAAAATAGGCAATAAAACCCGAGGAGACAACATGTGGCCACCAAAACTAGGGGTCTTAACCATTAGGAGTCTCAAATGCTCCCCCTAGTGGTGGACGAACACAGCGGTTGCTCAAAACATAACCGAAAAGAAACGACAAAGCAACAACCATGCATATACAATGCAATACGAAATTTGAATCTAGGTTGCTTGTCAAGTTTGCTCATGGGTAAGCTTCTTCACATGCCTTTTAGGGCGGTTATCTTAACCACGTCTGACAAGCCTATGTGCATGGCATAATTTAAACATGGCATATTATACAATGCAATGCAAAAGACAACCCCCTTTTACCTTTTGACAAAGTTACTTAGATCAAGCACGTTAAGCTCACTTCGCAATCTACAAAGGGTGTTCTCATCTAGGGGTTTTGTGAAGATATCCGCCAATTGATCTTCGGTTCTTACTCCCTCTAAGGATATGTCTTTCTTGGAAACATGGTCTCTAAGAAAGTGATGGCGAATATCTATGTGCTTTGTGCGAGAGTGTTGAACCGGGTTGTTAGCAAGCTTAACCACGCTCTCATTGTCACACAACAAAGGTACCCTTTCTAGGACTACACCATAGTCTAAAAGGGTTTGTTTCATGTAAAGGATTTGTGCATAACAAGCACTCGCGGCTATGTATTCTGCCTTGGCGGTAGACAAGGCCACACTATTTGCTTCTTTGAACTCCAAGAAACTAGAGATCTCCCAAGCAAATGGCACTCTCCGGATGTGCTTTTTCTATCTACTTTGCAACTCGCGTAATCCGAATCGGAATACCCAACGAGTTGGAAGTTAGCTCCTTTGGGATACCAAAGGCCAAAGCTTGGGGTGTGCTTTAGGTACCTAAGGATTCTCTTCACCGCTACAAGATGTGATTCCCTAGGATCGGCTTGAAAGCGAGCACACATGCACACACTAAACATGATGTCGGGCCTAGATGCGGTCAAATATAACAAGGTACCAATCATAGAGCGGTAGAGAGTTTGATCAACCGGGTTACCTCCCTCTTCTAGGTCGAGATGTCCGTTTGCTGGCATTGGAGTCTTGATAGGCTTGCAATCATCCATGTTGAAGCGCTTGAGGAGGTTTTTTGTGTACTTCTCTTGAGATATAAAGGTCCCCTCCTTCAATTGCTTGACTTGAAAGCCTAGGAAGAATGTGAGCTCGCCAATCATGGACATTTCGAACTCCTTCGACATCAAGTCACCAAACTCCTTGCAATAGGCTTCATTTGTTGACCCGAAGATGATGTCATCAACGTAGACTTGACAAATGAAGATCTCTCCATCAAGCTTCTTGGTGAATAGTGTGGTGTCGACCTTCCCAATGGTGAAGCCCTTCTCAATGAGGAAGTCCCGGAGGCGCTCGTACCACTCTCTTGGGGCTTCCTTGAGCCCATATAGCACCTTGGTGCAGATACGTGGGTGTATGCCGAGTCTCTGAGTGATGAGTGATTGTGAACTGGGATGATGCACTGTTCTTTGGCTTGTGTTGTGCAGGTGTCGAGCACGGATACAGTGATCAGAGGCAAGGTGAAGGTCAAGTAGAGACGTGCCGTGCCGATGGACCGAGAGTGGCGAAGGGCGGACGTGAGGCTTGGACTGAGGGACCGGTGGCCCGAGGATCAGCTGTGGTGGCTGGCAGCCTGGACAGCGACGAGCGAAGACTTGCGGTCATGTGTTGCCTGAGTCGTGGACTTGGGGACACGTGTCGGTGGATGGGGTGCACGGGCGGTGCATCCCTTCTACAGCTTCGGTTTGGTGGTAGAGCCAGAGAAAAACCATCGGGTGGACGATTTCCAGGTTTGGGCCTCAAAACCTGGGCGCGGACGGTTTCCGAGTTTGGCCACAAAACTCGGGCTGAGGACGGTTTCCAGGTTTGGGCCTCAAAACCTGGGCGCTGCGGGTTTGCTGAGTTGGGCCTCAAAACTCAGATGCTGGTGGGCTGGTTTCCCGGTTTGGGCCTCAAAACCGGGGGTGGCTGTGAAGGCTGGTTTCCCGGTTTGGGCCTCAAAACTGGGGGTGCGACGTCCAGGAAAAGGACGCGGAGCGGTGGCGGCACGTGGCGGCAATCGGGAGGTTGCGTCGTCGAAGCAACGCTACGAGTTGTGCGGGCGTGGCCGTCGGATCCACCTACCATCGAGTTGGTCCAGAATAACCTTAGGGTTTAGCTGGTTCGCTCTGTAAGTAGTTAGGGGTAGAGTGGGAATTAGGAATAGTTAGAATTAGGATAAGTAGGGGGAGACACCCACCTCCCCATTTATCTCAGTCATTTTGCTCTTTGCTTCTAGGGTTTCCTGCTCTCCCAATCCCTGCTGTAGCTAGCTGAGATCCGCAGAGAACCATACCTCTGTGTACTGAAGATTTTGAGGAAGTGAGGCCGTAACCTCACTGTTGTAGTGTGTGTTATCCACACGGTTGCAATTCATGGTTGTGATTCGCGTTTGTTCGTGTTCTTCGCGGAATCCTTTTTCTTCACGTTTTTCCCGTCGCTCGATCTCTTTGCTCGGTTCATCTTTTGCAAATCCGTTTGAACCAAGTTGTCCTAGGTCGTGAGGCACTTCTTTCCACCAAAGGAATTCACCTCTAACCTTACGGTCTAGGAGATCGATCGATTTTTGGTTCGGGTCAAGTTTTTCTCCCTCCCTCCGAAATTCTTCGATTCATCGATTTGGAGATAGGTTCGAGCCATGAACTCTTAGAGATAGCTCACTATCCTCCTTGTGACTCTACTCACCAAGTTTGATCCCTAGAGGATTTATTTTGGGTGAGTTCGAGTTGAATCGGGTGAACGAACGGAGCAGTTTCGAGGTGACCGGACGCACGCATCGCGACGACCGGACGCTGCCTTCGTGAGTCCGGTCGTTGAATGTCGCGCGGAGTTTTTCTGTAGCTGAGGACGCGGTGCTGGTTCTTGGTTGTGACCGGACTCGCTCCTCTTACTGTTCATCTGCTTTGATTTGTGCGACCGGACGCTCTGTACATCGACCGGACGCTCATCCCTGGTGAGTCCGGTCCAAACAGAGAGGGTCCAAAACTGTTTTCACTGGACCGAACGCGTCGGGTGGATTGTGACCGGACGCACCCAGAGTCCGGTCAGTGCTGTTCTATGCAGTTTTGTCCGCAGTTCTCTCGGTCGTTGTCGGATTTGGTTTCCGTCTTATGCGTTGGCTTTCTAGAGTTGTGTAGTGTCCCGCTGTGCTTCTTGGAAGCATCCACCCTACATCTAGGGTCGTGGACATTAGCAAGCTCTAGGGTTTGTCTTTCAGGGTGATTCTTGGGACAGTGGCTACTAGTTTCCGAAAGGAAATTTTGAGCTCCCATTCACCCCCCCTCTGGTTGCTTCTCGGTCCTTCAATTGGTATCGGAGCGGGTTAAGGATCTTCCACCTTAGCCGATTCCAGATCCACAGAAGGCAACATGGATCGCGGCGTGGGCAAACCGCCGTTTTTCGATGGGACGAACTATGCGTATTGGAAGATACGCATGTCGGCTATCTGCAGAGTATGGGTGCTTCCATTTGGGATATTTGCAACTCTGTTGTTTACGTGGTCTTGGCTGCTCGTGTGACTCAGCGTCAGATCGATGATCACGATGCCAATAGCCGAGCCCGTAATGCTCTTTTCTCATGCTTGAGCATGACGGAGTTTGATCGCGTTTCTCACCTCGCTACGGCTCGGGAGATTTGGGCATCCCTCATGCGTTTCCATGAGGGAACCTCTCAAGTCAAAACCCGTCTCTACGAGTCGCACAAGCGAGAGTATGAGAACTTTCGACATATGCCTGGCGAGAGCATAGAGAGTTTATTCGCTCGCTTTCAGGTTATTGTCAACAGGATGAGGGCTAACAAGGAGCTGTTGCCTTTCGACGATCATGAGAGAGCTTTGAAGCTTTTGCATACTCTCGATCGGTCGGTGTGGGATTCCAAGGTTCAGGCGATCATCGAATCGCCTAACTATGAGATCCTCACGTGCGACGAGCTCTTCAGTAAGCTCAAGTCCAGTGAGATCGATGCCATGGCGAGGGCTTCTTATGAAAATCCTTCTGGCCCATCAATGGCTTTGCTTTCTGGCTCTTCTGCTAACCCCTCTGGAGGTTTTGCGATTTCCTCTCTTCTTACTGTCACAAAGGAGCAGTTGGAGTTCTTTGGGGATGACGAGTTGGCTTTGCTTGCCAACCGGTTCTCGCGGTTCCATAACAACCGTATGAACCGTTGCCGCGGAGGAGGACGCTCAGGATGCTACGAGTGCGGCGACCCCAACCACTTCATCGTCAATTGCCCGAAGAAGAACAAGCAGACCTTCGGCAAGGCGGACCATGGGCACAAGTACGACTCCGGCAAGCGCAAGGAGAAGTACGTCCCGCGAAGCACAAGCGGGAAGGGCGGCTTCGACAAGGAGTACATCAAGACCAAGTACTTGGAGAAGGCCCAGGCTGAGCAGCGCGCGTTCTTCGCCATGCTCAGCGACGTCGACGACTCGGATGACGACTCCGCTGCCTCCAGCGATGATGAGTCCGAGAAGAAGAAGAGAGAGGACGAGGACAAGCTGAACAGCCTCTGCTTCTTCGCCGACGACGATGGCTTCTGCACCATGGCCCTCGATGGCGAGAGTTGGAGACTCCTCGGAACGACGACGACGACACCTCCCAGGTATCTCTGACCCACGACGAGCTTTCCGCTGAGGTCGAGAAACTTGCTGACGCGCTTCTTAGTCAAGATAAGCTGCTTAGGCGTGCCGCTAGAGAGCGCAAGGAGAGTTTAGGCAGAAGTGGGAGGATACGGTGAAGGAACTTGATTCTGTCAAGTCCACCGTGGTTGTTACTGATGAGGATTGTGAGATGTGCACCACACACATGACTGACCTTCTCACTTTGAGGAGCAAGTATGCTGTGTTGGTAGGAGAGGTGGATGAGCTCTGTGCTAGACCCTTGCTGTTGGGTGCGTGCAAGACTTGTCCTGTCTTGCAATCTGAGTTGGCAGGAAAATGCCAAGATTGTGTCTCTTGAAGAGGCCAACTCAGGTAGCACATGTGTGGCTAGGGTGTGTTCTTTGGAGGGTTGGAGATGGAGATTGCAAATGTGAAGCATGACAAGATGCAAACCGAGGAAGAAAACACATACCTTTGGACCATCTTGTCATGGGTGTCTTGTGGTGAGCCACAGCTCGGGATGATGATCTCCCAATTCAAGCGAGCTGCTGGAGGTCCTGGTATTGGTTTTGCTCCGGGTGTTGATCTTTCTGCTTTGGGAAGATTGGAGAGTCGAGTGGTTTGAACCCGAGTGAGAAGCCCAAGCCCAACTCCACCACTACTCCCAAACTTACCAAGCTTCCACCCAAAGAGCCTCTCAAGCCTAACACCAAGGATGGAGTGTTTGAGGAACCTCCGAGAGCTCCACCCAAGAACCAGCAATGGGCTCCCAAACCAAACCACCTCAAGAACAAGCTTGACACCATGCCACCCATCCAGGAGGAGCTTATATCACAGAAGGGCAAAGTGATCCACACCCACCACTGTGAGTACCAACAACCCCCTTTGAGAGTGGTGAGGTACCATTGTGAGCATTGTGGGCGAGATGGACACTTGAGCGAGTTCTGCTTTCGACGCAAGAGAGAGGCGCACCGTGCTAGGGAGATGAACAATGCGGACATGTCCCATCCTCTCCATGATGTACATGCGCAAATGTTCAGAGACGTGCTGCTAGGCCTTTTGGTCGCTCTTCAAGTGTCCAAACTTGGTTGCGGGTGAAGTTGTTTAATTCTTCATGCATGGCATTCACCCAATCCGGATCACCTAGAGCTTCATCTACAATGGTAGGCTCAACAGAGAAACAAAGGAGTGTTGTTCCATAAATAAAGCAGAGTTTTTGAGAGCGAGTCATTACACCCCTTGTCGGACTCCCTATGATGAGATCTTGAGGATGAGCTTGTAGTAGAGGAGTGGTCCTTCGATCAACCACTTGAGGGCCGCTTGTGGAGCACCAACATCTTGAGCTTGTACCACCATTTGATCATGGGAGACATGAGTGTCTTCATTTGGATCTCTCCCATCTTTGTCATCATCATGTGGTACATTGGATGAGGATGGCTTGTCAATGACTTGCACATCATCATCATCTCTTGGGCTTGATGGCTCCAACTGGCATGTTCTTCATTGCTTCCTTCAATGGTCATCACCTACATCATCAAGTTTTCATGCTCTCCTTGAGAACCATTAGATTCATCGAATTCCACATCATATGTTTCTTCTAACATCCCGGTGGATGGTTGAATACTCGATATGCTTTGGACTTCAATGGTAACCAACAAGAAAACCAATATCACATCGACGTTTAAACTTCCCTAGGTGTTGGCGCTTCTTGTAGATGATGCATTTGCACTCAAACACTCTAAGGAATGATACTCCGGCTTCTTGTTGTTGAGTAGCTAATAGGGGGTCTGCCAAGGAGACGATGGGGGAAACAACGGTTTGATGCATGCAAGCTGGTGTTGATTGCTTCCGCCAAAAATCTTTCCGTTTGTAGAGAATCATCTAAATAGTCCTTGCTAGGGTGTGCTTAGGGTCCGATTCTTCCCTCTCAAACTACCCCATTTGTTTGTGGTGTGTAGGTGCGAAAGGACTTCATGCTTTGATCCCAACTTCATCACAATATCCTCAATATGGGGTTGTCGAATCCTTACGTTGTTGTCACTTCTAATCTCTTGATTTCACATCAAATTGTGGCGGAACCGACCTGGCGATAAGAGCTCAAGTATTATCTTAGCCAAATCCGTCTGACTTCGACTCATACTTGAACCCATATAACCCCGGTAGTCCGGAAATCACGAAGGATTTCTAACACCATAACATACAGGATCGCATCGTTCAAGGTTACATTCGTAAAGATACATCACAGCGAAACGAAACGAAATCGAATTTAAAACATCAGAGTGCGGAATTTAAAACAGAGTTATTACAATATTGAGTTTAAAAGTGCGGAAGCTTGAATAAGTTTAAAACACGACCACAACAAACGTGGTCCAAATAAAACATTGTTTGATAAACCCACTCAACACAAGTCATTCCTCCTTTTTAAGATAGTGTGCCACCAGTAGTCTCAGTCTGGCAAAAGAAGGAGGAAAGCTTCTTGACGACCCTGCCCTGGGCCTACTCCTCATCACCTTCCACTGGGTAGAGGCAGTGCTTACAATAGCCAAAGTAGACCTGGCCATCTGCAACAAACGGGATAAACCCTGAGTACGGGAATGTACTCAGCTAGACTTACCCGTCTAACTGAAAATAAAAGACTCCAAGGGTATGCAAGGCTTTTGAGGTGGAGCTGGGATCTTTTAGTTGCGAAAGGCTCAAATTCAGATAAGGGAATAATTAATGATTATGGTGAGCTGTTATTTTTAAACCTACTCCTTAGTTCTAGGTTATTACCTGTACTAGAGCACTCACTTGAATCTAACAAACAATAATATAACCATATCCAGTTGACTTATCCACATTTTAGTTGAACCTTTAAACATCACATGGAGTTGTATCGTGGTGAAGCTCGTCATAGTTTCCCACTAACCGGGGGAGACGGCGACTCGAATCGAATTCCAAACCAGCTGGTGAAAGACCTTTAATACCAGCCCACACTTTCCCCGTCGGGTCCATGCATTGGGCAACCGCTCGACGCTTGTTCGTGGTGGTAATCGTCGCGGCTCAAGCACGGACCGCCCAATCAGAGTCTGGCGATGGCCTCACGCGGCAGATCGCAACTTCCGTACTAGAGGGCACGACACGGGTTGAGACCGGCCCGAACAGCTTCTAACCGGCTTTGGGGTCGATGATTACGGCACCGACATATCCCTAAGTAAAAGGGCGCGTTCAAAAATGAACGAGGGCCAACATCGATACAAACCTACACGATCCAACGGACGGACTGCCCCAAGTTTCCAAACTTGTGCCTGCCTTCCAGTTGACCGTATTTCATTACTACTCAGGTTCTTTTCCACGATAGCAAATATAGCCAACCGTGATCCGGTCAATACCCATCGGGGTATTACGGAAACATCCTTAACTACTACTTTTATTAAGCAGGCTAAGCAATTCTACATTATAAAGCAGTAGCAGGATAACAAGGCAGGTAATAATCAATAATCAAGGAATGGTAATGCAACAAATAGGATTCAATCAACTCCTATACCTAATGCATCACAATATAAAGGACTCAAGTAAATTAATTATAAAACTGGGAGACTTAGAATGCTCCGGGGCTTGCCTTGAGTGAAAACCGAGGCCTCGTGGGAGGGGCACTCGGGCAGGTTAGTGTCGGCCGCGGGGTCTGCTTCCTCCGACTGCTGGAGCTCCTGGATCTCCGGCTCGACGCTTGGCTCCTGCTCTTGGTGGGGCTCCGGGAGTGTCGATCCTATTGCATGCGATGAATTTATAATTCAATAAATGCGGTGCAAGATGAAGTGGCATGAAAAGAATAACTCTTGCAAACCAACAAAGCCAACTTGTTGAACCACTTTTAACCTTGGGGCAATATCTCATTTATTTCATAAAACAAAATCTGAGTATTCAACTCTTTCTTATTTAAATACATCAAAGGAAACTCAGATTTGAACTGCAAGTGTATTTTCTGGGCTCAGAAAAATCCACAAAAATTCCAGAAGGTAAATCACGCTTGCTGGACTCTACTGAACAAGTTTCAGCCAAAGATAAAATACAGAGCTGCAGAAACAAAAATGACAAGCAAACTGCCTAAAAAAAAGGTACTTTGAACTACAACCCTACTGTAAAAGAGTGCATAGTCTATTTCCTATTTTTCCCAGATTCTACTTCACATTTCATATTTATTCAGAAAATTCCATGACCAGAACCATCATATATTTTCTTACATGAATTTCTAAAGATCTATACAAAAAAAACACAGTTGTAAAGCAACTACAAATTTTTCCATAAAACAGATCAAGTTTATATTTTTCTCAGACTCTTCATGACACACCAAGACTGTACAAATTTCCCATATTTTATTTCAACATATAAAACACCTTAACACTTATTCTAAGAAATCAGCAAAAAGAGACTTTTAACTATAACCGTAACTTTTTCTACATAAACAGTGCATCATATATTTTTCACAGGTGCCAAACAGTATAATAAACTTACACAAAATTTTCCAGGAATTATCTCAACCAGAAAACACTTATAATCATTTATTTAAACAAAAGCATATAAACTGAAATAAATGAAAACAGTAAAATAAACTGCTATCAAAAATACATTCATATTTCCCATGATAGATCTATTCATAAGAAAGCTAATAAAACTGGAAGCACTTCATTTGGATTTATAAAACAGGCTACACAAAAATAACAAGCATCTCTGGAAATTAAACCGAAAAAGAAAAACATTTAACTTCTCCGGCTGGCTTGCGAGAACTCGGTCTATGGATCGGTAAGGGACTGACGCGCGGGACCCGTGGGTCAGCAGAACCTATTCGGGCTCGGGCGCACGGCGGAAAGCGAATCGGCGAGGCCTGGCTCGAACGAGACCGCACCCGAGGTTTTGCTCGAGGCCGAGCTCGAGGCCGAGGCCTGGCTCGAGGGCTCGGGCGAGACGGAAGAACGCACGCTCGTCCGAGGCCTGGTTCGAGGCTGAGGCCTGGCTCGAGGGCTCGGGCGAGACGGAAGAAAGAACGCTCGCTCGTCGAGGCCTGGTTCGAGGCTGAGGCCTGGCTCGAGGCTCGGGCGAGACGGAAGAACGCCGCTCGTCCGAGGCCGGTTCGAGGCTGAGGCCTGGCTCGAGGGCTCGAGAGAAAGAACGCACGCTCGTCCGAGGCCTGGTTCGAGGCTGAGGCCTGGCTCGAGGCTCGGGCGAGACGGAAGAACGCACGCCGTCGAGGCCGGGTCGAGGCTGAGGCCTGGCTCGAGGGCTCGGACGAGACGGAAACAGGGGAGGGATTGGTCCGGCGATTTCTCGCCGTCGGTGAGGTCGCCGGCGCGGAGGCTGGGCCCGGCGGACTCGTCTCAACGAGGCGCATCCAGCGGTACCAGTGGTTTGGCCAGCGCACGGCCGTAGCGTGCCGGCGGCGAGCGGCAGCGCACGGCGGCGGCGGCATCGCGCGGCTACGCCGTTTCCGGCGGTCGCCGGCTAAACTGGCGGGCGTGTGAGACTCAGTGAACCTAGAGGGGAGTCCTAGGGGTGATGGTTTGGCCGGAGGTGCGCTGGTGCGTGCTGGCCACGTGTGAGGTCCGCGATGGCGGCAATGGCGCTCGGCCGAGGTGAACAGAGAGATAGGGAACGATAGCGTTAGGGCTAGTTGGTGTTCTCACCTTGCCTTGGCTTGGCGAAGCTGGAGGAGGAAGAAGGGAGGCGGTGGAGCTCGGGTCGGGGACGAACGGCTCCGGGCTCCGAGCGGCGCTGAAAGCTTCCGCGGCGGGGCTCTTCGGACTTCGGCGTCGGTGGAGCTCGGCGGATGGCGCGGGGGTGCGCACCGTGTGTGACGAAGGCGGGGCGGGGCAGTGGCCGGGGTTAATCGGCCGGTGATGGAGGTGGTGACTGGAATTTGGGAAGGGGCCTTGCGGCGGTGGTTGCAGCGAGCGGAGAGTGCTCAGTTTGCTTCGTGCGCGGGTGAGAGTGGGGAGTGAGAGCGAGAGTGAGTGCGCGAGTGAGTGAGGGAAGGAGCGGAGGGTGGAGTGCTCGGGCTTTTGGTCGGCTCGGCCGGCCGGTGGTCGCTGCGGGGCCACGGCGGCGCGGTCGGCGAGGCGGCGGCAGGCGGCTCGGCAGACGAGGATGCGCGGGAGTGGCCGGCGAAGATCGCTGGCGTGCTCTGGTGGGAGAAGATCGGAGAGGGAGTGGTCGGCGTGGATTTGGCGCAGAGAAGGGGCGCCACGCGGCAAGCCGGCCGGCGTACGGCGCGGCCGTGTCAGGTGGCCGGCGCGCGGTGCGCGGGCGGGCGGCGCGCGCGCGGGCGAGGCGGCGAGCGCTGGGCGAGGCGGGCGGGGAAGCGGGCCGAAAGGCCGGATGGGCCGAAAGGGTTGGCGCCGGGAAAGAAAAACATTCTTTTTCTTTTTCCAGAAATTTCCAAAGTTTGACTTCTCAAAAACAGTTTGAAAAACTTCAAACCAGGCTTTGACCCAAATATAAAAGTTGCTCAAAATATTTTTCTCTACAACTTTTATATAGAACACTTTTTCTGAAAACCATTTATAAATCCTCCTCAAGAATAAAGCCAAAATCAAAGCATCAAGTCAAATAGAAATCCAATTTCAAATAAACAACAAAAGATCAAAGGCATACTTTTACACATGAAATGATGCAATGCATTGCTTATGCTTTCTTAGTGGCTAATTGCAGTGCCTAATGCAGTGCTTGACACCAGGGTGTCACAGCCCTTCCCCCCTTAAAGAAATCTCGTCCCGAGATTTAAGTTACGTACCAATCTTTATAAAAAGCGGGGTAGTTTACGCTTAGGTACTCCTCGGTTTCCCATGTAGCATCGTTGGGTCCGTGATTACTCCAAAGAATCTTGTAAGTCTTCACTGTTCGGTTACGAGTCTCTCGAGTCTTGGTATCCAAAATTTCCTTAGGTTGTTCGTAGTACTCCAGATCTGATCTGATCGTGACATCCGGGACTCGAACTTCCTCTTGTTCGGGAACTCGAAGGCATTTCTTCAGCTGTGATACGTGGAACACTGGGAAAACTGCACTCATCACTGGGGGTAACTGCACTTCATATGCCACTTTTCCCTTCTTTGCTATGATCTGGTAAGGTCCCACATATCGAGGTGCTAGCTAGCTCTTTTTAATTCCAAAGCGTTGGACCTTTCTCATAGGTGAAACCTTGAGATACACATAGTCTCCAACTTGAAATTCCAAAGGTCTCCTTCGGGGGGTGTCAGCATAACTCTTTTGTCGAGACTGTGCTACCTTGATATGTTGCTGTACTGTTTGCACAATTTCCTCGGCATCTTTTACATAATCGGACCCATAGAATCCTCGATCTCCAGACTCAACCCAATTTACTGGGGTTCTGCATCTTCGTCCATATAGAACCTCAAAAGGTGCCATTTTTATACTTTCTTGATAACTGTTATTATATGAAAACTCAGCAAGGGGTAACCATTTCTCCCATGACTCTCCTGAAGACAAGACACAAGCTCTCAGGATATCTTCTAGAATCTGATTTACTCTCTCCGTTTGCCCTGCGGTTTGGGGGTGGTAGGCGGAACTTCTTACCAACTTGGTTCCTAATCCTTGTGCAATTGTTCCCAAAAACGTGCTATGAACTGGGGTCCTCTATCAGAGACAATCCTTTTTGGAATCCCATGCAATCTCAAGATATTCTGTATGTACAGGTCTGCATACTGATGCGGTCGGTGGGTAGTTTTGACTGGTATGAAGTGAGCCACTTTAGATAACCGATCCACAATAACCCAAATCGAATCATTCCCTTTTTGAGTAGTGGGAAGACCTGTGATAAAGTCCATACTGATCTCTTCCCATTTCCACTCTGGAATCGATAACGGTTGTAATAGTCCGGCGGGTTTCAGATGTATTGCCTTTACTCTGCAACAAGTATCACATCTGGCGACATAGGCTGCAACTTCTTTCTTCATCTTCGACCACCAATATCTGGTTTTCAAACCCTGATACATCTTACTACTTCCTGGGTGGATAGACAACTTTGAATTGTGAGCTTCACCCAGAATTCTTCCTTTCAGCTCTGCATCCTTAGGAACGACTAACCTCTGGTTATACCACAAGATTCCTTGCTCGTCCGTTCTGAAGTTCAACGAACTATGGTTTCTAACCTCTTCTTAATCTGACAAATCTCTGCATCATTTTTCTGTCCCTCTATGATGTCGCTTTCCAAGGTGCACTGAAGAGTGATATTGTTCAGCATAACGGGGTGCATAAGGTTAAATCTATCCTCCAAAAGTGGTTGTAGGGAGTTGCAATGAGTCTTGCGACTCAAGGCATCGGCTACAACGTTCGCTTTTCCGGGGTGGTAATGCACTTCAAGGTTGTAATCCTTTATTAATTCTAACCATCTTCTCTGCCTCATGTTCAACTCCGGCTGGGTGAAGATATACTTCAGACTTTTATGATCCGTGTACACATGACATAGATTTCCCATAAGGTAATGTCTCCAAATCTTGAGTGCATGCACGACGGCTGCTAATTCCAAATCATGAGTGGGGTAATTCTCTTCGTGTGGTCTCAACTGACGAGAAGCATAGGCGATAACTCTTCCATTTTGCATGAGTACACATCCGAGTCCAATCTTGGAGGCATCACAAAACACATCAAAAGGTTCCTCCAAGTTTGGCTGAGCCAAAACTGGTGCGGAAGTCAACAACGTTCGCAGAGTGCGGAAAGCTGTTTCACACTCTGGAGTCCATTCGAACTTCTTGTTCTTCTGTGTCAAACGGGTCATAGGCTTGGCTATTCTTGAAAAATCCGGAATAAACCGACGGTAATATCCGGCCAGACCCAAAAAGCTGCGAACCTCAA
The DNA here is from genome assembly GCA_009763385.1 of Coix lacryma-jobi var. lacryma-jobi. NCBI lineage: Eukaryota > Viridiplantae > Streptophyta > Magnoliopsida > Poales > Poaceae > Coix > Coix lacryma-jobi. Next base: position 116,184,716 of record CM019830.1, on the reverse strand, counting down.
AAACACTCGTGGGTGCTTGCCAATCCATAACCTCTTGTACTTTAGAAGGGTCTACAGAGATTCCTTCCTCTGAAAGGACGTGACCAAGGAAAGGTACCTTCTTCAACCAAAACTCACACTTACTGAACTTAGCATACAACTTATGCTCTCTAAGTCGGGTCAGAACAACTTGTAGATGCTCAGCATGATCCTTCTCATTCTCAGAGTATACCAAAATATCATCGATGAACACTACGACAAACTTGTCCAACTCTGGCATGAAGACGGAATTCATCAGGTACATGAAATGTGCCGGTGCATTAGTCAACCCAAAAGACATAACCAGATACTCGTACAGTCCATATCTAGTAGAGAAAGCTGTTTTTGGTATGTCCTCACGTCTGATCTTGATCTGATGGTAACCTGACCTCAGGTCGATTTTGGAGAACACTTTTGCTTTAGACAACTGATCAAACAAGACGTCAATCCGGGGTAAGGGGTACTTATTCTTTATGGTTACTGCATTAAGCGGCCTATAATCCACACACATCCTCAGAGTCTTATCTTTCTTTTTCACAAAGATAGCGGGACATCCCCAAGGCGACGAACTAGGGCGTATCAAACCTTTATCCAAAAGCTCTTGCAATTGAATCTTAAGCTCTGCTAACTCTTTGGCGTGCATTCTATACGGTCTTCGGGATATAGGTGCTGTTCCCGGAATTAACTCTATGGCAAACTCCACATCTCTATCAGGCGGTAAACCAGGCAACTCATCAGGAAAGACATCCGGAAACTCACATACTACTGGGATCTCAGCTATCTGTTTTGCCGTGATATTGAACAACACTCCAATCTCATGGGGGTTTCGGGGTAACTTGAACCGAAAAGAAGATCCATTCCTAGGACTAACCATGGACACTATTCTCTCTGCGGTGTCTAGATTAACCTTCCATAGTTTCATCCATCCCATTCCCAAGATTATGTCCAAACCTAGACCAGGAATGACTATGGGGTCCACTATGGCCTTTTTATCCCCAAAGATCATTTCCACTCCTTTAGCCATTTTTCGCGCGGAGAGAACGGCTCCGGCGGAACTTATCTGATATCCCCGGTCTAACTCTATCAACTCAAGATTACTTCTCAAAACAAAATTCTCACTTATGAAAGAATGTGATGCTCCAGAATCAAACAACACAACTGCGGGGCATTGATTAACAAGAAACGTACCAGCGGTGACAGGCTCTCCTTCTGGCACTTCTTCCACAGTGGTGTGGTGCACATGACCGGTACGAGGCTGGGGCTGAGTGTACTGCTTCTTCGGTCGCGAGGGCACTGACGTGACAGGTGTCCGGTTTGACCACAGTTGTAGCATGGGCCAATTACGTACGGAGTCCTGGGACCTGCTGCATTTCCTGCTTTGCTCTTTTTGCATCATGGGGGCAGTGTACGGCTTCTGGAAGCTGGGACGGGGACGGTTGGTGGTGATCTTCCTCTGTGGGGTCGGTACCTTGCTCCAGTGACAGGCGGGGCGGTACGGGGCGCGTGCTCCGAAAGTGGTCCTCTGCTGGGACGAACCTCCTTCATTCGCACGGCGGCGTATCTCTGCTGCTAGCCGGCTGTCATTGGCCTCTTGATTCAGACAGTCACTGACGAAGTCACTGAAGGTGGTGCGGTGACTGTTACCCATCTTGGATAGCATTGTGGCATTCATGCCACGCTTGAAACTGGCAATCTTCTTGGCCTCAGTATTTACAAAATCTGGGGCATAGCGAGCCAGATTGTTGAAGCTGTGGAGGTACTCTGATACGGACCTGGTCCCCTGGGACAACCTCATGAACTCGGCAATCTTCATTTCCATCAGACCACTAGGGATGTAGTGGTTGCGCATAGCAGTAGAGAATTGATCCCAAGTAACATGTGCATTAGCTGGCAGAGATGCACGGTACTGGGTCCACCACAAACCTGCGGGTCCTTCCAACATGTGAGCGGCATACTCCGCTTTAAGCTCTTCCGTCAGACGAAGCAGACGGAACTTCTGTGTGATAGAGTTGAGCCATTCATCAGCTTCGAGCGGCTCAGTGGCTTCCTTGAACACTGGAGGACGAGTGTCCAAGAAGTCACGGTAGGAGCTATACTGATTGGGCTCCGGGCCTTGGCGCTGCTGATGCTGTTGCGCGGTGTTGTTGGCGATGTTGCGGAGGGTGGCCTCCATGTGCCTCTGCATTTCTTCCATGTTCCTTTGGCTTCCCAGAAACTGGCCAAAGAACGCTTCAGGCGTCATTGGCGGCGGCGGGGGAGGTGGCAAGTTCTCCTCCGGTCCTGCTCCCTGCCCACGCTGGCTGCGGGTGTGTGCCGGCATCTGCATATCCCATTAATAAGCAATCATTAGGTGATGTTACACTATCACGATCATGAATAAATACTGTGCTGTACATAAATTCGGAAATTTAGCACACGTCCAAGTATAATTACTCATTTCCATACAACATCACAGAACAATTGCTTGGAATTAGACATGCAAACGACGGATTTCCATAAAAGAGGTGCCGGATCGAAGTCCGGACTTTGTCCAAAAGCCATTACATGCCATCATAAGTTAAACATAAAACCATCACATGTTTGGATCATTACATCACTTAGCGAGCAAGCTCAAGCTATACAAAAGAAAACGATCTCTAACAAACTAGCGCTCAGGGATCTCCAGCGGCGGATGCGGCGCGTCCTTGATGTCAAACATCGATCATAGGCTCATCTGCATGAGCCTCCTCTGGTGGGGCGTCGGGACCAAGAACCTCTCCGTCCTGGGGATCTGGGGCCTCTGCTGCGGGAGCTGCTGGTGGTGCTGCTGCCTCCTGTGCTGCATGATGGAACTCATGGACGGCCTCGTGGAGCTGCTCGATGTAGACCTGCTGTGCGTTGATCTGCTGAACCAGAAGATGGGCTCCCTCTCTGAGGTGGTCAAGTGCGGCACGGGCCTCATCTCTCTGCAGAGATGCGGTCAGGTACATCTGCTCGGCGACTGTCCTGGCGGTAGACTGAGCTGCGGCAGTGGTGCGGGCGTCGTCGCGCTCAAGAGTGAGCTGCTGAATCCTCTCCTGTAGACGAACAACCTCAGCGTCGAAGTCCTCCTGAAGCTTCCTCTTGCTCTGGTAGGTGGCGGGTGAGGGTGAAGGACACGCTCTCGAGAGTGTGCTCCAAACTCTCACATACACCCAACAGAGCTCCAGTGGCGCTCATCGCAGGTGTCTCGCAGTAGTAGAAACGCTCCTCAGGGCTCCCTGTCAAGGCTGACTCTGGAGTCTGCTTCCAGCGTAATGGGAAAAGTGATCCACGGGGAAACACTCCTGCCATCGCACTGGCTAAGTCGGCGGGGAGGAACGGGCGATGATATCCTTCAGCACTAGGTATGCTGCCCTGTTGGCTCCATCCTTGGCACATGTGCCTCTGGTGACCTCTGTCCATCCTGTCCAGTGGGCTTAGCAGGTAGAGCCTTGACCTTGATCTCCACCATGACCAAGGAATCCTGCCCGTAAATCTCCTTCTGCCATGAGTATCTGGGCTCCTGTCCTTCCTCGTAGCCAACGGCCTGCAAAATCCTCCAAAGGATAGTCGGCAACCCAAAGTAGGTCAGGAACGTCCTCCGGGTCAGCTTGGTGGCCAAGCGATGACGCGGAACTCCTCTGCCTCCGGTGGCCTTGCGAGCAGTCAACTTGGTTCGGGCCATCTGTAGAAACAAAGGGTTTCGAACTCTCGTGAGACAGATATTAAGTTGGCAAATTTTATAGAAAAGAGACAACTTTTTAAGGGGAGGGGAGGTAATGCAAATGCAAGAATTTAAACATGATGCATGATCGTACTTACGTTCTCACTCACTATTAATGACTCGTAAGTCCTAACGTTCTAGTCGGTGGCAAGAATCGATCTCTCATGCGTTATCTACACGTTCTACTCGTTCGCATAGTTAGTGTACCTGCAGAAGATTCATTTCAGCCCAACAAAATTCCCAATGATAAAATAACTGAGTATTGGCCAATATGCGCAAAATACATAGAAGCCAATACTAAACACCATGCACCAATAGAAATCACCCTTAAAATCATTGATACCCTCATATGTGTCTGCGTGGAGCTCGCACATACTTGGTATAAGAACTCTCACCTAGACCGACGGTTGGACGGTCATGCTCTCATATCTCACAAAATCATTTTATGCATGTTTTCGCAATCGACGCATTCTCTTTTCCCGAGAATGGACCAGCAATAAAGATCCAGCATGAAGCAAAACCCTGAACCCTGTTAGCAGTTAAGCCACCTGAATCCTAGTATAGGGCTTAAGGACGAGACTGGGCACACTTAGTAATTAAAATAGTTTTGAAAATAGATTTGAAATACCCATTTTAGTTCGAAAAAAATAGCTCTTTACGAAGGTAATCACTTGAACCATGCTCCCGATAACATAACCAGCTTGGCCACCCGACCTGGCTATAGAGCTCAAGTTATTCTTCTTAGCCAAATCCGTCTGACTTCTGACTCATACTTGAAACCCATATAACCCCGGTAGTCCGGAAATCACGAAGGATTTCCTAACACCTAACATACAGGATCGCATCGTTCAAGTTAATTCGTAAAGATACATCACACGCGAAACGAAATCGAATTTAAAACATCAGAGTGCGGAATTTAAAACAGAGTTATTACAATATTGAGTTTTAAAAGTGCGGAAGCTTGAATAAGTTTAAAACACGACCACAACAAACGTGGTCCAAATAAACTTGTTTGATAAACCCACTCAAACACCAGTCATTCCTCCTTTTTAAGATAGTGTGCCACCAGTAGTCTCTCAGTCTGGGCAAAGAAGGAGGAAAGCTTCTTGACGACCCTGCCCTGGGCCTACTCCTCATCACCTTCCACTGGGTAGAGGCAGTGCTTACAATAGCCAAAGTAGACCTGGCCACTTCAACAAAACGGGATAAACCCTGAGTACGGGAATGTACTCAGCTAGACTTACCCGTCTAACTGAAAATAAAAGACTCCAGGGTATGCAAGGCTTTTGAGGTGGAGCTGGGATCTTTTAGTTGCGAAAGGCTCAAATTCAGATAAGGAATAATTAATGATTATGGTGAGCTGTTATTTTTTTAAACCTACTCCTTAGTTCTAGGTTATTACCTGTACTAGAGCACTCACTTGAATCTAACAAACAATAATATAACCATATCCAGTTGACTTATCCACATTTTAGTTGAACCTTTAAACATCACAGGAGTTGTATCGTGGTGAAGCTCGTCATAGTTTCCCACTAACCGGGGAGACGGCGACTCGAATCGAATTCCAACCAGCTGATGAAAGACCTTTAATACCAGCCCACACTTTCCCCGTCGGGTCCATGCATTGGGCAACCGCTCGACGCTTGTTCGTGGTGGTAATCGTCGCGGCTCAAGCACGGACCGCCCAATCAGAGTCTGGCGATGGCCTCACGCGGCAGAATCGCAACTTCCGTACTAGAGGGCACGACACGGGTTGAGACCGGCCCGAACACTTCTAACCGGCTTTGGGGTCGATGATTACGCACCACACCGCACATATCCCTAAGTAAAAGGGCGCGTTCAAAAATGAACGAGGGCCAACATCGATACAAACCTACACGATCCAACGGACGGACTGCCCCAAGTTTCCAAACTTGTGCCTTGCCTTCCAGTTGACCGTATTTCATTACTACTCAGGTTCTTTCCACGATAGCAATATAGCCAACCGTGATCCGGTCAATACCCATCGGGGTATTACGGAAACATCCTTAACTACTAACTACTTTTATTAAGCAGGCTAAGCAATTCTACATTATAAAGCAGTAGCAGGATACAAGGCAGGTAATAATCAATAATCAAGGAATGGGTAATGCAACAAAGTAGGATTCAATCAACTCCTATACCTAATGCATCACATTAAGGGGACTCAAGTAAATTAATTATAAAAACTGGGAGACTTAGAATGCTCCGGGGCTTGCCTTGAGTGAAAACCGAGGCCTCGTGGGAGGGGCACTCGGCAGGTTAGTGTCGGCCGCGGGGTGTCTGCTTCCTCCGACTGCTGGAGCTCCTGGATCTCCGGCTCGACGTTTGGCTCCTGCTCTTGGTGGGGCTCCGGGTGTCGATCCTATTGCATGCGATGAATTTATAATTCAATAAATGCGGTGCAAGATGTGTGGCATGAAAAGAATAACTCTTGCAAACCAACAAAGCCAACTTGTTGAACCACTTTTAACCCTTGGGGCAATATCTCATTATTTCATAAACAAAATCTGAGTATTCAACTCTTTCTTATTTAAATACATCAAAGGAAACTCAGATTTGAACTGCAAATTTGTTCTGGCTCAGAAAAATCCACAAAAATTCCAGAAGGTAAATCACGCTGGCTGGACTCTACTGAACAAGTTTCAGCCAAAGATAAAATACAGAGAGAGAAACAGAAGAACACAAAAATGACAAGCAACTGCCTAAGAAAAAAAAAGGTACTTTGAACTACAAACCTTACTGTAAAAGTGCATAGTTCTATTTCCTATTTTTCCCAGATTCTACTTCACATTTCATATTTATTCAGAAAATTCCATGACCAGAACCATCATATATTTTCTTACATGAATTTCTAAAGATCTATACAAAAAAAAAACACAGTTGTAAAGCAACTACAATTTTTCCATAAAACAGATCAAGTTTATATTTTTCTCAGACTCTTCATGACACACCAAGACTGTACAAATTTCCCATATTTTATTAACATATAAAACACCTTAACACTTATTCTAAGAAAATCAGCAAAAAGACTTTTAAACTATAACCGTAACTTTTTCTTACATAAACAGTGCATCATATATTTTTCACAGGTGCCAACAGTATAATAACTTACACAAAATTTTCCGGAATTATCTCAACCAGAAACACTTATAATCATTTATTTAAACAAAAGCATAAACTGAAATAATGAAAAACAGTAAATAAACTGCTATCAAAAATACATTCATATTTTCCCATGATAGATCTATTCATAAGAAAGCTAATAAAACTGGAAGCACTTCATTTGGATTTATAAAACAGGCTACACAAAAAATACAAGCATCTCTGGAAATTAAACCGAAAAAAAACACAAACATTTAACTTCTCCGGCTGTGCTGCGAAAGAACTCGGTCTATGGATCGGTAGGGACTGACGCGCGGGACCCGTGGTCAGCAGAACCTATTCGGGCTCGGCCTCGGGCTCGGCGGAAAGCGAATCGGCGAGGCCTGGCTCGAACGAGACCGCACCCGAGGTTTGCTCGAGGCCGAGCTCGAGGCCGAGGCCTGGCTCGAGGCCTCGGGCGAGACGGAAGAACGCACGCTCGTCCGAGGCCTGGTTCGAGGCTGAGCCTGGCTCGAGGGCTCGGGCGAGATGGAAGAACGCACGCTCGTCCGAGGCCTGGTTCGAGGCTGAGGCCTGGCTCGAGGGCTCGGGCGAGACGGAAGAACGCACGCTCGTCCGAGGCCTGGTTCGAGGCTGAGGCCTGGCTCGAGGGCTCGGGCGAGACGGAAGAACGCACGCTCGTCCGAGGCCTGGTTCGAGGCTGAGGCCTGGCTCGAGGGCTCGGCGAGACGGAAGAACGCACGCTCGTCCGAGGCCTGGTTCGAGGCTGAGGCCTGGCTCGAGGGCTCGGGCGAGACGGAAACAGGGGAGGGATTGGTCCGGCGATTTCTCGCCGTCGGTGAGGTCGCCGGCGCGGAGGCTGGGCCCGGCGGACTCGTCTCAACGAGGCGCATCCAGCGGTACCAGTGGTTTGGCCAGCGCACGGCCGTAGCGTGCCGGCGGCGAGCGGCAGCGCACGGCGGCGGCGGCATCGCGCGGCTACGCCGTTTCCGGCGGTCGCCGGCTAAACTGGCGGGCGTGTGAGACTCAGTGAACCTAGAGGGGAGTCCTAGGGGTGATGGTTTGGCCGGAGGTGCGCTGGTGCGTGCTGGCCACGTGTGAGGTCCGCGATGGCGGCAATGGCGCTCGCCGAGGTGAACAGAGAGATAGGGAACGATAGCGTTAGGGCTAGTTGGTGTTCTCACCTTGCCCTGGCTTGGCGAAGCTGGAGGAGGAAGAAGGGAGGCGGTGGAGCTCGGGTCGGGGACGAACGGCTCCGGGCTCCGAGCGGCGCTGAAAGCTTCCGCGGCGGGGCTCTTCGGACTTCGGCGTCGGTGGAGCTCGGCGGATGGCGCGGGGGTGCGCACCGTGTGTCCGAGACGAAGGCGGGGCAGTGGCCGGGGTTAATCGGCCGGTGATGGAGGTGGTGACTGGAATTTGGAAGGGGCCTTGCGGCGGTGGTTGCAGCGAGCGGAGAGTGCTCAGTTTGCTTCGTGTGCGCGGTGAGAGTGGGGAGTGAGAGCGAGAGTGAGTGCGCGAGTGAGTGAGGGAAGGAGCGGAGGGTGGAGTGCTCGGGCTTTTGGTCGGCTCGGCCGGCCGGTGGTCGCTGCGGGGGCCACGGCGGCGCGGTCGGCGAGGCGGCGGCAGGCGGCTCGGCAGACGAGGATGCGCGGGAGTGGCCGGCGAAGATCGCTGGCGTGCTCTGGTGGGAGAAGATCGGAGAGGGAGTGGTCGGCGTGGATTTGGCGCAGAGAAGGGGCGCCACGCGGCAAGCCGGCCGGCGTACGGCGCGGCCGTGTCAGGTGGCCGGCGCGCGGTGCGCGGGCGGGCGCGCGCGCGGGCGAGGCGGCGAGCGCTGGGCCGAGGCGGGGAAGCGGGCCGAAAGGCCGGATGGCCGAAAGGTTGGCGCCGGGAAAGAAAAACATTCTTTTTCTTTTTCCAGAAATTTCCAAAGTTTGACTTCTCAAAAACAGTTTGAAAAACTTCAAACCAGGCTTTGACCCAAATATAAAAGTTGCTCAAAATTTTTTCTCTACAACTTTTATATAGAACACTTTTTCTGAAAACCATTTATAAATCCTCCTCAAGAATAAAGCCAAAATCAAAGCATCAAGTCAAATAGAAATCCAATTTCAAATAAACAACAAAAGATCAAAGGCATACTTTTACACATGAAATGATGCAATGCATTGCTTATGCTTTCTTAGTGGCTAATTGCAGTGCCTAATGCAGTGCTTGACACCAGGGTGTCACAAAACTCATTTTGGGCTCTCTTGGCAAACTTCTTGAATGAAGGGGTTGCTTCGGATTTATCATGAAGAAAGAATACCCAAGTGTATCTAGAGTAGTCATCAACAATCACTAGGCAATAGAGATTTCCACCCAAGCTTGCATATGTGTTGGCCCAAATAGATCCATATGAAGTAGCTCCAACTCTCTTGATGTTGATACAAAGGCTTTGGTTGGATGAGTGTTTGCAACTTGCTTGCCGGCTTGACATGCACTACACAATTTGTCCTTCTCAAATTTGACATCCTTCAAGCCCTAACAAATCCTTCTTCAATAGCTTGTTGAGAGTGTTCATTCCCACATGAGCCAATCTTCTATGCCATAGCCAACCAAGTGATTGCTTAGTGAACAAACATGTCTTCAAGTTGGCATCTTTGGAGGAGAAATCCACTAAGTAGAGATTGTTGTATCTAAAGCCTTTGAAGATCACTTGTGCATCATCTTTCTTAGTCACAACCACTTCTTTGTCGGTGAACAAACATTGAAAGCCAAGATCACAAAGTTGCCCAACAGATAGCAAGTTGAAGCTCAAGGATGCAACAAGAAGTACATTGGAGATGGTATGATCATTTGAGATAGCCACTTTGCCCAATCCTTTGACATTGCCCTTTGAGTTGTCAACAAATGTTATCTTTTCTTGGTCATCGACATTCTCTTCTAGTGAGGTGAACATCCGGGATCGCCGGTCATGTGTTGTGTGCAACCACTATCAATTACCCAATGTGATCCACCGGTCTTGTAGTTCACCTACACACATAAGAAATCAAGCTTGAGCTTTCGGTACCCAAACTTGTTGCGGTCCCTTAACCTTCTCAACTGGTGACTTTGCAACCCAAATTTGCTTTGGCCTATTCTTGTTAGGTGGCCCCATAAACATGACTTTCACTTTGCCACTAGAATCTTGTCTAAGCATGTAGTGAGCATTGAAAGCAAAGGGCCTAGCATGCTTGGGCAAGGGTGTGGGTTTTGGCTCTTCACAATCATGAGCAAAGTGTCCTTCCTTTCCGCACTCATAGCATCTCCCAATCTTCTTCTTCTTTGGCTTTGTGATGCTCTTGCGTTGCTTCATCTTCTCTTCAAGAAAGCCAATACCATTTCTATTTGTCTTCATGACGGTGTTCATGAGAAGCTCACTTTGAAGACATTGACCCTTGGTGAAGTTCCTCAATCCGGTGGTGAGGTGCTCTTTCTCCTTCTTGAGCTTGTCATTCTCTTGTTGGAGTTGCAATTGAGATGGTGTCATTTTGTAGTCTCTCTCCATCTTCAATCTCTTGTTCTCTTCTTTTAGCATGTCTAGCTCAAGTGTCATGCTATAGTCATCATCATGAGTTTGAATGATAACTTGCTTGTGGGTGTAAGCTTCTCTAGATTATTTTGCTTCTGCGCCTAAAAAAATAAAAAAACAGTCTATAAACAATATATATATATAGTATTTCTATATTAATATAGTATTTCTATATTATACCCTGGGTACTCAATAATAATTTCTACCCGAGTCAGTTCCGATCGCCCGAGCCACCCACGTCCACCTAGCTCGACCGACCCCACCTTTCCTTTCCTTTCCTTTCCTTTCCTTATGACCTGCCGGGTTTTCCTTTTTTTTTCACCCGTTTATTTTCCTTATGACCTGCCGGTTTTTCCTTTTTTTTCTTTCACCCGTTTATTTTTTATCGTGGGATGTCCCTTCTTTTTCCCCCAATCGTTCCTCTCCTCGGTGACGGACCGACCTCTGCCGCCTCCGCAACTGGCGACGAGCCGACGACGTCCAGCTCCTCCCAATCCCATCCTCGACCCACCTCCTCCTCCATCCCCCCATTTTTTCCACCGGCGGCGGCAGCGACGCTTTATCCGCATGGCGCCTCCGCAGCGCTCAGCTCCAGCTGCACGCACGGGTCAGGCGACTAAACCCTAGAACGCGTCGCCATGGACTCGGCGGTGCTCTCACTCACCTGCGCGGGCCTCAGCGCCTCGCAGGAGGACGAGGTCGGTGTCGTCATCCGCTACTCCAAGAGCCACCACTGCCTAGGTACCTCCGCTCCTACCCCGCTTCCTGCGTTTCTTCAGCGATGGCTTCAGTTTGACCCCATTTCTGATTGGCAGATGTGTTTGTTGACTAATTTCTTCTGTGCGTTTGTTTTGGCCATTTCTGTAGATAATCTGAGGGACCTGCGGAGATTCCTGTGGCGGGACGACCCACAACAGTGGGAGGTTTTCAAGCAGGTCTGCAAGTGGAAGATTGCGTCGAGGGATAAGGTGCCCATCATCGAGAATTACCAGAACGACTGCATCATGGTCATCACTGCGGGTAATTGTTCTTCCATTTTTGCAGGTATTGTTCTTCCATTTTGATTCCTTGAAGTCTGAAAGTGCTATGTATGGGCTTTCAGTTCGATAAACCTTGTATCTTTGTTCCCCACTAATATTGCTCTCACGTATTAGAATACCTTTATTTTAATGTTTTGCACTTTTTTTTGGGGTAGTATTGGTGTTCCTTAGGCCTTGTCCAGTGTGGGAGTAGAGCTAGAAAAAAAATGGGTCTCACAAAGAAATAGTTGGCACCACTCTTGAAGAACTGCAATGTGCTAGCTCCACTAGTAGTGCCTGGTGCATGCTCTTTTCCTGCCAAAAGCTGGCGCGTCCTCTTCACTCCATCCCAGTTCTGTCTCTGCTTATCTTTCTAGGTACAAATAGGCATCGGTAAAAGTAGATTCACCACTCTCCTCTTTTCCCGTGCTGGCATCATAGTCGCAGTGTTCAAGCACCACTCAAAGTGATGCCCAAAGACCAAAAAGTGTGTTCAAGCACCACTCAAAGTGATGCCCAAAGACCAAAAAGTGATTTCAAGCATCACTCATATCTTCCACAGTGTGAGTGATGCCTAATACTGTGTACGCCTGCAAAAGAGCAGATTTTGGCATCACTCCAACAAGGCCACAATGTGTGAGCGCAAGATAGCATCACTAAAGGCCCACACAATATATTAAAAAATAGAAAAGCTGCTGCCCTTTCCTTGTTTCTCGTTCAGTGGCGATCAAACTCCAAGGTAAACATAATATTTTTTAATAAAGATGGCACTGGTGCATGTTCTTTCATCGCTCCCAGTTTTTCAAACACAGGCATCACTGGCTGCAATGTTTGAAGTAGTGCCTGAATCTTCTCTTTCCCTTCTAAGCACCACTCAAACACAACACTGCAGAAGGCTTAGAATCTTTACCTGCGCGAGATTTCAGGCCTTCCTAGCGCATCTACGGAGAGGTGGTGTATTCGTTTGACGCGTGCCCCGGCGTTGCATTAGCGTTTATGACAGCGGCGCCAGTCGCGTGAGGCTTACGCGATGAAAGGTGGAAACATACGGTGTTCGTACCTCCTTTCCATTGTCCCTTGCACAGGTTAGCCTCAGTGTTACTTTTCAGTTAGCCTAAAATGTTGCTCCTGGCCATTTAGTGATATACATTCGTTTACGTCATCCATATTTTTTTTTCTTTGTTGGATTTAAGGATGAGGATGGTGCTCCAAATAGGTATCCGTGGTTCTCCTCTAGTTCAACTAAATGAACTAGATATGCAAAAATGAGGAAAGAAATTGTAAGTTAGTTCTTTAAATTGAACTAGAGGAGAACCGCGGATACCCATTTGGAGCACCATTCCCATCCTTAGTTGGATTCATGTACAGTCTCCTGTCAGTTGTGTCATGTTGATGCAACTTGGAAGACAATCATGAAATGAAAAGAAGGCTAAACAAAATACAGATTGATGCAATTAAATCCTAAATCATTTGATTAATTACCATTACCTAGCGGGTTCTCATATTATATTCTTGGAAAGAAAGATTTGTAAATCCACATTTTAACTAAATAAATAAGGGATTTGCTACATTTCAGACGTATGAAATATAACATCTTTTCAAGCGACGACTACCACCTTTAGATCTTCATCCAATGGTCCAAATCTATTAGCACAAATCATAAAAAAACAAATGATAATTTTTTTCTATGAAAAAACAAAGACAAAAAATTTTCAGACGTCTGAAATATAGAAAATGTGAATAAATAAAGTTATTGCTTATGACAGTGCTTATTATTACTGATTGTATACATGGCAGACTAGACACCTGGGGTTTAGTAATGCGCTACTGCGGCATATATAGTTTTGGCTTCAAGATTTTTTTTCAGTTATAGCATGACGAGATGATGATGCTGCGGTCATTTCTATAGTGTTCTCCTTGTATGAGAATTTTTATTTGCTAATTTGGTGAGTTTGCATGTAGTTTCCATACAATGTATCTCTTCGACTTCATATTAAGTTTTTGGTTCGCTTGGCAGGGGAAAGGGCCGCAAAGTGCTGGAGCAATAAGCTGCACCACTGTGTTCATCTTCAGGTTCGAAGCTGTAATCATCAAAGATTTGATTTAACTTAAGCTTTCTACTAAATTACCACCAATTGCAACCTTATTTTTGTTTTCCTTTAGATTTCTTGCATATATTGACTTAGTGTACTAACAACCTTTACCAAGTTTTCCCAAATCAATGTCCTTTTAGTTTTATTATCAGGGCCTGTGTGAAGCCCGAGTGTCCTGTGAAACATAAAACGTGAGTTCTTTGCATAAAAAGATTTGTGTGTAATCGGTGAGAAACATAATACTAGATAGCATATGAGAAGCATATGTGAGTTGGAATGTATTCATTTACATAATAAACTTTATTGCTATTATTTTCTGATATCGAGCATTGTGTAAGCCAGTAGCGCAATGAAGCGCGCATAGCTATCTAGTATACTACACTGTGGAAGGATCTGTTGTTTTGTTGCCTATGGAGCCCTCGTCAGAGGATGTTGTTGCACAACAGACAGTATCTGTGGGATTTGAAGGCTGCACTGACACTCAATGTTGCATTGACTGTCATTGTGTCTCTTCTTGAGGACTCATTGGATCGCTTGGAAGGATAAATCTATTCCCTTGTTTTTTTCATGGAGCTCACACAACTGACTGACTGATCAGACTGTTATTCATGAGGATCACATAACACTGTTACATAGTCAATTTTCATATTTTTTTTTCTAATATACCCTGGTGCAAACATTTTTTTCCAAAAGGCCCACATTATGAGCTACTGCCTGATACAGTTGAAAAGACCAAGGTCAATATGAGTAACTTCCTGCAAGCTCTTGGAGATTGCAGTAAACATTTTTTTACCCATGTTGCACTTGTCTACCAAAACATCTCCAAGACCATGCTGATCGTATTCAACAAGGGTAGTGTAGGTGCAAAAAACAGAGAACTTGAGAAATTCAGGACTATTTCTTCAGAGCTGTGCCCCCTGTTTATATATTTTTTTTCTTGAACAAATGCTCAGTACTAATCTTAGACATATTATATCTGGTTTTGAACCAAAAATTGTAAACCTTCTGCTTTGGTTTGTGGTCCTGAGGCTATCAATGAAATCAGTTTGCAGACCAATTACGTTTCTGTATTATACTTTCTGAGAACGCTTTTAACATTTGTCCCCAGGAGATGCAATGCTAAACTGGAACATTTGTCTCTTTCCTACTTGCATTTCGCAATGAGAGTGGTGATGCATTTGATTAAAAGAAATTAAATCTTCAACTGATGGACATGCTAGGGGGCAGCTGATCGCCATCACCCGACTGTATTGGCGGCTTCTCCCACCCATCGAGTCGTCCAGACACTCCAGGTTTGCTTTACTCGGTTTGTTTGGACATGCTACTGATTCGAATTTTAGTTCCGTTAGAGCTTATAGTATAAAGTCATTTTTTTTGTGTAGTCACATCTATAAATTCTACTTGCATGTCATTTATGTCAGATCCCAAAGATCTCCAGCCTGTTTTCAAAAATCCACTTTATTCTGAATATTTAATTTTATTATTATGCTTCCTGATTAGAGATAATAGTTTCATTATTGCTATTTATCTTCTTTTCTCTCTCTTTGTTTTTTGTGCAGATTCAGTCGCTCGCCATCAAAGCATCAATTTTGTATTTATTTTGATAGAAAATTAGGTTGCTTTTCGGCCTTTCTAATTTTCTAATTTTACAGATTTAATTTATTTTGGCTTCTTTAGCTTCTAAAATCATTAGCACTAGTTATGGCTGTTTTTGCTAATTTTAGTTAGGCTTCTGTCACCAGTAGGAATGTTGAATATTGCTTCATCTGCAATAAATTCGAAAAGGTATGTTGAATATTGCTTTGCACTTGTTTAGACTTATCATTGTATCTACCAGGCATAAAATTCGACATAGATTTTATCTATCTTGATCTAGGTATGCACTAGTTGGTATCACATATATAAGGTTTCTGACGGTTACTCATTGTGGTATGCTTTTGACAACTGCATGTGGAGCACCTGATGCTCATGTCCTCTTGAATCTGAGAGATGATTGTCCATTGCTCATGTATTCTAAAATTTCAGTAATATCAATGCATGCCACTTTGCTTCCTACAAGACCATTTGTTATTGTTCGTATGCTCATATTTAAATATGTACACCACTGTATCTTGTCACTTTCATTCACATTTCATGATTAGAATTTCCCAGAACCTGGAAACTATGGTGGATGCACATCCTATCTGATTCTGCTTGGTTGCTGTTCAAGTTCTTAAATTAATTATCTAGCATTTCCTACTAATTTCATGTGTGGGTTGCTTTAATAATTGTAATGTCCAAATACCATCACTTTCCAATGGCTGGCCAACTTTAAGTCCAATATGTAATCCATCCTTAAGATTGGTTCTTTTTTGTTAAAGGGCCGCATCAGTGCCATTACTTAAACTTTTTTTTGTCTATCACCCTGAAAAAATGGCATGTCTGGATGATAACAACCAATGTACAGTGAAGAAGGTGGCCAAAGTGTGGTCATTCCATTGTTTATGTATGACACTACAAAAAACCTGTTAATATGATGAAAAATTTTCGTCACGGATCACCAAAAAATCGTCACTATATAGCATCCGTGACGGTTTCAGATATCATCATGGATTGAGCGTCATGGATTAACCTTCGTGACGATTTACTGGAAACCATCACGGATTAATAGAATCGGTGACGATCTTAAACCGTCACGGTAGAGCCCGAAGCCTAACTAGCCCAGCCCAAGCCCATTTCTTGTGACAAAAAATAACTGTCATGAATGATTTGCCACATCATCATAGATACTTATATGGACGCTTACATGGATGATGACATTGACGATGACGTGGTCACCCCAACCCATTTATTAATGGCTCAACATCAAAGATGAGCCATTTTTAGCATGTTCGATAAGTTTTCAGCCCATTTGCAATATATTTTCTACTTTCAATCCATACAAAAGAAAAACTCATTTCCAATTACATAACTCAATCGACACATAAGGTCTCAGGTTTATAGAGAGATCAGATACAAAGTTACATAAGATAAGAACTCAATCCGCGTAGGATGTTTGTCCATCGCATATTACAATCATCACATCCCATCTCATACATCATAACTAAAACTGTCCAAAAGCACATTGGTCAGTCCATTATCAAAGTCTGCTAACAGCAGCCATAACTAAAACTATCCAAAAGCACTTTGATCTGTCCATTATCAAAGTTTGCTAACAGCAGCAGCTGCAGAAATGGCACTTTGCCTACTACAACATCAGGATCCAGCAAACTTTGTTCCACTTTGCTACATGGAGTGCAAATCTGAACTGCATGTCCCAAAGAAAATTGAGCATAATAATTAGCAGCAAGCTACTTAATGCAACAGAATAATAAAAAGTAATAATCTAATTCATTCAAGGGCAAAGATATCTAGATACTATAGGAAAATTATAAATGACAGTACCACAAAATAATAGGACATGAATATACGGTGGTCTCTATATAACGAATCATGTACTGCAGCACTTATCTTCTTATGATAGATTGTCAGCTGCACTAATTTGTGCACAGTGACATTGTTTACTTACTAGCAGAAAAAGGTTCAGTTTACAGGCAATTTATTTGTTCAGAAAAATAACAATTTAAATTACATGTTCTTTAGCACTCAAAACTTTGCATATATTTCCTGTAGCCAAATCAAACAAATTGTGGTCCCAGTGTCCCCACCCAATAAATTCATTAACTTGTCGCTTCTTAAATAGTACGTAGCAAAGTAGCATCTCATTTAAGCAATTTATTTAAGCAAACTTTGTACAGGTACATGTAGGTACCATATTGAATCGTATATGCGTGCTCTGTTCTCGTTGAGCACTGTCCAGAAATTAGTGGCCAGCAAAACTACTAGTTTATACATTACTGATCCAAACCAGACTACATAATTAGGTGCCAGACAAACATTTATACAAAAACAGAGCAAGAAGTGACCATTCTTACAATTTGCTAACAGGAAGTCAATGACAATATAGAAAAGTTCCGGGAGCCTGCAAGAAACAGAGATACAACTGATAAGCACGGTTGCAGTCCAAAATATTTACTATGATTAAAGTGCATTAGGCGGTGGAATGGATAGCTGCTCCACCAGCTCATGTGTGTGTACCACTGTATCAACAAGTGTAATGTTGACCTGTGCAAGCAGCAAGCAGCTGCATGGCAGCACTAGATGCTAACGGCAACTAGCAGTGTGATCTGAAGCATCAGCAATGGTCAGGTGCATGGCGATGAGTTTGAGAAGAGCTCAAGGATCTTCTGCACCACCATCATGTTCTCCACCTGGATGATGAGCTCCACCTGCAGCAGCCGCAATGTCTAATCAGCAAAGACAAATGCCCCCAAGCCTCAAGTCCTCACCTCACCTAATCCTACTCTAAGCAATCTAATCTAATACACTGACAAGGAGGAAGCATACCCTGACCCAGGAAGTAGACTCGTGCCCAATCTCGATAAGCTTGGCGATGTTTCGGCGCATCTAGCACAACTGCAGCTCCTGCTGCTCCCTGCCAAGACAGATCCGCGTCGCCGCCGCCTCCCAGGATGGAACCAAGACAGATCTGTTTGAGCTTAGTGCTTGAGGCCGCGCACAGCTCGCGCTGTCGAGCCACCCCCACGTCATGCTTGACGCCGCACGCCGCTGGTTGCGCCGCTCTTCACGGGCACTAGGAGTAAGGGTCGTTGTCGTCTCACCAGATCTAGGGAAGGGGAAGGGGAAGGGGGAGGAGTGGGAGCGGCTACTCGGAGGCGAACGACGGAAGACCAAATATACAAACGAGCTAGGGTTTGAGTAAGTTATATCGTGAATCTCAGCCATTGGATCCATAGATAAACGACTTAGATGAAAGAGGTGCTAACTAGGCCTGCGAGATATCAGGCCCATCTCATGTTTTAGACTAAACTCAGGAGCTATTCGTTTCGCTGGAAAAAAATTAGCAATAGCACATCAAATTAATTATGAAACTAATTATACTGTCATATGTTAATTAATAAGAAAATCTATTAATCTAAATTAATTCATCATTAGTAAATATTTACTGTAGCACCATATTATTAAATCATGAACTAATTAATTTTAATAGATTCATCTCGCGAATTAGCCTCCAACTCACAACTCACAAATTAGTTTTTCAATTACTCTATTTTAATAGGTAAATTAGGGTCGTAAAATTTATGTGACAGGCTAAAATTTTTGTTGGGGGAAATGAACACCTCGTCAGACTGTTTGAACCTAAGACTATCTAATATTTTACTATTATATCTTTAATTCATAAATTTTAAGTTCACCATGTTATCCTACACGGTAAACGCTAAACCGTCGGTCACATGTTGTTTCCAAGCATTTTCGTTTCGATCCGCACCATGGAAATGGGCTTTTGGATTTGATTTTTTTTTGCAATCACATTTTTATTTTTGGCACTAAATATATGATAGCGGACCTATATTTTGGGCAAACTAGAGTATGACGAGAATTTAAAATCATGCGTTGTGACGGTCCGAATAAAACCGTCATGACTAAGCGGGCCGTGAAGATCCACCGGTGACATCCATGACGAGAAAATATGATCATCACAGATTGCATCTATCAATGACGATCTCAAAATTCGTCACCAAGAATTCGTCACAGATTAATATGTTTCTTGTAGTGTGAGTACAGGAGAACATAAAGAGAGAGTATACCTTTATCAGCTTTACTAAACAACATATGCATAGACAAGAAGAAATTCAAACTTAATCTCCTCACTCCATCAAAATTATTTTTTATCATTTGTTAAAAACCCCTGTTGTCAAGACTGAGAGCCTCAGTGTTTCAAAAAAAAAGACTGAGAGCCTCAGAGCAGTGCTAGGATAAGAACTTGCCCTGTGTGATGTCAACATCTAATACTTTGAAGGCCACACTAAAATTAACTCAGGAATGCTGAGCAATGTCACAAAAAAGATGAACCTAACAATACAACACATGCAATCCTTTTTTACAGAAACAAGGCATACAGGAGGGTTGCCCCCTACTGAAATTTTATTTATTTAAGAAGTAATGGAACAAAGGTTACAGAGAACTGTTAGGAAACAAAGGAGGAAAGAAAAAAGATAAAAAATATTACACACGCACAGACATAGCAGTCACTAATTGAGATCCTGCATCTCACTCTACTAAGTGCTAATGATTTCGTTCCTCACCGTTTCTAGGAGTCCAGTTAAATTGCAAGCTCATCTTGAGACAAGGAACCAAACTCTTTGCCATATCACATTAACTGAATTTTTCTGCTAACACCTGAGAATTTTGTGGTCAGGGCTTTAGCTTCAAATGATTGAGTTTTTATGGTTCACCGGTTTTTTTTGTCACACATGATAAAATTTGCATTCATATTTTAGTTTCAAATAACTGAAGTTTTTTTGGCTCCTTCATTATCATGGAAGATAGATATGTTTTTGCATGAATATATGTATTATCAACGATGAACCTAATTCCCTGCTAGATTGCATATGGTTGAAGGTTTTTCTGGTCAAACATTAGGTTTCTATATGGTTCCATAAATTTCAGGTCACACATGACAAGATTTTGATTATGGTAGGATTTTGATTATGATTTCTATGGTTCTATTTGCAAGACCATGCAAGTTGAGTTACTTTCAGGTCATATGTTTTTTTTAAAAGTATATATGCACATGGCAACTTTTGTATTTAATTTCTTTCTCTAAATTGTTCTTGAAATCATATAGGCTGGTGCAAAACAGCACCACTGCGGTAACACGACATGATCTCATCTGCCATTAAAATTGGATCTATGCTCTGCTCTCAATTCCCTATCATTTTCCTTTTTGTGCGATACCCTGGATGTTGTTTAGCTTATTTAGATGTAGCTTATTTGTGTGTATCACTGTATCATTTACATTGGAGGTTTATATTAGTGAGGATTAATAAGGAGCTGGATCTTTCTGCCTGCTTGCATGTTACTCTTTTATTCAGTCAAGATTTGTGAGGCCTGTTCACCTGTCCAGTTCTGTAGTCTCCTTTTGATTGTTTAACCTAATGAGCTGTTAGTCTGCTATTCATATTGTTGTTAGCTCCTTCCCGTCCTCCTTTTGTTTCCTCGCGCCTGCTATTTTTTTCTTTGTGAAACACTGAAACATAATATACTAGTTATTGGAACTAGAGAGCAATTCGGCATGGGTGCACTGTTCATGGAAGCATGTTTGTTCGCATTGTCTCCTACCATACTGTCACATCATAAAATTCGGCATTGATTAATTCAATATAAGGATTTGTTTAAGGATGCCATGATTATACAACGTTATCTATGCATGGGTGCACTGTTGGGTTTCACAATCTCAACTTAGAGGGAACAATCAGACTCATTTGGTTTTAAGTAAATGAATTTGTATGCTTCACTCAATTTAGTTTGAAACATAGTGAGTTTTAACTTGTAAGAAATGTTGTTCTGGCCTTAGGATCTTTTGTTATTTACTTTCTCCTATTGTGGGATGCGGGGGCTATTTTCACACATAATTATTTGTAATTATATGCAATAGGTATAACAGTTGGTGCTATTTGATCATGCCCCACACATTTTTCAGATGAAAAACTATCAGTTATTGTTTTAATAATAATTCTCTGCAACTTAAACCAGTATGCTTGGTTCAAGAAAAATATTTAGGTTTTTATTTCCGTATTAAGAACTGATCTTACTTGTACTAGATCCTTGATTCATCCTGGTTGTAACTGTACAGTACCGATATTTTTAGTTGCTTCTCGGGGTCTCTTTTTTTCTGATAATATACATATGTTGTTTATTGCTTTTTCCTGTTTTGCTCTTTGCTTGTTGCTTGTGTTTGCAGATCAAAGGCATTCTCCTTCAAAGAACCCTCTGCTAGCTACTCCCTAGGACCACTCATAGAGAAGATCATGTTTTTTCATATTATGATCTTTTTGTTTACTCTCGCTTACTAAATTGCTCTCTAATAATAACTAATCACAATCTTAGGAGTCCTATTAATGTACTCTTCTAATTTGTCTATTCCGACAAATTATGTTACATACAAGTTCAGTTCTTTTATGTCCTATATGTAATCATTCATCATGCAATTTTTTTGAATGTCATAAACTCTTTTTCCATTCCTTCGCAGGATGGATGCTGACCAGCGCCTGGTCGATATGATACGCATGGTTCAGTTCTGCTTCTGTTCTTATCTATTTTTTTCATTGTGTGAGATGAGCCTCCAGATGAGTTAGCTTACAACTTAATTATGTTGTCAGGGAGCAGATTTTTTTGTCTAGCTGTATATTATCATTTCAGTTTTGCATCTTTCCAGTCATATCTCTGTTTTTTATTCTTTCATGGCTCTCCTTGACGAGGAACTCTAGTCGTAGGCATCAGAGGTGACCTTTCATATATATGTTCATCACATGTTGATGAAAAGTTAGAATCCCACATGTATTGGTTTTTCTATTTATATTAGGAGTTCAACACTACTTATTTGGTCAAACTAGAAATTTCTTGCACGTTCATATTGACTATACACAAATATTTTATGTCAAATAAAAAAATTATATTTCTTAGTTCACAATTTAAATCATGTGCGATTGGACTAGTCTTTGTGTACACATCAATATTTGCTAACAGGAAACTATCTATATTTTTTATGATTCATATTGCCTATTTCATATTTCTATATCTGGTGCTAAATTTGTGTTGTTTTAAAGTTCACACGTGAAATCATAGTAATTTACCACTAAACATTAGCTTGAGCTAGTTATATTAATTTCTGGTGAACAAGCACAAATTATTTTTCTTAACCACAGTTCCATGCATGTTTTCGTAAAGGTTGAGGCCGCAACTGAATTGAATATTCTTAGCTTAAGGAATATATCAGGGTTTTTATTTTTCATCTCAGAAGTGCTAAATGATTGTTGCTAAGACCTAATGATCTACACAATGCAATATTCCTTATAATGTCCTTATAATGTCATTAATGAGTTCCGTAGTTTTTAGCACAAGCAGATCAAATTGACAATAAAAAAATTAAAGAAATAAAATCTAATGTTTTTTAGTTTTTTATTGACTATGATTTTGTCTTTGAGACAAGCAATTAGTTACTTCATGAATTTATACATGTATCTTATATTGCAGGTTTTTTAAGAAGCAGCTGCCATAATGCCTGTGTACTTAATGGATGTGTTACCAAGTTGGGTCTGGGTGCTATGCAAACGAAGGTTAATGTTACCAGCATCCCAAGTGTTTGGTGAATAGGGACCTATAGTCAAATAGAAAAATATCCATGATAACAGATCATCATCTAGAAAAGTTGTGTTCCATTGTTGCAAACTACAAATGACATCCAAAGAGCCCCCAATTATGTAGATTTCAGTTCATCAGAAGGAAGCACTTGGATGCTTGTGCATCATCATTGCAGTTCAAAAACAAACGAGTGTATCTACACCTTTGGGGGATCCGAATCTCCTCGTGATCAAGCTGTGGAGTGTTTTCCTGAAGATTCAAGCTGTGAAAATCATACATCTCCTTTCTAGCCTCTTCGCTACAGATTTTTGTTTCAAGTTGTACAAAAGAATCGGCCTACATATTTTTGTCATTAGCATCATGTACTATTATTGTTGACAAGATATATTTGTAATAATCAACTTAAAATAATATTTATACTTTGGATAATGAATTATTGCTATTGGCAATTAATTTATCACAAGGAACATGATATAGAAAAACAGGCCAAATATATGCATCCGGGGAGGTCTAGCGGGAAGAAATGACAACAATAAAAAGAAATCGTCTAGAAACAACCAAAAATCAGTCGCAGACACACAGAAGCTCCGGAAACACATGGGCGCAACTACGAAACAGGCACGAAAGAAACAAAAAAATCGGTAAAAAAATCAACCGGAAACCAAAAAAAATTGGACCAGACGGAAGAAAAACAGGCACTGCAACAAAAAAAATCGACGAGCATGATTTCTCCTGACGAGTCGCCGCTCGTGGAGTCCCGGGGATGGCCTCGGGTACTGATTAATAGTTAGTACCCTGGCTACTAATTAGCGCAGTCCTATATATATAAATTGTGGAAGTCTAAGGCTTCCAATAGTTATTAGAAGCTCCAGCCAACCATCTCACCCATCAGACCAACCAGTCCATGGGTATACGTGTAGTTAGGGCCTGTTTGGTTCGCGGACGAGCTTAGCCTGGCTCGCACAGAAGGAGCCTGGTTCTGGGTAGCCAGACCCAATACATACAAGAACGTGGTGTTTGGTTGTCTGTATGCATGAGACAGGTTGAGCTGAGAAGCTGTTTGGTTGCTCGTATGAGAACGAGTTGCATGAGATAAAAATATATAAATAATCATCATCATGACATTTATTACGGACAACTATTATCGAATAACACTTAGTTTACCTTAATTCTCCTTAATACTTCAAAATATATTAATATCATTTAATATATGCTAAAATATATTAATAACGTCATTAGATGACTAATTACCTGCACCACGCGAGCCTGGCCCGGCAGAAACGGCCGATTTCTACGTTCCTGCAGAGCCAGGCTGCGGGAGGAATCTTGCACGAGCAGAGCCTGACCAGACAGATACGCGAACCAAACAAACGCCTGTTCTCGCATCTGTGGAGCCTGGCTAAGGGGTGGTGCAGCCAACCAAACACACCCTTAGAGGGTCACTGTGGACCCAACCGATATGATACATAGAATCTTAGGTCAAGCTGCGGAAAAATATTTTTGTCCCCGATATTATATAGAAACTAGAGGTTGAATAAATCAAAACGAACTTTGTTACTGCATAAAACACTCTCTGCCAGATCGACATCCCACCTCACACAAGCAAGATGCTCTACCTGACACACCTGGCACATGCATGCATGCATGCACCCAATCTAATTCTCTTTTGTTTTTCCATAATAATTTCTCAACGAAGCATCTGATTTAAAAATGGTTTTTACCATTGAACTCCTGATATTTTTTGTGCATGGTTCAATTTCCATTGTGAATATTTTTTTTAAAAAAAAATCAAAATTCATAAATCTGTGCATCAGGATACAAAGTTTTATGCTTTCATCAAAACATAGAATCTTGTCGACAAGTGCATAGAAACATGGAGACAATATCTTTTTATCCAAAATTTTAAAATTTGAATCATGACACGTGATGGCCAATTAGATGCATAGAATCATTGGTCAAGATATTCAGAAAAGTTTTTTACGCCAACGTTGCATAGGAATTAGTCATTGGATAAATAAATATTAATTGTTACTGGCGTAGAAACCTATCAACAAGATAGACATTTCACCTGATAATCGTTATTGTCTTCACCAACATCATGCTTCCCACTATGGGGGTGCACAATTAATATGGGAATAATGTATAGAACCCTCACAAAAACCTACTCCCTAGGTATTACACACATCCACAGTGCGCTTCATATTGGAGGATGTATAACTAACATAGCAACAATGGATAGAAACATACAAAACAATACTCAACAGAAATGTTTAGTTAAAAGAAACAATGGATAGAAACCCCGTCAACAAATATGGGTTTATATAGAAACCAATAGTTTTGCTCATGTCATCCAAAACATATAATCTATAGTATATGAAAAGCTAGGTTTTACATTAACCCATAAAATACATCAAGATGACATTATGCCACCGCCGTAATCCAAGTCATAGACGTCGCAAATAATGTCCTATATATGTCTGAGCTATAGTTGACCTCTCGTACCAAATGGAGAGAAATCTAGTCCAGCCATCCTACATCACAACAAAGAACATAAAAACATGTTTTAACATGTGCAAAAACCTTACAACAACACGAAATGCATAGAAACATGTTTTATCAGGTGCAAAAATATATACTTCATTTAGTCAAATTGCCAAATTATAATTATCTATGCATAAAAACTTATGTATACAAGCGTGGAAACAAAATTTGTGTTCTGGCAATGTATAGAATTGTGTTCTAGCAGCAGTGTACATAATTATGTAGAAACGTACACATAAATGTTCTAATATTGTATATAAAAAATGATATGACAATCCATAGAAATGTGCTCTAGCAATGTATCAAACTGTTTAGAAGTGCAAAAACTGCTCTAATAACATATAGAATTGTGTACAAGAAATGTATATAAACATATTTTAGCAACCACCAAACCTTACAGTTGCAAGAAAGATATAAATACATATTTTAGCTGGAACAAAAACCAATTTGAATCATGACATGTTGACATGAGACTCTCATCATGGCATATAGATAATTCTTCGAACCATGTATGTTAACATGTTTTAACAATGCATAGATGTGTCATGTGTGCTTTATTATTATATTGAATTATGTAGAAGTGCGCATGTAACTTCTCACATTGGGGGTGTACAATTGAGAGAGAAACAATGTATAGAACTTTAACCTAGATAACATACAAATAAATCCATCAAGATTTAGAGACATCCCATACAGAGGAGTGGCATGGGAGAGACAAATAATGCATAGAATAAGAATTGAATTGCACATGAATCAGATGACGCTTGTTCTAACAATGCATAGAAGTGTCATACAACAATGTATATAATTATGTCAAAATGCATAGCAAACTATTATATTACATAGAAATATGATTCAAACAATGTATAGATATTTGTTCCAACAATGTATAGGACACATACTCCTCACGACAAAGTTCAATTACATTGTGCATCATATAAAGCATAAAAATAGTAATAAAAATCATAGAAATATGATCCAACAATGCATAGAAGTTGGCTAAATAATCATACAAATAATTTTCTTTGCATTAAAAAATTTCTATTCATCTATCGAAGCACAAAAAATGCATAGAAACACATATACAATTTCTTATTATAATCAAGTCTCGTAATACAGTTTCACCATACGTAGAAAGTTATATAAGCAAGAATATAAATCAATGAAAAGCAAATAAATATCTCTAGAACTACTAGTCGTGGCCACCCAATGTGTACCAATATATAGAATCCTAGATTGTATAATTAAATCCTACCAATATATAGGCCCTGCTTGTTTGAGCTGTGACTTTTAGAAAAGCAGTTGTGAGCTGTGACTTTTGCAAAAGCAGCTGTGAGAAAGTGACTATGGGAAAAGTAGAAGCCCATTTGGCGAAATAGCTGTGGCTTTGGGAAACATTTAACAACAGACCCCACATGTCGGTCACAGTAAATGTCTACCTCCCTCACTGACAAGCGGACCCCACTCATCATCTTCTTCCTCTTTCCCCAATCTCTTACACCAAATGACTTGTCCACCGGGGGCCTGGCGACCTAGCCTCGCCGGCCACAACGCGATGGCCAAGGCTGGCCCGCCTGGGCGCGGCGGCCTCGGCCGAGGCACGTCAGTTGGGGCGTGGCGGCTTGGCCTCGCTGGCCCGAAACATCACGAAACTATATCATATCTATCTATCTATCTATCTATACTATAAAAGAGCGAAAGAATTAAAAAATAGTTGTCACCTAACAAATTTATACCCACCTAATGTCTCGTCCATTAGATTTGTTTTGGTTCTATATCTAACGCTAAATATTAATTTGACAGATGAGACTAGCATGAACGGAACATACTACACACGTAATTTTGTGCTTTTGCGGCTTCCCACATTTTTTTTCTCACCATGAGATTTCATCATACCCATCAAACCCCAATAGCCAACGAAACGTACTATTCAATAACGTTCTATTCGTATAACCTGGCCGTGAGATCGTCAAGGGGGATCGGCCAGGCCGAGTGCGTGTAACACCTCAGGTGTTTACATAAATAAAATGTTGTCATGTCATCATAAGCATTTCATAGCATCATATGCTAGCTCACTTTGAGATGCATTCACTAAAATAAGTTTAATTCCTAATATGTGAGCAACTTGTTTATATGCTTGTGATGTAGGTCAAAAACTAATTTAGAATGTCATTATGAAGTAACTTGTGTTCATTCCCATTTGACTAAAGTCATGGAAAGGCATGAATCCAAGTTCAACAATTCAAGGAACATAAATGTATTTAGCTTAAAAGGGGAAAATCACCAAATTCCTGTATAAGTTAATTAGCCCTTTCTTTTAACTCAAAATCTATGCATATGTAGGGGTTGACCCTAAAACTTTTTGGGTAGATCTTGAGGAGAAGTACAACTTTGGTATTCAAGTTTTCAAAGTTTCTGTACAAATTTTAAAGTATTTTGAATTTACTCAAACCCGGAAATGGTCAACTTTTGACTTTAAACTTGTATTTCAAAAATATTTGAAATCTGAGTTTGAGATCTGTCGTGGTACAAAAAGGGTACCCCAATCAACGCAAAACACCTAACGCTCTATCTCCGTCTCGCCCGAGCCCTCCCAGCCAGGCCTCGGGCGAACGCTCTATCTCCGTCTCGCCCGAGCCCTCCCAGCCAGGCCTCGGGCGAACGCTCTGTCTCCGTCCGTCTCGCCCGAGCCCTCCCAGCAAGGCCTCGGGCGAGCACGATCGCTCTCCGTCTCGCCCGAGCCCTCCAGGCCTCGGGCGAGCGCGCCCCCACACCTCGAGCCTTAACGCACGGACCTCGAGTGCACAGACAGCCGTACCAGCCCATACCACGCATTTAATGCCTTCACCTACTCCGGTCATGTCCACTAGTGCACAGCATGTACCACAGTAACTCGGTGTAAAGGTCAAGTCTCGTTTTCACCCACAAGCATGGGCAAAAGGGCACCAGTACAGCACTGTTCGGCCAAGTCAGGCGCTGTAGCCCCTCGAGGCCGGCTACGCGCCCCTCGAGCCCTGCACTGTAACCCCTCGAGGCCGGCTACGCGCCCTCGAGCCCTGCACTGTAACCCCTCGAGGCCGGCTACGCGCCCCTCGAGCCCTGCACTGTAACACCTCGAGGCCGGCTCCGCGCCCCTCGAGCCCCCGTGGCACTACCTCGAAGCCGGCTCCGCGTCCTTCGAGCCCTAACTACTTTCGTGCTATTGAAGACAGGTACCCCAAGGTCCGGAGGGACCCCCCGCGTACTGTACATCCCGGGATGGGTGCTGTACGGCTCCCGCCTTGTCGCGCCACCACGTCCGCACCCAGGATGGAAGCCACGACCCAAGGACGCCTCAACAGCGACGATCACATCGGCTCCAGTGGCCCCGACAAGACAGGGTTCCTACCCTTCTCCGTATGGGGCACCATACGCCCCGACACTTGTAATACCTTTATGTAACCCTGGCCTCCCCTTGCTCTATAAAAGGGGACACTAGGGCCCTCATTCAAGAGGACGAAAAAAACACACGAGTCCACACACAGGCACGAGTCCGGACTCCGGTCCACGCTCACTGAGCTTGTATTCTCCCCTGTACAAGCACTTAGGTGCAAGTAATACAAGAACATCCCCCCCGCTGGACGTAGGGCCTTCTTTGCCCGAACCAGGATAAATCCTTGTGTCCTCTTGCATCACCATCCATGAAGAGAAGCACGCGATCATATCACTCGTTGGTGCGATACCCCCGGGTACGAAACACCGACAGTTGGCGCGCCAGATAGGGGACTTCGCGTGTCCGAGCCGATTTCTCGTTGATTCCTGGATGGCTTCATCCCCCCTTCCGTTCTCGGCTGGTACCGTCGTCTGGTTCGGGAGCCTCGAGTTCCTGGCCACAGGCAACGGCAACGAGCTGACTCTGCTCTCCACGAAGGGCCTGAGCGGAGTGCGTGTCACGCCACCCCGCGCGGGGGGCGTGACGCGTCGCCCGCACCACCACCACACGTCCACATCGCGAGCGGCGCCGTCGTCACCGTCGTCGCCGGGCGCAGGCGGTGCCCGCGGCAAACACCTACGCCCCCGTAGCCGGTGCAGGGTCCCCAAGGGAAACCAGCCCGGCGCGCGGCCGGAGACCTCCAGGGCGCACCCGCGCCCACCTAGCGACTTCGCATTCATCATGCGTACGGACCAGGAACCAGGCCAGAGGCCTCCGAGCCGTGCGCCGTCGACGCCGCTCAGCCTCCTCCCGCACGGGTCGCACCGCGCTCGACGCCAGCGGTTCCCGGTCGGCCTCGACAACTCTGCGGCTGTATACGCCCACCGCCTCGACGAGCGCCATCAGGACCAGACGGCGGCGACCGGGAGCAGCGTTCGGGCGCGCTGCTGCAGGCCATGGCCAGCCTGGAAATCGTCCACCCCGCGTGCGTCGACCGCGACTTCTTGCGACCCTTCGAGCCACCTCGGCGAGCCACCGTCGGAGAATGGTACCGCGAGCTGCGGTCCCAGCATCGGCCAAGGCGGCGTGCCGTCAACAGCTCCGACTCCGACGAATACGACTACCACGACCCCGACCTCTGGGATCCCACCAGGGAGTGCTTCCAACTCGAGGGAGTCGTATGCGACACCGAGGACGAAGGCGACGACGGCAGGCCGGCGCTCGACCTAGAGGGACCTAGCGACGTGGCCGCGGCAGGCGGATCACGCGTTCAGGAAGGGACGAACCTCTACCACCGGCTGTGCCGCCTAAGCACGACGATGGCCGGGCGGCGCAACTCGCACAAGTGCAGGAGGCAATCACCAAAGCCGAGGAGGAACGGCGACACCTGCTGCAGCTCCGGCAAACCCTGATGCAGGAACCACCCCAGCCCCGAGGAGCCGGAGCTCGAGGCCGGGCTCGAGAGGTCCACCGGCGGATCCTCGAGGACGGGGCACCAGCACGCCCCGAGGTATGTTTCCCGCGAGCTGGGCAGAACGTGGTGGCCGCGGCTATGATGCTCCGTGACCTGCCCGCCGTCTCCAACCCCCAACCCCGATGCGCGCATGCTCGGAGAAATGAAAAACCTCCTCGAGACAGCCGCGTACAGCAGGCCGAGAGCTCGGCGTCACGCCGACGCGGAGCAGCCTCGGGAGACCGGCGGACACGCCCCACGACGCTCGCGAGGCATCCGTCCACCAGCCGGACGCCTCTCGAGCTAGGCCAGTCCGCGAACGGATCGTCGACAACCGGCCACCTCGAGACCCCAACGACGCCTGCAACGACATCAACCGACGGCGCAAGGACAAGGGGCCCAAGATGTGGCTATAGCGCCCATCGAGGGGGCGCTACTACGACAGCGACGAGGACCGGCAGGTCCTCGAGCCCCCGGGCCCCCGAGTCTTCAGCCGGGCCATCCGCAGCTCGACCCTCCCCGACCGCTTCCGACCGCCGACCAACATCGTGAAGTATGACGGGGAGGTCGAGCCCAAGCTCTGGCTCTCGGACTTCCGCCTTGGCTGCCAACTGGGCGGGGCGAAGAACGACGACCGCATTCATACGTCAACTCCCACTTTACCTCTCGACACCGCCCGCCGGTGGCTCGAGGGGCTCCCGCCGGATCGGATCCATGACTGGGCCGACCTAGTCAGGGTCTTCGACGGGAATTTCAAGGGACCTGCGTGCGTCCAGGCACCCCTGGGACCTACGGCGTTGCAGGCAGGCGGCGGACGAGCCCCTCCGCGACTTCGCTCGACGGTTCTCGAAGCAGCGTCTCGAGCTCCCCCACGTGCCTGACGAGGACGTCATCTCAGCGTTCCTCGCGGGCACGACATGCCAAGAGCTTGTTCATGAGCTAGGACGCTACCGTCCCGGGACGGTCGAGGACCTGATGGATCGCGTCACCAGCTTTGCTTCGGGCGACGAAGCAGTGGGGGCCTTCTTTGGCCGTTCCACGGACAAAGGCAAGGCGGTGATCGCGCCGGAGGCTCCAAGCAAGGCAACGACGCCAAGAACGACAACAATGACGGCAACAAAAGGAAGAAAAACAAACGCAAGGGCCAGAAGGCGAAGCGTGGCGCCGATGACGACGACGACAAAGAGGTGCTCGCGGGCGCCCTCGAGCCTAAGAAGCCCCGAGGCCCCCCGATGGGGCTGTTTTCGACCAGATGCTCGAGGATCCCTGTACCTACCACAGGGCCCCGTAAACCACAAGTTGAAAGACTGCCGACTGTTGAAGGGCTACTACTCCAAGCTCGGCGATAAGAGGGATGACGCGCCTAAGGGAAAGGATACCGATCGACGCGGCGGCAGGAACGCAGATGGCGACTTCCCCCCGTGCGCGACTGCTACATGATCTACGGGGGCCGACCGTCGGGCTCTCAGCTCGAGAAAGAAAGAAGGAGCGCCGGGAAATCTTTTCGCTTAGCCACGACGCCCCCCGGTATCTTGACTGGTCCGATGCGCCAATCACGTTCGACCGTGACGACCATCCGGACCGTGTCATAAACCCGGGGGCTTACCCCCTTCGTCGACCCCATCATAGTCGACGTTCGGTTCTCCAAGGTGTTGATGGATGGGGCTCGAGCCTCAACATCATATACCTCGAGACCCTCGACCTCCTGGGGATTTCAGAGGGACAGCTCCGACCCAGTGTCGGGGGTTCCACGGAGTAGTACCAGGAAAGAAGGCCCACCCCCTCGGGCGCATCGACCTGCCGGTTTGCTTCGGCACGCCGGCAAACTTCCGTCAGGAAACGCTCACCTTCGAGGTGGTCGGCTTCCAAGGGACCTACCACGCCATCATCGGCCGGCCAGGCTACGCCAAGTTCATGGCGATTCCTAACTACACGTACTTGAAGCTCAAGATGCCGGGGCCAAAAGGGGTCATCACCGTTGACACCTCCTACGAGCACGCATACCACTGCGACGTGGAGTGCGTCGAGCGGGGGGAGGCCAACGTCCACCTCGACTCGCTCGAGCCTTGGCAGCTCTGGCCACCGAGGGGCCCCAGAAGCAAAGCGTCACGCCGGCACCTTCGAGCCGGCTGAGCACACCAAGCAAATACCCGTCGACCCGACCTCGGCCAATGGCAAGGCGCTGACCATCAGTACCACCACCTCGAGCCCAAATAGGAAGCAGTGCTCGTCGACTTTCTCCGTGCGAACATCGACATGTTTGCATGGAACCCCTCGGACATGCCGGCATACCGAGGGAAGTCGCCGAGCACGCCTTGGAGATCCAGGCCGGGTCCAGACCGGTGAAGCAACGCCTGCGCCGCTTGACGAGGAAAAGCGCAGGATCATCGGCGAGGAGGTGCACAAGCTTTTGGCGGCCGGATTCATCAAGGAGGTATTTCACCCAGAGTGGCTAGCTAACCCTGTACTAGTTAGGAAAAAGAATGGAAAAATGCGGATGTGTGTAGATTACACCAGTCTGAATAAAGCATGTCCAAAAGTTCCATTTCCTTTACCTAGAATTGACCAGATCGTCGATTCCACTGCTGGGTGCGAAGTGCTTTCGTTCCTTGATGCGTATTCCGGCTACCACCAAATTAGGATGAGAAAATCCGATGAGCTCGCACCCTCTTTTATCACGCCATTCGGTATGTATTGCTATGTTACGATGCCCTTCGGCCTGCGAAACGCCGGGCAACGTACCAGCGATGTATGCAGCACATCTTTGGCGAGCACATAGGCAAAACCGTCGAGGCCTACGTCGATGACATCGTGGTTAAAACTAAAAAGTCGGGAACCTCATCAGCGACCTCGAGACCACGTTCGAGTGCCTCCGGCCAAGAATGTGAAGCTCAACCCCAGAAGTGTGTCTTTGTGTGCCTCGAGGCATGCTACTTGGCTACATCGTCTCACAACGGGGATCGAGGCAAACCCTGAAAAAATCTCTCAGCAGTCACGAGGATGGGCCCGATTCGTGACCTCAAGGGTGTGCAGAAAGTAACAGGCTGCCTAGCCGCTCTCAGCAGATTCATCTCGAGGCTGGGGAAAAAGCACTACCCCTCTACCGCCTGCTAAAAAGACGGAACACTTTGCGTGGACCGCCGAAGCCGAGGAGGCCTTAACCAAGTTGAAGGGGTTGCTGACTTCTGCACCAATTCTCGTGCCCCCGCGACCAGCCGAAGGTGACGATTCCCCCCGAGCCCCTCCTCCTCTATGTGGCCGCAACCACTCAGGTGGTTAGCGCGGTCATAGCCGTCGAGAGGCACGAGGAGGGTCATACATTGCCGGTCCAGCGACCGGTATACTTCACCAGTGAGGTACTCTCCGAGGCCAAGGTCCGGTACCCCCACATCCAAAAGCTGCTCTACGGCATCATCGTCACAAGGCGCAAGCTCCAGCACTACTTCCTCGCTCATCCCGTGACGGTGGTGTCGTCCTTCCCCCTCGGAGAGATCGTCAACAATCGGGAGGCCACGGGGCGCATCGCCAGTGGTCCGCCGAACTAATGGGGGAGACCATCACCTATGCCCCGCGAAAGGCCATCAAGTCGCAAGCGTTGGCGGACTTCGTTGCTGAATGGACCGACACTCAGCTCCCGCCGGCACAGATTCAAGCCGAGCTCTGGACCATGTACTTCGATGGATCCCTCACGAAGACGGGGGCAGGAGCAGGCCTGCTCTTCATCTCACCCCTCGGAGTACACATGCGCTACCTGCTACGCTTGCACTTCCCCGCCTCCAACAACGTCGCCGAGTACGAGGCCCTCGTCAATGGGCTGCGCATCGCCCTCGAGCTCGGGGTCCGACGCCTCGACGCCCGAGGAGACTCGCAGCTCGTCGTCAACCAGGTTATGAAGGCTTCAAGCTGCATCGATCCCAAGATGGAGGCATACTGCGGGGAGGTGCGCAAGCTGGAAGACAAGTTTTACGGCCTCGAGCTCAACCACATAGCTCGGAAGTACAACGAGGCCGCAGACGAGCTGGCAAAGTTGGCGTCCACGCGCGGCACGGTACCGCCAGACGTCTTCTCGAGGGACGTCTTCGAGCCATCCGTCGAAATCGACCCGGGGGCTGGCCCTCGACGCCACCCCTCGAGCAAGACACGGGGGCTCGACTCTCAACGCCACCCCTCGAGAAGGACCCCTCGACGTCCGCAGAGGCGATGCAGGTCGACGCACACGCCTCTTCGTCATCACGGCCCCTCGACTGGCGGACGCCCTACCTCGACTACCTGACGCGAGGCGAGCTACCAGAAGACAAGACGGAGGCCCGACGCATCGCTCGGAGGCCAAGACCTACGTCATCTACGGCGACGAACGGGAGCTATACCGACGAAGTCCGACTGGAATCCTTCAACGCTGCATCCCACTCGAGGAGGGCGCAAGCTCCTCGACGATATGCACTCGGGGCTTGCGGCCACCACGCAGCGCCGAGGGCCCTGGTTGGGAACGCCTTCCGTCAAGGCTTCTATTGGCCGACCGCCATTGGGGACGCCAAGCGTTTGGTCCAGCATGCCATGGGTGTCAATTCTACGCCAAGCAAACGCACCAGCCCGCACACGCCCTGCAGATGATCCCAATCACTTGGCCATTTGCCGTTTGGGGGCTCGACCTCGTGGGTCCCCTCAAAAGGACAAGTGGAGGGTACACACACATGCTCGTGGCCGTCGACAAGTTCACCAAGTGGATCGAGGCTAAGCCGATAGGAGACCCCACCTCGAGAGGGCTGTCGAGTTCATCGCCAACATCATGTACCGGTTCGGGGTGCCTAATGTCATCATCACCGACAATGGCACCCAATTCACGGGCAAAAAGTTCACCAACTTCTGCGATGACAACAACATTCGCGTAACCTGGGCCTCGGTCGCATACCCCCAATGCAACGGGCAGGTCGAGCGCGCCAACGGCATGATACTCCATGGGCTAAAGCCGAGGCTGTTCAAGACCCTCAAGAATTTCGGAAAGGGGTGGGCTACAGAACTCCCCTCGGTGCTGTGGGGCCTCAGGACTACGCCGAGTCGAGCCACCGGGTTCACTCCGTTT
Organism: Coix lacryma-jobi var. lacryma-jobi; assembly: GCA_009763385.1. Lineage (NCBI taxonomy): Eukaryota > Viridiplantae > Streptophyta > Magnoliopsida > Poales > Poaceae > Coix > Coix lacryma-jobi. Next base: position 116,149,457 of record CM019830.1, on the reverse strand, counting down.
TTCCTAACCTACGGCGCCGAGGCCGTCTTACCTACGGACCTCGAGTACGGCTCACCTCGACTTCGAGCCTACAACGAGAAGCAAACCAGCGACGAAAGGCTCGCCAACGCCAAGGACCAGCTCGAGGAGGCCCGAGACGTGGCGCTCATCAACTCTGCACGCTACCAGCAAACACTTCGATGCTACCACGACAAGCACGTGCGCAAAAGGGACCTGGCGGTGGGGGACCTCGTGCTTCGACGACTGCAGATAATCGAGGGCGCCATAAGCTCACCCTCCGTGGGAAGGCCCATACACCGTGGCCGAAGTGCTCAAGCCAGGCACATACAAGCCTCTACGACGACCAAGGCAGGATCCTGGCGAACGCATGGAACATATCTCAGCTACGTCGCTTCTACCCTTAAGGGCCTCGAGGCCTTGTCCATTTTATTGCTTTGAACAAACCGTTGAATATAAATGGGCCAACTCGTGCGCCATCTTTCATGTTACTTAGCAACTCAAGAGCCTCGACCCTGCCTAGCTCAGGTCGAGCCTCCCTCGGGGGCTGACAAGGGGGTAAACGCCCCCCAGACTCCGGAAAAAAATGCGTGTTTTTCTTTCAAAAATTTGACCCTCGTCTCGACTCGCGCCTCGAGTGAACTAGCGACGTCTAAATCTTAAAGTACCTCGAGCCTCCAAGGTCGGGGGGCGTCGACGCAGACGGCCACCTACGCCCCCGGGCTACGGTGCCCTACCTACGCCTCCCCTCGAGGGGCTCGCGACGTATCGAAGGAACACAGACTAAGTTAGCAAAACTCGAGCTTGCGACAAAGAGAAGTGGTCAAACGCATTTGAAAAGAAAACAACTCTTTTCATAAACAAATCACATATACATTCGGGTCTCGACGTACCTCATTTATGTCATAGAATTCTTACAAGGGCCTCGACGCCCAAATTTGGCACGCAGCCTCAGTCCTCGTCGGTGCGGTACTCCTCCCCGAGGTCCACGATGCAGGCTCGACATCGACGCCCGAGCTCGAAGGAGGAGGGCTCCGACGCGCGCCGCGGCTGGCGTCGGGAGGCAGCACGTCCTCCTCGAAGATCTTCGCGAGCGACGTCCCCGACCTCTCCATCTTCTCCAAAATTTTGTCGACACGGCGGTTGTTCCACTCCTCATCCTTCCCCTCGATCTCGATGAAGCCATTCGCGACAACGTGGACCGGGAAGCGGAAACCGGCGAACGACCGCGAGTGTCTGCTTGACGCCGTGATGGAGAGCTTGCCGGACACGGTCCCGCGCGGCTGCGTCGAAGAAGCACAAGGCGTCGACCAAGGCATCGCCTCGAGCCATTGCACCTTCTGCCGCGGTCACAGGAGGAGCACCCCACATGGGGCTGAGCCGGTCGAGAGAGGAGCGAGCCCGCTCCGCCACCATCGTCTCGTCTTGGAACTGGTCCAAGAGAGCCTGGTTCGTCCCGCGGAGCTCCTCGACCGTCTTCTCGACCCCTGCGCAACAAACAAGGAAGAGTGAGACTGCGGCGTAACAAAGAACTTTGAGACCCAAACAAGAACAAGGTGTAAGCCTCACCGTCGCAGTGTTGCCCCAGTGCGGCGAGGTCGCTGGTCAGGCCCTCAGCACGCTGCTCCAACCTGCGCTTCACGGCCAGCGTGAGGAGCTTCTCGGACCTAAGGTCCTCGATCAGCCGGCCCGCCTCTACCAGGGCCAGATCCTTGCGGATCACCTCCTGCCGCGCCGCGCCCTCGGCAGCTCGGGCGGTGGCAGCACCACTCTTGGCGTCTTCGGCCTCTTTTCCACCTCCGCCACCTCCGCTCGGTTCGGGCGGCGGCGGCCTCGCCACGGGCGTCAGCAGCCTCCCGCTTCGCCGCCTCGGCTTCAGCCCGGGCAGAGGTGGCCTCGCTTTGGGCGTCCGCGGCCTCCTTCCTCGATGCTTCGAGAACGGCGGCGGCCTCCTCCTTGGATCGAGCGACCTCGCCTCGAGCCGCCCGGACCTCCGCCTCCGCCTCGTTAAGCCGGCTCGCCATCTGGGCGTTCCGGCTCAGCTCCGCGCGGAGATCTCGAAGCTCCGCCTCAGCCCGTGCGAGGGCGGCTGACACCTGTGCGGACCGGCCCGCCTCCTCGGAGCAGGACCGCTCCGCCTCCGCCATAAGCACGGCCACCTCACGGAAGATGGACCGCACCTCGCGCGGGGCCCCCCGCTGGGCCGGCTGCTCGATGGGAACCACGGCAAGGGCGGGCTCAGTGGGACGGGAAACGGCCATACCGATCGGTCGAGCTCGATGTCGGGCAGATCCTCCTCCGCCTCGAGCTGCCCCGACAGCGACCCGCCGCCCGACGGCACGGGCCCCGACTCCCTCCGTCCCTTCGCCGGCACTTCCTGTTGCGGATCGATCGAGGGAAGGCTCGACCCGGGGCCCTCTTTCCCCGGCCAGGCCCTCCGGCGCCTTGTCGGCGCTAGCCGGCACCTCGGGCGCCTCCACCGTCATCGAGCCCGCGGCGAGGAGCGGCCCCTGCTCCAGCTCGTTCAGGAGGTTCCCGTCCGTCGGCTCCTTCTCCGCCGACGCCTCTTCCCCCCTTCCCTCCTCCGCAGCCCGGCCCGTGCTGGTCGGAGCCCCAAGGGGCGCGGTCTCCTCAGCCCCAGACGCCGGCGGGGCCGTGCTCGCCCCAGGCGCTTCCCCTGGAACACCCGTCGTGGTGAGGGGAAGGATGGCGCTCCCAGTTGGCACCATCGCGGAGGAGGAGGAGGGGAGAGGAGGCCAGCGCTTCGGCGGATACGGTGGTGGCAGGCTCGATGCCATGAGCTGAGGCCCCTGCAATACGAGATGACGGAGATGTCAGAACCAGGAAGAGGACCTCGACCCCCGTGGTCGATGGCGACGACCTCACCAAAATTCGCGACGATCATCCGACCCCCTCGAGCCATGGCAGCTCGGGCCTTCTCCAGCCAAGCGGCTTCTCTAGCGGAGGAAGGTGCCATACCTCGAGGTGCCTGTGCCTCGACAGGGCTCGAGGTCTTGGCCCGCTTGGACGAAGCAAGGTCCACCTCCTGGTAGGAGCCCATCCTCGTGACTGCTGAGATTTTTTCAGGGTTTGCCTCGATCCCCCGTTGTGAGACGATGTAGCCAAGTAGCATGCCTCGAGGCACACCAAAGACACACTTCTCGGGGTTGAGCTTCACATTCTTGGCCCGGAGGCACTCGAATGTGGTCTCGAGGTCGCTGATGAGGTTCCCGACTTTTTTAATTTTAACCACGATGTCATCGACGTAGGCCTCGACGGTTTTGCCTATGTGCTCGCCAAAGATGTGCTGCATACATCGCTGGTACGTTGCCCCGGCGTTTCGCAGGCCGAAGGGCATCGTAACATAGCAATACATACCGAATGGCGTGATAAAAGAGGTTGCGAGCTCATCGGATTTTCTCATCCTAATTTGGTGGTAGCCGGAATACGCATCAAGGAACGAAAGCACTTCGCACCCACAGTGGAATCGACGACGATCTGGTCAATTCTAGGTAAAGGAAATGGAACTTTTGGACATGCTTTATTCAGACTGGTGTAATCTACACACACCCGCATTTTTCCATTCTTTTTCCTAACTAGTACAGGGTTAGCTAGCCACTCTGGGTGAAATACCTCCTTGATGAATCCGGCCGCCAAAAGCTTGTGCACCTCCTCGCCGATGATCCTGCGCTTTTCCTCGTCGAAGCGGCGCAGGCGTTGCTTCACTGGTCTGGACCCGGCCTGGATCTCCAAGGCGTGCTCGGCGACTTCCCTCGGTATGCCCGGCATGTCCGAGGGGTTCCATGCAAACATGTCGATGTTCGCACGAAGAAAGTCGACGAGCACTGCTTCCTATTTGGGCTCGAGGTTGGTACTGATGGTCAGCGCCTTGCCATTGGCCGAGGTCGGGTCGACGGGTATTTGCTTGGTGTGCTCAGCCGGCTCGAAGGTGCCGGCGTGACGCTTTGCTTCTGGGGCCTCCTCGGTGGCCAGAGCTGCCAAGGCCTCGAGCGAGTCGAGGTGGACATTGGCCTCCCCCCGCTCGACGCACTCCACGTCGTAGTGGTATGCGTGCTCGTAGGAGGTGTCAACGGTGATGACCCCTTTTGGTCCAGGCATCTTGAGCTTTAAGTACGTGTAGTTAGGAATTGCCATGAACTTGGCGTAGCCTGGCCGGCCGATGATGGCGTGGTAGGTCCCTTGGAAGCCGACCACCTCGAAGGTGAGCGTTTCCTGACGGAAGTTTGCTGGCGTGCCGAAGCAAACCGGCAGGTCGATGCGCCCGAGGGGGTGGGCCTTCTTTCCTGGTACTACTCCGTGGAACCCCCCGTACTGGGTCGGAGCTGTCCCTCTGAAATCCCCAGGAGGTCGAGGGTCTCGAGGTATATGATGTTGAGCTCGAGCCCCCATCCATCAATACCTTGGAGAACCGAACGTCGACTATGACGGGGTCGACGACGAGGGGGTAAGCCCCGGGTTTATGACACGGTCCGGATGGTCGTCATGGTCGAACGTGATTGGCGCATCGGACCAGTCAAGGTACCGGGGGCGTCGTGGCTAAGCGAAAAGATTTCCCGGCGTTCCTTCTTTCTTTCTCGGGCTGAAAGCCCGACGGTCGGCCCCCCGTAGATCATGTAGCAGTCGCGCACCGGGGGGAAGTCGCCATCTGCGTTCCTGCCGCCCGCGTCGATCGGTATCCTTTCCCTTAGGCTCGTCATCCCTCTTATCGCCGAGCTTGGAGTAGTAGCCCTTCAACAGTCGGCAATCTTTCAACTTGTGGTTTACGGGGCCCCTGTGGTAGGTACAGGGATCCTCGAGCATCTGGTCAAAAACAGCCCCATCGGGGGGGCCTCGGGGCTTCTTAGGCTCGAGGGCGCCCGCGAGCACCTTTTTGTCGTCGTCGTCGTCGGCGCCACGCTTCACCTTCTGGCCCTTGCGTTTGTTTTTCTTCCTTTTGTTGCCGTCATTGTTGTCGTTCTTGGCGTCGTTGCCCTTGCTGGAGCCCTCCGGCGCGATCACCGCCTTCCTTTGTCCGTGGAACGGCCAAAGAAGGCCCCCACTGCTTCGTCGCCCGAAGCAAAGCTGGTGACGCGATCCATCAGGTCCTCGACCGTCCGGACGGTAGCGTCCTAGCTCATGAACAAGCTCTTGGCATGTCGTACCCGCGAGGAACGCAGAGATGACGTCCTCGTCAGGCACGTGGGGGAGCTCGAGACGCTGCTTCGAGAACCGTCGAGCGAAGTCGCGGAGGGGCTCGTCCGCCGCCGCCTGCAACGCCGTAGGTCCCAGGGGTTGCCTGGATGCACGCAGTCCCCTTGAAATCCCGTCGAAGACCCTGACTAGGTCGGCCCAGTCATGGATCCGATCCGGCGGGAGCCCCTCGAGCCAGCCACGGCGGGCGGTGTCCGAGAGGTAAAGTGGGAGTTGACGTATGATCATGCGGTCGTCGTTCTTCACCCCGCCCAGTTGGCAGCCAAGGCGGAAGTCCGAGAGCCAGAGCTTGGGCTCGACCTCCCCGTCATACTTCACGATGTTGGTCGGCGGTCGGAAGCGGTCGGGGAGGGTCGAGCTGCGGATGGCCCGGCTGAAGACTCGGGGGCCCGGGGGCTCGAGGACCTGCCGTCCTCGTCGCTGTCGTAGCGCCCCCTCGATGGGCGCTATAGCCACGCTCTTGGGCCCCCTTGTCCTTGCGCCGTCGGTTGATGTCGTTGCGGGCGTCGTTGGGGTCTCGAGGTGGCCGGTTGTCGACGATCCGTTCGCGGACTGGCCTAGCTCGAAGGCGTCCGACTGGTGGACGGATGCCTCGCGAGCGTCGTGGGGCGTGTCCGCCGGTCTCCCCGAGGCTGCTCCGCGTCGGCATGACGCCGAGCTCTCGGCCTGCTGTACCGCGGCTGTCTCGAGGAGGTTTTTCATTTCTCCGAGCATGCGCCTGGCATCGGGGTTGGAGACGGCGGGCAGGTCACGGAGCATCATAGCCGCGGCCACCACGTTCTGCCCCCAGCTCGCGGGAAACATACCTCGGGGCGTGCTGGTGCCCCGTCCTCGAGGATCCGCCGGTGGACCTCTCGAGCCCGGCCTCGAGCTCCGGCTCCTCGAGGCTGGGGTGGTTCCTGCATCAGGGTTTGCCGGAGCTGCAGCAGGTGTCGCTGTTCCTCCTCGGCTTTGGTGATTGCCTCCTGCACTTGTGCGAGTTGCGCCGCCTGGCCATCGTCGTGCTTAGGCGGCACAGCCGGTGGTAGAGGTTCGTCCCTTCCCTGAACGCGTGATCCGCCTGCCGCAGCCCGCCACGTCGCTAGGTCCCTCTAGGTCGAGCGCCGGCCTGCCGTCGTCGCCTTCGTCCTCGTTGTCGCACACGACTCCCTCGAGTTGGAAGCACTCCCTGGTGGGATCCCAGAGGTCGGGGTCGTGGTAGTCGTATTCGTCGGAGTCGGAGCTGTTGACGGCACGCCGTCTTGGCCGATGCTGGGACCGCAGCTCGCGGTACCATTCTTCGACGGTGGCTCGCCGAGGTGGCTCGAAGGGTCGCAAGAAGTCGCGGTCGACGCACGCGGGTGGACGATTTCCAGGCTGGCCATGGCCTGCAGCAGCGCGCCCGAACGCTGCTCCCGGTTCGCCGCCGTCTGGTCCTGATGGCGCTCGTCGAGGCGGTGGGCGTATACAGCCGCAGAGTTGTCGAGGCCGACCGGGAACCGCTGGCGTCGAGCGCGGTGCGACCTGTGCGGGAGGAGGCTGAGCGGCGTCGACGGCGCACGGCTCGGAGGCCTCTGGCCTGGTTCCTGGTCCGTACGCATGATGAATGCGAAGTCGCTAGGTGGCGCGGGTGCGCCCTGGAGGTCTCCGGCCGTGCGCCGGCTGGTTTCCCCTTGGGGACCCTGCGCCGGCTACGGGGCGTAGGTGTTTGCCGCGGGCACCGCCTGCGCCCGCGACGACGGTGACGACGGCGCCGCTCGCGATGTGGCGACGTGTGGTGGTGCGGGCGACGCGTCACGCCCCCCGCGCGGGGTGGCGTGACACGCACTCCGCTCAGGCCCTTCGTGGAGAGCAGAGTCAGCTCGTTGTCGTTGCCTGTGGCCAGGAACTCGAGGCTCCCGAACCAGACGACGGTACCAGCCGAGAACGGAGGGGGGATGAAGCCATCCAGGAATCAACGAGAAATCGGCTCAGACACACGCGAAGTCCCCTATCTGGCGCGCCAACTGTCGGTGTTTCGTACCCGGGGGTATCGCACCAACGAGTGATATGATCGCGTGCTTCTCTTCCTGGATGGTAATGCAAGAGGACACAAGGATTTATCCTGGTTCGGGCAAAGAAGGCCCTACGTCCAGCGGGGTGGGGATGTTCTTGTATTACTTGCACCTAAGTGCTTGTACAGGGGAGAATACAAGCTCAGTGAGCGTGGACCGGAGTCCGGACTCGTGCCTGTGTGTGACTCGTGTGTTTTTTTTCGTCTCTTTGAATGAGGGCCCTAGTGTCCCCTTTTATAGAGCAAGGGAGGCCAGGGTTACATAAAGGTATTTACAGGTGTCGGGGCGTATGGTGCCCCATACGGAGAAGGGTAGGAACCCTGTCTTGTCGGGGCCACTGGCCGACGTGATCGTCGCTGTTGAGGCGTCCTTGGGTCGTGGCTTCCATCCTGGGCGCGGACGGTGGCGCGACAAGGCGGGAGCCGTACAGCACCCATCCCGGGATGTACAGTACGCGGCGGGGTCCCCCCGACCTTGGGGTACCTGTCTTTCAATAGCACGAAAGTAGTTAGGCTCGAAGGACGCGGAGCGGCTTCGAGGTAGTGCCTCGGGGGCTCGAGGGGGCGCGGAGCCGGCCTCGAGGTGTTACAGTGCAGGGCTCGAGGGGCGCGTAGCCGGCCTCGAGGGGTTACAGTGCAGGGCTCGAGGGGCGCGTAGCCGGCCTCGGGTTTACAGTGCAGGGCTCGAGGGGCGCGTAGCCGGCCTCGAGGGGCTACAGCGCCTGACTTGGCCGAACAGTGCTGTACTGGTGCCCTTTTGCCCATGCTTGTGGTGAAAACGAGACTTGACCTTTACACCGAGTTACTGTGGTACATGCTGTGCACTAGTGGACATGACCGAGTAGGTGAAGGCATTAAATGCGTGGTATGGGCTGGTACGGCTGTCTGTGCAGCTCGAGGTCCGTGCGTTAAGGCTTGAGGTGGGGGCGCGCTCGCCCGAGGCCTGGAGGGCTCGGGCGAGACGGAGAGCGATCGTGCTCGCCCGAGGCCTTGCTGGGAGGGCTCGGGCGAGACGGAGACAGAGCGTTCGCCCGAGGCCTGGCTGGGAGGGCTTGGGCGAGACGGAGATAGAGCGTTCGCCCGAGGCCTGGCTTGGAGGGCTCGGGCGAGACGGAGATAGAGCGTTCGCCCGAGGCCTGGCTGGGAGGGCTCGGGCGAGACGGAGATAGAGCGTTAGGGTGTTTTGCGTTGATTGGGGGTACTCTTTTTTGTACCACCGACAAGATCTACATCAAAGTTGTAGAGAATTTCAAAATAAACATTTCATACATTGACCATTTTTCAAGTGTCAATGCAAAATAAAAAGTAATTTTGCTTTTACTGTAAAACCCTAACTTTGTCCCCTTTTCAAATTTCAAATTTGAGATCGGTTTGAACTGTTTTGATCAAATTGACCTATTTTCCAGTTGAAATCAGCCAAAGAGTGCTAAAACAAAGTTGTACAACTTTTCAAACTCTACATTTCATATTTTGCATATCTTGAAGTGTAGTTCAAATTTCAAAAGTAATTTCAAAAATTCAGAAAGGGAGAGGAGCAAGGAACAGTGCCGACGGGGGGAAGCGCCTGGAGCTCGGCCAACGAGCTGCTTCCCCTGTGCAGAACTCGCGCTGGGGCGCATGCGCCGCGCCAGCGAGCTGCCTGCTAGCTTCGCGCACGCGTGCAACACCCCGCCGCCCTCTTCTTCGTCTCTATCATCCTTCAGAAGCGCCGTGTCTCGCCTTTCTCCTCCACTCGCTCGCCGCCGCCGCCATTCCTCTGCTCGGCTACGCCGGCCGTGTGAGCGCTTCGTCCGCCCCGTTTGGCCGCACCAACACGCTCGCCTCGTCGTTGCGGAGCTATAGAGCTAGGTCGCAGCCCCTCTCGCCACCGCAACAGCCCGACGTAAGCGTCGACGTCGTCTCCGGTCCCGGATGCCGCCATCGACGCCATCCCCGTGGTCAGTGAACTCGGAGTTCGTTCGTCTTTACCTGAGCCTCGTTCTCGCTTTCTCATCTCTTCCTGATGCTCTAACGCCAGGTCCTTAACCTTTTCTCCCTCTGTCGCAGCCGGAACAGATCGTCGCCGTCGAGCCGCACCGCTGGAACTCGCCGTCGTCGTCGTCCTCACTGTTCGGAGCCGCGTCAACCTCAGAGATCTAGCCCGCTAGAGTCGTGGTGAGCCTCTGGTGCTGATGCGCAAGTCCGCGGGCTCGGTAGAGCACCCAGTTGGCCGGCGTGCCGCCGCCGTGCCGCCGCGTCCGCCGTTGTCGTCGTCGGAGTAGAGAGAGGTCGAGGGAGGGAGTTTGTGGGTTCAGCAGAGTCGTGAGTGCAAGGGGAAGGTGCTGAGCCGCTTGGTTTGGCTTGAGGAGGTCTCGTTGCTCCTGCGTGCGCGAGCCGAGCTCGCCGCCGCAAGCCCCGGAGTCAGGGACGTGTCGATTTGAATTCGACTAAACCCGAGGGCCTAGGTGCAAAGTCCATGACTTAGTTGAATAGTGCTCAACAGTGTCAAGGGCTTAGTTGTAGTTTGGTTAAAACCGGAGGGTTTTTCTGCAAATCTGGCTATGCAAACGCGGGCAGGCCCGAGTTGGGCCGATTTGCGCGCGAGTTGGGCCGAGCTGGGCAGTTTCGGCCCAACAGGGTTATTTTTATTTAAATGTTTTAATCTATTTTCTGTTTATGTGCATGCAAATGCTGATTTTGTTATTTTTGTATGAATGAATCTGTTGATCCAAAAATCATGGAAAAATTTGTACATGTTCTCTGAGAAGTATAGTTTTTGTGAAAATATAATATAGGCATGTTTCTGTATACTGATCTGCAGTAAAAATTGTGTCTTATAATTCTTGAATCCTTGTTCAATGATTTTTATAAAATTGAGTTTAACTCCAAAAATGCTGAAATTTATTTTGTGCACTGTTTGGATCCTAACCAATCTGTGTAACAAGTTTGAACTAATTTGAGCATAGTTTGCTTCACAACTTAATTTCATGCTAATTAAATTGCTTTCTTTATGAATAAGTAATGTTATAAAACATGAAAACCTAATTTTCTTTATGATAGATTTGAAGGTTAAGATAAGTGAATTATCTTGATCTGCCGAGTATTGAATTATCTTGATCTGCTGCCTGATGCAGGCAAGTGTAAATCATATTAAACCATGTATGTTTATGCAAGTTGGGTTTGTTGGCTTGCAACTTTACCGTGAGGGAAAGTTGTTATAAGTCAAATGTTTATAACTTAGTAAATTTCCATCTTTACCATGATCATGACATGAGCATCTCATCAAACATGCACTCTTTTATCACGTAGTTTCCGAAGGGTCGATTATCCGGACGAGGTTGGTCCAGGGAGTTCGGAGTGTCCTGTTAATCCGGAATATCAGGAGTTTCCGACTTTTTCGGTCAACGAAGGCAAGCCCCGGTTCATTTCACCATTCCTTGGATTTACAATTACACTTAATTTCGATAACCTGATGCATTAGATGTTTATCAAATAAATGCTTTTAAACCTGTTGATGCATGATCTACCTTTTTATCGATATATCATTCCTTGATACCTACTTTATGCAAATGATAGAAATGCGTAGCCTTGCTTTATGAAGCTTTTGATAAATGTTTTCAATATTTATCGTTTGGAATGATAATGGGAAAGAATGATGGTTAAGACCAAACGGGCACATGCATCGAACCTTGGGTTGGTGTAGGGTGACCCGGATGTGTCGGATTAGGGTTAACCGTTGTTGGCCTGCTAGATTGAGAAGCTGTGAAGTACTGATCATATGCTACGGTAAGCCCTACCTTGGTGGTTCTTAAATGAGAACAGCTACTCGCGCACTGGGAGTGGAGAGATGGCGGGAGTACTAGGTACCCTCGTGGGTTAAAGTCCCGGATTGGAGGTGTACGAGTACTCTCGGGTGGCGCGGACCCGGTCTTGTTTGGAGGATCCGAGGTTGGGGTTGTTATATGTGTGATCCAGGGTCTACATATATCGTATGATCGTGGAAAACTCCCAGATCTGGTTTAATCGGTTCGAATCGTCGTGCTCCTCGGTTAAGGAGACTCAATCTTTCGACTCGCATCGTAGAATAAAATGGAACTTGTTTAAGAAAGAATGATAATGATATTTCACTAGTGTTCACTTTCAGTTCTTACTATGTACTTAAATGATTAAGTAAAATTTGGATCTAGAATTACCCTAGTAAGCTTTTATGCAAATGAAAAATACTGTTGAGCCTACCCAAACCAGCATATCTGTTCTTCTCCTATCTTGTCGGTTAAGCCTTGTTGAGTACCTTTGTACTCAGAGTTTGTTAAACCCCTATTGCAGGTGATGTTCACGAGCAGCCTTGCTTTGAGGCTTGTTGCGTGACCGTCATTGAGGCGGACATGTCCGGGGAGGAGTAATGCAACGCTTAGGCGGGTTATTTGTGTGAAATACAGTTTTTATTAATGTTGCTTCCACGACTTAGGGTGAAGTCTGAAACTCTGGTTTGTAATAACGACGTGAGTTTGAACAACTGGTTTGTAAAACTTATGGTGTAATACTTCCGCACTTTATCTCTGATGTATATTATTTGCGAAATGTTGTAATACTGCATGACTCTTGCAATGATCTTGGGAGTGTAAAGAAACGTGAATGAGTCGGGTTACCCGATGACACGTGATGGGTCTTTTGGGTTATGGGGCACAGGGTATGACTGTCTGAGGTCTGTAGGACAAGGACAGTTACTCGTGGGCCTTATTAATTCAGGAGGTTCTGTCATAGTGCGACGATCACCCGTCCAGCCACCGCCGTCCACCTTACGTACGAACACGGCCCCACAGGTGACGGCTGCTGGTCCTACTAGACGATCTGCTCGTGCGATCATCGCACTCGGCCTTCTTCAGCTCTCCAGACGCGCGGGTTCGATCTCGACTTTGCCTCGCCGATGACCCCAAGCTCTCGCTCCACTGCTACGGCCAGTACCTCCATGATGGCCTCGTGCTCTTCGCCTCCTCCCCACGTAATTGCTCATTTCCTGTCTTGCCTCTTGGAGACCCGAGCTGTGTGTTGCTGGCACTGCTAGAGAACAGGTCTTTGGACAATTTGTAAAATCAGTATTAGTCAAAAAAAAAATTTACGTCCGGAACTAGAAAGGTCTTTAGCCCCGGTTGGTAATACCAACCGGGACCAGAGGTCCCCTGCCCAACGGCTCATCTTGTCAGAGAGACCTTTAGTCCCGGTTTGGTGAGAAAGGTAAATATTTAGAATCGGTTGGGGACACCAAACGGGACTAAAGCTTTTGCCCCGGTCTCTGTTACCGGACGGGGCTGAAGTTGGCATTTAGCCCCGGCTGGTAAGGATCGGGACTAAATGTCCCTCCCACTTTCAGCTGTGCCCGAGCTCTCTCACTTCACTTTCTTCATTCACAGTCTTCTGCTTGTTTGCTCTCTTCTCCAGTGATTTTTTTTATAACACATCTCCGGCGATTGATTTATTTCATCACATCTACGCCACCATTGACTCGTTCAAAGGTTACTAGCTTCATTTTCTCATATTTTTAGTTGCCAACATATATGTATGGTTTTTGAATTATGCTTTCTACGCTATTTTGAGTTCATTCACTTGATAGTTTAATATTTTGATGAAAAAACAATTAGCACCTAAAAGTAGTACCCTAAATGTGACCAATTAATTAGTTTATTTAAATTTTTTTGGAGAAATAGAGATCATTTAAATCATTTGTTTACAAAAATAGAATAATAATATTTTAATTTACAAAATGTGGCCGGGTAATACTTTAATTTGCTGCAAGAAGTTGTGGCATCCCAAATGTTGACGCGCTGTAGGATGAAGCATATGCTCTGCGAGATGTCTTTTATTAGCGGGTTAGACAAATTGCCTAAGACTCATTGTTGAATAAGAATGTCAAAAAAAAAAATAGTAGCCTAAAAGTAGTACCCTAAATGTGACCGGTTTAATTAGTTATTTAATTTTTTTTGAGAAATAGATAGATAATTTAAATTATTTGTTTGCAAAAATTAGAAATATTGGGGGATGAAGTAATGGAGGACTGTTGTAGATGTTTTTAGAGACTGAATTTTAGAAAGACTCCATTCCATAACATGTATATGTATAAGTAATTATCCTCACACTAGAAGCGTTTCTAAACATATGCCGAAACATGATGAGAGAACTCGGCGCAAACATGACAAGGAGATTGGTTTCATCGATCCATATATCGTACTCAAGGACCCAAGTACTCCCCCCGATGCATGGAAAACTCAAACAGAGAGAATTTCTGGAGGTTTTTCATAACCAAAGGGACAAAAGATATATACTATTCCCCTACAACTTTGGGTGAGTGTGCACATTTTATTATAGGTTGACATAAAGATATATATGTTGACTCTATAAATAAATGTAGGTTTCACTGGATACTAATTATGTTCGATCTCCACGAGAGTCGTTTGCTAATCTATGACTCTCTGAAAAAACTACAAGAAGATTACCAAGGTATGATAGATATTATTCGAGGGTAAATTTGATCTTTAAATATTGATTTCTGCTCTTAACTCTGTAATAATTAATTAACAATTCAATTATATTGTGCAGGGTTTGGGCTTGTTTGTTGAGAAACATCGTCCGGATCTGAAAGCGCAACTTCCTGATCCTCTACGACTAAATGTAAGTTTTGTTGTATACCTCCCTGCATCTTTACCTTAATTAGCATCACTCAGCACACACGCGCTTAGCCGAGAGTAATCTTTTTATATCTTGTATAGTGGGTTCTACCACAGTCACCGAAAAAAAATATGTGCGTACTATATTTGCGAGTTCCTGATGGTGTATGAAAAAAGAACTCCTCTACAGAGTCAGCAAGTACGTAATATGTAAATAAATCCATTTCATTTATTTGTTCCTATTACATAAATATTATGTATGTTAATACTTTCTTTTTCTTTTAATCCAAATTGAAGGAGACATGGTTGAAGAACCAGGTGATGGATAAGGTCCGCCTCAAAGCAATTCAAGAGACCATCGCTGGCTTCCTTAATAACCATGTCCTTAAGCCCGACACCGAGCACTGGTTTAACAAAGATGATCCAATGAAGCCAAACCAAGACGAACACTTGTATGACCTCTAAGTCAGGAACAATATTTGTGTTGTAAATATTAAGGATGTGGGATATATTGTAAATTTTATGTATATATGTATAGCTAGTTCTATAATATATATAGTTTCATATTTTATTTGTGTGTAATTGTAAATTTTATGTGCATATATATATATTATAGGTATGCACATACATATATTATCAGCGAAGAATACATATTTGAAACCCTAATATAATATATTAACAGCGAGAATACGTATTAGAAAACCTAATGTAATTGTAAAACCAAAACAATAACCAAATGAAAAGAAAAGAAAAAGAAAAAAAGAAAACACCCTTTAGCCCCGATTGATAATACCAACCGGGACTAAAGAGGCCTCCACGGCTGGAGGCCTCTTTAGTCCCGTTGGTATTACCAACCGGGGCTAAAGGCCCATGGTGTAGTAGTGTGGAGTGTTCTGGTGATAGAATGGACAGAGATAGAGATGATTTTACTGTGGAGTCTGACTGCTTTTTTGATCTGATCCATGCTCGTTGAGTAGTGGAGTTCTATGATCTGCTGCGGGTAATGGCAAATTCAGGATTTCAGAGTGGAATAATCCCGATTGGATAATTTATACAATAGTTTTCACTTGAAAGTTGGTCGTGGTCTGTTAGATCAAAAGCAGCAGATCTTAGGGTTATCAATTGTTACCTGTCGTGATTAACCAGATTATCACAACTCCTTGTTTGATTAAACTACTGGATAGGCCATCTTTTTTTTTGCGAGACCCAGTTACAGACGCAGACACTCACAAAACACGAGCACACATTCACCCTACCTCTACTATAAACGCACGCACGCACACCCTATCCCTATGAGCACCTCCAAAGAACCGAGTTGGACCGGCAAATCTCGAGATCGACGAAGTCACCACAGACGCCTCGCTGTCGACGGGCACGTCGCCTACCACTGAAAGAACAGCACCGTTAAATCCTAGAATAAATCCAGGAAACCCACAATGATGTAGTATTTGATTCAACCCAGTTTGTTTCTAAAGCCATTCTTCATTCCATGCCTGGTTTTGGTGGATCAGTGTGAACCAGAAAGCAGTCCTCAAATTTATCGATGTTGGGCATAACATGATCCTGGCGGTAGACTCCTCTACTTTTGATCTTAACGGGCGTTTAGTTTCCACCAAAAATTTTTCACCTATCACATCGAATATTTGGACATATGTTATGTATGAAGTATTAAATATAAACTAAAAAATAACTAATTTACACAGATTATGATAACTTTGCGGAATGATTTTTTTAGTCCATGATTTGATAATATTGTGCTACAGTAAACATGTGCTAATAACAGATTAATTAGTTTTAATAAATTCGTCTCACAGATTTTTGACAGAATATGTAATTTGTTTTTTATTAATTATTTTTAATAGACTAAAATAGTGCCACAACATCCGATGTGACACCCAAAAACTTTTCACCCACCAACTAACATACCCCCTTGGCGTGTTGTTTTGTTGGCTAAAATTTTACCCATATCACATCTGATGTTGCGATACTAATTTAGTCTATTAAGAAAAGTCTAATTATAAAACTAATTACACCTTCACACAAGAATCAACAAGATAAATCTATTAAGTCAAGTTAATCCATCATTAACAAACGTTTACTGCAATACCATATTATCAAATCATGAACTAATTAACTGTAATAAATTAGTCTCGTGGATTAGCTTTCGACTGATAAATTAGTTTTGTAAATAGTCTATTTTTAATTAGCTAAATTAGGATCGGAACATCCGATGTGACAGGGCTAAAATTTTAGCCAGGGAAACGAACACGCACCCGGTTGTTCATTTCTGGGGCTAAATTTTTGCCATGTCACATAGGATGTTGTAGCACTAATTTAGTCTATTAAAAATAGACTAATTATAAAACTAATTATACCGTCATACAATGCTTAACAAGATGAATCTATTAAGTCTATTAATCTATTATTAGCTAATATTTATTGTATCACAACATTGTCAAATCATGGACTAACTAAGTTTAATAGATTTGTCTCGCAAATTAGCCTCCAGCTTGTAAATTAGTTTTGTAATTAGTCCATTTTTAATTTACCAAATTAGGGTCGCAACATACAATGTGACATGCTAAAATTTTTGCTTTGTTAACGAACACACAATTTGTGGCATTGTAACAAAGTGTGGGGTTGATTTTGACGAGGCAAGTAATTTGTGTGGCCTGGCACCTTCCTATCTTAACATTTTCGTGGACCTCAGTGAGCCAACAATTTGTCTTGGTGATTTCATGATCGAGTGGCAATTGTTATTGCATTCCAGTTGAAAGGATCAAGATGCCCAAGAGGGGGGGTGAATTGGGCTTTTCTAAATCTTCTTGCAATAATAAAAACCTATCAAGTCTCAATTAAACCCCTAGTGCCTAGAAGTGTGATTCTATTTAATCTACTGCACAAAAGACCAAGTCTAAGCCACTCCTACTCTAACAAACCAATTCAATATAGAATGAACAACAAGAGTAATGCGGAAATGAATTGCTTGAAAGTAAATGCGTAAGTAAAAGAGTAGAGATGACTCGACGATCTTTTTGCCGAGGTATCGAGGTGTCGGCACACCCCCCTAGTCCTCGTTGGAGCACCCGCGCAAGGGTATCGCTCCCCCTTGATCCGCGCAAGGATCAAGTGCTCACTACGAGCTGATTCTTCGCCACTCCGGCCCGGTGAATCGCTCGCTACCGGTCACAACTTGGCTTGGGTCATCCACAATGCCTCCGGATGATCACCAAGCTCTCCGATCGCCACCAAGCCGTCTAGGTGATGCCGATCACCAAGAGTAACAAGCTAGAACTCTCACTTGACCAACACAAGGCCAAAGAGATGGATGGATGCACACTTGCTACTCAATTCTCACTAGGAGGTGTCTAATTCTCACAATTAGCAAATCACTCAACCTCACTAGGGCTCTTGCACTCACTCACACTCACAAGGTGTTTATCAGCTGATGGAAGTGGCAAGAACACTCAAATGGATGGAGGGAAGGAAGTATATATACTCCCCCAACCGGCCATCCAAAAACAGGACAAAACTGGGTTTCTGCAGGGTCATCGGACGCTCCGATGCCTAACATCGGACGCGCCGATGACCTCGACCAACGGTCGACTGTACCAGTTTGTCAGATATGTTTATGGAGCATCGGACACTGGGGAGCTTCCGATGCCCTTGCATCGGACGCGTCCGATGCCAAAAAGACCTCTCTGGAACATCTCTGCATGGCCATCGGACGCTGGCCCTCAGCGTCCGATGCCAGCGTCCGATGCCCCCCACAGTTCACTCCCAAGTGAACAGTGACACCGGACGATCCGATGTGGCACCATCGGAGCCTCCGATGCCACGCACCAGACCAAACCCTAGGTCGGTGTGGGCATCGGAGCCTCCGATGCCCACTGATCCAGCATCCGATGCCCATACCAAGGGCAAGATCAACTCGGATCGCGACGCGGTCTTAACGACTTTTGTTCCTCTCGACATAAGGCATCTCTCTGAGCTACCTAGGGCTATGAAATAACAAGTGTGCACCACACCTACCTCAATAGACTCATCTAGGTCAAGCTACTGATTCACACCCCTCTTTATAGTACGGCCAAAGGAAAAAACAAAGACCTAAGACTACCTAAGTGTCCTCCAACACCATGTGACACTTAGCCTAGCCTACCACCGTCTTCGTCGTCCGTCCTTTGAAAACCGAAACGATTTCCATCGCCAGGGGACATGAACTCCATATGCCCGTATCGTCGCCATTACCGTGACCTAACTTATCCCTGTTTCTGCAAAACACACGTTAGTCACAGTAATCTTGTGTTTCATCCAATCACCGAAACCCACTAGGGGCCAAGATGCGTTCAATCTCCCCCTTTTTGGTGATTGATGACAACACGAGATCGAGTATAGAGAGAAGAGGTTTTCAAGTCATGACATGTACGAACTTGCAATGAAAAAGAGAAAATGATTAGGGCAAGTTCATACATATCATGCCAACATCCTGCACTCAACAAGTTAGAATGAATAGCAAGTGCAAGAGTAAACAACTCGAATACATGACAAATGAGAATTGAGCACAAGTAGTCGAGTAAAGCGAAATGACATGTCATATATAATATCATAGTGAGCACAAACATGTCATGAGATCCATAACATAAGTATATAACATAAATATGCACAAAAGATGCGATAAGTAAAGAGCGTATGCGAGCGAAACACAACATAAGATATCAAAACCCTCTCACATCACTCCCCCTATCGCTATACTCGGGCACTCTCCCCCTTTGGCATCAAGCGCCAAACTACGCGTCGGAGGGCGGAGGTGGTGCAGACGAGTCAGGTGCCGTCTCCGGAGTCCTCTGCGTGAACTCGAACTGCTGAAGGAGGGCCTCAGAGTCGGAGGACGAGTCGCCGGTAGCCTGCTGACCCTCTGGTGCTGGAAGCTGCTGAGAAGCGGTCGGGGTCTGCTCCGGGACGGACTGCTCTGCCTGCTCTGACTCTGGCACTGACTCCGTCGCAGTCTCTGTAGTAGTGTCAAGCTGAGTAGTGGAGTGTGGAAGCTCATGTATCGGAGGTAACTCAGCCTGCACGGTCATCGTGGTCTCGGACTGGACGGGCTCCGTCTGCTCTGAGGACGCTACTGAGCTCGGGAGAGTCTCGGTAGTAGAAGTAACTGGAGCTGTAGACGTCCGGACTGGGTCCTGCAGATCTGGCGTGGGAAACCCAGTGAGCTCGCTGAAGGTGGCCGACAGGTCTTGTGTCACGGAGGTCGTCATAGCGTAGAGAGACTCGGTCGGCCTAGGAGTGAATCCTGTCCGTAGCGGACTGAAGAGCGGGGCCCCTGAACGCATCTTGGCCCCTAGTGGGTTTCGGTGATTGGATGAAAACACAAGATTACTGTGACTAACGTGTGTTTTGCAGAAACAGGGATAAGTTAGGTCACGGTAATGGCGACGATACGGCATATGGAGTTCATGTCCCCTAGCGATGGAAATCGTTTCGGTTTCAAAGGACGGACGACGAAGACGGTGGTAGGCTAGGCTAAGTTCACATGGTGTTGGAGGACACTTAGGTAGTCTTAGGTCTTTGTTTTTTCCTTTGGCCGTACTCCTATAAGAGGGGGTGAATCAGTAGCTTGACCTAGATGAGTCTATTGAGGTAGGGTGGTGCACACTTTGTAACGTAACGGCCCTAATCCCATGGCCCACTGATCACCGTCAACCACTGACAGTCGACCCGTACAGCCAAGAGATTATGACCGGTTCCGCTACTGGGCTACATCAGTGCCCGATGTCCGCAGGATCATCTCACAATTCAGTTACAATCTTTTGAACATTTTGACAATAACATCGGAGTAAATAGCGGAAGACTTAGATAACAATAGTTTTACAAACCAGGGTTCAACATAAAATTAAAGTGAAGTTATTACAGACCATAGTTCAAATAGATAGAGTTGGCAGAGTAGCATATGACAACAACTGAAGGGTAAAGATACTTCACCCAGCCCGAGGGTGAATAATCACTCATCGGCCTCATCGGCCTCTTCCTGAACAACAGTCACATAGCAGGGTCCAAGGCATACTGAGGAATCTGCCATACCTGCAACATGGGTAATAAAACCCTGAGTACAAGGTACTCAACAAGACTTACCCGACTAAAGAAAAAGGGAAAAGACTCAGAATGAAGGCTTAGGGTAGTCAAGGTAAAGCTTTAAGCAAGTTCAAGTATTTTGCGGAAAAGCATTTTTGTAAACCTTATTTTATTTTGGAAAGATTCAGTCTTCCTCAATTCTTCATCATTCATGATTCATTTTACATTTCAAAACATTCCTAGTTGAGAACCACTCTCCGTTGACAGTCAGTGGACCAAGTCTCCATAACCGAGGAGCAACGTTAATCCGGATAAATAATACTCAGCTGAGGATCCCTATCCACACTGCATATGTAGCACCCAAGCTTGCATATGCCAACTCGTCTTCCATGATTCCTCCAAGATTGGGCCCGGTCCTACGCCACCCGGAAGTACAGTACACCACTCCAATCCGGGACTCTAACCCACGTGGGTACATGCTACTTCCGCCATCTCTCCACTCCCAGTGCGCGGTTGTCGGTGCAATAATGGATTTCTCGGAGCCAGAGCTTTCCGTAGTATGTGAATAGTTACAAGTCTTGACCAGCAGGCCCCCACGGATGGTCCCTACATTTTTCCGCCAGCGACAAGCACCTCGGGACTCTAACCCAAGAGTACAGGTCCTGTCGGTTTTTCAACCCTGTCCCGGTCGGTGTCAACTGTTGAGTCCCGGACTACAACATGACGGCACCGTACGCAAGGACAACCTCTCCTTCCTATTGACTAAGTACGGATCAGATACTTAGCCAATAGTGGGAGTAAACCAGAAATTCCCATAAATTTCTTTCAGTGATCACACTTTTGAAATTGGCATTTTTATTGCAAAGTCTAATTCAATAAGCATTGCTAAGCATTTTTCAATATACTTTGAAAAGCAGGCTTCGGGGTGTATCCGTGGTCAAGGTGGATAATGCATCAGTTAGGATATCACTCAATCCTATAAACCTAATGCAATAATTTAACTCAAAAGCATTTAAGGAAATCACTTTATAAATTCAAGGAAAGGGTTAAATGCACCGGGGCTTGCCTTGGATGGCAAAAAGAGCAGACGGGGTTGGTGGTGTAGGCGCCGGAGCTCGGGGTTGCCTCGGGACAGATCCTTCGGTGGCTACCTCGACTTCAGGTCCTTCTTCGTCAACTATACGGATGCAATGATGAATGCTCATGAGAATGATGATATGAACTTATGGTGCAAGACAATTCCACTGATTCTAGATTACTTTTAAACAAAGCATGATTGAAATCTAGGTTGAGCATAAAAGGTAACCATTTCTTCCTTAAGCAATATTGATTAAACTAGCCCTTATTATAATTATCTTAAGCATCAACCAAACATAGCATCACAAACATCATAGACCAAAGGGTAGGGGTCTATGAACATCAATCAATCCAAAGATCACATCATCAAACACTTATTACCAACCCTAATCCATCTTTCTATTTTCTTAATTTATTTAAAAGGTCATTTTATGAAGTTGCTCCAAAAATTACCAATTAATCACATAAGTTCATTATGGTGTAGATAGATGGCAAAACAAATTTCATAATTTTTGGAGGTCATTAAGGTGTTCAAATAAAATCAGACATTAATTAGCAAAGGCACTATTAACAATTAAAATAAAAGCTCAAAAAAAATCAACTTGTTCCAAAAGACTTCAAAATTTTACCAGAGACTTGCCATGGCATAACTAGCTCACAAAAAGTGATCTCAATTTTTGGAGTTATAGATCACTCTCCAAAAATACCAAAACCTCCATTTTTCAATTAAAAGGGGAATTTTTCATTTTCAAATTTTTACAGAAAAGTCAAGTTTTATATTTTTATAAAATACTTCAAGGTGTAAAGAATCTACCATCAAATTTTCAGAAATTTTGGATCAACACAGAAAATCATACAAAAAGATGAAATTGAACACTATTCACATGTTTGGAGAAAAAGAAAAAGGCACTGTTCGTCTCCTCCCGCGCTCGCCGGCGGCCAGACGGCGGCGGCGCTGCTGCGCCGGCCACTGCGGGCACTCCGTGGCGAAACCGAGGGCACGGGAGGCAACAGGGAGCTCACCGGCGTCGATTGCGGGGCGGCGAGGTGAGGGGATGAACGGAGGGGTGAGTTCGACGGTGACCCGGCGGGCGGCGGACGGCAGCGATCGTCGTCTCGGCGATCCTGTGCGACACAAGCGACCACAAGGGGTCAGTCAGAGGCGCAAAGGAGTAAGGAAGGTGATATGAGGGTCAGTGGAGGATGATCATGGCCGGAGGGGAGAATTTCCCGAATCCGAGCTCACCGGGTTTTTCGCCGGAGATGACAACGGCGAGCTACGCCGGGTGAATGGAGATGGTAGCGACCAAATTGAGGGGTGGTGAAGCTGCGTGAGATCACGGCGGAGCTTTAGGGCTAGCTGGTGGAGAGGCGGAGGCTCGGGCTTGCTCTGGCTACGGTGGCGGAGCTGGGTTTCACTCCGGCCGGCTCGGCGGGGGCTTATAGCCGCGGCCAGGGCTGGCAAGACGCGTGCGGGGGCGGATAAGGTCGGGTGTCGCACGTGCTACCGAAAACATGATGAAGGGCAGCGGATTGGCGTTCGGGGTCGGGCGTATGGCTCGCCGGCGGCGAAGCGAACACGCGGCGGCCGAGGAAAACAGGGTGGGGGACGGGTGTGCGAGGTCAGCTCTGCGCCGTGCGGTGCAAAAGATTGTGCGGTCACAGGATCGGGTCAGCGCAGGCGAACGGGGCTCGGACGCGCGGCAAACGCGAAGGCCGGCGGGGTTCCATGGCCGGGCCCCCCCCTAGCTCGCCCGGGAAGATGAACAGTCTAGGCCCTAGGGTTTGACTTTGAGCTGGTTCTGTATTTTGCACATTACTCTCAAAAATTGAACTGTGCGACAAAAACTCAAAACACCAAAGTTGTTCAGAAAAAACGAGATCTACAACTTTGTTAATATGAACATTTTAAAATTCCAAATAGTTTTTGAACTACATTCAAAAACAGAAAAGGGGACACTTTTTCAAACTTGATTCAAATCAAAATTACTCTGGATTTCAAACTGAAACTTGAAAATCTTTATAAATGAAAGTTGTTCTATTTGACAAAACCTATAACTTTGCTAATATACACTTTTTCTGAAACTCAATAGTTTTTGAATAAATTTTTAAAACTGAAAAGGGGACACTAAAACGAAAAGGGACAAAACTGGAATTTGAATGAATTTGAAATTACTTCAAATTTATATAGAACATGGAAATCTGTAAATACCAAAGTTTTCCTTAGGTCAATTCAAAACTTTGATTTTGAACCAACTCAAAATTTTGAATTTGAAAAAGTTATCAAAAAGGGAATAAATCCAGGATTTGAGATTTAGGGTTTTGCAAAAGGAAAATCAAATCAATCTGACTTTTGAACTTTGATCAAAGCAACAAACATCAGGGCACTAAATTGAACAAGAATTACATAGAACTAGGCACAGAGGTGAAATTACCTTTTGCCCCTATAGAAGAAGTGGGCTAATAAGGGTTTTGGCAATAGAGGTACATCACATAAAATGATACACTAAGCAAATGCATACACATGAATTCATGATCAAGATGATTAATGATGCTAATGATGATATGTCAAGTTAATTACATGCTAAACACCAGAGGTGTTACAGCCTTCCCCCCTTAAGAAATCTCGCCCCGAGATTCTACGTCTTAAGAAAGGACAAAGAAGGGATAAAAGCAAAACTTTACATAGACAGGGATTCGAGAAAGTCGGGATAGTTCTTTGCCAAGAAGTCTTCAGATTCCCAAGTAGCTTCTTCTTCAGAGTGCTGGTTCCACTGGATTTTGTACCACCTTGTGGTAGTTCTTCGAGTAACTCGATCTTGTGATCCAACACGCGAACTGGATATTCCGAGTAGGATAGATCAGGCTCTAGCTCGACACCTTCAACTTCCACGACATGTTCTGGTACTCGGAGGCACTTCTTGAGTTGGGAGACATGGAAAACATTGTGGACAGCAGAGAGATGATCGGCAACTTCAGCTTGTAAGCTACCTTGCCACAACATTCCAAAATCTCAAACGGACCAATGTAGCGGGGTGCTAACTTTCCCTTGACCCCAAAACGAGTGACTCCTTGGTTGGTGAGACCTTGAGATATACGTAATCTCCAACTTGAAACTTCAGAGGTCGACGTCTCTTGTCAGCATAACTCTTTTGTCGGGATTGGGCAATCTTCATGTTCTCTTGTATCTGCTTGACTTTCTCTTCCATATCTTTGACCAGGTCAACCAAAGAATTCTCTTTCTCCGGGCTCAGACCAACTGAGGGGTGTACGACAACGACGACCGTACAGTGCTTCAAATGGTGCCATTTTGATGCTTTCTTGATAACTGTTATTATATGAGAACTCTGCCAAGGGCAAACAGTCATCCCAAGTATCTGCGAAGGTGAGCACACATGCTCTCAACATATCCTCTAACACTTGGTTGACTCGCTCAGTTTGTCCATCTGTTTGTGGATGATATGCCGTACTATGCAAGAGCTTGGTTCCAAGTGAGGTATGGAACGCTTTCCAGAACTTTGCGACAAACTGAGTACCACGATCTGAGATAATGGTCTGGGTATTCCATGAAGCTTCACTATGTTGTTCTTGTACAAGGCGGCATACGTGGGGACGGCGTAGCTGGTCTTGACTGGCAGAAAGTGAGCTTGTTTGGTGAGTCGGTCCACGATTACCCAAATGGAATCGAAACCTTTTGAGTCTTGGTAATCCATTGATAAAATCCATGCTGATATCCCCCACTTCCAACCAGGTACTGACAAAGGTTGCAATTCTCCTCCAGGCTTCATGTGCACGGCTTTGACTTTTTGACAAGTATCACAGCGAGCGACATAGCGAGCGATTTCAATCTTCATCTTTGTCCACCAGAATCTCTGCCTTAGATCCTGGTACATCTTGTTGCTGCCGGGGTGGATGGAAAACCTAGACAGGTGTGCCTCATCAAGGATCAACTGTCTCAACTCAGGCACCTTGGGAACTACTAGACGGTTCTTGAACCAAACAACTCCTACATCATCGATCCTGAAACAATCAGCCTTACCGGTCTGGACCTTTTCGATGATGTGCTTGATTCCAGGGTTATCTTTCTGTGCAGCGATGACTTGTTCCTTGACCGATGTTCTATCCTGACATTGTTCAGGCTTCCTTGCGGAACTATCTCAATACCCATCCTTTCAAGAGCATGGCACAAGGAAAGATCATAGGGCTTCGTCGTCAGACAGTTGCAGTATGACTTGCGACTGAGGGCATCGGCAACTACATTTGCCTTACCAGGATGGTAATGTACTTCGATATCATAATCTTTAATCAACTAAGCCATCTTCTCTGCCTCATGTTCAACTCTTCTTGAGTGAAGATATACTTCAGGCTCTTATGATCGGTGTACACATTGCAGGTACTGCCCAACAGATAATGACGCCATATCTTCAAAGCATGCACCACTGCTGCTAACTCAAGGTCATGGGTTGGATAATTCTCCTCATGTCGCCTAAGCTGCCGTGAGGCATAAGCGATCACTCGACCTTCTTGCATCAAAACACAGCCTAACCCAGTACCAGATGCATCACAGTATACATCAAAGGGTTTCTCGATGTCTGGTTGAGCTAGGACTGGTGATGTAGTTAGTAGTTTCTTCAAGGCTTGAAAGCTTGCTCACAGGCTGTTGACCAAACAAAATCCACGGAATTCTTAACAACTCTGTGATAGGCTTGGCAACTCTGGAGAAGTCTGGGATGAAACGACGATAGTATCCAGCCATTCCCATGAAGCTGCGAACTTCGCGGACAGTGGTAGGTGGCTTCCAATCCAAGATATCTGCCACTTTTCCAGGGTCAACTGACACACCTTCAGCGGACAGGACATGACCAAGGAATTGAATTCGATCTAGCCAGAATTCACATTTACTGAACTTGGCATACAGCTGGTGATCTCTGAGACGAGAGAGAACGACACGAAGATGCTTGGCATGATCTTCAGGAGTTCTTGAATAAACAAGGATGTCGTCAATGAACACGACTACAAATTTATCGAGCTCTGGCATGAACACAGAGTTCATGAGATACATGAAATGAGCGGGGGCATTGGTCAAGCCAAAAGACATGACCAAGTACTCATATAGACCGTATCTGGTGGTGAAAGCTGTTTTGGGAATATCTTCGGGACGATTTTTATTTGGTGATAGCCAGATCTGAGGTCGATCTTGGAAAACACTCTGGCTCCAGATAACTGGTCAAACAGAAGATCAATGCGAGGCAAGGGATATTATTTTTGATGGTGACCTCGTTGAGCGGGCGATAGTCAACGCACAGACGAAGGCTTTTGTCCTTCTTCTTCACAAAGATAGCAGGACAGCCCCAGGAGATGAACTTGGGCGAATGAGACCCTTATCCAATAGCTCTTGCAATTGGATCTTCAGCTCTGCCAACTCTCTGGGAGGCATTCGATAAGCTCTACGGGATATAGGAGCAGTCCCGGGCTTTAGCTCTATAGCAAACTCAACATCACGGTCAGGAGGCAGACCAGGTAAATCTTCTGGAAAGACATCAGGGAACTCGCAGACCACGGGATATCTCGGATCCCTTGATCATAGGTAGCATTTAGCTGTGTGGTAGCTGGTTTTGAAGGCATAGGAAGTTGGAGAAGGAGTTTGGCGGTACTGTTAGGAATATCCACTCTCACAACTCTATTCAAGATGTCTATCATGGCTTTATACTGACACATCCAATTCATGCCTAAGATGACATCTATCTCTTGATCGCGCAGTACTATCATGGTGGTAGGAAAGACATGTTCCCCAACATTACTGGTATACTGCGGACCACTTCCTTAGTATTTATCCGCCCTCCAGGCGAAAGTATGCAGAAACTTTCTTTTAACTCCCCCATGGGCAACTCATGCTTGATGACAAAAGTGCGACTGATGAAGGAATGCGATGCACCAGAATCAAACAAGACGACTGCAGGATGATTGGCAACAGGGAACCTACCGAGCATGACGGGCTCTCCGTCTGGGATGTTACTGACGGTGGTGAAGTAGACTTGCCCGTGCTTCCTGACAAGCTTGCCCTTCTGGACGTGCTGCTGCGGTGCACGGTGCTGCTGCTGTGATCCTCCAGGGCCTTTCTGTGCATGCTGGGCATTCTTCTTGGGTTTTGGCACTCGCGAGACCAGTGACCAACTTGGCCACAGTTGTAGCATGGATGGTTGTAAGCTGTTTGTGGGGTGGTGACACGAACACCGGGGCGTTCGGCTGAGTGGCACTTTGCTGGTTGGCATTGTGGGTGGTGGCCGCGGTACGAACGACCACTTGCTGATGGGGGTATGGGGCACGGTTTTGGTGTGGCTGGGGTGGTAGATGATCTTGGACGCTTATGGTTGCTGGAGAAACTGCTAGACCCAGCCTTCTTCTTCTTCTTCTCTTCCTGATACTGGCGGTTGCTTTCCTCGTAAGCAACAGCACGGTCAACGACATCATGGTAGGATCCGTTTAGGTTGTTGGACAGACCTCTGCGAATCTTAGGGTGCAGACCCCTGAGAAAACAATCTCTCTTCTTTTCCTCTGTGTTGACATAGTCGGAGGCATACTGGCTGAGGTGGTTGAATTGTCCCACGTACTGCATGACGGTGGAATCTTTCTGTTGCAGGGCCAAGAACTGATCCAACTTCATCTTCATCAATCCCGAAGGGATGTGATGTGCTCTGAAGGCGGTGCGGAACTCTTCCCAGGTCAGCTGGTGACCTTCCGGCTGGGCCGCCAACAGGTTGGCGTACCAGGCACTTGCGGGACCACGGAGCTGCTGAGAAGCGAACCGAGGCTTCTGGATCTCCGTGCAGTGCAGTAGACTGAACTTCTGTTCCATGGTGCGTAACCAGTCGTCAGCCTCGAGAGGTTCATCGGCCTTTGTGAAGACCGGTGGTCGTGTTTCAGTGAAGTCCACATAGGTTGTCTCTTGGTTGTTGCGGCGACCACGGTTGCCGTTGTTCTGCTGCCCTTGATTCTGAGCCATCAGATTGGCAGCGGCGGCCAAGGCTGCAATGGCATCTGCTAGGGTAGCTGGTACAGGTGAGGGTTTGGGAGACGGTCATCTCCAGCACCTCCGGCTCCGGTACGGGTGTTCACAGGCATCTGTATAAGCAACTCGGAACTCAGCATATATGGACAAAGGTTCTGAAACGACCGATTGATAGTTTCATGATACAAAGATAGCTGGCTTGATAAGATGACAACAGACTGATAAGGGAAAAGGTACGAAAAGAAAGATACATGCCAGACTTGGCAACAGACAGACTAACGCCCCCAAACCTAGTCTAAGGTTTTAGGTAAGCAGATGGTACAGACACAAGGAGTCTAGTCGTCATCGATGAAGATCAACTCTTCATCATCATCATCATCCTCGATGATAAGCTCAGGCTCTTCCTCCTCATCTTCATCTTCAACGTGGACATCTTCAGCAGGTTCCACTTCCTCATTCTGATCGGGCTCGTGTTCCACTTCAGGTTCCTCCACGACTCCGTCTTCGGGGTCCTCAGCAACTGGTGGAATCACGGGGTGAAGCTGGTCGTGCAGCTGGTGTACTTCCTCATGAAGCATATCATTGAACTGCTCGATCTGGGCGGTGTATTGCTGCAGTCCATGGAGCTGGGCTCTGGTAACGTCCTCGCGGGTCCAAGCATCATTGCGCTGCTCGATAGCGCGAACCGTGTTCCGGTTGGCCTGCTCCAGGGAAGCTCGTGCCTCATAAAACTCCATGCGGGAAAGGTAGAAGTCATGCTCCATGTTCTCCATTTCAGCCTTCAGATTCTTGATTTCCTCCTTCAGCTGCTTGCGGGTGCGGCGGGGAAAGCGACGACTATTGGAGGATTCTCCAGTCTCTTCTCCGGTGCGTGGCGCCAGCTGGTGACGCGGCACAGCCGTTCGGTCCAGTCGACTTGCGGGCAGTCCGCTTGATGATGGCCATATCTGGACAAGAGGTTATAGATGAGAAAGGCTAGCAAGAAAAAGGTATAGGCACACTAACCCAACGAACTCTTTTATAAACTTAAGTGAATGTGACATGATGCATGAATCGTTCCTACGGAACAAGGTAATGCAATTACTAAGGTAAGGTACATAGGGCTTATACAAGTTGTCTTGCTACTAGTTGCCAAAGACAAGATGAGATGAGAGAAGCAATTTAGACTCAAAATAGTCAAGTTTAGTTTTTTTGTTAAAAACATTTTGAAGTTTTCGCAAACAGATGCAACGTCATAGTGAGATGCTCCGATACCACTCTGTAACGTAACGGCCCTAATCCCATGGCCCACTGATCACCGTCAACCACTGACAGTCGACCCGTACAGCCAAGAGATTATGACCGGTTCCGCTACTGGGCTACATCAGTGCCCGATGTCCGCAGGATCATCTCACAATTCAGTTACAATCTTTTGAACATTTTGACAATAACATCGGAGTAAATAGCGGAAGACTTAGATAACAATAGTTTTACAAACCAGGGTTCAACATAAAATTAAAGTGAAGTTATTACAGACCATAGTTCAAATAGATAGAGTTGGCAGAGTAGCATATGACAACAACTGAAGGGTAAAGATACTTCACCCAGCCCGAGGGTGAATAATCACTCATCGGCCTCATCGGCCTCTTCCTGAACAACAGTCACACAGCAGGGTCCAAGGCATACTGAGGAATCTGCCATACCTGCAACATGGGTAATAAAACCCTGAGTACAAGGTACTCAACAAGACTTACCCGACTAAAGAAAAAGGGAGAAGACTCAGAAATGAAGGCTTAGGGTAGTCAAGGTAAGGCTTAAGCAAGATCAAGTATTTTGCAGAAAAGCATTTTTGTAAATCTTATTTTATTTTGAAAGATTCAGTATTCCTCAATTCTTCATCATTCATGATTCATTTTACATTTCAAACATTCCTAGTTGAGAACCACTCTCCGTTGACAGTCAGTGGACCAAGTCTCCATAACCGAGGAGCAACGTTAATCCGGATAAATAATACTCAGCTGAGGATCCCTATCCACACTGCATATGTAGCACCCAAGCTTGCATATGCCAACTCGTCTACCACGATTCCTCCAAGATTGGGCCCGGTCCTACGCCACCCGGAAGTACAGTACACCACTCCAATCCGGGACTCTAACCCACGTGGGTACATGCTACTTCCGCCATCTCTCCACTCCCAGTGCGCGGTTATCGGTCCAATAATGGATTTCTCGGAGCCAGAGCTTTCCGTAGTATGTGAATAGTTACAAGTCTTGACCAGCAGGCCCCCATACGGATGGTCCCTACATTTTTCCGCCAGCGACAAGCACCTCGGGACTCTAACCCAAGAGTACAGGTCCTGTCGGTTTTTCAACCCTGTCCCGGTCGGTGTCAACTGTTGAGTCCCGGACTACAACATGACGGCACCGTACGCAAGGACAACCTCTCCTTCCTATTGACTAAGTACAGATCAGATACTTAGCCAATAGTGGGAGTAAACCAGAAATTTCCATAAAGTTTCTTTCAGTGATCACACTTTTGAAATTGGCATTTTTATTGCAAAGTCTAATTCAATAAGCATTGCTAAGCATTTTTCAAATACTTTTGAAAAGCAGGCTTCGGGTGTATCCGTGGTCAAGGTGGATAATGCATCAGTTAGGATATCACTCAATTCCTATAAACCTAATGCAATAATTTAACTCAAAAGCATTTAAGGAAATCACTTTATAAATTCAAGGAAAGGGTTAAATGCACCGGGGCTTGCCTTGGATGGCAAAAAGAGCAGACTCGGGGTTGGTGGTGTAGGTGCCGGAGCTCGGGGTTGCCTCGGGGACAGATCCTTCGGTGGCTACCTCGACTTCAGGTCCTTCTTCGTCAACTATACGGATGCAATGATGAATGCTCATGAGAATGATGATATGAACTTATGGTGCAAGACAATTCCACTGATTCTAGATTACTTTTAAACAAAGCATGATTGAAATCTAGGTTGAGCATAAAAGGTAACCATTTCTTCCTTAAGCAATATTGATTAAACTAGCCCTTATTATAATTATCCTAAGCATCAACCAAACATAGCATCACAAACATCATAGACCAAAGGGTAGGGGTCTATGAACATCAATCAATCCAAAGATCACATCACCAAACACTTATTACCAACCCTAATCCATCTTTTCTATTTTCTTAATTTATTTAAAAGGTCATTTTATGAAGTTGCTCCAAAAATTACCAAATTAATCACATAAGTTCATTATGGTGTAGATAGATGGCAAAACAAATTTCATAATTTTTGGAGGTCATTAAGGTGTTCAAATAATTCTAGACATTTAATTAACAAAAGGCACTATTCAAGAATTAAAATAAATGCTCAAAAATCAACTTGTTCCAAAAGACTTCAAAATTTTACCAGAGACTTGCCATGGCATAACTAGCTCACAAAAAGTGATCTCATAATTTTTGGAGTTATAGATCACTCTCCAAAATACCAAAACCTCCATTTTTCAATTAAAAGGGGAATTTTTCATTTTCAAATTTTTACAGAAAAGTCAAGTTTTATATTTTTATAAAATACTTCAAGGTGTAAAGAATCTACCATCAAATTTTCAGAAATTTTGGATCAACACAGAAAATCATACAAAAAGATGAAATTTGAACACTATTCACATGTTTGGAAAAAAAAGAAAAAGGCACTGTTCGTCCCCTCCCCGCGCTCGCCGGCGGCCAGACGGCGGCGGCGCTGCTGCGCCGGCCACTGCGGGCACTCCGTGGCGAAACCGAGGGCACGGGAGGCAACAGGGAGCTCACCGGCGTCGATTGCGGGGCTCGGCGAGGTGAGGGGATGAACGGAGGGGTGAGTTCGACGGTGACCGGCGGACGGCGGACGGCGGCGATCGTCGTCTCGGCGATCCTGTGCGACACAAGCGACCACAAGGGGTCAGTCAGAGGCGCAAAGGAGTAAGGAAGGTGATGTGGGGGTCAGCGGAGGATGATCATGGCCGGAGGGGAAGAATTTCCCGAATCCGAGCTCACCGGGTTTTTCGCCGGAGATGACAACGGCGAGCTACGCCGGGTGAATGGAGATGGTAACGACCAAATTGAGGGGTGGTGAAGCTGCGTGCGATCACGGCGGAGCTTTAGGGCTAGCTGGTGGAGAGGCGGAGGCTCGGGCTTGCTCTGGCTACGGTGGCGGAGCTGGGTTTCACTCCGGCCGGCTCGGCGGGGCTCTTATAGCCGCGGCCAGGGGCTGGCAAGAAGGTGTTCTGGCGCGGATAAGATCGCTCGAAGCATGCGCAATCGATTGCGAGGCCGAGGGTCAGCGGTTTGGCACGCAGGGACCGGGCGTTGTGTTCGCCGGTGGCGAACACGCGGCGGCGACGAACTGCGGGCGGTAGGGGACGGGGAAAATGTCAACTGGGGCTCAGGCGCGTGCGCAATGATGCGCTGAGCATCGGCGTGGAGTTGGTTCGGGCGAAGGAGCTTCGGACACGCGTCACACGCGAACTCCGGCGAAGGCGCGCGGCCGGACCCCCCCTGGCTCGCCGAAGAAGAGGAACAGGGCTATGCCCTAGCTTTTGACTTTGAGCAGATTTTGTATTTTGCAAATTACTTTCAAATTTTGAACTGTGCTGCAAAAACTCAAAATACCAAAGTTGTGTAAAATTTTGATCTCTACAACTTTGTCCATATGAACATTTTCAAATTCCAAATAGTTTTTGAACTATATTCAAAAACAGAAAAGGGAACACTTTTCAAATTTGATTCAAATCAACATTACTTTGGATTTCAAACTGAAACTTGAAAATCTTCCAATATGAAAGTTGTTCCATTTGTCAAAACCTACAACTTTGCTAATATACACTTTTTCTGAAACTCAATAGTTTTTGAATAAATTTTTTTAAAACTGAAAAGGGGACAAAAACTGGAATTTGAATGAATTTGAAATTACTTCAAATTTTATATAGAAACATGGAAATCTGTAAATACCAAAGTTGTTCCTCTAGGTCAGATTCACAACTTTGCTTTTTGAACCAACTCAAAATTTTGAATTTTGAAAAAGTTATCAAAAAGGGAATAAATCCAGGATTTGGGATTTTAGGGTTTTGCAAAAGGAAAATCAAATCAAATCTGACTTTTGAACTTTGATCAAAGCAACAAACATCAGGGCACTAAATTTGAACAAGAATTACATAGAACTAGGCACAGAGGTGAAATTACCATTTTGCCCCTATAGGAAGAAGTGGGCTCATAAGGGTTTTTGCAATAGAGGTACATCACATAAAATGATACACTAAGCAAATGCATACACATGAATTCATGATCAAGATGATTAAAGATGCTAATGATGATATGTCAAGTTAATTACATGCTTAAACACCAGAGGTGTTACACACTTGTTATTTCATAGCCCTAGGTAGCGCAGAGAGATGCCTTATGTCGAGAGGAACAAAAGTCGTTAAGACCACGTCGCGATCCGAGTTGATCTTGCCTTGGTATGGGCATCGGATGCTGGATCAGTGGGCATCGGAGGCTCCGATGCCCACACCGACCTAGGGTTTGGTCTGGTGCGTGGCATCGGAGGCTCCGATGGAGCCACATCGGATCGTCCGGTGTCACTGTTCACTTGGGAGTGAACTGTGGGGGGCATCAGACGCTGGCATCGGACGCTGAGGGCCAGCGTCCGATGGCCATGCAGAGAGGTTCCAGAGAGGTCCTTTTGGCATCGGACGCGTCCGGTGCAAGGGCATCGGAAGCTCCACAGTGTCCGATGCTCCATAAACATGTCTGACAAACTGGTTCAGTCGACCGTTGGTCGAGGTCATCGGCGCGTCCGATGCTAGGCATCGGAGCGTCCGATGCCCCCGCAGAAACCCAATTTTGTCCTGTTTTTGGATGGCCGGTTGGGGGAGTATATATACTTCCTTCCCTCCATCCATTTGAGTGTTCTTGCCACTTCCATCAGCTGAGAAACACCTTGTGAGTGTGAGTGAGTGCAAGAGCCCTAGTGAGGTTGAGTGATTTGCTAATTGTGAGAATTAGACACCTCCTAGTGAGAATTGAGTAGCAAGTGTGCATCCATCCATCTCTTTGGCCTTGTGTTGGTCAAGTGAGAGTTCTAGCTTGTACTCTTGGTGATCGGCATCACCTAGACGGCTTGGTGGCGATCGGAGAGCTTGGTGATCATCCGGAGGCATTGTGATGACCCAAGTCAAGTTGTGACCGGTAGTGAGCGATTCACCGGGCCGGAGCGGCGAAGAATCAGCTCGTAGTGAGCACTTGATCCTTGCGCAGATCAAGGGGGAGCGATACCCTTGCGCGGGTGCTCCAACGAGGACTAGGGGGTGTGCCGACACCTCGATACCTCGGCAAAAAGATCGTCTTGTCATCTCTACTCCCTTACTTACGCATTTACTTTCAAGCAATTCAATTCCGCATTATTCTTGTTGTTCATTCACTATTGAATTGCTTTGCTAGAGTAAGAATGGCATAGACTTGGTCTTTTGTGCATTAGATTAAAGAGAAACACACTTCTAGGCACTAGGGGGTTAATTGGAGCTTGATAGGTTTATTTTCTTGCAAGTAATTTTAGAGAAGCCCAATTCACCCCCCCTCTTGGGCATCTTGATCCTTTCAATTGGTATCGGAGCCTCGTGCTCTCGATTTAGGCTTAACCGCCTAGAGTTAAGATGTCCGGAGGTGATGGACCACCTCCCATGTTCGAGGGAGACGACTTTCCTTATTGGAAAATCCGTATGGAGTCGTACCTAGAAGCGGTTGATGTAAAATGCCGCGATGCCGCCATAACCGGCTTTGCCAAGCCCAAAGAAAGCACAAGCCTCACTCCTAATGAGGAGGAAAATGAGAAATGGAATGCAAAGGCCAAAAACATTCTTTTAGATGCATTTGCAAAGATGTGTTCAACCGTGTTCGAAACCACAAAAATGCCCATGATCTATGGGAAAACATTTGTGTGCTCCATGAGGGAACCAAGAGTGAGCGTGAGGAACGCTATCATTAGTTATGCAAAAGCTTCACTCTTTTGATATGCATGCAAATGAAAGTGCAAATGAAATGTACTCACGGTTGAATGTTCTTGTAGAAGAGCTTAATGGACTTGGCCTCACACAAATGCAACCATCCGATGTTGTGAGGAAGATTCTTTGTGTCCTTCCAATTGAGAAGTATGGACAACATCGTGACGGTGCTACATCAAGGTGATCTTTCCACCGCTACACCAACTCAAATCTTGGGAAAGATCAATGCGCATGAGATGTACATGCACATCACACCAAGTGGTGGCTCCTCCACCGACAAGAAGAAGGACATGGCCTTCAAAGCTAGGCATGACAAGAGGGCAAGTCCAAGGCCATTGTGGTGCATCATGAGAGCACAAGTGATGAAGAAGATGATTCCACATTGCTCATGGTGAGAAGAACCACAAAGATGTTGAAGAAGCTTCACAAGAATGGAGTCAATTTTGACTCAAGGAAGAAGAAGTTCTTCACAAGTAGCAAGAGGAGGCCAATCTCCGAAATGGATTGCTACAATTGCGGTGAGCTTGGCCATCTTGCTCACCAATGCACCAAGCCCAAGAAGGATAACTACAAGAACAAGAACAAGGGCAAGAAGTATGACTCATCAAGTGAAGATGAGAAGAAGAATGACAAGCCCTACAAGAACAAAGATGGCAAGAAGAAGCAATACCACAAGAAAGGTGGTAAAGCATACATTGTTGGTGATTGGCTCACCGACATTGAATCCTCCGGTGGCTCATCAAATGAAGATAGTGATGATGAGAAGGAGAAGGTGGCCGCTCTAGTCATTGGCTCCTCTACACCACCACCACCACCGTCCGCCATCATCATCTACACACCTATGCCTTATGGCCAAGGGTGACCGAAAGGTACAAAACGATGATGACTCTAGTGATAGTGATAGTGATGGTGAATTTGAGGCTCCCACTTATGATGAACTTGTCAAATTGCTAAATGACTATTCTAAAATCATAAGAAAGACTAGAGCTAAAAATGAGAAGCTTGTTGATGAAAATGAATCTCTTATTGAAAAATGTGATCATGCTATTCATGCTAGTGATGAGTTAAAAAATGAACTTGCTACTATGTCATCCACTATCAAGGAGCTCAAGTCCTCTAAC
Organism: Coix lacryma-jobi var. lacryma-jobi; assembly: GCA_009763385.1. Taxonomy (NCBI): domain Eukaryota; kingdom Viridiplantae; phylum Streptophyta; class Magnoliopsida; order Poales; family Poaceae; genus Coix; species Coix lacryma-jobi. The sequence goes on along the minus strand of CM019830.1, from coordinate 116,113,284 downwards.
AAAGAGCTCAAAGCTAAAAATGAGAAACTTGATAAGGTGCATAGTGACTTTACCACTAGTTATCAATTGCTCAAAGAACAATACACTCAAGTGAAATAGATTATGATACTCTTACCATTGCTTATGATATGCTTTCAGATGAGACACTTGATGCTCCTAACCTTGTTGTTAAGTGTGACATAGCAACATCTTGTGAGGACTTGGTTAGTGAGCATGATGAGCAAAGAGCTAGTGGCAAGGGCAAAAATGTGGTTGTGGCCGATCACTATGATGATTATGTCAAGATCAAGAATGAGAATGCAAAGCTCAAGGTTGATCTAGAGTAGCTTGCCACCACAAAGCAAGTCATTGTTGAGACCCAAGATGATGAATATAGCATGACACTTGAGCTTGACATGCTAAAAGAAGAGAACAAGAGATTGAAGATGGAGAGAGATTACAAGATGACACCATCTCAATTAGAGCTCCAACAAGAAAATGACAAGCTCAAGAGAGAAGGAGCACCTCACCACTAGTTGAAGAAATTCACCAAGGGACAATGTCTTCAAAGTGAGCTACTCATGAACACGGTCATGAAGACAAATAGAAATGGCATTGGATCCTTGAGGAGAAGATGAAGCACGCAAGAGCATCACAAAGCCAAAGAAGAAGAAGATTGGAAGATGCTATGAGTGTGGAAAGGAAGGACACTTTGCTCATAGTTTGTGAAGAGCCTAAACCAACACCCTTGCCCAAGCATGCTAGCCCTTTGCTTTCAATGCTCACTACATGCTTAGACAAGACTCTAGTGGCAAGATGAAAGTCATGTTCATGGGGCCTCCAACAAGAATAGGCCAAAGCAAATTTTGGTTGCAAAGTCACTAGTAGAGAAGGTTAAGGGACCGCAACAAGTTTGGGTCCCAAAAGCTCAAGCTTGATTTCTTATGTGTGTAGGTGAACTACAAGACCGGTGGATCTCATTGGGTGATTGATAGTGGTTGCACACAACATATGACCGGTGATCCCCGGATGTTCACCTCACTAGAAGAGAATGTCAATGACCAAGAAAAATTACATTTGGTGACAACTCTAAAGGCAATGTCAAGGGATTGGGCAAAGTGGCAATATCAAATGATCATACCATCTCCAATGTGCTTCTAGTTGCATCATTGAGCTTCAACTTGCTATCCGTTGGGCACTATGTGATCTTGGCTTTCAATGTTTGTTCACCGACAGGGAAGTGGTTGTAACCAAGAAAGAAGATACACAAGTGATATTCAAGGCTTTAGATACAACAATCTCTATCTAGTTGATTTCACCTCCGAAGATGCCCAACTTGAAGACATGTTTGTTTCACTAAGCAATCACTTGGTTGGCTATGGCATAGAAGATTAGCACATGTTGGAATGAACACTCTCAACAAGCTATTGAAGAAGGATTTGGTTAGGGGCTTGAAAGATGTCAAATTTGAGAAGGACAAATTGTGTAGTGCATGTCAAGCCGGCAAGCAAGTTGCAAACACTCATCCAACCAAAGCCTTTGTGTCAACATCAAGAGAGCTAGAAATGCTACACATGGATCTATTTGGACCAACAACATATGCTAGCTTGGGAGGAAACCTCTATTGCCTAGTGATTGTTGATGACTACTCTAGATACACTTGGGTATTCTTTCTTCATGACAAATCCGAAGCAACCCCTTCATTCAAGAAGTTTGCCAAGAGAGCCCAAAATGAGTTTGACTTGAAAATCAAGAAAAATAAGAAGTGACAATGGAAGGGAGCTCGACAACACCCACATTGAGCAATATTGTGATGAAGTTGGGATCAAGCATGAAGTCTCCGCAACCTACACACCACAACAAAATGGGGTAGTCGAGAGGAAGAACCGAACACTAATCACCCTAGCAAGGACTATGTTAGATGAGTATACTACACCGGAAAGATTTTGGGCGGAAGCAATCAACACCCTTGCTATTCATCAAACCGGTTGTTCCCCATCGTCTCCTTGGCAAGACCCCCTATGAGCTACTCAACAACAAGAAGTCGGATGTATCGTTCTTTAGAGTGTTTGGTGTGCAATGCTACATCTACAAGAAGCGCCCAACACCTAGGGAAGTTCCAACGCCGATGTGATATTGGTTTTTCTTGTTGGTTACTCATTGAAGTCCAAAGCATATCGAGTATTCAACCATGCCACCGGGATGGTAGAAGAAACATATGATGTGGAATTCGATGAATCTAATGGCTCTCAAGGAGAGCATGAAAATCGTGATGATGTAGTGATGAAACCATTGAGGGAGGCAATGAAGAACATGCCGATTGAGCCATCAAGGGCCTAAAGATGATGATGATGATGTGCAAGTCATTGACAAGCTCCTCATCCAATGTACCACTTGATGATGAAAGATGGGAGGGATCCAAATGAAGATACTCATGTCTCCATGATCAAATGGTAGTACAAGATCAAGATGTTGGTGCTCCACAAGCGGCCCCTCAAGTGTTGATCAAAGGACTACTCCTCTACTACAAGCTCATCCTCAAGAACTCATCATAGGGAGTCCAACAAGGGGTGTAATGACTCGATCTCAAAAACTTGCTTTATTTATTGAACATCACTCCTTTGTGTCTCTTGTTGAGCCTACCATTGTAGATGAAGCTCTAGGTGATCTGGATTGGGTGAATGCTATGCATGAAGAATAAACAACTTCACCCGCAACCAAGTTGGACACTTGAAGAGCGACCTAAAGCGCAAAGTCATTGGAACAAATGGGTGTTTAGAAACAAGCAAGATGATCAAGCCAAGGTTGTTAGAAACAAGGCATAGGCTATTGGCAAAGGGGTTCTGTCCAGTTGAAGGCTTGGATTTGGAGAGACCTTTGCACCGGTTGCAGAACCGCAAGCCGAAGCCATTCGTATCCTCCTTGCATATGCATCACATCATGACATTAAATTATATCAAATGGATGTGAAAAGTGCATTTTTAAATGGCTTCATAAATGAACTAGTCTATGTTGATCAACCTCCCGGTTTCAAAGACCCTAGATATCCTAATCATGTTTATAGGTTGTCCAAGGCGCTATATGGGCTCAAGCAAGCCCCAAGAGCATGGTACGAGCGCCTTCGGGACTTCCTCATTGAGAAGGGCTTCACCATTGGGATGGTTGACACCACACTATTCACCAAGAAGCTTGATGAGAGATCTTCATTTGTCAGTCTATGTTGATGATATTATCTTCGGGTCAACAAATGAAGCCTATTGCAAGGAATTGGTGACTTGATGTCAAAGGAGTTCGAAATGTCCATGATTGGAAGCTCACATTCTTCCTAGGCTTCCAAGTCAAGCAATTGAAGGAGGGACTTTCATATCTCAAGAGAAGTATACAAAGACCTCCTCAAGCGCTTCAAACATGGATGATTGCAAGCCTATCAAGACTCCAATGCCAACAAATGGACATCTCGACCTAGATGTGGGAGGTAACGCTTGACCAAAACTCTCTACCGCTCTATGATTGGTAGTTTGTTATGATTTGACCGCATCTAGGCCCGACCATCATGTTTAGTGTGTGCATGTGTGCTCGGTTTCAAGCCGACCCTAGAATCACATCTTGTAGCGGTGAAAGAATCCTTAGGTACCTAAAGCACACCCCAAGCTTTGGCCTTTGGTATCCCAAAGGAGCTAATTTCCAACTCGTTGGGTATTCCGATTCGGATTACGCGGGTGCAAAGTAGATAGAAAAAGCACATACGGAGGGTGCCATTTGCTTGGGAGATCACTAGTGTCATGGAGTTCAAGAAGCAAAATAGTGTGGCTTGTCTACGCCGAGGCGGAATACATAGCCGCGGGTGCTTGTTTGCACAAATTTTTACATGAAACAAACCCTTTTAGACTATGGTGTAGTTCTAGAAAGGGTTACCTTTGTTTGTGACAAGAGAGCGGCGGTTAAGCTTGCTAACAACCCAGTTCAACACTCTCGCACAAAGCATATAGATATTCGCCCATCACTTCCTTAGAGATCATGTTTCAAAGAAATATATCCTTAGAGGGAGTTAGAACCGAAGATCAATTGGCGGATATCTTCACAAAACCTAGATGAAACACTCTTTGTAGATTGCGAAGTGAGCTAAATGTGCTTGATCTAAGTAACTTTGTCAAAAGGTGAAAGGGGGTTGTCTTTGCATTGCATTGTACCATATGCCATGTTTAATTTATGCTATGCATATAGGCTTGTCAGACGTGGTTAAGATAACCGCCCTAAAAAGCGTGTGAAGAAGCTTACCCATTGTTGGGGCGGCACCCCAGACCGCAGGCGCCTCGACCAAGCATTTACCGAGAGACGTCGACGCTTTCGTGCGGAAGGCACCATTCGCGCGAAAGCAAGCGTCTCTGCCCCGCAAGACCGGGAGACGAGCTTTCGTGCGAAAGGAATAATTCGCGGAGGCACGCGTTTTGCTTGAGGACCAAGGGAAGGCGAGTTTTCGTGCGAAGGAAGCATTCGCGCGAAGCACGCTCTCGGCTCGGTCCGCAGGACCGGAGTAAGGCGGAGCTTTCGTGCGAAAGGAAGCATTCGCGCGGAAGCACGCGTTTCGGCTTAGGACCAAGGGAAGGCGGAGCTTTCGTGCGAAAGGAAGCATTCGCGCGGAACGCACGCGTCTCGTCTTCGGTCCACAGGACCGGAGTAAGGCGGAGCTTTCGTGCGAAAGAAGCATTCGCGCGGAAGCACGCGTCTCGGCTTGTGGCCCAAGGGAAGCGGAACCTTCGTGCGAAAGGAAGCTTTCGCGCGAAAGGAGCCCGGCGTTTCCGGCGAGTCTTTGTCTTCATGATTTCGGTTTTTCATAGGTTTTCGCAGGTCCGGCGGAAGTCTGGGTCGAAGGAAGCGGGCCCACCGGTCAGGAAAGGAGCCAGGGGACGCTGGGACCCCGCCAGACGAAGAAGTTACGATGATGCCCCTCGGCGCCGGAAAAGGCGGCGTACAACCATGGAGTAGTTGAGTAGGCATCGTTTGTAATTATGACAGAGTAGTTGGAAGGGCATTCTTGTACTTTCAGATTGATCTGGATTGCTATAAAGGCTCCAGCCTCCCAAGGGAGGGGGGGAGAACACTGTTCACTTCAACCATTTTCCGTTTTACCGTTCGTCTTCCGCTTTCGCTTGGGCTTTCGCTCGTGCGACAACCCGCTGTTTCGGGATCACGGTCCCGAAACAACATTGGCGCCCACCGTGGTTGTCGCCCGAGCTTACCATGCCACCAGGAAAGCGCGAAAGCGGTCGACAATCTGGAGACTATCGCCGCGAGGAAGGATGCCTCCGGCAATCATCGCGGCTTCAGTCCAGCCAGCCAAGTCCCACAAGCACAGCCAACGAGCCACCAGCTTTCGGTGGCGCTCTAGCGATAGAGACCCAGCCACAGCAGGGACCGGGAGCATCGACGAGCCAGAATGTACAACCCCAGGATCAGCGTACTTTCGGCAGAGATGGAACACCGGAAGGCCTTGTCGAGGACGAATTCGCGAAGAGGATGATGACGCTGACGAAATCACAAGACACGCCCAAGCAATCCAGACCTTGGCACAAAACAAGACGAAATCGAGAGGCTGTTGTCGCAAAGAGATCAGCTGCAGCAGGGTTAGCAGCAAAAGCAAGAGAGAGGACGAACTCGCAACGCCATTCGGCGAGCTGAGGCACAGAGAAGGCAACTCGAGCGGGAAATCAGAGTTGCAGAGGGCTGGGGCGGACCCAATCCCGATAGCCCAGGAAATATTTTCATAGCGAGGCGAGAACGAACCGCCAGCTTTCGGCAACGCCATCGACGAAACCTCTCCACTTTCGAGGGAGTTGCAAGCCCATCCGTGGCACCCAAATTACAAGCCTCGCTTCCGACTTTCGACGGTAAAGCGAACCGCGCAAGTTCTTGGCAAGCTATGAGACAGCTGTCTTTTCGGCAGGCGGGGACAGTCAGGCTCTAGCAAAATCTCTCATCTTGGGGTCGAAGACGTGCTCACGATTGGTACACCACTCTCAAGCCACTGTCCATCTATTCGTGGGCACAGCTGAAAGCCGAGCTGCTGGCCACTTTCCAAGGATTCCGACCGGATGTCAAGACCACGCGGACCTCATGAATTGCACCAGCAAGACGACGAGCCACTTTCGGAGTACCTCAAGCGTTCATTCAGCTAAAAGCTCAAGCTCCGAACGTGCCGGAAGCCGCGGTGATCGCGCAGCCATTGAAGGCTTGGGACCGGACAGTGCGCCGCTCAGCTGTCGAGAGAGCCACGAAAGATGTGTAAGGAATTGTTCGATGTGATGAATGCGTACGCGAGGTCGGACGACGACTTTCGGCGACGTAAGGCTGCCCGAATGATACAGAGGCAAGCGACGAAAGCAAGTCGACCACCGCCCGTGCCCAATCAAAGAATTGTTAGGCCTTTCGGTCAATCAACAGTTTACAGGAGGAACCAGCGCAATCAGCGGCAGGAACGGTGAGGCCCGATATGGCCGACCCTCAGCCCCAAGGAGGGTTTGATCAGCCTTTCCGCGGAGGACGCGGCGGAAGGACAGGACGCGGCGGCCGAGACGGTAGAGGCCGCGGAAGAGGACCCAGGCCACCATATTGCGTCATTTGTGACGGCAATTTCGGCCATACCACTCGGGATTGCAAATACAGCAAAATGGCGAAAGAACTGAAAGATAAGGATCAAATGTCAGCCTCCGCCGAAAGCTCCAAGCATGTCTTCCACAATTCCCAAGACCCGCAGCAGCGGCAACAACACGCGGCAATTACACAAGCACGCCAGTGCACCCCCCGCAGTACATGCATCCCCAAAACTTGCATTGGTACAATCCGGCGTATCAGAGTTACCAGCTTCCCGGTTTTCGCACCACAGTCGGTGGCAGTTTCGTCACCCATGCACTACCAGCGTCAGCCAACGCCGCCGCCAGCGCTTCCGGTTCAGACCCAGCCTCAGGGGCAGCAAGCACAGCCGGGTTTCCATCAGGTGCAGGAGATGGAAAATGAAGCTAGCGCAATCAACAACATCCTTCCGTCAAGAGGGCACATTTTCGCTATCACGGGCGGATCTAACCTAGAGCACGAAAGCAAGAGAGCTAGAAGGGACTACCACCGAAGAGTCCAGACAGTATCACCAAGGCTTCCACTAAACAGGCCAGCTTGGTCACTAGCGCCGATATGTTTCGACGAGTCCGACTTCAAAGTCCGCGACTACCCGCATTGCGACGCTTTCGTCGCCACAGCCAACGTGGCCGGCTTCACTTTGCACAACATTCTGATTGATACCGGAAGCTCAGCAGACATTTTGTTCGTAAAAGCTTTCGAGGCAATGGGATTCGACAGACGCAGTTTGGACCCCGCCGGAAATTCGCTGTACGGGTTCGGAGGAAGAAAGATCGATGCTATCGGCAAAAAGCAGATCCCTGTATCCTTCGCCGAAGGAGAAAGAGTCCGCACTGAGACACTAACATTCGACATAGTAAACATGGACTACCCGTATACTGCTGCCATTTTCGGCAGAGGTTTCACCAACAGGTTCAACGTTATCATCAAGCAAAGCTACCTATGCATGAAGATGCCATCCCCTTTCGGCATCATCGCCGTACATGGAGATCAGCAAGCTTCCAGAAGGATTGAGGGAAAACCAACCCCAGGCTACAGCCTCATCAATGAGTGGCAAACAAAGACGAAATGCAAACAACCACCGAAGAGCACGCTATCGTCAGCACGTCGGAATACAAGGTTGGGGCAGCCGAAGAAACGATAACGATCCCGCTCGCGGCCTCCAGGCCCGAAAGAGCCGTGCATATTGGGTCAAGCATGCCGGAAAAGAAAGGAACGCTTTGGCATCCTTCCTTGCGAGCAATGATGACATTTTCGCTTGGTCTGCAAGCGACTTGCAAGGCGTAAGCAGAGATCTCGCCCAACACAGTTTGAACATCGCAAGCAGCGCTAAGCCCAGAAAGCAAAAACTGAGAAAAATGTCAAACGAAAGGGCAGACGCGGCGAAAGCCGAAGTACAAAGATTACTCGATGCGGGAGTAATCCGACCGGTCCAGTATCCCGAATGGCTGGCAAATGTCGTGTTGGTGAAAAAGAAGAATGGAAAATGGCGAATGTGCGTCGATTTCACCGACCTCAACAAATGCTGCCCGAAGGACCCGTACCCTTTGCCTCGTATCGACAAGCTTGTCGACATTGCATCCGGTTGTGAAATAATGAGCTTGCTAGATTGTTTTTCAGGCTATCACCAGATTTGGCTTCATCCCGACGATGAGGAGAAAACCAGTTTCATCACCCCTATGGGTACTTACTGCTATCGGCGAATGCCGGAAGGGCTGCGGAATGCAGGTCCTACTTTCTCAAGGATGACTGACAAAGTATTCGAAAGCCAGAAGCAAAAGAAAAACTTGCTGGCTTACGTTGACGATATAGTGGTCAAGAGCGATAGACAGGAAGATCATCAAGCAGACTTGCTCGAGACTTTCGGCAATCTCCGAAAGAGCGGTCTGAAGCTCAACCCTGACAAGTGTATTTTCGGCATCAAGAAAGGCAAGCTCCTGGGTTGTCTAGTATCGGCAAGGAAATTGAAGCCAACCCTGACAAGATAGCGGCAATCATCAATATGCAACCACCCTCAAGCCGAAAGCAAGTGCAAAAGTTGACAGGAAGACTGGCTTCTTTGAACAGATTCATCGCAAGGTCCGCCGAAAGAGGGCTGCCTTCTTCTTTCTTCGAACTCTGCGTAGCTCCGACCCCTTCGATTGGGGGAAGAGCAGCACCAAGCTTTTCAGCAGCTAAAGGAGTATTTGACCAAGCTAACCACGCTGTCCAAGCCGTCGCCGGAAGCAACGCTCTTGTTGTATCTCGCAGCGTCTCACGCCACTGTAAGCGCGGTGCTGGTGGAAGAAAAGGAGCACGAAAACAAGATGACGCAGTTCCCAATCTATTTTGTTTCCGAGGCCCTTTCGGGCGCAAAGCTGAACTACTCAGAGCTAGAGAAGATAGCCTATACAGTACTAATGGCCTCCCGAAAGCTGAAGCATTACTTTCAGTCTCACCACTCATAGTCCTATCGGCTCAGCCGTTAGAAGCCCTGTTTCGCAACAATGAAGCCGTCGGCCGAATTGGCAAATGGGCTGCAGAGCTAAACGAATATGTGATAGATTTCCAACATCGATCCGCAATCAATCGCAGGCATTGGCGGACTTCATAGCAGATTGGACCCCTGCTGCTTTCGACACCACACTCGAATTCGAAGAGCCCGTCTGGACTGTGAATTGCGACGGCGCATGGGGAATGGCCGGAGCCGGAATCTCAGCGATCCTTACACCACCAAGAGGACCGAAGGTCAGATTCGCCGCAGGCTGCAATTCCTCACAACCAACAACACCGCCGAATATGAAGCCGTATTGCTGGGTTTACGAAAGCTTCGAGCAATCGGAGCGAGAAGATGCATAGTCAAGTCGGATTCTCAGGTGGTTGTCGGTCATGCCGAAAAGGACTTCACTGCAAGAGAGCCAGAGCTAGCCAAGTATCTGGCGGCAATCAGAAGAATGGAGAAACATTTCACTGGTTTCACCCTGCGACACATTCCAAGGGCCGAAAACGCAGAGGCAGACGAGCTGGCCAAAGCCGCAGCACAAACTACCGCTGCCATCAGATGTGTTCTATCAGGTCCTTTCGGCAAAAGCCGTGAAAGAGCAAGAAGAACATCCAGACTCGATACATGCTATCGTCAGTGATGACTGGAGGTCACAGATATTCGCCTATTTACTGGAACTTACGAGCCACAGTCTAGGAAGGATGCCGAAAGAATGGCCAGCAGGGCGAAAGGTTACGCAATCATCGGAGAGCAGTTGTTCAAAAATGGAATAACAGCACCTCTTCTGAAATGCATAAGCCAGCGCGAAGGCATTCAACTGCTCGAAGAAATGCATGCCGGAATGTGCGGAGCGCATAGGGGACCTCACGAGATAGCGCACCGAGCAATGAGACAAGTTCTACTGGCCTTCCGCCGCATCAGATGCCAAAGAGCTGGTCAAACGTTGCAAAGGTTGCCAGATGTTCGCCAAAAATCAGAAAGCGCCAGCAAACGAAACCACGCCGATAGTGCCGACCTGGCCTGCAGAGGTGGGCATCGACATAGTTGGCCCACTACCAGCAGCCCGGGCAACTTGCGTTTGCAGCGGTAGCTCTTGAGTATTTCACCAAATGGGTGGAAGCGAAGGCCCTTGCTAGCATAACTTCCACCTCTTTAACTAAGTTCGTCTGGCAGAGGATAATCTGTCGCTTCGGTGTTCGTCATTCATCATCACCTGCGACAATGGGAAGCAGTTCGATTGCGCCGAATTCAGGAATTTTTGTGATGACTCAGCATCAAGCTCAATTTCGCTTCTGTAAATTACCCGCAGCAAACGGGGCTGTCGAAAGAGCGAATGGCTTAATCTTTTCGGCAATTTCGAAAACTTCTACGACTCGCCGAAAGGCAAGTGGGCCAACACCCTAACAACAGCTGTATGGGGACACAACATTTTCACGGTCCAGAGCTACCGGCTTCACCCATTCAGGCTACTTTACGGCGAGGAAGCAGTAACCCCGGAAGAAGTAAAGCTGGGTTCCTTCCGAACCGAAATGACCCCAACTACTGAAGAGCAAAGACACGTCGAGCTCGACACCGTCGAAGAAGTAAGACTGCAGGCTGCAGACAACCTTGAAAAGTACCACGCCGAAACGAAGCATCACAGGGACAAGACGATAATCCGGAAGGACATCAAGCCTGGCGACATGGTCACCATTCGGCAGCCAGATAAGCAAGGCAAGCTGCAATCGCAGTGGCAAGGCCCTTTCGTCGTGGCAAGCATGGCAGCGCCCGGTGTATTCCGGTTGATGAATGGCAAGGGCGAAGTATCAGCTCACACATGGAACGCGAGCAATCTGCGCCGTTTCCCACCCGTAATTCATCTCCTTTTCGACTGTGGTGTAATTTCTCTCTCTTTCACCATTTTTGTAAACAAATGTCGGCTGTGCTCTTTTTCCTCGCCGGGGAAGCCCATCATCGGGGTGCGAGGTTTTTAACGAGGCAGCCGAATGTAACCGCTACATTACTAAAGTAGCCGTAATTCCCCAAAAATGTCATGCGAATCGGTCGAAGACGAAATCAACCAAGCATAAGGTTGAGACATTCGTCAACAAAATGTGATAAAAAGAGAATGTCGAGGAGGTAGGGCAAAATAGACCCCTTCCATCCAGCGACAATCTCGAAAGCCTGCGGGCCATGTGAATCCGACCCCGACAAAACGAGAGGGCGGAGCGAAAGCCTGCGGGCTACATGAAATCCGACCCTCCGACAAAACGAGAGGGCGGAGCGAAAGCCTGCGGGCTATGTGAAATCCGACCCTCCGACAAAACGAGAGGGCGGAGCGAAAGCCTGCGGGCTACATGAAATCCGACCCTCCGAAAACGAGAGGGCGGAGCGAAAGCCTGCGGGCTATGTGAAATCCGACCCTCCGACAAAATGTGAGGGCGGAACGAAAGCCTACGGGCTATGTGAAATCCGACCCTCCGACAAAACGAGAGGGCGGAGCGAAAGCCTGCGGGCTATGTGAAATCCGACCCCGACAAAACGAGAGGGCGGAGCGAAAGCCTGCGGCTATATGAAAACCGACACTCGCGACAAAATGCGAGGGCGGAGCGAAAGCCTGCGGGCTATATGAAAACCGACCCTCCGACAAAATGCGAGGGCGGAACGAAAGCCTGCGGGCTACATGAAAACCGACCCACCGACAAAATGCGAGGGTGGAACGAAGCCTTCGGGCCATATGAAAACCGACCCTCCGACAAAACGAGAGGGCGGAACGAAAGCCTACGGGCTATGTGAAACCAGCCCCCCATCACCGAAAGGGGAGAGCGGCAGCGGAGGCCAAGCCCATCAGCCCTAATAGGACAAAACAAACAAAAGCTGGCAAGCATTTACAGCCGCAAAAAACGTAAATGTTGTACTAACCTCACCTCCAAATGCTCACAAATACGGCCAGGTGAGTAAATGCAGCCGTCCTGTACCATGGGCACGGCAGTATAAATTGGCACCAAAGTGCAAGCCTCCCATCCATCCTAAACTACCGAGACTCTTCAAAATGTTAGTTCCAAGTAGCCAGCTCATTATCGAAAATGCGAATAGGAAGCATCAGGAGCTACGCTTTTGCTTTTATGATTGTGTCATCGGCATCGCGTCCACCTATCGTCACCAATCTGGTAACTATAGGTGGTAGTACTATCGGGTGGCTTTCCCATCTCAAACCAAAGATAGGAAATGGACCAAGCCGTGCATGCGGCTGGACAGCAATACGAGCAATATCATAATCATAGTCGATTGTATGCCCCCCATGTTGCGTTCATAAAGACATTTTTGTCAACCGAATTATCAAGCGCCTTCGCGCAAATGCTAACGCCCCTCGCTTTCGTGTCTGGGGGCGGGCGCGTCTTCGCTATCGGCCGAGGGGCTCGCACCGAAAGCACCCTCGCGCGAATGCTAACGCCCCTCGCCTAAGTGTGTGGGGGCGGGCGCGTCTATGCTATCGGCCGAGGGGCTCGCACCGGAAGTTCCCTCCCTCGCGCGAATGCTAGCGCCCCTCGCCTAAGTGTGTGGGGGCGGGCGCGTCTATGCTATCGGCCGAGGGGCCGCACCGGAAGTTCCCTCGCGCGAATGCTACCGCCCCTCGCCTAAGTGTGTGGGGGCGGGCGCGTCTATGCTATCGGCCGAGGGGCTCGCAACGGAAGTTCCCTCGCGCGAATGCTAACGCCCCTCGCTTTCGTGTCTGGGGGCGGGCGCGTCTTTGCTATCGGCCGAGGGGCTCGCACCGAAAGCTCTCTCGCGCGAATGCTAACGCCCCTCGCCTAAGTGTGTGGGGGCGGGCGCGTCTATGCTATCGGCCGAGGGGCTCGCACCGGAAGTTCCCTCGCGCGAATGCTAGCGCCCCTCTCCTAAGTGTGTGGGGGCGGGCGCGTCTATTCTATCGGCCGAGGGGCTCGTACCAGGAAGTTCACCTCGCCGCGACAATGCTACCCCGCGACCCGCCTCTCGCCTCGTGTGTGGGGGCGGGCGCGTCTATGCTATCGGCCGAGGGGCTCGCAAACGGAAGTTCCCTCGCGCGATGCTAACGCCCCTCGCTTTCGGTCTGGGGGGCGGGCGCGTCTTCGCTATCGGCCGAGGGGCTCGCCACCGAAAGCAACGCCCTCGCGCGAATGCTACCTCCCCTCGCCGAGCCTCGCCTAAGTGTGTGGGGGCGGGCGCGTCTATGCTATCGGCCGAGGGGCTCGCACCGGAAGTTTCCCTGCGCGCGAATGCTTACGCCCCTCGCCTAAGTGTGTTGGGCGGCCCCCGGGGCGGGCGCGTCTATGCTATCGGCCGAGGGGCTCGCACCGGAAGTTCCCTCGCGCGAATGCTACCGCCCCTCGCCTAAGTGTGTGGGGGCGGGGCGCGTCTATGCTATCGGCCGAGGGGCTCGCAACGGAAGTTCCCTCGCGCGAATGCTAACGCCCCTCGCTTTCGTGTCTGGGCGGGCGCGTCTTTTTGTCGGCTATCGCCGAGGGCTCGCCCGAAAGCTCTCACTCTCGCGCGAAGGCTAACCGGCCCCTCGCCTAAGTGTGTGGGGGCGGGCGCGGGGTCTATGCTATCGGCCGAGGGGCTCGCACCGGAAGTTCCCTCGCGCGAATGCTAGCGCCCCTCGCCTAAGTGTGTGGGGGCGGGCGCGTCTATGCTATCGGCCGAGGGGCTCGTACCGGAAGTTCCCTCGCGCGAATGCTACCGCCCCTCGCCTAAGTGTGTGGGGGCGGGCGCGTCTATGCTATCGGCCGAGGGGCTCGCAACGGAAGTTCCCTCGCGCGAATGCTAACGCCCCTCGCTTTCGTGTCTGGGGGCGGGCGCGTCTTCGCTATCGGCCGAGGGCTCGCACCGAAAGCACCCTCGCGCGAATGCTAACGCCCCTCGCCTAAGTGTGTGGGGGCGGGCGCGTCTATGCTATCGGCCGAGGGGCCCGCAACGGAAGTTCCCTCGCGCGAATGCTAACGCCCCTCGCCTAAGTGTCTGGGGGCGGGCGCGTCTTCGCTATCGGCCGAGGGGCTCGCACCGAAAGCTCTCTCGCGCGAATGCTAACGCCCCTCGCTAAGTGTGTGGGGGCGGGCGCGTCGTTGCTATCGGCCGAGGGGCTCGCACCGAAAGCACCCTCGCGCGAATGCTAACGCCCCTCGCCTAAGTGTGTGGGGGCGGGCGCGTCTTTGCTATCGGCCGAGAGGCTCGTACCGAAAGCTCCCTCGCGCGCAGGCTAACGCCCCCAAAAAAAGTGTGTGGGGGCGGGCGCGTCTATCGGCAAAGAGCACCCGAGACCCAAGCAATCTACACGACCTAGCACGACACACGATCGTCCAAGTCACATTCAAGCGAAAGAATGAAAAAGTCGCACAAACGCAAAAAAGTTTAACAACGAAAGGCACAACACACTGCGACACTCCTTACAACATCGGACTTGTGGGGCGAAGTTTGTACAATGCAATTCAGGGCCGCGAACTACTTTCGCGGCCAAGCAAAATACTGTATCGCCTTTTATCTGGCGAAGGCACGGCATCTTCAGGCTCCAACTTAACGAAAGCCGCACCGTCGAAGCCTGGGGGAGCACGAGAAGCCCCCCGTCTCATTCGCCTCAACTCCAATTCGCGCGGATTGAATGTTTCATAAAAAGCCCGCAGTCGTTCTTCAGTGCGTCTAAGTTTTCTGGCGCGCTTTCTCACATATGCCGAAAGAGACGCCAATGGAAATCTAGTGCGATAGCTCCTCCACAAGTCACCACCAACACAGATATCGCCAGACATAATCGTTAACGGGCAGATGTCGAGAACGTCCGCGTTCCCGCACGCATCCACACCCTGTTCAACATACAACATTCGAACTTAAGTTTCAAAATTTACATGAGTTCCAAGGACAGTAACTAGCCAACACTTTAAAGACAAGCCCTAGAAGCATCATTCATCTACCGCGGCATCTTCAGGAACATTCGGTTCACGAGCGGTAGCCGCGGCCGAGCTCTCGGGCACTTCATCATTAGGCGCAGGCGTACTTGCTTCCGTCTTCCGCTCAGCTTCGCGTGCCCGTCTTTCGGAAATGAAATCCGTGAACACGCGCCGAATGTGCGCTTTCTCTTCCGGAGTCTGCAAAAAGGATGAAATCTCAAACAAAGCACCGGCCGAAGCCGCGCGATGCAACAAAGAGGGCGATAGCAATCAAATGAGCCAGGCAAAAAGACTAAGCGATAGTTAAGCAATACCCTCCCACGAGCCACCGCAGCCTGCATAAGGGACATGTCGTTACCACCCGCAAGCCAGAATTCTTCAAAAAATCTTTTGCCCAGCTTTCGCCGCCTCCGGGGTCGCCAATAATAATCCACCTCTTTGACCGGAAGGTCAGCGATGTGGGAGCATCCGGCGTCGACCAGGCTGTGGCCGATCGCCTTGATACCCGTGACGGCGGCGTAGTCTCGGCCCAGAGCCATGTGGTTTTCAAGTGACTCCATTTCGGACCGAAACCACACCGGAGTCCCCATCGTCAGACACGCTTCCGCTGTGATCCGGAATTCGCGGAGCTTCCCCAGATCCAATGGACACTTCCGCGCTGCGTTCGCGGCGAGAGGACTCGGTACCACCGGAGCTTTCGCTAGAAGAGCTCGTGGACGACGTCGAGTCGGAAGACGCCATCTAACATGGCGCGAAAGGAGAAATAAACAAGCAGCATATGCGAAAGAAAAAAAAATAAAAAAAAGAGGGAGGAGAAAGGCGAAATCAAGCAAAAGCAAGCAACCAATTCACAACATGTGAAGACGAATTCAGATAAGAGACAGAACATGAAAGCTACACACCTCCGCGGGCGAAAGACGAGCGATCCAAGCTGGTGAATTCACCCTCCGTCGAAAGCAAGTTGCGTCAGGCGAAAGTCGCAGCGAAACGCAAGAGAAGCAGCGGTGCGGGGACGCGTCGACTGACCGAGTACCCTCTCCAGGCTTTTATACAAGTGGCCTGCGACACGTTCACCGAGGGAGACGAAGAGACGCCCGGGCACAGAATTCGAAGCGCCGCAGAGGTTTTACATCATGACACACAGTTTTCGAGGAAGACGAAAAGGCGTTTGCGACACGACTTAAGCAAAAATATAAATAATAATAATAATAAAAAATATATATACCTCTATATCAAAAAAAAAAAAAAAACCCTCAGCTTCGGAACGAAACGAAGGGTTTCTTGGCGGGCGTAGGCGCCTAGCGAAAGGACACGGTCGAACTTCGCGAGCTGCAGATTCAACCGTAAGGGGCTATTGTTGGGGCGGCACCCAGACCGCAGGCGCCTCCGACCCGCATTTACCGAGAGACGTCGACGCTTTCGTGCGGAAGGCACCATTCGCGCGAAAGCAAGCGTCTCTGGCCCCGCAAGACCGGAGGATGACGGAGCTTTCGTGCGAAAGGAATAATTCGCGCGGAGGCACGCGTTTTGGCTTGAGGACCAAGGGAAGGCGGAGTTTTCGTGCGAAAGGAAGCATTCGCGCGGAAGCACGCGTCTCGGCTTCGGTCCGCAGGACCGGAGTAAGCGGAGCTTTCGTGCGAAAGGAAGCATTCGCGCGGAAGCACGCGTTTCGGCTTATGGACCAAGGGAAGGCGGAGCTTTCGTGCGAAGGAAGCATTCGCGCGGAAGCACGCGTCTCGGCTTCGGTCCACAGGACCGGAGTAAGGCGGAGCTTTCGTGCGAAAGAAGCATTCGCGCGGAAGCACGCGTCTCGGCTTGTGGCCCAAGGGAAGGCGGAAACCTTCGTGCGAAAGGAAGCTTTCGCGCGAAAGGAGCCCGGCGTTTCCGGCGAGTCTTTGTCTTTCATGATTTCGGTTTTTCATAGGTTTTCGCAGGTCGGCGGAAGTCTGGGTCGAAGGGAGCGGGCCCACCGGTCAGGAAAAGGAGCCAGGGACGCTGGGCCCGCCAGACGAAGAAGTTACGATGATGCCCCTCGCGCCGGAAAAGGCGGCGTACAACCATGGAGTAGTTGAGTAGGGCATCGTTGTAATTATGACAGAGTAGTTGGAAGGGCATTCTGTACTTTCAGATTGATCTGGATTGCTATAAAGGCTCCCAGCCTCCCAAGGGGAGGGGGGGAGAACACTGTTCACTTCAACCATTTTCCGTTTTACCGTTCGTCTTCCGCTTTCGCTTTGGGCTTTCGCTCGTGCGACAACCCGCTGTTTCGGGATCACGGTCCCCGAAACAACACCCATGAGCAAATTTGACAAGCAACCTAGATTCAAAATTCCGTATTGCATTGCATATGCATGGTTGTTGTTCTCTCGTTTCTTTTTTGTTATGTTTTGAGCAACTGCTGTGTTCGTCCACCGCTAGGGGGAGCATTTGAGGCTCCTAATGGTTGAGACCCCTAGTTTTGGTGGCCACATGTTGTCTCCTCTCTCCTCGAGTTTTATCGCCTATCTTACCTAAAATGATTATGTAGCCTTTGGCAAAATATTTGTAAATTGAGGGTTTATGCGAGGATGCTCATACGCTCGTTCCGGGGATTTGCTGGAATTGGAACTTATTTGCCCTCTTATTTGAGTTTCTAACTTAGTTTATGAGAGAGAGAGGATCCTTCAACGCGACACCTGGAGTGCTGCTTGCCTACCTCTCCCCAAGCTCTCGATGCTGCCATCGATGCTTGCATCGGAAGCTCTCCATCAGCATCGATGCCTTATCGTTTTGCCCCGGCTAGAACAGGTTTTGCCTGCATCCGATGTGTCCTCAACGGAGGCTCGATGCCCATCGGACGCTCCCCAGCATCCGATGCCATGGCACCGGACGCATCCGATGTGTTTTCGGCCTTTCTGGAGCTCTCTGACAGGCATCGGCGCGTCCGAATGTTTCCATCGAGCGTCTGATGCTCCTTTAAAGCGGCGCGGTTTGGTCTTCTATTGACTGACGGGTCCACACGTCATTCCTCCCACCGTCTTCCTCCTCGCACCAACTCACCCTAGCCCGATCACCTCGCCGCCCCTACCTAGCCCTAACCTGCCACGCGCCTCGCCGTCGTCGTGCCCATTGCCGCCGGCCCTTGCTCCCCCCGCGATCGCCATCTCCGCCGGCCGCTGCTCTGCCGGCCTCCCTGTCGACCGCGCGCTCTCGCTGGAGCCTCGCATGAGGCCGATCTCCTCGCCGGAGTTCCTCGCCGGCGCTCAGGCCCTCCTCGCCGGAGACTCGACTTCCTTGCGCTTCGTCACCACTCCGGCACTCTCCTCGGCCGCCTGACCTCTTCCAGTGAGCACCCCCCCTTAATATCCCATGCCCATAAGGTGCTCGATGAATTGCCTCAGTGCATGTTCCTCCTTGTTTTGACCACATTTCGCCTCAAACCTTTTGCAGTCTCCTTTGGGGTCACGTGTGGGTGCTCGAACGTCGATCCTCATCTCCTCTCGTGATCGTTTCGTCGGATCGTCAGGTAGCAAAGCCTTTCTTATCTCATCACATATGCTTTGCTTCTAATAGGTCTCGCTTACCTCTAGCGTATGTATGCTTATCTATCTCTCTCTCATTCTTCTCGCAGCGAGTCAGTGGGACAGTTGATAGCTTGGTCAGTGGCAGTTGTCAGTTTAACCCCAGGGCCAAGCCCGCGGGTAAGGATCGAGGCCAAGCCTCGCGAGTGTCAGCGGCAGCCGATCAGTGACAAGGGGAGTTCTTAGTTCAGTTGGTCATTTGAGCTGTCAGATCTTTCAGGGTCAGTGGCTTATGTTCAGTGGCAGTTTTCTCTTTTCAGCGTCAGTTCCGGCAGTTCAAAGCTTCTTCAGTGCAGTATCCCTCGTTCTTGTTAGCCATGCGCTGCAAGAACGTTGGTGGTGGACCTGACGACTCTCCTCCCCGTCGTCCCCCTTCCGGTCAGAGGCCTAGGAAGGGGAAGCTTATAGTGCACCGGAAGCGCACTCGTCAGGAGCGCGAGGCAGCTCAGGCCCAGGCTGTGGCCGATGCAGCAGCGAGAGCCGAGCAGGGAGGCAGTTCGGGCGGACTCAGGATTGAGGACCAATTGTCCCCCGACCAGCGCCGAGCAGTTGAGGAGGTTGAGCGTTTTCACCACTCTCCGACTGGCACGCTTATGGCTGCTGGTCGTCGGACGACGTTCACCTCCCCAGGGGTCGAGCCCCAGAGTTCAGCACAGGGCCAGGCAGAGGCAGAGGAGGAGGTTCCTGAGGAGGTTCCGCGATGCCGGTCCACTCGTCGCCGGACAGCGGTGCCACCTCGGCCCGATGTCCCTCTGCAGAGCGCACGTGCTCCGTCGAGGCGTGCTCCTCCGCCGATCCCGCGACTGGACCTCAGGGGCGCCACTTGCTCACAGATCCAGACACTCCGACTCGTACCAGTGGAGCAGTGGTTTCCCAGGGAGCGGCAGGAGCAGGCTGGTCCGTCGTTCTACACTGTGCTGCAGGAGGATTTCTACCTGGGTTACAGGAACGCCGGGATTCTTTGCGACCCCAGCGTGGTCTGTTCACTAGAGGCAGTTATGGACGCAGCAGGAGAGCAGATTCGCCCCATCCTCACTTTCCTACCTGGTCTGGCAGATCTACTGGGGCGGTCTGGCTCCTATATTGAGGAGTGGGTATTTCAGTTCTATGCTTCATTGTGGGTACACCCAGACCGAGAGACTTTTTAGTTCGCACTTGAGGGGGACCACTACAGACTGTTCTCGTCCGAGATCCGGGATTGGTTTGGATTGACACGATCACAGACCCAGATCCACGACTTGTGTTACGACCGGACGGAGCCACCCCGCCGCCCTCGCGGTGGTGCACAGCCTTCGACAGACTTGGTTCGCCCGTGCTTCACAGAGCCGTTCGGCGAGGGTTCGAGTCGCACTCCTAGGGACCTTACCCCAACGGCTTGGATCCTCAACGCGATCCTCAGGCGGACCTTGCTTCCCAGGGTGGGCTTCGGAGAGGGTCTTTCCAGGCTGCAGCTTTGGTTACTTGCGTATATGATCAGGCAGCAGGAGTTTGACGTTTGGGACGTGATCCTGTGTGAGATTGAGGACACTATAGCAGAGGGCATCAAGGCCCGTCGGCAGCTCCATATGCTCATTGGATTTCCTCACATTCTTTGGAAGGTCGCTGCCACCACGTGTCAGCCTCAGTCAGCTTGCTGGTTCTGGCTCCTTCGAGGATCACGTCGTCATATCACATGTGTGCCCGTAGGAGTATAACGGCCGTTAGGACGCCGAGCGCAGGAGCACAGCCGGCACCGTCTTCCTCACGCCAGAGACCTGGCAGTCCCGAGTCCGCTCAGGAGCAGGACGAGGCCGTTCAGGCCCTCGCAGAGTAGGAGCTTGCCGATCTCGAGGGTGGTGACCCCCACGTAGTCTCGGATCCCACCGACAGCTCAGACGAGGATTATCAGCTCCCCCTCGCTACCCTACCGCGTGCACACGACCACCAGGCCGGGACCAGCAGTACTGCCTCCTCCGACCCAACACTCCTTGCTATTCTAGCACGAATGGAGGAGCAGCAGAGGACGGAGTGAGGACCCAGGACGTCCAGCGCCTTGCCCAGGAGCAGCAGAGGTTGGCACAGCAGCAGGCACTTGCACAGCAGCAGGCGCAGGAGAGGTCTGATGCACTATAACGTCAGATGATGGCTTTACAGCAGCAGACTTTGAGCTTCATGGAGCGACTAGCCAGCGGTCCTACTCAGTGGCAGTGGCAGCAACCCCCTCCTCAGCAGCAGATACAGTGGCAGTCACCGGTCCCTCTGCAGCAACACTTTGGACAGCCGCCTCAGTTCCAGCAGCCACTCACGGGCCCCAGCTCTTCTCAGTTCACCAGCTTCACCACTCCTCCAGGCGGGGCCCCGCTCTTCAGTCCGCTACAGACAGGCTTCACTCCCAGGCCGACTGAGTCTTTTTACACGATGACTACCTTAGTTACACGGGACTTATTGGCCAGCTTCAGTGAGCTCACTGGGCTTCCCACGCTAGATCTACAGGACCCAGTCCGGACGTCTACAGCTCCAGTCACTTCCACTACTGAGACTTTTCCGAGTTCAGTAGCGTCCTCAGAGTAGACAGAGCCCGTCCAGTCCGAGACCACAACGACCGTGCAGGCTGAGTTACCTCTGATTCATGATCTTCCGCACTCCACTACTCAGCTTGACACTGCTACAGAGACTGTGACAGCTTCAGAGCAGGCAGAGCAGATCGAGCCGGTCCAGCAGTCCGAGCCGACCCAGACCGCTTCTCCGCAGCTTCCAGCTACAGAGGGTCAGCATGCTACCGGCGACTCATCCTCCGACTCCGAGGCCCTCCTTCAGCAGTTCGAGTTCACTCAGAGGACTCCGGAGACGGCACCTGACTCGTCTGCACCACCTCCGCCCTCCGACGCGTAGTTTGGCGCTTGATGCCAAAGGGGGAGAGTGATGAATATAGCAATAGGGGGAGTGATGTGAGAGGGTTTTGATATCTTATGTTGTGTTTCGCTCACATACGCTCTTTACTTATCGCATCTTTTGTGCATATTTATGTTATATTCTTATGCTATGGATCTCATGACATGTTTGTGCTCACTATGATATTATATATGACATGTCATTTCACTTACTCGACTACTTGTGCCCAATTCTCATTTGTTATGTATTCGAGCTCTTTACTCCTGCACTTGCTATTCACTCTAACTTGTTGAGTGCAGGATGTTGGCATGATATGTATGAGCTTGCCCCTAATCATTTTCCCTTATTCATTGCAAGTTCATACATGTCATGATTTGAAAACCTCTTCTCTTTATACTCGATCTCGTGTTGTCATCAATCACCAAAAAGGGGGAGATTGAACGCATCTTGGCCCCTAGTGGGTTTCGGTGATTGGATGAAACACAAGATTACTGTGACTAACGTGTGTTTTGCAGAACAGGGATAAGTTAGGTCACGGTAATGGCGACGATACGGGCATATGGAGTTCATGTCCCCTGGCGATGGAAATCGTTTCGGTTTTCAAAGGACGGACGACGAAGACGGTGGTAGGCTAGGCTAAGTGTCACATGGTGTTGGAGGACACTTAGATAGTCTTAGGTCTTTGTTTTTTCCTTTGGCCGTACTATAAAGAGGGTGTGAATCAGTAGCTTGACCTAGATGAGTCTATTGAGGTAGGTGTGGTGCACTTGTTATTTCATAGCCCTAGGTAGCTCAGAGAGATGCCTTATGTCGAGAGGAACAAAAGTCGTTAAGACCGCGTCGCGATCCGAGTTGATCTTGCCCTTGGTATGGGCATCGGATGCTGGATCATGGGCATCGAAGGCTCCGATGCCCACACCGACCTAGGGTTTGGTCTGGTGCGTGGCATCGGAGGCTCCGATGGTGCCACATCGGATCGTCCGTGTCACTGTTCACTGGGAGTGAACTGTGGGGGGCATCAGACGCTGGCATCGGACGCTGAGGGCCAGCATCTGATGGCCATGCAGAGAGGTTCCAGAGAGGTCTTTTTGGCATCGGACGCGTCCGCATGCAAGGGCATCGGAAGACTCCCCCGTCCGATGCTCCATAACATATCTGATAAAATTCTGACAAACTGGTACAGTCGACCGTTGGTCGAGGTCATCGCGCGTCCGATGCTAGGCATCGGAGCGTCCGATGCCCCCGCAGAAACCCGTTTTTGTCCTGTTTTTGGATGGCCGTTGGGGGAGTATATATACTTCCTTCCCTCCATCCATTTGAGTGTTCTTGCCACTTCCCATCAGCTGAGAAACACCTTGTGAGTGTGAGTGAGTGCAAGAGCCCTAGTGAGGTTGAGTGATTTGCTAATTGTGAGAATTAGACACCTCCTAGTGAGAATTGAGTAGCAAGTGTGCATCCATCCATCTCTTTGGCCTTGTGTTGGTCAAGTGAGAGTTCTAGCTTGTTACTCTTGGTGATCGGCATCACCTAGATGGCTTGGTGGCGATCGGAGAGCTTGATGATCATCCGGAGGCATTGTGGATGACCCAAGTCAAGTTGTGACCGGTAGTGAGCGATTCACCGGGCTGGAGCGGCGAAGAATCAGCTCGTAGTGAGCACTTGATCCTTGCGCGGATCAAGGGGGGCGATACCCTTGCGCGGGTGCTCCAACGAGGACTGGGGGTGTGCCGACACCTCGATACCTCGGCAAAAAGATCGTCTTGTCATCTCTACTCCCTTACTTACGCATTTACTTTCAAGCAATTCAATTCCGCATTATTCTTTTTGTTCATTCACTATTGAATTGCTTTGCCAGAGTAAGAATGGCATAGACTTGATCTTTTGTGCATTAGATTAAAGAGAAACACACTTCTAGGCACTAGGGGGTTAATTGGAGCTTGATAGGTTTATTTTCTTGCAAGTAATTTTAGAGAAGCCCAATTCACCCCCCCCCTCTTGGGCATCTTGATCCTTTCAGCCCCGCCTGGAGTAGTAAAGCTCGTAAACTGCGAGGAGCTGGGACCCTGGAGCTGCTGCTGCTGCTGACCAAACTGTGGTGGCGGGCCGAACGGCTGTGGAGGGACTGGTGGCTGCACTGTAGCTGCTGAGGAGGGGGCTGCTGCCACTGCCACTGAGGAGGACCGCTGGCTAATTGCTCCATGAAGCTCAAGGTCTACTGCCGTAAGGCCATCATCTGACGCTGCAGGGCGTCTGAGCGCTCCTGAGCCTGCTGCTGTGCAAGTGCCTGCTGCTGGGCCAACCGCTGCTGCTCCTGTGCAAGCATCTGGACGTCCTGAGTGACAGTCCTCTGCTGCTCCTCCATCCGTGCTAGAATAGCAAGGAGCGCTGGATCGGAGGAAGCAGTACTGCTGGACCCTGCCTGGTGGTCATGTGCACGCGGCTGGTAGCGAGGCGGGAGCCGGTAGTCCTCATCTGAACTGTCCTTGGGATCCGAGACTACGTGTGGGTCACCACCCTCGAGATCGGCAAGCTCCTGCTCTACGAGGGCCTGAACGGCCTCGTCCTGCTGTTGAGCTGACTCTGGCACCCCAGGTCTCTGGCGTGAACTAGTCGGTGCATGCTGCTCTGGCTGCCTGTGGTCCCGACCGTATCCCAATAACTGACTCATGTTATACTCTGGGAATACGGTCGCAGAACCAGTGAGTGACTGACTGAGGCGGGTACCAGTGGTGGCAGCGACCTTCCAAAGAATGTATGAAATCCAATGAGCATATGGAAGCTGCCGGCGGGCCTTGATGCCCTCTGCTACAGTGTCCTCAATCTCACACAGGATCACGTCCCAAACGTCAAACTCTTGCTGCCTGATCATATACGCAAGTAACCAAAGTTGCAGCCTGGAAAGACCCTCTCCGAAGCCCACCCTAGGAAGCAAGGTTCGCCTAAGGATCGCGTTGAGGATCCGAGCCGTAGGGGTAAGGTCCCTAGGAGTGCGACTCGAACCCTCGCCGAACGGCTCTGTGAAGCACGGGCGAACCAAGTCTGTCGAAGGCTGTGCACCACCGTGAGGGTGGCGGGGTTGAAGGGTCGAGATGGCGGACTAGAGGGGGGGTGAATAGTCCTTTATAAAATTAATCGCACCGGCTAACCGAAACAAATGCGGAATTAAAACTATTGGTCTAGCCAAGACTACACCCCTCTACTTATACTCTATGACACCTTATAAAAGATCCTAAACAATGCAAATAAGGTGTCGGGCTAGCTAGGGCTCACCTAAACAATTCTAGCTTGCAAGGTTACACACCTAAGAAACTAGTACTCAATCAACCGGGGAGCTCCTACACATGCCACTAAGCAAAAGCACAAAGCCTAAGCTCACTAGCAATGCTCAATAACAAGGCTACACAAGCCAAATTAGAGAGCTCAACTTAGCTACACAAACTAAGCAATGTGACTAGCAAGACTACAAGTCAACTAGTCACTCACGGGATTAACTTCTATGCTACACAAGCTAAAAGGTAACTAGCATGCTACACAAGCTAACTAATTACAAGAGCAACTATACTAGCACAAGTATATGAACAAATAAATACAAGCTAGTGAATGGAGTTTGCAAACCACCGAGAAGATGAACACGAAGTTGACACGGTGATTTTTCTCCCGAGGTTCACTTGGTTGCCACCAAGCTAGTCCCTGTTGTGTCGACCACACACTTTGGTAGTTCGGCGGCTAATAGGCACCACACCTAGCTCGACACTCGAGCGCCGCAAGAACTCACCCACAAGTGAGGGTAACTCAATGACACGCTCTATATACTTGTTCTCTTCGCGATCCCCGCGGGGCGAGCACAATGCCCCTCACAATCCTTCTCCGGAGCCACGCACAATCTTCACGCGGCTTCACGACGGAGACTCGATCACCAAGCCGTCTAGGAGGTGGCAACCTCCAAGAGTAACAAGCACCACCGGCTTGCAACACGAACACCTAGTGCCACTCGATGCAATCTCTCAAAGCAACGCACTAGAATCGCTCACTCGCAATAGATTCGCACACTAGCAAGCACAAGCGAGTTAGAGGGCTCCCAAGCACATCCACACAAGCCACCAAGGCTTTGGAGTGCTCCAGCAACCAGCCCAAAGCCGGCCCCAACGACTATATATAGAGGGGAGCGGCCAACTAGCCGTTTCCCCTTTTCTGCGCTTCGGTCGGTAGTACCGACGCCAGGTCGGTACTACCGACCACAAGGCCCGGTACAACCGACGGTTCAAAAGACCATTAAAAAACCTTCTTTACACGGTCGGTAGTAAGGCCGGTAGTAGGGACGGTACTACCGGGGCCGGTACTACCGACTGCACAACTTATGACCGTTGCACACAGCGTTGACCAAAACGAACAACTGACTCTTGGTCGGTACACCCAATGACCGGTGCTAGTACGGCCCTATGGCGGTACTACCGACAGGCCAAAACTGGATCTACACAAAGAGCATCCAAAACTCCTCCATACCAAGGAACTACCGATGCCCCGGTCGGTACTACCGAGCCCGGTACTACCGGCCCTATGGCGGTACTACCGGCAGGCCAAACTGGGGACTACACAGAGAGCCCCGAACTCCTTCGCCTTCGAAACTTCCAACGGTCGGTAGTACCGACCCTATGGCAGTACTACCGGCAGGCCAAACTCAGCTCAACTCAGAGAGCCTGCAAAACCTCTTCAGGACCACGGTACCACCGACCCTCTGGTCGGTACTACCGAGGGTCGGTACTACCGACCCTATGGCGGTACAACCGCCAGGCCATTTCAGACTCAACACAGAGAGCATTGCAAGCAGCCCCCCTGGGCGGTACTACCGACCACACTCAGAAAACTTCCTTTTCTTCTCTGTGTTGATCCAAATCAACTCCAACAACTTCTCCTTTGCAAATGTGCTAAAACCACCAAGTGTACATCATCATGTGCATGTGTGTTAGCATTTTCACAATCATTTTTCAAAGGATTTTCACTTGCTCTCACCACGCCACTCGATCCTAGCAACATCGCAAAGCAAGTTAGATCGCTCAAGTGGCACTAGATGACCGATATGCAAACAAGTTTGCTCCTCTTAATAGTACGGCCATCTATCCTAAATCCGGTCATAATCTTCTCTACATACCTATGACCGGTGAAATGAAATGCCCTACAAATATACCTTTGCCTTGCGCATTCCATTCCATCTCCTTTGGTGTTGATGCAACACATGCACCAACCTAGATCAAATGATATGACCCACTTCATATCATCACATGACCTCCATGGTACATCGATCTTGACCTCACTTGCTCTTCACCATTGCTTTGGTCCTTCGGCGCCAAGTCTTTGCTCAAGCCTCCCGACACTCGGTACCAACGGCTTCAAAGCCTCCAACTTGCCCTTCACCTTTCGCAACTGGTCCATCAAGCCAAGTCTTGCCTTGATCTTCACCATCTTAGCCACATGACCACATGTCATGATTCATGTGCATTAAGCTCCTTCTTCACATGTGTGAGCCTTGCAACATATTCCAAGTCATTTCTCCTCTATGGCATATGTGCTCACACATGATCAACCTATGGACTAATCACCTGTGTAATTCACTTCAAACACATATAGTCCACCTAAGTTGTCACTCAATTACCAAAACCAAACTAGGACCTTTCAATCTCCCCCTTTTTGGTAATTGATGACAACTCTACAAAGATATGGAATTAAGCTCTTTGGATTCTATGTTACTTATCCAACATTAAGACCATATGAGAGAATTTGGATAAGCACCATACAACCCGACTTTGTAGTGATAACTCCCCCTACATGTGTGCTCAAATGGTTTGGATTCAAGCTTGCACACATGCATAAATATGAAATTTGTGGGAGTGTTAGCACTACTAAGTGATGCTAAGGTATACAAGATAGAATTTTACCTTTGAAGCGTGTAAACCAAACTTTTAATCATCCTTAGCATCACCTTGCTAGAGACAAGTGAAACTAGATACCACGTGAGATCAACATTATAAACATGGTTCTAGTTACCACTTGCTACGCTAAGACTATGCTCTAGATACCAAATAAAGGAAAACAATCATGATTCAAGTCTTAGCTCTAGCAAATATTGCACACAAGCATATAAGAATTTAGAACATATGCAATGCAAGCAAGCAATGTAATGCACAACCAAATGCATCAAACATGTATTCATGAGCTTGCTCCCCCTACTTGTGTGCTTTCTTTGTCCAAGAATTTTGATCCTTCCGCATTATCCAATCTTGCTCCCTCTTGATCCATGTCCATCTTCTTTTCTTGTTTTCTCCCCCTATCATATCATATCTTTGGCACTTCACTTTCTCCCCCTTTGTCATCAATGACCATAAAAGGCATGCTTCTCTTGATACAAGGGGTTGGACTAGGGTAGATGGCCACCTCGCTCTGCACTCTCTGCGGCGTCTTCCCCATGCCTGAGCCTGAGCTGCCTCTCGCTCGTCCCGGGAGCGCTTCCCGCGCGTGATAAGCTTCGCCTTCCCGGGTCGCTGACCGGAAGGCGGGGGACGCGGAGGAGAGTCGTCGGGGCCACCACCAACGTTCTTGCAGCGCATAGCTGACAAGAACGAGAAGAACGGTCAATGAGAAGTGCTGAACTGCCACTGAACAGCAACCACTGACTCAGAAAACCCCTGACAAGCAGCTGACAAGAAGACCACTGGCAACTCCCCCTGACACTGATCGGCTGCAACTGTCACTCGTGAGGCTTGGCCTCAATCCTTACCCGCGGGCTTGGCCCCGGGTTAACTGACGCTGCCAATAGACCAAGCTGCCAACTGCCACAGACCCTGACTCGCTGCGAGAACAGATAGGATATATATAAGCATATATAGTCTAGAGATAAGCGAGACCTATGGAAGCAAAGCAATTGGATAAGAGAGTGAATTGACTTCGCTACCTGACAAACCGATGAAGCGAACCCAAGAAAAGGTAAGTCACTAACGATCAAAGGTCCACACAACACACCGAGGAGGCTGCAAAGGAGATGGGTGAAAAAGGGGTCAAAAAACTAAGGAACGGTCGTTGAAGCATTTCATCAAACACATGGTGTGCAGGGTTAAAGAGGAAGGGTGCGGTTGCTCACTGTGGGGATGCGGCCGGCCGAGAAGGACGCCGGAGTGGGGAGGAGATGCGAAGGAGGCGGTCTCCGGCGAAGAGGACTGGAACAGCGGCGGGCTCCGGCGATGGGGCGGTGTACCGGCGATGGTGGAGGAGAAGCGCCGGCTGTATTCGACGAGGGCGCGCGCGCGGGGGCGAGGTGGAGATGCACGGGCATGGCGGAGCACAAGTGGCCGGCGGCGAGGGGCACGGCGGCCGGCGGTGAGGGCAGGCGAGTGCGCTCGGCGGAGGTTAGGGCACGGGTGCGGCTCGGTCGGTTGAGCGAAGGAGGAAGAAGGCGAAGGATATGACGTGTGGGGCCCTTCTGTCAATAGAAGACAAACTCGCGCCGCTTAAAGGAGCATCGGACGCTCCGATGAAAACACATCGGACGCGCCGATGCCTGTCCAGAGAGCTCCAGAAAGGCTAAAAACGCATCGGATGCGTCCGGTGCCATGGCACCGGACGCTGGGGAGCGTCCGATGGGGCATCGGTGGCTCCGTTGAGGACACATCGGATGCAGGCAAAACACTGTTCCAGCCGGGGCAGTCTACAGTGCAGACATCGGACGCTGGGCCAGCTTCCGATGCAGCATCCGATGCTGCTTCCGATGCAGCATTTAGGGCAGATCTGAAGGTCTCCGTTGCGGCTCCCTCTCCCAACTAAGTTCCAACTCAAATAAGAGGCAAATAAACACCAGTTGGAACCTAGTATGAGCATCCTCGCATAAACCCTCAATTTTACAAATATTTTGCCATAGGCTACATATCACTTTTAGTAAGATAGGCGATAAAAAACTCGAGGAGACAACATGTGGCCACCAAACTAGGGGTCTCAACCATTAGGAGCCTCAAATGCTCCCCCTAGCGGTGACGAACACAGCGGTTGCTCAAAACATAACAAAAAAGAAACGATAAAGCAACAAACATGCATAAGTAATGCAATACGGAAATTGAATCTAGGTTGCTTGTCAAGTTTGCTCATGGGTAAGCTTCTTCACACGCTTTTAAGGGCGGTTATCTTAACCACGTCTGACAAGCCTATATGCATAGCGGAATTTAAACATGGCATATGATACAATGCAATGCAAAGACAACCCCCTTTCACCTTTTGACAAAGTTACTTATATCAAGCACATTAAGCTCACTTCGCAATCTACAAAGGGTGTTTTCATCTAGGGGTTTTGTGAAGATATCCGCCAATTGATCTTCGGTTCTAACTCCCTCTAAGGATATATCTTTCTTGGAAACATGGTCTCTAAGAAAGTGATGGCGAATATCTATGTGCTTTGTGCGAGAGTGTTGAACCGGGTTGTTAGCAAGCTTAACCGCGCTCTCATTGTCACACAACAAAGGTCCCTTTCTAGGACTACACCATAGTCTAAAAGGGTTTGCTTCATGTAAAGGATTTGTGCACAACAAGCACCCGCGGCTATGTATTCCGCCTCGGCGGTAGACAAGGCCACACTATTTTGCTTCTTTGAACTCCATGACACTAGTGATCTCCCAAGCAAATGGCACCCTCCGGATGTGCTTTTTCTATCTACTTTGCAACCCGCGTAATCCGAATCAGAATACCCAACGAGTTGGAAATTAGCTCCTTTGGGATACCAAAGGCCCAAGCTTGGGGTGTGTGCTTTAGGTACCTAAGGATTCTTTTCACCGCTACAAGATGTGATTCCCTAGGGTCGGCTTGAAACCGAGCACACATGCACACACTAAACATGATGTCGGGCCTAGATGCGGTCAATATAACAAACTACCAATCATAGAGCGGTAGAGAGTTTTGTTCAACCGGTTACCTCCCACATCTAGGTCGAGATGTCCATTTGTTGGCATTGGAGTCTTGATAGGCTTGCAATCATCCATGTTGAAGCGCTTGAGGAGGTCTTTTGTATACTTCTCTTGAGATATGAAAGTCCCCTCCTTCAATTGCTTGACTTGTGAAGCCTATGAAGAATGTGAGCTCTCCAATCATGGACATTTCGAACTCCTTCGACATCAAGTCACCAATTCCTTGCAATAGGCTTCATTTGTTGACCCGAAGATGATATCATCAACGTAGACTTGACAAATGAAGATCTCTCCATCAAGCTTCTTGGTGAATAGTGTGGTGTCGACCTTCCCAATGGTGAAGCCCTTCTCAATGAGGAAGTCCCGGAGGCGCTCGTACCACGCTCTAGGGGCTTGCTTGAGCCCATAAAGCGCCTTTGACAACCTATAAACATGATTAGGATATCTAGGGTCTTCAAACCCGGGAGGTTGATCAACATAGACTAGTTCATTTATGAAGACATTTAAAAATGCACTTTTCACATCCATTTGATATAATTTAATGTCATGATGTGATGCATATGCAAGGAGGATACGAATGGCTTCGAGTCTTGCAACCGGTGCAAAGGTCTCTCCAAAATCCAAACCTTCAACTTGAGAGAACCCCTTTGCCACTAGCCTTGTCTTGTTTCTAACAACCTTGCCTTGATCATCTTGCTTGTTCCTAAACACCCATTTTGTTCCAATGACTCTTGCGCCTTTTGGTCGCTCTTCAAGTGTCCAAACTTGGTTGCGGGTGAAGTTGTTTAGTTCTTCATGCATGGCATTCACCCAATCCGGATCACCTAGAGCTTCATCTACAATGGTAGGCTCAACAAGAGAAACAAAGGAGTGATGTTCCATAAATAAAGCAAGTTTTTGAGAGCGAGTCATTACACCCCTTGTCGGACTCCCTATGATGAGATCTTGAGGATGAGCTTGTAGTAGAGGAGTAGTCCTTCGATCAACCACTTGAGGGGCCACTTGTAGAGCACCAACATCTTGAGCTTGTACTACCATTTGATCATGGGAGACATGAGTATCTTCATTTGGATCCCTCCCATCTTTGTCATCATCAAGTGGTACATTGGATGAGGATGGCTTGTCAATGACTTGCACATCATCATCATCATCTTTAGGCTTGATGGCTCCAACCGACATGTTCTTCATTGCCTCCCTCAATGGTTCATCACCTACATCATCAAGATTTTCATGCTCTCCTTGAGAGCCATTAGATTCATCGAATTCCACATCATATGTTTCTTCTACCATCCCGGTGGCATGGTTGAATACTCGATATGCTTTGGACTTCAATAAGTAACCAACAAGAAAACCAATATCACATCGGCGTTGAAACTTCTCTAGGTGTTGGCGCTTCTTGTAGATGTAGCATTTGCACCCAAACGCTCTAAAGAATGATACATCCGACTTCTTGTTGTTGAGTAGCTCATAGGGGGTCTTGCCAAGTAGACGATGGGGGAACAATCGGTTTGATGCATAGCAAGCGGTGTTGATTGCTTCCGCCCAAAATCTCTCCGGTGTAGAGTACTCGTCTAGCATTGTCCTTGCTAGGGTGATTAGAGTCCGGTTCTTCCTCTCAACTACCCCATTTTGTTGTGGTGTGTAGGTTGCAGACACTTCATGCTTGATCCCAACTTCATCACAATATTCCTCAATATGGGTGTTGTCAAACTCCTTTCCGTTGTCACTTCTAATCTTCTTGATCTTCACATCAAATTCATTTTGAGCTCTCTTGGCAAACTTCTTGAAGGAAGGTGTTGCTTCGGATTTATCATGAAGAAAGAATACCCAAGTGTATCTAGAGTAGTCATCAACAATCACTAGGCAATAGAGATTACCACCCAAGCTAGCATATGTTGTTGGTCCAAATAGATCCATGTGAAGTAGCTCCAACTCTCTTGATGTTGATACAAAGGCTTTGGTTGGATGTGTATTTGCAACTTGCTTGCCGGCTTGACATGCACTACACAATTTGTCCTTCTCAAACTTGACATCCTTCAAGCCTCTAACCAAATCCTTCTTCAATAGCTTGTTGAGAGTGTTCATTCCAACATGTGCTAATCTTCTATGCCATAGCCAACCAAGTGATTGCTTCATGAATAAACATGTCTTCAAGTTGGCATCTTCGGAGGTGAAATCCACTAGGTAGAGATTGTTGTATCTAAAGCCCTTGAATATCACTTGTGTATCATCTTTCTTAGTCACAACCACTTCCTTGTCGGTGAACAAACATTGAAAGCGAAGATCACATAGTTGCCCAACGGATAGTAAGTTGAAGCTCAATGATGCAACTAGTTGCACATTGGAGATGGTATGATCATTTGATATGGCTACTTTGCCCAATCCCTTGACATTGCCCTTAGAGTTGTCACCAAATGTAATCTTTTCTTGGTCATTGACATTCTCTTCTAGTGAGGTGAACATCAGGGGATCGCCGGTCATATGTTGAGTGCAACCACTATCAATTAACCAATGTGATCCACCGGTCTTGTAGTTCACCTACACACACAAGAAATCAAGCTTGAGCTTTTGGGACCCAAACTTGTTGCGGTCCCTTAACCTTCTCAACTAGTGACTTAGCAACCCAAATTTGCTTTGGCCTACTCTTGTTAGGTGGCCCCATAAACATAACCTTCACTTTGCCACTAGAATCTTGTCTAAGCATGTAGTGAGCATTGAAGGCAAAGGGCCTAGCATGCTTGGGCAAGGGTGTGGGCTTTGGCTCTTCACAATCATGAGCAAAGTGTCCTTCCTTTCCACACTCATAGCATCTTCCAATCTTCTTCTTCTTTGGCTTAGTGATGCTCTTGCGTTGCTTCATCTTCTCTTCAAGAAAGCCAATGCCATTTCTATTTGTCTTCATGACGGTGTTCATGAGAAGCTCACTTTGAAGACATTGACCCTTGGTGAAGTTCCTCAATCCGGTGGTGAGGTGTTCTTTTTCCTTCTTGAGCTTGTCATTCTCTTGTTGAAGCTCTAATTGAGATGGTGTCATCTTGTAATCTCTCTCCATCTTCAATCTCTTGTTCTCTTCTTTTAGCATGTCAAGCTCAAGTGTCATGCTATACTCATCATCTTGGGTCTCAACAATGACTTGCTTTGTGGTTGCAAGCTTCTCTAGATCAACTTTGAGCTTTGCATTCTCATTCTTGATCTTGATGTAATCATCATAGTGATCGGCCACAACCACACTCTTGCCTTTGCCACTAGCTCTTTGCTCATCATGCTCACTAACCAAGTCCTCACAAGATGTTGCTATGTCACACTTAACAACAAGGTTAGGAGCATCATGTGTCTCATGTGAAAGCATATCATAAGAAATGGTGATAGCATCATAGTCAACTTTCACTTGAGTGTATTGTTCTTTTAGCAAGGCATAACTAGTGGTAAAGTCACTATGCATCTTATCAAGTTTTTCATTTTTAGCTTTGAGCTCCTTGTTAGAGGACTTGAGCTCCTTGATAGTGGATGACATAGTAGCAAGTTCATCTTTTAGCTCATCACTAGCATGAGTAGCATGATCACATTTTTCAACAAGAGATTCATTTTCATCAACAAGCTTCTCATTTTTAGCTCTAGTCTTTCTTATGATTTTAGAGTAGTCATTTAGCAATTTGACAAGTTCATCATAAGTGGGAGCCTCAAATTCACCATCACTATCACTATCACTAGAGTCATCATCGTTTTGTACCTTCCGGTCACCCTTGGCCATAAGGCATAGGTGTGTAGATGATGATGGCGATGGTGGTGGTGGTGGTGTAGAGGAGCCAATGACTAGAGCGGCCACCTTCTCCTTCTCATCATCACTATCTTCATTTGATGAGCCACCGGAGGAGTCAATGTCGGTGAGCCAATCACCAACAATGTAAGTCTTCCCACCTTTCTTGTGGTATTGCTTCTTCTTGCCATCTTTCTTCTTGTATGGCTTGTCATTCTTCTTCTCATCTTCGCTTGATGAGTCATACTTCTTGCCCTTGTTCTTGTTCTTGTAGCTCTCTTTCTTGGGCTTGGTGCATTGATGAGCAAGATGGCCAAGCTCACCGCAATTGTAGCAATCCATTTCGGAGATTGGCCTCCTCTTGCTACTTGTGAAGAACTTCTTCTTTCTTGAGTCAAAGTTGACTCCATTCTTGTGAAGCTTCTTCAACATCTTGGTGGTCCTTCTCACCATGAGAGCGATGTTGGAATCATCTTCTTCTTCACTTGAGCTCTCATGATGCACCTCAATAGCCTTGGACTTGCCCTTCTTGTCATGGCTAGCTTTGAAGGCCAAGTCCTTCTTCTTGTCGGTGGAGGAGCCACCACTTGGTGTGATGTGCATGTACATCTCATGCGCATTGATCTTTCCCAAGATTTGAGTTGGTGTAGCGGTGGAAAGATCACCTTGATGTAGCACCGTCACGATGTGTCCATACTTCTCAATTGGAAGGACACAAAGAATCTTCCTCACAACATCGGATGGTTGCATTTGTGTGAGGCCAAGTCCATTGAGTTCTTCTACAAGAACATTCAACCGTGAGTACATTTCACTTGCACTTTCATTAGCATGCATATCAAAAGAGTGAAGTTTTTGCATAACTAAATGATAGCGTTCCTCACGCTCACTCTTAGTTCCCTCATGAAGCGCACAAATGTTTTCCCATAGATCATGGGCATTTTTGTGGTTCCGAACACGGTTGAACACATCTTTGCAAATGCCTCTAAAAAGGATGTTTTTGGCTTTTGCATTCCATTTCTCATTTTCCTCCTCATTAGGAGTAAGGCTTGTGCCTTCTTTGGGCTTGGCAAAGCCGGTAATCGCGGCATTGAGGCATTTAACATCAACCGCTTCTAGGTACGACTCCATACGGATTTTCCAATATGGGAAGTCGTCTCCCTCGAACATGGGAGGTGGTCCATCACCTCCGGACATCTTAACTCTAGGCGGTTAAGCCTAAATCGAGAGCACGAGGCTCCGATACCAATTGAAAGGATCAAGATGCCCAAGAGGGGGGTGAATTGGGTTTTTCTAAATCTTCTTGCAATAATAAAATCTATCAAGCCTCAATTAACCCCCTAGTGCCTAGAAGTGTGATTCTATTTAATCTACTGCACAAAAGACCAAGTCTAAGCCACTCCTACTCTAGCAAAGCAATTCAATATAGAATGAACAACAAGAGTAATGCGGAATTGAATTGCTTGAAAGTAAGTGCGTAAGTAAAAGAGTAGAGATGACTCGACGATCTTTTTGCCGAGGTATCGAGGTGTCGGCACACCCCCCTAGTCCTCGTTGGAGCACCCGCGCAAGGGTATCGCTCCCCCTTGATCCGCGCAAGGATCAAGTGCTCACTACGAGCTGATTCTTCGCCACTCCGGCCCGGTGAATCGCTCGCTACCGGTCACAACTTGGCTTGGGTCATCCACAATGCCTCCGGATGATCACCAAGCTCTCCGATCGCCACCAAGCCATCTAGGTGATGCCGATCACCAAGAGTAACAAGCTAGAACTCTCACTTGACCAACACAAGGCCAAAGAGATGGATGGATGCACACTTGCTACTCAATTCTCACTAGGAGGTGTCTAATTCTCACAATTAGCAAATCACTCAACCTCACTAGGGCTCTTGCACTCACTCACACTCACAAGGTGTTTCTCAGCTGATGGAAGTGGCAAGAACACTCAAATGGATGGAGGGAAGGAAGTATATATACTCCCCCAACCGGCCATCCAAAAACAGGACAAAACTGGGTTTCTGCGGGGGCATCGGACGCTCCGATGCCTAGCATCGGACGCGCCGATGACCTCGACCAACGGTCGACTGTACCAGTTTGTCAGATATGTTTATGGAGCATCGGACGCTGGGGAGCTTCCGATGCCCTTGCATCGGACGCGTCCGATGCCAAAAAGACCTCTCTGGAACCTCTCTGCATGGCCATCAGATGCTGGCCCTCAGCGTCCGATGCCAGCGTCTGATGCCCCCCACAGTTCACTCCCAAGTGAACAGTGACACCGGACGATCCGATGTGGCACCATCGGAGCCTCCGATGCCACGCACCAGACCAAACCCTAGGTCGGTGTGGGCATCGGAGCCTTCGATGCCCACTGATCCAGCATCCGATGCCCATACCAAGGGCAAGATCAACTCGGATCGCGACGCGGTCTTAACGACTTTTGTTCCTCTCGACATAAGGCATCTCTCTGAGCTACCTAGGGCTATGAAATAACAAGTGTGCACCACACCTACCTCAATAGACTCATCTAGGTCAAGCTACTGATTCACACCCCTCTTTATAGTACGGCCAAAGGAAAAAACAAAGACCTAAGACTATCTAAGTGTCCTCCAACACCATGTGACACTTAGCCTAGCCTACCACCGTCTTCGTCGTCCGTCCTTTGAAAACCGAAACGATTTCCATCGCCAGGGGACATGAACTCCATATGCCCGTATCGTCGCCATTACCGTGACCTAACTTATCCCTGTTTCTGCAAAACACACGTTAGTCACAGTAATCTTGTGTTTCATCCAATCACCGAAACCCACTAGGGGCCAAGATGCGTTCACCAGTAATGTTTTAGATGTTTCCTTTTTTACTAATAACGTTTAATTTGCTACCAGTTCATATAATATACTTGTAAAATGAACTCACTGCCAAACTATGAGTTTGAAATTATTTCTATGCATTGCAAAATCTGGCTTTATGGTTATGTTCCATGCATTAGTGTTTTTTTATGAGACTATGTTTTTATAGTTATAATAACTAGATTTACAATTTTGATTATTATTCTTCTATTATGAAAGATTTTATATATGCACGTGCGTGTTGCACGTGCATGTCCGCTAGTATCATCAAATCTAATTAAAAAACTAAATCTATATAAAAAAGGAAAAGTGAATAGAGGAAAAGAAAGAAAAAAACAAGAAAAATAAAATAAATAAAAATAGTTAATTGGAGTAAAAGAAAAACTAATAAAAAATATAAAATAAAAAAGAAGAATAAAAGACCATAAAAGAAAGTAAAAAAGAAATGAACAAAAAACAGAATGGAAAATGCACAATAATAAATAAATAAAAATATAAACACAAAAAATAAAACATCAGACATAAATAAAATTTAAAATAAAATGAAATAGCTAAACTAAAAATAAAAAATTAAAATAAAGCTAAAAATAATAATGTAAAAGGAATCAATAAAAATGATAAAAAAATAAATGAAAGAAACAAGGGAAGAAAAGAAAAGAAAATAAAAAAATATCATGTATCGGTGGAAAGGTAAAAGAAAGAAACGAGAAAGCAACTATCGACAGAGAAAATCGGAGGAAAAACAGTTCCTATGTTCCTGGATAAAATTGCGGAAGGCTTCCGACTTGGGCCGTTGCATCAATTCAGCCTACTACTCCGTATCTTGGCAGTCTGGTCGCGTGCCTGGTTGAGGGGGTCGGCGTGGAAGATTACCAACGGATCTAGGTTGCACGGCTAAGGGTCTCTAAGGCCTTCCACAGAGCCAGTAAAAAAATGGGCCCAGGCCCAAAACTAGAAACGCTCCTCAAGTGCTGCAACGAAGATAGCTGCTGGCATCACTGGTAGTAGGATCCATGTGATAAATAAACAATACACAAAAGTCAGTAGCCAATAAGGATGGCAACGGATCGGGTAAGGTGCGGGTAGAGCATTTATCCGCCCGTGATCATACCCGTGACTTTAACTTTTACCCGCCCGCGAGCATACCCACAGGTAAGATTTCGTACCCGCACCCGCGCCCGACGGGTACCCGACGAGTATCGGGTATCCGTCGAATCTAATTAAAAGAGATTAAATAATAAAATCATAGTGACATAAATTGATAAATTCATAGTTAAACAACACACAAATATGTCAATCTCACTTTCATAGAGTTCAATAAGACAATAAATGTAAGCTAAGCCACGATAGATCATAGATTGTTCATAATTCAAATATTCATGTTCATACGAATGACATAAAATTTTTACATAAACTACAGTAACAAATTAATAGCTCACATAATCACTTTTATTTAGCCATTCATAAAAAATATTATCTTTACAGCACAACATGCTAGGCATATGATACAATCTCTATCTCTATCTCTACAACTAAAAAAATATGAAGAGGACCCGTCTACCCGGCCAAGGTGAAGCCTTCCTAAAAATATGTCTACCCGTCATGGAGAGTTGCTTTCAAATCACACTAATCACGATCCTAAATTAGGATTTGCATGCATGCACGTCTGACCAAATAGAGAGAAAAACACTGAAAGGTCCTAATTGGCTAGAGGGGGTTGAATAGCCTAAATAAAAATTCTACAATCTTACTAGAGCAAAGTATCAGTATTACAAAAGGCGAAAATAGGGTTTGCTCTAGCTCTAAATGTTAGGCAAGCCACCTATTTGCAATTCTAGTAATTTAATATCTCTATGACACACAATTGTTATGTCTCTAATTTAACTAGTTAGAGAGCTAACAAGATAAATAAATTGCTCAACACTATGTCATTACTTTTACACTAGAGTGCAATCTAGAGAGCAAAATAAAACAACTAAATATGCTATGTTACTCTACTTGCAATTTATCACTACTACTATACAAGGTATATAAATAGCAAGTATGAAGGTGAGATAATTAATTTCAATACCGACGGTGAAGAGTAGAGGATGATGCCAATTACCAAATAATTAATTCCAACAATAAATATTTCAATCAATCCAATTCTCCGGGAGACAAGATATGACACAATTAATTTTTCTCTCGAGGTTCACTTGCTTGCCGGCAAGCTACTCCCCGTTGTGTCCCTTCACACCATGTGGTTCGGTGGCTAATCGGTATCACACGCCGAGTCTCTCAATAGGCGCCACAAGAATCTACCAATTGAGAGAAGTTGGATGACACGAGCAATCCACTAGAGTTAGAATTAGGCACTCCGCCGGGGAACCACAACAACCCCTCACAAATATCACCTTGATTGGGGGTGGACACAATCACCAAATTCCCTCACCAATCAATCCAACACCAACCGTCTAGGTGACGACAATCACCAAGAGTAATAAGAAATCCACAATTACAATCACCACCTAGTGCCACAAATATAAATCACAAATGCACAAACACTAGGTCTCACCTCCTCTCATGAGCATGAACCAACCATAGAGAGGAAGATGAGAGAGATGGAGAGGATCCTCTTGGAGCTCTTAAATCGATCTATGGAGCTTATTCAATCACTTGCTTGGAGAGCTGAGGAAAAAAACGGAGAGGAGAACGAGACGGAGAGATAGGCTTTTATCCCCACGCGGCCAGCTCCCCGATGGATATCTACCACAAGCCGACTCACGAAGCTGCCTGGAAGCTTCCTGCGCAGCCACACGCCCAGCGAACTGAGCAACAACAGCGATTCAAATTTAAAACTCTAGGCTGGTGGGGCCCCGTAGAGACGACCGGACATCAGCTAGGCCAGCGGGAGAGGATCCTGGCCAACAGGCCCAGCGCAGGCAGCGCCTCCACGCGACCGCACGCACATGCAGCAGCAGCCATAGCAAAACTCCAGCGAGCAAAGGTTGGGACGCACGAACGCACAGCACTAGACGAGTAGGCGGCGCTTTTCTTTTTTTTTAAAAAAAACATGGAACACTCGAGCATAGTGACGACCAATGAGAAGCAGCAGCGATTTTCCCTTCCACGCTCACACACGTGCATGCATTTTCAAATTAAACCACCGTGGGTCCCACAAAAACAAGTTCACGTCACTTTCTCACAGCTCATATGAATTTTCTTTTTCCTTTCAAATATAGCACCACATTTTAAGCCCAAAAAGATAGCAACTTCTAAAAGATATTTATGGGCTTTTCTCGTACTTTTACCATGTCACTAAGCGCATGCATATGCAAAAGAGACTCAAACCATTGCAATTAAATATTTCTTCTCTTTATAGTACGGTTATCTACCCTAAACCCGGTCACCTCTATAGTGTCTTGACTGACCAAATAAATATCCTATTTTTATACCTTTA
The DNA here is from genome assembly GCA_009763385.1 of Coix lacryma-jobi var. lacryma-jobi. Classification (NCBI taxonomy): domain Eukaryota; kingdom Viridiplantae; phylum Streptophyta; class Magnoliopsida; order Poales; family Poaceae; genus Coix; species Coix lacryma-jobi. Next base: position 116,072,885 of record CM019830.1, on the reverse strand, counting down.
CATTGAGTCCATAGGATTTTATTTTTCTCTTAATTCTTTTCCATGATGGAGCACGCGGATATCATCTTTTTGTTCACCTCCATCAACCTGACAATTCTCTAGCTCCATCACTTGGTGTGTACTAACCTATCTCATACCACAACACTCATTGCAATAGTTAATACACATAGGTGTCATCAATTATCCAAAACCAAACTAGAGCTTTCAATCTCCCCTTTTTGGTAATTGATGACAACCCTCACAAAAATATGAAATGAATTTAATTTGTGAACTTGAGATGTTTGCCCATGTATTTAGATCATGAATAAGAGTTGGGCAAGCATTTCAAATTCGGTTTTTGATAGTACTAGCTACCCCTATATATATATATGTGTGTGATATATAAGTACCTAAGAAACAAACCGTCAACAATATTTTTGGTGCCAGACCGTGGGTACGCAAGACACCAGGCAGTCTCTTGCACTACACAATCTATGTACCTTCGATGCTCCGTTCCCTGCCTGATCCGGATCCCATGGTGCTCCCTAATCCAGTTTAATTCTCATGGTTAATTGATCCATAATCCTTGAACGTATTATTCGTTTCCTTCTTTCATTTCTTAATTTTTTTCTCTTCTTTCCTTTGCCTGTAAAATTGGGACAACTCTGCATATATCGAGCTATTTGATCTCCGTCAAGCCTAAGCAAGCCCACACACATGACTCCCTTCCATATGCATGCAACCATCGGGATCGTGTCACTAGCCGCCCACACTTCTTAGTGTTCTTTTTGGGACAAGAGTATCTCGATGCTGGCGGTGGTTCATGTGATGCTACATGCGGCTCGTCGTGGACCTCACGGGAGGAGCGACGTGGGTAGACCAGGACCCCTTCAACATCCGTGTCATGAACTGTCACGCCATATCCCTCTCTACCATCATCTGACCATGCACACCAAGATCGTCGCCAAGCTCCTTTGCAACATGGCATGTGGATCGACGTCGAGTACAGCGAACTGCACGCCATCGTCCTCTGCGTTGTGATCGAGCTCCTATTCCACCTCACCGTCGTTTTGGCAATTACCTTATTTACCACCGCCACACACTCCTAGCTGATGACTATGAGGCGAACGTAGCCGACCAAGCACATTGACAACTCCATTGTCATGGCCATCAACGATGTTGCGCCGATCTCAGACACAATAATTAGCAAGGAGAAGAGAGAGCCAAGTGCCAAAGCTGTCGTCGGCCCACGAGCAACAACAAATTTAAAGTAACACTCATCATGAGTTTGCGCACAAGGGAAAGATGGTGGAAAGCATTGACGGGGGCCACCTTCTTCGGTTAAGAAGTGCGCTAGTGCCTAGGGGGTGTCCACGAGGGTGATCTTGAGGCTGGCTAGCGTAGAGGCTATCAAAACCAACTGTCGCGGTTCACCGATAGGAAGCTCGTGACACGGCGAGCTTGTCTCGAACCTTGCGCAGTTCCTGGCTCACATGTTTTTATCTCCTTGGCATCTCCGTCATCCTCTTAATGTCCATTGCATCTTTGCTCGACAACTACGGGTAGCACCAAACACTGTTCTTAATGCACTTTTTTTCTCAGTGATCCATGTATAAAAGCTCATTTTTTTGCCACAGTAATATACCGAATTTCATAGATTAGTTAGGATTTTTATTTTTATTTTAGAAATATGAGTACGAAATTCATCATAAAGTTATTATAAAAGAAAAAATATGACAAAATAAAATAGTCATGTTAGTCAAGTCCCTAAAAAACTAAAAACAACTAAAGAATAAATAAAAAGAGAACATATTGACATGGTTGACATTGAAACAGGATCGAAGCTGCATCTGACACTCAATAATTTTTTTTATTAATAACCCAATTAAATAAAAAATTGCATAAATAACACTGTCTATTTTTTTTTCAAAACTAACCCTTTTGCCGCGCCGTCCACAATGGCGCGGCAAAAGCGTTAGCCGCGCCATGCATGGCGGCGCGGCAAAAGCGCCACCGTGGCACCGCCCGGCCACGCAGGCCTGGGTGGGCCCCGCTCGTCAGTTTGCCGCGCCAGGCGGGCTGGCGCGGCTAGTGCGTTTGCCGCGCCAGGCGGCCTGGCGCGGTCAACGGCTTTGCCGCGCCAGGAGGGATGGCGCGGCAAAGCCGATCTAGATCTGGCCGCCGCGCCCAGCTTCGTCCTCCTCCTCTGTCTCCTCGCCCGCCCCGCCGCTGCTCGCCGCCCCTTCGCCCCTCTGCCGCGCCGCCGGCCCTGTCCCCGCCCGCCGCCCCGCGCCAGCCCTGTCCCCGCCCCGGCCCGCGGCGCCCCGGACGAGGGAGGGCCGCCCCGGACCGGCCCGCCCGCGGAGGAGGTCGGCCAGGCCAGGCGGTGGTCGGCCGGCCGCCACCGGAGCGGCGCCACCCTCCACCACCCTCTTCACCACCCTCCACGACCGCCTCCACGATCGGAAGGTAAATTTTTATCCTTTTTGGTTTTCTTTTGTAGTTTAAGTTTATTAGTTAGTTAAGTAAGTTAGTATTTTATTTATTTATTTATTTATTTGCAACGTTAGTTATCTAGTTTTTTAGTTATTAGTTATGTATATAATTAGTTATCTAGTTAGTTAGTTAGTTAGTTAGGTTAGTTAGGTTAGTTTAGTTTAGGTTAGTTAGTTAGTAAGTAAGTTGTATAGTAAGGTTACTTACGTTAGTTTAGGTTGGGTTAGTTAGTTAGTAAGTTAGTTAGTTAGGTTAGGTTAGGTTAGGTTTTGGTTAGGTTAGTTTGTTTGTTAGTTCGTTAGTTAGGATATTTAGTTAGTTACGTAGTTAGGTTAGGTTAGGTTAGATTAGGTTAATATGTTAGTTAGGTTAGTGAAGCCAACTTAGTAAGTAGTTTTCTCATTCTTTACTTTTGAGAAGACCATCACTTGACCTTAGTTCTATTATTGACTTTGTAGATGGACACTATATTCAGATTGTTTTATGGAGGCACAGTTAGTACATGAGATGGGTTGTTTGATGATAACATGGAACAAGAACTCGAAGTATTTGATGAGCGTCCTCCTTTTACGCCGGTGTTGCGGTCTACAAAGTGCCCGTTGGTGTGTGTAAACCATTTCAGGCCATGGTTATAGTATGCCATTGCGCACAAAATCCGTGGAATCCTGTTGTACGCTTCATCCCAACCACCCCAACGAATTGCAAGGGCAATCTGCTTCGCACGCCACGCCTTTCCATAAGTCACCTTATAGCCTGTGAATCCAAATATGGAGATAATCAATTTTGAAACAGATACGTCGGCGTCATCATCAACAAATGCCAAAATGCGCCGTGCAAGGTATCTTGCCGTCAATTGAGGATGTTCTTCTTGTCCCTTATTGGTAAAACAGGTATGCGGTTGTACTACTTTACTAATCCTCCACTTGCCATCAGTTCTCTTGCGAGCATTCAGCCTCTACGGACAATCAAGACTCAAACACTTGACGTGGTACCTCAAATTAATATCAGAATGGCTGATCGTGTACGGTCGATGATGATGCACAGCATAGTTCTGAAGGAAAAGCTTCAGCTCAGTCATAGTGTTGAAAATCATACCCTTCTGAAGAATCCAATCTGTATGGTTATGCAGTGTTTGCTTGCACAGATTCAATCCAGTATCACAAACTGCCTGGTCCACCATACTGACATCCCTATAACTTGGAACGCCTCTAAAGTGCATGTTAACCGACCTCAATTGCTAGAGCTCTGTCTCAGTCAAAGGATCAGGCGGAACATAATACCTCGCTTCGCTCAAACGCCGCCACGCATCAAAATGTGTATGATCCTCTGGTATATCAGTGACTAGTCTCCCTGGAGCATGCATATTCTGAGGAACCGGTTGTGGCATAGCACGAACCGGTTGTGGAATAGCACGAACCGGCTCTGGCATAGCAGAAATATAACTGTCCTCTTCTTCGTCATAATCTGAATCATCATCAGAATTATAGTTTTCATCAAACAATTGTGCCTCCTGCTCCTCCTGCTCGTGCCGCTCTAGCTCGGCCACATCAAAATCATTGTTTATTTGACCGACGTCAGCGTGAGCATTTTCAGATGGATACACCGTCTCCTGCGTCGGGTGACCATCAACGTCCATACTCATCGGAGCTGCATCCTCATCATCCCCTACCTCCGGTTCTTCACCTTCGTTGCCATCATTAGACGGCTCTGCCTGCTTCCTCCAACCGTCCTCTACCACGATCTCAGCCATGGTCGAATTGGATGTCATAACGATCGTCTGGTATTTTGCCCAGTCAGTCTAGTTGCGCAAGGGCATCAACGCATAGTTCGCCCTAATCTTGCCACTGTCAAATCTCCCTTTCAACGAGAAATCACCATCAAACTTCTCCTTCAGACGCAACATAAGCTCCGTAAAAGGAGGACGCTCATCAAATACTTCGAGTTCTTGTTCCATGTTATCATCAAACAACTCATCTCGTGTACTAACTGTGCCTCCATAAAACAATCTGAATACAGTGTCCATCTACAAAGTCAATAGTGGAACTAAGGTCAAGTGATGGTCTTCTCAAAAATAAAGAATGGGGAAACTACTTACTAAGTTGGCTTCACTAACCTAACTAACATATTAACCTAACCTAACCTAACCTAACCTAGCTACGTAACTAACTAAATATCCTAACTAACGAACTAACAAACAAACTAACCTAACCAAACCTAACCTAACCTAACCTAACTAACTAACTTACTAACTAACTAACCCAACCTAAACTATCCTAAGTAACCTTACTACACAACTTACTTACTAACTAACTAACCTAAACTAAACTAACCTAACTAACCTAACTAACTAACTAACTAGATAACTAATTATATACATAACTAAAAAACTAGATAACTAACGTTGCAAATAAATAAATAAATAACTAAAATACTAACATACTTAACTAACTAATAAACTTAAACTACAAAAGAAAACCAAAAGGATAAAAATTTACCTTCCGATCGTGGAGGCGGTCGTGGAGGGTGGTGGAGAGGGTGGTGAAGGGTGGCGCCGGTCCGGTGGCGGCCGGCCGACCACCGCCTGGCCTGGCCGACCTCCTCCGCGGGCGGGCCGGTCCGGGGCGGCCCTCCCTCGTCCGGGGCGCCGCGGGCCGGGGCAGGGACAGGGCTGGGGCGGGGACAGGGCCGGCGGCGCGGCGGAGGGGCGGCGAGCAGCGGCGGTGCGGGCGAGGAGACAGAGGAGGAGGAGGAAGCTGGGCGCGGCGGCCAGATCTAGATCGGCTTTCCCCGCGCCACCCCTCCTGGCGCGGCAAAGCCGTTGACCGCGCCAGGCCACCTGGCGCGGCAAACGCACTAGCCGCGCCAGCCCGCCTGACGCGGCAAACTGACGAGCGGGGCCCACCCGGGCCTGCGTGGCCGGGCGGTGCCACGGTGGCGCTTTTGCCACGCCGCCATGCATGGCGCGGCTAACGCTTTTGCCGCGCCATTGTGGACGGCGCGGCAAAAAAGTTAGTTTTGCGAAAAAATAGACAGTGTTATTTATGCAATTTTTTATTTAATTGGGTTATTAATAAAAAAAATTCTCACTCAACCATCGGATATGGAGAAGAGTGACACCTAAGTTACACGGATACGGATACGCGTATCGGTATCGGGCCGATACGGATACGCGGATTCGTCATTTTTGCAAAAAACCCGATACGCCGATACGTTTTATATTTTTTAATAAAATAAATAATATTGTATATTCATATATTTTTTTAGAGGACAGTGTATATTCATATGTATATAATATAAAAAAAGAACCAGTACACTAGTGAACCTCGAGTGAAAAGAAAAGCCTATCAAAAGAGTCCAACTCATCTTGTCAATAATCAATACTCTTTCTAACCCTTTCGTACGCATAACCAGCAGCACTTTCCTCTTAAAAAAAAGAACCAGCAGCACCTTATCCTTATCCATCCACCTATCTTTTCCAGCCGCACACACCCTTCACGTAGCCGCAAACGCTTCTCTCCCTTGTATGTCCGTCGCCGTCCGACTCTAACTGCTCCTTCCTCAGGGCACTAACTGTTGGCCGCTGTTACTAGGATACTTCTAGGATACGTCCTAGGATACGTATCGGATGACGTATCCGATTTTTTCTTTTTTCTTTTTTTTTCGGATACTCCTCAGATACGTATCGAAGGTGTATCGGAGGCGTATCGGTGTCCGATACGTATCAGATACGTGATACATGACTTCCTCGAAGTATTCGTGTTTCATGACATCTACTTCTAATGTCGGCATAGACGCAGAGAGAGACACACCAGGAGGAGACACATTGCTTTGCAATGGTTGACGCCTTCGACACCAAGGCACAAATATTGTTGCGGAAGTCCATGACAACACCCACCTGTCGGCAACCCACATTGTTCAGGGGCATACTACCAATCACTCATAGATTCTTTTCTAGAGATGCACAATGTTGTTGATTCATTCACCTTCAAGTCGGCGTGCTACCACCTCACCAACTTGACGTCTCGACCAAATCAAGTTTGTGTTTTATAATACAATGTTATCTGGTGGATTTTTTCGACACCCGTTGCAATGCACGGGCATTCACCTAGTTTTATATAAAATGAGTTAGTTGACATGATATTTATATAACATGAATGATAAATATTTTTATATATTCTCAAATTGCGGGTATCCATCGGGTACCCACGGGTAAAATTTAATATCCGCACCCTACCCGCATATTTGTGGGTACCCGACCCTCATGTATCCGCGGGTGAACTTTCGTGTCCATACCCGTGCCCATCGGGTATGAAATCCGTGAGTATTCACACCCACGGGTAAGATTGTCATCTAGTAGCCAAGCAACTAGTACACGACTTGGTTCAGCTTGAGCACAAAAGTACTAGTGAAAATTGTTTTCTATTGACCGGGCATCGGTTAGGGAGCGGCGCAAGTTCTCGCCTCGCTCCATATTTTTCTGGCATTGGTAGAAGTTGGAATGGAATTGATTGCTGTAGTGGTAGGAGCGGTTCCTAATTTTTCTCTCTCCAAAATAAGCCTCACCCAAGACGGGATTTCTAAATATCTTCCAGCAGTTTTTTGTTTGTGTTATCTTCCACTTTTGTACAGTGCTGATTTATGTTAAGATTCGTGAGATCTTTCTGTTATGTGGCCCGATCTGAGGGCTTATTTAGTTGTCAAAATTTCCCAAAATTTTCCATCACATCAACCATCACATTAATGTTCGGACGTATGTATGAAGCATTAAATGTAGCTAAAAAAAATAACTAATTGTACTTTTAGTATGTACACGTCGAGACGAATCTTTTGAGTCTTGTTGGTCCATATTTAGACAAAGTTTGTCAAATAACAACGAAAATGCTACAGTGAATTTTTTTTTGCAAAATTTTGGTATCTAAACAAGGCCTAAGTTATTTTTTTCTCGCTGCTTCTCTTTCATTTTCTGTGATATGGGAGTTGTAAACGTTAGCAGTGGCCTTGCAGACGCCGGCGGCATTGTCGGTGATGGCAGCGGCCGCGTCGTCTGTGTCTCCATGACTGTCCGGTCGTCCCTGCTCCGCCCACATTATCCGCTGCTGTTGCCCTGGCTCCGCTCGACTCGTCTGCCGCTGTTGCCCCTGCTCCGCTCACCTCGTTCGTCGTTGTCACTCCTGCTCCGCTCGCCTTGTCCGCCGCTGTCGCCCCTGCTCTGCTCTCCTCGTCCGCATCTGTTTCCCTCCCTTGCGCGCCGCAGTTTGTGTGTTGTACGTCCGCACCTCGTCTGCTGGTGTCGCCGTCGGTTGTCGTGGTTACCCTCGCGCGCCGCCCTTTGTCTGTGACTCTTCTTCTCTCTCTCCGTCGTCCTCTGTCTTGTCTGTTTGCATTCAGTTTCGTCAATCTGGTTTTGATTCAGAGTTTGAGTTGTAAGCCTGATGTATGTTGGTTCACGCATTCAGTTCTAGTTCGTCAGATCTAGTTTTGTTAGTCTAGTTTTGAATCAGTTTGCATTCAGTTCCATTCTGGATCTGTCAGTGATGTGCCAAAAATAGGATAGACGTTTGAAAGTTCAAATGAATATCAGTCCAGAAACTATCAGTTCTGTTTTTTTGGTGATTGCAGTTCAGTTTCCGGTACGGAAAACTGAATGGCAGTTGCCATAATCTTCTAGTGGAATGACTCTGATAGTGACGTCCTTTTGCAAAAAAATGTATATGCCTATCTTGCCTGAACTAGAGTTGAACTAAATGTCACTTCTTTCTCAGTCCTATTTTTTTTCTAAAAATTGAATTGATCTTAATCATCCATTGATCTTAATGGTATATTTCAAATTATGACTACTAATACTACATTTTTACTGTTATAGGTCTAGCAGTTATCACTGAAGATCCATTAGATATACAGATGATGGTTTATAATTTTTTTGCTTCTATTGTTTGCCAGGTTGTACCACAGCTCTGCAAGCATCATGGTATATTTCAAATTATGACTAGTAATACTACTTTTTTACTGTTATTGGTCACTGATAGTTGGCTGATTGATCGATTTTTGCTACTCTACGTGATAACAAGATTTTAATGAGTTGATCTATAACCAATTTATATTTGAGCAAATTTCATTTGCCAATTTTTTATTTAAATTTCAACACTATCATGTAATCTAAATATAGCATCCATCAATGATAAAATAGAAAAAAAGCAGATGAAACCAATAGGTATGTTTGTAGAACCACACGGATAATCCATTTATAATGGTTTGGTGTATGGTTCCTTCGGTACTCTTTCCGTTAAAAGTTTCCTTACAATATGTATAGTTCTTGTATTCAGTTTCAGTGGAGGGTGATTTTTTCTTTGGTTTGTGCCAGCTGCTTGTTTTAAACTCATGGGTTCTAGCAGGAAATATTGTTTTACCAATGATTTCAATTTCTTAATTTTTTTTTGTGTTGGTGATTGACTATTAGAAATGTGATTACAATAATAGGTGTGTAGCAGGATTGGCAGGTGCTACCTTATCTCATGTGCTCCTCAATTTATTTCACAACATTTTTGTTTCAATTTTTTAGTTTTGCCTTCAAATTTCAGTGATTTTGATTTTAGTTTTTGTTAGTTTGTGGTTTGAGTTTGAATGTTTCAGATCAGTATTTCAATTCTTTTGTTTTTATTATTTTTGCATTTTTTTCATCTAATGCCCAATGCAGCATCAACCTGTTTTTTTTAATGATTTTCAGTTAAATGTTCCTATTAGTTTATGATTTTTTGATTTAAATGGTCCCATTAGTCTCTTTTTAGCAACATTAGCTTCAGTGCAGTGCGGTGCCCTCTCTGTTGTTTGTTATAGCAGCTAAGCCACAGTTTTCAGCAGCTGCTTTCCATCTTTCCATTAAGCAGTGTATCACAGTATCAGCAGCATTTTTTGCAGTCAAATCCTTGAGTTGGTTGCAGCAGTAGGATGTTTTTTCTTTTCCCTTGCCCTGACTAAGTGCAGCTTTTGGTCTGAACATCTGTCTAACAGTTTGTGTTTTGTACGACTGAAAACTCATTTGTGAACTCATTTGTTAGTTGACGGTTTGAGTTTGAATGTTTCAGTTGTCTTTTTTGAGGTTAAATCTTTCAAATATTTTAGTATATTTGCATTTTTTTTCCTGTAATGCTCAGTGCAGTACTAATCTAATAGTAGATACTGCCCAGTTGCAGGTTCAGTGTTTATTTTTGTTTTCATGAGGTTGAGTGTTTCAGTTTTTGCTTGAAGGTTAAGTGTTTCAGATATTAGTATTTCAGTTTTATCTGAGTGTTTCAGTTATTGTTTTCAGGATGTTGGCATTTTTCTTTATTTTAAACTCGATTGATAGTGGCTCAGTGAGTCAGTGTAGTTTCATTTTCTGCGCTATGTTTGTTTAGGCATTTTTTTGTTCAAGTTTCACAAACGTGAATTTCAATTGTTATGTTTAATTAAAGTTGTCTTGTGCCCAAGCCTAAAAGATGCAACATGCATTTCTCCTGCAAGACCTTGACTGTGTCAAGAGGCATGCTAAAGAATGTTTGCCCCCAACTAGTTAGCATCATAATGTATAACATACCTAAGCATAGCATTTGAGTTACGTCCTTTTAAATGGAATGATTTTATTTGTAGGACATGTCTCAGAATCCATCATGGCAAGAACTGGTGGCTAAAAATCTCCATGGAAATGAATAAAACTTTCATCACATCTTTCGAGGTTAGTTTCTGATCTCAATGTACCAGTTAAACTTTCTTTTAGTTTCCTAGTATTATAGTGTTATAGTTCTGATGTGGCGTTAATTTTGAATGAACTTAGTTCTCCTTCAAAAACATTTTTTCTATAATTATTTTGATTACAAACAGTTATGCTTTCATTTCATCACTATTTAGGTTACAATGATTCTTGAACTATTTGTTGTTTCTTTCAGGGCAACCAAGGAGGCATCTACTTAGGACAGGCTGAAGTGTTTTTGTTAGCTCAAAAAGATTGGTTACTGGTGATGCTTTTATCTTTTTGAGGTAATGTTGAAGTTGTCTTGCACACATTTGCATTTGTTTCCTGGCTCTGCTGAATTTTTGGATCAACCTGCTAACTGTTCTTCATCTAACGGAGGTGATAACGGAGAGCTGCGAGTTGGGATGAGGAGGTTCATGAGGCAACTAAATAACCGTTCTTCAATTCTTTTCTTGTAAGTTTATATTAAAGTCAAGAAGTATATCTAGTATACTTGTATATACAAGTGTGATGTGGGTGTGCCACTGAATTGAATTGCTTGGATGCATTGAGGAGGACATGTGGTCGGCCAGCCTAGTTAGTTAGTAGCATCATGTGCAAAAGTAAGCTGTTTTTGCTCTATGTTGTACCTGTCCGGCATCTATCTATATATGATACCTGAATTCTGGCACGCAATCTGCTTCTACATGTTCTGTTGCACCCAACCAATCGCCAGATCTGAGGATTGGCCACATGACTTTTTAGGAAGTGGAAGATAGCTACGGTAAAAATCTTCCAGATATGTGTCGTACATCTTTTTTTTTTATTTGCGCTTTGTTGTAGCATGTGACGTGGCAACATATGATTTGTTGAAAAAGTGGAAGATAACGTACAGAACAATCTTCCACAAGATGTGTGTAGTCAGTCCCCTCTAAGAAGACCCTGCTTGGTGTGAGGGAGACGAACAAACCGAGCAGAGGATGGTGAGGCCTGAAGACTAGGCTGGGCCTTTGTTTTGGGGCTGAAAAATACGTGATATATATAGCATTCCTGGGCTGATGACCGTAGCTGGGGCCCTAGAGGCCTAGGCTGCAGATCCGCATTGTCCTAACTCCTGAGTTGTGGCTATATACAACTCAGATCCACAACGTAGAGGGCCTTTATGCTCGATCGATCGATGCATGTCCAGAACGCAGCAAGCAAGAAGCTCGATGAACATTTAATTTGGGTTTCCAATGTCAGAGCTCCCATGAACATTCATATTAATGATCAGCGTCCATGGTAGTCTTAATCGAGCTTTGGACTGACACACGTGCTGTCTAATTCAAATCATCGAACACTATAGCATGGTCTAGATTTTAATTTTTTTTTTTTTTTTAAAAAAAAGGAAACCGCTTCACGGATTGCTGCACATACACGTCGGGTGATTGCAGAGAACAATCTTTTTTTATTGTTGCCCCAAAGGTACTTCGGATTGACGACTAGCAAGAAAGAAAGTAAACAGTACACATGTACCTACACGATTGTTTAATTCAGATTCAGATCATTCAACCGTATCATATATAAACTTTTGCAGTAACCAACATTATGTGTATCTGTACAGCCGATCGCATAAATTTGAAAAATCTCTCATAGAGATCCAGAATCAACTGCACCATTTCCAAATTGAAGTGCATTTCCAATAAATAGTCCGTGGCCGTCATTGATGACGACGGAGCTCAGGAACCTCGTCGGCGTGGATGACCGATGACATGGCCTCCACCCCGGGTCCCGAGCTCCACTGCCCTCTGGCATTCATCTGCCACTCGGTGAGGTAGCTTGGTTTGGTCACTGCCTCAGCCACCTCGCTGTCTCCGGCGAGCATCAACACCACCCTCGACATGGACGGCCGCTGGCGGGGCGAGCTCTGGATGCAGAGGAGGCCAACGCGGATGGCACGGAGCACCTCGTCGCCCTTGAATTCCGTGATCCAAGGGTCCACAACGTCCAAGGGACGATCTTCCTCGTAGAGTTGCCAAACCTGAAAGTGGATGAGTAGGATAATGATTTCACTAATGTTTTAATTTACAATACAAAAATGATCTTTATGGGCGCTTCCTATTTCTTTCGACGACAGTTTACTTAGCAAGAAGCACGGTAACTTATATACCGTCCCTAGAAATATACTTTTAGGAGCAGTTCTATCAGACACTGAAGATATATCTATTTTCAACGACAGTTGGTTGAGAGAACCGCTTTCTAAAAATACGATTTTCAAGAATGGTTGTTTATGTGGACTGTCTCTAAAAATACGTGATTTTTAGGGACGGTCGCCTAAGTCAACCACCGTTAAAAAAAGTTGGAGCACAAATGATTTATAACCTTTTCAAATAAAGTTGGGTGAAGACAAAATTTATATCAAAATTATAGAGCTCGACAAAATCTAAAACTTTATAGTTGATAAATTTTATTTGAGCTCGTTTAGGGGCCTATATACATATTTATAACAGTTGTGTTACTATAACACATGAGATATTTACTATAATATTAGAGTAAATCAAAGTTTTACTAATAATTAAGTTCTCAGATTTTTCAATTTTTTGAATTTTTTAAATAGTCTTGGATGAAGACATATCCTATATCAAAGTTATAGTGCCCGGCAAGATCTAAAATTGTGTGGTTAACTTTGTGGTGCGGTGGTAGGGTGTAGAACATGCGATGCAAAAATGTCACACCCCAAAATTTCTAATTTTAGATTATGCGTAGAAAACACTAAATAAAATAAATATTTAATATATTTATATAAAATTTGACAAGATTAATTTAAGATTTACCAATTTAGATATAGGAAAGTATGGTTTTTCAAACTTGTCTAAATAAATTAGACACACGTTTGTACGATGTGATATTTACTTGTGGTTGATTATGTGTTGACAGTGTGCCACGTTTTGAAAACGTGTTTAGTAAGTCGTTTATCTTTATTTGGCTTGTTTCCCGTTATTTTCTAGAGTCAAAATTATTGTTTTCAACTCCTCTTGTTGAAGTTTCTCAAGATCCTTTTTATTGTGCTCTAAAATCACTTCTTTGAGTTCACAATTCATCGGTCTATCTCTAAAAATCTTTCCGGAAAATTTTCCAGTTTTTCTCAAAATATTTTCTCTTTTTCTGGAGCATAATCTAGTTTTTAGATGCTCCAAAATATCTTCTCATAAGCTCTAAATACTTTACTTGGGTTCTACATGTTCCAAACTATATCTAAAAATCTTTACTGAATTTTTAGAGCTTTCGAAATATTTTTCGTGACTTAAATAACAATTCTGATTTTTTTTGAAAATATTTAAATCCCGAAATTAATTAATTTTGAAAATAATAAATATCGAGTTTTTCCAAACTCTTTGAACCCTAAACATATATATATACATATCGGTGTTCGTCTTGTCAGTTTCCACAAGTACGACCTGTTTTACGGGCCACCACTCCCATCATCCCGGATCTGAAGTTAAAGTTTCAAAACAAAAGAGCTCCAGTAAACTTCTGGCGAACCTTAGGCGAGCTTTTTCGGTTAAACCATCGTGTTCCGAAGAAAATTGTAACACCTTGGTGTTTAATTAATTAAAATTAAATATAATTTAATAAGGAAATGGCCAAAATTCTAGATGGAGGGAAATTTCTAACCAAACGTTTGTTGCATTCATACCGTTGCATAATTTTTATTGGGTGAAAAAGAATTTTAATAAACCTGAATAAAAGGCGAATTGAATTTATTCTATTTAGAAAATAAATAAAAGATTTATGAAAATTTTATAAAATCAAAGTCAAGTTTTTATTTTCAGAACCTAGGAAAAAGGGTTTTCAAAAGTTTGCAACTGGTTTTGTTTCAAATTGATTTGGATTTTGATTTCAACGGAATTGAAAAAGGAAAAGCAAGAAGAAAAGAAAAAGGCTAAGGGCTCTCCTCTCCTTCCCTGGCCCAACCCCATCTTCCCTTTTTTTTCCTGGCCCGGACTGCAGCCGGCCCAGCCGCATCCCTCTCCCATTTCATTTCCCCTCTCTAGCCCACGAAGCCAGTGCCGGCCCCAGTCTCTCCCTCCCTCCCCTCCTCCTCCCAATTCCCCGAACTGGGCCGTTTCCACCGCAGTCGGCCCACTCCTCTCTCGCGCGCCGTCCAGCCCAGCCGCGCGCATGCCCTCTCCTGGCCGCTCCCACCTTCCTCTCACGCCAGCCCACGATGGCGCCGTGCAGCCCGCCCACAGCAGCGCCCCTCCCTCCCTTGCTCTCGCTGGCAGCCCGGACCCAAGGTCAGTGCCCCTGACGTGTGGCCCCGCTTGTCGGACATATCTTTCCCCAACCTCCAGCCGCAACTCCCAGCGCCCCTCCTCCCGGTCTCCTCTCTTCACGGGGCGCTCCTTAGCGCCGAGTCGCGCTGCCACCCCCACCTCCCTCTCTGCCTACAAGTAAGAGCCGTCAACGCCCCACGCCACCGCTTCTCTGCGACCCCAACCTCTGCAAACCACGCCACAGGTCTCCGCCATTGACAGCTACCCCGAGCTCCGCCGACCGACGCACCTGCTCACCCACACCTTTCCGGGAGGCCCTGATCGGTGACGGCAGCGCCGTTTCTGGCCTTGCCAAGGCACCCCAGTGCCTTTGCGACTGAGCGCATCTTGGCCCCTAGTGGTTTCGGTGATTGGATAAAACACAAGATTACTGTGACTAACGTGTGTTTTGCAGAAACAGAGATGAGTTAGGTCACGGTAATGGCGACGATACGGGCATATGGAGTTCATGTCCCCTGGCGATGGAAATCGTTTCGGTTTTCAAAGGATGAACGACGAAGACGGTGGTAGGCTAGGCTAAGTGTCGCATGGTGTTGGAGGACACTTAGGTAGTCTTAGGTCTTTGTTTTTCCTTTGGCCGTACTATAAAGAGGGGTGTGAATTAGTAGCTTGACCTAGATGAGTCTATTGAGGTATGTGTGGTGCACACTTGTTATTTCATAGCCCTAGGTAGCGCAGAGAGATGCCTTATGTCGAGAGGAACAAAAGTCGTTAAGACCGCGTCGCGATCTGAGTTGATCTTGCCCTTGGTATGGGCATCGGATGCTGGATCAGTGGGCATCGGAGGCTCCGATGCCCACACCGACCTTGGGTTTGGTCTGGTGCGTGGCATCGGAGGCTCCGATGGTGCCATATCGGATCGTCCGGTGTCACTGTTCACTTGGGAGTGAACTGTGCAGGGCATCGGACGCCGGCATCGGACGCTGAGGGCCAGCGTCCGATGGCCATGCAGAGAGGTTCCAGAGAGGTCTTTTCGGCATCGGACGCTCCCCAGCGTCCGATGCTCCATAATCATGTCTGACAAGAAGGTACAGTAGACCGTTGGACGGGGTCATCGGAGCGTCCGATGCCCCCGCAAAATACCTGTCTTGTGCTGATTTTGGATGGTCGGGTTGAGGGGTATATATACTTCCTTGCCTCCATCCATTTGAGTGTTCTTGCCATTTCCATCTGCTGAGAGACATCTTGTGAGTGTGAGAAAGAGCAAGAGCCCTAGTGAGGTTGAGTGATTTGCTAATTGTGAGAATTAGACACCTCCTAGTGAGAATTGAGTAGCAAGTGTGCATCCATCCATCTCTTTGGCCTTGTCTTGGTCAAGTGAGAGTTCTAGCTTGTTACTCTTGGTGATCGACATCACCTAGACGACTTGGTGGCGATCGGAGTGCTTGGTGATCATCCGGAGGCTTTGTGGATGACCCAAGCCATGTTGTGACCGATAACGAGCGATTCACCGGGCCGGAGTGGCGAAGAATCAGCTCGTAGTGAGCACTTGATCCTTGCGCGGATCAAGGGGGAGCGATACCCTTGCGCGGGTGCTCCAACGAGGACTAGGGGGGTGTGCCGACACCTCGATACCTCGGCAAAAAGATCGTCGTGTCATCTCTACTCTCTTTACTTCGCATTTACTTTTGAGCAATTCAATTCCGCATTTACTTGTTGTTCTTTCATGAATTGAATTGCCATGCTAGAGTAGAAATGGTGCAATAGTCTTTTTGTGCGGTTGATTCTTGTTCACACACTTCTAGGCACTAGGGGGTTATTTGGGCTTGATAGGTTTTAATTCTTGAAAGAAGTTTTAGAAAAGCCCAATTCACCCCCCTCTTGGGCATCTTGATCCTTTCAGCGACCTTCTCTGTGTCTCCTTCCGCCTCAGCGCGTTGCTCAGAGAGGTCGTCGAAGCTCCGTCCGTAACACCGCCACTGTTGCCGTCATCTACACTCTCCGGTCCCCGACAGGCGACCTCAACTACACGGACAGACCCGCGGTGAGACCCTCTCCCTCCTGCACCCCTCCGTTCTGTTTTCCACGCTCGTAGGCCTGTTTCTGTGATGGAACGGCCCTAATCTCATGGCCCACGTGTCCCTGTCAACCTCTGACAGCCGAACCCATGTTCCATGTGTTTAAGACCTGTTCGCCACCGGGCTACATCAGTGCCCAATGTCCGCAGGATCATCTCACAATTTGGTTACAGCATTGCATACTTTTACAAATAACATCGGAATAAAGAGCGGAAGACTTAAATAACAATAGTTTTACAAAGCAGGGTTCCAAATAGAAATTAAGGTGCAGTTATTACAAACCAAGTTCTGATAATAGAGATAGACATAGGCAACATAGTGGAGAACAACAAAGATACTTATAATCACCCAGTCCGAGGGTGTACAACTATTCTTCGGCCTCATCGGCCTCTTCCTGGACGATGGTCACGCAGCAGGGTGCAAGACACATCGGGGACTCTGTCATACCTGCAGCATGGGTAACAAACCCTGAGTACTGGGGTACTCAACAAGACTTACCCGACTAAGAAAAAGGGAGAAGACTCAGGAATGAGAGGCTTAGGGTAGTCAAGGTAAGGTTTAAGCAAGATCAAGTATTTTGCAGAAAAGCATTTTTGTAAACCTTATTTTATTTTGAAAAGATTCAGCATTCCTCAATTCTTCATCGTTCATGATTCATTTTACATTTCAAAACATTCCTAGTTGAGAACCACTCTCCGTTGACAGTCAGTGGACCAAGTCTCCATAACCGAGGAGCAACGTTAATCCGGATAAATAATACTCAGCTGAGGATCCCTATCCACACTGCATATGTCGCACCCAAGCTTGCATATGCCAACTCGTCTACCACGATTCCTCCAAGATTGGACCCGGTCCTACGCCACCCGGAAGTACAGTACACCACTCCTATCCAGGTACGACGACCACGTGGGTACATGCTACTTCCGCCATCTCTCCACTCCCAGTGCGCGGTTGTCGGTCCAATAAAGGATTCCTCGGAGCCAGAGCTTTCCGAAGTATGTGAATAGTTACAAGTCTTGACCAGCAGACCCCCATACGGATGGTCCCTAAAGTTTTTCCGTCAGCAACAAGCACCTCGGGACTCTAACCCAAGAGTACAGGTCCTGTCGGTTTTTCAACCCTGTCCCGGTCGGTGTCAACTGTTGAGTCCCGGACTACAACATGACAGCACCGTACGCTCGGACAACCTCTCCTCGCTGTTGACTAGGTATGGATCAGATACTTAGCCAACAGGCAGAGAGTAAAGCCAAATGCCCATAAATGTTCTTTAAGTGATCACACTTTTGAAAATGGCATTTTATTGCAAAGTCTAATTCAATAAGCATTGCTAAGCATTTTTCAAATACTTTTGAAAAGCAGGTATCGGGTGTATCAGTGGTCAAGGTGGATAGTGCATCAATTAGGATAGCACACAACTCCTATAAACCTAATGCAATAATTTAACTCAAAAGCATTTAAGGAAAACATTTTATAAATCCAAGAAAAGGGGTTAAATGCACCGGGGCTTGCCTTGAAGAGCAAAGAGGGCAGGCTCGAGGGCGGCAGGGCAGTTGTCGGAGCTCGGGGTAGCCTCAGGGACAGGTTCGTCGGCGGCTGCCTCGATCTTGACGCCTTCTTCGGTGACTATACGAATGCAATGATGCATGCTCATGAGTATGCTAGTATGAACAATGCAACACAGGGCATACAACATGAACCTTAATCACCTTTTCTGTTTTTCTTAATTATTTAAAAAGGTCATTTTATGCAGTTGCTCCAAAAATTACCAAATTAATCACATAAGTTCATTATGGTGTAGATAGATGGCAAAACAAATTTCATAATTTTTGGAGGTCATTAAGGTGCTCAAATAAAATCAGACATCAATTAACAAACGACACTATTTAACAATTAAAATAAAGGCTCAAAAATCAACTTATTCCAAAAGACTTCGAAATTTCACCAGAGACTAAACATGGCATAGGAAGCTCAGAAAAATTTATCTCATGATTTTTGGAGTTATAAATGATTTTCTAAAAATCCAAAACCATCCATTTATTAATTAAAAGAGGGATTTTACATTTTCAAATTCTTGCAGAAAAGTCAAGTTTCATATTTTTATAAAATACTACATAGTATAAAGACTCAACTGTAAAATTTTCAGAATTTTTAGAGCAATACAGAAAATCATACAAAAAGATGAAATAACAAGACTATTCATATTTCTGAAAAGGAAAAGAGCACTGAGCTCGAGTCGGAGCGGGCTCGACGTCGAGGCTCGAGGCTCGGCTGAGAAAACAGAGGCTGGGCTCACCGAGAGTCAGAGGCAAGGCTCGGCGAGGCGGATGGATAAGAGGGCTCGACGGCGAGGCCTCGACGGGTTCTCTTGCGGCTAGCCTCTCGAGGGTGGCCTCGGCTCACTCGAGGCTTGGGGCTCGGTGGAAGTTGCGATTCGCCCGAGGCTGAGGCTAGACTCGGCTGCTTCAAGGGGCGGGGTTCGAGGATGTGCTCGAGGGTGTGGCTCGGGAACGCGCTCGAGGGTAGTGCGATTCGCCTGAGGCTTGGGGCTCGATACGGTCGAGTGTGCGGCTCGAGGAAGGTGACGACCGCGGCGGCACTCCGGCGATCCGGCGACCCTGTACACCAGGCACGGCCACCAGTAGCCGGTTAGGGGCGCAAGAAGGCAAGGAAGATGAAGCAGGGGTCAGAGAAAAATGATCATGGCCGGAGAGTGGGGATTTCCCGAACCCGAGCTCACCGGTGTTTCGCCGGAGTTTGGGAAGATGGGGTTACGCCGGGCGATTGGAGGCGGCGGAGGTAAAATTGAGGGGCTGGGAAGCTTCGTGAGCTCAAGGCGGAGCTTCTGGGCTAGGTGGTGGAGCGACGGAGACTCTGGAGTGAGCTGGCGACGGTGGTGGGGTGAGTGCGGAGCTCCGGCCGGCCGGCGGGCCTTTTATAGCCGCGGCCAGGGGCCGTTAGGGAGCGCGCGGGGGTGGGTAAGAATGCCTGTGGCGCGTGCTATCGATCTCATGATGAAGAAGAGATGGAAATCAGTTTGGGACCCGGGCGTCGTGCTTGCCGGCGATGGCCACGCGGCGGCGACGTCGGGGAGCAGTGGGGGACGGGGGCGGAGGTCAGCGCTTGCGCGTGCGGGGGCAGAATGATGGCGCGGTCACAGGCGACAAGTCGGGGGCGGGCGTGCGGCTGCCAGGCGCGTGGCGCACGCAGCTCCGGCGAGCGGCCATGGCCGGGCCCCCTCCTTGCTCTGCTCTGACTCTAGGTAGGAGATGAACAGGGCTAGGTCTAGGGTTTGACTTTCTGTATTTTGCAAATTACTCCCAAAACTTGAACTGCACGGGAAAAACTCAGAATACCAAAGTTGTGCAGAAAAAGGAGATCTACAACTTTGTAAATAAGAACATTTTCAAAATCCAAACAGTTTTTGAACTATATTTGAAATCAGAAAAGGGGACACTTTTGAAATTTGAATAAATTCAAAATTACTTTGGATTTTAAACTAAAACTTGAAAATCTGCAAATATGAAAGTTGTTTCTTTTGTCAAAACCTACAACTTTGCTAATACACACTTTTTCTGAAACTCATTAGTTTTTGAAATAATTTTGAAAACTCAAAAAGGGACAAAAACTGGAGTTTGAATGAATTTGAAATTACTTCAAATTTTGTATGGAAACTTGAAAATTTGTAAATACCAAAGTTGCTCATCTTGATCAGATCTACAACTTTGCTTTTTGGACCAAGTCCAAATTTTGAATAGTTTTTAACTTATTAAAAGAGGGGTAAAACTATAAATTTGAAATTAGGGTTTTTTACAAAAGGAAAACCAATTCTCTTTTGAATTTTGAACTTTGATTAACTCAACAAAACATCAGAGCACAAATCTGAATAAGAAATACATAGAACTAGACATAGAAGTGAAATTACCATTTTGCCCTTATAGGGAGATTTGGGCACTTAGGGTTTTTGAAAATGGATCAATGCATAGCAATTAAGCAACACAAATGCATGGCAAGCAAAGATTAATGATTAAGGATGATGACATGTCAGGTTAATTACATTTTTAACACCAGAGGTGTTACAGTTTCTGAGCCGCGCCGCCAAGCACGGGGTATCGGCAATGGCGCTCCACCGCGTCTTCCCCCGTCGCCACCGGCCGTCCTCTGTCTTGGTGTTAACCCCAGCCGAGTTCACGAGGTCAAGAGCCACACCCTACGCCAACCCTGAGGCTTGCAGTAGCCTCGGTGCCCTCTATCAGGCCTTCGGTGAGATCCCCATGGTGCCCATGGCGGGACCAAGCCGAGCCGCGCCGCCTAGACCCCTGATACGGCGGCCAACCCCCTGCATCTCTCGCCTCCAAAACCTCCTCCTCGGATTCGCAATGATGCCATGAACTCACTGCGCAACCTCTTCGCTTGGATCTGTGGTCGTCTCACGTCTTCGTCGCGCTCGCCGGAGTTCCGAGCCTCGGATCACCGTCGCCGCTGACCACCGCCTTGCCCAAGCACTCTCCGGCAAGGAAAGACACCTGGGTGAGCTCGCCTTTACCTCCTCTCTCTCCCTACGCTGTTAGTTTGGAAAACCGTGACCCGTAGGCGAAGACCGTGTGTGCTGGCGAGCTTTTCCCCGGCGGACCCATGGCGCCGCCGCACCTCACCAAGCACGGCCACGCACAGCGCCACCGTCCTCCCTGAACCCTTTTGAGCGCCGTTAGATTGGGATCAGGCGACCGAGATTAGATTCACCGGTGAACCGGTATACACCGGATCCACCACACCGTGGACTCGGTCCACCGACGTCAGCTCAGCTGGCTCACAGGCCACGTGGAGCACCCGACCAACTGCAGCGCGCCACACAATGCCACCTGGCGACCAGTCAGCATCCGCGCCAGCCATCCAGCGCTTTTGCAAAGAAGCCCTCGTTTTTACTCAAAAACAACCCGTGCTCCAGCTGTTCTGTTTCCGCTGTCTTGAATTTCTTCCGTTCTAACCCCTGTACTTTTCTGAAAATGAGGCCCAGTCCACCGCCCTTTCTTTTTTTGTTTTTATTTAATTTAAATATGAAAATGACTTTGGTTTATTTACAGTTTTGCCACCCGACTTCAAGCGCCCATAACTTTTGCGTTTTAACTCCGATTTGACCCATTCAACTTGCGTTAGATCGTCTCGACGAGCTCTACGCGTTAGATCTATTTATATTCTGTTTTATTACTATTGATGTACTGTTACTTATATTGTTTGTTTGAGCCATGTGATGATGGTTGATCCAGCGAGTGCGAGCTACACGGAACCCCATGATCCAGTCTGTGCCTTCGTCGATCCGACCTAGCTCGAAGACAAGTGTCCTTGAACATCTTGCTCCTGTATTTATTTTACTTTTGAGTTTAGAGTAGTTAAATCAAGTAGTTGCATGCAGTGTCATTAAATTGAATCTCATGTTAGGGTTTACTAGAATTTGTTTATATTATCCTTGACACCTAGTTTGGGAGTATGAGTAGAAGTCATGCTTAGCCTTGCTCTCTTGGGATAGGATGGTTAATAATTAATTTTGATTAATAACTATGGAACACTGTGGACCGGTAATTGAGTAGTATAGTGAGTAGGTAAATCCGGCAGGATGGACCCGTACTGGTGGTTTTTGTGTCGTGTGACTCGGCAGCTGGTTTTGGTTTTTGGTTCTGGGCTTGTGCTAGATTATCCGACCTGGATCCGTAGGACCCGGTTCACAAAGCCTATAACCCGGCTTAACAGTGCAGCCATGAGGTTTGGAATGGGACGAACCTGACTAATTAATTAGTTTCCTCCAAGTTATGCTACACGAGGTTTGTTTAGTGGCTCAAGAGGGGTCCCTTGGGGTGGTTGACTTATGGACAGGGGAGAAACCTTAGAGTACATGTAACACAGACTTGGAGGGGCTTTGTAAAGGCCTTGTAGTGTGACCTCGCTATGCACCTTGGCAGTGTTTAGCGTGACGGGAAACACATGACTCATGGGTAACGATGTGCAACCTCTGCAGAGTGTAAAATTGATATATCAGTCGTGCTCACGGTCACGAGCGACTTGGACTTCTTCGAGATTAGTTGGTGGTTTGGTTCTGGTTCGTTAGAGAAGCTTTATGTGGTTATTAGTCTCATATGATATGGGTGCAGAGGCTTCTTCTACGCAGGATACTGCTTGGTACGGGAGACCGGCTCTCAGGCTCGGGCGCCAGACCTGGTGTTATTACGGAAGGTAGCTTCTATGTCGTGACATATGAAACTAATACACATAAGATGACTCTTTGTAACGGCCTTGTGGTGGGTGGCCTGATGGACTTCAGGTGTGTTTGCCTGATGGACTTCAGGTGTGGTTGCTTGGTGTGACTCCAAGTGTGGTTGCTTGGTGCACTCCAAGTGTCGGTTGATCGGTGTGACTCTGAGTGTGGTTTTGCTTGGTGCGACTTTGAGTGTTGTTACTTTTTTTTAGAGACTGTGGTTATAACCTAGTAAATAGATGCATAGAAAATAAGATTTAATAGGATGTGTTGCTTTAGGCGCTTGAGTCAAACAGAGTCAGCCTACCTTTGTTATTAGTCTTATAAGCATATATTTTCTACATTTGCGGAGTATATTTCGATGTACTCACCCTTCCTCTTTGTCCCCCCTACTACCTCACCCAGACGTTGGAGTCTACGACGCGGAGTAGGAGTACCCAGAAAACGGTGGATACGACCCAGACGACTTGTACTAGGATGATGCAACCCACAGTCGACCTTCCTGTGGAGATGACGTCCAGTTTCCGCAAGTCTACATTAGAGTTAGTTCGAGAATCTGTACTTTTCTTTCAGACCCGAGGGTTATTTATGTAATAATGTTTGAGATATTAATAAAAGCATTGCTTTGATATTTACTATGATGTCGATATATGTATGAATATTGATCCTGACATACATATATTATGCTCCAATTTTGTTCTTAAAATTAGGGTGTGATAAAAACCATTACCACCATGAGGTAGATCTTATCGTTCTCTACGTTGTCATGTCTTCTTTTTTGTGAATCCCGTCTCCCTAAGGACAGGTACAATAATTGGCTTATAACCCAGCAAATGCTGATGTGGAGGAGAGATGTAAGGAGAGAGAAGAGAGCTTGGCTCCCATGTAAGCATCAAGCTAGGCACAGAAGTCTAGGTAGTAGTAGGTCGCAATAGAAATGTACTCTCTCTGTCCACGAAAGAATCAATTTCTAGAGTTGTCTGAAATTAAATTTTTTAAACTTTGATCGAATTTCTAGAAAAACTCTAAAGATTGATGATATCAAATTTCTATCATTAGATATAACATAGAATATATTTTCATAACGTGTCCATTTTATATCATAATATTATTACTCTTTTCTATAGAGTTAGTCAAAGTTTAAAAATTTTGACTGACATATATTCTAGGAATTGATTCTTTCATAGACAGAGAGAACGTAAGAAGAAATATGAAAGAGAAATAGTTTGTAACTAAATAGAAGATTAACTATTATATAGCTTGACTCTTATAGCTCACTTGGCTCCATTATTATTAACCACGCTCTAACCTGGCTTCTCTTTTTCGGCGAGACTTCTCTATGGCCGGTGGTCTTCATCGCGTCTCTAGCCGCCAGCCCGCCACGGGCCCAGAACTGCGCTGCCGACACGGGCTCTCGATCCTGCGCCTCCCGCACCGCCGCCGACTCACGCCCCAGCCCCCAGCAGCCCCTGCCCAGCAAGCGCTGCGCGGGAAGGGCAGGCTGCCGCCGGTCCTTGTCCTTCACAGACGTGCAGACCGGCCCGACTCCGCGTGGCCTGGCTCCGCCGCGGTCTGGCGCCTCCGTCCAGCCAGCTGCTACAGTGCTACCCCCGGCCGAGGCCCTCTCTTGGGCTCTTGGCTCTTACCCATCATGCGCAGCAGCCAGCAAGTTGACATGGCTGTGTGTTCGTACAGGAAGTTCAAGGTACTCCCTCCATCCTAAATTATAAGGTATTATAAGAATCTTGGAGAGTTATTTTTTTTTTAATTTTGACCAAAATTATAGAGAGAAATACAAAAATTTATAACATCAAATATATATATTATGAAAATATAACTAATAAAAAATTTAATTGCACTTAGTTGGTATCATAAATATTATTATCTTATTATATAAATTTGGTTAAAATTGAAAAACTTTGACTCTTCAATCTTGAAATGCCTTATAATTTAGGATAGAGAGAGAATTTTGGAATTCCTTATAATTTGGGATAGAGGGAGTACAAGACCGCTTCTCGTCATCAAAACCGCCCTAAACAGTTGCAGTTCGTTGGAGATTAGAAGCGGTACTTTGACGAGTCGGACCAGCAGGAATCTTTTGATCAAAGTAAATATAGCATGATATATTCTTTGTTGTCCTTTTCATATTAATACACTAAATTCATTCATGCATATGTCTACCTTGATAACTATAAAGACATTTTAGTTTTGTTGACTTATATCTTCACTCTGCAGAGAGGGGCTATAGCATGATATATTCTTTGTTGTCCTTTTCATATTAATACACTAAATTCATTCATGCATATGTCTACCTAGATAACTATAAAGACATTCTAGTTTTATTGACTTATATCTTCACTCTGCAGAGAGGGGCTTTAGCCTCGGTTGGGAACGGGCTTTAGCCCCAGTTTCCCAACCGGTGGAAACCTTTAGTCCCGGGTGCTCCCAACCAGGGCTAAAGGCTCCCACGAGAAAAAAATAAATGAGCGTCTGTGAGATTTGAACTCAGCAACTCTCGCCTCACGCACACTTACCAACTCGGTTACACAACCCATGTGATATAGTTGTGGACGTTTTCCTTTTGAATTCACTCGTGAAGGACCTGTAGTCCCGGTTGGTAACACCAACTGGGACTAAAAGGTCACTCTTTAGTCCCGGTTGATATTACCAACCGGGACTAAAGGTTGGGACCTTTAGTCCCGGTTGGTAATACCAACCGGGACTAAAGGTTCACCTTTAATCTCGGTTGGTTTTACCAACCGGGACTAAAAATCTTTAGTCCCAGACGTAATTTTTTGCCGAAACTAAAGCTCAGTTGATAGATCGTCCAAAGGCTTGTTCTCTGGTAGTGCTTGTCACCTTGGGATATGCACTTGGTAGATATTTGCTAGTGCTCAAACAGATAACCGTGATCACGTAACATGATTAATGATATATGCAACGAACCATAAAAATATGTTTTTTAGCAACATAAACTAAAGGGGACTAGATACTCTGGTTTTTCCGGACGCTCTGATTTCACTTCCTAAGGAATTATTTGTAACTAGATTTCCACATGACTTACACACTACAACCGTGAGAGCTATATGACTCTGGCTTTAGCTCAGTATGAGGATCTTTTCTAGCTCGCTAGTGGTTACCTGAAAAGGTGCATTAGGTTTTGTCGAGCTAGATATAGTACAGCTCATGTCCACGTATGTATAGACTGCGTGTCATTGTGTCACTTGGAAGGGCATCTACATGCATCCCCTTGCCTTAAGACCTAATGACGACCCTAACTTATTAGATGAGTCTTTGAAAGACATCGTAGTGTACCCTGCCGCATTTCCTTGTTAGAGGTGATATAGGATTCATGACCCTTGATGTGGCAGAACCGCCTAAGTAAATCCACTTCCAAGTACGCTTGCCTTCCATTAGGCACTAAGCACACTTGAGAGTGTCTAAACTCAGCAATTCCGTCGAGCACACCCCAAGGGAGAACTCGAAAACAATCCACATTTCTCGCCAGGATCCAATAATGAGTAGAGCTTACATAACACAACCCAACGAACATATTACAAGACTTAGGAATTTAATTATTACAAGCCGTTGTTCGAGTACTGAAGGTAAATGGTGCGAAAAGTAGCGTCTAGCGAAGAGCTAAACGGAGGGTGAGGACTCGGTCTGTGCCCACCAGAAGAGTCCTCCAAACAACCGCTCAAACTGCACCTGCAACAAAGATCACAACAAAACCTTGAGTACTCGAATGTACTCGCAAGTCTTACCCGAATGGGAAAAAAATATAGATCCCGACTCACAAGGATTATGAAAGGCTATATGGCTCTGGTTTCTCTTTGTTTGCAAAAGAGCATGTTTTTTTTATAAAACGGTTGTAACATGTTATTTAGCCATATTAGTTGTTACTCCTATTTCTATGTAAGCACCTAATCTATTTCCAAGCAAAAGGTAAACAATACAGTATAGTTCTCCATCCTTAGTTCCAGTTGTTAAACTACGCTGTCGGGCGATTGCCATACCGGTACCGTTTAAACAACGGCGATTCGCGAATCAATGTAGCCCAGCTGGGTACCCCAAAAACGCACGCCCCGTTTGCACCAAGGCACAACCGAGACCAACTCGCTAACTCCTGCCAAGGGGTCCAGTATCCGCATCCAGGACCGGGACTCCAAGCCCCCACTCACCGGCCCGGCCGTGAGTGGTGCAAGGACCTCCTCTACCAAAAATCTAACGGTCGGATCACATAGAGCCGGAAACCGAGGCAAGAGTCAGCTAGCCTTCCCGCTCCCATAAGCAAGTATGTGTTCGGGATAAGAGGATCTGTGACATAGCTCACCCCCACAACAACGAACAGTCCCTAAGCGACACAGACAGGGAAACAGTGCAACCAAAGCTAAGCCCGTGGCCGCGGGACATAACTCGTCACACCCACCAGAACCAAACCACATCCCTGCCCGGTCTCAGTTTCTTTCCATCATCGTTAGTTTAAGGTAGAGCACCTACTTTGTGAGCAACGACAGGTCGCCACGCTACCGTTCATCCTAAACATAGCTCTACTCGAACCTGTACTAGTAGGACTCATGGGATATGTATATATATGCAAGTGGGTTTCATATAACTCCTGAAAACATAAATGCACAACATACATATATTCATTTAGAGATATTAAAAAATATAGGTTATGCACCGGGGCTTGCCTTGGTCAGGAGCAACAGGAACAAAATCAGAAAGTGGTGGTGGTGGTGGTAGCTCCTCCGGCACCTCGAGCACCTCCTCGTACTCCTCTATCACCTCTTCGAACTCCGGGTCGCCGACAACCACAAACTCTTCTTGCCTGTCACCTATATGCATGCGATGATGAGGCAATGCTTAGCATGGATTAACAACTAGCAAGCAAAGAACACCCTAGCTACTAACATTACTTACTAACTACAGCAAGGTACCACCAGATTATACTAACAGCAAGGTTACAACAACCCTAACCAAGGATTAAACTAACTAACTCTTATTCTACTTTATATCTTCTATTTATTCTAAGCAAAAAGGCATCTTAGCATTTAAATAAAGACTACCAGAAAGATACACAACTAATATGAACTAAACATACCAACAGGTAGATCATGATTTTAGAAACCTAACAAACTTTATTTCACTATTTTTGGACACTCCTATGATTTGATATGATTTATAGAAGACTTTACACTAAGGAACAAACGGTAAACTAAACCTAACAAGCAAACTCCGACCGGGCCGAAACTACCACGGCCCAGCAGGGGCGCAAGGCACTGGCGGCCTGCCTGCCCGTCGAGCGGGCCGCACGCGCGCGCTCAGGTCGGCCCAGCCGTCACAGGCCTGGCGCCCGCGTGGCCTGGCCAGCCGGCCCGAGCGAGGCCCAGCAACGGCCCAAGCGGAGGGGAGCCGGCCGATCCCTCTCTCTCCCGCGCGACTTTGCAAACTAACCCCCGAGAAAAAGGATAACTACGACAAGGTCCAAACACTATTACTACTACTCACTAACAAACGCAGATAACCCCCTGTCCTTTACCCTAATCATGCGCGCGGGTCCTTCTTCCACCTCCGCACGCACGAACAGGCGGCCGGCTTCGGGAAAGGATCGGACGCCGGCCAGGAGTGGCTCGCCGCCGGCGGAACGTGGCCAGGGGAGGTCGCGGCTTCCTTGCCGCCACCGCAGAAGCTCGAAGGCCCAACCGGAGACCCACGCCGCGGCTCTCCGAGATGACCGGCACTGCGGCGCCCTCTCGGCGGACACTGGTCGCGGCGCCGGCAAGGGAGGAAGAAGGGTGGCGCGGCCGAGCGGAGGCAAGGGCACAAAGCCGACCCTGAAACCACACACAGGAACAGTCTCGACAGGGAGAACAGCGAGGACTTAGGTGGTGCGGTTCGACGGCGATGGCGAGAACTCAAGCGGGGATGGCATGGCTTCCAAGGGGCTCGGACTTGGCTCGGTTTAAGAGACAACGTGGGCACCAGAGACGTCCGACTTCGGCACACGTGGAGCAGCGACGAGCACAGCGTCACCTACCGAACGGACACGTATGGTGACCGCGGCCAAAACTGTCGGGCCGACATGACTTGGCCAAGGTTCGGACGCGGCGTTCCGGCCAAACCGCAATAATGCGGCACTAGGATCCAAAAGCAACAAGAGACATGGGACTTCACACTGGAGATAGACGCAGACCGCACCCTGAACCGACCAACCCACGTGGAGCACAGCCTGCAGGAACTTCCCAGAGTCAAGCCAAAACGTGGTCAAAACATCGAGCAGCTGGCGTGCGCCCCCCGACCACTTTTGAACGCAGATTCTGGCTTCATCCGCTCGGATTCAGCCCAGACGCCTGTGGACAAAGTTGGAGAGCTCCCAACCAGCTTCCACACTTCTTTAAGGCGAAAGACCATACGAGGCTCGGATCAACGAGAAACACAGTGCCAACGTAGCAGTGCCACTGAGCCTGCCGAGCGCAGACAAGCTGAGATATGGAGATCCAAACGAGTCCGGACAAGGCTCAACTTTTCACACATCCTGACCCGAAACATCTACTCCAACTTTTGTTTTTGGAGCTACCCCAAACGCTGCACAGATCAGGAGAACGTCGGATGCCAACCTCGCGAACGCTCCCAGACCACAGACTTAGCAGATTTTTTCTAAGTCCCCGGGGTTTTCAGCAGCAGATTCAAACTTGCTAACCCTTTTTGACTAGCTTCCAAACCGAACTAGCATTTGGTCACTAAACCAAACTTGTCGACCACGATCCCATCTACAACTTTTCTTAAAGGCCCAACCTCATAACAGCTAAGGAAAATGCAGCTTGACTAGAGCCAAAGATGCATCCTGAAAAAGGTTGCAACGTTGGTTTTGGCCGCTTCTAGGTATCTTCTGCCCATTATCTCAAAGGGGCCCTTACTAACTTTTGTTCGGGATAACCAAAAGAAGGAGATGGACTAGATACAAAGGCTTGGGTGGTAACATACGGTCGTGACTTAGTTAAAAGACACTAAGGCAACGTCGGAACGACATTTTATGCGACCACCGGAAAAGGGATTAACTTGGTTTAAGAGATGATTTTGGATCCGATGAGAGACAAGGATTGAGCCTAGACTCCACCAAAAGTTTTTGCTTGACAAGGATCGTGTTCCTCACAAAGACTTGGACCAAACACGATAACTAACAAGACATTAATATAACAACATAAGTTTTATTTAACACAAACATATGCAAGCAAACTAACATGATGCTCATGACAAGTTTTAGTAAGTTGTTTTACGCGGTAACACCATGGGTGTTACAGCCCCACCCCCTTAAAGAAAATCTCGTCCCGAGATTTCCGTGCCTAGTGTGGAAAAAGAAGACAGGAAACATTACTGAGCTTTTTACCTTGAAGAGACAGGAAGAAGATGAGGATAATGCTCCGCAATATAACTTTCTTGTTCCCAAGTTGCTTCATCCTCTGAATGGTTTTGCCATTGAACCTTGTAAAACTTAACCACTCGGTTTCTGGTGACTCTTTCCTTTTCATCCAGAATCTTTATCGGATGCTCAAAGTAAGAAAGATCAGGCTGAAGTGGAAGATCAGTAACTTCTATAACTTCTTCAGGAACACGCAAACACTTTCTCAGTTGTGATACATGAAAAACATTATGGACTGCTGACAGAATCTCAGGAAGCTGAATCTGATATGCCACAAGGCCCCGTTTGACAATACCTTGTAAGGTCCAACATAACGAGGAGCTAACTTTCCACGAACACCAAAGCGATGTTCACCTATAGGGGATACCTTAAGATATACATAATCTCCAACCTCAAAACTCAAAGGCCTTCTTCTCTTGTCCGCATACATTTTCTGACGATTCTGAGCTGCCTTCATATGACCCTGAATGATGGTGACTTGCTCTCTAGCTTCTTTTACCAAATCTGGACCAAAATATCCCCGGTCTCCAACCTCAACCCAGTTGAGTGGTGTTCTACACTTTTTGCCATACAAAGCCTCAAATGGTGCCATCTTGATACTCTCCTGGTAACTGTTATTGTAAGAAAACTCTGCGAACCTCAGGCACTTGTCCCATTTTTCTGGAAAAGATATGATACAAGCTCTCAACATGTCCTCCAGCACTTGGTTGACCCTTTCAGTTTGTCCATCTGTTTGCGGGTGATATGCTGTGCTTCTCAACAACTTAGTTCCCAGGCATTCATGGAGTTGTTTCCAGAAACGGGAAACAAACACAGACCCTCTGTCTGACACAATGGTGAGAGGCACTCCATGCAAGGTGACAATCCTGTCGAAGTACAATTCAGCATACTGCTTGGCCCCATATTTAGAATGCACTGGCAAGAATGAGCTGACTTGGTGAGTCGATCCACAATCACCCAAATGGAGTCATATCCTGAAGAGGTACGGGGCAAGCCCACAACAAAATCCATAGAGATATCTTCCCATTTCCAGGCAGGAATAGGCAAAGGTTGAAGAAAACCAGGTGTCCTCAAATGATCTGCCTTTACTCTTCTGCATGTATCACACTCAGATATATACTTGACAATATCTTGCTTCATTTTGGCCACCAGTACAAAGTACGTATGTCATGATACATCTTGTTACTTCCAGGATGGATAGAAAACTTTGAGTTGTGCGCTTCTTCCAAAATTTTCCTCCTCAACTCTCCTTCGTTGGGAACTACAAGCCTATTCTTGAATTTCACCACTCCTTGGTCATCCACACTGAAATGAGTTCCCCGTGGTTCCATGATCAACTTCTTGATATGAGGGATTTCTGCTTTATCTTGCTTTTGCTCCATAACTATCTGTTCAAACAAATCCGATACAAGAGCAATATGTGCTAAGATCTCTGAATGATCCAGCGATAAAGATTCCTCTTGTGTTGGATGTGACATCCGACTCAAAGCATCAGCTACCACATTAGCTTTTCCAGGATGATAATGGACTTCCAGATTATAATCCTTAATCAGCTCGAGCCATCTTCGCTGCCTCAGGTTCAGCTCAGGTTGAGTGAAGATATACTTGAGACTCTTGTGATCTGTGTAAATGTGCACCTTATTTCCAAGCAAATAATGCCTCCATATTTTCAATGAGTGCACAACCGCAGCTAACTCAAGATCATGGGTGGGGTAGTTCAAACTCATGCTTCTTTAACTGCCTGGAAGCATAAGCTATTACCCGTCCTTCTTGCATCAGCACCGCACCCAGTCCAATCCTGGATGCATCACAAAACACATCAAAAGGCTTTTCAATATCTGGCTGAGCTAGAACAGGAGTAGTGGTGAGGCATTTCTTGAGAATCTGAAAGGACTCTTCGCACTCTGGGCTCCACTTGAACTTGACCTCTTTCTGCAGCAGCTTGGTCATTGGTCTAGCTATCTTGGAGAAATCTGGAATGAACCGACGATAATACCCAGCCAAACCAAGAAACTGTCGAACCTGATGCACTGACGCTGGAGATTGCCACTTCAACACATCTTGTACCTTGCTTGGATCCACCGAAACTCCTTCAGGGGTTAAGACATGCCCTAAGAACTGCACTTTTTCTAACCAAAACTCACATTTGCTAAACTTGGCATATAACTTATGTTCGCGTAGTCGATTCAAGACTACCCGAAGATGTTGAGCATGCTCCTCTCTATCCTTGGAGTAGATCAGATATCATCAATGAAAACCACCACGAACTTATCCAACTCTGGCATGAAGACTGAGTTCATGAGGTACATGAAGAAAGCAGGAGCATTGGTGAGGCCAAAAGACATGACTAAATACTCATATAACCCGTATCTGGTGGATAAAGCCGTTTGGGAATATCTTCAGGCCTGATCTTGATCTGATGATAACCGGATCGAAGGTCGATCTTGGAAAATACCTTTGCACACCGGCTAACTGGTCAAAGAGTGAGTCAATCCGGGGCAATGGGTATTTATTCTTAATGGTTACCGCGTTGAGGGGACGGTAATCCACACACATCCTGAGTGTATCATCTTTCTTCTTAACAAAGATAGCTGGACAACCCCAAGGTGAGTGACTAGGACGGATGAAACCTTTCTCTAGCAATTCTCCCAACTGTTTCTTCATCTCAGCAAGCTCTGGAGGAGCCATGCGATAGGGACGCCGAGAAATTGGCGCGGTCCCTGGTTCCAACTCATGGTGAACTCTACATCTCTCCCAGGAGGAAGGTCCGGGTAAATCCTCAGGAAACACATCTGGAAACTCACAAACAACTGGATGGAAGCAAGATCGGGGGAAGCTTCTGTACTAGCAACAACTGGCAAAGCAAGAGTGGAGGTCAAGAGAAGAGTCATCCTATCCTTTGATAAGTTTGGAAGCCTCAACTCTATGGCTCGGTGCTCTAAGTTCAGACTGACCCCAAAGTTTTTCATCCAATTCATTCCCAAGATAACATCTATGCCGTGTCCAGGCAATATTAAGAACTGGGAGCGATATAAATGAGTGGCTAACCTCAGATCCACTGTAACTGTCCGAGTATTAACACAGATTTGAGCTCCCGCAGTTCTTATTCTATAGGCAATAGGTATAGCCATAACAGATATATCGTGCCTTTGTGCAAAACCCATGCTCATGAAAGAATGTGATGCACCAGAATCAAACAACACATAGGCTGGATGGGAATTTATGGTGAACATACCAGCCATCACAGGTTCTCCCTGTGGAATCTCCTCAGCTGCGGTGTAGTTCACTTGACCAGATCTGCTAACTGGAATCCTCTTCTTGAGCATCGTTCTCTTGACCAGGCGTGAGTTGGCTGAAGGCTGAGAGTACTGACCGCCCTGGTTCTGTGGGCATTCTCGAGCATAGTGACCCTCCTTGCCACACTTGAAACAAGCACCCGACCTGTTCCCTTGAGCTTGAAACTGTGGTGCCTGCTGTCCAGGAGGTGGCTGCTGCACCTGCTGAGAAGGTGCGCGAAACTGGTTGGTGCTGGAAAGCTTCTGTAGCTCTGAACTGGGCGAGACGGTTGCCCACCCTGTTGGTGAAAGGGCACCCGCCTAACCACCTGCACCTTCTGAGCTTGCTGATGCCCAGATCCTCCGGAAAAAGCCCGCTTCCTCTTCTCTTCCGCCTGTGCCTCCTTGTGCAGGCCCTCCATGGTAATGGCAGCATCCATTAACTCCCCAAAGGTAGTATACCTGCCGTTGTAAAGCTTCTCCTGGAGCACAGCAGTAAGCCCCTGGTAAAACCTGTCTCTCTTCTTGGCGTCTGTGTCAACATATGACTCAGCATATTGGGCTAACAGGTTGAACCTATTGACATAGTCCAACACAGATAGCCCACCCTGCCGCAGCTCCAGAAACTCCTTAAGCTTCCTGCTCAGAAGACCAGCAGGAATATGGAACTGACGAAAAGCTGTTGTAACTCTCGCCAGGTGATGGCATGGCCCACAGGCTGAGCTGCACTGAACGTCTCCCACCAAGCTGTTGCTGCACCCCGCAGCTGCTGTGCCGCGAAGTACACCTTCTGCCCATCAGTGATAGGAATGAGCGGGAACTTTTGCTCCATATTGCGAAGCCAATGGTCAGCATCCAAAGGCTCCTGAGTGGGGACAAAAGTAGGAGGCTGTGTCCCCAGGAAGTCCTGGAAAGTGCATTCCCTCCCAGGAGCACGACCCCATTCCCGTTGCCACCATTTCCTCCCCTTGCCCCCTGAGCAAAACCTTCCATCAAACGAGCCATGAGGCCCAAAGCTTGAGCTGCTTCCCGACGGGATGCCGCAAACTCCGCCCATACCTCCGCCGGGACCCCGGGAGGAGGTGGTGGCGGGGTGGCGGGTGAGGTAGATGTTGTGCAGGCTCCAACGCAGGAAACCCCATTGCTCTCCGAAAGACCCTCGTGCTCACGGTTGCTCCCATGAGCGCTCCCCTGACGGTCTTCCCCTGCGCCTGCCCCAGCGCTAGCCTGACCACGTCCGGACCCTCAGATTCATCTGGAACAGATAGGGCCATAATTAAAGAACAGTCAACACCATCTTATCATAGAGCTCGAGAAGAGATATGGAACAAGAGAAAACATTATTTGTGGAGGGGTGTTTATTATGGTTCCCTGTGAATGATGCATGCTTCGACCTATTTATCCTCCCAAGCCAAAATATAGCGGCTATCGCAAAAGTTCGGCACACATCGCACACTCTCTACGTACTACGCAAGTTAGTGTACCTGCAGAAAAAGATTAGTTCAAAACAGTGCCGCTATCCTAGTTAGACCATATTTATAATAGGGCTAATATTTAATACACGACCTATGCTTCCTATGCTTGTTGGTCAAGTTTTAGCAGTTTTTCGGAACTGTTCTAAAGCTCAGATACTCATTATTGGCTCTGATACCAACTGTGGCAGAACCGCCTAAGTAAATCCACTTCCAAGTACGCTTGCCTTCCATTAGGCACTAAGCACACTTGAGAGTGTCTAAACTCAGCAATTCCGTCGAGCACACCCCAAGGGAGAACTCGAAAACAATCCACATTTCTCGCCAGGATCCAATAATGAGTAGAGCTTACATAACACAACCCAACGAACATATTACAAGACTTAGGAATTTAATTATTACAAGCCGTTGTTCGAGTACTGAAGGTAAATGGTGCGAAAAGTAGCGTCTAGCGAAGAGCTAAACGGAGGGTGAGGACTCGGTCTGTGCCCACCAGAAGAGTCCTCCAAACAACCGCTCAAACTGCACCTGCAACAAAGATCACAACAAAACCTTGAGTACTCGAATGTACTCGCAAGTCTACCCGAATGGGAAAAAAATATAGATTCCCGACTCACAAGGATTATGAAAGGCTATATGGCTCTGGTTTCTCTTTGTTTGCAAAAGAGCATGTTTTTTTTATAAAACGGTTGTAACATGTTATTTAGCCATATTAGTTGTTACTCCTATTTCTATGTAAGCACCTAATCTATTTCCAAGCAAAAGGTAAACAATACAGTATAGTTCTCCATCCTTAGTTCCAGTTGTTAAACTACGCTGTCGGGCGATTGCCATACCGGTACCGTTTAAACAACGGCGATTCGCGAATCAATGTAGCCCAGCTGGTACCCCAAAAACGCACGCCCCGTTTGCACCAAGGCACAACCGAGACCAACTCGCTAACTCCTGCCAAGGGGTTCCAGTATCCGCATCCAGGACCGGGACTCCAAGCCCCAACTCCCGGCCCGGCCGTGAGTGGTGCAGGACCTCCTCTACCAAAAATCTAACGGTCGGATCACATAGAGCCGGAAACCGAGGCAAGAGTCCAGCTAGCCTTCCGTCCCATACGCAAGAGTGTTCGGGAAAGTGATCTGTGACTAGCTCACCCCACGACAACGAACAGTCCCAAGCGACATCACAGACAGGGAAACAGTGCAACCAAAGCTAAGCCCGTGGCCGCGGGACATAACTCGTCACACCCACCAGAACCAAACCACATCCCTGCCCGGTCTCAGTTTCTTTCCATCATCATTGTTTAAAGTAGAGCACCTACTTTGTGAGCAACGACAGGTCGCCACGCTACCGTTCATCCTAAACATAGCTCTACTCGAACCTGTACTAGTAGGACTCATGGGATATGTATATATATGCAAGTGGGTTTCATATAACTCCTGAAAACATAAATGCACAACATACATATATTCATTTAGAGATATTCAAAAATATAGGTTATGCACCGGGGCTTGCCTTGGTCAGGAGCAACAGGAACAAAATCAGAAAGTGGTGGTGGTGGTGGTAGCTCCTCCGGCACCTCGAGCACCTCCTCGTACTCCTCTATCACCTCTTCGAACTCCGGGTCGCCGACAACCACAAACTCTTCTTGCCCGTCACCTATATGCATGCGATGATGAGGCAATGCTTAGCATGGATTAACAACTAGCAAGCAAAGAACACCCTAGCTACTAACATTACTTACTAAACAGCAAAGGTACCACCAGATTATACTAACAGCAAGGTTACAACAACCCTAACCAAGGATTAAACTAACTAACTCTTATTCTACTTTATATCTTCTATTTATTCTAAGCAAAAAGGCATCTTAGCATTAAAAAAAGACTACCAGAAAGATACACAACTAATATGAACTAAACATACCAACAGGTAGATCATGATTTTAGAAACCTAACAAACTTTATTTCACTATTTTTGGACACTCCTATGATTTGATATGATTTATAGAAGACTTAACACTAAGGAACAAACGGTAAACTCCTAACCTAACAAGCAAACTCCGACCGGGCCGAAACTACCACGGCCCAGCAGGGGCGCAAGGCACTGGCGGCCTGCCTGCCCGTCGAGGGCCGCACGCGCGCGCTCAGGTCGGCCCAGCCGTCACAGGCCTGGCGCCCGCGTGGCCTGGCCAGCCGGCCCGAGCGAGGCCCAGCAACGGCCCAAGCGGAGGGGAGCCGGCCGATCCCTCTCTCTCCTGCGCGACTTTGCAAACTAACCCCGAGAAAAAGGATAACTACGACAAGGTCCAAACACTATTACTACTACTCACTGACAAACGCAGATAACCCCCGTCCTTTACCCTAATCATGCGCGCGGGTCCTTCTTCATTCCACCTCCGCACGCACGAACAGGCGGCCGGCTTCGGGAAAGGATCGGACGCCGGCCAGGAGTGGCTCGCCGCCGGCGGAACGTGGCCAGGGGAGGTCGCGGCTTCCTTGCCGCCACCGCAGAAGCTCGAAGGCCCAACCGGAGACCCACGCCGCGGCTCTCCGAGATGACCGGCACTGCGGCGCCCTCTCGGCGGACACTGGTCGCGGCGCCGGCAAGGGAGGAAGAAGGGTGGCGCGGCCGAGCGGAGGCAAGGGCACAAAGCCGACCCTGAAACCACACACAGGAACAGTCTCGACAGGGAGAACAGCGAGGACTTAGGTGGTGCGGTTCGACGGCGATGGCGAGAACTCAAGCGGGGATGGCATGGCTTCCAAGGGGCTCGGACTTGGCTCGGTTTAAGAGACAACGTGGGCACCAGAGACGTCCGACTTCGGCACACGTGGAGCAGCGACGAGCACAGCGTCACCTACCGAACGGACACGTATGGTGACCGCGGCCAAAACTGTCGGGCCGACATGACTTGGCCAAGGTTCGGACGCGGCGTTCCGGCCAAACCGCAATAATGCGGCACTAGGATCCAAAAGCAACAAGAGACATGGGACTTCACACTGGAGATAGACGCAGACCGCACCCTGAACCGACCAACCCACGTGGAGCACAGCCTGCAGGAACTTCCCAGAGTCAAGCCAAAACGTGGTCAAAACATCGAGCAGCTGGCGTGCGCCCCGACCACTTTTGAACGCAGATTCTGGCTTCATCCGCTCGGATTCAGCCCAGACGCCTGTGGACAAAGTTGGAGAGCTCCCAACCAGCTTCCACACTTCTTTAAGGCGAAAGACCATACGAGGCTCGGATCAACGAGAAACACAGTGCCAACGTAGCAGTGCCACTGAGCCTGCCGAGCGCAGACAAGCTGAGATATGGAGATCCAAACGAGTCCGGACAAGGCTCAACTTTTCACACATCCTGACCCGAAACATCTACTCCAACTTTTGTTTTTGGAGCTACCCCAAACGCTGCACAGATCAGGAGAACGTCGGATGCCAACCTCGCGAACGCTCCCAGACCACAGACTTAGCAGATTTTTTCTAAGTCCCCGGGGTTTTCAGCAGCAGAGATTCAAACTTGCTAACCCTTTTTGACTAGCTTCCAAACCGAACTAGCATTTGGTCACTAAACCAAACTTGTCGACCACGATCCCATCTACAACTTTTCTTAAAGGCCCAACCTCATAACAGCTAAGGAAAATGCAGCTTGACTAGAGCCAAAGATGCATCCTGAAAAAGGTTGCAACGTTGGTTTTGGCCGCTTCTAGGTATCTTCTGCCCATTATCTCAAAAGGGGCCTTACTAACTTTTGTTCGGGATAACCAAAAGAAGGAGATGGACTAGATACAAAGGCTTGGGTGGTAACATACGGTCGTGACTTAGTTAAAAGACACTAAGGCAACGTCGGAACGACATTTTATGCGACCACCGGAAAAGGGATTAACTTGGTTTAAGAGATGATTTTGGATCCGATGAGAGACAAGGATTGAGCCTAGACTCCACCAAAAGTTTTTGCTTGACAAGGATCGTGTTCCTCACAAAGACTTGGACCAAACACGATAACTAACAAGACATTAATATAACAACATAAGTTTTATTTAACACAAACATATGCAAGCAAACTAACATGATGCTCATGACAAGTTTTAGTAAGTTGTTTTACGCGGTAACACCATGGGTGTTACACTTGATAAATAGGAATCACGACTCAGGGTAAAGATGCACAACCTCTGCAGAGTGTTAAAAAACTACTATAACAACCGCATCACGGAATAATAATGAACAAATATGATGAATGAAATATGGTTGAACGGATTTGATGACAGTTATTATGCTTACTCGTCATATTTCCATTACTCGTAATCAGGTGGTTATTTGGGGCTTTGTCAAACTTGCTACTACTCTAATGTTAAAACTTGACTCACTAAAATGTTGACCATTGTAAACCAGTGTCAAACCTTTTGAGCCTAATAACCCCATGTTATATTTAGTGAGTACAATATGTGCTTACTCTTGTTATTTCCCCAACCTCCAGTCATTAGTAAAGTTCGCTCTAAAGATGGATCTTGGTCAAGTTGCCATGATGTGCTAGGCGTATGTACCCACAGTCAACCGTCCCTATAAAGAATCAAGTCTAAAGAAAAGATTAGCAATCGTTCCATCGTACTCAAATTAAGATGTAAGTGTTAAATATAAGTATGTTTCGCTATATAACATTGTTTTTGATATCTTCTCTGTGTTGTTGTATGTGTGGACTTTCTAGGAACACATATGGCGAGTGCTCGGTTTTTTTCTTAAAATCGAGCGTGACAAAGAAGCTGTGAAAATTAAATTTTGTGAGAGGTGATATGTCCTTTAGGATTTTGGCCACACTAAAAATTCTTATTTTTAAGAGACCTCTAAATGATTTTAAAAGATTTTGAAAAAATATTTTTAGAGATGTTTGACTTAAGTCAATCAACCTTGAAAATCGATTTTAAGGACGGTTGCCTTGAGACTCAAGAAAACTATTCTTAAAAATTAATTTGTAGGGATGCTTTAAAACCATCTCTAAAAATTACTTATTTTTATAATTGATGGCATAGTAATGGTTTTCTTAAGCGGCTCACCGTCTATAAAAAGAAGTCTATAAAAGATCGAAGATTAGCTAGTGTTGGGGAGATGCTAAATTTAACTTCACTAAACGTCCATGAATAACTTGGTGTGTGGCAGAAAAGAACAGAAAAAAATAATTTAATTTCACGAGGCTACAACTATCTGTGCATAATATCAAAATTAATTTAATTTCACGAAGTTACAACTATCTGTGCATAATAACAAAATCAAGTGGCTGCTCTTTTACGTCACTTTGATAAAAAATACAGTGGCTTGTGCCCTTCAATTTTTTAAAAATTTGTTACTAGACACTAAAACGGTCTCTTTTTACTGTTGGATACTGAAATAGTGAGGTTTATTAGAGGGCACTTTGTTTTTATCAAATTTGCTCATGGACACCGTGTCTAATTAATTTTTTACAAAATAAATATAAAATTATGTAAGTGCCCGAATATTGTACTATAAAATCTTCTACACTCTTTTATGATGAGAACTATATATAAAATTTTTGTTTTGTATTTTGCTCTTCTTAATAAACAAATAAAGTTAATCATGGTTAATTTGTTCATATATTTGGAGGACACTAAAAATCGTAAAAAATTCATGGAACAGGCACATCACCAAATCATGACTATGGTAATAATATCAGCTCAAAATAACAAAGTTTAATATATCAATTAAGCTTGACGTACAGGAGACAAACCTATAAATCATTCATGCTAAATATACCATTATGAGCTTTATTGTTTTGAGCTAATATGCACATTCTAGGATTTTCCAAGATTTTTAGTGTCTTACAAACATATTAACAAATTAACCATTTGGTTAACTTTGTCTATTATGAAGAGGGTTAAAATAATCATTTTAGTGTAAAACAATATTTCATCATGTAGTTCTTATCACATAGAGTGTAGAAGATTTCATAGCATAATTTTTAAGTACTTATACGATTTTATAAAATTATTATATTGTGCCCGTTGTCTATCAGTAAATTTAAAAAGAAACAGAGTGTCTTCCATTAAATCTATCTATTTTCTGTGTCCATCGACAATGAGAGGTAATTTTCAATGTCCAGTAGTAAATTTTTCCCTTAAGTTTTGGATCTATTTGCACGAAGCCACCTATATGCAATGCAGACACAAACTTTTCATGGCAACAACATGTCTAATGGTTGGGTCCACGGAAAAAGAAATCGTAAGCATGCGAAACTGAGGCTATACTACAATTATGTGAAATCGGTCTGTAAAATTATACTTCTTTTGGTAGTTATTAGGTACAAATAGAAATCTAACTTTTATCTTTCTATACTTGCAATAAATAATAAGATCCAAATACAATGAAAATAATTGTTGTAAAAAATACAGTGAAAATAAGTAACAAGATCCACAAAAAAGCACTTCCATGCTAATGCTTATGTTAGCCATTCGGATAATATCAAGGCGCTGACGAAAAAAATTATTTCATGCTACATGATTATAGGATCTGTAGCATCC
This sequence comes from Coix lacryma-jobi var. lacryma-jobi, assembly GCA_009763385.1. Taxonomy (NCBI): domain Eukaryota; kingdom Viridiplantae; phylum Streptophyta; class Magnoliopsida; order Poales; family Poaceae; genus Coix; species Coix lacryma-jobi. The sequence continues at coordinate 116,031,434 of CM019830.1, read as the reverse complement.
ATTTTCCCACCTACCCCTTCATTCTTTCCTCTTACCTTTCAACATGGATCTCAATGTAAATTCGTGAATGATCTCAATAGTTATGGATGCACCGAGTTTCGTATCAACCCACTCCAACACACATCACACATAGATTAAGGGGATATATGCACATCCAAACTAAGACCTTAGGGAAGAGAGGACCATACACAAACCTTATAAGACTACAATTAGGGAGGAGGATGTAGGAAATAACTATAGTTGGGGTCCATTTTTTCTCTCCCTCCTCCCAGTCTGTTCTTTTTATGGGGCTCAAATTTCTAGGGGCTTCAGCTAAGCCTGCTCCCATGTTGGATTCACCCTTGGCTACAACTAGAATTCTATATAAACCTTGTCACTGGAGAGCATGTTTTTTCCTAACTAGTGTTAAAAAGTTTGTGTACTGGATTGAAAATCTTTCGAGTGCACGTAAACATTAATATTTCAAATCCAAACCACAAACTTAATGCCAATAGCGGGGAAGAACCTAGTTCAAAATGTCATAGTGTGCTTACCCATTCTAAAAGATAAGCCATGTCTTCATCAAGCCTATCATCATAGTTTGGCCTTCCAGCTATAATCTCCAACATTACCACACCAAAAGCAAATACATCAACTTTCTCGGTCGTATGACCCCTCATGGCGTACTCGGGTGCAAGGTAGCCACTTTATGGAATTGAAGAGAACAAAAAACTATCATTAGCTCAAAAATTAGTGAAAAGTATTGGCAAACACAAAGGGGCAAACAGAGTGCTTACAATGTACCGGCAACCTTTGTGCTAACATGTGTCTTTTTGTCATCATAAAGTTTGGCAAGCCCAAAATCTGAAATCTTAGGGTTAAGATTGGTGTCAAGTAAGACATTACTTGCCTTTATGTCCCTATGCACAACACGGATGCTAGACTCTTGGTGGAGATAAGCTAGCCCTCTTGCAATGCCCAAGCATATTTTGTAGCGTGTTGACCAATCTAGTGTCATTGTTTTGTTTCCTGCGAATGAAGGTTATTTATATAACAAACATGGACTAGCCATAGCCGCATCAAATTTAAATGAAATGGTTGTACCGAACAATGCTTTATCAAGGCTTCCATTCTCCATGTACTCATAAACCAATAGTGGTTTATTGCCCTCAAGACATAACCATACAACTTCACAAGATTACGGTGTTGCACTTGGGAAATAGTTTCTACTTCAGCTATAAATTGCCTCTTCCCTTGGCGAGATGTTTCAGATAATTGTTTCACTGCCCACCATGCTGCCATCAATAAACTTACCCTATCAGAAGGGAAGATTTGTTTGAGAAGGTGAGTTATGGGATACACATTATAGAATAATACAAAATGAACTAGAGTGCCCACTCTTATTTGTTGACCATGTGTAAACCTAGAAGACAAAAATGGAAATAGAAGGGATTGTCCATGATTTCTATGGTCGATATCAGGAACAAAATTGGAGACGTTTGAAATAGGAAGAAAATTGAATTTACATATACCTAAGCTATTTCTGCATAGTAGTTGAGCTAAAACCTAGCCATTTTGCATAATGAAAAAAAAGTTGGACTTATCTATCGTGTCAAAAATGAATTTTGTAGAAAACTAACATCCTTGTGCACTATGGTTGAACTAACCTTATAAACTGTCCCATATCCTCCTTCACCAAGAAGGTTACAAGAACTAAAATTTGCAACAGCAGTTCTTATTTCACCGTAGCTGTAACTGAATACATTAGGTCTTCCAACAATGTTGTGAAGTTCTACAAACACCATCAAACGTAAGTTTAAGCAAGTTTAATATTTCGTGGCTAAGATCATGTCAACCTAGTGTATATACCTTGCTGCTCTGATGGTACATTTTTTCTTTGTGCCTCCACACATAGTGTCCAGCAAGTACCAATGCTAAAACTGTTGCACCAACCACGATTCCGAGAATTACAACTATTTCATTACCATTCTTTGGTGTAGCTACATGAGGCAAACCTGTCAAAAAAGCCCATCTATTGAAAATATTATCTAACACAAATAAACATAACAGATATCTGGCAGCTATGTTAAGTGTTTATGAATTTTCACCCATTTTTTGAATCATTACTAGTTCTCATAGTAGAAACTATATATGCATGTGTTGGTTGATCCAAAGGAAATTATCTACATAATTAAAACCATGTTTGAGTTAAAGGATATACTTAGTGTTGCACTCAAAGCTGATATTGCTGGCCCATAGTATCCTTGATTAGGGATGCAACAAGTCCCTTGCCAGCCCAGAAGAGATGAATCTCAAGGAAGTTTCTAGTGATAGGAACTATATATTGCTTCTTAACAACAGTGTAAGATTTCCCGCCTGCTGCCTTCCTTATGTCAAAGTTCTGCTCCATCCTCTCACCCTAAATCAATATCAAGAGAAAAATCATGACCAACTTAGGCTAAAATACAAAGTTGTCAAGATGTGCATGATTACATTGGAACCTACCTGGAGATAAATATCAAAACCCCTTCTACCTAAACTCTTCCAAGTTTGCGAGTCTTCAAAATCAAATTTGCAAATTGAAGTGTGATTGTATAGTTTCCGTTCTCAAGTCCAATACCATAGTATCTTAAAGATGATGGAGACATTCTTGCTGTTTGGAACAGTTCTGAATCTTGAGTATTATGAAATGGGTATACATTGCTGTTGATTATGTAAGCACTATTTGATGACCCATTCACAAATGTCCCAACATTACTAACTCCCCATGTTTGTGCTCCTGTAACATAATAGGATGCTGCTCCAACACCGGCATCATCAGGTTGATACATGGAGTTATCTGAGCCCAATATAGATCTTGTACTCCCACAATCCACAGCAAAGGAGGAAACTATAAAACTTAAATTATTTAGGATTAGTGTTAATTTGGTAAATCTATCTAGTGTGCCTCAAGTAGGTTCATGCTTCAAATTGCAATGAAAACTCACATTGTGGAGAGCCAAGAAAGCAAGGTGTATTTCTTTGAAGGCAGTCGATCCCAAAAGGTAAGGCGTTACTACAACAATTGACATTTTGAATCCAAATTAAATGCGAGCTTTAAGAATAAAATAGATGTATTTGAGGAGTTCTAGGTTCTATTGGAACATGAACTAACCTATTGTTAGATTTGTTGGTCACAAAATTGTTTGCCACCAAATTCCTGTGTAGAATGGAACATTAAATAATGAAGGCATTGTTCATAATTATATAGCACAAATGAGTGTTTTCTATTTAGAAAAATAAAGTGTCATGGTTCTAAGGAGTGCTCTCCCCAGTGGGTTTGTTGGGCCATCCAGGGCCCAAGGCGGAGCAACAACGTCAACCAAGGTTTCCCCCAGAGCACCGATGATAGGCATGGCCAGGGGGTGGCCCCCACCTCTCCCACATTTTCTCATGTGTTAGGAAAATTAAGAAATCAAAAGGACATAAAAATAAAAAGTAGGTTTGCGGGTACATGGGTGTATGCCGGGTCTCTGAGTGTTGAGTGATTGTCAACTGGGATGATGCGCATGTTCTTTGGCTTGTGTTGTGCAGGTGTCGAGCACGGATACAGTGATCGACGGCGAGGTGAAGGTCAAGTTGAGATGTGTCGTGCCGATGGACCGGGTGCGGTGAAGGATGGGCGTGCCGTGCGACGGACGTGCCATGCTGAGGTACCGAGCGGTGAAGGACGGACGTGAGGCTTGGACTGAGGGACCAGAGGCCCGAGGATCAGCTGTGGTGGCTGGCAGCCTGTGACGACGACAAGTGAAGAAGTGCGGTCATGTGTTGCCTGAGTCGTGGACTCAGGGACACGTGTCGGTGGACGGGGTGCACGGGCTGTGCATCCCCTCTACGACGTCGGTTTGGTGGTAGAGCCAGGGAAAAACCATCGGATGGACGGTTTCCAGGTTTGGGCCTCAAAACCTGGGCGTGGACGGTTTCTGAGTTTGACCACAAAACTCGGGCTGAGGGTTTCTGAGTTTGGCCACAAAACTCGGGCTGAGGACGGTTTCCAGGTTTGGGCCTCAAAACCTAGGCGCTGAGGGTTTGCTGAGTTTGGCCTCAAAACTCAGAAGCTGGTGGGCTGGTTCCCGGTTTGGGCCTCAAAACCGGGGGTTGGCTGGAAAAGGCTGGTTTCCCGGTTTGGGCCACAAAACCGGGGGTGCAGAGCGAGGGCGGCACGTGGCGGCGATCTGGAGGTTGCGTCGAGGCAACGCTTCGAATCGAGCGGGCGTGGCCGTCGGATACACCTACCACCGAGTTGGTCCAGAATAACCCTAGGGTTTAGCTGGTTCGCTCTGTAATTAGAATAGAGAGGGGTAGAGTAGGAAATAGACTTAGGCTAGTAGTAGGATAAGTAGTCGGGAGACACCCTCCTCCTGTCTATCTCAGTCATTTGCTCTTTCGCACTTAGGGTTTCCTGCTCTCCCATCCCCTGTTGTAGCTAGCTGAGATCCGCAGAGAGACTTGCCTCTGTGTACTGTTGATTCTGAGGAAGTGAGGCCGTATCCTCATTGTTGTAGCGTGTGGTAGCCACACGGTTGCAATTCGTGGTTGTTATTCGCGTTTTGTTCGTGTTCTTCGCGGAATCCTTTTTCTCCACGATTTTCTCTTCGCTTGATCTCTTTGCTCGGTTCATCTTTTGCAAAACCGTTTGAACCAAGTTGTTCTAGATCGTGAGGCATTTCTTTCCACCGAAGGAATTCTCCTCTAACCTCACAGTCTAGGATATCGATCGATTTCCGTTTCGGGTCAAGTTTTCTCCCCTCCCCCGAAATTCTTTGATTCATCGATTTGGAGATAGGTTCGAGCCATGATCTCTTAGAGATAGCTCACTATCCTCCTTGTGACTCTACTCACCAAGTTTGAACCCTAGAGGTTTCGTGTTGGGTGGGATTGAGTCGAATCGGTGGACGAACCGTGGATTCACGGGGTGACCGGACGCTTGATCGTGTCGACCGGACGCTCAGGCTCTGCGTCCGGTGGTTGAACACTCGCTGTGTCCCTTTTGGTCTTGACTGGACGCTCCATTCCCTGTGTGACCGGACGCGACGGAGCTACTGTTCACATGCGTTTTTGCTGTTCGACCGGACGCTCTGTACAAACGACCGGACGCTCCCTTCAGTGAGTCCGATTAGGAACAGAGAGGTTCCAGAACTGTTTTTCTGTGACCGGACGCGTCCGGTGCCTGGTGACCGGACGCTCTGCTGAGTCCGGTCAGTCTTGCGTTGTTTCGTTCGTGGTTCGCTCGTTCGTTGACGGATTCGATTTCCGTCTTTTGCGTTGGCTTTCTAGAGTTGTGTAGTGTCCCGCTGTGCTTGTTGGAAGCATCCACCCTTCATCTAGGGTCGTGGACATTAGCAAGCTCTAGGGTTTGTCTTTTGGGGTGATTCTCGGGACAGTGGCTACTAGTTTCCGAAAGGAAATTTTGAAGCTCCCATTCACCCCCCTCTGGTCGCTTTCTGGTTGCTTCTCGGTCCTTCAATTGGTATCGGAGCGGGTTAAGGATCTTCCACTTAGCCGGTTCCAAATCCACGGAAGGCGACATGGATCGCGGCGTGGGCAAACCGCCGTTCTTTGATGGGACGAACTATGCGTATTGGAAGATACGCATGTCGGCTTATCTCCAGAGCATGGGCTCTTCTGTTTGGGAGATTTGCAACAGGGATGATTACGTTGTCCTGGCTGCTCGTGTCACTCAGCTCCAGATCGATGAGCACGAGGCCAATAGCCGGGCACGTAACGCCTTGTTCTCCTGTTTGAGCATGTTCGAGTTTGATCGAGTTTCTCATCTCCCCACGGCTCGCGAGATTTGGGCGACCCTCATGCGCTTCCATGAGGGAACCACTCAGGTCAAATCCCGCCTCTATGAGTCGCACAAGCGGGAGTATGAGAACTTTCAACATATGCCTGGCGAGAGCATAGAGAGTTTATTCGCTCTCTTTCAGGTTATTGTCAACAAGATGAGAGCGAACAAGGAGCTGTTGCCTTTTGACGATCATGAGAGGGCTTTGAAGCTTTTGCACACTCTTGATCGGTCAGTGTGGGACTCAAAGGTCCAGGCGATCATCGAATCGTCTAACTATGAGACCCTCACCTGCGACGAGCTCTTTAGTAAGCTCAAGTCTAGTGAGATTGACGCCATGTCGAGGGCTTCTTATGAGAATCCTTCTGGCCCGACTATGGCTTTGGTTTCTGGCTCTTCTAACCCCTCTGGAGGTTTTGCTCTTTCATCTCTCTTTTCTGTCACAGAGGACCAGCTTGAGTCATTGGGGGATGACGTGCTAGCAATGCTCACCAACCGGTTCTCGCGGTTTCACAACAACCGCATGAACCGTCACCGCGGAGGAGGACGCTCAGGATGCTATGAGTGCGGCGACCCCGACCACTTCATCGCCAACTGCCCCAAGAAGAACAAGCATTCGGGGAAGGGCGATCATGGGCACAAGTACGACTCCGGCAAGCGCAAGGAGAAGTACGTTCCCCCAAGGCACAAGCGGAGGGGCGGCTTCGACAAGGAGTACATCAAGAAGAAGTACTTGGAGAAGGCCCAGGCTGAGCAGCGTGCATTCTTCGCCACGCTCAGCGACGTCGACGGCTCGGATGACGACTCTGCTTGCTCAAGCGATGACGAGTCCGAGAAGAAGAAGAGGATCGAGGACAAGCTGAACGGTCTCTGCTTCTTCGCCGACGACGACGGCTTCTGCACCATGGCGCTTGGTGATGAGGTCGACGGCAAGCTGGAGCACACCCCTCGGAACGACGACGACGACGACGACTCCTCCCAGGTATCTCTCACCCACGACGAGCTTTCTGCTGAGGTCGAGAAGCTTACTTCCGCGCTCCTTAGTCAGGACAAGTTGCTTAGGCGTGCCGCTAGAGAGCGCAAGGAGTTTAGGCAGAAGTGGGAGGACATGGTGAGGGAGCTTGAGTTTGCCAAGTCCACCGTGGTCGTGTCGGAGGAGGTTGAGTGTGAGATGTGCACCACGCACATGACTGACCTTCTCACTTTGAGAGGTAAGTATGCTGCGTTGGTAGGAGAGGTGGATGAGCTGAAGGCTAGACCTTCTCTGTTGGGTGCGTGCAAGACTTGTCCTGTCTTGCAATCTGAGTTGGCAGAGAAGAATGCCAAGATTGTGTCTCTTGAGGAGGCCAACTCAGGTAGCACTTGTGTGTCCAAGTGCGCTTTGTGTGAGGGTTTGGAGATGGAGATTGCGAATGTCAAGCATGGCAAGATGCAAACCGAGGAGGAAAACACATACCTTCGGACCATCTTGTCATGGGTCTCTTGTAGTGAGCCGCAGCTCGGGATGATGATCTCCCAATTTAAGCGAGCTGCTGGAGGTTCTGGTGTAGGTCTTGCTCAGGGTGTTGATCTCTTTCTGCTTTTGGGAAGATTGGAGAGTCGAGTGGTCTGAATCCTAGTGAGAAGCCCAATTCCACCACTACTCCCAAACTGACCAAGCTTCCACCTAAAGAGCTCGTCAAGCCTACCACCAAGGATGGGGTGTTTGAGGAACCTCCGAGAGCTCCACCCAAGAACCAAGTGTGGCATCCCAAACCCAACCACCTAAAGAACAAGCTGGACACAATGCCACCTATCCAGGAGGAGTTGCCACAGAAGGGCAAAGTGATCCACACCCACAGCCATGAGTACCAACAACCCCCTTTGCGTGGGTGAGGTACCATTGTGATTTCTGTGGGAGAGATGGTCACTTGAGCGAGTTCTGCTTTAGGCGCAAGAGAGAGGCGCGCCGTGCTAGGGAGATGAACAACCCGGACATGTACCATCTTTTCCATGATGTACATGTGCCGAATGTTCAGAGGAAAGCACCGAGACGTGCTGCTAGGCCCAGAGGTCCAGAACCTCAAGTTCCCAGGCCTAGGCAGCAGAGAGCTCCGAGGAGAGTCGCTAGGTCTAGAGGTGTTGAGCCTCAAGTCCCTAGGCCTAGGCCTCGTAGGAGCGTGCCCGACGGGAGCCTGCAGTTGTAGGCTATGGACCCCGTGGCGGAGGTTTGTAGTTGAGCATTTTCCCCACCGCGGTTTGAGTATCGCGATGGACGCTCCTCCCTTAGCGGACCACGTTTTCCTCTACGTGGTGATCGCTCCTCTCGAGACGTGCTAGGAATGGTTTTTCTGCTAACCGTTCTTTTGAGCAGCCGACCCAACACTGGTATTCTTCCTACTTCACTAACCCCAGTGTTGGACCGTATGCTCACCCTATGTCTTTTTATTGATGTAGGTAAAACGGTTGGAGGACATTTGGTTGGTGGATTCTGGTTGCTCGAGGCACATGACCGGAAACGCCAATTGGTTCTCCAGCCTTAGCCCTGTTGCCGGAAAGGAGTACATAACCTTCGGCGACAATAGCAAAGGTAAGGTATTGTCTCATGGGTTGGTGCGAGTTAATGAGCACTTTGTGTTGCGCGATGTTGCTCTTGTTTCTAACTTGCATGTTAACCTTCTTTCTGTTTCGCAACTCTTTGACGACGACTATGAGATTCGTTTTAAACCGAATCTCAGTCGTATTTTGGATCCTTAGGGCAATCTTGTGTGTTTGATTTCGCCCTTTGGAAAAGTCTTTCGTGCGAATTTCTCGAGTCTTTTGGCACTTCTCGTTGTCTTGGGCTGGACCTTCCTCCTCTGATCTTTGGAAGTGGCATAGGAGACTGGACATTGAGCTTCGACTTGCTTGCAAGGCTTAGTTCACTTGGCCTAATCCGAGGATTGCCCAAGTTGCATATGGAGAAGGATCTTGTTTGCCACTCTTGTAGACACGGGAAGATGGTTGCCGCTCCCCACCATCCAGTGACTCAGGTCATGACCAAGCGCCCTGGAGAGCTTTTACACATGGACCTTGTTGGCCCGGCTCGGGTGATCTCGGTTGGGGGGAAGTGGTATGTGCTTGTTGTTGTTGATGACTTTTCGAGATATTCGTGGGTCTTCTTTTTAGCTGAGAAGACCGAGACTTTCTCCTTTGCTCGTAATCTGATTTTGCGTCTTCAGAACGAGTTCCCTTTGAACTCGATGCGAGCAATTCGAGTGATAATGGTTCCGAATTCAAGAATTCGGATTTTGAGAAGTTTGTAACTCTTTGGGTTTAGAGCATCAGTTTTCTTCCCCCTACACACCCCTCAGAATGGTGTTGTAGAGAGAAAGAATCGGACCCTTGTTGAGATGGCCAGGACGATGCTCGATGAGCATAGGACTCCTAGGCGTTATTGGCCGAAGCTATGACACTGCGTGCTATATTTCCAATCGTATTTTTCTGAGAGCGTTCTTGAAAAAGACTTCTTATGAGTTGCGTTTTGGTAGACAGCCCAAGGTTATTTTTAGAGTCTTCGGTTGCCATTGTTTTATATTGAAGAAAGGCAACCTGGACAATTCGAGTCTCGTTCTTCTGACGGTGTGTTTTTGGGTTATGGCACTCACACTCGAGCCTATCGTGTACTTAACCTTGATACTAACCAAGTCATGGAGACATCAATGTCACCTTCGACGAGACCATGGTTTGTCCTTCTTCTCGTTTTGAGCGTGCAGGTGATCATGAGGTTGGTGAGCCTCTTTTCGATGATGAGGACGAGGATGCTGAAGATGACCCAGCACCACCTTCACCTGCAGTGCCGCAAAGAGCGGCTTCTACGACGACTCACGACCCCACGACACCTCTTCTTCCTGGGGGCCGTGGGATCCGCCACCCCGAGCGTACCTTTTGTACCCGGGGAGGCACCAGCTGCTGTTGAGGGGAGGCTACTTCAGCTCGTGAGGCGCCACGACACATCCAGCGCCAGCACCCGCCTCAGCAGATGATCAGCAGCATCGACGACGGGTTACTCGGTCCAGGTCACAGCACATCTCTCACTTCGCTCATTCTGCATTTGCTTTTGTTGCTAAATTTGAGCCCCGAGATGTTGGATTTGGCGCTTTCCGGATCCGAACTGGGTCAATGCCATGCATGAGGAGCTAGAAAATTTTTAAGAAATCGGGTTTGGGTTCTAGTTCCTCCTCCTCCTAACTGTAATCCTATTGAGACAAAATGGGTTTTCAAAAACAACAAGAGAGGATGGCCACATTGTGAGGAACAAAGCGCATCTTGTGGCCAAGGGTTATAGTCAGAAGGAGGGGATAGACTTTGAGGAGACCTTTGCTCCTGTAGCTCGTTTGGAGGCTATTAGGATACTCTTGGCTTTTGCTGCATCCAAAGGTTTTAAACTCTTTCAAATGGATGTCAAGAGTGCCTTCTTAAACGGCTACAGAAGAAGAAGTTTATGTTGAGCAACCCCCCCGGTTTTGAAAATCCCAAGTTTCCAAACCACATTTTTAAACTCCACAAAGCTTTATATGGTTTGAAACACCCCTAGAGCCTGGTATGATAGGTTGAAAACCTTTTGCTTGCTAAGGGTTTTAAAAGGGGATGTGTAGATAAAACGCTCTTTCTACTCAGCAAGGCAAGACACTCTCTTGGTCCAGATTTACGTGGATGATATCATTTTCGGTGTGTTCTTCTCACGCTTTGGTTTCCAAGTTTGCAGATACTATGAGCTGGAGTTCGAGATGAGCATGATGGGCGAGCTGACTTTCTTTCTCGGGTTGCAAATCAAGCATCCCAGAGGGGACGTTTGTCCACCAGGGCAAGTACACCAAGGACTTGCTGAAGCGGTTTCGATATGGGAGAGGCCAAGCCTCTTCCAACACCCATTCGACGACGACTGCCCTGGATGCGGATGTGGATGGAGAAGCAGTGGACCAGAAGAGTACCGCAGCATGATCGGGTCGCTCCTCTACCTGACGGGACACGCCGACATCCAGTTCGCCGTGTGTCTGTGTGAGCGCTTTTAGGCGTCGCCGCGCACCTCTCACCGTCAGGCGGTGAAGCGGATTTTCAGGTACCTTCGTTTCACGCCTGAGTTCAGGATTTGGTATTCTGCTTCCTCCACCCTCTCCTTTGCGGTTATTCGGATGCCGATTTTGCTGGTTGCCGTATTGAGCGCAAGTCCACTTCTGGGACTTGCCAGTTTTATTGGTTCTTCTCTTGTTTCGTGGTCTTCTCGCAGCAGTCTAGTGTCGCCCAGTCTACTACGGAGGCTGAGTAGTTGCTGCGGCTAGCTGCTGTTCTCAGTTGCTCTGGATGATGGCCACTTTGCGTGATTTTGTCTGAACTTTTCTCGTGTGCCTTTCTTTGTGACAGCACGAGTGTCATTGCGTTGCTAAGAACCCCGGTGCTTCACTCGAAGACTAAACACATTGATGTGCGCTTTCATTTCTTGCGAGACCACCAGGAAGGTGATACGACCTTCGCCATGTTGATACTCATCATCAACTGGCTGATATTTTCACCAAGCCTTTAGACGAATCAAACCTTTAACCGGTTGAGGGGTGAGCTTGGTGTATGTTTCCCTTTTTTAGATGGGAGAAACATTTTGGATCTTGTATATTTTGACTGACTCTTTTGTCCTCTTTTTCTTTGCATTTCAGCATACGCATTTACATTCTAAGCTTCATGTTTAATAATCACTAGAATGTAACTATGCTCTATGTAGTATGCTCTGATGCTTATTTTGATGCTTGTAGCTTATGCTCTTTCTGATCACTAGTACATGCGTGAGCTGAGCTATTTTTTGAAATGGTGAATTTACTTAATAACTTACAATCTGAAAATGTTCACCATTAGATTGCAACTAGCATGTGTAATATGTTGAGTTCACTCGTGCTTTTCATATATGCTAGGTTTGCTATGTCTCTAGTTCTGAGTCATTCACTTGCTTGGTCTGTTGCATATCATGTATAAAATTTGAACCAAGTTTTAGTGAATTGAAAAGATCGAGATGGGATTTCTTGTCAACACATCATGGTATCGAGACGGTTTCTCATTGCACTTTGAGCTAAACTTGAGCCGTGTAGTGTATGACTGAAACCGTAGCTTTAAGCTTCTGATTGCTTCGGCATAGGCTTCGCTCGGTTGAAAAGTTAGGCAATGACAGCTTTCAACCTCTCGCAATCACATGCTAATAATTGAACTTGTGTAATTTCACCACACATTCTCAACTCCCGCTGATCTCAATCTAGTTGAATTCACAAGTGGGGTTTCATTCTTAAGCATGATGTTTGAACTTTGCTAGGGGTAGTTCACTTTGCATACATGTTTAGCACCTGTTCAGACTCCTGTCTATACATTACTAGTGCTATTTTGATGGTGAATCCCTTTTGACTCAAAACTGCTCTTTTTGCTCATATGTTCATATTTCATATCTGGTGATCAGTTTGAGCCTTTGCTGAGCTTGTATACCGTTGTTGAGTCATTGGAGTTATACTGTTTAGAGCATCTTTTGCATTCTCCTGAATATATACCTGAAGCTGCTAACTTGCATTTGACTCATATGCATGTTGGAAGGGGGAGAATCTCCCATGTTCGCACTTTTTGTTGGTGCCTTTTCTGATGGGGAGAGCTCTTTACTTGATTAGTGCATTTTCAACTAAGGGGGAGAATTTGCAAATCATTTGTGGTTCCCGAGTGTCCATTTGAGGGGGAGTTCCCAGGAGGAGAGTTTGCATGTCTCCTGGATGTTCAACTAAGGGGGAGTTTTGCTGTCTCTTGCTGGCCGAAAGGCATTGGTATCGAGCTTTCTTTGCTAGTTGTGTTGAGCCTCTTGCCTCTATCTTGAGGGACTAGCATTTTCTTCGATTTTCCAATTGGAATTTGCTAGCGTGTTTGAGCCCTTTCTACCTCTTCTTGAGGGCTAGCTTTGCTTTGCTTGGTTGCGTCGAGCCGTTGCCCATGTCTTTGGGGACCAAGTTCTTTTCGCTCTTTCCACTTGACCTTCTTTGGCTTTGCTATGCTTTTTGGGTCATTTTGGTTGAGTTTTCTCTTCTCCTTCCTCCTTCTTCCCTTATTCTTCTTTTCATTATGATTTGTGTGAGTAGTTGACAATGCACTCATCAAGGGGGAGATTGCGGGTACATGGGTGTATGCCGGGTCTCTGAGTGTTGAGTGATTGTCAACTGGATAATGCGCATGTTCTTTGGCCTTGTGGCCTTGTGTTGTGCAGGTGTCGAGCACGGATACAATGATCGACAGCGAGGTGAAGGTCAAGTGAGATGTGCCGTGCCGATGGACCGGGTGAGGTGAAGGATGGGCGTGCCGTGCGACGGACGTGCCATGCCGAGGTACCGAGCGGTGAAGGACGGACGTGAGGCTTGGACTGAGGGACCAGAGGCCCGAGGATCAGCTGTGGTGGCTGGCAGCCTGTGACGACGACAAGTGAAGAAGTGCGGTCATGTGTTGCCTGAGTCATGGACTTAGGGACACGTGTCGGTGGACGGGGTGAACGGGCTGTGCATCCCTCTACGACGTCGGTTTGGTGGTAGAGCCAGGAAAAACCATCGGATGGACGGTTTCCAGGTTTGGGCCTCAAAACCTGGGCGTGGACGGTTTCCGAGTTTGACCACAAAACTCGGGCTGAGGGTTTCTGAGTTTGGCCACAAAACTCGGGCTGAGGACGGTTTCCAGGTTTGGGCCTCAAAACCTGGGCGCTGAGGGTTTGCTGAGTTTGGCCTCACAACTCAGAAGCTGGTGGGCTGGTTTCCCGGTTTGGGCCTCAAAACCGGGGGTTGGCTGGAAAGGCTGGTTTCCCGGTTTGGGCCACAAAACCGGGGGTGTAGAGCGAGGGCGGCACGTGGCGGCGATCTGGAGGTTGCGTCGAGGCAACGCTTCGAATCGAGCGGGCGTGGCCGTCGGATACACCTACCACCGAGTTGGTCCAGAATAACCCTAGGTTTAGCTGGTTCGCTCTGTAATTAGAATAGAGAGGGGTAGAGTAGGAAATAGACTTAGGCTAGTAGTAGGATAAGTAGTCGGGAGACACCCTCCTCCTGTCTATCTCAGTCATTTGCTCTTTCGCACTTAGGGTTTCCTGCTCTCCCATCCCCTGCTGTAGCTAGCTGAGATCCGCAGAGAGACTTGCCTCTGTGTACTGTTGATTCTGAGGAAGTGAGGCCGTATCCTCATTGTTGTAGCGTGTGGTAGCCACACGGTTGCAATTCGTGGTTGTGATTCGCGTTTTGTTCGTGTTCTTCGCGGAATCCTTTTTCTCCACGATTTTCTCTTCGCTTGATCTCTTTGTTCGGTTCATCTTTTGCAAAACCATTTGAACCAAGTTGTTCTAGATCGTGAGGCATTTCTTTCCACCGAAGGAATTCTCCTCTAACCTCACGGTCTAGGAGATCGATCGATTTCCGTTTCGGGTCAAGTTTTCTCCCCTCCCCCGAAATTCTTCGATTCATCGATTTGGAGATAGGTTCGAGCCATGATCTCTTAGAGATAGCTCACTATCCTCCTTGTGACTCTACTCACCAAGTTTGAACCCTAGAGGTTTCGTGTTGGGTGGGATTGAGTCGAATCGGTGGACGAACCGTGGATTCACGGGGTGACCGGACGCTTGATCGTGTCGACCGGACGCTCAGGCTGTGCGTCCGGTGGTTGAAACACTCGCTGTGTCCCTTTTTGGTCTTGACCGGACGCTCCATTCCCTGTGTGACCGGACGCGACGGAGCTACTGTTCACGTGCGTTTTTGCTGTTCGACCGGACTGTTGGGGGAAAGGACCCTCGGCAGAGGCGCCGCCCGAACTGGTGGTCGAAATCAGCCCTCGCGCAACGATCTGGTGCGCTTGCGAGGTCCCTCTCCTATTGGAGACCGTCACCCTGACCCCCGGATGCGGGGACAACCCTCGTCGCTTTGTTGTACTTTTGTGCAGGTCTAAGGCGACGGTCGCACCGCAGGAAACCTTCGCTGACTCACGGCGCCACCTTCGCTAGGAGCGAAGGTCCAGGCAAGCAGCGAAGTACAGCATGCAGCGAGTGTGCGCTGCACCAAAGGCAAGCGAGACCGAAGGTCCGGCGAGCACGGCCGAAGGCTAAAACCTTCGTCCTTCTCCCGGGAGGCAAGTGAAGCCGGAGGTCCGGCAGATGACGGAGGTGTGCAGGCCCAAGGGCGAGCGCAGCCGAAGGTCAGGGCCGCCGCACCTCTCCCCGAAGGTGAACAAGGGCCAGGTGGCAGCGCGCTGGAGTGTGACCGACTAGGGTTTCCGCTTCAGCTGTGTATTTACATTTTTGCCCTTCCTCCCTGCGCGGAGGCGAAGAATCTTTGCTGTACCCTTTTGTAATTTGGCCCGTGCCCCTTGGCATTCCCTATAAATACCAGGGGGATGAACAGTGTAAGGAGGACCTGGGGGGGGAATTCGAGTACTTTCCATTTCCGTTTCACCTTCGCTATTGCATCCGACGCTTGGCCACCTTCGCTCTCTCCCCTGCACAAGTGCGGAGGTTGGGCAAGTGTGTTCCCAACACGGACGCTCTGTACAAACGACCGGACGCTCCCTTCAGTGAGTCCGATCAGGAACAGAGAGGTTCCAGAACTGTTTTCTGTGACCGGACGCGTCCGGTGCCTGGTGACCGGACGCTCTGCTGAGTCCGGTCAGTCTTGCGTTGTTTCGTTCGTGGTTCGCTCGTTCGTTGACGGATTCGATTTCCGTCTTTTGCGTTGGCTTTTCTAGAGTTGTGTAGTGTCCCGCTGTGCTTCTTGGAAGCATCCACCCTTCATCTAGGGTCGTGGACATTAGCAAGCTCTAGGGTTGTCTTTTTGGGTGATTCTCGGGACAGTGGCTACTAGTTTCCGAAAGGAAATTTTGAAGCTCCCATTCACCCCCCTCTGGTCGCTTTCTGGTTGCTTCTCGGTCCTTCAAGGTTACTACCTAGGCATACTAGATTTGGATTTTGCTAGAGTGGATAAAAAAGTAAATAGTGTCGAAAGCAAACTAGAATCTATAAGGAGTCTGTTGGGAGAGGGATCCCGATAGGCAAAGTACTCATAGGGCCTTCGCCCTAAGCAGAGGTCGACAGATGGAGTGGAGACAATAATGCAATTAGGGTTTTGTTCATTCCTCCCTTTACATAGGGTTTGTTCCCCCTTTTACAGGGCACTGTTCAGATCAAAGTAGATTTATTTTACATCTATGCCCTGCACTTAGCAGGGCATATTCCAGGCATATACTCATACACTATTAAGCCCCCGAGGGACACACTGGGTCTTCTCTCCTCCAACCGCCTTCAACTTCATGGGCCCTTCCTTTGGGCCTGATGGAGGCCCAAAGGCCACATAAGTCATGTGGGAAGGTGAAGACATGAACTTCTCCAGTCTTCTCTAGTTTCCGAGATGAATCTACACCTTCCTACCGGCGACCTCCACAACTCCGTGTTGGGTGCCATCGTGGAGTGGGCCCTTGACAAGAGGCCTTCGCCGATCAAGGACCTTTGTTCTAGCAAATTCCTTTGGCGAAGGCCTCTACAAAATTCCCTCAATGGTCTTGGACCTTTGCTTACCCCGGACGTTGCTAGGGAAGGCTTCCCCAAGCCTCATGTCAAAACAACAAGAACAAGTCATCTTCCAGCTTAATCTATTAGTGTGCAAAACGGAAAGACATCTAAGGAGAACTAACCTTTGTGACCAGAATATCTGTGTGCCAACAGGGCCTTTCCATTAAATTAGGTTTCTTAAGGATCAAGTCTTTAAGGACTATAAATAGATGGGCACTGTAACCATTCAATCTTAAGCAATAAAGAAATTAAATAATCTATTCCCTATCTCCTTGCTCCCTCTCTCCCTATCGTTGTCCCCTGCCTCCTATGTGTCGCAACCCTGCCCTACCCGGCTACCCGCATCGCTGCCCATGCAACTACCACCCATGCCCACACCAAAACAACTTGTAAGCCCCCGTGCCGCTACCGCCCTACCCCACACTGCCCCTTCTCTCTCCTCATCACTGCTCCTAAATGACCCTAACCATATCCCTGGGCTAGGACCATCGCACTTAGTATCTGGAGAACATATCAATCCGATGACCACTACCACCATGATGAGCAACATGAAGAAATAGGTGCACGAGTTCGTCGCCATCTACAACAAAGGACAAGACGAGGTGCATGATTTCATGACTAGGTTCAGGGCCCTCTTGGACAAAATCTCTCCATCAATAATAGAACCAATCCAGCCAGAGGCAACCACAACCACAACAACAACAACAACAACAACAATGGCACCAGAAGGAAAAGCATCACCAACGATAATGCCGACATCAAGCGTGCTTCACACTAAAACAATCACATAACTTATCCCTGCAGATTTAGATTTTGGGTCGTCAGATGAGATATACTCGACCACAACAAAGAAGGAACATGAGGCCGCCACCAAGGAACTCAAGGAGAAAAACAAGCATGCAATGGAGACACTTGCGTGTGTTTTCCTTGAGGAGCATATGCAACACTCCAAATTGTTGGGAATTCTAGAAATTGAGGAGTAGGCGGCGAACGTTCATCACCAATCTAAAAGTGGCTCCACCCATAGTGTCCATGCCTCGGCCACCAACAACACCAAGCCCTCTGCTTTCCCAACATATATCAAATCCAAAATTGTCTTCGAATGGAATCTCCTCAGCACCAACCTCTACCCCAACGGCAAGTGCAACAACACTAAAAGCATTGCCCCACAACAACGGGAGCACACCTGATCCTCCAGATCATGCACAACAAGTGGACCAATCCTGCAGAAAAAGAGATTGGACATGGAACCATCCCTGTCAACAATCATAATAAGGGGCATGAAACCCTAGCCTCCATAGATGTCACCACAACACAAAGGCTTATGGTTGATACACCACAGAAAAAAGAACAATGTATGTTGTTGGACATGCTCAACAAAGATGCATCTACGGGCAACCGCTTCACTAGCAACAACATCAACATCCTACCAAAGGTTAGCAAAATCCTCGTCGGTGGCACCATGGAGTCCTTGCCATGAATCTCATAACCAAAATATGGCAATGGGATGCTACAAGACAACATGATGCTAGATAACAACCTACAAGGCATAGCACATGCACCAATATTGTACAACAACTTCCTCATCAACATCGGCACCAACTTCAACGTCCATCTAAAAATTGGCACATGGACAAATCAGATTAAGCCCCCTTTTATAGACTCAAAATGCAACACACCTACATGGATAGACACACTCACGATGATCCACAAAAAATTCAGCACCACCGATATAAGACCCAAAGAGGACTATAATACTAACTTCTACACCGGAGCAACACCAACATCTACAACATGCGCCACCATCAACCACAGAGATCTCCATCAAAACACCTCTGAAAGGCCCAAGGCTATGTAAGGGGAAGCCCATCTACAACCCAACATCACCTCCAAAGAAGCATCTTAGTAGCTATAGGTGCCACCACTAGGGAGCACCATCCTCACCATAACCATGGGCGATATCACAACATTGACTAGATACTTTTCACCAAGAGATCATCCTTTGGCTTCAACAGGCATTTCTACTCTCTAACATCTCCACCAGGATCAGTATGGCTGAACACACTCATCTCCTTTGGGTGAAGGACGAACTGGCACTCCCACATAGAGAGCACCTACACTCTAGCACCTTTCACACAGTAAGTTATTGCCTCCCTAAGAACTTCCTCATGGCCCAGGGAGCACGATGATCAACGATAGAAATTCTCATGGACTACACCAGCTACAAGCTTCACCCTCATGGGAAACGGTTACATCAACACACTCCATAACTCCAGAGACCGCCATCCGATCATCAACGCTAAATGCGGCATCAATCACCATCTACATCTTTGGCATAGCATGGTTGGACAAGACTTAGATGACAATCAGCAACTTCAACACCAGGGGAACAAATTCAAAATGGGGCAATGTCACCATGGGCAGCACAGTAGCATCGACTCAGTCACTTGACTAGCCAAGAGATCATTGTCATTCCCTACAAGTGCTTCTATTGCCTAACACCGCCACCTCTATCACTAGACCAGCAAAACAATCCCATCTTAACTAAGTGGTCAACAAACCTACTAATCCTCCTAGGCTCCAACACATTGCCAACAACAATGGCATACATCTGCATCGACATGCATGACAACTCTAGACATCCACATAGGATGTTGCCCCAATATGAGTCTGATGATGCAATCTTCAACAACATTCAGGTACATGGGAACCCCCAAGCCCCATACAGATACTCTATGATATATAGAATCTACCATCTTATTCTCAAAATCAAGAAAACATGACATCAAACACTAAGGCATACTACCACTTTGCCATCAGCAATGGCACCAACTAGGAGATCAAACTACAACTGAAAGACCTAGTTTGTGTTGGAAACACACTTGCCGAACCCCCGCACTTGTACAGGGTGAACGGCGAAGGTGGCCAAGCGTCGGAAGTAAAGCGGAAGCGAAGCTTTTGAACTCAATCAATGCTGTGGAGTACTGATCCCAAAAAATCCCCCTCTTACACTGTTCATCCCCTGGTATTTATAGGGAATACCAAGGGATGCGGGCCAAATTACAAAAGGGTACAGGAAGATTCCTCACCTCCACGCAGGGAGGGAGGGCAAAAAGGTAAACACACAGCTGAAGCGGAAACCCTAATCGACCCCCTCCAATGCGCCGCCACCTGGTTCTGTTCACCTTCGGAGAGGGGGGGCGGAGCTTTGACCTTCGGCCGTGCTCGCCCTTCAGGCCAACGCGCCTTCGTCGCTTGCTTGGTCCGCTCTGAGTGACCTTGGGACTCAGCGAGGTCGCCCGTCGTGCCGCGAAGCCTTAACCTGCAGGGGTTGTAAAAGGGAGCATCGAGGGTCGAACTCACGTCCGAAGGTTAGGAAATTGACCCCGAAAGGAGGGGGACCTCGCGAGGACACAAACACCAAGCGAAGGTTGATCTTGGCACCATATCGGGTGGCGTTCTTGCCGAGGGTCCTTTTCCCCAACAGTAGCCCCTCGTTGCCTTGGATCTAAAGACGGAGTTTTAGGCCCAAGCAGCGCATTTTGGACGGGAAAACGTAAAGGGACCCTTGGCAGCGACGCCCGCGGCTGCTTTGGGCCGTATCGTTGTATTGTAGTTCGTACTGTTGAGGCCCGTTTCGTTTTTTGCGCCGCATTTTTTGATTGTCGTGCCGATACTGTCGCGGGAGTGCCGGCCGCTTGGTCTATAAATAGGAGGGGTAGGTGAGCGGTAAAGGACGTGCCCTCATCCGCCCTAGCCACCCTGCTGTTGCTATTTTCCTATAGCGAAGGTTTATTTTAGTTTGACTGCGAGGGTCGAGACAAGCATTCGCTGCGCGAAGGTGTTAGCGATTAGAGAGATGGCTAGGCTGAAGCAGACTGCTCGTGCTGCTTCCCCTGTTTCGGCGGAAGAGGGGATTACCTTCGAGTTTGGGCTCAGCCGAGTGTGCGCATCGGAGATTGCGTCTTATGTTAGGTGGGGTTGGATCGAGGAGGGCAAGGCGAGGACCAGCGTCGGGGAGACGTTGCCAAAGCCGGATGCGGATGAAGTTGTAGTGTTTGAAGATTTTTTTCGGCTGGCCTTCGCTTCCCGGCCCACTCCTTGTGGCCTCTGTGTTGCGAAGGTTCAACCTGAAGTTTCATCAGCTGACACCTTCATGTTTTATGAAGATGTCGGTGTATGTGTGGGCGTGCCGTTCCCAAGGTATCGCTCCAAGTGTCGAAGGTTTTGTTCACACTCACCGGGTGCACATGCAGCCTCGGAAGATTGATTGTGGCGAGGGTAAAAGTTTTCTGGGTCAATTGCTGTGTACACATTCTGCCACCGCGCTGGGTCGGAGTTGCCAGTGCAAGCTCAGAAGAACAAGTGGACCAGCGGGTGGCCAGGAATTTTGGTTTTACTACAAGCTCAGTGATGTGGCGGAGCTGTGCGGTGAGCTCCCGCCTCTGGGGATGTAAGTGCGGAGGCCAAAATGGACGGCGAAGCACACGCGGCTATTGATTGTTGAGGGTTGTCTCGCGCTCTCAGTGCGCCCGTGACCTGATTGAGGAGTACTGTTGCGCCAAGATCTGGCCTCTTCGCGAGAAACAAGTATGGTTTGAGGTGAGGATGACCCCGCTACCAGGGCAAGGGGTTGAAGAGACCGAAGATTGATTTGAACAAGGTCTGGGCAAACGTTATCAAGAAATTCCCAGGCGGGAGGATGGGCTCGCGGTTATATATAAACGCGTGCAGCAGTGGGTGGAGGAGTTAGTTGGCAAATTGTCAACGTTGGAAATATAAGCTATACACAGTGCCATAGGCGCCGAAGGTCGAGTTAACAGACTGTTTGACATTCTTGGCATTCAGTATCCAACTGGCCGCTCCGTCGAGCGAAGATGCTCCGAAAAAGAGAAGCGAGCCGCTGCGGGAGATGAGGGAGTTGTCTCTCGGCTGAAGAGGGTCGTGGCCGTGGGCGCGGTGGTCCCGGTGCCGGGGGGGGGGTAAGTGTTGGCGACGAAGGTCGCAGCTGTTGTTGGTGCTTCGGCACTTCCACATCCTCGGTCGTTGCCTCGGGCGGCCGAGGCTCTGTTAAGGTTGGAGGAGTGGTGCCCCGCGTGGGCGGTATCGGAGCTTTAATTCAGATCTCGGATGACGAAGGCGTCTCCGAAGACAGCGACAAGGAAGAGAGAGAAAAGGAAAGGAAAGGAGGTAGAGGAGTCATCTAGCGAGGGCAGCGATTCATCCAGCAGCGAGGATGACTCCGATGAAGACGTTTCTATTGGGGACATCCGAGGAAAAAAGATAGCTTCGCCAGTGCTGTTGCTGCGGCTGCCAAAGATGTTGAAGAAGGTGTTGCGGGAACTGGAGGGAGAGAGCCCTCGACGAGGGTCACTGCCCGATTACGCCGGCACACACATTTGGGTCGAAGGATCCGAAATTAATGGTGACACATGAATCGGACCCGGTGCCTGGAAAGAGGCCAGCTGGCGGGGCCAGCCGGACAAGTCTTCCTTACTACGCGAAGAGCTTGGCGTTACTGACCCGCGACCCATCTGTACACGAGCGCAGGACCTTCAGGCGACTCGTTGCCGTGTTCTCCGGAGGAAAGGCGATTGCCTGGGTCGCGTGTTTGACCGGGTCTGTCTGCCGGAAGCGGAGCTTCGGCTCGCTAGCGAGCCCTTGGATAATATTCATGATGATATTGATGTGAAAGTGGCTGAGCTGATGCTCCTCACCGGTCGGCGCGTCGAAGGTCTGGTTACAATCTGCATTATCTGAACGACCGTTGAAAGACACGCAGAAAACGAACAAGGAGCTTCGCCAGAGCTTGGAGGACAAGGATGCGGAGCTGAAAACTGCCTTAGAGGAGGCTGAGAAGTGGAAGAAAGAAGCGCAAGAGGCTGCGAGGACCAGTGCGGAGCTCCTCGCTGCAGGACGGCAAAAAGATAAAGACTTGGCGTCTGCAAACGAGCGCGCAGAAAAGTTGTCAACGGAGGTGGCAACCCAGGCCGAGGCTTGGCGTGAGAGTCTATCTAGGGTTAAAGCTAAGATAGACACATGCTTGACTGAAGCCGGAGGTTCAGTCGGGGAGCCACTTCCTACAGTCAGCGCAGAGGCTTTCGAAGGTTGGTTAAGCAACGAGTTGGATGTGTTTAGCTCGTTGGTCGGGAATGCAGCTGATTTTGTGGGTATGCCGGTGCGTTGGCGATGGCTGGAACCCTCCGTCAAGCGGACTGCGAGCACCTTCGGAAAATTAAGAAGCCCAACCATATTTTCCGACCGTTGATGAAGTGCGGCAAATGAAGGCTGACGATGCCGAGGTCCGGAACTGTGCGATGCGGTTGCTTCGCAAGTTTTGGATTGCTGGCGGCGGCCGAGCTCTTGCCTTCGAGAGGCTGCCGAAGCAACTCGTCAGGTTTGTGTTGTTGAAGAGTGACGTTTGGCGTTATTTCAATGATTATGGGCTTGGTATTGACTCGTGTTTTCATTTTGTGTTTTTGGTGTTTACAGGCTCGTAGGGAGGCGATGCCTTCGCCGGCTGCGGCCGTTGAAATTGGCGGGAGCTCCGCAGGGGCTGATGCTCCTTGCTCTGCGGAGGCTCCGCCTCTCGAGGTTGAAGCGTTGACTACGGAAGCCTCGGTCTCCGGCGAAGGTGTCGAACGAGAGGTGGCTGCGAAGGAGGCACCAACTGACGTTGCGGAGGCTGTAACTGGCGAGATCGAGACGGGCGAGCCGGACGAAGCGAGCAGGTGTGAAGTTTTTGGGTTGTATAGATGAGGTCATTTTGTAATGGTTGCGATGCTTGTAAAACTTGGGGATGCTGAGATACTTTTCGGTATTTATGCAATGCAGGTTCCTGACGGAACCGTGTTAGAAGTATTTGATGTGACGCCACTGACGCTTAATTACCAGGATACTTTTATAACTGGCGAGTCGTGGGCCCGTGCAAAGTTAAAACATCCTTCGTTGACCTTCGAGCGTTTTTGGTGGTCAAAGGTGCGAAGGTACGATTTGAAGAATAGTAGGTCGAGCAGCTTTTGGCGCGAGGCGGACTTTACTGATCGTCAAGCTACGCGCTATTTGTTTGGTCCGTCTTCGTCTTCGCAAGTTGCTTTAGACGATGATATTGATGATAGTAGTGCGTTGGATTATTTGTTTGGGCGAAGTAAGCTTGAAGTGGGCCCCGACGGATCGCTGGTGGTTCCGAAGGAGGAACCTACGGATGTGGATGAAGTACATCGTACATATATGTATCGGGCGAGGGTTTTGCCTGGTGAGCTGCCGATTGTTCCGGCAGCTCCTTTGTTGTGGGGACCTATTGTTGTGGCGGAGCCGGAGTTCGAGGAGGTTAGCGAGGGCTCTGGTGATTTGATGTTGATTGAAGGGAGCGATGGTTCCTTGTAAATGATTTTTTATTTTTCGGATATGTTTGTTGTTGTAACGTTACTTTGTAACAGTATGAGAAAAAAGTATGGGTTTGGTGCCATGTTTGCTGCACTATTTAATGTTTCTTATATTGTTTAATAGCGAGGCCCCGTTTTACTTTTAGCGAGGCTCGCGCATTTGCTCTCGTGAGCTTGTTTTGAAAAACAGCGACGCCCCCTTTTTCTTTTAGCGAGGCTCGCGCATTGCTCTCGTGAGCTTGTTTTGAAAAATAGCGACGCCCCCTTTTTCTTTTAGCGAGGCTCGCGCATTTGCTCTCGTGAGCTTGTTTTGAAAAAACAGCGACGCCCCCTTTTTCTTTTAGCGAGGCTCGCGCGTTTGCTCTCGTGAGCTTGTTTTGAAAAAACAGCGACGCCCCCTTTTTCTTTTAGCGAGGCTCGCGCATTTGCTCTCGTGAGCTTGTTTTGAAAAAACAGCGATGCCCCCTTTTTCTTTTAGCGAGGCTCGCGCATTTGCTCTCGTGAGCTTGTTTTGAAAAAACAACGACGCCCCCTTTTTCTTTTAGCGAGGCTCGCGCATTTGCTCTCGTGAGCTTGTTTTGAAAAAACAGCGACGCCCCTTTTTCTTTTAGCGAGGCTCGCGCATTTGCTCTCGTGAGCTTGTTTTGAAAAAACAGCGACGCCCCCTTTTTCTTTTAGCGAGGCTCGCGCGTTTGCTCTCGTGAGCTTGTTTTGAAAAGACAGCGACGCCCCTTTTTCTTTTAGCGAGGCTCGCACATTTGCTCTCGTGAGCTTGTTTTGAAAAACAGCGACGCCCCCTTTTTCTTTAGCGAGGCTCGCGCATTTGCCTTCGTGATTAGCTCTTGTTTGTGCTTGCGGGGTACTGACTTTTTGGACTTCGCGCCTCCCCTCATTTTTGGCGGGGGTGATTTGCTTCTTTGCGAGCCCCTGTCGCTTTGCGAGGTGCTTGACTTTTAGACTTCGCGCCTCCCCCGCTGGGTTGAGGTGAAGTTTGCTTTTTTGCGAGCCCCTGTCGTTTGTGCCAGGGTGCTCGACTTTTTTGGACTTCGCGCCTCCCCTTATCTTAGGCGGAGGTGAAGTTTGCTTTTTTTGCGAGCCCCTGTCGTTTGTGCCAGGGTGCTCGACTTTCCTCCCTTATCTTAGGCGGAGGTGAAGTTTGCTTTTTTGCGAGCCCCTGTCGTTTGTGCCAGGGTGCTCGACTTTCCCCCCTTATCTTAGGCGGAGGTGAAGTTTGCTTTTTTGCGAGCCCCTGTCGTTTGTGCCAGGGTGCTCGACTTTCCTCCCCTTATCTTAGGCGGAGGTGAAGTTTGCTTTGAAAGGAAAAGGAATGTTTTTCGAAGCAATCTTAGCAGGTTTTCATCGAATGTAGCGCTCTTGAGAGACCCGCTTTTTCGATGTTTGGGAGTAGAGGTTTGGAGATTTTACTTTTTTGGGGGTTCTAATCTGTATTTATGCTTTGGATACTGCCTCGTTAAAAAACCTTACGCCCCTTCGTAAGGAAAAAGAGTGCAGCTCCTTGTTTTGGCTACATTCATAGAAATGGAAACATGAAATGCGAAGATAAATTACAACTTGCGAGGGCTCGCTAGGGCCCCGCTATGGGTAGTATTTGCGAAGGTCGTCGATGTTCCAAGTGTGAGGCAGGATGTTACCCTCGCTGTCGGAGAGGTGGAAAGAGCCAGGACGGTTGCTTTCCACAATCAAGTATGGACCTGTCCACTTGGCTGAAATTTTCCTGCCAAGCTGGCGTTTTGTTTTCTGATGAGGACGAGGTCACCCTTCTGCAAATCTTTGATTCTGATCTTTTTATCTCTCCATTTTCTGGTTTCTTCTTGGTACTTGCGAAGGTTGTGCACTGCATTGCATCTTGCTTCTTCGAGTAGGTCTTTATCGAGCGATTGGGCTTGCTCGTCAGATGCGAGGGTTGTTCTGAGCGATCCGTATTTTAGCTCTTCTGGAAGCACCCTTCTTCGCCGAACAGCAGCTTGAAAGGAGTGAATTTTGTTGCTCTGCACTCTGAGGTGTTGTGAGACCAGGTGACCGAAGGTAGGTTCATCGGCCCATTTACCCTTGGGTCTACCCTGCAGCTTTTTGGAGATAGCTTGGAATATTGTCGCATTGGCTCTTTCAACCAGGCCGTTGGATTGCGGGTGTCGGACGGAGGCGAAGCATAACATTGTCCCAATTTGTGCACAGAATTCTTTGAAGACCTCGCTGTCAAACTGAGTGCCGTTGTCGACGGTTAGATGCTGCGGAACTCCAAAGCGACAGACTATTTGTTGCCAGAAAAACTTTTTTACTGCGTGGGAAGTGATGGAGGATAGTGGCCTTGTTTCAATCCATTTTGTGAAGTATTCCACAGCTACCACCGCATAGCGAAGGTTCCCTGGAGCTGTCGGTAACGGGCCTACAAGATCCATCGCCCACCTTTGCAGGGGCCAGGTTGGGCATATGAGGGTTGTGGGTGCCCCTGGAGCGTTTTGGTTTTTTGCCATCAGTTGACAACCTTCGCAATGCTTGACGATGGTTTCCGCATCTCTTAATGATGTTGGCCAGTAGAAGCCTTGCCGAAACGCTTTGCCGGCTAGAGCCCTCGGGCCGTTGTGAGAACCACAGATACCCTCGTGGATTAGCTTGAGAATGTCATTGCCTTCGGACTGTGACACACATTTGAGCCATGGCGAGGTTACCGAGGCTTTGTACAAGGTGTTGTCGACTATCTTGTATCCTCGCACTCTTTGCTTTAGTCTGTTTTCTTCTTCTCTGTTGCTGGGTTCATGGAGTCCTTTGATGTAGGCCATGATAGGTGCTCTCCAATCCTCGCACTGGATTGCGTTGATCAGCTTGATGCTGACTTCGGGAGCTTCGAAGGCTGACCGAGTGGTAACCTCGTAGAACACATCCGGTGGAAGTTGTAGCTGCTGAGCGGCTGCTTTGGCTAAGCAATCTGCCTCGCTGTTTTCGGTTCTTGATATTGCTTTTACAGTTATGCCGAGGAAGAAGGATTCTAACCTTCGGACATATTGAAAATATTTTTGGAGCTCTGGATCTTTTGCTTTGTAGTCCTTTTCAATGTGCCCCGCAATGACTTGAGAGTCTGTGTTGATGAGTGCCCTTCGGACTGATAACGATCGCAGCCTTGAAAGTGCCAGAATCACAGCTTCATATTCAGCGGAGTTGTTTGTGCATTTGAAGTCAAGCCTTCGTGCGTATCTCAGCTTCGACCCGGAAGGCGAGATTAGAATGGCCGAGGCACCGGCTCCAGTTGCACCCCAGGCCCCGTCGACGTAAACGATCCAAAACTGGTCCTGCTGCAGCTCACCGGGGCGAGGGTCGGGTGTCCATTCTGCTATGAAATCAGCCAGCACTTGTGATTTGATCGCTGTTCTGCCAACGAAGGTTACAGCATAACTGTTAAGCTCGACTGCCCATTTTGCTATTCTTCCAACTGCTTCGTTGTTTTTGAAAATGTTCTCGAGAGGGTACGACGAAGGTACGTGGATCTCGTGCGCCTGGAAATAGTGCTTGAGCTTTCTTGATGCCATGACGACGACGTATGCTATTTTCTCAAGCTCCGAATAATTTCTCTTTGGGCCTTCGAGGGTTTTCTGAAACATAGTAGATTGGGGCTTGTCTGGTTTTGTTGTTTTTGCGGAGCTCCTTGATGAGGACTGCGCTTGCTGCGTGTGGCGAAGCTGCGACGTAGAGTAACAATAAGTCTCCCTTGCTTGGCTGGTTAGGGCAGTCAAGCTGGTCAGATACTTTTTCAACTCCTCGAAGGCCTTTTGCTGCTGGGGACCCCAGTTGAATGGAGCGTTGCTTCTGAGTGTTTCAAAGAAGGGTAACCCTCGCTCTGCGGATCTTGAGATGAATCTGCTAAGTGCTGCTAAACGACCGGTTAGACGCTGAGCTGCTTTCTTGGTCGCCGGAGGTTCCATGTTCATGATGGCATCAATCTTCTCAGGGTTAGCTTCGATTCCTCTGGCTGAGACGATGCAACCTAGCAATTTACCTTCGCTCACCCCGAAACACATTTTTCTGGGTTTAGTTTCAGTCCGGCGGACCGGAGGTTGCTGAATACCCTCGATAAGTCTGGTATGTGGTTCTCTTTTAGTTCACTCTGGACACTAGGTCGTCGACATAGGCAGAGACAGCATGCTCATCCTTGAAAACTTCGGAGGTCATGCGAGCGAAGGTTGAGCCTGCATTTTTCAAACCTTCTGCCATCCTTCGGAAGCAAAAGGTGCCCGAGGGTGTGATAAAGCTTGTTTTTTCCTCGTCTTCTTCATGCATCCAAATCTGGTGATAGCCTGAAAGCAATCGAGGAGGGATAGCATTTGGCAACCTGCCGCTCTGTCGACCAGGGTGCTTATGTTTGGGAGGGGGAAGTCATCCTTCGGACAGGCTTTGTTCAAGCAAGTGAATCCACGCACATTCGCCATTTTTTGTTCTTCTTCTGGACTAGGACCACATTTGAGAGCCAAGTTGGGTATTTGACTGGGCGAATGACACCTGCGTCCAAAAGCCTTTTTACCTCAGCCTTCGCTGCCTCCTTTCTTTCTTCTGACATCTTGCGAAGCTTTTGTTTGATTGGGCGATAGCCTGTTTTGATGTTCAGGCTATGCTCGATCATTGATCTGTTGACTCCTTTTAGGTCTTCTGCGGACCAAGCGAAGGTGTCGGAATTTTCTCTGAGGAAGGTGACGAGGTTGCCTTCTGATTGAGGGTCTAGATTGGCTGAGATGATCACCTTTCTTTCGGTGTTACCCTCAAGAGTTGGACTTGTTTGGTTTCCTCCTTTGGCGCTGCCTTCACTCTGTCATTGCAGACTTCACCCTCGTCGCTGATACTGGGGGTTTGAGCTTTGACAAATTGTGTACATGCTTGCCCTGGGCTACGTTCCCTTCAGTTGCCCTTGCAATGTCTTGGTCCCCAAATACTGCGACCACACCCTTCGGAGCGGAAGCTTCATACATAGGTACGCGGGATGGATGACCCCTCGGCCAAAAATGGCATTGTATGGGTAGAACATGTCGACGACATCAAATGTTATGTGCTCAGTCCTGCAGTTGATTTGGTCGCCGAAGGTCACGGGCAGAGAAATTTTTCCGACGGCTCTCACTTGTTGACCACCGAAGCCGTATAGGGGGTTGTCAGCAGGTTGCAGAAGGTTCCTGTCAAGCTTCATGCTGTCGAAGGTTGAAGCGAACAAGATGTCAGCGGAGCTTCCTGTATCGACCAGTATTTTGGTGACAGTCCACCCAACGAGGTTGGTTTCGATCACCATAGCATCTGTGTGAGGGTAATCTCTTAGCTTCATGTCACTGGAATCGAAGGTTATGGGGATGTGAGACCAACGACCGAATCTATGTGGTCCTTCGACGGCCACGTGGTGAACTCGTCTGGCATGTTCCTTCCTCTGCCGTTTGTTACCATGGTCCTCATTTGAACCTCCGGTGATAGCTAGAATCACACCGAAGGTTGAAGTTGGATTGTTGATGGTCGTTTGGCTCGGGGCTTCGGCTTTGACAGGTTGTGGTGCTGGTAACGCGGGGATTGGCGGTGGTGGTGGCAGAGCGTTGGTGGATTGGTGGGTGTTGGAATTTGGTTTTGGGGGGTTGTTTGGGTATGTGACTGTGTAAGGTGGATTTTGGCGTTGTGGGATGGTGGTTGGCTGATAAGAGGTTTGTTGTAGAGTGGTGATGAGTGTAAGAGGGTTGTTGCGAAGGTAGGCCGTAGTTTATGGGGGTATAGTGGTATATGGGGATTTGGTGGGTGGAAACTTGGTTTCCTTGTGTGGTTGATGGTTCGGAGTCTGACGAAGCAGCTTTCTGAATTCCTGGTATTCTTTTCCCTGGCGAAGCATTCGCATTGCTTTGTTGTGTGCCCCTTTCCCATTCCACAGAAGTGACAATACATTTTGGCGGGATCTCGCTGCTGGTACCGCTGATCTGGGGGGGTGGCAAACCCTGCGGGGCTTTGGCTGCTCGGAGGTTGAGCGTCCCGTCTTTGATCTTCATAATTTGTTGCTTTGTTGATTGCACTGACGTTGTTTTGCTCTTGGCGAAGGTTACCTTCTCTCGGTTGAGGCCTCGCTGTGGCCTCTGCTGAACCTCCGAGCATCAGACTTCGCTCGGAAGTCCATGTCTGCTCTACAGTATTTTCCATTGTCTCGTGCAATTTTCTTCGATTGTATTTGCCGGTTTCCGAGCAAATTTCGAAGAGCACGGGCCCGGGCGGAGGCCGCTGACTGCAGCGAGGATGACAGCCTCGTCGAATATGCCGGGGTTCTTGCTCTGATTTGAATAAACCTCCGCCAGTAATCTTGGAGCGGTCGCGGCTCTTCTTGCTTGCAATTGAACAGTTCGATGGGGTTTATGGGGCTGGAGTGATGCCCTTGAAATTTGTACACAGCTTGTCTCTGAGGGTGGCCAGGAATCCACAGTTCCGGGGCGAAGGTTGCTGTACCATGTTTTGTGCGATGTCTCACAGATGATGACAAAAGATTTTGCCATTATTGATTCATATCACGCCTGCTGCGGCAACTGCTGCTTCGTAGCTCATGATGAATGGCGAGGGTCGGAAAGTCCATCATAGCGAGGTAGGTTTTGTGGATTGTAGCATGGTGGCCAGGGTTGGGTTTGGAGTATTTGGGAGAGTGGAGAATTGGGTCGTAGGGATTTGGTGGTTGAGGCCTTGGTAGTTGCGAGGTTTATCTCCTCTCATCCGGGTAAAGGTGGTGGAGTTTGGTTGTCTGTGAGGATGAGGTTGTGGGTGAACTGGTGGTGGTGGGGGTGGTGGTTGGCAGCGAAGGTTGTCTTGATTCTGCTCATTCCCCTCCTGCAGCGGGGGCATCTCCTCATTGCTCCAGCCTTCGGCCTCGGCTTCTGCCTCAGCGAGGGATTCCTCCATTCGGCGAAGCTGCTCTCTGGCTTCGTCTGCCCTCTGCCTGATCGAGCGCAGTCGGTTATGCTTCTTGAGTTGATCAAGGCGCCTCTTCTTCTCTTGCAGTTCAGCTTCAGCCTCTCGAGGGCCTCGAGGCCCAACTCTTCCTCGTCTCCCTCTCCTTCTCCGCAAGTGTGCGGGTGCGGCTGCGTCGCCACTCGAACCTGGGGCCCAGGGGTTGGGGTTCCGGGGGTGACATTCTCTCCTCCCGAGGGTTGCACAATTTCTTCCGCAGGGGGACCACCATCGCTGTCTCTCTGTGTAACACCTCTGGTGTTTAAGCATGTAATTAACTTGACATATCATCATTAGCATCATTAATCATCTTGATCACGATTTCATGTGTGTATGCATTTGCTTAGTGTATCATTTTATGTGATGTACCTCTATTGCAAAAAACCCTTATTAGCCCACTTCTTCCTATAGGGGCAAAATGGTAATTTCACCTCTGTGCCTAGTCTATGTAATTCTTGTTCAAATTTAGTGCCCTGATGTTTGTTGCTTTGATCAAAGTTCAAAAATCAGATTTGATTTGATTTTCCTTTTGCAAAACCCTAAAATCCCAAATCCTGGATTTATTCCCTTTCTGATAACTTTTTCAAAATTCAAAATTTGAGTTGGTTCAAAAAGCAAAGTTGTGAATCTGACCTAGAGGAACAACTTTGGTATTTACAGATTTCCATGTTATATAAAATTTGAAGTAATTTCAAATTCATTCAAATTCCAGTTTTTGTCCTCTTTTCAGTTTTAAAAATTTATTCAAAAACTATTGAGTTTCAGAAAAAAAATGTATATTAGCAAAAAGTTGTAGGTTTTGACAAATGGGACAACTTTCATATATAAGGATTTTCAAGTTTCAGTTTGAAATCCAAAAGTAATTTGATTTGAATCAAATTTGAAAAAGTGTTCCCTTTTCTGTTTTTGAATATAGTTCAAAAACTATTTGGAATTTGAAAATGTTCATATTGACAAAGTTGTAGATCTCATTTTTCTGAGCAACTTTGTTATTTTGAGTTTTGTCGCACAGTTCAATTTTTGAGAGTAATTTGCAAAATACAGAGATCAGCCAAAAGTCAAACCCTTAGGCCTAGCACTGTTCGTCCCCTACCTCTAGCCGCACAGTGCAGAGGGGGCCCCGGCCGTGGCCGAGCCTCCGGCGCTGCGCGTTGCGCGTGCCTGGCTGCTCCCCACGCGCCACCAACCTGCCGCCGCTGTCTCCCTGTTCCCTCCGCGCCGCACGCGAGCGATGACCCTCGCTCTCGGCCCTACAGTGTCCAGCGCGCCGCCGCCGCGTGGCCATTGCCGGCCGAGCTTGCGCCCGAGCCCGGCTGCACGCCAGCTATCCGCCAGAGCGCAATCGAGGCGCACGCCCCCGCAACCTTACCGCGCAACCCCGAGGTCTCTACCGGCCCCTGGCGTGCCTATAAAAGCCCCGCCGGAGCCCGACCTCTCTCCCTCACCTCCGCCACCGTGGCCAGCCCACTCCAGCCACTCCGCCGCTCCACCATCTAGCCCGAAAGCTCCGCCTTGAGCTCGTGAAGCTTTTCACATCACCAATTTCACCCCCGCCTCCTATCGCCGGGCGTAAGCTCGCCGTCCCCATCTCCGGCAGAATCCCGCGAGCTCGGGTTCGTGAAATTCGCCGTCTCCGGCCATGATCATCCCTCACCGACCCCCGTGTCGTGTTCCTCAGTTCCGTGCGACTCTGACCCGGCCCTTGCGGTCTCGTGTTGTTGAGCAGGACCGCCGGATCGCGGAGCGCCGCCCGTGGTCGTCTTCTCCCTCGAGAACGAGTCGAGCCTCACCCTCGAGCACGTGTCGAGCCTCACCCTCGAGAACGTGTGTCGAGCCTCACCCTCGAGAACGAGTCGAGCCTCACCCTCGAGCCCCGCCTCCGAACCGTGGTAAGCATCCGAAGCCTCCGGCCTCTGCTTCCAACCGCTTCGCCCGAGCCTCCAAGTCACGCCTCGGGCGGAGGCTTGTTTTTCCGCTTCGCCCGAGCCCAAGCCTCGGCGACGCATGCTCTCCGATTCGCCCGAGTCAGGCCTCGGACGGAGGCTTACTTCTCCGTCTCGCCCGAGCCTCGGGCCAGGCCTCGGACGGAGCTGTCGCTTTCCGTTCTCAACCGAGCCCGTCTCAACCGAGCCCGTCTCGACGAGCCCGCGCGATTCGCCCGAGCCCCGCGATTCGCCGAGGCCGGCCTAGAAGGAGCACAGTGCTCTCTCTTTTTCTGAGAGATGTGAATAGGTTCTGTTTTCTCTTTTTTGTATGATTTTCTGTGTGCATCCAAAAATTCTGAAATTTTGTGTGTAGACTCTTTATGCTCTGGAGTATTTTATAAAAATATGAAACTTGAGTTTTATGCAAAAATTTGAAAATGTAAAATTCCCCTTTTAATTGAAAATGAAGGTTTTGGTATTTTTGGAGAGTGATTTATAACTCAAAAAATCATGAGACAAATTTTGTAGCTTCTTATGCCATGTTTAGTCTCTGGTAAATTTTGAAGTCTTTTGGAACAAGTTGATTTTTTGAGCTTTTATTTTAATTGTTAAATAGTGCCTTTTGCTAATTAATGTCTGATTTTATTGAGCACCTTAATGACCTCCAAAAATTATGAATTTGTTTTGCCATCTATCTACACCATAATGAACTTATGTGATTAATTTGGTAATTTTTGGAGCACTTCAAAAATGACCTTTTAAATAAATTAAGAAAATAGAAAAGATGGATTAGGTTGGTAATAAGTGTTTGATGATGTGATCTTTGGATTGATTGATGTTCATAGACCCCTACCTTTGGTCTATGATGTTTGTGATGCTATGTTTGGTTGATGCTTAGGATAATTATCATAAGGGCTAGTTTAATCAATATTGCTTAAGAAAGAAATGGTTACCTTTTATGCTCAACCTAGATTTCAATCATGCTTTGTTTAAAGTAATCTAGAATCAGTGGAATTGTCTTGCACCATAAGTTCATATCATCATTCTCATGAGCATTCATCATTGATCCGATAGTGACAGAAGTGACGAAGAAGGACCTGAAGTCGAGGGTAGCCACCGAAGGATCTGTCCCCGAGGCAACCCGAGCTCCGGCACCTACACCACCAACCCCGAGTCTGCTCTTTTTGCCATCCAAGGCAAGCCCCGGTGCATTTAACCCTTTCCTTGAATTTATAAAATGATTTCCTTAAATGCTTTGAGTTAAATATTGCATAGGTTTATAGGAGTTGTGTGCTATCCTAATTGATGCATTATCCACCTTGACCACTGATACACCGAAGCCTGCTTTTCAAAGTATTTGAAAATGCTTAGCAATGCTTATTGAATTAGACTTTGCAATAAAAATGCCAATTTCAAAAGTGTGTGATCACTGAAAGAAAACTTTATGGGAATTTCTGGTTTACTCCCACTATTGGCTAAGTATCTGATCCGTACTTAGTCAATAGGAAGGGAAGGAGAGGTTGTCCTTGCGTACGGTGCCGTCATGTTGTAGTCCGGGACTCAACAGTTGACACCGACCGGGACAGGGTTGAAAAACCGACAGGACCTTGTACTCTTGGGTTAGAGTCCCGAGGTGCTTGTCGCTGGCGGAAAAATGTAGGGACCATCCGTATGGGGGCCTGCTGGTCAAGACTTGTAACTATTCACATACTACGGAAAGCTCTGGCTCCGAGAAATCCATTATTGGACCGACAACCGCGCACTGGGAGTGGAGAGAGATGGAGATGGCGGAAGTAGCATGTACCACGTGGGTTAGAGTCCCGGATTGGAGTGGTGTACTGTACTTCGGGTGGCGTAGGACCGGGCCCAATATGGAGGAATCGTGGTAGACGAGTTGGCATATGCAAGCTTGGGTGCTGCTATATGCAGTGTGGATAGGGATCCTCAGCTGAGTATTATTTATCCGGATTAACGTTGCTCCTCGGTTATGGAGACTTGGTCCACTGACTGTCAACGGAGAGTGGTTCTCAACTAGGATGTTTTGAAATGTAAATGAATCATGAATGATGAAGAATTGAGGAATACTGAATCTTTCAAAATAAAATAAGGTTTACAAAAATGCTTTTCTGCAAAATACTTGATCTTGCTTAAGCTTACCTTGACTACCCTAAGCCTTTCATTCCTGAGTCTTCTCCCTTTTCTTTAGTCGGGTAAGTCTTGTTGAGTACCTTTGTACTCAGGGTTTATTACCCATGTTGCAGGTATGGCAGATCCCTCAGTATGCCTTGGACCTGCTGTGTGACTGTTTGTCAGGAAGAGGCCGATGAGGCGATGAGTGATTATTCACCCTCGGGCGGGTGGAGTGAAAGTATCTTTACCTTCAGTTGTTGTATATGCTACTCTGCCAACTCTATCTATTTGAACTATGGTCTGTAATAACTTCACTTTATTTTATGTTGAACCTGGTTTGTAAAAACTATTGTATCTAAGTCTTCCGCTATTTACTCGATGTTATTTGTCAAAATGTTCAAGAGATTGTAACTGAATTGTGAGATGATCCTGCGGACATCGGGCACTGATGTATAGCCCAGTAGCGAAACGGTCATAATCTCTTGCTGTACGGTCGACTGTCAGTGGTTGACGGTGATCAGTGGGCCATGGGATTAGGGCCGTTTACGTTACAGAGTGGTATCGGAGCATCTCACATGACGTTGCATCTTTTGCCGAGAAACTTCAAAATGTTTTTAACAAAAAAACTAAACTTGACTATTTTGAGTCCAAATTGCTTCTCTCATCTCATCTTGTCTTTGGCAACTAGTAGCAAGACAACTTGTATAAGCCCTATGTACCTTACCTTAGTAGTTGCATTGCCTTGTTCCGTAGGAACGATTCATGCATCATGTCATATTCACTTAAGTTTATAAAAGAGTTCGTTGGGTTAGTATGCCTATACCTTTTTCTTGCTAGGCTTTCTCATCTATAACCTCTTGTCCAGATATGGCCATCATCAAGCGGACTGCCCGCAAGTCGACTGGACCGAACGGTGTGCCGCGTCACCAGCTGGCGCCACGCACCGGAGAAGAGACTGGACAATCCTCCAATAGTCGTCGTTTTCCCCGCCGCACCCGCAAGCAGCTGAAGGAGGAAATCAAGAATCTGAAGGCTGAAATGGAGAACATGGAGCATGACTTCTACCTTTCCCGCATGGAGTTTTATGAGGCACGAGCTTCCCTGGAGCAGGCCAACCGGAACACGGTTCGCGCTATCGAGCAGCGCAATGATGCTTGGACCCGCGAGGACGTTACCAGAGCCCAGCTCCATGGACTGCAGCAATACACCGCCCAGATCGAGCAGTTCAATGATATGCTTCATGAGGAAGTACACCAGCTGCACGACCAGCTTCACCCCGTGATTCCACCAGTTGCTGAGGACCCCGAAGACGGAGTCGTGGAGGAACCTGAAATGGAACACGAGCCCGATCAGAATGAGGAAGTGGAACCTGCTGAAGATGTCCACGTTGAAGATGAAGATGAGGAGGAAGAGCCTGAGCTTATCATCGAGGATGACGATGATGACGAAGAGTTGATCTTCATCGATGATGACTAGACTCCTTGTGTCTGTACCATCTGCTTACCTAAAACCTTAGGCTAGGTTTGGGGGCGTTAGTCTGTCTGTTGCCAAGTCTGGCATGTATCTTTCTTTTCGTACCTTTTCCCTTTCAGTCTGTTGTCATCTTTATCAAGTCAGTTATCTTTGTATCAATGAAGCTATCAATCGGTCGTTTCAGAACCTTTGTCCATATATGCTGAGTTCCCTGATGTCTTTCCAGAAGATTTACCTGGTCTGCCTCCTGACCGTGATGTTGAGTTTGCTATAGAGCTAAAGCCCGGGACTGCTCCTATATCCCGTAGAGCTTATCGAATGCCTCCCAGAGAGTTGGCAGAGCTGAAGATCCAATTGCAAGAGCTATTGGATAAGGGTCTCATTCGCCCAAGTTCATCTCCTTGGGGCTGTCCTGCTATCTTTGTGAAGAAGAAGGACAAAAGCCTTCGTCTGTGCGTTGACTATCGCCCGCTCAACGAGGTCACCATCAAAAATAAATATCCCTTGCCTCGCATTGATCTTCTGTTTGACCAGTTATCTGGAGCCAGAGTGTTTTCCAAGATCGACCTCAGATCTGGCTATCATCAAATAAAAATTCGTCCCGAAGATATTCCCAAAACAGCTTTCACCACCAGATACGGCCTATATGAGTACTTGGTCATGTCTTTTGGCTTGACCAATGCCCCCGCTCATTTCATGTATCTCATGAACTCTGTGTTCATGCCAGAGCTCGATAAATTTGTAGTCGTGTTCATTGACGACATCCTTGTTTATTCAAGAACTCCAGAAGATCATGCCAAGCATCTTCGTGTCGTTCTCTCTCGTCTCAGAGATCACCAGCTGTATGCCAAGTTCAGTAAATGTGAATTCTGGCTAGATCGAATTCAATTCCTTGGTCATGTCCTGTCCGCTGAAGGTGTGTCAGTTGACCCTGGAAAAGTGGCAGATATCTTGGATTGGAAGCCACCTACCACTGTCCGCGAAGTTCGCAGCTTCATGGGAATGGCTGGATACTATCGTCGTTTCATCCCAGACTTCTCCAGAGTTGCCAAGCCTATCACAGAGTTGTTGAAGAATTCCGTGGATTTTGTTTGGTCAACAGCCTGTGAGCAAGCTTTTCAAGCCTTGAAGAAACTACTAACTACATCACCAGTCCTAGCTCAACCAGACATCGAGAAACCCTTTGATGTATACTGTGATGCATCTGGTACTGGGTTAGGCTGTGTTTTGATGCAAGAAGGTCGAGTGATCGCTTATGCCTCACGGCAGCTTAGGCGACATGAGGAGAATTATCCAACCCATGACCTTGAATTAGCAGCAGTGGTGCATGCTTTGAAGATATGGCGTCATTATCTGTTGGGCAGTACCTGCAATGTGTACACTGATCATAAGAGCCTGAAGTATATCTTCACTCAAGAAGAGTTGAACATGAGGCAGAGAAGATGGCTGGAGTTGATCAAAGATTATGATCTCGAAGTACATTACCATCCGGGTAAGGCAAATGTAGTTGCCGATGCCCTCAGTCGCAAGTCATACTGCAACTGTCTGACGACGAAGCCCTATGATCTTTCCTTGTGTCATGCTCTTGAAAGGATGGGTATTGAGATAGTTCCGCAAGGAAGCCTGCACAATGTCAGGATAGAAACATCGGTCAAGGAACAAGTCATCGCTGCACAGAAAGATAACCCTGGAATCAAGCACATCATCGAAAAGGTCCAGACCGGTAAGGCTGATTGTTTCAGGATCGATGATGTAGGAGTTGTTTGGTTCAAGAACCGTCTAGTAGTTCCCAAGGTGCCTGAGTTGAGACAGTTGATCCTTGATGAGGCACACCTGTCTAGGTTTTCCATCCACCCCGGCAGCAACAAGATGTACCAGGATCTAAGGCGGAGATTCTGGTGGACAAAGATGAAGATTGAAATCGCTCGCTATGTCGCTCGCTGTGATACTTGTCAAAAAGTCAAAGCCGTGCACATGAAGCCTGGAGGAGAATTGCAACCTTTGTCAGTACCTGGTTGGAAGTGGGAGGATATCAGTATGGATTTTATCAATGGATTACCCAAGACTCAAAAGGGATTCGATTCCATTTGGGTAATCGTGGACCGACTCACCAAACAAGCTCACTTTCTGCCAGTCAAGACCAGCTACGCCGTCCCCACGTATGCCGCCTTGTACAAGAACAACATAGTGAAGCTCCATGGCATACCCAAGACCATCATCTCAGATCGTGGTACTCAGTTTGTCGCTAAGTTCTGGAAAGCGTTCCATGCCTCGCTTGGAACCAAGCTCTTGCATAGTACAACATATCATCCACAAACAGATGGACAAACTGAGCGAGTCAACCAAGTGTTAGAGGATATGTTGAGAGCATGTGTGCTCACCTTCGCAGATACTTGGGATGACTGTTTGCCCTTGGCAGAGTTCTCATACAATAACAGTTATCAAGAAAGCATCAAAATGGCACCCTTTGAAGCACTGTACGGTCGTCGTTGTCGTACACCCCTCAGTTGGTCTGAGCCCGGAGAAAGAGAATTCTTTGGAGTTGACCTGGTCAAAGATATGGAAGAGAAAGTCAAGCAGATACAAGAGAACATGAAGATTGCCCAATCCCGACAAAAGAGTTATGCTGACAAGAGACGTCGACCTCTGAAGTTTCAAGTTGGAGATTACGTATATCTCAAGGTCTCACCAACCAAAGGAGTCACTCGTTTTGGAGTCAAGGGAAAGTTAGCACCCCGCTACATTGGTCCGTTTGAGATCTTGGAATGTTGTGGCAAGATGGCTTACAAGCTGAAGTTGCCCGATCATCTCTCTGCTGTCCACAATGTTTTCCATGTCTCCCAACTCAAGAAGTGCCTCCGAGTACCAGAACATGTCGTGGAAGTTGAAGGTGTCGAGCTAGAGCCTGATCTATCCTACTCGGAATATCCAGTTCGCGTGTTGGATCACAAAGATCGAGTTACTCGAAGAACTACCACAAGGTGGTACAAAATCCAGTGGAACCAGCACTCTGAAGAAGAAGCTACTTGGGAATCTGAAGACTTCTTGGCAAAGAACTATCCCGACTTTCTCGAATCCCTGTCTATGTAAAGTTTTGCTTTTATCCCTTCCTTGTCCTTTCTTAAGACGCAGAATCTCGGGGCGAGATTTCTTTAAGGGGGGAAGGCTGTAACACCTCTGGTGTTTAAGCATGTAATTAACTTGACATATCATCATTAGCATCATTAATCATCTTGATCACGATTTCATGTGTATGCATTTGCTTAGTGTATCATTTTATGTGATGTACCTCTATTGCAAAAACCCTTATTAGCCCACTTCTTCCTATAGGGGCAAAATGGTAATTTCACCTCTGTGCCTAGTTCTATGTAATTCTTGTTCAAATTTAGTGCCCTGATGTTTGTTGCTTTGATCAAAGTTCAAAAATCAGATTTGATTTGATTTTCCTTTTGCAAAACCCTAAAATCCCAAATCCTGGATTTATTCCCTTTCTGATAACTTTTTCAAAATTCAAAATTTTGAGTTGGTTCAAAAAGCAAAGTTGTGAATCTGACCTAGAGGAACAACTTTGGTATTTACAGATTTCCATGTTTCTATATAAAATTTGAAGTAATTTCAAATTCATTCAAATTCCAGTTTTTGTCCTCTTTTCAGTTTTAAAAATTTATTCAAAAACTATTGAGTTTCAGAAAAAATGTATATTAGCAAAGTTGTAGGTTTTGACAAATGGGACAACTTTCATATATAAGGATTTTCAAGTTTCAGTTTGAAATCCAAAGTAATTTTGATTTGAATCAAATTTGAAAAAGTGTTCCCTTTTCTGTTTTTGAATATAGTTCAAAAACTATTTGGAATTTGAAAATGTTCATATTGACAAAGTTGTAGATCTCATTTTTCTGAGCAACTTTGGTATTTTGAGTTTTTGTCGCACAGTTCAATTTTTGAGAGTAATTTGCAAAATACAGAGATCAGCCAAAAGTCAAACCCTTAGGCCTAGCACTGTTCGTCCCCTACCTCTAGCCGGCACAGTGCAGAGGGGGCCCCGGCCGTGGCCGAGCCTCCGGCGCTGCGCGTGCCGCGTGCCTGGCTGCTCCCCACGCGCCACCAACCTGCCGCCGCTGTCTCCCTGTTCCCTCCGCGCCCGCACGCGAGCGCTGACCCTCGCTCTCGGCCCCTACAGTGTCCAGCGCGCCGCCGCCGCGTGGCCATTGCCGGCCGAGCTTGCGCCCGAGCCCCGGCTGCACGCCAGCTTATCCGCCAGAGCGCAATCGAGTGCGCACGCCCCCGCAAACCTTACCCGCGCAACCCCGAGGTCTCTACCGGCCCCTGGCCGTGCCTATAAAAGCCCCGCCGGAGCCCGACCTCTCTCCCTCACCTCCGCCACCGTGGCCAGCCCACTCCAGCCACTCCGCCGCTCCACCATCTAGCCCGAAAGCTCCGCCTTGAGCTCGTGAAGCTTTTCCACCTCCCAATTTCACCTTCCCCGCCTCCTATCGCCCGGCGTAAGCTCGCCGTCCCCATCTCCGGCAGAATCCCGGCGAGCTCGGGTTCGTGAAATTCGCCGTCTCCGGCCATGATCATCCCTCACCGACCCCCGTGTCGTGTTCCTCAGTTCCGTGCGACTCTGACCCGGCCCTTGCGGTCTCGTGTGTTGAGCAGGACCGCCGGATCGCCGGAGCGCCGCCGCGGTCGTCTTCTCCCTCGAGAACGAGTCGAGCCTCACCCTCGAGCACGTGTCGAGCCTCACCCTCGAGAACGTGTCGAGCCTCACCCTCGAGAACGAGTCGAGCCTCACCCTCGAGCCCCGCCTCCGAACCGTGGTAAGCATCCGAAGCCTCCGGCCTCTGCTTCCACTCCGCTTCGCCCGAGCCTCCAAGTCACGCCTCATGCGGAGGCTTGTTTTTCCGCTTCGCCCGAGCCCAAGCCTCGGCGACGCATGCTCTCCGCTTCGCCCGAGTCAGGCCTCGGACGGAGGCTTACTTCTCCGTCTCGCCCGAGCCTCCGGGCCAGGCCTCGGACGGAGCTGTCGCTTCCGTCTCAACCGAGCCCGTCTCAACCGAGCCCGTCTCGACCGAGCCCCGCGCGATTCGCCCGAGCCCCGCGATTCGCCGAGGCCGGCCTAGAAGGAGCACAGTGCTCTTCTCTTTTTCTGAGAGATGTGAATAGTGTTCTGTTTTCTCTTTTTTGTATGATTTTCTGTGTGCATCCAAAAATTCTGAAATTTTTGTGGTAGACTCTTTATGCTCTGGAGTATTTTATAAAAATATGAAACTTGAGTTTTGTGCAAAAATTTGAAAATGTAAAATTCCCCTTTTAATTGAAAAATGAAGGTTTTGGTATTTTTGGAGAGTGATTTATAACTCCAAAAATCATGAGACAAATTTTTGTGAGCTTCTTATGCCATGTTTAGTCTCTGGTAAAATTTTGAAGTCTTTTGGAACAAGTTGATTTTTGAGCTTTTATTTTAATTGTTAAATAGTGCCTTTTGCTAATTAATGTCTGATTTTATTTGAGCACCTTAATGACCTCCAAAAATTATGAAATTTGTTTTGCCATCTATCTACACCATAATGAACTTATGTGATTAATTTGGTAATTTTTGGAGCAACTTCATAAAATGACCTTTTAAATAAATTAAGAAAATAGAAAAGATGGATTAGGGTTGGTAATAAGTGTTTGATGATGTGATCTTTGGATTGATTGATGTTCATAGACCCCTACCCTTTGGTCTATGATGTTTGTGATGCTATGTTTGGTTGATGCTTAGGATAATTATCATAAGGGCTAGTTTAATCAATATTGCTTAAGAAAGAAATGGTTACCTTTTATGCTCAACCTAGATTTCAATCATGCTTTGTTTAAAAGTAATCTAGAATCAGTGGAATTGTCTTGCACCATAAGTTCATATCATCATTCTCATGAGCATTCATCATTGCATCCGTATAGTTGACGAAGAAGGACCTGAAGTCGAGGTAGCCACCGAAGGATCTGTCCCCGAGGCAACCCCGAGCTCCGGCACCT
The DNA here is from genome assembly GCA_009763385.1 of Coix lacryma-jobi var. lacryma-jobi. Classification (NCBI taxonomy): domain Eukaryota; kingdom Viridiplantae; phylum Streptophyta; class Magnoliopsida; order Poales; family Poaceae; genus Coix; species Coix lacryma-jobi. The sequence continues at coordinate 115,989,170 of CM019830.1, read as the reverse complement.
ACACCACCAACCCCGAGTCTGCTCTTTTTGCCATCCAAGGCAAGCCCCGGTGCATTTAACCCTTTCCTTGAATTTATAAAATGATTTCCTTAAATGCTTTTGAGTTAAATTATTGCATTAGGTTTATAGGAGTTGTGTGCTATCCTAATTGATGCATTATCCACCTTGACCACTGATACACCCGAAGCCTGCTTTTCAAAAGTATTTGAAAAATGCTTAGCAATGCTTATTGAATTAGACTTTGCAATAAAAATGTCAATTTCAAAAGTGTGATCACTGAAAGAAACTTTATGGGAATTTCTGGTTTACTCCCACTATTGGCTAAGTATCTGATCCGTACTTAGTCAATAGGAAGGAGAGGTTGTCCTTGCGTACGGTGCCGTCATGTTGTAGTCCGGGACTCAACAGTTGACACCGACCGGGACAGGGTTGAAAAACCGACAGGACCTGTACTCTTGGGTTAGAGTCCCGAGGTGCTTGTCGCTGGCGGAAAAATGTAGGGACCATCCGTATGGGGGCCTGCTGGTCAAGACTTGTAACTATTCACATACTACGGAAAGCTCTGGCTCCGAGAAATCCATTATTGGACCGACAACCGCGCACTGGGAGTGGAGAGATGGCGGAAGTAGCATGTACCCACGTGGGTTAGAGTCCCGGATTGGAGTGGTGTACTGTACTTCCGGGTGGCGTAGGACCGGGCCCAATATTGGAGGAATCGTGGTAGACGAGTTGGCATATGCAAGCTTGGGTGCTACATATGCAGTGTGGATAGGGATCCTCAGCTGAGTATTATTTATCCGGATTAACGTTGCTCCTCGGTTATGGAGACTTGGTCCACTGACTGTCAACGGAGAGTGGTTCTCAACTAGGAATGTTTTGAAATGTAAAATGAATCATGAATGATGAAGAATTGAGGAATACTGAATCTTTCAAAATAAAATAAGGTTTACAAAAATGCTTTTCTGCAAAATACTTGATCTTGCTTAAGCCTTACCTTGACTACCCTAAGCCTTTCATTCCTGAGTCTTCTCCCTTTTTCTTTAGTCGGGTAAGTCTTGTTGAGTACCTTTTGTACTCAGGGTTTTATTACCCATGTTGCAGGTATGGCAGATCCCTCAGTATGCCTTGGACCCTGCGGTGTGACTGTTGTTCAGGAAGAGGCCGATGAGGCCGATGAGTGATTATTCACCCTCGGGCTGGGTGAAGTATCTTTACCCTTCAGTTGTTGTCATATGCTACTCTGCCAACTCTATCTATTTGAACTATGGTCTGTAATAACTTCACTTTAATTTTATGTTGAACCCTGGTTTGTAAAACTATTGTTATCTAAGTCTTCCGCTATTTACTCCGATGTTATTTGTCAAAATGTTCAAGAGATTGTAACTGAATTGTGAGATGATCCTGCGGACATCGGGCACTGATGTAGCCCAGTAGCGGAACCGGTCATAATCTCTTGGCTGTACGGTCGACTGTCAGTGGTTGACGGTGATCAGTGGGCCATGGGATTAGGGCCGTTACGTTACACTCTGGCTACACGTTGGTCCCTCGCTGGGTGAGCTCTCCTGTTTCCTGCCATGTCAAGCTTTCGATCCCCACGGACGGCGCCAAACTGTTGGAAACACACTTGCCGAACCCCCACACTTGTACAAGGTGAACGGCGAAGGTGGCCAAGCGTCGGAAGTAAAGCGGAAGCGAAGGTTTTGAACTCAATCAATGCTGTGGAGTACTGATCCCAAAAAATCCCCCTCTTACACTGTTCATCCCCTGGTATTTATAGGGAATACCAAGGGATGCGGGCCAAATTACAAAAGGGTACAGGAAAGATTCCTCACCTCCACGCAGGGAGGGAGGGCAAAAAGGTAAACACACAGCTGAAGCGGAAACCCTAATCGGCCCCCCTCCAATGCGCCGCCACCTGGTTCTGTTCACCTTCGGAGAGGGGGGCGGAGCTTTGACCTTCGGCCGTGCTCGCCCTTCGGGCCAACGCGCCTTCGTCGCTTGCTTGGTCCGCTCTGAGTGACCTTGGGACTCAGCGAGGGTCGCCCGTCGTGCCGCGAAGCCTTAACCTGCAGGGGGTGTAAAAGGGAGCATCGAGGGTCGAACTCACGTCCGAAGGTTAGGAAATTGACCCCGAAAGGAGGGGGACCTCGCGAGGACACAAAGACCAAGCGAAGGTTGATCTTGGCACCATATCGGGCGGCGTTCTTGCCGAGGGTCCTTTTCCCCAACAGTTTGGTTTTGGATAATTGATGAAACCTATTTGGACTAACCCTATGCTTAAGTGTATATGAGATAGGTTGGTCCGACACCAAATGATGGAGCTAGATGGATGGTGATGCCCACGTGATGGTGATCAAAGGCTCCAATGTTTGGAAAAGAAGAAAGAGAAAAACAAAATGGGCTAGAGGCAAAGGTATATGCATAGGGCCATTTTGTTTTGGTGATCAAGACACTATAGAGAGTGTGATCACATTTAGGATTGATAGCCATACTATTAAGAGGAGCGAAACTCATTTGTGAAATACGGTTATCAAAGTGCCACTAGATGATCTTACTTTGCATATGCATTTAGAATCTAGTGTGTGCTAACATCCCTTGGAAAAGTGCATGATAAAATGCTAACTCACGTACACAAGTAGTGGAAACTTGGTGGAGTTAACACATTTGCACAAGGGATAAAGTGGAGAATGATTTCGTGCTCTTTGAGGAGCATCGGACACTGGTCTGATGGGCATCGGACGCTGAGGGTAGCATCTGATGGATAACCCTAGCTAAGCTGAGCTGACTGAGTAGCATTAGATGCAGGCAACGGACGCTGGGAAAACACTGTTGCTGAGTCCGATGCTGATGGCGTGTCCTAGGGTTGCTCTCATGGAAGCATCGGACGTTGGGAAGCGTCTGATGTGGCTTCCTCGGACGCGTCCAATGTGTCCAGGAGCTCTCTAGATGCTCTTTGGACACCTATCCAACGCTGGTCCTATAGCGTCCGATGTGGCACTGTGCGAGCTTCCGGTGTTGGCGCGACTAGCCGTTGTGAAGTCTGACAGGTCATCAGACGCTAGACCTGTGCGCCCGATGCAGCGTCCGATGCAACATTAACAGTGCGCGTTTGAATCTATAGCCGTTGGGATCTAGCAGCTTCAGTTGAATGAAAGTGGACACATGGCTTTTATCCTGACATCGGACGCTGGCCGTGCGTCCGATGCAAATCGATCGTAGCGTCCGATGGCCCCGCAGAACTGAGTATTAGGGGGTTTTGGCCTTCTCTTTCGAGGGGGCTCTATATAAGGCGTGTGGCCGGCTTGGGCTCACTCTCTTGGACATTTGGATTGCCTAAACTCTATTGTGAGCCTAGCCTTACTTCTCCCACTCCATTTGATTGATTGATTCATCATATTGAGAGAGATTGGGAGAGCCAAGTCCATTGCATGAGTTTCTTCATCTAGAGGCACTTGGTATTCGTGTTTCGCTGCGGATTTCTCTTATTACTCTTGGTGTTTGTCGACACCTAGACGGCTTGGAGCAGCGAGGATCGTTGAGCGAAAGTTGGTGATTGTTTCCAGCTCCGATCGGTGACTTGTGAGGGGTTTCTTGTACCTTTCCCACGGGAGATCGCGAAAGGTAACTTTAGTGGATTGCTCGTAGCTTGTGGATCCCTATCTTGTGGTGTGGTTGTGCGGCACCCTATTGAGGGTTTGGCGTGTGATGCCAATTAGCTCGTGAACCTCCAAGTGGGTGAATCGCTACAATGAGGACGTAGCTTGCCGGCAAGCAAGTGAACCTTAGGGATAAATTCATTGTGTCATCTTGTCTCCTTGATATTCATTGAAACATCTATTGATCACTTGCCGGGATTGGTATACTTCTCTCTATCTCTTGTAATTACTTTGACTCTTAGTTGCAAGGTGATTTTTGTATCTATTCATTACTAGACATATTAATTCTTGTGTAGCATAGTATATCCTTTAGTTCATATTGCTCACATAGTCATAGTCAAGCAACCTAGCCTTTGTGTGATATTAGAAATTATAGTTAACTAGGATTGTGAATAGGAGGCTTGCTTTTGACTCAGAGCTAGCGCAACCTTTGCTTCACCATTTAGTTTACTAACAAAGTTGCTTAGTGTTGTTGTAGACTTTTATAGGCTATTCAGCCCCCTCTAGCCATTTAGGATATTTCAACAACGCCTCATCTTTAGCATACAAGCTACAAAATTTGAAGAAGCTCCCATCCCCAGGCAACATTATCAACCAGGAAATGTGTCGGCACGTGGACATGTTGAGTAGAGATTGGGGGAGATGTCATGGTCCTAAGGAGATCCCTCCCCAGCAGGCCTGTTGGGCTGCGTAGGGCACAAAACGGAGAAACGACGTCGACCAAGGGTGCCCCAGAACATGTACAGGAGGGCGGCGCTCCACCTCTCCCACATCATCTCATGTTTTAGGAAAATAGAGGGACATAAAAACAATAAGTAGGTTACTACCTAGGCATAATAGATTTGGATTTTGCTAGAGTGGATGAAAAAGTGATTACTGTGGAAAGCAACCTGAAATCTATAAGGGCCTTTCTAATAAATTAGGTTGCTTAAGGGTCAGTCTTCTAGGACTATAAATAGATGGGCAATGTAAGCATTCAATCTTAAGCAATAACGAAATAATATATTCCCTATGTCGCTCCCTCTCCCTGTCACCGTCGCCAGCTTCCTGTGCATCGCGCCCCTGCCTGCCCGGCCACTGCACCCCTACCACTGCTGCCCTGCCCCTCCCCTCTTCTCACCGCCGCCCTAACGGGCCCTAACCGGACCCCCGGGGCTAGGACTATCACATAAAGGTGCATTGGAGATAAATAACTGATGTCAAGTAATTCTACTTCGATGATTTTGAAACATAGGTGGCCTAGAAAATGCGACACCATTAAAATGAAATATAAGTCACATTCACCAGAGAAGCAGTTTCCAGATGTATCAGAAATCAAAATGCTAATTATATTTAACAAATGCATATATTGTAAGCCTAATAATCTAGGCTAAACTAGATTGTCATTCAAACATAAAAAATTGGATTGGACATAGTTTGGTTGAGTTATCAATAGAGTTACATAACCTAACACTTACAGTTGCAACTTCTGAGTGGCCCAAGAAGGAAAGGTTCCTGAGAGCTGATTGTAAGAAAAGTCTCTAGACGAAAAAGATAGGGGCAAGGTTATAAATAAACACCATCCCATTTTTGTTTCACAAATGAAATTGAACCACAATGACATACAAGTTTGTAATAGAAGATCCTATAGAGCTTGGAAGGCTTCCTGAAAGACTATTATTTCCAAGAAATCTGGTTATAGAACAATTTTCTAGCATTAGCAAGGTAAATAATTAATGTCTGGAGCCTAGAAATTAGTATTGGAAGGAAATAAGAACCATACAAGGAGTTGAACGAATTTAGATTCAGCAAGGCTTGTGGTACTTCACCTGTGATGTTGTTGAAGCTCAAATCCCTGTTACATGACATATAATGAGAATGAGCCTAGGAAGGAAAGGAGTCAGAGACAACTCATAATCCATGACATATAGAATGAGCATCAACACATGAAGGAAAGGAGTCAAAGACAACCCATAATCCATAGTAGATCATTAAAGTATCTTGCACACTAAAAACACACTTGACTGGAGTTCGGAAGCAAAAGAAATCCTTACAGTATGTTTAATTTTGTAAGATATGAAAAGTTTACTGATCCCAGGCTGTCAGATATCCTACAATTCCTCAAAATTCTGCAATGGAATATCACATACTTTTAGGGTTTAATATCTAGGTTGCACTTCCTCAGACACCAATATGTAGTTTGAGTCATTAAATGAATGACAAGTTATGCATACAAGGTGCTCAAAGATGTCATGTCATTGATGAATGATAGCGAAGAACTTCCATTTACTATTTCACCAATTTGCCTGCATCATAGAAATAGACAATTCAGTCCTCCCTCCAGCTTGCAACCTTAATACTTGACTTCTTTGTATCAAAAATCACTTACAAACTTGTCAGTTGGACAAGGTTAGACAGAGAGGTTGGAATGGGACCTTGAAAAAAATTTCCTTGAAGCCCTCTACAAAATTATAACTCCCGTTACTATTTTTGAGGCACCATTTTTCTTACAAGTGCATTGACTTGTTGACTACTACTCCCTCTGTCCCTGAATAAATCGATTCCTAGAATCTGTGCCGGTCAAAAATTTTAAAGTTTGACCAACTTTATAGAAAAGAGTAAAAATATCTATAATATAAAATGAAACTATAATGTATCTAATGATACTAATAATTTGATATCATAAATCTTGACGTATTATTCTAAAAATTCGGTCAAAGTTTAAAAAGTTTGACTTAGGACAACTCTAGAAATCTATTTATTCAGGGACGGAGGGAGTAGCTAGCTAGTTAGAAACAATGAAGATTACATTTCTTGAAAAAAGTGTGAAAACATTTAAGTAGCTATAATATAATATTTTTAAAATAGGAAACGTATGTTATGCAAACTAGACTCCTGTGCAAACTATGCAAACTCTAATCAAGACCATAAGAATCTAATCCGATGGCTGATAATTTTAGCACTCAAACCCCCCACTCATCCTATCCGGCTATTGCAAAACACCCCATGAGTGGAGGAGTTTAAGTGCTAAAATTATCAACCATCAGATTAGATTCCTGTGGTCTTGATTAGAGTTTGCATAGTTTGCACAAGTGTCTAGTTTGCATAGTATACGTTCCCTTTAAAATATTACGTATTATAAAAGATAAACCAGTTCATATATTACTAATACAATTAATTTGTGAAGAAAATGTAATAACATGTCCAAATTGGGTAAGCAGGTTGCAGGTTAACAAAATAAATCTTACATCTCTTCTAAATTGCCTCAGCTCCCAATGAAATCTGGTATTTGTCCAGTAAAGTCATTATCTGATGCACGGCTGAACACGAAGAGGAGTAACATATAAGATTGAGTGGCAAAGAATAATATTGTCGACACAATCTGCTTTATAGCATACATTTTCCTCATTCTTGTAAGCTTAGAATATGATGGCGGTATCGTTCCACTTAAGCCAGCACTATCAATATACCTGCAATTTTAAGAGAGAATATAGAAAAAGAGGACTCACGCTAAACATGGAACAAAATCATGCAAGGAGAGAGAGAGAGAGAGAGAGTGAGAGTGAGAGAATGTATGAATGACAGGGTGTCCATAACTAGTCAAAATACGCACAGTTCCTCAAGTTTAACCAAGTTCCCCAATTCAGAAGGAAGGGAGCCATTTAAGTTGTTCGTGGCTAAACACCTGTGTAATCCCAAAAAAGAAATGTCAGTGATGAGTAGAATTTCCCTAAAGCATGAATACAGGCTATACTAGCAGCACAACTACTATTCACAATAGTGGTTAACTAGAAGGAATGAAGATGCCTTTTTTTTTTCTTGAATAGTATAAACGTGAGATCTTTCTCCCGTGGATTCACTACCGGAAACAGCATCTTCGCCGAGTGCCTGATAGTTCGCCGAGTGCCAAATTTCGGGCACTCGGCGAAGAGCCTCTTTGCCGAGTGTCGGAAATATGGCACTCGGCGAAGAATTAGCACAAGGCAAAGCCATCTTTGCCGAGTGCCCAGCACTCGGCAAAGAAAAGCACTCGGCGAAGACACCTCTTCGCCGAGTGCCGAACACTCGGCAACGATGAGCACTCGGCAAAGTCTCGCTGACCAGATGTCATCCGGGCCCGTTAGCTTTGCCGAGTGCCCGCCGTCTGGCACTCGGCGAAGACCATCTCTTTGCCGAGTGCCGGCCCACGTGGCACTCGGCGAAGAGTGCGGGCCCGGGCTATGCCACGTAAGCTGTGCTTTGCCGAGTGCCACGTGGCTGGCACTCGGCGAAGTGCTGCTCTTTGCCGAGTGTCAGTCTATGTGGCACTCGGCAAAGTATTTTGTTTTTTTTTATTTTGACACCAATTTTTTTGTGGGTCATCCCCATACTACCGGTGTCAATATGTTCAAATTTGACAGTTTTTCAAAACTTTTCGTTATATTTTTTGACTTTATTTTGTTTTCTTGAATTTTCCCGAAAGGCGCAAGTTTGAACTGCGGGTGCATCGAATAATGGATTTTCATGATTTCAAAAATGTTATTCTTGTTCTTAACCGTATGTTGAGGCCAAATCCAAAAAGTGACCCTAGGTTTCGATCAACGTGCTCACGGGGCAACGCCTCCAAATTACGTGCGGACGGTTTTTTAATTATAGAAAATGCAAATGAATTCCGAAAATCGCGAAACTTGGCGAGATGTTGTTACATCATATGCGTATGCCGTGAAAAAAATTTGAGAAAGTTTCGAGCAAGTTGTCACGTATGATGCTTACAAACCTGGACAAGATCACATGTTGAGATGTCCAGGTTTGTAAGCATCATACGTGACAACTTGCTCGAAACTTTCTCAAATTTTTTTCACGGCATACGCATATGATGTAACAACATCTCGCCAAGTTTCGCGATTTTCGGAATTCATTTGCATTTTCTATAATTAAAAAACCGTCCGCACGTAATTTGGAGGCGTTGCCCCGTGAGCACGTTGATCGAAACCTAGGGTCACTTTTTGGATTTGGCCTCAACATACGGTTAAGAACAAGAATAACATTTTTGAAATCATGAAAATCCATTATTCGATGCACCCGCAGTTCAAACTTGCGCCTTTCGGGAAAATTCAAGAAAACAAAATAAAGTCAAAAAATATAACGAAAAGTCTTGAAAAACTGTCAAATTTGAACATATTGACAATAGTAGTGTTGACGTGTCTCAAAAAAAACTTGGTGGCAAAACCAAAAAAATAAATAAAAACTTCGCCGAGTGTCAGCGATGGCACTCGACAAAGAGGCTCTTTGCCGAGTGCCTGGCCATATGGCACTCGGCAAAGTTCCCTCTTTGCCGAGTGCCGGAGTCGACACTCGGCGAATAGGTCCACGTGGGCCTGACACTCTTTGCCACGTCTGCAGGTCCACGTGGGCCTGACACTCTTTGCCACGTCTGCTCTCTTTGCCGAGTGCCAGATCGGTGGCACTCGGCAAAGAGGGAACTTTGCCGAGTGCCTCCTGATCTGGCACTCGGCGAAGACGTTCGAAATAAAAAAATACAAAACGGCCCGCCCGCCACCCACACACGCACACACTCACACACACCAGGCCACCCGCTCCCCCGCCGCCGCTCCCCCCGCCGCCGCCGCCCCGCCGCCGTCGCCCCGCCCGCCCCGCGCCGCGCCGCCCGCTGCCGTCGCCACCCGGCCGAGCCCCCCCGGCTACGCCCCCCGGCCCTCGGCCAAGCCCCCCGGCGGCGCTCCCCGGCCGCGCCCCCCCGGCGGCGCTCCCCGGCCTCGCCCCCGGCCCCCGCCCGCCCCCCCGGCGGCACTCCCCGGCCGCGCCCCGCGGACGCCCGCCTGCCCCCCCGGCCCCGTGGCCACCCCCTGGCCGGCCGGCGCCCCCCGCCCCCGCACGCCCCCCCGGTGGTGCTCCCCGGCGGCGCCCCCCGGCCGCCCGCCCGGCCCCCCCAGCCCCGTGGCCGCCCCCTGGCCGGCCAGTGGAGTAGAGGAGTAGAGGAGGAGGTGGAAGAGAAGAGGAGGAAGAGGAGGAGGAGGTGGAGGAGAGGAAGAAGAGGAGGAGAAGGAGTGGAGAGGAGAGGAGGAGAAGGAGGAGTGGAGAGGAGAGGAGAGGAGAAGGACAAGGACAAGGACAAGGAGAAGAGAGAAGGAAGGTGTCAGCTTAGGTCTGTCGACCCTCAAGCCGCTTCGGTCGTCCCCGTGGCCGTCGCCGAAGCTCGTTCTTGCTATTCTCGTCGCGAAGGTATGCCCTATGTAGTTAGTAAATAGTTAGTAGTTAGTAGTTGTGTAGTTAGTAGTTAGTAGTAGTTAGTAGTATTAGTGTTAGTGTTAGTAGTAGTGTTAGTGTTAGTAGTAGTGTTATATATGGCTCATCTTGGTACTATTGTGATTGTTGGTCTTCGTGACTATGTCTGTTGTACATGTGGTTGTTGGCCTTCGTGCCGACGTTTTCTGCAGGTTTTGGGAACCTCGCCATGCAGGGGAGGTGCTGCCGAAATTTTTGGTGGAGACTAACCATATGCTTTTTTTTTGGCAGGAGGAGGACCCGTCGGAGGGACTCGGCGACCCCGATCGTCTTCGTCGGCGTTGCGGGGCTGCCTGCACCGCGTCGTGTCGCCACTGCCCCGACTCACCACTGCCCCGCTACCCTGACCTCACCGACACCTTAGGTATAACCCCTCTATCCGTATCCTTAGGTATCTGATCTTTGGTCGCGTAAACTAGTTACACGTCTCCCGTTCGAAAGAGATACAGTCTTAGATATTCAGTCCTTTGCATATCTGCGACCGTATCTCTTTCGAATTGTCCACGTATTTTGGACAGCCCGCGGATGCGTAGATGAGCTAGTTTCCATGTTCTGCTCCTCTCAGAGTCAAAGTTTCGACACCGCCTCCTCGTTGTTCTCCGGATACACACTCTCCCTGCCAGGACGTGTATCGGGAGAACAGCGAGGAGGTGCTGCCGAAATTCTGTCTCGGGTAGGAGTAGAACATGGAAACTAACCCATCTGCACATCCTCGGGTGGGATTAGGACCTATCCTTCTCCTATTAGATGGTAGGAACGCAGTGTAGATGCAATTGCTGGTTTTATTACTCGCTTACATATGTATATGCCAGAGGATGGATAACCGTGACTGGATGTACACGGGCCACGCAAGTAAGAGCACAGAATGGGTTACTAAGACCAATGCTTTCTTAGAGCATGCGTTTGGTCCGGCTGCTAAAGGGTCGAGTCGGATGCCGTGTCCCTGCAGCAAATGTGGGAACAAGAAAAGAAAATATAAGAATAACGTGGGGATAGATCTTTACAAGTACGGATTCGTTGAAAACTATACTTGTTGGGTCCACCATGGTGAAGCCGATCGGATTAGAGAGGAGGTGGTGAGACAACGTCTCGAGGAGTATGATGGAGATGCCGGGGTAGCAGACATGATGGGAGACTTTCAAGAGGCTCAATTCGGTGAAGGATTGGAGGAGCCAGAGGACACCGCAAAGGCGTTCTACGACATGATGTCTTCGGCACAGAAGCCCCTTCATGAAAAGACAATGGTTTCACAATTGGATGCCATTGGACGCCTAATGGGGTTCAAGTCCCAGTATAGCTTGAGTCGAGACGCTTTCGATGGCATGTTGGCAATTTTGGGCACCCTGTTGCCGGAGGGTCACATTCTGCCGAAGAACACGTACGAGTCACAGAAACTTCTTCGTGCACTTAAGATGCCGTACGAGCAGATCCATGCTTGTCCAAAAGGGTGCGTCCTATTCAGGAAAGATCACGAGAAAGCAACACACTGTCCAAAGTGCAAAGCCTCTAGGTATGTGGAGGTAGACCATGGAGATGGCAAGAAGGAACAACTTAATATCCCCGAGATGGTCCTACGGTACCTTCCTTTCATACCTAGGATCCAACGACTGTACATGACAGAGGACTCTGCGAAACAGATGACATGGCACAAGAATGGCAAGAGATACAATCCTGACAAGATGGTACACCCATCGGATGGTGAAGCATGGAAGCACTTCGATGCCATGCATCCTGGCAAAGCTATGGAGGCTCGAAATGTACGTGTGGCGCTGGCGACAGATGGGTTCAACCCGTATGGAATGATGGCGGCCCCGTACACTTGTTGGCCTGTGTTCGTGATCCCCCTCAATCTCCCTCCCGGTGTTATGTTTGACCCTAAGAACGTATTCTTGTCACTGATAATTCCTGGACACCCGGGGAACAATATGGGTGTGTTCATGGAGCCTTTGTTGGATGAATTGTTCGAAGCTTGGGAAAACCCGGTACTGACATATGACCGAGCAACAATGAAGAACTTCAAAATGCATGTGTGGTACCAGTACTCCCTGCATGACTTCCTGGCGTATGGCTTATTCAGCGCTTGGTGTGTTCACGGGAAGTTCCCATGCCCAATATGCAAGGCAGCTGTGAAGTTCACTTGGCTGAAGAAGGGAGGAAAGTATTCTTCATTCGACCAGCATCGTCAATTCTTGCCTCTTGACCATCCGTTCAGAAGTGACATCAAGCACTTCAGGAAAGATGTTCAAGTCACCAACCCCATTCCTCAGTTCAAGAGCGGTTCCGAGGTCCGTGCCGAAATAGAGGCTCTGAAGTTTGATGAAGACAAGGGTCGTTTTTTCGGGTACGGAGAGGAACACATGTGGACCCATAAATCGGGCTTGACTAGACTCCCCTATTTCAATGACCTTCTTTGTCCGCACTACATCGATGTAATGCACACAGAAAAGAATATCGCTGAGGCACTCTTTGCAACACTCATGGACACAGAAAAGTCAAAGGACAACGTTAAGGCCAGACTGGACCTGCAAGAGATGTGCGATAGACCAAAGCTAGTGATGAGGGCTCCTGGTGCTGGCAAGAAATGGAAAAGAGGTCCGGCCGATTATATATTGAAAAGAGACCATAGGAAGAAAGTTCTACAGTGGATCCAGGCGTTAAGGTTCCCTGATGGGTATGCGGCGAATCTGAGGAGGGGAGTGAACTTGTCTACTATGCGAGTGTTAGGGATGAAGAGTCATGACTACCACATATGGATCGAGCGGCTCCTTCCTGCGATGACCCGAGGATACCTCCCTGAGCCTGTGTGGCGCGTGCTGGCAGAGTTGAGCTACTTCTTTCGCCAGCTTTGTGCTAAGGAGCTATCTTATGACGTGATTGCTAACCTAGAGGAAGTGGCACCTGTGTTGATCTGCAAGTTGGAGATGATCTTTCCACCCGGCTTCTTCCTGCCGATGCAGCATCTGATTTTGCACCTACCGTACGAGGCACGGATGGGGGGGCCCGTGCAGTGCCATTGGTGCTTTCCAGTCGAGAGATGTCTAAAGGTTCTTCGGAAAAAGTGTAGAAATAAAGCCAAAATAGAGGCTTCCGTGGCAGAAGCATTTATTGTGGAGGAGGTGTCCAACTTCACAACAACATATTATAAGGATAACCTTCCTAGCGTGCACAATCCACCCTCTCGTTACAACGTCGACGAGAGTTTATCGAACCTCAGCCTTTTCAAAGGCCAACTCGGAAGAGCAAGCGCATCGAGGACCAAGATGTTGCGGCATGATGAGTGGCACACTATCATGTTGTACGTGTTGTTGAACCTTGACGAAGTGACTCCTTATGTGCAGTAAGTTCTCAATGAGCTTGTTACATGCGCCGTCACTATCTTCAATCTATTGATTCGACCTCCTTGTTTTTAAGGAAATTTATTGATGAATACTGGAGAGAGGATAGGGAACCTTCCTCTGAAGAAGAAGACCATCTTCTCAAAAATGGTGTGCCCGATTTCATTTCGTGGTTTAGTACGAAGGTACCACTGAACTAACCTTGTATTTCATTTCATTTCTTGTTTCATTTGATGAAACGATCTACCCTATCTCAACTTACAGGCCCGCACAGATGCGGAAATGATAGATGAGTTGAAACAGGTTGGCAATGGCTTCGACTATAGGGTCAAGTCATTCACCGTTTATGATGTGAATGGCTATCGCTTTCACACAAGTAGCTACGAGCAGAGTCGGCCCAATCGAAAGACCACGAATACCGGAGTTCGTACGCCCGGCACCGATGAGCGCGACTATTACGGCATAGTCGAAGAAATATATGAGCTCAACTTTGAGGGTACCAAAGCTATTAATCCAGTGGTATTCAAATGTCATTGGTTCGATCCTGATGTCACGAGAAGAGCCCCTGAGATTGGGCTAGTCGAAATTCGACATGACTCCGTTTACAAGGGAGACGATGTCTATATTGTGGCTCAACAGGCCACACAAGTTTATTATCTCCCATGGGCGTGTCAAGAAGACAACAATCTTATGGGTTGGTACCTTGTGCAGTTAGTATCGCCGCACGGTAAAGCGCCTCTCCCAAACGATGATGATTACAACTTCGACCCAAACACATATAGCGGAGAGTTCTATCAACCTGAGGGGCTAGAAGGGAGGTTTGACATTAACATTTTTGAGCTGATGGACATGGAAGAAGACGATGACAATGATATTGATGAGGACGAGGGTGATGAGGTGCACAATGCCAAGGACTTAAGAATGCTTGAGCGATTACGGTTTGGTGGTGAGGACGAGGGTGATGAGGATGATGGAGACGACGCCGATTGTTTTGACAATATTGACAGTGATGACGACACACGTGTGCCACATGCCAACACACGAGGGGCACTAGCCACTGACAATCGCGGAGATAATTTTTAATTCATGTAATGCTATATTGTTATAATTATTTTGCAATTATGTTTTGTTCATTTTGTATCTCTTTATAAAGACTTATCGTTTATATATGCTAATTGATTTTATCTTTGTAATGACAGGCACTCGACAAAATGCCGGGCGGAAGGCGGCAGCAGCGGCGCGTCAACTCGCTCTACCGGAGGTCCAGCTCACCACCCACCGCAGCCGAGGAGCCGTCCACGAGGAGGGCGAGGTCCGGCCGCCCCCGTGGACGTCCTAGGAGGGAGCCGACTCCTGACCCGACTCCGGATCCGACTCCCGACCCGACTCCCGACCCGGCGGAGAGCTCGGACGACGACCAGGGGGACGCGTGGCAAGGTGGGGGTTCTTCACAATCTGAGCACCAAGGTGAGCAGTGATGGCCGACTTATATTTGTGATGGACTTGTGAACTTGTGGATTTGTTGAGGAGTGCCGAGTGCCGGACTTGTGGACTTGTGATAAACTTGTTAGCTTGTGATGCATGGAGACTGAACATGTGATATTTGTTTGAAATGGATATGTATGTTATGGATGTGTGATATATATGCATGTGATATTTGTCTGAAATGGAATATGAATGTGTGATATGTTCTCTGTGTAGGGAATGAAAACAAGGAAAAAAATTTCCTTTTTCCCCAGCTTTGCCGAGTGCCACACTCGGCAAAGAGGTCATGGCACTCGGCAAAGCTGGGCAAATTTTTGCTCAGTAAGGCCTCTTCGCCGAGTGCCTTGACCCTGAAACTCGGCAAAAGGGCCCTCTTCGCCGAGTGCCGGCCTGCGTGGCACTCGGCGAAGGGGACCCCTTTGCCGAGTGCCGGATTGCGTGGCACTCGGCGAAGGGGCCCTCTTCGCCGAGTGCCGTGTTGCGTGGCACTCGGCGAAGGGACCCTCTTCGCCGAGTGCCGTCCACGTGGCCACTCGGCGAAGAGACCGTCAGGTGACGGCTCCCGTTAGCTTCGCCGAGTGCTGACCTGGCACTCGGCGAAGGCTTCGCCGAGTGCCCGATATTTGGCACTCGGCGAAGAAATCGTTGCCGACAACTTCTTTGCCGAGTGCCTTTCGCCGAGTGCGGCACTCGGCGAAGGCTTCGCCGAGTGCGAAAGGGCCTTCGCCGAGTGCAGCCAGCACTCGGCAAAGCCAACGTCTCCTGTTGTGATTCTCAAACTAAACTGCTTTTTGGATAGTTTTTACACTTGAATAAATTCAGGTACGTGGTCAAAAGCTAAATTGATATTTATAATTTTTGCAATTAGGAGTTTAGTAGAGACGTTTATATTACTAAAAAAGTAAAAATATGAAAAAGCGCCATATATGGCACTATGAAATACATTTCTTACAGGTATGTGAGATTCACAAGGTTCCCAAGCTCCTTGGGGACAGGTCCCGATAATGCATTGCCACAAAGAGACCTTGTATGTTGAAGAGAGAGAAAGTTTAAAAGATTCGATGCTAGCCAAAACATGAAATGGACTAATGTTAGATAGATAGGTTCTAAATCTCACATGTACCGCAAAGAAGTCAATTCCCCTAGGAGCGATGGTATCTCCCCTGTTAAGTAATTTTGTTGTAAATTCCTGAAACAAACATGATATCATATACCATAGATTGCATGAGTGTGTATTTGTTCAAATAAAATTTGTAACTTATTATTAGGTATGTGTTGCATCATTAAGTATGAGCATATGAATGGAGAGCGAGGTCTAGCCTCTTGCAGCAGCATATATATATACAGTGAGAAAAGGCAGGAAATAAAGAGCAGATGATAGCAATAAACCATTGCAACTGAATAAACAATCTTATCGCTTGGTTCAGATTGTGGCTAGACACGGTCGAGAGAGTTCATACAAATAGGTCAAGTGCGTCAGGTTCCTCAGCTCCTCTGGTATATGGCCAACAACATCTAACGAGTACATTTTCCTGCAGCAACAAGCAAGAGTGAAGCACCACCCATCAATTTCCCACCAATAAGAAATATAATAGTCAATGCTAAGGTATAACCTTTACCTCTAAGGAGGTAGTATCTCCGTTCCCTTTTATAAAGCGCGACAGAGAATAACACGATCTCCTAAATTACACTTTGACCATTCATTTACTTTATATTATATTATTTATGTTTATAAACTTATGATTATTAAATAGTATAATTATTTATAGATCTAACCATATCAAATTTATATTATAATAGTTAAATATTATTAACCAGATCGTTGGTCAAAGTTTTTAAAGTTTAAATTTTGACTATTGGTTTACGCCTTATAAAAGAAAACGGAGGTAGTAACATGTTTCACATCCTCTACAACAAGTTGCTTGTTAGAGCGCAAAAACTATCACTACTACACAAATCTTTGTTGCACCGGTATTTTGGATTTATCGCAGCAGGCAAACGCGTCCACCACGGTGACAATGACATGGTAAATCGTGACTCCACTGCGGCTGGCGCCAGGCGCCAGTGCCCGCTGCGGTAAATCTATTTACCGCAGCGGACACTTTATGATGCCCCTCAAGGTAAATCTGTAGAAAAAACAAAAAAAACAAAGCCCACCGGCAAGCACAATCCCAGCCCGAAACCCTAGCACCACCGGGATCCGAAACCCCAACGAGCCGCCACGCCACCCCACGACGCTGTATCGCCGCCGCCGTCGTGGATCTGTGAGTCCAGACGCTGGATCCACGAGCCCTGCCACCAGATCGAGTTCGCCGACGCGTCCCTTGACTGGACCGGGCCCACCGTCATCGCCGTCGAGAGGAGGGAGCTGGGCTCGCCGGATCTGGACCTGCCTCCGCCTTGTCGGATCTGGACCGGCCTCCATCGTGCGCGCCGGATCTAGCCATTGGAGGTAGGAGTGATGGAGATGGAGAGATATGAAGAGGGAGTTGGAGAGAGGAAGAGGGAGATGATCAAAGTACACACCTAGATCCGGCCGGCCTCCGCCTCTGCCGCCCTGTTGCCTCCGCCACCGGGCCGCCGGCCTCGACCTTGGTCTGCCGGCGAGGAGAGGCTGTGCCACGCCACCTCGCCTACGCCGCAACGGACACGTCGGCCGACTGCATGGATGGGGAGGGGAGGGCACCCGACATCCTCAGCACAAGAGAGAGGGAAGGGAGGGGTCGCGCGTCCTCAGCGCGAGAGAGATGGAGAGGGAGGATTGACTGCAGCTGCGGAATGTGTGAACAAAACCCTACTCGTTGTATTTATATGAAGGACAGCTATTGGACCTCGTCTAGGCTCGTCTTAACCATAGCGGGCTTTTAAGGATGTCCGCTGTAGAAAATAATTTGATTTACCACAATGGGCATCTTAAGATGTCCGCTGCGGTAAATACCTATTTTCCGCAGCAGGCATCTGGTAAATCGATTTACCGCAGTGGGCAAAAATTGGCCGCCACGGTAAATTAAAAGTGTCCGCTGCGGTAAATCGTGGGATTTACCGCAGTGGACAAAAAAAACGTCCGCCACGGAGGGCAAAAGAGCAATGCTATATAAATTCATTTTTGTAGTAGTGTAAGAACTGAGTAATGGGATCACTTCAGATGCTAAAATGAAGCTGCACATGGCCCTAGAAGTGATACTACGCTTGGACATCGCACAAGAAAATAGAAGCTTGTCACCGGTGGAATCCGATCTCAGAGTAAAGCTAAAACGACGGGTTCTTGGTCTGGAGGTCATCTAAAGGGCAAGATCTAGGCAAGCTTCGCGTATTTCTAATATTAAATTGGGAGATGCTAACACAAAATATTTCCACAGAACAGTATACGCGAGAAGAAGAACGAACCACATCCAAAGGCTATAAAACAGACAAGGTTGGGCAGTATCACATGAGAAAACAGAGATAGTGGTTCAGGATCATTTCCAAAATATCATGAGACTATCCGCACCCATCATCCTCTATATCTATCCTCCAAAAGGAATATTCTGTCCTGGTCATCAAGATTCTTTCCTCTATATTGTTTTCTCCCGCACTCATTCATCCTCTATATCTCATACTCTATACTAACTCCTAAGAACGGCCCCACTTGTTATCCTTTATAAATTTTATCTAAATATATCCAGGTGAGATCTTGTTTTGAAGGATTTATCGAAATGAATTTAATGGTGCAATCGGAATTTAATTTCGCTTTTTAGTTTGTGAGTTATAACATTTTTTAGTTACTCCAAAAGTGGGGCTCGCCAGTACCCTGACACCTCCCCACGCGCGGCAGCAGCCAGGTCTCCGCGCCGTACCTCCTGTGAGAACACAAGGTTGATATGTGCCCTTGTGGTTCCCTTCCTGAGTGATGAGTGATCGATCAACGGGCAACATGTCTCTTGGCTGTGTTGATGTGCAGGTGCGGAGCTCGGGCAGTGGTCGAAGGTGAGGTGAAGGTCAAGTAGGGACGTGCCGTGCCGACGGACCGGGAGCGGTGAAGGGCGGACGTGGAGCTTGGACCGACGGACCAGGAGACCTGAGGATCAGCTGTGGTAGCTGGCACGTGGCGTTGACAAGCAAGAGTACATGGGGATGTGCGGTGCATCGGCCGAGTCGGGAGGTTGCCCGGCGTGGAGGCTGGACATGCTCAGGCATCGGTGCTGGAACTCGGGGTGTGCGAACCACATCCCGTCTACGGCACGGGTTCGGTAGCTAAGCCTCGAAAAGCTACCCTCGACGGTTTCCGAGTTTGGGCCTCAAAACTCGGGGTGGCCGGTTTCCGAGTTTGGGCCTCAAAACTCGGCGAGGACGGTTTCCAGGTTTGGGCCTCAAAACCTGGGCGCGCGGGTTTCGAAGTTTGGGCCACAAAACTCAGCCTGAGGACAGGTTTCCCGGTTTTGGCCTCAAAACCGGGGGAAGGCCCAGGTTTTCCGGTTTCGGCCTCAAAACCGGGGGAGGTCCGCAAAAAGGACTGCCGACGCGTGGCGGCGTGGAGAGGCTGGCGCGGAGGCGAGGCTATCCACGAGGTAGGCGCGGCGGTCGACTGGGCGGCACGTGGCGGCATCCTGAGGCTTGCGTCGAGGCGAAGCTAAGGGTGAGGAAGGCGCGTGGCCGTCAGATCAACTATCAGCAGAGTTGGATCGGGATACCCCTAGGGTTGGCCGTTTCGCTCATGTATCTAGGGGTAGTAAGAGGATTATTATTTTAGGCTATAAATAAGAGAGGCACCCCTCCTCTCTCTATCCTTGCAGTCATTTGTCCCTGAGCTCTCTCTCTCTAGCCCTCGCTTAGGTTCTAATCATACCTCGCTGCAAGCGATCCGCAGAGACAGAAATCATACCTCTGTGTATTTGGATCTTTTGAGGAAACGAGACCGTATTCTCGTTGTCTCCTCGTGTGGAGGAATTTCGGCCGAAATCGAATCGTGCTTTGTGTTCTTCACGTTTTGGTTTTTCATCTCTTGGAGATTTGCTTCGTTCTCTTCACGAGATGATTTTTGATTCCACTTGAATCATTTTGTT
Source organism: Coix lacryma-jobi var. lacryma-jobi (assembly GCA_009763385.1). Lineage (NCBI taxonomy): Eukaryota > Viridiplantae > Streptophyta > Magnoliopsida > Poales > Poaceae > Coix > Coix lacryma-jobi. The sequence continues at coordinate 115,969,388 of CM019830.1, read as the reverse complement.
CTTGGTCGTGAGCCCCTTCTTTCCACCGAAGGATTTCTCTCCTAACCTCACGAATCCATAGATCGGGTTGATTTCGTGTTCGTTCTTCCTTCTTTCCCCTTTCCGGTGATCCTTGGATTTCTATCAATTGACTTGGATTGGTGCGATGATTTCTTAGGATTAGCACCCCAATACATAGAGGAACACCTGGGAGGAGTTTGATCGAAGCCCCTTTTGGTTTGGTGAAGTTTCGATTGATTTGGAGTTTGTCCCGAGCGTTTTTTGTGTTCTGCTCATCCGCGGACAGTCCGCCCCTTCAGTGGCGGACAGTCCGGGACTCGGGGCTTGGCTAGGTCAGAACTGCGTAGAGCGATACTGTTCTCGGTCTCGTGATCGGCGGACAGTCCGCCAGTTACCCGCGGACAGTCCGGGGTCACATCGGACGCAGCACAGGGTCAGCATCGGATGCCCGACGGTCACTGTTCACTTGTACCATGGACTGTCCGGCGTGCAAACCGCGGACAGTCCGGGAGTCATCCAGAACTTGATCAGAACAGTTTTATTTCCATCCTTTTGCCGGCGGACAGTCCGGGACCCTGACCCAGGACAGTCCGCGAACCTGCCGGTTGTGCTGTTTGGTTCTGTGGCTTTGGTAATTAGCTTTGGGGTTTCTCCGGAGGTTCCGCTGTACCACTAGGACATCTCCTAGGGTATCCACCTACTCGTAGGTCGTGAACTCTCCGGTCGTTTCGAGTCTTCGCTTTTGGTTGATTTTCTAGGACAAGGGCTATATAATTCACGAGTTGAATTTGAAGCTCCCATTCACCCCCCCCTCTGGTCGCTAATCCGGTCCTTCAATTGGTATCGGAGCCGGTTAAGGATCTCTCCTACCTTAATCGGTTTCGGATCCTAAGGGCGACATGGAACGAGGGAATAGCAAGGCTCCTTGGTTCGATGGGACGAACTATCCCTATTGGAAGATTCGGATGCGTGCTTATCTCAACAGCATCGGATCTTCTGTCTGGGAGATATGTGAGAACGCTGAGTACGTAGTCCTTGCGGCTCGTGTGGGTCAGATCCAGATTGACCAACACGAGGCCAACTCCAAGGCTCGTAATGCTCTTCTGGCCAGCCTCTCCCTTCCTGAGTTCGAACGTATCTCAGAGCTTGAGACGGCACGAGAGATCTGGGTGAAGCTTCAAAGCTATCACGAGGAGACCGCTCAGGTCAAGACCAGACTCTTCGAGACCTAAAAGCGAGAGTACGAGAACTTTGTTCAGTTGGAGGGAGAGACGATTGACGCTATGTTCGCTCGTTTCCAGACGATCGTGAACAAGATGCGTGCCAATCGGGCCAACCTACCCTATGACGATCATGAGAGGGCTCTCAAGTTGCTATACGCCCTGGATCGGAGGGTATGGGAGGTGAAGGTGTCGACCATCATTGAGTCTCCTGCTTACGACACCCTCACCGTGGACGAGCTGTTCAGTAAGCTCAAGTCCACCGAGATCGATCACCTGACTCAGGCCAAGCTGAAGAACCCATCTTCACACACCATGGCTTTGGTCTCAGGTACAGGTGGATCGACTTCCTCTGCTGACGCTTCACCTCCTCTTGTTGCTTTGTCTTCTTTGCATACAGTTACGGAGGAGCAGTTGGAGGCGCTCGGAGACGACGAGCTCGCCCTCGCCATCACCCGGTTCTCGCGGTTTCACAACAACCGCCTGAATCGTCGGCATGGTGGCGCACGCGAGGGCTGCTACAAGTGTGGTGATCTAGACCACTTCATGGCGAACTGCCCCAGGAACGACAAGAACTTCCCCGACAAGAACCGCAACTTCAGGCGCAAGGGCAAGCCTGAGAACAAGACCGGGAAGAAGAAGAAGGATGGCTTCTACCGCCGAGAGGACTTGGAGAAGGCTTTCGACGCCAGCAAGCGTGCTTTCGACGCCAGCAAGCGTGCATTCCTCGCCACCTTCAGCGATGGCGAGAAGTCCTCCGATGGCGACTCCAGCGATGATGGGTCCGAGCACAAGACTGAAGATCGCTTCAACGGACTTCGCTTCTTCGGGAACTCCTCCAAGGGCTTTTGCACCATGGCCTTAGATGAAGAGGACTGCAAGCACCAGGCAGAAGACGCCGATGACGCCCACAGTGACGACGACGACGACAGCGCCTCTCAGGTATCAAACTCTTCAGTTGTCGATCGTCTCACTGATCAACGGGATAAGTTTGCAGGCTTAGCCGATCTTTTGGAGAAGAGGCTCACTCAGGTTTACCAAGAGCGCTGTGAGTTTAAGGCTAAAATGAGTGAAGCGCTTAAGGAGCTTGAGTTCGCTAAGTCCGAGGTGAAGGTGACCGATGAGGAGGAGTGTGAGGAGTGCACGATGCATATGACAAACTTTGCCACCCTGCAAACCAAGTATGCCTCTTTGATTGAGGTGTATGATGAGTTGAAGAGTAGGCTAGATTTGGTGGGTGACTGCAAAGAGTGTCCCTCCCTGAAGAAGGAGCTGGAGGAAGTGAAGGCAAGGCCTTCTTTGCTAGGTGCATGCAAGTTTTGTCCTAGCTTGCGAACTGAGTTGGCAGAAGTCAATGCCAAGTTTGTTGAAGCCATGAAGGCCAGCTCAGTTAGCACCTTGTCCGCTCCATGTGAGCGATGCGTGGGGATGGAGCTTGAGATTGCCAACTGTCGGCATGACCGGATGCAAACCGAGGAGGAAAACACATACCTTCGGTCCATCCTGAGTTGGGTGTCATGCAGTGAGCCGCAGTTGGGCATGATGATCAGTCAGTTCAAGAGGGGAACTGACTGCTCGGGAGTAGGCTTTGCTTCAGGTGGGAAGGGCGCTAGTATCTTTGGCAAGATCGGTGAGTTTAGTGGAGTGAACTCTAGTGAGAAACCACCCGCTATCCCTAAGCTTACCAAGATCACCTCACCAGAGCCTCCCAAGCCTATCACCAAGGATGGCATCCTTGATGAACCTCCCAAGGCTCCACCTCGCAAGCAAGTGTGGATTCCAAAACCTAACCATCTTAGGAACACACTTGACACCCTTCCTGACGTCTCTAGTGATCCCCTTCCGAAGGGCAAGCAGCCAGCCAGAGTGAACAACCCTCGCAACAATAGGAACCAACAATCCAAGAGAGTGGTGAGGTTTGAGTGCGAGTACTGTCACCGTGAGGGTCACCTAGCTGAGTTTTGTTTTCGGAGGAAGAGAGACGCTAGGAAGGAGTTGGAGCTGAACAACCAGGCTAGGCACCACCCTTTCCATGGTGTGCAAGGTCGGGGAGTTCAGAGGCAGGGCGCTAGACCTGGAGGAGCACCCCCTCAGGTTGCTAGGCCCCAGGCAGCTAGACCACAGGGTGGTGGTCGTGCCCGTCGCGGTTCCGGTCGTCCTCTATACGATCGTGAGCCGAGTGTAAGAGGCTTTGCTGCTCAGTCCCATAGCGGACCACCTTTTCAGTATGGTGGTGATCGCTTTGCTCAGATGGGACAAGTAGGTCAGTTTGCAGGTTTTCCATTCCATAGCGGACCACCCTTTCAGGTTGGTGGTGATCACTATCCACCCATGGGACGAGGACAGTTTGGTGTTGCTGCTAACACTTTTTCTGGGCCTATGACACAACACTGGTATCCTTCTCAGTATACTAACCCCAGTGTTGTGCCATATGCTCACTTCCTGCCCTTTTATTGATGCAGGAACATCGGTTGGAGAACATGTGGCTCATGGATTCCGGGTGTTCGCGCCACATGACCGGAAAGAAGGAATGGTTCTCCAGCCTTAGCCCCGTGATGCACAAGGAGTACATCACTTTCGGGGATAACAGTAGAGGTAAGGTTGTTTCTCAGGGAGCCATTCGGCTCAATGAGAACTTTGTCCTGAAGAATGTCGCCTTGGTTTCTAATTTGCATTTCAACTTGCTTTCTGTTTCGCAACTTCTTGAGGATGATTGTGAAGTGCATTTTAAGAAGGGTTTGAGTCGCGTTTTAGACCCTCAGGGAGATCTTGTTTGTCGGATCGTCCCTTTTGGCCGTGTTTTCAGAGCCGACTTTTCTCAGTCCTTCGGCTCTGCTAGGTGTTTGATGGCTGGTCCTTCTTCTGATTTGTGGAAGTGGCATAGGAGGCTCGATCACTTGAGTTTTGACTTGCTTGCAAGACTTAGCTCACTTGGCCTAATCCAAGGATTGCCCAAGCTTAAGTTTCAGAAGGACCTTGTTTGCCATCCGTGTCGTCACGGGAAGATGGTTGTTGCTTCTCACCCACCTGTTACTCAGGTGATGACAAAGCGACCCGACGAGCTTTTTCACATGGACACAGTCGGTCCAGCTCGGGTTTGCTCAGCGGGTGGGAAGTGGTACGTTCTAGTGATCGTTGACGATTTTTCAAGGTATTCTTGGGTATTCTTCATGGAGGGTAAGGATGAAGCGTTTTCTTTTGCTCGTGACTTAATCTTAAAGTTGAAAACTGAGTTTCCCCCTGATACCATTAGAGCTATTCGTAGCGATAATGGTACTGAGTTTGATAACTCTCAGTTTGCCTCTTTCTGTTCTTCTAATGGAATCGAGCATCAGTTCTCTTCTCCTTATGTCCCTCAGCAGAACGGTGTTGTTGAGCGCAAGAACCGGACCCTTGTTGAGATGGCCATGACGATGCTCGATGAGCATAGGACTCCTAGGCGTTTTTGGGCCGAGGCGATCAACACCGCTTGCCATGTTTCAAATCGCATATTTCTTCGTGCTTTAATGAAAAAGACTTCTTATGAGTTGCATTTTGGACGAGTACCCAAGGTGTCTCATTTTCGGGTGTTTGGGTGTAAGTGCTTTATCCTGAAGCAAGGCAATTTGGATAAATTTGAATCTCGCTCTGCCGATGGGGTGTTTCTTGGTTATGCCTCTTATTCACGTGCTTATCGAGTTCTTAACCTTGAAACTAACCGGATAGTGGAGACCTGCGAGGTCACATTCGACGAAACTATGCCTTGTATTTCTTCTGCTTTTGAGTTTGCAGGAGAACAAGAGATGGGAGAGACCATCTTTGTGGAGGAGGAGCAGGAGAATGCCGATTGGGGTGATCCCGAGCCAACTCCACTGGCTGCCCCCATCGACCCTGCGACGTCTACTTCAGCTCGAGGACTAGATCCCACTACGTCTTCTTCTTGGGGTCCTCTAGAGCCACCTCTCCAGCGAGCACCCGCTGCACCTGAGGGAGCGACAACATCTGGCGAGGGGGAGGCGACTTCGGTGAGGCAAGCGCCCCGAAGCGTTCAGCAAGTTCACCCCCCGCGACAGATGATCGGCGGCATCGACCAGCGAGTCACGCGGTCGCGAGCGTATGAAATCTCTCACTTTGCTCATTCTGCATTCGTTGCTTCTTTTGAGCCTAAAGATGTTGGACACGCACTCTCTGATTCTAACTGGGTCAATGCCATGCATGAGGAGCTAGAAAACTTTGAACGAAACCAAGTCTAGACCCTAGTTCCACCTCCACCACAATGCCACCCGATAGGTACCAAATGGGTTTTCAAAAACAAAGAGGGTGAGGATGGGATGGTAGTGAGGAACAAGGCTAGGCTAGTAGCCCAGGGTTTCTGCCAGAAAGAGGGGATAGACTAAGAGGAAACCTTTGCCCCTGTAGCCCGTTTAGAAGCAATTAGGATCCTTCTAGCCTTTGCTGCTTCGAAGGGTTTTAAGCTTTACCAGATGGATGTCAAGAGTGCTTTCTTGAATGGGTATATAGAGGAAGAGGTTTATGCTAGGCAACCCCGGGTTTCGAGCATCCCAAGTTTCCAAACCATGTTTATAAACTTTCAAAAGCCTTGTATGGTTTGAAACGAGCCCCGAGAGCGTGGTATGATCGTTTGAAAACCTTTCTACTCTCCATGGGTTTTAAAATGGGACGGGTTGATAGAACTTTGTTTCTCCTCAAGCAAGGCAATGACACCCTGTTAGTCCAGATTTATGTGGATGACATCATCTTTGGTGGCTCTTCTCATGCGCTTGTTGCAAAGTTTTCAGATACTATGAGCAGGGAGTTCGAGATGAGTATGATGGGCGAGTTGACTTTCTTCCTCGGGTTGCAAATTAAGCAAACCCGAGACGGGACTTTTGTGCATCAAGGAAAGTACACGAAGGATATCCTGAAGAAATTCGACATGGGCGAGGCCAAGCCTCTTACGACGCCCATGCCGACGACTGCGGCGATGGACGCGGACCAGGACGGAGAGCCGGTTGACCAGAAGGAGTACAGAAGCATGATTGGCTCGCTTCTGTCCTTGACGGCAACGAGGCCAGATATACAGTTCTCTGTGTGTCTGTGCGCTCGTTTTCAGGCGTCCCCTCGGACTTCCCACAAGCAAGCAGTCAAACGCATCATGAGGTACCTCCGATACACTCCTGAGTTCGGACTTTGGTACTCTTCTTCTTCGACTCTTTCGCTCTGTGGTTATTCCGATGTGGATTTTGCCGGCTGTCGGCTTGAGCGCAAGTCTACTTCTGGGACTTGTCAGTTTCTTGATTCTTCTTTGGTTTCGTGGTCTTCTCACAAGCAGTAGAACGTAGCCCAGTCTACTACTGAAGCCAAGTATGTTGCCGCTGCTTCTTGTGCTTCGCAGCTTTTATGGATGGTTGCTACATTGCGTGATTTTGGTCTAGATTTCAGTCAGGTCCCTTTGCTTTGCGACAACACTTCTGCCATTAGTGTAGCAAAGAACCCTGTTCTTCACTCCAAGACCAAGCACATTGATGTTCGCTTTCACTTTCTTCGTGATCACTATGAGAAAGGCGACATTGATCTTAGGCATGTAGACACCCATAACCAGGTTGCGGATATTTTCACCAAGCCTTTGGATCTCTCAACCTTTGCTAGGTTGAGAGGTGAGCTTGGTGTGTGTTTCCCCTTTTAGATGGGGAAAACATTTTTGCTTGTTGTACTATAATCTGACTTTCTGATCCTTTTTGTTTTTGGGTCTTGAGTCTTTCTGTTTTTTCTTTGGCTCCGATTCTGACTTCATCATGTATACACCTTTTATTTCAAGCTTCATGTCTATATTTCTTAGAATGAACTTATGCTCTGATTAGTGTATGCTTCGATGATATATGATGATGCTTGTAGCTTAGGCTCTCTTTGATCACTGATACATTTTGTGAGCTAAGCTATTTTTCAGAATGATGATCATGCTTAATGAACTTAAAATATGATATATGTTCACCATTGAGTTTGGCAACTAGCATGTGTAGGATATGTTGAAGTCACTTAAGCTATTACATATATGCTAGGTTGCTATGTCTCTAGTTCTGTGTCATTCACTTGCTTGGACTGTTCATAATCTGCTTAAAATGAACCAAGTTTTAGTGAATTGGAAAGATCAAGATGGGATTGCTTTGTCAGCACATCATGGTATCGAGACTGTTTCTCATAGCACCTTGAGTTAAACTTGAGCCGTGGAGTGTAAGACCGAAACCAATGCTTTAAGCTCCTGATTGCATATGCATAGGCTTAGCACGGTTGGAAAGTTAGGCAATGACAAAGCTTTCAACCTCTCGCAATCACATGCTGAATTTGAACTTGTGTAAAAACCGCTGCAAATATCTCCGATAAAATCTAAAATCACAAGTTTATGTTTCACTCTGCAGCATGATGATTGAACTATGCTAGGGGTAGTTCACCTTACATACATGTTTAGCACTTGTGTGACTTCCTGTCTATACATGCTTAGTGCTAATTTTATGGTGAAACCCTTTTCTGAATGGCTTAAAACTGCTCATTGAGCTTATGCATTTATATCTTGTTTTCGGTGATCAGTTTGAGCCTTTGCTAGCACTTGTGTATGTTGCTATGTAGTCGGATCAACACTCATTAGAGCATTCTTTCACTCTTTCGAGTATATACCTGAAGCTGCTAACATGCATTTCTTTACTCATGTGCATGTGCTTGACTCCGATAGGCATGACCTAGCTCTGTTTGACTTACTTGAGCTCTTTTCCTTCTCCCTTTTGATTGCAAATTGCCCCCAAGGGGGAGAATTGGGGGAGAATGTCTTGTTGTGGTGACAATTTGCAATTTGTGCTTCACTTGTTGAGGGGGAGTTCTTTGAGTGAGGGGGAGTATTTCTGCCTGTTCCGAGTTGGTTTTGGTTGATATCGATCTTTTCAGCTAGTTGCGTCGAGCCTTTGTACCTCTGTCTTGAGGGACTAGCTGTCTGCATCTTGTTTTGGTGGTTCTTGATTGGTATCGAGCTCACTGCTGGTTGTGTTGAGCCTCTGTGCCTCTATCTTGAGGGACTAGCAGCTTTTTGTGTGGTTTCGAACTTACAGCTAGTGGTGTTGAGCCCCTTCTGCCTCTTCTTGAGGACTAGCCTGCTTCTGACTTGGTTGCGTCAAGCCGTTGCCCATGTCTTTGGGAACCAAGTCTTGTGCTCTGATTTTGATCGAGTTTTGCTTCTTGATGAGTTGTTGCTCCGATCCTTTGCATGGTTGTGTCGAACCGTTGCCCATGTCTTTGGGGACCAAGCTTCGCTTATCTCGAATTGTTCTTCTTTGGCCTTTTCTCTGGCTTCTGAACATTTCGAGTGAGTTTTTCTCCTTCTATCTAAATTGTACTTTCTTCTATTCTGGTTACGGATACTATGAGTTGACGATGCACTCATCAAGGGGGAGATTGAGAACACAAGGTTGATATGTGCCCTTGTGGTTCCCTTCCTGAGTGATGAGTGATCGATCAACGGGCAACATGTCTCTTGGCTGTGTTGATGTGCAGGTGCGGAGCTCGGGCAGTGGTCGAAGGTGAGGTGAAGGTCAAGTAGGGACGTGCCGTGCCGATGGACCAGGAGCGGTGAAGGGCGGACGTGGAGCTTGGACCGACGGACCAGGAGACCTGAGGATCAGCTGTGGTAGCTGGCACGTGGCGTTGACAAGCAAGAGTACATGGGGATGTGCGGTGCATCGGCCGAGTCGGGAGGTTGCCCAACGTGGAGGCTGGACATGCTCCGGCATCGGTGCTGGAACTCGTTGTGTGCGAACCACATCCCGTCTACGGCACGGGTTCGGTAGCTTAGCCTCGAAAAGCTACCCTCGACGGTTTCCGAGTTTGGGCCTCAAAACTCGGGGTGGCCGGTTTCCGAGTTTGGGCCTCAAAACTCGGCGAGGACGGTTTCCAGGTTTGGGCCTCAAAACCTGGGCACGCGGGTTTGAAGGACCGAAAAGCGACCAGAGGGGGGGGGGGTGAATGGGAGCTTAAAATTTCTTCTCGGAAAGTTTTAGCCACTGTCCCAGAAGTCACCGGAAAGGCAAGCCTAGAGCTCGAATAATATCCACGACCCTAAATGTAGGGTGGATGCTTCCAAGAAGCACAGCGAGACACTACACGACTCTAGGTACCCAACGTGAAAGCCGGAGATCAAAACCGACAACGAACGAACGAACTGCGGACAAAACAGTGCGAAACCAGTCGCATCGGACGCTGGACTGCGTCCGATGCCTCACCACCGGACGCGTCCGATGCAAACAGTGAGTTACTGGAACCTTACTGTTCCACCATCGGACGCTGTGCACAGTGAACAGCCAGCGTCCGATGCAATGGCTCCGGCGCGTCCGATGGACAACGGACGCATCCGATGCCTAGCGTCCGATGCACACTAAAAAACACCCAGACTGACACGTGTCACCGGAGCGTCCGATGCTTTGAACCCTAGCGTCCGATGCTCCCGTGTCAGCGTCCGATGCCCCCGAAAACAGCGCTGTTCTTCGGTGACTCAACTCGATCTCCTCTGAATCAAATGCACTAGGGCTAGGATTCGATATGAGGAGTCACAAGGATGTTAGTGAGCTACCCTTAAGAGATCATGGCTCGAACCTAACTCCAAAACGGTGAATCAAGAAGTTTCGGGGCAAGGGAGCAAGAACGAGATCCAAAACAAAAATCGCTCGATCTCCTAGACCGTGAGGTTTGAGGTGGATTCCTTTGGTGGAAAGAATTGCCTCACGATCTAGAACAACTTGGTTCAAATGGATTTGCAAAAGAGGCACCAAGGAAAGAGATCAAGTGACAGGAAAAACGTGACCAAAAGTAATCCGCGAAGAACACAACCAAAACGCGAATCACAAGCACGAAATTGCAACCGTGTGGCGAACACACGCTACAACCGTGAGATTACGGTCTCACTTCCTAAACTTCCCAAAACACAGAGACATGATTGAGATTGTTCTGTGGATCCTCTACAGCCAGGAATGATTAGAACCTAAGCAGGGGCTAAGGAGAGAGGAGTGTGCTTAGGGCAAATGACTGCCAGGATAAGGGGAGAGGAGGGGTGCCTCTCTTATTTATAGCCTAAACAGTAATCCCCTTCTAACCCTAGGATAACTGAGCGAAACGGCCAACCCTAGGGGTATCCCGGTCCAGCTCTGCTTGATGTTGATCCGACGGCCACGCGCCTTCCTCACCCTTAGCTTCGCCTCGACGCAAACTGTGACGGAACGGTCCTAATCCCATGGCCCACATGTCCCTATCAACCTCTGACAGCCGAACTTATGTTCCACGTGATTAAGACTGTTCGTCACCGGGCTACATTAGCGCCCGATGTCCACAGGATCACTCACCTTTCGGTTACAGCATTTGATACTTTCACAAATAACAACGGAATAAAGAGCGAAAGATTTAAATAACAATAGTTTTACAAACTGGAGTTCCAAATAAACTTAAAGAAGTGCGGTTATTACAGACCATGTTCTGACAGTTCAAAGTAGACAACGTAGCGGAATACAACAATATAAAGATACTTCACCCAGCCCGAGGGTGCACATCTATTCTTCGGCCTCATCGGCCTCCTCCTGAACGAAGGTCATGCAGCAGGGTGCAAGACACATCGGATACTCAGGCATACCTGCAACAGGGGGTAACAAACCCTGAGTACTGGGGTACTCAACAAGACTTACCCGACTAAAGAAAAAGGGAAGAAGACTCAGGAATGAGAGGCTTAGGTAGTCAAGGTAAGGCTTAAGCAAGATCAAGTATTTTGCAGAAAAGCATTTTGAAATCCTTGTTTTACTTTTGGAAAGATTCCAGTATTTCTCAATTCTTCATTGTTCACAATTCATTTTACCTTTCAAAAACATACCTAGTTGAGAACCACTCTCCGTTGACAGTCAGTGACCAAGTCTCCATAACCGAGGAGCAACGTTAATCCGGATAAATAATACTCAGCTGAGGATTCCTATTCACACGGCATATGTAGCACCCAAGCTTGCATAGGCCAACCCGTCTACCACGATTCCTCCAAGATTGGACCGGTCCTACGCTACCCGGAAGTACAGTACACCACTCCTTTCCAGGTACGACGACCACGTGGGTACATGCTACTTCCGCCATCGCTCCACTCCCAGTGCGCGGTTGTCGGTCCCAATCAAGGATTTCTCAGAGCCAGAGCTTTCCGAAGTATGTGAATAGTTACAAGTCTTGACCAGCAGGCCCCCATACAGATGGTCCCTAATTTTCCAGCCAGAACTATACCTTGGTTATATCTCACCCAAGCGTAATAGTCCCGTCAGTTTTTCAACCCTGTCCCGGTCGGTGTCAACTGTTGAGTCCCAGACTTCAACATGACGGCACCGTACGCTCGGACAACCTCTCCTCGCTGTTGACTAGGTACGGATCAGATACTTAGCCAACAGTCGGGGAGTAAAGCCAAATTCCCATAAAAATTCTTTAAGTGATCACATTTTTGAAATTGGCATTTTTATCGCAAATCTATTGTATAGCAATGCTAAGCATTTTGCAAATAGTTTTTAAACAGGGTAGGGGATCTTTGGTGGAGGTAAAGTGCAGGTAATAGGTCATCACACAACTCCTATCACCTAATGCAGTAATTTAACTCAAAAACATTTAAGTAAAACTTTTATAAAAGCAAGAAAAGGCTAAATGCACCGGGGCTTGCCTTGAAGAGCAACGACAGCTGACTCAGGGTTGGAGGTGCAGAGGTCGAAGCTCGGGGTTACTTCGGGAGGAGGTTCGGCGGCGGCGGCCTCGACTTTGACTCCTTCTTCGGTGACTATACGAATGCAATGATGTATGCACATGAGTATGCTAGCATGAACAATGCAACACAGGGCATACAACATGAACCCTAATCACTTTTTTTCTATTTTCTTAATTATTTAAAAAAAAGTCATTTTATACAGTTGCTCCAAAAATTACCAAATTAAACACATAAGTTCATTATGGTGTAGATAGGTGGCAAAACAAATTTCATAATTTTTGGAGGTCATTAAGGTGCTCAAATAAATCTAGGCATTAATTAACAAAAGACACTATTTAACAAATAAAATAAATGCTCAAAAAAAATCAACTTGTTCTAGAGGACTTCAAAATTTCACCAGAGACTAAACAGGGCATAGGAAGCTCACAAAAATTTATCTCATGATTTTTGGAGTTATAAATGATTTTCTAAAAATCCAAAACCACCCATTTATTAATTAAAATAGGGATTTTACATCTTTATATTCTTGCAGAAAAGTCAAGTTTCATATTTTTCTAAAATACTACACAGTGCAAGGAGCATACCATAATTTTCTCAGGATTTATGGAACAACAGATTAATTCTCACAAAAAAGAGAAAACAGAACACTATTCTCAGTTTTTTAAAAAAAAAGGAAAAAGAAACGAGCACTGTGCTCCTCCCTCGCAGGGCTCGGGCGAACCGCGCGAGACGGACCGCAGGGCTCGGGTGAGGCGGAAACAAGCGTTTCGTCCGAGGCCTGGCTGGGAGGCTCGGGCGAGACGGAAACAAGCGTTTCGTCCGAGGCCTGGCTGGGAGGCTCGGGCGAGACGGAAACAAGCGTTTCGTCCGAGGCCTGGCTGGGAGGCTCGGGCGAGACGGAAAACGATCGTTTCGTCCGAGGCCTGGCTCGGGCGAAGCGGAGGGTGCATGCTTGCTCGAGGCTAGGCTCGGCGAAGCTGAGGGTGCGTGAGTCCGCTCGAGGCTAGGCTCGGCGAAGTGGCGAGGGTGCGTGTCTGCTCGAGGCCTGGCTCGAGCTAGACAGTGAAAGCAGAGACCCGGGGGCTTCGAGTGCTTACCACGGGTCAGAGGCAGGGCTCGGCGGGACGGAACAAGGGTCGAAGGAGGGAGCTCGACGTTGGCGGTGCTTCGGCGGAGCTCTCTCGGCGGCGAGCGGCGTGCCGGCGGCTCTGTACACCAGACACGGTCACCAGGAGCGGGTTAGGAGCGCAAGGAGGCAAGGAAGATGAAGCAGGGGTCGGGGAGGAAAAAATCACGGCCGGGGAGAGAGTATTTCTCAATCCCGTGCTCACCTGCGTTTCGCCGGAGTTTGGGAAGAACACCTGCGCCGGCGAGAGGAGAGGCGGAGGGGTGAAATTGAGAAGGGGAAAAGCTTCGCGAGGACACGGCGGAGCTTCTGAGCTAGGTGGTTGAGCGGCGGAGGCTCTGGACCGACCTGGCGACGGTGGCGGAGGGGATGAGGAGCTCTGCCAGCCGGTGGTCCCTTTTATAGCCGTGCGCGGGGACGGATAAGCGTCGCGCGCAGGCGGATAAGCTTGGCCGAAGCGTGCGCAATCGATTGCACGCTGGCGGAAGGACAGGCGTGCGCGCAGGGGCCGAGCGTGCGCTCGCCGGCGACGGCCACGCGGCGGCGACGTGCTGGGAGCAGTGGGGGACGGGAGAGAAGGTCAGCGCTCGCGTGCGGGTGCGGCATGAGCATGGGGCAGCTGCGGCAGACTGGTGGCAGGCGAGAAGCGGCCAGACGCACGGCACGCGCAGCGTCGGCGGCTCGGCCACGGCCGGGGCCCCCCCTAGCTCTAGGTTGAAGATGAACAGGGCTAGGTCTAGGGTTTGACTTAGAACTGATTTCTGTATTTTGCAAATTACTCCCAAAATTTGAACTGAGCAACAAAAACTCAAAGCACCAAAGTTGTGCAGAAAAAGGAGATCTACAACTTTGTCAATATGAACATTTTCAAAATCCAAAAAGTTTTTGAATCACATTTGAAATTTGAAAAGGAGACACTTTTGGGATTTTAATAAATTCAAAATTACTTTAAATTTTATATTGAAACTTGAAAATCTGTAAAAACCAAAGTTGTTCCTCTTGACAAGATCTACAACTTTGCTTTTTTGGACCAAGTCCAGATTTTGAATCGTTTTTAAATTAATAAAAGAGGGGTAAAAACCAGGGTTTGGAATTCAAGGTTTTTCAAAAGGAATTTGAAATCTGATTTTGATTTTGATTAACACAACAAAACTTCAAGGCACAAAACTGAACAAGAATTACACAAAGCGAGGCACAGAGGTGAAATTACCATTTTGCCCTTATAGGAAGGTTAGGGCTTTTAGGGTTTTTGAAAAGGGGATTGCTACACACAAAAGGGAACAAATGCAACAAGCATCAAGGCAAACATAATGCATGACAAGGTTGATTATGACTAAAGATGATGACATGTCAGGTTAATTACAAGTTAAACACCAGAGGTGTTACACAAGCCTCAGGATGCCGCCACGTGCCGCCCTGCCGACCACCGCGCCTTCCTCGCGGATAGCTGCGCCGTTGCGCCAGCCTCTCCACGCCGCCACGTGTCGACCGTCCTTTTTGCGGACCTCCCCCCGGTTTTGAGGCCAAAACCGGGAAACCTGGGCCTTCCCCCGGTTTTGAGGCTGAAACCGGGAAACCTGTCCTCCGGCTGAGTTTTGTGGCCCAAACTCAGAAACCCACGCGCCTAGGTTTTGAGGCCCAAACCTGGAAACCGTCCACGCCGAGTTTTGAGGCCCAAACTCGGAAACCGGCCACCCCGAGTTTTGAGGCACAAACTCGGAAACCGTCGATGGTAGCTTTTTGAGGCTCAGCTACCGAACCCGCGCCATAGACGGGATGTGGTTCGCACACCCCGAGTTCCAGCACCGATGCCGGAGCATGTCCAGCCTCCACGCCGGGCACAGTGCATTCGCCTTCCTTCTCGGCCTCCCGCCAAGTGTCACGACGCCATAACCTTCCTCCCGACTCGGCCGATGCACCGCACATCCCCATGTCTTCTTGCTTGCCGATGCCACGTGCCAGCTACCACAGCTGGTCCTCAGGTCTCCCGGTCCGTCAGTCCAAGCTCCACGTTCGCCCTTCACCGCTCCCGGTCCGTCGGCACGACACGTCCCACTTGACCTTCACCTCACCTTACACCACTGTCTCCGAGCTCCGCACCTGCACATCAACACAGCCAAGAGACATGTTGCCAGTTGATCGATCACTCATCACTCAGGAAGGGAACCACAAGGGCACATATCAACCTTGTGTTCTCAATCTCCCCCTTGATGAGTGCATCGTCAACCCATAGTAACCGTAAGAAAAAATAAAAGAAAGCAGAATTAGGTAGAAGAAGAAAAATTACTCGAGATGTCCAAAAGCCAAAGAAAAGGCCGAAGAAGAACAACTCAAGATAAGCAAAGCTTGGTCCCCAAAGACATGGGCAAAGGATCGACACAACCAAGCAAGAAATCGGAGCAACAACTCATCAAGGAGCAAGACCCGATCAAAATCAGAGCACAAGACTTGGTTCCCAAAGACATGGGCAACGGCCTGACGCAACCAAGTCAGAAACAGGCTAGTCCTCAAGAAGAGGCAGAAAGGGCTCAACACCACTAGCAGTAGGCACGATACCAATCAAGAATCATCGAAACAAGATGAAAATAGCTAGTCCCTCAGGACAGAGGCACAGAGGCTCGACGCAACTAGCTGGAAAGATCGATACCAAATGAAGAACAGTCTCAAAAGCCAACCTCGAAAAAGGCAGAAGAACTCCTCCTTACTCAAAGACTCCCCCTCAACAAGTGAAGCATAGATTGCAAATTGTCACCACAAAAGAACATTTTCACAAAAACTCCCCCTTGGACAAGCTTCTCCCCCAACTTCTCCCCCTTGGGGGCAATTTGCAATCAAAAGAAAAGGTAAAAGAGCTCAAGTAAGTCAAACGGAGCTACGGTCATGCCTATCGGAGTCAGACACATGCACATGAGTTAAAAATGCATGTTAGCGGCTTCAAGTATATACTCGAAAGAGGGAATAAATGCTCGAATGAGTGCTGATCCGACTACATAGCAACATACACAAGTGTTAGCAAAGGCTCAAACTGATCACCAAATACAAAGTATGAGTGCATAAGCCAAGTGAGCAGTTTTAAGCCATTCTGAAAGGAGTTTCACCATTAAAATAGCACTAGACATGTATAGACAGGAAGTCAATAAATGCTAAAACATGTATACAAGGTGAACTACCCCTAGCAAAGTTAAACCATCATGCTATAGAATGGAGCATAGACTTGTGTTTTCAGATTTTATCGGAGAATTTGCAGCGGTTTATAACACAAGTTTAAAAACAACATGTGATTGTGAGAGGTTGAAAGCTTGTCATTGCCTAACTTTTCAACCGTGCTAAGCCTATGCATATGCAGTCAGAAGCTTAAAGCATCGGTTTCGGTCTTACACTACACGGCTCAGGTTTAACTCAATGTGCAATGAGAAACAGTCTCGATACCGTGATGTGCTGACAAAGCAATCCCATCTCGATCTTTTAAATTCACTACAACTTGGTTCATTTTAAACAGAATATGAACAATCCAAGCAAGTGAATGACTCAGAACTAGAGACATAGCAACCTAGCATATATGAAATAGCTCGAGTGACCTCAACACTTCCTACACATGCTAGTTGCCAATCTCAATGGTGAACATGTATTCAAATTTTAGGTTTATTAAGCATGTTCATCATTCTGAAAAATATTGCTTAGCTCACAACATGTATTAGTGATCAAAAAGAGCCTAAGCTACAAGCATCATCATATATCATCGAAACATACACTAATCAGAGCATAGATCCATTCTCAAGAATATAAACGTGAAGCTTGAAAATGCAAGATGTATACATGATGAAGTCAGAATCGGAGCTAAAACAAAACTCAAACGACTCAAGACTCAAAACAAAAAGATCAGAAAGTTAGTCTAAGGTACATGAACAAAATGCTTCCCCCATCTAAAAGGGGAAACACACACCAAGCTCACCTCTCATCCTAGCAAAAGTTGAGAGATCTAAAGGCTTGGTGAAAATATCCGCAACCTGGTTATGGGTGTCTACATGCCTAAGATCAATGTCGCCTTTCTCGTAGTGATCACGAAGAAAATGAAAGCGAACATCAATGTGTTTGGTCTTGGAGTGAAGAACAGGGTTCTTTCCTACACTAATGGCAGAAGTGCTATCACAAAGCAAAGGTACCCGACTGAAATCTAGACCAAAATCACGCAATGTAGCAACCATCCATAAAAGCTGCGAAGCACAAGAAGCAACGGCAACATACTCGGCTTCTGTAGTAGACTGGGCTACGTTCGACTGCTTGCGAGAGGACCACGAAACCAAGGAAGAGCCAAGAAACTGACAAGTCCCAGAAATAGACTTGCGCTCAAGCCGACAGCCGACAAAATCCGCATCGGAATAACCACAAAGCGAGAGATTCGAAGAAGAGGAATACCAAAGTCCGAGCTCAGGAGTGTATCGGAGGTACCTCATGATACGCTTGACCGCTTGCTTGTGGGAAGTCCGAGGGGACGCCTGAAAACGAGCGCACAGACACACAGCGAACTGTATATCCGGCCTCGTCGCCGTTAGGTATAGGAGCGAGCCAATCATGCTCCTGTACTCCTTCTAGTCGACTGGCTCTCCATCCTGGTCCGCGTCCATCACAGCAGTCGTCGCCATGGGCGTCGTAAGAGGCTTGGCCTCACCCATGTCGAACTTCTTTAGGATGTCCTTCGTGTACTTGCCTTGATGCACGAACGTCCCATCTCGGGTTTGCTTGATTTGCAATCCGAGGAAGAAGGTCAACTCACCCATCATACTCATCTCAAACTCCTTGCTCATTGTATCTGCAAACTTGGCAACAAGCGCATGAGAAGAGCCACCAAAGATGATATCATCCACGTAAATCTGGACTATCAGGGTATCATTGCCTTGCTTGAGGAGAAACAAAGTCCTATCAACCCGTCCCATTTTAAAACCCTTAGAGAGTAAAAAGGTTTTCAAACGATCATACCGCGCTCTCGGGGCTTGTTTCAAACCATACAAAGCTTTTGAGAGTTTATAAACATGGTTTGGAAACTTGGGATCCTCGAAACCTGGGGGTTGCCTAACATAAACCTCTTCCTCTATATACCCATTCAGAAAAGCACTCTTAACATCCATCTGATAAAGCTTAAAACCCTTCGAAGCAGCAAAGGCTAGAAGGACTCTAATGGCTTCTAAACGGGCTACAGGGGCAAAAGTTTCCTCATAATCTATCCCCTCTTTTTGGCAAAAACCCTGGGCTACTAGCCTAGCCTTGTTCCTCACTACCATCCCATCCTCACCCTCTTTGTTTTTGAAAACCCATTTGGTACCTAGAGGATGACATTCTGGTGGAGGTGGAACTAGGGTCCAAACTCGGTTTCGCTCAAAGTTTTCTAGCTCCTCATGCATGGCATTGACCCAGTTAGCATCAGAAAGTGCGTGTCCAACATCTTTGGGCTCAAAAGAAGCAACAAATGCAGAATGAGAAAAGTGTGAGATTTCATACGCTCGCGACCGCGTGACTCGCTGGTCGATGCCGCCTATCATCTGCTGTGGGGGGTGAACTTGCTGAACGCTCCGGGGCGCTTGCCTCGCCGAAGTCGTCTCCCCCTCACCAGATGTTGTCTCTCTCCCGGATGCAACTGGTGCGTGCTGGGGAGGTGGCTCAAGAGGACCCCAGGAAGAAGAAGTCGTGGGATCGGGTCCTCGAGCTGAAATAGTCGTCGCAGGGTCGACAGGGGCAGCCAGTGGAGTTGGCTCGGGATCACCCCAATCGGCATTCTCCTGCTCCTCCTCCACAAAAATAGTCTCTCCCAGCTCCTGTTCTCCTGCAACATCAAAAGCAGAAGAAACACAAGGCATAGTCTCATCGAATGTGACCTCGCAGGTCTCCACTATCCAGTTAGTCTCAAGGTTAAGAACTCGATAAGCGCGCGAATGTGAAGCATAACCAAGAAACACGCCATCAGCAGAGCGAGATTCAAATTTATCCAAATTTCCTTGCTTCAGGATAAAACACTTACACCCAAACACCCGAAAATGAGACACCTTGGGTACACGTCCAAACCGCAACTCATAAGATGTTTTCTTCATAAAAGCTCGAAGAAAGATGCGATTTGCAACATGGCAAGCGTGTTGATCGCCTCGGCCCAAAAACGCCTAGGAGTCCTATGCTCATCAAGCATCGTCCTGGCCATCTCAACAAGGGTCTGGTTCTTGCGCTCAACAACACCGTTTTGCTGGGGGACATAAGGAGAAGAAAACTGATGCTCGATTCCATTAGAAGAACAGAAGGAGGCAAACTGAGAGTTATCAAACTCAGTACCATTATCACTACGAATAGCTCTAATGGTATCAGGGGAAACTCAGTTTTCAATCTAAAAATCTAGTCACGAGCAAAAGAAAAAGCTTCATCCTTACCCTCCATGAAAAATACCCAAGAGTACCTCGAAAAATCGTCAACGATCACTAGAACGTACCACTTCCCACCCGCTGAGCAAACCCGAGCTGGACCAACTGTGTCCATGTGTAAAAGCTCGCCGGGTCGCTTGGTCATCACCTGATTAACAGGTGGGTGAGAAGCAGCAACCATCTTCCCGTGACGACAGGGATGGCAAACAAGGTCCTTCTGAAACTTAAGCTTGGGCAATCCTTGGATTAGGCCAAGTGAGCTAAGTCTTGCAAGCAAGTCAAAACTCAAGTGACCAAGCCTCCTATGCCACTTCCACAAATCAGAAGAGGAACCAGCCATCAAACATCTAGCAAAGCCGAAAGAACGAGAAAAGTCGGCTCTAAAAACACGGCCAAAAGGGACAATCCAACAAATAAGATCTCCCCTAGGGTCTAAAACACGACTCAGACCCTTCTTAAAACGCACTTCACAATCATCCTCAAGAAGTTGCAAAACGGAAAGCAAATTGAAATGCAAGTTAGAAACCAGCGCAACATCCTTAAGAACAAAGTTCTCATTGAGCCGGATAGCTCCCTGAGAAACAACCTTACCTCTACTATTATCCCCGAAAGTGATGTACTCCTTGTGCACCACAGGAGTCAGGCTGGAGAACCACTCCTTCCTTCCGGTCATGTGGCGCGAACACCCGGAATCCATGAGCCACATGTCCTCCAGCCGAAAATCCTGCATCAATAGAAAGGCAGGAAATGAGCATATGGCACAACACTGGGGTTAGTATACTGAGAAGGATACCAGTGCTGTGTCATAGGCCCAGAAAAAGTGTTAGTAGGAACACCAAACTGTCCTCGTCCCATGGGTGGATAGCGATCACCAACCTGAAAGGGTGGTCCGCTATGGAACGGAAAACCTCCAAACTGACCTACTTGTCCCATCTGAGCAAAGCGATCACCACCATACTGAAAAGGTGGTCCGCTATGGGACTGAGCAGCAAAGCCTCTTACACTCGGCTCCAGATCGTATTGAGGACGACCGGAACCATGACGGGCATGACCACCACCCCGTGGTCTAGCTGCCTAGGGCCTAGCTGCCTGAGGGGGTGCTCCTTCAGGCCTAGTGCCCTGCCTCTGAACTCCCCGACCCTGCACACAATGGAGAGGGTGGTGCCTGGCCTGGTTGTTCAGCTCCAACTCCTTCCTAGCGTCTCTCTTCCTCCGAAAGCAAAACTCAGCTAAGTGACCCTCACGGTGACAGTACTCACACTCAAACCTCACCACTCTCTTGGGTTGTTGGTTTCTATGGTTGCGAGGGTTGTTCACTCTAGCCGGCTGCTTGCTCTTCGGAAGGGGATCACTAGAGACGTCAGGAAGGGTGTCAAGTGTATTCCTAAGATAGTTAGGTTTGGGAATCCACACTTGCTTGCGAGGTGGAGCCTTGGGAGGTTCATCAAGGATGCCATCCTTGGTGATAGGCTTGGAAGGCTCAGGTGGGGTGATCTTGATGAGCTTAGGGATAGTGGATGGCTTCTCACTAGGGTTCACTCCACTAAACTCACCAATCTTGCCAAAGGTGCTAGCTCTCTTCCCACCTGACTCAAAGCCTACTCCCGAGCAATCAGTTCCCCTCTTGAACTGACTGATCATCATGCCCAACTGTGGCTCATTGCATGACACCCAACTCAGGATGGACCGAAGGTATGTGTTCTCCTCCTCGGTTTGCATCCTGTCATGCCGACAGTTGGCAATCTCAAGCTCCATCCCCACGCATCGCTCACACTGAGCGGACAAGGTGCTAACTGAGCTGGCCTTCATAGCTTCAGCAAGCTTGGCACTAACTTCTGCCAACTCAATTCGCAAGCTAGGACAAAGCTTGCACGCACCCAACAAAGAAGGTCTCGCCTTCGCCTCCTCCAGCTCCTTCTTCAGGGAGGGACACTCCTTGCAATCACCCACTAAGTCTAGCCTACTCTTCAGCTCATCATACACCTCGATCAAAGAGGCATACTTGGTTTGTAGGGTGGCAAAGTTTGTCATGTGCATCGTGCACTCCTCACACTCCTCCTCATCGGTCACCTTCACCTCGGACCTAGCGAACTCAAGCTCCTTAAGCGCCTCATTCATCTTAGCCTTAAACTCATTTCGCTCTCGGATAGCTCGCTTGAGGTTCTTATCCTGACCTAGGACTATATCGGCAAGGGAATCACGCTCACCGGTAAGACGCTCGATAAGAGAAGAGGATGATACCTCGGAAGCATCGTCGTCGTCGTCGGTGCCGTCATCCTTGTCCTGGCGTTTGCAGTCCTCTCCGTCCAAGGCCATGGTGCACAGATTCTTGGAGGATTTGCCGAAGAAGCAGAGTCCGTTGAAGCGTTCCT
The DNA here is from genome assembly GCA_009763385.1 of Coix lacryma-jobi var. lacryma-jobi. Classification (NCBI taxonomy): domain Eukaryota; kingdom Viridiplantae; phylum Streptophyta; class Magnoliopsida; order Poales; family Poaceae; genus Coix; species Coix lacryma-jobi. The sequence goes on along the minus strand of CM019830.1, from coordinate 115,947,537 downwards.
CAGTCTTGTGCTCGGACCCATTGTCGCTGGAGTCGCCGTCAGAAGACTTCTCGTCGTCGCTGAAGGTGGCGAGGAAGGCACGCTTGCCGGCGTCGAAAGCCTTCTCCATGTCCTCTCGGCGGTAGCCGCCCTTCTTCTTCTTCCTGGCCTTGATCTCCGGCTTGCCCTTGCGCTTGGAGTTGCGGTTCTTGCCGGGGAAGGTCTTGTCGCGCTTGGGGCAGTTAGCGACGAAGTGGTCCGGATCTCCACATCCGTAGCAGCCCTCACGTGCGCCACCACGCCGGCGATTCAGGCGGTTGTTGTGAAACCGCGAGAACCGGGTGATGATGAGGGCGAACTCATCATCGTCCAACGCCTCCACCTGCTCCTCAGTCACTGAAAGCAAAGAAGACAAAGCAAAGAGAGGTGGTGAAGCGTCAGCGGAAAGATTCGATCCACCCTTGCCTGAGACCAAAGCCATGGAATGTGAAGATGGGTTCTTCAGCTTGGCCTGAGTCAAGTGATCGATCTCGGTGGACTTGAGCTTGCTGAATAGCTCGTCCACGGTGAGGGTGTCGTAAGCAGCGGACTCAATAATGGTCGACACCTTCACCTCCCATACCCTCCGATCCAGGGCATATAGCAGCTTGAGTGCCCTCTCATGATCATCATAGGGTAGGTTGGCCCGATTGGCACGCATCTTGTTCACAATCGTTTGAAAACGAGCGAACATAGCGTCAATCGTCTCTCCCTCCATCTGAACAAAGTTCTCGTATTCCCGCTTGTATGTCTCGAAGAGTCTGGTCTTGACCTGAGCGGTCCCCTCGTGATAGCTCTGAAGCTTCACCCAGATCTCTCGAGCAGTCTGAAGCTCGGAAACACGCTCGAACTCAGGAAGAGAGATGTTGGCCAAAAGCGCATTACGGGCCTTAGAGTTGGCCTCGTGTTGGTCAATCTGGTGCTGACCAACTCGAGCCGCAAGAACCACGTAATCGGCATCCTTGCATATCTCCCAGACAGAAGATCCGATGCTGTTGAGATAAGCACGCATCCGAATCTTCCAATAGGGATAGTTCGTCCCATCGAAATAGGGAGCCTTGACATTCCCTCGATCCATGTCGCCCTTAGGATCTGAAACCGATTAAGGTAGAGTAGATCCTTAACCTGCTCCGATACCAATTGAAGGACCGAAAAGTGACCAGAGGGTGGGGGTGAATGGGAGCTTAAAATTTCTTCTCGGAAAGTTTTAGCCACTGTCCCAGAAGTCACCGGAAAGGCAAGCCTAGAGCTCGAATAATATCCACGACCCTAAATGTAGGGTGGATGCTTCCAAGAAGCACAGCGAGACACTACACGACTCTAGGTACCCAACGTGAAAGCCGGAGATCAAAACCGACAACGAACGAACGAACTGCGGACAAAACAGTGCAAAACCAGTCGCATCGGACGCTGGACTGCGTCCGATGCCTCACCACCGGACGCGTCCGATGCAAACAGTGAGTTACTGGAACCTTACTGTTCCACCATCGGACGCTGTGCACAGTGAACAGCCAGCGTCCGATGCAATGGCTCCGGCGCGTCCGATGGACAACGGACGCGTCCGATGCCTAGCGTCCGATGCACACTAAAAAACACCCAGACTGACACGTGTCACCGGAGCGTCCGATGCTTTGAACCCTAGCGTCCGATGCTCCCGTGTCAGCGTCCGATGCCCCCGAAAACAGCGCTGTTCTTCGGTGACTCAACCCGATCTCCTCTGAATCAAATGCACTAGGGCTAGGATTCGATATGAGGAGTCACAAGGATGTTAGTGAGCTACCCTTAAGAGATCATGGCTGGAACCTAACTCCAAAACGGTGAATCAAGAAGTTTCGGGGCAAGGGAGCAAGAACGAGATCCAAAACAAAAATCGCTCGATCTCCTAGACCGTGAGGTTTGAGGTGGATTCCTTTGGTGGAAAGAATTGCCTCACGATCTAGAACAACTTGGTTCAAATGGATTTGCAAAAGACGCACCAAGGAAAGAGATCAAGTGATAGGAAAAACGTGACCAAAAGTAATCCGCGAAGAACACAACCAAAACGCGAATCACAAGCACGAAATTGCAACCGTGTGGCGAACACACGCTACAACCGTGAGATTACGGTCTCACTTCCTAAACTTCCCAAAACACAGAGACATGATTGAGATTGTTCTGTGGATCCTCTACAGCCAGGAATGATTAGAACCTAAGCAGGGGCTAAGGAGAGAGGAGTGTGCTTAGGGCAAATGACTGCCAGGATAAGGGGAGAGGAGGGGTGCCTCTCTTATTTATAGCCTAAATAGTAATCCCCTTCTAACCCTAGGATAACTGAGCGAAACGGCCAACCCTAGGGGTATCCCGGTCCAGCTCTGCTTGATGTTGATCCGACGGCCACGCGCCTTCCTCACCCTTAGCTTCGCCTCGACGCAAGCCTCAGGATGCCGCCACCTGCCGCCCTGCCGACCACCGCGCCTTCCTCACGGATAGCTGCGCCGCTACGCCAGCCTCTCCACGCCGCCATGTGTCGACCGTCCTTTTTGCGGACCTCCCCCCCGGTTTTGAGGCCGAAACCGGGAAACCTGGGTCTTCCCCCGGTTTTGAGGCTGAAACCGGGAAACCTGTCCTCCGGCGGAGTTTTGTGGCCCAAACTCAGAAACCCACGCGCCCAGGTTTTGAGGCCCAAACCTGGAAACCGTCCACGCCGAGTTTTGAGGCCCAAACTCGGAAACCGGCCACCCCGAGTTTTGAGGCACAAAATCGGAAACCGTCGATGGTAGCTTTTTGAGGCTCAGCTACCGAACCCGCGTCGTAGACGGGATGTGGTTCGCACACCAGTTCTAGCACCGATGCCGGAGCATGTCCAGCCTCCACGCCGGGCACAGTGCATTCGCCTTCCTTCTCGGCCTCCCGCCAAGTGTCACGACGCCATCACCTTCCTCCCGACTCGGCCGATGCACCGCACATCCCCATGTCTTCTTGCTTGCCGATGCCACGTGCCAACTACCACAGCTGGTCCTCAGGTCTCCCGGTCCGTCAGTCCAAGCTCCACGTTCGCCCTTCACCGCTCCCGGTCCGTCGGCACGACACATCCCACTTGACCTTCACCTCACCTTAGACCACTGTCTCCGAGCTCCGCACCTGCACATCAACACAGCCAAGAGACATGTTGCCAGTTGATCGATCACTCATCACTCAGGAAGGGAACCACAAGGGCACATATCAACCTTGTGTTCTCAGGGTTTCTGAGTTTGGGCCACAAAACTCAGCCTGAGGACAGGTTTCCTGGTTTCGGCCTCAAAACCGGGGGAAGGCCCAGGTTTCCCGGTTTCGGCCTCAAAACCGGGGGGAGGTCCGCAAAAAGGACTATCGACGCGTGGCGACGTGGAGAGGCTGGCGCGGAGGCGAGGCTATCCACGAGGTAGGCGCGGCGGTCGACTGGGCGGCACGTGGCGGCATCCTAAGGATTGCGTCGAGGCGAAGCTAAGGGTGAGGAAGGCGCGTGGCCGTCAGATCAACTATCAGCAGAGTTGGATCGGGATACCCCTAGGGTTGGCCGTTTCGCTCATGTATCTAGGGGTAGTAAGGGGATTATTGTTTTAGGCTATAAATAAGAGAGGCGCCCCTCCTCTCTCTCTATCCTTGCAGTCATTTGTCCCTGAGCTCTCTCTCTCTAGCCCTCGCTTAGGTTCTAATCATACCTCGCTGCAAGCGATCCGCAGAGACGGAAATCATACCTCTGTGTATTTGGATCTTTTGAGGAAATGAGACCGTATTCTCGTTGTCTCCTCGTGTGGAGGAATTTCGGCCGAAATCGAATCGTGCTTTGTGTTCTTCACATTTTGGTTTTTCATCTCTTGGTGATTTGCTTCGTTCTCTCTCTTCACGAGATGATTTTCGATTCCACTTGAATCATTTTGCTCTTGGTCGTGAGCCCCTTCTTTCCACCGAAGGATTTCTCTCCTAACCTCACGAATCCATAGATCGGGTTGATTTCGTGTTCGTTCTTCCTTCTTTCCCCTTTCCGGTGATCCTTGGATTTCTATCAATTGACTTGGATTGGTGCGATGATTTCTTAGGATTAGCACCCCAATTCATAGAGGAACACCTGGGAGGAGTTTGATCAAAGCCCCTTTTGGTTTGGTGAAGTTTCGATTGATTTGGAGTTTGTCCCGAGCGTTTTTTTTGTGTTCTGCTCATCCGCGGACAGTCCGCCCCTTCAGTGGCGGACAGTCCGGGACTCGGGGCTTGGCTAGGTCAGAACTGCGTAGAGCGATACTGTTCTCGGTCTCGTGACCGACGGGCAGTCCGCCAGTTACCCGCGGACAGTCCGGGGTCACATCGAACGCAGCACAGGGTCAGCATCGGACGCCCGACGGTCACTGTTCACTTGTACTGCGGACTGTCCGGCGTGCAAACCGCGGACAGTCCGGAAGTCATCCAGAACTTGATCAGAACAGTTCTATTTCTGTCCTTTTGCCAGCGGACAGTCCGGGACCCTGACCCAGGACAGTCCGCGAACCTGCTGGTTGTGTTGTTTGGTTCCGTGGCTTTGGTAATTAGCTTTGGGGTTTCTCCGGAGGTTCCGCTGTACCACTAGGACATCTCCTAGGGTATCCACCTACTCGTAGGTCATGAACTCTCCGGTCGTTTCGAGTCTTCGCTTTTGGGTGATTTTCTGGGACAAGGGCTATACAATTCACGAGTTGAATTTGAAGCTCTCATTCACCCCCCTCTGGTCGCTAATCCGGTCCTTCATCCTGTAAAACTCATTTTAGCGCTACCTTTAGCGCAATCACATTGGTTCAGGATGTTATACAGTACCACACAGCAGCACGAACTTCCGGTAAAACTCTTCTCCAGATCCATATAGAGGTAGCAGTGCGGAGTTCGCCGCAAAGACATGTGTTGAGGGTCCTTACAGTCAATATTATACCATCAACTAATGCATAGAATAATATGAAATGAACCATAAAACATAGTTGTAGGGTTTGATTCTAACAAGATCCACGAGTTGTGTTGTTCTCACTTATTTTGCAGGGTTATCAATATTTCACCATATAAAAGTATCTCAAGTGATGAAATAGAGCACAGCATTGCGAAGAGCTCATCGAGACGATCGAAACGGATATATGGTTTGCTACATTTGGAGTCTCGACGAGAGAGTCCTTGAACAACCTAGAGTGATCACCAAGCACCATAATTCAGGGACTAAACTGACAGATCCAACAACTATGGTGAATTGCTATCTTCAAGGGAGTTTTCCAGCAGATGGAAAGAGGTAGAATCCTACTCCAACACGACAAATCATGCAAATGGACGGCAAGTCGCATTAGGGCAACAAGGAAGGTTCTAGAAGACACCTCGACGAAGGCGGAGCCTGGTGGCTGACAGGTGAGGCTGGCCGGACTCACCCCCAGGCCGGCCGGCCTGGGCCAGAGACCATCTCGACCCATCTTCGTGGAGCGTGCCCTAATCAACCTCCTCGACGCATCTCAACCATTGTTCAAGGTCAGTTTGATCCGAGGGCTGCGGTTCATCCCACCGGGCTATATAAACAGCCCCAGACCCCCTCCCTGGAGCATCCATCATCATCTATCTTCATCATAGGCGTAGCCAAGAGCAATAGCTAGGGTTTCTAGATGGGAGGAGTCCCTTGAATGGACAACCTCGCACTGGAATTAGTTTAGATCTAGTCTTCTAGATAGTAGAGAGATGGAGAGCGACGGAGGAGTTTGGAAGAGATGTCGGCCTGTCGGTGCTTCTTCCTCCGGTTGTACTTTGGCGGGATCAAGCTCCGTTCTAGCTTGCTCCTGAGATGCTTCGGGTGATCAACTTTTGATTCATGTAAGTTTCTTGTTTATATTATTGTTCTGGTCACGAGTTTGTTTTGAGTACTTTAATTTACTGCAGTAGATTAGAGTATAATTCGTAGTGTAAGCGTGGTGCTTAGGCTCGGGTTACTCGTAGCTGTACCCTATAGGCCGGGCGTATTTAGGTGGTAGCTCGCGGGTGTGACTCTTATAGACCCGTTGAATCCTTTGTAGTCCACCTCCCCGTTTATAGGACTAGCAGGACCGTAGTTACTTAGTTGGGGTGTACTCTGGATGCAACCCTTCTATCGTAATGTCCCCAGTTGAATCATATAAATCATAGTCTCTTGCATAGATCAGAACTAGACAAATCCCAAGTTATCCTCTCTATACTCCTGCTATCGACCTCCTACTAGATTACTATCCCCTTACGCTTTAATCTTGTTTTTACTTTATCTTGTTTCTACTTTAGTTTGTACTCCTACTCATTTATCTTTTCGGGTTAAGTTAGAACGTAGTTGATCTCACACGTTTCCCTGTGGATATGATATTAAAACCTCCGGGTGAAAGCTACAATGGTATCCGTGCGCTTGTGGATCTTTTTCTGTGTGCTCATATATACCAACCAACCACTTCTTTGTGTTGCCGCTAGTGGTGACAGCCTAGCAATAGTGTGACGCTAAGAAGTGCCAACAAGCTTTCTGGTGCCGTTGCCAGGGATAGGGTTTATCTTTACTCTTGGTAGCGACGTTAGTAAGTATCAACAACATGATGATTTGAACTGGGAGTGATTGCAAATTTTGCCACATAATCTTGACATGCTTGCCGATGACTTTACAGAGTCTGAGATCAACGGTGATGTAAATCAGATGCCTACTGACAAGGCGCCTAGACCAGATGGCTTCACAGGTCTTTTTTTCAAAGAATGTTGGAATATTGTCAAAGCAAGGGATGTAACGAACGTGGCCAATGTTTTCCACCAACTGTGCACCTTCAATTTAGCTTTACTCAACAGAACAAACATTGTGCTTATTCCAAAAAAGGATGGGGTACAGTGGGTCGCAGATTTTAGGCCAATAAGTCTAATCCACTCCTTTGCAAAGATCATTGCAAAGGTCTTGGCAATGCACCTGCCGCCTCACATGAATAGTCTCATCTCCAAAAGCCCGAGCGCCTTCATTAAAAAAAAAGCATCCATGACAACTTTATGTCGGTCCGTTGTGTTGTGCGTCAATTCCATATAGATCCAAGACCCCAGCCCTATTTTTCAAGGTAGACATAACAAAGGCCTTCGACTCAGTTTGATGGGAGTATCTATCCACCCTAATGAGCAAACTCGATTCCCCCTCCCCCCTCCCCCCGAAATGGAGAGAGTGATGGCTGCCCTACTGTCAACATCATCTTCTCGCATCTTGTTAAATGGTGCCCCAACTGCACCTATCAAACACGCTAGGGGATTACGTCAAGGCGATCTACTTTCACCCCTGTTATTTGTCATCGCTTTCGACCCACAACAAAAAATCATTGACCTTGTGTCAGAAGAAGTCACTTAGCAAAATTCAGAGCAAAACAGACTACCATGCAGACATCCATATATGCAGATGACACAACTATCTTCGTCAAGCCATATAAGAAGGATGTCACTGCGCTTGCTGATATTCTCGCCAAATTCGGTGAAGTGTCTGGGCAACAAATGTCCAAAAATCATCTGTCATCCCCATAAGGTGTCAAGGTGTCAACCTTGATGACGCCCTACGAGATTTCCCTACAAGACGTGCGCACTTCCTGACAAAATATTTGGAGCTGCCTCTATCAAGCACCGGATTGTGATTTCCAACCTCTTGTTGACAAGGCTGTTAGTAAGCTCACTGTTTGGACTGGCAAAAATATTAACCATGCAAGAAGATGCACCTTGGTCAAATCGGTCCTCACCTCTCAAGTTGTCTATATTGCCTCACATCGCTTAGAGCTCCTAAAGCCACGCTGAAGGAAATCGATAACATTATGAAGAGCTTCCTCTAGGCCGGATCAGAAAAGCTAATTAGGGGAAATGCAAAGTGAATTGGCCACGTTCCACGAGACCAACTGAATCTGGGGCCTAGGCATTCTCCATCTTGGAAAATTTGCAAGAGCTTTACGTCTTAGATGGTTGTGGAAAGAATGAGAGGAAGAATGAAGGATAATGAACAACCCTGACATGCCATGCAACTTTGTTGCAGCAACATCAATCATAGTTGGCGATGGCATGAGAACACCCTTCTGGAGCAACGCTTGGCTCCAAAGTTGAAGGCCCCAAGATCTAGCCCCAAATATCTTCCTAATTTCAAAACACAAAAATAACATACTCAGCGAAGCTTTGCACAACTGAGCCTGGAATAAGGACATAGACCTGTCATGCAGGCTTCACCTCGCAGCACTTTATGGAGTATGTCTAGCTTTGGAGCGCTATCGACCACACCCAGCTAAAATCAGACAGGGAGGATACCATTAATTGGAAATTTAAAACGGATAGAGAATTCACAACAAGGTCGGCTTACCATGCGCAGTTCGTTGGAGCAACTCTGACAAACTTCAAACAACTGATTTGGAAAGTCGGGGCGCCGCCAAAATACAAATTCTTTGGATGGCTTGCAATCCAAAATAGAATCTGAACTACCGATAGACTACAAGGGCATGGATGGACAAATAAGAGTCTGATGTTCATCTTTTCCAAGACCGTCGCTACACTAGGTGTATTTAGGAGAGCATTGCAATGTGGTTGGGTAATAAGCAGTTGCGACCTTCTCCTTGAGAGCTAGGAGACTTGGTAGAAAGTTGGTAGAACAACCTAGATCACACACCTTCAGCGACGAGACAACGACTACACTCCATCATCATTCTTGTTCGTTGGGAGGTGTGGAAGGAAAAAAATACAAGAATTTTTTAGCATAAGGAATCCACAACAACGCAGTTTTTCAGAAAATAAAAAAGGAGGCGAGTCTGTGGGCAATGACGGCAGCAAAGCACATCTATAAATTATTATTGTGCACGTGATGCGACGTCTCGTGAGATTGAGGTTTTCAGAGGTTTGATTCCGTTTGTATAATCTTTGTTTATATGTTTGTATGTACAATGTCTTTTTGATTTTTTAGATTTTATAAATTACTTAATAAATTAAAAATATAGGAAACCAAATATAATCATTCTGGTTCTCCTAAATGACGGGAGACAAGATGGCGGGCAATCCTTTTCTTTTCCTTTCTCGTGCGAGTAGCACGGATTATTCCCAATGGCGTATGACACTGAAGCCATCGAGCGTGCAAGTTGGCGTCGGCGCACCCCGATCCGTCCTCGACACGTTAATTACTTGCTCATCCGACACGTCGTTCAGACTAACCACGAGACTCGTGCACTACCAGTCTACCACACACATTATTCACGTACACCTACCTACACACGCGCTATTGACAAGATGTAGAAGCTATATCACACATCCATCAATCAAATCTAAAAAGAAGATTTTTTACATCTAAAGTTTTCTTATTTATTCTGTTTTATAGAATTAAAAATTAAATGAATACATATTTTATCAGTTACCTCCTAGAAGGTAATAATAGGACAGTCATTTGAAGCTAACACAGATAGTAATAATTCATAAAGATAAGCACCTACTTGGACAAGCATGCCACGTACTAGTGCCGCGCAGTGGCTGTGCGGTTGTTACCGGAAATGAAGATCGAGTCTCAGAGACTTACAAGCCGGTGACGTGGCAGACAGTGTTATTGTTCTGGTCCGTGCAGTCGCACCTGATGCCCGGGTTCAAGTTTGGGCTGCTGTCCATGTCAGTGCCGTTGGTGGCAGCGCCGGTGCAAGGGTCGCCACTGATGTTCCACGCGGGCGACGCCGTCTGCCGGAGCTTGACGAACACCGCCTTCAACGCGCTCACTGCAAGCAAACGACACAAACCGAAATGACACAAACAAACCGTTGCATTGCCAGCAAAAGGCGCCGGCGCAAAGCATCTCTATCATTCGTTCCCCGGCCGTATGATCAAATACTCTCTCCGTCCTAGAGGCTAGAAGCCAGGGAGGGTAATGTATCGATCAAGGCTCGATCTGAAAGTGCCTAGCTCGGTGCTTTCTTTCTTTAATTATTTATTATTTACATCCAAATTTCTTCGCAAAGAAAAAAAAAACAGTCCCAAATTATTGCTCCATGTAGCTATGGGTAGGACATGAGGTTTGTCCTTGTAGAAATGGAAATAGACTTACGTATAGTACATACCTTCAATTGGATCTGTCCTTGTGGTTGGTGATTGCTGAGCTCCGGCCGATGCGACTCCAAGAACAACCAGAAGCAGCATGGAGAGCACAGGGCAACGGACGCAAGAGACCCATTTTGAGCTCATCATATATATACGCTCTCGTCGCCCTTCTCATGCAGTTCCGAGGACGCCTCCAACGAGATTATGTGTTCTGGCGATCCATGTGGAGGGCCGGCCGTCTTATACTCGATGCGCGCAGTAGGGTGCCAACTGTGATTTTTTTTTTATTAATAACCCAATTAAATAAAAAATTTTATAAACAACACTGTCCATTTTTTTTTACAAAACTAACCCTTTTGCCGCGCCGTCCCGAATGGCGCGGCAAAAGCGTTAGCCGCGCCATGCATAGCGGCGCGGCAAAAGTGCCACCGTGGCACCGCCCGACCACGCAGGCGCGGGTGGGCCCCGCTCGTCAGTTTGCCGCGCCAGGCGGGCTGGCGCGGCTAGTGCGTTTGCCGCGCCAGGCCGCCTGGCGCGGTCAACGGCTTTGCCGCGCCAGGCGGGGTGGCGCGGCAAAGCCGATCTAGATCTGGCCGCCGCGCCCGCCATGTTGGTGAATGTCAGTCTTCTATTTCCGAAGAAAACTGCGGCTTCACCGGATGGGTGGATCCTCCTCCAATATGGCCGCATCAGGAATACATCTATTATCTGCAGCGTCGTATCGACGATCTTGAAAGAGAAGTTAAAAGCATGCTCAAGGACTATGATGACGACGACAGCGAAGCAGACGGTTCAGATGAAGCAATATGCCTTGATCCATATTGCAACTGCCCGCATCACAAGAACAAGGGGTCTGCACCACCGCCGCCACCACCGCCACCACCACCACCACCCGCAATGGGAGGCTATTACGGAGAAGGGTCTACTCAGTTTGCTATGTGGGACGACTTCTAGACTACTTAGACCACTATGTGTGTTGTGTTGTGCCTATCAATTACCTAAGACATGTTAGGATTAGTCTAGGACCTTTTAACCAAGTTACGGTAAGAGGTCCTCACATGCCATGTACTAGTTTGTTGTTCGTGTACTGGTTTGCTCTATTCTATTTCTCGTACTTTATCCGAGAATAAATCGATAACACATGAACTACCGCAAACAATCCAACAACATATGAAAAAGTCAAACAAAGTGCAGTTCAAGACTACATAATCGAGGATCCGAAATAAACGGTACACCGAAGTACAAACCAACAGTACAATACAGTAACAAGTCCACCAAATGACAACAATGTTCATTACTCAATAATGACTACTTAACCTACCACACTACTGAGTGCAACGAGGCCACTTTCCCTTCCTCACAGCATCCGGATCCTGCTCCATGGCAGCCTTGGCACAACGCACACGCTCAAGCCTCTTCTCCCTCTTCCCCCATACGCTTAGCTGCATCCCTCAGTTTTGCCTCTTCCTCATGCTGCTTTTGTACTGCCTCTTCTTTGCGTCTTTTCTCCAAACGCTCCTTGTCCTCCGCAGCCCACTTTTTCATCCTCTCTACGTGCTCCTTGTCCTCCGGCTTCATCTCAGTGTCGATCCACTGCTCGAAGTCACATAGTGGTGGAGGCTCCTGCAAAATACGACTAAGTCAATTAGGTAATAAAATATAAATGATTTGTCATTCATGTATAAAACAAGCCATCAGCTTCTCACCATCAGTCCAATACGGATCTGTTTAGGTGTAGGGTCAAAGGCATAATTCTCACACATCCAATACCTCGGACCGTATGTGTGCTCCTCATCAGATATTGCGACCTTACAATCATCGCCGCAGTAGCACATGGGCACCGGAACACCGCTAGGCAATGGCAAACGGGCAAAGACATTGCCCGTGAGAGGCTGCCTACAATCATCAACGCAATAACAAATGAACATAACACAAAATTACTTCATTAAAACAGACAAATAAATCAACAATGTACCGATCTTACCTTGCCTTACTAGCTTTGCCACGCCGCGGCATCCTATCAATAAAAAATATGTCAACGCTACACATACATTCATGATTAATTATAAATCTACACAATGGCGTAACAAATATTACACAAAAAATATACACAAATTGAACAAAATATTAAGCAAAACAGATATAGAAAGTCTAATACATGAACAAATCCATCATTAATTAACAACTAACGTCACGACATTTTCAAAATAAATATTGTCTGCAAACCCTAACTTACCAAAATATGGTTTAATCCTACATTGCAAATATGGATAAAGAACAGCAATATGGATCAAAATATCTCTAGTGCAGAGAGAACAAGTTCGATTGATGGAGATGAAGAGAGGAGGGATGAAATGGAATGGATTGGATTGGATTGAATTGGTTTGGGAGGAGAAGAGAGGAATGAAGAGGAGGCTGCTGCTGGGCGCGACGACCAGATCTAGATCAGCTTTGCCGCGCCACCCCGCCTGGCGCGGCAAAGCCGTTGACCGCGCCAGGCGGCCTGGCGCGGCAAACGCACTAGCCGCGCCAGCCCGCCTGGCGCGGCAAACTGACGAGCGGGGCCCACCCACGCCTGCGTGGCCGGGCGGTGCCACGGTGACACTTTTGCCGTGCCGCCATGCATGGCGCGGCTAACGCTTTTGCCGCGCCATTCGGGACGGCGCGACAAAAGGGTTAGTTTTGTAAAAAAAAATGGACAGTGTTGTTTATGAAATTTTTTATTTAATTGGGTTATTAATAAAAAAAAATTCCCAACTGTGCAAGAAGCAGCAACATCTCTATTCCAATTTCCATGTGGGGCCGGGAGGTATAGTAGGAGATGAACGGTGATGATCTTTGATTTATTCATACCTGCATGTTATTTTTAGTGCCACATATACTCGCTACAGGAAATCTAGGCTTTGCCGAGTGCCTGGGGCTTTGCCGAGTGCTAAATTTCGGGCACTGGGCAAAGAGCCTCTTTGCCGAGTGCCGGCCACGTGGCACTCGGCAAAGCGCAAACACAAGGCAAAGGATGCTTTGCCGAGTGTCCGACACTCGGCAAAGAAAGGCACTCGGCAAAGGCACCTCTTTGTCAAGTGCCAGCCACGTGGCACTCGACAAAGAATGTGGCCCCGAACTATGCCACGTGGTCGGCTCTTTGCCGAGTGGTAGCTACGTGGCACTCGGCAAAGAATGTGGCCCCGAACTGTGCCACGTGGTCGGGTCTTTGCCGAGTGCCACGTGGCTGGCATGCCTTTACCGAGTGCCAGCCACGTGCCACTCGGCAAAGAGCTCTTTGCCTAGTGTTTTTTTACACTCGGCAAAGCCAGTTTTTAAATTATATTTTGAAGCAGTAAATTAATCTAAATGAAAAGTTTTTAACTACAAAGTTGGTTAACTTATCAAGATGAACAATTTTTGTTTTGGTGATTTTTTCATTTGACAAACTTAAAATAAATTCGTTCACAAATCTTATATCTCTCTGGTAGTTTATAAAACTACAAGAGTGATATATAATGTTTGTGAATAATATTAGAACCACAATGTCGGATGCACAAATGGTCAAACAACCAAAATAAACTTTGTAGATCTTGACAAGTTATGAAAGTTTGTAGTTGATAACTTTTTAATTTGAAGTCATCTAGTTATGCAAAACTGCGTTCGAATTTGAAAAATTTAAAATTCGAATTTTTTAAAATACCTCGGATGGAGAGATGACCAAAATGAAAGTTGTAGATCTCAAAAAGTTATGAAACTTTGGTGTTGACAACTTTTTGATTTGAAATCATCTTGTCAACGAAAACTACGTTTCAAATTATCAAATTTAAAATTCAAATTTTTATAAACGACCTCAGAAGGAAAAACTACCAAAATATAAAATTTGTAGATCTCAAAAACTTAGAAAACTTTGTAGTTGACAACTTTTTTATTTGAATTCGTTTAGGGCCTCAAATAAGCAAGTTACACTCGGTTTAGTATAATATATGGGTAACCGAAATGGATATGGAACGTATATGTGTAGTGCAGTGGTAGAGAAGGCTCAGCGCGAACGAGAGGTCCTGAGTTCGAATCCTGCTGATTGCGTGAGAGAAAATTACGTGAAAAATACCAGTTCGAATCCTGCTGATTGCGTCTAAGAAAATTACATGAAAAATAGCATGACTTGCGATTTCGAGGGAGACGGGTGGGCGCTGCCTAGTGGGCCCCTCCCCCAATTTAATAAAAGTTTTTCTCTATTTTTTGGATTTTTTTCGTTTTTTCTTTGCCAAGTGCCAAATATGTCAGTACTCGGCAAAGCCTTCGCCGAGTGCCTGATATTTGGCATTCGGCAAAGAGCCCTTTGTCGACATTTTCTTTGCGTAGTGCTCTTTGCTGAGTGCGGCACTCGGCGAAGCCTTCGCCGAGTGCAAAACGCTCTTTGCCGAGTGCTGTCAGCACTCGGCAAAGTCTGATTCTGCTGCAGTGACTGAACACGTTTTTGGATAAACGACAGGGCAAACTCTAAACCGGACATGTCTTAGGGTAGAGATTAGAGACGGCGGCATAAACGGAGACTTTCGCTAAACATGAGTAGTGATGTAGCGGTTAGTTTGGTGCATGAATGTTTTTCTAGTTAGTTACTACTTTGTTTGCTCTTTGAGAACTTGTTGTTATTAGTCAGATCCTGCACTGGTAATAAGGGATAGTTAAATGCATGACTTATTTAGATATCAAATAAAAAAGATGCTTTGTTCTAGTAAAAAAAAACGCAATCGACTCTGGAGCAATCACGTGGTCGTGGGCTCGTTCCAAGTCAATTATTGCATCTTGCAAGGAGTATATATATATATATATATATATATACATCCTGACATCTAACCAGTAGCAGTACTATAACCATATACAGTATCATATTAGTTCCGATTCAAAACGCCCACTAGTGGCTCAACTTGCTCTCAGTTTCCCAATGCGTGGTTGCATATATAGGAGTACTTTGCGTGCAATTGGAAAAAAGTACCGGCCATCGGTCAAGAAATAAAGTACGCTCAATCACGTTGCTAGTGGCCTGGAAGCAACTGAGCAAGTGCACATCAGTAACGACATTATTATTTTAACAAATTAACATTTGGACCAACACGTGCTGATGCCTAATTCAAATCATCGACCAATACTCTCTCAGTGCCAAATTATAAGTTATAATATCAACTAAATATCACTAGATTCTTTATTAATAACTAGTAAATATGCCCGTGTGTTACAACGAGACGAAAAAACTATTGAATATTCATAAAAAATGATATGATAAATATAATATTCATAATATAAATATTATTAGTAATAATATAACAATGCGCCAAGTCTATTTTAGATTGAAAATACTATCTTGATAGTTTTTTCCCATATTGCAAAGCACATAGAAATTTGTAATCATAAATATATCATAGAAGGACTCGTTTGTTTGATAATTATGATGAAAGTATATCTCGGTTTTTATGTAACCACATTTATGATTGTATTTAATTAGACACATACTCCCTCCATATTGGTAAAAGATATCGTTTTGGACAAAGTTTAAGTCAAACATTGAGAATATAAATCCTGAATAACTTTTAAATGATTGAGTTTAGAGAGGTAAGAATCATATAAATAAATTTGTTTTGAAAAATACTTTCATAAAAATATATACATATACCACTTTTACTAAATATTTTTTAAAAAAACAAGTGGTCAAAGTTATGTTTTCGAGACCATGTCGCTGTCTGAAATGACATCTTTTATCAATACAGAGGGAGTATTTGTTAGGATTCACTTTAAAGACTTGTTTGTTTGTTGATAGTTGTAACAAGCGTATATCTCTTGATTTTTTACGTAACCACATCGATAATTGCATTTAATTAGACATATATTTGTTAGAATTCACCTCACGTTTTAATTAATTGAACTATTGACTAATCTAGGTCTTAATTAAACAATAAGTTTTCTTTTTAATTAAAATTATTTCAACACAATTGCAATCTCTGTTTTCTTATTAGGCATAGGAAAAGGATCAATTGTCACCCCACTGCTCTCCGACTCGACTCGCAAAGGCTGGCAAGGCACTTGTTGACTGTTGATGAATTGCTCTCGCAATATCTATATATAGATTGTTTTATTTTGGTTGGTACGAAGATTGCTATATTCAGATTGAAAAATGGTAAAGACTTCTTGCTGGCTGGCCATACGCTTATCCAACCGCACGCACACAGCGCCAAACACCCACACGAGCTCTCTTATCTTTCATGTGTCATCTTGTGAACCGTTCATTTCCCCCTCCTCTCTCTCTATCTCTCTCTCTCCGGCGACCGGCGACGGCGACCTCTTCCCCGGTGACCACCTCCTCATGCGCGTGCCCCACCACCTCCTCAGGCCCGCGTCGAGGTCCTCCCCGTCCCGACCTGCACCAGCCATGGCGGATCCATTCCCCCTCCTCTCTCTCTCTCTCTCTCTCTCTCTCTCTCTCTCTCTCTCCAGCGACCGGCGACGGCGACCTCTTCCCCGGTGACCTCCTCCTCATGCGCGCGCCACACCACCTCCCTAGGCCCGCGTCGAGGTCCTCCGCGTCCCCACCCGCACCAGCCATGGCGGATCCGCCGGGGATTGGGGGATTGCTGCCCTACCCTACACCAGCGTCAGGCACTTGGCTGCATGCTCGCCGGCGACGAGCACCCACCGAGTTTGTCCGCCCCTGCCTTTCTTCCCTTTCCTACCGCGCGAATCCGAGCTCCTGTCGCACCAGGTTTTCCAAAGAATACCAAGCACTAACTATATGTGTGCCCAGGATGTCCAAACGACACATATAGCGACAAATATGAAGAATATCAAGAACAATGCTTTATTATATAGCGAAACATATTTACATAGACTTACATATATAACAAAGCACAACAGAAACTATTCTTAATCTTCGGTCTTCAAGTTCCCGTACTCCATAGGGACGGTTGACTGGGGGAGCACTCGCCTAGTACTCTTGGAACTCCTTAGAGAAAACTCTTCACTTCAAACACCATCTGGTACCCATCCGGGATTTTTGTTCATTGATTGTAAAGCAAGCGTCAGCGAACCATGCTCAGCAAGCATAACATGAGGGGATGCAAGGCTCAAAAGGCTTGACTCGGTTGAACTGCAGTAAGCACTTTTAGTTGGTCATGTTTTATTTATTAGCCTATGTCACTAGGTTTTGCTTAAGCTCCCAAGGTGAATGTATAATAATTATCATCATCATTTATCATCACCAAAACCATCCATAGAACCATCTGTCTCAAAAAGGATTCAGGTCGCTCATGACCGAGAGCACGGCTGATATAACAATTTTAAATAATTCTGCAGAGTGTGTACAACTTTACCCATAAGTCGTGTTGCCCATATGCCCGAGGTGATCAGCCTCTTGACTCACTTCCAAGGTAAGTCAGCAGGGTTCACTACGAGGCCTTTCCAGAGTCCCCCTAACAAATTAGTAGCCGCGAGGTTTCGGCGTCTAGGCGAATGGAGGCCCCCTTCAAGATGGCACACCTGACAGCTGACCAGTACACATCTTGACAGGCAAGGAAGCCATTCTTAAACTCAGTTCCCCCCTCTTGCGCCTTTCGGTAACCACTAACAAGCTAGAGTAGATCAAATTACTTAGCCAAGACCAGAGCCATATAGCCCTCATGGTTGTACGGTAAATCCTGGGTTGCCGCTTTATGATTCAGACCTTATGAAGGGTAGACTAGAGCACCCAAAAAGGCCCAATGCTCTAGCCCCCCCTTATGTCCATCATTTTAACATTGATTCCATAATCATTAATCAAAGTTAACATTATTATATTGGTGATTGCAAGCTAAGCAAAGCTACCCATATGCATGAACCCAGGGTAACAAGGAACAAGATATAGAAGTTCTAGGTAAAGTCCTTAAGGGTTCATCATATTAGACACATGCATATGAAAGTGATTATAAGATTATTAGGTAGCAAGGAAACTCATGTTACACTTGCCTCCAAAAGCTTGCTCAAACTTGTCCAACTTTCCTTCTGGATCATCCTCACATAGCTTCTTCTATCGATAGAACCAACCAGCACAAACACCTGAAGATGACCCTAAAACAGTACACCAAACATTACAAAGAAATAAGCTATAAAGGTTTTGAAAGCGTATGTCTCATTCTATGATCGTGCGAGCGCAAAAACTAAGCACAACAACAACTACGATTAAAAGATGTGAGAGTTACAAGGTATAGGTGGAGAGGATTGGATTCAGATGAGCAAGGTGGAGTTTGGACTAGAATAAATTAGAATGAACATATGGATGTGAGTTAGGTTCTAACATAAACATAGGGGTTGGCTTGGGAGAGCATGATATATATCATGGAGTACAATAGGGATGGGTTGATAGACTAGAATAGATTGCATATATAGGAGAATGAGATTGAATTGATATACATCATGTGACATGATATCTTGATATCTAAGTATTGAAGTTATGACGTCCCATGACTGAGCTAGAGTGAGAAGTCAAGGTTGATAGATGAGATAGCTATGACATTGTGGTGATAGTGTGGATGTGGAGAGTTAATATAGCATGACTTGAATAGGACGAGTGTATTTGGTTATCACTTACTCATGATGGAAAGGTATAACATGGAAGAGTTAGATAACATGTGGTTCATGACTCTACTTGGACTATGTATTTGATGACCAAAAGATGTATGAAACTTGTGTGCAATGCATGGGGGCATGTTATACGAAGAGAGCATGTCGATCAGGGATGCACTAGGGACATGATAGATTTGCATTCCAATAAGCACTATTGGAGGATAGGATTGGTTGATGGATATCATGTTATGATAGTGGCAAGAATATTTATCTCTGAACATGGAACTCTCATGACAAAGATGGTGGTGGTGGTTGGAATAACTAGAATTTTGACAAGTGTACGACAACCATGGATTTAAGGCGAAAAGAGAGGTTGCACATACAACTCGTATTCTAATTGTTACTTATAGATGTATGGGTGTGCTTTTGGATATGTGTATGGACTGCATGGGATTATATCATGGTCAACCAATGCACTAAGGTGGATGCTAGATCAAAGCAACCAAGATTATGGTGATTTGTCCATCGGGTGAGCAAACATGGCGACAGACAGCGGCATATATGGTGATTGTTTGTAGGGTTATAATAAAGACAAATGGTGATACATTATGTGGGGTTGCTAGGTACTGTATGTAACATTTTTTTGATAAAAGGACATTACGTTTCGACCATCGGTTAGGCGGGGAGCAAGATTGCAAGAGGGCACTGTATAAATGTTTGGCATGATCGGAGCAGCGACATGACGATGATTATAACTCCAGTGTCATAGTTCATATGGCTCAACCAACTTGCAGGGATGTGATTAGTTTTATGATACACAATGTGGTAAAAGGGCTTGAACAACGGAGTGGCAAATCAACGGGAACGTGCATGCCAACCGGCATCAGCGTGACTGCAAGGCAGCAGGGACAGAGAACACAAAACATGATGGTATCTCATTCATCTTTGATCATATGGCCATGAAACTTTGCAGAGGCATGTGCAACTATATAAAAGGTGTTCTTGCCAAAGGATGCATCATGGAGTTCAATGGATCAACGGGAACACCTTTGCCAAAAACAGGGTCAGTGCTGTATGGACAGCAGGGGTAGTAGACACTTCGGCATCAATATCTCAGCCATCATGGATTGAATAGCCAAGCCAACTTGTGGGATCATGTGCAGGGATGTCCTTAACATGTAGATTAAAGGGCATGGTGATTCAGATAGTGGATTAGCGGGGAACGCCAAAACAACTCAGAGCTGCAAACTGACTAAACAGCAGGGACAGTGGGCACGGAGATGAACATATCTATAGATTCTCAACACTTATGGCCAAACCATTTTTCAGAGGCGTGTTCAAGGATAATATCTACAATTACACCAAAGAGTTTGATGATTGGATCAACAAAACAGCGAGGAACGCCAATTCCCTCAACAGCCGCAAACTGACCACGAGGACAGCAACACATACAATGGATAATCTTCATCGGGGATCAACCATATGTCATCTAAAGGACTTGATTTGCATATAGGAGCAGGGAAAGAGAATAGGGGAGATCATGGAGTGTTCTCACCATGAGGAATGGTGTGGTAGAGCGAGGATACACATCGCAATGACCGATGACGACGACGTAGTGCAACTGGGCATCCTTCTCTTGTTGGGGTTGATTGGGGCAGCCATGGGGAAGGAGGAGGAGGTGCAAGGGCGTCCCTCCTCTGTTCTTGGCGTGGGAAATGAAGGGGGAGGCGTGAGGGGGCTGTAGGGGAGGTTTATGTGAAGTGAGAGAGAGGGGAGGCCAAGGGGTGGAAAGCAAAAGGTCATACCATGATATTTCTTGCCTTGTTTGATATTTTTGTACAAGATGGAGAGGCTTCAAGGGGTTGACGTGGGAGAGGGGAGAGGGAGAGATAGAGGGCTGGTTGGGCTTGCTTGTGGACCACAAAAGATGGGAGGATGGTTGGGCTTTGATCCATGGCGAGAGTTAAGGCAAGGTTTGGACCGGGTTTGGCCTAGAGCGATGTTGGAGGATGGAGGGAGTGGAGTGGACCCATTAGCAAAAGAAGAGATGGAGAGTATGGTTTACCATTTAGATAAGATTTGGATTTGTCCTATGGGAAGAGAATATGGAAAGGGAAAAATTGAGCTTGGCCCGCTGAATTCTCGGAGAGGCGATTAGGGTTTCCCGAAAACTTAGGGTTTCAAAAGGTGTGACCACGGCCATTTAGATTTCAAGGATGGATAGAAAACAAGTTTGTCTTTGATCAAGAGGAGAAAAGGTGGAGGCAAAAGAACCCATGTAGATATTGCGGAAGGTGAGAAAAGAAGAGAAAGTTGAAGTTGAGATTAACTTGGGTGCACAGCATGTATTGTTTTGACTTGAACAAGGTGATGGATGAATTATGTGAGAGAGAAGAGGTACAATGATTGGTCACTCTAGCATACATTTTGGGCTTTGGACAAGACTCAACAAAAAGAATTAGGATCTCAAATATAAGGATGAAAAAGAAAGGGTAAAAGAGCAAGTTAGGATATGACTAGTTGGGATTTCAGAGAGCAGAAGTTTGGGTGTTCGACAAGATGAAGTTTTTAGATCCATCAAGGTTTTTGGAACAAGAATAAAAGTGTATGGTTTCCAAGGAATTGACCATGGTTTTGAGGTTATGGAAACTTCGTCAAAGATGAAGAGAGATTTGCTTTGATTCAAACCCTATGCGCATTTGAAAACTTTAAATTTATTTTTCATACATAAACACTATGCAAAGGCATGATATGCAACAAACCATTAGATTGGATTCTTAAAACATTTTGGAAACTCACATCTTCTAATTTATAAATTGTCAACAACTAAATAAAGGTTGGGAAAGTTTTAGAAAAAATACAAAATCATATATTTTATTAAGTGTTTTCTATTCACATCCCAAAATGGAAATTTTGGGGTGTGACAGCTCCCCAACCCTAGCATAAGCTTTTTGCTATCTGTGCCTCAGATCTACGCCTAGGACTAGCTAAGGATGACGCCGTTCAAGGTATTTTGTTGGTGCCATTTTGAGGTTTGCAGAATCGTGGCTGTGATATCGTGTGAATTGACACACTGATTTTGCTACCTTTGCTATGCAGAGACAGAGGGCACGCGGGCATGAGGCAAGCACGGCTCCGTAGTCTGATTACTAATGTCGTGCAGTTTTTCTTGCAATTGTAAGGTAACATTTGAATTGTATGGTTTTGTAGGCGTATTGCATGATTTGATGGCATCTTGGTGGATGTTCTTATTACATTATTGGCACAAAACCGAATGGTATGTACAGCTCTGCATGCATGATAAATTACTGAGAACTTGCTTGATGAATTATCCTTTTCGTGATTGTTGCCCACTATCTGTCATACGGCTGTATATATTTTTTTTATGCAGGTTGTTTTTCGTTTTATTCCAAACAGAGAATCATGGATGCATGTATATGTTGTACTAGCTGCACTGTACCATTGAATTGGAACTGAGCTTTTGTTTCTTTGGAAGTTAAGTGGAAATAATTATAATTTAGAATGAGAACAACTAATTTATCAAGCTACAAACATAACTGAAAGGGAAGATCCTCTGATTTCTGTATTATCACTATGGATTCATGAGTGCAGACATTTAGAAATTGTTTAGAACCATCAACGAACTAGCATAAGTTGATGTTGTACTAGCAAGCTGCAGAGGCCTATTAGTGATTGCTGCGCTAGACGCTTGACAACCTTAGCGATCGATTATATTATTAATTTGCTTAATTCTTAACACTGTTTTGCCTAGCTTGTGAACTTGTTTTGCTTAACTTATAACCATATTATTGCTTAATTCTTAACACTGAATTTATTTTGTACCAGGACACTGCTATTTTATCTTGTCTTAACATTGTTTATATTAAACACTACTCCTATATTTAACAGATATCCTGCTTGCGGATACATGGGTGTATGCCGAGTCTCGAGTGATGAGTGATTGTCAACGGGTTTGATCGCATGTTCTTTGGCTTGTGTTGTGCAGGTGTCGAGCACAGAGACAGTGATCGAGGGCAAGGTGAAGGTCAAGTAAAGACGTGCTGTGCCGACGGATCAGGAGCGGTGAAGGACGGACGTGAGGCTTGGACTGAGGGACCGGTGTCCTGAGGATCAGCTGTGGCGGCTGGCAGCCTGGGACAACGACGAGCGAAGACTTGCGGGACATGGTGTTGCTCGGGTCGAGGACCTGGGGACACGTGTCGGTGGACGGGTGCACGGGCGGTGCATCCCCTCTACAGCTTCGGTTTGGTGGTAGAGCCAGAGAAAAACCATCGGGTGGACGGTTTCCAGGTCTGGGCCACAAAACCTGGGTGCTGCGGGTTTGCCGAGTTTGGGCCACAAAACTCGGGCTGAGGACGGTTTCCAGGTTTGGGCCTCAAAACCTGGGCGCTAGTGGGTTTCCTGGTTTCGGCCTCAAAACCAGGGGATGGACTTGGAGGCTGGTTTCCCGGTTTGGGCCTCAAAACCGGGGGTTGACGTGAAGGCCTGGTTTCCCGGTTTCGGCCACAAAACCGGGGGCGAAGTCCGTGAAGAGGACGCAGAGCGGTGGCGGCATGTGGCGGCAATCGGTGAGGTTGCATCGAGGCAACGCTACCAGTTGTGCGGGCGTGGCCGTCGGATCCACCTACCATCGAGTTGGTCCAGAATAACCTTAGGGTTTAGCTGGTTCGCTCTGTAAGTAGTTAGGGGTAGAGTGGGAATTAGGAATAGTTAGAATTAGGATAAGCAGGGGGAGACACCCACCTCCCCATCTATCTCAGTCATTTGCTCTTTTGCTTCTAGGCTTTCCTGCTCTCCCCATCCTCTGTTGTGGCGAACTGAGATCCACAGAGAAGAGAACAATACCTCTGTGTCCGTGAGATTTTGAGGAAGTGAGACCGTAATCTCACTGTTGTAGCGTGTGGTAGCCACACGGTTGCCAATTCGTGGTTGTGATTCGCGTTTTGTTCTTGTTCTTCGCGGGTTGCTTTTCTCCACGTTTCTCCCGTCGATCGATCTCTTTGCTTGGTGTGTCGTTTGCAAATCCGTTTGAACCAAGTTGCTCTAGATCGTGAGGCACTTCTTTCCACCGAAGGAATTCACCTCTAACCTCACGAGCTAGTAGATCGGTTGATTTTCGTTTCGGGTCATGTTTTTTCTCCTTTCCCCCAAATTTCTTCGATTCATCGATTTGGAGATAGGTTCGAGCCATGATCTCTTAGAGATAGCTCACTATCCTTCTTGTGACTCCTCTCACCAAGTTAGATCCCTAGAGGATTCGTTTTGGGTGAGATCGAGTCGAATCGGTGGACGAACAGCAGGTTTTCGGGGTGACCGGACGCTCGGCTCGAGCTGACCGGACGCTGGGGGTGAGTCCGGTCGTTGAACACTTCACTGTTCAGTTTTGCTCTTTGACCGGACGCTCCACCTGGTGCTTGACCGGACGCTACGGATACACTGTTCATCGCTCTTGTTTTTAAGTGACCGGACGCACAGGCTAAGACCGGACGCTCTGTCAACCAGAGTCCGGTCCAATGCAGTAAGGTTCCTGAGCAAGTTTTCTCTGACCGGACGCGTCTGGTGGACAGTGACCGGACGCAGGCAGAGTCCGGTCAGTGTTGTTTCGCACTGTTTCGACCGTGGTTTGTCCGTTAGTTGTCGGATTTGGTTTCCATCCTTTGCGTTTGGTTTCTAGGGTTGTATTGTGTCCCGCTGTGCTTCTTGGAAGCATCCACCCTACATCTAGGGTCGTGGACACTTGCAAGCTCTAGGGTTTGCTTTTGGGGTTGATTCTTGGGACAGTGGCGACAAGTTTCCGAAAGGAAAATTTGAAGCTCCCATTCACCCCCCTCTGATCGCTTTCTGGTAGCACTCTCGGTCCTTCAATTGGTATCGGAGCGGGTTAAGGATCTTTCACCTTAGCCGGTTCCAGATCCACAGAAGGCGACATGGATCGCGGCATGGGCAAACCGTCATTTTTTGATGGGACGAACTATGCGTATTGGAAGATACGCATGTCAGCCTATCTCCAGAGCATGGGCTCTTCTGTTTGGGAGATTTGCAACAAGGACAATTACGTTGTCTTGGCTGCTCATGTTACTCAGCTTTAGATGGATGAGCACGATGCCAATAGCCGAGCGCGTAACGCTCTTTTCTCCTGTTTGAGCATGTCCGAGTTTGATCGCGTTTCTCACCTCCCCACGGCTCGTGAGATTTGGGCGACCCTCATGCGCTTCCATGAGGGAACCACTCAAGTCAAATCCCGTCTCTACGAGTCGCACAAGCGGGAGTACGAGAACTTTCGACACATACCTGGCGAGAGCATAGAGAGTTTATTCGCTCGCTTTCAGGTCATTGTCAACAAGATGAGAGCGAACAAGGAGTTGTTGCCTTTCGACGATCATGAGAGGGCTTTGAAGCTTTTGCACACTCTTGATCGGTCGGTGTGGGACTCAAAGGTCCAGGCGATCATCGAATCGTCTAACTATGAGACCCTCACTTGCGACGAGCTCTTTAGTAAGCTCAAGTCCAGTGAGATTGACGCCATGTCGAGGACTTCTTATGAAAATCCTTCTGGCCCGACTATGGCTTTGGTTTCTAGCTCTTCTGCTAACCCCTCTGGAGGATTTGCACTTTCTTCACTCTTTTCTGTCACAGAGGACCAGCTGGAGTCTTTGGGGGATGACGAGTTGGCTTTGCTCGCCAACCGGTTCTCGCGGTTTCACAACAACCGCATGAACCGTCGCCGCGGAGGAGGACACTCAGGATGCTTTGAGTGCGGCGACCCCGACCACTTCATCACCAACTGTCCCAAGAAGAAGCACACATCTGGGAAGGGCGATCATGGGCACAAGTACGACTCCGGCAAGCGCAAGGAGAAGTACGTCCCCACGAGGCACAAGCGGAGGGGCGGCTTCGACAAGGAGTACATCAAGAAGAAGTACTTGGAGAAGGCCCAGGCTGAGCAGCGTGCATTCTTCGGCACGCTCAGCGACGTCGACGACTCGGATGATGACTCCGCTTGCTCAAGCGATGACGAGTCCGAGAAGAAGAAGTGGATCGAGGACAAGCTGAACGACCTCTGCTTCTTCGCCGACGATGAGGGCCTCTGCACCATGGCCCTTGGTGATGAGGTCGATGGCAAGCTGGAGGACACCCCTCGGAACGACGACGACGACGACACCTCCCAGGTATCTCTCACTCACGACGAGCTTTCTGGTGAGGTCGAGAAGCTTACTGCCGCCTTGCTTACTCTGGATAAGTTGCTTAGGCGTACTGCTAGAGAGCGCAAGGAGTTTAGGCAGAAGTGGGAGGACACAGTGAGAGAGCTTGAGTTCACTAAGTCCACCGTGGTCGTTTCTGAGGAGGTGGAGTGTGAGATGTGCACCAAGCACATGACTGACCTTCTCACTTTGAGAGGTAAGTATGCTGTAGGAGAGGTGGATGAGCTGAAGGCTAGGTCCTCGCTGTTGGGTGCGTGCAAGTCCTGTGCGGGCTTGCAATCTGAGTTGGCAGAGAAGAATGCCAAGATTGTGTCTCTTGAAGAGGCCAACTCAGGTAGCACATGTGTGGCTAGGTGTGTTCTTTGTGAAGGTTTGGAGATGGAGATAGCCAACGTGAAGCATGACAAGATGCAAACCGAGGAGGAAAACACATACCTTCGGACCATCTTGTCATGGGTGTCTAGTGGTGAGCCGCAGCTCGGGATGATGATCTCCCAATTCAAGCGAGCTGCTGGAGGTCCTGGTGTAGGTTTTGCTCCGGGTGTTGATCTTTCTGCTTTTGGCAAGATTGGAGAGTCGAGTGGTCTAAACCCATGTGAGAAACCCAACTCCATCACTACTCCCAAACTTACCAAGCTTCCACCCAAAGAGCCTCTCAAGCCTAATACCAAGGATGGGGTGTTTGAAGAACCTCCACGAGCTCCACCCAAGAACCAGCAATGGGCTCCTAAACCCTATCACCTGAAAAACAAGCTGGACACAATACCACCTATCTAGGAGGAGCTTATGCCACAGAATGGCAAAGTGATCCACACCCACAACCGTGTGTACCAACAACCCCCTTTGAGAGTGGTGAGGTACCATTGTGAGCACTGTGGGAGAGATGGACACTTGAGTGAGTTCTACTTTCGGCGCAAGAGAGAGGCGCGCCGTGCTAGGGAGATGAACAATGCGGACATGTACCATCCTTTCCATGATGTACATGCGCCGAATGTTCAGAGGCGTGCTACTAGGCCCAGAGGTCCAGAACCTCAAGTTTCTAGGCCTAGGTAGCGGAGAGGACGTGCCCGGCGGGAGCCTGCAGTTGTAGGCTATGGACCCCGTGGCGGTGGCTTTGTTGTAGAGCCTGCAGATGAACAATGCAGTCGTGATGGACGCTCTTCCCTTAGCGGACCACGTTTTCCTCAACGTGGTGATCGCTTCCCCCGTAGGCGTGCTAGGAATGGTTTTTCTACTAACCGTTCTTTTGAGCAGCCGACCCAACACTGGTATTCTTCCTACTTCACTAACCCCAGTGTTGGACCGTATGCTCACCCTATGTCTTTTTATTGATGTAGGTAAAACGATTGAAGGACGTTTGGTTGGTGGATTCTGGTTGCTCGAGGCACATGACCGAAAACGCCAAGTGGTTCTCCAGTCTTAGTCCTGTCACCAGAAAGGAGTTTATCACCTTCAGCGACAATAGCAAAGGTAAAGTGTTGTCTCGTGGGTCGGTGCGAGTTAATGAGCACTTTGTGTTGCGCGATGTTGCTCTTGTGTCTAACTTGCATTTTAACCTTCTTTCTGTTTCTCAACTCTTTGATGACGACTATGAGATTCGTTTTAAGCCGAATCTCAGTCGTATTTTGGATCCTCAGGGCAATCTTGTTTGTGTGATTTCACCCTTTGGGAAAGTCTTTCGTGCAGATTTCTCGGAGTCGTTTGGAGTTTCTCGTTGTCTTTTTGCTGGACCTTCCTCCTCTGATCTTTGGAAGTGGCATAGGAGGCTGGGACATTTGAGCTTCGTCTTGCTTGCAAGACTTAGCTCACTTGGCCTAATCCGAGGATTGCCCAAGTTGTCGATGGAGAAGGATCTTGTTTGCCATTCTTGTAGACATGGGAAGATGGTTGCCGCTCCCCACCATCCAGTGACTCAGGTCATGACACAACGCCCTGGAGAGCTTTTACACATGGACCTTGTTGGTCCGGCTCGGGTGAGCTCAGTTGGGGGGAAGTCCTATGTGCTTGTTGTTGTTGACGACTTTTCGAGGTATTCGTGGGTCTTCTTTTTGTCTGAGAAGACCGAGACTTTCTCTTTTGCTCGCAATCTGATTTTGCGTCTTCAGAACGATTTCCCTTTTAACTCGATGCGAGCTATTAGAAGTGATAATGGTTCCGAATTCAAGAATTCGGATTTTGAGAAGTTTTGTAACTCTTTGGGTTTGGAGCATCAGTTTTCTTCCCCCTACACACCGCCCCAAAATGGTGTTGTAGAGAGGAAGAATCGGACCCTTGTAGAGATGGCCAGGACAATGCTCGATGAGCATAGGACTCCTAGGCGATATTGGGCCGAAGCTATGAACACTGCATGCTATATTTCCAATCGCATTTTTCTCCGAGCTTTCTTGAAAAAGACTTCTTATGAGTTGCGATTTGGAAGACATCCCAAGGTGAGTTATTTTAGAGTCTTCGGTTGCCACTATTTTATATTGAAGAAAGGCAACCTGGAAAAATTTGAGTCTCGTTCTTTTGACGGTGTATTTTTGGGTTATGGCACTCACACTAGAGCTTATCGTGTACTTAACCTTGATACTAACCGAGTCATGGAGACATCTGATGTCACCTTCGACGAGACCATGGTTTGTCTTTCTTCTCGTTTTGAGCGTGCAGGTGATCATGAGGTTGGTGAGCCTCTTTTTGATGACGAGGATGAGGGTGCTGAAGGTATGGATGATCCAGCACCCCCTCCACCTGTTTTGCCGCAAGGAGCGGCTTCTATGATGACTCACGGCCCCGACACGTCTTCTTCCTGGGGGCCGTGGGATCCGCCACCCCGAGCGGTACCTTTTGTACCCGGGGAGGCACCAGCTGCTGTTGAGGGGGAGGTCACTTCTGCTCGGGAGGCGCCACGACACATTCAGCGCCAACACCCGCCTCAACAGATGATTGGCAGCATCGACGAACGTGTCACTCGGTCCAGGTCACAAATCTCTCACTTTGCTCACTCTGCTTTTGTTGCTGATTTTGAGCCCCGAGATGTTGGACACGCTTTGACGGATCCGGATTGGGTCAATGCCATGCATGAGGAGTTAGAGAACTTTGAGCGAAATCGGGTTTGGGTTTTAGTTCCACCTCCTCCAGACTGTAAGCCTATTAGGACAAAATGGGTTTTCAAAAACAAGCAAGGAGAGGATGGCCACGTTGTTAGAAACAAGGCCAGGCTTGTAGCAAAGGGCTATAGTCAGAAGGAGGGGATAGACTATGAGGAGACTTTTGCTCCTGTGGCTCGTTTGGAGGCTATTAGGATACTCTTGGCCTTTGCAGCATCCAAAGGTTTCAAACTTTTTCAAATGGATGTCAAGAGTGTCTTCTTAAACGGGTACATAGAAGAAGAGGTTTATGTTGAACAACCCCCCGGTTTTGAAAATCCCAAGTTTCCAAACCACGTTTTCAAACTCCACAAAGCTTTATATGGGTTGAAACAAGCCCCTAGAGCCTGGTATGATAGGTTGAAAACCTTTTTGCTTGCTAAGGGTTTTAAAATGGGATGTGTGGATAAAACGCTCTTTCTCCTCAAGCAAGGCAAAGACACTCTCTTGGTCCAGATTTACGTGGATGATATCATTTTCGGTGGTTCTTCTCACACTTTGGTTGCCAAGTTTGCAGATACTATGAGCAGGGAGTTTGAGATGAGTATGATGGGCGAGCTGACTGTCTTTCTCGGATTGCAAATCAAGCAATCCCGAGAAGGGACGTTTGTGCACCAGGGCAAGTATACCAAAGACTTGCTGAAGAGGTTCGATATGGGTGAGGCCAAGCCTCTTCCAACACCCATGTCAACCACGACGGGCCTCGATGCGGACAAGGATGGAGAAGCTGTGGACCAGAAGGAGTACCGAAGCATGATCGGGTCGCTGCTCTACCTGACGGCGACACGCCCGGACATCCAGTTCGCGGTGTGTCGCGGTCAAGCGCATTTTCAGGTACCTTCGTTTCACACCTGAGTTCGGGATTTGGTATTCAGCTTCCTCCACCCTCTCCCTTTGCGTTTATTCCAATGCCGATTTTGCTGGTTGTCGCATTGAGCGCAAGTCCACTTCTGGGACTTGCCAATTTATTGGTTCTTCTCTTGTATCGTGGTCTTCTTGCAAGCAGTCTAGTGTCGCCCAGTCTACCACGGAGGCTGAGTATGTTGTTGCGGCTAGCTGCTGTTCCCAGTTGCTTTGGATGATGGCCACTTTGCGTGATTTTGGTTTGAGCTTTTCTCGTGTTCCTTTGCTTTGTGACAGCACGAGTGCGATTAGCGTTGCTAAGAACCCCGTGCTTCACTCGAAGACCAAACACATTGATGTGCGCTTTCACTTTTTGCGAGATCACTATGAGAAGGGTGATATCGACCTTCGCCATGTGGATACTCATCATCAGTTGGCTGATATTTTCACCAAGCCTTTGGACGAATCAACCTTTAATCGGTTGAGGGGTGAGCTTGGTGTGTGTTTCCCCATTTAGATGAGGGAAACATTTTGGATCTTGTATCATAGACTGACTATTTTCTAGTTTGCTTTGTTTTTCTTTTGCATTTTAGCATACGCTTTTACATTCTGAGCTTCATGTATATACTCTCTAAAATGTAATTATGCTCTGTTTAGTATGCTCCGATGCTATATGTTGATGCTAGTAGCTTATGCTCTTTCTGATCACTAATACATGTTGTGAGCTGAGCTATTTTTGAATGGTGAATCTGCTTAACAAACATAAAACTTGAAAATGTTCACCATTGAGATATGCAACTAGCATGTGTAGGATGTGTTGAATTCACTCGTGCTTTTCATATATGCTAGGTTGCTATGTCTCTAATTCTGAGTCTGTCACTTGCTTGGTCTGTTCATATTCTGTCAATAAAATCTGAACCAAAGTTTTAAGTGAATTGAAAAGATCGAGATGGGATTGCTTGTCAACACATCACAGTTTCGAGACTGTTTCTCATTGCACCTTGAGTTAAACTTGAGCTGTGTAGTGTATGACTGAAACTGTTGCCTTAAGCTTCTGATTGCTTCTGCATAGGCTTCGCACAGTTGGAAAGTTAGGCAATGACAAGCTTTCAACCTCTCGCAATCACATGCTGAAATTTGAACTTGTGTAACCTAAACCGCTGCAACTCCGATAAAATTTGGATACACAAGTCTATGTTTCATTCTATAGCATGATGATTGAACTTTGCTAGGGATAGTTTACCTTGTATACATGTTTAGCACTTGTCTGATTTCCTGTCTACACATGTTTTGTGCTATTTTGATGGTGAATACCTTTTTGGCTCAAAACTGCTCACTTTGCTCAGATGTTCATATTTCATATTTGGTGATCAGTTTGAGCCTTCGCTAGCTTGTATGCTTTCTAGTGAGTCGTTGGAGCTATACTATTTAGAGCAGCTTTGCATTTTCTTGACTATATTCCTGAAGCTGCTAACTTGCATTATGACTCATATGCATTTTGGAAGGGGGAGAACTTCTCTTGTTGGCACTTTTGATGGTGCATTTTCTAAGGGGGAGACAACCATTTTCAGTTCCTTTTGCTTGATGGTGCATTTTCAACTAAGGGGGAGAAAATTTGGACAAATCATGCGTCCCATGTTTAACTAAGGGGAGAGGAATCGGTTATGTGCACCATGCAAGGGGGAGTTTGCTCGTGCTGATTTTTTTTTGAAATTTCCAATTGGTTCGAAGCGCTTTGCTAGTTGTGTTGAGCCCTTGCCTCTGTCTTGAGGGACTAGCAGTCGCATCTTTGCTTCAGTTGGTTTCAGTTGGTATCGAGCTTTTTAGTTGATGTCGAGCTTTCTGCTAGTTGTGTTGAGTCTCTGTGCCTCTGTCTTGAGGGACTAGCGTTTTGCTTTGATTTTTCAATTGCTATCTGCTAGCGGTGTTGAGCCTATTCTACCTCTTCTTGAGGGCTAGCTTTGATTTGCTTGGTTGCGTCGAGTCGTTGCCCATGTCTTTGGGGACCAAGTTGTCTTGCTCTTTCCACTTGACCTTCTTCGACTTTGTTATGCTTTTGGATCATTTGGTCGAGTTCTCTCTTCTCCTTCTTCCTCCTTCTATTTCCATTATGATTTGTGTGTGTAGTTGACAATGCACTCATCAAGGGGGAGATTGCGGATACATGGGTGTATGCCGAGTCTCGAGTGATGAGTGATTGTCAACGGGTTTGATCGCATGTTCTTTGGCTTGTGTTGTGTAGGTGTCGAGCACAGAGACAGTGATCGAGGGCAAGGTGAAGGTCAAGTAGAGACATGCTGTGCCGACAGACCAGGAGCGGTGAAGGGCGGACGTGAGGCTTGGACTGAGGGACCGGTGGCCTAAGGATCAGCTATGGCGGCTGGCAGCCTGGGACAGCGACGAGCAAAGACTTGCGGGACATGGTGTAGCTGGGGTCGAGGACCTGGGGACACGTGTTGGTGGACGGGGTGAACGGGCGGTGCATCCCCTCTACAGCTTCAGTTTGGTGGTAGAGCCAGAGAAAAACCATCGGGTGGACGGTTTCCAGGTCTGGGCCACAAAACCTGGGTGCTGCGAGTTTGCCGAGTTTGGGCCACAAAACTCGGGCTGAGGACGGTTTCCAGGTTTGGGCCTCAAAACCTGGGCGCTAGTGGGTTTCCTGGTTTCGGCCTCAAAACCAGGGGATGGACTTGGAGGCTGGTTTCCCGGTTTGGGCCTCAAAACCGGGGGTTGACGTGAAGGCCTGGTTTCCCAGTTTCGGCCACAAAACCGGGGGCGGAGTCCGTGAAGAGGACGCAGAGCGGTGGCGGCACGTGGCGGCAATCGGTGAGGTTGTGTCGAGGCAACGCTACCAGTTGTGCGGGCGTGGCCGTCGGATCCACCTACCATCGAGTTGGTCCAGAATAACCTTAGGGTTTAGCTGGTTCGCTCTATAAGTAGTTAGGGGTAGAGTGGGAATTAGGAATAGTTAGAATTAGGATAAGTAGGGGGAGACACCCACCTCTCCGTCTATCTCAGTCATTTGCTCTTTTGCTTCTAGGGTTTCCTGCTCTCCCCATCCTCTGCTGTAGCGAACTAAGATCCATAGAGAAGAGAACAATACCTCTGTGTCCGTGAGATTTTGAGGAAGTGAGACCGTAATCTCACTGTTGTAGCGTGTGGTAGCCACACGGTTGCAAATTCGTGGATGTGATTCGCGTTTTGTTCTTTTTCTTCGCGGGTTGCTTTTCTCTACGTTTCTCCCGTCGATCGATCTCTTTGCTTGGTGTGTCGTTTGCAAATCCATTTGAACCAAGTTGCTCTAGATCGTGAGGCACTTCTTTCCACCGAAGGAATTCACCTCTAACCTCACGAGCTAGTAGATCGGTTGATTTTTGTTTCGGGTCAAGTTTTTTCTCCTTTCCCCCGAATTTCTTCGATTCATCGATTTGGAGATAGGTACGAGCCATGATCTCTTAGAGGTAGCTCACTATCCTTCTTGTGACTCCTCTCACCAAGTTAGATCCCTAGAGGATTCGTTTTGGGTGAGATCGAGTTGAATCGGTGGACGAACAACAGGTTTTCGGGGTGACCGGACACTTGGCTCGAGCTGACCGGACGCTGGGGGTGAGTCCGGTCGTTGAACACTTCACTGTTCAGTTTCGCTTTGACCGGACGCTCCACCCGGACGCTACGGATACACTGTTCATCGCTCTTGTTTTTTAAGTGACCGGACGCACAGGCTAAGACCGGACGCTCTGTCGACCAGAGTCCGGTCCAATCCAGTAAGGTTCCCGAGCGAGTTTTCTCTGAACGGACGCGTCCGGTGGACAGTGACCGGACGCAGGCAGAGTCCGGTCAGTGTTGTTTCGCACTGTTTCGACCGTGGTTTGTCCGTTAGTTGTCGGATTTGGTTTCCATCCTTTGCGTTTGGTTTCTAGGGTTGTATTGTGTCCCGCTGTGCTTCTTGGAAGCATCCACCCGACATCTAGGGTCGTGGACACTTGCAAGCTCTAGGGTTTGCTTTTGGGGTTGATTCTTGGGACAGTGGCGACAAGTTTCCGAAAGGAAAATTTGAAGCTCCCATTCACCCCCCCTCTGGTCGCTTTCTGGTAGCACTCTCGGTCCTTCACTGCTTAGTTGGTCTGTATTTTTTGTAGTGTGCGGTAGGAGTGGGGTTGTGGATTACAATTGAACACACTTTATTTGCTTTTTTAGAATACATAAATTGCCTATTTGAGGACACATGATTGGCTAACGAATGACACTTAAATTGCCTGATAGTTCTTTAAATAATATGGTCCTGATACGGACAATTTTGTCAGTAGAAATACTCCATATTCTCTAAGGTAAAGACTTAGGTAAAGAATAGTTTCTAGTCGGCCGTGCATTTGAGTGTTGGTACGACTGCAATTAGCCCAGCCGTCTATCTTCATCGAGAGACCGAGAAAGTGATAGGACATGGAACAGAACAGACTGGGCTCTCGCCAGGCGCCGTCTCAGACGCCTGGACATTTGGACATCGTGGCCACCGACTCCGTCCACTTCGACTCGGACCTGCCATGCTACGGCACCCGCGGTGGCGTCCTCCGAGACCCAGACCCCGGCGAGAGGGGCCGCATCGTGTCGCCACTGCTCATGTGGGCAGAGGCGTTGGACCTGCTCCTCGGGAGGCTGCAGCGGCGCGCCGACCTCCACCGCGTCGCCGCTATCTCTGGCTCTGCGCAGCAGCACGACAACGTGTACTGGGCAAAGGGCGCCGGCGCCGCGCTGGCCGCCCTCACGACGACGAGCTCCCACCAGGTTCTTCGGCCTCTGGCTTCTGTCTCCTTCCAACTTCACGAAACCGAGCTCCCCAACCCTAACATCGTCCCTCACTGATCTTATCTCCCCACGGACTGGGCAATCAGCGACCCTTCAGATCCACCGCCCTGTACCACCTCCTGATGGCGCGACCCCTCAGATCCACCACCCTGTACCACCTCCTGACGGCGCGGCCCCTCAGATCCACCACCTGCACTTGGAGGTGGGGCTCCTTCCTGAGCAGCTGAGTTCGGGGCCGAGCTCAACCGACCAACAGCCACAACCAAGGACCCCAGGGCCGCCGCCCCTGTCTCAACCAGCTACGGAGGCGCCCAGCTCCCCCGGCTGCCTGCACAGCTGCACGGACCTTCCCTCTCCCTTTTGGCTACCAGTTGCTGCCTGGCTCCTCCCACATTGCACTCAGCTGTTCTAACTCCTAATCCTTCATCAGTGACAAATTGAGATTGAGGTGAGAATATGAGATCCAGATCATTATCTTTTTTTGAATATGCAGTTATTTGTGATTGAGTGATTTTAGTTCTAATTTTGCTTACGATGTCCGTTCTGTAATTTGTATTGTATTTTTGAAGGCATAATGTGCCTAATGTGTCTGTATTTGTATTTGTAATGTGTCCTCCCGCAGTGGTCGTCCTTCCATGCAGCCACAGTTGAAGGCGCCGCAACATCAGTGGAGGAGGCAGGCTCTCGATTGCCGAGATGGATGTGCGCAAGGACGTCGAAATCCTGGTCATGAACATCTACTTCCCTCCCACCTATGTCTAGTAAGCGAGATCCTCGTCCCCCACTTTTTCGATTCGTGTCTGTCCATGTGATGTGGTACTACTTATATAGTTTTATTTTAGGACATTTTTTACTCTTTGAAATTGTTAGGATGTGCACTGATATAAGCAACTAAATATACTCTAACTAGGCAATATTATGGCAAGATCAAGGCAAAATAATTTAAACATTAGACAATTTTTACATCGTACTTCTCTAATCTCTCTTTATTTTTTATGTTCTTAGATTATTGGTTAGTTTTGCTTTTTCTCTACTTTTCTTATACTAAACTACTTTTCATTATTAAACAAGCTGTAACCACTTCTTGCTACTATTGTAGTAGCCACTACTAGATACAGTTGAGCAATATGAGGCTGAGATCGGCCACTACTTTTATTTGTCATACTACTGCCTTGATGTTATTGTAAATAGAGAAACAAAGGTGGTCTATGGAGTAGGCTAGATGAAAGCATAGACGAGCATTATAGTACCACCAAAAAATTGCATATAAATCTATTTAAGCAAATTAATATTATTAGTTAGGCAAGTTATTAGTAATCTAGTGACAATTTTATTCGTGCACAACACCAAAAATATGTCTATCACCTCTACTCTTTTTACCATCGAGCATTGCTCCATGCTCTAAGTGACTTTATTCATGCGCAGGTGACTAGACAAGGTCTGAGATTTTATTTTCTCAAGTTGGGAAGTGTAGATTGGGAGTTGGGTGCTGACTAGTATAGGTAATATATTACTGCTCACATATCATTCTTCTTTCCTTTTTTTCTACTGTCATGAAGATCTTATCTGTTCAAAATTAAACTAGTTTGTCTTTTGTATAAAAATTAGTTATAGATATCCTCACTCTACCTCTATTTGATATGTATTTTTACAAATAAACTGGAGATTGGGGGTTGAAGGTAGGGCTGTAGGTTGCAAATAGGTTACAAATAAACTGCAGCAAGCCTGCCTACATCTACTATTCTTTGTAGTCCAAAATAAGCAACAACAACTGTTGTAGCTGCTTCAAAAGCATGACAAGGGAAAGCCTGAGATTCTATTTCTCGAGTAGGGAAGCACAGATTGGGAGGGTGGTGCTGACTAACGTAGGTGACATATTTTTGTTGACAGATTATTTTTTTCCTTTTTTCTACTGCTATGCTGATCATTTATGTTTGAATATTAAACCGAGTGTAGGGTTGTGGCGTGTGGGTTGCAAATGAACACAAACACTATACTTGCTTTTTTAGATAACATATATTGCCTATTTAGGATAACATTATTGCTTAATAAATAATATTTAAATTATCTAAGAATTGAGATATATCAACTGATCAGTTTTATCATTTACTTATACTAGTCTCTACGTGTACTTGGCAGATTCGGTGTTCGGTTCATCATAGTTTCGTGTTGATAGAAAGGTCTATTAAACTTTGGCACCATGGCAGTTTGGAATCTGTTGATAAAAAAATTTATCAAATTCTGGCACCATATAGTGCGGGAGGATGTCAGACAACTGCTCAAGGCCATCTCCCGACATCCTATCTTCGTACGTTATTTCTTTCTCCTCTTGCCATGAAGGCCACCTCCTGCCATCCTATCCTAGTAGATTATTTCTTTCTCCTCTTGTCATGTTTTGGGTAAGGAACTCGTACATGTCTTAGTTGGCCATTAAGTGCACTAAGCTAACTACACATTTGTTTATGCAACAAAATTGAGTTTGGGAGAGGTATTAGTGCCCCAAATGAAACTATTCTCTCTGTTTATGCTAGATCAGGTTTTAGCCTTTTTGCTTTGTGTGCACATTATTGTTTTCCTCTTCTCGATCCATCATCTTAACTTCATGGTGAGGGTCTACACTTACATTTAGTTTCATGATAGGTCTTGTGAATGCTCTCAAGCTGATCCAACCAATCAAGGACAAGTTTTTAGGTCTTACCTATGCAGATCTATTTCAGCTTACCAGCACCACAGTCATTGAGGTACTTTAAAATTGCTTCAACTTACTGATTAACTGATAGTCTTTCATAAATATCTTCTTTTGTTAATATCATGACTATCTGACTACTAAGAATAGACTAAATTGCCTATTTAGAAAGTGCGGATACATGGGTGTATGCCGGATCTTGAGTAATGAGTGATTCTCAATGGGTTTGATGCGCATGTTCTTTGGCTTGTGTTGTGCAGGTGTCGAGCATGGAGGCAGTGATCGAAGGCAAGGTGAAGGTCAAGTAGAGACGTGTCGTGCCGATGGACCGGGAGCGATGAAGGGCGGACGTGAGGCTTGGACTAAGGGACCGGTGGCCTAAGGATTAGCTGTGGTGGCTGACAGCCTGGGACAGCGACGAGCGAAGACTTGCGGGGCACAGTGTTGCTTGGGTCGAGGACCTGAGGACATGTGTCGGTGGATGGGGTGCACGGGCGGTGCATCCCCTCTACGGCGTCGGTTTGATGGTTGAGCCACAGAAAAACCATCGGGTGGACGGTTTCTAGGTTTGGGCCACAAAACCTGGGTGCTTTGGGTTTGCCGAGTTTGGGCCACAAAACTCGGGCTGAGGACGGTTTCCAGGTTTGGGCCTCAAAACCTGGGCGTGTGCGGGTTTCTGAGTTTGGGCCACAAAACTCAGGCGATGGACGGCAGGTTTCCCGGTTTGGGCCTCAAAACCGGGGGGTTGGTCGTGAAGACAGGTTTCCCGGTTTCGGCCACAAAACCGGGGGCGAGGTCCATAAAAAGGACGAGCAGAGCGGTGGCGGCACGTGGTGGCAATCAGTGAGGTTGCGTCGAGGCAACGCTACCAGTTGTGCGGGCATGGCCGTCGAATCAGCATCAACATCGAGTTGGTCCAAAATAACCTTAGGGTTTAGCTGGTTCGCTCTGTAATTAAGTAGGGGTAGAGTGGGAATTAGAATTAGGATAAGTAGGGGGAGACACCCACATCCCAAATTATCTCAGTCACTTGCTATTTGCTTTCTAGGGTTTCCTGCTCTCCCATATCCCTGCTGTAGCTACTGAGATTCGCAGAGAATCATACCTCTGTGTCCATGAGATTTTGAGGAAGTGAGACCGTAATCTCACCATTGTAGCGTGTGGTAGCCACACGGTTGCAAATTCGTGGTTGTGATTCGTGTTTTGGTGTTGTTCTTCGCGGGTTGCTTTTCTCCACAATGTTCTCGGTGGTTGATCTTGCTCCTCGTTGAGTCTTTTGTGATTCCGTTTGAACTGAGTTGTTCTAGATCGTGAGATGCATCTTTCAACCGAAGGAATTCACTTATAACCTCACGAGGTAGTAGATCGATCGATTTTTCGTTTCGAATCGGTTTTTGTCTCCTTTGCCCCAAATTCTTCTGATTCACCGATTTGGAGTTAGGTTTGAGCCATGATCTCTTAGGGGTAGCTCACTAACCTCCTTGGAACTCCTCATACCAAGTCTAAGCCTTAGAGCTTTTGATTCGGAGGAGATCAGGTTGAATCCGTGGAAGAACCGTGCAGTTTCGGGGGCATCGGACGCTCTGATCGGGGGCATCGGACGCTGGGTTCTTATCACCGGACGCTCAGCTGCCACGTGTCGTCTGACAGAGTTTTTGAAGGAGCATCAGACGCTGACCATCGGATGCTCCGTTGTCATCGGACGCGTCCAGGGGTAAAGCATCGGACACTAGGGCTTCACTGTAGCAATGTCCGATGTCTATGCAGTAAGGTCCCAGATTTGTTCATGTCGCATCGGACGCGTCCGGTGCTTGCACAACGGACGCTGACCAGCGTCCGATGCAGGGTCTTCTGCACTATTTCGTTCGCAGTTTGTTCGCTCGACTTTGGATTTGATTTTGGGTTTTTGCGTTGGGTTTCTAGTGTCGTATAGTGTCCCGCTGTGCTTCTTGGAAGCATCCACCCTTCATCTAGGGTCGTGGACTCTATCGAACTCTAGGTTTGCTTTTGGGGTTGATTTTTGGGACAGAGGCTAAAAGTTTCTGAAAAGAAATTTGAGGCTCCCATTCACCCCCCCCTCTGGTCGCCTTGCTTTAGCACTTTCGGTCCTTCAATTGGTATCGGAGCAGGTTAAGGATCTTCCACCTTAGCTGGTTCCAGATCCACAGAAGGCGACATGGATCGCGGCGTGGGCAAACCGCCGTTTTTCGATGGGACAAACTATGTGTATTGGAAGATACGCATGTCGGCCTATCTTCATACCATTGGTGCTTCTATCTGGGAGATTTGCAACAAGGCCGATTACGTGGTCTTAGCTTCTCATGCTACTCAGCTTCAGATCGATGAGCACGATGCCAATAGCCGAGCCCGTAATGCTTTTTTCTCGTGTTTGAGTGTCTCTGAGTTTGATCGCATTTCTCATCTCCCCACGGCTCGTGAGATTTGGGCGACCCTCATGCGCTTCCATGAGGGAACCTCTTAAGTCAAATCTCGTCTCTACGAGTCGCACAAGCGGGACTATGAGAACTTTAGACATATGCCTGGCGAGAGCATAGAAAGTTTATTCGCTTGCTTTCAGGTGATTGTCAGCAGGATGAGGGCTAACAAGGAGCTGTTGCCTTTCGATGACCATGAGAGGGCTCTCAAGCTTTTGCATACTCTAGATCAGTCGGTGTGGGACTCTAAGGTCCAGGCGATCATCGAATCGTCTAACTATGAGACCCTCACGTGCGACGAGCTCTTCAGTAAGCTCAAGTTCAGTGAGATTGATGCCATGACGAGGGCTTCTTATGAGAATCCTTCTGGCCCGTCGATGGCTTTGCTTTCTCGCTCTTCTGTGAACCCCTCTGGAGGCTTTGCTTTGTCTTCTCTTCTTTCTATCACAGAGAAGCAGCTGGAGTTCATGGGAGACGACGAGTTGGCTTTGCTCACCAACCGGTTTTCGCGGTTTCACAACAACCACATGAACCGTTGTCGTGGAGGAGGACGCGCTGGGTGCTTTGAGTGCGGCGGTCCGGACCACTTCGTCGCCAACTGCCCGAAGAAGAACAAGCAAGCGGCGGGCAAGGGCGATCGTGGCCACAAGTACGACTCCGGCTGGCACAAGGAGAAGCACACCACTCCCAAGCACAAGCAGAAGGGTGGCTTCAACAAGGAGTACATCAAGAAGAAGTACATGGAGAAAGCCCAGGCCGAGCAGCGTGCTTTCTTCGCCACGCTCAGCGACGTCGACGACTCGGATGATGACTCCGCTGCCTCAAGCAATGACGAGTCTGAGAAGAAGAAGAGGATCGAGGACAAGCTAAACGGCCTCTGCTTCTTCGCCGACAACGAGGGCTTTTGCACCATGGCCCTCGGCAAGGAGGTTGACAGTCAGCTGGAGGAGACCCCTCGGAATGACGACGACGACGATGACACCTCCCAGGTATCTCAGACTCCCGAAGAACTCTCTGCTGAGGTCGATAAGCTTACTGCTGCCTTGCTTAGTCAGGATAAGTTGCTTAGGCATGCAACTAGAGAGAGAAAGGAGTTTAGGCAGAAGTGGGAGGATACGGTGAAGAAGCTTGAGTTTGTCAAGTCCACCATAGTTGTTTTTGAGGAGGGTGAGTGCGAGATGTGCACCAAGCACATGACTGACCTTCTCACCTTGATAGGTAAGTATGCTGCTTTGGTTGGAGAGGTGGATGAGCTCCGAGCAAGACCCGTGTTGTTGGGTGCGTGCAAGTCTTGTGCAGGCTTGCAGTCCGAGTTGGCAGAGAAGAATGTCAAGATTGTGTCTCTTGAGAAGGCCAGCTCGAATAGCACTTGTGTGTCTAGGTGCGCTTTGTGTGAGGGCTTGGAGATGGAGATTGCGAATGTGAAGCATGACAAGATGCAAACCGAGGAAGAAAACACATACCTTCGGACCATCTTGTCATGGGTGCCTTGTGGTGAGCCGCAGCTTGGGATGATGATTGCCCAATTCAAGCGTGCTGCAGTAGGTCCAGGTGTAGGCTTTGCTCAGGGTGTTGAGTGTGCTTCTTCTTTTGGTAATATTGGAGAATCGAGTGGTTTGAACCCGAGTGAGAAGCCCAACTCCACCACTACTCCCAAGCTAACCAAAATCCCACCCAAAGAGCCTCTTAAGCCTAACACCAAGGATGGGGTGTTTGTTGAACCTCCGAGAGCTCCACCCAAGAAACAGACATGGCATCCCAAGCCCAACCACCTGAAAAACAAGCTAGACACCATGCCACCTATCCAGGAGGAGCTTATGCCACAGAAGGGCAAAGTGATCCATACCCACTACCGTGAGTACCAACAACCCCCTATGAGAGCGGTGAGGTACCATTGTGAGCACTGTGGGAGAGATGGACACTTGAGGGAGTTTTGCTTTCGGCGCAAGAGAGAGGAGCGTCGTGCCAGGGAGATGAACAATGCGGACATGTACCATCCTTTCCATGATGTACATGTGCCGAATGTTCAAAGGAGAGCTGCTAGGCCTAGAGGTCCAATGCCTCAAGGTCCTAGGCTTCAGGGAGGTGTTGCCCGGCGGGATGCTGGCTTTGCAGGATTTGAACCCCATGGCGGTGGCTTTGTTGAGCGTTTCCCTCCACCGCGTTTTGAGTATCGCGATGGACGCTCTTCCCTTAGCGGACCACGTTTTCCTGTGCGTGGTGATCGCTTTCCCCGTA
Organism: Coix lacryma-jobi var. lacryma-jobi; assembly: GCA_009763385.1. Lineage (NCBI taxonomy): Eukaryota > Viridiplantae > Streptophyta > Magnoliopsida > Poales > Poaceae > Coix > Coix lacryma-jobi. The sequence continues at coordinate 115,905,554 of CM019830.1, read as the reverse complement.
GGCGTGCTAGGAATGGTTTTTCTACAAACCGTTCTTTTGAGCAGCCGGCCCAACACTAGTATTCTTCCCATTTTACTCACCCCAGTGTTGGACCGTATGCTTACCCTATGTCTTTTTATTGATGTAGGTAAAACGATTAGAGGACGTTTGGTTGGTGGATTCTGGTTGTTCAAGGCATATGACCGGAAACGCCAAGTGGTTCTCCAGTCTTAGTCCTGTTGCCGAAAAGGAGTTTATCACCTTTGGCGACAATAGCAAAGGTAAGGTGTTGTCTCGTGGGTCGGTGCGAGTTAATGAGCACTTTGTGTTGCGTGATGTTGCTCTTGTTTCTAACTTGCATTTTAATCTTCTTTCTGTTTCGCAACTTTTTGATGATGACTATGAGATTCATTTTAAACCGAATCTCAGTCACATTTTAGATCCTCAGGGCAAACTTGTATGTTTGATTTCACCCTTTGGGAAAGTCTTTTGTGCAAATTTCAAGGAGTCATTTGGAATTTCTCGTTGTCTTGTGGCTGGACCTTCCTCCTCTGATCTTTGGAAGCGGCATAGGAGACTCGGTCACCTGAGCTTCGACTTGCTTGCAAGACTTAGTTCACTTGGCCTAATCCGAGGATTGCCCAAGCTATGCATGGAGAAGGATCTTGTTTGCCATTCTTGTAGACATGGGAAGATGGTTGCCGCTCCCCACCATCCAGTGACTCAGGTCATGACTAAGCGCCCTGGAGAGCTTTTACATATGGACCTTGTTGGTCCGGCTCGGGTGAGCTCGGTTGGGGGGAAGTGGTATGTACTTGTCGTTGTTGACGATTTTTCGAGATATTCATGGGTTTTCTTTTTAGCTGAGAAAACTGAAACTTTCTCTTTTGCTCGCAATCTGATTTTGCGTCTTCAGAATGAGTTCCCTATGAACTCAATGCGAGCTATTCGGAGTGATAATGGTTCCTAATTTAAGAATTCGGATTTTGAGAAGTTTTGTAACTCTTTGGGTTTGGAGCATCAGTTTTCTTCCCCCTACACACCGCCAGAGAATGGTGTTGTAGAGAGGAAGAATCAGACCCTTGTAGAGATGGCCAGGACGATGCTCGATGAGCATAGGACTCCTAGGGGATATTGGGCCGAAGCTATGAACACTGCATGCTATATTTCCAATCGCATTTTTCTCCGAGCTTTCTTGAAAAAGACTTCTTATGAGCTGCATTTTGGAAGATAGCCCAAAGTGAGTTTTTTTAGAGTTTTTGGTTGCCACTGTTTTATACTCAAGAAAGGCAACTTGGACAAGTTTGAGTCTCGTTCCTCTGACGGTGTATTTTTGGGTGATGACACTCATACTCGTGCATATCGTGTACTTAACCTTGATACTAACCGAGTCATGGAGACATCCGATGTCACCTTCGACGAGACCGTGGTTTGTCCTTCTTCTCGTTTTGAGCGTGCAGGTGATCACGAGGTTGGCGAACCTCTTTTTGATGATAAGGACGAGGGTGTTTAAGGCACTGGTGACCCAGCACCACCTCCACCTGCTGTGCCGCTAGGATCGGCTTCTACTACGTCGACTCACAGCCCCGACCGTTCTTCCTCGACTACTTGGGGGCCGTGGGATCCGCCACCTCGGGCTGTACAGTTTGTACCCGAGGAGGCACCGGCTGCTGTTGAGGGGGAGGTTTCTTCAGCTCGAGAGGCGCCATGACACATTCAGCGCCAACACCCGCCTCAACAGATGATCGGCAGCATCGACGAACGCGTCACTCGGTCAAGGTCACAACAAATCTCTCACTATGCTCACTCTGTATTTGTTGCTGATTTTGAACCCCGAGATGTTGGACACGCTTTATCTGATCCGGATTGGGTCAATGCCATGCATGAGGAGTTAGAAAATTTTGAAAGAAATTGGGTTTGGATTTTGGTTCCACCTCCTCCAGACTGTAATCCTATTGGGACAAAATGGGTTTTCAAAAACAAACAAGGAGAGGATGGCCACATTGTGAGAAACAAGGCCAGACTTGTAGCCTAGGGGTATAGTCAAAAGGAGGGAATAGACTATGAGGAGACTTTTGCTCCTATAGCTCGTTTGGAGGCAATTAGGATACTCTTAGCTTTTGCTGCATCCAAAGGGTTTAAACTTTTTCAAATGGATGTCAAGAGTGCCTTCTTAAATGGCTACATAGAAGAAGAGGTGTATGTGAAACAACCCCCCGGTTTCAAAAATCCCAAGTTTCCAAACCATGTTTTTAAACTTCATAAAGCTTTATATGGTTTGAAACAAGCCCCTAGAGCCTGGTATGATAGGTTGAAAACCTTTTTGCTTGCTAAGGGTTTTAAAATGGGATGTGTTGATAAAACGCTTTTTCTCCTCAAGCAAGGGAAAGACACTCTCTTGGTCCAGATTTACGTGGATGATATCATTTTCGGTGGTTTTTCTCCCGCTTTGGTTGCCGAGTTTGCAGATCTTATGAGCAGGGAGTTTGAGATGAGCATGATGGGCGAGTTGACATTCTTTCTTGGGTTGCAAATTAAGCAATCCCGAGAAGGAACGTTTGTGCACCAGGGTAAGTACACCAAGGACATATTGAAAAATTTGATATGGGTGAGGCCAAGCCTCTTCCAACACCCATGTCGACCACGACGGCCCTGGATGCGGACAAGGATGGAGAAGCTGTAGATCAGAAGGAGTACCGAAGCATGATCGGGTCCCTGCTGTACCTGACGGCGACACGCCCGGACATCCAGTTCGCGGTGTGTCTGTGCGCATGCTTTCAGGCGTCGCCGCACACCTCTCACCATCAGGCGGTCAAACGCATTATGAGGTACCTTCGTTTCACACCTGAGTTCGAGATTTGGTATTCAGCTTCCTCCAGCCTCTCTCTTTGCGGTTATTCTGATGCCGATTTTGCTGGTTGCCGACTTGAGCGCAAGTCCACTTCTGGGACTTGTCAGTTTTTGGGCTCTTCTCTTGTATCTTGGTCTTCTCGCAAGCAGTCTAGTGTCGCTCAGTCTACCACAGAGGCTGAATATGTTACTGCGGCTAGCTGCTGTTCTCCGTTGCTTTGGATGATGGCCACTTTGCGTGATTTTGGTCTGAGTTTTTCTCAAATTCCTTTGCTTTGTGACAGCACGAGTGCTATTAGCGTTGCTAAGAACCCCGTGATGCACTCTAAGACCAAACACATTGATGTGCGCTTTCATTTTCTATGAGACCATTTTAAGAAGGGTGATATCGACCTTCGCCATGTCGATACTCATAATCAGTTGGCAGATATTTTTACCAAGCCTTTGGACCAATCAACCTTTAATTGGTTGAGAGGTGAGCTTGGTGTGTGTTTCCCCTTTTAGATGGGGGAAACATTTTGGTTATTGTATCATAGACTGACTCTTTTTTGTTTTGTTTTTGTTTTTGGGTAGGTTTGTCTTTGCATTTCATCATGCATCTTTATTTTCTGAGCTTCATGATTATATTCCTTAGAATGTAACTATGCTCTATCTAGTATGCTCCGATGCTATATGATGATGCTTGTATCTTATGCTCTTTCTGATCACTGATACATGTTGTGAGCTGAGTTATTTTATGAATGGTGAATATGTTTAATGAACTTAAAATTTGAAATTGTTCACCATGGAGATTGGCAACTAGCATGTGTAGAATGTGTTGAAATCACTTGTGCTTTTCATATATGCTACGTTGCTATGTCTCTAGTTCTGAGTCATTCACTTGCTTGGTATGTTCATATTCTGTTATAAAATTGAACCAAGTTTTAAGTGATTTAAAAATATCGAGATGGGATTGCTTGTGAGCACATCACGGTATCGAGACTGTTTCTCATTGCACATTAAGTTAAACTTGAGCCATGTAGTGTATGACCGAAACCGATGCTTTAAGCTTCTGATTGCACATGCATAGGCTTAGCTCGGTTGAAAAGTAAGGCAATGACAAGCTTTTAACCTCTCGCAATCACATGCTAATGTTTGAACTTGTGTAATTTCACCGCTGCAACTCCGATAAAATTTGAAAAACACAAGTCTATGATTCATTCTAGAGCATGATGTTTGAACTTTGCTAGGGGTAGTTCACCTTGTATACATGTTTAGCACTTGTTTGACTTCCTGTCTATACATGTTTAGTGCTATTTTGATGGTGAATACTTTTTGGCTAAAATTGCTCACTTTGCTCATATGTTCATATTTCGTATTTGGTGATTAGTTTGAGCCTTTGCTAGCTTGTTGTGTATATTGTTGAGTCATCGGATCAACACTTTGTAGAGCATCTTTTCATTCTATTGACTATATTCCTGAAGCCGCTAACTTGCATTTTTGACTCATATGCATTTGAAAGGAGGAAGTTTGCTTGATAGTGCATTATCAACTAAGGGGGATAACTTTTGTCAAATCATATGGAGGAGAAATCATATCTTAGTTGTGTGCACTATTGGAGGGGGAGTTTGCTCGTTTGGTTTGGAGCATTTTTCAAATTGGTTCAATTGGTTCGGAGCATTTTTGGTAGCTAGTTGTGTTGAGCCTTTGCCTCTTTCTTGAGGGACTAGCGACTTTTCCTATATGATCTTCACTTGATATCGAGCTTTCTTGTTTTCCAGTTGGCACCATTTCAGTTGGATTTCAGTTGGTATCGAGCGTTTGTGCTAGCGGTGTTGAGCCTGTTCTGCCTCTTCTTGAGGGCTAGTTCTATTTTGCTTGAATTTCAATTGGTATCGAGCTTTCCTCCTGGCGGTGTTGAGCCTGTTCTACCTCTTCTTGAGGGCTAGCTTTGTTGTGCTTGGTTGCGTCGAGCCGTTGCCCATGTCTTTGGGGACCAAGTTGTTTTGCTCATTCCACTTGACCTTCTTTTGGCTTTACTATGCTTTTGGGTCATTTGGTCGAGTTCTCTTCTTTTCTTTCTTCCTTCTTCTTCTACCTTCATTATAATTTGTGTTGGTAGTTGACAAGGCACTCATCAAGGGGGAGATTGCGGATACATGGGTGTATGCCGGATCTTGAGTGATGAGTGATTGTCAACTAGTTTGATGCGCATGTTCTTTGGCTTGTGTTGTGCATCGAGCACGGAGGCAGTGATCGAAGGCAAGGTGAAGGTCAAGTAGAGCCGTGCCGTGCCGATGGACCGGGAGCAGTGAAGGGCGGACGTGAGGCTTGGACTGAGGGACCGGTGGCCTGAGGATCAGCTGTGGTGGCTGACAGCCTGGGACAACGACGAGCGAAGACTTGCGGGGCACAGTGTTACTTGGGTCGAGGACCTGAGGACATGTGTCGGTGGACGGGGTGCATGGGCGGTGCATCCCCTCTATGGCATCGGTTTGATGGTTGAGCCACAGAAAAACCATCGGGTGGACGGTTTCCAGGTGTGGGCCACAAAACCTGGGTGCTGCGGGTTTGCCGAGTTTGGGCAACAAAACTCGGGCTGAGGATGGTTTCCAGGTTTGGGCCTCAAAACCTAGGCGCTGGCGGGTTTCTGAGTTTAGGCCACAAAACTCAGGCGATGGACGGCAGGTTTCCCGGTTTGGGCCTTAAAACCGGGGGTTGGTCGTGAAGACAGGTTTCCCGGTTTCGGCCACAAAATCGGGGCGAGGTCCATAAAAAGGACGAGCAGAGCGGTGGCGGCACGTGGCGGCAATCGGTGAGGTTGCGTCGAGGCAACGCTACCAGTTGTGCGGGCGTGGCCGTCGGATCAGCATCTACTTCGAGTTGGTCCAGAATAACCTTAGGGTTTAGCTAGTCCGCTCTGTAATTAAGTAGGGGTAGAGTGGGAATTAGAATTAGGATAATTAGGGGGAGACACCCACCTCCCAAATTATCTCAGTCATTTGCTACATGCTTTCTAGGCTTTCCTGCTCTCCCATATCCCTGCTGTAGCTACTGAGATCCGCAGAGAACCATACCTCTGTGTCCATGAGATTTTGAGGAAGTGAGACCGTAATCTCACCATTGTAGCGTGTGGTAGCCACACGGTTGCAAATTCGTGGTTGTGATTCGCATTTTGGTGTTGTTCTTCGCGGGTTGCTTTTCTCCACGATTTTCCCGGTGGTTGATCTTCCTCCTCGTTGAGTCTTTTGCGATTACATTTGAACTGAGTTGTTCTAAATCGTGAGGTGCATCTTTCAACCGAAGGAATTCACTTCTCACCTCACGAGCTAGTAGATCAATCGATGTTTCGTTTCGAATCGGTTTTTGTCTCCTTTGCCCCGAATTCTTCCGATTCACCGATTTGGAGTTAGGTTCGAGCCATGATCTCTTAGGGGTAGCTCACTAACCTCCTTGAAACTCCTCATACCAAGTCTAAGCCTTAGAGCTTTTGATTCGGAGGAGATTGGGTTGAATCCGTGGAAGAACCGTGCAGTTTTGGGGGCATCGGACGCTCTGATCGGGGGCATCGGACGCTGAGTTCTTATCACCGGACGCTCAGCTGCCACATGTCGTCTGACAGAGTTTTTGAAGGAGCATCGGACGCTGACCATCGGACGCATCCGGGGGTAAAGCATCAGACGCTAGGGCTTCACTGTAGCAGCGTCCGATGTCTATGCAGTAAGGTCCCAGATTTGTTCATCTCGCATCGGACGCGTCCGGTGCTTGCGCAACGAACGCTGACCAGCGTCCAATGCAGGGTCTTCTGCACTGTTTCGTCCGCAGTTTGTTCGCTCGACTTCGGATTTGATTTTGGGTTTTTGTGTTGGGTTTCTAGAGTCGTATAGTGTCCCGCTGTGCTTCTTGGAAGCATCCACCCTTCATCTAGGGTTGTGGACTCCATCGAACTCTAGGTTTGCTTTTGGGGTTGATTTTTGGGACAGAGGCTAAAAGTTTCTGAAAAGAAATTTGAGGTTCCCATTCACCCCCCTCTGGTCGCCTTGCTTTAGCACTTTCGGTCCTTCAAAAAGATATTGTTACATAGTGAACGACACTTAAATTGCCCAATAATATGCAATCTACTACAACACTACCAAAAGCAACCTAGGCTCCTGGAACAATAATATCTTCTCAAATAGTTTTTTTTAACATATGCATCAATTTTTATGTTCATCCAAGAACAAATTTACGGCACATGTTATTCTTTTTTTAGCATGCTGGATGCAGCGGCCATGTACACAGAAGCGAGATGGAGACCTCCTACAGAGAAGATGCGGAAATATATGCTTTTTCTAGGGCACTAGATGTATAGGGTTATGCTCTAGCAAACTGTAAATGCAGATGTGTTCTTTTCTAAATATATTGCCCCTTTTTAAATGTATACATGTATAGTATCTAAAAGGGTTTTGATTTGCTTTTTTTCCAATAAACCTTGGTTGATATTTTTTGGGCTTGAGCCGTGTGCAAAACACCACTGTAACGGCGACAAAAATTTCTTTCGCGCGCCAACAAGCTAGCGTGATTAGCGTTCTTGCCAAAAAAGAATAGAGCATCTCCAACAACTTCTCAAATCAAGTTGCTATCCTTATTAATTTGATAAAATCATAAAATTCCTTCTACAACAACTCCTTAAACCAATTTGCTATTTATCCAAAGTTGCTATCCTGACGTCTCGCACGCGAATATATAGGCGCGCCTTTCCGCTTGCTATCGCGATTTTTTTTGTCGCGGCCTTCGGTCCTGCGTGAGTGCGGTCCCTCCTGCGCGCGCAAAACTTCCCGCGACGAGGCGAAGACGGAGATGGATGGAGATGGATCAGGCACATCTCCCGCGAGGAAGCCGCGACGAAAATTGGGAGCCGCCGCCGGTCGAAGCTCGGCGGAGTGGCGACGTCTCGAGGCGGAGAGCTGACCTCTGGTGGGCGGCGACAGGAGGCAAGTGGCCGTTCGTGGAGCTGGGAGGGGCTCGCCGCAGGGAGATTCAGCGGGAGTCCTTTAGGGGTCGCCCATCCGGGTCGGGTGTGGCGAGAAGAAGGCGAGCAGGGGAAGTTGCACGCCAGCTGCCCGACGATTTGCGGAGCCGGGAAGAGCGAAGAACATGTACCAATAGAACTGCACTTTGGCCTCAATACTATCTGCTACTGAGAACTTTGACCTGTGCATGCTCTTTGTTCATTCTGCTGTAAAACGATGGACATGTGCATGCTCTTGTTCATTGATTTGACAGCTCCATGATACAAGGCAAAAAATTCTGCTGCTCGCTGTTCGTCGGATGGAACACTTGCTGCTGCTCGTTGTTGCATCTGCGACGGCGGCCATGGCCACCCGTGCCAGGCGTACAGCGACGACGGAAAGTCCGAAGAGTCCACTCACTTGCCGGCGTCTCGTGCTCTCTCCGTGAAGAAGAGAAGGACCTGTTAGCATTACAAGATCTCTAGCAGTAGATCCAGAGGGGAAAAAGGATTCGGGTACAACATACAGAGAAGTAAAGAGAGAGTAGAGGGTGAAGTAGCACACCGAGTGAGTCCATTGGAGTCGTAGTAGAGCTCGAGCCGGCCATGGCGTTCGCCGTCGTGCCGGTGCCGTTGGTCGGAGTCGAGGACATCGGGGACGGAGAAGAGAACGTCGGTGGAGACTTCCCGCCGCTGGCAGCGCACCCACGAGATCGGCTAGGGTTAGGATTTCGGTGGGGAGACTGGCGGCGCGGTCAACCTCGTACCGAGTGCCCCGGCCCCCCACCTTTCCTTTATAGCGCTGTGCGACGGGGGCCCACCAACCACAAGGTTGGGCGCCCCCGATCAGGGCGCAGATCTAAGGCCCGTTAGGCCGTTGGGCCTAACGGCTGGGAGATCAATTCCAACATTCTCCCCCTTGATCTCTCACATTCTTTCGTTCTTCAATTTCTTATTCAACATTTCAAAATCTCAAATTTTCAATCTTTCTAAAACGTTTCATTCCATCACAGTCTAGTGCATCGAGCATGTCTCATCGTCACAGCCATTAGTGCCGTTAGACTAACAGCCACGACACACCTTTCTGTTTTAAAATGAAAATTTCATTTCCTTCTGGGCCCTTCTTGTTCGGGAATCATAGGCTCTCCCTTAAACCCATGCCGGCTAAGTGTCCTCTAAAGACACTGGGTGGAAGGCCTTTTGTGAGCGGATCCGCTAGCATCTTTTCAGTTCGTATGTGCTCAAGATTTATGGTATGATCCCGAACTTTATCTTTCACAACATAATACTTAATGTCAATGTGTTTGGCAGCACCACTTGACCTATTGTTGTGAGCATATTCCACAGCTGGGTTGTTGTCGCAATACAACCTCAGTGGTTCATGTATTCTTTCTATCACTTTCAATCCGGGTACAAATTTTTTTAACCAATTCACCTGCCCCGTGGCCTCATAACAAGCTACAAACTCGGCATACATAGTCGAGGATGTAGTCACAGTTTGTTTGGAGCTTTTCCACGATATTGCTCCTCCAGCGAGAGTAAAAATATATCCTGACGTGGATTTTCTTTCATCTCCCACATAATCAGAATCTGAATATCCCTCTATATCGAGGGAATCTGATTTTTCATATGTCAACATGAGACCTTTCGTACCTTGCAAATAACGCAAGACTTTCTTTACTAATTTCCAATGTTCAATTCCTGGATTCTTTTGGAATCTGCCAAGTAACCCGGTAACGAAAGCAATGTCAGGGCGAGTACACACTTGAGCATATTGCAAACTTCCAACTGCCGAAGCATATGGTACCGCTTTCATTTGTTCGATTTCATATTGATTCTTGGGACACTGATGTTCCCCATATCTATCGCCCTTGACTATGGGAGCAGGTGAGGGACTACACGCATGCATACTGAACTTCTTCAAAACCTTTTCAATGTATGCTTTCTGCGATAGTCCTAAAACCCCTTTTCTTCTATCTCGGTGAATTTCAATTCCCAAGACGAATGAAGCTTCACAAAGATCTTTCATATCAAAATTCGAGGACAATAATTTCTTTGTTTCATTTAGTAGATTAACATCACTACTAGCGAGTAGGATATCATCCACATATAGGATCAAGAATATGTATTTCCCATTCTTGAATTTCATATAGACACAATTGTCCTCGACATTTTCTTTAAACCCAAAACATTTTATCGTTCTATCAAACTTCAAGTACCACTGCCTTGAAGCTTGTTTCAATCCGTAGATTGACCTTTTCAGACGACATCCCATGTTTTCTTTCCCGTTCACGACAAAACCTTTCGGTTGTGCCATGTAAACGTTTTCTTCTAAATCCCCATTCAGGAATGCTGTCTTTACATCCATCTGATGTAATTCTAAATCATAGTGAGCCACAAGTGCCATGATGATTCTGAAGGAATCTTTACATGAAACCGGGGAAAAGGTTTCATTGTAATCAATCCCTTCTCGTTGCGTAAAGCCTTTAGCCACAAGTCGCGCTTTAAACCTTTCAACTTTCCCTTGGGAGTCATATTTAGTTTTGTAGACCCATTTACAGCCTACCGTTTTGGCTCCTTTAGGAATGTTTTCTAATTCCCAAACTTTGTTGGTACTCATTGATTTCATCTCATCTTCCATGGCTTCAAACCACTTGGATGAGTAATCGCTTCTCATGGCTTCTTCAAAAGTTCTTGGGTCATCTTCCATACGAAAATCTTCAGTATCGTAGACTTCATAATCGTCTGGAATAATTGACTTTCTCGTTCTTTGAGACCGTCTAGGGGCCTCTGGCACTTGTTCCACAATGGGCTGTTGTTGTTCTTCCTCGTGTGTGACAATCGGTTCTATAGGATTCTGTTGGACAGGTTCCACATTTTCATTTATTGTCACCACGGGAGAATTAGCAACAGGTGTTGTCACCACAGCGTTCTGGACTGTTGGTGCAACAACAACAGGTAACGTAAAGAAAGGTTCTTGAACCATCGGAGTGGGTACATATACCCGCTTCTCCTGAAGGTTAATTTCACGTGTTACCATGCTCCCCCTGATCATGTCATTCTCCAAGAATACAGCATGCCTAGTTTCAACGAATTTCGTATGTCTGTCAGGACAATAAAAACGATATCCTTTCGATCTTTCGGGATAACCAATAAGGTGGCAGCTGACTGTCTTGGAGTCTAACTTTCCAATATTTGGGTTAAAAACTTTCGCCTCAGCTGGACAGCCCCACACACGTAAGTGGTTAAGTGAGGGTTTCCTTCCTGTCCATAATTCATATGGTGTTTTCGGCACCGATTTACTTGGTACTCGATTAAGTATATGAATGGCGGTTTTCAGTGCCTCCATCCATAGACTAATCGGTAGCGTAGAGTAACTTATCATGCTTCTCACCATATCCATTAAGGTACGGTTTCTTCTTTCAGCTACTCCATTCTGCTGAGGTTCCCCTGGTGTGGAATACTGAGCAACTATGCCATTTTCCTGTAGAAACCTTGCAAAAGGTCCAGGAATTTGGCCATACGGGGTATGTCGCCCATAGTACTCTCCACCACGGTCTGATCGTACTACTTTGATCTTCAAATCATGCTGATTTTCAACTTCAGCTTTAAATATTCTAAATTTATCCAATGCTTCCGATCTTTCTTTAATTGGATAAATGTAGCCATAACGGGAATAGTCATCCGTGAATGTTATAAACGAGTCATAACCATCCACGCTTTTCACAGGGAACGGACCACAAATGTCCATGAGAATTATTTCTAGAATTCCCGTGCTTCGTCTGGCATCTTTCTTAATTTTCTTAACATATTTTTCTTTAATGCAATCAATGCATTGTTCTAATTCTGAAAATTCTAAATGCGGAAGAATTGATTCATTAACCAAACGTTCTATTCTCCCCCTCGAAATGTGGCCTAAGCGACAGTGCCACAATTTCGAAGAGTTGCAATCGATTCTCTTCCGCTTCTTATTCGTAGATTGGGAGTCATTCACATTCAAATTACATACATGATTCACATTCCCATCACATACATGATTCAAATTTTCAGCGAGAGATAATAAATAAAGCTTGTCTTGTCGGAAGGCAAGACCAACACTTTCATTATTAAAGAATATCTCACATTTGCCATTACCAAAATGACAATCAAATCCATCATCATCAAGTTTCGATACACTTATTAAGTTTCTACGCAAAGAGGGAACATAAAGTACATCATAAAGAATAAGAGAAAAGCCATTCTTCAATGTTAGGGAAAGATTTCCCATAGCTTCAACATCGGCTTGTACTCCATTTGCTACTTTAATTGTTCTTTCTCCTCTTTGCAGAGTGGTCCTCCCACTTAAGCCCTGTAAAGAATTCACAACATGAACAGTTGCTCCAGAATCAATCCACCAAGTGGTTTTCGAATAACATAAAAACAGGGATTCATCAACAAATGTAATCAAATCATTACCTTTCTTCATCAACCATTTCATGAAGTCAGGACAATCTTTCTTGTAGTGCCCCCTTTTGAAGCAAAACTTGCACTGATCTTTCTCAGCATTGCCATAAAGATTGTCCTGCTGATTCTGATTCTGGTTTTCAGGATTCTGAGGAACCTGAGGAACCTGAGGGGCCTTTTCCTGTGCCTTGGAGGTAGAGCCTTTCTCCCACTGGGACTTGCCCTGTGGTCTGAAGTTCTTATTTCAAAAGTTTCTTTTCTTATTGTCCTTCACATAGTAAGCAGAGTCACCATGTGAGGACTTAACCCGCTCTTCCTCCTGAACGCACATGGCAATGAGCTTTTCAATATCCCATTTTTCAGGCTGCATGTTATAGTTCACAGTAAAAGTTTCATATTCCCTCGGTAAAGAGTGGAAAACCAAATGGAGTAGGAATTGGTCATTGACCACTACTTCCATTGGCGTCAACTTAGCCTGAATGGAGCTCATTTTCACAATGTGATCCCTAATGCTACCACCATTGTATTTCATAGTGACCAATTCCTTGATCAATGTGCTTGCTGTGGCCTTTGCAGACCCAGTAAACTGGTTCTTAACCCTTTCCAGGTATTCAATGGCAGTGAGACATTCTGGGATCGACCCCCTTATGGGTTCTTCAATCGTGGCCTTGGCCACCATCAAGCACTTGCGATTGGAGAGTATCCAACGTCTGTGTTCGAGATCATATTTCATCCTGATTTCAGCATGATTTCTTTGCCGAGCAAGGAAATCAACATCAGTTTCATCGGCTCCCCTCACCAGGTCCTGTGGTGCAATAGGACACGGTGTGGTTATTGCCATATCAATCTCTCCAAGCGCAAGTTCAAGTTCATATTTCTCCCGCCAGACCCGATAGTTGGTCCCATTGAGCGGCGGGATGTTGTTGACATTCAACACAGTCTTTCCTCCTGAAACCATTTCAAAGAAAAAATAAGAACATTTTCATATGAAATTGCATGCCTTATCTCAACGTTGGTCAAAATTAAAACATACAATATTCATTTATACAAAAAAAATTCAACATCACCGTTGGGCAGAAGTAGAATTAATGTATAATTTCATGTGAATAAAATATTATAATAGTGTTATTAACAACGTTGGTCAGAAAATAACAACATTATAATAATCTCAAAAACAGAAATATTCATTTTCCACAATTAAACTCTCCCGTTGGTTCGAATTTAATAATAGAAAAACAACAATAACTCATAATACGCAGCGGAAACAATTAAATTCATTTCATAATAATTTTCCAGAAGCATGTATAATATCTTTCTATTTTCTGAGTAAAATTATCGTTGGATAAAATTTACGCAGAAAATTTGGTTCAAAAATTTCATTAAATCATTCATTAAATAAGTTTCTGGAAAATTGAACGTTCATTTCACTGTTCATTCACAATTTCGGCCCGAAGGCCTGTTTCGGCCCGCCACCGGGCGTGGCCTATGGCGGCCTTTCCGCGCCCCGGCCAAGCGCCCCCCGCGCCCAGGCCGCAACCTGGGCCTGGGCCGGGAAATGGCACCCCCGCGCGCGCGCTCCTGGGCCGTATACGGCCCGGTCGATCCTCATCCGCCGGATCTGATCCGACGGCCAGGAGCGGATCTCGGAGGATCAAAACCCCCTCCCGTCGGCCGCACTCCCAAACCCTAATTCATTTTCATTCTCCCCCCCCGGCCGCCTCTATCTCTCCTGCGCAGCGCGGAAGCAGCGGTAGCGGCGGCCACGACGTTGCTCTGGCCGAGACCGCGGCGTTGGGGATCGACGCCACCGGGGAGCCCTTCGCCGTTGCGTGCGTTCGCCTCTGGCTGAGCGCACCGACGTCGAACGGCTTCTCCGTGGTGCCCTAGTCCAAGCTTTCGGGTCCAAGCCGAAGCCCGCACAGGCGCGACTTCCGGCCGGTGATTCTTCGGTGCCGTGACGGCGCCCCGACGAAGAGAAGGACCGGGTAGGTCTCCTCACCGATCGGATTCATGTTCTTGGGCTAGGGTTTCAAGTTAGGGTTAGGGTTCGAAGTCGTTGCGGTTCATGAGTGTTCATCCTGATCCAAAAAAAACGGATCGGTTGTTTTCGATTCGATCCGAGTTTGTTCTTCCCGATCCGAAACGGATCGGTTCATTCATGTTCGATTCGATTCGTTCTTGTCGGTGGAAGGGTTCATTCTCCGATCCGCACGGGATCAGTTGGATTCGTCATGTTTCGTCATTCTCCACACCGATCCGAGATCAATCGTTCTTAGGTTCGATCCCGATCTGAAAATCGGTTGATTCTACGTTCATTTCTTCCTTCCCCGATCTAGATCCACTGTCTAGTTCGGCTTTGATACCATTGTTAGCATTACAAGATCTCTAGCAGTAGATCCAGAGGGGAAAAAGGATTCGGGTACAACATACAGAGAAGTAAAGAGAGAGTAGAGGGTGAAGTAGCACACCGAGTGAGTCCATTGGAGTCGTAGTAGAGCTCGAGCCGGCCATTGTAACACCCCGGGTGTTTAATTAATTAAAATAAATTAGAATTTAATTAGGAAATGACCAAAATCCTAGATGGAGGAAAATTCTAGCCAGATGTTTGTTGCATTCATGCCGTTGCATAATTTTTATTGGGTGAAAAAGAATTTTGTTAAACCCGATTAGGGCGTATCGAATTTATTCTATTTAGAAATAAGTAAAAGGAGTTATAAAAGTTTTATAAAATTTGAAACTCAAAGTTTTAATTTCAAAACCTAGGGAAAATGTTTTCAAAACTCTTCAAACTGTTTTGATTTCAAAACTGTTTTATTTTGGATTTCAAAGAAGTTTGAAAGGGTTGCAAAATGAAAGAAAAAGAAAAAAAAAAATGGCAAAACCCTCCTCTTCTTTTTGGCCAAACCGGCCCGCAGCTCCCTCCCTCCCCTCACCGCGCCGGCCCGCACAAGCCCCGGCCTGCTCGCCCTCACCCAGCCGGCCCAGATCCCGCCGAGCCGCACCCCGCTCCCTCCCCGAGCCGCAGCACGCCTCCGGCCCATTCCACTCGAGGGCGCAAAGGCCGCACGCGCGCTTCACCCTTGTTCCGGACCGGCCCGGCCGTCTCCCACACGCGCACTCCCTCCTCACCGCACCAGACCGCCCCGCCCTTCGCGCGCAAGCGATCGATCCCGGCTCCGTTTTCCCCGGATTGATCCACACCACCTCAATGCGCCGCCACCCTTCCCTCTGTCTACAAAAGCTGAAGCATCCCCACGCGGAACCTTTCTCGCACCTCGCCGAAACCTCGCCGCCACCGCCATAGCCGAGCCAACGCAAGCTCGGTTCTCCCCACCATCGCAACTGCTCCGACCCCTCTTCAAGCGCCATCGTGCTCGCGGAGCCGCTCCGCGACCGGGGGGACCCCTCACCAGCGAACGCCTACGTCGGGAGCTTCGCGACATCGACCACGCCGGAGCTCCGAGCCGCGGACGTCGCCCCACCGTCGAAACCACCCTGCCGAGCCCTCCCCGTCGTCGGAAAAACCCTCCATCGGATCCGCTGTAAGCCCCTCTGTCGATCCCATCTACCCCTCTGTCTCTACCGCACCGTAGGATAGCTTCTAGAAGCGCCGGCGAGCTCGCCACCGCGGGATTCATGGCGCCACCGCGCACAGTCTCGTGCCGCCGTGCTCGGCCCCGCCGGTGGCCAAACCCCGCCACCGTCACCGTCCGATCCAAAACGGACAGCCCAGATTAGATCCAAAACGAAGAGGTATGCACCGGGCGTATGGATCTGTGGACCACGGGCCCTCCGCGCCAGCTCACCGGACCACATGCCGCGTGGTACACCGGGCCAGTCCCACCTCGACGCGTGGCACACGTCGGCACCACGCGGCGCACACGCCAGCCGACCGCCCCCGATCTAATCCTAGCCTCGGGCGAATCGGAAAAGGAAGGCCGAGGCTAACCGAGCGCTAGCCTCGGGCGAGTCGGAAGGAGGAAGGCCGAGGCTAATCGAGCGCTAGCCTCGGGCGAGTCGGAGGAGAACCCGCTAGCCTCGGCGCGAGGCGAATCGGCTGGCCTCGGGCGAGACGGAGAAGAGCCCGCTGGCCTCGGCACGAAGCGGAGAAAGAGGACGCTGTCACCTGGGGTCTGGTTATCTGTGGCCGTAGGCTATCGCCAGATCGACGGCCGAGAGCCGCCGGTACCCCTTCGCCGCTTGTTTTGCTAAAGAGCCCCTGAACTTCATAGATATCAACCCGCCGTCCACTCCTACTATGCGCTGAGTCTGCGTTTTCTTTTGATCTAGCCCCGTTTTTTCCTTGAAAATGAGGCCCGGCCCAGAGTTCTTTTAAACTCAGTTTTTATTTATTCAAAATACGAAAATGAGTTTGATTTATTCACAGAATTGCCATCCAACTTCAAATGCTTATAACTTTTGCGTTTTAACTCCGATTCGACCCATTCAACTTGCGTTAGATTCATAATTTCGTTCTCTACGCAGTAGATCTATTACCTTACTGTTTTCATACTGTTTGTTGTACTGTTATTTATTTTGCTTTGCATGTGCCATGTATGTTGATTGGGCCAGAGAGTGCGGAGTACGAGGACGCTCCCGACCCTTCCTGTGACCCTGCAGATTCGACCCAGCCCGAAGGCAAGTGTCCTTGAACATCTTGCACCTACTTCATTTTACTTTTGGTACTAGAGTAGTTAGATCTTGTAGATGCATGCTTGTCATTAATTTGAATCCCATGATATGGTTTACTAGTTATTGTTATATTATCCTTGTCGCCTGTTTTGGGTTGTTCGGGTAGAAGTCTTGCTTAGCCCTGCAGTCATGTTGGGATGGGATGATGGTCAAATATAATTAATCCTGATTAATGAACTATGAAACGATGTGGGCATGGTAACTTTTGTAGAAACATGGTTTAGGTAAATCCGGCAGGATGGAACCGTACTGGTGGTTTTGTGCCATGGGACTCGGCAGCTGCTTTTGGTTTTTGGTTCGGGGCTCGTGCTAGACATATCCTGCCTGGATCCGTAGGACCCGGTTCTCGAAGCCTGTAACCCGGCTTAACAGCGCAGCCATGAGATCTGGATGGGCTGGACCTGGCTAATTAATTAGTTTCCTCCAAGTTATGCTACACGGGGGTTGTATAGTGGCTCAAGAGGGGTCCCTTGGGGTCGTTGACTTATGGACAGGGGAGAAACCTTAGAGTACGTGTAACACAGACTTGGAGGGACTTTGTAAAGGCTTTGCAGTGCAACCTGCTATGCACCTTGGCAGTGTTTAGCGTGACGGGACCTGCACGACTCATGGGTAACGATGTGCAACCTATGCAGAGTGTAAAACTGATATATCAGCCGTGCTCACGGTCACGAGCGGCTTGGACTTCTTCGAGATTAGTTGGTTACTGGTTGGTTTTGGGTTCGGGTCATCTGATGGACTTCAGGTGCGGTTGCCTGATGGACTTCAGGTGTTGGTTGCTCGGTGTGACTCCGAGTGTGGTTTGCTCGGTGCGACTCCGGGTGTTGTTACTTTTCTACAGAGTCTGTCTATAACCTAGTAAATAGGTGCATAGGATTAATAGGATTAATAGGGTGTGTCGCTTTAGGCGCTTGAGTCAAACAGAGTCAGCCTACCTTTGTTAATAGCCTCATAAGCATATATTTCCTACACTTGCGGAGTACGTTTCGATGTACTCACCCTTCCTCTTTGTCCCCCTGCTACCCCACCCAGACGCTGGCGATTACGGAGACACTGGTGGCTACGTTCACGAGGAGCCGGAGTATCCAGAGGACGGTGGCTTCGACCCTGACGACCTGTACTAGGATGGCGCTACCCCCGGTCGACCTTCCTGTGGAGATGGAGTCCAGACTTCCGCGACTACTTCAGAATCTTCATTAGAGTCCGTTATCATGAGAGTCTGTACCTTTTTATTTCAGACCCGAGGGTCATTTATGTAATAAAGTTCGTTATTATTAATAAAGCATTGTTTTGATATTTACTATGATGTGGATATATGTATGAAAATTGATCCTGGCATACATATATTGTGCTCCAATTTTGTTCTTAAAATTGGGGTGTCACAGAGTGGTATCGGAGCCGTGTTGACCGTAGGACGCTACCCTAGTCAGTCGTCGAATTTACAAAACTATTTTTACAAAGTCTGACCCCTTTTCCCACTTCTGTAGTCTTTCTCTGCTGAAAATTCAAACTCAGTTTAAAAGTAGGTCCTCCAATAGTAGGATGCCCACCATAAATTGTTGAACTCGTAGAACGTTGTTTGACATGTGCTGGTGCTCTTGTTTGATTTACTTCTTTGTATTGACTGTAGTCCCTCCGAATCTCGGGACGAGATTCCAGTTAAGGGGGTAAGTTTGTAACACCCCGGGTGTTTAATTAATTAAAATAAATTAGAATTTAATTAGGAAATGACCAAAATCCTAGATGGAGGAAAATTCTAGCCAGATGTTTGTTGCATTCATGCCGTTGCATAATTTTTATTGGGTGAAAAAGAATTTTGTTAAACCCGATTAGGGCGTATCAAATTTATTCTATTTAGAAATAAGTAAAAGGAGTTATAAAAGTTTTATAAAATTTGAAACTCAAAGTTTTAATTTCAAAACCTAGGGAAAATGTTTTCAAAACTCTTCAAACTGTTTTGATTTCAAAACTGTTTTATTTTGGATTTCAAAGAAGTTTGAAAGGGTTGCAAAATGAAAGAAAAAGAAAAAAAATGGCAAAACCCTCCTCTTCTTTTTGGCCAAACCGGCCCGCAGCTCCCTCCCTCCCCTCACCGCGCCGGCCCGCACAAGCCCCGGCCTGCTCGCCCTCACCCAGCCGGCCCAGATCCCGCCGAGCCGCACCCCGCTCCCTCCCCGAGCCGCAGCACGCCTCCGGCCCATTCCACTCGAGGGCGCAAAGGCCGCACGCGCGCTTCACCCTTGTTCCGGACCGGCCCGGCCGTCTCCCACACGCGCACTCCCTCCTCACCGCACCAGACCGCCCCGCCCTTCGCGCGCAAGCGATCGATCCCGGCTCCGTTTTCCCCGGATTGATCCACACCACCTCAACGCGCCGCCACCCTTCCCTCTGTCTACAAAAGCTGAAGCATCCCCACGCGGAACCTTTCTCGCACCTCGCCGAAACCTCGCCGCCACCGCCATAGCCGAGCCAACGCAAGCTCGGTTCTCCCCACCATCGCAGCTGCTCCGACCCCTCTTCAAGCGCCATCGTGCTCGCGGAGCCGCTCCGCGACCGGGGGACCCCTCACCAGCGAACGCCTACGTCGGGAGCTTCGCGACATCGACCACGCCGGAGCTCCGAGCCGCGGACGTCGCCCCACCGTCGAAACCACCCTGCCGAGCCCTCCCCGTCGTCGGAAAAACCCTCCATCGGATCCGCTGTAAGCCCCTCTGTCGATCCCATCTACCCCTCTGTCTCTACCGCACCGTAGGATAGCTTCTAGAAGCGCCGGCGAGCTCGCCACCGTGGGATTCATGGCGCCACCGCGCACAGTCTCGTGCCGCCGTGCTCGGCCCCGCCGGTGGCCAAACCCCGCCACCGTCACCGTCCGATCCAAAACGGACAGCCCAGATTAGATCCAAAACGAAGAGGTATGCACCGGGCGTATGGATCTGTGGACCACGGGCCCTCCGCGCCAGCTCACCGGACCACATGCCGCGTGGTACACCGGGCCAGTCCCACCTCGACGCGTGGCACACGTCGGCACCACGCGGCGCACACGCCAGCCGACCGCCCCCGATCTAATCCTAGCCTCGGGCGAATCGGAAAAGGAAGGCCGAGGCTAACCGAGCGCTAGCCTCGGGCGAGTCGGAAGGAGGAAGGCCGAGGCTAATCGAGCGCTAGCCTCGGGCGAGTCGGAGGAGAACCCGCTAGCCTCGGCGCGAGGCGAATCGGCTGGCCTCGGGCGAGACGGAGAAGAGCCCGCTGGCCTCGGCACGAAGCGGAGAAAGAGGACGCTGTCACCTGGGGTCTGGTTATCTGTGGCCGTAGGCTATCGCCAGATCGACGGCCGAGAGCCGCCGGTACCCCTTCGCCGCTTGTTTTGCTAAAGAGCCCCTGAACTTCATAGATATCAACCCGCCGTCCACTCCTACTATGCGCTGAGTCTGCGTTTTCTTTTGATCTAGCCCCGTTTTTTCCTTGAAAATGAGGCCCGGCCCAGAGTTCTTTTAAACTCAGTTTTTATTTATTCAAAATACGAAAATGAGTTTGATTTATTCACAGAATTGCCATCCAACTTCAAATGCTTATAACTTTTGCGTTTTAACTCCGATTCGACCCATTCAACTTGCGTTAGATTCATAATTTCGTTCTCTACGCAGTAGATCTATTACCTTACTGTTTTCATACTGTTTGTTGTACTGTTATTTATTTTGCTTTGCATGTGCCATGTATGTTGATTGGGCCAGAGAGTGCGGAGTACGAGGACGCTCCCGACCCTTCCTGTGACCCTTCGACCCAGCCCGAAGGCAAGTGTCCTTGAACATCTTGCACCTACTTCATTTTACTTTTGGTACTAGAGTAGTTAGATCTTGTAGATGCATGCTTGTCATTAATTTGAATCCCATGATATGGTTTACTAGTTATTGTTATATTATCCTTGTCGCCTGTTTTGGGTTGTTCGGGTAGAAGTCTTGCTTAGCCCTGCAGTCATGTTGGGATGGGATGATGGTCAAATATAATTAATCCTGATTAATGAACTATGAAACGATGTGGGCATGGTAACTTTTGTAGAAACATGGTTTAGGTAAATCCGGCAGGATGGAACCGTACTGGTGGTTTTGTGCCGTGGGACTCGGCAGCTGCTTTTGGTTTTTGGTTCGGGGCTCGTGCTAGACATATCCTGCCTGGATCCCTAGGACCCGGTTCTCGAAGCCTGTAACCCGGCTTAACAGCGCAGCCATGAGATCTGGATGGGCTGGACCTGGCTAATTAATTAGTTTCCTCCAAGTTATGCTACACGGGGGTTGTATAGTGGCTCAAGAGGGGTCCCTTGGGGTCGTTGACTTATGGACAGGGGAGAAACCTTAGAGTACGTGTAACACAGACTTGGAGGGACTTTGTAAAGGCTTTGCAGTGCAACCTGCTATGCACCTTGGCAGTGTTTAGCGTGACGGGACCTGCACGACTCATGGGTAACGATGTGCAACCTCTGCAGAGTGTAAAACTGATATATCAGCCGTGCTCACGGTCACGAGCGGCTTGGACTTCTTCGAGATTAGTTGGTTACTGGTTGGTTTTGGGTTCGGGTCATCTGATGGACTTCAGGTGCGGTTGCCTGATGGACTTCAGGTGTTGGTTGCTCGGTGTGACTCCGAGTGTGGTTTGCTCGGTGCGACTCCGGGTGTTGTTACTTTTCTACAGAGTCTGTCTATAACCTAGTAAATAGGTGCATAGGATTAATAGGATTAATAGGGTGTGTCGCTTTAGGCGCTTGAGTCAAACAGAGTCAGCCTACCTTTGTTAATAGCCTCATAAGCATATATTTCCTACACTTGCGGAGTACGTTTCGATGTACTCACCCTTCCTCTTTGTCCCCCTGCTACCCCACCCAGGCGCTGGCGATTACGGAGACACTGGTGGCTACGTTCACGAGGAGCCGGAGTATCCAGAGGACGGTGGCTTCGACCCTGACGACCTGTACTAGGATGGCGCTACCCCCGGTCGACCTTCCTGTGGAGATGGAGTCCAGACTTCCGCGACTACTTCAGAATCTTCATTAGAGTCCGTTATCATGAGAGTCTGTACCTTTTTATTTCAGACCCGAGGGTCATTTATGTAATAAAGTTCGTTATTATTAATAAAGCATTGTTTTGATATTTACTATGATGTGGATATATGTATGAAAATTGATCCTGGCATACATATATTGTGCTCCAATTTTGTTCTTAAAATTGGGGTGTCACAGCCATGGCGTTCGCCGTCGTGCCGGTGCCGTTGGTCGGAGTCGAGGACATCGGGGACGGAGAAGAGAACGTCGGTGGAGACTTCCCGCCGCTGGCAGCGCACCCACGAGATCGGCTAGGGTTAGGATTTCGGTGGGGAGACTGGCGGCGCGGTCAACCTCGTACCGAGTGCCCCGGCCCCCCACCTTTCCTTTATAGCGCTGTGCGACGGGGGCCCACCAACCACAAGGTTGGGCGCCCCCGATCAGGGCGCAGATCTAAGGCCCGTTAGGCCGTTGGGCCTAACGGCTGGGAGATCAATTCCAACAGGACCCAGCGCGTAAATAGAACTCTTTGATGTGTTCACTTTGCAAATATGCTTGAGAGGGAAGTTTTTAGATCTGGGCTTTCTTGATTAGTTAAAAGTGCTGGGTTCTTGATGCAAAAGTATTTTTTTTTTATGTTTATGCAGATACAAAAGTTTACCAAGTTGAAATAGCAAGTTGTTGGAGAGAGGTCTTTTTTTCACTTGCTATATAATTTAGCAACTTGCCAAACCACAAGATTTGACAAGTCAATTTTACCAAGTTGTTGGAAATGCTCTAATAATTGCACTTTACTATAAATGGCAAGGCCGTGCAGACGGTCTATATTACGGCCGGCCGTGCATTAGTTTCTTCCAAAATAGAATTTTGTCTCAACGATACTCCTATGACCATGTATTTAGTGCCGTGTTTTTGTTTGTCGAATGAAAATTAAATGATCATGAGAAGATACGGGCCAGTAAAGTGCAAGGATAAGCCATGTACGTCGAAGTGAGCGTGCCAAGTGCAGCGACGTGGGGATCTAGCTTAGTGGCTGGTGCAGCACTTGGGGATCTGCCTCGGCCGAGGTACACAGATGGGGGAGGGGAATGGGGATGAGGTCAAAATGGATTGTCCTTTTTGCGGACGGCCTTTGCCCACCCGACATGACTATGGTCTTGTTTAGATGCCTCTAATTTTGCAAAATTACTATAGCAATTATAAATTAAAAATTAGGAGGACTAAATAAGATTTAAATATAATATTAATTACATAGGTGGACAGAAAATCGTGAGATCTTTTTATTAAGCCTAATTAATCTGCTATTAGAAATTGTTTACTGTAGCACGCTATTGTCTAATCATGACCTAATTAGACTTATTAGAAAGGTCTCGTGATTTTAGCTAGAGTTGTTGAATATATGGTTTCGTCATTAATCCATATTTAATACTCCAAATTAGTGTCCTATCATTTACTGTGCAACGCAAAATTATTTTGCGTTGCATCTAAATAAGGCCTATATTAATTTTACGAACTTCAACTTTTAGATTACATGTCATTTTAATATCAATGTTTAATTCACAGTATTATTATTCTATGTGCAATCCGTGTGTTTTTATTACAAAATTTTAGCCGATTTATAGCAACGTACAAACACAAACCTAGTATTATATTATATATGATGAGAGTGCAACGAACAAATATAAAAAGAAAAATAGGAAAAATCAAGGATCATATTATTAAAGAGAGGAAGAAAAGAAAGAGAATGTCTCATTGGTTTGGTTGCCGGCCTAGCTACAGAGGAAAGGTTAAAAAACAAAAAAAAAATCAAACCACACATTATCCTACCAATGGGTCCATAGCTCACAGGCTGACGGCCTGGGTTACAGCTCATAGGCTGACGGCCTTATCTTGTAGCTCTAGCAGGTCCATGTTGTTTCTCTCTCCAGCATCTGTGCTCGCGGTACTTTCGTCTACTCTCGATCCCTGCTCCTGTCCTCCATTGGTGGGTGGAGGTCTCTGCTTCTCCTCTTGTTTCCTCCATCGGCGTGTGATCCCTGCTCCTGTCCTCCATTGGTGGGTGGACCGGCCTGGCCAGGCGCGTGGAGACAGCAGCACAGGGGCACCTGGCCGGCGCCCATGAAAGACCTGGCCGGCAGCACCTGCACTCCTGACCGGCGCAGGGGAGGCAACAATGCGGGCGCCCTGGCCGGCGAGCGTAGAGGCGGCGATGCAGGTGGACCTGGCTAGCGGCCCGTTGTCCCGTGCGGCCTGCTCGTCCTCTTCGATTCTTTCAATCTCTTTCTTATATTTTCTCTCAATCAATTTAATTTATCGTCGATCTGATACCCTGTGCTATGATTTTCGTATCATCATGCAGGATTTGGAGGACGTTGTTTTGTGATGCAGTTTTATGGCAGGGTCAAGAAAAATCTTGCTGTTATTTTTCTTTTATTTATAGATCTTTTTCGATTCGATTTTGATTTGCATGTTTGATTGTTTTCTTCTTTTCTTGTCCCATACGGTCTCCATTGCTAATTAGATTTGCCGATTTGGGAAAACCTTGATAGATTTAGGAGATCTGAAGGAGTTTTCTAAAAGGAGACGGAAGAGCAGGCAAGGAGCGCGGGGTCAGGAGGCCAGACAAAAATTTTGTCCACATGAAAATTTTGTCTCTTTATTATTAGATATAGATATAGATATTTTCATAGTATACCTATTTGATGTTTTAAATTTTTATATTTTTCTCTATAACTTTAGTTAAACTTGAGACTTGTTTACTCTAACATTCCTCAAATGATTTATACTTTACAACAGAGGGAGTACTGTTAGGAAGAATGACCTCACACCCATCCATTGAGTTTAGGGTTCCAATATATTCAAGTATGGGCCATAAGGCCTACATGTGTTAGAAAAGAGAGAAGACATAGAAAAGAACATACATATGTACATATTAAGAGCAACTCTAACGGTTTTGCAAATGAACTTTGCATTTTTATTTTTGCAAAAAAGTCTACAAAACTCCAGAGGGGGTGGTCTTATCCCAGTAGGAAACCCTTCAAAACCTTATTTTTCATGTTTCCCACGAGTTTGGAACAGTTCGGATCGGAATCCAAAAGGACAGATCCGAACGGGGTCAGAACTTCTGACTCGGGTCGGAACTTTCGGGGGTCAGAAGTTCCGACTCGGAGGGTCAGAACTAGGGGGTCGGAACTTCCGACTCGGAGGGACAACAGTTCCGGGGGCCAGCAGTTCCGACTCAGGTCAGAACTTCCGACAGTGAGCCATCTTTACTAGGTCATAACTCTTCCATCCGGCCCCAAATTGGACGTTCCATATATGTTTTTCGACCATCTCGACGAGAGGAACACAATAGTGAAGTCCATTCTTGCATTTGAGAAAGTTTAGCAAAATCGTCTTAGCCAACTTGGGATCGAGCTAAACCGATTCTGGCTTGTTCAACACCTGACAGAAGAAAGATCTATAAATCAACACTTCAATAACTACGAGCCGGTCTCCATTGCTGCCTCACCGCCTCTGACCAGTTTTACCTAGTCGAGTAGATCTCCATTGCTGCCTTGCCACCTCCGACCAGTTTTACCTGGTCTTCCTGGTCGGAAGATATCTACAACAGTGATCGGATCAAGCGACCAGACCCAACCTGCTCAGAAAATCTCAGAACACCTGCTCGTCAGATATAAAGTGCTCGAAGACAGTCGTTCATCACTTCGGCTCCAAATACGACGATCCAAGCATGCTTTCTAGCCATCCCGACGATAGAAACTTGATGGTGGAGTCCATTATACTCTTGGGACACTTTTGAGTGTCAACAATTTTCCAATCCATCTTTATGGAACACCCATGGATACACCCTCATGGCCACTAGAATTTACTAAACCTATCTTATCACTTGGCTATGAGTTGCGCCCGTGTCTTATAAATATGGTCCAAAAACATTCTTTCTCAGCCAATGAGGACGAAGATCCTTACACCTACATCCATGAGTTTATACTCATTGTAGAATATAATGAAGACCTCGGAGTTAGGCACTCTAGCTTTTGTCTAGATTTCTACCCCAAGTCAGTAAGCCTTCGCATAGAGACCCTATCCTTAAAACCAAAGGATAATGTGCCTTTAGCTCTAGTCTGGAACCGTTTTAACACTCTACTTAATTCTGGTCCACATCAATCCATAGAAGACCATGTTTATCTTCACCATTCTTATATGAGTCTTCTTAAGCGCTCTGCGCAGTACCTTGATACTTCTGATGGAGGAGCTTTATTTCAT
Organism: Coix lacryma-jobi var. lacryma-jobi; assembly: GCA_009763385.1. Taxonomy (NCBI): domain Eukaryota; kingdom Viridiplantae; phylum Streptophyta; class Magnoliopsida; order Poales; family Poaceae; genus Coix; species Coix lacryma-jobi. The sequence continues at coordinate 115,879,323 of CM019830.1, read as the reverse complement.
CTGTATGCTAGGAAAGCAATGTCCATTACTAATAAAATCCTTGAAAACATTCCTTACTCCAGCATTCATGATGAACTCCCCAAGGAAGCTTTGATAGTCAAATTACAACCATTCTCATCCCAAGATTTAGCTATCAAACCACCAATATCTCAAAACCCAATAGAGGAGGAATCTCTACTTTTGCCAGTTTCTTGTGAAATCAAGGATAACTTTCTCTTTAATACTGATTCTGGGAATATTTGGAACTATCATATTTGGGAGACACCTTTAAGAGAACTTATTCTCAAGATGGGACCTCCTAGAAAGTTTGCCAAATCAACATCACTTTATACCTCGATTTCATATGAAGAACATCGAAAGGAGCTCAAGGACGGAGAGACAAGTAGAACCATAGAAGGAGAACTAAGCTATTTAGAAACTATCTCTAGCCCTTTCTTTTCTATGTCCTCGACCTTTCAAATTCTTTAGATTATTTATAAGTCAATCCTTGACCCTGATAAATCCTCCAATGAATCTTATAACAATTAAGTCTTCAAATGTGGGAATTGTTTGATATACCCATTATATAAGAGTTATGGGCGTCATAAATATAGCTACAAAGAGAAATGACAACGGTTAAAGCCAATTAAGAACTTATGACCCGTTGTAAGCCAAGATTGGTTAGATAATAATAAGACTTTAAGTGAAGAATTCAAACTTTTAAGGGATAAGCATAAGTCAATTGGTTTGGGCATGCCTCATCCGAGTTTGAAAGAACCTTTGAATCATCATTCTTCCATAAAGCTCACTCTAAGATACCTCAATTCAAGGGGAAGCTTAGTGTCCATAGGAGGTCATAGGCGTAAAATCAATGATAAAATACCTTTGCCCATAGACATTCAAGAGACACAGACTTTAGAAGCTAACAACAAAGATAATGAGCATAGAGGGTACTTCTTATCAACTTCATGCCCACATAAAACCCTTTCGAAGTCATCTTGTCCCTCTGCCAGCATCACTCAAAAGATCTTCAACCCCTTCGTGCTATCTATCCATAAACACATTAACATAGAGGTTGTAGATGCTTTTGTCTATCATAAATTTTGCAAATACCGTTGCATGTTGGCATGAGTCTATAGTGGTTGGTGTTGGAAGGGAAGCCACTTCACCAACACGATAGTAATTTGAAGGTTTCCCAAGGACAAGCAGCTTAGTGTCCTAAAATAAGCACATGTCAGATAATAACATGAGCTTTCACTTGTTTGCAACAATGCCTTGTGCAATATGCATAGGGATATAATTATGAAAATATTCCTTCGGGTATTCTCATCACTAACCTTTTCAGGTCTAGAGCAAAAAGGACAAGGGAACAATAAATACAAGGTATGTCCAACCAATCATCATGCAGCATTGATCTAAATACATCCAAACTCGATTTTTGTAAAATTCAAGCTTGGGGGATAGACTTTCTAAGAACGTCCCGTACAATGTTGCTATGTTATCTTGGTTGTCTCAACCTTTAAGATATGCTCAATTTGCTAATTTTCATGCATGCTCTTCCATTTTTATTTGAGTAAATCTTTATAATGCTTTTGTTGACACTTCTTAATGCAATTGCCCATAATAAACTTTAATGAACTGAATCTAGCAAAAGCCCTCAGAAAGGTACAGGACACTCCTAGCATCACTTAACGTCAAGTTGTCATCCCCAACATGATACTAGAAATGTAATTCATATGTGACACTAGCTCGAAAGATATAAACAAATATTTATCCGCAAGCGCACATATAAATATACCTGTTGTAGCAGCATTTCACCCTGGTTATCTAGGTATCGTTATTTATATTCTACCAAAGATAACAGCGAAGTAGGAAACAACTTAGATATAAATATAAATGTGATTAAGGTAATGGAGATTCATTCATTCACTACTCACATGTCTAAACAGGGGTAAGACAAGGTAAAGATAAATGATAATGATAGTAGTAATAATAACGGGAATTCTAGAGATTGAGCGACCTACATAGATCAAGCAGAGAGTCAGGAGATTAATTAAGAGATTCGAATCCTTAGTTACTTCACATTTACTAAGCCTAGTGATTACTCTAGTTAATATACAATCATTTATAGCTAATTAATCTATCATCCATGATCAAGGGACATTACTAAATTAGAATCAAGAACAAAGTAATGAATTCTAACTTGCAACCGCGTCCTACTAAGATCTACACTCGGGGGGGAGGACTACAAAGGACTCAATAGGATTGTCACTCCTGTGATCTACCTCTCGACCCGGAGCATAGGATGTATTCGCAGGTAAACTTAGTCTAAACACCATGTTTACACCAGTTTGACCACTATTGACACTCCTTAATGAAATCACTCTAAGAATGAGCCACATAAAATAATAATCTAGCGAAGGCACTAAAGAGTGTACGGAACACTACTAACTTCACTTAACGTCAAGTTGTCATCCCCAACATGAAGCTAGCAATGAAATTATATCAGAGCACTGAATCAAAGATAAATATTTACCCGCAAGCGCACAGATAAACATACCCGTTGTAGTAGCATTTCACCCAAGTTAATCTCAGGTATCGTTATTTATATTTAGCCTAGAGACTAATCAATTCAAGATATGATGGTATTGTAAGGACTTAACAACATTAATATGGCACACACTATAATAAGACTGATAATACTCTAATTGCTTTGAACAGGGATCAGGTTACAGAGTAAATGATATAATAAATAATTGATAAAGGATAGCAGAGATCAGATCAATCAAGGATAAACTTAGAACGGTACTACCTATCAAGTGATGATTAGAACAGATATTAATGACAAACATTCCTAAGTTATTCTAATTACAAGTCATAGCATACATTGATTAGTGCAATTATATTGGGCAATCATTGGCTAGGTCACATCATATTTATAATCAAGAGGCAACTCCATAGTAAAAGTGTCAAACAAAGTAACCCTTAAACCATGAGTTAACTGAGCCATACTGAACACTATATTCAGGAGGTGGAATACAAAGGACTCAACAGGTCTGTCACACCCGCGATCTACCACTCTATCCGGAACATAGGACGCATTCACAGATAAATAATGTATAAGCACCACGCCTACACAACATCTATCACCCACCCGTTGTACTTTAAGATGAGCGCTATACGAACATGAGAATAAACATAAAGATGAACTATCTATGCCAAATATATAATCAAAGCAGACTATAAGCATTATAACTAAGAATATAATCATTGATGTCTTAATCATATCAATTGTATTGCTATCTAGAACACGATGATGAACAATAAGGTGAATTAGATCATCAAGAAGAACTAAAGTACGAACTAGAACATGAACTAGAACAAGATTATGAACTAGATGATGAACTAGACGATGAACATGAACTAGACGATGAACTAGAACATAAACGATGAAGAACAATGATGAACTAGAAGAACAATTATGAAATAGATCCATAATGTTAATACAAGAGAGAAGATCTTGGGTTTACCGAGCCTTCTCGTGACTAGATCAGGAATCCAAGTGAAGCTTGCCTCCTCTAATCCTATTCTATCTACTAATCTAGGTAGATGAAGTTCTAGGACTTCCGATTGATCTCCTTCTGAAGCTCTAATTGATGATGTCTAATGATCAATCCCTGATTGATATCTGAAGAGGGGGGTCAGGGGCTGTTTATATAGCCCTGGGCGATGAACCGCGATCGTTGGATCAAACCGACTCGGGGTACGGTCGAGATGCATCCTAGAAGTCGGTGGGAGTAGCTTGCAGAAGACGGAGGCGTGGGGGCTCTATGGCCGACCGACCGGTGGGCCCTGTGGGACCGGTCGGTCCCACAGGTCAGCCTCCTGTGGTGCCCTGCCTCGTGGTGTCTCAATGTGTTCTCTGGAGTCTTCTAGAAGTATCCCGACGTGGCGGTTGCGTTATCTCCCGACGATTTCCTTCTATGGGAAGCTATCGGTGCTGATTTCCTGGTTTAGTCCCTGCAGAATCATAACTCACCAAAACTCGTGGAATATTGTCAGTTGAAACCCTAAACCTTTGTTGGTGATCAAATTCTTGCCCTTTTCATATTTATTTATTCCTTAATTATGATAGATAACCAGTGTCAATAACTCCCCCAAGATTACCTTTTGCTAGTCCCTTAGCAAATATTCATGATGAATCAGGACTTCCTACTATGCTTTCAAACCTCAATGGTAAAAAATCTTCCTTTGGATAGAGTTAACTATTCTGACTTTCTCATATTACCCTTAACTATGGAGCTTTTGCCTTTACCTGGGTCTTTAAACAATTGAAAGATAGAACAATCAAGTTAAGCATTGTATCTCTAACTCTTTGATCAACCTTCATTCTGGAGTTTGAATATACTTTCAAAATAAAGATTTTACTGTATGACACTCTCAAATCTCTCTTTTATATTTTATGATTCCTCACTGGTGCATTTTCCTTCCTTCTATGGATAAATATCCGGAGCTTTAAGAAGTGAAAAGCATATCTTACCAAGTCAAAGTTCAAAGTTTAGGAAGAAAGATGTCATACTCATAGATCAAGACTTTAGAACATTTGAAATCTGTCATCTCTTGCTGGCATATTGTAATTAGAGGGACCATGGGCTATCATTCTTCTTTTTTTTCTCATACTTTTATCATAACTCTTTCTCTCTTTTTTTTTTCTTTGAGGTAGTCGGACACTTGTCCCTTTTTATTTCCTCCTTATCATATTTTTGCATAGCCCATGCCTCTAACACAATACTGCTTCAGAAGAGTGAATCTTTTAATAAAACAATCTTGATCTCTAGAGCATGATAAATTTCTCAACCATAACTAAAAACTTAGAACAAAGCAAGTAGCCTTATATTATATTAATGGCTCTGGGTAGGAATTCATGTTATGTCATACAGGATCTCATCATGTGTTTAAATTTTTTAAAGTGTAAATCTCCAGAACTCTAGCATCTCTAGGAATTAGATAAACAACAGCTCAAACCTTTTTATATCATATCTCACAATTATCCAGACTTTAGATCAAGCAATTGCCATCCACAGGTTTTAGGTTCAGAGTTTATTCAGAACAGCTTTGTCTAAAACTCAAGAAAATTTGAATAGTAGGTATTTAGAAAATTTGTCCAGACGTGGCGGTGAAGTAATCTGCATTGAGTTCCTTCTTGGGGAAGCAATGTAGTTGGTTTTCCTGTTTAATCCCTGGAAAATGTAGAATCACCAAAACTCATGGAATTTGTTAGTTTAAACCTCCTATTTCTAAGTTGGCAATCCTTTTTGGCATTTATTCAAGTATTGTTGACGGTAAATAATGATAGTTAATAGACGTCAACAAACTCCCCCAAGCTAAACTTTTGCTAGTCCCTTAGCAAACATAGGGTTCTGAGAGTAAAATTGTAAACTACATTAATACACAAGCCATCAACTGAAAACTTTCTTGAAAGAATTTGGAAGAATTTTCACATGTTCCTTTCGCCAATCTTTTACCTTAGATCAAAATAATTGAAAGTTAGAAGCAATCAAGTCAAGCACTCTGTCTCAAATTCCTCATTCCAACGTTACTCCGGAGTTTTGCAAGATTTTCATAATGAAAGCTCAGAGAACCTCTGTATGACCTTTTTGAAATATAATTTTAAGATTAAAAAGCACACTTTACTCAGTCAAAATTCAGAGCTTAGGGAGAGAAATGTCATGCCTTTAGATCAAGCATTTGAAACTTTTTAAATTTGTCAACTCTTACTGGCACATTGTAATTAGAGGGACCATGGGCTATCATTTTTTTTCTTTTCATATTTTTATCACACATTTTTCTCTTCTTCTTTCTCTTTTTTTCTGAGGTAGTCGGACACTTGTCCCTTTTTCTTTCCTCCTTATCATATTTTTGCATAGCCCATGCCTCTAACACAATACTACTTCGGAAGAGTGAATCTTTTATATTTATAGAAACTTGATCTTTAGAGCATGATAAACCTGTCTACCATAGCTAAAAACTTAGAACAGAGTAGGCAGCCTCAAAGTATGAATCATTTATTATCAGGCTTTAGTTATCTTGTCATACAGGTTCTCATCATATGCTTGAAGTTTTCAAAATTAAAGTTCCAGAGATTTATTGAAACTAAGAACAAGATAAACAACAACTTAGACTTTTTCATTTCTAAATCTCAACTACCCAAACTTTGGTTAAGATCATTGTTTTAAGATTTTTCAATTGAAAATTTGAAAGTAATTGTCTTGTAGTTGAGGTTATATAAAGCAGCTCTCTTTTTCTTTTATATATATAGATATTTTCTACTTCAAGATTATTTTATTTGAATACTAAACAAATACTAACTAACAATACTAATCAAAAACAAAAAGCAAACAGAGGGGTACGACATACTTACCTCGGAAATAGGGGGTCCTCCCCCAAGCTAATTCTCACTCGTATGGTGGTGGCGGTTGAGGTGGATTGATTCCCATGTGTCCGAAGAGGTAGCAGAAATTCTCGTTCGTCGGGGCGCCTTGATGATGTATCTCTTCAAGAGTGTGGCGCATGTCTTCTTGACCCGTCTCAAGATGAGTAAGACGAGTGTCAATGCCCTGGAAGTAGGGGTCTCTGTGGTACGAGAACTGGTGGTGTGGCTGGTGTTCTGGGTAACCATGGGTGGCATGGTAGGAGTATGGATGATGAGTGGCATCATGAATGCCTCTCCCAGAGAAAGACATTCGTCCTCCCTGGAAGTCATACATCATATCCTCTTCGCGATGTGGTGGAGTGTAATTGTGAAAGTTTCCTTGTCCCCATGAATCTTGTGATGTATGTGGCTCGTAGGCAGTAGTATCTTCCCAGGCTGGATGATGTGATGTAGACGGTCCAGCTCGTTCGAATCCTTGGTACTGAGTGTAAGCTGGTCCAGCTGGTACAACATCTTCTCCTTGATATCTCGGGGCAGCGTTTTTGGTGTATCTTGCGGAGGGGCTCCTTCCTACTCCCGCGCCAGGTCTCTGCAAGTTAAGCAAAAAGGTTTCCACGACATACAGACCAAGTGATCTGTTTGGCAACTCATATTCATTTGTATATCCTTTATATTGCATGTAGAGTTTGTTATTCTTCTTCTTAATGAGATGCACTTGACTGAAGAAGTAGAAGCCTATGACTGGACGTGGAGTGGAGATTTACATAATATTTCCATTCAAGTTCAGATTTCCAGCAAGACGAGTAACCCAAGAAGTGATAGATATGGGGCCTTGTAGAGTGTGGATGTAAGGCCAGTAGTCTACCAGGAGTTTTACTGGTGAGATTTTAGTTTTCTTAACCATTGCATAGATAATCTTTAACTCCTCAGTTCTAACAATATGACCTTCTTGCCTAGGGAAGAGAGTGAAACCTAGCCACTTGTGCTTCACCCTTAATGTGGGGTTGTGTATATCATTAGTGCAAGCGTCATGATCTGTTTTCTTGCCAGTGATTTCCTCCCAAAAACTATTTCTGTCAAAGTTTCTTAAAGCTGCATCTAAATCTACGGTGCAGGTTTCAGGAAAACCCAGATTTAGACTGAACTGTTTCCATGTGAGAGTGAAAGGTTCATTGTACAGCCTAAAGTAGACATATGTGTCATCCGAAGAAAGAGTGCAAAGAAATTCTAGAGTGAGCAATCTACAACCCTCTTCGGAGAGCTCCCAAGTGTTCCCCCACCCAATGTTATGAAAGACTAGATCAAACTCAGAGTCCATACGTGTGTCTCGGAGAAATTGTGAATCAAAGGTAGGAGTATGGGTGTACTCTTTATCGCGGTAATGCCTGAACAGGTCCTCGTAGGCTGTCTGGAGCTTGATGTGTCTTTCATGAAGAAGATCACGTGGCTCGGACCGGCTCATGGTAGAGGATCGAGGCAAGGATGAAGTATCCATGTCCGAACCTCCTTGTGATGAGCCAGCTCGTGAACGGCTTCTCGTTGATCGGAAAGTGAGCGTGTTCTTCGCCTTTCTCAAGAAGTTGCTCATCTTCGCTGCAAAAACAAGAGAGCACATAGACAAAACTAGTGGAACAAGTGAGGGTTAGAGCAAATAAATGTTAGAGAGTGAGCAGTCCAAAAGTCAGTAGTCCAGGAGTCAGTCGTTCAAGTTGACACTTTTATTTCAACTTCTTCTAGTTTATTAACTAATTGGGCAGCACTTCCCCTCATTGATTTTTCTTGCTTGCTCTTACTAACCCTTTCTTCTTGCTACCAGCTCAAAGCTTCCTCCTCTCTACTCTTATTTACTCACTCAGAAACTACCCCAAATGAAGTGCTAAGAGAACTCGAAATTGAAATTTCAAGTTTCAAAGTGAGGCTGGAGTTTCTGAAGAGTGGAGTGTGTGGAGAGTGTGAGGATTGCTTGCCATGTTATAGGGGGAGAAGGGGATGGCCGGTCGGTCTAGTGGTGGAACCGACCGGTCCCCCATGGGGCCCACTTTCTTCCATCTTGCTCCCTCACCTACCTTGCTCCAGTTCCCACTCTTTGGAGTATATGCCGACGGTTGCATGTGGTGGTAGGTGAGATGGGTGGTTGTGAGTGCATGTGATAATGTGAAATGATATGAGGTGGGTCCCAGGTGTCTGTGGGTCCGTATGTCTCCCGTATTTGTACAATGCAAGTATAAAAGAAAATTGCTTTTATGAAACTATAGAAAATGAGGATTCTAATGATGAAATTCTTATATGTTTTTGTTACCGTAGTAAATAATACTTACGGGATTCGTAAATATTAATTACATAGGGCCAATTTTATGATGCAATGATGATGCTAATTTTTATTTTGTTTTGCTATGCATGAGAAAATAAAAATGCAAAAAGTAAATGCAGATAACTACCGAGTTACCTCCGGCGAAGGTTCGGGGTTTAAAGTCCACCAAATTGGACTCTCCAGTCTTCTTCATTCTTCTTGATGAGTCTCCACTGCCGGAGACAACAGTTTTGTTTCTTGAGCTTTATGGTCTACTAAAGTTGAGCATTGTTCGGGCCGTGGTTTGAATGAGAACTTTTCTTCCTTTCCATTTATGGTGAACCTGATTTCTCCAGCTCCGACATCAATGTGGGCCTTGGCGGTGCTCAAAAATGGTCTTCCGAGAATGAGTGATACTTTTGAATCCGGGTACATTTCTAGTACCACGAAGTCCACTGGTATGAAGAACTCTCTAATTTTGACTGGGATGTTCTCAACAATTCCTATTGGGTATCTGAGTGATTGATCAACTAGCTGAAGACACATAGGTGTTGACACAAGTGCTGAATAGTTGAGCTTATAGTAGACTGATGCAGGCATCACGCTAACACTAGCTCCAAGATCACACAGTGCGTTACTGAACTGTTGATTTCCAATTGAGCATTCAATAGTGGGGCATCCTGGGTCTTTTTTCTTCTCTGGTATTTGATTGAGGATAGTCGCACTATATTCTTCTGTCAGCTCGATTACTTCAGTAGTTGGCAGTGGTCGTTTGTTGTTAAGTATATCCCTTACATACTTGGCATAGGTAGGTACCTATAATGCATCTAGCAGAGGAATATTGATATATAGTTTCTGAATTACTTCAATAAACTTATTGAACTGCGCATCTAGCTTGGCATTTCGATTTCTGCGTGGGAATGGTAGAATGTTGGTGTCTTGAAAATCCATCGGTATTTCTTCATTTTGTACTTGAGATTCTTGAACTTCATTATCTTTTTCTTCTGCCCTCGGGGGTGTTACTGGTGCTGTCTGTTTTCTTTGTGCTTCTTCTGGGTATGGCGGATCTCGAGTAGTCCTCCCACGTCTAGTGGTGATCCCCTTAATCTGCTCATGGTTAGTGGTAACAGGCAAAACAGCAACCAATTGTGATAGTTGAGTTTCTATTCTTTTGTTATAATTGAGTTGATTTTTAATAGCAGAAGAAAATTTATCCATCTTAGCATTTATATTTTCAAGAGTCTTATCATTTAAAGCAAGTCTTTTAGTAATGCTATCATTTATTCTGGCTTGTTCTAAAATTAGATCTCTCAAAGTAGGTTGCTTAAAATTGGAAGAATTGAAATTACTGGTGTACTTATCTGGATTAGAAGGTTGATGTTGATGTAATCCTTGCTTGTGTAGAGTGGTAGAGTTGTTGATGATGTTAGCTTCTTGATCTTCGGAAAATTCTATTCCCAAATACTCTCCACTTCTAGTTTGAGCATCAAATGCATCTTGAATAGCTTGACGTTCTTCCTTGTAATCGGCTCTCTGAGTGAGCCGATCTATAAGTACATCCATCTTGGTTGACAATGCACACACTTCTTCTGGAACTTCTTCAATCTGGCGACAACGTTGAGTAGTAACTTGTTTTCAGCTCTGATTCTCAGCTATCTTATCCATTAAACATTCTGCTTTTCCAACAGTGAGTGACATAAATGATCCTTCAGCAGTGGCATCGAGTTGCTCTCGTGTTCTTGGTAATAATCCGTGATAAAACAATTGTATGAGCAATTCGTTCCTTATTCCATGATGTGGGCATCTTAAAATTTGCTCCTGAAAATGCTCCCAAGTTTTTGGAATGGTTTCTCCTTTTTGTTGTTGAAAGTTGTAAATCTTTCCCCTTAAGATATTGACTTTGCTAATTGGGAAAAATCTTGATAGAAAGGCCTCTGAACACTTCTCCCATGTCTTGATGTTGTCCATGTTTGAATAGAACCACTGCTTCACTTTTCCTTTCAGTGAGAAGGGAAAGAGACTAAGAAGTATAATGTCCTGGGGAATGTCCTTGATGATGATGGTGCTTCCAATCTCCATGAAATCTTGTAGATGGGCAGTTGCATCTTCTTCTTCCTTTCCACCAAATGTAGTAGCTTGCACCATGTTGATAAGACTTGGCTTGAGCTCGAACTCAAGGTTGTTCGTTATTTATATTCTACAGATAACAGCGAAGCAGGGAACAAATAGATATAAATCTGATTAAGGTAATGGAGATTCATTCATTCACTACTCACATGTCTAAACAGGGGTAAGACAAGGTAAAGATAAATGATAATGATAGTAGTAATAATAACGAGAATTCTAGAGATTGAGCGAACTACATAGATCAAGCAGAGAGTCAGGAGATTAATTAAGAGATTCGAATCCTAAGTTACTTCACATTTACTAAACCTAGTGATTACTCTAGTTAATATACAATCATTTATAGCTAATTAATCTATCATCCATGATCAAGGGACATTACTAAATTAGAATCAAGAACAAAGTAATGAATTCTAACTTGCAACCGCGTCCTACTAAGATCTACACTCGGGGGGAGGACTACAAAGGACTCAACAGGACTGTCACTCCTGCGATCTACCTCTCGACCCGGAGCATAGGATGTATTCGCAGGTAAACTTAGTCTAAACACCATGTTTACACCAGTTTGACCACTTAACTCTATCCGAAATAAAGCTAAGTACTTTACGAACATGATCATAAACTCTATCATAATCAGATCTATATTAAATATATAACTAGAATAAACTCCAAAACTGAATAAACTGAAATATATTAAAGTAGCATAAAGTCGAATAAAGATACAAATTACCGAGTCTTCGACAACGATCCGGAGACTCAGACGAAGCTTCTAGCCGGATATGCCGACGAAGTTGCCTGCCTCTACTTGAATCTAGCTAGACTAAACTCTAATCTTGATGTAGAGCTCTAACTCTCTCTCTCTCTCTAGAAACCCTAATTTTCTGTCTTGTCTTCTGATCTTGATCTGCCTGATAATCTGGAGGGGAGTCAGAGGTCTGGTTATATAGCCCTGGGCGTGGAATCGTGATCGTTGGATCAAACCGACTTGAGGTACGGCCGAGATGCATCCTAGAGGTCGATGGAGGAAGGTTCCGGAAGGGGGAGTCGTGGGGACCCTGACCAGGACCGACCGGTGGGCCCTGTGGGACCGGTCGGTCCCACAGGTCAGCCTCTTGTGGTGCCTTGCCTCGTGGTGTCTTGTGGTGTCCTCTGGAGTCTTCTAGAAACTTCCCGACATGGCGGTGAAGTAATCTGCATCGAGTTCCTTCTTGGGGAAGCAATGTAGTTGGTTTTCCTGTTTAATCCCTGGAAAATGTAGAATCACCAAAACTCGTGGAATTTGTCAGTTTAAACCTCCTATTTATATGTTGGCAATCCTTTTTGGCATTTATTCAAGTATTGTTGATGGTAAATAATGATAGTTAATAGACGTCAACAGCTTTCATGCTACCTTTGTTTCCTATAGTAGGCTTTGGTTTCGAAGTACTGATCATACTTCCATAATTGTTTAAATTAAGCATGGTGCTTAGGTTTAATGATCCTACCTTAATTAAATAGACATGGAGTCTAGTTTGGTTATTGAACTAAAAATTACTTTAGTAGACACTGGATATTTTGTTGGACTAACCCCTATAGAAAAACTCTCAATTAAATTTGGGTAAGTCAAGAGATGAATTCAAATCGAAGATGAAGCAAGGCTCATGACGAATTACAACAACTTGCACAAAGAAGGCACAACTCATTCATCATGGAGAGATGAGATCCATGGATCAAGGAGACAAAAGTACATGAACAAGATGCACAACCACTAAGCAAGGAAGGGTTTCCACGAGGTGTTACGGTGCCATCATTCTTCAATGACTAAGGTAACATTTCAGGGTAAGTGATTACCACTCTAAAAATCTCTTCCTTGATTTTGGTATGCACATAAATGAAGACACAAACATGTATGAGTTACAACTTTAATTGATCCAACCTGATTAATTCAACATGTTTATTTCTTTAATCTTTGCTCCTAGTACTACTTTCTTGATCTCACACTCTTAACCAAATGAGCTAAAATGTTACGCATCCAAACTTTGGAAGATGATCACAACCATGAAAAGATCAACACAATATGCATAGATAGATTATCCTTCCATAGGTTAAGCAATCTGATCTGACAAATGTTTTGAGACACTATATCCTTGCTCATCTTCTAATCCTATCACCCATGTTAAGACTAAACAAAAGACATAAACAACAAGTTTATCTTGTTCAATATGCCTAAGGTTAGAGAAGAATGAACAAACTTTTGGTTCTGTTGGTGTTTTCCACCAACAGAGCCCATGCACTTGATCTATGCCTTGTCTTTATGAACAAGACACACTTCAAGCAAAACATGAAGGAGTTTGTCAACTCCCAATTCCTACAAGTGAAGGTCCTGGAACGATGAACCTGCACATTGAGCAAGATGTTTCCACAATTAATGCTTCACGACAAACTGTTGGGTGAGCAGAAAATATGGGTGACACCATATCAAGAGGTGCATTTATCAAGGTCTCCATCTTTGGGACTAGAGGATGCACCTAAGGGATAAACATGGTGTGAAGTTCTGTTCAATTGACTTAAAACATTGAACCATCGTCAAGAGGTAAAATTGGTAGTTATCCAAATTTACTTGTTCAATTGCCTTAGTTGTTATTTTAGTATGATTAATTTTCACATTGCATATATAAGGAGGAAAGTAGAGAAGAGAGTTTACTCGCTACATATAAGAATCCTGCTAAGTGCTACTTGAAAACCTTTGAAAACTCTCAGAATATAGTAAACTCCTGGATGGTTGGCCATGCACTAACCGTTTTATTCTTAACCCGTTCCATGAGTTGCGTTGGTCTTTTGTTGGGTGCTTGCAAAATTTGGGAAAACGTAAAGGAACATGGTGGCAGGTCTCCATCCAGAGATCTTGTCACTACATTCAAGCTTGGGGAGGCAACCCCAATTTATCAAGCTAAAGTATTCTTCACTCTTATTCTTCTTCTGGTTTATTATGAATAATCACATCCTTACTTATTATCATTACTGCATACATTACTTTTCCTATAGCATATTTACTTTTTGTATTGCATTAGAAAAAGAAAAAGAAATATTTACATCATGAGAAAGATACTAAAGCCCCATGTGAGCACTCAATGACGCCCCATTAAGTTACTCATTGCGGTGGCATAAAAATAAAAATATCTCTTAACATATTTAGTTTAACAGTCTTTGCATATAGAACTAAAAATCCCAAAAATAGCATAAAAGATAAATCCTGTTTACAGATAGAAATATTTTAAGGAGATAGACATACAAGGTCGTACCACTAATACTTAATCAATTTCACAAGTTTTGTTGTCTATTTGAGCTTTGCAGGATTTAGAAGACAAGAGGAGTTAGGCCTATTGTATGCTCATCTTGATGAATCAGGAATGGATGAGTACGTCAACATCTAGCTTGGGGTTTGCAGCCTTGCCCGCCACGGTTAATAAAACCCAAGTGCCATGCAAAATTTTTTCTATAGTAGTGTATTATGAAAAGTGCGAAACACAATAAGGTGTCCTCATCGAGTCTTAGCATCTTAAAAATGTCCTAGATGTTCTAGAGTTTTTAATAGTCTTGGTGTCAGTGTCAATAAAAAGAACTAGTCTATTGGACTTTGGTAATAATCTCTGGTCTGAATACATGCTCTAAACCTTGATGAAATCTTTCATTTGAGTTTAGAACTATCTTTAATATTGCTCTATGCCTATAAAATTGTGAATTGCAATATTGCTTGAGCTAAGATCTAAGTAGTTGCTAAACATTGAGTGTGAAGTGAAGGACCGAGAGTGCTACCAGAAAGCGACCAGAGGGGGGTGAATGGGAGCTTCAAATTTCTTTTTAGAAACTTGTCGCCACTGTCCCGAGAATCAACCCCAAGAGCAAATCCTAGAGCTCGCAAGTGTCCACGACCCTAGAGGAAGGGTGGATGCTTTTGAGAAGCACAGCGAGACACTACACGACTATAGAAACCCAACGCAAAAGCCGGAAATCAAAACCGACAACAGACGAACGAACCACGGATGAATCAGTGCAGAAACACCTGCATCGGAAGCTGGCAGCGTCCGATGTCAGAGCATCGGAAGCGTCCGATGCAAAATGGACCTTACTGGAACCTTACTGGACTGGCATCGGACGCTGCTACAGTGAAACCCTAGCGTCCGATGCTAGACCCCCGGCGCGTCCGATGGCAACGGACGCTCCGATGGTCAGCGTCTGATGCTCCTTCAAAAACACTGTCAGATGACACGTGGCATCGGACGCTCCGATGATATGAACACAGCGTCCGATGCTCACAAACAGAGCGTCCGATGGTCCCGATATAGCACAGTTCTTCCGCGAAATTCACTCGATCTCCTCCGAATCAAAAGCACTAAGGGCTAGACTTGGTATGAGGAGTTCCGAGGAGATTAGTGAGCTATCCCAAGAGAATCATGGCTTGAACCTAACTCCAAATTCGTGAATTGGAAGAATTCAGGGCCAAGGGAGCAAAAACCGATCCAAGACAAAAATCGATCGATCTACTAGCTCGTGAGGTTAGAGATGATTTCCTTCGGTAGAAAGAAATGCCTCACGATCTAGAACAACTCAGTTCAAACGGATTTGCAAAAGACGCACCGAGTAGAGAGATCGATCAATGGGAAAAACGTGGAGAAAAGCAACCCGCGAAGAACACGAACAAAACGCGAATCACAACCACGAATTTGCAACCGTGTGGCTACCACACGCTACAAAAGTGAGATTACGGTCTCACTTCCTCAAAATCTCACGGACACAGAGGTATGGTTCTCTTCTCTGTGGATCTCAGTTCGCTACAGCAGGGAATAGGGAGAGCAGAAAACCCTAGAGGCAAAAGAGCAAATGACTGAGATAGTTTGGGAGGTGGGTGTCTCCCCCTACTTATCCTAATTCTAATTCCCATTCTACCCCTAAGTATTTACAGAGCGACCCAGCCAAACCCTAAGGCTATCCTGGACCAACCCGAAGATGGTAGTGATCAGATGGCCACGCCCGCACAACTGGTAGTGTTGCCTCGACGCAACCTCACCGATTGCTGCCACGTGCCTCCACCGCTCTGCTTGTCCTTTTCACGGACTGTGCCCCCCGGTTTTGAGGCCGAAATCGGGAAACCAGACCTTCAAGTCCATCCCCCGGTTTTGAGGCCTAAACCGGGAAACCAGCCGCCCATCGCCTGAGTTTTGTGGCCCAAACTCAGAAACCCGCTAGCGCCCAGGTTTTGAGGCCCAAACCTAGAAACCGTCCTCAGTCCGAGTTTTGTGGCCCAAACTCGGCAAACCCGCAGCACCCAGGTTTTGTGGCCCAAACCTGGAAACCGTCCACCCGGTGGTTTTTCTGTGGCTCAACCACCAAACCGGAGTTGAAGAGGGGATGCACCGCCCGTGCACCCCGTCCACTGACACGTGTCCCCAGGTCCTCGACCTGAGCAACACCATGCCCCGCAAGTCTTCGCTCGTCGCTGTCCCAGGCTGTCAGCCACCACAGCTGATCCTCAGGCCACTGGTCCCTTAGTCCAAGCCTCACGTCCGCCCTTCACCGCTCTCGGTCCGTCGGCACGGCACGTCTCTACTTGACCTTCACCTTGCCCTCGATCACTATCTCCGTGCTCGACACCTGCACAACACAAGCCAAAGAACATGCGCATTGTCACACCCTGAAATTTGCATTTCTAAAAATAGAGTTAAAATGATTTATTTATGAATTTCTGTGCTCATAAAATATAGGGAAATAAAAATTTTCTTTAAAATAAAAATTTATCCTAGGGTTTAGAAACATGTTTGTGCATTCATGTTGGAGCATTTGAGTTTTTGTGATGTGTGGTTTTGGTTAAAATTCAAATTGAGTTCAAAATGATTTTTAAAAAAAATGAATTTCTTAGAAAAGGCGTTTGAAAATAAAGAATTTATTTTTCTGTTTTCAGAAAGTTTGGAAAGTTTAAAGTTTCAAATCTTTCTGTTTCTCTCCAAAGATTCAAAATCAAATTTCAAAAGGAATTCAAATTTGGGTTTGAAAATGCTTTGAAAAGGTTGAGAAATAGAAATGAAAAGGCAATCCTCCTCTCTCTCCTCTCCCCCTTCAGTTTTGGCCCAAGCGGCCCGGTCAGCCCGGCCTGCTTCCCCTCCCCGCGGCCTTTTCCCTCTCCTCTCCCTTTCTCTCTTGCTGTGGCCCGAAGGCCCAGCACTCTCTCTGGCCCGATCGGCAAAAGCCCATGCGGGCGCTCCTCCCATTCTCCCTTTGTTTCGCTGACGATCGGACCCCACCTGCAGGGTCATCTTCCTCCTCCCCGTGCTCGTCTCGGACTCAACCAGAGTCCCGATTCCCCACGATGGCGCTCACCCCTTTCCCTAATCGAGCCGTCCAACAACACCATAAAAGCCCTCGGCCTCCACCGCCTTCGCCCGTACCTAAATCACGCTACCTCGTGCCCTAAATCGCCCAAGCCGCAAGTTCCGCCGTCTGCAAGATCCCGCCGCCATCGTTTTCGCTCTGCGCTGCTTTACCGTGGTGCCAAGGTGCCCTCCGAGTCACGCAACGACTTCCCGAAGCCGCCAGCTCTCTCTTTACTCTTTTTCTCCCTCTGTTTCGTCTAACCCAAGCTCGTCGTTGTGCACAGAGCCATCATCTCCGCTCCGTCGTGCGATTCGCCAACACCGGACCTCCCCCGTCGCTATTTTCAAGCCAGGTGAGTTCACTGTAGTCCCCTGGTTCGATTGAACCCGTCCCCGAGCTCTCTACCGCTCTCTAGCTCAAAAACCGAGGGCGCCGCCGTATTCCGGCGATGGCGCCGCCGTGTCCCCTGTCTTCTCCGGCGAACAGCGTCACCCTAAGCTTCCCGATCTAATCTGAGCCCTTCATCTTGAATCGGATGGCCAGGAAAACCCGATACCCCTTCGCTCGACCGGTTTGCTAAAGAGACCCTGAGCTTTTCTAGAATAGAACCCGCCATCCTCCTTCCTTGATCTAATCTCACACGTTCATCTCAGATCCAACGGTCGACGTTGGCTGATACCCCTTCGCCACCCACTTTTGTAAAAAGGCCCTTATAATTAATAAGGCCAACCCGCAGTCCAACCCATCCTATTCACTGAGTCTTGACAAACTTCCATTCAAGCCCCTGAGTTTTCTCCTTAACGAGGCGCGATCCAACCGAAATTCGGATTTGTTTTTATTTATTTAAATCGGCGAAAATCAAGTTTTGTCTTATTTACAGTTTTGCCACTGGATTTAAATGCTTATAACTTCTTCGTTTTAACTCTGTTTTAGTCCGTTCAACTTGCGTTAGATTCGTTTCAAAAAGGTCTTTCAAACTATATAATTTCCAATACTGTTTTCTGTAATTAAAATTTGAGTTAAATCTAATCTAGTAATTAGTGTCTTTAATCTTGTTTAGTTTATATCTTTTTCGTTAAAACTCCGATTAGAGTGATTTTCGCGTCTGTGTGATCGTAGCAAGCCATAGATCAGTTTTCAAAACTCTTTATTTTGTTTTATTATGATTGATGTACTGTTCTAATTATAGGCTATGTTTGCTTTGCATGATTGCCTTTGGATGCATGTGTGGTGTCCTGTGATCGTATGTCCAGTCTGTGAGTTTACGTTGGTGATCAAGAAGAAGTTTGTGATCAAGAGATCGTGATCAAGAGTCAACCTTTGGAAGTCTACGAGTCAACAGAAGAAGGATCTTGAGTTTAAGGCAAGTATAGCATGGGACCATCCTTGTTACCTATTCACCGTAATCACCTAATTCATATTGCATGTGTCTAATTTGTATACCGTTAAGGTTTACCTAGTTCTTGTTATTCTTTACCTTGTCACCTGCGGGATATCATGCATTTGGGTAGTATATTGCTAGTGCTCAACTTAAACCGACATGATCTGATCACTGATTCATGATTAATTGACTAATGATTATGACTTATACAAAGATGATTAAAACTTGCCTATCTGTCAGCAAAAGCTGGGACTTACAGTGCAACCATGAGGGTTATATGGCTCTGACCTTAGCTCAGTATAAGGACCTTTTCTAGCTTGTTAGTGGTTACCCGAAAGGGCGCATAAGGCGCTTGCCGAGACGGGTATAGTGCGGCTTCTGTCCACGTGTGTATAGGCTGCGTGTTATTGTGCCACCTGGAAGGAGGGCTCTACATCCCCTTGCCTTAAGACCTAGCGACCCTAACTTGTTAGACGAACCTTTGAAAGGCTGCGCAGTGAACCCTGCCGTGCACCTTGGAAGTGTAATGTGGGCCTTGCAAACCTCGGCATATGGGAATCACGACTCATCGGGTAAAGTGTACAACCTCTGCAGAGTGTAAAACTGATATATCAGCCGTGCTCACGGTTACGAGCGGCCCGGAAAACTCACAGAAAAGCTGGTTAAATGGTTAATTAATGTTTAATACTGGCTTATGAGAATGTTATGATGATGATGGAACTAATGTGATCATATGGGTTATTTGGGGTAAGCATAACATACGTTTACTTAAGGCTAAAATTCGGCCAATTAAAAGCTGAATGCAGTTAAACCAGTGTCAGCCTTTTTGAGCCTCATGAACCCCATGTTATATTTGTTAAGTACGAGATGTACTTATGCTTGCTTTACTTTTCAATACTTTGGAAAAATCCCGGATGGGTACCAGACTGCAAGAGTTGGAGAAGTTAGGCTTGTGATCAACCAGTCAGTTGTCCCTGTGAAGTTGGTGTCTCCATCCGAAGATCGGAGTGTCTTTCCGCTGTCTGCTCTTTAAGGTTATGTTCTTTGTTATATATACGTTATATAAGAGCATTGTCTTTTGATATTACCCTTTATTTGTTGCTATATGTGAGATTTGACTTCCTGGGCTCACATATGGTGTATACCTGGTTTTGTTCTTAAAACCAGGTGTGACAAAGTGGTATCAGAGCAATGCTGACTGTAGGACGCAAGCCTAGTTAGAAACTGGTCGTTTTAAAGTTTTGAAAATTGCTATAGAACCCTTGTTCTATCAACCTTGGTATTTTTCTCCCTATTGTATTTTCCACCCTTGTTATTTATCTCCTCCTTGTTGCTCAAATTTTAAATGTTGCTCTCACCTTCACTCCTTGGTTTGAATCACTTTTGAAAACTTTCCTTTGTCTAAGTAGATGGATCGTTAACCAAGCTATGTCGTCTCTAACCACAGTTGACAAAGAGTAGTTGATCGCTATGCAACGTCAAGACCTGGGAAGAATGACACAATAGTAAGACGCAACACACGGACCAACCAACATGGAAGGAAGCCATAGAGAACGGTTACAAGGTGATGAAGTGGAGCAAGATTACATTTACGGAAAATTGAGGCACGTGGATATGACTACTATTCATGGAGCAAAGAAAGTTGTGTATGGCATGATCCCAGTCAATTCAGTAACTGCCATGGTTCTTTTTGACCCTAGTGCCTCGCACTCATTCATCTCTGCTAAGTTTGTAGCTCGCCTGAAGATAAGGGAATGGCCAACAAAGAAGCTCATAGTAGTTCGCACACCAACTGGAGAAATTGAGACAAACCATAAATGCCGAGTTGTTAGAGACCAGATAAAAGAGAGTGAGTTCATAGTGAAGCTGAATGTTTTGGAACTCTCAGGAATCGATGTTATCCTTGGACAGGGATGGTTAAAGAGTCGTAAAAGTGAGGTCAATTATTCCCGACGTTCAGTGTTTTTAAGAACACCATCAGGCAAAAGGATTGAATATCGAGGTATGCCATTATCACCCAATGAATGTGAAACAAGTCTGTTGGAAGGTAGCAGTAGTAAGATGCAAGAGGTTCAGGATCGATGTCTTTGTTGCAAGCATTATGGGAATTCTTGTCTTCAAGAGAAGTCAACCAAAGATGAGGTCAAAGCGAATCCAAGTGCTGAAGTCAAGGAAGATAAGAAGAGGAAAGCAAATTCACTCGAGCCACCGTTGATACGTCACCAACAGTTGAGTTCTACTCCAGTACCACATCCAGTTCCAACTCTTGTTCAGACAAGCCTAGATCAGCAGCATATAGAAGCTCCTCCAGTTAAGAACTTTCCACATGAGGTTTGCATAGATGGATGGACAATCACCTACAAAGAATTCCAACCACGGAAGCGAGTTAAGAAGCAAAATAAACTGGTAAAAGTCAATCCTCTGAGTCAGCAAGATGGTAGCACATCAAACAACACTTCTACCGCAGCAGATCCAGCCAAAGGAAGATGTTATCATTGCCAACAGGAAGGACATTACGTCAGATCTTGCCCCAAAAAGATCAACCGTCGACTCATGGAAGTAGCCAGAGCCCAGTCACTACAGAGTAGCCACCAACAAGTGATGTCAGTGCCTGATGCAAAGGAAGTCCCTGATAGCAGTTGACAAATAAAGAGTGTACAAGAAAAGCTACCCTTGATGTTCTTGCAGATGTATCGTGTTCCAGTAGTTCTTGAGCCCTTATGTAATGAAACGTTAGTAACGAAGTTAAGTCAAGTCCTTGGCCCATGTGTGGCTTGTGAACCTATGATGTTTGTTGTTTGTCCTTATGATAATGTTTGTTTTGCATCTTTGTAATGAGTGCAATGATTTTGTAGGTTTCCTCACAATCTCATTTAGGTTTAGTTCATAGGCTTAAGGTTCATGCATAGAAGGTTGGGTTTCTGTTTCTTCTGTTCCCTCTATCCTATCCTTCCGGAGCAGTCTGTCTTTATCAGCTTATATCTCTGTTTATGGATGTTCAAAAATCATGGAAAAATTCTGGACACAAGTAGACTTCATGATCTTTCTCTGAGCGTAAGAACCACCCTGATAGCTGTTATGGTTTTGGAGTTATGAAATTCACAAGTTGATGCATCCGTGCTGTCTGGAATCTGGAATGGTTTCTGTTGTCCGCTGTTTTCGACGACCTTAACTACAGAATCTGGAAAAGTGTTCTACATGAAAGTTGTAGAGAATTTCATAAGCTTTCCAGAAAGGTAAACTGCAACTTCATTGGATAAACAGAGCTCGAGTTATGGCTGTTTTACTGCACTGCTGTTTTGCTACTCGCGAGAAATTTCAGAATTCTTGTTCTTACCTTCGCATATGAATTTCTCTGGGATATCAGAAGTTGGTTATGCCTGTCATCATGCTGGAAATAATATGCAAGCTACCCTTATATGTTCTCTAGTTTGTCCTTTCTTAAGGGGGGTAGTGTTTTGATCAACAGATGTTGAAGTTGTGAGTTGTCTCTCATGGTACTTCATGAGCATGATCATCTATCCTTGCTCATGTTGTTTTTGTTGGTCACCTGATGACAAGAAATGTGGCACCCCATGAATCAGAATCCCTAGGTACCACCTCTCACTGATGATCATGAGTACAATGAAGCCGAGCACTATCAAAATAACAATGTTGAAGTTTGAGTTGGGAGTGATCCGAGCCAGAATCCACAACGACGAAAGCGAAAAAGGAAAGTCAAAAAGAAGCCTACTGAAGCAAGTAGAGCACAGTGCAATTATGTCAATGGAAGGTTGAGCAATATGGATATAGATATCATTCAAGGAGCTACAAAAATGGTTCGAGGTTACATTCAAGTGAGCTCAACACAAGCTTTTGCTCTGTTTGATCCCAGTGCTTCGCACTCTTTCATCTCCGACAAGTGGTTATAGACGAGCAAAATAGCGACGTGTCCAACAAAGAGGCCCTTGATAGTTCATACCCCAGTTGGAGGAATACAGGCAGATCAGATATGCCCGAACGTCAGTCTCATCATAAACAAGGAAAACTTTACCGTAACCTTCATTGTTTTGGAGTCACTCGATATTCCTATGGTTCTTGGTAATGGATGGTTGTGTGCGCACAAAGGAGTAATTCATGGTACTCAATGCACAATGTTTCTAATTACACTGTCAAGGAAAAGAATAGAGTATCGCGGTTGTCAACTTCAATCTGAGGAAGCTGATGACTTGTACAATGGAGTGCAGACTAAAGATGCTATCGTGGATAATGATGAGCATATAGATAAGAACACAGATGGGCAAACGTCTTTAGTGGAAGTAGATATGCCAGACCATCTGGAAAATGCAGGATATCCGGTCAAGATTCTAGAAACAGTTTGGAAAACTTTTAATGGAAGAATGCTTAAAGTGTGTAAGGTTCAGTGGAGTAACCTAAGTGAAGAAGAAGCAATGTGGGAAACCGAGGAACGACTGCAGATCAAGTTTCCATATCTCTTTGAGTTGTAAGCCAATCAAGTTAGCAATCAAGACAAGTTTGGAATAATCAGGTGTAATAGTCTTTTCATGGAATCTTTGTTCACAAGTTATGATCATGAAACATCAGTGGTTTGATAAACTTGATATACAAGTGTGAAGTGAAAGTGTTATCAAGATCTTTTCTTGTTTCTCTCTTGTGCTCTAAGTCTCTTCCGAATCTCGGGACGAGATTCTCTTAAGGGGGTAGATTTGTCACACCCTGAAATTTGCATTTCTAAAAATAGAGTTAAAATGATTTATTTATGAATTTCTGTGCTCATAAAATATAGGGAAATAAAAATTTTCTTTAAAATAAAAATTTATCCTAGGGTTTAGAAACATGTTTGTGCATTCATGTTGGAGCATTTGAGTTTTTGTGATGTGTGGTTTTGGTTAAAATTCAAATTGAGTTCAAAATGATTTTAAAAAAAAAATGAATTTCTTAGAAAAGGCGTTTGAAAATAAAGAATTTATTTTTCTGTTTTCAGAAAGTTTGGAAAGTTTAAAGTTTCAAATCTTTCTGTTTCTCTCCAAAGATTCAAAATCAAATTTCAAAAGGAATTCAAATTTTGGTTTGAAAATGCTTTGAAAAGGTTGAGAAATAGAAATGAAAAGGCAATCCTCCTCTCTCTCCTCTCCCCCTTCAGTTTTGGCCCAAGCGGCCCGGTCAGCCCGGCCTGCTTCCCCTCCCCGCGGCCTTTTCCCTCTCCTCTCCCTTTCTCTCTTGCTGTGGCCCGAAGGCCCAGCACTCTCTCTGGCCCGATCGGCAAAAGCCCATGCGGGCGCTCCTCCCATTCTCCCTTTGTTTCGCTGACGATCGGACCCCACCTGCAGGGTCATCTTCCTCCTCCCCGTGCTCGTCTCGGACTCAACCAGAGTCCCGATTCCCCACGATGGCGCTCACCCCTTTCCCTAATCGAGCCGTCCAACAACACCATAAAAGCCCTCGGCCTCCACCGCCTTCGCCCGTACCTAAATCACGCTACCTCGTGCCCTAAATCGCCCAAGCCGCAAGTTCCGCCGTCTGCAAGATCCCGCCGCCATCGTTTTCGCTCTGCGCTGCTTTACCGTGGTGCCAAGGTGCCCTCCGAGTCACGCAACGACTTCCCGAAGCCGCCAGCTCTCTCTTTACTCTTTTTCTCCCTCTGTTTTGTCTAACCCAAGCTCGTCGTTGTGCACAGAGCCATCATCTCCGCTCCGCCGTGCGATTCGCCAACACCGGACCTCCCCCGTCGCTATTTTCAAGCCAGGTGAGTTCACTGTAGTCCCCTGGTTCGATTGAACCCGTCCCCGAGCTCTCTACCGCTCTCTAGCTCAAAAACCGAGGGCGCCGCCGTATTCCGGCGATGGCGCCGCCGTGTCCCCTGTCTTCTCCGGCGAACAGCGTCACCCTAAGCTTCCCGATCTAATCTGAGCCCTTCATCTTGAATCGGATGGCCAGGAAAACCCGATACCCCTTCGCTCGACCGGTTTGCTAAAGAGACCCTGAGCTTTTCTAGAATAGAACCCGCCATCCTCCTTCCTTGATCTAATCTCACACGTTCATCTCAGATCCAACGGTCGACGTTGGCTGATACCCCTTCGCCACCCACTTTTGTAAAAAGGCCCTTATAATTAATAAGGCCTCAACCCGCAGTCCAACCCATCCTATTCACTGAGTCTTGACAAACTTCCATTCAAGCCCCTGAGTTTTCTCCTTAACGAGGCGCGATCCAACCGAAATTCGGATTTGTTTTTATTTATTTAAATCGGCGAAAATCAAGTTTTGTCTTATTTACAGTTTTGCCACTGGATTTAAATGCTTATAACTTCTTCGTTTTAACTCTGTTTTAGTCCGTTCAACTTGCGTTAGATTCGTTTCAAAAAGGTCTTTCAAACTATATAATTTCCAATACTGTTTTCTGTAATTAAAATTTGAGTTAAATCTAATCTAGTAATTAGTGTCTTTAATCTTGTTTAGTTTATATCTTTTTCGTTAAAACTCCGATTAGAGTGATTTTCGCGTCTGTGTGATCGTAGCAAGCCATAGATCAGTTTTCAAAACTCTTTATTTTGTTTTATTATGATTGATGTACTGTTCTAATTATAGGCTATGTTTGCTTTGCATGATTGCCTTTGGATGCATGTGTGGTGTCCTGTGATCGTATGTCCAGTCTGTGAGTTTACGTTGGTGATCAAGAAGAAGTTTGTGATCAAGAGATCGTGATCAAGAGTCAACCTTTGGAAGTCTACGAGTCAACAGAAGAAGGATCTTGAGTTTAAGGCAAGTATAGCATGGGACCATCCTTGTTACCTATTCACCGTAATCACCTAATTCATATTGCATGTGTCTAATTTGTATACCGTTAAGGTTTACCTAGTTCTTGTTATTCTTTACCTTGTCACCTGCGGGATATCATGCATTTGGGTAGTATATTGCTAGTGCTCAACTTAAACCGACATGATCTGATCACTGATTCATGATTAATTGACTAATGATTATGACTTATACAAAGATGATTAAAACTTGCCTATCTGTCAGCAAAAGCTGGGACTTACAGTGCAACCATGAGGGTTATATGGCTCTGACCTTAGCTCAGTATAAGGACCTTTTCTAGCTTGTTAGTGGTTACCCGAAAGGGCGCATAAGGCGCTTGCCGAGACGGGTATAGTGCGGCTTCTGTCCACGTGTGTATAGGCTGCGTGTTATTGTGTCACCTGGAAGGAGGGCTCTACATCCCCTTGCCTTAAGACCTAGCGACCCTAACTTGTTAGACGAACCTTTGAAAGGCTGCGCAGTGAACCCTGCCGTGCACCTTGGAAGTGTAATGTGGGCCTTGCAAACCTCGGCATATGGGAATCACGACTCATCGGGTAAAGTGTACAACCTCTGCAGAGTGTAAAACTGATATATCAGCCGTGCTCACGGTTACGAGCGGCCCGGAAAACTCACAGAAAAGCTGGTTAAATGGTTAATTAATGTTTAATACTGGCTTATGAGAATGTTATGATGATGATGGAACTAATGTGATCATATGGGTTATTTGGGGTAAGCATAACATACGTCTACTTAAGGCTAAAATTCGGCCAATTAAAAGCTGAATGCAGTTAAACCAGTGTCAGCCTTTTTGAGCCTCATGAACCCCATGTTATATTTGTTAAGTACGAGATGTACTTATGCTTGCTTTACTTTTCAATACTTTGGAAAAATCCCGGATGGGTACCAGACTGCAAGAGTTGGAGAAGTTAGGCTTGTGATCAACCAGTCAGTTGTCCCTGTGAAGTTGGTGTCTCCATCCGAAGATCGGAGTGTCTTTCCGCTGTCTGCTCTTTAAGGTTATGTTCTTTGTTATATATACGTTATATAAGAGCATTGTCTTTTGATATTACCCTTTATTTGTTGCTATATGTGAGATTTGACTTCCTGGGCTCACATATGGTGTATACCTGGTTTTGTTCTTAAAACCAGGTGTGACAAAGTGGTATCAGAGCAATGCTGACTGTAGGACGCAAGCCTAGTTAGAAACTGGTCGTTTTAAAGTTTTGAAAATTGCTATAGAACCCTTGTTCTATCAACCTTGGTATTTTTCTCCCTATTGTATTTTCCACCCTTGTTATTTATCTCCTCCTTGTTGCTCAAATTTTAAATGTTGCTCTCACCTTCACTCCTTGGTTTGAATCACTTTTGAAAACTTTCCTTTGTCTAAGTAGATGGATCGTTAACCAAGCTATGTCGTCTCTAACCACAGTTGACAAAGAGTAGTTGATCGCTATGCAACGTCAAGACCTGGGAAGAATGACACAATAGTAAGACGCAACACACGGACCAACCAACATGGAAGGAAGCCATAGAGAACGGTTACAAGGTGATGAAGTGGAGCAAGATTACATTTACGGAAAATTGAGGCACGTGGATATGACTACTATTCATGGAGCAAAGAAAGTTGTGTATGGCATGATCCCAGTCAATTCAGTAACTGCCATGGTTCTTTTTGACCCTAGTGCCTCGCACTCATTCATCTCTGCTAAGTTTGTAGCTCGCCTGAAGATAAGGGAATGGCCAACAAAGAAGCTCATAGTAGTTCGCACACCAACTGGAGAAATTGAGACAAACCATAAATGCCGAGTTGTTAGAGACCAGATAAAAGAGAGTGAGTTCATAGTGAAGCTGAATGTTTTGGAACTCTCAGGAATCGATGTTATCCTTGGACAGGGATGGTTAAAGAGTCGTAAAAGTGAGGTCAATTATTCCCGACGTTCAGTGTTTTTAAGAACACCATCAGGCAAAAGGATTGAATATCGAGGTATGCCATTATCACCCAATGAATGTGAAACAAGTCTGTTGGAAGGTAGCAGTAGTAAGATGCAAGAGGTTCAGGATCGATGTCTTTGTTGCAAGCATTATGGGAATTCTTGTCTTCAAGAGAAGTCAACCAAAGATGAGGTCAAAGCGAATCCAAGTGCTGAAGTCAAGGAAGATAAGAAGAGGAAAGCAAATTCACTCGAGCCACCGTTGATACGTCACCAACAGTTGAGTTCTACTCCAGTACCACATCCAGTTCCAACTCTTGTTCAGACAAGCCTAGATCAGCAGCATATAGAAGCTCCTCCAGTTAAGAACTTTCCACATGAGGTTTGCATAGATGGATGGACAATCACCTACAAAGAATTCCAACCACGGAAGCGAGTTAAGAAGCAAAATAAACTGGTAAAAGTCAATCCTCTGAGTCAGCAAGATGGTAGCACATCAAACAACACTTCTACCGCAGCAGATCCAGCCAAAGGAAGATGTTATCATTGCCAACAGGAAGGACATTACGTCAGATCTTGCCCCAAAAAGATCAATCGTCGACTCATGGAAGTAGCCAGAGCCCAGTCACTACAGAGTAGCCACCAACAAGTGATGTCAGTGCCTGATGCAAAGGAAGTCCCTGATAGCAGTTGACAAATAAAGAGTGTACAAGAAAAGCTACCCTTGATGTTCTTGCAGATGTATCGTGTTCCAGTAGTTCTTGAGCCCTTATGTAATGAAACGTTAGTAACGAAGTTAAGTCAAGTCCTTGGCCCATGTGTGGCTTGTGAACCTATGATGTTTGTTGTTTGTCCTTATGATAATGTTTGTTTTGCATCTTTGTAATGAGTGCAATGATTTTGTAGGTTTCCTCACAATCTCATTTAGGTTTAGTTCATAGGCTTAAGGTTCATGCATAGAAGGTTGGGTTTCTGTTTCTTCTGTTCCCTCTATCCTATCCTTCCGGAGCAGTCTGTCTTTATCAGCTTATATCTCTGTTTATGGATGTTCAAAAATCATGGAAAAATTCTGGACACAAGTAGACTTCATGATCTTTCTCTGAGCGTAAGAACCACCCTGATAGCTGTTATGGTTTTGGAGTTATGAAATTCACAAGTTGATGCATCCGTGCTGTCTGGAATCTGGAATGGTTTCTGTTGTCCGCTGTTTTCGACGACCTTAACTACAGAATCTGGAAAAGTGTTCTACATGAAAGTTGTAGAGAATTTCATAAGCTTTCCAGAAAGGTAAACTGCAACTTCATTGGATAAACAGAGCTCGAGTTATGGCTGTTTTACTGCACTGCTGTTTTGCTACTCGCGAGAAATTTCAGAATTCTTGTTCTTACCTTCGCATATGAATTTCTCTGGGATATCAGAAGTTGGTTATGCCTGTCATCATGCTGGAAATAATATGCAAGCTACCCTTATATGTTCTCTAGTTTGTCCTTTCTTAAGGGGGGTAGTGTTTTGATCAACAGATGTTGAAGTTGTGAGTTGTCTCTCATGGTACTTCATGAGCATGATCATCTATCCTTGCTCATGTTGTTTTTGTTGGTCACCTGATGACAAGAAATGTGGCACCCCATGAATCAGAATCCCTAGGTACCACCTCTCACTGATGATCATGAGTACAATGAAGCCGAGCACTATCAAAATAACAATGTTGAAGTTTGAGTTGGGAGTGATCCGAGCCAGAATCCACAACGACGAAAGCGAAAAAGGAAAGTCAAAAAGAAGCCTACTGAAGCAAGTAGAGCACAGTGCAATTATGTCAATGGAAGGTTGAGCAATATGGATATAGATATCATTCAAGGAGCTACAAAAATGGTTCGAGGTTACATTCAAGTGAGCTCAACACAAGCTTTTGCTCTGTTTGATCCCAGTGCTTCGCACTCTTTCATCTCCGACAAGTGGTTATAGACGAGCAAAATAGCGACGTGTCCAACAAAGAGGCCCTTGATAGTTCATACCCCAGTTGGAGGAATACAGGTAGATCAGATATGCCCGAACGTCAGTCTCATCATAAACAAGGAAAACTTTACCGTAACCTTCATTGTTTTGGAGTCACTCGATATTCCTATGGTTCTTGGTAATGGATGGTTGTGTGCGCACAAAGGAGTAATTCATGGTACTCAATGCACAATGTTTCTAATTACACTGTCAAGGAAAAGAATAGAGTATCGCGGTTGTCAACTTCAATCTGAGGAAGCTGATGACTTGTACAATGGAGTGCAGACTAAAGATGCTATCGTGGATAATGATGAGCATATAGATAAGAACACAGATGGGCAAACGTCTTTAGTGGAAGTAGATATGCCAGACCATCTGGAAAATGCAGGATATCCGGTCAAGATTCTAGAAACAGTTTGGAAAACTTTTAATGGAAGAATGCTTAAAGTGTGTAAGGTTCAGTGGAGTAACCTAAGTGAAGAAGAAGCAATGTGGGAAACCGAGGAACGACTGCAGATCAAGTTTCCATATCTCTTTGAGTTGTAAGCCAATCAAGTTAGCAATCAAGACAAGTTTGGAATAATCAGGTGTAATAGTCTTTTCATGGAATCTTTGTTCACAAGTTATGATCATGAAACATCAGTGGTTTGATAAACTTGATATACAAGTGTGAAGTGAAAGTGTTATCAAGATCTTTTCTTGTTTCTCTCTTGTGCTCTAAGTCTCTTCCGAATCTCGGGACGAGATTCTCTTAAGGGGGTAGATTTGTCACACCCTGAAATTTGCATTTCTAAAAATAGAGTTAAAATGATTTATTTATGAATTTCTGTGCTCATAAAATATAGGGAAATAAAAATTTTCTTTAAAATAAAAATTTATCCTAGGGTTTAGAAACATGTTTGTGCATTCATGTTGGAGCATTTGAGTTTTTGTGATGTGTGGTTTTGGTTAAAATTCAAATTGAGTTCAAAATGATTTTAAAAAAAATGAATTTCTTAGAAAAGGCGTTTGAAAATAAAGAATTTATTTTTCTGTTTTCAGAAAGTTTGGAAAGTTTAAAGTTTCAAATCTTTCTGTTTCTCTCCAAAGATTCAAAATCAAATTTCAAAAGGAATTCAAATTTTGGTTTGAAAATGCTTTGAAAAGGTTGAGAAATAGAAATGAAAAGGCAATCCTCCTCTCTCTCCTCTCCCCCTTCAGTTTTGGCCCAAGCGGCCCGGTCAGCCCGGCCTGCTTCCCCTCCCCGCGGCCTTTTCCCTCTCCTCTCCCTTTCTCTCTTGCTGTGGCCCGAAGGCCCAGCACTCTCTCTGGCCCGATCGGCAAAAGCCCATGCGGGCGCTCCTCCCATTCTCCCTTTGTTTCGCTGACGATCGGACCCCACCTGCAGGGTCATCTTCCTCCTCCCCGTGCTCGTCTCGGACTCAACCAGAGTCCCGATTCCCCACGATGGCGCTCACCCCTTTCCCTAATCGAGCCGTCCAACAACACCATAAAAGCCCTCGGCCTCCACCGCCTTCGCCCGTACCTAAATCACGCTACCTCGTGCCCTAAATCGCCCAAGCCGCAAGTTCCGCCGTCTGCAAGATCCCGCCGCCATCGTTTTCGCTCTGCGCTGCTTTACCGTGGTGCCAAGGTGCCCTCCGAGTCACGCAACGACTTCCCGAAGCCGCCAGCTCTCTCTTTACTCTTTTTCTCCCTCTGTTTCGTCTAACCCAAGCTCGTCGTTGTGCACAGAGCCATCATCTCCGCTCCGCCGTGCGATTCGCCAACACCGGACCTCCCCCGTCGCTATTTTCAAGCCAGGTGAGTTCACTGTAGTCCCCTGGTTCGATTGAACCCGTCCCCGAGCTCTCTACCGCTCTCTAGCTCAAAAACCGAGGGCGCCGCCGTATTCCGGCGATGGCGCCGCCGTGTCCCCTGTCTTCTCCGGCGAACAGCGTCACCCTAAGCTTCCCGATCTAATCTGAGCCCTTCATCTTGAATCGGATGGCCAGGAAAACCCGATACCCCTTCGCTCGACCGGTTTGCTAAAGAGACCCTGAGCTTTTCTAGAATAGAACCCGCCATCCTCCTTCCTTGATCTAATCTCACACGTTCATCTCAGATCCAACGGTCGACGTTGGCTGATACCCCTTCGCCACCCACTTTTGTAAAAAGGCCCTTATAATTAATAAGGCCTCAACCCGCAGTCCAACCCATCCTATTCACTGAGTCTTGACAAACTTCCATTCAAGCCCCTGAGTTTTCTCCTTAACGAGGCGCGATCCAACCGAAATTCGGATTTGTTTTTATTTATTTAAATCGGCGAAAATCAAGTTTTGTCTTATTTACAGTTTTGCCACTGGATTTAAATGCTTATAACTTCTTCGTTTTAACTCTGTTTTAGTCCGTTCAACTTGCGTTAGATTCGTTTCAAAAAGGTCTTTCAAACTATATAATTTCCAATACTGTTTTCTGTAATTAAAATTTGAGTTAAATCTAATCTAGTAATTAGTGTCTTTAATCTTGTTTAGTTTATATCTTTTTCGTTAAAACTCCGATTAGAGTGATTTTCGCGTCTGTGTGATCGTAGCAAGCCATAGATCAGTTTTCAAAACTCTTTATTTTGTTTTATTATGATTGATGTACTGTTCTAATTATAGGCTATGTTTGCTTTGCATGATTGCCTTTGGATGCATGTGTGGTGTCCTGTGATCGTATGTCCAGTCTGTGAGTTTACGTTGGTGATCAAGAAGAAGTTTGTGATCAAGAGATCGTGATCAAGAGTCAACCTTTGGAAGTCTACGAGTCAACAGAAGAAGGATCTTGAGTTTAAGGCAAGTATAGCATGGGACCATCCTTGTTACCTATTCACCGTAATCACCTAATTCATATTGCATGTGTCTAATTTGTATACCGTTAAGGTTTACCTAGTTCTTGTTATTCTTTACCTTGTCACCTGCGGGATATCATGCATTTGGGTAGTATATTGCTAGTGCTCAACTTAAACCGACATGATCTGATCACTGATTCATGATTAATTGACTAATGATTATGACTTATACAAAGATGATTAAAACTTGCCTATCTGTCAGCAAAAGCTGGGACTTACAGTGCAACCATGAGGGTTATATGGCTCTGACCTTAGCTCAGTATAAGGACCTTTTCTAGCTTGTTAGTGGTTACCCGAAAGGGCGCATAAGGCGCTTGCCGAGACGGGTATAGTGCGGCTTCTGTCCACGTGTGTATAGGCTGCGTGTTATTGTGCCACCTGGAAGGAGGGCTCTACATCCCCTTGCCTTAAGACTTAGCGACCCTAACTTGTTAGACGAACCTTTGAAAGGCTGCGCAGTGAACCCTGCCGTGCACCTTGGAAGTGTAATGTGGGCCTTGCAAACCTCGGCATATGGGAATCACGACTCATCGGGTAAAGTGTACAACCTCTGCAGAGTGTAAAACTGATATATCAGCCGTGCTCACGGTTACGAGCGGCCCGGAAAACTCACAGAAAAGCTGGTTAAATGGTTAATTAATGTTTAATACTGGCTTATGAGAATGTTATGATGATGATGGAACTAATGTGATCATATGGGTTATTTGGGGTAAGCATAACATACGTTTACTTAATGCTAAAATTCGGCCAATTAAAAGCTGAATGCAGTTAAACCAGTGTCAGCCTTTTTGAGCCTCATGAACCCCATGTTATATTTGTTAAGTACGAGATGTACTTATGCTTGCTTTACTTTTCAATACTTTGGAAAAATCCCGGATGGGTACCAGACTGCAAGAGTTGGAGAAGTTAGGCTTGTGATCAACCAGTCAGTTGTCCCTGTGAAGTTGGTGTCTCCATCCGAAGATCGGAGTGTCTTTCCGCTGTCTGCTCTTTAAGGTTATGTTCTTTGTTATATATACGTTATATAAGAGCATTGTCTTTTGATATTACCCTTTATTTGTTGCTATATGTGAGATTTGACTTCCTGGGCTCACATATGGTGTATACCTGGTTTTGTTCTTAAAACCAGGTGTGACACGCATCAAACCCGTTGACAATCACTCATCACTCGAGACTCGGCATACACCCATGTATCCGCATGAAGATCTGAGCTATTATTGATCTTGCTCCAAGTTTCACTAGAGTTCTGGAGATTTTATCTTTGAAAACCTTAAATGCTACATGTTGAGGTCTTGTATGACATAGCTTAAATTCCTACCAAGAGCCAAAGTATGTTTAAACTTTACACTTCCATAAATGCTTGCTCTACATTGAATTAAGTCATGTTTTGTTGACCCTTATAAAGTTTGTCATGCTCTTTGATCAAGATAGTGTGCAATTAGTTAATTGAGTGAATAATAAATGCTCTAATAGAGGTATCTGCTTTGAGAGGTGTTAGAAACATGTGTCTAAAAATGAATGATGAGAATTCCGAAAAAATAAAAAGGGACAAGTGTCCGGAACCTCAAAAGAAAAAAAATGGGCACGTGCCCCACAGTAGAATTAGACAAATAACTCATGTTTTTTAATACACATGAAGAGTGATACACCTTTGAAGAGCAGTAATAAATATGTCCTATACTATAAATGCACGTCTTGATTAGATTGTATGATTTACTTCCTGGATCCATTGTTTGACTTGATAATATATGCCTTGCAATTTAGTATAGGTTTTCTCTATGAGCTCCACACATATATATCTTTACAAGGAGGCATAACTGCTTGTCTGTGGCGAGAATCCAAAAATACCACATATTCGAGAGACTTGAGAGATGTCATACACAGGAATCTCTGAGTTTTATTTTTGAACATTTGCAAAACTCCAGATTAAGGTGAAATAAAAGAGTTTGAGATATGATGCTTGATTCGATCATTCTGTTTTTCAATTGCTCAAGATCTAGGCCAAGACAAAAAAAGGATCTCCATAGTTTCAAGGTAATATGAGTAATATAATCAATTATCTTTTGTTCTAGTTAAATGAGAAAATCTTTTTCCAAGGTATGAGAATAAATGTTTAGGGATATGTCTTATGTTTTCAAAGTTTAGCTTTGCTAAGGGACTAGCAAAGGGTAAGCTTTGGGGAGTTGTTGATGGTTCTTAGCACCCTAAATTAACCATCAACTATTACATAAAACGCCATAAAATGAATCATAACATATAGTTGTAGGGCTTGATTCTCACGAGTTCTATGAGT
The DNA here is from genome assembly GCA_009763385.1 of Coix lacryma-jobi var. lacryma-jobi. NCBI lineage: Eukaryota > Viridiplantae > Streptophyta > Magnoliopsida > Poales > Poaceae > Coix > Coix lacryma-jobi. Next base: position 115,844,885 of record CM019830.1, on the reverse strand, counting down.
TTTGATGTTCTCACTTATTTTGTAGGATATTTGATTTTTCATGGAATAAAACTATCTCAAATGATGAATTAGAGTGCACCATTATGAAGGGCCCGTCGAGATGATCAAAACGGATATATTACTTGCTATATTTGAAGCCCAGAATGAAAAGATCTGGATTCCGCACCAAACAGATAAAAGCAACTAGAAGGCACCAGAAGATGACCTAGCAAAATTGGGCCCGAAAGCCCACTGCATGGGGTCGGTCGGGGTCGGCCGACCCCCTATAGATCCCAATACGGCCCATTTTGTAGGTCAGTTGTCCCACGCTCCTAGGGTTTTCAAATTGCTACCTGCATGCTATCAATTAAAGTCATTTTGATCCGAGGACTGTCATCCATCCCACCGGGCTATATAACCAGACCCTGGAGGCCCCCTCCAGGCATCATCCTCATCAGAATAGAAGAGCTCCAACTCAGAAACCCTAGATGGGAGATCAATTAGCTCTAAATCAGCTCTAGTTCTAGTTAATCTAGTTCTAGATTAGTTCTAGTTTAGAAGCAAGAGATAAGAGTGAAGTTGTGAGGTCCTGGAGGAGGTGCCAGCCTGTCGGTGCTACCTCTACACTTTGTACCCCCAGATTCAAGTTCATCAAGGTCTTGTATTCTGAGTCTACTACAATATTCTTCATTCTATTCAAGTAAGTTATTGGTTGTGTTATTTACTGTGGTATGCGACTCTCTTTTGAGTACTTTAACTTGAGTAATTATTAGTTAGAGTAGAGTTGCGGTGTAAGCGTGGTGCTTAGACTAAGGTTCTCGTATGATGTACCATATAGGCCAGATCGGGGGTAGTTCGTGGGTGTGACTGTTATAGGCCCATTGCTTCCTCTGTAGTCCCCCTCCCGTTTATAGGATTATCAGGACAGATTCTCTTAGAGGAGGGTACTCTGTTTGCAATCCTTTAAAACCATATTATCCACTTTAGGTAATACAACATAAGATTTCTTGCTTGTCTCAGAATAGGAATTACTATAGCAGGTCTTTTATCTTAAGCACTCATTTTTGTCATTCTCTGGAGTTAATATTAATCAATTTAAAGTAGTAAACCTTCTCCTTGGTTCGATATTAAAACTGGGTTATCTTGTTGAAGCGCTACATCAGTATTCTATCTGTGCGTTTGTGTATAAATTTTAATCTTATTAGGAGCATAGTATTTTATACCACTCTTTTAGTGCCACTGCTAGGGATGACAACTTAGCATTAGAGTGCCACTAGAGGAACCAACAGACGTGTAGATACAAATTTACTGATTGGTTGCCTAGACCGCCATTCTAGACACCAACAGTTGGTGCGCCAGATAGAGGCCTTGCACGTCACGATCTTCTCCACTGCGTCTCGGATGGCCAATCACCACGTTAGCTTCACTAGGGGCTCCCGTATCTGCTTCGGGAGTCTCGAGTTCATCTGCATGGGGTGGGCCATGACTTGGTTCTGCTCCCTCCCCACGGGCATAATGGCCCAGAGCTCCCCACGGTCTCCGCCGCTCGCACAGGGGACCAGATTTCTATTGTGGGGACAATGGACCGCCACCCGACGTCAACTCCATCACTAGGACGGTGGGTGACCTTCGCCTGAATGCCACCGAGGCACAAGCTCCAAGGGGCACAAAGCCCCACTTCTTTGACTACACGAGGCTGGAGCGCGAGCTCGACGCCATCCTCGGACCACACCCTTCCCAGGAAGGCCTTCACCGCCTCTACTTCATCTTCGCCGATGCCTTAGCACGACTCTCCGGAGGAGCGCTACTCTCCCTGGATCTGATCACTGCGCCGGCTCAGGCAACATGGCCTCATGGGTTAGACAACACCGCGAGGCCCGCTAGTCACCTCATGGCCAAGTCTGGCCCGCCGCAACCCGTAGGCAATTCATCTGCGGGGCTTCCATCCCACCACCTGCACTCTATATCAGAGCTCCTAGTGAGCCCCGAGATATCCTCAGACCCAAAGATAGGCTCAGACCTGGCTCTATCGAGGACGACGATGGTTGGGTCAATGCCGACTTCATCGGGCTCGATGACCCGGTGTTCTCCATCGCCTCCCCAGGGTCATCAACTACCTCTTGAAGGCCTCAAACTTTGACGACGGGAGCTCTCACGAGTGCTTTATGTGTGACATCAAGGTCGAGGATGTGTGGAGGTGGTCGACTCTGACGAAGATGACCTCCTCAATGACAAGAGCAAGCACACCACGTCCCATGTTACAGCCCTCGTCGCGGTACCACCACAAGGCCCGGCATGGCCCTCGCGGGACCACCGTGAAAGGATCAAGATGCCCAAGAGGGGGGTGAATTGGGCTTTTCTAAAACTTTTTGCAATAATTAAATCCTAACAAGGCCAATTAACCCCTTGTGCCTAGAAGAGTGTTTCTCTAGAATCAACCGCACAAAAGATCAACACTATGTCATTTCTACTCTACCATGGCAATTCAAATATGGATGAACAATATGTAAATTGCGGAATTGAATTGCTCAAAGGTAAATGCGTAAGTAAAGAGAGTAGAGATGACACAACGATCTTTTTCCCGAGGTATCGAGGTGTCGGCACACCCCCCCTAGTCCTCGTTGGAGCACCCGCGCAAGGGTATCGCTCCCCTTGATCCGCGCAAGGATCAAGTGCTCACTATGAGCTGATTCTTCACGACTCCGGCTCGGTGAATCGCTCACTACCGGTCACAACATGGCTTGGGTCATCCACAATGCCTCCGGATGATCACTAAGCTCTCTGATCGCCACCAAGCCGTCTAGGTGATGCCGATCACCAAGAGTAACAAGCAAGAACTCTCACTTGACCAACGCAAGGCTAATGAGATGGGTGGATGCACACTTGCTACTCTCTCTTCACTAATGAGGTGTTTGATCACTCAATTATCAAATCTCTCAACCTCACTAGGCCTCTTGCACTCACTTGCAATCACAATGTGTTTGGCAACCTTTCAAATGAGCAAGAGTGACAGCATGAATGAGGGGGAGGCATATTTATACCCCCCAACTCAAAACATGCACGAAGGGGTAAGTCCAGCCAGTTACACACTGACCGGACGCACCCGTCGGGGTGACCGGACGTGTCCGGTCAGTGCCCAACGGCTAGCATACGCTAGCACTGACACATGTACAAAGTCGTGATCGGACTCTCTTGAGCGTCCGGTCACCTCTGATCGGACGCGTCCGATCATGATTTTTACTCTCTAGAACCTCTCTGAGTTGGACCGGACTCACCCCCCTGGTGCGTCCGATCCATTGCTGAGGAAGCGTCCAGTCACAACCAGACCCAAACCTCAGCGAGCAACACTGACCGAACGCATACCCTAGCGTCCGGTCACATGGGCTCCAGCGCTCGGTCGCTGTTTCAAGTCCAAAACAACTTCGGTTTGCGATGCTCCCTTCACGAACTTTCTTCCTTATGATCTTAGGGACCTTTCTAAGCTACCTAGGGCTTTGGTTAACAAGTGTTCACCACACCTAACTCAAAAGTCTCACCTAGATCAAGCTACCCATTCAAACTCCCCTTAATAGTACGACCAAAGATAAAAACAAAGACTTATGCTACTCTAAGTGTCCTTCAACACCAAATGACACTTAGAACTAGCCTATCACCGTCTTCGTCGTCCATCCTTTGAAAACCGAACGAATTCCATTAACAAGGGGACATGAATACCATAGTATCCAATCGATCATCATTACCATGACCTAACTCAACTGTTTCTGTAAAACACACGTTAGTCATAGTAATTTGTCGTTGTCATCTGATCACCGAAACTCACTAGGGGCCTAGATGCTCACACACCGCAGGACTAGCTGGAGCATGTCCAAGAGCTCGAGAGAAAGCTTGAGGAGGAGCGACAACAACTGCTACAACAACACGCGGTGCTCGAGCAAGAGCTCATGCGTCGCAACGATAGCGGTGCAGCCTGCTGCAGGGCGCACGACATCCACCAACGGATTTGCAACGATGTCGACAATGATATGCTCCCCCAACCCTTCACTCGGGTGAGCCAGAACATAGCCGTCGTGGCTATGCTTCTCCGAGGGATGCCCAAAGCATCTACCCTGGAGGGCTGGCAAGCCCACAAAGAGCGATGCTACCTCCTCGAGCGTGCAGCCATGCAGCAAGCCGAGAGCTCTGCATCTTGGCGACACGGGCCCGAGGCTAGTCAACATGTGCCAGCCACCCCACGGGAGAGGGAGGCGTCGGTCCATTAGGGCCAGCAGGATGCAGGGAACCAGCTCCGGTCTATCCATGACCGCATCGGCAATGCCTACGACACACGTGACGTTCTTAACGTATGCCGCAGGGATAAGCAGCATGGCGCCATTCATGGCTAGCACCCTTGCCGTGGCGGCCATTATGACAATGACGAAGACCGAGCCCTGAGCCCTGAGCTGGCGGGGCCTCAGGTTTTTAGCCAGGAAATCCGCAAAGCCCCATTCTCGGCCCGCTTTCAGCAACCTACCAACATAGCCAAGTACTCCGAGGAGACGAACCCTGAGCTGTGGCTTGACGACTACCGCCTCACCTGCCAATCAAAAGGGGCAACTGATGACTGGTTCATCATCCGCAACCTAGCTCTCCCTTTTTCTGGCCAACTCGATGATAACTTGGCTGGAACATCTTCTGGCCTATACAGCATCCACAACTGGGCTGACCTCCAGCACTTTTTTGTGGGGAACTTCAAGGGAACTTACACGCGCCCTGGGAACTCGTGGGACCTCCAGAGCTACCGGCAGAAGCCGGATGAGTCTCTTCATGAGTACATCTGACGCTTCTCCCGACAGTGCTCCGAGCTCCCCACCGCTGCTGACGCCGACGTCGTCAGCGTATTGCTTGCAGGGACCACTTGCAAAAGCCTGGTCCACGAACTGGGACACAAGGGCCCCCGCACCACAAAAGCTGCTGGACATCGCCACCAATTTTGCCTCGGGCGAGGAGGCAGTTGGTGTCATTAGGGAGCCTCAAGAAGGGCAAGGGGAAGCGACAGGAGAGCGCTGGCGAAGAAACCTCTGGTCGGAACACCAAAAAGAAGAAAAAGAACCAGCAGCGGCGCGAGGACAACCTCGTGGACACCGCCGAACGCAAGAACCCCGGGACCCCTGAAAGGTGTCTCTACATATGACATACGATATGACATAGCTAAAGTTTAGTTCCTTGAATCTAAACGCTAGCTCCATATATATCTGCTGCGTGCAGGTGCAGCCATCGGATAAATTATAAATTATTTTGGAATCAAATATCACACACACATCCTAAATGATCGGACCGTTTTCAAAGCGTGCATGCATTTCCATGAAACAATCCGTAGCTTCAGTGATAAAAAAAGAAACCGTAGCTTCACAGATGCATGCTGGTTTATTTGGAGAGCAAGAACATGCTGCATGCATGTCATCGGCCTTCATCGATGATGGAGCTCAGGAACAGCGGCGCGGACATGGCGGCCTCCACCCTGCGTCCCGAGCTCGATTGCCCTCTGCTGTTCATCTGCCACTCAGTGACGTAGCTGGGCTTCGACACTGCCTCGCCCACCTCGCTGTCTCCTGCGAGCATGGACACCACCCTGGACATGGACGGCCGCTGGCGGGGAGAGCTCTGGATGCACAGGAGGCCAACGCGAATGGCACGGAGAACCTCGTCCCTGTTGAATTCCGTGAGCTTGGGATCCACAACGTCGAGGGGATGATCTTCCTCAAAAAGTTGCCAGACCTACATATAAAAGTGTTAGTGTATGGTATAGAGTATGTACATGTCAGATAACTTCCAAATGTTGTTGCGTTCAAAAACAAATTTACATATTTTAAATTTAATTTCACAAAGTTACAACTATCTGTATACGTAACCAGATTAAGTGACTACACTTTATAGATCAACTAGCAAATATATCTGTGTGCTAGTGGTGGACCTGGCACTAGGGCCAGTTAGGACTATGGCCCTAGTCTTAGCCTTTAATTACAGTGTGAACAAATTATCATTTTTCCTATAGCCAAGCATAATTAGAACTAATGTCTAATGTAATGGCCTTAGTCTTGGTCAATTCTGGGTCCGTCACTGTCGTGCGCTTCAACAAGCCCCCAAAATATTTTATAGTCTGATTTCGTACCATCGCTTGAGCACGGATCATGAGTTCAGATCAAATACAAAACACAGAGAATACATTGGCATTTTTTTTTAAAAAAATGCAAGTTGGAAGAAACTCTTTGCTCTTTAATATTAGGCAGAGAGTAGAGATAAGAGATAAAGATTCCAATATCTCATCAAAGTACAACTAAATATGCCCTTAGTTTTATGTACCTACCACCTTTTTGTGCGGATCCACGGGTTAGGAAAACTATATATAATACAACTCCCTTGCAAACTAAATATGCTCTCAATACGAGCATGCGAAAATACAGTTAGAAGGAGCATTATACACAAACCCTAGAAGATCACAACTAGGGGTAGATGCACCAAACAGCCATAAGGAGGGGTCATTCCTATTCCCCATCCCTCTTTCTCTTACACCACCACCGTACCTCATTTGGGTCCGCTCTACGCCCCTCCCTCCATGTTCGATTCACCTCTAAATACAACTAGAAATCTCTATAAATTTACTGATATTGTAGAATCTTTTTTCATAATAGTGTGATGTTAAAACTTTGGTGTTTTCATTGAAATTGTTAAGTTGAAACCATGAATTTAGTGTATAATTTCCAAACAACAAAGCAAAAATAGTGCAAGACCTAGGTCTAAATATCATATAGTGAACTTACCCATTCTATAAGATAAGCCATGTCTTCAGCAAGCTTATCATCATAGTTTGGCCTTCCGGCTATAATCTCCAGCATGACCACACCAAAAGCAAAGACATCGACTTTCTCAGTCATATGGCCTCTCATGGCATACTCAAGTGCAAGATAGCCCCTTTATGGAATCAGAGAGAAAAAGAGGGTCATTAGCTAACAAGATAGCGAAGTATGACTAAACACAAAGGGTAGAAGGCAAGATTGGTATGTGCTTACAATGTACCGGCAACTTTTGTGCTAACATGTGTCTTTTTTTCATCATAAAGTTTGGCGAGCCCAAAATCTGATATCTTAGGCTTGAGGTTGGCATCAAGTAACACATTACTGGACTTTATGTCCCTATGCACGACACGGATGCTAGACTCTTCATGGAGATAAGCAAGGCCTCTTGCAATGCCCAAGTATATTTCATAGCGTGTTGACCAATCTATATTCAATCTTCGGCTTCCTGCCAATGAAGGTTTATTTATATGACAATCATAGGCAAATCACACCTACATCAAACTGAGTGAAGTTTGTGGTACCGAACAATGCTTTATCAAGGCTTCCATTCTCCATGTACTCATAAACCAACAATGGTTTGGTGCCCTCAAGGCAACAACCATACAACTTCACAAGATTACGATGTTGCACCCGAGAAATGGTTTCTACTTCAGCTATAAATTGCTTCTTCCCTTGGCGAGATGTTTCAGATAGTTGTTTTACTGCCACCATATTGCCATTAGTTAATTTACCCTGCCAAAAGGTGGTATTGTTTATGAAGGTGAGTTTTAGGCATCATGTAATAGAGAAAATGAACTAGACTAGTTTTAGGCCCATGTTATAAAACAATATCTTGTAATGAAGAAAATGAAGTAAACTACACACTTTGATTTTATTGACCATGTGCAGAATTAGAAAATGATAACAAGGAAAGTAGTAGGGAATGGTCAAGATTTATATGTTTTGATTTTATTATTAGAAGGGGAATTGGAGAAGTTAACCAAACTAGAGTTGAGCTCGAAAATTCCTAGCCAATTTTACTTAATGGAAAAGAAGGTAAACTTATTCAATGTATAAAAAAATCACAGAGAATTAACATCCATGTGTACCGTAGATGAACTAACCTTATAAACAGACCCATATCCTCCTTCACCAAGAAGATTAGTGGAACTAAAATTTTCAACGGTGTTGCTTAGTTCACCATAACTATAACTGAACACATTAGGTCTTCCAACAATGCAATGTAGCTCTACATGCAAACACCATAGAACATACATACTTTTGTAAGTGTAACCTTTGGTGGGTTTAATATTTATGTCAATCTAGCAATACCATTTACCTTGCTGCTCCACTGATACTTTTCTTCTTTTGTGCCTCCACACATAAAGTCCAGCAAATACTAACCCTAAAACTGCTACACCAACCATGACTCCAACAATTGCAACTATTTCACTACCCTTCTTTGGGGCAACTGTAGGAGAGGAACATGTCAAAAAAAGTCTTGTTTGTTGAAAATATTATCTAACAACAAATCAACATAACCGATATGCGTTAAGCATTTATGGATTTTCACTCCTTATAGATAGCATTGAAACCATGATTTGAAGCTAAAAGAAATACTTAGATTTGCACTCAAAGCTGATATTGCAGGACCGTAGTAGCCTTGATTAGGTATGCAGCAAGTGCCCTTGCCAGCCCAGAAGAGATGGATCTCAAGGAAGTTTCTAGTGACGGGAACAATATAGTTCTTCTTTACAACATTGTATGATTTCCCGCCTGCTGCCTTCCTTATGTCAAAGTTTTGCTCCTTACGCTCACCCTACAACGATACCAATACAAAAAAGCTCATGTCAAGGTCATAGTCTAAATTTCAATGGTGTAGATGATGACCATGATTGGAACCTACCTGCAGATAAATATCAAAAACCCTTCTACCTATAGTCTTCCAAGAAAGTGAGTCATCAAAATCAAAGTCTGCAAATTGAAGTGTGACCGTATAGTTTCCATTCTGAAGTCCAAGACCATAATATCTTAAAGATGATGGAGATATCCTTGCTGTCTGAAAAAGTTCTGAATCTTGAGTGTTTTGAAAATGGCGTGAGCTATAGATTGTGTAATATCTATTTGAGCTATCCATGAACCTCCCAACGTTGCTAACACCCCATGTTTGTGCTTTTGTAACATAATAGGATGCTGCTCCAAGATTAACATTATCGGGATCTAAGCCAGATACATATCTTCCACCCCCACAGTCCACAGCAAAGGAGGAAACTGCATAGGTCAAATTATTTAGTACTACTTTTAGTTTAGTAAAATTTTCTAGTACGTGTTCACAAGTAGGCCCATGCTTCAAATTTCAATGGGAACTCACACTTTGGAGATCCAAGAAAACAAGTTGTATTTCTCTGAAGGCACTCCAACCCAAAAGGTAAGTCACTGTAAATGCAAATCATTGACATTTTGAATCCAAAATACATATAAGCTCCAAGAAAAAAATTTATGTATTTGAGTAATTGAGGAGCTATTGGAAAATGAACTCACCTGTTGTTGGATAGACTAATCATGAAATTGTTTGCCACCAAATTCCTATGTAGAATGAAACAATGAGAAAAAAGAAGACATTGATCTCTGCTTGAGTACCATTTTAATTGTTTGGTTTGTTCCGAGGTAAATATGGGCTAAATAAGGGACAAACAATTGAGGTCGTACTTCTACTTCTTTGACAATTTTGAAACATAGGTGGCCTATATAAATGCGCAACTCCTTTGAAATGAAATATAAGCTATATATCCACTAGAAGTAGTTCTAAGGAATTGAAAATGCTAGTTTAGTAAATGTGTATACTATAAGCTTAATATCAATGAAATATGGTCGATAGCCCACCTAAGGGTATGCCCACGACGGTGGTTTAATCGGTGGAGGTGCACGTGAAAGGAACTAGATGATAATAAAGTGCCGAAACACAAGATTTATACAGGTTCAGGGCATCAGAATGATGTAATGCCCTACATCCCATGTTCCGATGGACTGTGATCCCAAATCTCTGGGATCTGAGCTATATATGGTTGTAGATCTGTTTGGATCTATTGTTATGTTGTGTCCGAGAGATCTATCGTCTAGAGGACCCCTGCCCCTCCTTATATACTCTGGTTTGGTAGGGTTACACGATAAGTATCCAAGTTGGTACTATATTTAAATTACAAGAGTCGTGTGGTGCATGTGCATGTCGTGCACCGCACGCCTTCATCCTGTGGGCTAGGGCATCCCTGATGGTGCAACCCATATACCATCATGTGGTACCCGGGGGTATTTCCCCTACAGCTAATCCCCGAGCACGATAGATCTTACGGCGCAATATGTAGAACTTGTCCGGCCAGGAAGGGTTGAATCTTGAAGTCTATGAGCTGCTCGAGAGCTCTCCGACCAAGTGTTGAATCCTTCGACCAGGTTGCACTGAAACCGTCTTGTCGTGCTCGACAAGTTACCACGCCCGAAAGATACATGGTGCTCTTGAATTCGAAGAGTAACACCATCTTGGCTTTGTCCGAGCAGTTAATCTTGATGCAGAGTAGTTGAAGTGGAGATGCGACCAGTTTGAGTGGTCAGCAAACCTCGGACTGAGTCAAGCAAGTTTTGCCCGTAGGATGTAAGGGGCTCAAGATAAAATCAGTGTCAAAAAATCTACGCAATCACCGCTCAGGTGACGTGTACCACGTATTCCCCAAGACTACTGGAAGATGAAGAATAAATCTTGTAGCAGGCTTCAGAATAGTGAGCAACCACCAAGAAGATCCTCTGTCATGTTCTTATCAAGTCTCCCGACGCGCTGCTTAGGATTAGTACCCTGAACCGAACAGCATGGAACAACTTGATAGCACACCAAGCGAGACGATACGTAGCAAGTGCCGAGGAGTCCCTAGCTTAGCTCGTGACGTCGACGCGAAGAATCCAAACGCCAAGGAGTCCCCAGCTCGTTGAGCTCTAAGCAGCCTAACCAGCTGGGCGACGATGAAGTCCGAGCGCCAGGTGGTGAGCACAGAGCGACCTGACCAGCCAGACAGCGATGAAGTCTGAGCGACAGGTGGTGAGTACTGAGCGACCCGACCAGCTGAGCGGCGATGAAGTCCGAGCGCTAGGTGTTGAGAACCGAGCGACCCGACAAGTTGGTCAACGATGAAGTCCGAACGTCAGGTGGTGAGCATCGAGTGACCCGACTGGCTGGTTGGTGATGAAGTCGAAGCGCCAGGTGGTGAGCACCGAGCGACCCGACCAGCTAGTCGACGATGAAGTCCGAGTGTTGGGTGATGAGCACCGAGCGACCCGACTAGCCGGGCGGCAATGAAGTCCGAGCACCGGGTGGTGAGCTCGAGCGACCCAACCAGCTGGGCGGTGATGAAGTCTGAGCGTCGGGTGGTGGGCATCGAGCGACCTAAACAGCTAAGCGACGATGAAGTCTGACTGCTAGGTGGTGAGCACCAAGTGACCCAACCACCTAGGCGATGAAGTCTGTGTACCACGTGGTGCGACCACCCGGACGATGATCTTCTAGTCCTTCATGACTGATCCAGTCTCCGAGCATAAAAAATTAGCTTGTGGACCGAACCTGGTCCCTGTGAAATAAATATGGAGAATGATAGTACATAACGTACAAATAAAATATGGAGAAAAAGAGTGATGAAGAAATAGCATATGTCGCCCATCGGTCAGTTAATTGTTATAAACACTCAATGTTATATAAATCGCTCCGATAAGTTTGTTTGTAACTGAGTTGCCAGCCTCGGCTAGCCGATAACACTAGAGCGTGAGGCGCGGAGCCCAGGCACACGTAAGAGCACCAGGGTCACCGAGGAGTCGTTGCCAACCACCCGTAACACAGAGCGCGGAGCTTCATGCACGTGTAGGGAGGAGCCAGAGACAAGCCTGTCTCTGGAAAGCTGAGTGTAAACATAGTTGCTCGGGAAGATCGCATGTGTCATCCTCAGGATGGTATATATTGTAGCTGTTAAAATTTTTCTTTTAACTTAGTTATTTTTAGTTGACCGCGACAGTTGGACCTATCCTAGAGCTTCGTCAGCCCTGCCTACACCGACCACCCGGAGCGCCAGGCGCAGAGCCCAGGCACGCGTAAGATGATTGGTTTGACCAGGGAGCGACTGTCGACCACCCGGAACGCAGAGGGCGGACCTCGTTCATGTGTAAGGTGAGCTCGGAGACTGCCTGCTCTGAGAACCTCAAGTATGATAGACTGGTTCGGTAACTTTGAAGATCGATAGAAGAAAACTTGAAATCTCATAAGATCATTTGGTGTGACCACGGAGACACACGATAATATCCAGAGACATGTAATGATGAAAGAATAATATTGAGAAAAAATATTAAGGATTGACTTAGCTTGATTGTTGTTCGAACGGAGTAGTCGACGAGAACGGCAATGAGTCGACAACGAGTGGCCGGTGAGGACGACGGTGAGATGATGGTGATGTGATGGCTCGCTTGCGGCTCATCGGCTCGTTGGTGGCTCATCGGCTCGCTGGAGGCTCATCGGCTGGTAGAAGGCTCATCGGTGGCTCGTCAGCTCGCTTATGCCTTGACATTCTTCTTGTAGTCCTCATCGTAGTTGCACTTAGTGCACAGTTGATCGATCGAGGCGGTGATGTTTTCTGGTCGGTGGCAGTGGAGTTGCCTGGCTTTCCTACCGGTCGTCATAGCGACGGTTGCGGTCGTCATAGTGCCGATTATTGCGGCGATTATCTTTGCGACGTTTACGGCGATTGGTCGAGCATTCCATGCGGTGTCCATACGTTCCTAGTCATCTTCATCAACTGGCGAATGCTGACGAGAACAGTGGCGAGATGTCGGCAAGGGACAACGACAACGACGAGTCGAGGTCGATGAGGGCTGATGACGACGAGTCATCGAGAGTGGACGACGACGATGAGTCGATGAGAGCAAAGTCGAGAGGTCAACGAGGGTCATGACGATGAGGAGTCGATGAGGACCCGGTGGAGCCTGATGAAGATGATGAGTCAATGAGGTCGGCGTCGAGTGATCAGCAAGGGCTGACGATGACGATGAGTCAAGGTCAGCAAGGGCCGACGATGATGACGAGTGGTCGACATGGCTGACGACGACGATGAGTCGAGGTCGGCGAGGGTTCTATGAGGATCATGATGATGAGGAGTCGATGAGATCTCGGTGAAGCCTGACAAAGCCGATTAGTCGAGGAGATCGACGTCGAGTGATCGACAACGGTTGACGACGACGAGTCGACAAGATCTTGGTGAGTGGTCGGTGAAGGCTGACGACGACGATGAGTCGAGGTCAGCAAGGAATCGACGAGGATCACAACAAGGAGTCAATGAGATCTTGGCGAAGCCTGACGAAGACGATAAATCGACGAGATCGGCGAGTAGTCGGCGAGGGCCGACGATGACGAGTCAAGGTCGGCGAGGGCTGACGACGACAAGTTGTTGACGAGAGCCATCCAATTCGCCATGGATCAGCACGCACACCCCCTACCTGGCGTGCCGCTGTCGACGAAATATGGTCGATAACCCACCTAGGGGCATGCCACGACGGTGGTTTAATCGGTGGAGGTGCATGTGAAAGGAACCAGATGGTAATACAAGTATCGAGACAATGAAAAAAATAGCACGTTATTTTCGTGCTATAACGGCACAAAGACAGTGTCGCGACGCTATTGCTCTTTTCTGCGCTATTGCCGCTATCGCACGCGATAGCGCCGCTAAAGGGACTTAGCGCCATAGCGTCACTAATCACACGCTATTCCCTGGTTTCGCATCTAGCCCAAGATGAAACGAATTGAGCCCATCGATGGCCCAAAACCAACGACACAACACACATCCGCCCTTGTTCTTTTCCTCCTGGAACCCTAATCAGCTAATCCACACACTCACTCAACTCCCTCCAGCAACTGGGCGACGTGCGGCGGTTGGGCGGCGGCGGGAGGCTGGGCATCGATGGGAGGCTTGGCCATGGCGTTTGAGTGGCTCGTCGACGGCTGGAGGCTTGGCCATGACGGCGTGTGAGCGGCTGGACGACGGCGACGGCTGTACCTCACTTCATTAGGTCGTCGAAGAGTTCTGGCAGTTCCTACGATGGACGTGCTACCTCATCAGGTCAAGGCCAACAATGTCTACCCTAGGCGAAAGCAATCAAAGCCCTAATGCAGGTGCGCCAACACTAGGCAAGTTCTTCCCCCTGTTCTTCTCCTAATCTCCCCTGTTCTTCTCCATTGTGTGCCATGTTGTTCGATTTTGTCCAGGTGAAAGTAACTTGTTGATTCTAACCACTACTCCGTTTTGTAGGCTTATCTAGCATTGCATCCACGGGGAAGCAAACAAATGATGTTGTTGTTGAAGTATCTGACCCAGCTTGGAAGCACTGCACCATGCCAGATGTCAACAAGAAAAATTCTCTCAAGTGCAACTACTGTGAGAACATTTATCATGGTGGAATAACTAGAATCAAATACCACCTTGGTAAAGTTCGTAAATGTGGTGTTGCAAAGTGTACTAAGGTTCCCTCTGATGTTGCAAAGTGTAAGAAATGCTTAAGTTGATCTCAAAGAAATTGGATGACAAAGATAGGAAGAATAAGGAAAAAGAAGATGACAGCTGGAGTTGATTTGAGCCATTGTGAAGGGGAGGAAAACAGTGATGCAGAAGCAGAAGGCATGTCACATAATTCAGTTGTTGTGTTGAAGAAGGTGAAAGAAAAAGGTGTTTCTTCAAGTGGTCCTATTGATAAGTTCTGTAAACTGACACCAGAAGAAGTACTGTCTGCAAGGAAGGGCAAAGGTGTTGGTGATAAGGTTCAATCCAAGTTGTCAACTGAAAAAAGGGAACAGAAGAGGGACAGAGCATGTGAGTACATCTGCCAATTTTTTTATGAAGCAGGTATCCCACACAGCACTGTTACACTGCCTAGCTTTGGTCTTTTGCTTGAGGCTATTGGAGACTTTGGCAGGAACTTGAGAGGGCCAAGTCCATATGAGATGCGTGGGAAATTTTTACAAAAAAAAGGAAGAGGAAAGTGTAGGAATTATTGAAGTCTCACCAAGAGTGTTGGGAGCTAAATGGATGCTCAATTATGACAGATGCTTGGACAGCAAGAGAGGTAGAGGTGTGATGAATTTGGTAGTTCATAGTGCATATGCACTACTGGAAACTTGAAATTCCCTCACGGTGCACTACCGTCAGGAAAAATAAAAATATTTTTATGAAAAATGTACATATCGTCATAAAAAGTAAAAATATCACCATGAAATTTTTTACGGTGCACTTACCGTCAGGGAAAATAAAAATACCGTCAGGGCTAGCTCGACAGGGTAATTCCAGTTTTCACTTACGTTGGTCAGGGAATTTCAAGTTTCCAGTAGTGATGGGGTCTGTTTTCTTGATTCAGTGGATTGTTCAGCTGTGAAGAAAGATGGCAGATACATTTTTGAACTAGTTGATAGATGTATTGAGGAAATAGGGGTCTAAAATGTAGTCTAGGTTGTGACTGACAATGCAAAACCAAATGAGGTAGCAGCAAGTTTGTTGAAAGCAAAGCACCCCTCTATTTTCTGGAATGGTTGTGATGCCCATACCATTGATCTAATGCTGGAAGATATTGGAAAGATGCCAAGAGTTACAACAACAATTAGCAAAGCAAAGAGCTTGACTGTTTTCTTGTATGCCCATACTAGAGTTTTGAATCTAATGAGGAAGTATCTTTCTAGAGATTTGGTGAGACAAAAGATTTATACAGGTTCAGACCGTCAATATGACATAATACCCTACATCTTGTGTTCTGATGGATTGTATTGATGGGTGTGAGCTGAGATCTCTGGGATTTGAGCTATATATGGTTGTAGATCCGTTTGGATCTGTTGTTATGTTGTGTCCAAGAGATCTGTCGTCTAGAGGACCCCTGTCCCCTCCTTTTATACTCTGGTGAGGTAGGGTTACATGATAAGTATCCGAGTTGGTACTATATCTAGATTACAATAGCCGTACAATGCATGTCATGCACCACACGCCTTCATCCTGTAGGCTGGGTCATCCCTGATGGTGCAGCCCATGTACCATCATGTGGTACTGGGGGTATTTCCCCTACACTTAATTACCTAGGTTCGTCTACATTTTCATTAAAATTTAACATTTATCTAGAATTGGTTCAGTCAGTCAATGGAGTTAGAGAACTCAGAACTTACAATTGCAACTTCTGACTAATCCAAGAAGGAAGGCTTCCTGAAAGATGGTTGTAAGAAAAGTCCCTAGATGAAACAGGAGGGGGAAAGGTTATAAATAAATTCCATCCTGCTTTTATTTCACAAATGAAATTGAACCACAATGACATACATGGTTGTAATGGAAGGACTTATATACTTTGGAAGGCTCCCTGAAAGGCTATTATTCCCAAGAAATCTGGTCATAACAAATTTTCTAACATTAGGAAACTAAATAATCAATGTCTAGAACCTAGAAATAAGTATTGCAAGACAGTAAGAACCATACAAGTCATTGAGTGAACTTAGATTCAGTAGAGTTTGTGGTACTTCACCTGTGAGACTGTTAAAACTCAAGTCCCTATAATAGGAAACAAAATGAGAACAAGAGGGAAAGAAACCATCAAACAATGCATAATCATTTGTGGTTCATTAAAGCGTCTTGCACACACAAAAACATTTTCCTAGAGTTTGGAGGAAACAAAATTCCTTACAGTATCTTTAATTTTGCAAGATGTGCAAAGTTAACCGATGCCATGCTATCTGATATCCTACAGTTTCTCAAAATTCTGCAAAGAAACATGTCAACACTTTTAGGATTTAATAACTTGATTGCTCAAATATAGCAAGATGAAGTTTGAGTCATAAAATGAATGACAAGTTATGGATACAAGGTGCTCAAAGATGTCATGTTACTAATAAATTCTAGTGAAGAACTTCCATGTACTATGTCACCAATACGCCTGCACCATGGAAACAGATAATTCATCTTTCCCTTCTGCAAACTTGATACTTAGCTACTTTTGTCATCAAAAGCAACTTACAAGCTTGTCAATTGGACAAGATTAGACAGGGAAATTGGAATTGGGCCTTGAAAAGAATTTCCTTGAAAGTGCCTACAAAATTATAATTCTTATTACTTCTCAAGCATTATTTGTTTACACATGCATTTACCTAATAGCTACTACATAGTATTGGAACAGGGAAGATTACACTTCTTTTCTTTGAAAAGAGGGTGAAAATATTTGTGTAGCTATGAATAAAATTTATGTCAAGGAAAGATAAGTATTAGAAAATAAAGAAACTCATAGATCTAATAACAGTTACAAATGATTTAAGTTGTAATAACACATCCAAATTCTATTTACTATTTTAGGTAAGAAATTGTTACAAAAGATGAATTTTAATAAAAATTCTTACAAGTCATGTAAGTTACTCCATCTCCCAATATAATCTGGTATTAGCCCGGTAAAATCATTATCTGATGCCCATCTGAACACAAAGAGGACTAACAGATAAGATTGAGTGGTATAGAACAATATTGCCGACAAAATGTGTTTTATAGGCATACAATGTTTTCATTTTTGTAAGCTTAGAAAATGATGATGGTATAGGACCACTTAAACCAGCACTATCAATATACCTGCATTTAAGAGATAAAGGAATAACAACACACAATAAGCAAAGAGCATAATCATTCAAGGAAAAAAGAAAAAAAAAACTTATGGGCTATAAGGTGCTCTAGAATAGTCAAAATATATACGCACAAATTCTCGAGTTTAACCAGATTCCCCAATGCAGATGGGAGTGAGCCATTCAAGTTGTTTGTGGCCAAACACCTGAAACCTCAAAAGAAATGTCAAATTAGTGCACAAAACTTGTGACTACAGCTTTCTTATCTTGGGAGCATGAAGATGGAATGAAGATGTAACTCCCTTTCTCTCGAATAGTATATAACTTGAGATCATTCAATTTGCATGGATTCTCAACTTAAAATTTATATTCATTTGTTGATGATTACACACTTGAATTAATCCAGGCACATGTAAAAAAAGTTGAATTGAGATTTAAAATTTGTTTGTAGTTAATAATAATAATAACAACAACAATAACAACTTCATGACATAGTGAAGTACATTTCTTACAGATATATGAGATTCACTAGGTTACCAAGCTCCTTTGGAATAGATCCTGAAAGTGCATTTCCACAAAGAGTCCTTGTATGTTGGAGGAAGAATGTTTAAGTTTCCAGGTTACCCAAAACATGAGATGAAGTAATAATGTTAGCTTCTAAATCTCTCACATATGCTGCAATGCGGTCAGTTCCCCAAGAAATGACGGTAAAGGCCCTGTTAAGTAATTTTGTTGTAAATTCCTGGAACAACTTCAGATAAGACATCAGATCAGATACTAAGGAAAATAGATTTGGGTATATATTATTCAGCGCTAGTTTGAAAACTTGGGTATAACGATTGAGATGATGAGCCTGTGTAAGAACATGTTTTTCAGTTACTTGCAAATTAAAGCATATGAGAAATGATAGCCACTGTTGTAATTTCAGTTACTTGCATGCATTCTGATTTCTGAGCATTCCACAGCGAGCATTCATACAGTGATAATTAGGAAACGACAAGCTCCCGTAATTAATTGCAACTAAATAACAAGTCTTTTTCTACACTTGAGATAAAATGATTATGCTTGGACGATTTCACCAAGAAAGTTGAGAGTTCATACAAATAGGTCAAGTGCGTCAGGTTCCTCAACTCTTCTGGTATAGGACCAACCACATTCAATTGGAACATTTTCCTGCAGCAACAAGAGTAGAGCACACACTAGCATAAGCCACAAGATCAGAGGTCAGAGGTGACACCACCAGATCATGAGAGGTCATATGCACTTTGCAGGGTAATACTGTAACTAATAAATAAGGATGCAGTAGCATAAGCATGCCAATGCATGCATGCGCTCTGCAGTTCTGCACCAGCAACAAAGCCAACCTCAGACGCAGAAATTTATATCACCCAATACTTGTGCCGCGGTGCACTACGGATACGAATTGAAGATGGAGTTAGACCCTTACAAGCCGGTGACGTGGCAGACGGTGTTGTTCTGGTGTGTGCAGTCGCACTTGATACCCGGGTTCAAGTTTGAGTCGTTGTCGATGTCAGTGCCGTTCATGGCAGCAGCACCGGTGCAAGGGTCGCCACTGACGTTCCATGTCGGCGTCGCCGTCTGCCGGAGCTTGGCGAACACCGCGTTCAACGCGCTCACTGCAAACGACACATATCGAAGATACGATGGATATACGTAGCTATCACATCACAATTCACAACCGTTGCATTGCCAACAAAAGGCAAACTATCTTTGCATTCACGATGGATATATACGTAGCTATCTTTAAATTTATCTTCCCGGCCCCCAGCCGCCGTACATCCATTTTGACCCCGGTTAATAATAGCATCTTTGCGAATTAAACTTAGGCAGCTCGTCGCTAAGGACGATCAACCTGTTCAGGAGATCGATCGGTGCAGGGAATAAGAGGACATGAAAAGACACCGCGCTTAATGAGAACCTACGCGAAACTAAGGTTTGGCTCCCATTCAGCCGTCGCTTCCGCCCCGAACTCCTCGCGTGGATTCGGCCCTTCACCAGTGCGACCACGGCCTTCTCGCCTCCCAACCCCGCGCTCCCTGCTCCTCTGCCGCCACCTTCCCCACTGCCCCTGGCCTCGACCCGGCCGAGCTCTCCCCCGACGATGCCATCGTGTTGCTGTCATCTGTTGCGGACGCCGAGGGCTCTGCAGCGGCATTGGCGCTCTTCCGCCGCCTGTCCGCCCGCCCGGACCTCTGCGGCCTCATGCGACTCTACACCATGGCCGCCACCTTATTCGTCGTGCGTGGGAACCTGCCAATGGCAGATGAGGCCGCGCGCGCGATGGTGGCCGCCTTTGCATATATCGGGGAGGGCGCAGACATGCTGCTCGAGCTGCAGAGCCACGGGCTCCTGCTCGTCGTTGAGACCGCCAATTGGGTGCTCCGTGTCGGTCTCCGCTATCCGGGCTGCTTCGCGCTCGTCCTCGGATGCTACCGTGGACATCGCCATCGACCACCTTGGACCGGCTAACGGATCCGGCGGATCTAGCTCCTCCTGGGGGCGCTAGGGTTTGGACGGCGACACCAGGATCCAGGCCCAAATCCAAGCCCATACGGGGTTTTCCCTTTTTTTTGTTTTGTCGAAATGATTTACCGCAGCGGACGTTCTAATGTGCCCGCTGTGGTAAATCGATTAACCGCAGCAGGCAAAGGTGCCCACCGCGGTGGTAGCCATGATTAACCGTGGCCTTGGCATCACACCGGAGGCCTGTGCTCACTGCAGTAAACCCAAAGTGTCCGTTGTTGTTAAGCTTTGTGGCGTAGTGTTTTTTAAGTTTGACTAAATTTATATAATAGGATAATAATATTATGATACCAATTAAATTTTATTAGATTATTCATTAATTATATTTTTATAGTATACGTAAAAGATTTCATAAATCTTTATATTTCTCTCTATAATTTTGTTCAAACTTAACAAGTTTTAACTCTCTAAGATTTTTGAAATAATTTATAATTTAAAAATGGAGGAAGTATTTAATTCTATAATGATTAGTATGGGTCAGCCATTTCTTTTAGCGTTCTGGAGTGGCTTTATCCTAAATGCCCCGCAAAAATATTTGGGATCCAGATTCTCTCGAGAAACATTCTGGAGGATGAATCAGAATCATTTCGTGAGATCGTTTAGCAGGTAGACTGGATTCTTATTCACATAATACTCCCTCCGTATAGAAAATAGACGATGTTTTACACATTGACACGGTATCCAAAGTACAACTTTGACTCCATTTCTTAAAAAAAATATTTATCAAAAAGTGTTATATGTATATTTTTATGAAAGTGTTTTTCAAGACAAATCCATTCATATGGTTTTATATTTTCAAACTCAATAACTTAAAAATTATTCATGATTTATATTCTGAATGTTTCAACGAAACCTTGTCCAAAACGTCCTATACGGAGGGAGTATTAACTTTTCCGTAAAAAATATATAAATGAAAACATTCCTCAATTTGGAACTTTTTGTGGGCCAACAACAGCAACTTAAAATACAATCTATTTTAGTTTATACCACTAAACACAAGATTAAGTACAAAATACGTTTGCTAATAAAGAGGAGGGCGCAGCGCAAGAAACAGAATCCATGTGAAAACCATCCACACGCCATTTGCATCTTTTACAAAGAAAAGTTGAAACGTTTCAGCTCAGAAAGTCACGCCACAATGCCGTTTGGAAGTGTTTCAACTGATTCTAGAGAGAAATGGATCCAATTCTGCTATCCAAACGGTATATACGGGCAGTTACAAAAGCAGCAGTCGTTGAAGAAACAAAGAAAAAAAAAGGGAAAAAGAGGTATAGAATAAAGCTTAAATAAGATTTTGGCTCCACACACAAAAAAGACTTATTACCTTCAATTGGATCTGTCCTCGTGGTTGATGCTCGCTGAGCTCCGGCCAGTAGCGCTAATAGAAGAAACAGCAGCATCGAGAGCACAGGGCAGCGGACGCAAGAGCTCATCATCGATCTCTCGATCCCTCTATCGATCTGCTCTCTCACTTAGACTGCCCATCGCCCTTCTGAGGAAGCAGCCTAGCTAGGACATGCGTTTGGGCAATGTATGTACCACATGGCCATTACATTACATTAATATATACATACTCGATGCATGTAGGAAAAGTTGGCAATGTGGGAAGCAACGTATATCGATCTATTCCAAGGGGACAGTCATGATCAGCGTCCTTTTATTGCTAGAATAAATTTTATATATAGCGTCAGCGCTGATCAGTGATTTAACGTACAAAACAGCCTTCGAAGCAGTGGCTGTCAGAGGATCCGGCTCTAAATTAAACCGCCACAGATGCATGCCATCTTGCCTTGCAAAATGAAATTGACTCGTTAGTCGTTATAGTCAATTGCATTTTATGCAAGTAGTACAACATACATCCTGACATTTAGCCAGTAGTTTAGTAACCAAAAACCATCGTTTCCCATCAAACGCCTACCAGCCCAACTTGATCGCCACTTGTCAAGAAAGTACGCTCCTCGTCAGGTTCTTAATTAGTGACCTGCAGAAAGCATGTGCAT
Organism: Coix lacryma-jobi var. lacryma-jobi; assembly: GCA_009763385.1. Classification (NCBI taxonomy): domain Eukaryota; kingdom Viridiplantae; phylum Streptophyta; class Magnoliopsida; order Poales; family Poaceae; genus Coix; species Coix lacryma-jobi. Next base: position 115,822,902 of record CM019830.1, on the reverse strand, counting down.
AAGCAGCCCAACTTGAATGATTGCTTGGTTCTAGCGTTATTTATTTTATCTAAGTGTGGTATGTGGTAGTTTTGTTGGTTTAATTAGTTGTGTTCCTTATTATGCCTATCTTCGTGAGTTGTGTTTTATTTGCGCTTCATGTTGCTTTCTTATTAGAACCCGTTTTAGTTTTTGCATGCGTCAGGTGTATTTTGCCTCATAGTTGTATGGTTTTTGGGTCTAGTTTCCAATCAAAAAAACTAGACCAACAGTTGTTGCCTTTTTTTATTTCCCCCCTTCTAATAAAAATAGAGAAAGTTTTTGTCATCATAGAGAGAAAAAAGAAAGAAAGATGATGAGTCGGTGTCTATTGTATAACATATCTCTTGGATTACAAAAATACTCCCTCCGTACTCATAAAACATGTCGTTTAGGACAGCGACACGGTCTCCAAAACACAACTTTAACCTCCTATTTTTTATAAAAGTATTAATAGAAAAGTGATATATTTATACTTTTATGAAAGTATTTTTTTAAGACAAACCTATTCATATCACTACTAGGTTTTGACCCTATTGCATCGGGCAAAATTTGATGTTATAGGTCTAAAATGGATGCAAAAGCTCGTTTCCGCATCAATTTGTCGGTCGATGCAGCCGATGCAATTATCCCAGATGCAATAGCCTTTTGCACCGGTTACTTGTGGTCGATGCGAAGCAGCTTTTGCATCGGATAGTCATTGTCTGTTTCATCAAAAATGTCCGATGCATTAACTTATTGCATCTAAATCATGTTGATGCAATACATCTATTGCATCAGATAGTCGTTGTCTGTTTCATAAAAAATATCCGATGCATTAACTTATTGCATCTAAATCATGTAGATGCAATACATTTATTGCATCGGATATGGTACGATGCAATAGACTATATTGCATCAAAATTAGGTTCGATTCAATATAATCTATTGCATCACTAATTTGGTTTGATGCAAGAGGTTCTATTGCATCACTATTTTGTTTGATGCAAGAGGTTCTATTGCATTACCATTTTGTTTGATGCAAGAGGTTGTATTGCATCACCATTTTGTTTGATGCAAGAGGTTGTATTGCATCAATGGTATGATGGATGCAATTGAAACTTTTGCATCGACATGAAGTTCGATGCAATACAAAGTATCACATCTACATGACCGTAGATGCAATAAAAGCTATTGCATCGACAAGATATTTGAAGAACGACCAATAATAGCATTGAATTCATTGCACAGGAAATCATTAAATTACAAAATTCAATGGCACAAAAGGCAATTATATTAATAAATTGGATAATAATTATTCAATAGTTTGTACAATGAAAGGAAGTCACATGGCTTCCTATTTCCAAAGGAAATTGCAAGGTCGAAATGCATTAGAAACCACTATCTTATGGTACTTATAGATGTTAGTCATAAAGACGAAGACATGTGTCTTATCACAGAACATGGCATATTTCTTGTTGCACAATCTTTGAATCATTTCAGCTTGTCAAGACTCCCTCATTGTTGATCTTGCTGAGAAAAGTCAAAATGACATGCATTAGTAATATATATATAGTTGATCACATAGTTGGATTCAAACATAGGCAACACATGATATGGAACAATATTTTTGGGATTAACAAATACAATGGATACTTAAAATGAGAGCTGATTGATCATACCTTTTCTCATTTATTTTTTGCTTTGTCGCTTTCTTTTGTCAGCAACCTGTCTAAGTGTTTATGATTGAATATATGACACTGTATCATTGCTATCTTTATCATTTGGGAAAAGAGCTCTGTTGGCACTGCCGCGAGTGAAGCGAATAGGTAGGGTACTATTATTTTTCGTCAACAATTGACTGTCTTGTAGAACCTGCACAAACCAGAAGATTTGAAAGAGCAATCAGCACGTAGCGATCTGTTGAGTTGCAGGTAATGGTTTCGAAGTAAATTACCTGTTCCACATGTTCTGATTCTTGGATGGGAGTGGGAATAGCATTAGGTGTGTCTGAAGGATCACTCTGAGTGGGCAAGGCAGCTTTTGTGGCAACCTTCATATCAGGAAAAAAATATTCACACTTTATGTCAGAATACATGTAGTTGTCCATTACATTTCAGTTTTCATTAATCAACAAAATAATACCTTTGCTGAATCTGCAACTTCTAAACCATGAACGATATTTTCAATACCAGTAGCATTAGCTGTGAATTCTAAAGGTTGAGTGGTTGTTTCTGCAGTTTTAGGGGATGGTGTGGTTGTTGCAGCAGTCTGTCATTGGTGATATGAGGAGGAGCATTAGCAATCAAGTTTTACTAAAAACAATGATGCTATCATTGGTGATATGAGGAGGAGCATTAGCAATCAAGTTTTACTAAAAACAATGATGCTGCTAACAATTAAGAATTAGTAATCTTACCAAAGGCGGTGCTTCATTGCGTTCTTTGAATAGTGAGAAAAACTCTTGCCTTAGTTCTTCTCTAATCCTGTCAGTTGTACTCTTCAATTCTTGTTGCAGCAGCACAATTTGTTCCTTTGTACCTGGGTTGTCTTTATCCTATTCCAGCTTACTGAGCCACACCTTGTATGCATCAATGTCTTCATCCTCATCTCCTTCTCCACTTACATTCGCATGTGTTCTACGTTGCTTAAGCGGTGTGACTGCATATTCTCCATGGTGATCTATATCTATTATCGAAACTACTATCCTAACTGTCTTCTCTTCTATCCCTTCTTGTATCATTATGAATGCATCTTCTTCGTGATCTACACGATGCAGCTCAGCTGTATCGTTGCCATTTCTCTTCAAATAGTACATGAAGTCCCTCGGCGAATAACCACACTGAACTTTGTACTTTATTAAGTTTGCAAAGGTAATTCTAGCACGGTCAATGTCCAATATGGCACGATGCTCGTCCATGGGTCCCCCACGAAAAGAATATATACTCTCCATTTTTCTCCAGTTCTACTACAAAATAATTTAAACAGCAAACCATTCATGATATTGTATTTGGATATCTAAAACTGTAGTCTGCATTTTTATTTTGACTCATCAGTAAACAACGTAGCATTGATTGGATAGACAATTACAAGAACATAAGTTTGTTTCTAATTAAGAAGTGCCTGAGAAAAAAATGACCTCTAATTGATACATATACACCATCAGATGTAAAAAAAATGTAATTTGTGATGGAAACCTAAAAATGCGCAAGCAATATCATCTGCATCTTACTGTAAACCCTAAGACAATAGCATTTTGAACACGTGCACAAGCAATTTAAAGGCACAACATAAATAGAACAAATAAATGACAAAAATTGACCTGGGTTGTTCATTTGTGTTCTTGTCAGGGACATCTTCTTGGCCATGGGCATCTTCAGGGCTGGACCATCTGGTTCTCCTCCAGTTTGTCGGAGGAGATGCCAATCTCTTGGCCGGAGGAGACGGCGATGGCGACCGCTTTGTGCAGAGCCTCCGGGCAGGCGGCGGCGACGGCGAGATCCCTGCGGGGCGCCTCCGGGCTCCCGGCAGCGACGGAGACATCCTGGTGGAGGGCCTCCGTGCAGGCGGCAGCGACGGAGATGACTTGGCAGAGGGCCTCCGGGGTCGCGGCTGCGACGAAGACGACTTGGCAGAGGGCTTCCGGGCCGGCGGCGGCGAGGGCGACCTAGCTGGAATAGCCGACGGCGTGCTTCCGGTCTTCGCCATGGCGGCTCGGAGTAGGATTAGATGGGATGCGAAGGGAACCGCTGCAGGTTGTATTAGGAGGGGGGGCATAATTATCGGGCATCTCGCGGGTGGAGGGCGCCTAATCTGAAATTTTTAGCAGTTTCAACATTTTTCGGGCGCCACTTTCAGCTGAACGTATGGAACTTTTTGATTTAGCCAAATGATAAATAAATAATAAACTCATGACAATAATTATATTTTATTTAAATTTTTTTAATATAATTAATACAAATATAATTTATATATAATTTTGGATTTAGTAAATTAATAAACAAATAATACAAATTATATTTTATTTGTAATCATTTTATTTTAGTAGTAGTAGTAGTAGTAGTAGGATTAGTAGTAGTAGTAGTTGTAGTAGTAGTAGTAGTAGTAGTAGTAGTAGTAGTAGTAGTAGTAGTAGTAGTAGTAGTAGTAGTAGTAGGATTAGTAGTAGTAGGATTAGTAGTAGTAGTAGGATTAGTAGTAGTAGTAGTAGTAGTAGTAGTAGTAGTAGTAGTAGTAGTAGTAGTAGTAGTAGTAGTAGTAGTAGGAGTGGTAGTAGGATTAGTAGTAGTAGGATTAGTAGTAGTAGTAGGATTAGTAGTAGTAGTAGTAGGATTAGTAGTAGTAGGAGTAGTAGTAGGAGGAGGAGTAGTACTAGAAGGATTAGTACTAGTAGGATTAGTAGTAGTAGTAGTAGTAGTTGTAGTAGTAGTAGTAGTAGGATTAGTAGTAGGAGTATTAGTATATATATCAGAGGATTTGTAGTAGGATAACTGCTATGAATGGTAGTAGTACTAGTAGTAGTAGTAGACTAGTATTGCAGGCAAGCCAAATGTAGAAACAAAAAATTGAAAAATTAATTTTAGAGTGGTAGAAGCTAAATTCTAAAGCATACATGTTAGAGGAATATAATATTGGTCGTAGGATTGGTAGTAATAATATTGAAAAATGTAAAACGGTATTTCAAAAGTTAATGTTACACAAAACAAATTTTTAACAAGATTACAAAAAAAAATAACACCATGAGAGGCCTACAAGGGCCAAGGGCCTAACCAAGCTCGACCGCAAGAAGGATCAGAACCAGATCAACCGCAAACGGGAGCCCAGTTAGGCCCAGCCCAAGCAAGCCCTCTCAATGGTGTGTGTTATAAGGAGTTCAGGGCAAGACACATGGTTGAGACTTTATGTTGGGTTTGTGTGAGTAGAATTGGCGAGGTGGTGCAAACGAACCAGCCCTTGTATGCAGCGTGCGCGCCTTTGCACTTCGGGGTGGTAATGGGCCGGCCCATTTGGCAACGAAGCCAAATCGACAAGTACCCTGTGCCCCTCCCCATCCCGTGACCCTCTCGCTCACTCCCTTCCCTTCTCCTATCTTCTGATTCCCCTCCGTTGACCTCATGAGCGACGGAGACGACGGTGGCGGAGTCAATCGGAGACGGCGGCGAGTCAATCGGAGGCGCCATGGCTCGCGGCAAGGGCCGCAGCTGGAACGTGAAGGGCCAGATTCGCAACGAGCGCGGCCAGTTTGCCGCAGCCGATGTGAAGTTCGGAGCTCACGAGGTAATCTACATCAGCTCCGATGATGAGGTGAGCAAGCCCCGGGTTAAGCGCACCAAAGGGGAGGCTTCGACTCCAATCCCGGCAAAGAGGACGACCAAAAAGGAGGCGTCGACCCCACCCCCAAGCCCGACGACGAAGAACCCAAACCCTAGCAACAAGGGGAAGAACAAGGTCAGATCTGCCTTTCCCATATGCGCTGTTAATGTATTACGAACTAAGGTATTCATACGTTGTGACAAATCTTAAATGGATTTTTTCAGAACATTTTGATTGGATTGTATTGGTTTACTGCTCTAGAAATTCAGTATTACATGGTCAGAGGTATTAATTTAGCAATACTGCATGGTGAGAAATGAAACTGTAATTATAGGATTGTTCTTTACTTCAAATGTCAGGGCCTTAGTATTAGAAGTGCAAGTTTAGACAGACAACTTGGACATAGCATAAGTCCCAACCTAGAGCATTAAGAATTCTTGGTTTGCCTGCATTTTGTTCTGGGATGTGGTTATTTGCCTTGTACCTACAACAACCTTGTTGTTTAATACATAGTGTCCAAGAGTGAGAATATGTGCTTCAAAGATGGTTGATTTCAGGTGTATTAACCATTATGTATGTGATCTTTAAAGATATGATGTGTCTTTTCTGATGTGTTAGTTATATGTGTTCATTGGTTGCTTACTTTTGTATCATGAAATGGTTGTTTACTTTGTTAATAGTACTATGTCTTTTTCCCATTGAAGGTAGAGTCACCAATCTCGGCGAAGAGGAAGAGCAAAAAGGTTTGGGATGATCTGGAGAATGCTGCGTCCATGTCCCATTGGCTATTTGGGACAGCTAGAAAACAAAGTGAACAAAAGGCTAAATCGGCGAACAAACAAGTTGGTCTATGCAGTCAATAAGGAAATGGACAATTTGTTGGTTGATGCCAAGTATCAAGTGCTGGAGGATGTGGGGTGGACCAACAACAGTTCTGTACAAGTGATGAGGAAGTTCTTTGATGACTCCAAGGATGAAGGAAAGAAAATTCTCCTTGACGAGGCCAACAAGATGCTGAAGGACCTTCATGAGTTCTATGAAGTCCTCTTCACCAACATGGTGAATAGCGTGCTCAGGCCTCTGGAGGAGAAGATGAAGAAGCTTTAGTAACTTGTGTGTGCCTGCACTTCATGTGATGCTATTTGTATATATATTAAGTAATGACCAGTGGTAGATTGTGGACTGGTAGAACCAATGGTACTTTGGTAGGTTGTGGACTGCTACAAGCAGTGGTACTTTTGAAGGACCAAAAGTGCTATCAGAAACCGACCAGAGGGGGGTGAATGGGAGCTTCAAATTTTCCTTTCGGAAACTTGTTCGCCACTGTCCCAAGAATCAACCCAAGAACAAACCCTAGAGCTTGTAAGTGTCCACGACTCTAGAAGTAGGGTGGATGCTTCCAAGAAGCACAGCGCGACACTACACAACTCTAGAAACCCAACGCAAAAGTCGGAAACCAAAACCGACAACGAACAAACGAACCACAGACGAAACTGCGCAAAACAGTACTGACCGGACTCTGCCTGCGTCCGGTCACTGGCCACCGGACGCGTCTGGTCAGTCAAAATCCAATTTGGAAGCTTACTGTTTGTGACCGAACTCACAGTCACGGAGCGTCCGGTCACTGCCTCAGCATCCGGTCAGTCCAGACAAAATGAGGAACAGTAGCAAGAGCGAGTCCGATCACAGAGCAGAGAGAGCGTCCGGTCAGAATCGTGAAAAGCACTGTGCTAACATTCAACGACCGGACTCACTATGCCAGCGTCCGGTCACCACGATCCATGCGTCCAGTCACCCCGAAAATGCACAGTTCGTTCACCGATTCGACTTGATCTCACCTAAAATGAATCCTCTAGGGATCAAACTTGGTGAGAGGAGTCACAAGGAGGATAGTGAGCTATCTCTAAGAGATCATGGCACGAACCTATCTCCAAATCGATGAATCGAAGAAATTCGGGGGAAGGGAAAAAAACTTGATCCGAAACGTAAATCGACCGATCTACTAGCTCGTGAGGTTAGAGGAAAATTCCTTCAGTGTAAAGAAGTGCCTCACGATCTGGAACAACTTGGTTCAAACGGATTTGCGAAAGACACACCAAGTAGAGAGATCAATCAACGGGAAAAATCATGGAGAAAAGCAACCCGCGAAGAACACGAACAGAATGCGAATCACAGCCATGAATTTGCAACCGTGTGGCTACCACACGATACAACAGTGAGATTACGGTCTCACTTCCTCAAAATCTCACGAACACAGAGGTATGATTGTCTTCTCTGTGGATCTCAATTCGCTACAGCAGAGGATAGGGAGAGCAGGAAAACCTAGAAGGCAAAATAGCAAATGACTGAGATGAAATGGGAGGTGGGTGTCTCCCTCTACTTATCCTAATTCTATTTCCCACTCTACCCCTAACTAATTACAGAGCGAGACAGCTAAACCTTAGGGTTATTCTGGACCAACTCAAGATGATGGTGATCCGACGGCCACGCCCGCACAACTGGTAGCGTTGCCTCGACGCAACCTCACCGATTGTCGCCACGTGCCGCCACCGCTCTGCACGTCCTTTTCCTGGACTTCGCCCCCGGTTTTGAGGCCCAAACCGGGAAACCAGCCTTCATGACCAACTCCCGGTTTTGAGGCCCAAACCGGGAAACCAGCCGTCCATCGCTTGAGTTTTGAGGCCCAAACTCAGAAACCCGCAACACCCAGGTTTTGAGGCCCAAACCTGGAAACCGTCCTCAGCCCAAGTTTTGTGGCCCAAACTCGGAAACCATCAGCGCTAGGTTTTGAGGCCCAAACCTGGAAACGTCCACTCGGTGGTTTTTCTGTGGGTCAACCACCAAACCGAGCCGTAGAGGGGATGCACCGCCTGTGCACCCCGTCCACCGACACGTGTCCCCAGGTCCTCGACCCAAGCAACATCATGCTCGCAAGTCTTCGCTCGTCGCTGTCCCAGGCTGTCAGCCACCACAACTGATCCTCGGGCCACCAGTCCCTCAGTCCAAGCCTCACGTCCGCCCTTCGCCACTCTCGGTCCATCGGCACGGCACGTCTCTACTTGACCTTCACCTTGCCTTTGATGAATGTATCCATGCTCGACACCTGCACAACACAAGCCAAAGAACATGCGCATTATCCCAATTGACAATCACTCATCACTCGAGACTCGGCATACACCCATGTATCCGCAATCTCCCCTTTGATGAGTGCATTGTCAACTACCAACACAAATCATAATGAAATAGAGAAAAGAAGGAAGAAGGAAAGAGAACTCGACCAAATGACCCAAAAGCATATCAAAGCCGAAGAAGGTCAAGTGGAAGGAGCAAGACAACTTGGTCCCCAAAGACATGGGCAACGGCTCAACGCAACCAAACAAAGCAAAGCTAGCCCTCAAGAAGAGGTAGAACAGGCTCAACACCACTAGCTAGAAAGCTCAATACCAATTGAAAAACCAATTGAAATTCAAGCAGAATAGAGCTAGCCCTCAATAAGAGGCAGAAAACGGGCTCAACACCACTAGCGAGAAAGCTCGATACCAACTGAACAAGCACAAAGGCACAAAGGCAAAGACACTAGTCCCTCGAAAAAGAGGCAGAAGCTCAACACCGCTAGCGAAAAAGCTCGATACCAACTGAAGTGCATAACAGCAAAGGCGCTAGTCCCTCAAGAAAGAGGCAAACGGCTCAACACAACTAGCTACCAAAAATGCCAAAAATGCTCCGAACCAATTGGAAAGCTCAAAAACTGAGCCAGCTCAGACTCCCCCTCCAATAGTGCATATAACTAGGAAATCTCCTCCTTATGCAAATTTCTCCCCTTTAAGCCCTTATGATTTGGCAGATTTCTCCCCCATAGTTGAAAATGCACTATCAAGAATCTCCCCTCCAAATGCATATGAGTCAAAATGCAAGTTAGCAGCTTCAGGAATATAGTCGATAGAATAAGAAGATGCTTTGACAAAATGCTAATCCAATGACTCATCAAAATGCACAGAATGCTGGCAAAGGCTCAAACTGATTGCCAAATACGAAATATGAACATGTGAGCAACGTGAGCACTTTTTAGCCATTCAGAAAAGGATGTTCACCATAAAAATAGCACTAAACATGTATAGATAGGAAGTCAAGCAAGTGCTAACCATGTATACCAAGTGAACTACCCCTAGCAAGGTTCAATCATCATGCTATAGAATGAAACATAGACTTGTTTATTCAAATTTTATCGGAGTTGCAGTGGTTATATTACACAAGTTCAAATTTTAGCATGTGATTGTGAGAGGTTGAAAGCTTGTCATTGCCTAACTTTTCAACTGTGCGAAGCCTATGCAGAAGCAATCAGAAGCTTAAAGCGACAGTTTTGGTCATACACTACACAGCTCAAGTTTAACTCAAAGTGCAATGAGAAACAGTCTTGAAACTGTGATGTGCTGACAAGCAATCCCAACTCGATCTTTCCAATTCACTTAACTTGGTTCAAATTTAAAGACAGAAAATGAACATACCAAGCAAGTGAATGACTCAGAACTAGAGACATAGCAACCTAGCATATATGAAAAGCACAAGTGATTTCAACACATTCTACACATGCTAGTTGCATATCTCAATGGTGAATATTTTCAGGTTTTAGGTTCATTAAACAAGTTCACCATTCATAAAATAGCTCAGCTCACAACATGTATCAGTGATCAGAAAGAGCATAAGCTACATGCATCATTATAAAGCATCGGAGCATACACTACACAGAGCATAGTCACATTCTAAGGATTATATACATGAAGCTCTGAATGTAAATATGCAAGATGAAATGCAAAGATGCAAGATGAAATCAAATGAAAGAAAGAGAGTCAGTCTATAATACATGAACCAAAATGTTTCCCCCATCTAAAAGGGGAAACACACACCAAGCTCACCTCTCAACCTAGCAAAAGTTGATTGGTCTAAAGGCTTGGTGAAAATATCAGCCAACTGATGATGAGTATCGACATGGCGAAGGTCAATATCACCCTTCTCATAATGGTCTCGCAAAAAATGAAAAAGCACATCAATGTGTTTGGTCTTAGAGTGCAGTACGGGGTTCTTAGCAACGCTAATAGCACTCGTGCTGTCATAAAGCAAGGGAACGCGAGAAAAGCTCAGACCAAAATCACGCAAAGTGGCCATCATCCAAAGCAACTGGGAACAGCAACTAGCCGCAGCAACATACTCAGCCTCCGTGGTAGACTGGGCGACACTAGACTGCTTGCGAGAAGACCACGAAACAAGAGAAGAACCAATAAACTGACAAGTCCCAGAAGTGGACTTGTGCTCAATCTGGCAACCAGCAAAATCGGCATCAGAATAATCGCAAAGGGAGAGAGTGGAGGAAGCAGAATACCAAATCCCGAACTCTGGAGTGAAGCATAAGTACCTCATAATGCGCTTGACTGCCTGACGGTATGAGGTGCGCGACGATGACTGAAATCGCGCGCTAAGACACACCGCGAACTGGATGTCCGGGCGTGTCGCCGTCAGGTACAGCAGCGACCCGATCATACTCCGGTACTCCTTCTGGTCCACAGCTTCTCCATCCACACCCGCATCCAGGGCCGCCGTGGTCGGCATGGGTGTTGGAAGAGGCTTGGCCTCACCCATGTCGAACTTCTTCAGGATGTCCTTGGTGTACTTGCCCTGGTGCACTAATGTCCCCTCTCGGGATTGCTTGATTTGCAACCCGAGGAAAAACGTCAACTCGCCCATCATGCTCATCTCAAACTCCTTGCTCATTGTGTCTGCAAACTTGGCAACCAAAGCGTGAGAAGAACCACCGAAAATGATATCATCCACGTAAATCTGGACCAAGAGAGTTTCATTGCCTTGCTTGAGGAGAAGGAGCGTTTTATCTACACATCCCATTTTAAAACCCTTAGAAAGCAAAAAGGTTTTCAACCTATCATACCCGGCTCTAGGGGCTTGTTTCAAACCATATAAAGCTTTGTGAAGTTTAAAAACATGGTTTGGAAACTTGGGATTTTCGAAATCGGGTGGTTGTTTCACATACACTTCCTCTTCTATGTAACCGCTTAGGAAAGCACTCTTGACATCCATTTGAAAAAGTTTAAAACCTTTGGATGCAGCAAAAGCCAAAAGTATCCTAATTGCCTCCAAACGAGCTACAAGAGCAAAAGTCTCCTCAAAGTCTATCCCTTCCTTCTGACTATACCCCTGGGCTACTAGTCTGGCCTTGTTTCTCACAACATGGCCATCCTCTCCTTGTTTGTTTTTGAAAACCCATTTTGTCCCAATAGGGTGACACTCAGAAGGAAGAGGAACAAGAACCCAAACCCGATTTCTCTCAAAGTTTTCTAACTCCTCATGCATGGCATTGACCCAATCTGGATCAGATAAAGCGTGTCCAACATCTCGGGGTTCAAAAGCAGCAACAAATGCAGAATGAGCAAAGTGAGATATTTGTTGTGACCTTGACCGAGTGACACGTTCGCCAATGCTGCCGATCATCTGTTGAGGCGGGTGTTGGCATTGGATATGTCATGGCGCCTCTCGAGCTAAAGATACCCCCCCTCCTCAACAGTAGCTGGCGCCTCCTCGGGTACAAAGGGTACCGCTCGAGGTGGCGGATCCCACGACCCCCAAGTCGTTGAAGAAGAAGGATTAGGGCCGTGAGTGGTAGTAGAGGTCGCTCTTTGTGGCACAGCAGGTGGAGGTGGTGCTGGGTCATCCATCCCTTCAGCACCCTCTTCCTCATCATCAAAAAGAGGCTCGCCAACCTCATGATCACCTGCACGCTCAAAACGAGAAGAAGGACAAACCATGGTCTCGTCGAAGGTGACATCGGATGTCTCCATGACTCGGTTAGTGTCAAGGTTAAGTACATGATATGCGCGAGTATGAGTGCCATAACCCAAAAATACACCGTCAGAAGAACGAGACTCAAACTTGTCTAGGTTGCCTTTCTTAAGTATAAAACAGTGGCAGCCAAAAACTCTAAAATAACTTACCTTGGGCAGTTTTCCAAAATGCAACTCATAAGACGTCTTTTTCAAGAAAGCTCGGAGAAAAATGCGATTGGAAATGTAGCATGCAGTGCTCATAGCTTCGGCCCAATATTGCCTAGGAGTCCTATGCTCATCGAGCATCGTCCTGGCCATCTCTACAAGGGTCCGATTTTTCCTCTCTACAACACCATTTTGTGGCGGTGTGTAGGGGGAAGAAAACTGATGCTCTAAACCCAAAGAGTTACAAAACTTCTCAAAATCCGAATTCTTGAATTCAGAACCATTATCACTCCTAATAGCTCGCATCGAGTTCAAAGGGAACTCATTCTGAAGACGCAAAATCAGATTGCGAGCAAAGGAGAAAGTCTCAGTCTTCTTAGTAAAAAAGAAGACCCACGAATATCTCGAAAAGTCATCAACAACAACAAGCACATACCACTTCCCCCCAACCGAGCTCACCCGAGCCGGACCGACAAGGTCCATGTGTAAAAGCTCTCCAGGGCGCTTGGTCATGACCTGAGTTACTGGATGGTGGGGAGCGGCTACCATCTACCCATGTCTACAAGAATGGCAAACAAGATCCTTATCCATATGCAACTTGGGCAATCCTCGGATTAGGCCAAGTGAGCTAAGCCTTACAAGCAAGTCGAAGCTCAAATGTCCAAGTCTCCTATGCCACTTTCAAAGATCAGAGGAGGAAGGTCCAGCCACAAGACAACGTGAAGTGCCAAAAGACTCCGAGAAATTCACACGAAAGACTTTCCCAAAGGGCGAAATCAAACACACAAGATTGCCCTGAGGATCCAAAATACGACTGAGATTCGGCTTAAAACGGATCTCATAGTCATCATCGAAAAGTTGCGAAACAGAAAGAATGTTAAAATGCAAGTTAGAAACAAGAGCAACATCGCGCAACACAAAGTGCTCATTAACTCGCACAGACCCCCGAGACAACACTTTACCTTTGCTATTGTCGCCGAAGGTGATAAACTCCTTTCCGGCAACAGGACTAATAAGACTGGAGAACCACTTGGCGTTTCCGGTCATGTGTCTCGAACAACCGGAATCCACCAACCAAACGTTCTCCAATCGTTTTACCTACATCAATAAAAAGACATAGGGTGAGCATACGGTCCAACACTGGGTTAGTGAAGTAGGGAGAGTACCAGTGTTGGGTCGGCTGCTCAAAAGAACGGTTAGCAGAAAAACCATTCCTAGCACGCCTACAGGAAGAGCGATCACCACGTAGAGGAAAACGTGGTCCGCTAAGGGAGGAGCGTCCATCGCGATACTCAAAACGCGGTGGGGAAAAACGCTCAACTACAAAGCCACCGTCACGGGATCCATAGCTCACAACAGCAGGCTCCCGCCGGGCACGACCTCCTCGCGGCCTAGGCCTAGGAACTTGAGGTTTTGGACCTCTAGGCCTAGCAGCACGCCTCTGAACATTTGGCACATGTACATCATGGAAAGGATGGTACATGTCCATGTTGTTCATCTCCTTTGCATGGCGCACCTCTCTCTTGCGCCGAAAGCAAAACTCACTCAAGTGTCCATCTCTCCCACAGTGCTCACAATGATGCCTCACCGCTCTCATAGGGGGTTGTTGGTACTCACGGTAGTGGGTGTGGATCACTTTGCCCTTCTGTGGCATGATCTCCTCTTGGATAGGTGGCATGGTGTCCAACTTGTTTTTCAGGTGGTTGGGCTTGGGATGCCATGTCTGTTTCTTGGGTGGAGCTGTCGGAGGTTCAACGAACACACCATCCTTGGTGTTGGGCTTAAGAGGCTCTTTGGGTGGAATCTTTGTAAGCTTGGGAGTAGTGGTGGAGTTGGGCTTCTCACATGGGTTAAGACCACTCGACTCTCCAATCTTGCCAAAAGATGAAACATCAACACCCTGAGCAAAGCCTACACCTGGACCTCCAGCAGCACGCTTGAACTGGGAGATCATCATCCCAAGCTGCGGCTCTCCACAAGACACCCATGACAAGATGGTCCGAAGGTATGTGTTTTCCTCCTCGGTTTGCATCTTGTCATGCTTCATGTTGGCTATCTCCATTTCCAAGCCCTCACATAGAACACACCTAGCCACACACGTGCTACCCAAGCTGGCCTCTTCAAGAAACACAATCTTGGCATTCTTCTCTGCCAACTCGGATTGCAAGCCTGCACAGGACTTGCACGCACCCAACAGCGAGGATCTAGCCTTAAGCTCATCCACCTGTCCAACCAACACAACATACTTACCTCTCAAGGTGAGAAGGTCAGTCATGTGCGTGGTGCACATCTCGCACTCAGCCTCCTCAGAAACAACTACGGTGGACTTGGCAAACTCAAGCTTCTTCACCGTATCCTCCCACTTCTGCATAAACTCCTTCCGCTCTCTAGCAGCGCGCCTGAGCAACTTATCTTGACTCAGAAGGGCGGCAGTAAGCTTCTCAACCTCAGTAGAAAGCTTGTCGGGGGTCAGAGATACCTGGGAGGTGTCGTCGTCGTTGTCGTCTTGAGGGATCTCCTCCAGCTCGCCATCGACCTCCTTGCCGAGGGCCATGGTGCAGAAGCCCTCGTCGGCGGCGAAGAAGCAGAGGTTGTTCAGCTTGTCTTCGATCCTCTTCTTCTTCTCGGACTCGTCGTCGCTTGAGGAAGCGAAGTCGTCATCCGAGTCGTCGACGTCGCTGAGCGTGGCGAAGAATGCACGCTGCTCAGCCTGGGCCTTCTCCAAGTACTTCGTCTTGATGTACTCCTTGTTGAAGCCGCCCTTCCGCTTGTGCTTTGCGGGGATGTACTTCTCCTTGCGCTTGCCGGAGTCATACTTGTGCCCATGATCCGCCTTGCCGAAGACTTGCTTGTTCTTCTTTGGGCAATTGGCGATGAAGTGGTTGGGATCGCCGCACTCGAAACAGCCCGAGCGTCCTCCTCCGCGGCGATGGTTCATGCGGTTGTTGTGGAACCGCGAGAACCGGTTGGCGAGCAAAGCCAGCTCGTCATCCCCATGAACTCCAGCTGCTCCTCTATGACAGAAAGAAGTGAAGAGAGTGCAAATCCTCCAGAGGAGTTAGCAGAAGAGCCAGAAAGCAAAGCCATTGACGGGCCAGAAGGATTTTCATAAGAAGCCCTCGCTATGGCATCGATCTCACTAGACTTGAGCTTACTAAAGAGCTCATCGCACGTGAGGGTCTCATAGTTAGGTGATTCGATGATCGCCTGGACCTTTGAGTCCCACACCGACCGATCAAGAGTATGCAAAAGCTTCAAAGCTCTCTCATGATCGTCGAAAGGCAACAGCTCCTTGTTAGCCCTCATCCTGTTGACAATCACCTGAAAGCGAGCGAATAAACTTTTTATGCTCTCGCCAGGCATATGTCGAAAGTTCTCATACTCCCGCTTGTGTGACTCATAGAGATGGGATTTGACTTGAGAGGTGCCCTCATGGAAATGCATGAGGGTTGCCCAAATCTCACGTGCCGTGGGAAGGTGAGAAACACGATCAAACTCAGACATGCTCAAACAGGAGAAAAGAGCATTACGGGCTCGGCTATTGGCATCGTGCTCATCGATCTGATGCTGAGTGGCACGAGCAGCCAAGACCACGTAATCGGCAGACTTGCAAATATCCCAGATAGAAGCACCCAAACTCTGAAGAAAGGCCGACATGCGTATCTTCCAAAACGCATAGTTCGTCCCATCAAAGAACGGCGGTTTGCCCACGCTGCGATCCATGTCGCCTTCTGTGGATCTGGAACCGGCTAAGGTGGAAGATCCTTAACCTGCTCCGATACCAATTGAAGGACCAAAAGTGTTATCAGAAAGCGACCAAAGGGGTGGACCAACAACAGTTCTGTACAAGTGATGAGGAAGTTCTTTGATGACTCCAAGGACGAAGGAAAGAAAATTCTCCTTGACGAGGCCAACAAGATGTTGAAGGACCTTCCTGAGTGCTATGAAGTCCTCTTCACCAACATGGTGAATAGCGTGCTCAGGCCTCTGGAGGAGAAGATGAAGAAGCTTTAGTAACTTGTGTGTGCCTGCACTTCATGTGATGCTATTTGTATATATTAAGTAATGACCAGTGGTAGATTGTGGACTGGTAGAACCAGTGGTACTTTGGTAGGTTGTGGACTGCTACAAGCAGTGGTACTTTTGAAGGACCAAAAGTGCTATCAGAAACCGACCAGAGGGGGGGTGAATGGGAGCTTCAAATTTTCCTTTCGGAAACTTGTTCGCCACTGTCCCAAGAATCAACCCAAGAACAAACCCTAGAGCTTGTAAGTGTCCACGACCCTAGAAGTAGGGTGGATGCTTCCGAGAAGCACAGCGTGACACTACACAACTCTAGAAACCCAACGCAAAAGTCGGAAACCAAAACCGACAACGAACAAACGAACCACAGACGAAACTGCGCAAAACAGTACTGACCGGACTCTACCTGCGTCCGGTCACTGGCCACCGGACGCGTCCGGTCAGTCAAAATCCGATTTGGAAGCTTACTGTTTGTGACCGGACTCACAGTCACGGAGCGTCCGGTCACTGCCTCAGCGTCCGGTCAGTCCTGACAAAACGAGGAACAGTAGCAAGAGTGAGTCCGATCACAGAGCAGAGAGAGTGTCCGGTCAGAATCGTGAAAAGCACTGTGCTAACATTCAACGACCGGACTCACTATGCCAGCGTCCAGTCGCCGCGATCCATGCGTCCAGTCACCCCAAAAATGCACAGTTCGTTCACCGATTCAATTCGATCTCACCCTAAACGAATCCTCTTGGGATCAAACTTGGTGAGAGGAGTCACAAGGGGGATAGTGAGCTATCTCTAAGAGATCATGGCACGAACCTGTCTCCAAATCGATGAATCGAAGAAATTCGGGGGAAGGGAGAAAAACTTGATCCGAAACGTAAATCGACCGATCTACTAGCTCGTGAGGTTAGAGGAAAATTCCTTCGGTGTAAAGAAGTGCCTCACGATCTGGAACAACTTGGTTCAAACAGATTTGCGAAAGACACACCAAGTAGAGAGATCAATCAACGGGAAAAATCATGGAGAAAGGCAACCCGCGAAGAACACGAACAGAATGCGAATCACAGCCACGAATTTGCAACCGTGTGGCTACCACACGCTACAACAGTGAGATTACGGTCTCACTTCCTGAAAATCTCACGAACACAGAGGTATGATTGTCTTCTCTGTGGATCTCAGTTCGCTACAGCAGAGGATAGGGAGAGCAGGAAAACCTAGAAGGCAAAATAGCAAATGACTGAGATGAAATGGGAGGTGGGTGTCTCCCTCTACTTATCCTAATTCTATTTCCCACTCTACCCCTAACTAATTACAGAGCGAGACAGCTAAACCTTAGGGTTATTCTGGACCAACTCAAGATGATGGTGATCCGACGGCCACGCCCGCACAACTGGTAGCGTTGCCTCGACGCAACCTCACCGATTGTCGCCACGTGCCGCCACCGCTCTGCACGTCCTTTTCCTGGACTTCGCCCCCGGTTTTGAGGCCCAAACCGGGAAACCAGCCTTCATGACCAACTCCCGGTTTTGAGGCCCAAACCGGGAAACCAGCCGTCCATCGCTTGAGTTTTGAGGCCCAAACTCAGAAACCCGCAACACCCAGGTTTTGAGGCCCAAACCTGGAAACCGTCCTCAGCCCAAGTTTTGTGGCCCAAACTCGGAAACCATCAGCGCTAGGTTTTGAGGCCCAAACCTGGAAACGTCCAATCGGTGGTTTTTCTGTGGGTCAACCACCAAACCGAGCCGTAGAGGGGATGCACCGCCTGTGCACCCCGTCCACCGACACGTGTCCCCAGGTCCTCGACCCAAGCAACATCATGCTCGCAAGTCTTCGCTCGTCGCTGTCCCAGGCTGTCAGCCACCACAACTGATCCTCGGGCCACCAGTCCCTCAGTCCAAGCCTCACGTCCGCCCTTCGCCACTCTCGGTCCATCGGCACGGCACGTCTCTACTTGACCTTCACCTTGCCTTTGATGAATGTATCCATGCTCGACACCTGCACAACACAAGCCAAAGAACATGCGCATTATCCCAATTGACAATCACTCATCACTCGAGACTCGGCATACACCCATGTATCCGCAACTTTGCTATTTTGCTGATGTCCACAAGTAACTTTATGTGCTTGATTGTGCACCCACTTAGTATGTGATAGTGCTTAAGTACCTCTGTGTTGGACCACTAATGAAGTTAATGTTATATAATGTTAGTTATATATGTAGTTGCCTTTGATGCATTATTTCTAATTATTGGAAGCCATGACATGAAGATGATGTGTAGCCCTGGTGGCCTCTGATCCGTATCTTTTCATGAGGTCATGTTGGGTCAACTGTTGGTTGCATTCACCGACTGATCAATTACCTTGACAAATACTGTATAGAGGTAAACTAAACTGATTGGTTGCTAAATAGGAGTGACATACCCGATTACACACACATAGATGAAACAAACTTTATTACATATGCATGTTGTCGATAGTAGCCTAAGAACATCCAAATGACATTGAAAGTAGCATAGATGTAAATACTTAAACGAAAAAATCATCATCAGCTTCATCGGATGTGGCAACGGCAGGTGCGACAACTCCATCGTCAATGTATGCGTCCACGACATCTTCACCTTCATTAGTAAAATCTTCATCATCTGGTTTTGGTATAGATTGAGCAATTGCTTTCTCAATAACAGACGAATCAATTGATTCGCCTTCCATGTCCGTTCGTCGCCAATTCATCAAGTCCCCCTGATCGATAACAGTCATGTCCTCCACCCCAACAACCAATGAGTCGACATCTAGCGGATTATTTTTTGCTTCCTCTTCAGCAACTGTGGATTCCGGCATCAAGAAAATGTTTCTTGGTTTGATTCAAACAACACTGCACCAATTTGATTTCTTTGCGTGCTTCACATAAAACACCTGCTCTGCTTATGTCGCCAAAATATAGGGATCATCTGAATATCTCAGACGGGTAGTATCAATATCTATAATTCCATATTGATCTTTGTTGAACCCTTTACCTTTGTTCTTTGTTCGAGCAGGGACATCGAACCAATCGCACTGAAACATAATCACTTCCTTTCGACCAGTGAATTGTACGGACATAATTTTCTTAATAACTCCATACCAGTCCATATTACCCGTACTTTCATCGCCCTTGACAAGGACACCACTGTTTTGTGTGATCAAGCTTGTCTCTGCCGACACCGTCCGAAATAGGGTGGCATTGATGAAACATCTATTGAATACACGAGCACGATCATCTGGTCCTCGAGAAAGGTTTGACATGTCCTCAGTAGCTTTTCCTCGGTCATATTCTTGTTTGGTCTGTAATTCCATTGAAAAAATAAGATGTTTTCATTGCGTGCAATATAATGTGAACAATAACAAAATTGTGGTGACTCACTCTTTCCTCAAACCAACCAACAAATTGTTGCTTGTGTCTTCTCTCAACATTATGCGGATTATATTTCTTTAGTGAAGCCTTATGTACACTACAGTGGGCAGACCAAACAAGATACAAAGAATAAGTAATATATGATGTCAACAAAAAATAGCATGCTGCAATATTAAATAAAACTCACTCAGGCAAAGCACCACATTCGTCAGTCTTTGTGATTATGTAGTGCCTTATTCTCCGCATTTCCGATTCGTCCAAGACCTCGAAACTGTAGCCTTTCCTACTGTACTCAAGGTCAGCAAAAACACTCAAACCCGATGGTGGTTCAGGCACAACCGCGCTTTCATGACGCTCTGGGCGACTTGGCATGTCTTTGAGGAACAAAGAACAAAATGTCATGCACTCTTCTGTGATATATCCCTCCGCTATTGAGCCTTCAGGATGTGCTTTGTTCCTCACATAACCTTTTACCATACACAAATATCTCTCCACGGGATACATCCATCTATAGCATACAGGTCCACCAAGTGCAGCCTCTTTAGCAAGATGAACTGGCAAATGTACCATGATGTCAAAAAAAGTAGATGGAAATATCATCTCAAGCTGACATAAAGTCTCCCTGATGGAGGCACTCATGTTCACAAGCTCGTTTACATCCAGCTCCTTTGAACAAAGCGAACTGAAGAACCTACTCAAATTAATCAATGAGACAACAACTTCTTGAGGCAGAATGTTCCGTAGTACTAATGGTAAAAGTTTCTGGAATATAATGTGAAAATCGTGAGTTTTCAGACCAGAGAGCAATAGCCGATCCTCATGCACACATCTTCGGATATTGGATGTGTATCCATCAGGCAACTTAACTTCATGAAGAAATTTGCATAAAAGTTTCTTGTCCTCTTTCCCTAATTTGTACAAAGCAGGTGGTAAGGTGAACTTACCATTCTCATGCTGCACTGGATGCTGATCCTTCCTTGTACCGAGATGCTGCATGTCAAGCCGAGCTTCCTCATTATCCTTACTTTTACCATCTATTTCTAGCAAAGTGCCCAATATGCTCTCACATATATTTTTCTCGATATGCATCACATCCAAGTTGTGCCTAATAAGCAAGTATTTCTAGTACGGAAGCTCGAAGAAAATACTCTTCTTCCTCCAGTTGTGCCATCTTTTTTCTTCGTCGCGCTGCTTCCTTTTTCTTGATTCAGGGCCGAATGTGACTTGGTCAAAAGTTTCATAGTGTTGCAGCACCTCTTCCCCAGTGAGTGGTTGTGGAGCCCCCCTATATTCTGTCTTGTTGTTGAAACTGACCTTGTTTCTGCGCCACTTGTGGTTCGTAGGCAAAAAGCGACGATGCCCCATGTAGCAGTGCTTCTTCCCATGCTTCAAACATAAGTAGTCTATTCTGTATGGCAGTATGGACATGCAAACTTGCCTTTCGTACTCCATCCAGACAGCATCGCATATGCTGGAAAGTCATTGATTGTCCACAGTAGAATTGCATGCAAATCAAATTCCTTCTTCTCCTTTGCATCCCAGGCTTTGACACCCTCTTTCCAGAGAACTTTGAGCTCATCAATTAGAGGCTGCAAGTACACATCAATGCTAACACCAGGCGATTTCGGTCCTGGTATCATCATCGACAACATCCAATACGACTGTTTCAAACACAACCATGGCGGAAGATTGTAAGGAATTAAAATCACAGGCCAGCAACTGTATGACACATTCATCATACCAAACGGATTGAATCCATCAGATGCCAGACCTAGCCTGACATTACGAGGATCTTTTGAAAACCATTTATAGGTTGTATCCACATGTTTCCATGCTTTGGAGTCCGCAGGATGTTGCAATTTTCCATCATCCACCAATTCTTCCTTATGTCAACGCATATATGATGCTCTAGTTGCTGATATATATATATCCTTTGGAGCCATGGAATCAGTGGGAAGTACCGCAAGATCTTACGTGGAACACGCTATTTTGACCCACAACTACTTGCATCATCATGTTCCTCTTTAGACTGCTTCCACCTTATCTCACCATATTTTGGGCAATTATCCAGGGCCTCATATTCTTTCCCTCTGAATAACACACAATCATTATAGCATGCATCTATCTTTTCATAATGTAGACCAAGATCTCTAACAATCTTTTTGATCTTATCCATACTATCTGGGAGGCAGTGTCCTTTAGGAAGAACAAGCAAGAACAGGGCAAGTACGTACTCCAAGCAAGCATTACTACAACCAAACATGCACTTCATCTGAAACATTTTGACAATGAAAGACACCTGGGTAGCTTCCGTGCAGCCTGGATACAACTCCTTCCTGGCCTCTTCTAGCAATTTAAAGAACTTTTGTGCCATCTCATTTGGTTGTTCCTCATCAATTTCTCCACGTATGGTACCCTTGATCAGAGAATGTATCAAATCTGTGGTATGAGCCCTATCATCGACATCATCATCATCATGATCACGTACAGCTGAGCCTTCACATATACTTTCCTCCTCGTGGATGAAGCCTTCATCAAAACCTTTCCGAAGCAAATGATTCTGAACATCAGAAAATTTTCTAAATGACATGGAACGACATTGTGAACATGGACATGGTGTCGTTCCTCCTTTCGAGCTGCCTCCAAAGGCGCTGTTAAGATATTCAGTTAATCCTTGTTGCCACTTTGCAGATGTCTTATCCAGACGCATCCAACTTCTACCTTGCTGTGACGACATTGATTTCAACTCCTGACAAAAACAGCACAAAGATAAATATGTCTTCTATTTCTTCAAATGCAAAATCAGTATGGATATTAATGATGTCCAAATAAAATCCTTCGCAATGCCCTGCCCTACGTACCTACGTCGTTCAATATTTGTAACAATTCAAATAAAAACATGGAACTACAAATTCATAACCCTACCACACTATACAATTACCGTCTACAGAAAACAAATAATCGATCATGGGTATTGGTGTGGTACTTACAAACGTCACGTTGTCGACGTATGTTGTCGGTTGCGTCGTCGTGGTGCCACGGCGGTGAGGCGGACAGCAGGCGAAGCTTCCTCCGCCGTCTTCAGATGACGGCTGGGCGAGGGCACGAGTTCCTTCGATGACCGCCGCCGCCAACGAAGACGTCTTCCTTCGATGACCGCCGCTGCCAACGAAGACGTGCGACTCGGCGACGTACGAGAGAGATCGAAGGACAAACTATCAATACGTGATGGGCTGATGGGCCTCATCCGTTAATTAGCTTGTGCAATCAGTCAAAACATGTTTATTTAAATATAAAAGAGATAACATACTCTTCCATGCAACAACAAACATCTATCCCAGTGGTTTGTCCTCAACCTAGACATGCAAGAGCTCACAGGTTCGAGTCCAAAGCCTGCCCCTTAGCAAGAGCTCACAGGTTCGAGTCCAAAGCCTGCCCCTTAGCAGGCATGATTTTTTTAAGCGATTATTATTAAGTGCAAGATATTTTTTGTTCAGATATTTACCATTTCACTTATGACACACCTCATTTAAATTAGCAGCCATGTTTTTAAAATTTACAATCTAATTGTTAGGTGCAAGTTTTTTTTAAAAAAAATATTTAACAATTTACTTACTAAACATCTCATTTAAATTAAGATTAACAATTCACTTATATTATGTAGCCACAATGTGTTTTTACATTTCTCAATTCTAATTAAAATTGGTCGCATCAAACATAAATCCGTCGCAATAGCACTTCCTAATTGCATCTACATTTTAAACCGGTGCAATACCACTTACATAATGCATCAAAAATTCAAGACTAATACAACCAAAGGTGTTTGATGCAATAGTTTCTACCTATTGCATCCCTGTTCCTAAATGATGCAATAGCACTTCTTAATTGCATCTACATTCTAAACCGGTGCAATACCACTTACATAATGCATCGACAATTGAAGACGAATTCACCCAAATGTGTTTGATGCAATAATTCCTACCAATTGCATCCCTGTTCCTAAAGGATGCAATAGATCAAACTTATTGCATCCACAGGAATTACTATCATATCCAACTCTTTTTTGATGCAATAACGACTACATATTTAATCGGATTCTAAACACTGATGCAATAGCACCCACCTATTGCATCAGATTCTTGTTTGATGCAAGGGAACTTGATGCAATAGGGTCAAAACCTTGTAGTGTATAATTTTCACATTTGCAAACTTAACAACTAAAAAGTTAGTGATGATTTATATTCCCAATATTTGACATGAACCTTTTTCAAAACGACATGTTTTACGAGTACGGAGGGAGTACGCAGGATTTGGTTGCATCAAGGCATGGTTAACAAAGCGGGAGGTTTGGATCGATGTACCACGGGCAGTAAATACCGAACACGGAGGCTTAGACCAAAGGACCAAGAGGACGAATGTTGACACTTATTAACTTATATCAAGAACTATCAATATAACAAGAGAAATTGATGAGAAAGATATAAAATAGGTAAATTAGAGGTTTAAACTAATGAATTCCACGAGTTTTGGTGAATCTATGAATCTACAGGGATTAAACAGAAAAAACGGCAAGGATATGCACAACGAGAAGATATTTCAGGCATGCGCGCGTGGGAATTCACCAGAATACTCTATCAGACTCATGAAGACACCAGAGCAAAGCGGGACCCGAGGTCATGACATGTGGGGCCGCCTAGCCCCACCCTGAGGCCGACTGACCTAGCCCACATGTCAGTGCACTCCTCGTTTGCATGGCAACCGTGTCAAGTTCTATGGTTTTCATCTTCACCGTCGATTCGTCTGCAATGATCCGATGGCTCGTGTGCACCCCACCGGGCTACAAATACCCCTGGAGGCTCCTCTCACATCATCCCTCCAACAGAATAGAAGAGCCTCAACTCAGAAACCCTAGATGAGAGATCAAGAGCGAAGCTATCAAGAAGTAGACTAGTTCTATTTCTCTAAAATCGATGGCGGATGCAGAACACGATCAAAGGGGACTAATCTCTTCTTCTACCTCTATTTCTTTATTTTTCCTTATTTTCTTCACTAATTTTTTCTCTAATTATCTCTAATTTTACATTGATGTACCTGCTTTAGGGGGGGCTGGAGCCCACCCAGCCCCCCCTTTAGATCCGCCCCTGTCTAGAATAGTTCTAGTTTACAAGTAGAAGAGGGAGAGGGAAGAGTTCTTGGAGAAGTTGTTGGCCTATCGGGAGCTACTTCTTCAGTGTGTACCTACAGATTCAAGTTCTTCAAGGAGCTTGCGTCTAGAATTACTCTAGTAATCATATCTTGTTCTAATAGTTATTATGTGCATTATTCAATTAGTCTAGAACTCTTTGTTTGAATACTTTAATTCGAGTTAACCATGATTAAAGTTGAATTACAATGTAAGCATGGTGCTTAGACTTAGATTCTTGTATGATGTATCCTAGGAACGGGTGGTAGTTCGCGGGTGTGACTGTTATAGGCCCGTTGATTCCTCTGTAATCCACCTCCTAACCTATAGGCTAAGCAGAACTGATCCTAATTTGGGAGCATACTCTATTTACAATCCCTTATTCCTGGTTATCCACTTTTGAGTAGTATAAACACACACATGATCTATCAGACTTAGAGTGATAATATTCTTAGTATTTCATCTTGAAACTATCTTCCTTGAATTGCATTAGTTGCTCAGGGGTTAAGTCAAAGATCTCAGAGTTCATAGCTGTTGCTTTGGGTTCGATATTAAAACTAGGTCTACATTCGGTAGAGTGCGAGTATCAAATTTATGCCCTTGTAGATTATATCTTGAGCATTAATTTATACCAACAACAGAGTATAGACCAAGGATAGCTAGCACACATTTGGCACAGTGACGAGTAAGAGCGGACGTGGGGATATTTAACTTATTGTCATCCTTACGGATGTCACCTCTCCATTAGCTAGTTTTACATGGCAACCTATATATTTGCTCTAATCCTACATATTTATCACTTTTGCTAATGATGTGGCATGCCAGTGTGGCAATGTCGCTCGGAATCCCTACATGACATGCGAAATGACCTATATACCCCTATGCTTCTCTCCCTCCACTCACTACCGAATTTTGCCTCTTTGCCGAGTGCCTATGGCACTCAACAAAGCCCTAAATACAGTCGGCGAAGGCTTTGCCGAGTGCTACACTTGGCAAAGAGCACACGACAAAAAAACAGTCAGCAAAGCGCTCTTTGCAGAGTGCCTTTTTTGGACACTCGGCAAACCCTTTGTCGAGTGTTAAGATTGCACTCGACCATGATTCGAAACAAAAAAACACAGAAAAATAGCAAAAATTTATCGTCGAAGTCGCAAGTCGGAACATTTTAGGAGCATGAGCGCAAGCCCGACCATATGCCCAAGGCCTGACACTGCGACACATCAGGTGGCAGCACTACAAGTTATTTCTGTTTTATTCATCATTCATTGGTGAAAGGACCGTGACGCCTAAGAGGGGGGTGAATTAGGCAACTTAAAACTTCTACTCTAAACTATGGCCTCTAAATTCTACCTAGACAAAACCTATGCAAGAAAGTAAACTATCTAATGTGCAACTAAAGTTTTGCTAGATGTGTTTGCTATCTCTACCGCAAAAGGAGTTATGCAACCTATGTTCCAATTCTATCAACTAGCCTATCAACTAAGCTAGGAAAGGTAAAGCACATAAACAAGGTAGCAATATAAATGCGGAAGCTAAAGAGTGTGATAGAGATGCAAACTCCCGTCGAAGACTCCGGTATTTTTACCGAGGTATCGAGAAGCGCGCAAGCTTCCCCCTAGCCCTCGTTGGAGCCCCTCGCAAGGGCCAAGCTCCCGGTCGGGTAACTCCGTGGATAGCTCCGGGCCTTCCCCACACGCAAGTGGGTCTCCGGTTAAGCCACTCGTGGCAAAGCCGCTCCCGGATGCTCCCTACCGTCTTCACTACCAAGTTTCCGGCCGAAGCACCGCGGGCCTTGTTCCCTTCGGTACATGGAGGCGGCCACACCACAAGCTCGGTTGGTGTGGTCTCGCAAGACTACAAGCCCCACCGATGTACAACAACGGTGCGCGCAAGCACCAGTAGATGAGAGGTTTTCAACCTCACTAAACACTAGGCCTAACACCTAGAGCAAGCGCAAAGCGGTGGTCTAACTAGCTTAAGCACTTCGCAAAGCACATACACTAATCACCGAGTATATCACTTGAGCACTTTGGTGGCTAGAGCAACTAAATATGTGTCTATGCACTTGGTATACTTCCTTGAGCTCCGACCTAATGGTTTTGGCCGACCATGGGGGTATATATAGAGCCCCAAGCAAATAGAGCCATTTGAGCACCAAAGGTGGTCTGACTGCGCAGCATCGGACGCTGCAGTCGTGACCATCGGACGCGTCCGATGCTCCTTTAATGGCTAGATGCCAGCCTGGCACTGTGTCGCAACGGCTAGTTAGCGTCCGATGCTTGTTCAACGGACTCGTCCGATGCTGCCAGAGCCTCTCTGGAGCCTCTCTACATGGTCATCGGACATAGGGTCCTGTAGCGTCCGATGTTGGCAACGGAGCGTCCGATGTTCACTGTGCAGGTTTGCACAGTGTCACAGTCGCGTCTGATGCCTCGGTCTTCAGCGTCCGATGCCTCTGCTGGCGCTGACACGAGCTAGGGTTTACCAACGGAGCGTCCGATGCTTGCGTGGGCAGCGTCCGATGTCCCTTACTTCTCGTTTCTTCGCGATTCCTTGCGCCATCTTGGTTCCATTCTTGTGCCTTGGACTTTGCTTGATCTTGAGGGTCTTCTACTGAGCTTCTAATATCTTGCTTGAGGTGTTGATCATTGGATCATCACATAACCCTTGTCCAAGTCACATTTGCCCCCTATTGGACTATAAAACAGACACTAGCAAACTCATTAGTCCAATTTGGTTATGTTGTTCATCAAACACCAAAATCCAAAGTTAAATGGTCTGAGGTCCATTTTCCTTACAATCTCCCCCTTTTTGGTGATTGATGACAACACGACCAAAACAAGCAAATAATAGATACATAATTTAAAATGCAATCTACTTGCTAGGATGAAATGCAAAAGCAAGATTATATGTTGTTTAAAAGATATCAAATTGGAACATATTTAATATAACATATCTTGCCCTTGCCATAGAGTCTCACTGAGTGACTTTATGGATTAAGACTCCCCCTAACTCCATAAACCACTTCCTCTCTTTTTGAACCATTCCCAAGAAAATAACCATAGAACTTTGAAAATTTGATTTTGGTTATTTTGTTTGTTTTAGTTTGGGCTTGATTTTGGTCCCTACACATTCTCCCCCTTTGGAATCAAACACCGAAAAGGAAGTCATTAAAGCTCACGAGAGGAGACATTATATAAGCTAAAACTTCCCCTAAATGTATGCATACATATGGTGTAAGGCAAAGCATATGCATAAAGGGTAAATTAGTGCATAAAGGAGTTTAATCTATATAATGGATGGAGAACAGCATAAGAGGATATCAAAATGAAATCGACATAATGACATCGGTTAGGAATACCACATGTAGATATCAAATGAATCATCGTTACGTATGATGCTTGTCTCCGGGAACTCCATTTTCCTTGCAATGAGACTACTACACACATGATAAACTTGAAGATAGTGTTAGTCTCAAAGCTCTCAAATTGTAGAGTAAACTCACCCTAAAAGTGTGCATACAAGTGTGTCATACTTGTAGGAGTCATGCACAATGACTTGTAGGGTCAAACTACCATTTTCAAGTTGTCATCACTAGAAAAGTGACACCAATTGAAGATGGTTATCGTGGTAGTTTATCTATAATTTGGACTTTGGCACATATAAGATAAATACAAAGTAAAAGAAGCTATGTGACGTGCTTCTAAACAATTTAAAACCATGTAGATTTGCTCTAAGTATAAGAATGAACACCGAGCAATCCTACCATATGATGTGCCTAATGTGTGCATGACAAAAGATATAAAGAAACCAATGCAAACATAGGCAATGAAGGAACTAGATGCTAGAAGTAATTGCAAGAATTTAAATCTAGTTACCTAACATGGGAAGGGGAACTTGGGTCCAAAGTAGCTACTTACATACTTGGCAATGCCATGATCCAATGTGATGCATCCCATGATATGCACCCAACCTTTGCCAAGTCTCCAAATTCCCCGAAGTCCACATGACTACTTACTTCCCTTTCGGGACCCAAACCTTTTTGGTGCTCTTCATAGTTCATATAATTTCCTTAGGCACCCAAATGCGTTTGGCCCCATTGTTGGCTTGCTTGTTCACCTTGATGGCCACCACCTTGTCATTCTTCTTTTTCTTCAAGAGATAGGGTGTGGTGGCCTTCTTGTTCACCTTGTTGGTGTAGGTGTTGGAGAGCTTGCTTGTTTGCTTTTTGTTTTTCTCTTTCTTCTTTTCTCCCCCATGCTTCACCTTGCACTCATAGGACTTGTGGCCTTCTTTGTGGCAAAGGTAACAAACCACGGTTTGCTCCTCATCAAGCTTCTTCACTCCCTTGTTGGTGTTATCTTGATGAGTTCGGGTTTGCTTCTCCTTGCATTTTGCTTGGGTCAAGTCCATGGTGAGGCGAGCCACTTCTTGCTTTAGTAGCTCATTCTCTATTGCAACTTCTTGTGTACATGTTTCTACAATGACATTCTCAACACAAGCTTGTTTGCATATGGGTGAGTCTAAATCAAGTAAATCAATGCAAGAAGTAGAGACATCCTTTTTAGGCATATTAAAGATTGATTTCTCAATTTTAGGTGCCTCGGTGGGGTTTGCTCCGATGGTTTCAAGATTAGCAACTTTATTTGTTAGCTCATCACAATGTTTGCACATAATTTCCATTTTGGCAAGCAAACTTTTGTAAGCATATTGTGTGCTAGCTAACTTTGCTTTTAGTTTTTCATTTTTCTTAGCAAGTTGCTCATCATTACTTGTGCTCTCATATGTGCTTATACTAGCCTCAAGTTTCTCAATTTTATTAGATAGCTCAACATTCAAATTTGAAAAGATCTCATATTGTTCAAGCATAGCATTGTAGGCTTGTTGAGAGCTATCTAATTTTTCTTTTAAGTCATTAATTTTCTTTTGTTGGCTAGTACAAGCTTTAGCATATTTAATGTTATCTTGCACAAGTTCATTATAGGAAGGAAGCTCATCATCACTACCACTACCACTATCACTAGAGATAGGGCTTGTGTTACCTCGTGCCATAAGGCACATACGTGAGGAACTTGATGATGAGTGCTTGCGGCCATGCCTCTTGTGTTGGGCTTCATCATCACTTGATGAATCATCCCATGTCTTGATGGTGGTGAGTGCTTTGGCCTTGCATCCCTTCTTTTTCTTGTCATTGGGTGTGGGCTTTTGTTTTGGACAATCTTCCACAAAGTGCCCTTTCTTGCCACATCTATAGCATCCCTTTTTTCTTTGCTCTCTTCTTTGATTGGTGAAGAGGCAATCTTCAATTGTGATGGGCACACCCTTGACATTGAGCTTGCGGATCATCCTCTTCACTCCTCTCATAAGCTTGATTGTTTCTTCTTCATCTAAGGAGGAGTCGGATGAGGTGGAGGCTTGATCATCACTTGATTCTTCATCTTCATCATCCTCTTCTTCTTCACTTGAGGAGCTTGAGCTTGTTTCAACTTGCTTTTTGCCCTTCATCTTTTTGTGCTCACATGAGAGAGTGATGTCTTTGCTTGATGAAGTGGCTTCTTCTTGACCCATCTTGCGTGACATCTCAAATGCCACCAATTTGCCAATGACAATGGCCGGGGTCATGGTGCTCAAGTCCTCCATGTTGTGGAGGATGGTGATGATGGTTGCATATTTGTTCTTTGGAAGCACGGAGATGATCTTCCTCACAATGTCCGCATCACCTAGCTTTGTAATTCCTATAGAATGGAGCTCATTGATAATTAGATTCAAACGAGAATACATATCACGAACAAGCTCATTATCATTCATTTTAAAGGAATCATAATTTGTTTTAGTTAGGTGATGTTTTTGCTCATGCACATTACTTGTACCATCATGGAGCTCATGTAGTTTTAACCAAATTTCATGAGATGTTTGCAAAGTAAAAACTTGGTTAAAGATATCCATGCTAATAGATTCAAACAAGCAATTTTTGGCTCGAGCATTAAGATGAATTTCTTTTTCATCACCCGCGGTAGGCTTCTCGGGATTCTTAATGGGTTTCATCCCGTCGTGGGTGACTCTTCAAACACCTAGATCAACGGCTTCTAAAAAACAAGCCATCCTAGCACTATAGTAAGGGAAGTTAGTGCCGTCAAAGTGTGGAGGCCTAGAGATATCCATCCCAACCTCTCTTAGGGGCGTCGGCTCGAAGGCGATGAAGCCAAGAGTCCACAAGAGAGCCAACCTGCTTTGATACCAATTGAAAGGACCGTGACGCCTAAGAGGGGGGTGAATTAGGCAACTTAAAACTTCTACTCTAAACTATGACCTCTAAATTCTACCTAGACAAAACCTATGCAAGAAAGTAAACTATCTAATGTGCAACTAAAGTTTTGCTAGATGTGTTTGCTATCTCTACCGCAAAAGGAGTTATGCAACCTATGTTCCAATCCTATCAACTAGCATATCAACTAAGCTAGGAAAGGTAAAGCACATAAACAAGGTAGCAATATAAATGCGGAAGCTAAAGAGTGTGATAGAGATGCAAACTCCCGTCGACGACTCCGGTATTTTTACCGAGGTATCGAGAAGCGCGCAAGCTTCCCCCTAGTCCTCGTTGGAGCCCCTCGCAAGGAATCCCTCGCAAGGGCCAAGCTCCCGGTCGGGTAACTCCGTGGATAGCTCTGGGCCTTCCCCACACTCAAGTGGGTCTCCGGTTAAGCCACTCATGGCAAAACCGCTCCCGGATGCTCCCCGCCGTCTTCACTATCAAGTTTCCAGCCGAAGCGCCGCGGGCCTTGTTCCCTTCGGTACACGGAGGCGGCCACACCACAAGCTCGGTTGGTGTGGTCTCGCAAGACTACAAGCCCCACCGATGTACAACAACGGTGCGCGCAAGCACCGGTAGATGAGAGGTTTTCAACCTCACTAAACACTAGGCCTAACACCTAGAGCAAGCGCAAAGCGGTGGTCTAACTAGCTTAAGCACTTCACAAAGCACATACACTAATCACCGAGTATATCACTTGAGCACTTTGGTGGCTGGAGCAACTAAATATGTGTCTATGCACTTGGTATACTTCCTTGAGCTCCGACCTAATGGTTTTGGCCGGCCATGGGGGTATATATAGAGCCCCAAGCAAATAGAGCCGTTTGAGCACCAAAGGTGGTCTGACTGCGCAGCATCGGACGCTGCAGTCGCGACCATCGGACGCGTCTGATGCTCCTTTAACAGCTAGATGCCAGCCTGGCACTGTGTCGCAACGGCTAGTTAGCGTCCGATGCTTGATCAACGGACGCGTCCGATGCTGCCAGAGCCTCTCTGGAACCTCTCTGCATGGTCATCGGACGCAGGGTCCTGTAGCGTCCGATGTTGGCAACGGAGCGTCCGATGTTCGCTGTGCAGGTTTGCACAGTGTCACAGTCGCGTCCGATGCCTAGGTCTTCAGCGTCTGATGCCTCTGCTGGCGCTGACACGAGCTAGGGTTTACCAACGGAGCGTCTGATGCTTGTGTGGGCAGCGTCCGATGCAGCGTCCGATGTCCCTTACTTCTCGTTTCTTCGCGATTCCTTGCGCTGTCTTGGTTCCATTCTTGTGCCTTGGACTTTGCTTGATCTTGAGGGTCTTCTACTGAGCTTCTAATATCTTGCTTGAGGTGTTGGTCATCGGATCATCACATAGCCCTTGTCCAAGTCACATTTGCACCCTATTGGACTATAAAACAGACACTAGCAAACTCATTAGTCCAATTTGGTTATGTTGTTCATCAAACACCAAAATCCGAAGTTAAATGGTCTGAGGTCCATTTTCCTTACAATTGGTTTACATACTTCGAAATTATTTATAACAGTACGGTGAAATATTATAGGCCCAGCTGAAACAAGAGAGGAAGCAACGGGAGGAGATGGAGGCGAGGATTGCGGTCGAGCGGGAGGCCGAGCGGATGGGGATGAACGCCATGATTATGTACGTGACAAGTCTTGGTGCCTCGATGGGTCGTGCACTGCCACCTAAGTTGTTCATTGCTCCTACTCTATCTCCTTATCAAGTCACTCCTCTGAGTTTGCCTTCTCTACCACAAGATGTGAGGTGATATATATGTGTTTGTCGGAGTGAAATATATATGTGGTGGTCGGCCATCGTGTCGTTGATATATATATGTGTTTGTCGACCATGATGTCGTTGGTTTCTTATAGGTTTTGGAAACCTCACCGTACAAGGAAGGTGCTGCCGAAATTTTGACTTGTCTAGTCTTAGATTATAATTTATACCTGGCGCAACAAAAAAATTCTATATTTTGACCTTAGTATT
This sequence comes from Coix lacryma-jobi var. lacryma-jobi, assembly GCA_009763385.1. Taxonomy (NCBI): domain Eukaryota; kingdom Viridiplantae; phylum Streptophyta; class Magnoliopsida; order Poales; family Poaceae; genus Coix; species Coix lacryma-jobi. The sequence continues at coordinate 115,789,717 of CM019830.1, read as the reverse complement.
ACTATAAGTATTAATTTTCTTCTTTGTGCAGAATCAATCGGCGACTTTAAATGAGGTGTCTCCCAATTCTCAACCTCTGTCGTATCAGCCGGGGTCGAGAGGGTCAGGGTGGAGATTTTGGGGGTGAGACTTTTGTTTGTGTTGTTGGAGTTGTGCACTTGTGATAGTGTTGTGCGACGTATTGTGAGACTTCATGTGACAGATTATTTGTGATGTATTATTTGTAATGTTCGTGAGACTTTTAATGGATTATTTATGCATTTGTGATATATTGTGGGATGCTCCATCATATATGTGATATGTATATTGTGTTTGTGTGGTTGGAAAGTAAAAAACACAAAAAAAACATGTTGTTTTTGGTCACTTTGCCGAGTGTCGGGGAGTAGGCACTCGACAAAGTGATCATTCGGGGACTAGGCACTCGGCAAAGTGACCATTCTACAATTGTCACTTTGTCGAGTGCCTAGTCTGTGGCACTCGGCTTTTAAAAAATGTTTGTCGAGTGCGCAGCTGGAGGACACTTGACAAAGATTTTTTGTTTTTTCTTTTGAAAAATGTTTGTCGAGTGCTCTGTCATGCCCTGTCAGGAAGGCACTCGGTAAAGAAAACAATTTTTCAGAAAATCTTTGTCGAGGTGCTCGGCTAAAAAAACTGTACTCTTTGTTGAATGTCTGGGGCTCGTCACTCGACAAAGCCTCCATCAGAGGCTGACCCACCATCAAACCACTTTTTTTGTGCCGAGAGCCAGAAAAGACCCTCTGTAAATATTTTACCGAGTGCTCGAGAAAAGACACTTGATAAAGCCGTGTGGTCTTTGCCGATTGTGGTACTCGATAAAGCCTTTGCCGAGCGCTACATTGGCCAGACACTCGGTAAAGGGAGGATTTCGCGTAGTATACCGCGCAGCGCTGACCAACTCGCTGTTCTACTTCGAGGGGCAGCGCTCGGCTAGACTGCCGCAGGACCAGCGCGTGCAGTGGCGCGGTCACTCCGCGCTCGCCGACAGCCGCGACCACGGCGTAAGCACAAACACCGTCGTCGCCGCTGCTGCATATTTGCACTTGCAAGCACAGTTTCACCTGCATCTCCCAGCGGCTGACATGGCATGCAGTTGCATGATGACGCGATGGACCTCACCGGCGGGGCGGGTACTACGACTCCAGCGACAATGTCAAGTTCAGCCTGCCCATATGTGCGTTCGCCGTGACGATGCTGTCGTGGAGGGTGCTCGAGAACGAGCGCCCGCTCGCCGCGGCGGGGGAGCTCCGGATCGCGCTGGCCGCCGTGCGCTGGGGCGCCGACTAGGTGGCCAGGGCGCACGCAACCGAGTCGACGCTGTACGTGCAGGTCGGCGACGGCGATTCCGACTACTCGTGCTGGCAGCCTGGCACCTGGCAGCGCCTCGAGGAAATGAACACGCCCTGCACGGCCTACAGTGTTGACGCCTTACCGCTCGGGATCCGAAGTCGCCGGTGAGACGGTTGCCGCACTGGCCGCCGCCTCCGTCGCGTTCCGCCAACTCGACGCCGGCTACAGCACCATGCTCCTCGGGCACGCGACACGCGACGAGCAAGTAACATAAGACACGCGTTGCGTACTCCCATGGATGCGTGCTCAGCCCCGGCGCCATGCTGTGGCTCTGGCTGGAGCACGGGAACATCGTGCAGATCTGATGTCTCGGCGACTGCTGCTCTTTCCTGACGAGTCCGCGGCCGCTGCTCGGCGTGGAGCCACCGTCGGAACGCCGTCGCTGCGGATACATGGGTGTATGCCGAGTCTCGAGTGATGAGTAATTGTCAACTAGGATAATGCGCATGTTCTTTGGCTTGTGTTGTGCAGGTGTCGAGCACGGATACAGTGATCAAAGGTAATGTGAAGGTCAAGTAGAGACGTGCCGTGCCGATGGACTGAGAGCGGTGAAGGGCGGACGTGAGGCTTGGACTGAGGGACCGGTGGCCTGAGGATCAGCTGTGGTGGCTGAGAGCCTGGGACAGCGACGAGCAAAGACTTGCGGACACGGTGTTGCTTGGGTCGAGGACCTGAGGACACGTGTCGGTGGACGGGGTGCACGGGCAGTGCATCCCCTCTACGGTTCGGTTTGGTGGTTGAGCCACAGAATTACCATCGGATGGACGGTTTTCAGGTTTGGGCTCAAAACCTGGGTGCGGCCGGTTTCTGAGTTTGGGCCACAAAACTCGGGCTGAGGACGGTTTCCAGGTTTGGGCCTCAAAACCTGGGCGCTGCGGGTTTCTGAGTTTGGGCCACAAAACTCAAGCGATGGATGGCTGGTTTCCCGGTTTGGACCTCAAAACCGGGGGTTGGTCGTGAAGACTGGTTTCAAGGTTTGGGCCTCAAAACCGGGGGGCAAAGTCCGGAAAAAGCTCGAGCAGAGCGGTGGCGGCACGTGGCAACGATCGGTGAGGTTGCGTCGAGACAACACTAGCAGTTGTGCGGGCGTGGCCGTCGGATCACCTTCATCTTCGAGTTGGTCCAGGATAGCCTTAGGGTTTGGCTGGTTCGCTCTGTAAATAACTAGGGGTAGAGTGGGAATTAGAATTAGGATAAGTAGAGGGAAACACCCAGCTCTCATCCTATCTCAGTCATTTGCTATTTTGCCTTCTAGGTTTTCCTACTCTTCCTATTCTCTGCTGTAGCAACTGAGATCCACAGAGAAGACAATCATACCTCTGTGTTCGTGGGATTTTGAGGAATTGAGACCGTAATCTCACTATTGTAGCGTGTGGTAGCCACACGGTTGCAATTCGTGGCTGTGATTCGCGTTTTGGAGTTGTTCTTCACGTTTTGCTTTTTGTCCATGTTTTTCCAGTTGATCGATCTCCCTACTCGGTTCATCTTTTGCGATTCTGTTTGAACTGAGTTGTTCGAGTTTGTGAGGCGCATATTTCCACCGAAGGAATTTGTCTCTAACCTCACGAGCTAGTAGATCGGTCAATTTTCGTTTCGGGTCGAGTTTTTGCTCCTTTCCCCCGAATTCTTCCAATTCACCGATTTGGAGTTAGGTTCGAGCCATGATCTCTTTGGGATAGCTCACTAACTCCCTTGGAACTCCTCATACCAAGTCTAAGCCTTAGAGCTTTTGATTCGGAGGAGATCGGTTTGAATCCGCGGAAGAACAGTGCTGTGTCGGGGGCATCGGACGCTGACGTCGGGACCATCGAATGCTTCGTTCTTCACATCGAAAGCATTTGATGCCACGTGTCGTTTGACAGTGTTTTCTAAGGAGCATCAGACGCTAACTATCGGCGCCTCCGTTGCCATCGGAGCGTCCGAGGGTCTAGCATCGGACGCTAGGGCTCCACTGTAGCCAGCATCTGATGCCTATGTAGTAAGGTTCCAGACTTGGCCTTTTTGCATCGGAAGCTTCCGACGCCAGACCATCGGACGCTGCCAGCATCCGATGGAGGATCTTCTGTGTTGTTTCGTCCACAGTTCGTTCGTTCGTTGTCGGTTTTGATTTCTGGCTTTTGTGTTGAGTTTCTAAAGTTGTGTAGTGTCTCGCTATGCTTCTCAAAAGCATCCACCCTACATCTAGGGTCGTGGACACTCTTAAGCTCTAGGTTTGCTCTTGGGGTTGATTCTCGGGACAGAGGCAATAAGTTTCTGAAAAGAAATTTGAAGCTCCCATTCACCCCCCTCTGGTCGCTTTCTGGTAGCACTTTCGGTCCTTCAGTCGCCTTCCGTTCCCCTTCTCTCTCTGTTACGTGGGCCTGGATTTTTGGAAAAAGTTCCATGGCAATTACCTACATTTAATGCTCCATGTATACGTCTAAAGATATGATGTAACGGGGATTTGCCCCATATATACGTAAATCTTTAGACGTATACATGGAGCATTAAATATAGGACTTTTAGTATGTAGATGTTGAGACAAATCTTTTGAGCATAGTTAATCCATATTTAGACAATGTTTATCAAATAACAACAAAAGTGCTACAGTATTACTATGCAAAAAATTTCTCCAACTAAACACTGCTGCCTAGGCCTTGTCTAGGGGGTGTTGGTTTCGCACATAAAAATTTTAGTCGTATCACATCGAATCCTTGTTTAGCTTTTATCGTAAAAATTTTTTATCCATCACATCGAATATTTGACACATATAAAGAGTATTAAATATAGATTAAAAAATAACTAATTACATAAATTGTGTGTAAATTACAAGATGATTTTTTTAAGCCTAATAAGTTCATGTTTCGACAATGTTCTACTACCGTAAACAAGTTCATGTTTCGACAATGTTCTACTACCGTAAACATATGCTAATGATGGATTAATTAGTCTTAATAAATTCGTCTCATGGTTTCCAGACAAAGTACTCCCTCTGTCTATAAAAACATGTAACTATTCATATTTGACCACATTTCTAATGAATAGTATTAATATTTATTAATTCAAATAAATTTATTATGAAAGTACATTTCGTAATTAATCTAATGATGTTTATTTGATATCCTGAACATTAATATATTTTTATCTATAATTATTTAAAGTTAAGATAATAAAATATGACACTGTGCTAGAATTACTTGTTTTTTAGAGGGGAGTATATAATTTATTTTCTTATTAGTCTATTTCTAACAGACTAAATTAGTGTCGAAATATCCGATGTGACACACCAAAATTTTTCACTCTCCAACTAAACAAGGCCCGAATGTTGCAGCACTAATTTAGGTCATGTTTATTTATAAACCAAAAACTTTCTGTCACATCGAATCTTTAGACACATGTATGAAGTATTAAATATTGACAAAAAATAACTAGTTACACAGTTTTCATGTAATTTACGAGATGAATCTTTTAAGCCTAATTAGTCTATGATTTGACACTAAAGTGATACAGTAACACATGTGCTAATCACAGATTAATTAGCTTTAAAAATTCATCTCGTGATTTACGGATGGATTCTATATTTTTTTTGTTAGTATTCGAACACCTCATGCAATATCCTACGTAACATCTGATGTGACATTCAAAATTTTTACAGCTTAGAACTAAACATGCCCTTAGTCTATTAAAATAAACTAATTACATCGTCATATGCTAATTAACAAGACAAATCTATAAAATTAAATTAATAGAAAAAGTCTACATAACCCCCTCAATTATTGAGCGCCGACTACTTCACACCTCAAACTATAAAACCAGATATTTTATCCCCTAAACTTTTTAAAACCGGTCAAATAATCCCTTCATGCGGTTTTAGATGGTGGTTTTGCTACAGTAACGTGGTTTTGTCTTTTTCTTTCTTTATTTATTTTAGCTGAATCTTTAAAAAATCATAGAAAAATCATAAAATAGAAAATCCAATTTTATTGGACTCTACGTAAGTATATCTACATAGTGAACATATAATATAGTATACTTTAGAATAAAGTTTTTGCTGCAGATTTAGATCTATGCTTTTTGTAATTAATTAGAATAATTCATAGATGATGTTTTTTCATTCAATTATAGTGAAATTTTTATGGTGAGATAATTATTGTATCCTTGCACTATAGTAAAAACAACATACTTCTGTAGAGTCCAACAAAATTAGATTTTCTATTTTATGATTTTTTTCTATGATTTAATATGATTTTTTAAAGATTCAGCCAAAATAAATAAATAAAAGAAAAAACGACAAAGCCACGCTACTCTAGAAAACCACCATCTAAAACCATATAAAGGGGTTAATTGACTGGTTTTAGAAAGTTCAAGGGGTAAAACATCTGGTTTTATAGTTTGAGGGTAAAGTAATTGACGCTCAATAGTTGAGGGGGGTATATAGACTTTTTCCTTAAATTAATCTATCATTAGCGAATATTTACTATAGCACCATATTGTCAAATTATGAATTAATTAAACTTAATAGATTCGTCTCGCAAATTAGTCTTCAGCTAATAAATTAGTTTTTTAATTAATCTATTTTTAATAGACTAAATTAGGGTTGTAACATCCGATGTAACAGGACCAAAATTTTTGTCAGAAAACGATCACCACCTTAGTTTCCACTGGATCTGAGCATTTTGTGAATTGGACTGAAGAAAAGCCCAGTTTCATAAACAAAATGTTCAAAAATCTTTTTCATCTAACATATATGGCCTCAATGTGGGTTGAGTAACATGAGTATCATTTTTCTACTTATTTTTTTCAAGTATTTGAATCACTTGAGTTCAAATTTGACTTAATTCAAAAAATTGTTTGAAATGCAATTAATTAATTAAATATAGCAAATAAATATAAAAATACTAAATTTTAATATGGAGTATCACATATTGTGTGGGTACAGAACAAAAAGTTTAAAGGGCAGGAAATAAAAAATACTATTTTGTCAAGTGTTTATTCCAGGCACACGACAAAGGATCTTTTTGCCGAGTGCCTCTGTTGGGCGCTCGACAAAGAAAAATGTTATCGTGTGTTTCGTCTTTTGCCGAGTGCCTACGGTGGACACGGTAAAATGCTCGTCCTTGCCGAGTGTCTATGACTTGGTACTCGACAAAGAGACCCTTCTCGCCGTGTGCTTTCACTTTACCATGTACGATTCAGCTAGCTCTCGGCATACGGGCCTCTTTGTCGAGTGTCCGCTAAAATAGACTCGACAAAACATCGGGCACTCGGGATTCTGGTAGTGGTCGATCCTATTTCACATAACCCCCATCCAAACGAGAAAATGGTGATTCTGCCATTATGAAAGTTGGGCTTCGCAATTTTGCAATCCCGCAAATGGGATTCGCTCGTTTGCCATTCTCAAATGAGACACACCTGCTGAAATGCCCTCCGCCAGAATTATCGCCATATTCTTTTTTTTTTGTTGTGCCATATTTTCTTTCCCGTTTTGCCCTTCAGCCTTATCCTTTTCTTTTCATTCACGCACGCCGCACGGGGTCGCCTTTCTCCATTCACGCACGGGAGGGAACGGGAGGGAGCCGCTACGTGAGCAGAGGGACCTCCGTCGCCGCCGTTACGGGGCCATCGCCGCCGCCGCCCCGTACGCCAGGAGGCCAGGAGAGGGAGGCGTACGCGAGGAGGCCGCGAGCCTGCCAGGACGCCCGGAGGCCGCCCCACCGGAGATCTCGCCCCACCGCGTTGTGCCCTGCCAGGAGGTCGCCGCCCCCACTGCGTCCGCGCCAGAAGGTCGCCGCCCGCCCCCACCGCGTCTGTGGCAGAAGGCCGCCGCCCCACCGCTTCCGCGCCAAGAGGCCGCCTCCCCATCGCTGTCGCGCCGGCGTCCTGGCAGGCTCGCGGCCTCCTCGCGTACGCAGTGGCCTCCTGTTCCCTCTCCTGGCCTCGCGTACGGGGCGGCGGCAGCGACGGCCCCGTAACGGCGGCGAAGGAGGTCCCTCTCCTCGCGTACGCGGCGCCCGTGAATGGAGAAAGGCGACCCCGTGCGGCGTGCGTGAATGAAGAGGAAAGGATAAGGTTGAAGGGCAAAACGGGAAAGAAAATATGGCACAACAAAAAAAAAGAATATGGCGATAATTCTGGCGGAGGGCATTTCAGCGGGTGTGTCTTATTTGAGAATGGCAAACGAGCGAATCCCATTTGCGGGATGACAAAATTGCGAAGGCCAACTTTCATAATGGCAGAATCACCATTTTCTCCATCCAAACATGGTTGGATCCGTTCTGATCCATCAAAACTCTCAAACCAAACACACGGTCATTCAGCGGAGAGGCTTCACATGTACTACGAGTAGTAGGAGTAGAACTGGAGAAGCACCCAGCAGTACTGCAGCTGTCAGAGATCCAAGCTTCCAACCCCAAGCACGCACGCGGCACGCAGCCACGCAGGCGTTGACCCTGATCCGGCCATGGCCAGCTTTGCAAGTGACAAGTCGCCTGTTGCAGACCTTACACGTGCGGCATCGACCTACGTAACCAAGCATTAGGGCTTATTTGGTTCCGAGAAATCTGTAGGAAAAGTACTATAATACTTTTGTTGTTATTTGACAAACTTTGTTTAAATATGGACTAACTAGGCTCAAAAGATTCGTCTCGACATATACATACTAAAAGTATAATTAATTATTTTTTAATATATTTAATGCTCTGTGCATGCATCTAAAGATTAATGTGACGGGGAATTAGAAAATTTTTGGGTGTTTTAGGGACTAAACACCGCCTTATTTTGATTCGCATGCAAAGAAACTCGCCGCACTGCACACTTTGAGATCCACGTACGCCTTTGAAAAATCATCACACGTCACACGGCACAACCTAAAAATATGTGCATCAAGGAACTGGAGAATCCTAAGGCCTTGTTTGCCTACGTAGAAATACACCATAATCCACGTGGGTTGGAGTGAATTGAAGTGTAATTTAGTTCAAATTACACTCCAATCTACTCCAACTCACGTAGATTGAGGTGTATTTCTATGTAGCCAAACAAGACCTAACCTGCATTCACACATGAAACAACTTTCCTGTCCGCTGCTCAACTATCTTTGGATTGATTAGAAAGAAAGGAAGGAAGAAAGAAAGAAAGAAGTAACAAGCAGTACACGTGCCTACACCATTGTCTAACTCAGGTCATTAAACCCTAATAATACCCTGTCACAAACCAACGTCGATGGTAATGAACATGTAATGCAAAGTTAGCTAGCTAGAACCAAGAGGCACCGTGCGTGTCTGTCCAGCCAATAGACCACATACTAATACTAAATTTGAAAAATCTCTCATACAGTCATACACATCCAGAATCAAACTGCACCGCTTCCAAATTAATAAAGTGCATGCATTTCCTGATTTCCAGTAAACAATATATATCCGTGGCTTCTGGCTTGGCTAGCTTCACTCACAGTCGTCACAGTCACAGATGCTGCTGATCTGAATCAGAAACTGCTGCGCGCATGGCCTGTACGACGTCATGGGCCTTCATCGATGACGGAGCTCAGGAAGGACCTCGTCGGCGTGGATGACATGGCCTCCAGCCCGGCCGCCGAGGCCGAGCTCGACGACTGCTGCCCTAGTGCCCTCGGGCGTTCATCTGCCACTCGGTCACGTAGCTCGGCTTTGTCACCGCCTCGGCCACCTCGCTGTCTCCCGTCAGCATCGACACCACCCTCGACATAGACGGCCGCTGGCGGGGCGAGCTCTGGGTGCAGATGAGGCCAATACGGATGGCACGGAGCACCTCGTCGCCGCTGAATTCCGTGATCCTAGGGTCCACAACGTCCAAGAGATGATCGTCCTTGTAGAGTTGCCAGACCTGATCAAAATAGTGGACGAGCCATAAGAAAGTATATATATATTTTTTTTCTCTATCAAGGTACGAAGACAAAGCTGTTCAGATATCTGAAATAATATAGAAAATATGCTTTTGTAATATGCTATATTATTAGGTTGTGATATAAATAATATAGCATATAAGAAAACAAAGTGTTTTTGTTTGGGGGGTGGGGGGTGTTAATTTCACAAAGTTACAACTATGTACAAAAGTACACATAACTAAATCATGGAACTACACTTTTTTATGCTCTTGGTTTTATGCACGGACCCACCCACCTGTTTGAATAAGTGCAAGACTTAGGTCTCAATCTCATAACGAGCTTACCCATTCTAAAAGATAAGACACGTCTTCTTCAGCCTTGTTATTGTAGTTTAGCCTTCTAGCTATAGTCTCCAACATGACCACACCAAAAGCAAAGACATCAACTTTCTCAGTCATATGACCTCTCATAGCATACTCAGGAGCTAAGATAGCCACTTCATGGAATGTGAGAGAAAAAGGACACCATTAGCTCGCAAATTAAATTAGTTGAAGTAATGACTAGACACATGCATTGAGGGTAGGGAAGCAAGACATGTATGTGCTTACAATGTACCAACAACTTTTGTGCTGACATGAGTCCTATTGTCACTAGTATAGTGCCCGTGCTAACGCTACGGTTTTATTATAGAAATGTACTTAAAAACAATTATTTTCAACCAAACAACGATGTTTTTTCATAGTCTTTAGTCTCATGCAGTTGCATATTATCGTTCATATAATCCAGAATACATTCATGAAAAAAAGAAGGAATAATAAAACTTGAATCTGGAATACTACAAATAAACGCTAATATTTCTTAATTCTACAAATAAGTCCTAAATTGCTTAATAAGTAGATCTCGGAGTTCTTCAGGCATAATGTTTGCACATTCATTTTCATTACTCTGCAACATGTCCGCCAGAAATTCCATCCTTAATGAATGTGAACTCTGTAAATGACAATTAGTAAGTTAACTTATTAATTTGCTATATGCATTCTACAAAATATACATGGACAATATATATTATATATGCTCACAGGGTGGATCAACAATCTTTTCCCATCCCACTTCTTTAGATAACTGTATACAAGGAAGCCTGACACTTTCCTGCAGAAGAGCAATGTTTATTTGTTGTAGCTAAGTGAAGTGACTATTTCATAGTAAGAAAGATAAAAATATAAGTAATTACCAGTTATAATTTCTTGGAAGCCATGTTGGAAATTCAGGATGCCACTCAGAAATATTAGCGTTCCATGCTGGATTCGCCAATTTCATGGCTTGGTTGAAATGATAGGCAATATTATGTAACGTGGTTAGATATGGCTTGCATCGATCATTACCTGTGTACTTTAGATTAGGAGAAAGTGGATCCATAATATACACAATTTTCTTTCTCATATCTATTATGAATAAAATATAGAGTCTATCTTGATGATATGGTAATAGAACCTGCAAACAAGCACCAATATAAGTGCAAAAAATAAAATATAATTATAAATTATAAATATTTAAAAGAGTTTACATAACATATAATTATAACATATATCTTACAGTGTTGCAATCTTTAATATAGTAGCACACATCCCAACATTCAAACAACTTTGCTAGCTCTTTGTAGTTTATCTCATCACAACACCGTGGATCTCGACCAATCTGAGCTATATCCTGGTCATTTTTTGCAAAATAGGAACTATTAGGAACTATTGAATTAATTATATAATTATATTACACAACAAGTGAACAACTATATGAACTTACACAGAACTGGAGGTCCATGAATTGGTATTTGTTTTCTTCTATAATCAATCTAGCTATGTTGCATGCAACTGTGCGAACACCCATATTGAAGCATCTAGTATCCATGGGTTTGTTTTCATCTAAAATATCTCTAATTGTCCTGAGACTTATAGATATTGGGTATGGTACAGTGCTGCGGACCCATTCTTTGCTAAAAAACAATACAGAGATTAAGAATTAGTTGATCACATATTTTATATTACTACTATATTACTGTGCATATATATATATATATATTTATGTAATTAGTTAGGAAAAAAAATACTTACTCTAAACACTCTTGGTCTTCGATCGACCATATGTATGCGCTCAACCGATGCAACAATTCATTTCGGTTCATGAATGTTCTGGCAGATGGTTTAGACACATCAGGAGTATCGATAATTTCAACAACACTTGGACAATCTTCGTCATCATTTGGCTGATCAAGCTTTTGACCTTTGTTTTTTATGTTTAATCTCGAATCCCACAAAATAGCAGGTAGCTTAAACCTGAAATTGTCTATGTCATCCTGCAAGGTAGTACAAGATATATAATTAAAATAAATATTATTTATGAAATCTATTATAAATAAGTGACTACATAATATGGAATCTATATAAATCACCTGAGTCACTTTATCAGAGAGAGAATATCATGTCCAGTATTCCATGAAGTTTACCATCCACAGACCACATGATGTCCTATACATTAACAATTAAAAGATTCACACTGTAAAATCAAAAAATAATGCAAGTCTCATGGCATTTACAGGTCACATGGAATTTACCCATCTGTTTGTATTGGCTCTTGAATCTTCTCAATAATACGCCACGTTGAAAAATTTAGATTTTTCCACTTGTACCAGTTAAGGTCTTTATTTCCTTCAAGTACAAATTTCATTTGTCTTTCTAGTCCTTTTAACTGTTGTGATGAAATATAACTTTTTAGTATCAATAAAAATATTATATAATAAGAAAACAAGTCAAGAAAGGCACAATTACTCACTATAGTCTTGAGTTCATTACGGTCTGATAGTATTAATCCCATTGAATCGAGTACATGTACCTCTTCTATTTCTGCATTGACAACTGCCAGATACTAGTGGGTATCCTTTATATTAACTGGAAGGAAAACCTGCAGCAAACATCGATGTTTTACATTAAACATTGACAATCAATATATATCCACCATAAAGGAGTGCAAATATGGTCTAATAATAATATGAGGATTAAGTTTTACCATGTCAGCTTCTAAATAGTTTTGCACCCTTTCTTTAATGGTGTCTGTCTTATAACTCAATGTCACCATAGGGTCACCATCACGCTCAATTAGGCTACAAATGAACGTATTCTCCAAAAAGACCTTTCCACCTTTCCTATCAACTGCTCTCGATTGTTTATAGTCTCGTCTCTGTTGCAGCAATTTTGCCTTCCTCGTGGCATCCATATTTATGTACCAGCTGCGTTTCCTGAGCAGGTTGCTATTGCCTGAAGTGGCACATGGTCATCAAAGTACAGAAGAGATATAACAGATATGACATGCACCATCGAAATTTGCTCTTGTCCTATAGCAGGCCACAAACCTGGATTAATTATGGTGCCGTTTGAACCTTCAGTCTGCAAAGGCGTCAATGGTGGTCTTTGTTTCCTGACGTACTCGTCATTTCTATGTAGCCAGTCCATAGACTCATTAGGATCATCATTTTCCTGGCCATGATGTATTGATGGTTGACAAATGGATGAAACACCAGCTTGTTGTGTTGATTTTTCTACTGCAACACACATTTATTTCCTACATATCATTTGATTTGCATCTACAAAATACACACATTTTTATATATCAATTAGCATTGATAAAAGACAAGCACGTACCTAATAACAGAGATGGTGACAAAGACGGTGCCAAGGTGTAATGTACTGCTTCGGTCATTTGGACATCAGTGGTACCGGAGATAGGTCCTACATCAGAAGAGTGTCAATTAGTTGGATGCACAAACAAATAAGAGCATACATTATTAGATTTTTATTATTACCTTGACCGGGTGTATTTGGCACTGCTGCAGCTTTTTTCATTGCACGATATTCACGTTGCTTCCTATTCCGTTCTTCTCTTTGTTCACTGGTTTCCTCTGCCCTTTTACGTGCGCGGTATTCACGTTGTTTTCTATTCCTCTCTTCCCTCTTTATTCTCTCTTCATTTGGGAAATATATTGTGGCATGAGTTACAGAAAAAAAAACACGAACTAACCAGCACCAATAGTCATGAACATACCCTGTCCGACAGTGTTTGATATGTCGCTAAACGCAGGGCGGGTTTCTCGCCGATCACCCATCGCAGACCTATAGACATGGGATGCCGAAGGTTCAGCGCGTAGCCAGTGGCATAAGAATGAGGGCGTTCATGTTAACCTACAAAAGAAAAACATAAATCATGTATACTTACTGGACTTGTCGATGCACGTCGGGGCGTTCCTGGTCTGGCCCGGCTGTTCCGTCAGCGTGGCGACGTGGACGGCCCGCCCTGCCACGTATCGAGGCGAGCGTCTCCGGCGTGTGTGACAGCGTTCCCGGTGACACAAGTCACGGCTGCAGCGGCGGCGGCGGCTCCGTGGAGACAAGAGCTCTTGGAAACGGCGTCCCCAGCGAGACGAGTCGTCGCGGCAGCGGCCCCGGCGCGGCGCGCCCTGGCGCCCCCCGGCGGCCCCTTGGCGCGGCGCGTGCTGGCGGCCCCCCGGCGGCCCCTCGGCGCGGCGCGTGCTGGCGGCCCCTCGGCGGCGCGGTCCCGGCGGCCCCCGGCGGCGCGGTCCTGGCGGAGGAGCAGGGGGCGGTGATTGCTGCTCGAGGTCTGGAGGGGAGGCGAAGCGTCGGTGATTGCCGCTCGGGTATCGGGCTGCCCCTCTCGCGCGTGGAGGGGGCGCGGGCCTGGCTGCGCGCGCAGGCGTGTGAGTGATGCGTTTGATCCGGGCGTTTGTGGCCGTTGGATGTGAGTGAGCGAGAGGAAGTTGAGTTTAGAGTTAATCTGGTCCCTTACTTTCGAAAATTAGACACTGTTGTGTGCAATTAGCTGGGTGTATTTAGTTTAGGCAATGACTGTGTGCGGTAGTTTTCTGTGTGGCATTAGTAAAGTTCGAACTGGTGAATTATATAGTAGTGGAGATGGAGATTATAAAGTTTGGCGAGACTAAAATCTGAGATCTTAGGGTTAGATTAGCATCAAGCAAGACATTGCTTGCCTTTATGTCTCTATGCACAACACGGATGCTAGAATCTTCGTGGAGATAAGCCAGGCCTCTTGCAATTCCCAAGCATATTTCATAGCATGTTGACCAATCTAGGTTCAATCTTCCACTTCATATTAATGAATATTTATTTATATATCAATACCGACTAGCCACAATCACATAAAATTGAATGGAATAGTTGGTACCGAACAAAGCTTTATCAAGACTTCCATTCTCCATGTATTCATAAACTAATAGTGGTTTATTTCCCTCAAGGCAGCAACCGTACAACTTGACGAGATTACGGTGTTGCACTTGGGAAATAGTTTCCACTTCCGCTATGAATTGCCTCTTCCCTTGCCGAGATGTTTCGGATAGTTGTTTCAGTGCCACTAAGTTGTCGTCAGTTAATTTACCCTGCTAGAAGGTGCCATTGTTTTAATGTGAGTTTAGAAACCATATTATATAAAACAATACCATGTAATGCAAAATAAAGAATTTACATAAACCAAACCAGAGAGGAACTCAAAACGTCTAGCCAATATTTTGCATAATGGGAAAAATATGTTGAGCTTATCTGCGTTGTCAAAAAATATAGAAATTATTGATATCCATGTGTGCTATAGATGAACTAACCTTATAAACTGATCCATGTTGACTCTTGCTAACGTCGCCACTAGGAGTAGACTATGGAATCTATCCCTGACAACGGTGCCAGAAAGGTTTGTTGATACTTCTTAATGTAAGAAGTATAACTAACTATTCGTATGACTATTGGTAGGTTCCGCAAGCGCACAGAATAAGTCTATTGTAGCACTTCACCCGGGAGTAACCGAGTATCGTATTTATTTCCACAGGGAAGCTACTATGGCAGAACTAACACTAGGACCGCTATGAAGAACTAGTGATTCTATCAGGGTTGATCGAAAAGTATGAATGGGGGTTGATATCTACTACTACTAAAAAGAAAGAAAGACTAACTACTACTAAACTAAATCGGCGGGGTCTGGCCGATGAACAGATTAATGTTTTCCTACACACTTACGATCACAACTAACTTAGCAGTAAAGAGTTTATCTAGTTCTTCGAACCGTACACACCCTCTGGACTATTCACCTCAGACGTGCACAATGAGGTTTATGATTTAAGAACTAACCCAACTACGTGGTGGAATTCAAGGCTCCCAGGGCTGTCACCACCTGTTTGCTACCACAGCTATCCGGGGGGCTAGCCACAAACTAAGGTATAACTAGTCTAAGCACCGCGCTTACACTAATATATACTACTCTAATCTTGCGTCCAAAACTAGAGCACTGATTACTCAGCGAAGAACCCAAACTAGATGCAAACTAAATACTAAGTTATCTATGATCGAAAGCACTCAACAAGAACAATAAGTAAAGAACTTAAAGTAAATGCTGAAAGTAGAAGAACACTAAGATAAATGAAGAAAGACTTGGAATTATACCAGAGACTTGGAAGATCCTCTATTACAACTCTAGCTCTTCTCTTCTTCACTCTCGCTCTCACTCTAAGTCTCTCAACTAGAGTGTTCCTTCACCAGAGCTTCGCTTACAAGAGAGTGGGACTAATGAGGTGAGGTCTGACTACAAATGAGCTCGGGGGGGTCCTATTTATAGCCTAAGGGACCTAGGGGGTACTTATGGACCTAGGGTTAGGTCAGGGGGGTGAGTGTGGTGGCGGGCGCCAGCCCTAGGTGGCGGCCGCCACCCCCCTGGCCGTTGGATCCACCGACCTTGCTTCAACGACATCCAGGAGCTCCAGGGAGGCGGTTCTAAGGTCGGTTGCATGTCCAAATAACCGTCACATGGGCAATTGGGTCATGATCCATGTGACATCCCTTCTTGGCCCTTGGATGCAATGACCTAAGTGATCAATGGCTGCAAATGAGTGTGGCATGCCTCCCCTGGATCAGTGACATGGTAGGGGAGGAGTTTGGGCCTCACTCCCCTGGCTGCCGCCAGTGATGGGTGGCGGGCGCCACCCCACCTTGGCCCAAAGTGAGCCCAGGTGAGTGTGCTCGCCTCCTAGTGGGTCCTCTTGGTCATTTTGCTAAAAAACCCTGCAATTTCCTATATTCAAATAAAACTCAAGGACAAGTGGAAATCGTTAGTTTATAAAAGGTTTTTGGTTGATTTTAGGTCCTTGTGTTGCATTATATGACCTTGTTGATGCTAAGAATATGACACTTAGTGAGCGTCAACAAGCTCCCCCAAGCTTACCTCTTGCTCGTCCTCGAGCAAGCATGGACTTAAATCTTGGAAACTCTGTGGTTTAGTTGTGTATGCCCATATTATTTTCGTCACCATGGAATTGGTAGCCTTCCCTGCACTCAAGATTAGAACAAAAGACCAGCAAGAAAGAAGGTTTGTCTTTCCCTTGCCTATTTTGCTAATCAAGATATGTGGAGTTTTTGCAAGTTTTTTTTCAAAAGAAAGCATGCTTAGTAACTTCTGTGGCTCACTCGATCACTCATATTTGTATGTGGAAGTGGAAGAATTATCCTCACTAGGATTTTATGTGGGGTTTAATGGGTAGGATAAAAATGAGCATGCAATGCTAGCATAATTTTGCTAAGTTAGACCAATGGAGCAAAGGAGCAACAAGTCATAGGTTCAGACCAGGAATGTGCAAGTGTGTGGTATTTATTGTGGCTACTACTTTCATGGCACTTCTCCTTTTTATCTCATTTGTGGGATCATGGCTATGAATGAGAGCATTTGCTCCTTTGGATATTCTCTTCTTTCTAGAGCACTTGCTCTTTTGAATTTTCTTTCTAGAGCACTTGCTCTTTTTGAATATTTTTTTTTCTTTCTAGAGCACTTGCTCTTTTTTTTACTACTATAGCCATGTCCCTGAGATTTCATTATGGAGCATGATATTTTTCCATGGAGTATTCCTAATAATGAATGGAAATAAAGGCATGTTGTGTGCGTATTCTCAGTGTAAGAATAGCACTATATAGGTGGGTGCAAGTGAATTCCTTGGTCTAAAAATATGACAAGTTTCTCTACCATGACTATCAACAAAAGTCTAACTAGCTCAACACTAACATGCAGCAAGTGGAAGCTCCTACTCTAAGAGTAAAAATTATTTGGCTTTGGTAGGACTTTCTTTGCCACAAAAGTACTTAGAGCAAGTTTTTAAATTTTTCAAAATAACTACTCCACAAACTTGACTCGCTCAAGTCAAAGTAGAAACTTACTTCCCCTTTAGTAGAAACTTACTTCCCCTTTACTTAGTCTAATGCTCATGTCTCAAGTTTAGTTCTAGCATACGTTCTCCCATGATAACTCTAATGCATGGCATACATTTTTATTTATTAGAAAGACTTAAGATGAGAGCGTTTCATTTATTATGATTTATTTATTATTAATATATATATATATATTTTTAACTGCAAATTAACTAAGATAAAACTCAAATTTAAATCACTGAAATAAAAATAAAAAATAAAACTGACAGAAATAAAGACGGTAGTGATACTTACCTTTTTGACGGGGGTCCTCCCCCCAAGCTGGCTTTTGGCGTGGTTGGGTTACATCTATCCCTGACGACGGTACATGTCGTCCCAGTTCTGCTGGTTTTGCTGCAAGAGAGAAGAAATATTACCCAGCTCTCCACCAGTTTCCTGGCGGAATTCCTGGAAATTTTGGTTCAAGTCGTTCAAGTCCTGATGGATTTCGGTAGTATCCATGGTGAGTCCATTCATTTGGTGCTGAAGATATCCCATATCGCGCATCCACTCGTCCTGATGAAAGGACGAATGGCGAGCGGCCTGTGGCGAGATTCCCCTATGGAAGAACTCATCACCACGACCAGTGTACCGGGTGGATCCTCCCAAGGAGTGGGATGAACTCCCTGTTGACACTGGTTATCTATCATAATTAAGGGATAAATAAATATGAAAAGGGGAAGAATTTGATCACCAACAAAGGTTTAGGGTTTCAACTGACAATATTCCACGAGTTTTGGTGAGTTATGATTCTGCAGGGACTAAACCAGGAAATCAGCACCGATAGTTTCCCATAGAAGGAAACCGACGGGAGATAACACAACCACCACGTAAGGATTATTCTAGAAGACTCCAGAGGACGCAAGAAGACACCAGGAGGTCGACCACCGCGAGAGGCCGACTGGTGGGACCGACCGGTCCCACCAGGTGACCGACTGGTCGCCCCCTGGGCCCGCTGGGTTCCGTCCTCTGCAAGCTATCTCCACCGACCTTTAGGATGCATCTCGGCCGTACCTTGAGTCGGTTTGATCCAAGGGCCACGGTTCATCGCCCAGGGCTATATAAACAGCCCCTGACCCCCCTCTTCAGGAATCAATCAGAAATCATCAGACATCATCAGATCTCAAGTCATTGGAAGAGGAGGAGGATCAATCAGAAACCCTAATTTCCTTAGAGCCACATCAACTTAGGCATAGCTAGATAGAATTAGAATTAGAAGAGGCAAGCTTCGCTTGGATTCCGGATCTAGTCGCGAGAAGGCTCGGTAAACCCAAGATCTTCTCTCTTGTATCAACATTATGGATCTAATTATGTTTCTAATTCATAATTGTTCTTCTAGTTCTTCGTTGTTCTTCATTGTTCATGTTCTAGTTCTAGTTCATCGTCTAGTTCATCTTCTAGTTCATCATACTTTAGTTCATCTATGTGTTCTAGTTCATAATAGTTTAGATATAATTGATATGACTAAGACATTAATTACTATATTCTTAATTATACTGCTTTTAGTATGCTTTGATTATATATTTGGCATAGATAGATTATCATCATGTTTATACTCATGTTCGTATAGCGCTCATCTTAAAGATCAACGGGTGGGTGATAAATGTTGTGTAGGTATGGTGCCTATACACTATTTATCTGCGAATGCATCCTATGTTCCGGATAGAGTGGTAGATCGCGGGTGTGACATTCCTGTTGAGTCCTTTGTATTCCACCTCCCGAATGTAGTGTTCAGTATGGCTCAGTTAACTCAAGGTTTAGGGGTTACTCTGTTTGGCACCTTTACTATGGAGTTGCCTCTTGAATATGAATATGGGATAACCTAGCCAATGATTGCCAAATATAATTGCACTAATCAATGTATATTATGACTTATAATTAGAATAACTTAGGAATACTTCTTTATAATGTCTATTCTAATCCGCATGCCTTGTCTAAGTTGAAATGCTCTTAGGACTATCATAGATTGATCTTTTATCATTTATAGTGTACCTCATTATTGTGATTGATCCCTGTTTAGGATAAAGGAGTGTGTTCTTACTTTGCTCTTAATTCTCCTATCACATGTGTAGAGTAGCTCTTGTCCTTATTTATCTCACTTCATTCCTAGTGCTAAATATAAATAACGATACTTGGAACATCTCTGGGTAAAATGCTGCTACAACGGGTGTATTTATCTGTGCGCTTGCGGGTGAATATTTATCTTTAGAGTCAGTGCTATGATATAATCACATTGCTAGTTTCATGTTGGGGATGAAAACTTGACGTTAAGTGATGCTAGTGGTGTCCCGTACACTTCTTAGTGCCTTCACTAGGTTATTGTTTATGAAGTCTATCTTAGAGTGATTCCATTAAGAAGTGTCAACACTCCCCAACTGGGATGAGTGAAAGGACGCTGTTGGTAGTTCTTAGCTACACCTAGGATAGGGTAACTAAAGTAGCTATCTACTAATGCCAAGCGGGGTTGTCAATCCCGACACTAGTAGGAGCTAGCTAGCGAGAATGCAATCTACCAGAAGGAGATTCTGCAAGCGCACAGAACTATCGTAGTAGCACTTTGCCTGGGAGTACCAGGTGTCGATTTATTTGATCCCAAGGGAAGGCTAGGGTGGTGTATGAGTCGAGTCAAGGAGGGGATGAGAGTCGAAGAATTAAGAAAAGAGAAAAGGGAAAAAGGGAAGAGAAGGGATGGAAGGCAAGAAAGAATATATGGATGACTAGGTAAGGATGAAATGGATGGCTAAGGTAAGGTGGATAACTAGATAGATAGATAGTTGAAGGGAAATATGATAACTAAGGATAACTAACTAATAACTAATCCTAGATAACTACAAAGCAAGATAACTACGAAGCGAGATAGTTTCAAAGCAAGGCAGGCAAAAGACAATAAAGCAACTAAGTTGAGTAAAGTTTTATTCCTATCTTGTCAAGTATCGAGGCGTACTAGCCTTTACCACTTACTTAGGTTGAACGCTAGCACAACGAGCCTTACTGTTAAATTGGGCCAACCACATGGTGGAATTCAAGGCGCACAGGGCTGTCACCACCTGCTTGCTACCATAGCTATCCGGGGGTCCAGCCGTATCTGAAGGTAAGTCTATAACTAAGCACCACGCTTAACTATATTCTAACTATCTCTACCCTAGCTTTGAATAGAGACACCCTTGCAGACGTCAGAGCAAACACTTGACTTAATAAGATAAACACTAAACTAACTAAGCAACCTATTGGCAAAGATCAAACACTAAGCTCACTAGAGATTAACTACTATGGCTAAGTGAATTGAACTGTAGGATAGCGAGGCACTCAAGCAATCAATCAAGTATACCACTCAATACTAATAAGTAGAATAAAGTAATACTTGAAATGATGAACTAGAATATAGTAAATGCTTGAGTAACAAGAGCAAAACCTGAACTGGAGATGAAGGAAGACTCTTCCCAGCTCCAGAACCGATCACTCGCACGCCTCTACTCTTGAGCTAACCCTTGAGCAGCGCTACCGCGAGGGCGAAGATGCCTTGCTCTACTAGCTACCTACTTGCCTAAGCTCTCTAAGCTTCTAACCTAACTCTCACTTGCTTCTCTTGCTTTGCTTCTCTTGGAAGTGATGGTACTCTTGGGTGTGTTGGTGTGATGCCGCAGGGGGGTATTTATAGCCCAAATGAGTGAGGGGGGTTCTTATAGTGGGCAGCCAACCGACCTAGGGTTAGGTCAGGTGGCGGGCGCCACCCCCTACTGGCGGCCGCTAGTCCCCTGGCCGTTGGATGAACCGCCTCTGCTTCAACGGCATCCAGGTGGTTGTCCAAGGCGGTTTGGAGGTCGGTTGCATGTCCTAGCAACCGACATTCAGCCTTGATCCACGCCACTCCTCCCTGAGCCGTCCGATGCCACTGACCTAGTGACCAAGGGCCAAGATTTGCCCTTGGGGAGGTCACACGGATCGGTGACGTGGCAGGGGGTGACACTTGGGCCAACCCAAGTGGGGGCGCCACTTAGAGGTGGCGGGCGCCACCTAGGGGTGGCGGGCGCCACCCCCCTTAGGCCCATTTGGGCCCTGCTGAGTGGGCTTGGCCTCTGGTGGGTCCATATGTCCAAATTTGGTTCAAATCCTGCATTCAAATAAAATTCTATGGACATGTGGAATTTGGTTAGTTTGAAACCTATTTGACTACATTTCATGCCTTTTTGGTGGACTTTAGGGTCAAATGTTGATGGTAAAACAGGTGTTTAAGGACCGTCAACAGATGCCTCCTGGCCGTATTCCCACCGCGGATGTTGCGGTTGTTGCCAATTCGACCCTCCTGCTTGGTGCGAGCCAGGGGGTGTCAAATGACCATAGTGTGCTGCTTCTTCATACTGCCATGCATGAAAAGGGTCAAACTCCTATGCCGCTGCTGTGGCTCTTGCGGCCTCTTCTGCTGCACGGGTCTGCGCTCGCGTCCTCCTCCTGGGAACCTGCATGGTGTTCTCTCGAGCCAACCTACGGTTTCGTTCTGCCTCGGCTTCCAGGGCCAAAAGTAATGTTGGTGCATTCACCAACCAAAGTGACAAGTCAGGAAGAGCGATTTTATTCACATAATCTTGGTAGATCATGTAAATCTCACCGGTCTCCTAGTTCTCACGCAAGAGGTGCCCTTGCGAGAAGTGCTCCATGGTCAAAAGGTCTCGGTCACTAGGAATGTAGGAGTATATAGCGGTGTTCAGCAGACCCATGTTAAAAGTCAGTCTAGTTATCTATGATGTCATTTCAATATTTCCAGTGCGTTGATTAAATTTAGACCAGTAGTCTACCATGGCCTTGGCGGGTGATACTTTTATGTGGATTACTAGAGCATAAAGCAGCAGCATTTCAGGCTTTTTGATTGGTCTTAAGTCAGGTCTTGGAAAGGGTGTGATACTAATATATTTGTGGAAAAACCTGAGCGTGGGGTTGTGGATATTACTTGTACAGGGCAAGCCTGGGTCTCTGTTCCCAGCAATACTTTTCCAAAATTCATTTCTATTGAATCCCGTACAGGCAGATTCCAAGCTCAGCAAGCATGAATCATTAAAGTTTAGATTCTTGCTGAACTGCCTCCACGTTAAAGAATGTTCTTCATTAAAAAGCCGAAATGTTATGTGATTAGCAGATATTTTCATTGTGGCCAGAAATTCCATTGTGAGGGGAAGGATTCCCTCCTCATTAACCTTCCATGCATCTTCCCACCACAAGGTTCGAAAAATATAGAGAAACTCATTGTCCATACCAGTGCGACTTAGCAAGTCGTCATCGATGTGACGGGTGTGAATGAACTCCCTCTCACTGAGGATGTTCCGGGCCTGCCGTTCCCGATCACTCTGCCAGATGATATCATTGACGGAGTTCAGGACGCGGATGGTCGGTCCAGCCTGGTGTGTGGGCGGAGAGTCCCGATCCACCGACATTTCGTTGGTGGATGGAGTACCCCACCCGGCGCTCTCCTCATCACTCCCAGCAAAGCGAATGTGAGTGTTTGCCCTCGATGAACTTCCCTCACCCTTACTCTTCTTCTTCTTGCCGGTGAAGAAGTTCTTGAGAGGGCCCATGACTTCCTTGCTAGTGCTCAAGGTGGCTGGTGTTTTTGTGTTTTGAGTGAGGTGTAAGAACTTGCATGGGGTGTGGGTAGTATTTATAGGCTGAGGATGGATGGGGGAAGGCGCCAAGAATAAGTGGCGGGCGCCACCCCACCTTGCCCAAAATGATCTGCAACCGACACATGAGGTTTCCCTTGTAATGTCCACTGAAATTCCTAGTGGGGAATAAAGTGGTAGTGTTGGTGCAAAGTGGAAAGAGTGTAACCTCCTAAATGGGGCAAGTGGGCTGAAAATTTCAAAGACCACTTCTTCATCCTGGTCATACTTTATACCAAGGATGGTGGGAAACTTACTCGGGAGCAGTTTCGTGCAGAAATGTGAAAATTGAGGTGGCGGGCGCCACCCCTTTATTGGTAAATTCCACTCAGAGCCACTCCTACTTTCACCATGTGCCCTCCTCATCACTCCTCACCAGAATTTTTGAGTGGGGAAGTGTCTGAAGGACCGAAAATGCTAAAGCAAGGCGACCAGAGGGGGGTGAATGGGAGCCTAAAATATCTTCTCAGAAATTACGGCCTCTGCCCCAACAAAATCAACCCCAAAAGCTTCGGACTCAAACGCGATGCCCTCGACCCTAGAAAGAGGGTGGATGATCCCTAGGATCACAGCGAGGCACCACACAAGAGAGCAAACCAAAACTCTCAAAACCCCGAGTCAAGTTCGTGCCTAAAAGACCCACTCCCAAACGTAGATAGAGGGCTACGTCGGGATTCCTCCAAATACCTATGCTAACGCATAGCAAAGATACCTAGAGAGGTTCCTAGGTGAACTATAGGAGCAAACGAGAAGTCCAGAAGCAAAGCGGAAAAGCCAGGAGAGCAAACGCACTAAAACGCAACCTACAGCCGATTCCCGGACTGTCCGGGCTGCAACCAAACTTCTCCCAAGTGTTCTTCTATGTGTTGGGAAGCTAATCCTAGGATATCATCGCTTCAACCCAACTATACCATGAGAAATCCGAAGAACACTAGAAAAGGGGAAGAGGAAGGAATAAAAACGATTTCGACCCGATCTACTTGTTCGTGAGGGTAGAGATGAATTCCTTCGGTGGAAATGTTCTCCTCACATCAAAGAACAAGTTGATTCAAACAGAATCGCAAAAGACGCAGCGTAGAGGGAGATCGAGAGAGAGGAAAATCGTGGAGAAAAGAAGAACGCGAAGAACAAATTCAAAACGTGAATTCAACCACGAATTTGATCCTTGGATTCAGAGGAATGGATGATTGATTAAGCACTCGGTGTCGGGCTACAAGCCAATCCTAGCTACACAAAGCTTGGATGGCGAAAAGGTCAAGAACAAGAGCCGGTCTCTCCTCTAACCCTAGCATCCTCTCACCTAAACAAAATGAGAGTGACACCACCTAGAATTCCCCAAGGATACGGCTGCCCTAGCAGCCCCCTTCATATATATAGGCGCACGTCCGAAGACCAAAATGCCCTTACATTAAGCACTCAACCCAAATACCCCCCAGGGGTAAAACCGTCCAGTCCTGGCGATTTTCATCCGACGGCCACGCCCGCACATCTGGTAGCTTCGCCTCGACGCGACCTCCCTGATGTCGCCACGTGCCGTCACGTCGACCACCGCGCCTTCCTCGTGGATAGCTTTGCCACCGCGCCAGCCTCTCCACGCCGCCACGCGTCGACCGTTCTTTCGGACCACCCCCGGTTTTGAGGCCCAAACCGGTAAACCCGCCAGCCCAGGTTTTGAGGCCCAAACCTGGCAAACCGTCCACCCCGAGTTTTGAGGCCCAAACTCGGAAACCCGCAAGCCCAGGTTTTGAGGCCCAAACCTGGAAACCGTCCATCCCGAGTTTTGAGGCCCAAACTCGGAAACCGGCCACCCCGAGTTTTGAGGCCCAAACTCAGAAACCGTCGATGGTAGCTTTTTGAGGCTCAGCTACCGAACCCGCACCGTAGACGGGATGTGGTTCCCACACCCCGACCACCGACACCGATGCCGATGCATGTCCAGCCTCCACGCCGGGCACAACGCCTTCGCCTTCCTTCTTGACTTGGCCGACGGCACTTGCGCCGCACGCAAGCCCGTGTCCGACCTCCCGCCAAGTACCATGACGCCATCGTCTTCCTCCCGACTCGGCCGATGCATCGCACATCCCATGTGCTCTCGCTCGCCGATGCCACGTGCCAGCTACCACAGCTGGTCCTCTGGCCCTCTGGTCCGTCAGTCCAAGCCTCACGTCCGCCCTTCACCGCTCTGGGTACATCGGCATGGCACGTCCGCCGCACGGCACGCCCATCCTTCACCGCTCCCGGTCCGTCGGCACGGCACGTCTCTACTTGACCTTCACCTCGCCATCGACCACTGTATCCGAGCTCCACACCTGCACATCAACACAGCCAAGAGACACATGTCGCACACGCACACCAACACATAAACACCACAACTCAACGCCACCGGTTAGTCATAAACATTAAGCGCATAGCAAGATATGGACTAAACCAGGAAAAGCCTCAAACCTTCCTCATCAAAGTCAATCATTCATCATATATGTTCTCAATCTCCCCCTTGATGAATGCATTGACTAAAAATAAAACCAAAAAGGAAGGGTTTGAAGGCAAGCCTCATTCAAGTACCGAAAAGCCAAGCAAAAGCAAATACAAGGCTACTTGAGATGAGGAAGGATCATGAAAACTCCAAATAAAAGCTCTCGGTCCTGAAAGAAATGGGAAAAGTGGGCAAAACCTCCACACGACCGAAGAGTCAAGAGAAACAAGAGTTTCATGAATCCCAAAAGGTACTCGAAAACCAATCTCAAATAAATTGTCAAACAATCATCACAAAAGAAACCAAGGTACTTATCCACTTGGATTCACTTGGGTCGAGATTTCTCCCCCTTTTTCTCTTTCTCTTTCTCCCCCTTGATGATTGAATTGACAAAAACTAGGCACAAGAGATGGTTTGAGATACCAAAACCGAAAATCTCATTCAAGTGATCAAAAGCCATAGAAGGGCAAGGAACAAAGTCACTTGTCATGAGAAGATTATCCATTCAAATGCCCAAAAGCCAAAGAAATGCTAAAGAGAGGGCAATTTGAAATGAACATAACTTGGTCCCCAAAGACATGGGCAACGGCTCAATGCAACCAAGCAAGGGATCGGACCAACAACTCATCAAAGAGCAAAACTCGATCACATAGAGCGAAAAACTTGGTTCCCAAAGACATGGGCAACGGCTCGACGCAACCAAGTCAAAAATGAGCTAGTCCTCAAGAAGAGGCAGAAAAGGCTCAACACCACTAGCTCAAGGCTCGATACCAATTGAGGCTGAATCAATGCATAAGAATGCAAAACTGATCACAGACAGCCAAGAATTGGTGAAAACAGCTAGTTCCTCAAGATAGAGGCACATAGGCTCGACGCAACTAGCTGAAGGGTCCATACCAATCAAAAATACCAAGCAAAAACTGCTAGTCCCTCTAGACAGAGGCAAAAACGGCTCAACACGACTAGAAGGCTCGATACCGACTGAGAAAAACCACAAGAGAAGCTCAACACTAAATGGAGCACAAACACTCGGAGCATGCAGAGAAGCAGCAAGACAAAAGCGACTCCCCCTGAAAGCAAGCCTATATACAAAAGCTATGCAACAAAGCTCATGACACCAATTACACTCCATACCAAAAGATGGATACCAATTTAGACACATAAAAGTGCTATACTAATTGAAGAAAAACATAAAAGAGCTAAACTCCCCCTAGCTCAAAGCTCTCCCCAAAATGCATGACTCTCCCCTTTGTGCCAACACACAAGCTCCCCCTTGCAAGCAGCTTCTCCCCCTTGACAAAAGGGGACATGCTGAGGGGTTTTATTTTTCACAAAGTTGACACAAACACAAGACAAGTCATCCAAAAGCATATGAGGGCAATGAAAAGCACTGAAAGTGACCACAAAGTGTATCGGAGCTGGGGGTATGTACACTAAGCTAAAAATGCATGATATGCACAATGCAACAGCTTCAAGTGTATAGCAATCAGAATGAAAAGATGCTCAAAAGGGTGTTGCCCTAAAAGTGTAGCAACCAATACAAATGCTAGCAAAGGCTCAAACTGATCAAATGAATACGAAATATGAACAATTAAGCATATGAGCAGTTTTAAGCCATTTGAAAAGGAGTTCACCACTAAAATAGCACTTAGCATGGATAGACAGGAAATCAACCAAGTGCTAACTCAAATATAAAAGGTGAGCTACCCCTAGCAAAGTTCAATCAACATGCAAAAGAATGAAGCATAAACTTGTGTTATTTTCAAATTTTATCGGAGATTGCAGCGGTATTAACACAAGTTCAAATTAAAGCATGTGATTGCGAGAGGTTGAAAGCGTGGTCATTGCCTAACTTTTCAACCGGGCTAAGCCTATGCAAGAAAAGCAATCAGAAGCTTAAAACACCGGTTTCGGTCTTACACTACACGGCTCAAGTTTAACTCAAATGTGCAATGAGAAACAGTCTCGATACCGTGAGGTGCTGACACATGCAATCCCATCTCGATCTTTTCATTTCACTAATACTTGGATCAAATTTTAAGCACAAGGTAAATATGAACAATCCAAGCAAGTGAATGACTCAGTGCAAGAGACATAGCAACCTAGCATACAAAAGATAGTACAAGTGATTTCAACACATCCTACCCATGCTAGTTGCCACTCTCAATGGTGAACAAATTAAAGGTTTCATAGTTGATTAGTCAAGTTCACCATTTGCAAAAATAGCTTAGCTCATAACATGTATCAAGTGATCAAAAAGAGCCTAAGCTACAGGCATCATCATGTATAAGCAAGACATACCAAAAAGAGCATAATCTCATTCTCATTACTATATACATGAAGCTCTAAAATGCAAGATATACATGATGAAATGCATGCAGAAGCTAGCCTACAAGGAACGTAGCAAAAGCTAGCCTACAAGGAAAACCCAAAGCAAAAGGGTATCGGAGAAATCCAACTAAGATACAACAAGCAAAATGCTTCCCAAACTAAAAGGGAAACACACATCAAACTCACAAGCGAAGAGCCAAGAACCACTCAAGCGACAGCCAGCAAAATCCGCAACGAAAAGACCACACAACAGAAAGGGGTCGGAGAAGAAGAGTACCAAAAACCGAACTCAGAAGTGTGTTGGAGGTACCTCATGAAGCGCATGACCTCCTGCTGGTGTGATATGCGAGGGGACGCCTGAAACTACTGAACTCCGGGGCTCCTGCCTCACCGAAGTTGTCTCCCCCTTGCCTGATGTTGTCGCTCCCACAGGTGCAGCTAGTGCTCGCTGGAGAGCTGCTCGAACGGAACCCCAAGTCGTGGAAGAAGTGGGATCGGGTCCGTGAGCCGAAATGCTCTCTCCAGGCTTCTGTTCTCCTGCACACTCAAAAGCAGAAGAAAACACAAGGCATTGTCTCGTCCAGTGTGACCTCAAGGTCTCCACAAAGCGGTTAGTCACATAATAAGCATAAGGTGAACACTCAACAAAAGAGGTCTACCTATGAATGATACCGCAAGGAGATCTGAACTCCACCTAGTCAAGACTACCATGCAACAGGATAAAGCACTGTATAGCAACATGCAGCCTAGAGACATGATCAACCCAAACACAGCCTAAACCTCAACACATGCTACAATGCAAGATAATGATAGCAATAGATCCAAAAGCATGTAACATGATAAAATCGTGGAAAGGCTAGTGCTCAACCTAAACATATCAACAGGGTACATGTAGCTACACAAAACTAGCACCTGAAAAGTGATACCTAATGAACATCATACCACTACAAATCAAGCTCATGGAGAAATATGGTAAAGCAAGGCACAATGTTCATAAGGATCACCAACTAGCAAGAAAAGTGGATTAACCACCAAAGCTGTACACAAAGCTAGCATGACATGATATACAAGAGATAGCACATGCTAGACAAAATGAAACATGACACAAAAGAAAAATGTACATGCAAGGACTATACAAGTGAGCACATGAAGAACCATCTCATACCACAAGACATAAAACATGGATGTACAGGGTATGAGTGTATGAGAAAGCTCACCAGATAACCAAAAGCCTCTTTGGAGTCAAATCTAAGCGGGGTGTAGAGAACCATCAAATCTTGATCACATCTAAAAGATCAAGCTCCATCAGGCGCATGTTCTCCACCCCTCGTCCTCATATCTGCACACAAGAGGACAAAGCAGCCCGAGTCTTGGATCCCGAAGGGTTAGCAAGTATATACTTGGGAACTCAAGACTTGGTCACAAAACTCAACTTATCTTGTGGGTTAGCATGATGCAAATGTTGGTTCAAATGCAATTGTGAAGCACCCTTGGAAGCATTTCTCAAAAGGACAACTCGAGGATAAGAACGAGTCGTACCACGGGAAAAGAGGCAAACATCTTCCAAGGTTTTTGTAGAAGAACCAATAGATGCACCATGAGAAGCATGACGTGGACCAAGAGAAGTAGCACTAGAAACATGTCCACGACCATGACCTAACCCATTAGAAAAGGAGTCATAAAACCCATCAACAAAGAGGGGCTTCTTACTAGGAGCACAAGCGTTCATGCCATGAGAAGGGCTATGAACTACCATCTTCCTAGAAGAGCAAGCTTGGCGCAAACGTTTGGCACGCCGATAGCAAAAGCTTTCTTGATGCCCATCTTTCTCACAAAAAGAGCAATGGTACAAAGGCCTACTGGAAGGCACACCATTCTCCAACAAGTGAGAAGTCCTTGGGACTTGGAACAAGAAACATCAACATTCAACTTGGTGCCAACGCTAGGAGCACACGTGCCATGGGAAAGGCTATGCGGCTTCCTAAAAGCCTTAGCTCGAATACGTCGCTCGTGTTTGACACGGCGGAAACAAAAATCGAATGAGTGTTCATCCTTCTTGCAAAAGGTGCAATGGAAAATCGGATTGGGAGCACGAGTCCCAAAAATATGAAAAGCACCCTTGTCAAGAGAAGTCCCTTGGACATCACTCGAAGAAACAACAAGGCTAGGAGTAGCTATGAAAGAGCTATCCGAAACCTTGGTACAAGTGCTATCGTCAAAAGACTCACGCGCAGCACAAGAACTCAACTCCGGTTGCAAAGATGCAGACTTGGAAACACCAACATCGGAGTTGCAAGAAATGTGTGACTCAAAAGACTTAGCACAAAGACTCTTGCATCTTTTGGCTAAAACCTCATTCTCAAACATGAGGCGATCACAAGTACCACAAGGAGCGTTTTTCAGATTTTCCATCTCCTCTCTAATGCACTTGGCATATGTGGTACGCAAGAGTTCAATCTCCTTTTCAAGGTTGGCACTCATATCATTGTGCTCAACCAATTTGGCGCTCATATCATCGCGCAAAACCTTCAAAGCCAAAACTTCTTTTTCCAAATCAATGCATGATGTGCAAATAAAATCGGTGGAAGAAACATCACCATTCACATCAAGCAAAGAATCATGATTGACACAAGAAGTATGGCAAGCATCTTTATTCAAAGAGCACAAGCTACAAGGCCTAGCATTTATCTCAATAATTTCAGCCCTAGCATGCTCAAGTTCATCTACACATGTGGTGTGAGTCAATTTTAATTTATTAATTTCAGCAAGCAAAGACTCACAAGAACCACATGGTAAAGAAGCTTTTGACCTAAGCAAGGCTATTTCAGATTTAGCATAAACAAGTTCCTTGCGCAAGTCAAAGCAAACAAGACATGGTATGGAGGCATTTGATTTCAATATTTCATTTTCAGATTCTAAGCTAGCAAGCGAAAAGCATAGCTCATTATTCTTCCTAACCATGTCACTACAAGAGGTGCAAGGTAAAGATGCACTAGACTTCCAATGAAAAAGGCCACATTTTAACCTAGCAATGGAGCATTTCAATTTCTTGATCTTTCTATGCAAGGTATCACAAAGCTCATCATATCTCAGGTTATCATCACAACAAGCTTCAAATTGTTGGGATAAAATCCCAAGACAAGCAGCAAGAATACCTTTCTTGGCTTTGCCAAGTTCGCGTATGCGATCCTCCGTCGAATGCTCATCATCTCCTAGGAAGCCCAGCAAAGCATCCACCTCACGTTCTGCCTCAAGAGCCGTACTCCTCCTTCTTGCCAAAGTGTCGTCCTCGGTCGCATGTCCAAGACTCAAACCTAAGGACAAAGACACACTGGAAGAAGAACTTGGTGCCATCCTGAAAAGCACCATTAGTGTTAGCCGAAACACAAACTCAACACCTCGACAAGCAAAGTCGGAAACACAACCGCTCTCAAAAGGTCGCCTTCGTGGATCCGGAACCGGTTAAGGTAGAGAGATCCTTAACAGGCTCCGATACCAATTGAAGGACCGAAAATGCTAAAGCAAGGCGACCAGAGGGGGGTGAATGGGAGCCTAAAATATCTTCTCAGAAATTACGGCCTCTATCCCAACAAAATCAACCCCAAAAGCTTCGGACTCAAACGCGATGCCCTCGACCCTAGAAAGAGGGTGGATGATCCCTAGGATCACAGCGAGGCACCACACAAGAGAGCAAACCAAAACTCTCAAAACCCCGAGTCAAGTTCGTGCCTAAAAGACCCACTCCCAAACGTAGATAGAGGGCTACGTCGAGATTCCTCCAAATACCTATGCTAACGCGTAGCAAAGATACCTAGAGAGGTTCCTAGGTGAACTATAGGAGCAAACGAGAAGTCCGGAAGCAAAGCGGAAAAGCCGGGAGAGCAAACGCACTAAAACGCAACCTACAGCCGATTCCCGGACTGTCCGGGCTGCAGGTGCCGGACTGTCCGCGCCAGGGGCGGACTGTCCGCAAAGCCCTGGCGGACTGTCCGCACCGGTCAACGGCGGACTGTCCGCCGGTCACCCGAGAGGAAAAAGCCCGAGGCCAACAGCCACTGCTCGGCTGAAACCTCGATGCCCGGACTGTCTGCGGCCTCTATGGCGGACTGTCCGCGGCTACGGCGGACTGTCCGAGACCCCCACGGCGGACTGTCCGTGACCTCCCAGAAAGTGCAAAAACTGCACGGGACAAAACCAAAATCGATTGGATCTTCACCAAATCGAACAAGGCTGCAACCAAACTTCTCCCAAGTGTTCTTCTATGTGTTGGGAAGCTAATCCTAGGATATCATCGCTTCAACCCAACTATACCATGAGAAATCCAAAGAACACTAGAAAAGGGGAAGAGGAAGGAATAAAAACAATTTCGACCCGATCTACTTGTTCGTGAGGGTAGAGATGAATTCCTTTGGTGGAAATGTTCTCCTCACTTCAAAGAACAAGTTGATTCAAACGGAATCGCAAAATACGCAGTGTAGAGGGAGATCGAGAGAGAGGAAAATTGTGGAGAAAAGAAGAACGCGAAGAACAAATTCAAAACGCGAATTCAACCACGAATTTGATCCTTGGATTCAGGGGAATGGATGATTGATTAAGCACTCGGTGTCGGGCTACAAGCCAATCCTAGCAACACAAAGCTTGGATGTCGAAAAGCTCAAGAACAAGAGCCGGTCTCTCCTCTAACCCTAGCCTCCTCTCACCTAAACAAAATGAGAGTGACACCACCTAGAATTCCCCAAGGATACGGCTGCCCTAGCAGCCCCCATCATATATATAGGCGCACGTCCGAAGACCAAAACGCCCTTACATTAAGCACTCAACCCAAATACCCCCCAGTGGTAAAACCGTCCAGTCCTGGCGATTTTCATCCGACGGCCACGCCCGCACATCTGGTAGCTTCGCCTCGACGCGACCTCCCTGATGCCGCCACGTGCCATCACGTCGACCACCGCGCCTTCCTCGTGGATAGCTTCGCCGCCACGCGTCGACCGTCCTTTCGGACCACCCCCGGTTTTGAGGCCCAAACCGGTAATCCCGCCAGCCCAAGTTTTGCGGCCCAAACCTGGCAAACCGTCCACCCCGAGTTTTGAGGCCCAAACTCGGAATCCCGCAAGCCCAGGTTTTGAGGCCCAAACCTGGAAACCGTCCATCCCGAGTTTTGAGGCCCAAACTCGGAAACCGGCCACCCCGAGTTTTGAGGCCCAAACTCGGAAACCGTCGATGGTAGCTTTTTGAGGCTCAGCTACCGAACCCGCACCGTAGACGGGATGTGGTTCGCACACCCCGACCACCGGCACCGATGCCGATGCATGTCCAGCCTCCACGCCGGGCACAACGCCTTCGCCTTCCTTCTTGACTTGGCCGACGGCACTTGCGTCGCACGCAAGCCCGTGTCCGACCTCCCGCCAAGTGCCACGACGCCATCGTCTTCCTCCCGACTCGGCCGATGCATCGCACATCCCATGTGCTCTCGCTCACCGATGCCACGTGCCAGCTACCACAGCTGGTCCTCTGGTCCTCTGGTCCATCAGTCCAAGCCTCACGTCTGCCCTTCACCGCTCTGGGTACATCGGCATGCCACGTCCGCCGCACGGCACGCCCATCCTTCACCGCTCCCGGTCCGTCGGCACGGCACGTCTCTACTTGACCTTCACCTCGCCATCGACACTGTATTCGAGCTCCACACCTGCACATCAACACAGCCAAGAGACACATGTCGCACACGCACACCAACACATAAACACCACAACTCAACGCCACCGGTTAGTCATAAACATTAAGCGCATAGCGAGATATGGACTAAACCGGAAAAAGCCTCGAACCTTCCTCATCAAAGTCAATCATTCATCATATATGTTCTCAGTGTCCAAAAGTTGGAGTGAGGTTGAAGAGAGAGGAGGAGACATGGGAGTGAATGGGTGCATTAAAAAGAGCAAAGGCATGGGTCTCTCCTGGTGTTATTTGAGTCTATGAGGTAGGGATAATGGTCTAGTTGATTGGCTAGGTGGAAAAGAGCCAAAAGGGTGGCGGGCGCCAGCATGGGGTGGCGGGCGCCACCCCTAAGGCTGCCCTAAGCCCCCTAGGCTTCACCTAATCTCCCTACTAAGTATCTACTTTGCAGAAAATTAATTTGCTTAAGTAAAAACGAAAATTTAAATGGGGGATAAAGACTTACCTTAGCCTAACTTACCTTGGTTAGCCGCTTTGGATTCCCGATTAGTGTCGCCTTCACGGTGGTTGTGGTGGAATGTAGGCACCGACGAACCTTGATGACGGGTGTTTTTCCGGTCGCGGTGTGAACTGGAATTTTTCATCCTTTCCACTGATGTGGAGCTGAATTTCTCCAGCTCCTACATCAATGGTGGCTTTTGCAGTGCTCAGAAATGGTCGTCCCAAGATCAATGGCGTCCGGTGGTCGGGATTAATATCCAAAACCACAAAATCCACCAGGACAAAGAGATTCCAGATTTTCACCGGAATATTCTCTGCTATTCCCGCGGGATATCGGAGCGATTGATCGGCTAGCTGCAAACACATAGAAGTAGGGGACAAGGTATGATGATTTAATTTATCATATATTACCTTGGGCATGACGCTGACGCTTGCTCCCAGATCACAGAGTGCATGCTCGAAGTGCTGCTCTCCAATTGAACATGCGATCGTTGGGTTTCCTGGGTCCTTTCTTCTTTTCTGAGAGTTGGTTTAAAATGACCGCACTGCAATCTTCGGTCAATTTAACCACATCCCTACTTGGAATTGGTTTCTTCTTATTGAGCATGTCTCTCAAATATTTTGCATAAGTTGGAACCTGCATAGCGTCAATGAATGACACATGTATATATAATTTTTGAATTACCTCGACGAGTTTCTTGAATTGGTCGTCTTCCGTCGGATTTCTGTTTCGATCTAGAAAAGGTAATACATGTGTATCATAGAATTCATGAGGAGCAGTTCGTACCTTGGATGGAGGTTCAGCTAGGGTCTCCTCTTCTTCGTCTTCTTCAACATTAACAATATTTTTCTTTGTAGCAGCATTACTACTAGGAACTAAATTAGGATGAGGTGGATCACGAGTGGATTTACCACCTCTCATGGTTACAGCTTTTAACTCCTCATAGTATTTAATTTGAGATTTAATGTTATCTACTGTTTGCTCTAATCTCTTATTAAAATTAATTTGTTCCTTAAATGCTTCAGAAAAATCTTTTAGTTTAGCATAAATTCCTTCTAACATTTTATCATGTTCAATTAATTTATTATTTATGCTATCATTAATTCTACCTTGATTAGAAACTAATCTTCCAATAGGAGAATTAAATACGGAGGTTTGAGGCATACCTTTATTATTCCATTGTTGGATCATTGGAATTGGAGGTTCTCCGTAGCCACCATTATTAAGAAGGGATTTTGCATCCTCTTTCTTAGTTTCTTCTTGGCCTTCACTTGACGAAGCGGCTCTTTGCTTGGCGTAGTACTCTTTTGCAGCACGATCTCTCTTCTCATTTATTCTTTGCTCTAGCAATTTTACCAAAGTTTGCAGGGTAACAGAATCAACTTGCTTAATTTCAGACATACCTCTAGCACATTTTTCTGTCCATCCTTGATTTACCACCATTGTCTCGATCAGTTTGGTTGCCTTCTCTACAGTGAGAGAGAGGTATGCACCTCCGGCGGCAGCATCAATGTGTTGTCGAGATTCTTGCTGGAGTCCATGGTAGAAGCTCTGGATCAAGTACCAGTCTTGCATACCATGGTGGGGACAGTATTCAACATACTCTTCTAGTCTCTCCCAAGCTTTAGTGATTGTTTCTTCGTCTCCCTGTCCAAAGTTGGAAATCTTGCTACGGAAAAGAATAGTCCGACTTATCGGGCAGAACTTGTTGAGGAATTGATCTGCGCATCTTACCCACGTCAGCAGGTGTCCAGAGTTGAAGAGCAACCACTGCTTCGCTTTTTCCACTAATGAAAATGGAAAAAGACGAAGTCTAATGGCATCCTGCGAAACTCCCTGCACAGAAATTGTACTACATATCTCCAGAAAATTCCAGAGGTGAGCATTGGCATCCTCGGAAGGTTTGCCATTAAATGCAATAGCTTGAGCCATACGTATTAAGTGAGGTTTAATCTCAAAATCTACATTACTAGTAGAAGGTAACACTGGAATGTGAGCAAGAGTAGGCATGGAATACTCACAGAGTGTTTTGGTTGACGTCGATGTTGATTGATCGTTGGAGCAGCTTGGTTCGTCAGTCACTTTTGACTGGGATTCTTGTCTTGACGAACTCCTCTCGCGAATCTCCGGGTTCTTCCTCGGAGGAGTGAGATTAGCTCTCGCTCTCCTAAGAATGGCCTCAGGATCTTCTTGATAGTCGCTCGGAAGATTGAATCCGGCCATGACTACTTGAACGATCACAAACAACGGACAATATATATACCCGCTAGAACTACGGGGGTTAATTCAATAGAAATCACAAAGAATTAATTCTAGCCAATTGCTTCCCCGGCAACGGCGCCAGAAATGCTTGTTGACTCTTGCCAACGTCGTCACTAGGAGTATACTATGGAATCTATCCCTGGCAACGGCGCCAGAAAGGTTTGTTGATACTTCTTAATGTAAGAAGTATAACTAACTATTCGTATGACTATTGGTAGGTTCCGCAAGCGCACAGAATAAGTCTATTGTAGCACTTCACCCGGGAGTAACCGAGTATCGTATTTATTTCCACAGGAAAGCTACTATGGTAGAACTAACACTAGGACCGCTATGAACAACTAGTGATTCTAGCAGGGTTGATCGAAAAGTATGAATGGGGGTTGATATCTACTACTACTAAAAAGAAAGAAAGACTAACTACTACTAAACTAAATCGGCGGGGTCTGGCCGATGAACAGATTAATGTTTTCCTACACACTTACGATCACAACTAACTTAGCAGTAAAGAGTTTATCTAGTTCTTCGAACCGTACACACCCTCTGGACTATTCACCTCAGACGTGCACAACGAGGTTTATGATTTAAGAACTAACCCAACTACATGGTGGAATTCAAGGCTCCCAGGGCTGTCACCACCTGTTTGCTACCACAGCTATCCGGGGGGCTAGCCACAAACTAAGGTATAACTAGTCTAAGCACCGCGCTTACACTAATATATACTACTCTAATCTTGCGTCCAAAACTAGAGCACTAATTACTCAACGAAGAACCCAAACTAGATGCAAACTAAATACTAAGTTATCTATGATCGAAAACACTCAACAAGAACAATAAGTAAAGAACTTAAAGTAAATGCTGAAAGTAGAAGAACACTAAGATAAATGAAGAAAGACTTGGAATTATACCAGAGACTTGGAAGATCCTCTATTACAACTCCAGCTCTTCTCTTCTTCACTCTCGCCCTCACTCTAAGTCTCTCAACTAGAGTGTTCCTTCACCAGAGCTTCGCTTACAAGAGAGTGGGACTAATGAGGTGAGGTCTGAGTACAAATGAGCTCGGGGGGTCCTATTTATAGCCTAAGGGACCTAGGGGGGTACTTATGGACCTAGGGTTAGGTCAGGGGGGTGAGTGCGGTGGCGGGCGCCAGCCCTAGGTGGCGGCCGCCACCCCCGTGGCCGTTGGATCCACCGACCTTGCTTCAACGGCATCCAGGAGCTCCAGGGAGGCGGTTCCAAGGTCAGTTGCATGTCCAAATAACCGTCACATGGGCAATTGGGTCATGATCCATGTGACATCCCTTCTTGGCCCTTGGATGCAATGACCTAAGTGATCAATGGCTGCAAATGAGTGTGGCATGCCTCCCCTGGATCAGTGACATGGCAGGGGAGGAGTTTGGGCCTCACTCCCCTGGCGGCCGCCAGTGATGGGTGGCGGGCGCCACCCCACCTTGGCCCAAAGTGAGCCCAGGTGAGTGTGCTCACCTCCTGGTGGGTCCTCTTGGTCATTTTGCTCAAAAACCCTGCAATTTCCTACATTCAAATAAAACTCAAGGACAAATGGAAATCGTTAGTTGATAAAAGGTTTTTGGTTGATTTTAGGTCCTTGTGTTGCGTTATATGACCTTGTTGATGCTAAGAATATGACACTTAGTGAGCGTTAACAATCCATATCCTCCTTCACCAAGAAGATTATTGGAAGTAAAGTTTTCAACTGCAGTCCTTAGTTCGCTATAAGTGTAACTCAACATATTAGGCCTTCCAACAATATCGTATAGCTCTACAAACATGACAAAATATAAGCGTGTTAGAGCGGCCTTTGGTGGATTTAAAATTATATCACCTTAGCATATCATTTACCTTGTTGCTCTAATAATGTTACCTTTCTTGCTTTGTACCTCCACAAAAATAGTCCAACAAGTAGTAGTCCTAAAACTATTGTGCCAACCACGACTCCAATGATTTCACCTATTTTACTACCTTTCTTTGGTGCAACTGCAAGAGAGATATTTGTCAATGAAAAGCATTTGATCTAATAAACATATTATTTTAAATCAAATACTATAAATGATATTTGGCATATATGTTAGGTGTTTCTGAAACTCATTTTTAGATAACCACTTCTTGTAGTAGAAACTAGATACTATATATGCATTTGTTGACACCCAAGAAAAATATTCAAAAAGTGTTAAAACTATGGTTCGAAGCTAAGGGGATTACTTAGTGTTGCACTCAAAACTGAGATTGGAGGCCCGTAGTAGCCTTGACTAGGAATGCAACAAGTGCCCTTGCCAACCTAGAAAAGATGAATCTCAAGGAAATTTCTAGTGACAGGAACAATATACTGCTTCTTGACAACAGTGTAAGATTTCCCCCCTGCTGCCTTCCTTATGTCAAAGTTCTTCTCCTTACGCCAGCTTGTGCCAGACACAAGAAAATAAAAAAAACACAAAGTCTTAACCAGCTCATAAGCTAAAACCCCTAATGTAGGTGATCAGTACAAGAACCAACCTGGAGATAGATATCAAAAACCCTTCTCCCAACACTCATCCAAGTTTGTGAATCTTCAAAGTCAAACTCTAAAAATTGAAGTGTGACTGTATAGTTTCCATTATAGAGTCCAATACCATAGTATCTCAATGATGATGGTGACATCCTTGTTGTCTGGAATAGTTCTGAATCTAGTGTATTTTGAAATTGGCGTGAGCTGTAGATTATATAACTTCCATTTGATGCATCCATAAATTTGCCAACATTGCTAACACCCCATGTTTGTGCTCCTGTAACATAATAGGATGCAGCACCAAGACTGACATCATCAGGTTGATACACGGAGTTGTCAGAGCCAGATATAGATCTACTGCTCCCACTGTCCACAGGAAGAGAGGCAGCTGCAAGCAAGTCAATTATTTAACATTGGTGTTAATTTAGTACATCTGTCTAGTATTTCTCAAGTAGGTTGATGCTTTAAATTGAAAAGGTGGTAAGCTCACAATGTGGAGAGCCAAGAAAACAGGGTGTGTCTCTCTGAAGGCACGGCAACCCTGAAGGTAATACACTGCGGATGTAAAACATTGACATTATGAATCCAATCTATATGCTGAGTGAACATAACGATTATACTCCCTCCATCCCAAATTATAAGGCATTCCAAGAATCTTGGAGAGTCAAAGTTTTTCAACTTTGACCAAAATTATAGAGAAAAATATGAAGATTTATAACATCAAATATGTATATTATGAAAATATAACCAATAGAGAATCTAATTGCACTTAGTTGGTATCATAAATATTATTATATTTTTATATAAATTTGGTCAAAGTTAGAAAAGTTTGACTCTCCAAGATTCTTGGAACGTCTTATAATTTGGGATGGAGGGAGTACTTGAGAACTTGAGGTGATATCAGAATATGAGCTAACCTATTCGTCTCGAAATTGTTTGCCACCAAGTTCCTATGAAGAATGAAACACAGAAAAAATCATTAGAAGACATCACTGTAACTTCGATAGCATATTGAGGGTTTGTCTAGTTTAAGCATAAATCAAGATAAGTACGGACAAATAATTAATTCAGTTTATTGTGTTGGTCTGTAAGGTTAAGCACGTTTGTTTCTATAATAAAGATTCTTAGTCATATGAATGATTAGAATTGTAACAAATTTTTAATAGCATTCTAAATGCACCATGAATGCTTGTTTAATGCATGTATATACAATAATATAAGTCTAATAATGTAGGTTGAGTTGAATTGACCTAATTGGGTTGGATATGGTATAGGTGCTCACTTGAAGTTTCAGAACTCGGTACTCACAGTTGCAAATTGTTCTGAGTAGTCCATGAAGGAAAGTTGCCTGAAAGCTGGTTGTAAGAATATCTCCAAAAAAGATAAAAGGGAAATGTTATAGATAAATGCCTCCCTGCTTTTATTGCACAAACCAAATTGGACTTCAATGACATACAAATTTTGAAGAGAAGTTCCTATAGAGCTCGGCAGGCTTCCCGAAAGACTATTATTACCAAGAAATCTGGTACGAACAAATTTGCTTGCATTAGCAACCTGAACAATGAATATCTTCAAAATAAAGGAATAAGTTGAAGACAGTAAAAACTATACAAGAAGTTGAGAAAATTTAGATTCACAAGGGCTTCTGGAACTTGGCCTGTGATATTGTTAAAACTCAAATCCCTGTAACAGGAAAACAGAGTAGAAGAGGGAAGTAAGTAATTAAACAAAGCATAATCCATAGCAGTTCATTAAAACATCATTGCACAAATCACAATTGATTGAAGTTTGGAAGAAACAAAATGCCTTACAATAAGTTTAACTTCGCAAACTGTGAAAAGTTCAATGATGCCAGGCTATCAGATATCCTGTAGTTCATCAAAATTCTGCAATGAAGCATACCAAGAGTATTTGGCTTTAATACCTTGATTGCAAAATATAAAATATAAAGACATAGTTTGAGTCATTAAGAGATGACAAACTTACCCATAAAATGTGTTCAAAGAATGTCATGTTACTGATGAATGTCAGTGAAGACATGGGTGTATGCCGGATCTTGTGATGATGAGTGATTGTCAACTGGTTTGATGCGCATGTTCTTTGGCTTGTGTTGTGCAGGTGTTGAGCACGAAGACAGTGATCGAAGGCAAGGTGAAGGTCAAGTAGAGACGTGTCGTGCCGATGGACCCGGAGCGGTGAAGGGTGGACGTGAGGCTTGTACTGACGGACCGGTGGCCTGAGGATCAGTTGTGGTGGCTGACAACTAGGGACAACGATGAGCGAAGACTTGCGGGGCACGGTGTGGCTCGGGTCGTGGACCTGAGGACACGTGTCGGTGGACGGGGTGCACCCCCTCTACGGCGTCGGTTTGGTGGTTGAGCCCTAGAAAAACCAACGGGTGGACGGTTTCTAGGTTTGGGCCAGAAAACCTGGGTGCTGCAGGTTTCTGAGTTTGGGCCTCAAAACTCGTGCTAAGGACGGTTTCCAGGTTTGGGCCTCAAAACCTGGGTGCTTGTGGGTTTCTGAGTTTGGGCCACAAAACTCAGCCGATGGATGACAGGTTTCCCGGTTTCGGCCTCAAAACCGGGGGAAGGTCCAGGTTTCTCGGTTTTGGCCTCAAAACCAGGGGGGAGGTCCGTGAAAAGGACGGAAGGCGCGTTGGCGGCACATGGCGGCATCTGGTGAGGTCGCGTCGAGGCGAAGCTACCGAATGTGCGGGCGTGGCCGTCGGATCGACTACACCTCGAGTTGGTCAGGAATACCATTAGGGATAGCCTGCCCGCTCATTAGCTATAGGGGTAGAAGGGGAATAATTGTATTAGGCTATATAAGGAGTGGCAACCCCTCCCTCCATTCTATCTCAGCTATTGCTATTTTCACTCTAGGTTTTCCTGCCTTCCCATTCCCTGTTGTAGCTACTGAGATCCGCAGAGACGACTAATCATACCTCTGTGTTCTTGAGATTTTGAGGACGTGAGACCGTAATCTCATGATTGTCTCGTGTGTTCGAGACATGGTTGAATTCGTGGGTTAATGCCATGCATGAGGAGTTAGAAAATTTTGAGAGAAATCGGGTTTGGGTTTTGGTTCCACCTCCTCCTGAGTGTCACCCTATTGGTACAAAATGGGTTTTCAAAAACAAACAAGGAGAGGATGGCCACATTGTGAGAAATAAGGCCAGACTTGTAGCCTAGGGGTATAGTCAGAAGGAGAGGATAGACTATCAGGAGGCTTTTGCTCCTATAGCTCATTTAGAGTCAATTAGGATCCTCTTGGCTTTTGCTGCATCCAAAGGGTTTAAACTTTTTCAAATGGATGTCAAGAGTGCCTTCTTAAATGGCTACACAGAAGAAGAGGTGTATGTGAAACAACCCCCCAGTTTTGAACATCCCAAGTTTCCAAACCATGTTTTTAAACTTCACAAAGCTTTGTATGGTTTGAAACAAGCCCCTAGAGCCTAGTATGATAGGTGAAAACCTTTCTGCTTGCTAAGGGTTTTAAAATGGGATGTGTTGATAAAACTCGTTTTCTCCTCAAGCAAGACAATGACACTCTTGGTTCAGATTTACGTGGATGATATCATTTTCGGTGGTTCTTCTCACGCTTTGGTTGCCAAGTTTGCAGATATTATAAGCAGAGAATTTGAGATGAGCACGATGGGCGAGTTGACATTCTTTCTCGGGTTGCAAATCAAGCAATCCTGAGAAGGAACGTTTGTGCACCAGGGCAAGTACACGAAGGACATATTGAAGAAGTTCGATATGGGTGAGGTCAAGCCTCTTCCAACACCCATGTCGACCACGATGGCCCTGGATGCGGACAAGGATGGAGAAGCTGTGGACCAGAAGGAGTACTGAAGTATGATCGGGTCGCTACTGTACCTGACGGCGACACGCCCGGACATTCAGTTCGCGGTGTGTCTCTGCGCACGCTTTCAAGCGTCACCGCGCACTTCTCATCGTCAGGCGGTCAAGCGCATTATGAGGTACCTTCGTTTC
The DNA here is from genome assembly GCA_009763385.1 of Coix lacryma-jobi var. lacryma-jobi. Classification (NCBI taxonomy): domain Eukaryota; kingdom Viridiplantae; phylum Streptophyta; class Magnoliopsida; order Poales; family Poaceae; genus Coix; species Coix lacryma-jobi. The sequence goes on along the minus strand of CM019830.1, from coordinate 115,746,828 downwards.
ACACCTGAGTTCGGGATTTGGTATTTCGCTTCCTCCACTCTTTCCCTTTGCGGTTACTCTGATGCCGATTTTGCTGGTTGCCGACTTGAGCGCAAGTCCACTTTTGGGACTTATTAGTTTTTGGGCTCTTCTCTTGTTTCTTGGTCTTCTCGCAAGCAGTCTAGTGTCACTCAATCTACCATAGAGGCTGAGTATGTTGCTGCGGCTACCTGTTGTTCCCAGTTGTGGATGATGGCCACTTAGCGTGATTTTGGTCTGAGCTTTTCTCGAGTTCCTTTGTTTTGTGACAGCACGAGTGTGAATAGCGTTGCTAAGAACCCCGTCTTGCGTTCTAAGACCAAACACATAGATGTGCGCTTTCATTTTATGCAAGACCACTATGAGAAGGGTGATATCGACTTGAGACAAGTTGATACTCATCGACAGTTGGCCGATATTTTTACCAAGCCTTTGGACCAATCAACCTTTGCTAGGTTGAGAGGTGAGCTTTGTGTGTGTTTCCCCTTTTAGATTGGGGGAAACATTTTGGTTATTGTATCATAGTCTGACTCCTTTTGTTTTGTTTTTCAGTTTTCTTAGTTTTTGTTTGATCTTGTTAAATTAGACTTTGCATTTCATCATGTTTACATCATGCATTTTGAGCTTCATGTCTATAATCCTTAGAATGAATCTATGCTCTGTTTAGTATATGCTTCGATGGTACATGATGATGCTTGTAGCTTAGGCTCTTCCTGATCATTGATACATGTTGTGAGCTGAGCTACTTTTTAGAACTGTGAATATGCTTAATCAAACATAAAATTTGAAACTTGTTCACCATTGAGATTGACAACTAGCATGTAGAATGTGTTGAAGTTACTTGTGCTTTTCATATATGCTAGGTTGCTATGTCTCTAGTTCTGAGTCTTTCACTTTCTTGGTATGTTCATATACTGCTTTACAACTGAACCAAGTCTAAGTGAATTGAAAAGATCGAGATGGGATTGCTTGTCAGCACATCACGGTATCAAGACAGTTTCTCATTGCACTTTGAGTTAAACTTGAGCCATGTAGTGTAAGACCAAAACTGATGCTTCAAGCTTCTGATTACTTATGCATAGGCTTCGCTCGGTTGAAAAGTTAGGAAATAACAAGTTTTCAACCTCTCGCAATCACATGTTGAAATTTTGAACTTGTGTATAATCACCGTTGCAACTCCGATAAAATTTTCAAACACAAGTCTATGTTTCATTCTATAGCATGATGATTCAACCTTGCTAGGGGTAGTTCACCTTGTATACATGTTTAGCACCTGTTTGACTTCCTGTCTATACATGTTTAGTACTATATTGATGGTGAAACCCTTTCTGAAAGGCTTAAAACTGCTCACTTTGCTCATATATTCAATTTTCGTATTCTGTGATAAGTTTGATCCTTTGCTGGCATCTATACTTGTTATTGAGTAGTCGGATCAGCACTCTTTAGAGCATCTATTCATTCTATCGACTATATTTCTGAAGCTGCTAATCTGCATTTGTGACTCATATGCATTTTCTTGTTTGTGCATTATCAACTAAGGGGGAGAAATTTAACAAATCATGTCCTAGTTGTGTGCACTATTGAAGGGGGAGCTTATGTCCAGGGGGAGTTTGCTCGCTTGATGAGTTTTCAATTGGTTTGGAGAGGTTTTCGGCTAGTTGTGTTGAGCCTTTGCCTCTTTCTAGAGGGACTAGCTGATTTACTCGAGTTTTGGCTTCTATGCTCTGAACTTCTCGCTAGCGGTGTTGAGCCCGTTCTGCCTCTTCTTGAGGGCTAGCTTTGCTTTGCTTGGTTGCGTCGAGCCGTTGCCCATGTCTTTGGGGATCAAGTTGTTTTGCTCATTTCACTTGACCTTCTTTCGCTTTGCTATGCTTTTGGGTCATTTGGACGAGTTCTCTCTTCTACCTTCTTTCTTTCTTCTATTCCATATGATTTGTGTTGGTAGTTGACAATGCACTCATCAAGGGGGAGATTGCGGATACATGGGTGTATGCCGGATCTTGTGATGATGAGTGATTGTCAACTGGTTTGATGCGCATGTTCTTTGGCTTGTGTTGTGCAGGTGTTGAGCACGGAGACAGTCATTGAAGGCAAGGTGAAGGTCAAGTAGAGACGTGTCGTGTCGATGGACCCGGAGCAGTGAAGGGCGGACATGAGGCTTGGACTGACGGACCGGTGGCCTGAGGATCAGCTGTGGTGGCTGACATCCTGGGACAGCGACGAGCGGAGACTTGCGGGGCACGGTGTGGCTCGGGTCGTGGACCTAAGGACATGTGTCGGTGGACGGGGTGCACGGGCGGTGCATCCCCTCTACGGCGTCGGTTTGGTGGTTGAGCCCCAGAAAAACCACCAGGTGGACGGTTTACAGGTTTGGGCCACAAAACCTGGGTGCTGCGGGTTTCTGAGTTTGGGCCTCAAAACTCGGGCTGAGGACTGTTTTCAGGTTTGGGCCTCAAAACCTGGGTGCTGGTGGGTTTCTGAGTTTAGGCCACAAAACTCAGCCGATGGACGACAGGTTTCCCGGTTTCGGCCTCAAAACCGGGGGAAGGTCCAGGTTTCCCGGTTTCGGCCTCAAAACCGGGGGAGGTCCGTGAAAAGTACGAAAGGCACGTTTGCGGCATGTGGCGGCATCAGGTGAGGTCGCGTCGAGGCGAAGCTACCAGATGTGCGGGTGTGGCCGTAGGATCGACTACAGCTCGAGTTGGTCAGGAATACCATTAGGGTTAGCCTACCCGCTCATTAGCTATAGGGGTAAAAGGGGAATAATTGTATTAGGCTATATAGAGTAGCAACCCCTCCCTCCATTCTATCTCAGCTATTGCTATTTTCACTCTAGGTTTTCCTGCCTTCCCATTCCCTGCTGTAGCTATTGAGATCCGCAGAGACGGCTAATCATACCTCTATGTTCTAGAGATTTTGAGGAAGTGAGACCGTAATGTCATGATTGTCTCGTGTGTTCGAGACACGGTTGAATTCGTGGTTCTGATTCACGTTTTGAACTTGTTCTTTGCGTTCTTCTTTTCTCCACGATTTTCCCGTTGCTCGATCTCCCTCCTCGCTACGTCTTTTTTAAAACCATTTGAATCAACTTGTTCTTTACAGTGAGGGGATCATTTCCACCGAAGGAATTCAACTCAAACCTCATGAACAAGTAGATCGGTTGGTTTTCGTTTTGGATCGACTTTTCTCTTCTCTTACCCTGAACTTCTTCGATTCATCGATTTGGAGATAGGTTCGAGACATGATCTCCTAGGAGTAGCTCACTATCATCCTTGTGACTCCTCTCACCAAGTTTGAGCCATAGAGGTTTCGTTTTGGGTGAGATCGAGTCGAATCGGTGGATGAACTGCTTGGAATCGGGGTGACCGGACTCACTCTTCGAATCGACCGGACTTTGTCCCGTGCGTCCGGTCGTTGAAGGCCGAGTAAGAACTGTCGGCGCAAACTTGACCGGACTCACTTTCTCTGTTTGACCAGATGCGTAGCTGTTACTGTTCACTAGTTTTTTGATTGATCGGACGCTGTTGGTACTGTGACCGGACGCTCCACCCCTGTGAGTCCGGTCCAACATAGAGAGTTCCAAAATCAGGTTTGTCCTGATCGGATGCAGGCAGAGTCCGGTCAGTACTGATTAGTGCGTTTTCGTCCACAGTTTGATCGTTCGGTGTCGGTTTTGGTTTCCGGCTTTTGCGTTGGTTTTTTTAGAGTTGTGTAGTGTCTCGCTGTGCTTCTTGGAAGCATCCACCCTACATCCAGGGTCGTGGACACTATCAAGCTCTAGGTTTGCCTTTTGGGGTTGATTCTCAGGACATTGGCTATAAGTTTCTGAAAAGAAATTTAAAGCTCCCATTACGGATACATGGGTGTATGCCAGATCTTGAGATGATGAGTGATTGTCAACTGGTTTGATGCGCATGTTCTTTGGCTTGTGTTGTGCAGGTGTCGAGCACGAAGACAGTGATTGAAGGCAAGGTGAAGGTCAAGTAGAGACGTGCCGTGCTGATGGACCCGGAGCGGTGAAGAGCGGACGTGAGGCTTGGACTGACGGACTGGTGGCCTGAGGATCAGCTGTGGTGGCTGATAGCCTGGGACAGCGATGAGCGGAGACTTGCGGGGCACGGTGTTGCTTGGGTTTAGTACCTAGAGACACGTATCGATGGACGGGGTGCACGGGCGGTGCATCCCCTCTACAGCGTCGGTTTGGTGGTTGAGCCACAGAAAAACCACTGGGTGGACGGTTTCTAGGTTTGGACCACAAAACCTGGGTGATGCGGGTTTTCCGAGTTTGGGCCACAAAACTCGGGCTGAGGACGGTTTCCAGGTTTGGGCCTCAAAACCTGGGCGCTGGCGGGTTTCTGAGTTTGGGCCACAAAACTCAGGCGATGGACGACAGGTTTCCCGGTTTTGGCCTCAAAACCATGGGGAGGACTTGAAGACAGGTTTCCTAGTTTCGGCCCCAAAACTAGGGGGAGGTCCGTGAAAAGGACGAGCGGCGCGTTGGCGGCACGTGGCGGCAATCGGTGAGGTCGCGTCGAAGCGAAGCTACCAGATGTGCGGGCGTGGCCGTCGGATCACCATCTACTTCGAGCTGGTCCAGAATAGCCTTAGGGTTTAGCTGGTTCGCTCACTGTATCATTAGGGGTAGAGTGGGAATAGAATTAGGATAAATAGAGGGAGACACCCACCTCCCAACATATCTCAGCCATTGCTATTTTCATTCTAGGGTTTCCTGCTTCCCATTCCCTGCTGTAGCTAACTGAGATCCACAGAGACGACAATCATACCTCTGTGTTCATGAGATTTTGAGGAAGTGAGACCATAATCTGACTATTGTCTCGTGTGGTAGCCACACGGTTGCAATTCGTGGTTTTGATTCGCGTTTTGAACTTGTTCTTCGCATTCTTCGTTTCTCCACGATTTTCCCGTCACTCGATCTCCCTCCTCGCTACGTCTTTTTTGAATCCACTTGAACCAACTTGTTCTTTGATGTGAGGACAACCTTTCCATCGAAGGAATTCATCTCAATCCTCACGAACAAGTAGATCAGGTCGATTCAAGTTTCGTGATGCTTTTTTGGTTCATACACCTTCCCTGTCGATTTCCCGTGGATTAAGTTGATTTGAGCGGATGATTTCTTGGGGACAGTCTCCTAACTATCTTATGATCATCTTCTCCAAGTTTGAGATCGTGGGATTTTGATTTGGATTGAATTTGGGGAGATTTGGGTGAAGGGCGACCGAAATCGCCCTCACTGGGCGGTCGCGAACAGTCCGCGCGTCGGGGCTGAGCCAGACCAGTGGCTGGGTGCCTCGGCGCTTTGGGCTCGGGCACCGACGGACAGTCCACCGTTCTAAGGCGCGGACAGTCCGGGACCGAGCAGGGGGACTTCAGCAGCTGTGTTGTTTTTCCTTTTTGGCCGGCGAACAGTCCGCCACTGGCTTGCGGACAGTCCGGCACAGGGCGGACAGTCCGGGACTGGGACTCCGGATAGTCTGGGAATTCGCAGTCAAGCAATATTTAGTGCATTTGCTCTCCTGGCTTTTCCGTTTGGTTTTTGGACTTCTCGTTTGGTCGTAGAGTTAACCGAGGAACCTCTCTGGTTATCTTTGCTACTTGTTAGCATTGGTATTTGGGGATTTTCCGACGTAGCCTTTCATCTACGTTCAGGAGTCGGTTTTTGAGGGTTGAACTTGGGTCGGAGTTTTCGGGGTTTGGTTTGCTCTCGTTTGGTGGTGCCTCGCTGTGATCTTAGGGATCATCCACCCTCTTCCAAGGGTCATAGGCATCACGTTTGCACTCAAAGCTTTTGGGGGTAGATTTGTGGGACAGAGGTCGAAGTTTTGAAAGAAATTTTTAGGCTCCCATTCACCCCCCTCTGGTCGCCTTCTTTAGCATTCTCGGTCCTTCACCCATTCACCCTCCCTCTGGTCGCCTGTGTGTAGCACTTTCGGTCCTTCATCTAGAAATCTGAGTTTTGTTCAACCGACACAGAAGATCGAGTTGTGTGCTATTGTATTAAAGAAAGAACAAAAACATGGATCAGTTACAGTACCATAATGCAAGAAGGAAATGAAAAAGAAAGAAAAATAACATTTTCCTCTTAATCTCATATTTTTCAAAAAAAAGTGACTTCATAGGAAAAATATAAGCATAAGGAAAAGTTAATCAAAGATTACTAATACTAACTTCTGCAAAAGTAGCATTGTGTTAGGAGATTCAACAAATAATATCCAAAAAACATTTTTAGTGAAGTAGGCAAGAAGTAGTGATGCCTCTTCTTAATATAATGATATGTAGCTCTCCTGCATGTTCGAGAAAAAAACAGTGATGCCATGAATGGTCAAGTCTGGCTAGGTCTAAATTCCATAATCGTCCTAGGGTCATGGTCTCTAAGGCACATTTTTCATTAAGCAGAAGTAGAGTTTAAAGGTTATACAAGACTTGCAAGCAATCTTAGGATTACTGACGCAAACCCATAGACACAAATGAACACAAGCAAACAACAAGAAAACACGAGGGGGGAGACCCTGCACCACAACTCCCAGCCCGACTAAGCCTATGGGATCTTTGCAATTGATGTGTTTTCGATGGAGCATCACCAAGCCTGGTGAACGCTCTCCTGCTGGCCAGCGAGGAGATTAAGTTGTGAGGTCAGTGAGGAGATTAGGTCATGGGGCCTTGTGGGGGCCAAGGGCATTACAAACCTGATCTGCAGCTTTGCTGTGTGTTCGAGAGGGGAAAAAAGCAGTGGTGCCATGGACAATCATCTGACAAGGTCTCAATTCCATAATTATCCTAGGGGCATGGTCTCTATGGGATCTTCGCAATTGATGTGTTTTCAATGGAGCCTTACCAAGCCTGGTAAACATTCTCCTGTTGGCCAGTGAGAAGATGAAGTTGTGGGGCCTTGCGGGGGCAAGGGTATTAATTACCAACCAGATTGCTTCGCAGTTAGGTGGTTTAGTGTCTTTCTCTGGTCTGGTAGTTATATCTTGTAGCACAGGCGCAAATGTAATCTGTGAAACAAAGGGTTGGGGGTGTATTGTAAGGGTTCTCTTGCCCCTTTTAATTTCTTCTTAATATAAAAAACTTGACCCGCTAGGGGTATGACTACCCCCAGGCACTTCCTAATATAGCAGCTCTCCTGTGTGTTCGCGAAAAAAGTGAAGTAGGTTTAAATTGAATGTCTGGCCTACTAACTTATGTTCTGCTAAGAGTAAGGCTCAACTTGTGGATAATTGTAGCATGTTATGCAAATTCTCTTTTGGGCAAAAAGAATCAAAGTAATATGAAAAACAGAAGAACACATCTAACTTGTCTGTATTATTTTCCTTTGCAAAGTAATTACAAACAATGAAGGTTAGTAAAAAAATCTTACAGTTCTGTTAAATTAGTCCAGCTCCCGATATAATCTGGTATTTGCCCAGTAAAATCATTATCTGATGCCCACCTATAAACACCAGAAAATAACATATAAGATTGAATCTCATGGAACAACATTGTCAACAAAACATATTTTATAGGCATACAGTGTCTCCATTCTTGTTAGCCTAGAAAATGATGACGGTAGGGGACCACTTAGGCCGGCACTTTCAATATACCTGCAATTAAGAGATATGCATATGAAAACATAAGTCATGGCACCTACTAGTCCAGGCGAAGTATGAAATAGAAAAGTCCATTTTACAGCTAAATAGTATTTGAGTTTTAAAAACTTATATATGGCTTTAAAATTTTGAAATCATCTAAATAACTTTTTATAAGTAAAATAAAATAAAGTGTAACAATACTACAAACAAATACTATTTAAAGTAAACTAACCCTTTCCACGATGTCGATCAAACAAAACTGCATTCCATATCAAACTGATTTAGGTTGTGCAACATTTTTTTCCTAAAGAAAAATGTATGAGAGCAACAATCCTAGAGACTAAGTCCATCACTGAGTGTAACAATTCTAGCTAAGTCCATCATTGACTGGTGACTTTTCTAAAAGTTGAAAGAGGAAAATGTATGGACTGCCCAAAATTAGTGAAGATTTTAGACGCACAATTGTTCGAGTTTTGCCAGGTTTCCCAACTCTGAAGGAAGGTAGCCATTTAAGTAGTTGGAGCCAATGCTTCTGAAAAAATAGCAAAACAATCTAGGTCAGTCAAAAAAAATTGACAATTCGAATATCTATTCTTGGAAGCACGATTTCAAGCTACCTTTCCAAACATAAGTTAATTACTTGAAGGAACGAAGACATGAAACATATAATTTCTAGTTTTTATGATTCAAAGTTTAGAGGTGATTTCTAATAGAATAGTGCCATGATATTAACAAAATATTTTCCTTACAGAGATACAAGATTTGCAAGGTTCCCAAGCCACTACTGCACGATGGGCCTTTAGCCCCGGTCCAAATTGACCTTTAGCCCCGGGCATGGAGCCGGGGCTAAGGAAGCCCCGGGCATGGAGCCGGGGCTAAGGAATCGGGACTAAAGGCCCGACCTTTAGCCCTGGTTCCGCGCCCCGGGGCTAAAGGGGGCCCGAGCCGGGCCCCGATGGCTGGCCTCTTTAGTCCCGGTTGGTATTACCAACCGGGACTAAAGACCCTCGGGGGCTGTCCTCTTTTTTCTCTTCAAATGTGTGGATGTTCTTTAATGCATGGTATAAACATATATTATTCCAACAGAATTTTTCTAACAGAAAATATATTATAGTGCTCAAATATTACAACTCAAATATTACAGAATGTTTAAATATTATTCTAACAAAAAATTTATTACAGTCCTCAAATATTACAACTCATGTAACCAAATATTATTGTCCTCAAGCAACAAATAAATCACAAGTCCTCAAACAAAACTGTTCTCAAGCTACAAATAAATGACAAGTACATGCCGCAATATAACAACTCACAAATACTCAACCATACACATGTATCAGTACCTATTAAACAGCGATTCTGCAATGCTGTCACGAAAGGCATTCATTTGTGCACGGTCTGCACTATCAGGTGCAGTAACAGTTTCTGGCTGATGAAACGAGGCTTCAGGAGGCACAAACTTAGAATGACGATCCAAAATCTGAAAGTCGTCATCTAATTCCCCACTCAACCTTATGAAGTTATGCAACGCAACAGTAGCAGTAATAATGTGCGTTTGAGTTTAAGGAGGGTAGCAAGGGATTTTCAACGGTAAGCGCCACTTCATCTTTAAAACGCCAAAGGCCCTCTCAATGACGTTTCTAAGAGATGAGTGTGCACAATTGAATATCTCATGTACACCTTGAGGTTCTCCGGCGTTTTGAAAGTCTTGAATGTGGTACTTCGTTCTCTTGTAAGGAGCAAGGTACCCGGGACGGTTTGGGTAGCCGCCATCCACCAAGTAGAACATCCCTACAGCACCAAGTACCTGTCATTGTTACATGCTTCAATTAGAAATGTCAAAACAATTAGCAGCTAGGTTTCTACCTTGAGGAGGGTGAGGAAAGTAATCCTTGAATGTTGATATGGCATCCTGAAACACTCTTGTGTCATGGGCAGACCTCGGCCATCCCGCAAGGAGAAATGTGAAGACCATGTCAAAATCACATACAGCCATCACATTTTGAGTGCTGATGCCCTTGCGACACAAGTGCTGCACAAACTTATCTTGTGGTACGACAACAGGGAAGTGACCGCCATCTATAGCTCCTATGCACCTCTTGAATTCAGGATAGAATCTATGGTTTCTCAACCTAGGATGCATTGTCCTAAATTCTGGGTCCCGAGGTTTAATGATGTTGTCTGCAAGTTTAAGCACACAGGACAACACTCTATAGAACATGTTGTGGACAGTGCCTAGAGATCTCTCAAATCTGTCCTCAGCTTGCCTATACGGTTGTGGAGCACCAAGCATCCATAGGAACAGACCTAAAGCCTCAATAGATGTGGACTTTGTAGTGTCTTTGAGGCCATGCTCATCTACCAAGACCTTATGCAGTCTATAGAACATAGCTGGAGAAATTCTAAACATGTTGTAACACCTAGTTTCATCTGCTAGTTTCTGTTGTACCCACTCCAGGCCAGTCATTGTTGGCACCCTATAGTCTAACCTATTGTAATGCTTTTCAAAATGCAAGGCATACATGTTCATACCAAGCTGTATTGCAGCTTCTTCATCAGCATCAAAGAACAGGCTGAAAAATTCGTCCTCCCACTGTTCATCGTCGTCGTTGTCATCATCGTCATCATCATCTGTAGTTACCGAAGCTCCAGGTTGCCCAGCCATCTGAACACATGAAAAGAAAACAAATGGACACAAATTAGTATCATTTTACAAAAGCCTATATACCTATGCAGCAGTACCTGAAAGATCACTTATACCCAGAAAGAAACACCATCAACGATTCATAACCGCACAAAACAAATTACTTCGCAATTCATCCACGAATCAACATCAGCAATTAATGTGAATAACAGACTTTGTTCGAACATTCAAATCACATAAATAATTCAAACACCACCATATACATGACAGACTTGTTCACGATACAAAAGGCACGACAAATGCATGGATAAAAGGGTCTAGTTAATGACCCTCGAGCTCGCATGGTCTTTAATGATGGCCAGCCTTCCTTTGGGAGCTGACTGTTGGAAAAATCTTGTATCGATTTTATTTCTAGCGATCCTGCCCATAGCAGCCCACAGCTCTGAATTTTCCTCTGTTACCCCTGCCTCTCTAGCCAGCTTTGCAACTAGGTCAACGGTTTCTAGTTTTTCATTCTTCTTGGCCTTGTGAGCCTGCTTCTTCTGACCCCACATCTCCTACAACACTGCAGTCCTGTTCTCCAAAGTTAAGTTCAAGTTTCTCATGTTCTCATTCATCCTGACTACTGGACTCCTGGACCTCTTGCTTGGAGTACCAGCTGTGTTGTGGTTGCTGAGACTGCTGTAGCTCCTCTTGCTGCCACTGCTTTGAGGGGTGCGCACGTCTTCTTCATCATCAGTACTAACATATAGTGGTGCATTCTTATGGCCAGAAACATAAGCCGTCTCCCCAGTGACAGCTGCGCCCCCGAACATGATATCCAAAAGATCCATGTATGGTGGCATTGCACCTTTCAGCTGCTCCTGGAAAACAAAAATAGAGATCAACATGTTATAAACTCTCGAAAGCATGCACTGAAACATGAAAACAGAACCGATTTAGGTGTACCTTGTCATCGTTCTCCTCCCACCATTCATCTGTAGCATTGACGGAGCCATCTGGATTGCGCCCCAATCCCGTTTCTTTGTTCAGGAGGTTTCGTAGGCTATTCCAGAGAGTCTTCAGCTTACGGTACTTGTAGCCAAAGTTGACGTTATCGTGAACTAATTCGGTGGCTTTGAAGAAAGCCTCCGACAGGTTCTGCCAACCCCACCTGTTCATTTGACCCCCTGGGCAGTTGCCCTTGCGCATCTCTTCAATGTACAACTCACAGAAGATATGGGTGTTTTTTCGTACTCCATCGGGCCCTGCTTAGGATGTTCTGAAATTATGCAGAATCTCTGAGTCTTGCATGTCATTTCATTAGTCAATAAAGTAACCAATACCAGGTTGCATGTTATTTCATTACTTAATGATTCATGCAGCAAGCAAAGCACAACAAGTAAAGAACAATAAGTAAAGAACGAACAACATTTGCAGTTCATGGACAAAGAAACTTTGTGTATACCGGCACTTCAGTGCGAGGGACGTCGTCGGTGGCGGCTGCCTGGGCACCCTGACGACCTCGGGGAGGCACGGGGACAGCAGCACGGCTAGCACGGGCGTTTCCTCCACTGCCTCCTACGACGCGGCGAGGAATTCGGAGGCCTAAGGGAACCCCTGCCGCCAATGGAAAGCCCGCGCACAGGATGGGGGCTGCGAGTCCGGCCGCTTCCGTCGTCTTCCTCCGGGGACTGCAGGGTGTGCTGATACCCAGTCATGCCGGGCCACGACGCGTCGGCGTTGAGGTCGAGCTAACCGAACCGAAGGGGTTGCCGAACCTGTTCCGTGCTAGTGGACGGCGCGTTGTTGCCGAAGCCGGAGGGGTTGCCGAAGCCGGAGCCGTAGCCGGAAAACGGCGGTGGGTGCGACATGAAGTCCCTGGTGTTTGAGGCGGCGGAGTTGGGGAACGAGCCGGCGTCGAACTCGCCGTCTTCATTGACGTCGATGTGGTACCTGTCCATCGTCGTGGAGGACAAGCGGAGGCGGGGAGAGACCGGCGAGAGCTGCGGCGGCGGGGGTAGGAGAGACCGCGAGCGGCGGCGGGGACAGATGTGACACCCCAATTTTAAGAACAAAATTGGAGCACAATATATGTATGCCAGGATCAATTTTCATACATATATCCACATCATAGTAAATATCAAAACAATGCTTTATTAATAATATCGATCTTTATTACATAAATGACCCTCGGGTCTGAAATAAAAAGTACAGACTCTCATAAAACTAACTCTAAGGTAAACTCTGACGAAGATGCGGAAGATCTGGACTCCATCTCCACAGGAAGGTCGACCGGGGGTAGCGCCATCCTAGTACAGGTCGTCAGGGTCGTAGCCTCCGTCTTCTGGATACTCCTGCTCCTCGTACGTGTAGTCTCCAGCGTCTGGGTGGGGTAGCAGGGGGACAAAGAGGAAGGGTGAGTACATCGAAATGTACTCCGCAAGTGTAGGAAATATATGCTTATGAGGCTAATAACAAAGGTAGGCTGACTTTGTTTGACTCAAGCGCCTAAAGCGACACACCCTATTAATCCTATTAATCCTATGCACCTATTTACTAGGTTATAGCCACAGATACTGTAGAAAAGTAACAACACTCGGAGTCGCACCGAGCAAACCACACTCGGAATCACACCGAGCAACCAACACCTGAAGTCCATCAGGCACCCGCACCTGAAGTCCATCAGATGACCCGAACCCAAAACCAACCAGTAACCAACTAATCTTGAAGAAGTCCAAGCCCGCTCGTGACCGTGAGCACGGCTGATATATCAGTTTTACACTCTGCAGAGGTTGCACATCGTTACCCATGAGTCGTGCAGATCCCGTCACGCTAAACACTGCCGGGGTGCATAGCGGGTTGCACTGCAAGGCCTTTACAAAGCCCCTCCAAGTCTGTGTTACACGTACTCTAAGGTTTCTCCCCTGTCCATAAGTCAATGACCCCAAGGGACCCCTCTTGAGCCACTATACAACCCCCGTGTAGCATAACTTAGAGGAAACTAATTAATTAGCCAGGTCCAGCCCATCCAGATCTCATGGCTGCGCTGTTTTGCCGGGTTACTTGTCCAAGAACCGGGTCCTAGGGATCCAGGCAGGATATGTCTAGCATGAGCCCCGAACCAAAAACCAAAAGCAGCTGCCGAGTCCCACGGCACAAAACCACCAATACGGGTCCATCCTGCCGGATTTACCTAATTACCATGTTACTACAAAATTACCATGTCCACATTCGTTTCATAGTTCATTAATCAAGTTTATAAACATTTTAACTCCCATCCCATCCATGACTGCAGGGCTAAGCAAGACACCTACCCGAACATCCCAAAACAGGCGACAAGGATAATATATACAAATTCTAGTAAACCCTAACATGGGATTCAAATTAATGACAAGCATGCATCTACAAGATCTAACTACTCTAGTACCAAAAGTAAAATAAAGTAGGTGCAAGATGTTCAAGGACACTTGCCTTCGGACTGGGTCGAATCAACTGGGTCGCAAGGATGGTCTGGAGCGTCCTCGTACTCCGCACTCTCTGGCCCAAGCAACATACATGGCACAATACATAGAAATAAATAACAGTACAACAAACAGTATGAAAACAGTAAACTAATAGATCTACTGCGTAGAGAATAGAATTATGAATCTAACGCAAGTTGAATGGGTCAAAACGGAGTTAAAATGAGCAAGTTATGGGCTTTTGAAGTTTGGTGGCAAATCTGTAAATCGGTTGAACTCATTTTGTGTTTTAAATAAATCAAAATCCGAATTTAATCGGCTGGCGGACCGGGCCTCAATTCGGTGAAACCTCAGGGGCTAGTTCGGAAGAATAGCGCAGACTCAATTTACTGTGCTGATGGAGCGCGGGTTAATTATGTAAAGAAGCAGGGTCTCTTTAGTGAAAAGACACCAGCGAAGGGGTACGGTGGGTCGTCAGCCATCGATCGGGCGATGGACGGCTGAGATTAGATCGGGGCGGACGGCTGTGCCGAGGACCGCGCCTCGTTTCCGCAGAAATTCAGGGGCTTGATCGAAAGATACCCGAGACCCAGTGAACAGTGGAGGTGTAGCGCGGGTTAGTTTCAGAATATTTCAGGGTTTCTTTAGCAAAAGTAGCAGGGCCGGCTGGCGTAGCGCTGACGTGTGAATACGTGGCGTCACGGGGTTGGACTGGCGTGCCGAGTGGCTATGGACTGCGGGTGGGGTGATGTGGTGGACAGGGTTCACGGGACTGTGAACCCGGTGTATACCGGTTCGTGAGATGAATCTAATCTAGGCCGTCAGTTTTGGATCAGACGGTGCGGTGGCAGGGTTTGGCCGTCGGCGACGCCGAGGGCGGCGGCGCCTGGGCTCTACACGGCGGCGCCATGGGAGGGACTCGCCGGGGTGCTCGGATCGATCCCTAGAGACTAGTAGAGACCTAGGAGGCCGGGGGGAAAGGAAGCAGGGAAGATGGCGAGCTCACCGAGGGGTTTCGCACGGCGGGAGGTTGCTCAGAGAGGCGTACACGACGGCGGAGTCGGGAGGACTGGTTCGGGATCCGGCGCGGTCGACGCCGTGGAGTTCCTGGCGCCGATTCACGCCGTGGTTGGTTCCCTTGGATGCTCCGTGTGTCTGCGGTGCCGACAGAGAGGAGAACGAGGGCGTTGGCAGCTTTCCACTATGCGCTAGCGAGCTCGATTAGAGCTTGGTTATGGCGATGGCGATGGTGTTGGCGGCTGGAAGGAGGGGGAGGAGAGAGCGGGTTTCGGGGAGGCGGTGTACTTATGGGACGAAGGGAGAGGGGAGGCGGCGCGATCTGCTAGATGACTCGACCTGAACGGGCGGAAGGATGAAGCCGAGCGCACGCGTGATGCGGGGAGGTCCGGTGCGGAGGTATCGCGCGAGAGGTTGGGGAAAACCCTGACTTGTGGGACCCGTGCGTCGGAGACTGGAGGGGGAAAGACGGCATGCTTCGGCCGAGAGGAGGCGGCGTGGGCCGTCGCGGCGAGCGGCCGGAGCGCGTGACTGCAAAGAGAGGGAGGGAAACGGGCCGCGCGGGGGAGGGGAAAGGAGGTGGGCGCGGGAGGGAGACGGGGAATGGGCCGGGGAGAGGGAGTGAGAGGAGTTCGGCCGGCCGCGTGGCTTGGGCCGAGCGAGGGAGGAGCGGGAGGTGGGCGCGGGCCGGGCTGAAAGAGGAGAAGGGAGGGATGAGGAGAGGCCCTTGCCTTTTTCTTTTCCTTTTTGTCATTTGATTTTTTTTCCCAAACTTTTTAAAGCCTTTTGAATTCAAAATCAAAACCAGTTTGAAATCAAAATTACTTTGAAAAGTTTTAGAAATATTTTCCCTAGGTTTTGAAAATAAAATTTGAGTTTGATTTCGCAAAACTTTTATTAATCATTTTGTTGATTTTCTAAATAGAATGAATTCGATTCGCCCTATACGGGTTTAATAAATTTATTTTTCACTCAATAAAAAAATATGCAACGGCATGAATGCAACATGACAATATTAAATAAATTTTTATTTCCCTCCTCTAATAAACAAGTCAATCTATTTAATTTCTAATTCCTTTTATTAAATTGGGGAAAAATTAAATCAGGGTGTTACAAACCTACCCCCTTAGAAGAATCTCGTCCTCGAGATTAGGAAGAGTCGACGAATAGATGAGGAAAATCTGCCCGAAGGTCATCTTCCTTCTCCCATGTGGCTTCTTCTTCGGAATAATGCTTCCATTGCACCTTGCAGATTTTAATCCTCTTGTTTCGAGTACCTCGTTCCATCGTGTCCAGAATCTTGATCGGCTCAGAGAAAGTCAGATCATCCCGCAGATCAAGCTCCTCAAGTGGCAACTGCTCCTCTGGAACTCTGAGGCATCTCTTCAGCTGGGATACATGGAACACATCATGAATACCTGCCAGCCGTGCAGGCAACTCCAGCTGATAAGAAACTGCACCTTTCTTGTCAATCACCTTGAAAGGGCCAATGAATCTCGGAGATAACTTCCCTTTGACATTAAACCTCCGGAGACCTCTGAAAGGTGACACCTTCAGATAGACATAGTCCCCAATCTGGAATTCCAGCTCTCGTCGTCTAACATCTGCATAACTCTTCTGTCTAGACTGAGCTGTCTTCAGGTTGCTTCTGATCTGTCTGACCTGTTCTTCAGCTTCTTCTATAGACTCAGGGCCAAAGACTTTTCTTTCTCCAACCTGATTCCAGAATAGAGGAGTTCTGCACTTCCTGTCATACAGTGCCTCAAATGGGGACATTTTGAGACTGGCCTGATAGCTATTGTTATATGAGAACTCTGCATATGGCAGACTCACATCCCAACTCTGGCTGTTCTGGAGTGCACTAGCTCTCAACATGTCCTCCAGGATCTGATTCACCCTTTCTGTCTGACCATCGGTCTGAGGATGATAAGCTGAACTGAAACTGAGGCGAGTGTCCATAGACTCATGCAACCGCTTCCAGAACCTGGATGTGAACTGGGTACCTCTGTCAGATACTATGATCTTAGGCACCCCATGAAGGCACACAATCCGTGACATGTACAACTCCGCAAGCTGCGGCCCACGATATGACTCCTTAACTGGAATGAAATGAGCCACTTTGGTCAAGCGATCAACTATGACCCAGATAGAATCATATCCCGACTGGGTCCTGGGCAAACCAGTGATGAAATCCATGCTGATCTCTTCCCATTTCCACTCGGGAATCTGCAGAGGCTGTAACAAACCAGCTGGTCTCTGATGTTGGGCCTTGACCCTCTGACATGTGTCACACAAAGCCACATACTCCGCTACTTCCCTCTTCATCCCATACCACCAGTAATACTGCTTCAGATCCTGGTACATCTTGGTACTGCCTGGATGGAGAGAGTAGGCTGAATCATGAGCTTCCCTCAGAATCAACTCCTTGATAGCCTTCACATCTGGAACACAGATTCTGCCTCTGAACCATAAGACACCCTGATCATCCTCTGTGAACCCTGGGGCTTTGTCCTCCTTGATCGACTGTCTGATCTCCAGAAGATACTCATCAGTGAGCTGCCCTGCTCGGATATCATGCTCCAAGGTCGAATCAACCTCCATGGCTACTGCATCAGTGTGGCCGAGTATACCCAGATTGAGCTTCACAAACTCCTCATGCAACTCAGGTTGCTGCTCTTTGATCTCTAACACATTGCAGTAGACCTTCCTGCTCAGGGCATCTGCTACAACATTTGCCTTGCCCGGATGATAGTTGATACTCAGATCATAATCTTTGATCAACTCTAGCCATCTTCGTTGGCGGAGATTCAGATCTGGCTGGGTGAAGATGTACTTCAGGCTCTTATGATCAGTGTATATCTCTGTCTTCTTGCCCATCAGATAGTGCCTCCAGATCTTCAGAGCATGAACAACAGCTGCCAACTCAAGATCATGTGTAGGATAATTTAGCTCATGCTTCCTGAGCTGTCTCGAGGCATAGGCAATCACACGACCTTCCTGCATAAGCACACATCCCAGGCCCTGACGAGAAGCTTCACAATAGACCGTGAAGTTCTTCTGGACATCTGGCATGACAAGAATAGGAGCAGAAGTCAACCTCGCCATCAACTCCTCAAAACCATCCTGGCATTCAGGGGACCATACAAACTTGGCACCCTTCTCATTCAGCTTCGTCATCGGCTTCACGATCTTCGAGAATCCTTCAATGAATCTGCGGTAATATCCAGCCATACCGAGGAAACTCCGGATCTCAGTGACATTCTCAGGTACCTTCCAGTCCAATATATCTTGAACCTTGCCTGGATCAACTGATACACCACCTTCTGAGATGATATGCCCCAAGTAAGCAACCTTCTTCAACCAGAACTCGCATTTGCTCAGTTTCGCATACAACTGATGCTCTCTGAGCTTCTGCAACACTAACCTCAGATGCTTCTCATGTTCTTCTTCATCCTTCGAGAATATCAGGATATCATCAAGGAACACCACGACGAACAAATCTAAAAACTCCATGAAGACCTTGTTCATCAGATACATGAAGAAAGCTGGGGCATTTGTCAAACCGAAAGACATCACTGTGTACTCATATAGCCCATATCGAGTTACAAATGCCGTCTTCGGGATATCAGCTTCACGAATCTTCAGCTGGTTATAACCTGTTTGCAGGTCAATCTTCGAGAACACATGAGCACCCTTCAGCTGATCAAACAGATCATCAATGCGAGGAATCGGGTACTTGTTCTTGATGGTAGCTTCATTCAATGCGCGGTAATCAACGCACATCCGCAGGCCTCCATCCTTCTTTGGAACAAAGATCACAGGAGCTCCCCACGGGGATGTACTAGGACGAATATGCCCCTTCTCTAACTGCTCTTGGATCTGCGTCTTCAGCTCAGCTAGCTTTTCGGCATCCATTCTATATGGTCGCCTGAATATAGGTGCAGTGTCAGGAACTAAATCAATAGAGAACTCAATCTCACGATCAGGTGGCATACCTGGCACTTTCTGGAAGACATCAGGGAACTCCTTGACAACTCGGATATCAGGTACCACGACAGCCTCATATGCTCTGGCTTCTTCAATCATCTTTGTCGGTGCTCGATACACGATCTCCGTGCCATCTGGATGCTTCACTGTGATGAGCCTCTGAGCACAATCAATGACTCCCTGGTACTTGCGTAGCCAATCCATTCCCAGAATGACATCAATACCTTGGGAATCCAGAACAATAAGAGAGGTGGGAAAGACTACCCCCTTATGGTTAAGCTCACATTTGGGCACATATGCCTCGATATCAGTTCTCCTCCAGGAGAATTCACTAGCAGATGCTTTTTCATCAACACTCTATTCATATTATATTTAGATGCGCAGGGTGCTGATATGAACGAATGAGATGCTCCAGAATCAAATAAGACTGTAACTGGGTGTGAATCAATAAGGAACGTACCAAACACCACATCTGGTGCTGTCTGAGCTGACTCCGCTGACACGTGGTTCACATGACCACGAGTGTAGCTCTGGGGCTGGCCTGCGGGACGTGACTGCGGTGGAGCCGGCTGCCTCAGTGGACACTTGTTGGCGAAGTGTCCCATCTGGTTGCACTTGTAGCAGGGACCAATCTGACCTGCCCCCTGTGCTGGACGGGGCTGCTGCGGAGCTGGAAGACCCTGGCGAGGTGCCTGAGCCTGGCGTGGCTGCTGCTGCTGCTGGGGTGGAGCCTGGTACTGTGGAGCTGGGTGCCTGTACTGAGGAGCGGGCTGCCGGTGCTGGGGCGGCCGGTACTGCTGCTGCTGGGGAATCTGCCTGGAAGCTGGAGCAGGTGGAGCGTAGCGGGGACGGGTAGAGCTGCCGGAGGACTGTCCCTGGAACGTCATCTTCCTCTTGCGATCTGCATCGAGGTCCTTCCGTTCCTTCTCCACCGCGAAGGCACGGTCAACCAGCTTCTGAAATGAGGAATACTCATTTGAAGCTAGGCATAACGGAGTCCTGGGTTAAGCCCATGCCTGAAGCAGAGAACAATTTCATTATTTATCAGGTAGCAAAAGGAATGAACAAGGTTATGGGAAGAATATATTAATATTAAAGAATGACAGAGATCTTGCCTGAAGCATTCCTGTTTCTTGTCATCCGTGTCCACGTCATCTGAGGCATAACGGGACAGCTGGCTGAACTGCGTAAGATACTCACGCACTGTCATCGCGCCCTGTCTGAGGTCCTGAAACTCCCGGCGCTTCACCCTGATCTCGCCGAAAGGGACGTACTGGTCGCGGAATGCCTTACGGAAATCCTCCCAAGTGATCGAGTTGGCGTCCGCATGAGCTGCGGTGTAGGCAGTCCACCAGTTCTTCGCCGGGCCCTGAAGCTGGTGCGCGGCGTAGAGGGCCTTATCAAGGTCCCCGACATGGGCAAGCTGCAACTTGCCTGTAATCGTCTCGAGCCAATCATCTGCATCCATTGGCTCTATGGCGTGGTGGAACACTGGAGGGCGCGTCGTCATGAAGCTCCTGAGAGTGTCATCCGGTCGGGGTGGCTGTGCAGCTCCTGCACCCTGAGCACCCTGAGCAGCCTGCGCCATCTGCTGCATGTGCTGCATCATCTGGGCCATGTTCTGCATCATCTGGTTCTGCACCTGGGCCATCTGGAGCGGGTCGTACGGAGGCGGAGGTGGATGAGGATGAGGCGGCTGGTTGCCACCTGCCCCGCTCCCGCCAGCGTTACCTGCGCTGCTCCTGGTGTCAACCATCTGTTACATTTTTCCAGGAGTAAAAGTGAGATGTGATAGATAGATATATAACAACCCTAATTTGGTTAATTAATTCGATTAGTAAAACATTTTAACAAATGATGTCGCTGCAACCTGATGGTCGCAACACACCAACAATCATTACAAAGAACCAAAACATTACATATGCACAAGTACATGCCAAAGAACGTGCTACGTGATCAAACATTTATGGTGGACAACCTACTATTGGAGGACCTACTTTTAAACTGAGTTTGAATTTTCAGCAGAGAAAGACTACAGAAGTGGGAAAAGGGGTCAGACTTTGTAAAAATAGTTTTGTAAATTCGACGACTGACTAGGGTAGCGTCCTACGGTCAACACGGCTCCGATACCACTCTGTGACACCCCAATTTTAAGAACAAAATTGGAGCACAATATATGTATGAAAATTGATCCTGGCATACATATATTGTGCTCCAATTTTGTTCTTAAAATTGAGAGACCGGGGGTAGGAACGCTACGGGTGGATGAATGGATAGGCTTTTAGTCCCGGGTGGTGTCACCGCCCGGGACTGAAGGGGTTTCTCCCGCCAATGTTTTGGGTCTGCAGTATTTTGGGTTTTATAATAAGTTTTCATTATATAAATATGTTGTAACTAGTAGTAATGGCGCGCCCCTGCGCGCCGTATAAAGAGTACAAGAATTTATCATCAACAAAGTAGAAAAGTGGGTATAAAATAGTAGAAGCTAATTAATATATACACAATGGTGAGTATGAAAACAAATTCTCGGTAGAACATAAACGATGATAGAAGATGATGTTACACTAAGACAAGAGCCGATGATAGAAGATGATGTTGCACTAAGACAAGAGAGTTTAATAGGTACAGAAAAACATGGTAGAGTGTCTGGTAGGATGAAACAGATTCACTCTTTTCTTGGCGTGTCCATACAGGTAGGAATGAATAATTGTCCGAGTTGCATTGTGGTGTAACTATAAATCCGTCTGCATAATGATAAGGATATTTAGTGAATGATTTTAACATTGGTATATGGACGAAGTGATAATTTCTAGAGAAGCAGGAACATAATTAATGAAAGAGGTCAAATCAAATAAACCACTTAGAACCGAAGACACCATCGTCTGGTATTGCCTCTACAACGAACACAAAATACGAGAAGCACGTAAAGGGGAACACGAAGGAAAGACACAAAATAAGGCTATCACCAAAGCATGGGTTTGTTTCCCAAAATTTGTTGCAGGGTGAAGGCCCAAGATCACAGGCAAACAACAATACAAAGGAAAATCATGATCCGTTCAAGGTCTTGGAGTTCGAAGGCATCAAAATAAATGGGAAATGTTGAGTTTCTAACAAGATCTTGATCACCACCTAACATCTGAGATCATAGATAGGTATGAACACTTACATGATAGGCATAAGAATGAACGGATCCGGAGAAAAGAATGATAGTACTGCCAAGCAACTCCAATTTCTTTGAAGATTTTAAATCTAGCAACATGTGCACATAGAAATGATCCGAAAATAACTAAGCATGACAACAAAGGTAAATCTAACATCTAAACACTATACATTTATAGACAGGACCTTTGTTGGTAAATAAAATGTGACATTGTTTTGTTTTTGTATCCGTAAAGTTGCACCACAGGAAAATAGCTTTAAATGTGACAAAAAAAACATTTTCTAATCTGTTATTACGTATTATCATAGGTAAGGTTCAAATGAATTAATTAAAAAAGCAGAGAGTGAAGCAACTTATCTGAGTACTCACTGAAGATCAATATGATTTGTTCAACAACACCAAGACCTAACACAGATGTAGGTAGTCTCAAATTTGCTCGACACAGAGATGTATGCACCTTCAAGCTGATTACAAAATAAAGGAACAAAGGTATACCAACTCAGGAGGATCAGTGGTCTAAAACAGGTAGAACCTACTGTCTAAAACAGTTAAGACCACTTTTTTAAAATGCAATTGTGAAATGAAACAAATTTCTATTGTGTGCAAGATTAAGTTATCCCAGTGGCAAACATCTTTAAAGGTAAAGCAGGTAAAGAAAATACGAAACTTAGCAGAAGTCAGCAACAAATAAGTCTAAACAACAACTGAAGTGGGCAGGAAATAAACCACCGTAATAGTAGTACTTCATAAATCTAACATAGCATGGACTGGTTTATAGATTTTTAGCTTATTTCACTCATGTCAGGAGACCAAGCTAATAAATAATAATATGAGTAAGAGCAACAAAGTTGAAACAAAAATCAGGTACATTTGTTTTTAGGTTCAGATACATAATGTATTACGTAATTCAGATACACAAACACGGGTTCCGGTAATTATTGAAATCTGAGTAGGAAACATGAACATGTCATTATATAAAAAATACATATAGTAGTCTAAAAATCTAGATCAGTACGAAGGAAACATAGGAACTGATTTAACAATAGTTTAGTAATGAACAATGTGTGCAGCACGAAGTGATATAGCCTAGGAAAGGCAGTAGTGTTGTAGTTCGTAATTACAATAATTTATTCAAACAAACCTAATATTTCAGTATGGAAAAGATTGTGTTTAGAAAGCAACCAACATTTTTGTAGGTTGGCTGAAAACATATTTATTGGTGTAGAATAAACCACTATTTGAAGTAACAAATAGATGATTTATTAATAAAAGAAATCACTACTTGATAGTAGCTCTGTAGAAGTAGTAGAGGCCAGGTCATTCAGAATACCTATTGGTCAGTGTACTATTCCAGTCAAAGCACATGTAAAAAAGGAGAGTATTTCCACTTTGCTATTTTTAATTTTCAAAGAACATGTAATAAAAAATGGAGGTACATCTGCATATTGTTATTTGAAATAAATCATGCAGGAACAATGCCATATCCTATAGGAAAGATGGAAAATGAATTTGTTTTTGAATCAGAAAAAAATCAAAATGCTTCGAAAGAGATTTTCAGCATAGGTTTTAGTGGTGCACACCACACCATCAGCATCTAATAGGTATATGGATCAGGCGACAAACAATGTCATTTGTATAGAGGGGAAAGATGGTTAAAAAACATTACAATCAGAAGGTGACAAATAATTTGTTAAAGTAGTGATTAAGACTCACAGGCTGCACACATCAGCACATCTATCAAATCTTTGAACAATGCTGCATTCTAAAATCACAGGGAACTCGTACATGAATATTGCAGTTGACATGTGTCTTATTTTTAAATTTAATAAAATATCATTTGTAACATATATATAAATTGGTTAGTGTTTTTTAATATATGCTGAGGACCATAGGAAGCACATCATATTTTAGGTAAGAGGAAATAATTTGTTGCAATGACATAGAACCTCATATCTCAGGTGAGGAAAAACAATTTGTTCCAACGACATAGGACCTGCAGTCTCACAGGTTGGATACATGAGTACATCTATCAAATCTCTGAAATCTGAGGTTGGATACTAAAATCTGAGGGAACCGCGTAGTTTTTTATTCATTAGAAGCGAACGAAATGACCAATGGAGCAGACCATTAATTTTAGAAGTGGTAATCATTTCGTAATGACCAAATCAGCTTAGTTCTAAGGGACATATGAACAGGGGAGCATACCATTTTTTTATTAGGACTAACCATGTGGGCATAGTGAAACCTGCAACAATTTTTTTCTAGCACTAACCATGTGGGCATATTCAAACCAGCAACCCTCACTGCCCCTGCCTCTACTTTTGAACAAAACTAAACGCATGTACAATTGAGATCTCATTTTTTTATAAACCGAGCAAGCAACATGATCGCATGTATTAAATAATCG
This sequence comes from Coix lacryma-jobi var. lacryma-jobi, assembly GCA_009763385.1. Classification (NCBI taxonomy): domain Eukaryota; kingdom Viridiplantae; phylum Streptophyta; class Magnoliopsida; order Poales; family Poaceae; genus Coix; species Coix lacryma-jobi. Next base: position 115,722,563 of record CM019830.1, on the reverse strand, counting down.
CGCTACAAATAGACCACATGTGGGAGCACCATACCTTATATGTAGTGTTGCTGCAAGAATCACGGTAACATTTAGTGTTTGCACACCGGGCCACAACAAAATCTAAGGAAGTTAGATTTAGCAGGACAACTATTGGACATGTGGAAAATAAATTATAAAAATATGAGTTTTGTTGAAAATCATACGAGTTATCTTGAAAATCAGGTAGACTGGAGAATTTACAATGAAGAACAAAGAATTGCGTTGCTGCTTATTGTGACGGAACCGCCCAATAATGTGGCCCACCTGCACACGTCATCGTCATACGGAGCCCAATGACTGTGCAAATGAAACACGTTACTGGAATGATCCGTCGGGTGTCCCTGCGGAGACCCCGAATTATCCACGAGCCACAGGACCATCATCATGAAGGTTGGATTAATCACAACATTACAACAGTTGATACAAAATACCATCGGAGTGCGGAAGCAAGATAGATAAACTTTACAAATTATGAAGATGTTACTTTTACATAAAAATAACTGGTGTTGCGGAAGTAGAGTAGTATTACAGAACCACACTTAGGCGGAGTACCTAAGTTGGAGATGAGGAACAACCAGGTCATGTCAAGCCCACTGACATGATCAGGATCAACGCCACCTATTAGAAACCTGCAACAGGGGTTAACAAACCCTGAGTACTGGGGTACTCAACAAGACTTACCCGACAAAGAAAAAGGGGAGGAGACTCAGGAATGAAAGGCTTAGGTAAGGCTTGAACAAGATCGAGAAATTTGCAGAAAAAGCATTTTGAGTTTTTCCGCCAGCAACAAGCACCTCGGGACTCTAACCCAAGAGTACAGGTCCTGTTTGCAGAAAAAGCATTATGAGTCTTTCCGCCAGCAACAAGCACCTCGGGACTCTAACCCAAGAGTACAGGTCCTGTTTGCAGAAAAAGCATCTTGTAAAACTTGTTTTATTTTGGAAAGGTTCAAGTATTCCTCAGTTCTTCATTGACCATGATTCATTTTACATTTCAAAACATTCCTAGTTGAGAACCACTCTCCGTTGACAGTCAGTGACCAAGTCTCCATAACCGAGGAGCAACGTTAATCCGGATAAATAATACTCAGCTGAGGATCCCTATTCACACTGCATATGTAGCACCCAAGCTTGCATATACCAACTCGTCTTCCACGATTCCTCCAAGATTGGGCCCGGTCCTACGCCACCCGGAAGTACAGTACACCACTCCAATCCGGGACTCTAACCCACGTGGGTACATGCTACTTCCGCCATCTCTCCACTCCCAGTGCGCGGTTGTCGGTCCAATAATGGATTTCTCGGAGCCAGAGCTTTCCGTAGTATGTGAACAGTTGCAAGTCTTGGCCAGCAGGCCCCCATACGGATGGTCCCTACATTTTTCCGCCAGCGACAAGCACCTCGGGACTCTAACCCAAGAGTACAGGTCCTGTCGGTTTTTTAACCCTGTCCCGGTCGGTGTCAACTGTTGAGTCCCGGACTACAACATGACGGCACCGTACGCAAGGACAACCTCTCCTTCCCATTGACTAAGTACGGATCAGATACTTAGCCAATAGTGGGAGTAAAGCCAAATTCCCATAAAAGTTCTTTAAGTGATCACACTTTTGAAATTGGCATTTTTGCAAATCTATTATATAGCATCACTAAGCATTTTGCAAATAGTTTTTAAAACAAGGCGGGTGGATCTTTTGGTGGAGGTAAATAATGCAGGAGGCAATAGGTCATCACACAACTCCTATAACCTAATGCAGTAATTTAACTCAAAAGCATTTAAGGAAAACATTTTAGAAATGGAAGGGTTAAATGCACCGGGGCTTGCCTTAAAGAGAGCGGGCTCGAGGGCGGACTGCAGGAGTCGGGGCTCGAGGTTACTTCGGGGTAGGTTCGTCGGCGGCTGGCTTGACGTTGATTCCTTCCGCTTCGGTTACTATACGGATGCAATGATGCATGCACATGAGTAGGCTAGTATGAACAAAGTGCATAGGATAAAACTAGAGTACAGCCTTGCAAAGTATAAGTGGTTGTTAAAATGGGCAATAGATTACTTATCCCTTTCTAGCAATATTAGCTAACTTTATTAAGCAACTTTATATGACTTAAGCATAATCCTCACAAGGCATCACAAACATCATAGACCAGAGGGGTATGGGTCTATGAACATCAAACAACCCAAAGATCACATCATCAAACACTTATTACCGACACTAATCACTTTTTCTATTTTCCTAAATTAATTAAAAAGGTCATTTTATGAAGTTGCTCCAAAAATTACCAAATTAATCACATAAGTTCATTATGGTGTAGATAGATGGCAAAACAAATTTCATAATTTTTGGAGGTCATTAAGATGCTCAAATAAAATCAGACATTAATTAGCAAAAGGCACTATTTAACAATTAAAATAAAAGCTCAAAAATCAACTTGTTCCAAAAGACTTCAAAATTTTACCAGAGACTAAACATGGCATAAGAAGCTCACAAAAATTTGTCTCATGATTTTTGGAGTTATAAATCACTCTCCAAAAATACCAAAACCTTCATTTTTCAATTAAAAGGGGAATTTTACATTTTCAAATTTTTGCACAAAACTCAAGTTTCATATTTTTATAAAATACTCCAGAGCATAAAGAGTCTACCACAAAAATTTCAGAATTTTTGGATGCACACAGAAAATCATACAAAAAAGAGAAAACAGAACACTATTCACATTTCTCAGAAAAAGAGAAGAGCACTGTGCTCCTACAAGGCCGGGCTCGGCGAATCGCGGGGCTCGGGCGAATCGCGCGGGGCTCGGTCGAGACGGGCTCGGTCGAGACGGAAGCGACAGCTTCGTCCGAGGCCTGGCCCGGAGGCTCGGGCGAGACGGAGAAGTGAGCCTCCGTCCGAGGCCTGTCTCGGGCGAAGCGGGGACCATGCGTCGCCGAGGCTTGGGCTCGGGCGAAGCGGAGGGTATGCGCTCGCCGAGGCTTGGGCTCGGGCGAAGCGGAGAGGAAACAGAGGCCGAAGGCTCGGATGCTTACCACGGGTCAGAGGCAGGGCTCGAGGGTGAGGCTCGACTCGTGCTCGAGGGTGAGGCTCGACTCGTGCTCGAGGGTGAGGACGACCGTGGCGGCACTCTGCTCGCCGGCGGTGACCCGAGCGCGGCGGCGCGTTTACGCCGGCCAAACTGGGCACTCCGCGGCAGAGCTGAGGGCACGAGCGTGATCAGAGGGCTCACCCGCGTCGATCAAGGAACTCGGCGAGGTGAGGGGATGAACGGAGGTGGACGAACGGCGATGACTGGCGGACGGCGAGCGGCGGCGATCGGCGCAGTGGCGACCCTGGGCATCAAACAGAGCCGCAGAGGCCAGGTTAGAGCCGCACGGAGACAGGGAAGCGAATGCAAGGGTCGGAGGGAGATGATCAAGGCCGGAGACAGCGAATTCCACGAACCCGAGCTCGCCGGGGTTCCGTCGGAGATTGGGAAGATGGGGTTACGCCGGGCAAACGGAGGCGGGGAAGGTGAAATTGAAGGGTGGGAAAGCTTCACGAGCTCAAGGCGGAGCTTTAGGGCTAGCTGGTGGAGAGGCGGAGTGTCTGGAGAGGTCTGGCCACGGTGGCGGAGGTGGAGTGCGGAGGTCGGGGCTCCGGCGGCTTATATAGCCGCGGCTATGGGACGGTAGAGACCTCGGGGTGGGGTGGATAAGCTCGGCGGACGCACGCGCACTTGATTGCGCTCAGGCGGGGGTACTGGTGTGCAGCCGGGGCTCGGGCGCAAGCTCGGCCGGCGATGGCCACGCGGCGGCGGCGGCTGGGCACTGTAGGGGCCGAGAGTGAGGGTCAGCGCTCGCGTGCGGGCGCGGAGGGAACAGGGGAACAGCGGTGGCAGGTTGGTGGCGCGTGGAGAGCAGCCAGGCACGCGGCACGCGCAGCGCCGGCGCCATGGCCGGGCCCCCCCTTCCCTCTGGCTCTACGGGAAGAAGAACAGTGCTAGGGTCTAGGGTTTGACTTTTGGCCAGTTTCTGAATTTTGCAAAAATCTCCCAAAATTTGAACTGTGCGACAAAACTTAAAATACCAAAGTTGCTCAGAAAAAAGAGATCTACAACTTTGTCAATATGAACATTTTCAAATTCCAAATAGTTTTTGAACTATATTCAAAAACAGAAAAGGAGACACTTTTTCAAACTTGATTCAAATCAAAATTACTCTGGATTTCAAACTGGAACTTGAAAATCTATATATATATGAAAGTTGTTCCATTTGACAAAACCTATAACTTTGCTAACATACACTTTTTCTGAAACTCAATAGTTTTTGAATAAATTTTTAAAACTGAAAAGGGGACCAAAAACTGGAATTAGAACGAATTTGAAATTACTTCAAATTTTATATAGAAACATGAAATCTGTAAATACCAAAGTTGTTCCTCTAGGTCAGATTCACAACTTTGCTTTTTGAACCAACTCAAAATTTTGAATTTTGAAAAAGTTATCAAAAAGGGAATAAATCCAGGATTTGGGAATTTATGATTTTGCAAAAAGGAAAATTCAAATCAAATCTGATTTTTGAACTTTGATCAAAGCAGCAAACATCAAGGCACTAAATTTGAACAAGAATTACATAAAACTAGGCACAGAGGTGAAATTACCATTTTGCCCCTATAGGAAGAAGTGGGCTAATAAGGGTTTTTGCAATAGAGGTACATCACATAAAATGATACAATAAGCAAATGCATACACATGAAATCATGATCAAGATGATTAATGATGCTAATGATGATATGTCAAGTTAATTACATGCTTAAACACCAGAGGTGTTACAGTCTTCCCCCCTAAAAGAAATCTCGTCCCGAGATTTAAGAAGTGCTTTAAAGGCTGGGGTTGAGTAATGGAAAAGGAAAAGTGTCATACTTGTTTACTCGCAAGGAGTTCACGAGGCAACTGGGTTAGGGTTAGGATTATAACCGGGATCAGAACACGGTTGCAAGTAGCAAGGTAGGGGATTTTGAGTGGAGCAAGGAAAAATATCAAGAGCCAAGAGAGAGCGTATATTAGTTACGGGCTATATTGGATCATAACTGTAGACTTCGATACCTGCGCGCACCCAACGGAAAACTTGTGCAACTCGGCACACAAGATTCTTCGGGTTCCGTCGCGGCATCGTGGTCGCCAATCATGGCACCATGATAGAGCATAACTTCTATAACTCTCATCCCATAAAGAGGGAAATTATAACCAAAAGCAAGGATTGGTCATAATTACAAGGAAAGTGGCTTTGAATTCCCTTTCGGGCATCCAGAAATGAAAGCACTTTAACGGTGGACTTATAAAGAATCATGACGATAGGCCTGTATATTAGCGAGCACCTGACAGTAACTCCCTATGGTGGCCGTCCATAGGTGACTCCAGGTTCCTACACTTTTATCCGGTCCATGGATCACGGTCCTTTCAAAGAACACAATTTCAGTAACTTTCAACCACCATTCGTCGTTTACACGACATCAGCAAATGGTATGTGCCAATTCAATGCATGACACGCACATATTAAGGAAGAACCAAAGATTTGCCCTGATTCTGACTTTTATGTGGTAGAGTGTATGAAAGATATCCAAAAGTTCTCAAGGATCAGAACTTATGGAGCAAAGTAGCAAGGGTAACGGAATTTAGGGACGATCAGCCATCGGGGATCATAGCTGTTTTTAGAATTCAGAGAAGGAGCACATTTTAACATTATGTATGATATGATGCATGCTCGCCCTATACGACCTCTCTCTGACAGGAGATTTCCGTCTCCACCTGTTAGTTAGATATAGGGCTATACTTTATATACTAGCTTCACTGACTTGGTACCTTCTGTCGGAATCACTAGTATAGTCTTCACGAAGTCTTCCAGCAAAGCAAGAAACTTAGGGAAGGATCATTTTTAATTTGTTACTTCCAAAAACTTTTAGGTTAAGAAATCCTTTTGAAGTTTTTCAAAAGTAATGTTGTAACCAGTCTTCCCTTGATGACAATCCTGCTCCGATACCATTCTGTGACGGAACCGCCCAATAATGTGGCCCACCTGCACACGTCATCGTCATACGGAGCCCAATGACTGTGCAAATGAAACACGTTACTGGAATGATCCGTCGGGTGTCCCTGCGGAGACCCCGAATTATCCACGAGCCACAGGACCATCATCATGAAGGTTGGATTAATCACAACATTACAACAGTTGATACAAAATACCATCGGAGTGCGGAAGCAAGATAGATAAACTTTACAAATTATGAAGATGTTACTTTTACATAAAAATAACTGGTGTTGCGGAAGTAGAGTAGTATTACAGAACCACACTTAGGCGGAGTACCTAAGTTGGAGATGAGGAACAACCAGGTCATGTCAAGCCCACTGACATGATCAGGATCAACGCCACCTATTAGAAACCTGCAACAGGGGTTAACAAACCCTGAGTACTGGGGTACTCAACAAGACTTACCCGACAAAGAAAAAGGGGAGGAGACTCAGGAATGAAAGGCTTAGGTAAGGCTTGAACAAGATCGAGAAATTTGCAGAAAAAGCATTTTGAGTTTTTCCGCCAGCAACAAGCACCTCGGGACTCTAACCCAAGAGTACAGGTCCTGTTTGCAGAAAAAGCATTATGAGTCTTTCCGCCAGCAACAAGCACCTCGGGACTCTAACCCAAGAGTACAGGTCCTGTTTGCAGAAAAAGCATCTTGTAAAACTTGTTTTATTTTGGAAAGGTTCAAGTATTCCTCAGTTCTTCATTGACCATGATTCATTTTACATTTCAAAACATTCCTAGTTGAGAACCACTCTCCGTTGACAGTCAGTGACCAAGTCTCCATAACCGAGGAGCAACGTTAATCCGGATAAATAATACTCAGCTGAGGATCCCTATTCACACTGCATATGTAGCACCCAAGCTTGCATATACCAACTCGTCTTCCACGATTCCTCCAAGATTGGGCCCGGTCCTACGCCACCCGGAAGTACAGTACACCACTCCAATCCGGGACTCTAACCCACGTGGGTACATGCTACTTCCGCCATCTCTCCACTCCCAGTGCGCGGTTGTCGGTCCAATAATGGATTTCTCGGAGCCAGAGCTTTCCGTAGTATGTGAACAGTTGCAAGTCTTGGCCAGCAGGCCCCCATACGGATGGTCCCTACATTTTTCCGCCAGCGACAAGCACCTCGGGACTCTAACCCAAGAGTACAGGTCCTGTCGGTTTTTTAACCCTGTCCCGGTCGGTGTCAACTGTTGAGTCCCGGACTACAACATGACGGCACCGTACGCAAGGACAACCTCTCCTTCCCATTGACTAAGTACGGATCAGATACTTAGCCAATAGTGGGAGTAAAGCCAAATTCCCATAAAAGTTCTTTAAGTGATCACACTTTTGAAATTGGCATTTTTGCAAATCTATTATATAGCATCACTAAGCATTTTGCAAATAGTTTTTAAAACAAGGCGGGTGGATCTTTTGGTGGAGGTAAATAATGCAGGAGGCAATAGGTCATCACACAACTCCTATAACCTAATGCAGTAATTTAACTCAAAAGCATTTAAGGAAAACATTTTAGAAATGGAAGGGTTAAATGCACCGGGGCTTGCCTTAAAGAGAGCGGGCTCGAGGGCGGACTGCAGGAGTCGGGGCTCGAGGTTACTTCGGGGTAGGTTCGTCGGCGGCTGGCTTGACGTTGATTCCTTCCGCTTCGGTTACTATACGGATGCAATGATGCATGCACATGAGTAGGCTAGTATGAACAAAGTGCATAGGATAAAACTAGAGTACAGCCTTGCAAAGTATAAGTGGTTGTTAAAATGGGCAATAGATTACTTATCCCTTTCTAGCAATATTAGCTAACTTTATTAAGCAACTTTTATATGACTTAAGCATAATCCTCACAAGGCATCACAAACATCATAGACCAGAGGGGTATGGGTCTATGAACATCAAACAACCCAAAGATCACATCATCAAACACTTATTACCGACACTAATCACTTTTTCTATTTTCCTAAATTAATTAAAAAGGTCATTTTATGAAGTTGCTCCAAAAATTACCAAATTAATCACATAAGTTCATTATGGTGTAGATAGATGGCAAAACAAATTTCATAATTTTTGGAGGTCATTAAGGTGCTCAAATAAAATCAGACATTAATTAGCAAAAGGCACTATTTAACAATTAAAATAAAAGCTCAAAAATCAACTTGTTCCAAAAGACTTCAAAATTTTACCAGAGACTAAACATGGCATAAGAAGCTCACAAAAATTTGTCTCATGATTTTTGGAGTTATAAATCACTCTCCAAAAATACCAAAACCTTCATTTTTCAATTAAAAGGGGAATTTTACATTTTCAAATTTTTGCACAAAACTCAAGTTTCATATTTTTATAAAATACTCCAGAGCATAAAGAGTCTACCACAAAAATTTCAGAATTTTTGGATGCACACAGAAAATCATACAAAAAAGAGAAAACAGAACACTATTCACATTTCTCAGAAAAAGAGAAGAGCACTGTGCTCCTACAAGGCCGGGCTCGGCGAATCGCGGGGCTCGGGCGAATCGCGCGGGGCTCGGTCGAGACGGGCTCGGTCGAGACGGGCTCGGTCGAGACGGGCTCGGTCGAGACGGAAGCGACAGCTTCGTCCGAGGCCTGGCCCGGAGGCTCGGGCGAGACGGAGAAGTGAGCCTCCGTCCGAGGCCTGTCTCGGGCGAAGCGGGGACCATGCGTCGCCGAGGCTTGGGCTCGGGCGAAGCGGAGGGTATGCGCTCGCCGAGGCTTGGGCTCGGGCGAAGCGGAGAGGAAACAGAGGCCGAAGGCTCGGATGCTTACCACGGGTCAGAGGCAGGGCTCGAGGGTGAGGCTCGACTCGTGCTCGAGGGTGAGGCTCGACTCGTGCTCGAGGGTGAGGACGACCGTGGCGGCACTCTGCTCGCCGGCGGTGACCCGAGCGCGGCGGCGCGTTTACGCCGGCCAAACTGGGCACTCCGCGGCAGAGCTGAGGGCACGAGCGTGATCAGAGGGCTCACCCGCGTCGATCAAGGAACTCGGCGAGGTGAGGGGATGAACGGAGGTGGACGAACGGCGATGACCGGCGGACGGCGAGCGGCGGCGATCGGCGCAGTGGCGACCCTGGGCATCAAACAGAGCCGCAGAGGCCAGGTTAGAGCCGCACGGAGACAGGGAAGCGAATGCAAGGGTCGGAGGGAGATGATCAAGGCCGGAGACAGCGAATTCCACGAACCCGAGCTCGCCGGGGTTCCGTCGGAGATTGGGAAGATGGGGTTACGCCGGGCAAACGGAGGCGGGGAAGGTGAAATTGAAGGGTGGGAAAGCTTCACGAGCTCAAGGCGGAGCTTTAGGGCTAGCTGGTGGAGAGGCGGAGTGTCTGGAGAGGTCTGGCCACGGTGGCGGAGGTGGAGTGCGGAGGTCGGGGCTCCGGCGGCTTATATAGCCGCGGCTATGGGACGGTAGAGACCTCGGGGTGGGGTGGATAAGCTCGGCGGACGCACGCGCACTTGATTGCGCTCAGGCGGGGGTACTGGTGTGCAGCCGGGGCTCGGGCGCAAGCTCGGCCGGCGATGGCCACGCGGCGGCGGCGGCTGGGCACTGTAGGGGCCGAGAGTGAGGGTCAGCGCTCGCGTGCGGGCGCGGAGGGAACAGGGGAACAGCGGTGGCAGGTTGGTGGCGCGTGGGGAGCAGCCAGGCACGCGGCACGCGCAGCGCCGGCGCCATGGCCGGGCCCCCCCCTTCCCTCTGGCTCTACGGGAAGAAGAACAGTGCTAGGGTCTAGGGTTTGACTTTTGGCCAGTTTCTGAATTTTGCAAAAATCTCCCAAAATTTGAACTGTGCGACAAAAACTCAAAATACCAAAGTTGCTCAGAAAAAAGAGATCTACAACTTTGTCAATATGAACATTTTCAAATTCCAAATAGTTTTTGAACTATATTCAAAAACAGAAAAGGAGACACTTTTTCAAACTTGATTCAAATCAAAATTACTCTGGATTTCAAACTGGAACTTGAAAATCTATATATATATGAAAGTTGTTCCATTTGACAAAACCTATAACTTTGCTAACATACACTTTTTCTGAAACTCAATAGTTTTTGAATAAATTTTTAAAACTGAAAAGGGGACCAAAAACTGGAATTAGAACGAATTTGAAATTACTTCAAATTTTATATAGAAACATGAAATCTGTAAATACCAAAGTTGTTCCTCTAGGTCAGATTCACAACTTTGCTTTTTGAACCAACTCAAAATTTTGAATTTTGAAAAAGTTATCAAAAAGGGAATAAATCCAGGATTTGGGAATTTATGATTTTGCAAAAAGGAAAATTCAAATCAAATCTGATTTTTGAACTTTGATCAAAGCAGCAAACATCAAGGCACTAAATTTGAACAAGAATTACATAAAACTAGGCACAGAGGTGAAATTACCATTTTGCCCCTATAGGAAGAAGTGGGCTAATAAGGGTTTTTGCAATAGAGGTACATCACATAAAATGATATAATAAGCAAATGCATACACATGAAATCATGATCAAGATGATTAATGATGCTAATGATGATATGTCAAGTTAATTACATGCTTAAACACCAGAGGTGTTACACTTATGGCAGAAGTTAACCAAAAAAAATTAGTGGTCATACTGTGCTAGTCAAAACAGTTACTCGTTAGGTACGTTTTCTTCCTGTCACTTGCCAAAATGCAGTTTGAGAAAAACAGTAGACATTAAAAATGTGTCAACCTTCATTAAACCCATAGCACAAAAAAAAAACTTAAATTCAATGAGTACAGTAATTTTAGAGGCCTCAGAAGCATACTAATCATCATTTGTTAATCGAGTTGGAGCTTCAAGGCATGTTGATAAATGAGGTGTGAGAGGGAGGACAGGAAAGAGATAAGGCGATATCTTTTTCTATTTGAAGGTGACGGAGAAGCTGTGTATATATTCATTTTGTCAGATTCAGATGGAAGGACGATAGAGACATCGAGAAGTCATGAATAAGGCAGAGAAAGCAAACAAAATCCAAAGAAATCACTCCTGATAAATCCAATGCAAGCAACCTTGGCCGCTGCACGGGAGATCCACACGGTGGGATCTAGGGGTGACATCGATGCCTTGGTTGGTCGGGAGCTTTTTCCCAACTGAAAACAAGGAAAACGTCAACAACTGGGTTACTCCCAGAAATTGCATAAGTCATGCCTAGTACCTCACAAGAAGATTAACATCAGATTATATCATACCGCAATGGTTATGTAATTTTCATCACAGGCTGAAAAAAGGAAAAAATAGTCAATGGCCAGTCCATAGCTTAGAAATGTAAAAGGGAAAATTGACCATAATTCCAACTGCAAACACATCATTGGCAATGGGGTGTGCAAAGGTACAAAACAACCATTAAAAAATGGAAAATTTTTAGGACAAATAGCAAGATCCATTGCACAATTCCATTGTCTCAGTGTAAATTTGATTTCATCACTGCACATTCCCTAAACCACAATGGGTAACCTGAATGAAACAATTAATCTTTCACTGTACAAGGAGGCATATAAGTTTTGCACATTCATATGGCAGGGACATGGACCCTGCCCGAGCTTGGTCGATGCAGCAAGAGTGCAAGGGGACTAAGATCCCCGTAGTGAGGAGAGTGAGTTGAGGGAAGGGGAGAGAGTGTATACCCGAGTCTAGGGTTTCGCCCGTCTGACAACGCTCCAATAGAGCAGAGGGAGGTGGACCACAACATGGCAGCAGCTGAATAGAGCAGAGGGAGGTGGAGCACGAGGAGCTGATGCACAGGAGGTAGTGGCCACCACCGTTGGCGGCCCCTGGGCACCTAGGCATCCACGATGCCACCGACCCACCGTCGTCGGTGCTTTGCACAGATCCGACAAGAGAAAAGACGGATCTGCATAGAGGAAGGAGGGATGGAGAGAGATAGCAGGAGTGAGAGATACCAAACCAGGGAGCGCGCGGATGGAGGAAAAGCGGAGCCGTGTGAGCGCTGTGCCGGAGGCCGCAAAGAAGGAGCGAGGGTCGGGCCACAGCCGGGCCACCGGTGTTGGCCAGCAGCGTCGGCGCGCGAACGCCGTGTAGGAGGCCGCTCCAGTGGAGCAGGGAACGCACGGCAGGCAAGTCGTTGGCGCAGCCTTGTTCGCACGTCCGCAGCCGGCGAGAGGATGCCGCAAGGACCGCCGGGATGAGGCGGTGCCGTCGGTGGAAGTTTGCGCCGAAGCGGCTAGGGTTTCCTGTAGCAGATCAACACACATGGAGCAGAGGGATGATGCAGCGGCAGGGGGAAGCCACCGGTAGGGCCCGGTCGAGTCGCGCCATGGCTGGGAACGACCACCGGCTGGTGGTCGCGCGCAGCAGCCCCCGCCGGCGCCCGTCTGGATGGCCGCGCCGCACATCGTGGACGTCGCCAGGCTGGCCGCGCGCGGAGCATCGAAGCGGCCGCGTTGGGGCCCAGCCCGCGCACCGGCACGTCGAGAGAGAGGGAGAGTAATGGGAGGCGCGGGTGGGGGATAGGGTCTTGGGGAGCGGCCATGAGACGGAGGAGGAGAAGAAAAGGGTGAGGTACCGACGGATCTGGCCGTGGAGGTGCGTCGCAGCCGCCGGCGCCGGCGAGGAAGAGGCCACCCGAAGGCGGACTGGTCCGTGGTGGGCGTTCCGGTGGAGGCTATCACCCAGTCAGAGTACAGAAGCAGGTGAACGGAGGGGAAAGGGAGCCACCAGCACGACCGGAGGGGCGCAAGGAGCCGCGGCGCGCTGCACAGTCCTCCCGTCGGCGCGGCATCAGGGAGCACGAGACGGAGCGGGCTAGGGATGCGGGGATTTTTTTTTTCGGAAAAAGTCTATTTAACCCCCTGAGGTATTGGACAGTGTCTAGCCAACCCCCTGAAGTATAAAACCGTGTAATGAGCACATTAAACTTTGCAAACCGTCTAATCCACCCCCTGAGGCGGTTTTGGCGGGCGGTTTTGGTGACCTGGCAGCCACGCTGGCGCTGGTTTGCCACGCTGGCGCTGTGGACGGACGATGAGTGGGATCTGTCATGTGGGCCCCACCTGTCAGCAACGAATACGCGTTTTAATCCCCTGTCTCAGGCCGGCCGCTCGGGTTCCTTCCTTTTCTTGTTTTCTCCGGCTCTGCTCCTCTCTCCGGCGAGTCGGGCGATGCGGTGGTGATCGGCGGCGACGGCGAGTCATCGGCTTCCTGAGCAAGAAGTGGGTGCGTCTCCGTTCACTGCTATCCCTGTTGGTGCACATGTTTTTCTTGATTTCACTTGGGGTTAGGGTTTATCCTTGCGATTGGGTTAGGGTTCATCCTTGCGGTTGGGCTAGGTAGTCTGATTGTTAGTTGTTTTCTTGATTCCAGGATGGATGATAAGATTATCATACGGTTTCACTTTGGTGGTAGTTTTAGCAATATTGGTGGGCATGTGCACTATCTGGGTGGAGATAATGCTGAGTCTGTTATTGATGTGGACAAGTTGTCATATTTTGAGATCAAGGGCCATCTGGATGATCATTTTACCACTGAGAGTATCTTACGTCTGTTTTGGTTGAAGCCTGGAAAGCAGATGAGTGATGGGCTAGTTCTGTTATTAGATGATAACTCCTGTCAGGTAATGCTAGAAGATCATAGTGATGGTGGTGTGGTAGACAAAGTGGTAGATATGTATGCTGAGGAGGTTGGTATGGAGTTGACTGCAGATGACCAGGAAATCTGGGCAGGTGATGATGAGCAAGGTGAAGATGATGAAGGAGGTGAAGATGATGAGCAAGGTGATGATCCTAAGGCAGTAGAGGATAATGCAGGCAATACAGCAAATGATTCAGGAGCAATATCAGGCAACTCTGGCAGCTCATGGATGGCAGACAAAGATTACAGATCTTGGTATGCATTCTACAAGTCTCCTTCGAAGGCATCAAAGGCAACTAAGGGCAATGAAGAAGATGAAGAGGCAACTAACACTGAAGGTGAAGCTAAAGGGAAAGGGCCTGCATCTGAGGACAGCTCTGATGATGAGTCAGATGAAGATTATGTGCAGCCACTTGATGAGGATAGCTCTGCAGAGGATGAAGAAGTAGCAGAATTAAGGAAGTATGCACATGAGATTAAAAGGAAGAACAAAGCAAGCAAAATTGGGATTCGTGGTTCCCAAGTAAGTCATTTCAGGATAGAAGATTTGGTAGATGAGGTTCCTAACCTAGATGAACCTGGTAGTCCCTATCTGGATTCAAGTGATGAGTACTCATATGAAGAAAACAGTGATGGTGAGACAGAGAGGTGGAAGAGCCTAGAGAATAGGTATGACAACAAGGCTTTCATTCCACATTTCTCTCTTGGTATGTGCTTTAGAGACAGCAGACAGTTCAAAAAAGCTCTTGTGAAGTATGGATTGAAGACACACAAGCACCTAAGGTTTGACAAGGATGAAAAGAATAGGGTGAGAGCATTTTGTACTTGGGAGGGATGTAAGTGGATGATATATGGCTCTGTTACCTCCAGGTCTGAATGGTTCAAGGTTGTTACCTTTGTGGATGAGCACACTTGTGCACCAAGGAGGGATAACAAATTAGTGACTTCTAGTTTCATAGCCAAGCACTACTATCAAGAAATTAAGGACAATCCCACTTGGAAGGTAGGTCTGATCCAGAGTAGAGTCCAGAGGGATTTTCTAGCAGATGTCTCAATTTCAAAGTGCAAAAGAGCAAAATCATTAGTTCTTCAACAAGCATTAGATGCTATGAAGGGAGAATACAGCAGAGTGTATGATTACCAGTTGGAGTTACTTAGGACTAATCCAGGTAGCACTGTGGTAGTTTGTCTTGATCCAGAGATTGAGGACAGGAAGGTGTTTCACAGTTTTTATGTGTCTTTTGATGCATGCAAGAAGGGATTTTTGGCAGGATGTAGGCAAGTGATTGGCTTAGATGGCTGCTGGTTCAAAGGTGCCAATAATGGAAACCTACTATGTGCAATTGGTAGAGATGCTAACAATCAGATGTATCCCATTGCATGGGCAGCAGTTCCAACTGAGTGCTATGATACATGGTATTGGTTTCTTGGTCTTCTGCAAAAGGACCTACACATTTCAAATGGTGGTGAAAACTGGGTTGTCATATCAGACCAGCAGAAGGTCAGCTATCAGTTTGAAGTTAATAGGAATTCCATGTCACTATCAGTTTGAAGTTAATAGGAATTCCCATGTTAATATCTTGTCTTGATCTTGTTATGCAGGGCTTGCTGAAGGCTGTCAAGGAATTGGTGCCAAATGCAGAGCACAGAATGTGTGCTAGACATATATATGCTAATTGGAGGAAAAAATACAATAACAAAAAGCTGCAAAAGAAATGGTGGAGGTGTGCAAAGGCCTCATGCAGGGTACTCTTCAATCTGTATAGAGCCTACCTAGCTCAAGTCACACCAGAGGGAGCACAAGACATGATGGCAACTTCACCAGAGCACTGGAGTAGGGCATTTTTCAAACTGGGATCAAACTGTGATTCTGTTGACAACAACATGTGTGAGAGTTTCAACAATAGCATAATGGAAGCAAGATTCCATCCAGTCATATCCATGAATGAAGCTATTAGGAAGAAAGTGATGGTGAGGATTCAAGAAAACAGAAGCAAGGCAGAGAAATGGACAGGCACCATCTGCCCAAACATTTTTAAGAAGCTGAAATTGAACATTGAGAGGTCTGGGTGCTGCATTGTCCTATGGAATGGGGCAGATGGATTTGAAATACAAGAGAGGGAAGATAGAAAGTATGTTGTCAACTTGGAGCAGGGCACATGCACTTGCAGATACTGGCAGCTGTCAGGGCTACCTTGTTGTCATGCAATCAGCTGCATATACAAGGCATCAAAGAAGTTGGATGACTACATTGCTCCTTGCTACAATATAGATGCATACAACAAAACATATGCTCATGTTCTCTTACCAATTGAAGGTCCAGGAAATTGGCCCATCTCTGACATGCCAAGGCCAGAACCCCCAGCATTTGTGAAGATGCCCGGGAGGCCCAAGACAGAAAGGAGGAGGGAGGTAGGAGAAGAACCAAAAGGAACCAAACTGAGCAGGGTAGGCACCAAGATGAGGTGTAGGTTATGTGGCAAAGATGACCACAATGCAAGAAGGTGCCCAAAAAATCCTGAAGCTGGCAACAAAGCTAATGCTCACATCAAAAGAGCTAAAGCAAAGAACAAGAGGACTGCTCAGAACTCAGCTGATGCTGCTTCATCCACTAAAAGAAGGAAAGGCCCAAGTCAACCTGTGTCTCAAGATGGGGGCCCAAGTCAGCCTGCTCCAAGCCAAGGCCCAAGTCAGCCTGCTCCAAGCCAAGGCCCAAGGACATCTGCTCCAACTAGGCAAAGTGCTCGAAACCAAGGCCCAAGGACATCTGCTGCAACTAGGCAAAGTGCTCAAAGCCAGGGCCCAAGACAGTATGCAGGATCAAGTGGTGCAGGTACAAGTGGTGCAGGTTCAAGTGGTGCAACAAGGGGCTCCAGGACTAGGAACAGAAGGCTGCAGCATCTCCTCTTTGGAGACAACTACTGATAGGTTCTATCTGCAGACTTAGATGGCTTCATAAGCCATTCCATTTGGGCATACAAACTGCCAACCTTTTGTGTGTAAAATACATGTTGGAGGACTTAGTTTGTGTGTCCAAATGTAAGAAACCTGGTAGTTTGCAGGGTACTCAGCTTCTCTTTTGTTGTGTGTGTGAAGCACCTGGAGGTATGTGCTGCTATATGTCTGGGAACACCCAGCTGTCTGTACAAAACCTGGTAGAATTCCCTGCTGTCTGGGAACTGGTGGTTGTATGCGCTTTTGTTTGTAAAATACCTACTGGTGGAATGCTATGATCAAAACCGTTATGTGTTTCCAGAACTTGTGGTTCCAATATAACTATGTCTATTTCTGTTCTTGCATACAATGTCAAGCATTCCTTTCCAAACATAACATATGTATCACCCCATACCACAGAAATTCATTGATCACTGCATACATATGTATATATACCACAGAAATTAATTTCTCACTGCATACATATGTACATATACCACAGAAATTCATGGTCACCCCATACATTGCCAAGCACTGACATATATCACTTAAACATATGTTCTTACAATACCAAAAGTGCCACATGAAACCTGGCACAACAGTGGTACATACAAAAGCCCCAGTTCATAGTTTGCAAACCCTACAATCTAAGTTGGTCAAGCACATGATCACTATATGATCAACATCTAGTGCTTTGCAAGGGACAGCAGTGCTACATACAAAAGCACCAGCCCTTGCACATCAGTTATACATACAAAATGTCACTCCAACCAGTCATCTACTAGACTTCTAAGCACTTCTAATCATCTACCAGGACCTAAGCTACCCCATTGGACTGCATGGCCTTCATGCCTACTTACCATTCGTCACACAGACAACCAACAGGATCACAAGGACCACACACATAACCAACAGTGCATCAAAGTACTGATCCTTCCTCTTCATCTGGCCTTGCATTGCCTGCAAAGCCACATCCTTGGCATCCAAAGCAACCTGCTTGACTAGCAGCTCCTCACCCTTAGCATTCAACTCCTGCTGCTTCACTTCAACAGCCAACTGCATCTCCTCAACCATCTTCTGCACCTCCTCAGCCTCCTTCATCTTCAGCTCCAACTCCCTCTGCTTCTCGAGCAGCACAATGTCCTTTGCATCCACAACCTTCTTGAGCTTCCACACTTCATCCCGGAGGTCCTTCAGCAGCTGCTTGTACCATGCATCCAATTCCACGTCGACCCAACGGTAGAACTTGCAGTCCTGGGCAGTCTGCAACCAAACCTAGATTACTATCACTGCTGAAACACAACAAATGGGGGGGATTTAATCGATTCCATACCTTAGACTTCCTGCAGCGTAGGTACCTCCGCCCGGGCTGCGCATCACTCCAGGAAGTCCACCGGCAGGCCTTCATCCTGCAGTCGCAGAGCACCGTGGGCTCGTACGCTAGCGGGCCGACGCGATACGGCACCGGCGACCCCTGGCCGTCGTACCCAGCGCCGCCTCCGCCATGGCTGCTCGAACCAGATGAAGAACTACCCTGCGCCATGGCCGACCACCGCTCCAAGCCCCCACCACACTTCGCCGCCTCCGCCGCCGACTCAATCGGCCGAAACCCTCCCTAGACTACCGCCTCACTCGCCTGCTGGGGGAAGAAGAAAGAGAAGCGGGCAGAGACGGAGAGAAGAAACAGCAGCGGCAGAGTACTTGAGGTTGGAGCACACTGACATGTAGAGCCCATACTCATAATCACTTACCAAACCTGGTAAGTCCGTCCACAGCGCCAGCGTGGCAAACCAGCGCCAGCGTGGCTGCCAGGTCACCAAAACCGCCCGCCAAAACCGCCTCAGGGGGTGGATTAGACGGTTTGCAAAGTTTAATGTGCTCATTACACGGTTTTATACTTCAGGGGGTTGGTTAGACACTGTCCAATACCTCAGGGGGTTAAATAGACTTTTTCCTTTTTTTTCCCGTGGGAAGCACGGGCTGGAGAGAGAGGGGGGGTTTTTTGCGAGGATGAGGATGAGGGGGGCGGCCAGATATTTCCATATGGGAGTAGCTGCGTCGGCGCGAACGTGAGAACCGAGCCAATGAGAAGCGCGCGCTCGAACGTGGACCAACGAAAAGAAACGGGGCGACGTGGCCTGCTGAGCGCTCGGAGGACCTTACGTGAATGTAGTTTTAAATGTTGTTAATTGCACATAATTATATCTCTCATTCTTATCAACAAATTTAATTTTCTAGCTCAAATTTATAAACAAGTTCATGACACCCAAAATTAATAAGCATCAGTGGTGGCATATAAGTAGTAGCAGTTGAACTTGTCTAATTAATTATTACATCAAGATAACAGTGCAGCCTCATCTACTTGGCCACAACCAAAGCAACTAACAACACCTGCACATTTTGTCCACATCACAATCCAACAAGATGGACTGTCTGCCACTTCAACCTAATAGGAAGGTAAAGTAGGGGTAGATGCAGTAGGAATTGAGTTGATTCTTGAGTTGAAAGCCTCTAGAGCTGCAGAAGCTTCCTCAAAAGACTTGTACTTTTTATGCACAGCTCCCTTAACTTTGAGGACATACTGACTGCACTCGGCCCAGCTGATGTAAATACCTGGCTTGGTGCCCTCGAAAACAACATACCAAGCAGACATCCTTCTGCATTTGTAGTTGAGCACTAAACTAAAGTATTATATATTTCTACTTTTTGTAAACAAATGATTTAACTGATTTCTATTTCTCCAAAAAATTAAAATAAACTAATTAAACCGGTCACATTATGTAAACTAAAGTATTATATATTTCTAATTTATGTAAACAAATGATTTAACTGATTTCTATTTCTCCAAAAAATTAAAATAAAGTAATTAAACCGGTCACATTTTGTAAACTAAAGTATTATATATTTCTAATTTTTGTAAGCAAATGATTTAAATGATCTCTATTTCTCTAAAAAAATTAAAATAAACTAATTAAACTGGTCACATTTTGTTTTTAGGGTACTAATTTAAACTATCAAGTGAATGAACTCAAAATATATATATGGCAGCTAAAATTATGAAAAACTCAAGGCAGTAACCTTTGAATTAGTCGATGTCGATGTAAATGTGATGAAATAGATCAATCGTCGGAGATATGTTAACAAACAAAAATCACCGGAGAAGAGAGCAAACAAGCAGCAAAGCAAGAACTCAATCTTGCTCCTAGCCCCGGACAGGGGCTGAAGAAAGTGGAAGAACAGTTCAAATATAGGGAGAGACATTTAGTCCCCCAACTGGGGCTAAAGGTCAATCTTTAGCCCCGGTTGGGGACACCAACCGGGACTAAAGGTCCCTCTGACAAATGAGCCGTTGGGCAGGGGAACTTTAGCCCCGGGTGGTGTTACCAACCGAGGCTAAAGACCTTTCTAGTCCCGAGCGTAATTTTTTCCGTGACTAATGCTGATTTTGCAAATCGTGAGCTCCTTTGGAACAGATCCAGACAGTGCATTGATGTGCAAACTCCTTGTATTTTGAAAGAGGGAAAGTTTAAGATTTGATGTTAAGCAAAAAAACATGTAACGGGGTAGTATTTTATGTTAAAAATCTCACATGTACTAGCAGTCAAATTCCCGAGGGAGGTGCGCGACCATTGTTGTTGGATCTGAGAGAGCGAGGAGAGAGAAAGGTGGATTTCAAATGAACCAGAGCTGTATGGGAGCGGGGGAGGGTATGGGAGTTTCTATGCGTTCGCTGACATCTTATATTGGTTTAGCTGGTTACAGGAGGTTTGGGTTCGGGCTTCCTATGACTATTGGAAGCCCAAGGCTCCTAATAGCATTTACTGTTTATATATATTGTTCATGTATATATTTTGTTTATATATATATTATTTTAGACGTAGGGGCAAAATGGTCTTCATACTCAATACTTAACACCCCTATGTCCTCAAATCTAACCGAAGGCCAAATAAATAACAAAGTTTTATTTTAAAGCCATATACATAACTTCAAAAATAAAAGAATCACATAAGTAACCAGAGTATTTTTTGAAGACCAAATAAATAATTCTTCTAAAAACAGTTGGCCAATTTCACCCCTCTATGGTTTGGGTCTTGAGAGTGACAATAAATGGTGGGCTTCTTCAAGATAGCATATCTCATTGGCTAAAAATGGTGCACGTAAAAGCAAGAACCCGAAACTAGTATTGTAATCTTCTATTACTTATGACCTTTTCTTATGTCTGAACATTTTGTGTTGTCATGTTTTCCACGTTTCAAACTTATTTATTGAATTTAATGAATTGTGAGACCTTTTAGACATACTATCCCTTTTTGGTTATTCTTTGCTTGTATACGTTTAAAGAATTTTGTAGTAGTACCAAATTGTCTACTGAATTTTTTCTATCTTTACAGCTAAAAAGACCTGGCTATTATCGTCACCGCAAGAGTAATCGGACCGCTCGGCTCCTAATCGCGCACCTCGGCTCCTTTACGCGACCGCGCTACCCACATCCTCGAACCGCTCGCTCATCCTCCGGCGCCCCCGACATCCGGCCTCCTCCCCCGTCGCGCCGCTCCAACCAGCCCTGCCCGTCGACTGCACCGCGCCCGGCCTCCGCCTTCCGCACCCCCTGGCATCCAGCCTCCTCCTCCGTGCCGCCCCAACCGCACCGGTCTCCTCCACGCCGCTCCAACCACCCTTGTCGTCGACTGCACCGCGGCCGGCCTCCACCTTCCGCACCCCACAGCATCCAGCCTCCTCCTCCGTGCCGCCCCAGCCGCACCGGTCGTCGACTGCGACGGCGCTAATCACCCCGCGCGCGTCTTCCTCCCACCATGTTGTCTACCTCCGAAGCCGTCGTTCGCACTCGACTCCCACCGCCCATGCCGGTTGCCGAGCTCCCCCTCTAATCCCTACTCCCCAGCCTCGAGCTCCCTCCGAACCTGCTCCCTGCTCCCTCCACCCTCCAGTACCCTCGACCCAGAGCGCCTGACCACCGCCGTGGATTCCTGCTCCGTGACCGCGACCCCGGCCTACTCCATACGCCACGCGCTCATCGACGACGTCGGACGCCACGACGCCACACCACAGGCGCAGCTGGACCACCCCCTCCTCCATCACGCGAGGCGCTGAGGTCTTCTCCGCCACTACCGCACGCAAGGCGTACTGGTCTTCGTCGGTCCGTTCGTCAGGTATGCCCCCACCCCTTCTGTGTGACTGTATTCAGATCTGATCTAATTACACTTCTGCCTGCGGTTCTTTGTGCTGATCTGCTTTGAGCTGAATGAAGTTTAAGTTTACAAAGAATTCCAAATTGACAGCCAGATAATTATAGACCCTATCAGATCTGTTGTTTATCTATGTCACTTTGATGGAGAACTGAGCATGGAGCATGTTAAAGAAAAGAGCTTTGTTAGGGTGCTTGAAAGGAACTACCAGTTCCTCCCGTCAAAATTATTTACAACAGGTCTTAATTAAAACAGTTAATTAACTATAATTAAGGATATTTTAGTACTTTTCATACTAGCGGCACCTTCTTAGCCACGTCGAGTCGTCGAGCACGTTGAACCGCTCCAACCACACATTCAGGAGCGTGATCCTCGCGGCATCAAAGAGCTCTGAAACCATAGAGCTAGCTTCTCACCGGCCGCCGGCGTATACCCAACCAG
This sequence comes from Coix lacryma-jobi var. lacryma-jobi, assembly GCA_009763385.1. NCBI lineage: Eukaryota > Viridiplantae > Streptophyta > Magnoliopsida > Poales > Poaceae > Coix > Coix lacryma-jobi. Next base: position 115,700,307 of record CM019830.1, on the reverse strand, counting down.
ACACGAGACAAGGCTGCCTAGCGTCCATGTACCGCTAACGCTGTTGGCTTACCAGTGGAGCACTCCACGAAGGCTGCCTCCGGTTGGTTCAATTCGCCGCTGCAAGCGTATGCTTCGGCCCCTCGCACCTCCGCCTTCTCCTCGTTCGTCTTGGCCCTGATGAATGACGGCAGCCACGTGGGCAGGAGCTGCAATGACACTGCACTCCTCCGGCTCCGGCCATTTCTGGTCCTTATTCAGCAGCCGCCGCCACCGGCATATAGATATATGCTCACCGCTGCGGCCACCATGAATCTCCAGATGCGAGCTGAGCGGTCGTGCCGCCGTGCTAGGAGAAAGAGAGTTGTCGGGCCTGTTCACCGGTGTCGCGCATGTTAGAGAGCCCCTACCAGCCCTCAAGCCCTGCGAGCTACGCTGCCCGTGCTCGGAGACATGAAAGGAGAAACGAGAGGAGCAGCTACATGAAAGTACAATTCTGGCCTTTAAATTTATTTCGAAAGTAATTCTTTGCTGATATTATTTTGGTTCCGGACCCACGTATTTTTGGTTCTGGTCCACAACTTAAGTTCCTCTATACTGGTTCTTCTTAATTTATAGTCACATGATCTATGCAAATGGATGGCTGTAGTTTTTTCCAAGCACCGTAAAATTTCACTAAAGAAAATATCTAAATTGTTACTCTGCACAGATTGTTCACTAATCTTACACCTAAAAAGGACCTGGATGTTATGTGATTATTTCTGTGTATGTGCCTCCCATTTGCGATTATAATCATTGCATTTTCATTTGAGTGAGCTCCACTTTTGTTCAAGGATAAATCCAGTGCTGTGAAACCAGGGTGAATTGCGTGTTGCCTCTGCTTAAGTCATGAAACCAGTGAGGCTACTTATAAGTTGTTAAGCAGACATCGCAAAGATCTTGTCCAGTTCAGGCATTATGCACAATAGAAATAAGTAGTTTCTATATATTTTCAATATTGATGCTGCCTAAAGTTTCAATCCGAGTTCTGCAATAGTGATCTATACAGTTTATAAGTAGCCTCACAGGTTTCACTTCTGAAAGATCTATACAGTAGGAAATTGACATCTTTCGGAAGTGATCTATACAGTTTCTATTTTTAGAAATTTCATTGCATTCCCTACTCTGTATTTTTTTATTAATTTTTTAGCCATAATCATTCATGGTAAGCTCAGAGATTTAAGGTGCTTCTCATATTGCTTACATCAATTTTCTGAGAGTGAGCTTCGCTTCAAGACATGAATGTGTCATTTAGTTAGGTATAGATCTTTTTGATGCACCATGGAATCTAACGATCAACCAGTGAGAAAGTATATTTAGGTTTATTAACATTTTGTTCTTTTGAAGTTAAAATTTTAAATTATGGCAAAATAGCTTCTTCATAACTCGGTGAAAAGAATCTCACATAACTCATAATGTATTTCTTGTCCAGAAAACTGCCTTAACACATTAGTAGTATTCTTGTAGCTAAGCATTTATCCATTACATCTGTGATTTGGTTAGGAAGGGAGAACCTTACCAGTTGAAGAATTTCTTCCCATGAGTAGATATTAGATGTTCTGGGCTTTCACACAATATTGAATAATGGTCTTAGCATCAACCACTCCATCTAGAGTTCAGTGGACAGAACTCTGTTTAAATGATCTCTCTATTCCATATACAGTAATATCACCATTTATATATATATGCTTGTTATATCTGTAGAGTACTTACTATCAATAATACATAATTTTTTATTATGTTGCAGTTGAGACCTTTATAAGTGTGAGTCATCTAGGGACCTGAGGTGGTTTCCTATCTTTCTAACCCACTAATATTGCCTTGCTTGTGTGTGCCCCTGGCGGCTATGCTTAATTCCTCCCTTTTTATATAATATATAACAATGGTTTGTTCCTTGCGGCCCTTTTTGCCCATCAAGCACCGCTGCATATTGCAGTGTAATCAAGAGACAAGGTAGTTTACTAATATAATGGCCAATTTAGAATGATTGTTTTGCTTTGATAAACTTTGTTGTCCGTTGCTCATATTTCCATTTTCGCAAGTAACATATGTGCATATGTGGCCCTCCCATTACACATGAAGATTTTCTTGAACTACCTGCTGGGTAACTAACCTACACTACAATCGACAAACTGCAAGGCTACAATTCTCATGCATGGTCAAACCACTCTAGTACAAATTGCGGATAATGGGTGTATGCCGGATCTTGAGTAATGAGTGATTGTCAACAGGCATGTTCTTTGGCTTGTGTTGTGCAGGTGTTGAGCACGGAGACAGTGATCGAAGGCAAGGTGAAGGTCAAGTAGAGACGTGTCGTGCCGACGGACCGGGAGCGGTGAAGGGCGGACGTGAGGCTTAGACTGAGGGACCGGTGGCCTGAGGATCAGCTGTGGTGACTGACAGCCTGGGACAGCGACGAGCGGAGACTTGCGGGGCACGGTGTTGCTCGGGTCGAGGACCTGGAGACACGTGTCGGTCGACGGGGTGCACGGGCGGTGCATCCCCTCTACGACGTCGGTTTGGTGGTTGAGCCACAGAAAAACCACCGGGTGGACGGTTTCCAGGTTTGGGCCACAAAACCTGGGTGCGGCCGGTTTCCGAGTTTGGGCCTCAAAACTCGAGCTGGGGACGGTTTCCAGGTTTGGGCCTCAAAACCTGGGCGCTGGCAGGTTTCTGAGTTTGGGCCACAAAACTCAGGCGATGGACGACGGGTTTCCCGGTTTCGGCCTCAAAACCGGGGAGGACTTGAAGACAAGTTTCCCGGTTTCGACCTCAAAACCGGGGACGAGGTCCGTGAAAAGGACGAGCAGAGCGGTGGCGGCAATCGGTGAGGTCGCGTCGAGGCGAAGCTACCTATTGTGCAGCGTGGCCGTCGGATCAGCATCTACTTCGAGTTGGTCCAGAATAACCTTAGGGATTAGCTGGTTCGCTCTGTAATTAGTAGGGGTAGAGTGGGAACTAGAATTAGGATAAGTAGGGGAAGACACCCACCTCCCAAACCATCTCAGCCATTTGCTACTTTCACTTAGGGTTTCCCGCTCTCCCACATCCCTGCTGTAGCTGCTGAGATCCGCAGAGACGGTGAATCATACCTCTGTGTATTTGTTTTTTGAGGAAACGAGACCATAATCTCGTTGTCTCCTCGTGTGGAGAAGTTTAGGCTGGAAATCGAGATCGATTCGCGTTTTGAGCTGTGTTCTTCGCGTTTTGCTTTTCGTTCTCTCCGTGATTTGCTCCATTCTCCCAATCCGAGGAATGATTTTTTGATTCCGTTTGAACTGAGTTGTTCTAGATCGTGAGGCGCATCTTTCCACCGAAGGAATTCACCTCTAACCTCACGAGCTAGTAGATCGATCGATTTTCGTTTTGAATCGGTTTTTGTCTCCCTTGCCCCAAATTCTTCAGATTCACCGATTTGGAGTTAGGTTCGAGCCATGATCTCTTAGGGGTAGCTCACTAACCTCCTTGGAACTCCTCATACCAAGTCTAAGCCATAGAGCTTTTGTTTCGGAGGAGATCGGGTTGAATCCGCGGAAGAACTGTGCAGTTTCGGGGGCATCGGACGCTGGACTCAGGGGCATCGGACGCTGAGTTCGTAACATCGGATTCTCAGGTGCCACATGTCAAAGAACAACGTTTTTGAAGGAGCATCGGACGCTGACCATCAGACGCTCCGTTGACCATCGGACGCGTCCGTGGCCTTGGCATCAGACGCTGAGCTTTCACTGTAGCAGCGTCCGATGGCAACACAGTAAGGTTTTGTTTCGGCCTGATTTGCATCGGACGCGTCCGGTGCCTGGACATCGAACGCAGGCCAGCGTCCGATGCAGTGAGTTTTGCACTGTTTCGTCCGTAGTTAGCTCGTTTGAAAGGTCCTAGTTTGGTTTTGGTAATTGAGTGACAACTTAGGTGGACTAATATGTGTTTGAAGTGAATTACACAGGTGATTAGTCCATAGGTGATCATGTGTGAACAACATATGCCACAGAGGTGAAATGGCTTGGAAGATGTTGCAAGGCTCACACATGTGAAGAAGGAGCTTAATGCACATGAAACATGACATGTGGTCATGTGGCATGCTAAGATGGTGAAGATCAAGGCAAGACTTGGCTTGATGGACCGGTTGCGAAGGTGAAGGGCAAGTTGAGGCTTTGAAGCCGTTGGTACCGAGTGTCGGGAGGCTTAAGCAAGACTTGGCGCCGAAGGACCGAAGCGACGGTGAAGAGCAAGTGATGTCAAGATCGATGGACCATGGAGGCCATGTGATGATATGAAGTGGATCATATCATTTGAAGATAGGTTGGTGCATGTGTTGCATCAACACCGGAGGAGATGGAATGGAATGCGCAAGGCAAAGGTATAATTGTAGGGCATTTCATTTCACCGGTCATAGGTGTGTAGAGAAGTTTATGACCGGGTTTAGGATAGATGGCCGTACTATTAAGAGGAGCAAACTTGTTTGCATATCGGTCATCTAGTGCCACTTGAGCGATCTAACTTTGCGATGTTACTAGGATCGAGTGGCGTGGTGAGTGCAAGTGCTAATCCTTTGAAAACTAATTGAGAAAATGCTAACACACATGCACATGTTGATGTACACTTGGTGGTGTTGGCACATTTGCAAAGGAGAAGTTGTTGGAAAAGAAGTCGTGTTGAAAGGAGGTGAGGAGAAGTGGGAGAAACTAGTGTATAGTCCCTCTCCCCTCCTGCCGAGCTTGCGAGGCAGGATTCAGCGGTTTTCGGAGGTGAAGTGCTATGCTCGGGGAGCATCGGACGCTGGTCCGAGGGGCATCGGACGCTGGGCCGAGCGTCCGATGGCAAACCCTAGTTTCAGTCTGTTGCAGTGGGAGCATCGGACGCTGCATCGGACGCTGGTCCGAGCGTCCGATGGCAGTGACGTGGCGCGAGCAAGTTTAGCTGGGAGCATCGGACGCTGGCCTGCGTCTGATGTGGACCCATCTGTCGCGTCCGATGTAGAATGGTGCTCTCGGGGAGCTCTCTGCATAGACATCGGACGCTGGTCCTTAGCGTCCGATGCTGCGGGGCCGGCGCGTCCGATGTGAGGCAGTTTTGCGCAGAATCGAGCAGAGGCATCAGAGCGTCCGATGCTAGGCATCGGCGCGTCCGATGCCACTTTAACTGGCGCGGGAAGTGATATAGCCGTTGGGATCGCTCGGCCGAAGTTGAACGTGGGGGACACGTGGCGAGCATCCAAGCATCGGACGCTGGCCTCAGCGTCCGATGGTCCCGATCCGGAGCGTCCGATGCTAGCGCAGTTTGCCCAGTGAAGGGGCAACGGCTAGTTAGCCTTTGGGGCTATAAATAGCGTTGGTAACCGGCCTTGAGCTGGCGGTTTTGAGCACTCCAAAGCCTTGGTGGCGTGTGTGGATGTGCTTGGGAGCCCTCTAACTTGCTTGTGCTTGCTAGTGTGCGAATCGATAGCGAGTGAGTGATCGCTAGTGCGTTGCCTTGAGAGATTGCTTCGAGTGGCACTAGGTGATCGTGTTGCAAGCCGGTGATGCTTGTTACTCTTGGAGGTTGCCACCTCCTAGACGGCTTGGTGGTTGTGTCTCCGTCGTGAAGCCCGCAAGAAGATTGTGCGTGGCTCCGGAGAAGGCTTTGTGAGGGGCATTGTGCTCGCCCCGCGGGGATCACGAAGAGCAACTCTAGTGGATTGCGCGTGTCATTGAGTTACCCTCACTTGTGGGTGAGTTCTTGCGGCGCTCGAGTGTCGAGCTAGGTGTGGTGCCTATTAGCCGCCGAACTACCAAAGTGTGTGGTCGACACAACGGGGACTAGCTTGGTGGCAACCAAGTGAACCTCGGGATAAAATCACCGTGTCAACATTGTCTACATCTTCTCGGTGGTTTGCTATCTCCATACACAAGCTTGTATTTACTTTCATATATATTGTGCTTGTGTAGTTGCTCTTGTAATTAGTTAGCTTGTGTAGATTGCTAGTTATCTTCCTTGCTTGTGTAGCATAGAAGTTGATCCCGTGAGTGACTAGTTGACTTGTAGTCTTGCTAGTCACATTTCTTAGTTTGTGTAGCTAAGTTGAGCTCTCTAATTTGGCTTGTGTAGCCTTGTTATTGAGCATTGCTAGTGAGCTTAGGCTTTGTGCTTTTTGCTTAGTGGCATGTGTAGGAGCTCCTCGGTTAATTGAGTACTAGTTGCTTAGGTTTGTGTAACCTTGCAAGCTAGAATTATTTAGGTGAGCTCTAGCTAGCCCGACACCTTATTTGCTTTGTTTAGGATCTTTTGTAAGGTGTCATAAAGTATAAGTAGAGGGGTGTAGTCTTGGCTAGACCGATAGTTTTAATTCCGTATTTGTTTCGGTTAGCCGCTCCGATTATGTTTAAGTTTTAAAAAAGGACTATTCACCCCCCTCTAGTCCGCCATCTCGACCCTTCATCGTTCGACTTCGGATTTGATTTTGGGTGTTTGCGTTGGATTTCTAACTTCGTTCTCTACAGAAATCGGGCTTCCCGCAACGCGAGGGGGAGGTTGAGGCTACCCAAAGTCCATCCTGTCACTAGTTGACTTGCGTGAACTTGAGTGAGGAGGCTTTCGTGGTGTCCCGCTGTGTTTCTAGGGAACATCCACCCATTCTCTTGGGTCGTGGACATCACGCGCATCGGTTTTGCTCTTGGGGTTGATTTTCTGGGACAGAGGCTAAAAGTTTCTGAAAAGAAATTTAAGTCTCTCATTCACCCCCTCTGGTCGCCTTTGCTAGCATTCTCGGTCCTTCACAAATGCTTAGTCTATTAGGTTCTGGATCAGCTAATGTTCGCTCTGCTTAAGGACAGTCATATTAGTTGCCACCATGAATAGTGTAGCGATAATGGCTATCGCGCTAAGCATGCTGGATACCTTGGATTCTATCATGCGCTCGCAAGAGTTCAGATGATACAAATTGAGTTTTCTGAATTTAACAATTTAACATTATGATTTCCGTTCTAAACAAATAGAGGTTTCTGAATTTAGTTTATTGTTTTTTCATGATATAAGAAGTAACACAGTCACTTCTTCTATTCTGTATTTTTTTTTGCAGGGTTCTAAATTTATTTCAGTGTTGACATACAAGTCATTAGAATCAAAGGTGCCCAACATTCCAACCTATCACCTTAGAGGTGACCAACTTTGGCTATATAAAATAGTACCTATAAAAATGTGATGATTTGGTTATGCACTATGGTGGATCTCTTCTGTACAACATTTTAAAAGATGAAATTTTATAAAATTAACAAATGTGATTGTCTTTGCTCCCTTGGCTTGCATACGAAAAGGTATTATATACATTTCTCTAGGAGTAGCCTATCACTATGCCTAAGTAGTATATATTTATTGGGAACGGCTCCGGTACTCCCTTTTCAAAAAATATCACTAATTTCAAAGCAGCTAATTAAAAAAATTTAATTATTTCATTTTTTTGCATCTGGGTGTCGTCTAGGCTCAGCCCATCCACACCTAGCCCGAGTCTGCCCGTCCGCTCGCTGCGTTAATCTGGCGGAGACGACATAGAACAACTGCTTAGTTGTTCGCAGCACCAAACCCAGTGTTCCAAGTGTTCATGTTGTGTTTGCTTATTTCAGGGTTGTGATTGCTAGCTCACCACCGGTTGTCAAGAACTCCAGCTGAGAACTAATAGCGGAGCTCCTGCCTTTCCTTTCAAAAAAGGCAACCAGCTTTGATTTCATGATCTTCTCTGTTGTCGTCCTAAGATATTCCCCTGTTGTGATCCAGGAAATTAAGCTTATGTTAGTAGTTACTAGAGTCAGCGATATTATTCCGAGGCCAAGAAGGTGGAGGTTGAGTTCGAGGCGAAGCAGCTGTACAACATAAGGCAATAATCACCAATATGATTTGTCACAGGATATGGATTCGTGGCTTGTACAGTTTTATACAACTCATGAGCTTTCTACTTGTTGAGATTGTAATTATCATTTTGTTTGTGGTACAAAAATTTAGTTGCTGAATACTGAAACTTTTGGGTTCGGTGAATTGGGTCGTAATGCAATTCTATACTGGATCTGTTCATAACACAAATAGAACGAATTCTGACATTGCAATTTGTCTTGAAATATAAGAGATTTTAGCTGAAACCGTATTTCCCTACAGTTTAAGGCCTGGGTTCAAGCAACTTAAATGTCTTCGGAACCCTTTTTTAGTACAATTCTATTCGGCCAAAATATTATTTTATTTTGTAGGTATCTTTTTTTCCTAACCCATGGTGAAAACAATTATTTCATTAAGTATGCGTAGTAGACATGTATTGCATCATCTACTACAGATATATGATTGCGTTTTTTTAGGATTGGTACTTTATGAAAATAGTGACAACATGAACATTATTATCATGTATAAGTATAATTAATTTAAATTATCAGATTTGGTGTTCACTATTTGTGATAAAATAGGATTTTATATATATTCTACTCGGGCCGTTATACGTCATAAGATGTTATGTATACCCGTAGCAACGTACGGACACTTAGCTATTATTTTATTAAATATTGATTTTTAGTTAGACATACCCTGCGTCTGCCACTGCTTTCCCTCGGCGGCTGATGAGGAGCACAGCACTGAGATCTTCGTGGAGCTGCTCCCTGCAGTGAGGAATGTGAAGGACAGCCCATGGATGACAGCAAGCATACAGCTAGCGGCGATGAGGATCCCCATTCTGTTGCCTCTGGTGCTCTGCTCCAGCGTTCCCTCCGGTCTCCATGAAGCTCCGCTCTGCTCCGGGTCCTCGACTTGGAGAAGAAGGATCCACTCATCCCCTCCTCCCTGCACCTCGCCAAGAGGTACAGATCCACATCCTCTGTTTCTTTTCATCCCCTTCCTGATTGAGCAATTCATTTGGGCGAGACATGCAAATAGCGAGGTTCGATTAAGATGTGGCGGTTGTGATCTCAATTGTTTCAGTCAAGCATCTCTTTCTGAAAAAATCGTATTTTGCTACTGAAATTGTTCTTGGATAGTGAAATAGTGATATATTATATCTTGCGCTAGTACAAGTAGCTGAAACATAAGGTGGAGCAGATGCAGATCTATCTGTTTAGGGCTTGGTGCACTGCATTGTGCTCATCAAAGTTGCAGACTTGCAGGTGCAAAAAATGCAGTAGTATCTTGAGCCCATGCTGGTAAAGCATGCAAATCTTGCAAAACTGTTCTTAAAAAACATTTTTTTTGGTTCTTTAAGAAATTTTCATTGTTAGCTTTTCTCACTGTGCTTATAATGCAATTTCTATGATTCCAGAAAAGGAAGGTCACTCCTCACAGGTTGGTAGAATTAAAAGGATCTTGTCGACGAAAAATTTGTTTCTGGAACAAATGAGAAATATACGTGTTTCTAAGGCTAGCTAAAACTTTTTGAAGATTCAGTTGCTTTTAATAAAAAAACATATATTTGTTTCTGGAACAAATGAGAAACATACGTGTTAAGTAGCAGCTCTAATTTCTGTTAAGGGTGAGAACATGGGGAGCAGGGGAATGGAGTTATGTGTTTTATGGAGAGTTGATCTAATCATGTTCAACTGAGTGCTGCTTTCAGTAGTTTGCAGTCGTGAGTGGTGCTTCTTGCTTTCTCAACCTTCAGCGCCAGTTTAACAAAATCACATTTTCTGTGAAAAACTTGCTGCTTTGGTAAAATTCGATTTCAGTTTTTAGGGTATGGAGATTCTCTCTTTTTATATTGTATCTGTTTAGCAGCTTTTCTGCTTATTGAATAATCTGACTGAAATTACTTGTTCATGTGAGAACAGAGAACCTTCGATTCCAGTTGATGATCAAAATGAATTCTCCTCATCCCTGGTTAGCAAGAGAAAGTAGAACAGAACGGCAAGTTTGTGCTCTTGACATTTTTATTAAAGGATTTCGATTAATCATGGTGAAGTTGTGTGCTTGTTTGACACACTGTTAACAAGTTCTGAACCTTTCTGCAAGATCTAAACCTTTATGTTTTGACACTTGACTAATTCTAAACAGCTGCTGCATGTCAGGTGGGCTGGCCTAAAGGATGGGCATGGGTACTACTGCCTGCGGTGGTGTTTGACACATGGTTCACAAGCTCTGCCTCTCGCCATTTCCATCTCTGCATCGCCTCTCCCCAGCCCTCTGCCATTCCATCTCCACATCGTCTCTCCCAAACCTCTGCCATTCGCAGCCAACTACTTCCCACGGTGGTTTCCTTCCTAGCTCCAACAAGGATTGTCTCTGTGAGCAGGAAGGGATTGCCAAGGAGGCAAATAGATGGCGGCTCGGCGCATCCTCTTCCTCCAAAGTAGCCGAAGCTACTCCACCTCCACCTCTGCTGAGGCCATGGTTATCTCCTCCCTCCGCCTCCTCCCCTCCCCACCTGTTACCAGTCCACCTCCACTCCCTACTATTGTTCATTCTACTGACTCTCTTCCTGACCCCCATCCACCACTTACCACCATGCTCCTATCTGCCTCAGATCGCCTCTGTGGGGTCTTCCTCCGCAAGCCCCCTGGCCACACCGCGCTCCACCGGGCACTATCCTCCACAGGCATTAGCGCTGACATGGCGCTCTCACCCTAGTTGCTAGCCAACGTCGTCAACGTCGGCGGTCTCAGTGGTGCCGCCACTGTCACCTTCTTCGATTGGGCGGTCACTAACTCCAAGCCTCCCCCATCCGTACACACCTGCAACATTGTCATCAGAGCATTGGGGAGGAAGAAATTCTTTGATTTTCTGGATGGCGCCCTTCAGATCATGCGCAGAAACAACATCTTCCCAGATCTGACCACACTGGAGATCATCGTGGATAGCCTAGTTGCTGCCAGGCATGTCAGTAGGGCTGTTGAGGTGCTCGGTACTGACCAATTTGGATTTGGGATTGGGAAAACCTACCACAGAAAGGACGCATTTACCATCCTCATTAGATGTCTCTGCCAGAGGCCACATGTTGGTCTTGCTAGCTCGCTCTTGCAGGCTGCTCGTAAGGAATTGTTTGGTCTTGATAGCCATGTGTATAACGATGTCATGGGTGGCTGGGCAAGGTTTGGGAGTGTTGATAAATTGCAGGAGGTTTGGACAAAGATGCAGGAGGATGGACTGGTTCCAAATGAGGTTTCACATTGCCATCTAATTGAGGGATTGGGTAGAGCGGGGCAGACTGAGAATGCACTCAGGGAGTTTGATAATATGGTACATGCGGGATATGGTCCAACTACAATGGCCTACAATGCACTTATTTTCAATTTTATTTCTGTTGGGGATTTGGACAGGTGCATCAAGTATTACAAGGATATGTTGGAAAAGAATTGTCCCCCAAACATTGACACATACTCCAAGATGGTTAAAGCCTTTTTGAAAGGTCGCAGGGTAGCTGATGTGCTCCACATGTTTGATGATATGTTAGCTCAAGGAGTTCTGCCAAATACTGGGATGATAACATCATTTATCAATCCATTGTGTACATTTGGACCGCCTCACGCTGCTTTGATGATTTACAAAAAGAGTAGGAAGGCTGGTTGTGTAATATCGTTGAAAGCTTATAAGCTTTTGTTAGAAAGGCTCGCTAAATTTGGGAAGAGTGGAATTGTTTTGGACATTTGGGAAGAGATGCAGGAGTGTGGGTATCAACCTGATAAAGAGATTTACGAGTTTATTGTAAATGGGCTTTGCAATGTGGGTAAGGTTGATGCTGCTGTGTCTGTGGTGGAGGAATCACTTCGGAATGGCTTGTGTCTTGGGAGAGTTGTTTACAGCAAACTGAACAACAAGCTGTTGGAGATGGACAAAGTTGAGACCGCATATAATTTGCTCAAGAGTGTCAAACATGCTCGTGCACTTACCAATTCACGCAATTATTGTCGTTCTAATGGTTGGCATTCCTGAGCATAACCAGTTTGTATGTGGATGGTAAACCAACAGAAGAGTTGGAGACCTAGGCCGCATTGAGGAACGCTGTTTACATGCATCAACAGAAGAGCATGGGCAGTTTGTGTGTGGATGCCAAGTGCCAGCTGCCAAGCTCACATCCTGCAGCCAACATCATGTGGCCTAGCAATTCAAGTTGGCCAGGACGGCGATGGAGGTGTGAGCAGCACTTGAAGGTCAAAATGGCAGCTGGTATTTGCCTATAACTAAAATTTTATGTATGTATGAGTGTTGTAAGTTATAACCCTTTCTATCCATACCCTGCTGGCACTTGTCATGTGGCAAAACACATTTAGTATTAGTAATACATTAGATAGTAGCAATACACACAGGTTTCTACCTTTTGTTTTGTTCACTGATTTCTTCCTCGTGATATTAATATATTTTATTTTATGAGTACTATTGAGATTACTATCAATATAATTTTGTTTTGTGAGTACTATTTTACTAGAAACGGTGGCACGGCGTTGCCGCGCCTACACTGGTGAGGCTAGTCTGCCAGTGTAGAATTTGTGTTTCCTTGTAGGACGGTTGTGATGAGAGTGGTACTATTCGTATGGTAATGGTGGTTATTATTCCCACATTATCTCCATGGAGATTTTGTTAGTTTGCTGCAATAAAGCAAGAAGTGTGATAAGACAGTAGCACAACCTATCTGTGTCATTGATTTTTATGAAGCATTATGATCATTTTTTTTAAATAGCGGTTGTAATAGATTAGTACACACAGTAGGTGAGTAGCATGATTGGCCGGTGCGTTGCCGCGGGAATTTAAGGTGTAGTTGTGGAAAAGGGGCACTTTTTAAGTTGTATTTACATATTGAATTTGCTTCTAGAAAAGACTAAGTTGATATATGTGTAACACATGCAACATATTTCTTAAAACAAATATATTGTGCCCAAGATACTTTGCAGCCATGTTACATAATACATAATTTAGATGTCAGGCGCTGTATCTTGCTAAGTTTGCTGAGTCAGTGAGGAGTTTTGAGTTTGCATGCTGTAAAAACCAGAAAAAAAATCTTGTCTTTAACCCTCTTGATGCCTAATCATTAGTTACCTGATCTCAAGCAGAAGCATACCGAAGTACACCAGACAACTTTTGGTATGTACATAGACAAATTTATAATGCAATATGAGAGCTTCGTCTCTCAACCAATGTACTGTCCATATGAATCTAGATATTTTAGAGAGGTTAATTATGATAATTAATATTTAGAACATAAATATCAAGTATACATAAATCACAGCCTGAAACAAAAATGCCACTTTTAATTAAGCATGAGCTCTAGGAAAAAGACTTCAAGAAAATGGGAGGAAAATACACGTGTCATGCCTATATATATATATATATATATATATATATATATATATATATATAATATATATTATATATATAGTTCATCAGTATGCCCTGCAGGTACCAAACAACAAAGGGTTTTTTATCCATGCCATTACAATTTCTTGAGTTTGAACAAACACCATTACAATTCATCTATTTTGAGAACTGCCATTACATTTCATCTCTTCCCCATCCATACCATTTTCTACACATCTTGCGTATATGGACCCACTGTCAGACAAGTATGAGTATACCAACAGATACAGACGTTAGGTCCCCCGCCGCCTCCGTTAAATGAGACAGCCCGCTATGGTCTATGGACGAGCAGCCTGCGCACGAGTGGAGCGGCGGCGCTCGCCCGTCGCGGCCTGCGCAAGCGAAGCGGCGGCGCTCGCCCGGTTATCGCCAACCCATCCCGGCTCGTCCACGCGCCATCGGCGCTTCCAGCCTTCCTTGTTGAACGCCACAATGCAGAACCTCCGCTCAGCCTCGCCGCGAGCCTGCGAATGCCACGCTCGGTGTTGCCCCTGACCTCGACTACCGTCGCCGCGGACGCCGCGACCTCTGCGAGAACTCGACCTTTGCCACCGAGCGTCTTCACGGTGCTGCGCCGAAGTTGGGGCGCCATGGTGCGGGTGTTCATGCATACCGCCGCCTCCATTGCCATGGCGTTCATGTGTCTGGGGTTCTCGCAGTCGTTCTTGCACCTCATCGGCCAGCTATCGTGTACAGCGTGCTCGTCTGTGCTCTTGCTACGCTAGCGCTCGCAGAGTGCTACCGAGACGCCCAGAGATAGCACGAAGCCAGAACGTAGTACCTCCAAGATGAGCACCCCGCTCTCCATGTTGTCCCTGTACGGACGGATTTGCAAGAGCAGGTGCTGCTAGCGTCTTGAGCGCCACGGCCCAACGGACCGCTCGTCGTGGCTGGTCACGCCACGCGGATCACAGCCGCCTCCAGCTCGGGTCTTCTCAGCGCCTTGGCCTCAGCACCGTGCACCGCCAACGCGTCAGGTATAGGCTCCTGGACGGCTCGACGGCCGCCGCGGATGCCGTGGGCAAGCGCGACCGCTCAGCCTCGCGTGCAGGCCACCGCGGGCGAGCGCCACGGCTCCGCCTCGCGCGCTGGCCAGCCGCGAGCGAGCGTGGCCGCTCCGACTCATGCGCGCAGGCCGCTGTGGCGAGCACCGCCGCTCTGCCTCGCGCGCAGGCCAGCCGCGGGGGAGTGTGGCCGCTCCGCCTCGTGTGCAGACCGCCGTGGGCGAGCGCCGCCACTCCGCCTCGCGAGCAGATCACCGTGGGCGAGTGCTTGTGCACCGCGGAGGACTCGGTCTGACGGAGGAGGTTGCGACTTGATGTCCGTGTGCCTTTCTATACGTATACATGGCTGACAGTGGGTCCTCGTACGCGACAATCGTATAAAATGGCATGGATGGAAGAGAGACTGAATTATAATGGCAGATATACAAATAGATGAATTGTAGTGACGTTTCTCCAAACTTGAAGAATTACAATGGTCTCAATCTAAAAAACCCACTATCATAACATAGGTGTGTCGCTATCTCTACCGCAAAAGTATTATGCAACCTAAGTTCCAAACCTATCAACTAGCTTATCAACTAAGCTAGGAAATGTAAAACACACAACCAAGATAGCAATGTAAATGTGGAAGCTAAAAAGTGTGGTAGAGATGTCAACTCCCGTCGACGACTTTGGTATTTTTACTGAGGTATCGAGAAGCGCGCAAGCTTCACCCTAGTCCTCGTTGGATCCCCTCATAAGGAATCCCTCACAAGGGCCAAGCTCCCGGCCAGGTAACTCCGTGGATAGCTCCGGGCTTTCCCCACGCGCAAGTGGGTCTCCGGTTAAGCCACTCGTGGCAAAGCCTCTCTCGGATGCTCCCCGCCGTCTTTACTATGAAGCTTCCGGCCGAGCCGCCGCATGCCTTGTTCCCTTCAGTACACGGTGGCGGCCACACCACAAACGCGATTGGTGTGGTCTCGCAAGACTACAAGCCCCTTCGATGTATACACAGTGCGCGCAGCACCGATAGGTGAGGTATGCGAACCTCACTAACGGCACAAGAGGCGAATTAGATATATAACACCTAGAGCAAGTGTAGCCTAAGCACTTTGCAAAACACCTACACTAATCACCTAGTATATCACTAAGCACTTTGGTGGCTAGAGCAACTAAATATGTGTCTCAACACTTGGTATACTTCCTTGAGCTCCAACCTTATTGTTTTGGTATACTTCCTTGAGCTCCAACCTTATTGTTTTGGCTGACCATGAGGGTATTTATAGAGCCCCAACCAAATAGAGCCATTGAACACTAAAGATGGACTTTTCTGCATAGCATCGGATGCTCCTGTCGGGAGCATCGGACGCGCGTCCGATGTCACATAACGGCTAGTTGCCGACCTGGCACTGAGTCACATCAGACTCTGATAGGGTCCGATGCTCCAACATCTGACGCGTCCGATGTCTTCAGAGCCTCTCTGGATCCTCTTTGCATAGGCATTAGACGCTAGGGTCATGTAGCGTCCGATGTTCATCGGTGCATCTGAAAGCCCGAGTTTGGTTTTGGTTAATTGATGAAACATATTTGGTCTAATCCTATTGTTAAGCATGTGTGTAGCTAAAGGATCATGACCAAGCCAGGTGGTGGAGCTAGCAAAGTGGCAACCATGGAGGATGGTGATGGCCACAAGCACTCAAGTGTTGTTCAAGTGCTCTACCATTGGTGAAATAAAGAAGAGAAGAGATGGAGCAAAGAGTCTCGAAGGCAAAGGTATAATCTATAGGGGTCTTTGTTTTAGTGATTAAGACACTTAGAGAGTGTGATCACATTTAGGATACATAGCCGTACTATTAAGAGGAGACAATTCATGACTTATGCTGTGTTCAAAGTGCCACTAGGAGTTCTCTAACATATTGATGCTATAGACCTAGCGAGTGGAGCATCTCCAACAGTTTGCTAAATGACTTGCCATCCTTTAAAATTTGGCAAAACAAGCCAAAATCATTATCCAACAGTTTGCCAAAGTGACTTGCTAAATTTCGCACGTTGCCAAATCCTCCATCCTCACGCGTATATTTGCGCGCGCGGAACAACTTGCTATCGCGTGGAGTACGCGGTCCCGGGTGTCGAGCACCGCATGTTTGATCGTCCGCAGCCGCCGCGATCTTGTCCACCCGCGCGGTCCGTAGTCGCCGCAGTACCGGGACCTACAACGCGGGCGCGGGCGCAAAGTCGACGTCGCCGCTCTCCTGGACCGGGATGTCTGCAGGCTGCTGCAGTGGTGAGTAGGAGAACTGCGCGCTCGATGCAGCTGCATGGTGGGGACGAGGCCAGCGAGTAGAAGGATAGTTCTCCTGTTGGGTGCGATGGTTGGTACAGCGAGTATGATCGATGCAATGCTTTTTTATTGGTACAATGCCGTTCTCCTGTTGGGGTGAAGATGAGGAAGAAGGTTTGTTTTTTTATTTTACCAAGTCAAAATGGTAAACTGTTGGAGATGCTATATTATTTCACTTGCCATATATTTTAGCAAGTTGCCAGATCATGAAATTTGGCAAGTGTTTTTTAGCAAACTGTTGGAGATGCTCTTAACAAAACCCTTGGGAAATGTTTTGCAAAATGCTAACACACGTGCACAAGTAGTGAAACACTTTGGTGTTGGCTCATGGTAGCAAGGGTCAAAGATAGAAGTTGAGAAGAGGCAAAACCGGGCTGATTTGCGTCGACCGGACGCTGGTCATATTGTGACCGGACGCGTCCAGTAGCTAAACCTAGGTCAGGGTTTGTCTCAGGTGTGACCGAACTCTAATGAAAATTGTGATCAGACTCGACGCTGGTGCGTCCGATCAATGTGACGTAAGCAAGTCTGGGTGTCAAGGATTGATCGGACGCTAGGGTGCATCCGAACGCTCCTGATCGGATGCATCCGATCGGTGAAAATGCTCTCTGGAACCTCTCTGTGTTGGATCGGACGCTGAGGGTGTAGTGTCCGGTCGTTTTTCATCAGTGCGTCAGGTCAAACATTAACAGGCGCGATTCAAGAAATAGTCGTTGGGATCGGACGGATGCCTTCATATTTGATGGACACGTGGCTGTCATCCAGTGACCGGACTGTGGGGCTTAGTGTCCGGTCAAGTCGTATTGTGCGTCTGGTCAGGGCAGGTTTCTGCCCAACGGTTACCTCTTTGTGTGTGGGCTATATATGTGGCTTGACCAGCTCACTTGAGGCCTCTCTTGCACATTTTGATCCCTAAGCATTCTTGTGAGCATAGCCAAGCCTCCCCACTCATCTCTAGAGTTGATTTGATCATTTGCTAGTGAGATTGAGTGATCTAGTGCTAAGATTTGAAAGAGTTCATTCTAGTGGCACTAGTTCTTCGCATCGACTTTGAGTTGCTTATTACTCTTGGAATTTTTTGGTGCCTAGATGGCTTGGAGGAAGTTGGTGGAGTTGGCAAGAGAAGGGGAATGTTCTTGGGCACCACAGTTCGTGTTTGTGAGAGGTTTTGGAGCCTCACCTCGTCGAAGTGGCAAGAGGCATCCTTAGTGGATTGGATTGCTCGTTTCATTGAGATACCTCACTAGTGGTAGATTCTTGTGGTGCTCTTTGTGAGCTTGGCGTGGTGCCAATTAGCCACCAGGTCACCTAGTGTTGGTCGACACAACGGGGAGTAGCGTGCCGGCAAGCACGTGAACCTCGGGATAAATCACCGTGTCCCGCGTGCTTGATTGTATTGGATCGATCATCTTATTGATTGGACTTCATTTATATCTTGGCGATTGGTTCCTCATAAAATATCATCACCGGTGATTGGCACCTCATAGGCGTTCCTGAAGGCTCGGTGATTGTAAGTGCAATCAAGCCCTTTGTGGGTTTTGGTGTTGATAACCACCTAATTAGAGGTCTAATGAGATTTGTCGAGATGATTTGCAAAGAGTTTGTTTAGAGGATGTTGAACAGGTTGGAAGGACCCCCCAAATTGCAAAGGATGGGCCTGAACTCATGGAGGTTTAATTTCATTTGTATTTTGAATATTGAGTTTAGGAAAACCGGACTATCAAGGGGATTCTAGAACAGTCTGTCAGATTGTGGAACCAATTGCTCAAAATCCCAGAATAACATCCTCATACCCAGCCGAACCAGCCAGCCAAATTTCAGATTCATCAGTGCTGTTTGGCCAGGGCGGCAGTGCCGCCCTTAAAATCTGAGTCCGATTCAGACGTATAAATACAATTCAGAAACATTGCAACAGTACCTTCTTCGAGCTCCTGACTCCCAGACCGTTGCAACAGCTCTCAGACACAGTTCTCTCTCCCCCACTGTTGCTCCTTCACCTCCTCAAGAGATCTAGTGATTCCACCATTGAAACTTGAGAGAAAAGGCAACAAAACACTCGTGGGGAGCCGATCTACTGATTCCCATTGTCTATGAGCAGTTGGTTCACGTTTGGCCGGCGGTGCTAGGGTTCTTTGCTCTTGGAGCTTGCTCCTATCCGGATAGGCGTCACCCAAGAGCTTGCCAACTCGTGTGGCAGCCTTGGGAGGTTTGTAAACATCTTGTGCAGCTAAGAAATCACCCCTCACTTCAAGAGTTTACTCTCTTGACTTGATAACGAGGGAAAAGAGCAAGCCTAGGTGGTTAGCTCATCCTTTTGTGGATACCTCAACAACATGGAGTAAGCAAACCTTTGTGGTGATCTGAACCACGGGATAAATCTTGTGTCACTTGTGCTATTTACTCATTGATGTTATTTGCTCATGTTTAGACAATATTAGGTTGATGAAAGCAATCCATACAAGCTATTGATTTATGTGGTATTCAGTCTTTGAACTGAATCTGTTAGCTATTTCTATACATTATACTGCTTACTCTGAGTAGCTCGAGTCTGCAAAATTGAAATCCATTCTGTGCAGATTTTGAAGAGCGGCAGTGCCGCCCTTATAGAGCGGCAGTGTTGCCCTTATAGAGCGGCAGTGTCGCCCTGTGATCTCACCTCTGTTCGAGCTGAATTTTTTACAGGCCTATTCACCCCCTCTAGGCTAACATATACTTCCAGAAGTTCCTACAGTGATACACTTCCTAAACTAGTTCTTTCTTTCATTGCTCTCTACATTCATATTTACTTGAGCTAGTTACTTCTATCCTTTGTGCTATTACTTTTGATATACATATCTTGTATAGATAGCTTATCTTGCTCATACATCTTGTAGAGATAACTCTTTGTTTCTCTCATTCTTAGTATATATTTTGTGTAGAATATACTTGACCATCTATTTAGTTGTGTTATATATTATATCTCTAAGGGTAGCTTACTTAATTGTGTGAGATAGAGATATTAGGTAGAATTGTTGGATAGGTGGCTTGCAACACACTATTAGGCTAGTGCAAAAAGCTTCGCCTTTTGTTTTACTAATAGTGTTTGCCTAATTAATTTTTGTAGATTCTAAATAGTCTATTCACCCCCCTCTAGCCATTTGGACCTTTCAGTGTCCGATGTATGTTGTGCAATACTGCACAGTGTTATCGTCGCGTCCGATGTCCTCGAATCGGTGCGTCTGATGCTTCTACTGGCTCTGGCTTGAGCTGGAGTTTGCCATCGGTGCATCCGACGCGTGTACGGGCAGTGCCCGATGTACCATTTTCTTCGTTTCTTCATGATTTCTTGCGTCGTCTTGGTTCCAGTCTTGTGCCTTTGGATTTTGCTTGATCTTGAGAGTCTTCTACTAAGCTTCAAATGTCTTGCTTGAGGTGTTGATCATCAGATCATTACTTTGCCTTCGTCCAAGACACATTTGCACCTTATTGGACTACAAAACAAACACTTGCAAACACATTAGTCCAATATGGTTATGTTGAACATCAAACACCAAAATCCAAGTCAAATGGGTGAAGGTCCATTTTCCTTACAATCTCCCTTTTTTGGTGATTGATGGCAACATGACCAAAGCAAGCAAATAATAGATACAAAATTTTAAAATGCAATCTACTTGCTAGGAAAATGCAAAGACAAGATCATATGAAGCTAAAAGATACCTAATTGAAACAACCATATTATAACATACCTTGCCCTTGTCATACAGTCCCTTTGTGGCTTTATGGGCTTAAGTCTCCCCCTAACTCCATAATCCACATCCTCCCTTTCTTGGACCATTCCCAAAAAGATAACCACAAAAAAATTGAAAATTGGTTTGGGTTATTTATTTTGAGTTGGGCTCGCTTTTGGTTCTTCAAATTCTCCCCCTTTGGAATCAAACACCAAAAAGGAAGAAATTAGTGGCACAAGGGAGGGTCAAATTTTGTGATCCTTTTTATGTGGAGTGAAATTGATCACAAAATTTGACTCTCACATTATATAAATTAAACTCCCCCTAAGTGTATGCATACATATGGTGTACGATAAAGCATATGCATAACCACAATTAATGCACAAGGAGTTTAATTTATATAATGCATGGAGAAAGCATATAAGAGTATCAAATTGAAATCAACATAATGATATCGGTTAGGAATACCACATGTAGATACCAATTGGATTATCGCCACACACGATGGTTGTCTCCGGGGACTCCATTTTCCTTGCAATGAGACTACTACACACATGATAAACTTGAAAGTAGTGTTTAGTCTCAAAGCTTCCAAATTGTAGAGTAAACTCTCCCTAAAAGTGTGCATGCAAGTTTGAAATACTTGTAGGAGACATGCACATTGACTTGTAAGGTCAAACTACCATTTTGCAAGTTGACATCACTAGAAACGTGACACCAATTGAAGATGGTAATCAGGGTAGTTTATCTACTACTTGGACTTTGACACATATAAGATAAATACAAGTAAGAGAAGCTATGTGTCGTGCTCCTAAGCAAATTTAAACCATGTAGGTTTGCTCCAAGGATGAGTGTGATACCGAGCAAAACTACCATATGATAAGCCTAGTATATGCATGATAAAGGATTAAATATGCAAATGAAAACCTAGGCAATGAAAGGAACTAGATGCTAAAATAAATTTCAAGAACTTAAATCTAGTTACCTAACATGGGAAGGGGAACTTGGGTCCATAGTAGCCACTAACATACTTGGCAATGACATGATCGAGTGTGATGCATCCCATGATATGCACCCAACCTTTGCCAAGTCTCCAAATTCCTCATAGTCCACTTGACTACTCATTTCCCTTTCGGGATCCAAACCTTTTTGGTGCTTTTCATGTTCGAGATAATGTCCTTGGGCACCCAAATGCGCTTGGCTCCATTGTTGGCGTGCTTGTTCACCTTGATGGCCACCACCTTGCCATTCTTCTTCTTCTTCAAAAGATAAGGTGTGGAGGCCTTCTTGTTCACCTTGTTTGTAACAGAACCGACCAATTTGCACCAGATTAAGCACTGAAAACCTCCGCTCTCGCAGGAATCATCGAGTACTTAAGCTCGTACAAACCCGGTAGTCCGGAAATCTCGAAGGATTTCAAATCATTCAACGACATCCAGCCAAGATCGTACTTGTTCCACGAACATGCTCACGGTTACACCACAGTTGCATAAAGTTCAAATTACATCGGAGTACGAAATAATATTACAAACCATAGTTTGATAGAAGTAGCGGAAGCAACATAGTCTTTAAAACATAAGTTTGGATTGTTCATAAATACGGTGCCATTAGTTGACCGGGTCCACAAAAGCAACAGATGAGATAAGGGTTGACCATGCCCTTGGTCTAGTCATCACCCGTTACCGGGTACAAGCAGTTCTTGCAGTAACCATAAAAGCACTGGCCATCTGCAACAACAAGGGAAAAAACCCTGAGTACAAGAAGGTACTCAGCTAGACTTACCCGACAAAACCAGAAATAATGAGACACCAAGGATCATGTAGGCTATATAAGTGGGGTTGGCTGTACATACTCCTTTGCATGAAAGCTTTAGTAGTAAAACTCAGTTTCAGATGTTGAATTGCTTTTAGTCATTAACTCTACCTTACTAGATTTGCACCTGTACTAAACAAGCACTTGCTAATTGATCAAACAAGAGTGACTATTTCATCAATAGCCTTTCAGATTCCATAACCATTTTAGTTCCATAAGTTCTACGGGAGATGATCTAAAGTCAACTGCTCACTGTCCAGGAGCGATGGCGATTATAATCGATTCCTACCCAGCTGGGGATAAAATGTCTCACACTCGCCCGGCACATTCCGGCTACGGCAGTCGTAAGCTACCAGTCAGGGGATTCGAGAACACAAAGCGCGGGACGGCCATGGGCCCTTCTACACCGGGGGTTATCTCAGTGCCAGGTCGCTCAATCTATAACTGCCCACGGTCATGTCAGGTCGATCAGGCCCTGCCTGCCCTCGGACCATGCCAGGTTGATCAGAATAGTTGCCCACGGTACAGCTGAGGCCCTGGGTGTTAGGCGTCAACATCTCCATCACCGGCTCGAATAACCTTACTCGGCTTCGCGGGAGGTACTCAGACCTACTCCGTTAAGTGATCGACGCGTTCAATTTGACTGAAGTTACATTCCCGAACGGGTCCTAGGCGACACAGACGGGAGCCTACTAGCACACAGAACCCATGTCCTGCTGCTCTTACATCCCGCCTCCGTCTCAGATTAATTATCACATGGTTATCTCATGATAGCACAGGCTAAACATGATCAGTATCCACCTATTGCGGGAGACAGGAAATCACCCGACTTTTACCGGTCTAAGCAGGGCTAAGCAAATAACGAGCCTAGACCTAAACAGGGATATCAAGATATATTGTAGGTGGACAAGGATAAGTAATAATGCATCAACGGTAGCAATCAATTCCTATAACCTAATGCAACATCCATCATCAGGTTAATTGGAAAACATTTGCAAACCGTAGGAGTTAGAATGCTCCGGGGCTTGCCTTTCCCAAAGTCCGACGGACGGTGGTCGCGGCACTCGGAGCTCGTCGGCGTCGGTCCCTCCGGCTTCTTCTGTCAGGTTCTCCTCCGGACTGGGCTCTTCTAGTGCCGACTGGGTCTGGATCACCTCCGCTGATCCTGTATGATGCATAATGTGCATGAATAGGATGAATGCACATAGAATGCATATGTGATGCACATGATCAACAACAATCAGGGAATAAGTACATGTCAGCTACTGCATTCTCTTCAACAAGGTAGTCAACATCATCCCAACTATTTAACCTATCATAATCAACTTGTTAAGCTATGTTGTCACCACATCAAAGTTTATTTAATGAGTTTATTACCCTCTAATTACTTGCTGAAATAAATCTAATTAAACTAGCCTATAACAGCAACCCATCTAGATAGCTTCAGAAAATCTACAGAAATTACTGGAAGTTCACAATGGGTAATCTAGTCACTGGTCCAAATTTCACCCATTTGGACTAAAACTCCATTCTCTATGAAAAGACAAGTTCTATCATGGAAGGTGCTTTGAACTACACACCCTAGCAAAAAGTGTCAAACAACAGATTTTCTTATTTTTCTACTGAACTTCCTAGCACAAGAGCAGTGTGCATAAATTCTCAGGTTCAAATTTCCCATATTTTAATTACTACAAAATTTACAAGAAAGCAGCATTTAACCATTTTAAAGCTACTACCAATTAATTCATAGAATAGCCTCATATTATATTTTTCTCTGAAACTACATATCCATACAAACCTAGCAAAACTGGAAATCACATTTTTCTGACTTATACATAATTAAGTATTCATTTCTCTAATTTATCAGCACTTTTCTAACCTTAACATAAATCCGCTTAAATAAATCTACACATAAAAATATCACCAAAATACATTTAACATTTTCACAGATAGATCTAATCATGCTGAACACACAAAATTTGTTTCACAGGATTTGGACTTAAAATGAGCCTTGTAGGAATTTTTGAAGCCTTAACATAAATTCTGCAAAACTTATTTTAAAAAGAAAACTCAATCGTAAACGTACGGACACCCAACTTGACTCAGCCGAGGCTCAAGACAAGGCTTCGGCACACCCGGCTTAACTCAGCCGAGGCTCAGACACACTCAACCGACTCGGCCGAGGCTCGACACAACGCTCTGCACACCTAACCGACTCAGCAGAGGCTAACTGACTCAGCCGAGGCTAACTGACTCAGCCGAGGCTCGAGGCAAACGCTCGGCACGCCCGGCTTACCGAGGCCTACGGCACCCAGATTTTCCTTTTTCTCTCTCTCACTCTCTCTTTGACTCGGTCGGCGAGGCTCACTGGTCAGACGACCAAGCTACCAGGCGAGACTAGGCTCGGCGGTCAACGGTGAAGTTTTGCGCCGTTGTCGTTGACCGGCCCTAGCTCGTCGACGGCGACGCTTCCGGTGACACCGAGACCATCACTGGGTGCGGGTTTGCGAGGCGAACGCGACTAACCGACTCGCTGAGCCAGAGGGATACCGGAGCAAGCTCGACGGCAGCCATGGCGGAGCGGCGGCTCTGCGACTCGGCGGCGAAACTCTTCCCGGCGAGTTTGAAGCTCGGCGAGACTAACACTAGCCCAAGCAAGTCATAAGCGACCTATTGGAGCAACTCTCGGGCTTCGGCATCCTCGGCATTGCTCGGCGCCATGCGCGGCAGCGGTCCACGGCGGACACGGCGCGACTGGCCCCTGATCCGGCGAACTCAAGGCACGAGAGAGGTCTCCATCTGACCCTAAGCAACTACATACAGGTAGAGAAGACTAAACCCGGCTCGGTTTGGGATGGCTTGGCCGGAGATGACCGGTCCACGGTAGGGTCATGGCGGCGGCCATGGCGGGAGCTTGAGGATGGCATCCGCTGTTCCGGCGGCTAGAGAGGGAGAGTGAGGAAACCAACCCTTGCCGGAGAAAGAGGAGGTCAAGGCGGAGAAACTGGCGGAGGAATCGAACGGTGGTGAGCGGTGGAGCGAGTAATCGCTCGCCGAGGTTCGGCGGGCGGCGGCGGAGCTCTGCTCTGATAAAGATGGAGTGGAGTGGAGCGAGGAGAGAGCGAGCAATGGAATGCTCTTCTGGTTGCGAGCACGGGGGAGCGAAGGCAAAAGGAACGAAGTGCTAGGTTCATTGCACCTGGCCGGTTCCCGTCGGGGGAGCTCCCGACCGGACGCGACGGCATCAGGGTCGCGCGCCACGCGCCGAGCATGCGCGCCGAGCGCCGGAGCGACGTGGCGAGTTCGGGCGCAAACCACGGGCGGGGAAGTCAGTGGTTTTGGCCGGCCAGCGAGGCGGTCTCGCGGCGGCGAGGCGGTTTCTGCCGGCGCGGAGGGAGCGGCGCACGGGGAAGAAAAGAGGGCTGACAGGGGGTCCCACTGGGTTTTAAACTAATGAAGTTTGGTTTTAAAACGTTGATGCTCTATAACTCCTAAACTAAGCTGAATTAGGAGAAGGTCCTAAAAGCAAAGTTGCTTAGAATTTTGTAAGGAACAAATCATCTTTAAGGCTTCAGTCCAAATTCTGCATAGAAAAAGAAATTTAGTGCTAAACCATTTTTCTAATTCAAGAAATCATAATTTAAAAGCTTTTTCCGAGAAAGTGCTTTAAAGCAAAGTTGTTATTTTCATCAAGATCTACAACTTTGTTATAAGGCACTTGGTCAGAAACAGAAAGCATAACACGGTTACACTAGAGACCAAACAAGGACTTGAGCACTTCAACAAACATATGCACATGAAAAGATGAGATGCTATGCTCATGCCATGTCAAATTATGCATTTAGGGATTGCTTAACACCTAGGGTGTTACAGCCCTCCCCTCCTTAAAAGAAATCTCGTCCTAAGATTTGGATTACGAACCACTTCTTATAAAAGTGTGGGTACACCTCCTTAGATAGTCATCCGTCTCCCAGGTAGCATCCCGCTCATCTTGCTCACTCCAAGATACCTTATATTGCTTCACGACCCTTCCGCGGGTCGCTCTTTCTTTTTCATCGAGCACTCGACATGGTGTAATTGAGTAAGTGTAGATCAGGATTGCAACTTGATATTGGCCTGGTTGCTACCTCTTCTTCTGGTACTCGTAAACATTTCTTCAATTGAGAGACATGAACACTGGGAAAATAGCCTTTAAATGTTCTGGTAATTGCAATCGATAAGCCACTTCTCCCCTTCTTTGCACTAATCCTATAGGGTCCCACAAATCTTGGTGCTAACTTCCTCTTAACTCCAAAACGTTTTACACCCTTCATTGGTGAAACCTTCAAATAGACATAGTCACCAACATTGAATTCAAGTGGTTTCCTTCAGCTTATCAGCATAGCTTTTCTGACGAGATTGTGCAGACGCGATATGTTGCTGAATCGTTCTAACTTGCTTCTTCTGCTTCTTTAACAAAGTCAATTCCATAGTATCGGCGTTCCCCTGGCTCTACCCAGTTTATCGGTGTTCTGCATCTTCTACCATACAGAGCTTCAAAAGGAGCCATCTGTATACTTTCTTGATAGCTGTTGTTATAAGCAAACTCTGCTAATGGTAACCATTTCTCCCAAGAACCTTTTGCTGATAAAACACAAGGCTCTTAACATATCTTCTAAGACTTGATTACTCTTTCTGTCTGTCCTGACGTTTGCGGATGGTAAGCTGAGCTTCGGACTAAATCTGTGCCTAGCTCTTTTCTGCAATCTTTCCCAAAATGGTGCAGTAAACTGTGGTCCGCGATCAGAGACTATAACCTTTGGTACACCGTGCAGTCGCACAATCTGACTTATGTAGATCTCTGCATAATCTGGTGCTTTGTAGCTGGTCTTGACCGGAATAAATGTGCGGTCTTTGTGAGACGATCCACAATTACCCAAATTGAATCATTACCCTTCTGAGTAGTGGGTAAACCAACGATAAAATCCATGCTTACTTCTTCCCACTTCCATTCTGGTATGGCTAATGACTGAAGCATTCCGGCTGGTTTAAAGTGAATAGCCTTTACTCGACAACACGTGTCACACCTTGCAACATAAGCAGCAATTTCCTTCTTCATTTTGGTCCACCAAAATCTCGGACGCAAATCTTGGTACATTTTTGTACTTCCAGGATGAATAGAATATTTGGACAAATGTGCTTCATCCATGATCCGATTCCTGAGTTCTCTATCCTTAGGCACCACTAATCGCTGGTTAAACCATAGAACTCCATTTTCGTCAACTCGAAAATGCTTATCGGCCTCTTTTCATCCTTGAGCCTTTCCTTAATATGATAGATCCCTTTATCGGTTTTCTGGCCTTCTATAATTTGGTCAACTAACACATTGCGCAACTCTAAATCATGTAGCACTGCAGCATGTGTTAAGCTGAACTCATCCTCTGGTAGAAGCTTCATAGCATTACAGTGCTGATTTCCGGCTCAGAGCATCGGCCACAACATTCGCCTTGCCAGGATGATAGTGAATTTGAAGATTATAATCCTTAATCAATTCCAGCCATCTTCTTTGCCTCATATTCAATTCTGCTTGCGTGAAAAATATATTTAAGACTCTTGTGGTCGGTGTACATATTGCAGACATTCCCAAGCAGATAGTGTCTCCAAATCTTCAAAGCATGTACAACGGCAGCTAATTCCAGATCGTGGGTTGGGTAATTCACTTCATGCTTTCGCAATTGCCGCGAAGCATAAGCAATCACTCTGCCGTCTTGCATGAGAACACAACCTAGGCCTATCTTTGACGCATCACAAAAGACATCAAAGGGTTTCTCAACATCTGGTTGAGCTAAAATAGGAGCAGTGGTCAACAGCTTCCGCAAGGTACGGAAAGCAGTTTCGCACTTCTCTGTCCATTCAAATTTCTGATTCTTTTGCAACAAACTGGTCATTGGCTTTGCAATCTTGGAGAATTCATATCCTGCTAAGCCCAAGAAACTACGAATCTCACCAACTGAAGTAGGAGCTTTCCAGTCCATGACTTCCTGTACTTTACTAGGATCAACTGAGATTCCTTCTTCCGACAAAATATGACCAAGAAAGTGTACTTTCTTCATCCAAAACTCGCACTTGCTGAATTTAGCATAGAGCTTGTGTTCCCT
Organism: Coix lacryma-jobi var. lacryma-jobi; assembly: GCA_009763385.1. Classification (NCBI taxonomy): domain Eukaryota; kingdom Viridiplantae; phylum Streptophyta; class Magnoliopsida; order Poales; family Poaceae; genus Coix; species Coix lacryma-jobi. The sequence continues at coordinate 115,672,025 of CM019830.1, read as the reverse complement.
GAGTCTAGATAAGACAACCCTCAAATGTTTTGCATGATCTTCTGCATTTTCCGAGTAAACCAGAATATCGTCAATGAACACTACCACAAACTTGTCCAATTCTGGCATGAACATAGAGTTCATCAAACTCATGAAGTATGCTGGAGCATTTGTTAATCCAAAGGACTTGACAAGATACTCATATAACCCGTATCTGGTTGAGAAAGTAGTCTTTGGAATATCCTGTGGTCTGATTCGAATCTGATGATACCCTGACCTTAGATCAATCTTCGAAAACACCTTGGCCCTTGATAACTGATCAAAAAGGATGTCTATCCTAGGTAACGGATACTTGTTCTTAACAGTCACGGCATTGAGTGGACGATAATCCACACACATACGCAAGGACTTATCCTTCTTTTTGACAAACAAAGCTGGGCAACCCCATTCTGATACACTAGGTTGAATGAATCCCTTGTCCAAGAGTTCCTTGATCTAGGTCTTGAGTTCTGCCAGCTCATTGGGCGGCATTCGATACGGTCTCCTAGAGATTGGTGCAGTTCCTGGTAACAACTCTATCACAAACTCCACTGCTCTCTTTGGTGGTAACCCTGGTAACTCATCTGGAAAAACGTCCGGAAAATCCCTAACAACTGGAATTTTGGAGAGGTCTTCTATAGCAAGAGTACAAGATAAGTCAACAAGATCGGCACCTCGAGGAAGAGATACGCGAAGCTTGTTACCTGTCCGACTATCAGATAAGGTAAGAGTCCTGTTTGCAGTGTCTAACACCGCACTCCACATGGTCATCCAACTCATGCCTAAGACTACATCCATACTTAGTCCCGGCAAAACTACTAGGTTGGCTCCAAATTTATGCCCTCCAATATCGATGGTCACATTACACACCATCTGTCTAGATAACACGCTACTCCCTACGGAGCTCACGCGAAACCCATAATCCATTTCAGAGATTTCTTGATTATGCTTTTGTGCAAATGCCTTGCTCATGAAAGAATGCGATGATCCAGTATCAAATAAAACAACTGCAGGATGATGGTTAACAAGACACATACCGGCAGTCACGGGTTCTCCAGCACGAGCTTCTTCAACGGTCATGTTGTGCAGACACGCTGGGTAATTAGCCTGCTGCTTCTTGGGATGTGGGCAATACCTTGCAAAGTGCCCATCTTGGTTGCAATTGAAGCACGGCCCCCGAACTATTGGCTTGGTCCCAGTTGAGCTGCCTTGTCCTGCTCGAGCCTGACTTGCTGCCACCTTGTATGGTCGTTGACCACGCTGAGCTTGCTGCTGTCCCTTCTTCTGAGGCGGTCTGAAACGAGCCCCAGGTGCTGGTGGTCGGTATTGAGAACGCTGGGCTGGTGGTCCTCTATACTGAGATGGTCCAGATTCCAGGGTCCTCTTCCTAGCCTTGCTTGCAGTATGCTTATTGTTGTGGTTCTCCTGGATCAGGCAGTCACTGATAAAGTCATTGAAAACTGTGCGAGACGAAGTACCCACTGATTTCCCCATCTTGGTATTCAGCCCTCTCTTGAAGCTAGCTATCTTCTTAGCATCAGTATCTACGAAGTCTGGTGCATAGCGAGATAAGGAATTGAACAAATGATGATACTCGGTCACAGATCGAGTTCCTTGTGTCAAGCTCATAAACTCAGCCATCTTCATTTGAGTCAAGCCTAGCGGAATATAGTGCCCGCGAACAGCGTCAGTGAACACTCTCCAGGTGATGGGAACATTGGCAGGGTAGGTGGTACGGTGATGTCCCCACCAAATTCTGGCTGGCCCCTGTAGCTGATGTGCAGCATATTCTGCCTTCAACTCCTCTGTAAGCCTGAGCAGTCGAAACTTCTGCTCTATTGTATGCAACCATTCTTCTGCTTCTAGAGGTTCTGTGGCTTCCTTGAAAATTGGCGGCCTTGTGTCCAGAAAATCCTTGAACGAGCTGTACTGATTCGGCTCAGGGCGTTGATTGCTATGCGCCAAATTCTCTCGCAGAAGCGCCTCAATGTTGCGTTGACTTCCCAAGAACTGAGCGAAGAGTTGCTCGGCTGTGGGTGGTGGAGGAGGTGGTGGATTGCGGTTCTCCCTGCTATCATCATAACCACCACTACCACCCGCTCCACTGCGAGTCATCGTCATCTGCATGTAGTGATAGCAATAATCATTAAATGACGTTGCCATTATTGCGGAGAACAATAAACCATGCCAACGGAAATTATTCGGGAAAAAAAACGAATTCGCCCAACAATTGCAGAGGCATAATAAATTTCGATCCACATTGCATCATCACATGATAAAAAGCGCTCATCACATAACATCCATAGGTCAACATAACATCCATAGGTCAACATAACATCCATAAGTCAACATAACATCCATAAGTCAACATAACATCCATAAGTGCCCATACATACGGGACTTTCAAAGGTTTTGCGCCACACGCGCATAGGTCCATCACACAACCTTACATCCACATGATAACCCCAAAAGATCATCGCTAGGACATGAGACAAGATCACTACGCGCTAACACTAACTAGTCTACTCCCTAATGGCACCATCGTCATCATCGTCGTTGTCATCATCATCACTCGAGATGTTCGAAGAACCACTGGACGAAGCATGAGAATCCGGGTCCTCCTGAGGAAGGATAGGGTTCCTCTCATTCTCACGGCGATGAATCTCCTCATGAAGGCGATCATTGTAGTCCTGGAGATGATGAAGTTGCAGCTCCAAATCTCCCACCTGTAGCCTGAGAAGCCTGTTCTGCTCAGTCGCACGCATACCCTCGAGGCAAACACTACGTAGCGACTCCTCAGTCTCGGCCATGATAGTGGATAAGAAGGTCGTCATACCCTGCTGGTCACTAAGCTGCTGTGCCGTCTCCTGCTCCCTCTGATGAGCCTGGTCTCTCTCAATGGTCAAGTGAGCTAGCTGAGTGGTAAGAAGGTCGACCTCTGTAGCATGCGCCTCCTGACCCTGGTGATGTGCAGCTATCTCCTCACTGAGGATGTGGTCCAGGTGGTCGTAGCTACGTGACAGACACCCGTAGGTAGCCATGAGTGCAGCCATCGCACTCCCGGCTAGCCCTGCGCAGTGCTCACGCTCTGAAGAATTGGTCCCCAACACAGTGGCACCCGGCTGACGCCACACTGACTGGTACAGATCTGCTGTAGGGAAGACACCGGCTGTGGCCTGGGCAACTACCTCTGGGTGATCCTCCATGATGTCCCAAAGAATAGTGTAAGCAACCTGGTTGGCTCCATCCCAAGGAGTCCTGCCCTGAAGAGCAAACACCCTGCGGCACCACACATGATCCTGCGGATCACGGCTGGGCACGTCCACCTCAACTGTGTACATGTAGCGCTCCTCTGAAAACTGAACTCGATGCCACTCATATTTCGGCTCTTGGCCCTCCTGGTATCCGACTAAGTGTAGCACCCTCCACAAAAGAGTAGGCATGCCGAACTCCTCCAGAAAATCCTCGGATCCCTCCTCGGTCCAAGGACCCAGCATGTAATTGGGCCTCCTGCCTCCAGTCGACTTGCGGGCGGTACGCTTAGTGCGGGCCATCTGAAAGAAGTGTATCCACATAGTTTTTAATTAGTTGAGAACAACTTTTATTTAAGATCGGGACGGATAGCATAAGGAAGGAAGTAAATTAATGCAAGATTATATGATCATGATGCATGAGCGTAACATACGTCCTCACTGCCTAACAATCTAACGGCTAGACGGTGGCATACAACGTTCACTCATAGTGTTAACTCGCGTACTACACGTTCGCAAGTTAGCGTACCTGCAGAAAGTTCATTTCAGCCCTACCCACAATATGAATATCATGCATTGCTGAAAATTAAATCTAATACTGGCTTAGGTGCACACCCAGTATACACGTAAGCAGTATATGCACCCATCAGAGAAGTATTACTCCCACAATTAATACTTTCACATATACTTGTGTGCAACAGGTATACATGTCAGCATCATTCAAGCACTCCCCTAGATTGGCGGTTGTCCAATCATGCTCTCACAACTCGCTTATTACCTTGGCGTAGAGGCGATTGATCTATACATTACTATTCCGAGGAATAACACCCATACAATTTCACCCTTGCCGTATGGACGACAGAATAACAGAAATTAAATATGATGCACGACCCCCCAAGTTAGTACTTAAATAGCCACCTAAATTCCTATTGGGCATAAGGACTTGGTCACTGGCACACCTTAGCTTTAATCCTTAAGATTTTCCAAATCCTAATATAACTATAAGTTGGCAAATATAGCTTTATCCTTTATAAAATATTGTTTTTAAATACACCCATGAACAGTAACGCAGAACTTGCTCTGATGCCAGCTGTAACAGAACCGACCAATTTGCACCAGATTAAGCACTGAAAACCTCCGCTCTCGCAGGAATCATCGAGTACTTAAGCTCGTACAAACCCGGTAGTCCAGAAATCTCGAAGGATTTCAAATCATTCAACGACATCCAGCCAAGATCGTACTTGTTCCACGAACATGCTCACGGGTTACACCACAGTTGCATAAAGTTCAAATTACATTGGAGTACAAAATAATATTACAAACCATAGTTTGATAGAAGTAGCGGAAGCAACATAGTCTTTAAAACATAAGTTTGGATTGTTCATAAATACGGTGCCATCAGTTGACCGGGTCCACAAAAGCAACAGATGAGATAAGGGTTGACCATGCCCTTGGTCTAGTCATCACCCGTTACCGGGTACAAGCAGTTCTTGCAGTAACCATAAAAGCACTGGCCATCTGCAACAACAAGGGAAAGAAACCCTGAGTACAAGAAGGTACTCAGCTAGACTTACCCGACAAAACCAGAAATAATGAGACACGAAGGATCATGTAGGCTATATAAGTGGGGTTGGCTGTACATACTCCTTTGCATGAAACCTTTAGTAGTAAAACTCAGTTTCAGATGTTGGAAATTTCTTTTAGTCATTAACTCTACCTTACTAGATTTGCACCTGTACTAAACAAGCACTTGCTAATTGATCAAACAAGAGTGACTATTTCATCAATAGCCTTTCAGATTCCATAACCATTTTAGTTCCATAAGTTCTACGGGAGATGATCTAAAGTCAACTGCTCACTGTCCAGGAGCGATGGCGATTATAATCGATTCCTACCCAGCTGGGGATAAAATGTCTCACACTCGCCCGGCACATTCCGGCTACGGCAGTCGTAAGCTACCAGTCAGGGGATTCGAGAACACAAAGCGCGGGACGGCCATGGGCCCTTCTACACCGGGGGTTATCTCAGTGCCAGGTCGCTCAATCTATAACTGCCCACGGTCATGTCAGGTCGATCAGGCCCTGCCTGCCCTCGGACCATGCCAGGTTGATCAGAATAGTTGCCCACGGTACAGCTGAGGCCCTGGGTGTTAGGCGTCAACATCTCCATCACCGGCTCGAATAACCTTACTCGGCTTCGCGGGAGGTACTCAGACCTACTCCGTTAAGTGATCGACGCGTTCAATTTGACTGAAGTTACATTCCCGAACGGGTCCTAGGCGACACAGACGGGAGCCTACTAGCACACAGAACCCATGTCCTGCTGCTCTTACATCCCGCCTCCGTCTCAGATTAATTATCACATGGTTATCTCATGATAGCACATGCTAAACATGATCAGTATCCACCTATTGCGGGAGACAGGAAATCACCCGACTTTTACCGGTCTAAGCAGGGCTAAGCAAATAACGAGCCTAGACCTAAACAGGGATATCAAGATATATTGTAGGTGGACAAGGATAAGTAATAATGCATCAACGGTAGCAATCAATTCCTATAACCTAATGCAACATCCATCATCAGGTTAATTGGAAAACATTTGCAAACCGTAGGAGTTAGAATGCTCCGGGGCTTGCCTTTCCCAAAGTCCGACGGACGGTGGTCGCGGCACTCGGGTAGCTCGTCGGCGTCGGTCCCTCCGGCTTCTTCTGTCAGGTTCTCCTCCGGACTGGGCTCTTCTAGTGCCGACTGGATCTGGATCACCTCCGCTGATCCTGTATGATGCATAATGTGCATGAATAGGATGAATGCACATAGAATGCATATGTGATGCACATGATCAACAGCAATCAGGGAATAAGTACATGTCAGCTACTGCATTCTCTTCAACAAGGTAGTCAACATCATCCCAACTATTTAACCTATCATAATCAACTTGTTAAGCTATGTTGTCACCACATCAAAGTTTATTTAATGAGTTTATTACCCTCTAATTACTTGCTGAAATAAATCTAATTAAACTAGCCTATAACAGCAACCCATTCTAGATAGCTTCAGAAAAATCTACAGAAATTACTGGAAGTTCACAATGGGTAATCTAGTCACTGGTCCAAATTTCACCCCATTTGGACTAAAACTCCATTCTCTATGAAAAAGACAAGTTCTATCATGGAAAGGTGCTTTGAACTACACACCCTAGCAAAAAGTGTCAAACAACAGATTTCTTATTTTTCTACTGAACTTCCTAGCACAAGAGCAGTGTGCATAAATTCTCAGGTTCAAATTTCCCATATTTTAATTACTACAAAATTTACAAGAAAGCAACATTTAACCATTTTAAAAGCTACTGCCAAATTAATTCACAGAACAGCCTCATATTATATTTTTCTCTGAAACTACACATCCATACAAACCTAGCAAAACTGGAATCACATTTTTCTGACTTATACATAATTAGTTATGCATTTTCCAAGTTATCAGCACTTTTCTAACTTAAATAAATCTACACATAAAAATATCACCAAAAATGCATTTAACATTTTTCATAGATAGATCTAATCATGCTGAACACAACAAAATTTGTTTCACAGGATTTGGACTTAAAATGAGCCTTGTAGGAATTTTTGAAGCCTTAACATAAATTCTGCAAAACTTATTTTAAAAAGAAAACTCAATCCTAAACGTAAGGACACCCAACTTGACTCAGCCGAGGCTCAAGACAAGGCTTCGGCACACCCGGCTTAACTCAGCTGAGGCTCAGACACACTCAACCGACTCGGCCGAGGCTCGACACAACGCTCTGCACACCTAACTGACTCAGCCGAGGCTAACTGACTCAGCCGAGGCTCGAGGCAAACGCTCGGCACGCCCGGCTTACCGAGGCCTACGGCACCCAGATTTTCCTTTTTCTCTCTCACACTCTCTCTTTGACTCGGTCGGCGAGGCTCACTGGTCAGACGACCAAGCTACCAGGCGAGACTAGGCTCGGCGGTCAACGGCGGAGTTTTGCGCCGTTGTCGTTGACCGGCCCTAGCTCGTCGACGGCGACGCTTCCGGAGACACCGAGACCATCACTGGGTGCGGGTTTGCGAGGCGAACGCGACTAACCGACTCGCTGAGCCAGAGGGATACCGGAGCAAGCTCGACGGCATCCATGGCGGAGCGGCGGCTCTGCGACTCGGCGGCGAAACTCTTCCCGACGAGTTTGAAGCTCGGCGAGACTAACACTAGCCCAAGCAAGTCATAAGCGACCTATTGGAGCAACTCTCGGGCTTCGGCATCCTCGGCATTGCTCGGCGCCATGCGCGGCGGCGGTCCACGGCGGACACGGCGCGACTGGCCCCTGATCCGGCGAACTCAAGGCACGAGAGAGGTCTCCATCTGACCCTAAGCAACTACAGCGGTAGAGAAGACTAGACCCGGGCTCGGTTTGGTATGGCTTGGCCGGAGATGACCGGTCCACGGTAGGGTCATGGCGGCGGCCATGGCGGGAGCTTGAGGATGGCATCCGCTGTTCCGGCGGCTAGAGAGGGAGAGTGAGGAAACCAACCCTTGCCGGAGAAAGAGGAGGTCAAGGTGGAGAAACTGGCAGGAGGAATCGAACGGTGGTGAGTGGTGGAGCGAGTAATCGCTCGCCGAGGTTCGGCGGGCGGCGGCGGAGCTCTGCTCTGATGAAGATGGAGTGGAGTGGAGCGAGGGAGAGAGCGAGCAATGGAATGCTCTTCTGGTTGCGAGCACGGGACGGAGCGAAGGCAAAAGGAACGAAGTGCTAGGTGCATTGCACCTGGCTGATTCCCGTCGGGGGAGCTCCCGACCGGACGCGGCGGCGTCAGGCGTCGCGCGCCACGCGGCGAGCATGCGCCGAGCGCCGGAGCGACGTGGGGAGTTCGGGCGCAAACCACGGGCGGGGAAGTCGGTGGTTTGGCCGGCCAGCGAGGCGGTCTTGCGGCGGCGAGGCGGTTTCTGCCGGCGCGGAGGGAGCGGCGCGCGCGCGGGGAAGAAGGGAGGGGCTGACAGGCCGGGCCCACTAGGGTTTAAACTAATGAAGTTTGGTTTTAAAACTTGATGCTCTATAACTCCTAAACTAAGCCGAATTAGGAGAAGGTTCTAAAAGCAAAGTTGCTTAGAATTTTGTAAGGAACAAATCATCTTTAAGGCTCCAGTCCAAATTCTGCTTAGAAAAAGAAATTTAGTGCTAAACAATTTTTCTAATGCAAGAAATCATAATTTAAAAGCTTTTTCTGAGAAAGTGCTTTAAAGCAAAGCTGTTCCTTTCATCAAGATCTACAACTTTGTTATAAGGCACTTGGTCAGAAACAGAAAGCATAACAAGGTTACACTAGAGACCAAACAAGGACTTAAGCACTACAACAACATATGCACATGAAAAGATGAGATGCTATGCTCATGCCATGCCAAATTATGCATTTAGGGATTGCTTAACACCTAGGGTGTTACATTGTTGGTGTAGGTGTTTGAGAGCTTGCATGTTTGCATTTTCTTCTCTTTCTTCTTTTTCTCTCCCCATACTTTACCTTGCACTCATAGGACTTGTGGCCTTCCTTGTGGCAAACATAACAAACCACGGTTTGCTCCTCATCAAGCTTCTTCACTCCCTTGATGATGTTATCTTGATGAGTTCGGGTTTGCTTTGACTTGCCTTTTGCTTGAGTCAAGTCCATGGTGAGGCAAGCCACTTCTTGCCTTAGTAGCTCATTCTCCATTGCAACTTCTTGTGTACATGTTTCTACAATCACATCCTCAACACAAGCTTGTTTGCACATGGATGAGTCTAAATCAAGTAAATCAATGCAAGAAGTAGAGACATCCTTTTTAGGTATATCAAAAATTGAGTTTTTAATTTTAGATGCCTCGGTGGGGTTTGCTCCGATGGTTTCAAGATTAGCAACTTTGTTAGTTAGCTCATCACAATGTTTGCACATGATTTCCATTTTAGCAAGCAAACTTTTGTAAGCATCTTGTGTGCTAGCTAACTTTGCTTTTTAGTTTCTCATTTTTCTTAACAAGTTGCTCATCATTAATTGTGCTATCACTTGTACTTGCACTAGCTTCTAGTTTCTCAATTTTACTAGATAGCTTAACATTAAGATTAGCAAAGGTTTCATATTGATCAACCAAAGTGTTATATGCTTGTTGAGAGCTATCTAGTTCTTCTTTCAAAGCATTTATTTTCTTTTTTGACTAGTGCAAGCTTTAGCATAGTTGAGATTATCTAGCACAAGTTGGTCATAAGATGGTAGCTCATCATCACTATCAGTATCACTATTACTAGAGATAGGACTTTCGTTACCTCGTGCCATAAGGCACACATGTGAGGAGCTTGACGATGAGTACTTGCGGCCACGCCTCTTGTGTTGGGCTTCATCTTCACTTGAATCATCCCATGTCTTGACGGTGGTGAGGGCTTTGGCCTTGTATCCCTTCCTTTTCTTGTCCTTGGGTGTGGGCTTTTGCTTTGGACAATCTTCCACAAAGTGCCCTCTCTTGCCACATCCATAGCATCCATTTTTTCTTTGCTCTCTTCTTTGATTGGTGAAGAGGCAATCTTCAATTGTGATGAGCACACCCTTGACATTGAGCTTGCGGATCATCCTCTCCACTCCATGCACTAGCTTGATAGTCTCTTCATCTAAGGAGGAGTTGGAGGAGGTGGAGGCTTGATCATCATCACTTGATTCTTCTTCATCATCATCCTCTTTCTCTTCCTCATCTTCACTTCAGGAGCTTCAGCTTGAGCTTATCTCAACTTGCTTCTTTCCCTTCATCTTCTTGTGCTCATCACATGTGAGAGCTATGCCTTTGCTTGATGAAGTGGCTTCTTCTTGACCCATCTTGCGTGACATCTCAAATGTCACCAATTTGCCAATAACAACGGTCGGGGTCATGGTGCTCAAGTCTTCCATGTTGTGGAGGATGGTGATGATGGTTGCATACTTGTTCTTTGGAAGCACGGAGATGATCTTCCTCACAATATCAGCATCATCTAGCTTTGTAATTCCAATAGAATTGAGCTCGTTGATAATTAGATTCAAACGAGAATACATATCACGAACAAGCTCATTATCATTCATTTTAAAGGAATCATAACTTGTTCTAGTTAGGTGATGTTTTTGCTCACGGACATTACTTGTACCATCATGGAGCTCATGAAGTTTTAACCAAATTTCATGGGATGTTTGTAAAGTGAAAACTTGGTTAAACACATCCATGCTAAAAGATTCAAACAAGCAATTCTTGGCTCTAACATTAAGATGGATTTCTTTTTCATCACCCGCGGTTAACTTGTTGGGATTCTTAGGGGGTCTCATCCCATCGTGAGTGACTCTCCAAACACCTAGATCAATGGCTTTGAAAGGTCCTAATTGGCTAGAGGGGGGTGAATAGGCTAAATAAAAATTCTACAATCTCACTAGAGAAAAGTATTAGTATTACAAATGGCGAAAATGCGGTTTACTTTAGCTCTAAATGTTAGGCAAGCCACCTATTTGCAATTCTAGTAATTTAATATCTCTATGGCACACAATTGTAATGTCTCTATTTTAACTAGTTAGAGAGCTAACAGGATAAATAAATTGCTCAACACTATGTCACTACTTTTACACTAGAGAGCAATTTAGAGAGCAAAATAAATCAACTAAATATGTTAGTCTACTTGCAAGTTATCACTACTACTACACAAGGTATATAAATAGCAAGTATGAAAGAGAGATAATTAATTTCAATACCGACGGTGAAGAGTAGAGGATGATGTCAATCACCAAATAATTAACCAATGAGATATATATCAATCAATTCAATTCATCGGGAGACAATAGATAACACAATTGATTTTTCTCCCGAGGTTCACTTGCTTAACGGCAAACTAGTCCCCGTTGTGTCCCCCTACACCACGTGGTTCGGTGGCTAATCGGTATCGCACACCGAGCCTCTCAATAGGCGCCACAAAAACCTACCAATGGAGAGACGTTGAATGACACGAGCAATCCACTAGAGTTGGAATTTAACACTCCGCCGGGGAACCACAACAACCCTTCATAAATATCACCTTGATTGGGGGTGGACACAATCACCAAATCCCCTCACCAATCAATCCAACACCAACCGTCTAGGTGACGGCAATCACCAAGAGTAACAAGAAATCCCGAATCACAACAATCACCTAGTGCCACAAGATGAATCACAAATGCATATGAACACTAGGGCTTCCCACCTCCTCTCATAAACATGAACCAACCATGGAGAGGGAGAGGGGAGGGAAGAAGGGGATCTTCTTAGAGCTCTCTAATCGATCTATGGAGTACCCTTTCTCACTTACTTGCTCAAATCAATGGAGAAAGAGGGAGAAATGGAGCTCTCTTTCTTCTTAGGGTTTGAGCAAGAGGAGGAAGGGGATGAACGGCGCTCTGTTTCTGTTTCCTTCAAGTGACCGAGAGCGTGAGCAAGTAGGCAGCAGGCCTCGCGTCCCTGCCCAACGGGTGGGAGGCCCCCGGGGCCCCACCATGTGATGTTGTCCCTCCCTTCACATTGCTTCAACGGGAGGCAAACAGGCAACAACGGTGCTCCTCCATACGTACAGCAGCAGTACTGCACATCACACAGCAGCACCGTAGGCCAGCCAGGAAGCAGCGCGCTGCGCAGGTGCGGGAGGATTTTAGCCCTATGCCATCCCGAAAAATGGTCCCAAACCTCAGGTCCCTGAAAGATCAAAGTAAACCTGTGTATCCAATCTCATTTTGGTTTTGACTCACATACCACTCCGTCCTGATTTCTGTTAGATTTCGCCGTTTGGGCGCACTGACAGGTGGGTCCGAGCTGGAAAAAGACCAAAATACCCTCTCTCTCTCCCTCAGGTCAGCCCCCGCCTCGGGGGTAGTTCCACGTCGACGGCGGGCGGAAAAAACTTTCTCCCGACTGCAACATGGGTCCCGAGCCACGCAGGCCTAGGCGATAGGGCCGTTACGCGCGGGCGGGGTCCCACGCGGCGCCCACCAGCTCGACCCGGGCCACCGCCGTGCGCCGCCGGCTCGTGGCTCGGCGTCGCACTCGCCCTCGCCCTCGCACGCGCCGGCGCGGATGGGCGGGAGGCGGCGGACCCCCGCCGCCAGCTCCGACAGGCTCCGCACGCCGATGGCGCTCCTGGCGTTGCCGGAGTTGACGACGGCCGTGGAGCAGGAGTAGCGGCCGGCCTCCGTGACCAGGAACTCGGCGCGGACGAACATGAGGTCGGATGGCCGCAGGTCGCTCCACCGCTGCTGCGCCGCGGGGGCCGTCTCGCCATCGCACCCGCTCGCGGTGCTCACAAGGATCCGGTGCCCGAACCGCCGGTCGAACGCCACGGGGTCCGGCTCCCCCACCACGGCCGCTGGCTCCACCAGCAGCACGCGGTCCTTGCGCACCTTGTCGCCGTCGAAGCAGTCGACCGCGACGCCGCCGTCGGCGGACCGCCGCGACGCGGGGCCGACGCGCCCGGACGCGCGCACGGACCCCGTGGAGTGCCGGCCGGAGATCCTCCGCCCGGTCGACGGCGCGGGCGTTGGAGCAGGTGCAGGAGGCGGACTCGACGCACTCGACGTGGAAGCCGTGGCGGCACTTGGGCAGCAGCTGGAGCGCCTCCGTGTGCTCGAACCGGCCGAGGCAGACGACGCACTCGAGGCCTTCCTTCTGCCCGCGCAGTGCGCCGAAGCGGAACACCGGGAGGGGCTCGACGACGGCGCGGTTCGACACCAGAGTTCCTCCGGTCCTGCCCGCGCCGCCGGAGCCCGAGGACCCGAACCCACCGCCGGAGCCAGCGCTCCCGTAGGGCCCCGACGACTCCGCGGCGCTGCGCTTGCAGTGCTTGGCGTAGAGCAGGAGCAGGAACGTGATGGAGAAGACGCTGGTGAGGATGCTGACGACGACGGCGACACCGGGACGGAACGGCGTGGCGGAGGAAGGCAGCGGCGACTCGATCGCGTCGTCGTAGTCCGATAGCAGGAGCCGCCGTGACGGCTCCATCCCCTCCTTCTCCTCCTCATCTCCACGCGCAGGCACGGTGGAGCTTCGTCGCACGGCGATGATCGGTCGAGGTTGAGACGGGAGCCGGTGAGCCACGCCACACGCGCTGCTCCGGTGCCGGCCGCGCGCGTGGCGGGAGGCGCTGGACCCGACGGCGTTCTCGCGCTCGGAGAGCTGCGGGGAGGCCCGCGCGCGGGCGCGCCGGAACCTCGCCTACTTCCGCGCCAACTACGCGCTCGCCGCGCTCGTGCTCGTCTTCCTCGGTCTCGTCTACCGCCCGGTGTCCATGCTCGTGTTCCTAGCGCTCTTCGTCGCCTGGCTGGGCCTCTACTTCGGCCGCGGCGACGGGGAGCCGCTCGTCTGCCTGGGCCGCCAGGTCGACGACCGCGTCGTGCTGGCCGTGGAAAAGAGTGAGATAAAAAGAGAGGATTTTACCCGTATGAGTGCGTGCATGCATGCCACACCACTATCTCGATCGACCAGCAACGTGCATGCATGCATGTGCGTGCTTGCGTGAGATAGGGGGTATTTTGGTATTTTTTCGGCTCGGACCCACTTGTCAGTGCACCAAAACGGCGAAATCTAACAGAAATGAGGACGGAGTGGCATGTGAGACAAAACAAAAATAAGATTGGATACACAGGTTCGCTTTGATCTTTCAGGGACCTGAGGCTTAGAGTCATTTTTCGCGATGACATACAGCTAAAATCCTCCGGCTGCGGCCAAAACGCGGCAGCAAAACACATACAAGAGCAACACGAAGCTTCTAGGAAAGCCACTCTCTTCCTGCATGCAGAGGCAAACGATCTCTGCACTGTCTTTCCTTTTCTTGGTCAAAGCAAGTAGCAGACACCTCTTTCTTTACTCGTTCAAAACAACTGCAAGCTCCAGGCGCTAGCAGTCAGCAGCGACAGCACCGAGCTCTCTCTCTCGAATGCACACTGCAAGCAAACAGCGACCAATAGCTCCCCAGCCAATTGACACACATGCCGAGCTCCTAAAAAAAACGCATGGAGGCATGCAGAGGAGTAGCGAACACAACTTGCATGCCTGTCCTCTCTCCCTGACACTAGCGCATGCATGCTGGCTCCTCTTTTTTTTTAATATCTAACTCCATCAAAAAGACCCAAAAATTACTTACGCACTTGGAGTTAGTTTTTCACAAATATTTTTAGAACTAATCTCATCTCATCGTTAAGCGCAATGCATAGGCGAAAGAGACTCACATTTAGTGGGATTTCTCCTCTTTATAGTACGGTTATCTAACCTAAACCCGATCACACTCTCTGTAATGTCTTGACCGGCAAAATAAAATATCCTATTTTTTTATACCTTTGCCTTGAGCCCATAGGATATATTTTTTCGGGATATGAGCACTTGATCACCATTTACCATCACCATGACAATTCTCTAGCTCCATCACTTAGTGTGTACCAACCTATCTCAAACCACAACACTCGTTACAATAGTTAGTACACATAGGTGTCATCAATTATCCAAAACCAAACTAGAGCTTCCAGGCTTCTAAGTAGCAAGCCATTCTAGCACTATAGTAGGGAAAGTTTGTGCTGTCAAAGTGCAGAGGCCTAGAGGTATCCATTCCAACCACTCTAAAAGGTATCGGCTCGAAGGCGTTGAAGCCATGAGTCCACAAATAAGCCAACCAGCTCTGATACCAATTGAAAGGACTGTGACGCTAAAGAGGGGGTGAATTAGGCAACTTAAAAACTTCTACTCTAAACTATGGCCTCTAAAAACCACCTAATCAAAACCTTTGCAACAAAGTAAACTATCTAATGTGCAACTAAGATTTTGCTAGGTGTTTTGCTATCTCTACCACAAAAGTGTTATGCAACCTAGGTTCCAAACCTATCAACTAAACTAGGAAAGTTAAAACACACAACCAAGGTAGCAATGTAAATGCGGAAGCTAAAGAGTGTGCTAGAGATGCAAACTCCCGTCGACGACTCCGGTATTTTTACCGAGATATCGAGAAGCGCACAAGCTTCCCCGTAGTCCTCGTTGGATCCCCTCGCAAGGAATCCCTCGCAAGGGCCAAGCTCCCGACCGGGTAACTCCGTGGATAGCTCCGGTCTTTCCCCACGCGCAAGTGGGTCTCCAGTTAAGCCACTCGTGGCAAAGCCTCTCTCAGATGCTCCCCGCCGTCTTCACTATCAAACTTCCGGCCGAACCGCCGCAGACCTTGTTCCCTTCAATACGTGGTGGCGGCCACACCACAAACGAGGTTGGTGTGGTCTCGCAAGACTACAAGCCCCTCCGATGTACAACAATAGTGCGCACAAGCACCGATAGGTAAGAGGTATGCAAACCTCACTAAACATTAGGTATAACACCTAGAGCAAGCGCAAAACGATGGTCTAACTAGCCTAAGCACTTTGCAAAGCACCTACACTAATCACCTAGTATATCACTAAGCAGTTTCACTACCAAATTTCATAACCCTTGTGCAACGATGAGAAAACATTGCAATAGGCCCAATTTGGTTGCATAAGTTACATGTTGCAACCAAATCACGTTCGTTGCCAATGGTTGCAATAAGTCATGTTGCAATAGGTTATTGCCACCGTTGCTAGTTTGGCGTTGCGAATGTTGGGGTTTCTTACAACCATAGTGGTTCGTTGCCAAGCATGACAATAGGACATTGTTGCAACATTAAGAGTCGTGGCAATATAAGCAATTGCCACGCATATTATCCTAGCAAAAGGTGGTACATGCAACGATCAATAGCGTGGCAATAAAGGCATTTGTCACGAACATCGTCGTGGCAATAGACTATATTGCCACGCTAGAATTTTGTTGCCAAATGTGATATTGCCACGACTGTCATGATGTGGCAATAACACCTTGCCACATAATTTTATTCGTTGCGAGAAATCATATGTTATTACCACGACTATCATGTCATGGCAATAGTATCATTTGCCACGCGATTTTATTCGTTGCGAGAGATGATACATTATTGCCATGAGAGTGGTGACATGGTAATAATACCGTTTGCCACACAATTTTATTCGTTGCTAGAGATCATATTGCCACGCATAACATTTTGTTGGCATAGTTTGTATTGCAATAATGCTAGTACCATTTGATTTGTGGTTTGTTAGTTCGACATTGCAAAAACAATAAACCACAATGAAAGTGACTACAATCATTATTTTAATTATAATCAAATCATTCAATAAGTTGACAAGCCACTGAAATAGTATCTAAAATCATAAACGAATGTCCAGTTCATTCTTTATTCCACAACTTTTGACAATTTACAACAGTACAAGGCTTTCTAACACCTATGCAGTACTCAAGAGTTTCATAGCACAACATGTTATCATCTCGGTTGTGCCCTTGCTTGATTCTGAGTCTCCCACTCAAACCTTGTCCACCTAATGATCCAAAGAGTAAGATTGGTATATTAGAAAGTATTAGATTTACTACTTCATGCACGCAATGTACAAAGATTCAAATAAAACTTGGTTGTAATTAAAAAAATAGAATTAAGTAAAACTAGTTAATTTATAAAAGGAGTGTTGCCAATTTAAATAAGCAAAAGTACGTAGAATTAAAAAAAACTACAAATAACTAAGACATATATCATGTCATGTAGCAATCCGTCGACTATCCCCAAGGCACTCATCGTGTCATTAAACTCTCAAATCTCTTTAAGAGCCAAACAAAGCCTTGACTGAACAATAGGTGGGAGTTTGCCTGACACTTTATGTGTCCGGCAATTACTGGAGTATACTGCACGATTGTTCTATCATGATGTCATGCTCAAGCAATTGGTTCTGTTTCTGTGTACAATGTGAATGTCCTTAGTATGTTGCAACAGGACAATGATTATTTATGCACGTGTAATATTTAGATGATGCTATTAGGGCACTCACAATGCAAGAAATCACTCTAGTTTCTATATTCTAGGATTATGTACCATGAAACCAACCTTCTCAATGCAATTTTTTTAATTAGAATCCAAACAAAAAATCAGCCAATCATACTCGCTTCTAGCAGTGGATCCTTTGTGCCTTTCGTGTCGTGGGGGAGGTCGGGTGCCTTTGCATGCCACGAGCTAGGGAGGGGGCGGAGAGGAGATCCTGTTACCGCCTAGATAAAAGGAGAGGGAGACGGAGACTGTATGTAGAGAAGACGGAGGCGAGATGGACGAGCTCCGGTCGTGCCAATGAGGCGGACGTATCTGCGGCGGCTGTTCGACCTCCATGTAACCAGCCGTGCGAGCGAGGCGGCCCGCGCGACCTCCGGCCAGTGTTTGTGGGACTCCGCGGCTGACACACGAGAGCTACGTGCCACGGGCCGTGCGAGCAAGGCCGCGGCGGCCGCGTCACCGCGTGAGCTCCGGCCAGCATCTATGTGTGAGTCCGCAGCTGCCACGCGAGCTCCCTCCCAGCGGGTAGCGGCCATGCGAGTGAAGCCGCGGCGGCTGCACGAGGCCGCGGTGGCCGCGTGGGGAGGAGGGCGCGTCGAGCGGCGGCGGCCGGGCCTCCACAGCATCGAGCGAGAGGGTGTGGCCGGACCTCCAGGACATCAAGCGGCCGCACATAGGGAGGCACGCGTCCATGGTCGAGGCCGCAGGGTCAGGGGTGCACGCGGTAGGGAAGCTAGCGTCGTTGGGGAGGAAGGCGCACATGATCTGTGAGGCTCCATGGAAACTACGGTCATCTTCTCCAACGCAGACATACGTAGTTTCTTCTGTATCGATAAAAACGTAGACGTCGTTTCTATCTTAGGCTTTGTTTCATGATTTTTTTCATCTCTTTCTTCAATAAATAAGGTGACACATCAGCAAAATTTAATAAATAGAGGGGTAATAAATACATATAGAAACCATAGTGAAGTCTGCATTGAGAGTGCTCTTATGAATTATGTCAACCAAAAACACTTCATTCAAATTTATCAACTTATAAAAAATGGGAAAATAACTTCTGCTGGCAAAATCAATTTATAAGCATTAAAATTATCCATATAAGTGGGCAAAATAACGAAATACACCAAAAGGTGGGCATTTGTGTCTTGCAACCGGTTGCATGTCAAAAAATAAACAGATCAATAAGCATTAAAAAATACTAAATAACACTTCACCTAATCCTTTCATTTATGAGCCAGCAATTACTCTTTCCAAAAATAAGCAATTCCTCCCTCGACCTCGCGAAGCCACACCGCGCTCGGAGAGGCCACTTTCTGCGGAGTCGACACCCGGGAAGCTACCTCTCTGACCTCACCGACAAGCAGGATGACTCCGCCGCGGCTCTCCCCTCTCCGGCCTCCATCCGCGTCGAGAACGTCTCCATCAGACCCAGGGTGAGCTCCTCTCTCGATCCCAACCCTTCTCACTATCTCTACTGCACCCTAGGTCACCCCAGAGCGAACTCCGGTGACCTCGCCCATGGCACCGCCGCGGAAGGCAGCGCGCCGCCGTGCCCCATGCCGCCGTCGGCCGCGCACCACTCACTGGCCGCCCCCTCAACCGCCCGATCTATTTTAGACGGCACAGATTAGATCGTAGGTTGAACCGGTATAGATCGAGTCCACCGAGCCGTGAACGCAGTCCACACCGGCCGCGTCAGCCAGTTCACAGCCACACGGTGCACCGCACCAGTCACACGGCGCCATGCGGCGCACACGTCAGCCAGGGCGTGACCACGCCGATCGCCCCGGATCTTTTGTAGAAAAGCCCCTCGGTTTTCCCCGAACCAACTCGCCGTCCAGCAAGCACTGTGCGCTGAGTCTGCGAATTTATTCACTTTGGACCCTGCGTTTTCCTGGAAATGAGGCGCGGTCCACCCACAGCCGACCGCCCTTGATCTAATCTCAGCCGCTCATCACCAGATCAACGGCCGAGAAAGGCCGATACCCCTTCGCCGATGCGCTTTTGTTAAAGAGCCCCTGTCTTTTCCGGAAATCAACCCACCGTCCAGCCGACACTATTCACTAAGTCACGAAAACCTTGCATCCTAGCCCCTGTACTTCTCGGTAAATGAGGCCCGATCCTGTTGCCTTTTAATTCAGTTTTCTTTTATTTAAATCCACAAAATGAGTTCAATCTAATTACAGTTTTGCCACTCAACTTCAAACGCTTATAACTTTTACGTTTTAACTCCGATTCGACCCATTCAACTTGCGTTAGTTTCATAATTTCGTTCTCTATGCAGGAGATCTATTAGTTTACTGTTTCCTTACTGTTTGTTGTACTGTTATTTATTTCTATGTATTGTGCCATGTATGTTGCTTGGGCCAGAGAGTGCGGAGTACGAGGACGCTCCAGACCATCCTTGCGACCCAGTTGATTCGACCTAGTCCGAAGGCAAGTATCCTTGAACATCTTGCACCTACTTTATTTTACTTTTGGTACTAGAGTAGTTAGATCTTGTAGATGCATGTTTGTCGTTAATTTTAATCCCATGTTAGGGTTTACTAGAATTTGTTTATATTATCCTTGTCGCCTGTTTTGGGATGTTCGGGTAGGTGTCTTGCTTAGCCCTGCAGTCATAGTTGGGATGGGAGTTAAAATGTTTATAATCTTGATTAATGAACTATGAAACGAATGTGGACATGGTAATTTTGTAGTAACATGGTTATTAGGTAAATCCGGCAGGATAGACCCGTACTGGTGGTTTTGTGCCGTGGGACTCGGCAGCTGCTTTTGGTTTTTGGTTCTGGGCGAGTGCTAGATTTATCCTGCCTGGATCCCTTGGACCCGGTTCTTGGACAAGTAACCCGACAAAACAGCGCAACCATGAGATCTGGATGGGCTGGACCTGGCCAATTAATTAGCAACCTTTAAGTTGAGGGTCCACACGGGGTTTGTTTTAGTGGCTCACGAGGGGGCCCTGGGGTCATAGACCTTTGTACGGGGTGAAACCTTAGAGGTACGTGTGGAACGGACTTGGAGGGGACTTTGTAAAGGCCTTGCAGTGCAACCTGCTATGCACCTTGGCAGTGTTTAGCGTGACGGGATCTGCACGACTCATGGGTAACGATGTGCAACCTCTGCAGAGTGTAAAACTGATATATCAGCCGTGCTCACGGTCATGAGCGGGCTTGGACTTCTTCGAGATTAGTTGGTTACTGGTTGGTTTTGGGTTCGGGTCATCTGATGGACTTCAGGTGCGGTTGCCTGATGGACTTCAGGTGTTGGTTGCTCGGTGTGACTCCGAGAGTGGTTTGCTCGGTGCGACTCCGAGTGTTGTTACTTTTCTACAGTATCTGTGGCTATAACCTAGTAAATAGGTGCATAGGATTAATAGGATTAATAGGGTGTGTCGCTTTAGGCGCTTGAGTCAACAAAGTCAGCCTACCTTTGTTATAAGCCTAATAAGCATATATTTCCTACACTTGCGGAGTACATTTCGATGTACTCACCCTTCCTCTTTGTCCCCCTGCTACCCCACCCAGACGCTGGAGACTACGCGTACGAGGAGCCGGAGTATCCAGAAGACGGAGGCTACGACCCTGACGACCTGTACTAGGATGGCGCTACCCCCGGTCGACCTTCCTGTGGAGATGGAGTCCAGCTTTCCGCATCTTCATCAGAGTTTACTTTAGAGTCAGTTTCATGAGAGTCTGTACTTTTCTTTCAGACCCGAGGGTCATTTATGTAATAAAGTTCGTTATTAACAAAGCATTGTTTTGATATTTAATATGATGTGGATATATGTATGAAAATTGATCCTGGCATACATATATTGTGCTCCAATTTTGTTCTTAAAATTGGGGTGTCACAGAGTGGTATCAAAGCCGTGTTGACCGTAGGACGCTACCCTCGTCAGTCGTCGAATTTACAAAACTATTTTTACAAAGTCTGACCCCTTTTCCCACTTCTGTAGCCTGTCTCTGCTGAAAATTCAAATTTTGTTTAAAAGTAGGTCCTCCAAACTCGTAAGAAGCCTGCCATAATTATGTGATCTCATAGGTCGTTGAATGACATGTACTTGTGCATATGTAATGTTTTGGTTCTTTGTAATGATTGTTGGTGTGTTGCGACCGTCAGGTTGCAGCGACATCATTTGTTTAAAATATTTTACTAATCGAATTAATTAACCAAACCAGGGTTGTTATATATCTATCTATCACATCTCACTCCTACTTCTGGAAAATGTAACAGATGGTTGACACCAGGAGCAGCGCAGGTAACGCTTGCGGGAGCGGGGCAGGTGGCAACCAGCCGCCTCATCCACCTCCGCCCCCGTACGACCCGCTCCAGATGGCCCAGGTACAGAACCAGATGATGCAGAACATGGCCCAGATGATGCAGCACATGCAGCAGATGGCGCAGGCTGCTCAGGGTGCTCAGGGTGCAGGAGCTGCACAACCACCCCGACCGGATGACACTCTCAGGAGCTTCATGACGACGCGCCCTCCAGTGTTCCACCACGCCATAGAGCCAATGGATGCAGATGATTGGCTCGAGACGATTACAGGCAAGTTGCAGCTTGCCCATGTCGGGGACCTTGATAAGGCCCTCTACGCCGCGCACCAGCTTCAGGGCCCGGCGAAGAACTGGTGGACTGCCTACACCGCAGCTCATGCGGACGCCAACTCGATCACTTGGGAGGATTTCCGTAAGGCATTCCGCGACCAGTACGTCCCTTTCGGTGAGATCAGGGTGAAGCGCCGGGAGTTTCAGGACCTCAGGCAGGGCGCGATGACAGTGCGTGAGTATCTCACGCAGTTCAGCCAGCTGTCCCGTTACGCCCCAGATGACGTGGACACGGACGACAAGAAGCAGGAGTGCTTCAGGCAAGATCCCTGTCATTCTTTAATATTAATAAATTCTTCATACACCCTTGTTCATTCCTTTTGCTACCTAATAAATAATAAAATTGTTATCTGCTTCAGGCATGGGCTTAACCCAGGACTCCGCTATGCCCTAGCTTCAAATGAGTATTCCTCATTTCAGAAGCTGGTTGACCGTGCCTTCGCGGTGGAGAAGGAACGGAAGGACCTCGATGCAGATCGCAAGAGGAAGATGACGTTCCAGGGACAGTCCTCCGGCAGCTCCGCTCGTCCCCGCTACGCTCCACCTGCCTCAGCTTCCAGGCAGATTCCCCAGCAGCAGCAGTACCGCCCGCCCCAGTCCCGGCAGCCCGCTCCTCAGTACAGGCACCCAGCTCCACAGTACCAGGCTCCACCTCAGCAGCAGCAGCAGCAGCCGCCTCGCCAGGCTCAGGCACCTCGCCAGGGTCTTCCAGCTCCACAGCAGCCCCGTCCAGCACAGGGGGCAGGGCAGGTTGGCCCGTGCTACAAGTGTAACCAGATGGGACACTTCGCCAACAAGTGTCCGTTGAGGCAGCCGGCTCCACCGCAGTCCCGTCCCGCAGGACAGCCCCAGGCGTTCGCACGTGGTCGTGTGAACCATGTCGCAGCGGAGTCAGCTCAGACGGCTCCAGATGTGGTATTGGGTATGTTCACTGTTAATTCCCATCCAGCTACAATACTCTTTGATTCCGGTGCGTCACACTCTTTCATAACCGCAAGATTCGCATCAGCATGTAGTCTGTCAATTTCGCCTATGCTTAGAGGCTTGATAGTTACATCTCCTGGAGGAGAGATGGTTTCCAGACAGGTGTGTCAGGAGCTGAGTATAAACATAAGGGGGGTAGAATTTCCTTCTGATCTTATCGTTCTGGATTCTGAGGAGATAGATGTCATTCTGGGAATGAACTGGCTGAGCAAGTATCGAGGGGTTATTGATTGTGCTCAGAGGATCATCACAGTGAAGCATCCAGATGGCACGGAGATTGTGTATCAGGCACCGATGAAGATGATAGAAGAAGCCAGAGCATATGAGGCTGTCGTGGTACCTGATATCCGAGTTGTCAAGGAGTTCCCTGATGTCTTCCAGAAAGTGCCAGGTATGCCACCTGATCGTGAGATTGAGTTCTCTATTGATTTAGTTCCTGGCACTGCACCTATATACAGGCGACCATATAGAATGGATGTCGAAAAGCTAGCCGAGCTGAAGACGCAGATCCAAGAGCAGTTAGAGAAGGGGCATATTCGTCCTAGTACATCCCCGTGGGGAGCCCCTGTGATTTTTGTTCCAAAGAAGGATGGAGGCCTGCGGATGTGCGTTGATTACCGCGCATTGAATGAAGCTACCATCAAGAACAAGTACCCGATTCCTCGCATTGATGATCTATTTGATCAGTTGAAGGGTGCTCATGTGTTCTCGAAGATTGACCTGCAAACAGGTTATAATCAGCTGAAGATTCGTGAAGCTGATATCCCGAAGACGGCATTCGTAACTCGATATGGGCTATATGAGTACACAGTGATGTCCTTCGGTTTGACAAATGCCCCAGCTTTCTTCATGTATCTGATGAACAAGGTCTTCATGGAGTTTTTAGATCTGTTCGTCGTGGTGTTCCTTGATGATATCCTGATATTCTCGAAGAATGAAGAAGAGCATGAGAAGCATCTGAGGTTAGTGTTGCAGAAGCTCAGAGAGCATCAGTTGTATGCAAAGCTGAGCAAATGCGAGTTCTGGCTGAAGAAGGTTGCATACCTGGGGCATATCATCTCAGAAGGTGGTGTATCAGTTGATCCAGGCAAGGTCCAAGATATATTGGACTGGAAGGTACCTGAGAGCGTTACTGAGATCCGGAGTTTCTTCGGTATGGCGGGATATTATCGCAGATTCATTGAGGGATTCTCCAAGATCGTGAAGCCGATGACGAGACTGACTGAGAAGGGTGCCAAGTTTGTATGGTCCCCTGAATGCCAGACTGGTTTCGAGGAGCTGAAAGCGAGGTTGACCTCTGCTCCTATTCTTGTCATGCCAGATGTCCAGAAGAACTTCACGGTGTATTGTGATGCTTCGCGACAGGGTCTAGGATGTGTGCTTATGCAGGAAGGTCGTGTGATTGCTTATGCCTCGAGACAGCTCAGGAAGCATGAGCTGAATTACCCTACTCATGATCTAGAGTTGGCAGCTGTTGTTCATGCTCTGAAGATCTGGAGGCACTATCTGATGGGCAAGAAGACGGAGATATACACTGATCATAAGAGCTTGAAGTATATTTTCACCCAGCCAGATCTGAATCTTCGCCAACGGAGATGGCTAGAGTTGATCAAAGACTACGATCTGAACATTAACTATCATCCAGGCAAGGCGAATGTTGTTGCAGATGCCTTGAGCAGGAAGGTCTACTGCAATGTGCTTGAAATCAAGGAGCAGCAGCCCGAGTTGCATGAGGAGTTTGTGAAGCTCAACTTGGGTATTCTTGGCCACACTAATGTAGTAGCAATGGAGGTTGATTCGACACTTGAGCATGATATCCGGGCAGGGCAGCTCACTGATGAGTATCTTCTGGAAATCAAACAGTCGGTCAAGGAGGGCAAGGCCCCGGGTTTCACAGCGGATGATCAGGGTGTCTTGTGGTTCAGAGGCAGGATCTGTGTTCCGGATGTGAAGGCTATCAAGGAGTTGATCTTGAGAGAAGCTCATGATTCAGCCTACTCCCTTCACCCAGGCAATACCAAGATGTACCAGGATCTGAAGCAGTATTACTGGTGGTATGGGATGAAGAGGGAAGTAGCAGAGTATGTGGCTTTGTGTGACACATGTCAGAGGGTTAAGGCCCAACATCAGAGACCTGCTGGTTTGTTACAGCCTCTGCAGATTCCCGAGTGGAAATGGGAAGAGATCAGCATGGATTTCATCACTGGTTTGCCCAGGACCCAGTCGGGATATGATTCTATCTGGGTCATAGTTGATCGCTTGACCAAAGTGGCTCATTTCATTCCAGTTAAGGAGTCATATCGTGGACCGCAGCTTGCGGAGTTGTACATGTCTCGGATTGTGTGCCTTCATGGGGTGCCTAAGATCATAGTATCTGACAGAGGTACCCAGTTCACATCCAGGTTCTGGAAGCGGTTGCATGAGTCTATGGACACTCGCCTTAGTTTCAGTTCAGCTTATCATCCTCAGACCGATGGTCAGACAGAAAGGGTGAATCAAATCCTGGAGGACATGTTGCGAGCTAGTGCACTCCAGAACAGCCAGAGTTGGGATGTGAGTCTGCCATATGCAGAGTTCTCATATAACAATAGCTATCAGGCCAGTCTCAAAATGTCCCCATTTGAGGCACTGTATGGCAGGAAGTGCAGAACTCCTCTATTCTGGAATCAGGTTGGAGAAAGAAAAGTCTTTGGCCCTGAGTCTATAGAAGAAGCTGAAGAACAGGTTAGACAGATCAGAAGCAACCTGAAGACAGCTCAGACTAGACAGAAGAACTATGCCGATGTCAGACGACGAGAGCTGGAGTTCCAGATTGGGGATTTTGTTTATCTGAAGGTGTCACCCTTCAGGGGTCTTCAGAGGTTTAATGTCAAAGGGAAGCTATCTCCGAGATTCATTGGCCCTTTCAAGGTGATTGACAAGAAAGGTGCAGTTGCTTATCAGCTGGAGTTGCCTGCACGGCTGGCAGGTATTCATGATGTGTTCCATGTATCCCAGCTGAAGAGATGCCTAAGAGTTCCAGGGGAGCAGTTGCCACTTGAGGAGCTTGATCTGCGGGATGATCTGACATTCCCCGAGCCGATCAAGATTCTGGACATGATGGAACGAGGTACTCGCAACAAGAGGATTAAAATCTGCAAGGTGCAATGGAAGCATTACTCCAAAGAAGAAGCCACATGGGAGAAAGAAGATGATCTTCGGGCAGATTTTCCTCATCTCTTCGCCGACTCTTCCTAATCTCGAGGACGAGATTCTTCTAAGGGGGTAGGTTTGTAACACCCTGATTTAATTTTTCCCCAATTTAATTAAATAAATTAGAAACTAAATAGGTTGGCTAGTTTAATAGAGGAGGAAAATAAAATTTATTTATCATTTTCATGTTGCATTCATGCCATTGCATATTTTTTTTTATTGTGTGGTAAATAAGTTTGTTAAACCCGTATAGGGCGTATCGAATTTATTCTATTTAGAAAAGCAATAAAAAGATTTATAAAAGTTTGTAAAAACCAAACTCAAGGTTTTATTTACAAAATCTAGGGAAAATGTTTTCAAACTCTTCAAATTTATTTGATTTCAAACTGTTTTGAAATTGGGTTTCAAATGGTTTTGCAAAGTTTGGAAAATCAAAAGAAAAAGAAGGAATGGCAAAGGGCCTCAAACTCCCTCACCTCGGTTCCGGACCAGCCTCCTCTCCCACCCGGCCTGCTCGCCCTCACCCGCTCGGCCCACTCTCCTCTCCCGCGCAGGCCGCCCTCCACTCCGCTCTCCCGCGCGCACTCCCTCCTGGCCCATCCGCCTCCAGAGCCCAGCTCCCCGTTTCCCCGCTCCGGCCCGTCGTTCCAGCAGCCCGCGTGCACCACCCCGCACAGCCACAGCGCCGGCGCCCCCTCCCTCCCTTGCTCAACCGCTGACGCACGGGCCCCAGCAGTCAGCCCCGTCCCCAACCTCCCCGCGAGATCCCGCGCCGAACGCCCCGCGGCTCCCTCGCCCTCATCCCCTCCGATTCCTCGGGGAGTCGTTGCGAACGACCGCGAGCCGCCTCTCCCCCCCCTACAAAACGCCCTCGCCTCCCTGCTCCCTTTTCTTTCTCACCCAAGCCGCAGCCGCCACCGCCATTGATAAGCTCGGAGCGAAGCTCGGAATCGCCTGCCAAGGCCGCCACCACTCACCATCTGTCCTCCCTCGACCTCGCGAAGCCACACCGCGCTCGGAGAGGCCACTTTCTGCGGAGTCGACACCCGGGAAGCTACCTCTCTGACCTCACCGACAAGCAGGACGACTCCGCCGCGGCTCTCCCCTCTCCGGCCTCCATCCGCGTCGAGAACGTCTCCATCAGACCCAGGGTGAGCTCCTCTCTCGATCCCAACCCTTCTCACTATCTCTACTGCACCCTAGGTCACCCCAGAGCGAACTCCGGTGACCTCGCCCATGGCACCGCCGCGGAAGGCAGCGCGCCGCCGTGCCCCACGCCGCCGTCGGCCGCGCACCACTCACTGGCCGCCCCCCTCAACCGCCCGATCTATTTTAGACGGCACAGATTAGATCGTAGGTTGAACCGGTATAGATCGAGTCCACCGAGCCGTGAACGCAGTCCACACCGGCCGCGTCAGCCAGTTCACAGCCACACGGTGCACCGCACCAGGCACACGGCGCCATGCGGCGCACACGTCAGCCAGGGCGTGACCACGCCGATCGCCCCGGATCTTTTGTAGAAAAGCCCCTCGGTTTTCCCCGAACCAACCCGCCGTCCAGCAAGCACTGTGCGCTGAGTCTGCGAATTTATTCACTTTGGACCCTGCGTTTTCCTGGAAATGAGGCGCGGTCCCACCCACAGCCGACCGCCCTTGATCTAATCTCAGCCGCTCATCACCAGATCAACGGCCGAGAAAGGCCGATACCCCTTCGCCGATGCGCTTTTGTTAAAGAGCCCCTGTCTTTTCCGGAAATCAACCCACCGTCCAGCCGGCACTATTCACTAAGTCACGAAAACCTTGCATCCTAGCCCCTGTACTTCTCGGTAAATGAGGCCCGATCCTGTTGCCTTTTAATTCAGTTTTCTTTTATTTAAATCCACAAAATGAGTTCAATCTAATTACAGTTTTGCCACTCAACTTCAAACGCTTATAACTTTTACGTTTTAACTCCGATTCGACCCATTCAACTTGCGTTAGTTTCATAATTTCGTTCTCTACGCAGGAGATCTATTAGTTTACTGTTTCCTTACTGTTTGTTGTACTGTTATTTATTTCTATGTATTGTGCCATGTATGTTGCTTGGGCCAGAGAGTGCGGAGTACGAGGACGCTCCAGACCATCCTTGCGACCCAGTTGATTCGACCTAGTCCGAAGGCAAGTATCCTTGAACATCTTGCACCTACTTTATTTTACTTTTGGTACTAGAGTAGTTAGATCTTGTAGATGCATGTTTGTCGTTAATTTTAATCCCATGTTAGGGTTTACTAGAATTTGTTTATATTATCCTTGTCGCCTGTTTTGGGATGTTCGGGTAGGTGTCTTGCTTAGCCCTGCAGTCATAGTTGGGATGGGAGTTAAAATGTTTATAATCTTGATTAATGAACTATGAAACGAATGTGGACATGGTAATTTTGTAGTAACATGGTTATTAGGTAAATCCGGCAGGATGGACCCGTACTGGTGGTTTTGTGCCGTGGGACTCGGCAGCTGCTTTTGGTTTTTGGTTCTGGGCGAGTGCTAGATTTATCCTGCCTGGATCCCTAGGACCCGGTTCTTGGACAAGTAACCCGGCAAAACAGCGCAACCATGAGATCTGGATGGGCTGGACCTGGCTAATTAATTAGCAACCTTTAAGTTGAGGGTCCACACGGGGTTTGTTTTAGTGGCTCACGAGGGGGCCCTGGGGGTCATAGACCTTTGTACGGGGTGAAACCTTAGAGGTACGTGTGGAACGGACTTGGAGGGGACTTTGTAAAGGCCTTGCAGTGCAACCTGCTATGCACCTTGGCAGTGTTTAGCGTGACGGGATCTGCATGACTCATGGGTAACGATGTGCAACCTCTGCAGAGTGTAAAACTGATATATCAGCCGTGCTCACGGTCACGAGCGGGCTTGGACTTCTTCGAGATTAGTTGGTTACTGGTTGGTTTTGGGTTCGGGTCATCTGATGGACTTCAGGTGCGGTTGCCTGATGGACTTCAGGTGTTGGTTGCTCGGTGTGACTCCGAGAGTGGTTTGCTCGGTGCGACTCCGAGTGTTGTTACTTTTCTACAGTATCTGTGGCTATAACCTAGTAAATAGGTGCATAGGATTAATAGGGTGTGTCGCTTTAGGCGCTTGAGTCAACAAAGTCAGCCTACCTTTGTTATAAGCCTAATAAGCATATATTTCCTACACTTGCGGAGTACATTTCGATGTACTCACCCTTCCTCTTTGTCCTCCTGCTACCCCACCCAGACGCTGGAGACTACGCGTACGAGGAGCCGGAGTATCCAGAAGACGGAGGCTACGACCCTGACGACCTGTACTAGGATGGCGCTACCCCCGGTCGACCTTCCTGTGGAGATGGAGTCCAGCTTTCCGCATCTTCATCAGAGTTTACTTTAGAGTCAGTTTCATGAGAGTCTGTACTTTTCTTTCAGACCTGAGGGTTATTTATGTAATAAAGTTCGTTATTAACAAAGCATTGTTTTGATATTTACTATGATGTGGATATATGTATGAAAATTGATCCTGACATACATATATTGTGCTTCAATTTTGTTCTTAAATTTGGGGTGTCACAGTGGACCTCAAGTCTAGAATCGCCTGTAGAAATGGATTTGTTTTTTAAAATCGCCAGTAGACCTCAAATCCATTTCTACATGCGGTTCGTTAATACAACCGCTAGTAGAAATAGATGTGTTTTTTAAAATTTGATTTTTTTAAACTATCTCGGATGAGAAAACACCCAAAATAAAAGTTGTTCGTCTCAAAATGTTATGAAACTTTGTAAATTACAACTTTTTAATTTGAAGTCATCTTGTCATCGAAAAATATGTTTGAATGGTCTCAAATTTAAAATTCAAATTTTATAAACGACCTCGGATGGAGAAATGACCAATACAAAAGTTGTTCGTCTCGAAAAGTTATGAAACTTTGTAGTTGATAATTTTTTTGATTTAAAATCGTTTAGGACCTCAAACAAGCAAATTACACTCGGGTTTGTATAATATGTGGGAAACCGAAGGGGTATTTGAACACATGTGAGTGTGTGGTGCAGTGGTAGATGACCCTCTGCGCGAGGGTGAGATCGTGAGTTCGAATCCCACCGGCCGCGTTAGCCGTGGATTTTGCGCAAAAAATGTCGTGACTTGCGACTTCGACCGTGATATCGAATCCCACCGGCCGCGTTAGCCGCGGATTTTGCGCAAAAAATGCCGTGACTTGCGACTTCGACGGGGACGGGCGAACGTTTGGCTGAGGGCTCTTCTCCCTAATTAAAAAAATATTTTTTTTCCTATTTATTTACGGGTTTTTTCAGAAATTTTTTCACAGGCGGTTGACATAGCGAACCGCCGCCTATGAAAATTCTTTCCACAGGCGGTTCATAAGCAACCGCCTGTGGTGTGGTCCTATTTCTACTGGCCCCCAGCGCAGGCGGTTGATAAAAACGCCTGTACAAATAGATCTACAACTGCATGTGTAGTATCGTTCTGTACTAGATGGTGAAATTGAGGGTTGTGAACTTGTGATATTAGTTCTGACACAGGAAGGCAATCTGAGCGGCCAATGCATGAGTCCCTCGAATATAAATTCTGTCAAACCTCGTGCGTGACTGGACTGAGGGAGGGCGAAGCCACGGTGGCTGTCGGTGCGCGGTGGATCCTGTTTCTTGAACTCCCGATCTGCTGCTCCGGGCCTCCGGCAGCCTGCTCGTCCGCTGGCTCCCAGCAGGCGATCGCGCATGCACACGCCATGTCCGACCGCTCGCAAGCCTGCTCCTCGCAGCCGCAGGCGACCACGCCTGTGAGGTGTGCCAGTCCGGCCGCTCGCCCACTATCGCCACCCCGTGCGGCGTCGGTGCCTCGCTGTCGCTGGGGTGCAACCGTCCGTTCTGTTCTGCGCTAGGCACGGCGTTTGGGATCCGGAGATATTTGGGTGGCGGCTGTGGAACTTGGGAGACAGGTCGATAAAGAGATGAAGTTAGGTTACAGCGCGCGTACCTTATATAGGCTGGAATAGTGGGCCATTGGGCCTTTAACGTGGTCGTAGTCGGGTCTCCACAAAATGATATAAACAGGCATATGAAATCAAAATTGCACTTAAATTTTCATGTCTTGCTCAAAAATAAACACTTATAGCGTTCTAAGGAGCGAGAAATACTATTGAAAATATTTTGGAAAAATAATCAATCCATTTATAGTCTTCGGTATTGTAGTGATATTTTAGTTGAACGTTTGGTTTACTCATTTACGCCCACGTTTGGTGCTATGGTAGAGCGATGTGTTAAGATAGACGGTACAGTGGAGGGGTTTGGGTTCCTTTTATACAACCGAGCCTTGTCAAGGGCAAGTACATTGGTCTTGTCTCGTAGGTGGTCTCATATAGTGCCACGTAATTTTAAGACAACTTAGTAGACGACATGTACAATAGTTTGTTTTTTAAGTTGTCTCATAGCAACTCATGATTCCTTAATTTATGGATAGAATAAAAATAAATTGTGAGTTGCATGACAACAAAAACTCATACAATGGTAAAATAGTTGTCTCATAGTCCTAAATTTTAGCTCATGAGGTGGTTGTTTCGCGAAACAACGACCTATTCCTCTTTCGCTTCTCTCTTTCCTCCACATCAGCAAAAATCTTACGTGCCACTGCATGAAACGATGTACGAGACAGCTGATGTGTAACAATGTATTTACCCTAAGCCGTGTTCGATCCTTGTCGAGCTAACTGATAAACCTCCTTACAAGCTCGGTTCGAACCTCTATCAACTCAGGCTTGAGTTGCCAGGCTCGTTGAACTCGGCGTGTTTGTATCCCTAATTGTAAGTGTAAATTTTGATTATCGTTCTTATTCTAGTAGAGTCGTAGTTATTTTTTGTGTGTAATTCCAATAAATAGTAGTACTCCCTGTTTGGCTGTGCAAGAAGCTGTTTTGACTGATTTGTACGTCTCATTTTCCCTGAGAGAAAAAACACTGTTTCACGGCTAATTTGTACGATTTATAGCTCAAGCGAGAGTCTTAGTGTTGACACTCAAAAGTGTCCTAAACATATAATAAAGCTAAAAGGCGCATTCAGATCATCATATTTTGAAGCTGAATTTATCTTCAAGTACTTTATGATTGGCAAGATGGTTATTCTAAGCAGAACTAGGTTGGTCGCTTGATCCAATTGTTGTTGTAGGCATTTTCCGACCAGTCATAAGACTTCCGACCAGGTGAAACTGGTCAGAGGTGATGAAGCAGTGCATGAGAGATTGACTCAGAGACTGCAAAAAGGTCTGTTAATTGTTTTAGTCGGTTTGGGCTGTTATTGGATATGCTAAGGCCCAGGAAGACCAAGTTGATCGGTTTAAGAAACGGCTAGATCAGGCTTGCCCTTTTCCTGTTCAGATTAGATTTTTTCCATGCTTTGATGGAGTTCGGATAGAAAACTTGGAGATTATGATCTGGAGACGTTTTCTAGAGCAACTAAATATGTGTCTCAACACTTGGTATACTTCCTTGAGCTCCATCCTTATTGTTTTGGCTAGCCATGGGGGTATTTATAGAGCCCCAACCAAATAGAATCGTTGGACACTAAAGATGGACTTTTCTGCGTAGCATGAGACGCTCCTGTCGGGAGCATCGGATGCGCGTCCGATGTCACATAACGGCTAGTTGCCGACCTGACACTGAGTCACATCGGACTCTGATAGCGTCCGATGCTCCAACATCTGACGCGTCCGATGTCTGGATCCTCTCTTCATAGGCATTGGACGCTAGGGTCCTGTAGCATCCGATGTTCATCGGTGCGTCTGATGTATGTTGTGCAATACTGCACAATGTTACCGCCGCATCCGATGTCCTCGGATCGGTGCGTCTGATGCTTCTGCTGGCGCTGGCTTGAGCTAGGGTTTGCCATCGGTGCATCCGACGCCTGTACGGGCAGCGTCCGATGCAGTGTCTGATGTACCATTTTTTTCGTTTCTTCGTGATTTCTTGCGCCGTCTTGGTTCCAGTCTTGTGCCTTGGATTTTGCTTGATCTTGAGAGTCTTCTACTAAGCTTGAAATGTCTTGCTTGAGGTGTTGATCATCGTATCATTACTTTGCCTTCGTCCAAGACACATTTGCACCTTAATGGACTACAAAACAAACACTCGCAAACACATTAGTCCAATATGGTTATGTTAAACATCAAACACCAAAATCCAAAAGTTAAATGGGTTGAGGTCCATTTTTCTTACACTTATAAAGAATTCCACAATTCAATATGATGTGACACATACGGCACTCCCAGCTTGACGCTAAAGATGTGACAGAGAAGTGAGATATACTCATGGCAGCATATGCTGTATGTGTTAAAATTGAAACACACAATTAGTGAACAAATGGGAGCTTGGCAAGTGTGCATCAAAAGCGGTGCCATGGCCAAGCTAGAGCAGAGCAGAGGCAGGATATGAACCGTGACATCATTGTGCTGTAAAATAATAAGGGGATGTTGGGTTCTCGGCCATCCAGCGCCACGCCTAAACTTAAGTCTGCCACACCAGTTTTGGCAGGTGTTTAGTTGGTGATGCGGATACGGCATGTCATTGCCACAGAATCGCTTCGCCTCAACGTTTCGCCACGAAAGTGTGGCGGGCGTTTTTGCCGTCGCGGTGGCCTGTGGTGCGGCAAAGGAAAAAGCTCTCCACTGCTTTCTTATCCATTCCCACCACTTTTCTTTCATGGCTTCTTCCTCCAAGCATGCCGCCGCACCTGCAGGAAGGGAGCTGCGTCTAGGGGGACGCGCCCAGGAGAGCCACGCCCGCGGGGCCGCGCCGCCACGCCTGCGGGGGGCCGCGCCGCCGCGCCCTCAGGGAGCCACGCCCACGGGGGCCGCACCGCCACGCCCGTGGGGAGCCGCGCCCGCGGGGGGCGTGCCGCGCCGTCTGCTAGGGCCGCGCCCAGGGCCGCGTGCTGCACCCTGACCATGCTGAGGGAGCCAGGCCATCGAGCGCCAGCTGCGCAGGCCACCAGGTCAGGTCGCCGTGCGCCCAAGGACGATCGTCGCGCCCGTCTACAGTCTCGCCTCTCCTCTTGCTTTTTTTCCTCTTCCCTTTGCCATGTCTATTGACCTCTTTCCTCCATGTGTGCAGATCTGGAGTGAACCTGGTGAAAGTTTATCTATCCCGTGAAGGTCCATCCATCCGTGGTGTTGGGTCATGTGCAACAATCAGTCTCTGCAGATAAAGAAGATTCAAGCACGACAGCTTCCTACCGCTAAACAAGGTTTAAATGCATTTCCCCCCTTTGCCATTGATCTTGTGTGATGGATAAATAAATTCGTGTTGAGATACATTGAATCCATCTAATTTTTTGCTAATTAGGTTTCCTGTGTTTAATATATACAGAAAAATCACAGGTCTTCCTTTTAATATGTATAGAAAAAAATCACAACTCTTTTTTTCTTTGATGAGTGATTATGTTAGATAATATATGCAGCATGTTTATACTTGGCATGTGGTGCTAGATGATTTTTTTTTCTTGACAAAATAAGCTTGTAACATTGATTTTTCAAATCTATTTCAACTATAAGGACCAGTGTTTTAGTTTATTACTGATTTTACCTTTTCCGAACATATATTTTAGATGGGTCAAAGAAAATTATACTTGCAGTATTACATGGACTACTGCCATTATATATGTGGAGGAGAAGATTAATTGCCTGGCTATGCATCTATGTAGGATTAAATCAAGAAAAAGAAGAAGACCCACAACTTATGCTCCGATGATAGATAGAGATGTTGAAAGATTGTCACGCCTAAACCGTTTGTATCATGGTAGTGAGGCCCATTGCATAAGTGAGTTGCGTGTGAGGAAAGTTGTTTTTCATAGACTATGCGATGAACTTGCTGTCTAATTATTTTGGTTGTGATGACTGGCGGCTTAGGATAGCCTGTCCAGGAACTTAGTTGTGTGATTATTTTAGTTGTGGTGATGACTCACGGCTTAGGATATAAATATAGTTGGCATGTTATCCTCATTTTGGCTGATGCATGCATGCATGGCTGCAGCTTTTATAATTAGTATTTTAATCTAAACTCCTTGGCTTAAACCTCGTAGAATGTATTTATGAAGATTATATTTCATGCTTATAATATTATTGAAACATGCTGAATCTTAATTTTTTATTATTGCTAGAATATAATATATTGTTGTATTACAAATGAGTGTCTTGGCATTGAGGTATATATGACTGCAAACCAAACATATGCCACAACATTTGTCAAGTATTGTAAGAATCCAAACAACTGTCACAATTATTTTGCCAAACCTTAGTCATAAACCAAACAACTTTATTTTGCCACAGATATGGCAAGCCACACATCTGGCTGTTGTCTAACATTACTCATGCAAATTGTGGTCTGAACCAAACATCCCCTAAGTGAGAACCTATTTCTTGGTTGGTGAATGGTGATGGCCATGGAGGGAGAAGAAAGCTATGGGGGTCCTTATGCATTGCAATGGTGAAACAAAATAATAAAAGATAGTAAAGATACTACTCATTTTAGGATTTATAAACGATAGTAATGGCATGTGTGAGTGGAGGAATAAAGGCTACATGAGTACCCACATGCATTAGGATTTTAAGAGAATTATTAGCGTGGCCTAGTTGAATTGCACAGCGAGAGAATGAAACCATGCCTAAGTGGAGGAGGAAGGGTAGTACAATATTCGAGCATGCATTGTGCTGGAGTTTGCGGATTAATGTGCAAACTATAAAATGGTCCGACGCTTATGATGGGTTAGGCAAGAGGTTGGGGAGAGCTAGAGACGCTTATGATGAATGGATGGTCCGACGCAGCACTTGAGGAGAGACGTGGTTGAGTTTCTTTCTTATGCATTTTCGATGACGGTTTAGATGCAGTAATTGTTGTGGTACAGAAACAACAAGAATGTGATGATGTAGTGCTGAGAGGGAGCTGTAGAGATGGCAGCCATAGGTAGATGAACCAACTTACATTAGAGGTGACGTGTCAACACAAGGGTTGAGCTTTAGGTGAAGTTCCTTATGTTCTATCTTTTTATCCTAGATTGGAGTATTATGTGTATACTTGACTAAAAAAAGTAATATTAGTCATTATTCTGGGAACAACTAGATCATATTTTCTTGTAGCCTAAATAAATTATCTAGTGTTGGTTTGATGTGAAAACTAGGACAAAAGTCCTCATGGCATGTGCTCTGTGTTCTTGGTAAACAAAAGAAGATTTTCTCTAAGTTGTGCAGGTGAAACCCCACCTTAATCGTGGGGATGACTTAGACTGGTGCTCTCTCACGAGCACCCCTTCTACTTGCAGATCTTGCCTACTACACTGCTTCTACTTCTCGATTTGGTTGATCTCCACCAGACCACTCTTCTTGACTTCCTCCTTGGTCAGCCGCCCCCTCTCAACCCATGTCGCTCTCCATGGATGCTCAAGTCACCATTTTGTGTTGATGTGGAAGGTTGTGGTTCCTTCTCAGTCAAGGGTTAGGCTAGGTGTTTTCTTGGTAGGATTCAACTTTGAGTGGAGACTGATATAGATGGGGATGGTGCTCTAAATGGGTATCCGCGGTTCTCTTCTAGTTTAATTTAAAGAACTAACTTGACAATTTCTTTCCTTATTTTTGCATTCTAGTTCATTTAGTTGAACTAGGGGAGAACCGCGGATACCCATTTGAAGCACCATCCCCATCCTTAGAGACTGAAGGACTGGTTTGCTACTGCGATGAGGAAAGCTCCTACTTTCACTCTTGGCTCTTGTATTTGTATTCTACGCCACCCTCCACGAGATATTTACCTCCACTTCCCAGCTTGGTCAAGAGTCTACACTGTGGTGGTCAAGCTACTGCTACTTGATTGGTTGGATCCTTTCTAGAAGGGCATGACAACTCACTGGTGTATAAACTAGTATAAGAGTTGATGAAATAGTTGTCACAGTGGTGTGTACTAGTGTGTACTTAGAAGTATAAAGAATGATGTGTGTATGTGTGTGAGGCAATCCGTGGAGCTAAATTGGCCTCAAACATGTAAAGGATAATTTTCAAGCATTAATACATGATGTGTGTATTTTTTTTATGTCAATGTGTATCAATTATATAGCATGACGCAATTAATATAAAAAGATGACTCACTTATCCAATGTTAGTTATCTGTCAAAAATATGGGTTGTTACAGAAGCCATGCGTAAGTGGATTAATGTGTCAACTTGAATTCTTCAGGTGGAAGACAATTGGACGACTATAAAATGGTGGGTTAGGCAAGAGGTTGGGGAAAACTATAGACGCTTATGATGAATGGATGGTATGCCGCAACACTTGAAGAGAGGTGTGGTTGAGTTTCTTTCTTATGCGTTTTCGATGACGGTTTAGATGCAGTAATTGTTGTGGTACAGAAACAACAAGAATGTGATGTAGTGCTGAGAGGGAGCTATAGAGATGGCAGCTATAGGTAGATGAACCAACTTACATTAGAGGTGACGTGACAACACAAGGGTTGAGCTTTAGGAGAATTAATTGCTAGTTGTATTCGATTAGATATTTGCTGAATATTAAATACTAAATATAGCCAAATGGTTGTCTTGGGGGCACAACCTCTTTGGCAGCTTGCAACACATTGAGATTGATAGGAGAGCAATAAAATTTTCTGCTCTGCAATGGAAGACCGGTGTCTCATGCGTTTTAAGTTTATATGATTGCTATTGAAGGGACAAAAGAGAATTGATATATGGATGTGGTTAATTACATTTGAGAAGGGCTGTCACAATAGCAAGCAAAGGGATATATATTTTCGGATCTACATTCTTGCTAATAGGATTGCATAAAGTATTGTAAGAGAACAACTCAAGATAGGGAATGTGAATAGTATAGGGAGTACTAATTATTAGTATTTGTTACTAATGATTTTT
The DNA here is from genome assembly GCA_009763385.1 of Coix lacryma-jobi var. lacryma-jobi. Classification (NCBI taxonomy): domain Eukaryota; kingdom Viridiplantae; phylum Streptophyta; class Magnoliopsida; order Poales; family Poaceae; genus Coix; species Coix lacryma-jobi. The sequence goes on along the minus strand of CM019830.1, from coordinate 115,634,158 downwards.
TTTTGTAATATAGTGTTTACACCAAATTTTGGTAAGCTTTTCTTGGAAAAAGATGAGATCAGTTGATGGTGTCAAAACAAGAAAATCTCTTTATTAAGCGATATTTGCGAGCCGACCAAGAAAATATCATTTAATATATTTTGGGAGAAACGTGATCACCAGACTTGCATGATCGGCCACTGAGGATATTCATCTAGTTGATTGGTGCGTGATATGGAAATCAATGTCCGAGTTCAACACGCCTCGCCTCGCGTACATGTCATCACAATGCGAAACTGGAGACAATATTTAGTTTGATGCATGGACGTGTCGACTTTGGGCAAAATTCAAATATATGGACACACAAACAGTTGGCCATCTGACGTATATTGTACGTGGTTGATTGCTAGACTAAATACGTTCAGGGAAGTCAAATTAAATAAGATTTGATTCGGCTATTTTAGTATATGTACCTATAAAAGGAAACTGACGAAGACGGTGGACTCTAGGATGACATGCCAAGGCAGAATACGTCAGTCTAAAGGAGCTTTATAGAAATAATTCTAAACTAGAGTCCATGTATCTTAATATTTCTTTTTGTTTAGATATTTATTTGTAGGCAAGTTTGTACGTTATAACTAGCTAGGGTAGTTAGTCTAGGGTATAAATATGTACTGCCTAGCCATTGTAAAACACACATCCAATCAATCAATACTTTCGGCCACCGGCCAAAACCCTAGGAGTAGGAGTAAGGTAGAACTCAGCGGAATCTTCAACCAGGCAGGGCTGCATCAGCTAAGACCAACCTCCGGTTTGCTTGTAAGTTTCACCAATGGCTCGTGTTATTGTTCAATAAGGTTGTATTTGATATCGACCAAACTCTTGTTAACTATGACATGAGTTAGTTATCGGTTTAAGTTCATCTCTTGTAAGACTGTCTTGACTTTGATCAATCTCTTGCTTTAGTCAATCTTGACTAGTTATCAAATCTTGACTAGTTATCAGCTCTATTAGCCTTGACAATCTAATAGATTATCAAGTTATCGATATTGTTTATGCTCTTTAATGTTTTACTTTCGTTTTCAACAATATCTTACCCAATCAAGATTGACAAACTAGCTCAAACTTAAAAGCTGTTTAGTTCCGGCTATCCAAAGTCCTAAAGTCCTTTCACGCTCATATCAAGAAAAATAGCCGATCTAAGCCTTTCATCGACTATTTTGTCAATCTTGATTGCTACATATTGTGCGTTTGAGATATTCGTTCAAATTATGGTTTCATCTAAGAGCAAGTAGATCTGGTTTAATATTCATATTATGGTTGTATTTTCGAACCCCACTGATAAGCATATTAGAGTAAGTTTATTTGATCCTGGATTAGACCATAGTTTTGACAGATAGATCTTGTTCGTGCTTCATGGACCCTATATCGGCTAAAATAGCCGATCCAGTTATGCTTTTCTCATAATGTACATGTTTAAGCAGTCTAAAGCTAATGGATCTGTTTGCCGTATCAGACATGTTTTAACTTGATCATCATTATGGCTACTTGGAGACACCCCACTGTTGATGTTCAAGTTATTTTATCGATCTATTTGTTATTATGGCTGCATGGAGACACCCCACTGTTAACAAATAGAATTGTCGATACGATTAGCTGATCTATTGGTTTTATGCATGTTCTAACATGCACACAAATCTTTATATTCTTCATACAATAAGCTAATCGTCTTTCTCTCCTTTACAATGTTTTTTCTTATATCTTTAACAACTGTTTTGCTCCAGATTATATCAATGCTTTAATCTTTTCTTGGGAGTTGACTTTGTAGTCAAAATCCTATTGATAATGGCTATATCAGAGCCGCATAATTTGGAACTGTCTGGCATCGAACCGGCAGGTTCCACGATATAACGTCTTTTTCTTGCCCTTATCAATTGCAGGTCAAATTGACTGGTGAAAGGATCAAGATGCCCAAGAGGGGGGTGAATTGGGCTTTTCTAAAACTTTAGCAAGAATTGAAACTTATTTAGCCCAATTAACCCCTTGTGCCTAGAAGTGTATTTCTTTCTATTCTACCGCACAAAAGACAATGTCTATGCCACTCCTACTCTAGCAAAGCAATTCAATAATGAAAGAACAACAAGTAATGCAGAATTGAATTGCTCAAATGTAAATGCGTAAGTAAAGGAGTAGAAATGACAAGATGATCTTTTTGCCAAGGTATCGAGGTGTCGGCACACCCCTAGTCCTCGTTGGAGCACCCGCGCAAGGGTATAGCTCCCCCTTAATCCGCGCAAGGATCAAGTGCTCTCTACGCGCTGATTCTTCATCACTCCGGCCCGGTGAATCGCTCGCTACTGGTCACAACTTGGCTTGGGTCATCCACAATGCCTCCGGATGATCACCAAGCACTCCGATCACCACCAAGCCGTCTAGGTGATGCCGATCACCTAGAGTAACAAGCTAGAACTCTCACTTGACAAAGACAAGGCCAAAGAGATGGATGGATGCACACTTGCTACTCAATTCTCACTAGGAGGTCACTAATTCTCTCAATTAGCAATTCTCTCAACCTCACTAGGGCTCTTGCTCTTTCTCACAATCACTATATGTTTCTCAGCAGAGGAAAGTTGCAAGAACACTCTAATGGAGGAGGGGAGGAGTATAAATACTCCCCCAACCGGCCATCCAAAAGAGCACTGAACAGGTGTTTCTGCGGGGGCATCAGACGCTCTGATGCTAGGCATCGGACGCTCCGATGCCTGGCATCAGACGCTCCGATGACCTCGACTAACGGTCGACTGTATCACTGGTCAGACATGTTAAAGGAGCGACAACGTCCGATGCCATCACAACGGACGCGTCCGATGTGATTATACCCTCTCTGGAACCTCCCTGCATGGACATCGGATGCTGGCCCTCAGCGTTCGATGCCAGCGTCCGGTGCTAGCTCAGGTTCACTCGCAAGTGAACAGTGGCACAAGCGCGTCCGATGCCACGCACCAGACAAAAACCCTAGTCTGAGTGAGCATCGGACGCGTCTGATGCCCACCAGGCCAGCGTCTGATGCCCTTTACAAGGGCAAAACCAACTCGGATCGCGACGCGGCCTTAACGACTTTTCATCCTCACGACATAAGGCATCTCTCTAAGCTACCTAGGGCTATGAAATAACAAGTGTGCACCACACCTACCTCAATAGACTCATCTAGGTCAAGCTACTGATTCACGCTCCCCTTTATAGTACGACCAAAGGAAGAACAAAGACCTACGACTACCTAAGTGTCCTCCAACATCATATGACACTTAGCCTAGTCTACCACCGTCTTCGTCGTCCGTCCTTTGAAAATCGAAATGATTTTCATCGCCAGGGGACATGAACTCCATATGCCTGTATCGTCACCATTACCGTGACTTAGCTCATCCCTGTTTCTGCAAAACACACGTTTGTCACAGTAATCTTGTGTTTCATCCAATCACCGAAACCCAATAGGGGCCAAGATGCGTTCAATCTCCCCCTTTTTGGTGATTGATGACAACACGTCCTCGAGTATAGAGAGAAGAGATTTTCAAATCATGACATGTATGAACTTGCAATGAATAAGAGAAAATGATTAGTGGCAAGCTCATACATATCATGCCAGCATCCTGCACTCAACAAGTTAGACTGAATAGCAAGTGCAAGAGTAAAGAGCTCGAATACATAACAAGTGAGAGTTAAGTGCAAGTAATCGAGAGAAACAAAATGACATGTCATATAAGATATCATAGTGAGCACATACATGTCATAAGATCCATAGCACACATATATAGCATAATAAAGTGCAAAAGATGCGATAAGCAAAGAGCGTATGTGAAACATAACATAACAAAAGAAGCCAAATCCCTCTCACATCGCTCCCCCTATCACTATACTCGACCCACTCTCCCCCTTTGGCATCAAGCGCCAAACTAAGCGTCGGAGGGCGGAGGTGGCGCAGACAAGTCAGGAGCAGTCTCTAGAGAGCGCTGGGTGAACTCGAACTGCTGTAGAAGAGGACGAGCCCGTAGCCTGCTGACCCTCAGGAAGCGGAAGCTGTGGAGAAGCGGTCCGGGTCTGCTCTGGCTGCTCTGACTGCTCAACCTGAGCTGTCTACTTTGCCTGCTCAGAAGCTGTCTTAGTCTATGAAGATGTGCCGGCCTGAGGGTCAGAGTGCGGAAGCTCTGGAATAGAGGCCAACTCAGGCTGCACTGATGTGGTCATCTCTGACTGAACAGGCTCTGTCTGCTCTAAAGACGTGACGGAGCTCAGTATAGTGTCGGTAGTGGAAGTCACCGGAGCCATCGACGTCTGTACTGGGTCCTGAAGATCCAGCGTGGGAAACCCAGTGAGCTCACTGAAGCTGGCCGACAAGTCCATCGTCACTGTGGTGGTCGTCGCGTACAAGGACTCTGTCGGGCGAGGAGTGAAGCCAGTACGCAGTGGACTGAAGAGCGGGGCCCCGCCTGGAGGTGTAGTGAAGCTCGTAAACTGAGAAGAGCTGGGGCCGAAGGACTGCTGTGGCTGGCTAAATTGCTACTGCTGAGGGAACTGCTGCGGTAGAACTGGTGGCTGCCACTAAATCTGCTGGGGCTGCGGTGGAGGCTGCTGCCACTGCCACTGGGGCGGACCACTCATGACCCTCTTCATGAAGCTCAGGGTCTGCTGCTGAAGCTCCATCATTTGGCGCTGTAGAGCATCTGACCGCTCCTGAGCCTGCTGCTGAGCTAGTGCCTGTGACTGGGCTAAGCACTGCTGCTCCTGTGCAAGCCTCTGAACATCCTGAGTCACCGTCCGCTGCTGCTCCTCCATCCGAGATAGAATCGCAAGGAGTGTGGGGTCGGAGGAAGAAGTACCCCTCGTCCTAGCCTGAGAGTCGTGAGCTCGAGGCTGGTAGTGAGGCGGGAGGTGGTAGTCCTCGTCTGAGCTATCGGTGGGATCGTCGGCCATGAACGTGTCCTCGCCCTCTAGGTCAGCTAGCTCCTGCTCAGCGAGGGTTCAGACAGTCTCGTCCTGCACCTGTGCTGACTCTGGCACCTCTGGTCGCTGTTTGGAGCGGGACGGAGCCCCCTGCTGCTGCTGCCTGCGGTCCCGACCGTGTCCCCGAAGCTGGCTCATGTTATAGGCGGGGAACACGGTCGTGGAGCTGGTGAGTGACTGGTCTGGGTGCCTCCCTGTGGTGACAGCTACCTTCCAAAGAATATAGGACACCCAGTGCGTGTACGGTAGCTACCTGCGGGCCTTGATGCCCTCTGCCACTGTATCCTCCATCTCACAGATGATCACATCCAAACTGTCAAACTCCTTCTGCTGAATCAGATAAGATAGAAGCCATAGCTGGAGTCTCGAGATAGCCTCCCTGAAACTGACATGGGGCAGCAAGGTACGCCTAAGGACCTCGTGGAGGATCCGAGCCGCAGGAGTGAGATCCTTCGGCGCTCGGCTCGAACCCTACCTGAAGGGCTCTCGGAAGCAGGGGCACACCAGGTCTGTGGGGGGCTGCTCTCCATCGTGAGGGCGTCGCAGTGGCTCTGTCCTGTCATAGCACATGTCGAGTCGGCGAGTGACGAAGGCCAAACCAATCTCTGATCTCTGAAGTGAATAGCCTGTAGTGCTCGCCGCCAAACCCAAACTCAATCGTCTCCCTGTTTGGGTGCACCCAAAGTGACGCGTAAAACTGGAAGACCCAGTCCTCTATGTATGAGCCAGACCGCCCCAACAAGTCTGCGAAACCGGGTAGGTAGGTGAGAACGGGGCGGAGTTGCTCGGATGTTGACACCAGGGCCTCCAGGGTGCAAAACCTCTGTGAACGCAGGCTGATCCCAGCGTTCCTGTAGCCTCTGTAAAAATCCTCCTGCAGGACAGTGAAAAAGTCTGCCCCTGCCTGCTCCTGCCGCTCTCTCGGGAACCACTGCTCAACTGGGACTAGCTGGAGGGTCTATATCTGCGAGCAAGTGTCTGCACGGAGGTCTAGCCACGAAATCTGCGGGGGCGGACGCCTCGAGGGAGCACATGCACCCCGCAGAGGGACATCGGGCCGGGGTGGCACCGCTATCCGGTGACGAGACGACCGACGATGGGGAACCTCCTCCTCCGCCTCTGCCTCTGCCTCAACTGCCTTGGCTGCCTCGGCCTCTGCCTGGCCTTGCTACGAGCTCTGGGGCTCGACACCAGGTGAGGTGAACGTGGTCCGACGACCGGCAGCCATAAGCATGCCAGTCGGAGAGTGGTGAAAGCTCTCAACCTCCTCAACTGCTCTGCGCTGCTCTGGAGACAGCTGATCCTGAATCCTCAATCCGCCACCACGGCCTCCCTGCTCGGCACGCTCAGTAGCTGCTGCAACCTCACGAGTTTGATCGGCTTCGCGCTGCTCTCCGGTGCGCTTTCTGCGCGTGATCAACTTCCCCTTCCCGGGCCTCTGACCGTAAGGAGGGGGACGAGGAGGAGAGTCCCCCGGAGCACCGCCGACATTCTTGCATCGCATAGCTGACAAGAACAGAGAAGCACTGTCACTGAGAAGCGCTGAACTGTCTCTGAAAGACCAACTGTCACTGAAAGCCCCTGACAACCAGCTGACAAGAAACCCAACTAACAGATACTCCCCCTGACACGGACCCCCAACTGTGCTATCACTCGCGAGGCTTGGCCTCGATCCTTACCCGCGGGCTTGGCCCCGGGTTCTCTGTCACTGCCCAACTACCAAGCTGTCACTGAGCCACTGACCTGTTGCATAGAATAAATGAGAGATTTATAAGAGATAGATATATTCTAGAGACGATGAGGACCTATGGAAGCAAAGCAACGAAGATAAGAAAGTGGAAAAGGCTTTGCTACCAGTCAAACGGACGAAGCGGACCCAAGAAAAGGTAAGAACCGACGTTCCGGCACCCACACGATACGCCAAGGAGGTCTGCACAAAGTTTAGGCAAAAACCGGGGTTAAAACATGGTGGAACGACCATTGGGGCATTTTGTCGAGCACCTAGTGAGCATTAGAGTTGAAGAAAGAGCGGTTGCTCACTGAGGCGTGTCTGCGTGTCGGGGAGGAGTTTGTCGGAGAGGATGATGGGCTCGGAGACGATCACGAGCGAGAGAATGAACAACTCCGACGGCCGACAGCGAGCTCAAGCAGGAGCTCCGGCGAGGTGGCTGGCAGGCGCAGGCGAGGGTGCAGAGGCGAGCTAGCGTGCGCGGCTGGGTGGAGCGCGGAGGCGCGGTCGCCGGCGGCGAGCTAGCTGGACGAGGTGTGAGAGGAGCGGGCGCGGCGGCCAGCGGTGAGGTTAGGGTTAGGGTGCTCAGGGACGCGGCGGCGGGGGGTTGGGGCTCGGGCTGAGGTGCGAGGAGGACGAAGGGAAGGTATGATGCGTGGGGCCAAGCTGTCGGTAGAAGAACTTATTGCGCCGCTAAAAGAGGCATCGGACGCGCCGATGTGATCACATCGGACGCTCCGAGGTCCACTCAGAGAGGTTCAAAACGGCCAAAAACACAACGGACGCATCCTTTGCCTTGGCATCGGACGCTGGGCAGCGTCCGATGGGGCATCGGACGCTCCGTTGGTGACACAACAGACGCTGACAGTTCACTGTTTCAGCCGGGGCTGCCTACAGTGCAGGCATCGAACGCTGGGGCCAGCGTCCGATGTAGCGTCCGATGCTGCATTTTGGGCAGTTTCGAAGATCTCCGTTGTAGCTCCCTCTCCCAACCAAGTTCCAACTGAAATAAGAGGCAAATAAACACCAGATGGAACCTAGTATGAGCATCCTCGCATAAACCCTCAATTTTGTAAATATTTTGCCATAGGCTACATATCATTTTTAGGTAAAGTAGGCGATAGGAGCCTGAAATGCTCCCCCTAGCGGTGGACGAACATAGCGGTTACTCAAAACTTAACCAAAGAGGAACGACAAAGCAACACACATGCATATGTAAAGCGATACAGAATTTGAATCTAGGTTGCTTGTCAAGTTTGCTCATGGGTAAGCTTCTTCACACGCTTTTTAGGGCGGTTATCTTAACCACGTCTGACAAGCCTATGTGCAAAACATAATTTGAACATGGCATATGATACAATGCAATGCAAAGACAACCCCTTTTACCTTTTGATAAAGTTACTTAGATCAAGCACATTAAGCTCACTCCGCAATCTACACAGAGTATTTTCATCTAGGGGTTTTGTGAAGATATCTGCCAACTGATCTTTGGTTCTAACTCCCTCTAAGGATATGTCTTTCTTTGAAACATGGTCTCTAAGAAAGTGATGGCGAATATCTATGTGCTTGGTGCGAGAGTGTTGAACCGGGTTGTTAGCAAGCTTAACCGCGCTCTCATTGTCACACAACAAAGGTACCCTTTCTAGAACTACATCATAGTCTAAAAGGGTTTGTTTCATATAAAAGATTTGTGCACAACCAGCACCCGTGGCTATGTATTCTGCCTCGGCGGTAGACAAGGCCACACTATTTTGCTTTTTCGAACTCCATGAAACTAGTGATCTCCCAAGCAAATGGCACCCTCCGGATGTGCTTTTTCTATCTACTTTGCAACCCACGTAATCCGAATCGGAATACCCAACGAGTTGGAAGTTAGCTCCTTTGGGATACCAAAGGCCAATGCTTGGGGTGTGCTTTAGGTACCTAAGGATTCTCTTCACCGCTATGAGATGTGATTCCCTAGGATCGGCTTGAAAACGAGCACACATGCACACACTAAACATGATGTCGGGCCTAGATGCGGTCAAATATAACAAGCTACCAATCATAGAACGGTAGAGAGTTTGATCAACCGGGTTACCTCCCACATCTAGGTCGAGATGTCCATTTGTTGGCATTGGGGTCTTGATAGGCTTGCAATCATCCATGTTGAAGCGCTTCAGGAGGTCTTTTTTACTTCTCTTGAGATATAAAAGTCACCTCCTTCAATTTCTTGACTTGGAAGCCTAGGAACAATGTGAGCTCGCCAATCATGGACATTTCGAACTCCTTCGACATCAAGTCACCAAATTCCTTGCAATATGCTTCATTTGTTGACCCGAAGATGATATCATCAACGTAGACTTGACAAATGAAGATCTCTCCATCAAACTTCTTGGTGAATAGTGTGGTGTCGACTTTCCCAATAGTGAAACCCTTCTCAATGAGGAAGTCCCGAAGGCGTTCATACCACGCTCTAGGGGCTTGCTTGAGCCCATATAGCACCTTGGACAACCTATAAACATGATTAGGATATCTAGGGTCTTCAAACCCGGGAGGTTGATCAACATAGACTAGTTCATTTATGAAGCCATTTAAAAATGCACTTTTCACATCCATTTGATATAACTTAATGTCATGATGTGATGCATATGCAAGGAGGATACGAATGGCTTCAAGTCTTGCAACCGGTGCAAAGGTCTCTCCAAAATCCAAACCTTCAACTTGAGAGAACCCCTTTGGCACTAGCCTTGCCTTGTTTCTAACAACCTTGCCTTGATCATCTTGCTTGTTCCTAAACACCCATTTTGTTCCAATGACTCTTGCGCCTTTTGGTCGCTCTTCAAGTGTCCAAACTTGGTTGCAGGCGAAGTTGTTTAATTCTTCATGCATAACATTCACCCAATCCGGATCACCTAGAGCTTCATCTACAATGGTAGGCTCAACAAGAGACACAAAAGAGTGATGTTCAATAAAAAGAGCGAGTTTTTGAGATCGAGTCATTACACCCCTTGTTGGACTCCCTATGATGAGATCTTGAGGATGAGCTTGTAGTAGAGGAGTAGTCCTTTGATCAACCACTTGAGGGGCCGCTTGAGGAGCATTAACATCTTGAGCTTTTACCACCATTTGATCATGGGAGACATGAGTATCTTCAAATGGCTCTCTCCCATCTTTATCATTATCTTGTGGTACATTGGATGAGGATGGCTTGTCAATGACTTGCACATCATCATCATCATCTTTAGGCTTGATGGCTCCAACCGTAATACGCGTGTATGTGTATGCAACACACGATGGTGGCCGAATCTTCATGGTGTAGCATAAGAAAACTTGATAACTATCGCTGCATGACCTGATGGAGAGGTAGCGCACCACGAGATCAAGCACCCTCGACGAACTACCGAAACATCCACCCTTCCATGCACCGATGAAACCATCCCACACAATCACGTCGTATAGACGTGAAGGCACAAACTGGGTGAACCGAAGCTCGGTGTTCTACAGCCCCCTCAGGAGTCGAAAGAACGAATGTTGCAAAGCACTCATGCCTTACGAAGGATTCCAAATATTCTCTCCATGAGAGGAGAAGAACACACACACGGTGGCTGTATTTCTCAAAATGACTCTCTTGAAATGATGGATTACATGGTGTATTTGTACTAGGAACAACCCTCCTAGTTGGGTGTGACATAAAAGCAAGTGGAAGATCATCTTGGTGGAGAAACTGAAGGGTCTTCTTTCATTCCCGCGCAGCCACCAACAGCATGTGCAACATCCACTAAAATAGCCATAACTCCTAGCTCGGAAGTCCAAAAGATGCACCGTTTGATTAGTTGGAAACTAGACTTCAATCTCTTTCTGTTAATGTAAAATATGGATACTGAAACGTGGTCCAATATTGCAGGTACTGATGCAAGAAACTATCAAATCATCGTGGAGGTTGATTTATTTCTGTCCACATCATTCTCCCTCCCTTCAAAACGAGTCGTCCTCGACTCATGCTCATAGCAGCAGATTGGATGAACATTATTGGAAACTTGACTCAAGAAATAACCAAAAAAAACTTGATTATGGACACAAGAGAACTACAACCCCAATCGCAAACTGAGAATAACTCCATATAGTAAGAATCAAACCATCGAATTGACCCGACGCAATGAGAGGAAACCAAAGTTTAAATCTCCCAAGGCACCCTATCAGCAGTCAGGGTTGACTCAATCCTATCTTGGAATTGGAAACCAACCTGCGAAGGAGGCTTGTATGGATAATCAGCTCACACCATGGCAACCAAGGCTCTGAATACCAAATAATATGCGCGTATGTGTATGCAACACACGATGGTGGCCAAATCTTCATGGTGTAGCATAAGAGAACTTGATAACTATCGCTGCATGACCTGATGAAGAGGTAGCGCACCACGAGATCAAGCACCCTCGACGAACTACCGAGACATCCACCCTTCCATGCACCGACGAAACCAGCCCACGCAATCACGCCGTATAGACGTGAAGGCACAAACTGGGTGAACCGAAGCTCGGTGTTCTACAGCCCCCTCAGGAGTCGAAAGAACGAATGTTGCAAAGCACTCATGCCTTACGAAGGATTCCAAATATTCTCTCCATGAGAGGAGAAGAACACACACACGGTGGCTGTATTTCTCAAAATGACTCTCTTGAAATGATGGATTACATGGTGTATTTGTACTAGGAACAACCCTCCTAGTTGGGTGTGATATAAAAGCAAGTGGAAGATCATCTTGGTGGAGAAACTGAAGGGTCTTCTTTCATTCTCGTGCAGCCACCAACAGCATGTGCAACATCCACTAAAATAGCCATAACTCCTAGCTCGGAAGTCCAAAAGATGCACCGTTTGATTAGTTGAAAACTAGACTTCAATCTCTTTCTGTTAATGTAAAATATGGATACTGAAACGTGGTCCAATATTGCAGGTACTGATGCAAGAAACTATCAAATCATCGTGGAGGTTGATTTATTTCTGTCCACATCAAACCAGCATGTTCTTCATCGCTTCCCTCAATGGTTCATCACCTACATCATCAAGATTCTCATGCTCTCCTTGAGAGCCATTAGATTCATCGAATTCCACATCATATGTTTCTTCTACCATCCCAGTGGCATGGTGGAATACTCGATATGCTTTGGACTTCAATGAGTAACCAACAAGAAAACCAATATCACATCGGCGTTGGAATTTCCCTTGGTGTTGGCGCTTCTTGTAGATGTAGCATTTGCACCCAAACACTCTAAAGAATGATACATCCGGCTTCTTGTTGTTGAGTAGCTCATAGGGTGTCTTGCCAAGGAGACGATGGGGGAACAACTGGTTTGATGCATAGCAAGCGGTGTTGATTGCTTCCGCCCAAAATCTTTCTGGTGTAGAGTACTCATCTAACATTGTCCTTGCTAGGGTGATTAGTGTCGGTTTGAAAGGACCGTGACGCCTAAGAGGGGGGGGGGGTGAATTAGGCAACTTAAAACTTCTACTCTAAACTATGGCCTCTAATTTCCACCTAGTCAAAACCTCTACAAGAAAGTAAACTATCTAATCGGCAACTAAGGTTTTGCTAGACATGTTTGCTATCTCTACCGCAAAAGGAGTTATGCTACCTAGATTCCAAACCAAACAACTAGCAAGTAAGCTAGGAAAGGTAAAGCATATGAACAAGGTGGCAAAGTAAGTGTGGAAGCTAAATAGTGTGGTAGAGATACAAACTCCCGTCGACGACTCCGGTATTTTTACCGAGGTATCGAGAAGCGCGCAAGCTTCCCCCTAGTCCTCGTTGGAGCCCCTCGCAAGGAATCCCTCGCAAGGGCCAAGCTCCCGGTCGGGTAACTCCGTGGATAGCTCCGGGCTTCCCCACGCGCAAGTCAGTCTCCAGTTAAGCCACTCATGGCAAAGCCTCTCCCGGATGCTCCCCGCCGTCTTCACTATCAAGTTTCCGGCCGAAACGCCGCGGGCCTTGTTCCCTTCGGTACACGGAGGCAGCCACACCACAATCGCGGTTGGTGTGATCTCGCAAGACTACAAGCCCCGCTGATGTACAACAACGGTGCGCGCAAGCACCGGTAGGCAAGAGGTTTTGAACCTCACTAAACACTAGGCCTAACACCTAGAGCAAGCGCAAAGCGGTGGTCTAACTTGCTTGAGCACTTCGCAAAGCACATACACTAATCACCGAGTATATCACTTGAGCACTTTGGTGGCTAGAGCAACTAAATATGTGTCTATGCACTTGGTATTCTTCCTTGAGCTCCAACCTTCTTGTTTTGGCCGGCCATGGGGATATATATAGAGCCCTAAACAAATAGAGCCGTTGGACACCCAAGGTGGTCCTGACTGTGCAGCATCGGATGCTGCAGTCGTGACCATCGGACGCGTCCGATGCTCCTTTAACGGCTAGATGCCAGCCTGGCACTGTGTCGCAACGGCTAGTTAGCGTTCGATGCCTTTCCATCGGATGCGTCCGATGCTGCCAGAGCCTCTCTGGAACCTTTCTGCATGGTCATCGGACGCAGGGTCCTGTAGCGTCCGATATTAGCAACGGAGCATCCGATGTTCGCTGTGCAGGTTTGCACAGTGTCACAGTCGCGTCCGATGCCTCGGTCTTCAGCGTCCGATGCTCCTGCTGGCGCTGACACGAGTTAGGGTTTACCAATGGAGCGTCCGACGCCTGCGTGGACAACGTCCGATGCAACGTCCGATGTCCCTTTCTTCTCGTCTCTTCGTGATTTCTTGCGCCATTTTGGTTCCATTCTTGTGCCTTGGACTTTGCTTGATCTTGATGGTCTTCAACTGAGCTTCTAGAATCTTGCTTGAGGTGTTGATCATCGGATCACCACGTCGCCTTAGTCCAAATCACATTTGCACCCTATTGGACTACAAAACAAACACTTGCAAAAGCATTAGTCCAATTTGGTTATGTTGTTCATCAAACACCAAAATCCGAAGTTAAATGGTTCGAGGTCCATTTTCCTTACAATCTCCCCCTTTTTGGTGATTGATGACAACATGACCAAAACAAGCAAATAATAGATACACAATTTAAAATGCAATCTACTTGCTAGGATGCAATGCAAAGGCAAGATCATATGATTTTTAAGAGATACCAAATTGAAACATATGTAATCTAACATATCTTGCCCTTGCCATAGAGTCCCTCTTTGTGACTTTATGGATTAAGACTCCCCTAACTCCATAAAACACTTCCTCCCTTTTTGAATCATTCCCATAAATATAACCATAGATTTTTTTTTAAAAAAATGATTTTGGTTATTTTGTTTGTTTTAGTTTGGGCTTGATTTTGGTCCCCACATATTCTCCCCCTTTGGAATCAAACACCGAAAAGGAAGACATTAAACCTCAAGAGAGGAAACATTATAAAAGCTAAAAACTCCCCCTAAGTGTATGCATACATATGAAGTAAGGCAAAAGCATATGCATAACCGACAAATTAAAGCACAAAGGAGTTTATTCTATATAATGCATGGAAAAAGCATATAAGAGTATCAAATTGAAACCAACATAATGATATCGGTTAGGAATACCACATGTAGATGTCAATTGGATTATCACCAGACATGATGCTTGTCTCCGAGAACTCCATTTTCCTTGCAATGAGACTACTACACATGATAATCTTGAAAGTAGTGTTAGTCTCAAAGATTCCAAATTGTAGAGTAAACTCCCTCTAAAAGTGTGCATACAAGTTTGAAATACTTGTAGGAGTCATGCACATTGACTTGTAAGGTCAAACTACCATTTCCATATTGATATTACAAGAAATGTGACATCAATTGAAGATGGTAGTTGGGGTAGTTTATCTATAATTTGGACTTTGGCACATATAAGATAAATACAAAGTAAAAGAAGCTATGTGCCGTGCTTCTAACCAATTAAGACCATGTAGAATTGCTCTAAGAATGAGAGAGAAACCGAGCAATCCTACCATATGATAAGCCTAATTTGCATGACAAAAGATATTAATATACCAATACAAACCTAGGCAATGAAGGAACTAGATGCTAAAAGTAATTGCAAGACATTATACCAAATGAAAGTAATTGCAAGAATTTAAATCTAGTTACCTAACATGAGAGGGGGAACTTGGGTCCAAAGTACCCACTAACATACTTGGCAATGACATGATCCATTGTGGTGCATCCCATGATATACACCCAAAACTTTGCCAAGTCTCCAAATTCCCCGTAGCCAAAATTGACTACTCACTTCCCTTTCGGGACCCAAACCTTTTTGGTGCTCTTCATGGATGAGATGATGTCCTTAGGCACCCAAATGCATTTGGCCCCATTGTTGGCTTGCTTGTTTACCTTGATGGCCACCACCTTGTCATTCTTCTTTTTCTTCAAGAGATAAGGTGTGGAGGCCTTCTTGTTCACCTCTTGCTTGTTTGCTTTTTGTTTTTCTCTTTCTTCTTTTCTCCCCCATGCTTCACCTTGCACTCATAGGACTTGTGGCCTTCCTTGTGGCAAAGGTAACAAACCATGGTTTGCTCCTCATCAAGCTTCTTCACTCCCTTGTTGGTGTTATCTTGATGAGTTCGGGTTTGCTTCGCCTTGCCTTTTGCTTGGGTCAAGTCCTTGGTGAGGCGAGCCACTTCTTGCTTTAGTAGCTCATTCTCCATTGCAACTTCTTGTGTACATGTTTCTACAATGACATCCTCAACACAAGCTTGTTTGCACATGGGTGAGTCTAAATTAAGTAAATCAATGCAAGAAGTAGAGGCATCCTTTTTAGGCATATTAAAGATTGATTTTTCAATTTTAGGTGCCTCGGTGGGGTTTGCTCCGATGGTTTCAAGATTGGCAACTTTGTTGGTTAGCTCATCACAATGCTTGCACATGATTTCCATTTTGGCAAGCAAGCTTTTGTAAGCATCTTGTGTGCTAGCTAACTTTGATTTTAGTTTTTCATTTTTCTTAACAAGTTGCTCATCATTACTTGTGCTACTACTTGTACTTGCACTAGCCTCAAGTTTCTCAATTTTATTAGATAGCTCAACATTCAAATTTGAAAAAGTTTCATATTGTTCAAGCATAGCATTGTAGGCTTGTTGAGAGCTATCTAATTTTTCTTTTAAAGCATTTATTTTCTTTTGTTGGCTAGTGCAAGCCTTAGCATAGTTGAGATTATCTTGCACAAGTTCATTATAAGAAGGAAGCTCATCATCACTATCACTATCACTATTACTAGAGATAGAGCTTGTGTTACCTCGTGCCATAAGGCACATACGTGAGGAGCTTGATAATGAGTGCTTGCGGCCATGCCTCTTGTGATGGGCTTCATCATCACTTGATGAATCATCCCATGTCTTGATGGTAGTGAGAGCCTTGGCCTTGCATCCCTTCTTTTTCTTGTCATTGGGTGTGGGCTTTTGTTTTGGACAATCTTCCACAAAGTGCCCTCTCTTGCCACATCTATAGCATCCCTTTTTTCTTTGCTCTCTTCTTTGATTGGTGAAGAGGCAATCTTCAATTGTGATGGGCACACCCTTGACATTGAGCTTGCGGATCATCCTCTTCCCTCCTTTCATAAGCTTGATTGTTTCTTCTTCAGCTAAGGAGGAGTCGGATGAGGTGGAGGCTTGATCATCACTTGATTATTCATCTTCATCATCCTCTTCTTGTTCACTTGAGGAGCTTGAGCTTGTTTCAACTTGCTTTTTGCCCTTCATCTTTTTATGCTCACATGAGAGAGCAATGTCTTTGCTTGATGAAGTGGCTTCCTCTTGACCCATCTTGCGTGACATCTCAAATGCCACCAATTTGCCAATGACAATGGCCGGGGTCATGGTGCTCAAGTCCTCCATATTGTGGAGGATGGTGATGATGGTTGCATATTTGCTCTTTGGAAGCACAGAGATGATCTTCCTCACAATATTCGCATCACCTAGCTTTGTAATTCCTATAGAATGGAGCTCATTGATAACTAGATTCAAACGAGAATACATATTACGAACAAGCTCATTATCATTCATTTTAAAGGAATCATAGCTTGTTTTTGTTAGGTGATGTTTTTGCTCACATACATTACTTGTACCATCATGGAGCTCATGTAGCTTTAACCAAATTTCATGAGATGTTTGCAAAGTAAAAACTTGGTTAAAGACATCCATGCTTATAGATTCAAACAAGCAATTCTTAGCTCTAGCATTGAGATGAATTTCTTTTTCATCACCCGCGGTAGGCTTCTCGGGATTCTTAATGGGTTTCATCCCGTCGCGGGTGACTCTCCAAACACCTAGATCAACGGCTTCTAAAAAGCAATCCATCCTAGCACTATAGTAAGGGAAGTTAGTGTCGCCAAAGTGTGGAGGCCTAGAGATATCCATCCCAACCTCTCTTAGGGGCGTCGGCTCGAAGGCGATTAAGCCAAGAGTCCACAAGGGAGCCAACCTGCTCCGATACCAATTGAAAGGACCATGACGCCTAAGAGGGGGGGGGGTGAATTAGGCAACTTAAAACTTCTACTCTAAACTATGGCCTCTAATTTCCACCTAGACAAAACCTCTACAAGAAAGTAAACTATCTAATGTGCAACTAAGGTTTTGCTAGACGTGTTTTCTATCTCTACCGCAAATGGAGTTATGCTACCTAGATTCCAAACCAAACAACTAGCAAGTAAGCTAGGAAAGGTAAAGCATATAAACAAGGTGGCAAAGTAAGTGCAGAAGCTAAATAGTGTGGTAGAGATACAAACTCCCGTCGATGACTCTGGTATTTTTACCGAGGTATCGAGAAGCGCGCAAGCTTCCCCCTAGTCCTCGTTGGAGCCCCTCGCAAGGAATCCCTCGCAAGGGCCAAGCTCCCGGTCGGGTAACTCCATGGATAGCTCCGGGCTTCCCCACGCGCAAGTGGGTCTCCGGTTAAGCCACTCGTGGCAAAGCCTCTCCCGGATGTCCCCGCCATCTTCACTATCAAGTTTCCGGCCGAAACGCCGCGGGCCTTGTTCCCTTCGGTACACGGAGGCGGCCACACCACAATCGCGGTTGGTGTGATCTCGCAAGACTACAAGCCCCGCCGATGTACAACAACGGTGCGCGCAAGCACCGGTAGGCAAGAGGTTTTGAACCTCACTAAATACTAGGCCTAACACCTAGAGCAAGCGCAAAGCGGTGGTCTAACTACCTTGAGCACTTCGCAAAGCACATACACTAATCACCGATTATATCACTTGAGCACTTTGGTGGCTAGAGCAACTAAATATGTGTCTATGCACTTGGTATTCTTCCTTGAGCTCCAACCTTCTTGTTTTGGCCGGCCAAGGGGATATATATAGAGCCCTAAGCAAATAGAGCCATTGGACACCCAAGATGGTCCTGACTGCGCAGCATCGGACGCTGCAGTCGTGACCATCGGACGCGTCCGATGCTCCTTTAACGGCTAGATGTCAGCCTGGCACTGTGTCGCAATGGCTAGTTAGCGTCCGATGCCTTTCCATCGGACGCATCCGATGCTGACAGAGCCTCTCTGGAACCTTTCTGCATGGTCATCGGACGCAGGGTCCTGTAGCGTCTGATGTTAGCAACGAAGCGTCCGATGTTCGCTGTGCAGGTTTGCACAGTGTCACAGTTGTGTCCGATGCCTCGGTCTTCAACGTCCGATGCTCCTGCTGGCGCTGACACGAGTTAGGGTTTACCAACGAAGCATCCGACGCCTGCGTGGACAGCGTCCGATGCAGCGTCTGATGTCCCTTTCTTCTCGTCTCTTCGCGATTTCTTGCGCCGTTTTGGTTCCATTCTTGTGCCTTGGACTTTGCTTGATCTTGAGGGTCTTCAACTGAGCTTCTAGAATCTTGCTTGAGGTGTTGATCATCGGATCACCACGTCGCCTTAGTCCAAGTCACATTTGCACCCTATTGGACTACAAAACAAACACTTGCAAAAGCATTAGTCCAATTTGGTTATGTTGTTCATCAAACACCAAAATCCGAAGTTAAATGGTCCGAGGTCCATTTTCCTTACACGGTTCTTCCTCTCAACTACTCCATTTTGTTGTGGTGTGTAGGTTGCGGAGACTTCATGCTTGATCCCAACTTCATCACAATATTCCTCAATGTGGGTGTTGTCAAACTCCTTTCCGTTGTCACTTCTAATTTTCTTGATCTTCAAGTCAAATTCATTTTGGGCTCTTTTGGCAAACTTCTTGAAAGAAGGGGTTGCTTCGGATTTGTCATGAAGAAAGAATACCCATGTGTATCTAGAATAGTCATCAATAATCACTAGGCAACAGAGATTTCCGCCCAAGCTAGCATATGTTGTTGGCCCAAATAAATCCATGTGAAGTAGCTCTAACTCTCTTGATGTTGATACAAAGGCTTTGGTTGGATGAGTGTTTGCAACTTGCTTGCCGGCTTGACATGCACTACACAATTTGTCCTTCTCGAATTTGACATCTTTCAAGCCTCTAACCAAATCTTTCTTCAATAGCTTGTTTAGAGTGTTCATTCCAACATGTGCCAATCTTCTATGCCATAGCCAACCAAGTGATTTCTTAGTGAACCAACATGTCTTCAAGTTGGCATCTTCAGAGGAGAAATCAACTAGATAGAGATTGTTGTATCTAAACCCTTGGAAGATCACTTGTGCATCATCTTTCTTGGTCACAACCACTTCCTTGTCGGTGAACAAACATTGAAAGCCAAGATCACAAAGTTGCCCAACGGATAGCAAGTTGAAGCTCAAAGATGCAACAAGAAGCACATTGGAGATGGTATGATCATTTGATATTGCCACTTTACCCAAACCCTTCACATTGCCTTTAGAGTTGTCACCAAATGTTATCTTCTCTTGGTCATTGACATTCTCTTCTAGTGAGGTGAACATCCGAGGATCACCGGTCATATGTTGTGTGCAACCACTATCAATCACCCAATGAGATCCACCGGTCTTGTAGTTCACCTACACACACAAGAAATCAAGCTTGAGCTTTTGGGACCCAAACTTGTTGAGGTCCCTTAACCTTCTCAACTAGAGACTTTGCAACCCAAATTTGCTTTGGACTATTCTTGTTAGGAGGCCCCATGAACATGACTTTCATCTTGCAACTAGAGTCTTGTCTAAGCATGTAGTGAGCATTGAAAGCAAAGGGCCTAGCATGCTTGGGCAAGGGTGTGAGTTTTGCCTCTTCACAATCATGAGCAAAGTGTCCTTTTCCACACTCATAGCATCTCCCAATCTTCTTCTTCTTTGGTTTTATGATGCTCTTGCGTTGCTTCATCTTCTCTTCAAGAAAGCCAATACCATTTCTATTGGTCTTCATTACGGTGTTCATGAGAAGCTCACTTTGAAGACATTGACCCTTGGTGAATTTCTTCAACCCGGTGGTAAGGTGCTCCTTCTCTTTCTTGAGCTTGTCATTCTCTTGTTGGAGTTCCAATTGAGATGGTGTCATCTTGTAATCCCTCTCCATCTTCAATCTTTTGTTTTCTTCTTTTAGCATATCTAGCTCAAGTGTGATGCTATAGTCATCATCATGAGTTTGGATGACAACTTGCTTGGTGGTTGATAGCTTCTCGAGATCAATCTTGAGCTTAGCATTCTCATTCTTGATCTTGACATAATCATCATAGTGATCGGCCACAACTACTTTCTTGCCCTTGCCACTAGCTCTTTGCTCATCATGCTCACTAACCAAGTCCTCACAAGATGTTGCTATGTCACACTTAACAACAAGGTTAGGAGCATCTTGTGTCTCATGACAAAGCATATCATAAGCAACACTAAGAGTATCATGATCTACTTTGACTTGAGTATACTTCTCTTTGAGCGAAGCACAACTAGTGGTAAGATCACTATGCATCTTATCAAGTTTTTCATTTTTAGCTTTGAGCTCCTTGTTAGAGGACTTGAGCTCCTTGATAGATGATGACATAGTAGCAAGTTCATCTTTTAGCTCATCACTAGCATGTATGTCATTGTTATGTTTTTCAACAAGAGCTTCATTGTCACTAACAAGCCTTTCATTTTTAGCTCTAGTCTTTCTTATGATTTTAGAGTAGTTGTTTAGCAATGTAACAAGCTCATCATAAGAGGGTGCCTCAAATTCACCATCACTATCACTATCACTAGAGTCGTCATCGCTTTGTACCTTCCGATCACCCTTAGCCATAAGGTGTTAACACTAGATTTTTGCACACGTAAGGGGATGACAAATGGACCAGTGTGTGGAGATGGGCGTGTAAGGCATTCGGCAAGTATCCATGCGGTCGGCTAGGTTTCCGAGGATTCGACAACTGCTTATGCGGTCGGCTATTCTGAAGATAAAGGGATTTCCATTGAAATGACAGAAGCAAAAGCGGATTGGATAACAAGATTGCGACAATTAAGGCATTAAAGATTTTGAAGGGCGTTAAAGGCCAAATATATTGTATTTTTCCTTTAATATTTCATAATCGTATCCTCTTAGGACTTGTATCGTGTCTAGGGTATAAATATAAACCCTTGGCTATTGTAAAAAACTGTTCACAACCATATCAATACAAATTGGCCCCGTGCCATCTTCGAGTCCTTTGTCGTGTCGTCGAGTTCTTCGAGAGGAGTCATCAATCCGTCGACCTCCGTAAGTTCCAGCAACCTTGTTATCATGTCTAGTATCATGTGGTGGATTTAAATGTGATGCAAGTAGTCTTGTTTGTTTACAAAGATCGTGCGGCAGATCTATGTCAACAATCAAGAAGTCTTTGCTTATGCTATGCTTATGAGTAAATACCGTGCGACAGGCGTTTGCTTGATACGTTTAGCAGGAGCGAGATAGTTATCGGCTCTATTAGATTTGGCAAAATCTAGTAGATTCATTAAGTTACCATGTGTTGCATGATTTATTTAATTAGTTTTACAACACCCTTTTGCCCAATCTAGATTAACTTTGTTCGGCCTTGCTCTACAAGTTTTTTACTTGTTTTTTCCAATAATCGAATAACTATGATGGCCGAATTAATTTCTAATCTAGATTGTTACGTGTTGTGGGTTCATACATGTCAATTACGCTTAAGCTTTGATAAAACTAGGTATCGTGCGGCAGATGCAGGTTTTAGATTGGTTTGATCGTTTTTGTTTGCATGTTCCTTCTTCATGGACCCTAACTCGGCTGGTTTGCCGAGCTTGGTTACACGTTATTTTATAATCTATCTCTTGTTCAAGCATATCTTTTTATGTATGTGCATTCGGCAACCAATTGTTCATATATGTTCATGTTTGGAGTTAGCCGAATGATCTTTAAAACTTGTTGACAGATAGCTTCTATAGCTATATGTCGTTGTGAGTGGCTTCAGGGCCGTAAATATGGAACTGTCTGGTCTCATCCGTCATGTTCCAGTTTTATTCTCACAATTTTATCCCTTGTTGGCTTTCAGGTCAAACCGACTGGCACGTCTCCGGATTTCAAACCGTCCGGGCACCCGATTGAAGCCACACTTTTCGGCTTGCTGTGTGTGAGGCACGGTGCGACGCATTTTATGCCAACACACTTTTTGGCACGCCCAGTGGGACACGAATAGTCGATCCAAGCAATTGGCTCTCAGAGCAATTCTTGAATGGATAATACAATTGATGGTAACGAAGGAAAATTGGAACGAGGATTCATGTCAGCTGATAAGTTAGAAGAAGTAAATGTTGGTAATGAAGCCGAAACAAGGCCAATATATGTTAGTACAAAATTGGATCCAGAATATAGATTAAAATTGATAAACCTTTTGAAAGAGTTCAGAGATTGTTTCGCTTGGGATTATACAGAGATGCCCGGATTAGACCGTTCTATTGTTGAACATCGGCTACCGATCAAACCTGGGTATCGTCCGTACAAACAACCTCCTCGGAAGATTTTTAAAGAGGAGGTACTATGATGAGGACATGACACCTTCGGATACGACCATCAATTATAAGGTGAGCTCGTTTATACATGTGCATAATGATTTTTGGCACAATTCACTTGGTTCCACATGTACATGTTATTATTTGCTTATAGGTATAAACATGTCTCAAAGTGAAAGCTCGTCAAAGTCCAACATTCGGTTCGTTGGCTGCCCGACAGTGCTTCAGTGGAAAGACCATAACTCATCCATCCGGAGTGCGATTGAGGTCAATAAGGACTTGATGGAAAGCTTATTTGATAAGCTTTCAAGTAGATCTGGTCCCACCTCAATATCATGTCTACAAGGTCTTCAAATTGTCATGACAATATGCTACTATTTCTGTCGGGTGCTACGACGTCGACATGGGCTTATCATGCAACCTTGGGACCCTGGCCCAAGTGGGACCATGCCCAAAACAAGTGGAGAAGAGCACAAAGATATTCAAGGACGTCCTCCTCCTTGGCCACCACCTTAGAAGGGCATCCAAGTCGTCCAACACAAGTTGGAGGCCCAATCCGTGTCAAGTTCGAGTCCATCTCGGAATCTAGGAGCAGTCAACGGTAAAACGGACGCCCAGGTCACATATGGACTCCGTTTTCGATGATCCATATATGGATGGAAAGATAATTTGATAATCTAACCAATGGATTTGGGTTGAGGTCCAAACGCCATCGGAATCATCGGGAATCGTAGAAACAAGTTGACGTCCAGAATCTGTCAGGTGCCGCGTCGCCGTCTTTTGGGCCGTTTGGGCCTTGTATCTTGTTAGGGCACCTAAGGAACGTGAGTAGGGATCCTTGGATGCCCCTTAGGCTATATAATCAGTAGACATCACCTATGTTAGGGTTTGAGTTTTGCTTAGATTAATCTGTTAAGAACAGTTTCGCCATTTCATCGGTTTGTGAGACCCCAACTCGAGCTTAATCATTCATCTGCAATTTGGTTGCATTCTACCTTGTTCTTGCTTGTGTTCTTTGATTCGCAGGAAAGGATTAGCCTTCTTGGCGAGGTTAACCGTGCAACGCTGGTTGATAACCAAAGGAGACATGGTGTTGTGATTGCGGGGTTTTAGATCGTGTTGTTCAGAAGCCGGATCGACTTGTGTCTTGTTTCTACCAAATCGAGAGTTACCAGAACCTTTCGGAAGATCGGGCACCCTTGTTCAAAATAAGTGGTAATCAAAGCTTCAGGTATACCGTCAGGTTCATATCTACCATTAGTTTCGAGTGTTTTTCCATCGTCCCATAGTCCAGTGCCATATTTATTTTCCTGTCCTAGAACCTTCCGCGCCATAGCCTTTGCATATTTCGGTTTCAGAGTTCGTAGTGTTGAGTTTGTGTCCTAGGTCAAGGTCTTGTTGCTGGTTTAGATTGTGTTCTTTACTTGTTTGTGTTGATTCCTCTATCCACCATCATCTCGTATCACCATCGGTTTGCATCTGGTGTCCACATAAAACTTTGATTCGGACTGCCTTCCATAAAACAGTCGTAACTTTTGTATCCGAACTTGAAACGGGGCAAATTTTATATCTACGGAGAATGCCAGGAAATTTTAGATCTGTTTCATCCCAGCATAGCTGGGTTGGTAAAAATTATATTTGTCAAATTCGATCAGGAAAATCGAGTTTTCAGGTCCACAAGTTTTGACATACCTTTCATAGAACAATCCTCATTTTTTATAGGCCACATCTTTTATCCAATTGAGCTCAAATTTTTCATGGTTTATTCTTGTGTGTTTCTTACTGAGAAGAAAATATCAAAAGGTCAAAAACAAAAAAAAAGTTTGAACAAAAAAATAGTAAAAGAGAAGAGAAGAGAAAAGGAGCACACAAGGAACACATAATATCTCTATTATTTGTGGTGTCTTTTGTCTTTCCTAATTGTTGCTATCTTTCATATTTGTTTCCTTTCATCCTTGTTTCACTCCCTTGTTTATCACAACAAGTGATAGGAACATATATATATAGGCCAGCAACTAGGACAAGTGCTTTGGACATTTATTCAATATTGCTATCTGTTACTGACTTGAGTGCCACATATATATTATTCTCTTTGTTTGCCTTCCTAGTTCCACATTCTTCGGAACAATATAGGTTTGTGATCCTTGCAATCGTGGTCTACGTCTTCCAGGTATCCTTTGCTTTGTGGGTAAGAACACTTGTAAGAGCTTGGTAAGATGTTTACCTTTTGCTGATCTCAATTGAGAGGCACCACTCCACCCTTTAGTACGATTATTAGGGATAACCTTCACTGTTTGTTGTTATTTTTGTGACCACAATGTCAGTTGATGGAGATAAAACACCGAAGAACTTCAAGGAGTGTGTCAGCAAAAAGCAACTACAAGCTATTATAGACAATGGTCAAAAGGAGATGAAGGAGACAGTCATCAAGGCGGTCACTGAAGCCATAATTGAGATGAAACTTGCAAATGTGATTGAGCGGGTGGACAAACGGTCATCTGAGTTAACCGACAAGGTAAATGCTTTGGAAAACCGCCCTGCACATGATGAAGATGCGACTGGAAGCAACGATGGTGATGAGGTGTACGATGCTGATGGTAATGTTGATCCAATGTTGACGATGCAAAACAGATTACAGCGTCGTCTTCGCACTAACACCACAGGTATGAGTGACATTCCACATCACCACTACCATCGAGGTATATATAATCGAGCTCCTGAAGATCCTAATGCTAAAGTTAAATTTACTACACCTTCTTTTTCGGGACATTATGATGCTGAGAGATATCTTGATTGGGAGATGATAGTAGAGCAGAAATTTAGTGCCCACCAAGTACCTGAACAACATAGAGTTAGACAAGCCACTAGTGAGTTTAAAGATTTTGCTTTTATTTGGTGGACTGGTTTAGTTGCAGATAATTGCCAACCTCGTACTTGGAAAGAGCTTAAGGTTGTTATGCGTGATAGATTTGTTCCCCCATCTTATTATAGAAACCTTCGTAAGAATTTGATGCGATTAGATCAGGGATATAAATCTGTGCAGGATTACTATGATGAGCTTCAAAAGGATTTGTTGCGTTGTGCTATAGTGGAGGGACCTGAGGATTCCATTGTTCGATTTTATTCGGGTTTGAGACGTGAAATTCAAGATGTTGTTGATTATAAAGAATTTGATAATGTCAACAAGTTGTTTCAGTTTGCTATGCTTGCAGAGAAGGAGTTGCAGAGATGTGAGACCCCGATAAGCAAGCGAGTGAGTGCTTCTACCGATGCAACATCTTCACCACCACCACCCACGTCTACTCAGAAGTCTGGTAAAACTTTAATCCATGCTGAAATTGTACAGCGAGATAGAGAGAGTGCTACTAGTAAGTGCAAAGAGATTGATATTAAATATGAAAATTACCAAGTATCTAAATTGAATGATTCTTTTGTGCTTCCTATAAAATCTGATATTAATGAAATTGATGATGATGTGCTGAATTTATCCACCACTCATGCTACAATAGAGCAACATTCAGGGGACACTAAATCTGATTTACCTTTGTCACAAAATAATTGTCGAACTAATCATTGTGATAAAGAAGAGTTGTGTGATAGTGCTTTTAGTATACCTGTGTCACAACTAGTGAATGATATTGACTCTATTATTTTGGATCAAAATACTTGTGCTGAAAATAGATATTTGCTTCCAATTGCTACTGAAAAAGATGAGCTAGAATTATTATCTTCTTTAAATACTTTAGGTTATATTGAGTTTGATATTCTGTGTGGTCTAAGTAATTTGAGGAAGAAATTTTTGTGCATTGAATTTCCATGGTTGTCTAAATGTACATATCACTTTATTGGCAAGTATAATTGTAAAGGAGAGTATATGGTACACCGGGTTTATATTTGTTCAAATCTGAAATCTCCTTTTGATATGCGACAATATGATCAATTAGGGGGATGTAATGACTATAATCATGTCTTGTCAAGATCTCCAAGTTTTGTTATAAAACAACATATTAGGTTTCAAGAAAAGGAGCAATATTGGCTACTACCTACAACATGTCCTGCAACTATGCTCAAACCGAGGACGGTTTGTTGTCAAGAAGGGGAGGATGATGAGGACATGACACCTTCAGATACGACCATCAATTATAAGGTGAGCTCGTTTATACATGTGCATAATGATTTTTGGCACAATTCACTTGGTTCCACATGTACATGTTATTATTTGCTTATAGGTATAAACATGTCTCAAAGTGAAAGCTCGTCAAAGTCCAACATTCGGTTCGTTGGTTGCCCGACAGTGCTTCAATGGAAAGACTGTAACTCATCCATTCGGAGTGCGATTGAGGTCAATAAGGACTTGATGGAAAGCTTATTTGATAAGCTTTCAAATAGATCTGGTCCCACCTCAATATCACATCGACAATGTCTTCAAATTGTCACGACAATATGCTACTATTTCTGCCGGGTGCTACGACGTCGACATGGGCTTGTCATGCAACCTTGGGACCCTGGCCCAAGTGGGAGCACGCCCAAAACAAGTGGAGAAGAGCACAAAGATGTTCAAGGACGTACTCCTCCTTGGCCACCATCTTAGAAGGGCATCCAAGTCGTCCAACCCAAGTTGGAGGCCCAATCCGTGTCAAGTTCGAGTCCATCTCGGAATCTAGGAGCAGTCAGCGGTAAAATGGACGCTCAGGTCACATACGGACTCTGTTTTTGATGATCCATATATGAATGGAAAGATAATTTGATAAGCTAACCAATGGATTTAGTTTGAGGTCCAAACTCCATCGGAATCAACGGAAATCGTCAAAACAAGTTGACGTCCAGAATCTGTCAGGTGCCGCGTCGCCGTCTTTTGGGCCGTTTGGGCCTTGTATCTTGTTAGGGCACCTAAGGGATGTGAGTAGGGATCCTTGGACGCCCCTTAGGCTATATAATCAGTAGCCGTCACCTATGTTAGGGTTTGAGTTTTGCTTAGATTAATCTGTTAAGAACAGTTTCGCCGTTTCATCGGTTTGTGAGACCCCAACTCGTGAGCTTAATCATTCATCTGCAATCTGGTTGCATTCTACCTTGTTCTTGCTTGTGTTCTTCGATTTGCAGGCAAGGATTAGCCTTCTTGGCGAGGTCAACCGTGCAACGCCGGTTGATAACCAGAGGAGACGTGGTGCTGCGATTGCGGGGTTTCAGATCGTGTTGTTCGGAAGCCGGATCGACTTGTGTCTCGTTTCTACCAAATCGAGAGTTACCAGAACCTTTCGGAAGATCGGGCACCCTTGTTCACATCATACTGGCTGACGTGAAAAAAGAAGTGGAAAGATTATTGAAAGCAAATTTCATTTGACCATGTAGATATGCAGAGTGGATTTCAAGTATAGTTCCAGTATATAAAAAGAATGGAAAGATGAGGGTTTGCATTGATTTTAGAGATCTCAATAAAGCTACTCCAATGGATAGTTAGCCGATGCCGGTTGCCGAATTACTTGTTGATGCAGTAGCTGGTTATGAAGTCATCAGTTTTATGGATGGTAATGTTGGATACAACCAAATCTTTATGGCAGTGGAAGATATTTCAAAGACAGCTTTTAGATGCCCTGGTCATATAGTTTTGTTTGAATGGGTTGTTATGACATTTGGATTAAAGAACGCCGGCGCAACTTACCAAAGGGCTATGAATTATATCTTCCATGAGTTGATCGGCAAAATTGTAGAAATCTATATTGACGATGTAGTCGTGAAGTCTAGGAATCATGAAGGACATTTGGCCGATTTAAGAAAGACTTTGGAACGCACGAGAAAACATGGTTTGAAGATGAACCCAAACAAATGTGCTTTTGGAGTTTTGGCTTGTGAGTTTTTGGGGTTTCTGATCCATAAAGGAGGGATTAAAGTCAGAAAGAAAAGTATGGAGGCAATAGACAAAGTTGTCCCTCCAACCAACCTCACGGAATTACAATCGTTACTTCGCAAGATTAATTTCGTAAGAAGGTTTATATCTAACTTATCGGAAAAGGTTTTGCCTTTCTCTCCATTGTTGAAGCTTAAGAAAGATCAAGAATTTGTGTGGGGTGATGTACAACAGAAAGCTTTTGATGAAATTAAAGAATACATGAAGGCACCACCAGTGTTAGTACCTCCACAGCTTGATAAACCTTTCAGATTGTACGTAGCGGCCGATAGCCTAACAATAGGATCGACCCTCATACAAGAATTTGAGGGAAAAGAAGGAGTAATAGCCTACCTTAGCCAAAAGCTGTTAGACCCAGAGACGAGGTATTCGGTTATGGAGAAACTTTGTTTATGTGTGTATTACTAGTGTACCAAGCTTCGACACTACTTATTAAATGCCGAATGCATAATAATTTCTGAATTTGATGTAATAAAACATATGCTTTCAATGCCTATTCTGAATGGAAGAGTCGGCAAGTGGATTTTAGCACTATCAGAGTTTGATTTAAGGTACGAATTGGCAAAGGCAGTAAAAGGTCAAGCCATTGCCGATTTTGTCACTTATCATCGTGATCCTTCTGCTAATATGACAAATATTGCACCTTGGACTTTGTTTTTCGATGGTTCTTCTTGTAGTAAAGGTGGTGGTGCTGGTATTCTCTTGATTTCTCCACAAGGATTAACTTTTAGATATGCTATCCCCATTGGTTCTTATGTTACTAACAATCAAGCAGAGTATGAAGCTTTACTCAGGGGACTTCGGCTTCTTATGGAAATAAAAGTTGTTGCTGTCGAGATTTTTGGAGATTCTAAGTTAGTCATCAATCAGTTAACCGGTCAATATGAATGTAAAAATGATATATTGAGAGAATATTATGAAGAATGTCGAGAGCTTTTGAAATGTTTTCAGATGGCAACGTTACATCATATCCCTAGGGGGCATAATGAAGAAGCAAATAAGTAAGCTCAGGCTGCTTCTGGATATCGGGAAGATCAAGAAATTCTTGCTTTGAACGAAGATCACATGGTTGATGATTGGAGAAGGGAGATTACTGATTACTTAAAAAACCCATCACAAAAAGTCTCCTGAAAGCTCAGGTATAAGGCTCTCAAGTTTGTACTTCTTGATGATCAATTGTACTATAAATCTATAGATGGAGTACTTCTCAAGTGTTTAAGTCAAGAAGAAACCAAAAAGCGGATGAGCGAAGTGCATGAAGGGATATGTGGTTCACATCAATCGGCTTACCGAATGAAATGGATAATAAGAAGGACCGAATATTTTTGGCCAACTGTGCTCGAAGATTGTTTTGAATGTTATAAGGGATGTCAAGATTGTCAGAGGTTCGGTAATATTCAAAGAGTTCCGGCATCGGCTATGAATCCAATTATCAAGCCGTGGCCGTTTAGGGGATGGGCTATAGATTTGATTGGTCAAATTCATCCTCCTTCTAGCAAAGGACATAAGTTTGTACTATTGGCTACAAATTATTTTACCAAATGGGTTGAAGCCATACCTTTGAAGAAGGTTACATCAGAAAACATAATCAATTTTGTTAAGGAACATATAGTTCACAGATTTGGGATCCCTCAAACTATTACAACAGATCAAGGGATCTAGTTTACGTCATCCGAATTTTGTGACTTTGCTGAAGAAATGGGGATCAAGTTATTTAATTCTTCTCCGTATTATGCACAAGCCAATGGTCAAGCTGAAACATCAAATAAAATTATGATTAAGATTATCCAGAAAAAGATTGATGAAAAGCCAAAGAAGTGGCATTTGGTTCTTAATGAAGCATTGTGGGCTTACCGAATGGCATGTCATGGGTCTACTCAAGCATCTCCCTATGAGTTGGTTTATGGGCATTGTGCTGTGTTGCCATGGGAGTTACAATCCAGTTCAAGACGACTGACATTACATAATGATTTAAGGAAAGAAGATTATAAAAGTTTAATGATGGATGAACTAGAAGATTTGCACTTGGTTCGTCTTAAGGCATTGGAGAATATAGAGAAGAACAAATTACGTGTTGCTAAGTATTACAATAAGAAAGTTAAAGAGAAACACTTTGCAGAGGGGGATTTGGTTTGGAAGGTTATATTGCCGATTGGGATGAAAGATAAAGCGTTCAGTAAATGGTCTCCAAATTGGGAAGGTCCTTTTCGGATAGTAAGACATGTGCCTGGTAATGCATATATTTTGAAAACTTTGTTGGGAGAAGAATTTTCTAGGGCTATTAATGGGAGATTTCTCAAGAAGTTCTATCACAGTGTAGAAGTTGGCACATAAGCAGACTCAGAATGTTCGTGTGTAAAGATAGCCAATGTGAAACATCGCCTTTAGCTGAAAAAATGCTCTGGGAGTTTGGAAAAGTAGCCGACATAAAATGTGTCGCCTTTAGAGCAAGAATATCAGTTTAACCAAATAAAGATGATATCATGCAAGGATTCTGCTTTCGGTAACTCAGGGAAAGAAAAACAGGAATCCTAAACCAATATTTCACAAGTGCAAGTGGTTCAAAAAAGGGAGCAATCTTATTACAGAGGCTCCTAAATACAAACTATTCATCAAACAATCTGTTCAGAACAGATTGGGCATCAGTGGCCTAGGCAAGTACGGTTGCACGATCTTCGTAGTTTTCCAGAATTTCTTCAATGTCCTCGATGTCCTCTGGAAGCTCACCGCCGAGAAAGCCGGTTGGCATGGTAGAGAAGTCTTCATGCGCTTGGGTGGACATTGCCGCCAACCCTAAGGCGACGACATGGTGTACGCCGTGAATGACGGCTTGATCAATACGGCTGTCCGCATCTTCAAGGCGTGCCTCCACGGTTGCCCCTTGAGCGTTCACCTTGTCGGCCACCTTGGTTGCCGCAATCTTCAGGCGGTCGACCTCTGCAGATAATGCTGGACAGAGAAAGGATACATTAGGCAAGCAAGTTCAATTAAAAGAAGGGGAATCAGGCGAAGATTTCACTGACCTGAGATAGCATCGCAGAGTTGCTTCCGCTGATCCTCCCATTCAAGCTGGTCGATGCCGTATTGTTTGGAAACTTCACCCAATTCCTCTCGAGCCTTATCCCTCTCCTTCTTGAAATGGCAGGCGTCATAGTGATTCCACCAATTGGAGTAGTAGGAATCTGAGGAAGAATCTGAGGAATCAGAGGAGCTGGAAGAGCCGGACGATGGGTTTCCTGGTTGCGGATGGCTTTGGCTAGTGGAAATGAATCTTATCCTAGTAAATGAAAAAATCAAAATCAAGATGGAAAGCGGACAAGAGAGTAGAACTGCAAGGGGGCAAGGGAACCGATTCTTACCCATGGCGCCGGCGTTGCGGTGCTCTGCTTCCCTCTGCGTCCTCTTCGGCGGGACGCTTGCCGCAGTCATTGTTACTCGCCATTGCTATGAATGTTAGGGTTTTCTTCTGGATTGAATCGAGCAAAGAATATGAAGAGGCAGAAGTAAAGCTGTTTAGTTATAGTGGCAGTCGAGGCTGGCGAAAGGAAGTTATTTGTAAGCCAAGAAAGGAGTCATGGCGAGTTCCACGGAGTAGTGGGGGCAAAAATGTCAAATGACGAAGTAGGGGTTTTTTCCTTCAGCTGGGCCGATTGTTGGACTGGGCCAGGATTGGAAAAGCCGAATGCCGTTCGGCTATATTCTTAGTTCGTTTAAATCAAGTTTCATTCGGCTGTTGGAAAATGAGGACAATTGGCTACATCGTAATAAGAAGAGTTTAAGGAAAAAGGACCGATTGTTTTCTCAGACAAATAAAGGCGTGGAAGCACAAAATAGTTTTGCGGGGACAGAGTACATTACACTTAGTTTGTTACAAGATTCAATGTCTACTCGTTTAAAAGCTGATTAATTGCCTCTATGGCCTCGGACCTGATTCAGCTGACATTGTCTAGTACTTTTTGGTCTTCATCTTTGGAGCCCTGGATTTTGGATAGCTTGGTTTTGATTTGCCGATCTTCTTTGAGGGCCGAAGTCATCCTTAGTGAAGCCGCTTCTATGTTCTTCGGCAAATCGGCTATGAGAGCTTTGTGAGACTGAATTTTGGCGTTCAGTTCAGCTAGACGGGCTTCTAACTTGCCTTTTTCGTCCTCCATGGCCTTCAATTCAGGCTCCAGGGTTGCCAGAGAATTTCTTGCAGTTTGGATATGAGAATGCAAATTTTTAAGTTCCAACTTCTTTGAGGACTTATCATTCTGCAAGACGGCCCTGGATGATATGTTCTTGGTTGCTTTTCTCACCATACTAAAGAAGTTATCAAGGTGGGCTGCGGACTCTAGGGGAGTTAAAAGAGCAGAGGGGATATCTTCATCAATAAGTTCAAGGATATCTCTGATCTGATCTGCATCCTGAACCAAATTGACAGTGTCCTTATTCAACAGATTAATCATTTCCCTCAGCTGAGCTTGATTTTCTATTGATAGGGTGTGTTGAGAGGTATTTTCTTCACCCTTCTCAGTGATATAATCTTCAATGGAAAATGAGTAACTCATGGTCGGCTCAATGGTTTTCTTCTAAAAAAGGAGAAAGAAGAGTTAGCCGATTGAATGAATGTGTTGAAATAATATAGTTTGAGATGAAACTTTACCTGGGCTGATTGATCCTGGCCTTCTTGAGAGTTTGGCTGAGTATTCGGAGGAGGTGAGCTTGGGACATGATCAGGAGAAGGTTCTTCTGCCAGTTCGTTTAGAATTTCATCTATTTCAAGTAATAGTGTGAGTATGAAAAGATGATGTGGCATCAGAGAGGAGGTTAGCCGAACGTATTACCTATATTCTCATCGGCTTCTTGATTTTTTGAACCTTCGGGGTTTGTTGGATCTTCAGTCGATGGAGTGCCACCAAATTTAAGAGTTTTAACCTGTGGCTGCAATAGAAGCAGTGGAATTTGGAGGTAATCAGGTTTATTACTAGATGAGGTTACTAGTTTAACATAGAATGAAGGATTCATACCTTAGGAGATAATTGAGCCCTTTTTTTCCTTGGTTTCCTGGGTAAGGGGGCACTCTCAAGTGTTTTTCTTTTGCCTTTTCCTCCTGAAGGAGCAGTGGATGAAGTTGCAGGAATTTTCATGAAAGTTTTCAGGTTTGGGGCATTAAAACCTAGAGCAGGGTTGGGTCTAGCTAAATAATATTGGATTGCCTTAGCAGGAGGTATAGGCTCAAAATCCTGTGTATAACCAAGTGTTAAGGTGAGAAATGAATTCGAAAACAGAAGATGATGAGTAAAAGGAAATTACCTCACTATCAGAAGCAAAATCAGGTTGCAAGTTTTGACATAGGGGGTGGATTGGTGTATTGAAAATATGAGCATGCCATTCTTCCCACTAGGAAGTGAAGAAAGGGTGGGCAGTGTCTATTATCCCAAATGAAGATGGTTCATATGTTGGCAGCTCCCATCCTAATTCAAAAACTTTTCCAGCCACTATTCCTTCTATGATTACTTCCCTGGGCTTTATTGTTGTTGAGAAGAAAAGTCTTGGGGGTAATTGACCACATCCTCATTGTCTGGCCACCATGTTTGGGTTGTAAAATTCATAGGTGGACTGCACTAATCTTCCATGATGAAATTCGGCTGGCAGAGTACAAGGTTTGATGAAAGAATTGAAAATATCAATAGATACTTTGTCTTTACAGCCGAATTCATAACTAAACTTGCAAGGAAGGGTTAGATTTTCATTTTCTCTGTAAGGGAACCAAAGTACATTACCAAAACCTTTGAAGAACAGCTTAAAGAGATGACCAATGTCCATGTCGATACTAATAGATGATGCTGCCTCTCCATAAGTTTGACAAGCTTTGACCTTTGCTGCTTTGCCTTCAGCATAGTTAATTGAAGGAAAACTCAGATTGAGAAGGCTTACAGAAGCTATCTGATGCATGTATAATTGGAGCCACATATGAACTAACCACCAAGGGCCATTCACACAGGAAATTTCTCCACCTTGGTGCATCTAAAGAGTAATCTGGTGCATCATATGATAGACAGACCCCAAGAGATATTTACCTAGTGGGATTTGAGTGCCTACAGATAAGTCTTCAACCATCACTATATGGTTCAGGGTGGGTTCATTGGATTTTCCACAGAAGATGAATCTGCATAGCCACATATTCATGAAAGCTTTCAATTCTTTGTCAGTGATAGTGCCAGACGACTCCATATAAGTTTGAATATATTTGGCCCATCCACATCTAGAACTGATGGTTCTTTGATTGCTTTTGTTCTTGTACTTGTAAGGATATACTGGTAATGATACATTCAGGCCAGTCATCATTAAAACATCAGCTAAAGTGATAGTCATCATACCATGGCCGAAGATGAAAGCATTAGTGGTGTCAGACCAAAAGTGGGAAGCTGCTATCAGAAGAGAGTTGTTTCTAGGCGTTTTTGATAGAGATAGTTCTAAGCAATGGCCAATATCTTGACTTTCCCAGTGACTGCTACTTTTTTCCAATATTCTCCTATACCAGTTCCGCCATCCAACAATTTGGGGAAATGGCTAGTTCTTGAAGGTATTTGGCCATTGACTCATTGGAGTGATTCCAGATTTGAAAGGAATTCTTTGAGTTTCCTTCTCAATAATCTCCGCTGGGTCTGGATTTCCCATTGGGCCAAGGAGGTAGGAATCAGGATTGGCAGCATAAGGAATTAGCATCTGGTTCTTGTATTCCTTCGAAGAGTGGCAAGATTGGAGAAAAAAGGGTGAGCTGAAAGAGAGACAAAATCGGCGAAAAATTACCAAATATGTGAGAATGAATGAATTTTACCTCTGGGATCTCGTCCTGAGTCGCCATTAGGAATTCGAGGTGAATTCGGAATTACGCCGGGTTTTGGATTTTCTGGGCGGCAGCTACGGTGTCGAAAAAATGTAAACCTAGAAGAGGGAAGAAGTTTGCGGACAATTTTGAAATAAAGTAACTTTTATTCCGAAATTGAGGGGGCATGTGTTAACACTAGATTTTTGCACATGTAAGGGGATGACAAATGGACCAGTGTGTGGAGATGGGCGTGTAAGGCATTTGGCAAGTATCCATGCAGTCGGCTAGGTTTCCGAGGATTCGGCAACTGCTTATGCGGTCGGCTATTCTGAAGAGAAAGGGATTTCCATTGAAATGACAGAAGCAAAAGCCGATTGGATAACAAGATTGCGACAATTAAGGCATTAAA
Source organism: Coix lacryma-jobi var. lacryma-jobi (assembly GCA_009763385.1). Taxonomy (NCBI): domain Eukaryota; kingdom Viridiplantae; phylum Streptophyta; class Magnoliopsida; order Poales; family Poaceae; genus Coix; species Coix lacryma-jobi. The sequence goes on along the minus strand of CM019830.1, from coordinate 115,598,495 downwards.
TATTTTGAAGGGCGTTAAAGGCCAAATATATTGTATTTTTCCTTTAATATTTCATAATCGTATCCTCTTAGGACTTGTATCGTGTCTAGGGTATAAATATAAACCCTTGGCTATTGTAAAAAACTGTTCACAACCATATCAATACAAATCAGCCATGTGCCATCTTCGAGTCCTTTGTCGTGTCGTTGAGTTCTTCGAGAGGAATCATCGATCCGTCGACCTCCGTAAGTTCCGGCAACCTTGTTATCATGTCTAGTATCATGCGGTGGATTTAGATGTGATGTAAGTAGTCTTGTTTGTTTACAAAGATCGTGCGGCAGATCTATGTCAACAATCAAGAAGTCTTTGCTTATGCTATGCTTATGAGTAAATACTGTGCGGCAGGCGTTTGCTTGATACGTTTAGCAGGAGCGAGATAGTTATCGGCTCTATTAGATTTGGCAAAATCTAGTAGATTCATTAAGTTACCATGTGTTGCATGATTTATTTAATTAGTTTTACAACACCCTTTTGCCCAATCTAGATTGACTTTGTTCGGCCTTGCTCTACAAGTTTTTTACTTGTTTTTTCCAATAATCGAATAACCATGATGGCTGAATTAATTTCTAATCTAGATTGTTACGTGTTGCGGGTTCTGTTGGAACGCACTTGCCCTACCTCCGCACTTGTGCAGGGGAAAGAGCGAAGGCGGCCAAGCGTCGGATGCAGTAGCGAAGGTAAGGTGGAAGTGGAAGGTGCTCAATTTTCCCAAAAAGTCGTCCCTTTACACTGTTCATCCCCTTGGTATTTATAGGGGATGCCAAGGGGCACGGGCCAAATTACAAAAGGGTACAGGGAAGATTCCTCACCTCCACGCAGGGAGGAAGGGCAAAAGCATAAATACACGGCTGAAGCGGAAACCCTAATTGGCCACCCTCCAACGCGCCGCCACCTGGTTCCCGTTCACCTTCGGGGAAAAATGCGGAGGTTTTGACCTTCGGCTGCGCTCGCCCTTGGGCCCGCGCCCCTCCGCCATCTGCCGGACCTCCGGCTTTACTTGCCTTCAGGGGAGAAGACCGAAGGTTTGACCTTCGGCCGTGCGCGCCGGACCTTCGGCTTCGCTCGCCTTCGGGACAGCGCACACTCGCCGCTTGCTTGAACCTTCGCTCCAAGCGAAGGTGGCGTTGTGGGCCAGCGAGGATTTCCTGCAGTGCGACTGTCGACTTGGACCTGCATGGAAAACAACAAAGCGACGAGGGTTGAACCCGCGTCCAGGGGTCAGAGTAACGATCCCCAGTAGGAGAGGGCCCTCGCAAGGACAACGAGGCATTGCGCGAGGGTTAATTCCGAGCACCAGTTCGAGCGGCGCTTCTGCCGAGGGTCCTTTCCCCCAACAGTAGCCCCTCGTTGTCTTGGATCTAAAAAACCATGTTTAGGCCCAAGCAGCGCCTTTCAATGGGGATAAAAAACGGGACCCTCGGCAGCGACGCCCGCGACTGCTTTGGGCTGGGCCGTTGTGTTGTTGTTTGTACTATTGAAGCCTGTTTCGTTTTTTGCGTCGCGTTTTTTGGTTGTCGTGCCGATTTCGTGGGGTGAGGGGCTCGTCTCCCGGCCTATAAATAGAAAGAGCGGGTGAAGAGTTTTGATTGTGTCCTCTGCTATAGCCGTCCTGCTGTTGCGATTTGCTTGTTGCGAAGGTTTGTTTTAGCTTGCGTGCGAGGGTTTGGACGGGCATTGGCGAACATACTTGTGTGCGAAGGTTTGTTTGATAGTTTTTGGTAGCTGAAGAGATGGCCAGATTGAAGCAGACTGCTCGGGCTGGTTCTCCCGCCGTCGCGGATGATGGGGTTACCTTCGAGTTTGGTCTTAGCCGGGTTTGCGCAAGTGAGATTGCGTCTTATGTGAGGTGGGGCTGGATTGAGGAAAGCAAGGCGAGGACCAGTAGTGGGGAGACCGTTCCGAAGCCAGAGGCGGATGAGGTTGTGGTCTTTGAAGAATTTTTTTTCGGCTGACCTTCGCTTTCCGGTGATTTCCTTTGTGACCTTCGTTCTTCGAAGGTTCAACCTGAAATTTCATCAGTTGACGCCTTCTTGTTTTACGAAGATGTCAGTGTACGTGTGGGCATGCCGTTCTCAGGGCACCGCTCCACACGTCGAGGGTTTTATCCGCACTCATCGTGTGCACATGCAGCCCCGCAAGATGGATTGTGGCGAAGGTAACACTCGTCTTGGACAGTTTGCTGTGTACACATTCTGCTATCGCGCTGGGTCGGAGGTGCCGATGCAGGCCCAGAAGAATAAGTGGAGCAGCGGATGGCAAGAATCCTGGTTTTACTACAAGCTTAGTGGCGGCGTCGAGCTTTGCGGCGAGCTTCCGCTTCTTGGAGATGTCGGCGCCGAGGCCAAGATGAGCGCCGAGGCTCATGCTGCGATTGATTGCTTGAGGGTTGTGGCGCGCTCGCAGTGCGCCCGCGACTTGGTCGAAGAATATTGTTGTGCGAAGGTGTGGCCCCTTAGCCGAAGGCAAAAATGGTTTGGAGTCGGGGAGGACCCCAAGTATGTGGCTAAGGGTTTGAAGAAACCGATAGTTGATTTGAACAATGTTGGGGGAAAGGACCCTCGGCAGAAGCGCCGTTCGAACTGGTGCTCGGAATTAACCCTCGCGCAATGCCTCGTTGTCCTTGCGAGGGCCCTCTCCTACTGGGGATCGTTACTCTGACCCCCGGACGTGGGTTCAACCCTCGTCGCTTCGTTGTTTTCCATGCAGGTCCAAGTCGACAGTCGCACTGCAGGAAATCCTCGCTGGCCCACAACGCCACCTTCGCTTGGAGCGAAGGTTCAAGCAAGCGGCGAGTGTGCGCTGTCCCGAAGGCGAGCGAAGCCGAAGGTCCGGCGCGCACGGCCGAAGGTCAAACCTTCGGTCTTCTCCCCCGAAGGCAAGTAAAACCGGAGGTCCGGCAGATGGCGGAGGGGCGCGGGCCCAAGGGCGAGCGCGGCCGAAGGTCAAAACCTCCGCATTTTTCCCCGAAGGTGAACGGGAACCAGGTGGCGGCGCGTTGGAGGGTGGCCAATTAGGGTTTCCGCTTCAGCCGTGTATTTACGCTTTTGCCCTTCCTCCCTGCGTGGAGGTGAGGAATCTTCCCTGTACCCTTTTGTAATTTGGCCCGTGCCCCTTGGCATCCCCTATAAATACCAAGGGGATGAACAGTGTAAAGGGACGACTTTTTGGGAAAATTGAGCACCTTCCACTTCCACCTTACATTCGCTACTGCATCCGACTCTTGGCCGCCTTCGCTCTTTCCCCTGCACAAGTGCGGAGGTAGGGCAAGTGCATTCCAACAGTTTGGCGCCGACCGTGGGGAAGGAGAAGTCTGAAATGGCGGGAAACAGGAGAGCACCTTCGACGAGGGACCAGCGCGTTGCAAGAGAGGCGGCGGCGGTGGTCCCGCCTGCTGAGGAAATTGTACAGCCCTCGGGAGGAGAGAATGTCACCCCGGAACCCCAATCCCTGGGCCCCCAGGCCCGAGTGGCGACGCAGCCGCACCCACACACTTTGGGAGAAGAAGAGGGAGAAGAAGAAGAGGTGGGCCTCGAGGCCCTTGAAAGGCTCGAGGCTGAGCTGCAAGAGAAGAAGAGGCACCTGGAACAGCTTGAGAGGCATAACCGACTGCGCTCGATCAGACAGAGGGCAGACGAGGCCAGGGAGCGGCTTCGCCGTATGGAGGAATCCCTCGCCGCGGCAGAAGCCGAAGCCGAAGGCTGGAATGATGAGGAGATACCCCCGCTGCAAGGGGGGAATGAGGAGCCGAATCAAGATAACCTTCGTCACCATCCACCACCCCCACCACCACCAGTACACCCAGAGCCATATCCTGTGAGACACCCAAACTTCCGCCAACTCTACCCAGATGAGAGAGAACAAAACCTTCGCATTCAGCGAAGGCATCAGCAACACCAAATGCCGTACGATCCAAAGTCACCACTCTCCCAAATACTCCAAACCCAGCCCTGGCCACCATGCTATAATCCACAAAACCTACCCCGCTATGATGGACTTTTCGACCCTCGCCAGTTCATCATGAGCTACAAAGCAGCGGTTGCCGCAGCAGGCGGTGATGAATCAACAATGGCAAAATCCTTTGTCATCATTCTGCGAGACATCGCACAAACTTGGTACAGCAACCTTCGCCCCGGAACTGTGGATTCCTGGGCCACCCTCAGAGACAACCTGTGTACAAATTTCAAGGGCATCACTCCAGCCCCGTCTAACCCCATCGAGCTGTTCAATTGCAAGCAAGAAGAACGCGAGCCGCTCCAAGATTACTGGCGAAGGTTTATTCAACTCAGAGCAAGGACCCCGGGGATATCTGACGAGGCTGTCATCCTCGCTGCAGTCAGTGGCCTGCGCCCAGGACCATGCTCCTCAAAATTTGCCAGAAAACCGGCAAACTCAATCGAAGAGCTGCATGAAACAATGGAAAGATACTGTAGAGCTGATATGGATTTCAGAGCGAAGTCCGATGCTCGGAGGTCTCAGCAGAGGCCACAGCCGAGGCCTCAACCAAGAGAAAGCAACCTTCGCCAAGAGCAAAGCAACGTCGGTGCAATCAACAAAGCAACAAATTATGAAGATCAAAGATGGGACGCTCAACACCCGAGCAGCCAAGCCCCGCAGGGTTTGCCACCTCCGCCGAATCAGCGGTTCCAGCAGCGAGATCCTGCCAAAATGTATTGTCACTTCTGTGGAATGGGAAAGGGGCACACAACAAAGCAATGCGAATGCTTCGCCAAGGGAAAAGAATACCAGGAATCCAAGAAAGCTGCTTCGTCAGACTCCCGAACCATCAACCACACAAGGAAACCAAGTTTCCACCCACCAAATCCATCATACCACTATACCCCCATAAACTACGGCCTACCTTCGCAACAACCCCCTTACACTCATCACCCACTCTACAACCAAACCTCTTATCAGCCAACCACCATTCCACAACGCCAAAATCCAGCTTACACAGTTACATACCCAACCACCCCCCAAAACCAAATCCCAACAACCCACCAAGCCACCAACGCTCTGCCACCACCACCGCCAATCCCCGCGTTACCAGCACCACAACCTGTGAAAGCCGAAGCCTCCAGCCAAACGACCATCAACAATCCAACTTCAACCTTCGGTGTGATTCTAGCTATCACCGGAGGTTCAAATGAGGACCATGGTAACAAACGACAGAGGAAGGAACACGCCAGACGCGTTCACCACGTGGCCGTCGAAGGACCACATAAGTTCAGTCGTTGGTCCCACATCCCCATAACCTTCGATTCCAGCGACATGAAGCTAAGAGATTACCCTCACACAGATGCTATGGTGATCGAAACCAACCTCGCTGGGTGGACTATCACCAAAATACTGATCGATACAGGAAGCTCCGCTGACATCTTGTTCGCTTCAACCTTCGACAGCATGAAGCTTGACAGGAACCTTCTGCAACCGGCCGACAACCCCCTATACGGTTTCTCTGCCCGTGACCTTCGGCGACCAATTCAACTGCAGGACGGAACATATAACATTTGATGTCGTCGACATGTTCTACCCATACAATGCCATTTTTGGCCGAGGGGTCACAAACGCGTTCAATGCGGTCATCCATCCCGCCTACCTATGCATGAAACTTCCCGCTCCGAAGGGTGTGGTCGCAGTATTTGGGGACCAGGACATTGCAAGGACTGCTGAAGGGAACGTAGCCCCGGGGCAACGTAATGTACACAATTTGTCAAAACCTCAAACCCCCGGTATCAGCGTCGAGGGCGAGGTCTGCAATGACAGAGTGAAGGCAGCGCCAAAGGAGGAAACCAAACAAGTCCAACTCTTCGAGGGCAATGCCGAAAGAAAGGTGATCATTTCAGCCAACCTAGGCCCTCAATCAGAAGGCAACCTCGTCACCTTCCTCAGAGAAAATTCCGACACCTTCGCTTGGTCCGCAGAAGACCTAAAAGGAGTCAACAGATCAATGATCGAGCATAGCCTGAACATCAAAACAGGCTATTGCCCAATCAAACAAAAGCTTCGCAAGATGTCAGAAGAAAGAAAGGAGGCAGCGAAGGCTGAGGTAAAAAGGCTTCTGGACGCAGGCGTCATTCGCCCAGTCAAATACCCAACTTGGCTCTCAAATGTGGTCCTAGTCCAAAAGAAGAACAAAAAATGGCGAATGTGCGTCGATTTCACTTGCTTGAACAAAGCCTGTCCGAAGGATGATTTCCCCCTCCCAAACATAAGCACCCTGGTCGACAAAGCGGCAGGTTGCCAAATGCTATCCCTCCTTGATTGCTTCTCAGGCTATCACCAGATCTGGATGAATGAAGAAGACGAAGAAAAAACAAGCTTTATCACACCCTCGGGCACCTTTTGCTTCCGAAGGATGGCAGAAGGTTTGAAAAATGCAGGCTCAACCTTCGCTCGCATGACCTCCGAAGTTTTCAAGGATGAGCGTGCTGTCTCCGCCTATGTAGACGACCTAGTCGTCCAGAGTGAACTAAAAGAGAACCACATACCAGACTTATCGAGGGTATTCAGCAACCTCCGGTCCGCCGGACTGAAACTAAACCTAGAAAAATGTGTTTTTGGGGTAAGTGAAGGTAAATTGCTAGGTTGCATCGTCTCAGCCAGAGGAATCGAAGCCAACCCTGAGAAGATTGATGCCATCATGAACATGGAACCTCCGGCGACCAAGAAAGCAGCTCAGCGTCTGACCGGTCGTTTGGCAGCACTTAGCAGATTCATCTCAAGATCCGCAGAGCGAGGGTTAGCCTTCTTTGAAACACTCAGAAGCAACGCTCCATTCAATTGGGGTCCCCAGCAGCAAAAGGCCTTCGACGAGTTGAAACAGTATCTGACCAGCTTGACTGCACTGACCAGCCCAAGCAAGGGAGACTTATTGTTACTCTACGTCGCAGCTTCGCCACACGCAGCAAGCGCAGTCCTCATCAAGGAGCTCCGTGAAAACAATAAAACCAGACAAGCTCCAATCTACTATGTTTCAGAAACCCTCGAGGGCCCAAAGAGAAATTATTCGGAGCTTGAGAAAATAGCATATGCCGTCGTCATGGCATCAAGAAAGCTCAAGCACTATTTCCAGGCGCACGAGATCCAAGTACCTTCGACGTACCCTCTCGAGAACATTTTCAAAAACAACGAAGCCGTTGGAAGAGTAGCAAAATGGGCAGTCGAGCTTAACAGTTATGCCGTAACCTTCGTTGGCAGAACAGCGATCAAATCACAAGTGCTGGCTGATTTCATAGCAGAATGAACAGTGGTCGTGGGTTCGATCCCCACGGTCGGCGCCAAACTGTTGGAACGCACTTGCCCTACCTCCGCACTTGTGCAGGGGAAAGAGCGAAGGCGGCCAAGCGTCGGATGCAGTAGCGAAGGTAAGGTGGAAGTGGAAGGTGCTCAATTTTCCCAAAAAGTCGTCCCTTTACACTGTTCATCCCCTTGGTATTTATAGGGGATGCCAAGGGGCACGGGCCAAATTACAAAAGGGTACAGGGAAGATTCCTCACCTCCACGCAGGGAGGAAGGGCAAAAGCGTAAATACACGGCTGAAGCGGAAACCCTAATTGGCCACCCTCCAACGCGCCGCCACCTGGTTCCCGTTCACCTTCGGGGAAAAATGCGGAGGTTTTGACCTTCGGCCGCGCTCGCCCTTGGGCCCGCGCCCCTCCGCCATCTGCCGGACCTCCGGCTTTACTTGCCTTCGGGGGAGAAGACCGAAGGTTTGACCTTCGGCCGTGCGCGCCGGACCTTCGGCTTCGCTCGCCTTCGGGACAGCGCACACTCGCCGCTTGCTTGAACCTTCGCTCCAAGCGAAGGTGGCGTTGTGGGCCAGCGAGGATTTCCTGCAGTGCGACTGTCGACTTGGACCTGCATGGAAAACAACGAAGCGACGAGGGTTGAACCCGCGTCCGGGGGTCAGAGTAACGATCCCTAGTAGGAGAGGGCCCTCGCAAGGACAACGAGGCATTGCACGAGGGTTAATTCCGAGCACCAGTTCGAGCGGCGCTTCTGCCGAGGGTCCTTTCCCCCAACAGGTTCATACATGTCAATTACGCTTAAGCTTTGATAAAACTAGGTATCGTGCGACAGATGCAGGTTTTAGATTGGTTTGATCGTTTTTGTTTGCATGTTCCTTCTTCATGGACCCCAACTCAGCTGGTTTGCCGAGCTTGGTTACACGTTATTTTATAATCTATCTCTTGTTCAAGCATATCTTTTTATGTATGTGCATTCGGCAACCAGTTGTTCATATATGTTCATGTTTGGAGTTAGTCGAATGATCTTTAAAACTTGTTGATAGATAGCTTCTATAGCTATATGTCGTTGTGAGTGGCTTCAGGGCCATAAATGTGGAACTGTCTGGTCTCATCCGGCATGTTCCAATTTTATTCTCACAGTTTTATCCCTTGTTGGCTTTTAGGTCAAACCGACTGGCACGTCTCTGGATTTCAAACCGTCCGGGCACCCGATTGAAGCCACGCTTTTTGGCTTGGTGTGTGTGAGGCACGGTGCGACGCATTTTGCGCCAACATAAGGCATAGGTGTGTAGAGGATGACGATGATGGTGGTGGTGGTGTTGTAGAGGTGCCAATGACTAGAGTGGCCACCTTCTCCTTCTCATCATCACTATCTTCATTTGATGAGCCACCGGAGGAGTTAATGTCGGTGAGCCAATCACCAACAATGTAAGCTTTGCCACCTTTCTTGTGGTATTGCTTCTTTTTCTTGCCATCCTTCTTGTAGGGCTTTTCACTTTTCTTCTCATCTTCGCTTGATGAGTCATATTTCTTTCCCTTGTTCTTGTTCTTGTAGCTTTCTTTCTTGGGCTTGGGGCATTGATGAGCAAGATAGCCAAGATCACCATAATTGTAGCAATCCATTTCGGAAATTGGCCTTCTCTTGCTACTTGTGAAGAACTTCTTCTTTCTTGAGTCAAAGTTGACTCCGTTCTTGTGAAGCTTCTTCAACATCTTGGTGGTCTTCCTCACCATGAGAGCAATGTTGGAATCATCTTCATCATCACTTGTGCTCTCATGATGTACCTCAATTGCCTTGAACTTGCCCTTCTTATCATGACTTGCTTTGAAGGCCAAGTCCTTCTTCTTGTCAGTGGAAGACCCACCACTTGGAGTGATGTGCATGTACATCTCATGAGCATTGCTCTTTCCCAAGATTTGAGTTGGAGTAGCGGTGGAAAGATCACTTTGGTGTAGCACGGTCACAATGTGTCCATACTTCTCAATTGGAAGGACACAAAGAATCTTCCTCACAACATCGGATGATTGCATTTGTGTGAGGCCAAGTCCATTTAGTTCTTCTACAAGAACATTCAAGCGTGAGTACATTTCATTTGCATTTTCATTAGCATGCATATCAAAAGAATGAAGCTTTTGCATGACTAGATGATAGCGCTCCTCACGCTCACTCTTGGTTCCCTCATGGAGAGCACAAACGTTATCCCATAGATCATGGGCATTCTTGTGGGTTCGGACGCGATTAAACACATCCTTGCAAATGGCTCTAAAAAGGATGTTTTTGCCTTTTGCATTCCACTTTTCATTCTCTTCCTCATGTGGCATGAGGCTAGTGCCCTCCTTGGGTTTGGGGAACCCGGTTATGGTGGCTTCGCGGCATCTCACATCAACCGTTTCTAGGTACGACTCCATACGGATTTTCCAATATGGAAAGTCGTCTCCCTCAAACATGGGAGGTGGTCCATCACCTCCGGACATCTTAACTCTAGGCGGTTAATCCTAAATCGAGAGCACGAGGCTCCAATACCAATTGAAAGGATCAAAATGCCCAAGAGGGGGGTGAATTGGGCTTTTCTAAAACTTTAGCAAGAATTAAAACTTATTTAGCCCAATTAACCCCTGTGCCTAGAAGTGTATTTCTTTCTATTCTACCGCACAAAAGACAATGTCTATGCCACTCCTACTCTAGCAAAGCAATTCAATAATGAAAGAACAACAAGTAATGCGGAATTGAATTGCTCAAATGTAAATGCTTAAGTAAAGGAGTAGAAATGACAAGACGATCTTTTTGCCGAGGTATTGAGGTGTCGGCACACCCCCTAGTCCTCGTTGGAGCACCTGCGCAAGGGTATAGCTCCCGCTTGATCTGTGCAAGGATCAAGTGCTCACTACGAGCTGATTCTTCGCCACTCCAGCCCGGTGAATCGCTCGCTACCGGTCACAACTTGGCTTGGGTCATCCATAATGCCTCCGGATGATCACCAAGCACTCCGACCGTCACCAAGACGTCTAGGTGATGCCGATCACCAAGAGTAACAAGCTAGAACTCTCACTTGACCAAGACAAGGCCAAAGAGATGGATGGATGCACACTTGCTACTCAATTCTCACTAGGAGGTCACTAATTCTCTCAATTAGAAATTCTCTCAACCTCACTAGGGCTCTTGCTCTTTCTCACAATCACTATGTGTTTCTCAGCAGAGGAAAGTGGCAAGAACACTCTAATGGAGGAGGGGGAGGAGTATAAATACTCCCCCCAACCGGCCATCCAAAAGAGCACTGAACAGGTGTTTCTGCGGGGGCATCGGACGCTCCAATGCTAGGCATCGGACGTTCAAATGACCTCAACCAACAGTCGACTGTACAACCTGTCAGACAAGTTAAAGGAGCATCAGACGCTGGGCAGCATCCGATGCCATCACAACGGACGCGTCCATTATGATTTTACCCTCTCTGGAACCTCTCTGCAAGGAGACCGGACGCTGGCCCTCAGCGTCCGATGCCAGTGTCCGATGCAAGCCCATGTTCACTCGCAAGTGAACAGTGGCACAGGCACGTCCGATGTGGCAACATCGGGCCTGAAGGACCGAAAATGCTAAAGCAAGGCGACCAGAGGGGGGGGGTGAATGGGAGCCTAAAAATTTCTTCCAAAATTCCAGTCTCTGTCCCAACAAAAACAACCACAAGAGCAAAGCCGACACACGTGATGTCCACGACCCAAGAGAATGGGTGGATGTTCCCTAGGAACACAGCGGGACACCACAAAAGCTCCCACGCCCAAATCCACGCAAGTCAACTAGTGACAAAATGGACTTTGGGTAACCTCAACCTCCCCCAAGCAACGCGAGGGGGATTCAGGCTTTTTCGCACAGCGGGAAGCCCAATTTCAGTAGAGCACAAAGTCGGAAATCCAACGCAAAAAGCGGATCTCCAATCGGAGCTCGAACGCAAAAGACACGGACGAAAACGCGCGTTGTCTGCACTGACCGGACTCTGAGGTGTGTCCGGTCAGGATCGATCGGACGCGTCCGGTCAGAGAAAAATCATTCTGGGAGCTCTCTGGAACTGACCGGACTCTGAGTGATAGAGCGTCCGATCAATTCCCTAGCGAGCGTCCGGTCACTGCTACTGGATGAATAGTAGTAGCAGTGCGTCCGGTCAGGCCACAACCGTGCGTCCGATCACACAAAATGCTCTCTGGAGCTGACCGGATTCAGCACGGGGTGCGTCCGGTCAAGTCCTGGCCAGCGTCCGGTCACCACGCGCGAGCTGGACAGCGCGGGTGTTCAACGACCGGACTCTGACTCGGTGCGTCCGGTCGCTATGAGGCAGCGTCCGGTCACCCCGAGCAGCCCTCTGTTCGTCCACCGAATCGACTCGATCTCCCTCAAATCAATAGCACTAGGGCTCAAATTTCGTGTGAGGGATCACAAGGATGTTAGTGAGCTACTCCTAAGAGATCATGGCTCGAACCTAACTCCAAATCGGTGATTCGAAGAAAACGATGAAGAACGGGCAAGAACTCGATCCCAAAACTAAATGCGCCCGATCTGTGAGTTCGTGAGGTATTGGAGAAATTCCTTTGGTAGAAAGAAAACTCTCACGAAGCTACACAAGATGGTTCAAACGGATTTGCGAATCTTCCCTCGAAACAAGAAATCTCGTGAAGATCGAAAGAGGGGAAAACGTGCAAACGCGAAGAACAAAATCGCAAGACAAATTAAAGCACGAATTTGATCCTTGGATTCAAAGGAATGGATGATTGATTAAGCACTTGGTGTCGGGCTACAAGCCACTCCTAGCAACACAAAGCTTGGATGGCGAAAAGCTCAAGAACAAGAGCCGGTCTCTCCTCTAACCCTAGCCTCCTCTCACCTGAACAAAATGAGAGTGACACCTCCAAGGATTCCAAGGGATTGCTACCCTAGCAGCCCCCTTCATCTATATATAGGCGCACGTCCGAAGACCAAAATGCCCTTACATTAAGCACTCAACCCAAATACCCCCCAGGGGTAAAACTGTCCAACCCTAGCAGTTTCATCCGACGGCCACGCCCGCACATCTGGTAGCTTCGCCTCGACGCGACCTCTCTGATGCCGCCACGTGACGTCATCGTCGACCGCCGCGCCTTCTCACCGATAGCTTCGCCGCAACGCAAGCCTCTCAGTGCCGCCACGCGTCGACCGTCCTTTTGGACCTTCCCCCGGTTTTGAGGCCCAAACCGGGAAACCTGCCAGCCCAGGTTTTGAGGCCCTAACCTGGAAACCGTCCATCCCGAGTTTTGAGGCCCAAACTCAGAAACCCGCGAGCCCATGTTTTGAGGCCCAAACCTGGAAACCGTCCAACCCGAGTTTTGAGGCCCAAACTCGGAAACCGACCACCCGAGTTTTGAGGCCCAAACTCGGAAACCGTCGATGGCAGCTTTTTGAGGCTCAGCTACCGAACCCACGCCGTACACGGGATGTGGTTCGCACACCCCGACCACCGGCACCGATGCCGATGCATGTCCAGCCTCCACGCCGGGCACAACGCCTTCGCCTTCCTTCTTGACTTGGTCGACGGCACTTGCGCCGCACGCAAGCCCGTGTCCGACCTCCGCCAAGTGCCACGACGCCATCGTCTTCCTCCCGACTCGGCCGATGCATCGCACATCCCCATGTGCTCTCGCTCGCCGATGCCACGTGCCAGCTACCACAGCTAGTCCTCTGGCCCTCTGGTCCGTTAGTCCAAGCCTCACGTCCGCCCTTCACCGCTCTGGGTACATCGGCATGACACGTCCGCCGCACGGCACGCCCATCCTTCCCCGCTCCCGGTCCGTCGGCACGGCACGTCTCTACTTGACCTTCACCTCGCCATTGACCACTGTATCCGAGCTCAACACCTACACATCAACACAGCCAAGAGACACATGTTGCACATGCACACCAACACAGAAACACCACAACTCAACGCCACCGGTTAGTCATAAGCATTAAGCACATCGCGAGATAATGACTCAACCGGGAAAAGCCTCAAACCTTCCTCACAAAGTCAATCATTCATCATACATATTCTCAATCTCCCCCTTGATGAATGCATTGACTAAAAATAAAACCAAAAAGGAAGGTTTTGAAGGCAAGCCTCATTCAAGTGCCCAAAAGCCAAGCAAAAGCAAACACAAGGCGACTTGATATGAGGAAGGATCATGAAAACTCCAAATAAAAGGTCTTGGTCCCAAAAGAAACGGGAAAAGTGGGCAAAGCCTCCACACAACCAAAGAGTCAAGAGAAACAAGAGTTTCATGAAATCCCAAAAGGTACTCGAAAACCAATCTTAAATAAATTGTCAAACAATCATCACAAAAGAAACCAAGGTACTTATCCACTTGGGTTCACTAGGGTCGAAATTTCTCCCCCTTTTTCTCCCCCTTGATGAATGAATTGACAAAAACTAGGCACAAGAGATGGTTTGAGATACCAAAACCGAAAATCTCATTCAAGTGATCAAAAGCCATAAAAGGGCAAAGAACAAAGTCACTTGATATGAGAAGATTATCCATTCAAATGCCCAAAAAGCCAAAGAAATGCTAAAGAAGGGGCAATTTGAAATGAACTTAACTTGGTCCCCAAAGACATGGGCAACGGCTCAACGCAACCAAGCAAAAGATCGGAGCAACAACTCAACAAAGAGCAAAACTCGATCACATAGAGCAAGAGACTTGGTTCCCAAAGACATGGGCAACGGCTCGACGCAACCAAGTCAAAAATGAGCTAGTCCTCAAGAAGAGGCAAAAAAATGGCTCAACACCACTAGCTCAAGGCTCGATACCAATTGAGGCTGAATCAACGCATAAGAATGCAAAACTGCTAGTCCCTCAAGATAGAGGCACAGAGGCTCGACGCAACTAGCTGAAGGGTCCATACCAATCGGAAATACCAAGCAAAAACTGCTAGTCCTTCAAAAGAGAGGCAAAAACAGCTCAACACGACTAGTAGGCTCGATACCGACTGAGAAAAAACACAAGGAGAAGCTCAAAATCAAGTGGAGCACAAACACTCAGAGCACACGGAGAAGCAACAAAGCAAAAGCGACTCCCCCTAAAAGCAAGCCTATATACAAAAGCTATGCAACAAAGCTCATGACACCAATTACACTCCATACCAAAAGATGGATACCAATTGAAACACATAAAAGAGCTATACCAATTAAAGAAGAACATAAAAGAGCTAAACTCCCCCTTGCTCAAAGCTCTCCCCTTTGTGCCAACACGCAGGCTCGACCTTGCAAACAACTTCTCCCCCTTGACAAAAGGGAACACGCTGAGGGGTTTTGACATTTCTCCACAAAGTTGACACAAACACAAGACAAGTCATCAACCAAAATCATATGGGGGGTTATGAAAAGCATTGAAAATGACCACAAAGTGTATCGGAGCTGGGGGTATGAACACTAAGCTAAAATGCATGATATGCACAATGCAACAGCTTCAAGTGTATAACAATCAGAATGAAAAGATGCTCAAAAGGGTGTTGCCCTGAAAGTGTAGCAATCAATACAAATGCTAGCAAAGGCTCAAACTGATCAAATGAATACGAAATATGAACAATTAAGCATATGAGCAGTTTTAAGCCATTTGAAAAGGAGTCCACCACTAAAATAGCACTTAGCATGAATAGACAGGAAATCGAGCAAGTGCTAACTTAAGTATAAAAGGTGAACTACCCCTAGCAAAGTTCAATCATCATGCAATAGAATGAAGCATAAACTTGTGTTGTTATTAAATTTTATCAGAAATTGCAGCGGTATTAACACAAGTTCAAATTAAAGCATGTGATTGCGAGAGGTTGAAAGTATGGTCATTGCCTAACTTTTCAACCGGGCTAAGCCTATGCAAGAAAAGCAATCGGAAGCTTAAAGCACCGGTTTCGGTCTTACACTACACGGCTCAAGTTTAACTCAATAGTGCAATGAGAAACAGTCTCGATACCATGATGTGCTGACACATGCAAACCCATCTCGATCTTTTTATTTCACTTAGACATGGATCAATTTTTAAGCACATAGTAAATATGGACAATCCAAGCAAGTGAATGACTCAGTGCAAGAGACATAGCAACCTAGCATACAAAAGATAGCTCAAGTGATCTCAACACATTCTACCCATGCTAGTTGCCAATCTCAATGGTGAACAAAATAAAAGTTTCATAGTTGATTAGTCAAGTTCACCATTTGCCAAAAATAGCTTAGCTCATAACATGTATCATGTGATCAAAAAGAGCCTAAGCTACAAGCATCATCATGAATAAACAGGGCATACCAAAAAGAGCATAATCTCATTCTCATTGCTCTAAACATGAAGCTCTAAGATGCACTAAAATACATGATGAAATGCATGCAAAAGCTAGTCTATCAAAGACAAAGCAAAACTAGCCTAAAAAGGAAACCCAAAACAAAAGGGTATCAGAGAAGTACAACTAAGATACAACAAGCAAAATGCTTCCCCAACTAAAAGGGAAACACACACCAAACTCACGAATAAAGAGCCAAGAAACGCTCAAGCGACAGTCAGCAAAATCCACATCGAAAAGACCACACAGCAACAAGAGGTCAAGGAAGAAGAGTACCAAAACCCGAACTCAAAAGTGTGTCGGAGGTACCTCATGAAGCGCATGACCGCCTGCTGGTGTGATACCCGAGGGGACGTCTGAATCTGCTGAACTCTGGGGCACCTGCCTCGCCGAAGTCGTCTCCCACAGGTGCAGCTAGTGCTCGCTGGAGTACTGCTCGAACGGAACCCCAAGTCATGGAAGAAGTGGGATCAGGTTCGTGAGCCGAAATGCTCTCTCCAGGCTCCTGTTCTCATGCACACTCAAAAGCAGAAGAAACACAAGGCGTTGTCTCGTCCAGTGTGACCTCAAGGTCTCCACAAAAACGGTTAGTCACTTAATAAGCATAAGGTGAACTCTCAACAAAAAGAGATCTACCTATGAATGATACCGCAAGGAGATCTGAACTCAAACTAGTCAAAACTACCATGCAACAGGATAAAGCACCATATAGCAAAATGCAGCCTAAAGACATGATCAACCCAAACATAGCCTAAGCCTCAACACATGCTACAATGCAAGATAATGATAGCAATAGATCCAAAAGCATGTAACATGATAAAATTGTGGAAAGGCTAGTGCTCAAACTAAACATGTCAACAGGGTACATTCAGCAAATCAAAACTAGCACCTGAAAAGTGACACCTAATGAACATCATACCACTACAAATAAAATTCATGGAGAAGAAGGGCAAAGCATGGCACAATGTTCATGAGGATCACAAAATAGCATGAATGGCTACTGCACAAAAACTATACACAAGGCTAGCATGACATGATATACAAGATAGCACATGCTAGACTAAACAAAACATGATACACAGGAAAATGTACATGTAAGAACTATACAAGTGAGCACATGAAAGACCATCTCATACCACAAGACATAGATCATGGATGTACAAGGTATGAGTGTATATGAAAGCTCACCAGATAGCAAAAGCCTCTTTGGAGGCAATTCTAAGCGGGGTGTAGAGAACCATCAAATCTTGATCACATCTAAAAGATCAAGTTCCATCAAGTACATGTTCTCCACCCCGCGTCCTCATATCTACACACAAGAGGACAAAGTAACCCGAGTCTTGGATCCCGAAGGGTTAGCAAGCATGTACTTGGGAACCCAAGACTTGGTCACAAAACTCAACTTATTTTGTGGGTTAGCATGATGCAAATGT
Organism: Coix lacryma-jobi var. lacryma-jobi; assembly: GCA_009763385.1. Classification (NCBI taxonomy): domain Eukaryota; kingdom Viridiplantae; phylum Streptophyta; class Magnoliopsida; order Poales; family Poaceae; genus Coix; species Coix lacryma-jobi. The sequence goes on along the minus strand of CM019830.1, from coordinate 115,581,453 downwards.
TGGTTCAGATGCAATTGTGAAACACCCTTCGAAGCATTCCTCAAAAGGACAACTCGAGGAGAAGAACGAGTCATACCACGGGACAAGAGGCAAACACTTTCCAAGGTTTTCTAAGAAGAACCAATGGAAGCACCATGAGAAGCATGTCGTGGACCAAGAGAAGAAGCACTAGAGGCATGTCAACGATCATGACCTAACCCACTAGAAAAGGAGTCATAAAACCCATCAATAAAGAGGGGCTTCTTACTAGGAGCACAAGCGTTCATGCCACGAGAAGGGCTATGAACCACCATCTTCCTAGAAGAGCGAGCTTGGCGAAAACGTTTGGCACGCCGATAGCAAAAGCTTTCTTGATGCCCATCTTTCTCACAAAAAGAGCAATGGTACAAAGGCCTATCGGAAGGCACACCATTCTCCAACAAGTGAGAAGTCCCTTGGGACTTAGAACAAGAAGCATCAACGTTCAACTTGCTGCCAGCACTAGGAGCACATATGCCATGCGAAAGGCTACGCGGCTTCCTAAAAGCCTTAGCTCGAATACGCCGCTCGTGTTTGACACGGCAGAAACAAAAATCGAATGAGTGTCCATCCTTCTTGCAAAAGGTGCAATGGAAAACCGGATTCGGAGCACGAGTCCCAAAAATGTGAGAAGCACCTTTGTCAAGATAAGTCCCTTGGACATCACTCAAAGAAACAACAAGGTTAGGAGTAGCTATGAAAGAGCTATCCGAAACCTTGGCACAAGTGCTATCGTCAAAAGATTCACGCGCAGCACAAGAACTCAACTCCGGTTGCAAAGATGCAAGCTTAGAAATACCAACATCGGAGTTGCAAGAAATGCATGACTCAAAAGACTTAGCACAAAGACTCTTGCATCTTTTGGCTAAAACCTCATTTTCAAACATGAGGCGATCACAAGTACCACAAGGAGCATTTTTCAGATTGTCCATCTCCTTTCTAATGCACTCGACATATGTGGTACGCAAGAGTTCATTTTCTTTTTCAAGGTTGGCACTCATATCATTGTGCTCAACCAACTTGGCGCTCATATCATCGCGCAAAACTTTCAAAGCCAAAACTTCTTTTTCCAAATCAATGCATGATGTGCACATGAAATCGATGGAAGAAACATCACCATTCACATCAAGCAATGAATCATGATTAACACAAGAAGTAAGGCAATCATTTTTATTCAAAGAGCATGAGCTACAAGGCCTAGCATTTATCTCATCAATTTCAGCCCTAGCATGCTCAAGTTCATCTACACATGTGGTGTGAGTCAATTTTAATTTATTAATTTCAGCAAGCAAAGACTCACAAGAACCACATGGTAAAAAAGCTTTTGACCTAAGCAAGGCTATTTCAGATTTAGCATAAACAAGGTCCTTGCGCAAGTCAAAGCAAACAAGACATGGTATGGAAGCATTTGATTTCAATATTTCATTTTCAGATTCTAAGCTAGCAAGTGAAAAGCATAGCTCATCATTCTTCCTAACCATGTCACTACAAGAGGTGCAAGGTAAAGATGCACTAGACTTCCAATGAAAAAGGCCACATTTTAACCTAGCGATGGAGCATTTCAATTTCTTGATCTTTCTATGCAAGGTATCACAAAGCTCATCATATCTCAGGTTATCATCACAACAAGCTTCAAATCGTTAGGACAAAATCCCAAGACTAGCGAGAAGTGTACCTTTCTTGGCCTTGCCAAGTTCACGTATACGATCCTCCGTTGAATGCTCATCATCTCCTAGGAAGTCCAGCAAAGCTTCCACCTCACGTTCCGCCTCAAGAGCCGCACTCCTCCTTCTTGCCAAAGTGTCGTCCTCAATCGCATGTCCAAGACTCAAACCTAAGGACAAAGACACACTGGAAGAAGAGCTTGATGTCATTTACAAAAGCACCGTTAGTGTTAGCCAAACAAAAGCTCAACACCTCGACAAACCATGTCGGAAGCCAAAACACTCTAAAAAGGTCGCCTTGGCGGATTCGGAACCGGTTAAGGTAGAGAGATCCTTAACTGGCTCCGATACCAATTGAAGGACCAAAAATGCTAAAGCAAGGCGACCAGAGGGGGGGGGTGAATGGGAGCCTAAAAATTTCTTTCGAAATTCCAGCCTCTGTCCCAACAAAAACAACCCCAAGAGCAAAGCCGACACACGTGATGTCCACGACCCAAGAGAATGGGTGGATGTTCCCTAGGAACATAGCGGGACACCACAAAAGCTCCCTCGCCCAAATCCACGCAAGTCAACTAGTGACAAAATGGACTTTGGGTAACCTCAACCTCCCCCGAGCAATGCGAGGGGGATTCAGGCTTCGAAGGGATTGCTACCCTAGCAGCCCCCTTCATCTATATATAGGCGCACGTACGAAGACCAAAACGCCCTTACATTAAGCACTCAACCCAAATACCCCCCAGGGGTAAAACTGTCCAACCCTAGCAGTTTCATCCGACAGCCACGCCCGCACATCTGGTAGCTTCGCCTCGACGCGACCTCCCTGATGCCGCCACGTGATGTCATCGTCGACCGCCGCACCTTCTCACCGATAGCTTTGCCGCAACGCAAGCCTCTCGGTGCCGCCACGCGTCGACCGTCCTTTTGGACCTTCCCCCGGTTTTGAGGCCCAAACCGGGAAACCTGCCAGCCTAGGTTTTGAGGCCCAAACCTGGAAACCGTCCATCCCGAGTTTTGAGGCCCAAACTCGGAAACCCGCGAGCCCAGGTTTTGAGGCCCAAACCTGGAAACCGTCCAACCCAAGTTTTGAGGCCCAAACTCAGAAACCGGCCACCCGAGTTTTGAGGCCCAAACTCGGAAACCGTCGATGGTAGCTTTTTGACGCTCAGCTACCGAACCCGCGCCGTAGACGGGATGTGGTTCGCACACCCCGACCACCGGCACCGATGCTGATGCATGTCCAGCCTCCACGCCGGGCACAACGCCTTCGCCTTCCTTCTTGACTTGGCCGACGGCACTTGCGCCGCACGCAAGCCCGTGTCCAACCTCCGCCAAGTGCCACGACGCCATCGTCTTCCTCCCGACTCGGCCAATGCATCGCACATCCCCATGTGCTCTCGCTCGCCGATGCCACGTGCCAGCTACCACAGCTGGTCCTCTGGCCCTCTGGTTCGTCAGTCCAAGCCTCACGTCCGCCCTTCACCGCTCTGGGTACATCGGCATGGCATGTCCGCCGCACGGCACGCCCATCCTTCCCCGCTCCCGGTCCGTCGGCACGACACGTCTCTACTTGACCTTCACCTCGCCATTGACCACTGTATCCGAGCTCAACACCTGCACATCAACACAGCCAAGAGACACATGTTGCACACGCACACCAACACAAAAACACCACAACTCAACGCCACCGGTTAGTCATAAGCATTAAGCACATCGCGAGATAATGACTCAACCGGGAAAAGCCTCAAACCTACCTCACAAAGTCAATCATTCATCATACATATTCTCAGGGCCAACGTCCGATGCCTGTTTCACAGGCAAAACTCACTCGGATCGCGACGCGGCCTTAACGACTTTTCATCCTCACGACATAAGGCATCTCTCTGAGCTTCCTAGGGCTATGAAATAACAAGTGTGCACCACACCTACCTCAATAGACTCATCTAGGTCAAGCTACTGATTCACGCTCCCCTTTATAGTACGGCCAAAGGAAGAACAAAGACCTACGACTACCTAAATGTCCTCCAACACCATATGACACTTAGCCTAGTTTACCACCGTCTTTGTCGTCCGTCCTTTGAAAACCGAAACGATTTCCATCGCCAGGGGACATGAACTCCATATGCATGTATCGTCGCCATTATCGTGACTTAACTCATCCTTGTTTCTCCAAAACACACGTTAGTCACAGTAATCTTGTGTTTCATCCAATCACCGAAACCCACTAGGGGCCAAGATGCGTTCAACTGACACGCCCCAAAATCGTTCTCACCAAGATACGTCACCGCCATCCTTTGAAGGTCCAGGAGGTCAAACCTTGTTTCTGCACGGCTTCTAAGGACCGTGGTCAAGTGTGTTGACACCCTCGTCCTAAATTTTCATGTCAACACATTCTTTTGGCATGCCTGGTGGGACCACAGTCGCCTGATTAGGAGTTAACCAAATCAATCAAATTTATATCGCCAAGATTTGCCACCGCACCAGGTTCACAAGCCGATCCTATTGTCATCTCCGTGGTGTCGGTTGTGGCATGTGACAACACGTCATCACTCAAGAAGGATCGAAGTTTAGCTCCTCAGGGTCAGATTCGTTCGGCTATACATCAAGGCCATCACCAAACAATATTGCCACATCGCTTTTTACGGAAGCGAGCCAAAGCTGACAGGTTTGATCTATTTTGGAAGAAGTATTAGTGCTCAGATTAAAAGAGATTGAGCCGATATATCAAAATTTTGCCACTTCATCAAATTCGGAAGCCAATCCTGTACGTTTGCGTGTCATCTACATGGTGTATGTTGTGGAATGTAGCAAAAGGCTGATATGTGATAAAATTAAGAAGATTGAAGGCCGATGCCACCATACGCTGCTCAAAGAATACTGATTGCATCGGCTAAACAAAGATATATTGCGAAGCCTACATTCATGACATAGTTATTAAGTTAGAGGAGATAAAGATAATACTTATGCATGCAAGACACATCCTGTGATTTTAGAAGATACACAAGTCTGATTGCCAAAAGCAAATAAGGTTTCTCATGGTATCCTTTGGCCGAAGCAGAACTCGAATCTATATTTGGATTTCAAGAAATACTTTCCAATCTCTAATGCATCATTTATTATGACTTACTTGGTGGGCACTCGCACACATGATAAAAGGAGCAAGCAAGCCAAATTTAGCAAGTCTGGTGAGCCTGCCTTCACCTGCACATAGTCTCAATCCATCAGCACGATACGTCTCTACTTGACCTTCCACTTCCTTCAAGTTTCATACCTGCACAACAACATAGCCAAGAGACATGTTGTCAGTCAACCCTCCCGGTGAGCCTATTTTGATCAATCACTCATCACAAAAGACCGAACCATAAGGACACATATCAATCTTGTGTACATATCAATCTTGTGTTCGCACACACCACCCAATTAGATGCTTGTACTCTCTCGGTTTCCTTGTCCGGACCCCTCCGCTTCCCTCACCCACGCCGCCAACCCCCTCGACTTCATTGTCCCAGGAGTTCGGGCGCTCAAGCTGCCGGTGACCAGGACAGGGCCATGGCGCTAGTTGAGTTCACTAACTAGGAGAAGGTGGTGGTCAATCATCGACACCATTGCAATATTAGATTTATTTTTGAAACATCTGGATAGAATATTTGTAATATATATATATGAAGATAAATAAAATACTTAAAACATAAGTTTGAAACATATGTGTAGCTCATTGCAAATTATGTAACACTAATATCTACTTTGAAACAACCAGATGAAACAATTGCAATATATGTATCTTGTCATTGCAACCCATACAACATCTGAGATCTACTTTTGCAACACTCAGGTAGAGATGAAGCACTAGAAACAAAAGTTCGAAACGCCTGAAACACTCTCATTCGTCCACGCGACAACACTTGAAACACAACATTCGTCCGCGCGACACGGTCTAGCTGATGGGGAATGCGGCGGCCAACAAGCTGGGGTCTGGCCGGGGACGTTGGGAACAAAGGACCAGCAAAGGTGTATGCTGGACTCCGCTGCATGACTTTTCTTCCTGTTGTGGTGTCTTCGGCTGGCCGTAGGACTAGCACTACTGTAGGAGATGCATGTTCCGGCCAGCGATGACCGCCTCTACTGGTGGTGCCTGGTTGTTTGTGGCCTGGTGTGACGCCATAGCGGCAATGGACAAAGTGGAGTGGGGCGCCACATGTAGGAGATGGGGCGCGCGCGGCACGACCAGCGATGGGGTGCGGCGTGTTAGGGGGAAGCGCGGCACAACGAGGGACGGAGGCACGGGGCATGGTGGGGAAGGGCGCATGCGTGGGGGCATAGTGTGGAGCAGGCCGGTGGTCACCGGTGCGAGATTGAAGAAAGAGCAGACGAGAACGATGGAGGCTAAAAATGAAGTGGTTGTCCTTTTCGTGAGACCGACGAGAACGGCGGAGGCTAAAATGAGTGGATAATAAGAATTTTTTAATTAGAAATGAAGTGGTTGTCGTTTTCGTGACAGCCCTGGATCGAGGAGCCTTTTCCCTGTGTGCCATTATGAAACTTGGCCTATTCCTCTGTGCCCCTCCAAAGTTGGGTCGCCCCTCTGTGCCATGACGTATTTCTTTCTTTCCCTCCACGCCATTCTGTCTCCATTCTGTTTGTTTTCTTCCGTTTGCCAGCCCTGACATGTGGGACCAGCTCTGTAAGTTGCCATTTTTGCCCTCAGTCTCACTGACATGAGGACCGTGGCTGACTTGCCTTGACCCCCACCTACCCACCTGACCCCGACTCAGTCTTTTCCTCACTCTATCACTATCACTGCAAGCGGCGGCGGCAGAGCCCTAGCCTTGGCGGAGCGGCGGCGGCGGAACCCTAGCCCCGGCGGAGCACGCGTCCAGAGGACTGGCGCGGGTGGACCATGGACTGGAACGGCGCCGGCGAGCGGCCGGATTGGTTTCGTGACGGGTGAGTACACTGCTTCTCCCTTCCTCCTCTCTTGATTTGGCGGTCTCTTAGGTCTCTTGATTTGGGCACGGATTGGAGTTAGGGTATTGATATCGTACTCCTTGTTCATCTGTAGGATGGACCCGGACAGTAGCTTCAAATTAGAAATCTGGATTGTTGCTTCCAATCTTGACGTTTCGCAGTGGTTTACATTCAGTGAAGTTGTGGATGCTGACCTGTTGTTCTTTTCTGCGCTTCGTGATGATGTATTGGAGATATATCCAACTTACGGGGGTGACACAATGTCCTTGTTCTATTGGTGCCCACAAAGCAAAGCTCACATCCATCTATGCAGTGACCATGATCTGCTAGAAATGTTTGATAGAAATAGGGCAAGGAGAACCTGCTTGATTTGTGTTGCATATCATAGCCCAAGTGCTGAGCCCCCTGTCCTTCCTCCATTGGATTTTGTTGTCCCAAACAATGTCAACCCACAAGTATCTGTTGAACCCCCAATCATCCCTGCATATGCCCCTCCCACCTTACCAGTACCTAGTCTTGGCACAGACACCCAGAGCCATAGTGTACAAGCCGAGCATGATAAACCTGAATATCTCCAGAACCCATTCGCAGAGCATGAGCATGTGGCCATTGATGATGAAGGCTTGTACATTGATGATCTTGTCTATCCCCCTCCTCCTTCTGCTCCTAATTCCAATTCCAATCCTAATCTTGAGATACAAGATGGAGAAAGGGAAGGTGATACTTCTGGAGCTGAGCAGATGTCTTCAGACTCCTCAGATGATGAAGTAGAAGTAGAAGAGTTATCTCATTCCTCTGATGATGAGGACATGGTGTTTGATAGGGAGCCTGATGACAAGCCTGATCTGCATTATGATAAGAAGAACCCACCCATGACAGTAGGCACAGTGTATTCAGACATGGAATCTTTTAAGATTGCTTTAGCTACTCATGCTATTAGAAAAGAGTTCAATTATCTGATTCAGAAGAGTGATCCAGGGAGGCATAGGGTGTACTGCTCACAGAGGAAATATGGATGCCCTTGGAGACTTCTTGCCTCTACTTCATAGAATGGTCACACTGTTAAGGTAACTGTTGTTCTTAGTATTGATTTCATTGTGGCATGTGATGATTCTCATATGTGTTTTGCTTGTTTATATTGTAGTTCAAAAAGATTCCCAATGAGCATGAGAACTGTGAAAGCACTAGGAGGAAAGGGATTTGTGTTGGTGTAACTCAGTTTTGGGTATGCAGTCATGTACTTGATTGACTGAAGGAAGATGGAACATTGGGTGCAACTGAGCTGCAGAGGAGGTTGAAAGAAGAGTTTAAAGTGACAGTGCACTACAAAAGAGTGTGGAAAGGTAAAAATCTTGCAATGGACCAGATTTATGGGCCTTGGGCTCATTGTTTTGACAATCTGTATAGACTCAAGGCCCAGTGAGACCTGTCCTGGGTCTTGGCTTGTGATTGATCATCACACCATCAAGGACAATATTAGGTTCAACAGACTGTTCTTTGCACTTAGGCCTTGTGTAGATGGATTCATAAGAGGTTGTAGACCATATCTTGCAGTAGATAGCACCTTTTTGACTGGTAGATTTAGGGGACAGTTGTGTGTTGCTTGTGCAGTAGATGGTCACAACTGGATGTACCCAATAGCCATTGGAGTCATTAATTCTGAAACCAATGTGAACTGGGAGTGGTTCATGCTAAGATTGAAGGAAGCAATTGGCACCCCAGTAGGCCTTACATTCCATACAGATTGTGGCCAGGCAGTAATCCATGGGGTTAGTGAAGTTTTTCCAGATGCTGAACATAGGGAGTGTATGTATCACTTAGTACAGAACTTCAAGAAGAGGTACAATGGACAGGTTTTTGATGATCATCTATGGGCTGCCTCATATTCATGGAGCCCATATATGTTTGAGAAGCACTACCAGAGTATGGCTGCAGCCAAACCTGAAGCAATGAAGTATCTGAAGGACACACACAAGAAGCTTTGGAGCAGAAGCCAGTTCTTGGATCTGTCAAAGGTTGATTATGTCACTAACAACCTGGCTGAGTCTTTCAACAACTGGATCGAACCTGATAAGGCAATGAACATTGATGACCCGTTGGTCACAATAAGGCAGAAGATACTGAAAGGATCAAGATGCCCAAGAGGGGGGGTGAATTGGGCTTTTCTAAAACTTCTTGCAAGAATTAAGACCTATCAAGCCCGAATTAACCCCCTAGTGCCTAAAAGTGTGTTTGACAAGAATCAATTGCACAAAAGACTATCGCTAAACCATTTCTACTCTAGCATGGCAATTCAACTTATGAAAGAACAACAAGTAAATGCGGAATTGAATTGCTCGAAGGTAAATGCGTAGTAAAGAGAGTAGAGATGACACGACGATCTTTTTGCCGAGGTATCGAGGTGTCGGCACACCGCCCCTAGTCCTCGTTGGAGCACCCGCGCAAGGGTATCGCTCCCCCTTGATCCACGCAAGGATCAAGTGCTCACTACGAGCTGATTCTTCGCCACTCCGGCCCGGTGAATCGCTCACTACCGGTCACAACTTGGCTTGGGTCATCCACAATGCCTCCAGATGATCACCAAGCTCTCCGATCGCCACCAAGCCGTCTAGGTGATGCCGATCACCAAGAGTAACAAGCTAGAACTATCACTTGACCAACACAAGGCCAAAGAGATGGATGGATGCACACTTGCTACTCAATTCTCACTAGGAGGTGTCTAATTCTCACAATTAGCAAATCACTCAACCTCACTAGGGCTCTTGCACTCACTCACACTCACAATGTGTTTCTCAGCTGATGAAAGTGGCAAGAACAACTAAAATGGATGAGGAGGTGGAGTATATATAGTCCCCCAACCGGCCATCCAAAAACAGCACAAGACAGGCACTCTGCGGGGGCATCAGACGCTCCGATGCCTGGCATCGGACGCGCCGATGACCTCGACCAACGGTCGACTGTACCAGCCTGTCAGACGTGTTAAAGGAGCATCGGACGCTGGGCAACGTCCGATGCACCTGCATCGGATGCGTCCGATGCCATTTGTACCTCTCTAGACGGCCATCGGACGCTGGCCCTCTGCGTCCGATGCCAGCGTCCGATGCCTCCCAAAGTTCACTCCCAAGTGAACAGTGACACTGAAGCATCTGATGTGACCATCGGAGCCTCCGATGCCACGCACCAGACCAAACCCTAAGTCGTGGTGGGCATCGGAGCCTCCGATGCCTACTCAGCCAGCGTCCGATGCCTATTACAAGGCCAAAACGAACTCGGATCGTGACGCGGCCTTAACGACTATTGTTTCTCTCGACATAAGGCATCTCTCTGAGCTACCTAGGGCTGTGAAATAACAAGTGTGCACCACACCTACCTCAATAGTCTCATCTAGGTCAAGCTACTGATTCACGCTCCCCTTTATAGTACGGCCAAAGGAAAAACAAAGACCTAAGACTACCTAAGTGTCCTCCAACACCATATGACACTTAGCCTAGTCTACCACCGTCTTCGTCGTCCATCCTTTGAAAACCAAAACGATATCCATCGCCAGGGGACATGAATTCCAAATGCCCGTATCGTCGCCATTACCGTGACCTAACTCAATCCTGTTTCTGCAAAACACATGTTAGTCACAGTAATCTTGTGTTTCATTCAATCACTGAAACCACTAGGGGCCAAGATGCGTTCAATCTCCCCCTTTTTGGTGATTGATGACAACACGAGATCGAGTATAGAGAGAAGAGGTTTTTAAATCATGATATGTATGAACTTGCAATAAGTAAGAGAAAATCATTAGGGGCAAGCTCATACATATCATGCCATCATCCTGCACTCAACAAGTTAGAGTGAATAGCAAGTGCAAGAGTAAAGAGCTCGAATACATAACAAAAGAGAATTGAGCACAAGTAATCGAGTAGGGCGAAATGACATGACATATCATATATCATAGTGAGCACATACATGTCATAAAGGTCCATAGCATAAGTATATCACATAAACATGCACAAAAGATACGATAAGTAGAGAGCGTATGTGAAAGTAACACAACATAAGACATCGAAACCCTCTCACATCGCTCCCCCTATCGCTATACTCATCCACTCTCCCCCTTTGGCATCAAGTGCCAAACTAAGCGTCGGAGGGCGGAGGTGGTGCAGACGAGTCAGGAGCAATCTCCGGAGTACGCTGAGAGAACTCAAACTACTGAAGGTACTCCTCGGAGTCAGAAGAAGAGGTACCGGTAGCCTGCTGACCCTCTGAAGCTGGAAGCTGCTGTGTAGCGGTCTGGGTCGGCTCTGGCACTGACTGCTCTGCCTGCTCTGTCTCTGGCGCAGTCTCAGTAGTAGTGTCAACCTGAGTATCGGAGTGCGAAAGCTCTGGAATAGCTGACAACTCAGGCTGAACTAGCGTGGTCGTCTCTGACTGCACAGGCTCTGTCTGCTCGGAAGATGCGACGGAGCTCGGGAGGGTCTTAGTGGTAGAAGTCACTGGATCCGGAAGATCTGGAGTGGGGAATCCGGTAAGCTCACTGAAGGTTGCTGACAGGTCTCGAGTCACAGAGGTCGTCGTAGCGTAGAGAGACTCTGTCGGCCTAGGAGTGAAACCGGTCCGCAGCGGACTGAAAAGCGGGGCCCCGCCTGGAGGAGTGGTGAAGCTCGTGAACTGAGAAGAGCTGGGGCCCGAGAGTGGCTGCTGTAACTGTGGTGGCTGTTCGAACGGTTGCGGAGGTACTGGTGGCTGCCACTGGAGCTGCTGCTGGGGGGGAGGCTGCTGCCACTGCCACTGGGGAGGTCCACTTGCAAGCCTCTCCATGAAGCTGAGAGTCTGCTGCTGCAGTGCCATCATCTGTCGCTGAAGAGCATCAGACCTCTCCTGTGCCTGCTGCTGGGCTAGGGCCTGTGCCTGGGCCAACCTCTGCTGCTCTTGAGCAAGCCGCTGGACATCCTGAGTAACTGTCCTCTGCTGCTCCTCCATCCGTGCGAGAATAGCAAGAAGAGCGGGGTCGGAGGAAGCAGTACCACTAGTCCCGGCCTGAGAGTCGTGTGCACGTGGCTGGTAACGGGGCGGGAGCTGGTAGTCCTCGTCCGAGCTGTTTGTGGGGTCCTCTGTGACGAACGTGGAACCACCCTCTAGATCGGCAAGCTCCTGCTCGGCGAGAGCCTCGACAGCCTCGTCCTGCTCCTGGGCTGACTCTGGGACCTCTGGTCTCTGGCGTGAACTAGACGGAGCGTCCTGCTGCTGCCTGCGATCCCGGCCGTGTCCCAACAACTGACTCATGTTGTACTCGGGGAACACGGTCGCGGACCCAGTGAGAGACTGACTGAGACGAGCACCAGTGGTGGCAGCTACCTTCCAAAGAATATATGAGATCTAATGCGCATAAGGAAGCTGCATGCGGGCCTTGATGCCCTCTGCGACGGTGTCCTCTATCTCACACAAGATGACGTCCCAGACGTCGAACTCCTGCTGTCGGACCATATAAGCTAGTAACCACAGCTGCAGCCTAGAGAGTCCCTCTCCGAAGCCCACCCTGGGAAGCAAGGTCCACCTGAGAATCGCGTTGAGGATCTGAGCCGTAGGGGTAAGGTCCCTAGGAGTGCGACTCGAACCCTCACCGAAAGGCTTAGTGAAGCACGGGCGAACCAAGTCCATCGAAGGTTGTGCACCACTGTGAGGGCGGCGGGGTGGCTCCGTCCTGTCGTAACACAAGTCATGGATCCGGGTCTGTGAGCGTGTCAATCCAAACCAACCCCGGATCTCTGACAAAAACAGTCTGTAGTGCTCCCCCTCAAGTGCGAACTCGATGGTCTCTCTGTTCGGGTGCACCCATAGCGAAGCATAAAACTGAAAGACCCAATCCTCAACATATGAGCCAGTCTGCCCCAAAAGGTCTGCCAGACCGGGTACGTAAGTGAGAATAGGGCGGATCTGCTCTCCAACTGCTGAGACTACCGCCTCCAGTGGACAAACATGCTGGGGTCGCAAGGAGATGCCGGCGTTCCAGTAACCCTGGTAAAAATCCTCCTGCAGCACTGTATAGAACGCTGGGCCTGCCTGTTGTTGTCTCTCCCTCAGGAACCACTGCTCGACAGGGACGAGCCTGAGCGTCTGGATCTGAGAATAGGTAGCCCCCCGGAGGTCTAGTCGCGGAATCGGCGGGGGCGCACGCCTCAACGGAGAACGTGCTCCCCGCAGAGGGACATCGGGCCAGGGTGGCACCGCTGTCCTGCGATGAGTGGACCAGCGCCGGGGAACCTCCTCAGGAACCTCCTCCTCTGCCTCAGCCTCTGCCTCTGGTGCCTCTGCTGCCTTAGCTGTCTCAGCCTCTGCCTGGTCCTGTCCTGAGCTCTCGGGCTCGACTCCCGGCGAGGTGAACGAGGTCCGACGACCGGCAGCCATAAGCGTGCCAGTCGGGGAGTGATGGAACCGCTCAACCTCCTCAATAGCTCTGCGCTGCTCTGGGGACAACTGATCCTCGATCCTGGGTCTGCCAGCACTGCCACCACGCTCAGCACGCGCTGCGGCGGCTGCAACCTCTCTAGCCAGGTCTGCCTCTCGCTGCTCCCTGGAGCGCTTCCGGCGCGTAATCAGCTTCGCCTTCCCGGGTCGCTGACCGGAAGGAGCGGGACGAGGAGGGGAGTCCCCTGGGCCACCACCGACGTTCTTGCAGCGCGGCATGGCTGACAAGAACGAGGTAACAACTGCCGCTGAAAGACTGGACTGTCACTGAAAGATTCACTGACCCTGAAAACCATGCTGACACTTGCGAGGCTTGGCCTCGATCCATACCCGCAGGCTTGGCCCCAGGTTAGCTGTCACTACCAACTGTCACTCGAACACAGCCACTGGCTCACTGCGAGAAGAGAGGGGATATATAAGCATATATAGTCTAGAGGCGAGCTGGTCCTATGGAAGCAAAGCAATGGAGATAAGAGATGAGTATGACTTTGCTACCTGACAGAACGACGAACCGAACCAAGCAGGAGATAAGAACTGACGTTCTGGCACCCACACGTCACACCAGAAGGGACTGCAAAAGATTTGAGTGGAAACGGGGTCAAAACATGGTGGAACGTACATTGGGGCATTTCATCAAACACTTGGAGCGCATGGATTATGGAGGTGGGTGGTGATGCTCACTGAGGATTCGACCAGCCGGGAGGAAATCGCCGGAGAAGAGGGAGGAGTTCGGGGACGATGGAGAAGCTCCGGCGAGGTGGGCTCGGTCGTCGGCGAGGAGCTCCGACGAGGGGGCTCGAAGCTCCGGCGGTGCGGCACGGGGGTGCGGGGCGACAACAGCAGTCGTCAAAGGGGCACGGCGGCCGGCGGCGAGGATCGTGGCGGTCGGCATTGAGGGCGCGGGGCTGGAACAGCGGGGAGCACGGCGAGCGGTAGCGGTAGGCTAGGGTTAGGGCGCGAGCTCGGGTGCGGGCGAGGGCGTTGACGCGAGGAGGAAGAAGATGACGGTAATGACAAGTGGGACCGGTCGATCAGTGAAAAGGACCTATTGCGCCGCTTAAAGGGGCATCGGACGCGCCGATGGATTCACATCGGACGCTCTGATGCCTGTCCAGAGAGCTCTAAGACCGCCAAAATCACATCGGATGCTTCCGTTGCCTCAGCATCGGACGCTGGACAGCGTCCGATGGAGCACCGGAGGCTTCGATGGTGACACATCGGAGGCTACCCTGTTACTGTTCTAGCCGGGGCTGTCTACAGTACAGAGCATCGGACGCTGGGGAGCGTCCGATGCAACTTCCGATGCCCCATTCTGGGCTGGTTTGAAGATTTCTGTTGCGGCTTGTAACACCTCAGGTGTCTACATGAATAAAATGTTGTCATGTCATCATAAGCATTTCATAGCATCATGTGCTAGCTCACCTTGAGATGCATTTACTAAAATAAGTTTAATTCCTATTATGTGAGCAACTTTGTTTATATGCTTGTGATGCAGTTCAAAAACCTAATTTAGAATGTCATTATGAAGTAACTTGTGTTCATTCCCATTTGACTAAAGTCATGTAAAGGCATGAATTCAAGTTCAACAATTCAAAAGGCTATAAAATTTGTTTAGCTTAAAATTGGGAAAATCATTAAATTCCTATATAAGTTAATTAGCCCTTTCTAGTTAACTAAAAATCTATGCTTAGTTAGGGGTTGACCCTAAAAGCTTTTTGGTAGACCTTGAGGAGAGGTACAACTTTGGTATTCAAAGTTTTCAAAGTTTCTGTACAAAATTTCAAGTAATTATGAATTTACTCAAACCCTGGAAATGGTCCCCTTTTTACTTTAAACTTGCACTTCAAAAACTATTTGAAATCTGAGTTTGAGATCTACATCAAAGTTGTAGAGAATTTCAAAATGAACATTTCATACATTGACCATTTTTCAAGTGTCAATGCAAAATCAAAAGTAATTTTGCTTTTACTGCAAAACCCTAGTTCTGTCCCCTTTTCAAATTTCCAATTTCAAATCAGTTTGAACTATTTTGATCAAATTGACCTATTTCCAGTTGAAATCAGCCAAAGTATGTTAAAACAAAGTTGTACAACTTTTCAAACTCTACATTTCATATCTTGGCATATCTTGAAGTGTAGTTCAAATTTCAAAAGTAATTTTGAAAATTCAAAAAGGGGGAGTGGAGCAAGGAACAGTGCCGACGGGGGAAACGCCTAGAGCTTGGCCAGCGAGCTGCTTCGCCTGTGCAGCGCTCGCGCTGGGGCGCATGCGCCGCGCCAGCGAGCTGCCTGCTAGCTTCGCGCGCGCGTGCAACACGCCGTCGCCTTCTTCTTCTTCTCTATCGTCCCTCACGAGCGCTGTGTTTCTTCTTTCTCCTCCGCTTGCTCGCCGCCGCCGCCGTTCCTCTGCTCAGCTATGTCGGCCGTGTGAGAGCTCATCCGCCCCGTTTGACCGCATCAACAAGTTCGCCTCGTCGTTGCGGAGCTGTGGAGCTAGGTTGCAGTCCCTCTCGCCCCCTCAACCGCCCAGCGTGACCGTCTTCTTCGCCTCCAGTCCCGGACACCGCCGTCGACGCCGTCACTGTGGTCAGCGCGCTCGGAGTCCTTTCATCCTCACCTGAGCCTTGTTATCGCTTCCTCATTTCTTCCTGATGCTCTAACACCAGGTCCTCGGCCTTGTATCCCTCTGTCGCAGCCGGAACAGGCCGTCGCCGTCGAGCCACGCCGCTGGAACTCGCCGTCGTCGTCGTCCTCCCTGTTCGGAGCCGCGTCAGCCTCGAAGATCTAGCTCGTTATAGTCGTGGTGAGTCTCTGGTGCTGATGCGCGCGTCCACGGGGTCGGTAGCGCTCCCAGTTGGCCGGCGTGTCGCCGCCGTGCCATCGCGTCCGCCGCTGTCGTCGTCGGAGTAGAGAGAGAGGTCGAGGGAGGGAGTTTGAGGGTTCATCGGAGCCGTGAGGGCAAGGGGAAGGTGCTGAGCCGGTTGGTTTGGCCGGAGGAGGTCGAGTTGCTCCGGCGTGCGCGAGCCGAGCTCGTCGCCATCGGTCATGGAGTCGGGGACGTGTCGAGGAGAATTCGACTAAATCCGAGGGCCTAGGTGCAAAGTCCCAGACTCAGTTGAGTAGTGCTCAACAGTGTTAAGGACTGGGTTGTAGTTTGGTTAAAGCTGGAGGGCTTTTCGGCAAAACTGGCTAGGCAAGCGCGGGCAAGCCCGAGTTGGGCCGGTTTGTGCGCGGGTTCGGCCGAGCGGGGCAGTTTCGGCCCAACAGGGCTGTTTTTATTTAAAGAGATTTAATCTATTTTCGTTATATGGATGCAAATGCTGGTTTTGTTATTTTTGTATAAATTAATCTGTTGATCCTAAAATATTGGAAAAATTTGTACATCATCTCTGAGATGTGTAGTTTTTATGAAAAATATAATATATGCATGTTTCTGTAAACTGATCTGCAGTAAAAATTATGTCTTTTAATTCTTGAATCATTGTTCAATGATTTTTATAAAATTGAGTTTAACTCCAAAAATGCTGAAATTTATTTTGTGCACTGTTTGGGTCATACCCAATCTGTGTACAAAGTTTGAACTAATTTGAGCATAGTTTGCTTCACAACTTAATTTCATGCTAATTAAATTACTTTCCTTTATGCATAAGCAATGTTGTAAAACATAAAAACCTAAGTTTCTTTTTGATAGATTTGAAGGTTAAGTTAAGTGAATTATCTTGATCTGCTGCTTGGTGCAGTCAAGTGTCACTCATATAAACCATGTATGTTTATGCAAGTTGGGTTTGTTGGCTTGCAACTTTACCGTGAGGGAAAGTTGTTATAAGTCAAATGTTTATAACTTAGTAAATTTCCATCTTTACCATGATCATGACATGAGCATCTCATCAGGCATGCACTCTTTTATCGTGTAGTTTCTGAAGAGATCGATTGTCTGGTCGAGGTTAGTCCAGGGAGTTCGGAGTGTCCTGTTGATCCGGAATATCAGGAGTTCCCGACTTTCTCGGTCAACGAAGGCAAGCCCCTGTTCATTTAACCATTTCCTTGGATTTACAATTACACTTACTTTCGATAACCTGATGCATTAAATGTTTATCAAATAAATGCTTTAAACCTGTTGATGCATGATCAACCTTGTTATCGATATATCATTCCTTGATACCTACTTTATGCAAATGATAGAAATGCTTAGCCTTGCTTTATGAAGCTTTTGATAAATGTTTTCGATACTTATCATTTTGGAATGATAATGAGAAAGAATGATGGTTAAGACCAGACGAGCACATGCATTGAACCTTGGGTTGGTGTAGGGTGACCCGGAGGTGTCGGTTTAGGGTTAACCGTTGTTGGCCTGCTAGATTGAGAAACTGTGAAGTACCGATCATATGCTACGGTAAGCTCTGCCTTGGTGGTTCTTAAATGAGAACGGCTACTCGCGCACTGGGAGTGGAGAGATTGCGGGAGTACTAGCTACCCTCGTGGGTTAAAGTCCCGGATTGGAGGTGTACAAGTACTCTCGGGTGGCGCGGACCCGGTCTTGTTTGGAGGATCCGAGGTTGGGGTTGATATATGTGTGATCAAGGGTCTACATATATCGTATGATCGTGGAAAACTCCCAGATCTGGTTGAATCGGTTCGAATCGTCGTGCTCCTCGGTTAAGGAGACTCAATCTTTCGAGCCACACCGTAGAATCAAATGGAACTTGTTTAAGCAAGAATGATAATGATACTTCACTAATGTTCACTTTCAATTCTTACCACGTACTTAATTGATTAAGTAAAATTTGGATCTAGGATTACTTTAGTAAGCTTTTATGCAAATGAAAAGTACTGTTGAGCCTACCCAAACCAGCATATCTGTTTCTTCTCCTATCTTGTCGGTTAAGCCTTGTTGAGTACCTTTGTACTCAGGGTTTGTTAAACCCCTGTTGCAGGTGACGTTCACGAGCAGCCTTGCTTTGAGGCTTGTTGTGTGATCGTCATTAAGGAGGACGTGTCCGGGGAGGAGTAATGCAACCCTTAGGCGGGGTTGTTTGTGTGCAATACAGTTATATTAATGTTGCTTCCACGACTTAGGGTGAAGTCTGAAACTATGGTTTGTAATAACGACGCGAGTTTGAACAACTGGTTTGTAAAACTTATGGTGTAATACTTCCGCACTTTTATCTCTGATGTATATTATTTGTGAAATGTTGTAATACTGCATGACTCTTGCAATGATCCTGGGAATGTAAGGAAACGTGGATGAGTCGGGTTACCCGATGACACATGATGGGTCTTTTGGGTTATGGGGCACAGGGTATGACTATCTGAGGTCTGTAGGACAAGGACAGGTACTCGTGGGCCTTATTAATTCAGAAGGTTCTGTCACAGCTGGTATCAGAGCGATCATTGCAGCAGTCTTGGAGTATTGTTGCAAAACTTCAAAATGATTTGAGTCAAAACTAATTGAAAATTTAGTTTGGTACTAAAATGCTCTTGACTTACCCTGTTCATGCTATTCGATCTATGTTCTGTCTTAAGTAGTAGATCGTAGATTGTTAAGTGGAGTAGCATGTTAAGTTAAGCCTTAATTTGAACTTGTTGTTAAATTTCTACTCCTTTGTAATGGTGTATAATTTAAATTTTATATGCTTTATGCGTAAGTACGTTTCATGCATCATGCTTAATCAACTTGTGGTATAGTTGGGTAAGGGTTAGAATCCAATCCTTTCTTGCTATCCAAAAAGTATTTTCCTTTATCTGTCTAATTCAAAATCTTGTCTCACTAGGATGCCGTGCGGTAAGGAGACACCTCGCAAGAGTACGGGTCCTCATGGTGTACCCAAGCACCAACTTGCATCCCGCAAGGAGGAAGGGTCCAGCAGCAGTCAGAGTATCAATGAGGACTTACGGGCAGAGGTCCATGCGCTGAAGTCCCAGTTGGCCGCCACCTCTCGGGAGAAGAGCTTGGCACTTGCCAAAGCTGGAGGCATGAAAATCAAGCTGGAGGGGGCCAACAGAAGCGTGGTCAATGCAGAAAAACTTATGACTAAAATGCTTGGAGAAAGGAACACCGCTTGGCAGCGAGAAGATGACGCTTTAGCCCGTTTGCATGAGTTGGAGGCGTATGTGACGGATATAGAAGCATTCAATGACCAGTTGCATGAGGAAGTCCATGTGCTGTATGATCAACTCCATCCACCTCCACCTCCAAATGCAGCGGAAGGTGAGATGGGTACGCTCACTGAAGATGAAGAGGTAGATGGGCAGAGTGAGGAAGATCCTGATATGGTCGAGTCTGCTGATGACAGCGACAGTGAGAGTGAGGGTGACGAGTGAGTCGTCTCCCATCAGAGTGTCAGGCGTGGATCTTGAACCCTAGGGGGTAGGGGCTGTGTAATAGTTAGCTTATCATAATCCTAAGCTAGCTGAACCATGTATCAGTCCTGTTATGCATGAAAAATGTAACATAAGTGTGTATGCAGTTACTGTTCTTGTATCATAACCCAGAAATCAATAAAGTTTGGTTTGTTTATGAGCAGATGCCTCGTACCCGTGCTGCTGATGGGGCTGGTTCGCCTCATGATGGGGAGGGTGTTCCCGACGCACCGCCAGTTCCACCAACACTGGCAGAAGCCATTGCTGCACTCATGCGTGCCACAACAGACAATGCACGTCTGCTACAGGGCCTAGTTCAGAATGCACCACATGGGCAGCGTGGCCGACATCATCATCAGGCCCAGGAAAGTACTTATCAGGATTTCACAGAAACCAGGCCGCCGGTATTCATAAAGGCTGAGGAGCCTTTAGAAGCTGCAGATTGGCTCCGTACTATGAATCAGAAGTTTGAGCTAATCCACTGCACTGAAACTCAGAAGCCATCCTTCGCAGCCCAGCAGTTAAGGGGAGCTGCGGGGACTTGGTGGGCAAACCTTGAAGCTGCCCAAGCTCCAGGACACCACATTACCTAGGATGAGTTCTCGAGAGCTTTCAAAGCTCACTACATTCCAGCGGGTGTGATGCGGATGAAGGCTGAAGAGTTCTTAGCCCTCAGGCAAGGGGATCAGCCAGTACAGTAGTATATTGGCAAGTTTAATCATTTGTCTCAGTATGCTCTGGATCACATGAACACCGATGATAAGAAGCGCAGTTGCTTCATGAGGGGGCTGAATACGAAGATGCAAAAGATGTTGGCAATGTGCGACGATAATATATCCTTCAATGATGCGGTGAATAAAGCTATATCTGCAGAGGAGAAGCATTTCAAGAATCTTGAAGCTAAGAAGAGGAAGGGTGGGGGTTCGACCGGATCGTCTGGTGGCAATAAGAAGCGCCAGCGTATCATATACCACCCAGTCCAGCATAACTGTCCACCGTACCGTCCACCCCAGCAACAACAAGCCAGCTCACAGCAGTCATCTGCTAGAACTGTTGTGAACCCTAACTATCCACGACAGCCGAATGCCCCTGGCATTCGAACCCAAACTTCCCAGAACCACAACTACCCATGCTATAACTGTGGGAAACCGGGCCATTTCTCCCGTAACTGCCCATATCCCAAGAAGAGTATTCCAAATACTCCGCAAGGACCAGGTAGTCAGAATTTCTAGCAACGGTCACAGCAACAGCCACAGCAGAATCAAGGCCGCAATAATAGTCAGAAGAATAATACCGTCCAGAAGACTGGCCGGGTGTATTATGCGCAAGCGGCCGATATTCCTGAAGGGGAACCCGTCATGATGGGTATGTTTTCAGTCGCTCGCCATCATGCCGTATTACTATTTGATTCTGGTGCATCGCATACCTTTATCAGTAAGAGATTTGTTGAAAAACATCATATATCAACTGGGGAAACACAAGAAAATTTCCTTATACACACACCTGGAGGTCGTTTATGTACAAAGGAAGTGGCGCATCAAGTGCCCGTAGAGTTTGCCGGGCATACTTATCCCACTAATATTATAGTAATGATCCTAGGGATGAACTGGATGTACCAGCAAAAGGCAGTATTAGATGCCTTCCATAGAACAATCAGTTTGATCATACCTAATAGTACTTCTGAACTATTTATCCAACTTCCGATTCCAAAGAAAACCGTTGACCAGATGTGCGGTAGCGTCTGTGCAACGACAGTTAAAGAGGTTCAGGATATTCCAGTAGTCTGTGAGTTCCCGGATGTGTTTCCTGAAGACTTGCCGGGGTTACCACCAGACCGTGATGTTGAGTTCAGCATAGAGCTAAAGCCAGGAACAACACCAATATCTCGACGAGCCTATAGAATGCCACCTAAAGAACTGGCAGAATTGAAAATTCAGTTGCAAGAACTACTTGATAAAGGTTATGTCAGACCTAGTTCATCACCATGGGGCTGTCCTGCCTTGTTTGTCAAAAAGAAAGACCAAACTTTGAGGCTATGTGTGGACTATCGTCCGCTCAATGAAGTAACAGTGAAGAATAAGTACCCGTTGCCGCGGATTGATCTTCTGTTTGATCAACTCACGGGCGCCGAGGTATTTTCCAAGATAGATATGAGATCTGGGTATCACCAGATAAAAATAAGGCCTGAAGATATTGCTAAAACTGCTTTCACCACCAGATATGGCCTGTATGAGTACTTAGTCATGTCCTTTGGGTTGACCAATGCTCCAGCTCACTTCATGTACCTGATGAACTCCGTATTCATGCCTGAGCTAGACAAGTTTGTAGTGGTATTCATTGATGATATTCTGATATATTCCAAGAATCCACAAGAACATGCTGAACACCTCAAAGTAGTGTTGGGCCGTCTGAGAGACCATCAGCTATATGCAAAGTTCAGTAAATGTGAGTTCCGGCTAGATAGAGTTCCATTTCTGGGTCATGTGTTATCGGCTGAAGGTGTAGTTGTGGATCCAGGCAAGGTACAAGAAATCCTTGAATGGGAATCCCCCAGGACTGTCCATCAACTTCGCAGTTTTCTGGGTATGGCAGGTTATTACCGCAGGTTTATTCCAGACTTTTCCAAAATTGCCAAACCTATAAGTGAGTTGTTAAAGAATGAAGTCAAGTTTGTCTAGTTAGATAAATGTGAAGAAGCCTTTCAGAAGTTAAAGGAATTCTTAACTACAGCTCCAGTTTTAGCCCAACCCAATATTGAGAAGCCGTTCGATGTGTATTGTGATGCTTCTGGTATCGGGATTGGTTGTGTTTTGATGCAAGAGGGCAGAGTAATAGCTTATGCATCCAGGCAGTTGAAGCATCATGAAGAACACTATCCAACTCATGACTTAGAGTTAGCAGCAGTTGTCCATGCCTTAAAGATTTGGCGTCATTACCTGTTGGGCAACACATGTCAAATATACACTGACCACAAGAGTTTGAAATATATTTTCACTCAGTCAGAGCTGAATATGCGACAACGGAGGTGGTTAGAGCTAATCAAAGATTATGATCTTGAAGTGCATTACCATCCCGGAAAGGCAAATGTGGTAGCCGATGCTCTTAGTCGGAAAGTTCGTTGCAACTGTACCACGGTCAGACCAGTAGATCTTGCTCTCTGTTCCGAGTTAGAAAAACTGGGTATTCATATGATCACTCAGGGCAGTTTGTCTAATATATCGGTTCAGTCATCTATCAAAGACCAGATTGTAGCTGCTCAGAAAAAAAACAAGGGTATTGTTCACCTCAAGGAGAAAGCTAAGGCAGACAAAGCTTCTTGCTTCCGAGTTGATGAAGCATGAGTGGTCTGGTTCAAAGACAGACTGGTCGTTCCGAAGAATCCTGAATTGAGGAAGCAAATTCTTGATGAAGCTCATCTTACCTCATTTGCGATTCATCCGGGGAGTACAAAAATGTACCAGGATCTTAGGCAAAGATTCTGGTGGACTAAGATGAAGATCGAAATTGCAAAGTATGTAGCCAGATGTGATACTTGTCAGAAAGTCAAAGCCATTCATCTTAAGTCAGCTGGTGAACTACAGCCATTGCCAATTCCTACTTGGAAATGGGAGGACATAAGTATGGACTTTATTATTGGTTTGCCAAGAACATCCAAGGGCTACGACTCTATTTGGGTTATAGTAGATCGTCTAACCAAGGTTTCACACTTTATACCAGTCAAGACCATCTACCCGGCATCCACATATGCCAAGATATACTTTCAGAGGATTATGAGTTTGCATGGAGTTCCGAAGACTATTGTCTCAGATAGGGGTACTCAATTTGCTTCAAAATTATGGGAAAGTCTACATGAGTCTCTGGGCACTAAACTCTTACACAGCACAGCTTACCATCCACAAACCGGGGGTCAGACTGAAAGAGTAAATCAGATATTAGAAGATATGCTCAGGGCATGTGCTCTGAACTTTCCATTTAAGTGGGATGAGTGCTTACCATTAGCGGAGTTCTCAGACAACAATAGCTATCAAGAGAGTATCTGTATGGCACCATTTGAAGCTTTATATGGCAGAAGATGTCGGACTCCTTTACATTGGTCCGAACCTGGTGAAAGATGGTTCTTTGGTGTCAATTTAGTTCAAGAAACCGAACAGAAAGTCAAACTCATACAAAGGAATATGAAGATAGCACAATCCCGACAGAAAAGCTATGCAGACGAAAGGCGTAGGCCTTTGACGTTTGCCAAAGGGGATTTTGTGTATCTAAAGGTGTCACCCACCAAGGGTGTTTATCGTTTCGGGGTCAAAGGAAAGCTTGCTCCCCGTTACATCGGACCATTTCAAGTCCTGGCCAAGTGTGGCAAAGTGGCATATCGTATTCAACTATCAGCTCATCTGTCAGAGGTTCATAATGTGTTTCACATCTCTCAGCTGAAGAAGTGTCTGCGAATTCCTGACCAAGTGGTTGATGTTGAAGGAGTACAACTTGAGCCTGATATGACTTACTCAGAGTGTCCCATCAGAATTCTCGATCAGCGAGATAGAGTGATTCGATGACACACTCACAGGTTCTATAAAGTTCAATGGAGTCAGCATTCTGAGGAAGAAGCGACTTGGGAAACCGAGGAATTTCTGATAGAGCAGTTTCCTGAATTCTATGCAACCATACAGTCAGGACAATGAAAGAGGTTGACGAATAAAACGTGTTTCTAGTTTTTGTAAAAAGTCTGTAATCTTTATCCCCGTACCCCACAACTTTAGTAGTTGGTTTGGTTTGTGGTGAAATCTCGGGTCGAGATTTCTTTTAGGGGGAAAGGATGTAACACCTCAGGTGTCTACATGAATAAAATGTTGTCATGTCATCATAAGCATTTCATAGCATCATGTGCTAGCTCACCTTGAGATGCATTCACTAAAATAAGTTTAATTCCTATTATGTGAGCAACTTTGTTTATATGCTTGTGATGCAGTTCAAAAACCTAATTTAGAATGTCATTATGAAGTAACTTATGTTCATTCCCATTTGACTAAAGTCATGTAAAGGCATGAATTCAAGTTCAACAATTCAAAAGGCTATAAAATTTGTTTAGCTTAAAATTGGGAAAATCATTAAATTCCTATATAAGTTAATTAGCCCTTTCTAGTTAACTAAAAATCTATGCTTAGTTAGGGGTTGAGCCTAAAAGCTTTTTGGTAGACCTTGAGGAGAGGTACAACTTTGGTATTCAAAGTTTTCAAAGTTTCTGCACAAAATTTCAAGTAATTATGAATTTACTCAAACCCTGGAAATGGTCCCCTTTTTACTTTAAACTTGCATTTCAAAAACTATTTGAAATCTGAGTTTGAGATCTACATCAAAGTTGTAGAGAATTTCAAAATGAACATTTCATACATTGATCATTTTTCAAGTGTCAATGCAAAATCAAAAGTAATTTTACTTTTACAGCAAAACCCTAGTTCTGTCCCCTTTTCAAATTTCCAATTTCAAATCAGTTTGAACTGTTTTGATCAAATTGAACTATTTCCAGTTGAAATCAGCCAAAGTATGTTAAAACAAAGTTGTACAACTTTTCAAACTCTACATTTCATATTTTGGCATATCTTGAAGTGTAGTTCAAATTTCAAAAGTAATTTTGAAAATTCAGAAAGGGGGAGTGGAGCAAGGAACAGTGCCGACGGGGAAACGCCTAGAGCTTGGCTAGCGAGCTGCTTCGCCTGTGCAGCGCTCGCGCTGGGGTGCATGCGCCATGCCAGTGAGCTGCCTGCTCGCTTCGCGCGCGCGTGCAACACGCCGTCGTCTTCTTCTTCTTCTCTATCGTCCCTCAGGAGCGCCGTGTTTCTTCTTTCTCCTCCGCTTGCTCGCCGCCGCCGCCGTTCCTCTGCTCAGCTACGCCGGCCGCGTGAGAGCTCATCCGCCCCGTTTGACCGCATCAACCAGTTCGCCTCGTCGTTGCGGAGCTGTGGAGCTAGGTTGCAGTCCCTCTCGCCCCCGCAACCGCCCGGCGTGACCGTCTTCTTCGCCTGCGGTCCCGGACAACGCCGTCGACGCCGTCACCATGGTCAGCGCGCTCGGAGTCCTTTCATCCTCACCTGAGCCTTGTTATCACTTCCTCATTTCTTCCTGATGCTCTAACACCAGGTCCTCAGCCTTGTATCCCTCTGTCGCAGCCGGAACAGGCCGTCGCCGTCGAGCCGCGCCGCTGGAACTCGCCGTCGTCGTCGTCCTCCCTGTTCGGAGCCGCGTCAGCCTCGAAGATCTAGCTCGTTATAGCCGTGGTGAGTCTCTGGTGCTGATGCGCGCGTCCGCGGGGTCGGTAGCGCTCCCAGTTGGCCGGCGTGTCGTTGTC
This sequence comes from Coix lacryma-jobi var. lacryma-jobi, assembly GCA_009763385.1. NCBI lineage: Eukaryota > Viridiplantae > Streptophyta > Magnoliopsida > Poales > Poaceae > Coix > Coix lacryma-jobi. Next base: position 115,555,651 of record CM019830.1, on the reverse strand, counting down.
GTGCCGTCGCGTCCGCCGCTGTCATCGTCGGAGTAGAGAGAGAGGTCGAGGGAGGGAGTTTGAGGGTTCATCGGAGCCGTGAGGGCAAGGGGAAGGTGCTGAGCCGGTTGGTTTGGCCGGAGGAGGTCCAGTTGCTCCGGCGTGCGCGAGCCGAGCTCGTCGCCGTCGGTCATGGAGTCGGGGACGTGTCGAGGAGAATTCGACTAAATCCGAGGGCCTAGGTGCAAAGTCCCAGACTCAGTTGAATAGTGCTCAACAGTGTTAAGGACTGGGTTGTAGTTTGGTTAAAGCTGGAGGGCTTTTTGGCAAAACCGGCTAGGCAAGCGCGAGCAGGCCCGAGTTGGGCCGGTTTGTGCGCGGGTTGGGCCGAGCGGGGCAGTTTTGGCCCAACAGGGCTGTTTTTATTTCAAGAGATTTAATCTATTTTCGTTATATGGATGCAAATGTTGGTTTTGTTATTTTTGTATGAATTAATCTATTGCTCCTAAAATCATGGAAAAATTTGTACATGATCTCTGAGATGTGTAGTTTTTATGAAAAATATAATATATGCATGTTTCTATAAACTGATCTGCCGTAAAAATTATGCCTTTTAATTCTTGAATCATTGTTCAATGATTTTTATAAAATTGAGTTTAACTCCAAAAATGCTGAAATTTATTTTGTGCACTGTTTGGGTCATACCCAATCTGTGTACAAAGTTGGAACTAATTTGAGCATAATTTGCTTCACAACTTAATTTCATCCTAATTAAATTACTTTCCTTTATGCATAAGCAATGTTGTAAAACATAAAAACCTAAGTTTCTTTTTGATAGATTTGAAGGTTAAGTTAAGTGAATTATCTTGATCTGCTGCTTGGTGCAGTCAAGTGTCACTCATATAAACCATGTATGTTTATGCAAGTTGGGTTTGTTGGCTTGCAACTTTACCGTGAGGGAAAGTTGTTATAAGTCAAATGTTTATAACTTAGTAAATTTCCATCTTTACCATGATCATGACATGAGCATCTCATCAGGCATGCACTCTTTTATCGTGTATTTTCTGAAGAGATTGATTGTCCAGTCAAGGTTAGTCCAGGGAGTTCGGAGTGTCCTGTTGATCCGGAATATCAAGAGTTCCCGACTTTCTCGGTCAACGAAGGCAAGCCCCGGTTCATTTAACCATTTCCTTGGATTTACAATTACACTTACTTTCGATAACCTGATGCATTAAATGTTTATCAAATAAATGCTTTAAACCTGTTGATGCATGATCAACCTTGTTATCGATATATCATTCCTTGATACCTACTTTATGCAAATGAAAGAAATGCTTAGCCTTGCTTTATGAAGCTTTTGATAAATGTTTTCGATACTTATCGTTTTGGAATGATAATGAGAAAGAATGATGGTTAAGACCAGACGGGCACATGCATCGAACCTTGGGTTGGTGTAGGGTGAACCGGAGGTGTCGGTTTAGGGTTAACCGTTGTTGGCCTGCTAGATTGAGAAACTGTGAAGTACCGATCATATGCTACGGTAAGCTCTGCCTTGGTGGTTCTTAAATGAGAACGGCTACTCACGCACTGGGAGTGGAGAGATGGCGGGAGTACTAGCTACCCTCGTGGGTTAAAGTCCCGGATTGGAGGTGTACAAGTACTCTTGGGTGGCGCAGACCCGGTCTTGTTTGGAGGATCCAAGGTTGGGGTTGATATATGTGTGATCAAGGGTCTACATATATCGTATGATCGTGGAAAACTCCCAGATCTGGTTGAATCGGTTCGAATCGTCGTGCTCCTCGGTTAAGGAGACTCAATCTTTCAACCTACACCATAGAATCAAATGGAACTTGTTTAAGCAAGAATGATAATGATACTTCACTAATGTTCACTTTCAATTCTTACCACGTACTTAATTGATTAAGTAAAATTTGGATCTAGGATTACTTTAGTAAGCTTTTATGCAAATGAAAAGTACTGTTGAGCCTACCCAAACCAGCATATCTGTTTCTTCTCCTATCTTGTCGGTTAAGCCTTGTTGAGTACCTTTGTACTCAGGGTTTGTTAAACCCCTGTTGCAGGTGACGTTCACGAGCAGCCTTGCTTTGAGGCTTGTTGCGTGACCGTCATTGAGGAGGACGTGTCCGGGGAGGAGTAATGCAACCCTTAGGCGGGGTTGTTTGTGTGCAATACAGTTATATTAATGTTGCTTCCACGACTTAGGGTGAAGTCTGAAACTATGGTTTGTAATAACGACGCGAGTTTGAACAACTGGTTTGTAAAACTTATGGTGTAATACTTCCGCACTTTTATCTCTGATGTATATTATTTGTGGAATGTTGTAATACTGCATGACTCTTGCAATGATCCTGGGAATGTAAGGAAACGTGGATGAGTCGGGTTACCCGATGACACGTGATGGGTCTTTTGGGTTATGGGGCACAGGGTATGACTGTCTGAGGTCTGTAGGACAAGGACAGGTACTCGTGGGCCTTATTAATTTAGGAGGTTCTGTCACACGGCTCCCTCTCCAAACCATGTTCCAACTCAAATAAGAAGCAAATAAACACCAGTTGGAACCTGGTATGAGCATCCTCGCGTAAACTCTCAATTTTAGAAATATTTTGCCATAGGCTACAAATCATTTTTAGAGAAAAATAGGCGATAAGTCCCGAGGAGACAACATGTGGCCACCAAAACTAGGGGACTAATCCATTAGGAGCCTCAAATGCTCCCCGTAGCAGTGGACGAACACAGCGGTTGCTCAAAACATAACCGAAAAGAAACGACAAAGCAACAAACATGCATATGCAATGCATTACGAAATTTGAATCTAGGTTGCTTGTCAAGTTTGCTCATGGGTAAGCTTCTTCACACGCTTTTTAGGGCGGTTATCTTAACCACGTCTGACAAGACTATGTGCATAGCATAATTTAAACATGGCATATTATACAATGCAATGCAAAGACAACCCCCTTTCACCTTTTGACAAAGTTACTTAGATCAAGCACATTAAGCTCACTTCGCAACCTACAAAGAGTGTTTTCATCTAGGGGTTTTGTGAAGATGTCCGCCAATTGATCTTCGGTTCTAACTCCCTCTAAGGATATGTCTTTCTTGGAAACATGGTCTCTAAGAAAGTGATGGCGAATATCTATGTGCTTTGTGCGAGAGTGTTGAACCGGGTTGTTAGCAAGCTTAACCGCGCTCTCATTGCCATACAACAAAGGTACCCTTTCTAGAACTACACCATAGTCTAAAAGGGTTTGTTTCATATAAAGGATTTGTGCACAACAAGCACCCGTGGCTATGTATTCTGCCTCGGCGGTAGACAAGGCCACACTATTTTGTTTCTTAGAACTCCATGAAACTAGTGATCTCCCAAGCAAATGGCAACCTCCGGATGTGCTTTTTCTATCTACTTTGCAACCCACGTAATCCGAATCGGAATACCCAACGAGTTGGAAGTTAGCTCCTTTGGGATACCAAAGGCCAAAGCTTGGGGTGTGCTTTAGGTACCTAAGGATTCTCTTCACCGCTATGAGATGTGATTCCCTAGGATCAGCTTGAAAGTGAGCACACATGCACACACTAAACATGATGTCGGGCCTAGATGCGGTCAAATATAACAAGCTACCAATCATAGAACGGTAGAGAGTTTGGTCAACCGGGTTACCTCCCACATCTAGGTCGAGATGTCCATTTGTTGTCATTGGAGTCTTGATAGGCTTGCAATCATCCATGTTGAAGCGCTTGAGGAGATCTTTTGTATACTTCTCTTGAGATATGAAAGTCCCCTCCTTCAATTGCTTGACTTGCAAGCCTAGGAAGAATGTGAGTTCTCCAATCATGGACATTTCGAACTCCTTCGACATCAAATCACCAAATTCCTTGCAATAGGCTTCATTTGTTGACCCAAAGATGATATCATCAACGTAGACTTGACAAATGAAGATTTCTCCATCAAGCTTCTTGGTGAATAGTGTGGTGTCAACCATCCCAATGGTGAAGCCCTTCTCAATGAGGAAGTCCCGGAGGTGCTCGTACCAAGCTCTTGGGGCTTGCTTGAGCCCATATAGCGCCTTGGACAACCTATAAACATGATTAGGATATCTAGGGTCTTCAAACCCGGGAGGTTGATCGACATAGACTAGTTCATTTATGAAGCCATTTAAAAATGCACTTTTCACATCCATTTGATATAATTTAATGTCATGATGTGATGCATATGCAAGGAGGATACGAATGGCTTCGAGTCTTGCAACCGGTGCAAAGGTCTCTCCAAAATCCAAACCTTCAACTTGAGAGAACCCCTTTGCCACTAGCCTTGCCATGTTTCTAACAACCTTGCCTTGATCATCTTGCTTGTTCCTAAACACCCATTTTGTTCCAATGACTCTTGCGCCTTTGGGTCGCTCTTCAAGTGTCCAAACTTGGTTGCGGGTGAAGTTGTTTACTTCTTCATGCATAGCATTCACCCAATCCGGATTACCTAGAGCTTCATCTACAATGGTAGGCTCAACAAGAGACACAAAGGAGTGATGTTCAATAAATAAAGCAAGTTTTTGAGATTGAGTCATTACAACCCCTTGTTGGACTCCCTATGATGAGATCTTGAGGATGAGCTTGTAGTAGAGGAGTAGTCCTTTGATCAACCACTTGAGGGGCCGCTTGTGGAGCATCAACATCTTGAGCTTGTACCACCATTTGATCATGGGAGACATGAGTATCTTCAAATGGATCCTTCCCATCTTTGTCATCAACAAGTGGTACATTGGATGAGGATGGCTTGTCAATGACTTGCACATCATCATCATCATCTTTAGGCTTGATGGCTCCAACCGGCATGTTCTTCATTGCTTCCCTCAATGGTTCATCACCTACATCATCAAGATTTTCATGCTCTCCTTGAGAGCCATTAGATTCATCGAATTCCACATCATATGTTTCTTCTACCATCCCGGTGGCATGATTGAATACTCGATATGCTTTGGATTTCAATGAGTAACCAACAAGAAAACCAATATCACATCGGCGTTGAAACTTCCCTAGGTGTTGGCGCTTCTTGTAGATGTAGCATTTGCACCCAAACACTCTAAAGAATGATATATCCAGCTTCTTATTGTTGAGAAGCTCATAGGGGGTCTTGCCAAGGAGACGATGGGGGAACAACCGGTTTGATGCATAGCATGCGGTGTTGATTGCTTCCGCCCAAAATCTTTCCGGTGTAGTGTACTCATCTAGCATTGTCCTTGCTAGGGTGATTAGTGTCCGGTTTTTCCTCTCAACAACCCCATTTTGTTGTGGTGTATATGTTGCGGAGACTTAATGTTTGATCCCAACTTCATCACAATATTCTTCAATATGGGTGTTGTCAAACTCTCTTCCATTGTCACTTCTTATCTTCTTGATTTTCAAGTCAAATTCATTTTGGGCTCTCTTGGCAAACTTCTTGAATGAAGGGGTTGCTTCGGATTTGTCATGAAGAAAGAATACCCAAGTGTATCTTGAATAGTCATCAACAATCACTAGGCAATAGAGATTTCCACCCAAGCTAGCATATGTTGTTGGCCCAAATAGATCCATGTGAAGTAGCTCTAACTCTCTTGATGTGGATACAAAGGCTTTGGTTGGATGAGTGTTTGCAACTTGCTTGCCGGCTTGACATGCACTACGCAATTTGTCCTTCTCAAACTTGACATCCTTCAAGCCTCTAACCAAATCCTTCTTCAATAGCTTGTTGAGAGTGTTCATTCCAACATGTGCCAATCTTCTATGCCATAGCCAACCAAGTGATTGCTTAGTGAATAAACATGTCTTCAAGTTGGCATCTTCGGAGGTGAAATCCACTAGATAAAGATTGTTGTATCTAAAGCCCTTGAATATCACTTATGTATCATCTTTCTTGGTCACAACCACTTCCTTGTCGGTGAACAAACATTGAAAGCCAAGATCACATAGTTGCCCAACGGATAGCAAGTTGAAGCTCAATGATGCAACTAGAAGCACATTGGAGATGGTATGATCATTTGATATAGCCACTTTGCCTAATCCCTTGACATTGCCCTTTGAGTTGTCACCAAATGTTATCTTTTCTTGGTCATTGACATTCTCTTCAAGTGAGGTGAACATTCGGGGATCACCGGTCATATGTTGTGTGCAACCACTATCAATCACCCAATGAGATCCACCGGTCTTGTAGTTCACCTACACACATAATAAATCAAGCTTGAGCTTTTGGGACCCAAACTTGTTGAGGTCCCTTAACCGTCTCTACTAGTGACTTTGCAACCCAAATTTGCTTTGGCCTATTCTTGTTAGGAGGCCCCATGAACATAACTTTCATCTTGCCACTAGAGTCTTGTCTAAGCATGTAGTGAGCATTGAAAGCAAAGGGCCTAGAATGCTTGGTCAAGGGTGTAGGTTTAGGCTCTTCACAAGTATGAGCAAAGTGTCCTTCCTTTCCACACTCATAGCATCTTCCAATCTTCTTCTTCTTTGGCTTAGTGATGCCTTTGCGTTGCTTCATCTTCTCTTCAAGGAAGCCAATACCGTTTCTATTTGTCTTCATTACGGTGTTCATGAGTAGCTCACTTTGAAGACATTGCCCCTTGGTGAATTTCTTCAACCCGGTGGTAAGGTGCTCCTTCTCTCTCTTGAGCTTGTCATTCTCTTGTTGGAGCTCTAATTGAGATGGTGTCATCTTGTAATCTCTTTCCATCTTCAATCTCTTGTTCTCTTCTTTTAGCATGTCTAGCTCAAGTGACATGCTATACTCATCATCTTGGGTCTCAATGATGACTTGCTTTGTGGTTGCTAGCTTCTCTAGATCAATCTTGAGCTTTGCATTCTTATTCTTGATCTTGACATAATCATCATAGTGATCGGCCACAACCACACTCTTGCCTTTGCCACTAGCTCTTTGCTCATCATGCTCACTAACCAAGTCCTCACAAGATGTTGCTATGTCACACTTAACAACAAGGTTAGGAGCATCATGTGTCTCATGTGAAAGCATATCATAGGTAATGGTGAGAGCATCATAGTCAACTTTCACTTGAGTGTATTGTTCTTTGAGCAAAGCATAACTAGTGGTAAAGTCATTATGCATCTTATCAAGTTTTTCATTTTTAGCTTTGAGCTCCTTATTAGAGGACTTGAGCTCCTTGATGGATGATGTCATAGTAGCAAGATCATCTTTTAACTCATCACTAGCATGAATAGCATGATCATATTTCTCAACAAGAGGTTTATTTTCATCAACAAGCTTTTCATTTTTAGCTCTAGTCTTTCTTATGATTTTGGAGTAGTCATTTAGCAATTTAACAAGCTCATCATAAGTAGGTGCCTCAAATTCACCATCACTGTCACTATCACTAGAGTCATCATCGCTTTGTACCTTCCGGTCACCCTTAGCCATGAGGCATAGGTGTGTAGATGATGATGATGATGACGGTGGTGGTGGTGGTGTAGAGGAGCCAATGACTAGAGCGGCCACCTTCTCCTTCTCATCATCACTATCTTCATTTGATGAGCCACCGAAGGAGTCAATGTCGGTGAGCCAATCACCAACAATGTAAGCCTTGCCACCTTTCTTGTGGTATTGCTTCTTCTTCTTGCCATCCTTCTTGTAGTAGGGCTTCTCATTCTTCTTCTCATCTTCACTTGATGAGTCATACTTCTTGCCCTTATTCTTGTTCTTGTAGCTCTCTTTCTTGGGCTTGGTGCATTGATGAGCAAGATGGCCAAGCTCACCGCAATTGTAGCAATCCATTTCGGAGATTGGCCTCCTCTTGCTACTTGTGAAGAACTTCTTCTTTCTTGAGTCAAAATTGACTCCATTCTTGTGAAGCTTCTTCAACATCTTGGTGGTCCTTCTCACCATGAGAGCGATGTTGGAATCATCCTCTTCATCACTTGAGCTCTCATGATGCACCTCAATAGCCTTGGACTTGCCCTTCTTGTCATGGCTAGCTTCGAAGGCCAAGTCCTTCTTCTTGTCGGTGATGGAGCCACCACTTGGTGTGATGTGCATGTACATCTCATGCGCATTGATCTTTCCCAAGATTTGAGTTGGCGTAGCGGTGGAAAGATCGCCTTGATGTAGCACTGTCACAATGTGTCCATACTTCTCAATTGGAAGGACACAAAGAATCTTCCTCACAACATCGGATGGTTGCATTTGTGTGAGGCCAAGTCCATTTAGCTCTTCTACAAGAACATTCAACCGTGAGTACATTTCATTTGCACTTTCATTAGCATGCATATCAAAAGAGTGAAGCTTTTGCATAACCAAATGATAGCGTTCCTCACGCTCACTCTTTGTTCCCTCATGGAGCACACAAATGTTATCCCATAGATCATGGGCATTTTTGTGGTTCTGAACACGGTTGAACACATCCTTGCAAATGCCTCTAAAAAGAATATTTTTGGCTTTTGCATTCCATTTCTCATTTTCCTCCTCATTAGGAGTAAGGCTTGTGCCTTCTTTGGGCTTGGCAAAGCCGGTGATCGCGGCATTTAACATCAACCGCTTCTAGGTACGACTCCATACGGATTTTCCAATATGGGAAGTCGTCTCCCTCGAACATGGGAGGTGGTCCATCACCTCCGGACATCTTAACTCTAGGCGGTTAAGCCTAAATCGAGAGCACGAGGCTCCGATACCAATTGAAAGGATCAAGATGCCCAAGAGGGGGTGAATTGGGCTTTTCTAAAACTTCTTGCAAGAATTAAGACCTATCAAGCCCCCAATTAACCCCCTAGTGCCTAGAAGTGTGTTTGACAAGAATCAATTGCACAAAAGACTATCGCTAAACTATTTCTACTCTAGCATGGCAATTCAACTTATGAAAGAACAACAAGTAAATGCGGAATTGAATTGCTCGAAGGTAAATGCGTAGTAAAGAGAGTAGAGATGACACGACGATCTTTTTGCCAAGGTATCGAGGTGTCGGCACACCGCCCCTAGTCCTCGTTGGAGCACCCGCGCAAGGGTATCGCTCCCCCTTGATCCGCGCAAGGATCAAGTGCTCACTACGAGCTGATTCTTCGCCACTCCGGCCCGGTGAATCGCTCGCTACCGGTCACAACTGGGTTTGGGTCATCCACAATGCCTCCGGATGATCACCAAGCTCTCCGATCGCCACCAAGCCGTCTAGGTGATGCCGATCACCAAGAGTAACAAGCTAGAACTCTCACTTGACCAACACAAGGCCAAAGAGATGGATGGATGCACACTTGCTACTCAATTCTCACTAGGAGGTGTCTAATTCTCACAATTAGCAAATCACTCAACCTCACTAGGGCTCTTGCACTCACTCACACTCACAATGTGTTTCTCAGCTGATGAAAGTGGCAAGAACAACTGAAATGGATGAGGAGGTGGAGTATATATACTCCCCCAACCGGCCATCCAAAAACAGCACCAGACAGGCACTCTGCGGGGGCATCGGATGCGCCGATGACCTCGACCAATGGTCGACTGTACCAGCCTGTCAGACGTGTTAAAGGAGCATCAGACGCTGGGCAGCATCCGATGCCCCTGCATCGGACGTGTCCGATGCCATTTGTATGTAACAGCTCGGCTCAGGGCTTAATAGGATTAATAGAATACTCATACCAATAAGTTGCAACTTCTTTTCCGGAAGCCCCTCTCCTAAAAACTCCAAAGTTAAGCGTGCTTGGCTTGGAGCGATGGGTGACCGACCGGGAAGTCTTTCCCGGGTACGCATGAGTGAGGACAAAGTGCGCAGAAAAGACTGGTGTTGGTCTGTGGGGATAGTCTAGGTCCTATGAAAGCTGCCTGATGTAAGCGGGCCCGGCCTCGAGGAGGCGGGACGTTACAGAATGGTATCAGAGCCGACTCTCGCGGTTTCACGGGCGCGTGTGTCGCAGTTGCGCAGGCATAGTGCGCATGGCTGGTGTGGATCCGGAGTGGTCACACAACATGGCATATGCGCTGGCATTGGGCATACGGACGTGGACAAGAGAGGACGTTCCTGGCCTGGGATTGATCGACGAGGACGTCGATCTCTTAAGGGGGTGAGATTGTAACATCTCGGCTCAGGGCTTAATAGGATTAATAGAATACTCATACCAATAAGTTGCAACTTCTTTTCCGGAAGCCCCTCTCCTAAAAACTCCAAAGTTAAGCGTGCTTGGCTTGGAGCGATGGGTGACCGACCGGGAAGTCTTTCCCGGGTACGCATGAGTGAGGACAAAGTGCGCAGAAAAGACTGGTGTTGGTCTGTGGGGATAGTCTAGGTCCTATGAAAGCTGCCTGATGTAAGCGGGCCCGGCCTCGAGGAGGCGGGACGTTACATTGTACCTCTCTGGACGGCCATCGGACGCTGGCCCTCAGCGTCCGATGCCAGCGTCTGATGCCTCCCAAAGTTCACTCCCAAGTGAACAGTGACACCGAAGCATCCGATGTGACCATCGGAGCCTCCGATGCCACGCACCAGACCAAACCCTAAGCCGTGGTGGGCATCGGAACCTCCGATGCCTACTCAGCCAGCGTCCGATGCCTATTACAAGGCCAAAACGAACTCGGATCGCAACGCAGTCTTAACGACTATTGTTTCTCTCGACATAAGGCATCTCTCTGAGCTACCTAGGGCTATGAAATAACAAGTGTGCACCACACCTACCTCAATAGTCTCATCTAGGTCAAGCTACTGATTCACACTCCCCTTTATAGTACGGCCAAAGGAAAAACAAAGACCTAAGACTACCTAAGTGTCCTCCAACACCATATGACACTTAGCCTAGTCTACCACCGTCTTCGTCGTCCATCCTTTGAAAACCAAAACGATATCCATCGCCAGGGGACATGAATTCCATATGCCCGTATCGTCGCCATTACCGTGACCTAACTCAATCATGTTTCTGCAAAACACACGTTAGTCACAGTAATCTTGTGTTTCATTCAATCACCGAAACCACTAGGGGCCAAGATGCGTTCAGATACTGATCAAGTAGAATCACAGGAAGAAGGTGGCCACTAAGTTCACTAGAAACATTCTGCCACATATCATGAAGAAGTTAAGGGATGACAGTTACAATCTTGATATTGAGGTCATCACAGCTAGTCCAGAAGGGGTTGCAGAAATGAGGGCAAAGGGGTCTACTGGCTTCAAGTTTGTGGTCAATTTGCAACAGAGAACCTGCTCATGTAGGTTTTGGCCGGGGTCAGGGATCCCATGCAAACATGCCATTGCCTACATCACTTCCATTCCTGATGCAAAACTTGAAGACCATGTAGATGAGTACTACTCAGTTGCCAAGTTCAGAGCTGCATATGAGGGTTCCATCCCTTGTATTCCTGACAAGAGCATGTGGCCCAACCCACCCAAGGACTTCTTCATGTATCCTCCATTGCTCAAGTCTACTGGAGGAGGAAGAAGGAAGAATAGGATCAAATCAAGTGTAGAAGGAGGCAGCAAGAGTAGGAAAGGGAAGCATGAATGCCCCATTTGCCATGAGTTAGGACATCATTGGTACACTTGTAAAAAAGGGGATCCTGCTGATATAGCTGCAATGGAAGCTGAAAGGTATATCACTGTATGATGCTAATGTCAATTATGTATGCCCATGTGATGCTAATGCTAATTCTGTATGCAGGGGTCCACCAAAGAAAAAACAAAAGAAGAAAACAGTCCCAGCTAATACAGAGACCTCCATTGTGATTGTTGTCCCTCGTGCCAACCAGATGGTTTACCCAACCAATGTTGTTGTGGATAATGCTACCAGAAGTAAGAAACGGAAGAGAAACTCTTCTACTAAGACCAAGGGAGCAGCAAGTACTTCATCTGGGTCCCAGAAAGGCAAGAGAGCAGCTTCCACAAGCTCAGGTCCAACTAGTGCCTCTAACAGGTATTATTATTTCTTTGAACATTACCACTACTCTCATGATACAAAATGCTAATAGGTCTCTTTTCACAAATAGGTCAGGAACAGGATCCAATGATCCAGTTCCACTCCAGGTTGTGTCTATGGCCCCCTCTTTCCAACCTGAGGTTAGCAGGACAGTACAAACTGACCCAGAGCCTGGACATGTTGAGGCAGTGCAGGTCCAGGTGACACCAAGGAAGAAGATTGGCATGAGGAAGAAGCTAACACCAGTTAAGGCCATAGCACCACCAACAAGCCCAGAAAGCCCTGCTTCAAACACCAGAAGCAAAAAGAAGGCTCAGGTTGAGTGAAAGTTCTATGAAACTTTTGTTGCTGTGGTGTGAGTCTTTTGTTACGAACAATGATGAATGATGCTTAGCTGCTGTGTAGATGGACAACTAATCTAGATGCCATGTGTGAATTCAAGTCTATGTGTGATGTTAAACACTTATGAATGATGTGCTTAGGCCAATTTTATGTCATTCACTTTGGTCCATTCATCCATCCATCCATTTATTCATTCATTCATTCATTGATTCATTCATTCATTCATTCATCCATCCATGCATACAACCATTGACACACACACACACATAGGCACCTACTTCTTGAAAATAGCATACAAAGCAAGAAAAATGCAAACATAGACCATCTTTTCCAGCCACTTGAGCTGCTGCAAAACACCATTGTCCACTGGTTGATTTCCTACAGTCTGTGCACCTTCGTGGATGATTGTTAGAGGAGTTGCAGTAGGGATTGCACCATGGGATGCAACTGACTGCAGTGGAACTACCTGTAGTGGAGCAGGGGCAGTTGTTGTGACCCCATTTCATCCTCCCACTGCATATACTGGCAGCCTCCCACCTGAAAACCAAGACAAAACTTAGACCAAAAATCAACCAAAAAATAGAAAACGATGAAGAAAGAAACACTAACTGCATAGTACGGGCACTTGTGGAAGACACGGTTGTTGTTTTTCTCGGTCATCGAGGTGAACCGATTGACAAGAACATTGCAGTTGGGGCAAAACACCCGCCTTACCCCACCACCATGACGACCAGGACCTCCACCACCATAGCTGTTGCAACCTTCAGACATGGCTTGGGCTAGAGAGGAAACAGTAGAGAAGAGAGGAGAAGAAGATAGATCTGAAATGGGAGAATGGGGAGATGCACAAGGGTTGGTCCTGTGTATATAGGAGAGGCAAAGGGAGGGATAGTTGGCGCCAACTCTGCTCCATTTGGCGCCAGCAGCTCACCCTTTCCCGCCAACGGTTCTGAGCCTGGGAATGGCATGAAGGGAATAACTAAAATCACTTTGTCTCTCGAGCCTAAGGGTAATACCGTCTTTTCGCACAGCCATTACCCACCGTTAGAAGTAATTTCAGACGGAATGACGTGGAGGAAAAGAAAGAAAAACGTCATGACACGTAGGGGTGAGCCAACTTTAAAGGGACACAGAGAATATGCCAACTTTCCTAATGACACACACTGAGAAGGCTCTGGATCGAGCCCGTCCGATATTTTCAAGCGCCGGACGCTCGGGCCAGATGAGCATTATCCTTGTCGTTGAGGTCTGCTGCTGAGTCAGATTAGCACAAACAACCGAAAAGACGCTGGCTCTTTGTGTTAAAAAATACTCTAAAAGGCAAGACGCACACCGGCAGCACACGCACGGCTCCCTCCACCAGGATCGCTAGCTGCAGGCCTCGCTCACCGCCGACGTCATCAATCATGTCCGTCGCCGCCGCCTTGGACCGCACCCGCACCGACGAGCTGCGCGCGCTGGACGCCACCCTCGCCGGCGTCCACGGCCTCGTCGCGTCTGGCGCGAAGCAGGTTCCTCGCATCTTCCGTGTCCCCCCCTACCCGGAGGAGCTACTCCTCCGCCGTGAGCAACCGCCAGCAACGACGGCGGCGGCGGCGACCGTCCCGGTGATCGACCTCAGCGGCGACCGCGCAGCCGTGGTGGACGCCGTCCGCGCGGCGGCGGCGGAGTGGGGGTTCTTCCAGGTCACGGGCCACGGGGTGCCCGAGCCGGTGATGTCAGGAGCGCTGGCGGCGACGCGGGCGTTCCACGAGGCCGACGGCGGGGAGGGCAGCGACAAGGCGCGGCTCTACTCGCGGGAGCCCGGGAAGGCGGCCAAGTACCACTGCAACTTCGACCTGTACCAGGCGCCCGTGGCCAACTGGCGCGACACGCTCTACCTGCGCATGGCACCAGACCCTCCCGCCGCCGACGATCTGCCGGAGATCTGCCGGTAAGCATCCTCCTCTATAGTCTATACAGTCTGCTTGTGCTGCCCTCTCCATAGCTTACCGGAGATCTGAATTCTGAACTGCCCATATGCGTTTGCTGGCCTTGTCTTTAGTCAAGGCAGGGTTGCGATTTGTCAATTCGTGGCGTTAACATATTATTGTTAGGGCAGCTCGAGTGTAGTCTAAAAATCGAACCGAGAGCTCATCCCACCGAACCATGCACACTAGAGTATCCGAACCGTATGTGTCAGAACGAAAATCGCAGCCTGCGGATGAGTCAAACCGAGGCGATAAAATAATTAGTTCTGTGCACCACGTGAGAGAAGGAAAGATCGGCTAGAGATGAGTCCGCTTGAGCCTGGCCTTGAAATGGGTGGATGATTTTTTTTAATCATATGTGGACCGTACTAATCGATGTCTACACTAGAGTTATCGAACTCTCCTTGCGTTCGGCTTGCGTGGATTGGCTTGCGTGGATTTTATGGTTCGATTCAGCACTGGAGCTGCCCTTATAGGAGCAAGCCCTCAACATGATTGGATCGTTCGTGATGCAGCGACCGTGCACGTAACATGCATGTGTTTGATAAATTATTAACAATAGGAATGAAATGGGTAATAAACTAGCACGCTTTGAACAAATTGGCTTTGACTGTTTTTTTTAGACGAACTTGCAAGCAGATTGGGTCCTAGCAACAGAGGGTTGTTCTCAGGGACCAAGCCACAAAAAAATTTAGAAGGGGCTGAATGAAAGCTGATGCTAAAATACTCATAGGGATACCTGGAGCATGCTGCAGCCTGCGGCGTGCCCTCGTCCACTAGCGCTGCGTCTAGCTCTTTGTCTGCCGGTCCTGCCACCAATGATCGCTTGCCAGCCTGCCCATTGTGTCAGGTTGCTCATTCGTTGGCCGTCACACCTGGTTGCACGCTCACAGCTTGCCGCATCACTCAGCTTCACGACTAGGTCTGGCTGCTCGCCGGTCGTCGATCGTGGCCCCGCTAGCTTGCCCCCGCATAGCCGCACCCAGGAGTCGCTAGCCCGTTGGTTGCGTCACGACGTAGTCACATTCATCGCCCACCAGGAACTGCGTGACGCCGCGTAAACGGGAAGGAACACTCTATAGGGATGGATTAGGGCGCGGGGAAGGAACACTCTATAGGGATGGATTAGGACACGGGGAAGGAACACTCTATAGGGATGGATTGGGGTGGTAGGCTAGGAACTGAGAAGTTAGAATTGAGTCTTGTGACTTAGATCAATAATTCTCTGTGTCTATTGGATTGCTTGCCTAATTAACAAAGGAACATATGTTATGGAAACTATCTTATTGTGTAAACTATAAAAACTCTAATCAAGACCACATGAATCTAATCCGATGTTACGTTATTTTAGCACTTAAACCCCTCCACTCATCTCATCCTAATCCAAACAGGCGTGAGCACAGTAGGGGTTTAAGTACTAAAATAACTTACCTTCACATCTAATCATCGGATTAGATTCATGTGGTCCTGATTAGAGTTTCTATAGTTTGCATAGAAGACTGGTTTTCATAGCATACGTTTCCATTAACAAAAGAGAACATCTTTTACTCCTAATAAATTCTAGCCCCTCCTACCTTGTATATTTATCATCTCAGCTCCTCCTACCTTATACATCCATGACTAAAATCTCAACGAGATACTATAGGAATTTAATATACTCGGTAGCGGTAGCAGGGGCTCGAGCCCCTCCCGCCCCACCGCTGCCTCCGTCGCTGGTTGTTCTTGTATGGACCACTCTTTTTCACTAAATACAAATATATATAGCTCTCTTGTGTGTTTGAGAAAAAAAACAAACAGTTTGAGAGGGATTGAGAGATTGAATCCTTTATAAGTCAAAGTCTCTCTCAACCCTCTCAAATCCCCTTCAACTCCCTCCAATCCCCTTCATTCTTTGGTTTTGATAAGGAACGAACAAGACCTAAACAGATTTTAGTGTAGAAACTTTTAGCTGTAGTATTAGTTACAGGAAGACTATACCTCTTATTGTGGTTGATACCTTTGATACGTGGATAGTTCCATGCACACATGGATCATCTATGGCTCATGCTAGCCTATTTATGATGCATTATAAATAAATACTGTAAAAGTATATTTTATGACAAAACTAACAATATTTATTTAATATCGTAAATATTAATATTTTTAATATATAGTTAGTCAAAATTAAGACACTATATTATATTTTTTTTCTAAACGAAAAAATGAAGAGTTGCCGATTATATTGTGCATTTTTTTACTGGAGGAGTGAGTACTTGTAGTATGCCGATAATACTAGTCATATAGCTGTCGAATAAATTTGAAGTATTTCTAACCTCTAAATAATAAAATAATTCTGATACTTTGTTAACACTTCCTATATATTCCTTCTGTCTCAAAATAAGTATTATTATGGTATACATAAAGGTCAAACTCTCTTAAGTTTGACTGGACTTATAAAAAATATTAGCAATATTTGTTGTTTCAGGACCGGGTCCTTGAAACAGCGGGTTGTCGCACCAACGAAAGCACAAAGCGAAAACGGAAAACGATCGGTAAAATGGGAAAATAGTTGAAGTGAACAGTGTTCTCCCCCTCTTCCCCCTAGGGAGGTTGAGGGCTTTTTATATTAGACCAGATCAACGTTAATGTACGAGATTGCCCTTCTAACCACTTTGCCAAAATTACAATGATGCCTTACACAACTACCCTGTAGCTGTACACCGCCTTCTCCGGCACGGGGGGCACCACCGTAACTTTGTCCACTGACGGGCCCAGCGTCTCCCGGCCCCTTTTCCTGACTGGTGGGCCCGCTCTCCTTGACTCAAGCTTTCGGCGACCTGCGGAAACTTACGAAAAACAAAAGCCATGAAAGACGAAATCCAGCGCCGCGGACGTCGGGTTCTCTTCGCGCGGAAGTTCCCTTCCGCACAAAGTCTCCGTCTTCCCCTATTTTTCGGGCCGAAAGCCGCGCTTCTGCGCGAATGCCTGCATTCGCGCGAGACCGCCACCTTCCCCTGACTCGCGGGCCGAAAGGCACGCTTCCGCGCGAATGCCAACTTTCGCGCGAACGCACCGCTTTCTCCCGGTCTGCGAGCCGAAAGCCTAGCTACCGCGCGAAAGTTGCCTTTTGCATGAAGACCGTCGTTGTTCGGTAAAGCGGGTCAACGGCATTTGCTTCCGCGCGAATGATTTGTTTCGCGCGAAAGCTCCATCATCTTTCGGCGTTGCGGGTCGGAGGCGCCTGCGGTCTGGGTGCCGCCCCAACAATAGCCCCTCACGGCCGGATCCGTAAGCTCGCGAGGTTCGACCGTGTTCTTTCGCTAAGGCGCCTACGCCCGCCCAAAAAAAACTTTTGCTTTGTTTTAAAGCCAAGTTTTTTTTTACGCAACCGGTTGCCTTTTCATGTTGCTGACACGATGTGACGTTTGCGATCCCGCTGCGATGCTTAATTTTTCGTGCTTAAACGTCTTTTCGTTTTTCTCGAAAATCGTGTGTCATGATGGGATGCCTTTGCGACGCTTAGAACTCCGTGCCCAAACATCTTTTCGACTTCCTCGGTAGCCGTGCCTAGGCTGTTCGTATAAAATCTTGGGCGCTTCGGGTGGGGAAAGCGGCTGGTCAGTCGACGCCTTCCTGCGCTCGCTGCTTCTGTCACGGAGTCTCTCGCCATTCGCTGTCCTTGGCGAAAGCTGGTTTTTGTTTGCTTCCGGCTCACTTTCCTTCTCCTTATTTCCTTTAGACTTATGTCCTGCGAATTGGCTGTTTAAGCCTGTCTGCTTTTGTTTCAATTTTCGCCTTTTTCCTTTCTTCCCTTCGCTTGCATTATTTGTTTATTTGTCTTTCGCGCCGTGTTAGATGGCGTCTTCCAGCTCGACGTCGACTTCGAGCTCGACTAGCAAAAGTACGGGTGCTACCGAATCTTCCCGCCGCAATGATAGCGGGGAAGTGTCCATCAGATCTGGGGTTGCTCCGCGAGTTCCGGAGCATAGCGGGAGCTTGTCTAACGATGGGGACTCCGGTTTGATTTCGGTCCCGACGGATTGTTCTTTTTATCTCGGCGCATCGCGAATAACGGCTGCCAGCTTACAAACAATGGTCGAAAATGGGCCTTTAAGGAGAGATCATCTTGTGAATTGTCGTGTCCCTGGAGACGAAGAAGTGCCTATTCCGCGACATAACGAAGCCATTGTCTTTCGCGACTACTTCGTGGCTGGTCTTGATTTTCCTCTTGAGGAATTCGTATCGGATGTTCTGTCAGGGTTCGAGATACAGCTTCATCAGCTCACGCCGAATGCGTTTGCCAGGCTTAGTGTTTTCGCACATGCAATGAAGATGCTAGATTGCACCCCGCGGGCAGACGTTTTCGTGCGGTTCTACGACATTCACCGTCGCCCGACGAAAGTGAAGGATCCCCTTCTTGGAAGCGAGCTACCCAGCGAGATTGGTTGCATCAACTTCGTTCCACGGAAAACACGAGGAAGTGTTTCCATTTCGCTTACGTACCGGAACAAATGGCCGGACTGGAACCGCTTTTGGTTCTACTATCGCGTGTGCTCGGACGAAAGTGTTGCTGCCGAACTAAGTAACGGGGCGAAGAAAGGTTCTCCACTTGTATCGGTCTTGGAGAAATGCGCTGGGAGACACCTTCCGCCTGTCGTTCTAAAGGACCCGGAAGCCATTCGATCTGGGGATGCTTTCGCGCTCACTGCGCGGTTTCAGATTAGCCAGGATTTGGTTGAAGAGTGGATGGCCATTGGGATGAATCCGCTCTGCAGCGCCACTTCATTTGAAGACTTCGCGGAAAAAGACGGATATTGGGGGCCCACGCTGCTGCTGGAGAGGCCCGCGGATTACCACGATGACGAAGAATGTGTCAAACATATCAAAAAAGAGACCAGGAAGATTTGTGGGCCATACTTACGCAAGGAGAGCGAATTTCAACTCGGCAACCTCGGCCGTAGTCGACGCCTGAACCGAGCTTTCGATGCTATGGGCGTTGAGTACGCCGAAAGGCCTCTAGTTGACGAAAGCAAGGATGAGGCCGAAAGTTCGAAAGCTAAAGGGAAAGGGGTAACTCGCCGTGGTGGGCGGAGCGGTGTGGTCCCCCGGCGAAAGGTCACCGAAGTCGGGGACATTCGCATCGGGCGGTTGATCGCCAAACCCTTGCTTACGAGCCAAGGGGGGGCACTGGAGTCGATCCCCGACGTTGATCCTCTCGATCATCCGAGGGCGGTTAGTTTCTTTCCCTAAGGGTTTTTTTTACCCGAGGTTTTTGCTCCTCCTTTCCTGGAATCCTCCTTTATGGTATTGACGATTTTTGCGTGTGACTTTGTTTTTGCTTTGTTGTTTGTTTTGCAGAGCTCAATTTTCGCTGCTGGGATGGCGCCAAAAAAGCCGCAAGCGCGCCTCTCCACGTCGGCTTTCGACAACGACGTCTCGGTGGCTGACCTCCCGACATTCGCGAAACCCGGTTCGCGAAAGGCCCTGGCGGACGCAGATCGGCCGACGAAGAGGCTGAAAGCACCGCGCGTCGAGTCTGCCGCTCGGAGCTCCGCCGAGCCTGCTGCTCGTGTCTCCGCCGGAGGGGCTGCCCCACGCGAAGGGAGGGCTGGATCCGAGGGAGTGCTGGCTCCCACTGCTGCGCATAAAGGTAAGTTACACCTTTCGCCGCGACGCATTCGTCTATCGCAGGAGATGGTGGAAGGACAGCTTCTTGGCTACGGGCGATTGATTGTCGATGGGGTGCCTTCGGACTACAAGAACCCTTGTTTTTACACCGGCTTGAGTTCGTCGGGCGAGACCGATGAAGCGAGAGAAGAATCTTATCGGATTGCACGTTCTTTGGGTGCAGCCTCCGACGCTCAGCTTGCCTGTCGGATCGACTTTCGTCGGGCAGGAATCCTCCCCGGCGGAAGTGATGACGCCAGCAAGCTCGTGGAATTTTCGCAGAGGGCTTTCGCCGCGCCAGAGGTCGAAAGGGACCTCCTCAAGCTCGACAGCGTAAAGCTTGACGATGCTCTGTCGTTTCACTTGGCTAGCGTAAGTTACTCGGGTTGCTTTTGTTGCACGTTTGATGTTCGCCTTTCCGCAACGGGGCTGTTGGTCTTTTGAAAAGTGCTAACCTTCGTCTTTTGATTTGATGCTATTCGCAGGCTGCCATCCTCGCTCGCAGCCGACATAATCAGAACGACCTTTACATTCGCAAGATCGAGCGCGAAAAGGAGGACCTCGACATTCTGGCAAAGAAACTTACAACCGACTTGGAGGTGCAGGCAAAGAAAGCCGAAGATGAGCGCACCTCGCGGAAGGCAAGCCAAAAAGAGGCTGAAAAGTTGAAGCGCGAAGCTGGGGACCTCAGACGGGAGCTTTCGCAGCTGCGAAATGCTCAGGCCGAGAAAGATGAAGTTCTAAAGATGTCTGCCGAGGAGGTTGTCTCCCGCTTCCGCGAATGCCTTCGTAGCATTGGCGTCGAAACGGATGGTCCCTCGGAGCGAACTGCTAACGGCCTTATCCGCTGGCTTCGTTCCGAAATGGAGCCACTTGAAAACCACATGGCTCTGGGCCGAGACTACGCCGCCGTCACTGGTATCAAGGCGATCGGCCACAGCCTGGTCGACGCCGGATGCTCCCACATCGTTGACCTTCCGACCAAAGAGGTGGATTATTATTGGCGAACCCCGGAGGCGGCGAAAGCTCTGGGCAAAAGATTTTTTGAAGAATTTTGGCTTGCGGGTGGGAATGACATGTCGCTGATGCAGTCCGCCGTGGGTCGCGGAAAGGTATTTTCTTCCTTCTGCTAGAGCTATCGCTTGACTTCCCTGCTGGCTATCGCTTTTTTATGCGGTGCCTTGTGGCTTGAGTAGTGAATTTTCTGGGCTATCGCTTTTTTATGCAGACTCCTGAGGAGAAAACGCGCATCCGGCAGTTGTTTTCGGAGTATATCTCCGCAAAGCAGGCGCACGAAAATGAGCCGGAAGACGAGGCGAGTCCGCCCGAGCCGAATGACGGGGCACCCGAAAGCTCGGCTGCTGCTGCTGCCCGCGACGCGAACGCCCCCCAAGACGCAGCGGTTGACGAGTGACCTTTTTAGGGCCCGCTTTTAATGTGTTGGCAACTTGTTGTTCTGGACCTCGTGTAATGTTTTGGAACTTAAATTCGGATGTTGTATCTTGAACAGGGCGTGGATGCGGGAACGCCGGACGTTCTCGACATCTGCCCGTTAATGATTAGATCTGGCGGTATCTGTGTTGGTGGTGATTTGTGGAGGAGCTATCGCTCTAGATTTCTGATGGCGTCGCTTTCGGCTTACATGAGAAAGCGTGCTAAAAAACTTAGACGCACGGAAGAAAGATTACGAGCTTTTTATGAAAGCTTCGACCCGCGCGAACTTGAGTCGAGGCGAATGAAGCGTGAAGCTTCGCGCGCGCCACCAGGCTTCGAGGGTGCCACATTCGTTAAGTTGGAGCCCGAAGATGCCGTGCCTTCGTCGGACGAAACGCGCTATAGCATTTTCCTTGGCCGCGAAAATAGTTCGCGGCCCTGAATTGCAATGTACAACCTTTATCTTAAACCCGGTGTAATGAAAAAGTGTCGCAGTGTGTTCTACCTTTCGGTGTTAATCGTTATTTGCGAATGTGCGATTTTTTATTATTTCGCTTGACGGATGAAGTTAATCGGCCGAATGATTTAGCTATTGTCGCTTTACTAGTTCGCGCGATAGTGCTTTTTGGTGCGGGCTCCTCGGCAGGTATTCGCACGAGGGAGCTTTCGGTGCGAGCCCCTCGGCCGATAGCAAAGACGCGCCCGCCCCCACTCACTTAGGCGAGGGGCGGTAGCATTCGCGCGAGGGAGCTTTCGGTGCCTTTCGGTGCGAGCCCCTCGGCCGATAGCAAAGACGCGCCCGCCCCCACTCACTTAGGCGAGGGGCGGTAGCATTCGCGCGAGGGTGCTTTCGGTGCGAGCCCCTCGGCCGATAGCAAAGACGTGCCCGCCCCCACTCACTTAGGCGAGGGGCGGTAGCATTCGCGCGAGGGAGCTTTCGGTGCGAGCCCCTCGGCCGATAGCAAAGACGCGCCCGCCCCGACTCACTTAGACGAGGGGCGGTAGCATTCGCGCGAGGGAGCTTTCGGTGCGAGCCCCTCGGCCGATAGCAAGGACGCGCCCGTCCCCACTCTCTTAGGCGAGGGGCGGTAGCATTCGCGCGAGGGTGCTTTCGTTGCAAGCCCCTCGGGCGATATTAAAGACGCGCCCGCCCCCACACACTTAGACGAGGGGCAGTAGCTTCGCGCGAGGGTGCTTTCGTTGCGAGCCCCTCGGCCGATAGTGAAGACGCGCCCGCCCCTACACACTTAGACGAGGGGCGGTAGCTTTCGCGCTTTGATAAATCGATTGACGAAAATGTCTTTATGAACGCGACATGGGGAGGCTTACAATCGACTATGATTATGATATTGCTCCTGTTGTCATCTAGCGGCACGTTTGCTCTCGCTCATCTCCTAGCCGCAGGTTGAGATGGATGTGTTACTTGATAGGGCCTTCGCCTAAAGCTACTGGATTGGTGACGGTAGCTAGACGCGATGCCGATGACACAATCATCAAAGCGAAACCCCGATTCCTGGTGCCTCCTATTCGTACTTTGCTTTTGAGCTAACTTTTGGGGACTGATATTTGAAAAGGTTCGGTAGTTTTGGATGGCTGGGAGGCTTACACCTTGATGTTTATTTATATCGCCCTGCCCCTGCTATGAGAGTACTGCATTTAATCCCTTGGCTGTACTTCTGAGCGTTTGGTAGGTGAAAAATTAATATGGCGTTTATGCTTTTGCAGCTACTGATGCCTGCCAGCTGTCCTTGTCGCCCCACGAGGGCTGCTCGACTTGGCCTCTGCTACCGCTCTCCCCTTTTGTTGGGGGTGGTCGGTTTTGTGTTGCCCGCAGGCTTTCGTTCCGCCCTCTCGTTTTGTCGGAGGGTCGGTTTTTATATAGCCCGCAGGCTTTCGTTCCGCCCTCTCGTTTTGTCGGAGGGTCGTTTTTTATATAGCCCGCAGGCTTTCGTTCCGCCCTCTTGTTTTGTCGGAGGGTCGATTTTTGCATAGCCCACAGGCTTTCGTTCCGCCCTCTTGTTTTGTCGGAGGGTCGTTTTTGTATAGCCCGCAGGCTTTCGTTCCGCCCTCTCGTTTTGTCGGAGGGTCGGTTTTTGTGTAGCCCGCAGACTTTCGTTCCGCCCTCTCGTTTTGTCGGAGGGTCGGTTTTTGTATAGCCCGCAGGCTTTCGTTCCGCCCTCTCATTTTGTCGGAGGGTCGGTTTTTGTATAGCCCGCAGGCTTTCGTTCCGCCCTCTCGTTTTGTCGGAGGGTTGGTTTTTGTATAGCCCGCAAGCTTTCGTTCCGCCCTCTCGTTTTGTCGGAGGGTCGGTTTTTGTATAGCCCGCAGGCTTTCGTTCCGCCCTCTCGTTTTGTCGGAGGGTCGGTTTTTGTATAGCCCGCAGGCTTTCTGAGATTGTCGGTGGCTGTGGAGGATTCTTTTCACCCAGCAAGCCGACATTCTCATTTGTTAGATCGGAATGACGAATGTCTCAACCTTATGTTTGGTTGACTTCGTCCTTAGTCAGGCCACACAACTTTTCTTGGGGATTGCGGATGCTTCATAATGTAGCGGTTACATTCGGCTGCCTCGTTAAAAAACCTCGCACCCCGATGAAGGGCTTCCCCGGCGAGGAAAAAGAGTGCAGCTGACTTTGATTGCAGAAAGTAAAGAAAAGAAGAAAAAAATACATCCAAGTTCGAATGTTCAGACTAAGGGTAAAAACGGCGCAAGTTGCTTGCGTTCCAAGTGTGAGCTGATTCTTCGCCCTTATCATTCAGCAACCGGAATACCCCGGGTGCCGCCATGCTTGCCACGATGAAAGGGCCCTGCCACTGTGATTGGAGCTTACCTTGCTTATCTGGTTGCCGAATGGTGACCATGTCACCAGGTTTGATGTCCTTTCGGACTATGGTCTTGTCCCTGTGATGCTTCGTTTCGGCGTGGTATTTTTTGAGATTATCTGCAGCTTGCTACCTTACCTCTTCGATGGTTTCGAGTTCGAGGTGCCTTTGCTCCTGAGTAGTTGGAGCCATTTCGGTTCGGAAGGAACCTAGCTTTACCTCTTCCGGGGTAACTGCTTCCTCGCCGTAAAGCAATCAGAACGGAGTGAAGCCGGTAGCTCTGGATCGTGAAATATTGTGTCCCCATACAGCTGTTGTTAGGGTGTTGGCCCACTTACCTTTCGGCGAGTCGTACAAGGTTTTTGATATTGCCGAAAAGATTAAGCCATTCGCTCTCTCGATGACCCCGTTTGCTTGCGGGTAGTTTACTGAGGCGAAATTAAGCTTGATGCTGAGTTCATCGCAGAAACTCCTGAATTCGGCACAGTCAAACTGCTTCCCGTTGTCGCAGGTGATGAAGGAGGGGACGCCGAAACGACAAACTATCCTCTGCCAGACGAACTTGGTTAAAGAGGTGGAAGTTATGCTTGCGAGGGCCTTTGCTTCCACCCACTTGGTGAAGTACTCAAGAGCGACTGCTGCGAAACGCAGATTACCCAGAGCTGCCGGTAGCGGACCGACTATGTCGATGCCCCACCTTTGCAAGGGCCAAGTCAGCACTATCGGCGTGGTTTCGTTTGCTGAGGCTTTCTGGTTTTTGGTGAACATCTGGCAGCCTTTGCAACATTTGACCAGCTCTCTGGCGTCCGATGCGGCGGAAGGCCAGTAGAATCCTTGCCTCATTGCTCTGTGTGCTATTTCGTGAGGCCCTCTGTGCGCTCCGCACATTCCGGCATGCATTTCTTCGAGTAGCTGAATGCCTTTGCGCTTGCTTATGCATTTCAGAAGAGGAGCTGTTATCCCATTTTTGAACAACTGCTCTCCGATGATTGAGTAACATTTCGCTCTGCTGGCCATTCTTTCGGCATCCTTCTTGGACTCTGGCTCGTATGTCCCGGCTAGATAAGCGAATATTTCTGACCTCCAGTCATCACTAACGATAGCATGTACTGAACTTGGATGGTCTTCCTCCTCTTTGACTGCTTTGGCCGAAAGGATTTGGTAGAACACGTCTGGTGGTAGAGGCAGATTTTGTGCTGCAGCCTTTGCTAATTTGTCTGCCTCTACGTTTTCGGCCCTGGGAATATGACGTAAGGTGAAACCCGTGAAATACTTCTCCATTCTTCTGATTGCAGCCAAATATTTGGCTAGTTCTGGTTCTCTTGCTGTGAAATTCTTTTCGACGTGACCAACAACGACTTGGGAATCCGACTTGACTACGCATCTTCTCGCTCCGATTGCACGGAGCTTTCGTAATCCCAACAGCACGGCTTCATATTCGGCTGTGTTGTTGGTCGTGAGGAATTGCAATCTTGCGGCGAATTTTACCTTCGGTCCTCTTGGTGGTGTAAGGATCGCTGAGATTCCGGCTCCAGCCATTCCCCATGCGCCGTCACAATTCATAATCCACACGGGCTCCTCGAATTCGAGTGTTGTGTCGAAAGCGGCGGGAGTCCAATCTGCTATGAAATCCGCCAACGCTTGTGACTTGATTGCGGATCGGTGCTGGTAATCGATCACATATTCGTTGAGCTCTGCCGCCCACTTGCCAATTCGGCCGATAGCTTCGTTGTTGCGGAACAAGGCTTCCAATGGTTGAGCCGATAGGACTATGATGTGGTGAGACTGAAAGTAGTGCTTTAGCTTTCTAGAAGCCATTACCACTGTATATGTTATCTTCTCTAGCTCTGAGTAGTTTAGTTTGGCACCCGAAACGGCCTCGGAGACGAAGTAGATCGGGAACTGCGTCATCTTGTTTCCATGCTCCTTCTCTTCCACCAGTACTGCACTTACGGTGGTATGAGATGCTGCGAGATACAACAAGAGCGTCGCTTCCGGCGATGGTTTGGACAGCGTGGTTAGCTTGGTCAAATACTCCTTTAGCTGCTGAAAAGCTTGGTGCTGCTCTTCCCCTCAATCGAAAGGGTCGGAGCTACGCAGAGTTCGGAAGAAAGGCAGCCCTTTTTCGGCGGACCTTGCGATGAATCTGTTTAAAGAAGCCAGCCTTCCTGTCAACTTTTGCACTTGCTTTCGGTTTGAGGGTGGTTGCATATTGATGATTGCCGCTATCTTGTCAGGGTTGGCTTCAATTCCCCTTGCCGATACTAGACAACCCAGGAGCTTGCCTTTCTTGATGCTGAAAATACACTTGTCAGGGTTGAGCTTCAAACCGCTTTTTCGGAGGTTGCCGAAAGTCTCGAGCAAGTCCGCTTGATGATCTTCCTGTCTATCGCTCTTGACCACTATATCGTCAACATAAGCCAACAAGTTTTTCTTTTGCTTCTGGCTTTCGAACTCTTTGTCAGTCATCCGTGAGAAAGTAGGACCTGCATTCCGCAGCCCTTCCGGCATTCGCCGATAGCAGTAAGTACCCATAGGGGTGATGAAACTGGTTTTCTCCTCATCGTCGGGATGAAGCCAAATCTGGTGATAGCCTGAAAAACAATCTAGCAAGCACATTATTTCACAACCAGATGCAATGTCGACAAGCTTGTCGATACGAGGCAAAGGATACGGATCCTTCGGGCAGCACTTGTTGAGGTCGGTGAAATCGACGCACATTCGCCATTTTCCATTCTTCTTCTTCACAAAAACAACATTCGCCAGCCATTCGGGATACCGGACTGGTCGGATTACTCCCGCATCGAGTAATCTTTGCACTTCGGCTTTCGCCGCATCTGCTCTTTCGTTCGACATCTTTCTCAGTTTTTGCTTTCTGGGCTTAGCGCCGCTTGCGACGTTCAAACTGTGCTGGGCGAGATCCCTGCTGACGCCTTGCAAGTCATTTGCTGACCAAGCGAAAATGTCGTCATTGTTCGCGAGGAAGGATGCCAGAGCGTTTCTTTCTTCTTCCGGCATGCTTGACCCAATGTGCACAGTTCTTTCGGGCCTGGAGGCCGCGAGCGGAATCTTTACGGTTTCCTCGGCTGCCCCGACCTTGCATTCCGTCGGGCTCGCGATAGCACGCTCTTCGGTGGTTGCTTGCGATTCATTTTTATTCGCCACCTCATTGATAAGGCTGTAGCCTGGGGTTGGCCTTCCCTCAATTCTTCTAGAGGCTTGCTGGTCTCCGTGTACAGTGATAATTCCGAAAGGAGATGGCATTTTCATGCACAGGTAGCTTTGCTTAATGACGACGTCAAACTTATTGGTGAAGCCTCTGCCGAAAATGGCAGTGTAGGGATAGTCCATGTTTACTATGTCGAATGTCAGTGTTTCGGTGCGGACTCTTTCTCCTTCGGCGAAAGATACAGGGACTTGCTTTTTGCCGATAGCGTCAATTTTCCTTCCTCCGAACTCATACAGTGAATTGCCGGCGGGGTTCAGACTGCGCCTGTCGAATCCCATTGCTTCGAAAGCTTTGACGAATAAGATGTCAGCTGAGCTTCCGGTGTCAATCAGAATATTGTGCAAGGTGAAACCGGCCACATTGGTCGTGGCGACGAAAGCGTCACAACACGGGTAGTCGCGGACTTTGAAATCTTACTCATCAAAACATATCGGCGCTAGCGACCAAGCTGGCCTATTCAGTGGAAGCCTTGGTGATACCGTCTGGACCCTTCGGTGATAGTCCTTCCTCGCCCTTTTACTTTCGTGCTCCAAGTTGGATCCACCCGTGATGGCGAAAATGTGCCCTCTTGACGGACGGATGTTGTTGATTGTGCTAGTTTCATTTTCCATCTCCTGCACCTGCTGGAAACCCGGCTGTGCTTGCTGCCCCTGAGGTTGGGTCTGAACCGGAAGCGCTGGCGGCGGCGTTGGCTGACGCTGATAGTGCATAGGTGACGAAACTGCCACCGACTGTGGTGCGAAGACCGGAAGCTGGTAACTCTGATACGCCGGATTATACCAATGCAAGTTTTGGGGATGCATGTACTGCGGGGGGTGCATAGGCGTGCTTGCGTAATTGCCGCATGCTGCTGCCGCTGCTGCCGGGTCTTGGGAATTATGGAAAACATGCTTGGAGCTTTCGGCAGAGGCTGAGGCTTGGTCTTTGTCTTTCAGCTCTTTCGCCATCTTGCTGTATTTGCAGTCACGGGTGGTGTGACCAAAATTGCCATCGCAAATGACGCAATATGGTGGCCTGGGTCCTCTTTCGCGGCCTCTACCGTCTCGACCGCCGCGTGTTGTCCTTCCACCGCGTCCTCCGTGGAAAGGCTGATCAAACCCTCTTTGGGGCTGAAAGTCGGCCATATCGGGCCTCACCGTACCTGCCGCTGATTGCGCTGGTTCTTCCTGTAAACTGTTGATTGACCGAAAGGGCCTAACAATTCTTTGATTTGGCACGGGCGGTGGTCGACTTGCTTTCGTCGCTTGCCTCTGCATCATTCGGGCAGCCTCACGTCGCCGAAAGTCGTCATCCGACCTCGCGTACGCATTCATCACATCGAACAATTCCTTAACATCTTTCGGTGGCTCTCTCGATAGGTGAGCGGCGCACTGTCCGGTCCCCAAGCCTTCGATGGCTGCTGCGATCACCGCGGCTTCCGGCACATTCGGCGCTTGGGCCTTCAGCTGGATGAAGCGTTTGAGGTACTCAGATAGGGGCTCGTCGTCTTGCTGGGTGCAATTCATGAGGTCCCTCGTGGTCTTGATATCCGGACGGAATCCTTGGAAGGTAGCAAGCAATTCGGCTTTCAACTGGGCCCACGAATAGATGGACAGTGGCTTGAGAGTGGTGTACCAATCATGAGCCACGTCTTCGACCGCCAAGATGAGAGATTTTGCTAGAGCCTGATTGTCCCCGCCTGCCGAAAAGACAGTTGTCTCGTAGCTTGCCAAGAATTTGCGTGGATTCGCTTTACCGTCGAAAGTCGGAATGCGCGGCTTATAGCTGAGCGGCCACGGATGGGCTTGCAACTCCCTCGAGAGTGGAGAGGTTTCGTCGATGGCGTTGCCGAAAGCTGGCGGTTGCTCTTGCCTTGGTATGAATATATTTTCCTGGGCTATCGGGATTGGGTCCGCCCCAGCCCTCTGCAGCTCTTGAATTTCCCTCTCGAGTTGCCTTCTCTGCGCCTCAGCTCGCCGAATGGCGTTGCGAGTTTCGTCTTCTCTTGCTTTTGCTGCTAACCGTTGCTGCAGCTGATCTCTTTGCGACAACAGCCTCTCGATTTCGTCTTGCTGTTGTGCCAACGTCTTGATTGTTTGGGCGTGCCTTGTGATTTCGTCAGCATCATCATCCTCTTCGCCGAATTCGTCCTCGATAAGTCCTTCCGGTGTTCCTTCTCTGCCGAAAGTACGCTGATCCTGTGGTTGTACATTCTGGCTCGTCGATGCTCCCGGTCCCTGCTGTGGCTGGGTCTCTATCGCTAGAGCGCCGCCGAAAGCTGGTGGCTCGGTGGCTGTGCTTGGTGGGACTTGGCTGGTTGGAACTGAAGCCGCGATGGCGCCGAAGGCATCCTTCCTCGCGGCGATAGTCTCCAGATTGTCGACCGCTTTCGGCGCTTTCCTTGGTGGCATGGTAAGCTCGGGCGACAACCACGGTGGGCGCCAATGTTGTTTCAGGACCGGGTACTTGAAACAGCGGGTTGTCGCACCAACGAAAGCACAAAGCGAAAGCGGAAAACGATCGGTAAAATGGGAAAATAGTTGAAGTGAACAGTGTTCTCCCCCTCTTCCCCCTGGGGAGGTCGAGGGCTTTTTATATTAGACCAGATCAACGTTAATGTACGAGATTGCCCTTCTAACCACTTTGCCAAAATTACAATGATGCCCTACACAACTACCCTGTAGTTGTACACCGCCTTCTCCGGCACGGGGGGCACCACCGTAACTTTGTCCACTGACGGGCCCAGCGTCTCCCGGCCCCTTTTCCTGATAGGTGGGCCCGCTCTCCTTGACCCAAGCTTTCGACGACCTGCGGAAACTTACGAAAAACAAAAGCCATGAAAGACGAAATCCAGCGCCGCGGACGTCGGGTTCTCTTCGCGCGGAAGTTCCCTTCCGCACGAAGTCTCCGTCTTCCCCTATTTTTCGGGCCGAAAGCCGCGCTTCTGCGCGAATGCACCTTCCCCTGACTCGCGGGCCGAAAGGCACGCTTCCGCGCGAATGCCAACTTTCGCGCGAACGCACCGCTTTCGACCGGTCTGCGAGCCGAAAGCCTAGCTACCGCGCGAAAATTGCCTTTTGCATGAAGACCGTCGTTGTTCGGTAAAGCGGGTCAACGGCATTTGCTTCCGCGCGAATGATTTGTTTCGCGCGAAAGCTCCATCATCTTTCGGCGTTGCGGGTCGGAGGCGCCTGCGGTCTGGGTGCTGCCCCAACAATATTTATATTTTTAGATAAGTTTATTATGAAAATATGTTCAACGATCTATCTAATGATACTAATTATATACTATAAATATTAATATTATATATATATAAATAGTTAAAGCTAAAAGTGGTTGACTCCTCGAGAGGAGCACCTAGTTTAGGACAGAAGGGAGTAATCGTTTTTCAAAATTTAAATAATATATAATATATAATAATAAAATACAATAGCACGAGGCACGTCCTTCTCAACCATATACCAGCCTACCACTTCTGCCGCTTCTGGTGTCGCCGGTTTGTTTGTCTTATATTTGTTCCGCTTTAATAAATCATCAGGTACCTACTCCCTCCGTCCCTAAATAAGTGTGGTTCTCGCTTCCTGAGAAAAAGTTGCCGGCAATTATATATTAAAATATGTTAATATTTATGCTAAGTAATTAGTATCATCGGAAAGATCTTTACATTTAGTTTTTTAAAAAAATTATTTGGATATATAAATATTGCACATATTTTTTATAAATTAAGTCAAACACGTGGCACGCACATCAACGATGACACTTATTTAGGGACGGAGGGAGTAGTAGCTAGTAACCTTTTAGGAAATTTTTTATTTCTAAATATTTTGTCAATTACTCCGTTGGTTTCAAATTATAGTTCACTTTTTTTTCAATGCATCAATATTTTTGCAATTTCAAATTTATTTTATTAAATTATCCATTGACTATGTTTTGAAATTGTATTTATTTAAACTTGTCGTAGATGGTAATGCTGGAATATATGTATCTAGGCCCATGAGGTCCATGTATGCAACTGATATAGCTGTCCTTCCTAGGGTTGGCCCAATAATCCAATCACTCTTTCCAACATAGTATCAAGCTAGGGTTTCGTTTTTTCCTCTCCACAGCCCGCCGCCTCCTCTGCCAGGGGCGCCGCCGCTGCTGCCCGGCGCGACTGCCGGCGACCACACTCCTCCCCCCTCCCCCCCACCTACTTCTTCTGCTTTCCCATCCCCTACCCTTACCCCTCGTGGGCACAGCTTGCTGCAGGCCGCGCCCGGAGCTGGCCCTCCTGCTCGCTGCAGTGCCGGCGGGCGGCCAGGACGGCGACAGCGGCCTCGACCCTCTCGGCGCCGGGCCGGCCTGGGCGCGCTCGGCGACCTCCACCTCCTCGGGGCGGACGGCCAGGGCGGCCTGGGTGCGCCCGGCGAGCCGGCGGGCTCGGCGTGGCCGGCCTGGGCGCGCTCGGCGACCTCCACCTCCTCGGGTGCGGATGGCCATGGGCGGCCTGGGTGCGCCAGGCGAAGCCGGCGGGCTCAGGCCCCTCGACGTGGGCGGCCAGGACGACGACAGCGGGCTCGGCCCCCTCGGTGCCGGCGGCCTGGGTGCGCCCGGCGCGCGCGGCCCCCCTCGGGGCGAATGGACAGGGCGGCCTTGCTCCCGATGGTCTTCCCTCCGCGGCGCGGTTCCCCTCCCCGCAGTCGTCATTCACGGCCGACCAGCAGGCGGCGTTCCTCTGCCCGATCTCGGGCACGCTGATGGCGGACCCGACCTTCGCGCGTGCCTGCATCCAGGACTGCGCCGCGCTCGCCTTCTCCCCGCCCCACCGTCGCCGCGGACCTCTCTCAGCCTGATCCCCTCCTCCTTGCTGCCGTCCTACAGCCGGGGGCAGGCACCAGCTCCTTTCCCGGCGACGCGGGCGGCCACCGGCACGTCGCAGAAGGCCACCAGTACTCCTTCGACTTGCACGACATTGTGGGCCCGGGCTGGGGTGCTCTGGCCCTGAGCGACGGGGCCGGTGGCTACTTCCTGGCAACACCTCCACCGCTGCCCCCCTTCGCTACTGACCTGCACAGCGCCGTGGCCGCGGGCGTAGCCGCGGGTGGATCCGCCGATGCGGGTCGTGGCGTGGGCTCTCCGCAGCGTGCTCCCCCTCCCGGTGCTCGTGGGAGTCAACCGGTGGCCATGTTTGCTGGGGCTGTCCCGGGCGACCTCCCATTCCTGTCGTCGTGGACTCCACCTCCCAACATCCTACCGGGGTCTGTCGGTTGGGATCCGACGGCCTTGGCCCGCTCTTTCAGCACCTTGGGTCTGACACCACCAGTCAATTCCGACTGGATTGCTGACTCGGGAGCCACCTACCACACCACTCCCAACCCTGCTCTCCTCTCTTCCACTCACCCTCCCTCTTCGACTCACCCTTCGTCTATCATGGTCGCGAATGGCTCTTGCCTTCTGGTCACTTCCGTGGGTGCTGCTAACACTCATGGCTCCTTTCTCCTTCCCGATGTCCTTGTTGCTCCCCAGATGGTCCACAACCTCCTTTCTATTCGCCGTTTCACCACTGATAACTCCTATTCTGTTGAATTTGACCCTTTTGGTCTCACCGTAAAGGATTTGGCTTCCCAGCATCCTCTTCTCCGCTGTGACAGCACGGGGCCCCTTTACACTCTTCGGTTTCCTACTTCTGCTCCATGGTCTTCACCTTCCCCTCCGTCGGCTGCTTTTGCCACCACCACCTCCTCTACTACTTGGCACCGTCGCCTTGGTCACCCTGGCCGCGATGCCTTGACACAGCTTCGTCGTAGCTCTGCCATACCATGTACTTGAGCTCGCGATGAGCATTTGTGTCATGCTTGCCAACTGGGCCGACATGTTCGTCTTCCTTTTCCTACTTCCTCTTCCCATGTGGCCCATATCTTTGACCTTGTCCATTGCGATCTGTGGACATCTCCTGTCCCTAGCATCTCTGGCTATAAATACTATCTTGTGTTGGTGGATGATTTCTCTCACTATTCCTGGACTTTTCCTCTTCGTGCCAAGTCTGATACTTTCTCCACGCTCCTTCACTTCTTTGCCTAGGTGTCCACTCAATTCGGCCTCGCCATCAAGGCCGTTCAGTGTGACAACGGGCGTGAGTTCGATAACTCCACATCTCGTGCCTTTTTCCTCTCTCACGGCATGTAGTTGCGCATGTCGTGCCCCTACACCTCCTCCCAGAACGGCAAGGCCGAACGCATGATTCGCACCACCAACGACACCATCCGCACCCTCCTCTTGCAGGCCTCCCTTCCTGCCCGCTTCTGGGCCGAGTGTCTTCACACCTCCACCTATCTCCTCAACCGTTTACCTTCCGCTGCCTGTCCCGCTCCCACTCCTCACCACGCCCTCTTCGGTACCCCTCGTCGCTACGACCACCTCCTTGTCTTCGGGTGTGCGTGTTACCGTAACACCACTGCCACTGCTCCTCACAAGCTGGCTCCTCGGTCGACTCAGTGTGTCTTCCTCGGGTACTCCCCAGATCACAAGGGGTACCGTTGCTATGACCTCTCCTCTCGTCGCGTCCTCATTTCCCAACACGTTGTGTTCGATGAGGCCGACTTCCCCTTCTCTACCACCACCTCTCCTCCCACCTCCACACCCCCTCCCACCTCCGACCTTGACCTCTCCTCCTTGTTTTCCACTGACGCGGTGGTCGAGCCACCTTTACTGTTTTACCCTGTAGGTCCTCCACGCGCTCCGCCGGGCTCGTGCCCCGGCTCTCCTGCTCTCCCGCGCCCTCCGCCGGGCCCGTGCCCCGGCTCGCCGTACTCTGGGGCTCCTCCACCGCGCCCTCCGCCAGGATCCTGCCCCGGCTCCCCACCCTCTGGAGCTATGCTGGACCCTGCGCTGTGCGCCGGTCCGGCGACCACGTTCCCCGGGGCTGCGCCCGACCCTGCGCCCGACGCGGGTCCGGCGCCTGCGGCCCCTCCCGCGCGCTTCGTCCAGCCGGTGCATGTCTACCAGCGCCGTGCGCGGGCGGCCCCACCGCCCCCGGTGCTGGCTCCGTCACCGTCGTCGCCACCTCGCTCTCCTCCCGTAGCTGCATCTCCGCCGTGGACGCCTACGCCGCCGCCTCCACCGCCGCGGGCTGCTCGGGTCGAGCCGCCCGTGTACCACCCCCCTATTCTTCACCGCCACCCGCGTCATGTTCACCCCATGGTGACGCGGCATGCGGCGGGGGTGTTGCGGCCTCGGGCTCTTGCCACGACCCACGACGACACGCGGATCTCTCTGGTACCCTCTTCCGTGCACGACGCCCTGGCCGACCCTCACTGGCGTCATGCGATGGAGGAGTACGCGGCCCTTCTCGCCAACCAGACCTGGGATCTGGTGCCACGTCCACCTGGTTCCAATGTTGTCACCGGCAAGTGGATATGAACTCACAAGCGTCGGGCGGATGGCACTCTTGATCGGTACAAGGCTCGCTGGGTACTACGGGGTTTCACTCAGCGGCCTGGAGTTGACTATGACGAGACGTTCAGTCCCGTGGTGAAGCCAGCTACAGTCCGCACGGTTCTCTCACTGGCTCTCTCTCGCTCCTGGCCTGTGCATCAGCTGGACGTCAAGAATGTTTTTCTCCATGGGACACTTGCTGAGACAGTCTACTGTAGTCAGCCGGCGGGTTTCGCTGACTCTACTCAGCCTGATCTGGTTTGCCGCCTCAACAAGTCACTCTACGGCCTCAAGCAGGCTCCTCGGGCGTGGTACTCTCGCTTTGCTACCTTCCTGCTCACTTTGGGGTTTGTGGAGGCCAAATCAGACACTTCGCTGTTCATCTACCACCATGGTGGGGAGACTGCCTATCTGCTGCTCTATGTGGATGACATTGTGCTCACCGCTTCCAGCCCGACACTACTGCGGCGGATCATCTCCTCTCTTCAACAGGAGTTCGCGATGAAGGACCTCGGTGTGCTCCATCACTTCCTTGGGGTCACCATTGAGCCTCGTCCGGGGGTGCTCTTTCTTCACCAGCGGCAGTATACTCTTGATATCCTGGAGCGTGCTGGGATGACTGACTGCAAGCCCTGCTCCACCCCTGTTGACACTCAGGCCAAGCTATCAGAGACCGCGGGCGCCTCTGTTACTGACCCTACCGCCTACAGGAGTCTTGCGGGGCGCTTCAGTACCTTACCTTCACCCGCCCAGACATCACATATGCAGTTCAGCAGATTTGCCTTCATATGCATGATCCGCGGGAGCCTCACCTCACGGCCCTCAAGCGCCTCCTCCGCTACCTCCGCGGCACCGTCGACTACGGCTTGCTTCTCCACCGGTCTGCCTCCACCGAGCTCGTCGTCTACACCGACGCGGACTGGGCCGGATGTCCGGACACTCGCCGGTCCACCTCCGGCTATGCTGTCTTCCTCGGCGGTAACCTGGTGTCCTGGTCGTCCAAACGCCAGCCGGTGGTCTCCCGCTTCAGTGCCGAGGCGGAGTACCGCGCTATTGCTAACAGCGTGGCTGAGGCCTCCTAGCTCCGACAGCTCCTCGGTGAGCTCCACAGTCCCCTGAGCTGGAGCACGTTGGTCTACTGTGACAACGTCAGTGCGGTGTACCTCTCCACAAACCCCGTTCAGCATCAGCGGACCAAGCATGTGGAGATCGACCTCCACTTTGTCCGTGATCGCGTGGCCATCGGTGATGTTCGGGTTCTCCACGTCCCGACCACCTCCCAGTTCGCTGACATCTTCACCGAGGGCCTTCCGTCGTCGACGTTCTCCGAGTTTCGCTCCAGCCTCAACATCACTAGTGACTAGTTGAGTCTGTGGGGGGGCCTCGTGTTGAGTTGTACTTATCTTCGTACTCAGTCTTGAAACTCCGTTGCGCCGGTAGTTCAAAGTGCGGGGGGTGCTGGAATATATGTATCTAGGCCCATGAGGCCCATGTATGCAACTGATATAGCTGTCCTTCCTAGGGTTGGCCCAATAATCCAATCACTGTTTCCAGCAGGTAATAATGTTTTTGAAAAAAAAAAACTCGTTTAAAACCTAAGGGATTTGATTTGGCACAAAGTCAAAGTGAACCATACACAATTTTGAACGTTTATATTAGGAGGAAGTATTAATATAAGAGTACCACCTATATGTTACAAGTCGTTAAAATTATTGAAATATAAGATTACTATATGATTTTCAGAGATGCACTATTTGAATACGCCAAGCAAGTGAAAGATTTGGTGGACCGGTTATTCGAGCTGCTCTCCGAGTCCCTTGGGCTCAAACCGAGCTACCTGACAGACATAGAATGCAACCAGGGGCAGATCATACTTGGGCACTACTACCCTCCATGTCCCCAGCCTGAAGTCGCCATTGGGACGAGCCGGCATTCAGACTCCGGCTTCCTGACTATAGTGCTGCAGGACGGAGTCGGCGGCCTCCAGATCCTCCATGACGGCCACTGGGTCGACGTTACACCGAAGCCTGGAGCATTCATCGTTAACATAGCCGATCTCCTGCAGGTAATTAAGATATCGATGGTGAGATCACCCACAAGCATCGATCAACAACTGAGCACACACGTAGTACTTGCATATATACATTTCGAGTGCGTGGTTTATTTAATTTGACTGTTTGTTTCTCTCTCCATTGAATTGCTTGATTGGCATCTTATTCTTGTCTTCAGTTGATCTCTAACGACAAGTTCAGCAGCGTCGAGCATAGAGTGGTAGCGAAGAATGCTGAACCGAGAGTTTCGATCGCGTGCTTTTCCAGCACTCATTTCCACCCAGATTCGACGAGAATGTATGGCCCAATCAAGGAGCTGCTGTCCGAGGAGAACCCGCCTTTGTATAAGGAAACGCTCGTCAGAGAGTATGTTGCACGCTACTACTCCGTTGGCCTGGATGGCAAGCAGAAGACTGCTCTAGCTGATTTCCGGTTGTGAATTCTGAACGACAAGATTATTGCCTTTTATTTACCAGCAAACATGCAATTGTTGTTGGGACAATCTGTGTCGATCGTGTTGTCGTGTATTAATAATAATACCAAAGAGAAGATTAACTGCTCCTGACATTCCCTCCTGTGTATTTATGTGCTCGATCACCACAGCATAACTACATCATGTTTGTATAAGCCAGAATTAAGTCTGGACTCTGGACATATATCTCTGTGTAACACTATTAGCAACCCAATCGGATTGTCAACGGATAATTTAATTCATAGTAATTCTGAGTACAAAAGGAGGAAATCTAGGTACAGATCGAAGAACAAGATGAACAGTAAACTAGTAAGAGTAATCTGTCGATCGATAATTTCTTGATGCCCTGAACCGCTGCAGCTTCTCTTCCTTTGTAGTGCTTGCCCCCCTGCCGTCTTGGGCCTGTATGGGCCATACATGTCAGCCCACTGAACAATCTCTGACATTCCCCTCTTAAAATTCGGCTTGCCCCAAGCCGATGGAGATGATGGAAACCACCCGGATCCCAAAGTCGAGAGGAGCTCTGGTTGAGAAGATCATATCCTCTGCAGATTCCACTTAGAAGTGCGAAGTATTCAGTGAAAACACCACCACACTTCTATTGACTTGACTCTAGTCTTAGGCCCCATATTGTCCATACTTCATGGGCACCGGTAGATTTGTAACCATAGATTACACTGTCATCTTCACCATATAAATTGGTAGCAAGTTGTCATGTACGGTGTCCCGTACACCAGGAGACGCCGCGCCCGCGACGTGCGCAGGGCGACCGAGCGCGCGGCAGCCAGGCCTGGTGCGTCGAGGGGGAGGCCGCCCAACAGCCGAGCGGCTAGATTAGGAAATAAATTAGGATTAGCCTTTTATTTAGGAGTAAATTACTCCAATCAGTTGGAAGGACCTAGCTATTTATTCATGTAATACGCACCTTGAGAAATTAAGAAAGATCATTACCCTAATCTCTCCTTCTCTCCCACGCTCTCAAGCCCGAGCCGCCGTGAGGGGCAAAACCTCCGCGATCGGAAGACAACGGCAGGAGACTACGATCTTCGTAGTCGAGGACCGCCTACCCTTGATCTCCAGGCCAGCGCCGCCACCGCCGCCCACTCCAACTCCAGCCCCCCGTCGTCCCCCACCTCTGCCACATCCGTCACCATGTCTGAACCTTCCCTGGCCGATCTTCTGAAGGCTCTCGAGTCCCTCACTGCGGACGTGACCTCCATGAAGGCCGACATGGCGACCATGAAGGCCAACGCCTCTTCGTCCTCCGGCAGCGGGGGCGACCGTCGGACGGAGGGACCGCGCAACCAGGATTTCCATCTGAAGCACAAGAAGTGGGATTTCCCCCGCTTCGATGGAACGTCCGACCCGATGCTCTTCCTCAACAAGTGTGACGCCTACTTCCGCCAGCATCGCACCACGGTGGATGAACGCGTGCCCATGGCGGCATACCATCTGGATGATGTCGCGCAGCTTTGGTTCACACAGCTGCAGGCCGATGATGGCACGCCGAATTGGAGCCACTTCAAGGACCTCCTCAACCTTCGGTTCGGCCCCCTTCTCCGCTCCGCGCCCATGTTCGAGCTCGCCGAGTGCCGGCGCACGAGCACCGTGGAGGAATACTCCAACCGCTTCCAGGCTCTCCTTCCGCGCGC
The DNA here is from genome assembly GCA_009763385.1 of Coix lacryma-jobi var. lacryma-jobi. NCBI lineage: Eukaryota > Viridiplantae > Streptophyta > Magnoliopsida > Poales > Poaceae > Coix > Coix lacryma-jobi. The sequence goes on along the minus strand of CM019830.1, from coordinate 115,516,782 downwards.
GGGCCGACTCGAGGAGGCGCAACGCGTCCAGATCTACACCGAGGGCCTCCTCCCGCCGCTCAGCCACGCCGTCCGGCTACATAACCCGGATACTCTCGCCGCCGCCATGAGCCTGGCGCGCCAGGTGGAACTGATGGAGCAAACTCGGTCGGCGCCGCCTCTTCCCCGAGCGCCTTCGCGCGGCATCCTGCCTGCCCCGGCGACTCGGCCGGCGCTCCCGGCTCCCCAGCAGCCCCTGGCGCTCCCGGCCCCTCCGGCGGTCGCCCAGCAAGGTCACGGCGAGGGCACCCTCCGTCGCCTCTCCAGGGACGAGATGGCGGAACGTCGCCGCCAGGGCCTTTGCTTCAACTGCAATGAGGCGTACACCCGGGGCCATAACCGCTTCTGCAAGCGGATCTTCTTCGTGGACGGTGTGGAGGTCGAAGCCGCCAAGGACGTGGGGGACGCCGCGGCGAACGACACGGGGACTGACTCGCCTTGCTACTACCTCCACGCCGTGGCGGGCGTTCGGTTCAGCGACACCCTCCGCGTTCGCGTGGTGGTGGGCTCCGCCTCCCTCATCGCCCTCCTGGATTCGGGGTCCTCCCACAACTTTATCTCCGAGCAGGCGGCGCATCGCTCGGGACTGCGGGTCGTCCCACGGCCCCGGCTCTCTGCCGTGGTCGCCAACGGCGAATGAGTCGCCTGCCCGGGCGTCCTGCCCCAGGCCAGCTTCACCATCCAGGGCACCTCGTTCACGGCCGACCTCTTCATCATGCCGTTGGCCGGCTTCGACGTCGTCCTGGGCGCACAGTGGCTGGCCACGCCGGGGCCCGTCACTTGGGACTTCACCGCGCGCACCATGTCCTTCCAGCAGCAGGGCACCACGATCCAGTGGAGTGCAGTGGCCGAGCCTCTGTGCCATCCTGTCTGCACCACCACGGCCTCGACTTCCCTCCTCGACGAGTTGCTGGCCTCTTTCAGCGGCGTGTTCGCCGAACCGCACGGCCTGCCCCCGCCGCGTTCCCGCGACCACAGCATCACTCTGCAGCCGGGAGCGCCGCCAGTGGCCGTGCGGCCGTACAGATACCCGCCCGCGCATAAAGACGAGCTTGAACGCCAATGTGCATCCATGATGCAACAAGGGCTGATCCGCCGCAGCTCTTCGGCGTTCTCCTCCCCGGTGCTCCTCGTCAAGAAAGTTGACGGCTCTTGGCGCTGCTGCGTCGACTACCGTGCATTGAACGCCATCACCATGAAGGATGCGTTCCCCATCCTGGTGGTGGACGAGCTGCTCGATGAACTCCGCGGCGCCAAGTTCTTCACCAAGCTGGACCTCCGGTCAGGCTATCACCAGGTCCGCATGCGGGCGTCCGACATCGACAAGACGGCGTTCCGGACCCACGACGCCCTCTACGAGTTCTTGGTGATGCCGTTTGGACTTTGCAACGCCCCGGCGACGTTCCAAGCGCTCATGAACGATGTGCTGCGCCCATTCCTTCGTCGGTTCGTCCTGGTGTTTTTTGATGACATTTTGATTTACAGCTCTTCATGGGACGACCACCTTCGCCACCTCCGCGCCGTCCTGACCGTGCTGCAGCAGCACCAACTGTTCGTCAAGCGCTCCAAGTGCGCCTTCGGGGTGCCGTCTATCTCCTACCTTGGCCATATCATGTCCGAGGCTGGCGTCGCCATGGATCCCGCCAAAGTGCAAGCGGTGTCCGAGTGGCCCTAGCCCCGCTCGGCGCGCGCGGTGCGCGGATTCCTGGGCTTGGCAGGGTACTATCGCAAGTTCGTCCAAGACTACGGCACCATCGCCGCCCCGCTGACGGCCCTGTTGAAGGACGGCTTTTCATGGACCGCCGACGCGGCAGCGGCCTTCTAGTCGCTCAAGGCCGCGATCACGTCGGCCCTGGTGTTATCCCTTCCCGACTTCCAGCAGGAGTTCATCGTCGAGTGCGACGCCTCAACGCACGGCTTCGGTGCGGTGCTGCTACAGAACAAGCACCCCATCGCCTTCTTCAGTCGCCCCGTCGCTCCGCGCCATCGCGCGCTCGCAGCATACGAGCGTGAGCTTATCGGGCTCGTGAACGCCATTCGCCACTGGCGGCCATACTTGTGGGGGCGGCGCTTCACCATCTGGACGGATCACTACAGCTTGAAATTCCTCCTCGACCAACGCCTCTCCATGATCCCGCAGCACCACTGGGTCGGCAAGCTCCTGGGCTACGACTTCTCGGTGGAGTACAAGCCGGGCGCACAGAACACCGTCGCCGATGCCCTATCCCGGCGCAACACACCGGAGGGGGTGGTCTTGGCCATCTCAGCTCCACGGTTCGACTTCATCGAGCGGCTCCGTCAGGCTCAACCTCATGATCCCGCCCTCGTTGCCATCCGCGACGAACTGGCCTCGGGCACTCGCCCCTCGCCTTGGAGCATCGTCGACGAGCTGGTCACCTACAACAATCGGCTGTACGTACCACCGGCCTCGCCCCTTCTGCCGGAGATCGTGGCCGCGGTACATGATGACGGCCACAAAGGGGTGCAGCGCACTCTCCACCGGCTCCGACGCGACTTCCACTTCCCCAACATGCGTCGCGTCGTGCAAGACTTCGTTCGCGCCTGCCCCACCTGCCAGCGCTTCAAGACGGAGCATCTACACCCCGCGGGCCTCCTGCTGCCCCTTCCCGTGCCGACCGGGGTGTGGACGGACATTGGCCTTGACTTCATCGAGGCCCTGCCGCGCGTCCGAGGGAAGTCGGTCATCCTCACGGTGGTTGACCGCTTCAGCAAGTATTGCCACTTCATTCCCTTAGCTCACCCATACTCTGCTGAGTCTGTGGCACAGGCTTTCTTCTCCGAGATAGTGCGTCTCCATGGGATGCCGCAATCCATGGTCTCGGACCGCGACCCGGTGTTTACCTCTATATTTTGGCGGGAGCTGATGAGGCTCATGGGCGCCAAGTTGCATATGACCACAGCGTTTTATCCACAGTCTGATGGTCAAACGGAGGCTGCCAACCGCGTCATCGCCATGTACCTCCGTTGTTTCTCCGGCGACCGACCCCGGGACTAGCTCCGGTGGCTGCCGTGGGCCGAGTACACATACAACACGGCCTACCAGTCGTCCCTGCAGGAGACGCCTTTCCGCGTGGTCTACGGCCGCGACCCGCCGACCATCTGATCATATGAAGCTGGCGACACGAGGGTTGTTGCGGTGGCCCAGTCGATGGAGGAACGCGTGGAGTTCTTGGCCGATGTCCGGCACCGCCTGGAACAGGCCCAGCTCGTGCAGAAGCGCTACTACGACAAGGCTCACTGCGCTGTCTCCTATGCTATGGGGGATTGGGTGCTGCTCTGACTCCGACACCGGCCCGTGGCATCCTTGTCCCAGGCGCTGAAAAGCAAGCTACAGCCCCGCTTCTATGGGCCGTACCGGGTCATCGAACTCATCAACGAGGTCGCGGTGCACCTCGAGTTGCCTCCCCGCGCCAAGCTGCACGACGTATTCCACATCGGCCTCCTCAAGAAATTGGTCGGCGAACCTCCAGCGGCACCACAACCACTCCCTCCGGTGCACAATGGCGCCGTCAACCCCGAACCTGAGCGCGCCGTCCGCACCCGTGTCGCTCGCGGCGTTCGCCAGGTCCTGGTCCACTGAAAGGGTGAGCCGGCTGCATCCGCTACGTGGGAAGACCTCGACTCCTTCACCGCCAAGTACCCAACGTTCCAGCTCGAGGACGAGCTGGTAGTTGAGGGGGGAGAGATGTCATGTACGGTGTCCCGTACACCAGGAGACGCCGCGCCCACGACGTGCGCAAGGCGACCGAGCGCGCGGCAGCCAGGCCTGGCACGTCGCAGGGGGAGGCCGCCCAACAGCCGAGCAGCTAGATTAGGAAATAAATTAGGATTAGCCTTTTATTTAGGAGTAAATTACTCCAATCAGTTGGAAGGACCTAGCTATTTATTCATGTAATACGCACCTTGAGAAATTAAGAAAGATCATTACCCTAATCTCTCCTTCTCTCCCACGCTCTCAAGCCCGAGCCGCCGTGAGGGGCAAAACCTCCGCGATCGGAAGACAACGGCAGGAGACTACGATCTTCGTAGTCGAGGGCCGCCTACCCTTGATCTCCAGGCCCTTGACACAAGTTTTCCAGCCAATGCGTTTGAATGTGGTGTCCCTTGAGCAGTCATCTGATACTGGAAACACAATAGGAGCCGCCCACGATGACAACCTTTGGTTTCTGCTGACCGATCCCCTTTTGTTACCATTGTCGCACATGTTCTGACATCCTTGCCCCACTTGGCAGTGTATTGACATTCCCTCCTCCTTTAAAATTGGCTTGCCCGCAAGCCAATGGTCAAGAGTCTGTAAATGGAGGGAGATGTCACCTGGACCCTACAGCAGTGTTTGTGATTTTGTACAGATCAACCGAGTGGCTTCACCGTCAGACTTCAGCAATGGAGATGTATGTATGGTAATGCACTGAATGTTTTTCTCATCTTCTGTGAAACTATAGGGTAGGATTTCTTGAAATTTCACACATACTGTGATCCCATTTTCATGAAGCGCACCTTCACATTTCCACCAGGGAATACCAACAGCCTGTGTAACTTCACCAAAGCACTCCCAGCTCAGACTCAAGCATGTTGCATTGAGCATCCTCCAACTGGCGCCCATATTGCCTGCTCCAAGTTGTGATATGAGGCAAGCTAAAATCAGAACACCCTTCCCAGGAGATAAAGGATATCCACACCATCTCATGTTGTGCACACATGAAGACCAGTGCTTCCAAAATTCACCACTGATTGCACAATAGAGGGGCCACGCCTGAAAATTGTGCAGTAAATATGTAGTGTTGCACACTGTGAGATAACTAAACGATGGCCAAGGCATAGGCCTGAGTTGAACACCATCACTCGGTATCTCAAACTGAATAGGTGGCGGCCATGGTTGCCTATGCAGCACTGCATCCCAACTATGGCATGATGGAGGCAAGAAACAACTGAGTATGCTCTTGTCAGCCAAGGATTGGGCTGAGGAAACACTGGCATAACAGAGCAAGTTTGATATATGCATGGGAGGTGGCCACAGTACCTCTAAATTGTGCTTAGCCAGTTCAAACACCTCAGGGGCCTCTTGAACGTCATAGACAGACCCAAACAGAGCAACTCCATTGGAGTGAGGGTAGACGATAATGGTGTACCTTCTCAGCATCTTGTCAAACATCAATGGAGTACATAGGAAAACTGGTGTAGCACTGACATTGACTGCCAAAGGCTTGAGTTCAGTGATATTCACAAACACAACTGCATTTGGGGAGGTAGGAAGCAGGCTCAAACTGAATGTGTAGTTGTTGGAGAGCCCGACTTGTGCTGCGCATCGTGTAGTCGCCAATGAGTCAACCTTGTTACCAGTGTCGATGATGAGGCATTTCATCGAACACTTATTGGGCAAGGTGCTGGAAACCTCGTCCTCCTCCGCGGTTACCACCAACTGACGCAGGCGCAGCGTATCTGGCAGTGGATGCGACGCCCCCAGGCTGTTCCCCTGCGATGGCCAGAGCCCAGCGCGGACGTAGCGGTCCGCAGCCGCAATGCGGCGGAGCACGCCGGTGTCGTCCACTCCGACGGCCGTGGAAACGACGCAGCCGAGGGAGGGGACGACATCTAGGAACGAGGCGTTGACGAAGATGGTGCTGCAGGCCACCACGAGCGCGGCACGCGGGGGGTCTGGGCCTGCCGCGGCAGCGATGAGGAAGTCGGGAAGCGCCGCACGAACTCGGCCCTTGTCGACGAACTTAGCGAGGATGTTGTGGCTCGACTGCATGGAGACTGGGAGCGTGGAGAAGGGGACCGCAGCCAACCTTGAGGTGATGCTGGAGGCGCAGGCGCGGGTGCGCAGGGGGCCGCACAGACGCGTCCGGTGCGGAGGGCATCGCCAGCTTCTGGGTCGTCGTCGAGGGAGCCGTCGTAGCCACCCATTGGGCTGGCGCGGAGCGCGCAGTTGACGAAGAAGGGCGGTGGCGGGCGGCCGCGCGAGGGAACGCGGTCGAGCAGCTGGACGGGCGTAGGAATCCGGAGGTTGTGGAACTCATGGCTGATGCTGACATTGATGCGGCTGCTGACGCCCCGCCCATTGGCACGGACGATGGGGGCGCGCCTCTCCTTCGCAGTTGGCGCGACGAGGACACTGCGGGTGAGGCTGTGCTCGTCGCAGATCTGGGCGGAGCCGAAGACGTCGATGGCGGAGAGGTCGGCGTCGTGCTCCTTCGCGTCTGTGCCCTTGACCACGGGTTTGCGCTCGCCCGAATCCTGGTAGCCGTCGGCGAGCTGCATCTCCGGGACATGGGCAGGCTGCTCGAACAGCCCGCCCCAGTTGTTGGCGACCACCACGGCATCGATCTGCTTGGGGGCGCGGACGTGCTCGTCGCGGATCTGGGCGGAGCCGAAGACGTCGATGGCGGAGAGGTCGGCGACCACCACGGCATCGATCTGCTTGGGAGCGCGGACGCAAAGGTCTTCAGCAGCGTCCTGCTGCTTCCTCGTCGGTGAAGGGAAGCGCTGATCCAAACGAGCCTCCATCTCGTCGAACCTTCTAGTGAACTCTCTGGTGAACTCACCGAGAGCAAGCTTAAGGAGCGAAGGATCCATAATATTAGTCCGAGAATCGGCTAGCTTTCATACCGATTGTTAGCAACTCAATCGGATTGTCAACGGATAATTTAATTCACAGTAATTCTGAGTACAAATGGAGAAAATCTAGGTACAAAAGGAGGAAATCTAAGGAAATCTAGGGATGAACAGTAAACCAGTAAGAGTAATCTGTCGATTGATAATTTCTTGATGCCCTGAACCGCTGCAGCTTCCCTTCCTTTGCAGTGCTTGCCCCCCTGTCGTCTTGGGCCTGTATGGGCATACATGTCAGCCCACTCAACAATCTCTGACAAACACATAATAAGATGTTTCTTCTATTCCCATGACCATGTACAGTATATCTTTTTTCAATTCCCATATTTGTTCCGTTTGTTTTGGACTTGTCATTCATATTAGTCCACTCCTATACATGAACCATTTTGAATAGACAAACTCTAATGGACTTTATTCATGAAATGCAGACAAAATTGCTTGACGCACACTATATATATATATATATAACTAATATTTAGGATATAACACTCTGAATAATATTTAGAGCGTCGGCGGAGCATCCTAAATCCCACAACCGTAAATGTTGTTACCAACAACCATCTTTCTGTATGGACTAGCAAAGCGATCCCGCAACAGTAAATATTTCAGCCCGCAACCGTAAATGTCGTAGAAGGAAGAGAATGATCTGGATAACATTTATGGTTGTGGGATGAGAATTAGCAGTAATTTTTACGGTTGCGGATGGAAGAGAGAATGGTGTGGCTGCCATTTAAGATTGCGGGATGAGAATTAGCAGTAACTTTTACGGTTGCGGGAACTGATGGCCAGTTGCGCTCCAAATAGCGGAGTCCTATTTAGGTCGCTTTTAGACGACGTTTTGAACAAGGTTTGAGTCAAACATTGGGAATATAAATCATGAATAACTTTTAAATTATTGAGTTTAGAGGTATAAAAATTATATAAATAAATTTGTCTTAAAAAAGTACTTTTATAAAAGTATACATATATCATTTTACAATAAATATTTTTAAAAATACAAGTGGTCAAAGTTGCACTTTGAAGACCGTGTCGCTGTCCTAAACGTCATCTAAATGCGATACTGAGGGAGTATATAGGTATCCTATGTATTACCCTACCCTGGGTACTGAATTATAAACAGTACCCGAGTCAAAATTAATCGAGCCTGATTCACCGGCAACCCACGCGTTTCCCTCCACCTAGAGTCCCAGATCTGTTCTTTTCTCCCCACTCATTTATCGGATCCATTTTCTTTTCAGATTTATCCTCCGGAACATCGTGGAGGACTGGGCAGGTGTTGGTTTCAAGCTGGCCACCCCCTCTGCCGCACGAGCACAGCTCGCTCGTTCCCCTTCACCGCCGCACCATCCGAGGCAGTGGCGGGCCCAAAATTTTAAAGGTGGGTATTCAAAATTTAGAGAGAAGTAATATTTTGGATCGTATTAGGTAGAGAGTCTTGATAGGCTTGCAATCATCCATGTTGAAGCGCTTGAGGAGGTCTTTTGTATACTTCTCTTGAGATATGAAAGTCCCCTCCTTCAATTGCTTGACTTGGAAGCCTAGGAAGAATGTGAGCTCTCCAATCATGGACATTTCGAATTCCTTCGACATCAAGTCACCAAATTTCATGCAATAGTCTTCATTTGTTGACCCGAAGATGATATCATCAACGTAGACTTCACAAATGAAGATCTCTCCATCAAGCTTCTTGGTGAATAGTGTGGTGTCGACCTTCCCAATGGTGAAGCTCTTCTCAATGAGGAAGTCCCGGAGGCGCTCGTACCATGCTCTTGGGGCTTGCTTGAGCCCATATAGCGCCTTGGACAACCTATAAACATGATTAGGATATCTAGGGTCTTCAAACCCGGGAGGTTGATCAACATAGACTAGTTCATTTATGAAGCCATTTAAAAATACACTCTTCACATCCATTTGATATAATTTAATGTCATGATGTGATGCATATGCAAGGAGGATACGAATGGCTTCGAGTCTTGCAACCGGTGCAAAGGTCTCTCCAAAATCCAAACCTTCAACTTGAGAGAACCCCTTTGCAACTAGCCTTGCCTTGTTTCTAACAACCTTGCCTTGATCATCTTGCTTGTTCCTAAACACCTATTTTGTTCCAATGACTCTTGCGCCTTTGGATCGCTCTTCAAGTGTCCAAACTTGGTTGCGGGTGAAGTTGTTTAGTTCTTCATGCATAGCATTCACCCAATCCAGATCACCTAGAGCTTCATCTACAATGGTAGGCTCAACAAGAGACACAAAGGAGTGATGTTCAATAAATAAAACAAGTTTTTGAGATCGAGTCATTACACCCCTTGTTGGACTCCCTATGCTGAGATCTTGAGGATGATCTTGTAGTAGAGGAGTAGTCCTTTGATCAACCACTTGAGGGGCCGCTTGTGGAGCATCAACATCTTGAGCTTGTACCACCATTTTATCATGGGAGACATGAGTATCTTCAAATGGATCCTTCCCATCTTTGTCATCAACACGTGGTACATTAGATGAGGATGGCTTGTCAATAACTTGCACATCATCATCATCATCTTTAGGCTTGATGGCTCCAACCGGCATGTTCTTCATTGCTTCCCTCAATGGTTCATCACCTACATCATCAAGATTTTCATGCTCTCCTTGAGAGCCATTAGATTCATCGAATTCCACATTATATGTTTCTTCTACCATCCCGGTGGCATGATTGAATACTCGATATGCTTTGGACTTCAATGAGTAACCAACAAGAAAACCAATATCACATCGGCGTTGAAACTTCCCTAGGTGTTGGCGCTTCTTGTAGATGTAGCATTTGCACCCAAACACTCTAAAGAATGATATATCCGGCTTCTTGTTGTTGAGTAGCTCATAGGGGGTCTTGCCAAGGAGACGATGGGGGAACAACCGGTTTGATGCATACCAAGCGGTGTTGATTGCTTCCGCCCAAAATCTTTCTGGTGTAGTGTACTCATCTAGCATTGTTCTTGCTAGGGTGATTAGTGTCCGGTTCTTCCTCTCAACTACCCCATTTTGTTGTGGTGTATATGTTGCGGAGACTTCATGCTTGATCCCAACTTCATCACAATACTCTTCAATGTGGGTGTTGTCGAACTCTCTTCCATTGTCACTTCTTATCTTGGCAATGTGGGTGTTGTCGAACTCTCTTCCATTTTCAAGTCAAATTCATTTTGGGCTCTCTTGGCAAACTTCTTGAATGAAGGGGTTGCTTCGGATTTGTCATGAAGAAAGAATACCCAAGTGTATCTTGAATAGTCATCAACAATCACTAGGCAATAGAGATTTCCACCCAAGCTAGCATATGTTGTTGGCCCAAATAGATCCATGTGAAGTAGCTCTAACTCTCTTGATGTTGATACAAAGGCTTTGGTTGGATGTGTATTTGCAACTTGCTTGCCGGCTTGACATGCACTACACAATTTGTCCTTCTCAAACTTGACATCATTCAAGCCTCTAACCAAATCCTTCTTCAATAGCTTGTTGAGAGTGTTCATTCCCATATGAGCCAATCTTCTATGCCATAGCCAACCAAGTGATTGCTTAGTGAACAAACATGTCTTCAAGTTGGCATCTTCGGAGGTGAAATCCTCTAGATAGAGATTGTTGTATCTAAAGCCCTTGAATATCACTTGTGTATCATCTTTCTTGGTCACAACCACTTCCTTGTCGGTGAACAAACATTGAAAACCAAAATCACATAGTTGCCCAACGGATAGCAAGTTGAAGCTCAACGATGCAACTAGAAGCACATTGGAGATGGTATGATCATTTGATATAGCCACTTTGCCCAGTCCCTTGACATTGCCCTTTGAGTTGTCACCAAATGTTATCTTTTCTTGGTCATTGATATTTTCTTCTATTGAGGTGAACATCTGGGGATCGCCGGTCATATGTTGAGTGCAACCACTATCAATTACCCAATGAGATCCACCGGTCTTGTAGTTCACCTACACACACAAGAAATCAAGCTTGAGCTTTTGGGACCCAAACTTGTTGCGGTCCCTTAACCTTCTCTACTAGTGATTTTGCAACCCAAATTTGCTTTGGCCTATTCTTGTTAGGAGGCCCCATGAACATGACTTTCATCTTGCCACTAGAGTCTTGTCTAAGCATGTAGTGAACATTGAAAGCAAAGGGCCTAGCATGCTTGGGCAAGGGTGTAGGTTTAGGCTCTTCACAATCATGAGCAAAGTGTCCTTCCTTTCCACACTCAAAGCATCTTCCAATCTTCTTCTTCTTTGGCTTAGTGATGCTTTTGCGTTGCTTCATCTTCTCTTCAAGGAAGCCAATACCATTTCTATTTGTCTTCATTACGGTGTTCATGAGTAGCTCACTTTGAAGACATTGCCCCTTGGTGAATTTCTTCAACCCGGTGGTAAGGTGCTCCTTCTCTCTCTTGAGCTTGCCATTCTCTTGTTGGAGCTCTAATTGAGATGGTGTCATCTTGTAGTCTCTCTCCATCTTCAATCTCTTGTTCTCTTCTTTTAGCATGTCTAGCTCAAGTGACATGCTATAATCATCATCTTGGGTCTCAACAATGACTTGCTTTGTGGTTGCAAGCTTCTCTAGATCAATCTTGAGCTTTGCATTCTCATTCTTGATCTTGACATAATCATCATAATGATCGGCCACAACCACACTCTTGCCCTTGCCACTAGCTCTTTGCTCATCATACTCACTAACCAAGTCCTCACAAGATGTTGCTATGTCATACATAACAACAAGGTCAGAAGCATCATGTGTCTCATGTGAAAGCATATCATAAGTAATGGTGAGAGCATCATAGTCAACTTTCACTTGAGTGTATTGTTCTTTGAGCAAAGCATAACTAGTGGTAAAGTCACTATGCATCTTATCAAGTTTTTCATTTTTAGCTTTGAGCTCCTTGTTAGAGGACTTGAGCTCCTTGATAGTGGATGACATAGTAGCAAGTTCATCTTTTAGCTCATCACTAGCATGAATAGCATGATCATATTTCTCAACAAGAGATTCATTTTCATCAACAAGCTTTTCATTTTTAGCTCTAGTCTTTCTTATGATTTTAGAGTAGTCATTTAGCAATTTAACAAGCTCATCATAAGTAGGTGCCTCAAATTCACCATCACTATCACTATCACTAGAGTCATCATCGCTTTGTACCTTCCGGTCACCCTTAGCCATGAGGCATAGGTGTGTAGATGATGATGATGATGACGGTGGTGGTGGTGGTGTAGAGGAGCCAATGACTAGAGCGGCCACCTTCTCCTTCTCATCATCACTATCTTCATTTGATGAGCCACCGGAGGAGTCAATGTCGGTGAGCCAATCACCAACAATGTATGCTTTACCACCTTTCTTGTGGTATTGCTTCTTCTTGCCATCTTTCTTCTTGTAGGGCTTGTCATTCTTCTTCTCATCTTCACTTGATGAGTCATACTTCTTGCCCTTGTTCTTGTTCTTGTAGTTGTCCTTCTTGGGCTTGGTGCATTGATGAGCAAGATGGCCAAGCTCACTGCAATTGTAGCAATCCATTTCGGAGATTGGCCTCCTCTTGCTACTTGTGAAGAACTTCTTTCTTGAGTCAAAGTTGACTCCATTCTTGTGAAGCTTCTTCAACATCTTGGTGGTCCTTCTCACCATGAGAGCGATGTTGGAATCATCCTCTTCATCACTTGAGCTCTCATGATGCACCTCAATAGCCTTGAACTTGCCCTTCTTGTCATGGCTTGCTTTGAAGGCCAAGTCCTTCTTCTTGTCGGTGGAGGAGCCACCGCTTGGTGTGATGTGCATGTACATCTCATGCGCATTGATCTTTCCCAAGATTTGAGTTGGTGTAGCGGTGGAAAGATCACTTTGATGTAGCACCGTCACAATGTGTCCATACTTCTCAATTGGAAGGACACAAAGAATCTTCCTCACAACATCGGATGGTTGCATTTGTGTGAGGCCAAGTCCATTGAGTTCTTCTACAAGAACATTCAAGCGTGAGTACATTTCATTTGCACTTTCATTAGCATGCATATCAAATGAATGAAGCTTTTGCATAACTAAATGGTATCTCTCCTCACGCTCACTCTTGGTCCCCTCATGGAGAGCACAAATGTTATCCCATAGATCATGGGCATTCTTGTGGTTTCGGACGCGGTTAAACACATCCTTGCAAATGCCTCTAAAAAGAATGTTTTTGGCTTTTGCATTCCACTTCTCATTTTCTTCCTCATGTGGCGTGAGGCTAGTGCCCTCCTTGGGTTTGGGGAACCCGGTTATGGCGGCATCGCGGCATTTCACATCAACCGCTTCTAGGTACGACTTCATACGGATTTTCCAATATGGAAAGTCGTCTCCCTCGAACATGGGAGGTGGTCCATCACCTCCGGACATCTTAACTCTAGGCGGTTAAGCCTAAATCGAGAGCACGAGGCTCCGATACCAATTGAAAGGATCAAGATGCCCAAGAGGGGGGTGAATTGGGCTTTTCTAAAACTTCTTGCAAGAATAAAACCTATCAAGCCCCAATTAACCCCCTACTGCCTAGAAGTGTGTTTCCTTTTATTCTACCGCACAAAAGACCAAGTCTATGTCACTCCTACTCTAGCAAAGCAATCCAATATAGAATTAACAACAAGTAGTAATGCGGACTTGAATTGCTTGAAAGTAAATGCGTAGGTAAAGGAGTAGAGATGACTCGACGATCTTTTTGCCGAGGTATCGATGTGTCGGCACACCCCCCCTAGTCCTCGTTGGAGCACCCGCGCAAGGGTATCGCTCCCCCTTGATCCGCGCAAGGATCAAGTGCTCACTACGAGCTGATTCTTCGCCACTCCGGCCTGGTGAATCGCTCGCTACCGATCACAACTTGACTTGGGTCATCCACAATGCCTCCGGATGATCACCAAGCTCTCCGATCGCCACCAAGCCGTCTAGGTGATGCCGATCACCAAGAGTAACAAGCTAGAACTCTCACTTGACCAACACAAGGCCAAAGAGATGGATGGATGCACACTTGCTACTCAATTCTCACTAGGAGGTGTCTAATTCTCACAATTAGCAAATCACTCAACCTCACTAGGGCTCTTGCACTCACTCACACTCACAATGTATTTCTCAGCAGATGGAAGTGGCAAGAACACTCAAATGGATGGAGGAAAGGAGTATATATACTCCCCCAACCGGCCATCCAAAAACAGGACAAGACTGAGTTTCTGCGGGGCATCGGACGCGCCGATGCCTGGCATCGGACGCTCCAATGACCTCAACCAACGGTCGACTGTACTCTCTTGTCAGACCTGTTAAAGTGACATCGGACGCTGGACAACGTCTGATGCCACCACATCGGACGCTTCCGATGTGGTTTTACCCTCTCTGGATGACCATCGGATGTTGGCCCTCAGCGTCCGATGCCAGCGTCCGATGCGGCCTCCAGTTCACGCGCACGTGAACAGTGACATTGGCGCGTCCGATGTGAACACATCGGCGCGTCCGATGCCACGTACCAGACTAAACCCTAGTCGGTGTGAGCATCGGACGCGTCCGATGCCCACCTGGCCAGCGTCCGATGCCCATAACAGGGGCAGACTCAACTCGGATCGCGACGCGGCCGAAACGACTTTTGATCCTCTCGACTTAAGGCATCTCTCAGAGCTACCTAGGGCTATGAAATAACAAGTGTGCACCACACCTACCTCAATAGTCTTATCTAGATCGAGCTACTGATTCACGCTCCACTTTATAGTACGGCCAAAGGAAAAACAAAGACCTAAGACTACCTAAGTGTCCTCCAACACCATATAACACTTAGCCTAGTCTACCAACGTCTTCGTCGTCTATCCTTTGAAAACTGAAACGATATCCATCGCCAGGGGACATGAACTCCATATGCCCGTATCGTCGCCATTACCGTGACCTAACTCAATCTTGTTTCTGCAAAACACACGTTAGTCACTGTAATCTTGTGTTTCATCCAATCACCGAAACCACTAGGGGCCAAGATGCATTCAGCATCCACCTCGACGGCTTGCTCCGCGCCGCCCCAGATCCAGATCGAGCGCCTAAATCTTGTCCTCCTTCCTAAATCTTTGTTTGGATTCTTGGACTATTTGATAAAAACTGCATCTTTTCTCTGATTTGTTAGGAGTCCTCAAGTCGCTGCTCAAGGAGTTGCCCTTCAAGCCGCCTTACAAGTGGTGGTGGGGAGAGGCCCTTCACGGCGCCGGCCCGAGCGGCGCATATGGTTCGTGAACATGGTCTAACTCCATCGACTTCTTCCTCGTTATCAGCAGCGTTGAGCAAGTCCGTGTGGTGCGTGTGATTCGTGCAACGCGCTGGCGGCGACTGTCCTGGCGCTTGTCGTCTGCTCGACTTGTCTTCCTCCTCGCCCTCCACCGCCCCACCGGTACATGCGTGAGTTCGTGCCTCGGATCTGTCTTCTCCTTTTTCTTTTCTTGCTGATCCTCTTACCGTGCATGTTGTGTGCTCTTGCAGCAGTCTATGGATCAGACGAGCTCACGAGCATGGTCATCAGCACTGTAAGCTTCTTCAGTCTCCCCTGCAAACTTGTTTAACTGCATACTCCCATCAGAATCTCATTTTCTTAAAAAAAAACACAGTCCGAACTTCTGAAGTCCTGACACCTTAGATGTGCACAGATAGTCTGAACAAATGCTTAATTATGTGTGTTTACTAGGAGCTGGTCGACCTCAAGTACGGAGCATCTGAACAAATGCTTTGCAGTACGAGGGAGCCATCAAGAAGGTGGTGCAGTACTGTAGATGATGTTTTCCTAGCGTTTCGTTAGTGTGCCTTGTTGCTGAATTATGTGTTCTTGACAGGCCTGTACGCAGAGGGTGGCTCGCTCCGTCCCTTGCTTCTCTCTCCATCGAACCACAACCTTTTGCTTTACGGTTAGCTGAATCCTCTGTTAGTTTTCCTCATATTTTCTATCACAGGCTATGTTGTTGTGGGTGACATGCATTTTATAACCGAAATGCAACAATCAACTTAAAATGATTTACGATTAGTTGAATGTTCATGTTCTCTTAAAGCGGTGACAAATGCTTCGCAATGTCAGAACTATTCATGTCTGCTTGCCAAATGACACTGCCCAAATAAAGAAAAAATAATAACACATAAGTTCCACTCAGATGTCCTGAGAAGTTCTGTTCCAGACCTGTATAGAAACTGTGAGCTATTCTAATTCGGCATGAAAACTCTCTTTCCTTTATCCTACCGCACATATCTTCAGTCATCCTAGTGCACAACCAATGGAATCAGTTAGAACATTCAGGGATAGCAGATATTCAGACCACCCAACGTCCCAACGTCCCAACCAATGGAATCATTCAGGGATGCAAATGATTCTTTGGTTTGCATGAGGATAAAAAGATAAGTGACCTAACAAACTTGAGGCAGCATTCAACTTGTGCTGCTTCAACTATCTCATCTCCTTCCTTACGACAACTGCCTTATTCCTTTCTTGAATTCTTGCATTTACTGGCTAATATGAGATCAGTGAGAGAATGAGACCATCTTGGAGTAGCATTACATAAAAGTATTATCACTCATACATAGGTTCTGAATCAATATTTTGTTTTTTCTATAAATAGAAAATGTGCTAGCATAATCTTTACAAAATCTCCTATAATAACAGACTAAGATACTCAACCGAATTGTGCTAGATGGGCTAGTGCGGTAGCATAGAGACCGTTCTCGCATGACAACCGATGCGGTAGTCTCCCTTCTCTTTCTAGGCGTTGCTTATTTATATGTGGTAGTTTGTACCCATTTCCTCCTCCAATTTTCATGACTTCTTTCATGCACAACTGGAGACTTAGGAATACTCGATTCAGGATTGTCTCATCATATTCTTCAAACTCTTCCTCCACATTATAAATTAGATCTTCAATAGTTTCTGGACTTCCACAGTCAGTTAAGGATTGTATGGAGTTGAAGAAACCAAGGTCCAAAATATTCATGTCTGGGGAGTTTGCTGGCTGTTGCATTAGTCTAATGTCTAGCCTAGTAGCTGCCACGACTTCAAGAAAGGCCGGGTCATCTGGACGAACATGGGTTCTTGCATTGTCTTGCTGAATGAAGATAGTCTTGTCTACGTCTTCTTGTGGCCACTTATCTTTGATGGCTGGGATAACTTTTTCAGACAAATATTGCCTCATTACCTCCCTGTTGACTATGATAGATTTAGTTTCTAAGGTCCTTCTTTCTCTGTTATGGCTCCTCCTTGCCACAGGCACCTCTTTCACAAATGGCCATACCCCGAGCTTTCCAGAAAATATCAAATTTCCTTGCTCATCATATTTTGGCCTACCTAGAGCAGTCAGGAACATGACTTTACCAATGTTATTCTTGTTCTGAATAGTGCGTTCAGGGTCATGTTCTTCAGGTGTCAGGTAGTATTTCTTTCCCTTTTGGTCATAAAATACCATTTCTCATCAATATGCACTATATTTTGCATATCACTATTTTGGTTCTGCCTCTCCTAGAGTTACCTGATCCAACATTGAAATGCAGAATTGCAGTCTATCTCTTTTGTTGCTCTCTCTCAAGTGTGGCTTCAATGTACTGGAGTGTCGTCTTATCTCACCCAGCTTGAACTTCCTGTGCAATGTTGAAACACTGACGTCTAAGGATTTGGCCAGTGACTTTAAGGTGGATCTTCTATTTAGTGGGATTGTGGCCATTTGAGAGAGATCCAGTTGAACTTTCTTGCGACCCACTTGACCAGTTCTTCTATTAGAAACATCAACCTCTTGTCCTAGTGCAATTTGCTCACATGCACATTTCCAGATTCTTTGGATAACTCAAATATGAGCATGAAAGAAAGTAGCAACCTCCTTCGTTGCTTTCTTTGGTAGTTTCCCATTTCTGCTCTTGGCATGCAAAGATGTGTACACAGCGTATCTTTGAGCATAAGTTAACCATCTCCTTAACCTCATTTGTGGTACCACATCTGTAAAGTGTAATAACAAGGGAAGAAAATTAGGTCGATTCAAATTCATGGCATTGAACAACTAAAAGATTGAATCTAACATGATTATGATTAACTGATGCTCAAGAAAATGATTGTACAGTCCAACATATTTGTTGAATATTTATGGCATCTGTAGCATGATTCAACATATTTTTAACTCATCAAGCCTGCTAACATAGGAGTGAGGAAGAGGCAGATGCAGAACTTATACCTGCAGCAACAGAGTCACCACCTTCATCTTCAACTAGAGTGTTGGCATCCTCGTGGGCTGCAGAATTGCCTTCTCCAGGTATTATTCCACTGTTTAAAAATTAGGTTGATTCAGATTAATGTTTTTTGATTCATGACATTGAACAACTAAAAGATTTAATCAACAATATACCAACATGCTATTCAGAACTCACTCATGGATAAGCCAACATGTTTTTTTATAAGAGCACAAGAAATTGGACAACATAACCACGAGCATATTGGATTTGTATTTGTTGGATAGATCAACATTTCTAACTCATCAGTCATATTCCGGCATATTTTTAACATATCAAGTCTACCAACAGAGGAGAGGAAGAGACAGATGCAAAACTTATACCTGCAGCAACAGGGTCACCACCTTCATCTTGAGCCAGAGTGTTGGCCTCCTCGTGGGCTGCAAAATCGCCTTCTCCAGGTATGATTTCGATGTCTAAGTCTACTGGAGGTGTGCAATTAAGGTCTAGCAACATAGTTGCTGCCATCTGATGAGATGAATTGATGATTGAACCACTCAATTTCACACCTGTTGATGCAGACGATGCAACATTTGATGAGTTGGCTTAGATGCAAAGAACTAGAGGAAGGTCAGCTGGATGGGGTTGATCAAGCTTGTGGAGCTCACCTGTGATCACGTAGCTCTAGTTCTACAAATCCAGTAAGGCGACATGCTGGATTTGAAGAAGTGGATCTTGCGCTGGCGGGACGGCTTCGTGTCACCAGCGGCAAGATGCTCTGTATCCACCAAATTTGAAATCCAAGATTGCGTGCGTTTCTGAGAGAGGGATCAGAGGTTGTGTCTCAGAGAGAGAGAGAGAGAGAGATTTGAAATTAGTGACGTGCGAATGTGTAATTGTTTCGTGTACTTTATTTATTTGTCTTGGTGTGCTAGCTGTCACCTGCAAGTTGCGTACATTAACTTTATTGGCAGAGGGGCAGAAGTGTCAACCTGCGCCTTACCTTAATCTCCGCTAAAATCTCCAGAACGACTTACAAATTGGGATGGAGGGAGTATATTTCTTCAAGTCTTCCATAATACTCGACCCCATCTTGACCGCCCGTAAAAACTCCGGTATTTGTGGTTTTTCGATTGGGGTGACTCATGCTCGTAGGTTGATGTGTGAAAGCGATATCCATTCACGTCATAACAGGTAAATGACCTCACCTTATAGTCAAACCCATTGGCAACCTGTCTCAACTTGGGCCCCATGGACGAATCGTTTTGGCCCTACAAGCTCGAGCAAGATAGAACATTTTATTGTTCACATGTACAAGTAACTTGGAATGTTAAAACAAGTACCAGCTAAGAAATGAAAGCAACTTGGTACCTTCTTTTTGAACCAAGAAATGAAATCGGGACTTCCATCTCCCGCACTCTGTCTAAGAAGGGTATCACATTCCTGCGGGGTAGGTTCCCTTTGTCGATGCCAAGATTGACGAAGAAATTCCCTGTACCAACGAGAGATAAAGGGGTTGGATGCAGAATAGTGATGGTGTTATACAACAAGTTCGTTCAGAACATACCCCAAGTATGGCTCGACTTTGTCAAGGTTGGTCAACACACATAACATGATACTGCGCCACTGGCAATGAGGGCTAACAAACCATCGTAGGCTTCTCGACCGAGGCTATACTGGGACTTAAACCCCATTACACGTCCAATGGCATCCAGTTGAGAAACCGTTGTCCGATCATGCAGGGGTTTCTGTGCTGACTCCAACATCTCGTAGAATGCCTTTGCCGTTGCCTCCATCTCCTCCTTTGTACGTCCTTCAACATATTGTGCTTCGTTAAAGTCATCTAACATGTCCGCTACCCCGGCATCAGCATCAAAACCCTCCACGCATGGTCTCACCGCCTCCTCTCTCATACGATGGGCTTCACCATGGTGGACCCACCGAGTATAGTTCGGCGTGAATCCATTGTTCACAAGATGTTTACCCATGTTCACCTTGTTCTGCCTTTTCCTGTTTCCACATTTGCTACAGGGACACACAACTAGAACAGGTCTACCACCAGTCTCGCCAAAAGCTAACTCCAAGAAATCATCAGTTCTGCGCACCCATTCTTCGCTGAAATCAAACTGATTTGTGTGGCCCATGTACATCCACTCACGGTCATCCATCCTCTAACATATATATCAGCGAGTGATATAAGCATCAATTATACGTACACGATGTTCCTACCATCTAATAGGTGAGAATGTAGGTCCTAATCCCACCCGTGGATGCGTAGATGAGGTTAGTTTCCATGCCCTAATCCTACCCGGGACAGAATTTCGGCAACACCTCCCCGCTGTTCTCCAGATACACGTAATAGCAAGGAGAGTGTGTATCCGGAGAACAACAGGGAGATGAGGCCAAAACTCTGTCTAGGATGGGAGCAAACCATGGAAACTAACCCATCTACGCATCAACGGGTTGTCCAAAAAATCGTGGACAATTCAAAACAGATACAGTTATCGATATGCAAAGATCTGCATATCTTCAACCGTATCTCTTTTGAACGGGAGACGCCTAAGTGGGTTACGCCATCTACAACCGTAATACAGAAAGAGGGGTTATACCTAAGGTGTCGGTGGAGTCAGGCTAGCGGGGCCGTGGAGGGTCGGTGCAGTGGCGAGGCGACGCGGTGCAGGCAGACCCGGAACGGCGCAGGGATACTCCGGCTAGGCAACGACGAGCTCTTCTGTACAAACAAAAGGAACAAAATACCATCAATTGGAAAATTCGACAGAACTCCCCTACATTTTGAAGTTTCTAAAATCTGCAACAAACTAATGACATGATAGCCATCAATCACATTTATCACATATATAGCGAGGGAAGCTGCCACTACGACAACTACTACTACCAATTATGCCCACAACCGCAAGTCACCTGCGCAGGTACCAATAATGTGACCGAGTAAAAGTACCTGAAATGTTAGACCAAAGCACTCCCCTTGTTCATTAAAGGCTGGTCCCCCCACTGTTTCCTGAAAAAAAGACCAGGAGAACAAATCAGCTCATCATTTCTAGGAATTCTGGTAAGGACAAAGACATGTCAATGCTCTGAATATCATCATATAGCAAATAGCAAACTAGTTAGGCTTTTTTAAGGCATATGCATTCATTGAAGTGTCTATCAGGAATGGTGAGTGAGTGGGCACTGGGCGTGCAGGGCAGGGCAGCCAGCAATGAGTCAAATAAATAAACTTTTCAGTATTATGCCAACATTGTGTTGGTTGTGCCCATACAGGCTTGCTGAACGACTGAACGACAGGCCAGCGCTTGTGAGTGCTAACTTGCTGTACCATCACTGAACCACACACCTTATAGTCATTAAAAAAAGAAAATCCTTTACATACTATCTGAGCAATATCCAAGTAATGACCTGGTGTTCAACTCCTGCAAGTCAAGAAGGTGATTTTCCTTAATTTTCTTCTTCCTCACCAGTTTGTGCTTGGTCTGCAAAAAATCAAGGATCATCAGAAGGAAACAAAGCAACATTCAGGGAATCTGAACAGAGCACTTCTATGCACTAACTGCTTTCGTTCTCATTCACAGAGAAAAAATATTATTACCCAGCCATTTGGAAGGCTTCTAGAACTGCTATGAAATGAGAGACCGGGTGGCACGGCGCGTCCCGACAGAGGCCGGTCGCCGGTCGCGGCGCGGAAGAGGCGGCGGCCGGGGCGGGTGGTGGCCAGGCGCCCGGGGTAGGTGGCGTCGGTGGGTGGCGCGGGCGGCCGAGGCGTGGGGGAGGCGCGGGCCGGCCTAGGCCAGCGGCCGGTCGCCGGCGTGGAGGAGGCGGCGGCCGGGGCGGGTGGTGGCCAGGTGCCCGGGGCAGGTGGCGCGGGCGCCCATGGCGGGTGGCGGCCGGGCGCCGTCGGCGGGTGGCGCGGGCGGCCGAGGCGTGGGGGAGGCGCGGGCCGGCCGTGGCCAGAGGCCGGTCGCCGGCGCGGAGGCGGCGGCGTCGGCGGGTGGCGCGGGTAGCGGTCACGGCGAAGGGCGGCGCGCGCGGCCGCGGAGGGTGGCGGCGCGGCGGCTCTGGCGGCGCGCACGGCGCGGCGGCTTTTTTCGATTGGGAGCGGCAAACAGGCGCGGGTAGGCGAGACTGGGCGCTGGCGTGGTGGATAAGGTTGGGTGCGTTTTTTTCCTCCTTCGCCAGAGTGTCCTAGATCCGACATTGGCAAAGGTTATAATTTTTTTAGAGTTATAAATATCTGTTAGACAAGTTTGCCGAGTGTCAATAGCAAACACTCGGCAAAAAGGCAATTTTGCTGAGTATTTTCCTGTAACACTCAGCAAAATATTTTTTTTTGTTTTTGGCTTCTAATTTTTTTCCGTAGGCTTCCTATAATAACTTGAACAACATGTTGAGATTTGGCACCATTTTAAGATATTTTGCTATATTTCTTTAGTTTATTTTATTTCATTGATTTTTTTTGGAAAATACAAGTTTGAACGGCAAGTCCATCGAGTAATGACATTTCATGAATGTTTGAACGGCAAGTCCATCGAGTAATGACATTTCATGAATGCAAAATTAATATTTATGTTATTGGGTATTGTTTGAGGCGGTATCCAGGAAGAGACCAAAAATTTTGCAGAGTTTTTTGTCGAAACATGACCACGAAGTTGCGAACGGATAGTTTTAAAATTGTATAAAAAGCAAAAAGGATCCAAAATTCATAAAACTTGTTGAGAAGTCATGATATCACATATGGATGCGGTGATAAAAATTTTAAAAAAATTCAAGGACGTCGTCACGTACGATGCTTACAAACTCTAACAACTCTACCTGTTCTTCATGTTATCACATGTGGAGATGATCGGATTTCTAAATAGTCTACTTGACGATATGCTCGAAATCTTCTAAAATTTTTATCACCACATCCACATGTGATATCTTGACTTCTCTGCAAGTTTCATGAATTTTGGACTTTGTTTGCTTTTTATAGAATTTTAAAACTATCCATTCGCAAGTTCGTGGTCATGTTTCGAGAAGAAAATGTGTGAAATTTTGGGTCTCCTCCTGGATACGGCCTCAAACAATACTTAATAACATGAATATCAATTTTGCATTCATGAAATAATATTATTCGATGCACTTACAGTTCAAACTTGCATTTTCTAAAAAAACAATGAAATGAAATAAACTAAAGAAATATAGCAAAATATCTTAAAATTGTGCCAAATCTCAACATGTTGATCAAATTATTGTAGGAAGCCTACAGAAAAAAATTGGAAGCCCAAAACAAAAAAAGAAAAATAATTTTGCCGAGTGTCAAATAAAAACACTCGGCAAAGAGTGCACTTTGCCGAGTGTTTTATTGAGACACTCGATAAACCTACCATTTTGCCGAGTGCTAACGGAAGACACTTGGCAAACCGCTTACAGCGGCTACCCCGTTAATCTTTGCCGTATGTGTTGATTTTGCCGAGGGTTGACACTCGGTAAAGTGGTATGTTTACCGTGTGTTGAACTTTGCCGAGTGTTAACACTCGGCAAAGTAGGATTTTACCGAGTGTCAACTTTGTGCCGTGTGTTTGGAGTCTAACACTCGGCAAACTACCTCTTTGCCGAGTTCCGCATTTTGACACTCGGCAAAATTAAAAACACTCAGCAAATCTCGGATTTCCAGTTGTGACTACTAGACTTACCTCTTACATATTCTTGCATAATGAATGCTTATAAATCAAGCATATTCTTGGCTTCTTAATTAGTTGACGTATGAGTCCCAAAAAAAAGTTGACGTGTTGAACTAATAAGCAGCACCAGCACCACCTTTGTTTAATGAAATTAGTAGACTTTGTTTTGTTAATCGTTAAGGTGTCTTCGATAGGCTGCAGCACCAGCACCTCGAGTAGCTGGTGTGCGGTTCTGCTGCATCACCTTTCAGACTTCAGTCAGTTTGTTGTCGCAGTAATAGCTCATGTATTTCTATTGTGTTGCACCTAACTTTCAGAGTGTTGGCTGGCCGTGCAATAGAGCTAGTACTCATGATTCATGCATACTGTTTAGATATTTGTTTATTTTATAGCTCATTAGATGTGTATTGATGAACAGGAAAGCAGCTCAACAGCAAGCTGGTCGGCCATCAACAGGAAAGCAGGTTTAGATAGGCAGAGTTTTTTTTTTTTTTTTTGACAACAAGATAGGCAGAGTTGTGCAACAGCTGCTCCTCCACCATTCACGTAAGCAGGTAAGTTCGTTTTTCTTTTACTGAACCTTCAGAACAGCAGCCTACTATGCAATTTGAATTGCCCTATCATGAATTAAAGTAGCCCATCCTTGAATAATACTTGTGTTCATGCGTTTGGGTATTTGTTTATTCAAATCATGTTAGCTTTTTAGTCTCAGCAGACCAGCCCATTGGCAGCGAACAACGATTTGTTCTGGGCAATAGAAGCAAATGTGCAGCAATAATATTATTGCACAACTGATGGGCTTCAGTACAGAGTTTCACAAACTCTCCACCTTTGCTGATTTGCACGTGAATAGAAATCAAGTTTTTTGAGATGTCACTTTCAAGCTATAGTAAAACAATCACTAATGCCTAAAATAGTGATCGGTTGTCTCTAGCTTTGATTGATTTTCTTGCAGTTAAACAACAGTCTGTTTGCTTCCTTCTCTTCGGCAGCATATTTCTTTCATCAGTTCAGTGAGCAGTAGCAGGTTAAAAGGTTCAGTCTCAGGTGCTAATATGAGTTTTAGCGCTACTGCTGGTGTTCTTGCAGGTTTCCTTCCTGATTTCTATATGCTCTGTAATTCCGAATGCTTGGTAATTTTCATTATACTATAATGTGAATGGGGAGATTCTTCCTGTGAAAAAACCGAAATAGTGGTCATTATTGTAAGTGCAATCAAGCCCTAATTATGGGTTTTGGTGATAATGACCACATGATTGAAGAACTAATGAGATTTACCAAGATGACAAGCAGGTTGATAATAAGAAAGGATGGTGCATATGTGTTGGTGGACCCCTCATACTACATTTCATCGGATCCGGACTCAAAGTGCTACAACAAGCTTTTTCATATTTATTTGAGTTATAGGATTGTCGTACGATCAAGGGGGAATGCAAATGCATCGCTATGGCTGAATGATATGTGCTCAAACCAACCCAAGTCATCCTTGTTTCTAACCAAAGACAGCTGCACAGAATTCTGATCTATCTCTGTTTGTCTGGTAGGAGCGGCAGTGCCGCCCAGGGCGCGGCAGTGCCGGGCTAAGGTCGGCACTGCCGCGACTTGTTTCAGCCGTTGGAAGACAGAGGGTATTTACTTCATCTCTCTGCCATCCCAACGGTCATCCACGACCATAACTCTTCTCCTACCTCCAAACAAGGCTCTCTCTCCCCATTGAAGGCCCCCAAGTTCTCTCTCACCTAATCTTCGATTCCCATTGATTCCAAGTGAGTTAGAGGCTCAAACCTTCACCAAAGAGAAGCCATAGCTGAGATCTACTCCCTAGAGCACTTGATTTGAGCCATAGCCGGTGGATTTGCTTCTATTACTCTTGGGTTCTTGGAACCCTAGCCGGCTATGCGTCGCCCTTGAGCTAGCCAACTTGTGTGACGGCTTGGGAGGTTTGTAATCACTTGTGCAGCTAGTATTATTACCCCTCACCTCAAGGATTTGGTTCCTTGAATTGAGAACGAGGAAGAGTTGCAAAGCTCATGACCTAAGTGGTCAACCTCAACAACGTGGAGGTAGGCAAGCCTTGGTGGCGAGCTGAACCACGGGATAAATCACTTGTCTCTTGTGCTCATTTGCTTTCATTCATCTTATTTGTGACTTGTGATAGATTCTTGGGTTTGGTCCTGATCTACTTCATTCACCATATTTGGCTTGGTTGAGTTGGTTCTGCTGGTTCAGGAAACCTAGTATAGCATTTCCATTCATATAGATTTGGTTTCCTGGGGCTGGATTTCGAATTGCAGGCTTAGGCTAGTTATGTGCGCGGCAGTACTGGGCTGAGGCCGACAGTGCCGGGGAGCGGCAGTGTCGGGCTCAGGGCTATAGTGTCGGGCTCTACTGATTAAGTTTTGAGCTGTGATTTTTACAGGCCTATTCACCCCCCTCTAGGCCACACAGGTCCTTACAAGTGGTATCAGAGCCTGGTCTCTCACGCAGCATTTCACCGTGAGAGAGAATGGCCACCGACGGAGGAACGGGTAACACTAGTGTTGTGCAACCCACACTCGAAATGGAAGTGCACACCACTAGCAGCAGCGAAAGCGTCTCCACAGCAAGTGAAAAGGACACTTCCTCAATTGGATGTGTCGGCCGGAGAGCTCGCAAGAAGAAAGGAAGAAAGAAGGTTGAGAAGAGAAGCAAGAGCCAAAGCAAGAGAAGATGCAGCGGCTCGCAAAGCTAGAGAAGAGAAGGCTCAAAGAAAAGAAGAGAGAAAGATTAGAAGAGAAGAAAGAGCCAAGAGAAGAGAAGAAAAGAAGAAGAAGGAAGAGCTCCAAGCAAAGAAGAGTGTGAACTTGAGTGATGACTCAAGTAGCACCAAAGATGGAGACGATGACATCTCCTATCTCCCTAAGGGCAACAAGAAGAAGAAGGAGGAGACCAAGAAGTCATATGGAGCCGTATCCTTTAACTATTCTACTATGACTAACCATGATTCTAGGCCTCTCATCAATGTGCCCGCGAGCAAGTTACCTCGTTTCGATGGGACTAAATTTGCCAAGTGGAAGCACATTATGAAGACCTATCTTATTGGTCTCCATCCAGATATTTGGGAGATAGTGCACAATGGACTTGAAGCACCGGTTGATCCGAAGAACCCCACTCAAGATGAATTCCACAACATTCATCTCAATGCCCAAGCCACTAGTGTGTTACTTAGTGCTTTGGATGGTGATGAGTACAACAAGGTCATGGGAGTTGAGGTTGCAAAAGAGATTTGTGACACTTTGCACATTGCTCATGAGGGAGTGGACAAAGTGAGGCAATCCAAGATTGACTTGTTGATGGCTAAGCTCAACCGGTTTGTGATTTGTGATGGTGAGGGTCCACAAGAGATGTTAGATAGATTGATGGTCATTGTTAGCAAGATTAGAGGGCTAGGTGGTAGTGAAATCAATGATCACAAGGTTGTGAAGATCATGTTGGAAGCATACTCACCAAGGAATGAGACCTTAGTGACATTGATTAGAGACAAGAAGAAGTTTGAGCAATTCACACCTAATGATGTGCTTGGGAGGATCATTACCTTTGACATGCAAAGAGAGGAGGCGAATGAAAGAAGGAAGCTTGGGGAGTTGCAAGCTAGGCTAGATGGGATGAAAATCAATGATGTGGCACTCAAGGCTAGCAAACCAACAAGGCAAGCAACATCAAGCAAACTAAAATCAAGCAAGCAAGCCTCTACAAGCAAGCCCAAGCAACAAAAGAAGAAAATAGAAGTTGACGACAACACATCATCCTCAAGTGAAAGTGGAAGTGAAGGTGAAGAATTTGAAGCAATTGGTGACATAGCTCTATTCATGAGAAGATACCGCAAGGGGCTCAAGAAGGAAGGTTACAAGTTTGTAAAGAGAAGGTTTCCAAACAAGAAAAAGAGAACTTGCTACAATTGTGGTAGCACCGATCATTTCATAGCACATTGCTCACATGAGAAGAAGGACAACAATTTCAACAAGGGCAAGAAAGATGATAAAGCCACTTACAAGAAGCACAACAAGAGATACATGGGAGAAGCTCACGTTGGACATGAATGGGACTCAACCGCACAAACCTCAAGTGAAGAAGATGAGAAGATAGCAACAATAGCATTTCAAAAGTCATATCCTTTACCAAGGCTATTCAACAACTTGTCCGATGATGGTGACTCCCACACTTGTCTCATGGCCAAGAAAGAGAAGGTGAAAAAGGCTCACACTCCTAAACCTTCTCTTCCACCTAGTGACATCTCTAGTAGTGAACTTAGTGATTCCTCTAGTGATGAAGAGATAAATATGATAACTAAAAATTTGGACAAGAAAACCAAACTCTTTATCACTAAGCTAATGGAGGAATTAGAGAGTGTACAAGCCGAGTTAGCAATAAGAGAGGATGCCCTCATCAAACAAGAGGACCTCTATATTGCTTGCAAGGAGGCTCTTGCATTAGAGAGAAGTGAGTTGGACATCTTGCATGAGGCCTTGGCCAAAGAGCAAGATGAACATGCTTCCCTAAGGAAGACTCATATTGCACTCAAGGAAAAGTATTGTGGCTTGGATAAAAAGCACAAAGAACTTGAGCTGCAATATAATCTTCTTTGGGAAAGCAACTCACCTCTCCCTAAAGCAAATGTCACTTCTATTCCCTCCACTAGTGAAGGTTGTGGAAAATGCTATAATGTTGATTTGAATGCCTATTCCACTAACCTTGTGAACATGGAGGCCATGAGAAAGGAGATAGCAAGATTGACTAACATCATTGCAAGTGGTTGTGTTAAGCCTACCACAAATGCTAGTGAGAAGACTCAAGAGAAGAACAAGCATAAGTTCAAAAATGGAAGATGTCCTTCGATAAAGGATGGGTTGGGGCACGAGAAAGGAGCCAAAACCAATGGAAGAAAAACAGTGAATGGCTATGAGTGTGTGAGGTTTGAGAAGAAGGGTCAGATTGGTATAGTTCAGCATGCACAGATCGTGGCAGTGCCGCGCCAGAAGGCGGCAGTGCTGGGCCCCGGCAGTGCCGCCCCTAGGCCGGCAGTGCCGCGCCCCAAGAAAGGGAAGGCTACCAGTTTCCCTTCTGCTCAGTCTCACACACAGCACAAGCAGGTGCCCAGCCCGAAGCAAGGATCTCAGAAACCAAAGGAATCAATTTGGGTGACCAAGAATAAGTTTGCACATCAATCCAAGATAGAAGTCCCAAGGAAAAGCATGTCATCTTGTTACATATTACTCCCTCCGTCCCAAGATATAAGGCACGCACATATTTCAAAATTCAAACTTTCTTATCTTTGACTAACAATTAGCCTAATCATATAAAAAGTTTATACTATAAAAGTAGTTGCATTATATTTATATTTAGAAATACTTTCTAATGATCAAACTTTTATTTCTATAAATTATATATTATGAGAGAAATTATAGGTCAAAATCTATTCTTGGAGACCGCACCGAGTCAAATCGCGCCTTATATCTTGGGACGGAGGGAGTAGAACACAACAACAGTGGTAAAGTTGTTGCGAAATATGTTGGTGATAACAAGAGGACATCCGACAAGTTTATTTGGGTTCCTAAGATACTTGTGACTAACTTGCAAGACCCTAATGTCAATTGGGGACCTAAATCAAGGAACTAAACTTGTTTTGCAGGCATACTCCTCCGGTGGATCAAGTTGGGTGCTTGATAGCGGATGTACAAATCATATGACCGGAGAAAGGAGTATGTTCTCATCATATTCCCCAACTTCAAATGCAAGTGAAAACATCATTTTCGGTGATAACTCCAAGGGGGATGTGTTAGGACTTGGTAAAGTTGCCATTACACTTGAGCATTCAATTACTAATGTCTTACATGTTGATTCGTTGAGTTACAACTTGTTATCCGTTTCACAATTGTGTGGGATGGGTTTCAATTGTCTCTTTACAGATGAGGGTGTGGAAGTCTTTAGAAGGGAGGATTCCTCTATTGTTTTTATGGGTCGTTTGAAAGGGAAGCTTTACTTAGTTGATTTCAACAAAAGTGAAGCCAAACTTGAGACTTGTTTAGTGGCAAAATCTAGCATGGGTTGGTTATGGCATCGCCGACTAGCTCATGTTGGGATGAGGAACTTGGCCAAACTTCAAAAAGACAACCACATCCTAGGACTAACCAATGTTGATTTTGAGAAAGACAGAGTATGTGGAGCTTGCCAAGCCAGAAAACAAGTAGGCGTACCACACCCACCAAAGAGCTATGACACTACTACACAACCATTGGAGTTGATTCATATGGATCTCTCTGGATCGGTTGCCTACCTTAGCATCAAAGGTAACAAACATGGTCTTGTTATTGTTGATGATTTTTCTCGTTTCACTTGGGTATTCTTTTTGCATGACAAGAGTGTAGTGCAAGAGAAGGTCAAGATGTTCATACGAAGAGCTCAAAGGGAGTTCAGTTTCAACATCAAGAAAGTTCGTAGTGACAATGGAACCGAATTCCGAAACACCCAAGTGGAAGAGTTTCTTGATGAGGAGGGCATCAAGCACGAGTTTTCAGTTCCATACACCCCTGAACAAAATGGCGTGGTGGAGAGGAAGAATAGAACACTCATTGACATGGCAAGGACGATACTAGATGAGTACAAGACGCCGGACATCTTTTGGGCTGAAGCCGTCAATACTGCTTGCCATGCAATCAACCGCCTCTACCTCCACAAGAGAAGAAAGAAGACCTCCTATGAGCTGCTCACCGGTAACAAGCCAAAGGTGACGTACTTTAGAGTCTTTGGGTGCAAATGTTTCATATTGAACAAGAAGCCCAAAGCCTCTAAGTTCGCATCCAAGGTTGATGAAGGTTTTCTTCTCGGTTATGGATCAAACGAGCATGCCTATCGTGTTTTCAACAAGGCCTCCGGCAAGGTTGAAATAGCGATAAATGTGATGTTTGATGAAACTAACGGCTCTCAAGTAGAGTAAGTTGATGAAGTTGTTGTAGGAAATGAGGAACCACCTTGCGAAGCAATCAAGCAATTAGCTATTGGTGATATCAGACCACAAGAACAGCAGGCTACTGATCAGGATGGTCCTCAAGCTAGAGCCCCTGCTGGGACTGGTGACATACAGTCCCCGGTAGTGCCAGCCACAACCCCGACAGTGCCGGGCAGAGCCCAGCAGTTCTGGGCACTCCCAGGGGAGCTGCAGCTACTCCACTTCGTGGAGTGAACCTACAACCCATCTTCGAGCAAGATGAAGAAGATGCAGAAGATGAAGCAGAACCCATTGATCATCCAAGACTCAAGCAAACTATTCAACGGGACCATCCCGTTGACAACATCCTTGGGAGTCTTCGAAAGGGGGTAACGACACGCTCTCATTTGACAAATTTTTGTCAATATTACTCGTTTCTTTCCTCTTTGGAACCTCTCAAGGTAGAAGAAGCTCTTGGAGATCCAGATTGGGTGATGGCCATGCAAGAAGAGCTCAACAACTTCGAGCGTAACCAAGTATGGTCACTTATGGAAAGACCAAATACCAATGTTATTGGAACCAAATGGGTCTTCCGCAACAAGCAAGATGAAGAAGGTGTGGTGACAAGGAACAAGGCAAGATTGGTAGCTCAAGGGTTCACTCAAGTAGAGGGTTTGGACTTTGAAGAAACGTATGCACTGATTGCTAGACTTGAGGCCATTCGGATTCTTTTAGCCTATGCAGCCCATCACAAATTCAAGCTATATCAAATGGATGTGAAGAGTGCATTTCTCAATGGCCCTATACAAGAGTTGGTGTATGTTGAGCAACCACCGGGTTTTGAAGAAACCAAGTTCCCCAACCATGTCTTCAAACTCCAAAAGGCGCTCTATGGGCTTAAACAAGCACCTAGAGCATGGTATGAATGCCTTAAGGAATTCTTGCTCAAACAAGGCTTTGAAATAGGCAAAGCCGATCCTACTCTCTTCACTCATAAAGTCAATGGAGATATTTTTGTGTACCAAATATATGTCGATGACATAATATTTGGTAGTACTAACAAATCCTTTTGTGATGAGTTTAGTAGGATCATGACTAAGAGATTTGAGATGTCTATGATGGGTGAGCTCAAGTTTTTCCTTGGTTTTCAAATCAAGCAATTGAAGGAAGGGACTTTTCTTTGCCAAACCAAGTACACCCATGATATGTTGAGAAAGTTTGACATGGTGAACGCCATGTAACACCCCAGGTGTTCGACGCCAGTTGTGCAGTCAGATTAAACACAAACATGTTCTATTAGGTGATGATCGAGAAATAATTTCTAGTATTGTCGGTGATGACAGAAGTTTTGGAATCAACCTCGAAAACAAAGGCTCGGTTTGAATTATTCGGGAAATAATTAATGGAGCCAGTTAATAACGACCGCTAATTTGTGTATATTCAAGATTAATGCTGAATCATGGATTTTTCTTGTGACCCACCTCCATTCCTGTCTACAGTATCTGGTGAGAAAGTTTCGTGAAGTTTGGAATCAAAAAGTCACATGAATGACGAGTCACAACTTTGCCTATAATCTGGAATTAACTGAAGAAGATCAGTTGAGTTCAACCAAGTCTTGCAGTTATGCCCAATCAATTATTTATGGACTCACGAGCAAAAGTTATGAAAGTTTTATGTTGAGCAGACGACCGGAAAATATTCCGACCGACGAGAGACCGTAATCTAGATCCTGCCGGGTGATCGCTTTGACCGGAGTGGAACGGTATTTTCGGATCTTCGCATGTCAGTGCGCCTTAAACGAAAGTTGTAGAACAGATCGAAAGGAACAAATTTTGTTTTATGGCCGAGACCTAGATCGGTGCCGAAAATAGTGAAAACGAGCTCGCAAGATGGAGTATAACGCAGTTTTCAGGTTCCGGAAATAAGTTAAGTCTGTACTGCGAAATCGGAAATTCGGTCACCGTGATGCTGCCGTCGACGATCGTTACCGGACAAACGATTGGGAATCTGACCAAGTGCCTTTAAAGAAAGTCGGAGTACACGTCGAGACGACGATGACAAAATTAGTTTCGTCGGAATCGGAGTCTGTTTGATCGGTATTTGAAATTTTTGAAAATGGCCGAAAGTTTCCGAAAACCTGCCAGATTGGGAAAGAAATTTTGGGGAAAAATTGGAGGAAAATTTGACGGAGATTTTTCCCGAGGTCGCGCCTATCCCGAGGTCGGCCCTCCTCCCGAGGTCGCGACCATTGGCTAGAGGGACGGTGCCCCCTTCCTTTTCCTTCACGCAAAAGACCGAGACCCTCCCTCGGTCTCCCTCCATTCACTCAGCTCCTCCCTTCTTCCCCTTCATGCGCCATCCTCAGAGCAGAGCGCCGTTCTAGAGCTGCGCCCTTCTGCTCGCCGTGAGACCGCGCCTGGTCGCGGCTCCCTGCAGGGCCGCGCCTCCTAGGCTGCCGGCAGAAGCAGCAGCAAGCAGGCAGCTGCCCTAGCGTCGGTGCTAGCAGACCGGCAGCAGCCCTGGTCTCCTCCCCTCCAACATTCCGGCCAACCCTAGCCCGTCCTCCCGTCCGCGCAGAGGAGCGCGACTTCCAGGCCGAGGCCTCCTTCTGGACGCCGACCAGAGGAGTGCAGGCAGCAACAGCAGCGCTTGCAAGCAGCACTGGTGGCGGCCTACTGCAGCGACCAGCAGAAACCCTAAGCAGAGCCCGGCCTTCCCCCTTCACGGTGACGACCTTCCCTCCGCTTCCCGTCGTTTTGCCGTGAAAACGAAGAAGAAGGGGCATCTAGTAAAACTGAAACTCTTTCTTGTTTCACTTTGCATAAATGACATGACTCATGTGTTTACTAATAGCTCCTTATTTGTTTTCTGCAGATTCCACGGATCCAAATGCAAAACCAGTTTTCTGTTTTTGTTTTCCTTTAAATAGTAAATCTGAGTCAAATTTGTAAAATGCGTAGTAAATTATAGGAATGTCGAAAAATTACGAGTGAGGACTTTTTGGAATCCTTGTGAAGTGTACTGTCCAGTGAATGTTTTATATGTGGGCTGTTAGTGTAAAGTTTGTACTGTGGTGATTTATTTGTGTTAAATAGCATTAAATAGGGATAAAATGATATCTGCTGTTTTATTGATTGGATTGCTGTGAAATTTTTGTGGTAGGCTTGACTTGTCATATGTGTGCTGTGATAAAAATTTCAGAATTGTTGGTGCATGTATGAATTAGTTATGAATTTATTTTGCTTGCAGCCTATTAATTAGATTTAAATGATATGTGATAAATGTTTGCATGTAAAAATAGAAAAGGTAGTTCTCCTGCCTTCCTATGATGTTGTTGTAGCTTAGATAATTTTATCATGGCCATGTGTTTACAGAAAATATAATTTATAGAATTTTGTTGCTCTCACATGCATTTTGTGAATTAAACTTGCCATGTTTTGAATAAATAATTTATAAAACCTGAGCATATAATCTTTTTACAGTAGTTGTGATTTGGTATTATCTATCATCAGTAAAAATATGAGCCCTAAATTATATGTTTGCAATGTCACTTAAAAATAAGATGCCTATGTTTGTTAATTCTTTTAATTAATAAAGGCATGGTGATAAATAAAAATGTATATGTTTGAATGATTGACCTTGTTGCATATTAATCTGAGATAAGTGATGTGTAATCATTATTATGACTGTTAGAAGTGTTTCAATAGCCTATGGGTGTGCTCAAATGATTAACTAAACAAGTGATGAAATGATTTATTAATATGCTGAAATTGCTGCATGCACAGTTTTTGTAGTGGTTATTAGTTCGTGAGGAAAATGATGTTTTCTGTAGATGTGTTCTATACAAAAGTTGTAGATAACTTCTTTATCTTATTTGTCCCAAAATTTCATGATTTTAGGCCAAGTGGTTTAGGAGTTATAGCTTTTGCAAGTTTGCTGTCAGATTTTGCATACTTTCTGGGCAGATCTGAAAGAATGAATTGGTTGGCTTGTTTAAGTTATGAATCATGTACTCATGTTAATAGAAGAGTTGTAGTGTTTTTCATGAGCTTTCTAAATTGTCTTGATCACTATTTTGGGTGGTCTAGAACTTGAGTTACATGTGTTTAAAGTTAGAAGTTAGAATCTGTCCAAGTCTGGACAGATTTACTTGTTTGAGTTGGTTAGCCTTGATAACTGCTTAATCATCTTGAGATGATTATAAATAAGTTTTAGACAACTTAATAAGCTTTCTAATAAGTGTTATTTCAAGTCTTCTGGTGCTTTAGATTTCTAGTTATGGTTGTTTGAAGTTGAATGTAATATTCTGTCCAAAGTTTGGACAGAAGTAATTGTCTGTTATGTTTGGTCTTTTTAATGGCTGAATCATGCTTAAGTGATAATAGCAAAGTTGTAGATAATTTTATTAGCTTTCCAGAAAGTCTAGGATCACCTTGTTTGGATATGTGTAGCTCCAGTTATGTCTGTTTAAATTACATGGTGTGTTGCTGTCCAAACTGTATAAATTAACCGAACTTGATTGCTATAGCTTAATGTTGATCATGTGATCTTTGATGCTATGTCATGATTTGGTAATGTTCAGATTGTGCATTTCATGTTATTAAACTAATTAACCTTATGTATTATATAAATATGTTAGATCATGATGGTTAACTTGCTTAACTAAAGTAGAAGCTATATGTGCATACATGTGTTCCATTTGTGTGATGTGTGATGTAGCCTTGATTGATTGTTATAGCTAGCCTCTCTGAGTGCCAAATGAACCGTGTCACACTTTTCTTTAATAATAACCTGCTGAAATGATCATGCCGTGAGTGTGTCTTAGAGCTATGCCTTCTTTTAATAGTTATCCTGATTGGGCGCTTATGTGAAGTAATTAGTAATGTTTTTGTTGTGCGCCTTATGTTTGTTTCATAAGCGTTTCCCTGCATTCATACGCTTGCATTGCGCATCTCATTTAGGTAATGGTAGATACATCGTGAAGGACGTGATGATGAGGCTAAACCCGAAGATGGTGTTTAGTGGATTATCCCGAAGATACGGAGTTAAGCAAGTGCTACAGCGGAGATGCTCGCCAAGCGAGTATCACCTAACAAACACTAACCTAGTGTTGGTTCCCAGGCAAGCCCCGGAGCATCCTAAGTCTCCCAGTTTTATAATTAATTTATTTGAGTATTTTATTTTGTGATGCATTAGGTATAGGAGTTGATTGAATCCTACTTGTTGCATTACCATTCCTCGATTATTGATTATACCTGCCTTGTTATCCAGTTATTATTTATAAATGTAGAATTGCTTAGCCTGCTTAATAAAAGTAGTAGTTAAGGATGTTCCCGTAATACCCCTGATGGGTAGTTACTGGATCACGGTTGGCTATATTTGCTATCGTGGAAAAGAACCTGAATAGTAATGAAATACGGTCAACTGGAAGGCAAGACACAAGTTTGGAAACTTGGGGCAGTCCGTCCGTTGGATCGTGTAGGTTTGTATCGATGTTGGCCCTCGTTCATTTTTGAACGCGCCCTTTTACTTAGGGATACGTCGGTGCCGTAATCATCGACCCCAAAGCCGGTTAGAAGCTGTTCGGGCCGGTCTCAACCCGTGTCGCGCCCTCTAGTATGGAAATGCGATTTGCCGCGAGAGGCCATCGCCAGGTTCCAATTGGGCGGTCCGTGCTGTGAGCCGCGACGATTACCACCACGAACAAGCATCGAGCGATTACCCAATGCATGGACCCGACGGGGAAAGTGTGGGTTGGTATTAAAGGTCTTTCACCAACTGGTTTGGAATTCGATTCGAGTCGCCGTCTCCCCCGGTTAGTGGGAAACTATGGCGAGCTTCACCACGATACAACTCCATGTGATATTTGTTGGTTCAACTAAAATATTGATAAGCAAACCTGATATGGTATTATGTATTTGTTTGCTAGATTCAAGTGAGTGCTCTAGTACAGGTGCAAAACCTAGAGTTTAAGGAATAGGATAAAAGATGACTGCTCATATAGTTAAATGATGAACCATTTAACTTAAGCTCCTTTTGCAAATAAAGTTAGCCAGCTCCACTGTTTATATCAGCCTTGCATACTCCTTGGTGTCACTTTATTTTTGATTTCCGACGGGTGAGTCTAGCTGAGTACATTCGAGTACTCAGGGTTTATCCCACCTTGTTGCAGGTGAAGGGTAGGTCTGCCGAAAGGTGATGGCCAGTGCCGGTGGGCTCGGCAGTTCCCTACTTCTTCTTTTTATGTTGTTATTGGAGGATGTCACTCAAGCTAGCAAAGTATTTCAACTTATGTTATCATATTCATTTCAAAGCTATATTGTTTCAAAGTATTTCCAACTTGTATTATTATTTGTGAACTCTATTGTAAATTTATTTCCGCTGCAAAGCTCTGTGAACATGATTTGTATTTGCTTGACCATGCGATCTTGGCTGAGATATTAGAAAAGTTTGAAATCCCTCAGGATTTCACGGACTACCGGGTTTATATGGGCTCAAGTGTGCTAATTCAGCTGCCCTAGCAGAGGTTTTCGTACTTGTGCTCTTATAAATTGGTCGGTTCTGTCACAGCTGGTATCAGAGCAAGGTTAAGCATAATGCTGTCATGTGCATGATTTTAAAACAAATTTTGGTTTTGCAAAGCTTATTTTACTAAAAAGCTTTAGCTAGTAGGCAACTTTGTCAAAACCTAATTTATAAACTATATGCTAGCGATAACCTCCAGTTATGCCCAATTAGGACTTTCAGGTGGCTTAGTTAAGTAATACTAACTTTGGGGGTTTTACTTTCTTGCAACGACACGTCGACTCAAAAGGTACGTATAGATGACCGCACTATGCTACCCTGTGGTCTAATGTTGGAGGTAGCCCTCACATATGATGTACTCATATATGTGGGGTAGTTGAATTTATTTTATGCAACGTCGCACCTACGCTCAGGTAAGTGTGAGTTGTGAGAGCATGACCAAACAACCGTTGGTCTAGGAAAGAGCTAGTTTGGTACTGGAACCTGTACTCGTAAGCACACGAATGCGGGTGAAGGTATTTAATTGTGGGAGTAATACTTTTTTGATGGGTGTATATACTACTTACGTGTATACTGGGTATGCACCTAAGATAGTATCTAGATTTAAATTCCTGCAATGTATTTATATCTATTGTGGGAATGGGCTGAAATGAGATTTTCTGCAGGTACACTAACCTCGAATGCGTATGCATAGTTGACGACTAGTTATACCGAGAGTGCGTGTTATGCCACCGACCTAGAACGTGATTGTCGCATCAGGCTGGCAATTAGTGAGGACGTGTAGGACGAGCATGCATCTTGTTGTGCTTTGATCATCAACATGCTTTTCTCGCCCTTATTCCAATAATGAATAACTTGTTGTCAAGTGTGACTAATATAATGATAAAACATGAATGGTTGTTTGTGCATAGAAATGCTTTCTCCACCTTTGTTCCTGTAATGATGATGTTTGTTGTGAACTAGTGCTCCAATTGTGATGTGCTAGATTGCATGAGAAAGGTGAGAAGCAATTAGTTGTTTGATGTGGTGTGTTGATCTGCACTCGATGTAATGTGGTCTTGTTCTTAATGGTTGGTAGTGTGCAATATTTTATAGGAATGGTTTCTTTGTTAGTTAAACAAGTGATTGCTTGTTATAGGCTAGAAGTAAGTACCCTGTCTGATGTTGCCTAGATAACCCTGTTAGTTTATCATGTCGTGTGATTGTCTTGCTCTATATGATGTTTACTAGCAAGGTAGTTAGGAAAAAAGTTTCTGATGACTACATTCTTTCCCTATGTTGAAGTGTCTTGTTGTAACCAAAATGACTTATGTGGTAAAACTATGCTAAAGTTTTAATTCAATGTTTTGAGTTAGTTTTGTCTCGGAATGCTCTACCCAAGGAAATAATAAAACTTGTTGTTTGAAACTGTTTTGTATGAAGTTTTGTTTGAGTTTGCTAAATGCTTCCTAAACTTGTTAAATGTGGTAATGAAACTTAGAGTGTCGAAAGTTTACAAATTTTAGTTTTGATAGCTGTGTTAATATGCTTAGCAAGGAAATGTACTAAACATGTTGTTTAATTGCTTTTCCATGCTATAATAATGTAATGATGTGCATGCTTGCTTGCTTTCAAAAATAAGAACTAGAGTTATATGAATGAAAAGTTTGTGAAAATAATTTTCATAGCTCTCTAGTATCATGTTTACTGTAAGAAAAATGTAAAATTTGTTGTATGACAACATTAAATAGCTTAAACATGTTTAAGTTGTTTTAAGCATATATGTTTACTTGCTAGATTTGTGTAGACTGTTTTACCTGCTCAAAATATACTGAAATGCTAGTAATAGTCTACTAAATACATGAATGAACTGCCATAATCTTTCCAAGAATTCTCTGGGAGCAGATTTAAACAGCTCTCTGTTTCACTTTACTAAGTTAAGGAAATTAATAAGTATATGTAAGGGATTTAATTGAGCTAATAATGAACTTTTCTAACATGTTTAAGATGTATATAT
Source organism: Coix lacryma-jobi var. lacryma-jobi (assembly GCA_009763385.1). Taxonomy (NCBI): domain Eukaryota; kingdom Viridiplantae; phylum Streptophyta; class Magnoliopsida; order Poales; family Poaceae; genus Coix; species Coix lacryma-jobi. Next base: position 115,477,778 of record CM019830.1, on the reverse strand, counting down.
AAACTGTTTTCATACCTGGTTATGCCTAGAATTATGTTCTTATGTGCACCATGCTTTATAATTGCTCTCTAATCTAGTTTTAATCCTCACTAGTGATATGCTTGTAAGAACTAAATGCTTGCAACTAATTTAAGTGGACTGCAATCTTAGCATATATAACAAGTTTAGAATGTTTTCAAACTATTGTTATGCTTGCTTGTACCCCAGATCAAGTTGTTGTATGTGTCTTGTTAATTGTTGATTATCTATTGTCGCCTTATTCCTTTTTGGAATATAGACTAGCGTGAGCTTGTTGCATGTTGTTAGTTTCTTAGACTAAATAAGTGAGTTATTAGTTCTAAGTTGTGGACTGCTTGTAGTAACAAACAACTATAGTTTAGTTTGCATGGTATGTTTGCTTTTACATAAAGAGTTATGCCCCAATCTAGTAAACAGGAAATAAAACAATGGCAACGTCTGTTCACCATGTTTTGCATGTCTACGTGTTTGTGTGCCTGGATAGATGTTTGGTTGGTCTGAGCTTGGTAATTAGTGTTGGTTGCTTAAGCTGTTTGTTTGTGTCTTCTAATGCTTGTTAAGGCTATGTGTAGATGTTCTGCTATCTAAGTGATGCTTTGGTTAGTCAACCTTTGTCCTCGGTGAGTACATGAGTGGTATGTCAACCTTCGGCTGGAATCGTGCTCAAGCCCTCTCGACCTTCCGAGATGTCTTTAGTAGAACCCTTGTTGCTTAAAGACCTGTGTTTGTTTGTCTAGTTCTGATGATGAAGATGCTTGTGCCAAAAACCGGTACCTATGCCTGTCCATGCCTTTTGTTTGACCAGTTAGCCCAAATTAAGCTTTTCAGAATCCTAGATCCAAACCGCAGTATGCCTATACCTATTTGTGTAGCCATGTCTCTGACTAACCTGAAGACCCATGTTTGGCCCCCTTTTAAGTGCTGCCTAAGCCATGGATGTTTTGTACCCCTTGCTGTAAAGGCCCTTGTTAGTTTGACCAGCCAAGTTAAGTTCCCGTCAATACCAGTTCTTGACCATAGTTTGCCTTGCCCAGTTATGGAGACCATGCCCAATTCCTTGTTATATCCCCTCGGTTACCCTTTTTGTTGCCGCTTGGCCAAATCAAGTTCAAGTAATCTTCTATCTTGTCATGACCTTAGTGTGCACAATGCGTATCCTTGTTGTCTTGTGCCATGTTTTGTTCTTGAAATCACCTCCTTTGTGATTTCCATACCTTGTGATCATCCTTGTTTTGATAGCTTATGCCTTGCATGTGATGCTCTCACCATGCAAGATTTATCTGCGTCATGTAGGGTTTCTCATCGGTTGTGGATTCGATAATGATGTCTTGGTTAAGAACTAATGGTGCCGCGACGAAACCGAGAGCCTCCTGTGGCTGCAGACACATGGTTGTGCTGCTCAGCACACGCTGGTATCGTGGTTTCTAGTCGAGATCATTATGGAAACTACGCCAATGTGTTATCTTTCATGAAGCTTTCTCCTTGTTATCTTCTATATTCCTTCAAAAGAAATCCTTATGTCAGTCAGATGTGGTAGTGTTTCTTTTTGATGTTGCGAAGAGGATGACCCCTTTTCAAGAATTAGTTAGTGATGAAAGCAATAACAGACTAGAAGAGGTGGTAGGCAAAGGATTATGTTTGAGAAACAACAATGACCGAGCAACATATATGGTTGTAGTGAAGTAAAGTGGCATATAATGCTTACGGTGGACAAGTACCAATTGCGAGATAAGTAACAGAATTGCTGTGTTATTGGACAAGATACCTGAGGCCCAAAAAGTTTTCCGTCTGAAATCAATACATATCTGCCTGATGATCTTGCGGTCAACTCAATCCTTTCAGATGTACCTGATTCTTTGCGAACTATGATAGTAACTGTGTGCTTTGATATTCAACATTGCTTGTAGTAAAAGCTGAAACCTTGGAGCTTTTTAGTGTTGAGAGGCAGCTGATTAATTTCAGCCATGGAAATGCCAATATCCAGTTCAGAAATCACTCTTTGGTAGTTATGAAGGCTACGTCTCACAGAACAGTGTTATACCAGAAGTCTGTAAACCAACTGATGTTGTTTGTGGTACTCATTCATCCCAGCCTCTGTGTGTTCAGGCCAACTTTACCTTGGAAAAATTTGAATGGTAATACAAGATACTATACCAGCCTAGTAACTCGGTCAGAAATATACCTCGAGTAAGGACTATCTGGTAATACATCGGAGTACTATGCGAATATTATTTTGGATTGTATTGGATGAAGCTAGAAAGGACGTTCAGAATCGGTCCCTTATTATTGAGCAGTCAAGGTACTCTACAAAATCAACTCCAAGAAGTATAAATTGATGACAAATGGAAGTGTCAAACAACATATTTCAGATTATAATTCCGCATTGCTAAATGGATTTGAGAAGGTTGCCCCATGACCAAAGTACGTAGTTCAACAAGTAGTTCTGCTGAATTACAACTACATCACGAAGAAGAATAATGTTGACCTGCTTAGTAGGACAGAAATTCGGTAGTAGATATTTTATCCAAGAGGTTGCATCAAACCTAGGTGACTGTCATTGGTTAAGAGTTGAGAATTCATGTAAAGAAGGATCAGTGAAGGCGAGGAATGGGTACAGTCAGCTATCACATTCATCGCTCTCTCCAGAGACTCAGATAATACAGTGTTATCATCAGAGAAAGAGAACTGCACACATGGAACCTTATGTAGCTTTCCATCGATTGTTATCTGATAGAACAGATGATATATATACACAGTGGTTGATTGGTCAGCTAGTTCCTCCCAGTCTTGAAAGCAGTTGCTTTGTAATAATGACAACTAGACGAAGATCCATTATTTTCTTTGACAATATTATCTTGGATTCTTCCCCAAGTAATTATACAATTTTGGTTTTCCCTGTCAACCTAACAGTGGTGTCTTGAGTGTACCTCAATGTTCGATGTGAATCAACAAAGGAAATTCTTCGGACAAGAGTAACAGGAAAATGACTTGAAAGATCAGAAAGTTGTTCTATTCCTGACAGTTTCTTTTCTGCTGAGAAGTCAGTATATCTTGAGTTGTCAGTCGCCACTAAGGATAAGTGATATGTTTCTCTTCCCTTGAAAAGTCTTTCGTCCGGAATCTCGGGACGAGATTCTTTTAAGGGGGAGGGGTTGTAACACCCCAGGTGTTCGACGCCAGTTGTGCAGTCAGATTAAACACAAACATGTTCTATTAGGTGATGATCGAGAAATAATTTCTAGTATTGTCGGTGATGACAGAAGTTTTGGAATCAACCTCGGAAACAAAGCCTCGGTTTGAATTATTCGGGAAATAATTAATGGAGCCAGTTAATAACGACCGCTAATTTGTGTATATTCAAGATTAATGCTGAATCATGGATTTTTCTTGTGACCCACCTCCATTCCTGTCTATAGTATCTGGTGAGAAAGTTTCGTGAAGTTTGGAATCAAAAAGTCACATGAAATGACGAGTCACAACTTTGCCTATAATCAGGAATTAACTGAAGAAGATCAGTTGAGTTCAACCAAGTCTTGCAGTTATGCCCAATCAATTATTTATGGACTCACGAGCAAAAGTTATGAAAGTTTTATGTTGAGCAGACGACCGGAAAATATTCCGACCGACGAGAGACCGTAATCTAGATCCTGCCGGGTGATCGCTTTGACCGGAGTTGAACGGTATTTTCGGATCTTCGCATGTCAGTGCGCCTTAAACGAAAGTTGTAGTACAGATCGAAAGGAACAAATTTTGTTTTATGGCCGAGACCTGGATCGGTGCCAAAAATAGTGAAAACGAGCTCGCAAGATGGAGTATAACGCAGTTTTTAGGTTCCGGAAATAAGTTAAGTCTGTACCGCGAAATCGGAAATTCGGTCACCGTGATGCTGCCGTCGACGATCGTTACCGGACAAACGATTGGGAATCTGACCAAGTGCCTTTAACGAAAGTCGGAGTACACGTCGAGACGACTACGACAAAATTAGTTTCGTCGGAATCAGAGTCTGTTTGATCGGTATTTGAAATTTTTGAAAATGGCCGAAAGTTTCCGAAAACCTGCCAGATTGGGAAAGAAATTTTGGGGAAAAATTGGAGGAAAATTTGACGGAGATTTTTCCCGAGGTCGCGCCTATCCCGAGGTCGGCCCTCCTCCCGAGGTCGCGACCATTGGCCAGAGGGACGGTGCCCCCTTCCTTTTCCTTCACGCAAAAGACCGAGACCCTCCCTTGGTCTCCCTCCATTCACTCAGCTCCTCCCTTCTTCCCCTTCATGCGCCATCCTCAGAGCAGAGCGCCGTTCTAGAGCTGCGCCCTTCTGCTCGCCGTGAGACCGCGCCTGGTCGCGGCTCCCTGCAGGGCCGCGCCTCCTAGGCTGCCGGCAGAAGCAGCAGCAAGCAGGCAGCTGCCCTAGCGTCGGTGCTAGCAGACCGGCAGCAGCCCTGGTCTCCTCCCCTCCAACATTCCGGCCAACCCTAGCCCGTCCTCCCGTCCGCGCAGAGGAGCGCGACTTCCAGGCCGAGGCCTCCTTCTGGACGCCGACCAGAGGAGTGCAGGCAGCAACAGCAGCGCTTGCAAGCAGCACTGGTGGCGGCCTACTGCAGCGACCAGCAGAAACCCTAAGCAGAGCCCGGCCTTCCCCCTTCACGGTGACGACCTTCCCTCCGCTTCCCGTCGTTTTGCCGTGAAAACGAAGAAGAAGGGGCATCTAGTAAAACTGAAACTCTTTCTTGTTTCACTTTGCATAAATGACATGACTCATGTGTTTACTAATAGCTCCTTATTTGTTTTCTGCAGATTCCAGGGATCCAAATGCAAAACCAGTTTTCTGTTTTTGTTTTCCTTTAAATAGTAAATCTGAGTCAAATTTGTAAAATGCGTAATAAATTATAGGAATGTCGAAAAATTACGAGTGAGGACTTTTTGGAATCCTTGTGAAGTGTACTGTCCAGTGAATGTTTTATATGTGGGCTGTTAGTGTAAAGTTTGTACTGTGGTGATTTATTTGTGTTAAATAGCATTAAATAGGGATAAAATGATATCTGCTGTTTTATTGATTGGATTGCTGTGAAATTTTTGTGGTAGGCTTGACTTGTCATATGTGTGCTGTGATAAAAATTTCAGAATTGTTGGTGCATGTATGAATTAGTTATGAATTTATTTTGCTTGCAGCCTATTAATTAGATTTAAATGATATGTGATAAATGTTTGCATGTAAAAATAGAAAAGGTAGTTCTCCTGCCTTCCTATGATGTTGTTGTAGCTTAGATAATTTTATCATGGCCATGTGTTTACAGAAAATATAATTTATAGAATTTTGTTGCTCTCACATGCATTTTGTGAATTAAACTTGCCATGTTTTGAATAAATAATTTATAAAACCTGAGCATATAATCTTTTTACAGTAGTTGTGATTTGGTATTATCTATCATCAGTAAAAATATGAGCCCTAAATTATATGTTTGCAATGTCACTTAAAAATAAGATGCCTATGTTTGTTAATTCTTTTAATTAATAAAGGCATGGTGATAAATAAAAATGTATATGTTTGAATGATTGACCTTGTTGCATATTAATCTGAGATAAGTGATGTGTAATCATTATTATGACTGTTAGAAGTGTTTCAATAGCCTATGGGTGTGCTCAAATGATTAACTAAACAAGTGATGAAATGATTTATTAATATGCTGAAATTGCTGCATGCACAGTTTTTGTAGTGGTTATTAGTTCGTGAGGAAAATGATGTTTTCTGTAGATGTGTTCTATACAAAAGTTGTAGATAACTTCTTTATCTTATTTGTCCCAAAATTTCATGATTTTAGGCCAAGTGGTTTAGGAGTTATAGCTTTTGCAAGTTTGCTGTCAGATTTTGCATACTTTCTGGGCAGATCTGAAAGAATGAATTGGTTGGCTTGTTTAAGTTATGAATCATGTACTCATGTTAATAGAAGAGTTGTAGTGTTTTTCATGAGCTTTCTAAATTGTCTTGATCACTATTTTGGGTGGTCTAGAACTTGAGTTACATGTGTTTAAAGTTAGAAGTTAGAATCTGTCCAAGTCTGGACAGATTTACTTGTTTGAGTTGGTTAGCCTTGATAACTGCTTAATCATCTTGAGATGATTATAAATAAGTTTTAGACAACTTAATAAGCTTTCTAATAAGTGTTATTTCAAGTCTTCTGGTGCTTTAGATTTCTAGTTATGGTTGTTTGAAGTTGAATGTAATATTCTGTCCAAAGTTTGGACAGAAGTAATTGTCTGTTATGTTTGGTCTTTTTAATGGCTGAATCATGCTTAAGTGATAATAGCAAAGTTGTAGATAATTTTATTAGCTTTCCAGAAAGTCTAGGATCACCTTGTTTGGATATGTGTAGCTCCAGTTATGTCTGTTTAAATTACATGGTGTGTTGCTGTCCAAACTGTATAAATTAACCGAACTTGATTGCTATAGCTTAATGTTGATTATGTGATCTTTGATGCTATGTCATGATTTGGTAATGTTCAGATTGTGCATTTCATGTTATTAAACTAATTAACCTTATGTATTATATAAATATGTTAGATCATGATGGTTAACTTGCTTAACTAAAGTAGAAGCTATATGTGCATACATGTGTTCCATTTGTGTGATGTGTGATGTAGCCTTGATTGATTGTTATAGCTAGCCTCTCTGAGTGCCAAATGAACCGTGTCACACTTTTCTTTAATAATAACCTGCTGAAATGATCATGCCGTGAGTGTGTCTTAGAGCTATGCCTTCTTTTAATAGTTATCCTGATTGGGCGCTTATGTGAAGTAATTAGTAATGTTTTTGTTGTGCGCCTTATGTTTGTTTCATAAGCGTTTCCCTGCATTCATACGCTTGCATTGCGCATCTCATTTAGGTAACGGTAGATACATCGTGAAGGACGTGATGATGAGGCTAAACCCGAAGATGGTGTTTAGTGGATTATCCCGAAGATACGGAGTTAAGCAAGTGCTACAGCGGAGATGCTCGCCAAGCGAGTATCACCTAACAAACACTAACCTAGTGTTGGTTCCCAGGCAAGCCCCGGAGCATCCTAAGTCTCCCAGTTTTATAATTAATTTATTTGAGTATTTTATTTTGTGATGCATTAGGTATAGGAGTTGATTGAATCCTACTTGTTGCATTACCATTCCTCGATTATTGATTATACCTGCCTTGTTATCCAGTTATTATTTATAAATGTAGAATTGCTTAGCCTGCTTAATAAAAGTAGTAGTTAAGGATGTTCCCGTAATACCCCTGATGGGTAGTTACTGGATCACGGTTGGCTATATTTGCTATCGTGGAAAAGAACCTGAATAGTAATGAAATACGGTCAACTGGAAGGCAAGACACAAGTTTGGAAACTTGGGGCAGTCCGTCCGTTGGATCGTGTAGGTTTGTATCGATGTTGGCCCTCGTTCATTTTTGAACGCGCCCTTTTACTTAGGGATACGTCGGTGCCGTAATCATCGACCCCAAAGCCGGTTAGAAGCTGTTCGGGCCGGTCTCAACCCGTGTCGCGCCCTCTAGTATGGAAATGCGATTTGCCGCGAGAGGCCATCGCCAGGTTCCAATTGGGCGGTCCGTGCTGTGAGCCGCGACGATTACCACCACGAACAAGCATCGAGCGATTACCCAATGCATGGACCCGACGGGGAAAGTGTGGGTTGGTATTAAAGGTCTTTCACCAACTGGTTTGGAATTCGATTCGAGTCGCCGTCTCCCCCGGTTAGTGGGAAACTATGGCGAGCTTCACCACGATACAACTCCATGTGATATTTGTTGGTTCAACTAAAATATTGATAAGCAAACCTGATATGGTATTATGTATTTGTTTGCTAGATTCAAGTGAGTGCTCTAGTACAGGTGCAAAACCTAGAGTTTAAGGAATAGGATAAAAGATGACTGCTCATATAGTTAAATGATGAACCATTTAACTTAAGCTCCTTTTGCAAATAAAGTTAGCCAGCTCCACTGTTTATATCAGCCTTGCATACTCCTTGGTGTCACTTTATTTTTGATTTCCGACGGGTGAGTCTAGCTGAGTACATTCGAGTACTCAGGGTTTATCCCACCTTGTTGCAGGTGAAGGGTAGGTCTGCCGAAAGGTGATGGCCAGTGCCGGTGGGCTCGGCAGTTCCCTACTTCTTCTTTTTATGTTGTTATTGGAGGATGTCACTCAAGCTAGCAAAGTATTTCAACTTATGTTATCATATTCATTTCAAAGCTATATTGTTTCAAAGTATTTCCAACTTGTATTATTATTTGTGAACTCTATTGTAAATTTATTTCCGCTGCAAAGCTCTGTGAACATGATTTGTATTTGCTTGACCATGCGATCTTGGCTGAGATATTAGAAAAGTTTGAAATCCCTCAGGATTTCACGGACTACCGGGATTATATGGGCTCAAGTGTGCTAATTCAGCTGCCCCGGCAGAGGTTTTCGTACTTGTGCTCTTATAAATTGGTCGGTTCTGTCACACGCCAAGCCTATCAAAACTCCCATGCCAACTAATGGACATCTTGATCTCAATGAGGAAGGGAAAGCCGTGGACATCAAGGTATATCGCTCCATGATCGGCTCTCTACTTTACCTATGCGCATCTAGGCCCGATATTATGCTTAGTGTGTGCATGTGTGCTAGATTTCAAGCTAACCCGAAAGATTGTCACCTAGTGGCCGTTAAGAGAATCTTGAGATATCTAGTTCACACTCCAAACCTTGGCTTGTGGTATCCTAAGGGCTCCAAGTTCGAACTACTTGGCTATTCGGATTCCGATTATGCCGGTTGTAAAGTAGATCGAAAAAGCACTTCGAGGACATGTCAATTCCTTGGATGCTCCCTAGTGTCTTGGGGTTCTAAAAAGCAAAATTGTGTAGCCCTTTCCACAGCTGAGGCCGAGTATGTTGCAGCAGGTGCATGTTGTGCGCAACTACTTTGGATGAGGCAAACCCTTCATGATTTCGGATGTCATTTTACCCATATCCCACTCTTGTGTGACAATGAAAGTGCCATAAAACTTGCAAACAATCCAGTAAACAATCCAGTGAGTCACTCAAGAACCAAACATATAGACATCCAACATCATTTCTTGAGAGATCATGAAACCAAAGGAGATATCGCAATCCGTCATGTGAGCACCGACAAACAACTAGCCGATATCTTCACTAAGCCTCTCGATGAGTCAAGGTTTTGTGCTTTAAGAAGTGAACTAAATATTCTTGACTCTCATAACGTAGTTTGAAACCTAGTATGCCTAATTGATCTTCTAGTATGACCTAGGCAAAACCTATTTCAAAACTTTCATACATTGTGTTTCAAAATCTTTGAAAAAGCAACTTGCTTGGAATGACCATTGTTCTGTATTGATTGTTTGTCACTGGTCATAACATGCAAGCAGTACGTGTCCACTCCAAGAAAGAGATATAGTAACTTAGAGATAAATCTGTTCTATGGTAACAGTCCGGCAGTGCCGGGCCATCCGCGGTAGTGCCGGGCCCCGGCAGTGCCGTGGGTGGCGCGACAGTGCCGCGACTTGTCGGTTCAGCCTGAACCGTCTGTTACCGTGTGGGGTCAAAGGAAAACTCTTTTCTACTTCTACCGAATGGCTCCACATCTCTCTCTCTCTCTCTCTCTCTCTCTCTCTCTCTCTCTTTCTCCCCAGCTCGTGAACCTCTGCTCTCTCTCTCTCTCTCTCGAGCGACCAAAGGGTGAACGACGGCCGTCCTCCTCCGGGCTTCTTCCCGGTGTTTCCGGCCACCGGCGGCGTTGCTCCGGGATCCCCTTCGGTGCAGCTCCGGTCTCCCTTCCCCAAGGATCTCCTTCCCTCTTCTCTCCATCTCAAGGTGAAATTTCAAATCCCTAACCCTAGTTTTCCTGATTTGTAAAAATGCACCATGATTGTTGTACTTAGAGGTTGTAGAAGGGTCTGTAGATGATAGGGAGGTAGTAGAAATGATGGATGTGGTGTTTCTTGGCTCAAACGTGGCCTACCCGCGCGGCAGTGCCAGGCCCCGGCAGTGCCACTCCCCGAGCAGCAGTGCCAGACCATGAGCAGGGGCTTGATCCAAGCAACACCCTATCCATCCAAGTCTATTGCCTCACTATAACCTACTAGCTCTTATGCAGTCTTCTAATTCGCAGTTTCCATGTTTTAGATGTCGGGAGGAAGAGGTGATGAAAGAAGGGTGAAGCAAAGGATGGATCCGCTCAGGGGGAGGAGCAAGCAGACATCTCACAGAGGTGGCTCTAGTTCTCAAGGAGAGAATGTGACTGCAAGGCAGCAGATCCGCGATGAGGCTCGCCTGCAGATGCAAGGGCGACAGATTTGGGATGATCTCTATCCCAACACACCAGAGCATCTCGTAGAGGTCAGCAGAGCCCACTTGCAGGCATACACTGAGGATGTGCAGGAGAGGCCTCCACAGGACACCAAGGACAGGCAGCTCGTGTCTTATTATCAGCAGTTCAGCTCAGTGAAGACACAGCGCCAGCTCAATCCCTACAACTTTCAGAAAGATATGGGCATTGACTACAGGTTCTGGAATGAGTTCCATCCCGACTTCTACCGTTCAGTCCTGTACAATGCCAAGAAGCAAAAGATTCTGAGTATGAAGTATGTTGATTGGGAGCACTTGGAGGCCAAGCATGATCGTGACATTGACAGGGTGGTGGCAGCTTGCAAGGCAAGGAATATGTATGACTTGATGGGTTTCAGCTACAATTGGAACACAGAGATCATCCATCAGTTTCATGCCATGCTCTATGTGGACAATGTGGTGGAGGAGATGCATTGGATGACCGAGGGTTGTCACTACAAGGTCACTTAGGAGACCTTTGTTAGGATCCTTGGTTTGGGCAGCGGGGATAGAGAGCTTGACAGTCTGCACCAGGAGAGGACATTGACAGATAATGAGATTGCTTTCATGTATGAGGATCCTCGGAAGGCAGACGGGTTGGTCAAGGGGCTGAAGGGCTACTACTATATGTTGAACAACCTTTTCAGGCAGACTCTCAACCCCAAAGGGGGTTCCCATTCTAACCTCTATGGATATGGCAGGAACATGTTGGCTAGGATGGCCCCCAGGGCAAATCACTTCTCCATCTCCAGTTTCATTTGGACCGAGCTTCAGGTGGCAGCCGAGGATGCTAGGAAGGAAGTGCTCTATGCCCCCTACATCATGTTTATCATAGAGATGGTTTCCGGTTACACCTTCGCTAAGGATGGGTTGCATGAGCTATACAGAGCAGAGAAGAAGAGGGCAATAGCAGGAGCAGCAGCAGTTGACAGGCCAGAGAGCTCCCACCCTTCCTCCCAGAGGAAGAAGAAGAGCAAGATGACCAAATGGATCAAGGCCATCTTCTCTACTTGCACCTACGCAGCCCAGACAGCTCACCAGGCACTAGTTGAGCAGCGCGCAGAGCGAGAGCGGGCGGGTCGTTCTCCGTTACCTCCACCCCGCTCTCCACCTCACTTCGACCTCTCCAACCTTGACTCAGATGATATAGACTCAGATGGCGGCGAGGAGAAGGAGGAGATAGTGCCTGAGCTGTCTCGTCGTTCTACACGCAGCTTGACACGCTACACCAGCACTACCCATCGCCATGGGAAGGCCGTTGTAGAGTCTGACGACGACGATGACGACGATGATGATGATGATGAGGATGAGACTGAGATTCAGTGGGACACGATAGCTTCTGACGATGAGTGAGTGTTTGGACACTCTTCTCTTCTCTCTACTTCTCTCTTTTTGGTGACTTGTTGCCAAAGGGGGAGAATTAGGTGAAGAGAAGGGGGTACAACACTTTCTTGTTCATATCCCATCGTTTAGTAGTTGTGAGTTGTGAGAGTTGTGAGAGAGTTTGTTTCGTTCAAAACTCTATTTTGTAATATTACTCTATGTTGCTACTTCTTAGACTTGGATGTGGACATGTACGTTTATCTGCTTATCTAGCTTGTCATATTCTGTTTAGACCTGTTGTTTATTATGCTTTGTGGCTGTCTTTTAATTCCGCTGCGTTTGCTGTCTGAAAGCTTGAGCGGCAGTGCCGCTCCAAGGCCGGCAGTGCCGGGCTCCGGCAGTGCCGCGTCTAGAGCGGCAGTGCCGCTTTGGCTGACATGCAGTAAACCACTCTGATGTGCTTAAACTGTCATTCGCATCACGTATTATTCTTGACACAATTTGGTTGCACCCCACAAAGCTATTAGATGTGAAACTGAACCTATCTTACACTCTTAAATATGTGAATGTTGCCCTCTAATGCCAATTTGAGATTTCAGCTCTCATTCACACATTTAGGGGGAGGTTTCACACCTAAGCTTCTTAATCTCAAGTATTATACCCTTTTATTGTAAGCTTCAATTGTGTTGTCATCAATCACCAAAAGGGGGGAGATTGTAAGTGCAATTAAGCCCTAATTGTGGGTTTTGTTGATAATGACCACATGATTGAAGAACTAATGAGATTTACCAAGATGACAAGCAGGTTGATAATAAGAAAGGATGGTGCATATGTGTTGGTGGACCCCTCATACTATATTTCATCGGATCCGGACTCAAAGTGCTACAACAAGCTTTTTCATATGTATTTGAGTTATAGGATTGTCGTACTATCAAGGGGGAATGCAAATGCATCGCTATGGCTGAATGATATGTGCTCAAACCAACCCAAGCCATCCTTGTTTCTAACCAAAGACAACTGCACAGAATTCTGATCTATCTCTGTCTGTCTGGTAGGCGCGGCAGTGCCGGGCCGCGGCACTGCCGCGACTTGTTTCAACCGTTGGAAGGCAGGGGGTATTTACTTCATCTCCCTGCCATCCCAACGGTCATCCACGACCATAACTCTTCTCCTACCTCCAGACAAGGCTCTCTCTCCCCATTGAAGGCCCCCAAGCTCTCTCTCACCTAATCTTCGATTCCCATTGATTCCAAGTGAGTTAGAGGCTCAAACCTTCACCAAAGAGAAGCCCTAGCTGAGATCTACTCCCTAGAGCACTTGATTTGAGCCATAGCCAGTGGATTTGCTTCTATTACTCTTGGGTTCTTGGAACCCTAGCCGGCTATGCGTCGCCCTTGAGCTAGCCAACTTGTGTGGCGGCCTTGGGAGGTTTGTAATCACTTGTGCAGCTAGTATTATTACCCCTCACCTCAAGGATTTGGTTCCTTGACTTGAGAACGAGGAAGAGTTGCAAAGCTCATTACCTAAGTGGTCAACCTCAACAACGTGGAGGTAGGCAAGCCTTGGTGGCGAGCTGAACCACGGGATAAATCACTTGTCTCTTGTGCTCATTTGCTTTCATTCATCTTATTTGTGACTTGTGATAGATTCTAGGGTTTGGTCCCAATCTACTTCATTCACCATATTTGGCTTGGTTGAGTTGGTTCTGCTGGTTCACGAAACCTAGTATAGCATTTCCATTCATATAAATTTGGTTTCCTGTGGCTGGATTTCGAATTGCAGGCTTAGGCTAGTTGTCTGCGCGGCAGTACCGGGCTAAGGCCGGCAGTGCCGGGCTCAGGGCGATAGTGTCGGGCTCTACTGATTAAGTTTTGAGCTGTGATTTTTACAGGCCTATTCACCCCCCTCTAGGCCACACAGGTCCTTACAATTATCACTCCTAAATCTTATGGCTGTAAATTCTATACTTGATGATACATGATGTTGCCTATTTGGCTGTAAATTCTATACTTGATGATACATGACTTATGCATTTACTGAAAGTTTTCCTAAAGTTTCCATTGTTATGTAGGTTGGTTCAAATGTGGAAGCCACCGACAAGGCATGTGCAGCATGTTGCCCTCTCATGAACACTATTGTCTACAAGACCAGATCACCTGGTGGGCTTGCTGGTGCCGCGGGCATCGAGACCGTGGTTGATATCGACATTCATCAAACTGTTTTTGTCATTTTGTTCATTCGGTGTGTACAGATTGATGGGATATATGTGTACAGATGATTTGTACTCGATCCAAAGATACCATAGATTTGTGATTTGGCAAATAGTCAAAATATAGTACTTGAATCTTGTGGCTTATTGTATGGATTTTTGTCTCTATTTTTCTAATAATTTTTTGTGTAATAGATTACATGGATCTCTCTCTGAACGTGCAATATTGTCACAGATGATAAAGAATTACTACTATATGATTTTGAATTTAACTGCTATTTTCGGTTTTGGAGTGATTCACTTGAGACTATTTACTACTAATTCTATGCATGATTGACGAAGATCCATTTCCGGTTGTGTATTTGTCTTCAATAAACATTTACAGTTGTGAGTGGGTTAGAGTAGTTAAGGTTACTATCATGTGCTGCTCCCAATCTGGTTGTGCATGGAGTCTTTTACGGCGACACACTTTTACGGTTGCAAAACGGCATACTTTTACGGTTGCGGAAAGAAGATAAAATAGTATGGTAGATTTTTACAGTTATAGAATGAGAAACAAGAGTAATTTTTATGGTTGCAGAAACACAGTTATAGTTATAGTAATAATAATTATGGTTGCAGAAATATAATTGGTTGACGCAGTTTAGAATCTTTTATTGTTGCGGGATGAGATTTATTGTTGTAGGCTGATTATTTACGGTTGTGGAGGATAGGAATACTGGCGCTCTAAATATTATTTAGAGCGCAGCGCTTCAAATATCGGGGTCCCATATATATTCCTTTTGGAAAGCCCCGGATGGACGGAGCACAAGTTTACCTCGGGACAGGCGAGGCACCCGCTCACGCTCTCTCGAGACTATAGGTATGTTACAAGGTGGGTGAGAGACTACATGTGTGTGTGGGTTGTTGACGCTCACTAATGCTCATAATTAACCATCAACTATTGCATGAAATGACACTAAATGAATCACAAAGCATAGTTGTAGGGTTTGAAACTAACGATTTCCACGAGTTTTGGTGCTCTCACTTATTTTGTAGGACATCAATATTTCACCGTATAAAAGTATCTCAAGTGATGAATTGGAGTGCACCATTGCGACGAGCTCGTTGAGACGATCGAAACGGATATATCATTTGCTATATTCAGAGTCCCAGATGAAAAGATAATAATTTTGCAACGAAATCTGCAAAAGAAGAATCTAGAAGACACCACGAGGCGGGCCACCACGTGGGCCCACTGGGCCAGACCGACCGGTCCCACCCCAAGACCGATCGGTCGGCCACGGAGGCCATTTCGCCTCCGCCTTCTGGAACCTTCTTCCACCGCCTCCTAGAATGCATCTCCACCGTCTCTGAAGTCGGTTTGATCCAACGGTGGGCGATAAATGTGACGCGGATCGATGACATGGCGATTCCTTGCCCCCTACTCCACCTTGGGCTATATAAGAGACCCCAGGGGCGCCCCCAAGAGCCATCTCCATCTTCATTATTCATCTCCGCATCAGAAACTAGGGTTTCAATTAGAAGTAGAGGTCCCTCTAGATGAATCTCTTCTAGTTCATCTAGAATTAGATCTAGTTCTAGTTCTAGTTGTCTAGTTCATTTAGTTGTAATTAGAGATCAGATTAAAGAGAGGATAAGGAGAGAGCTGAGGAGGAGCCGGATCTGTCGAATCTTCCTCGACATTGTATTGGTGCAACATCTAGTTCGTCTTCAAGTAATCTCCGGGTTTTTCATTTACTATTTCCATGTATTATATTTAATTTCAGTTCTTGCTTTATTTTATTTACTCGATCTCCGCTCGTATCGAGTGCTCTAATTATACTAGTTAATTAGAGTAGTAAGCGTTAGTGTAGACGTGGTGTCTAGACTAGGGTTTACCTGAGTTTGCACCCAGCCCCACAGATAGTTGTGGTAGCCCCAGGTGGTGATAGCCCTGACAGCCGACGTAGTCCACCACGTTCGGGTTGGTGTTTGTAGGACAGTAGTCGGAGCTTCCTAGCCCCTTTCTCATCCCTTTCTGTGGCTAGTGTTCTGATGTCCCGAAGTAAGTAAAGTATAGTGAGCCTTTAAATAGATAGACCTGCTTAGAAAACCCTAAATCTCTCTCTAACCATATTATCATTCTTTTCTTGGACATTCTTGATTCTTCTAGTACACTTCACGTTCCCCGTGGAAATCGATACCCTGGAATACTCTCGGGTGAAAGCTACATCCGTATCTGTGCGCTTGCGGATTTTTCTGTGTGCATTTAAAATACCCAACAAGCTTTCTAGCGCTGTTGCCGGGGAACGGTAGCTGTGCTAGTTTCGAACCAAGTCATCCGTGTTTCTTTTCTTTTACCACCTTTTTCTCTTACCACCACCTTTACCTCACCACCACACTTCTCACAACATGAATTCCACTCCTATCTATAAATACTCCGCTTTATAGCCATGGTTCGGGAGCAACCCTTCACTGGGCTAGATGATGAAAACCCTCACACCCACCTTAGGGAATTTGAGCATTTGTGTTCTTGCTTGTCTATTGTGGGCATGACACAAGAGACCATTAAATAGAAATTGTTTCCGTTCTCCCTTTTTGGAAGAGCAAAACAGTGGTATGCTCATAACGTAAGAGGAGTAGATGGGAATTGGGATGAACTTCGAGACAAATTTTTTCTTGCTTTCTTCCCTCTTTCTCGAATCACTGCCCTTCGAATAGAAATTCTTACCTTTCAACAAAAAAGATAAGGAGACTATAGGAGCAACTTGGGCTAGATTTATGAGCCTTGTCAACACTGGCCCAAATCTCTCTTTGCCTAAAGACGTTATTTTACAACATTTCCATTATGGTCTTAGCAAAGAAGCTGCCCTTTTTCTTGATACCTCTTCGGGAGGATCATTCACTCATAAAACTGTTAGTGAAGGGAAAGCCATCCTAGAAAAAAATCCTTGAAAACACCCCATACACTGGCATTTATGATGAATTCCCCGAAGAAGAAGTCGAGCCCAGCCCTGAACCAAATGATGAACCAATAGAGGAGGCACAAGTAACCAAATTAGAAACTTCAATAGATCATTCCCATAATTTGGTCATCGAAAACCCTCCTAATAAGGGAACACAAACCCAGCTAGAGGATGATGAATCGTCACCTTTAGAGCTTCCCTTCCAATTCGAGGAAGATATCTTTGAAGATTATGGAAACGCCTCGAATTCTCCTATTCAAGAAAGACCTCGGGCACATACCACTCCTCCTGATCCACATGAAGAGCCAGTTTCCACTGAACACATTAAAAGCCTCTCATCGGTCATGAGTTATGAGTGGTTGAATGAAGTAGAGTTATCTCCAGAGGTAGCACATGTTACCACTCCTTCCACCATTCATTTGTGCCAAATTAGAGGGCATGCTATGTCAGTCTACTACAATCCTTCCGTCGGGATAAACTTTATTTCGAAGGCTTTGGCCGACATTCTTTTTCTCGACACATCCTTAACCCCATCACGAAAACTTTTACAAAGCTCATCAGGATCTATTCTTGAAAGTTTTGGGGTCTTAAGGGTTGTTCCTATCGCTATGAATGACTCTGGGATTTGCTTGGATTTTCATTTTTATGACACCCCAGAGATTCCTCTTCTGATTGGCAGACCAATCATGAGGCTTTTACAAAAGGAACAACAAGGATGTTTAGACTTTAAGGTTGGGGAATTCACTACGTGTTCCACTTGCTCGTTCTATAAACACTATGGTAGAACCCCAGCCTGAGCAAGGCTCCATTGAGGAGGTCTTAAATGCATCCTTGGAAGAGATGGCTCAACCAACCTTCGATGATGAACACTTTGTTCATGATGAGGAAGAGTTAGCAGAGCCTATCGAGCTAGACAAATACAAGGAGCCTCCACCTCCCTCAATAGAGCTGAAACCTCTCCCTCCAGGGCTAAAATATGTCTTCCTCCATAATAATCAAGAAACTCCAGTGATCATTAGTGACAAACTCACAAACGATGAAACCCAAAAGCTTGTCACCATTTTAGAAAGACATAGACCTGCTATAGGCTACTCACTCGAAGACCTCAAGGGCGTCAGTCCTGCTCTCTGTACTCATCGCATCCCTACCGATCCTAACTGCACACCTTCAAGGGAGCCGCAACGGAGACTTAACAATGCTATGCGAGAGGTTGTTAAGAAAGAGGTTCTCAAACTTTTGCACGCCGGGATTATTTATCCTGTGCCACTAGGTGGCGGACTCATCCCTCAACGAATTGTCACTAGGTGGCGGATGTGCATTGACTACCGGAAACTAAACAAGGCCACTAAGAAGGACCACTTTCCTTTACCATTCATTGATGAGATGTTAGAATGTCTCGCGAATCATTCCTTCTTTTGTTTCCTCGATGGGTATTCCGGGTATCATCAAATCCCAATCCACCCTGATGACCAAAGTAAGACTACATTCACATGCCCATATGGAACTTATGCATACCGACAGATGTCGTTCGGGTTGTGCAACGCTCCAGCTTCTTTCCAACAGTGCATGATGTCTATCTTCTCTGACATGATCGAGAAAATAATGGAGGTATTCATGGATGATTTTACTGTCTTTGGAAAAACCTTCGATGAATGTTTGGAGAATTTAGATAAAGTCTTACAAAGGTGTAAAGAAAAGCACTTAGTCCTGAACTAGGAGAAATGCCATTTTTTGGTTCGGGAAGAAATAGTGCTAGGACATAGGGTGTCGGAATGTGGGATAGAAGTGGATAGAGCGAAGATCAAAGTTATCGAACAACTTCCACCTCCCACAAATGTAAAGGGAATCTGAAGCTTTCTGGGACATGCAGGGTTTTATAGGCGATTCATTAAAGACTTTTCTCAAATTGCTAGACCCCTGACTAGTCTCCCAGCTAAGGATACGCCCTTCATCTTTAATGATGAGTGCCATGCAGCCTTTCAAATTCTTAAAAAGGCACTCATCTCAGCTCCAATTATTCAACCACCTGATTGGAAGCTTCCATTCGAGATCATGTGTGACGCTAGCGACTTTGCGGTTGGAGCCGTTTTGGGCCAAACCAAGGATAAGAAGCATTATGCTATATCCTACGCTAGCAAAACCTTATCTGGACCACAGCTCAACTATGCTACAACAGAAAAAGAGTTGTTGGCTGTTGTCTTTGCTATAGACAAGTTTAGATCTTACTTAGTGGGGGCTAAGGTAATTATCTATACTGATCACGCAGCTCTTAAGTACCTCCTCACTAAGAAAGATGCTAAGCCTCGGTTAATTTGATGGATTCTTCTACTCCAAGAGTTTGACATAGAGATAAGAGATAAAAAGGGAGTAGAGAACTCGATAGCTGACCACTTGTCTAGGCTTCAGTATAAGGAAACACATGAGCTACCCATCAATGACTACCTAAGGGACGATGCCCTACTCAAGGTAACAACCTCCGATCCATGGTACGCAGACATCGTGAACTTTATAGTAAAAGGCTATGTCCCACCTGGTGCGAACAAAAGAAAATTGATCCATGATAGTCGCTCGCACCTATGGGATGATGCGGATACATGGGTGTATGCCGAGTCTCGAGTGATGAGTGATTGTCAACGGGTTTGATGCGCATGTTCTTTGGCTTGTGTTGTGCAGGTGTCGAGCACGGAGATAGTGATCGAGGGCAAGGTGAAGGTCAAGTAGAGACGTGCCGTGCCGACGGACTGGGAGCGGTGAAGGGCGGACGTGAGGCTTGGACTGAGAGACCGGTGGCCTGAGGATCAGCTGTGGTGGCTGACAGCCTGGGACAACGACGAGTGGAGACTTGCGGGACATGGTGTTGCTCGGGTCGAGGACCTAGGGACACATGTCGGTGGACGGGGTGCACGAGCGGTGCATCCCCTCGACAACTCAGTTTGGTGGTTGAGCCACAGCGAAACCATCAGGTGGACGGTTTCCAGGTTTGGGCCTCAAAACCTGGGCGCTGCGGGTTTCTGAGTTTGGGCCACAAAACTCAGGCGATGGATGGCTGGTTTCCCGGTTTGGGCCTCAAAATCGAGGGTTGGTCATGAAAGGCTGGTTTCCCGGTTTGGGCCTCAAAACCGGGGGTGAAGTCCAGGAAAAGGACGAGCAGAGCGGTGGCGGCACGTGGCGGCAATCGGTGAGATTGCGTCGAGGCAACGCTACCAGTTGTGCGGGCGTGGCCGTCGGATCACCACCTACCATGAGTTGGTCTAGAATAACCCTAGGGTTTAGCTGGTTCACTCTGTAATTAGTTAGGGGTAGAGTGGGAAATAGAATTAGGATAAGTAGAGGGAGACACCCACCTTCCATCTTACCTCAGTCATTTTGCTCTTTGCCTTCTAGGTTTTCCTGCTCTCCCAATTCTCTGCTGTAGCGAACTGAGATCCACAGAGAAGACAATCAAACCCCTGTGACCGTGAGATTTTGAGGAAGTGAGACCGTAATCTCACTGTTGTAGCGTGTGGTAGCCACACTGTTGCAGATCAATGTGTTGATTCGCGTTTTGTTCGTGTTCTTCGCGTTCTTCGTTTCTCAGCGATTTTCCCGTCGCTCAATCTCTCTCTCCGTTGCTCCATTTGCAAAACCATTTGAATCAACTTGTTCTTTACTGTGAGGGAATCATTTCCACCAAAGGAATTCAACTCAAACCTCACGAACAAGTAGATCGATCGATTTTTGTTTTGGATCAACTTTTCATCCCTTCCCCTGAAATTTCTTCGATTCATCGATTTGGAGATAGGTTCGAGCCATGATCTCTTAGAGATAGCTCACTATCCTCCTTGTGACTCTTCCCACCAAGTTTGATCCCTAGAGGATTCGTTTTGGGTAAGATCGAGTAGAATCGGTGGACGAACTGCCCAGTTTCGGGGTGACCGGACGCTGAGATCGGGGCGACCGGACGCTAGGACCAGAGTCCGGTCGTTGAATGTGTTCACTGTGTTTTCCTGCATTTTGACCGGACGCTGGTTCTCGTTAGTGACCAGACGCACCCCTGTTACTGTTCATCGGGTTTCGGCTGTGTTGACCGGACGCTGTGTGTTGTGACTGGACGCTCCCCTGTCGTGAGTCCGATTCAACTCAGTAAGCTCCGAAATCTGATTTTGACTGACTGAACGCGTCCGATCCCTGACGACCGGATGCTCTGGTGAGTCCGGTCAGTGCTGCTTCGCACGTTTTCGTTCGTGGTTCGTTGGTCCGTTGTCAGTTTTGATTTCCGGCTTTTGCGTTGGGATTCTAGAGTTGTGTTGTGTCCCGCTGTGTTTCTTGGAAGCATCCACCCTACATCTAGGGTCATGGACACGTGCAAGCTCTAGGTTTGCTCTTGGGGTGATTCTCGGGACAGTGGCAACAAGTTTCTAAAAGAAATTTTGTAGCTCCCATTCACCCCCCCTCTGGTCGCTTTCTGGTAGCAGTTTCGGTCCTTCAGATGAGCCATATATTTTTTGAGTCTGCGCCGATGGATTGTTGAGAAGGTGTGTTCCTATGGCTAAGGCTACTCAAATTATGGAAAGATGTCATGCCTCGCCATATGGAGGACACTATGGAGCATTCCGGACACATGCCAAGATCTGGCAAAGTGGTTTCTTCTGGCCAACGATGTATCAAGATACAAAGGAGTTTGTTAGGAGATGCCACAGGTGCCAGAAACATGGGAATATCAACGCCCGAGATGCAATGCCTCTCACAAACAATCTTCAAATTGAACTCTTTGATGTGTGGGGGATTGATTTCATGGGGCCATTTCCTATGTCTGGGAATTGCGAGTATATCTTGGTAGCCGTAGACTATGTGTCCAAATGGGTAGAAGCAATACCGTGCACAAATGCTGATTCAAAACATGCCAAGAGAATGTTCCATGAAGTAATATTTCCTCAATTTGGTACACCCCGGATGGTCATAAGTGATGGAGGGTCACACTTCATAAATAAGGTCTTCCGGAAGTACCTAGCGGATCATGGGATTCGTCACAACATTGCTACAATATACCATCCCCAAACTAGCGGTCAAGCAGAAACATATAATAAACAAATCAAGAATATTCTACAAAAGACCGTTGATGAAATGGGGAAGGGATGGAAGGACAAACTCCCTGATGCACTCTGGGCATACCGAACTGCATACAAAACACCCATAGGCATGTCACCTTATCAGCTTGTATATGGGAAAACATGTCATCTACCTGTCGAGCTTGAGTTCAAAGCTCACTGGACCATGAAACGATGGAACATGGACTTTGAAGCTATAGGAACAAAAAGAAAGATGCAACTCTCAGAGCTAGAAGAATGGCGTGAAAAAGCTTACCATAATGCCAAGATCTACAAAGAGAGAACAAACAGATGGCATGATAAGAGAATCAAGCATAAAGAGTTTAAGCCCGGGGATAAGGTTCTGCTGTTCAATTCAAGAGTTAAGCTCTTTGGGCATGGGAAACTTCGGAGTAAGTGGGAAGGACCTTTTAAGGTCATCGACACTTCAACTCATGGAGCCATTACCATCCAAGATGATACAGGTAACACATTTAAGGTAAATGGCTAACGCTTAAAAGTTTTTCTTGAACCTGAAAATGTGGAAAAAGAAGTAGACTTGATTGAATTCTTGCAATTTAATGATCCAATCTAAAATCAATCATCCTAATAACTCTAGACAACCAATGCTTATAAGCCTAACATCTAATTGGTTCCACAAGTTTTGTTGTCTATTTGAGTTTCACAGGATTTGAGAGACCAAGACAAGCTGACAAGCAAGTGAATGTTCCATCCACTGTCGGAGCACTGTCCAATAACCATCAACATCAATCAAAGCTCCGATAGAGGAAGAACATTTTCACTGCCAGTCCGCTGCATTACAAGATTGAACGACTACGTCAACATCTAGCTTGGGGGATGCACCCTCATATGTATCCAGGTAAGTATCTAAAAAATATATACAAAAAAAATGTGGGCACATGAAGGCTCACCATTAATTAAAAAAAGAAGAAAAAAAATGGGCACAGGATGGCTCAATGCTATTAAGGGAACCGACTTGGGGGAGACGCACCCCCGTTATCTTCGTAATCCAGGTATGTCTTGTTTACTATCTTAGATATTTATAATAAGTGTGTTAGGTTAAATAAATAGTGTGTTAACTTTGCTTAGTTTTGTTTTAAAAAGTTGATAATAAAAGAAGAACCCTCTCTAATCTATTATATGGAAATGATGAATAGTTGCTCTATCTAATTTTTTTCAAGTACCTAGTCTTCAGAACATGAGTTCTCCTAATTACTAATGATACTTAAAAATAAAATTAAATGCATGGGTGGCAAATACTTGATCTGAGGTCTAGGTAATTGATAGATATGACATGTGATGATCTGAGCTACTACTATCTTGTTCTAAACAACACTAGAGTTTCAGAGATTTCTCAATATAAATATGACTAATAATTGCATTGAGTTAAATTAAGCTTTGTTGACCCTATGAGAAGTTATCATGCTATTGAATTGAGATCACTTACACATTCCATCTATTTTCCTCATAAATGCTCATGATTATTTGTTCGTAATCTCTCACAAGTTTGTTGGAAGCATGTGGCTATTGAAATAAAGAAGAAAAAATCCGAGGAAATAAAAAGGGACAAGTGTTCGAAACCTCAAAAAGAAAGATCTCGAAGAAATAAAAAGGGACAAGTGTTCGGAACCTCGAAAAAAAGAGAAAAAAATGAATATCAGAAAAAGAAAAAAAAATGGGCACGTGCCCGATAATAGAATTAGCCCTATAGCCATGTGTCTCTGATAGACAGAAGAGAGTGATATATTTAAAAGAGCATCCAACTCCATTTTCCATACACATGCACTTCTCGGTTCAATAGTATGGTTGACTTTCTCTTTGGATCCATTGTTTAATTTGGCAACATATGTTTTTAATCTTTTCTGAAAATTCATAAAACTTTGGGATAATGGTGAAGTGACAGAGCAAGAGACCTAGTACTCGATTTGATCACTCTATCTTTCAATTATCCAGATTCAAGGTAAAGTACTAAGACCCGTGATCAATAATATGAAATCTTTTTCTAATCTAAATGAGAACTTTTGTTCGAATGCATGAGTACTTGTTAGAAAGTGCAGATATTGCAGCAACTCCTGATCCACTTTTGGGTTTGACTTTGCTAAGGGACTAGCAAAGGGTAAGCTTGGGGGAACTAGTTGACGCTCACTAATGCTCATAATTAACCATCAACTATTGCATGAAATGACACTAAATGAATCACAAATTATAGTTGTAGGGTTTGAAACTAACGATTTCCACTAGTTTTGGTGCTCTCACTTGTTTTGTAGGACATCAATATTTCACCATATAAAAGTATCTCAAGTGATGAATTGGAGTGCACCATTGCGAAGAGCTTATCGAGATGATCGAAACGGACATATCATTTGCTATATTCTGAGTCCCGGATGAAAAGATAATAATTTCACAACGAAATCTGCAAAAGAAGGATCTAGAAGACACCAGAAGACACAACGAGGCGGGCCACCACGTGGTCCCACTGGGCCAGACCGACTGGTCCCACCCCAAGACCGACCGGTCGGCCACGGAGGCCGTTTCGCCTCCGCCTTCTGGAACCTTCTTCCACCGCCTCCTAGAATGCATCTCCACCGTCCCTGAAGTCGGTTTGATCCAACGATTGGCGATAAATGTGACGCGGATCGATGACATGGCGATTCCTTGCCCCCTAATCCACCTCGGGCTATATAAGAGACCCCAGGGGCGCCCCCAGAGCCATCTCCATCTTCATTATTCATCTCCGCATCAGAAACTAGGGTTTCAATTAGAAGTAGAGATCCCTCTAGATGAATCTCTTCTAGTTCATCTAGAATTAGATCTAGTTCTAGTTCTAGTTGTCTAGTTCATCTAGTTGTAATTAGAGATTGGATTAAAGAGAGGAGAAGGAGAGAGCTGAGGAGGAGCCGGATCTGTCGGATCTTCCTCGACATTGTATTGGTGCAGCATATAGTTCGTCTTCAAGTAATCTCTAGGTTCTTCATTTACTATTTCCATGTATTATATTTAATTTCAGTTCTTGCTTTATTTTATTTACTGGATCTCCACTCATATCGAGTGCTCTAATTATACTAGTTAATTAGAGTAGTAAGCGTTAGTGTAAACGTGGTGTCTAGACTAGGGTTTACCTGAGTTTGCACCCAGCCCCATGGATAGTTGTGGTAGCCCCAGGTGGTGATAGCCCTGACGACCGACGTAGTCTACCACGTTCGGGTTGGTGTTTGTAGGATCGTAGTCGGAGCTTCCTAGCCCCTTTCTCATCCCTTTCTGTGGCTAGTGTTCTGATGTCCCGAAGTAAGTAAAGTATAGTGAGCCTTTAAATAGATAGACCTACTTAGAAAACCCTAAATCTCTCTCTAACCATATTATCATTGTTTTCTTGGACACTCTTGATTCTTCTAGTAAACTTCACGTTCCCCGTGGAAATCGATACCCTGGAATACTCTCGGGTGAAAGCTACATCGGTATTCGTGCGCTTGCGGATTTTTCTGTGTACGTTTAAAATACCCAACATGGGTGTTGCTCGTGAACTCTGCTCGCCGATGCTTTGATTCCCGATCAACTTCTGATGCCAGGCTTCATCCTTAGCGAAGGCTTTTATTGGAGCACCACCAGCTTTATTCTTGGACACGTCAGGGACAACCATCGAGCTCCAGCAGCGCCAGCGCACCGCCGTTCGTTCATGCTCGCCAGCCGTCTTCAGGCACACTGCTGTGGCGTCTTGTATCTCACAGCTGCGCGCACCGCCTCACGCAGGGTCTCAGCATGGTCATGGATGAGCACCGTTGCTGAATTTGAGGTCAAAGCCTCGATACTCAGCTGGGAGAAGTCTTACAGCCTGCATGCGCCATTATACTGCTGCCTAGAGACCACACGAAGAGCTAGTCCTATGGCATGCATCATCATCATCATCAGGATCCTCCCTAACGATGATTATTAGCGCTAATTATGCCGATATTATTTAATATATTTCATGTGAGGTGAGGTGTATGCGTCCTCCCGCCCTCACAACTGATAATTACCAGGGATAACACGGTGGTATATAATTTATATATATATATCTACTATAATATATGATATAATATTCGTGTATTTGTAGCAGATATTTATTATTCAGATATGTTTATTCGAGGATATTATCTGTATATGCTGTTCTGATATACAGACGTGCGTGCGTTTACAGGATCTCAGAGGATTCCATGGCCTACAAGACGACAGACTCGTGCGTGCTTCTGGTATGTATGTCCTACTCGGTACTCGCCATATTTCTCTCGAGCAGATATTCAAAGGAACAGACCGTCTTTCCCCAATACTCCCTAGCCGTGGCATATATATGTTGGTATTTGCACCTGCCCAGACCCCGCATGTGTACCAGGGTAAGCGAGGGTCTCCAACGGTCGAATGATCTCGTGAAGGTCGAAACAAGGAATGGACAAAAACTTGAAGCTTACTATATTGCTCTCAAAAAATCCTCCCCTTCACACTATTCACCCCCAGGTATTTATAGGGAATACCAGGGGTCATCGGGTAATTTACATTAGGGTACAGAAACAACCATCCAGAGGAGCCGGGAAGGTGAGGGTAAAACCGTACAATTATAAGTGACGAAAATCCTAATTCTCTACCTCTCCTCCCTGCCGCCGCCGCGTCCGTGTCGCACCTTCGCCGAGCCTCAGGACCTTGCTACGTCCTCGCCGACCCTCGCAATGAGGACAGAGACTGGGCCTCGCCCTCTTCTCCCCCCGCCTTTTTGGGCCCCTCACCTTGCAGACAAAAAGAGCGAAGACAGGTAGGAAGGCCGAGAACCGACGAAGGTTCACGCAAGGTGAACATGGGGGGGGGGGGGGCTTCAAGACCCAAACCCCGGCGCGGTAGCGAAGGTTCCTCTCTGAGAGCGTGCGCACGGGTTCGCTGCCGAGGGTTACTTTCCCCAACAGTAGCCCCTCGCCGACTTAGATCAAGAAGCGGTCCTTGGGCCCAAGCAGCGTTCCTTCGTGGGAAACAAACCCTCAGCAGGGACACCCACGTCTGCTTGTGGGCCTAGCCGTTTCCCTTTCCTGTTTTTGCACGCACTATTGCTTGATTTGACGATTGATTTGAGTGGTTGATTTGTGGCATCCGTTGGTTTGAAAGTTTCGAGATTTGCGTCGGGTTTTTCGGGCGTCTTCCCCCGCCTTAGGCCTATAAATGTACAGGGTTGGTGAGCGGTCACAACCGTGCCCTCTTTGCTTTCTGGCTAAACTGCTGCTCCTGCCTATTTTTGCGAGGATTTCCTTTGCTGATTGCTTCTTTCTTGAGGGTTTGTAGCTCTGACTTAGCGGTCAGCATGGCTAGACTTAAGAGTACTGCCCGGCTCGCTCCGTCTGGTTCCCCCTTGTCCTCAGACAACGGGTTACCTTCAAGTTCGGCATTAGCAAGATCTCTAGCTCAGACTTAGGGTCCTTCATGAGGCGAGGGTGGATTGAGGAGGGGAAGGGTAGGGCCTGTAATGGAGAGACTGTTCCGAAGCCCGAGTCTGACGAGGTCATCATGTTCGAGGAATTCTTCATCGCCGGGCTTCGCTTTCCCGTCTCCTCCTTCGTCACCTCTGTCATGAAAAGGTTCAAGCTCAGGTTTCACCAGCTCACACCTTCGTGCTTCATGAAGTTTTTGATCTACGTTTGGGCTTGTTGTTCTCAGGGTTTTGCTCTGCACGTCGAGGGTTTCGTCCGAACCCATCGTGTCCATATGCAACCTTGGAAGATTACAGATGCTGAAGGAAAAACGTTCTCGGGCAATTTGGAGTGTAGGCCGCGTGAATCGACTCTTCGATATGTTTGGCATCTCTTATTCTGACCGGTCGGCTCCTTCGAGCGAGGATGCCCCGAAGAAACAAAAGCATTCAAGCAAGGGGAGCGTTGACGCTGCTGCTGCGCCCAAGAGGGGTCGCGGTCGGGGACGCAGAGGTAGCGGTCGCACCAAAGCTTTAGCGACGAAGGTTGTTGATGTGTCGGCTGTCAGTGGTGCGTCATCTTCTTCATCCTTGGCTTGTGCCGCTGGAGGCCGTTGCATGGCTAGTATTGGCTCTGGCACACGGGGCCATGTGCCCCGTGTCGGTGGTATTGGGGCTCTCATCCAAATATCGGATGATGAGGTTGCCTCCGAGGAGGAAGAAAGAGAGGTTGAGAAGGAGGTTGACTCGGAGAACAGCTCATCGGAAGATGATTCTAGCACCTCCGAGAGTGATTTGCGTATGAGGGAGGAAAGCTCCGGCGATGGCGGCCAGGAGAAAACCGTCAACTCTCCTTCTGTCGAAGTTGTAGCTGACATTGATTTGGATGAGGAGCTTCACGGGCTCGAGGTTGCAAGTCCGCTACACCCAGCGGTCCCTCACTATGTGGGGTCACATGTATGGGTTGATGGTGCCGAGGCTCCAGTTGACCCCAAGGTTGAAAGGAACCCGACAAGAGGCCTTATGGGGACGCATGTCGTGGCAGTCTCCACCATTTTGCTAATAAGCTGGGTATCTCGGACCCTGAAACGGAGCTGTTCACTAGCCTAGACCTTCGGTCCTTCCACTTGCAATGTGGGCTAGAGGAGCGGCGCTTTCTTGGCCCGGTCTTCAACCAGGTATGTGTTCCCGAGGCTAACCAGCTGCTGGATGATATCTTGGATGACCTCAACGTCAAAGCAGCGGAGCTCGTGCTTCTTGGCCGCTCGGTCCGCCGTCGAGTCGGCTATAATGACACGTACCTTCAGAACAAAGCTGAGTTGGAGAAGGAAAACAAAAACCTTCGCAAGTTGATGAGCACGAAGGACATCCAGCTCAAGAGGTCCTTAACCGGAACATCGACTTGGTCGTGGCTGAGCGCGAAAAGGACAAGGCTCTGGCGTTGGCCAACACTCGCATCGTGGAGCCGAGCTCGCAGCTGACTGCCCAGACGGAATCATGGCAATCATGCATGGAAGGCATAAAGAAAAAGATGGATGGTTGTATGATCAAATCCGAGGGTTCGGTTAGTGAGCCTCTGCCCGCCATCGATGCTGGGGCCTTCGAGTCCTAGCTTTGCTCAGAACTAGATGTCTTTAGTTCCCTCGTGGAGAATGCCGCGGATTTCGGAGGATATGCTAGAGCTTTGGCCATGGCCGGCACCTTGCGCCAAGTGGACTGTGAACACCTCCGTAAGGTGAAACGCCCAAACCATGTCTTCCCTACCGTTGAGGAAGTGCGCGTGATGAAGGCTGGTGATCCCGAGGTTCGCAACTATGCAATGCACTTTTTGCGGAGGTTCTGGATAGCAGGTGGTGGCCGCACCCTTGCGTTCGAGGAGGCCGCTGAGGCTACTCGATAGGTTGGTGTCAGCTATGACGTTGTTGTTGGTTTTTTGGTTTTTTTCCTGTTTTCTTGTTGTTCCTTCGAAGTTTTACTGATGTTGTGGGGTTGCATTGTAGGCTCGAAGGGAGGCGTTGCCCTCACCATCTGCAGTTGAGGACGTTCCAGAGAGCTCCAAAACTGCAACCGAGCGGGCCGCTACGGAGGTTCCTTTGGCTGCTGAAGACCCGCCGGTTGAGCCCAGACCCTCGAGTCCCCCAGCTGATGATGATGTTCAAGCGGCAACTAAGGCACCCCGTGATGAACGTGATAGGGCAGAGGCTTCCGCGGCTAGCGAAGATGGCGCTGGCAACCCCGAGGCCTCGGCTCAGGTGTGAGGGAAAAGGACTTAGGGCTTAGCGTATGTAAAAAATACTTTTGTCATGAGTTGCGAGGGCTGTAAAACTGAGTTGACTTTGTTTGGTTATTTACTGCGCAGGTTCATGATGGAACCGTGCACGAGGTCGTTGATGTCACGCCTGTTTTGATGAATTATCAGGATGTTTTCATCACTGGTGAGTCCTGGGCTCGTGCTAAGTTCAAGCACCCTTCATTATCTTTCGAACGTTTTTGGTGGACAAATGTCCGTAGGTATGACGTTAAGAATGCTTCATCTTCCTCATTTTGGCATACTTCTGATTACATGGATCGGCAAGCTTCGCGGAATCGCGGGTATTGTTTGGGTCAGCCTCGCAGCCACCTATTGATGACGATGATGTTGATGAAAATACGATGTTAAATTTTTATTTGGGCAATCCTCCGTCGGCGTTGACTCGAAGGGGTCTCTCATTGTCCCGAAGGCGGAACCAGTCGAAATAAGTGAAAGAGATCGTCGTAATATGTTTAGAGCGATGGTGTTACATGGTGAACTGCCACTTGTTCTTGCTGCTCCTCTGTTATGGGGGCCGCTCATTCCTATTGAGGTGGACGAAAGAGTGGACGAGGAAGAGGGACCCATTAGCTCCAGCGAAGGTACCTTATAGTTGAATGGCGAGGCTCGCTTGTGTATTAGGATTGTAGTTGATGTTTGTAAGACAGCGATGCCCCCTATCTCTTTAGCGAGGCTCGCTTTTGTATTCAAATTGTAATTGATGTTTGTAAGACAGCGACGCTCCCTATCTTTTTAGTGTGGCTCGCTTCTGTATTCGGATTATAATTGATGTTTGTAAGACAGCGACGCCCCCTATCTTTTTAGCGAGGCTCGCTTCGATGCCCCTATCTTTTTAGCGAGGCTCACTTCTGTATTCGAATTGTAAATGATGTTTGTAAAACAACGACGCCCCTATCTTTTTAGCGGGACTCGCCTCTGTATTTGAATTATAATTGATGTTTGTAAGACAGCGATGCCCCCTATCTTTTTAGCGAGGCTCGCTTCTGTTTTTGAATTGTAGTTGATGTTTGTAAAACAGCGACGCCCCCTATCTTTTTAGCGAGGTTCACTTCTGTATTCAAATTACACTGGTTCTCTAATGTACTCGTCCTCCTGATTTTTCCAAATGTTCTGTTTGGCACCTTCGCTCGACGAGTTTAGTCTGCTCAAGTCGCTTTTGTTGCCTCTGTTGGCCACCTTTTTCTTTGGTGGCTCGGCTAAAGTTCCTGCTATGTTTGTCAACCTTGCCAGGGGGATGTTATGTTTTTTTCTTGTGGTATCCTCGTGGCTTGGTTGGCTTCAAGCCTATTGAGATGCTTCGCTACTGAGAGATTATGGTTTCTCTTGTGGTATCGGATGGGTTTTGGCATCTTTGGTGTGTGGCGGCATTTTGGAGGTTGCTTTGCTTGCACGAGGGTTTGTGAACCGGATCATCTCTTTACTGTCGGGATGCCGTGTTGTAGGTGGTCTGATTGGGTTTGCTTGGTGGTTTATGTTTTTATAAGTGGGGGTGGGCGCTGGTTGTGTGGTTTATGCTTGGTGGGCAGTAAAGGTGACTGTACTTATGGTAGTTGGATGACATTATTGCTCATGGGTGGTTGTACCCGTAGTAGGTGTTTGTTGCAACTTTTGTGGCTGTGGTACTGTTTTGTTTTGATTTGCGTGTTTTGCGAAGGTGGCAAGCTCGTGTGGATTTTATTTTTGGCAGCGTTTAGGTGTGGGTAGGGCAATTTGGTGAAGGTATTAGTCTGTTTGTACTTCGCTCCTTTCAGTCCCCTTACCCCTGTGCAAGGGTGCTCGGGTTTTTAGACTTCGCTCATCCCCTTGTCTTACACGAAGATGAAGCTTGTTTTGCGAGCCCCTTACACTTTTGCAAGGGTGCTCGGCTTGTTGACTTCGCTCCTCCCCTAGTCTTAGGTGGAGGTGAAGTTTGCTTTTGCGAGGGTGCTCGAATTTTTAGACTTCGCTCCTCCCCTTGTTTTAGGTGGAGGTGAAGTTTGCTTTTTGTGAGCCCCTTGCACTTTTGCGAGGGTGCTCGGCTTTTTAACTTTGCCCCTCCCCTTGTTTTAGGTGGAGGTGAAGTTTGCTTTTTGCGAGCCCCTTGCGCTTTTGCAAGGGTGCTCGGCTTTTTAGACTTTGAATTTGAGGCGGGGGCTTCACGTCTCGACTCAATTTCTTGGCGCTGTCCATCGATATTAGCTCTCTTGGACCGATGGTGCTTTTTCGATGGGAAGAATGTTGGGGTATTGACACAAGTTTTTTAGGGGATTGGCTTTTGTTATTTCTGGTTTGGTTGTTGCCTCGTTAAAAAACCTTACGCCCCTTCATAAGGAAAAAGAGTGCAGCACCTTCGGTTCTTCTTACATTACATGATGATGGAAAATAAACAAAAACTGAATAGCAAAATTACATAACGCGAGTACTCGCTAAGGCACTACTATGGGTAGAACTTATGAAGGTCGTCGATATTCCAGGTGTGTGGTAGACGGTTTCCTTCGCTGTCGAAGAGGTGAAAAGACCCTTGTCTATTAGATTTGGTGATCAAGTATGGGCCTGTCCACTTTGGTTGTAGCTTTCCTGCTGTTGACACTAGTTATCTATCAAAATTAATAGAGAAATAAATATGGAAAGGGCATGAATTCAATCACCAACAAAGGTTTAGGGGTTTAATTGATAATATTCCATGAGTTTTGGTGAATTGTGATTCTGCAGGGACTAAACAGGAAAACCAGCACTAATTACTTCTCCTAGAAGGAACCCGATGGAAGATTACGGAACCGACGCATCAGGAATACTCCAGAAGGACCTAGAGGACACCAGGAGGCTGGGCACCCCAAGAGGCCGCCAGGTGGGACCGACCGATCCCACCCTAGGACCGGTCGGTCACCCCCTGGGCCCGATGGCCTCCATCTTCTAGAACCTTC
The DNA here is from genome assembly GCA_009763385.1 of Coix lacryma-jobi var. lacryma-jobi. Taxonomy (NCBI): domain Eukaryota; kingdom Viridiplantae; phylum Streptophyta; class Magnoliopsida; order Poales; family Poaceae; genus Coix; species Coix lacryma-jobi. Next base: position 115,445,193 of record CM019830.1, on the reverse strand, counting down.
TTTCATCGCCTATGAGGATGCCTCACCACCGTACCTAAAGTCGGTTTGATCCAAGGGCCACGGTTCCTCACCCAGGGCTATATAACCAGACCCCAGACCCCCTCTCTCAATCATCATCAGATCTCAAGTCATTAGAAGAGGAGGAGGATCAATCAGAAACCCTAACTTCCTTAGAGCCACATCAACTTAGGCATAGCTAGATAGAATTAGAATTAGAAGAGGCAAGCTTCGCTTGGATTCCGGATCTAGTCACGAGAAGGCTCGGTAAACCCAAGACCTTCTCTCTTGTATCAACATTATGGATCTAATTATATTTCTAGTTCATAATTGTTCTTCTAGTTCTTCATTGTTCTTCATTGTTCATGTTCTAGTTCATCATCTAGTTCATCTTCTAGTTCTTAATCTAGTTCTAGTTCGTATTTTAGTTCATACTCTAGTTCATCTACATGTTCTAGTTCATCATATTGTTCATCCTTGTGTGCTAGTTCATAGTCTAGTTCATAATAGTTTAGAAACGATTGATATGACTAAGACATTAATTACTATATTCTCAATTATAATGTTCATAGTCTGCTTTGATTATATATTTGGCATAGATAGATTATCTTTGTGTTTATGCTCATGTTCGTATAGCACTCACCCTATCGTGCGAGGGGTGGGTGGTAGGCACTGTGTAAGCATGGTGTTTATACATTGTTTATCTGCGAATGCTCCCTATGTTCCGGGTAGAGTGGTAGATCGCGGGTGTGATAGGCCTGTTGAGTCCTTTGTATTCCACCCCCCCCGAATATAGGCATCGTATGACTCAGTTAACTCATGGTCTAGGGGTTACTCTGTTTGGCACCTTTACTATAGAGTTGCCTCTTGAATATGAATATGGGATAACCTAGCCAATGATTGCCAAATATAATTGCACTAATCAAAGTATACTATGACTTATAGTTAGAATAACTTAGGAATACTTCTTCATAATGTCTATTCTAATCCGCATGCCTTGTCTAAGTTGAAATGCTCTAAGGATTATCATAGATTGATCTGTTATCATATATTCATTTATAGCGTACCTCATTATTTGACTGAACCTTGTTTAGGATAAAGGAGTGTGTTCTCACTTTGTTCTCAATTCTCCTATCACATGTGTAGAGTAACTTTAGTTCTTGTCCTTATTCATCTCACTTCATTCCTAGTGCTAAATATAAATAACAACACTTGGAACATCTCTGGGTAAAATGCTGCTACAACGGGTGTATTTATCTGTGCACTTGTGGGTAAATATTTATCTTTAGAGTCAGTGCTATGATATAATCACATTGCTAGTTTCATGTTGGGGATGCCAACTTGACGCTAAGTGATGCTAGTAGTGTCCCGTGCATTTCTAGTGCTTTCACTAGGTTAGTTTTCATAAAGTCTATTTTTGAGTGACCGCACTAAGAAGTGTCAACACCTGCCATGTATGCATTTTGCTTTTTGATGAGGACGAGGTCTCCCTCTTTCAGGTCTTTGACTCTTACTTTCTTATCTCTCCATTTTTTGGTCTCCTCCTGGTATTTTCGGAGGTTGTGTACTGCACTGCATCTTGTTTCTTCGTGCAAATCCTTATCGGTTTGCTGGCTTTGATCGTCTCCTGTGAGGGTTGTCCTGAGAGAGCCCTGGCTTACTTCTTCTGGGAGCACTGCTTCTTCGCCGAAAAGTAGCCTGAAAGGGGTATATTTGGTTGCTCTACATTCTGAGATATTATGTGGCCATGTTACCAAAGTTAGCTCTTTGGCCCATTTCCCCTTTGGTCTGCCGTGTAGCTTCTTTGAGATTGCTTGAAAAATTGTTGCATTTGCTCTTTCTATGAGGCCGTTGGATTGGTGGTGCCAAACTGAGGCGAAGCATATGATTGTCCCTATCTGAGCGCAGATTTCTTTGAAAACCTCACTATCAAACTGGGTGTCGTTGTCCATGGTCAAATGCTTGGGTACCCTAAAGCGACACACTATCTGCTACCAAAAGAATTTTTTTCACTGCTAGCGAGGTTATTGATGCCAATGGTCTTGTTTTGATCCACTTTGTGAAGTATTCCATGACCACAACTACGTAGCGAAGGTTTCCCAGTGCTGCCAATAGTGATCCAACCAAGTCCATTGCTCACCTTTGCAAAGGCCAGGTTGGACATATCAAAGTTGTTGATGCGCCCGGGGCATTTTGTGCTCTCGCTGTTAACTGACATCCTTGGCAATGCTTGACTAACTCTTCCGCATCTCGTAATGCTGTTGGCCAGTAAAAACCTTACCGAAAGGCTTTTCCCACTAGTGCTCTTGGCCCATTGCGTGAACCGCAAATACCTTTGTTTATTGCTTTTAAGATGTCTTTTCCTTGGTTTTGTGGTACGCACTTCAGCCAGGGGGAAGTTACCGAGGCTTTGTACAAAGTACCTTCCACTATTCTGTACCCTCGTGATCTTTGGTTGAGTCTGTTTTCTTCTTCTTTGGATTTAGGCTCATAAAGCCCATTGATGTATGCCATGATGGGAGCCCTCCAATCTTTGCTAAGTATCGCGTTGACTAGTTTTGCTGGCCTCTCGAGGGCTTCAACGGCTGACTGTGTTGCTACCTCGTAGACAACATCTGGGGGTAACTGCGTCATCTGTGCTGCCGCTTTGGCTAGATCGTCTGCTTCACTATTTTCAGACCTTGGGATTGCTTTGGTCGTTATGCCAAGAAAGAAAGTCTCCAACCTTTGGACCAGCTGTAAGTATTTTTGCAGCTCCACATCTCTTGCCTTGTAATTTTTCTGTATGTGTCCTGCAATGACTTAGGAGTCTATTTTGATGATTGCCCTTCGCACTGACAGTGCCCGAAGCTTTGTTAGGGCTAGTATCACTGCCTCATACTCCGCCAAGTTGTTGGTGCACTTGAAGTCCATTCGTGTGGCATACCTTAGTTTCACGCCTGATGGTGAGGCTAGGATGGCTGATATCCCCGCTCCGGCTGCACCCCATGCGTCGTCGACGTGAACTGTCCAAAAGGGGTCCTCCTTGGTACCTTCTTTACGAGGGTCTGGGGTCCATTCTGCTATGAAATCTACTAGCGCCTATGATTTGATCGCTGATCTGCCCACGTAGGTTATGGCGTAGCTATTTAGCTCAACTGCCCATTTTGCTATTCTTCTGATAGCTTTGGTGTTCTTGAAGATGTTTTCGAGGGGGTAGTTGGAAGGCACTTGTATTTCATGAGACTGAAAGTAGTGTTTTAGCTTCCTCGAAGCCATGACTACAGCATAGGGAATTTTCTCCAGTTCTGAGTAATGTTGCTTTGGGCCTTCGAGGGTCTCTGACACAAAATAAACTGGGGTTTGCTTGGTTTTGTTGCCTTTAGGCTGTTCCTTGATCAAGACTGCGCTGACTGCATATGGCGAGGTTGTGACGTACAACAACAACTTGTCCTCGAGGCTGGGGCTGGTCAAGATGGTCATATTTGTGAGGTATTTTTTAGATCCTCGAAGGCTTTCTGTTGATGAGGTCCCCAACTAAATGGTGTTGTCCTTCTGAGGGTTTCGAAGAAAGGCAAACCTCGCTCTGCTGACCTGGAGATAAACCTGCTTAGGGTTGCTAGACGTCCCGCTAACCGTTGGGCAGACTTTTTACTTGACGGGGGCTCCATGTTCAGAATAGCGTCAATTTTCTCTAGGTTTGCCTCAATTCCTCTTGCTGACACCCGGCACCCCAAAAGCTTCCCCTCGCTAACACCGAAAATGCACTTTTCCGGGTTTAGCTTTAGACCCGTGGATCGAAGGTTGGCGAATGTCCTGGCAAGGTCAGATATGTGGATTTCTTGGTGGTGACTTTGAACTACCAGGTCATCGACATAAGCGGATACAACGTCGTCTTCTTTGAAAACCTCGACTGTCATGTGTGCGAAGGTAGATCTCGTGTTTCACAAACCCTCGGGCATGCTTCAGAACCAGTAAGTGCCTATAGGGGTGATGAAGCTTGTTTTTTCCTCGTCATTCTCATTCATCCATATTTGGTGATAGCCCGAGAAGCAGTCTAGAAGAGAGAGCATTTGGCACCCCGCCGCTCGGTCGACGAGGGTGCTTATGTTTGGCAGCGGAAAATCATCCTTCAGGCAAGCTTTGTTTAGGCAAGTGAAATCAACACACATCCTCCATTTCTTGTTCTTTTTCTGAACCAGAACCACATTTGAGAGCCATGTTGGATACTTTACTGGGCAGATGACCCCAGCGTCCATGAGTCGCTTCACCTCTGCCTTTGCTGCTTGTTTTCTTTCTTCAGACATTTTGCGAAGCTTTTGCTTGATTGGGCGGCAATCCTCCTTAGTGTCCAGACTATGCTCTATGAGTGATCTGTTTACTCTTTTGAGATCTTCAGCGGACCAGGCAAAGGCGTCAGAGTTTTCTCTGAGAAAGGTGACGAGGCTCCCTTCGGTTTGGGGGTCGAGTTGTGCTGAGATGATTACTTTCTTCTCACAATTTCCTTCGAAGAGTTGGACTGTCTTCGTCTGATTTTGCGGGGTGACTCTCTTTTTGTCGGCCTAGATTTTTTCTTCATCGGGTGGTGTTGCCATCTCTGGCTGGGTCAAGTTGTGCACATTGCGCTGCCCCAGGGCCACGGTTCCTTCGGCGGCTCTGGCCACGTCCTAATCCCCATAGAATGCTACTACCCCCTTTGGTGCCGGTAGCTTCATGCATAGGTACGCGGGGTGAATCACAGCGTTGAACGCATTGGTGACGCCGCGACCAAAAATTGCATTGTAGGTGTAAAACATGTCAACCACATCGATGGTTATGTGCTCGATTCTGCAATTGTTTTGATCCCCGAAGGTCACGGGTAGTGAAATCTTTCCGATTGCTCTGACTTGCTGTCCCCCGAAGCCATACAGAGGGATGCCTGCAGGCTGAAGGAGGTTTCTGTCTAGCTTCATGTTGTCGAAGGTTGATGCGAACAAGATATCCGCTGACCTTTCAGTATCCACTAGAATTTTTGTGACTATCCAACCTGCAAGGTTTATTTCAATCACCATGACGTCCGTGTGGGGATAATCCCTCAGTTTCATATCGCTGGCTTCGAAGGTTATGGGGACATGAGACCACCGCATGAATCTATGTGGGCCCTCGATAGCCACATGGTGTACCCTTCGGGCATGTTCTTTCCTCTGCCCTTTGTTTTCGTGATCTTCGTTGGACCCCCCTGTGATGGCCAGGATTACTCTGTAAGTTGTTGTTGGGTTGTTGATGGTTGTTTGGGGGGCTTGGGTTTCGGCTTTAACCGGCTACGAAGCCGGTAGGGCTGGGATTGGCGGTGGTGGGGGTAGTGTGTGTTGACGAAAGTTATAGCATGTTTTACCTTATCAAAATACCGTCAACAAGCCTCAGTTTCAAGGAAGTATAGCATATCACGAGCATATTTATCACTAATAAGTTCCACTTGTACTCTTAGCTTGTGAACTTGTAGGAGATGGCAAAATGAACAAAATGAGGCTAGGTGGGCCCACCAAGGGGGTCGGCCGACCCAACCTTGGGGCCACCTCGGCCAGGGTGACATGGCACGATCCAAGAGAAGCATGTTCAAGCCAATATCAACCCTTGGATCAAACATGTGCTTTTACTCAATGGTGCAAGATGAGAAGCACATGGATTCATGGGTCCACACCGAAACCAAATGCAACCATCATCACAAGACTTGCTCCATGACATGTAGGGTCACCAAGGGAGAGAAGAAGGTGGGCTAGCCCTGTCATAGGGGGGTCGGCCGATCCCCCCTTGGTGGGGACCTGGCTACACTGTTCAGCCTGGTGACATCAGCACCTTCTAGAAGCAAAGTGGTGGGCCCACCTGTCATTGGCTGGGGTCGGCCGACCCCAGGGTGAACCCCATCCAATATCAGTTGTTTGCACATGTTTCACACGTGAAGAAATCAAGGCCATCCATCCATGGCGGTTTGATCCAATGGCCAAGGAAGGAGAGCACGCGGATCGCTGATGTGGCACCGGAGTAGCCGCTACTCCACCTCCAAGCTATAAATACCCCCCTAGAGCTCTTCATTTGTATGCATCCAAGGAGAGAAAGCCTACTTAGTGGCTTTAGTGTTAGAAGAGAGGGAAGGGAGTGAGGAGTTCCACAGAGGAGTCCCGGCCTGTCGGGAATCTTCTCCAAGGTGCGCCTCAGCGGATGCGATTCTTCTTGTAAGTGTTACATCTGAGTCCTTCTAGTATTTAATATTCTGGTCTGGTAATTTAAGTTTACATTTCTTTTAATTGGCACATTGCTTTACTTTGGTGAAGTGCTCTAGGCCTAATAAGCTTAGCTTTAGAGTAGTAAGATTAGTGTAGACGTGGTGTCTAGGCTATATCATGCCAGTGTGGACTTCTTGTCGCACTTGTGTAGACGCCTGGTGGTAGGGTGACAGACACAGCCAGTGCTTGGAGTTCCTCTCAAGAGTTGTAGGCAAGTTGAAAATAATAGTTGGGTAGCAGCATTGCCGCCTCAGTAGTTGTTAGGTGGAAAACCTTTTAATCAAGTACTGTTTCATCCTTCGCCTCCAGTAAGGAATGAGGTGGTAAACCTCCGTACTCTTAGAAGACCAGTACCAGATATTGATATTAGGAAGACCTCTCTATCCCAGTTATCATATACCCTTTGATCATCCTTTGACGACCCTACTTCTAGTTAATCCACTTCACGTTCCCTGTGGAAATACGATACCTGGAATACTCCCGGTGAAAGTCTACAATTGTTTACCGTACGCTTGCGGTATATCCGTTTGCCACTTCTGGTGTCAACAAGCTTTTCTGGCGCCATTGTCGGGGAATTAGGCTCCATAGTCTAGTTCTAGTGGTTGCATTAAGAAGTGTCAACAAGCTTTGCTGGCGCCGTTGCCGGGGAATTAGGCTCCATAGTCTATTTCTAGTGGTTGCATTAAGAAGTGTCAACAAGCTTTTCTGGCGCCGTTGCCGGGGAACGGTAGCTGTGTTAGCTAGAACAAAGTTGTTAAAGTTATCATAGTTTGATTAGAACTTTTATTTCATAAATCAATATGGATCAAACAACCCTTTTTGACTACGCTGCTCCATCGGGCGCTGAGTTGGAGCCGCCTAGTTCATCTCATGCCATTTTGGCAGTTCGCTATGAGCTTCGCCCCAGCCTCATAGCGATGGTTCAGGAGAATCCCTTTTCAGGAAATGTAGATGAGAATCCTTATACCCACCTACGTGATTTCGAACAACTTTGTTCGTGTATTCACATCCAAAGGATGAGGCGAGTCACTCTTAAGTGGAAGCTATTTCCGTTCTCGTTAACAGGAAAAGCTAGACGCTGGTATACTCGCTACGTTGGTAGTGTGAACGGAGAATGGGAGAAACTGCAAGCCATGTTCTGCTTAACGTACTTTCCCATATCCCGCATAGCTCGTCTTCGTAGAGATGTGCTAAACTTCAAACAAGACGAGAAGGAATCTCTAGGTGCGACCTGGGCACGACTTACAGACTTAGCATCCTCTGGCCCATATTTAGCTATAACCGAGCCAACCCTTATGCAACATTTCTATCTCGGTCTTAGCCAAAACTCCGCACAATTCCTTGATTGACCCTCATTCTTTGACTTATTGAAAAGAGAACATAAAGAGACATTTAAAAACCAGGGGTTTTCTCACTTGTCATTTCATATACATGGTCAAGCAACACATCTTCAAACATGGAAGTCATCACACATGATCATACAACACTCAAGTCAAACATACAAAGCATCACATTTATGTCTTAAACAGGAAATGCTGTTATGCCATGATGCTTGTTGATTATGCATACTTATTACCTTACTTAGGGTTTAATTATCGCTTAATACCAGGGGTGTTACAGCTCCTCCCCCTTAAAGAAATCCTGTCCCGAGATTTAAGAAGCACTTAAAAGCTGGGGTTAAGTAATGGAAAAGGAAATGTGTCACACTTGTTTACTCGCAAGGAGTTAACAAGGCAACTGGGTTGGGGTTCGGGAGTACAACCAAGGTCAGAACACGGTTGCAAGTAGCAAGGTAGAAGCCATTTGAGTGGAGCAAGAAAGATTATCAAGAACCCAGTGAGAGCGTACATTAGTTGCGGGCTATAATGGATCATAACTGTAGACCTCGATACCTGCGCGCACCTAGCGGAAACTAGTGTGATCCGGACACATGAGATTTCCTAGGTTCCGACACGGCACCGTGGTCACCAATCATGGCACCACAATAGAGCACAACTTCTATATCTCTCATCTCATAAAGAGGGAAATTATAACCTAAAGCAAGGGTTGGTTATAACTACAAGGAAAGTGGCTTTGAACTCCCTTTCGGGCGTCGAGAAAGGAAAGCACTTTAACGGTGGACTAGAAAGAATCATTACTATAGGCCTGGATATCAGCGAGCATCCGGCAGTAACACCCTATGGTGGCCGTCCATAGGTGACCCCAGGTTCCCACGCTTTTATTCGGTCCACAGATCATGGTCCTTTCAAAGAACACAATTTCAGTAACTTTCAACCACCATTCGTCGTTTACACGACATCAAGCAAATGGTATGTGCCAATTCAAGGTATGACACACACATCTAGGAAGAACCAAAGATTTACCTTGATTCTGACTTTATGTGGTAGAGTGTAGGAAAGTTATCCAAAAGTTTCCAAGGATCAGAACATATGGAACAAAAGTATCAAGGGTAACAGAATCTAGGGACGATCAGCTATCGGGGAATCATAGCTGCTCTCAGAATTTTAGAGAAGAAGCACCTTTTTATCATTATGCATGATATGATATATGCTCATCCTATACGACCTCTCATGGACAGGAGATCTTTGTCTTCACCTGTTAGTTAGGTATAGGGCTTTACTTTACACTTTAGCTTCACTGACTTGAACAAGGCGTTGAAAAGCTCTTCAGTCGCGGTTTGACGGGGTGGTTGATTCTCCATTAACTTTCTATAGACGAGTTGAAACCATCTCAGTGTCTTCAGCCTCAGTTGCTAGTAGAGTCTTCCCGAAGTCTTTCAGCAAGCAAGAAATTTAGGGAAGGATCATTTTTAACTTGTTACTTGCAAAACTTTTAGATTAAGAAACCATTTTGAAGTTTTTCAAAAGTAATGTTGCAACCAGTCTTCCCTTGATGACAATCTTGCTCCGATACCATTTCTGTGGCAGAACCTCCCGATAATGTGACCCCACATGCACACGTCATTGTTATGAGAAGTCTAATGATAGTGCAAATGTACCACATTACTGGAAAGATCTGTCGGGTGTCCCCGAGAGAACCCCGAATTATCCACGAACCACAGGATCATCATCATGAAGGTTGGAATAATTACAACATTTATTACAAAATTCCATCGGAGTGCGGAAGCAAGATAGATAAACTTTACAAAACATGAATATGTTACTTCTACATAAACATAACTTGATTGCGGAAGTAGAGAAGTACTATGGAGCCACACTTAGGCGGAGCACCTAAGTTGGATAAGAAGAACAACCAGATCATGTCGAGCCCACTGACATAATTGTGATCGACATCACCTGTTAAAATCCTGCAACAGGGAATTAACAAACCCTGAGTACTGTCAGTACTCAGCAAGACTTATCCATCAACAGAAAAGACTTCAGGGTCATGCTAGTTAATGGGATATAATGAGGCTAGCAAAAGAGAGAAGGTTTGTAGAAAAACATACTAGTCTAGTTCCATGATTGAACAATTTGAAAATATCATTTGTTATTAAGAAATCCTACTCTTAGCATTCAAATCATAAAACCTTTCTCATTCCTTTCCAAAGTTCCATAGATTAAAACTACGATGAGGGTGCGAGGATCAAGTCTCCTTTTCTCGTAGAGCAACGACGATTCGAACCGCTTTTATACCTGGCCAGGGCTTCTCAACCACACGACATATGCAGGACCCTAAACCTTCACATATCATCACTTGCAGGACTCTAACCTCCACGTGCACAATATGTGCAGGACTCTAACCTACATATGTCCACCTTACTCACGGATCCTCCAAAGCAGGAATAGCTCCACGCCACCCGATGTAACAGAACCGACCAATTTGCACCAGATTAAGCACTGAAAACCTCTGCTCTCACAGAAATCATCGAGTACTTAAGCTCGTACAAACCCGGTAGTCCGGAAATCTCGAAGGATTTCAAATCATTCAACGACATCCAGCCAAGATCGTACTTGTTCCACGAATATGCTCACGGGTTACATCATAGTTGCATAAAGTTCAAATTACATCGGAGTACGGAATAATATTACAAACCATAGTTTTGATAGTAGTAGCGGAAGCAACATAGTCTTTAAAACATAAGTTTGGATTGTTCATAAATACGGTGCCATCAGTTGACTGGGTCCACAAAAGCAACAGATGAGATAAGTGTTGACCATGCCCTTGGTCTAGTCATCACCCGTTACCGGGTACAAGCAGTTCTCGCAGTAACCATAAAAGCACTGGCCATCTGCAACAACAAGGGAATAAAACCCTGAGTACGAGAAGGTACTCAGCTAGACTTACCCGTCATAAACCAAAAATAATGAGACTCCAAGGACTATGTAGGCTATAGGGGTGGGGTTGGCTGTACATACTCTTTTGCATGAAAGCTTTAGTAATAAAACTCAATTTCAGATGTTGGCAATTGCTTTTAGTCATTAACTCTACCTTACTAGATTTGCACCTGTACTAAACAAGCACTTGCTAATTAATCAATCAAGAGTGACTATTTCATCAATAGCCTTTCAGATTCCATAACCATTTTAGTTCCATAAGTTCTACGGGAGATGATCTAGAGTCAACTGCTCACTGTCCAGGAGCGATGGCGATTATAATCGATTCCTACCCAGCTGGGGATAAAATGTCTCACACTCGCCCGGCACGTCCGGCTACGGCAGTCGTAAGCTGCCAGTCAGGAGATTCGAGAACACAAAGCGCGGGACGGCCATGGGCCCTTCTACACCGGGGGTTATCTCAGTGCCAGGTCGCTCAACCTATAACTGCCCACGGTCATGCCAGGTCGATCAGGCCCTGCCTGCCCTCGGACCATGCCAGGTCGATCAGAATAGTTGCCCACGGTACAGCTGAGGCCCTGGGTGTTAGGCGTCAACATCTCCATCTCCGGCTCGAATAACCTTACTCGGCTTCACGGGAGGTACTCAGACCAACTCCGTTAAGTGATCGACGCGTTCAATTTGACTGAAGGGACATTCCCGAACGGGTCCTAGGCGACACAGGCGGGAGACTACTAGCACTCAGAACCCATGTTCTGCTGCTCTTACATCCCGCCTCCGTCTCAGATTAATTATCACATGGTTATCTCATGGTAGCACAGGCTAAACATGATCAGTATCCACCTATTGCGGGAGACAGGGAATCACCCGACTTTTACCGGTCTAAGCAAGGCTAAGCATATAACGAGCCTAGACCTAAACAGGGATATCAAGATATATTGCAGGTGGACAAGGATAAGTAATAATGCATCAACGGTAGCAATCAATTCCTATAACCTAATGCAACATCCATCATCAGGTTAAATTAGAAAACACTTGCAAACCGTAGGAGTTAGAATGCTCCGGGGCTTGCCTTTCTCAAAGTCCGACGGACGGTGATCGCGGCACTCGGGCAACTCGTCGGCGTCGGTCCCTCCGACTTCTTCTGTCAGGATCTCCTCCGGACTGGGCTCTTCCAGCAACGACGGGGTCTGGATCTCCTCCGCTGATCCTGTATGATGCATAGTGCGCATGAATAGGATGAATGCACATAGAATGCATATGTGATGCACATGATCGACAGCAATCAGAAGATAAGCACATGGCATCTACTGCATTCTCTTCAACAAGGTAGTCAACATCATCCCACTATTTAACCTAACATAGTCAACTAGTTAAGCGATGTTGTCACCACATCAAAGTTTACTTAATGAGTTTATTACCCTCTAATTGCTTGCTGAAATAAATCTATTTACACATGCTTAAACAGCAACCTAACCTAGACAGCTTCAGAAAAATCTACAGAAATTACTGGGAGTTAACCACACCTAATCTAGCTCCCTGTCCAAATTTCATCTCATTTGGACTTAAACTCCATTCTCTGTGAAAAAGACAAATTCTATCATGGAAAGGTGCTTTGAACTACACACCCTAGCAAAAAGTGTCAAACAACAGATTTCTTATTTTTCTACTGAGCTACCTAGTACAAGAGCAATGTGCTTAAATTCTCAGGTTCATATTCCTCATATTTTAATTACTACAAAATAAACAAGGAAACGACATTTAACCATTTTAAAAGCTACTGTCAAATTAATTCACAGAACAACCTCATATTATATTTTTCTCTGAAACTACACCTTCATACAAACCTAACAAAACTAGAATCACATTTTTCTGACTGCTATATAATTAGTTATGCATTTTCCAAGTTATCAGCACTTTTCTAATGTAAATAAAGCTACCCATAAAAATATCACCAAGAATGCATTCAACAAACTTTACTGATAGATCTAAAGATGCTTGACCTAACAAAATTTGTTTCACAGGATTTGAACATAAAATGAGCCTTGTATGAATTTTTGAAGCCTTTACATGGATTCTGCAAAACAAAACTTAAAAAGGAAAACTCAATCCTATACGCTACGGACTTCGGCCGAGGCACAAGACAAGCGCTCAGCACACCCGGCGCGATTCGGCTGAGGCCCGAGGCAAGGCTTCGGCACATTCGGCGCGATTCGGCTGAGGCCCGAGGCTCAGACACATTTTACCGATTCGCCCGAGGCATACTGACAGCCGAGGCTAACCTATTCAGCCGAGGCTACTGACTCAACCGAGGCTTACTGATTCAACCGAGACTAACTGACTCAACCGAGACTAACTCAACCGACTCGGTCGAGGCTCGAGGCAAAGGCTCGGCGCTTCCGGCTTTCCGAGGCCTACGGCACCCAAGCTCTTCCCTTTCTCTCTTCCTTACTGCCAGTCGGGGCCCGCTGGTCAGGGTGACCAAGCTTCCGAGGCCAAGCTCAGCACGTTACCGCGCGAGGCCAGGCTCGGCGGTCAACGGCGGAGTTTGGCGCCGTGGTCGTTGACCGGCCCTAGCTCGTCGACGGCGACACGGAGACCATCGTTGGGTGCGGGTTTTCGAGACGAACACGACCGACTAACTTGCTGAGCCAGAGGGATACCGGAGCAAGCTCGACGGCGGCCATGGCGGAGCGGCGGCTCTGCGACTCGGCGGCGGAACTTTCCCCGGCGGCTTGCGACTCGGCGAGGTTAGCACTAGCCCAAGCAAGACCTAAGCGACCTAGTGGAGCAACTCTCGGGCTTCGGCATCCCCGGCATTGCTCGGAGCTATGCACGGCGGCGGTCCATGGCGGACACGGCGATGACACGGCTCGGTTCCAGCTGAAACACGGCAAAAGAGAGGTCTCCATCTAACTCTAAGCTACTACGGAGGTAGAGCAGACTAGAACATGGCTCAGCTCAGGGTAGCATGGCCGGAGATGACCGGTCCACGTGAAGGTCACGGTGGCGGCCATGGCGGGAGCTTGCGGGTGGCATCCGCTGTTCCGGCGGCTAGAGAGGGAGAGAGGGGAACCAACCCTTACCGGAGAAAGAGGAGGTCGCGGCGGAGAAACTGGCGGGAGGAATCGAACGGTGGTGCGGTGAGTAGCGAGCAATCGCTCGCCGAGGTTCTGCGGGCGGCGGCGGAGCTCTGGTCAGGTGAAGATGGAGTGGAGTGGAGCGAGAGAGAGAGCGAGCGAAGAAAGCTCTCCTGGCTTGCGAGCGCGGGGCGGAGCAAAGGCAAAAGGAACGAAGTGCTAGGTGCATTGCACCTGGCCGGTTCCCGTCGGGGGAACTCCCGACCGGACGCGGCGGCGGCAGGCGTCGCGCGACACGCGGCGGGCGAGGACGCGGTGCATGGAGCGACGTGGCGAGTTCGGGCGCAAACCACGGGCGGCGGTGCTGGCGGTTTGGCCGGCCGGCGAGGCGGTCTCGCGGCTGCGGGCGGATTCTGCCGGCGCGGAGGGAGCGGCGTCCGCGAAGGAGAGGAAGAAGAGACTGACAGGCCGGGCCCACTAGGATTAAACTAAAGAAGTTTGATTAAAAACTTGTATGCTCTATAACTCCTAAACTAAGCTGAATTAGGAAAAGGTCTTAACAGCAAAGTTGCTTAGAATTTTGTAAGGAACAAATCATCTTTAAGGCTCAAGTCCAAATTCCGCTTAGAAAAAGAAATTTACTTCTAATCCATTTTGCTAAAGCAAGAAATCACATTTTAAAAGCTTTTTCTGAGAAAGTGCTGTAAAGCAAAGTTGTTCCCTTCATCGAGATCTACAACTTTGTTATAAGGCACTTGGTCAGAAACAGAAAGCAAACAAGGTTACACTTAGACACTACACAAGGACTTAAGCACTTCAGCAAACATATGCACATGAAATGATGAGATGCTATGCTTATGCCATGCCAAATTATGCATTTAGGGATTGCTTAACACCGGGGTGTTACAGCCCTCCCCTCCTTAAAAGAAATCTCGTCCCGAGATTTGGATTACAAACCATTTCTTATAAAAGTGTGGGTATACGTCCTTTAGATAGTCATCCGTCTCCCAGGTAGCATCCCGGTCATCTTGCTCACTCCAAGATACCTTATATTGCTTCACGATTCTTCTGCGGGTCGCTCTTTCTTTTTCATCGAGCACTCGACATGGTATAATTGAGTAAGTGAGATCAGATTGTAACTTGATACGAGCTGGTTGTACCTCTTCTTCTGGTACTCGAAGACATTTCTTCAGTTGAGAGACATGGAACACTGGAAAAATAGCCTTCAAATGCTCTGGTAATTGCAGTTGATAGGCCACTTCTCCCTTCTTTTGCACAATTCTATATGGTCCCACGAACCTTGGTGCTAACTTCCTTTTGACTCCAAAACGTTTTACACCCTTCATTGGTGAAACCTTCAAATAGACATAGTCACCAACATTGAACTCAAGCGGTTTCCTTCGCTTATCAACATAGCTTTTCTGACGAGATTGTGCAGACGCAATATGTTGCTGAATTGTTCTAACTTGTTCTTCTGCTTCTTTCACAAAGTCAATACCATAGTATCGACGTTCCCCTGGTTCTACCCAGTTTATCGGTGATCTGCATCTTCTACCATACAGAGCTTCAAAAGGAGCCATTTGTATACTTTCTTGATAACTGTTGTTATAAGCAAACTCTGCTAATGGTAACCATTTCTCCCAAGAACCTTTTGCTGATAAAACACAGGCTCTTAACATATCCTCTAATACTTGATTCACTCTCTCTGTCTGCCCTGACGTTTGCGGATGGTACGCTGAGCTTCGGACTAAATTCGTGCCTAACTCCTTCTGCAACTTTTCCCAAAATGGTGCAGTAAACTGCGGTCCACGATCAGAGACTATAACCCTTGGTACACCGTGCAGTCGCACAATCTGACTCATGTAGATCTCGGCATAATCTGGGGCCTTATAGTTGGTCTTGACTGGAATGAAATGTGCGGTCTTTGTGAGACGATCCACAATTACCCAAATTGAATCATTACCCTTCTGGGTCGTGGGTAAACCAACGATAAAGTCCATACTCACTTCTTCCCACTTCCATTCAGGTATAGCTAATGGCTGAAGCATTCCAGCTGGTTTCAAGTGAATAGCTTTTACTCGACAACACGTATCGCATCTGGCCACATAAGCAGCAATTTCTTTCTTCATTTTGGTCCACCAAAATCTCGGACGCAAATCTTGGTACATTTTTGTACTTCCAGGATGAATAGATAATTTGGACAAATGTGCTTCATCCATGATCCGATTCCTGAGTTCTCTATCCTTAGGCACCACTAACCGCTGGTTAAACCATAGAACTCCATTTTCGTCAACTCGAAAATGCTTATCGGCCTTTTTTTTATCCTTGAGCCTTCCCTTAATATGATAGATGCCCTTATCAGTTTTCTGGTTCTCTATAATTTGGTCTACTAACACATTGCGCAACTTCAAATCATGTAGCACTGCAGCATGTGTTAAGCTGAACTCATCCTCTGGCAGAAGCTTCATAGCATTACAGTGTGATTTCCGGCTCAGAGCATCGGCCACAACATTCGCCTTGCCTGGATGATAGTGAATCTGAAGATTATAATCCTTAATCAATTCAAGCCATCTTCTTTGCCTCATATTCAATTCTGCTTGCGTGAAAATATATTTAAGACTCTTGTGGTCGGTGTACATATTGCAGACATTCCCAAGCAGATAGTGTCTCCAAATCTTCAAAGCATGCACAACGGCAGCTAATTCCAAATCATGGGTCGGGTAATTCACTTCATGCTTTCGCAATTGCCGCGAAGCATAAGCAATCACTCTGCCTTCTTGCATGAGAACACAACCTAGGCCTACTTTGACGCATCACAAAAGACATCAAAGGGTTTCTCGATATCTGGTTGAGCTAAAACAGGAGCAGTGGTCAACAGTTTCCGCAGGATACGGAAAGCAGTTTCGCACTTCTCCGTCCATTCAAATTTCTGATTCTTTTGCAACAAACTTGTTATTGGCTTTGCAATTTTGGAGAAATCGGGAATAAATCGACGATAATATCCCGCTAAACCAAGAAAACTCCGGATTTCACCAACTGAAGTAGGAGCTTCCCAGTCCATGACTTCTTGTACTTTACTAGGGTCTACTGAGATTCCTTCTTCTGACAGAATATGACCAAGAAATTGTACTTTCTTCATCCAAAACTCGCACTTGCTGAATTTAGCATAGAGCTTGTGTTCCCTGAGTCTAGATAAGACAACCCTCAAATGTCCTGCATGATCGTCTGCATTTTCCGAGTAAACCAGAATATCGTCAATGAACACTACCACAAACTTGTCTAATTCTGGCATGAACACAGAGTTCATCAAACTCGTAAAATATGCTGGAGCATTGGTTAATCCAAAGGACATAACAAGATACTCGTATAACCCGTATCTGGTTGAGAAAGCGGTCTTTGGAATATCCTGTGGTCTGATTCGAATCTGATGATACCCTGACCTTAGATCAATCTTAGAAAACACCTTGGCCCTTGATAACTGATCAAAAGGATGTCTATTCTAGGTAACGGATACTTATTCTTAACAGTCACGGCATTGAGTGGACGATAATCCACACACATGCGCAAGGACTTATCCTTCTTTTTGACAAACAAAGCTGGGCAACCCCATTCTGATACACTAGGTTGAATGAATCCCTTGTCCAAGAGTTCCTTGATCTGGGTCTTGAGTTCCGCCAGCTCATTGGGCGGCATTCGATACGGTCTCCTAGAGATTGGTGCAGTTCCTGGTAACAACTCTATCACAAACTCCACTGCTCCCTTCGGTGGTAACCCTGGTAACTCATCTGGAAAAACGTCCGGAAAATCCCTAACAACTGGAATTTTGGAGAGGTCTTCTATAGCAAGAGTACAAGATAAGTCAACTAGATCGGCACCTCGAGGAAGAGATACGCGAAGCTTGTTACCTGTCCGATAATCAGATAAGGTAAGAGTCCTGTTTGCAGTGTCTAACACCGCATTCCACATAGTCATCCAACTCATTCCTAAGACTACATCCATACTTAGCCCTGGTAAAACCACTAAGTTGGCTCCAAATTTATGCCCTCCAATATTAATGGTCACATTACACACCATCTGCCTAGATAACACGCTACTCCCAACGGAGCTCACGCGAAACCCATAATCCATTTCAGAGATTTCTTGATTATGCTTTTGTGCAAATGCCTTGCTCATAAAAGAATGCGATGATCCAGTATCAAATAAAACAACTGCAGGATGATGGTTCACAAGACACATACCAGCAGTCACGGGCTCTCCTGCACGAGCTTCTTCAGCAGTCATGTTATGCAGACGCGCTGGATAATTAGCCTGCTGCTTCTTGGGGTGTGGGCAATACCTTGCAAAGTGCCCATCTTCGTTGCAATTGAAGCACGGCCCCCGAACTATTGGCTTGGTCCCAGTTGAGCTGCCTTGTCCTGCTCGAGCCTGACTTGCTGCCACCTTGTATGGTCGTTGACCACGCTGAGCTTGTTGCTGCCCTTTCTTCTGAGGCGGCCTGAAACGAGCCCCAGGTGCTGGTGGTCGGTATTGAGAACGCTGGGCTGGTGGTCCTCTAAACTGAGATGATCCAGATTCCAGGGTCCTCTTCCTAGCCTTGCTTGTAGCATGCTTGTTGTTGTGATTCTCCTGGATCAGGCAGTCACTGATGAAGTCATTGAAAACTGTGCGGGATGAAGTACCCACTGATTTTCCCATCTTAGTATTCAGTCCTCTCTTAAAGCTAGCTATCTTCTTAGCATCGGTATCAACAAAATCTGGTGCATAGCGAGATAAAGAGTTGAACAAGTGATGATACTCGGTTACTGACCGCGTTCCTTGAGTTAAGCTCATGAATTCAGCCATCTTCATCTGAGTCAAGCCTGGCGGAATATAGTGCCCGCGAACAGCTTCCGCGAACAGTCTCCAAGTGACAGGTGTACGAGCTGGGTAAGTGGTACGGTGATGTCCCCACCAAATCCCGGCTGGCCCCTGTAGCTGATGTGCAGCATACTCTGCCTTTAACTCTTCTGTAAGCCTGAGCAGTCGAAACTTCTGCTCTATTGTATGCAGCCATTCTTCCGCTTCTAGAGGTTCTGTGGCTTCCTTGAAAATTGGCGGCCTTGTGTCCAGAAAATCCTTGAACGAGCTGTACTGATTCGGTTCAGGGCGTTGATTGTTATGCGCTAAATTCTCTCGCAGAAGCGCCTCGATGTTGCGTTGGCTTCCCAAGAACTGAGCGAAGAGTTGCTCGGCCGTGGGTGGTGGAGGAGGTTGTGGATTGCGGTTCTCTCTACTATCATCATTACCACCACTACCACCCGCTCCACTGCGAGTCGTCGTCATCTGCATGTAGCGATAGCAATGATCATTAAAGACGTTGCCAATATTGCAGAGAACAATAAACCATGCCAACAGAAATTATTCGGAAAATAAATTCGCCAAACAATTACAGAGGCATAATAAATTTCGATCCACAACGCATCATCACATGATAAAAAGTGCTCATCACATAACATACAAAAGTCAACATAACATCCATAGGTGCCCATACATATGGGACTTTTCAAGGTCTTGCGCCATACGCATATAGGTCCAACACACATCCTTACATCCACGTGATAACCCCAAAAGATCAAGCACTAGGACATGAGACAAAATCACTACTCGCTAACACTAACTAGTCTACTCCCTAATGGCACCCTCGTCATCATCGTCGTTGTCATCATCATCACTCGAGATGTCCGAAGAACCACTGGACGAAGCATGAGAATCCGGGTCCTCCTGAGGAAGGATAGGGTTCCTCTCGTTCTCACGGCGATGAATCTCCTCATGTAGGCGATCATTGTAGTCCTGGAGATGATGAAGTTGCAGCTCTAAATCTCCCACTTGTAGCCTGAGAAGCCTGTTCTGCTCAGTCGCACGCATACCCTCGAGACAAACACGACGTAGCGACTCCTCAGTCTCGGCCATGATGGTGGATAAGAAGGTCGTCATACCCTGCTGGTCACTAAGCTGTTGTGCCGTCTCCTGCTCCCTCTGACGAGCCTGGTCTCTCTCAATGGTCAAATGAGCTAGCTGAGTGGTAAGAAGGTCGACCTCTGTAGCATGCGCCTCCTGACCCTGGTGATGTGCAGCTATCTCCTCACTGAGGATGTGGTCCAGGTGGTCGTAGCTACGTGACAGACACCCGTAGGTAGCCATGAGTGCAGCCATCGCACTCCCAGCTGGCCCTGCGCAGTGCTCACGCTCTGAAGAACTAGCCCCCAAAACCGTAGCACCCGGCTGACGCCACACGGACTGGTACGGATCTGCTGTAGGGAAGACACCGGCTGTGGCCTGGGCAACTACCTCTGGATGATCCTCCATGATATCCCGAAGAACAGTGTACGCAACTTGGTTGGCTCCATCCCAAGGAGTCCTGCCCTGAAGAGCAAACACTCTGCGGCACCACACATGATCCTGCGGATCACGGCTGGGCACGTCCACCTCAACTGTGTACATGTAGCGATCCTCTGAGAACTGAACTCGATGCCACTCATACTGCGGCTCCTGGCCCTCCTGGTATCCGACTAAGTGCAGCACCCTCCACAAAAGAGTAGGCATGCCGAACTCCTCCAGAAAATCCTCGGATCCCTCCTCGGTCCAAGGACCCAGCATGTAATTGGGCCTCCTGCCTCCAGTCGACTTGCGGGCAGTACGCTTAGTGCGGGCCATCTGAAAGAAGTGTATCCACACAGTTTTTAATTAGTTGAGAACAACTTTTATTTAAGATCGGGACGGATAACATAAGGAAGGAAGTAATTAATGCAAGATTATAGGATCATGATGCATGAGTGTAACATACGTCCTCACTGCCTAACAATCTAACGGTTAAACGGTGGCATACAACGTTCACTCATAGCGCTTAACTAGCGTACTACACGTTCGCAAGTTAGTGTACCTGCAGAAAGTTCATTTCAGCCCTGCCCACAATATGAATATCATGCATTGCTGAAAATTAAATCTAATACTGGCTTAGGTGCACACCCAGTATACACGTAAGCAGTATATGCACCCATCAGAAAAGTATTACTCCCACAATTAATACTTTCACATATACTTGTGTGCAACAGGTATACATGTCAGCATCATTCAAGCACTCCCCTAGATTGGCGGTTGTCCAATCATGCTCTCACAACTCACTTATTACCTTGGCGTAGAGGCAATTGATCCATACATTACTATTCCGAAGAATAGCACCCATACAATTTCACCCTTGCCGTATGGACGACAGAATAACAGAAATTAAATATGATGCACAACCCCCAAGTTAGTACTTAAATAGCCACCTAGATTCCTATTGGGCATAAGGACTTAGTCACTGGCACACCTTAGCTTTAAACCTTAAGATTTTCCAAATCCTCATATAACTACAAGTTGGCATTATAGCTTTATTTTTTTATAAAAATATTGTTTTTAAATACACCCATGAGCAGTAACGCAGAACTTGCTCCGATACCAGCTGTAACAGAACCGACCAATTTGCACCAGATTAAGCACTAAAAACCTCTGCTCTCACAGAAATCATCGAGTACTTAAGCTCGTACAAACCCGGTAGTCCGGAAATCTCGAAGGATTTCAAATCATTCAACGACATCCAGCCAAGATCGTACTTGTTCCACGAATATGCTCACGGGTTACATCATAGTTGCATAAAGTTCAAATTACATCGGAGTACGGAATAATATTACAAACCATAGTTTTGATAGTAGTAGCGGAAGCAACATAGTCTTTAAAACATAAGTTTGGATTGTTCATAAATACGGTGCCATCAGTTGACTGGGTCCACAAAAGCAACAGATGAGATAAGTGTTGACCATGCCCTTGGTCTAGTCATCACCCGTTACCGGGTACAAGCAGTTCTCGCAGTAACCATAAAAGCACTGGCCATCTGCAACAACAAGGGAATAAAACCCTGAGTACGAGAAGGTACTCAGCTAGACTTACCCGTCATAAACCAAAAATAATGAGACTCCAAGGACTATGTAGGCTATAGGGGTGGGGTTGGCTGTACATACTCTTTTGCATGAAAGCTTTAGTAATAAAACTCAATTTCAGATGTTGGCAATTGCTTTTAGTCATTAACTCTACCTTACTAGATTTGCACCTGTACTAAACAAGCACTTGCTAATTAATCAATCAAGAGTGACTATTTCATCAATAGCCTTTCAGATTCCATAACCATTTTAGTTCCATAAGTTCTACGGGAGATGATCTAGAGTCAACTGCTCACTGTCCAGGAGCGATGGCGATTATAATCGATTCCTACCCAGCTGGGGATAAAATGTCTCACACTCGCCCGGCACGTCCGGCTACGGCAGTCGTAAGCTGCCAGTCAGGAGATTCGAGAACACAAAGCGCGGGACGGCCATGGGCCCTTCTACACCGGGGGTTATCTCAGTGCCAGGTCGCTCAACCTATAACTGCCCACGGTCATGCCAGGTCGATCAGGCCCTGCCTGCCCTCGGACCATGCCAGGTCGATCAGAATAGTTGCCCACGGTACAGCTGAGGCCCTGGGTGTTAGGCGTCAACATCTCCATCTCCGGCTCGAATAACCTTACTCGGCTTCACGGGAGGTACTCAGACCAACTCCGTTAAGTGATCGACGCGTTCAATTTGACTGAAGGGACATTCCCGAACGGGTCCTAGGCGACACAGGCGGGAGACTACTAGCACTCAGAACCCATGTTCTGCTGCTCTTACATCCCGCCTCCGTCTCAGATTAATTATCACATGGTTATCTCATGGTAGCACAGGCTAAACATGATCAGTATCCACCTATTGCGGGAGACAGGGAATCACCCGACTTTTACCGGTCTAAGCAAGGCTAAGCATATAACGAGCCTAGACCTAAACAGGGATATCAAGATATATTGCAGGTGGACAAGGATAAGTAATAATGCATCAACGGTAGCAATCAATTCCTATAACCTAATGCAACATCCATCATCAGGTTAAATTAGAAACACTTGCAAACCGTAGGAGTTAGAATGCTCCGGGGCTTGCCTTTCTCAAAGTCCGACGGACGGTGATCGCGGCACTCGGGCAACTCGTCGGCGTCGGTCCCTCCGACTTCTTCTGTCAGGATCTCCTCCGGACTGGGCTCTTCCAGCAACGACGGGGTCTGGATCTCCTCCGCTGATCCTGTATGATGCATAGTGCGCATGAATAGGATGAATGCACATAGAATGCATATGTGATGCACATGATCGACAGCAATCAGAAGATAAGCACATGGCATCTACTGCATTCTCTTCAACAAGGTAGTCAACATCATCCCACTATTTAACCTAACATAGTCAACTAGTTAAGCGATGTTGTCACCACATCAAAGTTTACTTAATGAGTTTATTACCCTCTAATTGCTTGCTGAAATAAATCTATTTACACATGCTTAAACAGCAACCTAACCTAGACAGCTTCAGAAAAATCTACAGAAATTACTGGGAGTTAACCACACCTAATCTAGCTCCCTGTCCAAATTTCATCTCATTTGGACTTAAACTCCATTCTCTGTGAAAAAGACAAATTCTATCATGGAAAGGTGCTTTGAACTACACACCCTAGCAAAAAGTGTCAAACAACAGATTTCTTATTTTTCTACTGAGCTACCTAGTACAAGAGCAATGTGCTTAAATTCTCAGGTTCATATTCCTCATATTTTAATTACTACAAAATAAACAAGGAAACGACATTTAACCATTTTAAAAGCTACTGTCAAATTAATTCACAGAACAACCTCATATTATATTTTTCTCTGAAACTACACCTTCATACAAACCTAACAAAACTAGAATCACATTTTTCTGACTGCTATATAATTAGTTATGCATTTCCAAGTTATCAGCACTTTTCTAATGTAAATAAAGCTACCCATAAAAATATCACCAAGAATGCATTCAACAAACTTTACTGATAGATCTAAACATGCTTGACCTAACAAAATTTGTTTCACAGGATTTGAACATAAAATGAGCCTTGTATGAATTTTTGAAGCCTTTACATGGATTCTGCAAAACAAAACTTAAAAAGGAAAACTCAATCCTATACGCTACGGACTTCGGCCGAGGCACAAGACAAGCGCTCAGCACACCCGGCGCGATTCGGCTGAGGCCCGAGGCAAGGCTTCGGCACATTCGGCGCGATTCGGCTGAGGCCCGAGGCTCAGACACATTTTACCGATTCGCCCGAGGCATACTGACAGCCGAGGCTAACCTATTCAGCCGAGGCTACTGACTCAACCGAGGCTTACTGATTCAACCGAGACTAACTGACTCAATCGAGACTAACTCAACCGACTCGGTCGAGGCTCGAGGCAAAGGCTCGGCGCTTCCGGCTTTCCGAGGCCTACGGCACCCAAGCTCTTCCCTTTCTCTCTTCCTTACTGCCAGTCGGGGCCCGCTGGTCAGGGTGACCAAGCTTCCGAGGCCAAGCTCAGCACGTTACCGCGCGAGGCCAGGCTCGGCGGTCAACGGCGGAGTTTGGCGCCGTGGTCGTTGACCGGCCCTAGCTCGTCGACGGCGACACGGAGACCATCGTTGGGTGCGGGTTTTCGAGACGAACACGACCGACTAACTTGCTGAGCCAGAGGGATACCGGAGCAAGCTCGACGGCGGCCATGGCGGAGCGGCGGCTCTGCGACTCGGCGGCGGAACTTTCCCCGGCGGCTTGCGACTCGGCGAGGTTAGCACTAGCCCAAGCAAGACCTAAGCGACCTAGTGGAGCAACTCTCGGGCTTCGGCATCCCCGGCATTGCTCGGAGCTATGCACGGCGGCGGTCCATGGCGGACACGGCGATGACACGGCTCGGTTCCAGCTGAAACACGGCAAAAGAGAGGTCTCCATCTAACTCTAAGCTACTACGGAGGTAGAGCAGACTAGAACATGGCTCAGCTCAGGGTAGCATGGCCGGAGATGACCGGTCCACGTGAAGGTCACGGTGGCGGCCATGGCGGGAGCTTGCGGGTGGCATCCGCTGTTCCGGCGGCTAGAGAGGGAGAGAGGGGAACCAACCCTTACCGGAGAAAGAGGAGGTCGCGGCGGAGAAACTGGCGGGAGGAATCGAACGGTGGTGCGGTGAGTAGCGAGCAATCGCTCGCCGAGGTTCTGCGGGCGGCGGCGGAGCTCTGGTCAGGTGAAGATGGAGTGGAGTGGAGCGAGAGAGAGAGCGAGCGAAGAAAGCTCTCCTGGCTTGCGAGCGCGGGGCGGAGCAAAGGCAAAAGGAACGAAGTGCTAGGTGCATTGCACCTGGCCGGTTCCCGTCGGGGGAACTCCCGACCGGACGCGGCGGCGGCAGGCGTCGCGCGACACGCGGCGGGCGAGGACGCGGTGCATGGAGCGACGTGGCGAGTTCGGGCGCAAACCACGGGCGGCGGTGCTGGCGGTTTGGCCGGCCGGCGAGGCGGTCTCGCGGCTGCGGGCGGATTCTGCCGGCGCGGAGGGAGCGGCGTCCGCGAAGGAGAGGAAGAAGAGACTGACAGGCCGGGCCCACTAGGATTAAACTAAAGAAGTTTGATTAAAAACTTGTATGCTCTATAACTCCTAAACTAAGCTGAATTAGGAAAAGGTCTTAACAGCAAAGTTGCTTAGAATTTTGTAAGGAACAAATCATCTTTAAGGCTCAAGTCCAAATTCCGCTTAGAAAAAGAAATTTACTTCTAATCCATTTTGCTAAAGCAAGAAATCACATTTTAAAAGCTTTTTCTGAGAAAGTGCTGTAAAGCAAAGTTGTTCCCTTCATCGAGATCTACAACTTTGTTATAAGGCACTTGGTCAGAAACAGAAAGCAAACAAGGTTACACTTAGACACTACACAAGGACTTAAGCACTTCAGCAAACATATGCACATGAAATGATGAGATGCTATGCTTATGCCATGCCAAATTATGCATTTAGGGATTGCTTAACACCGGGGTGTTACAGCCACATCTCGGCTCAGGGCTTAATAGGATTAATAGAATACTCATACCAATAAGTTGCAACTTCTTTTCCGGAAGCCCATCTCCTAAAAACTCCAAAGTTAAGCGTGCTTGGCTTGGAGCGATGGGTGACCGACCGGGAAGTCTTTCCCGGGTACGCATGAGTGAGGACAAAATGTGCAGAAAAGACTGGTGTTGGTCTGTGGGGATAGTCTAGGTCCTATCAAGCTGCCTGATGTAAGCGGGCCCAGCCTCGAGGAGGCGGGACGTTACAGAATGGTATCGGAGCCGACTCTCGCGGTTTCACGGGCGCGTGTGTCGCAGTTGCGCAGGCATAGTGCGCATGGCTGGTGTGGATCCGGAGTGGTCACACAGCATGGCATATGCGCTGGCATTGGGCATACGGACGTGGCCAAGAGAGGACGTTCCTGGCCTGGGATTGATCGACGAGGACGTCAATCTCTTAAGGGGGTGAGATTGTAACATCTCGGCTCAGGGCTTAATAGGATTAATAGAATACTCATACCAATAAGTTGCAACTTCTTTTCCGGAAGCCCATCTTCTAAAAACTCCAAAGTTAAGCGTGCTTGGCTTGGAGCGATGGGTGACCGACCGGGAAGTCTTTCCCGGGTACGCATGAGTGAGGACAAAATGCGCAGAAAAGACTGGTGTTGGTCTGTGGGGATAGTCTAGGTCCTATCAAGCTGCCTGATGTAAGCGGGCCCGGCCTCGAGGAGGCGGGACGTTACACCCGAGAGCACAGTACTCCTCACTGTCAGCTTCCTTGCCCGGAGGGTACATGCTACTCTCGCCATCTCTCCACTCCTAGTGCGTGGTTAATTATCACCTGCACTAGATTAGCCGAAGCTCGGCTTCCCGCAGTATGTGGCTGGTACTATCAAGTTCAAGATCCAAGGGCCAACAACGAACGCTTCCTAAGCGACACAGATGGAAACACTACACCAGGACTCCATTCCAGATGCAAGTTACCCGCCCGGTCTCAATTTCATTTCATTACCACCATTTTGTACCTGAGAGAGGTACCCTAACAGAATCGAGTCATCATTCCTCAGGACGATTCCCTGAGCATGGCCAAGGCAAATGACGTATGCGATCCATACAACTTACTAATTATTTTTAAATAACCGGGTAACAAGGATGATATAGGTATAACTGCTTTTGGTAATGCATTTAGTGGGTATCATTCAACTCCTATTACTTAAATGCATTTGATAAATCATTGTATAAACTTTGTAAAAATAGAAAGGTTAAATGCACCGGGGCTTGCCTGTGTTGCAGGGAAGAAAAGATCCGAGAAAGATCCACACAAGTTAGTTCCTTTGCTGATTTGAAGTCAAATCTCCTCTAAGAAGCTTGTCCAACAAGCATCTCCTTCCGAGGCTTGTTCAACAAGGAGGATTATCGAAGCTTGATCAACCAGACCTTCTAGCTCCGAAGCTTGCTCAACACGATCTTCTCACTCTCGTAAGAGCTACACGGATATAAATGATGTATGCTTAGTATGATGCCATGGAATTCATGCTAAAGTGCAGGACAATTCAAATGTAGAACAAAAGATAACACAAGATAAGGAAAGTAGAGTACAACTTTCCTTCGCGGTAAAGTTGCAAGCCAACAAAACCAACTTGCAACTTACCAACTAAGATTCCTAGCTATACATACAACTTCCACTAAGCACCTTTAGGTGGGTTAAGTATGCGACTAAGGGTCATCAAAGAATCACTTAAGCCATGGGATATTAAGGGTGGAGAATACCCCATGGTTTTCAATCAAGAACCAAATCACCCAATGTGGAAACCACATTTTGAATGTTTATTAACCATTTTGACAGTTGTTGAATAAGATGACTCTAATTCACCCAAAGAAGGGTAAGGTTATCTTAACTTTCAGAAAGATCATTAATTTAGCCTACACAAACTACTCAAGTTCTAGGCATTATTTAATTAATTAATAAAACCTGGAATATGAATGAAATTTATTGTGTCCAAATAACCTCAAAATTTTTGTAAAGATTATTGACATGATGCAAACAGTAGAAAAAATAGTTTCAAGATTTTTGGACATATAAATTATCCTACACAAATCATCAAAGTCTCATTTATTAATTAAAAGACTTATTTAAATCACATTCAAAACTTATCAAAAATTTACATTTCATATTTTTATCTGATAGCATATATCACAAGGATAACAACAAACTTTATCTCATAACTATGAACTAATCAACAATTAACACGAAATCACATTTCAGAAAAATGGAAAAGAAAACAACTAAACCTAACTCTACTGGGCCAAACCGGGCCATGGTCACCGACGGCGAAGCCCTGGTCAGCTTTGCTCCCGCCCGAGCCTTGACCATGGCCGCGACCAGGACCAGGCGGCGCTGACCGATTCCCCAGCTTGCCACCAGCGGGCTCGCCGGCGTCGACGAGGGCACCTACGCGCTAGGGACGGACCTGCACAACACCTGAGAGAGTTAGCTCGACGGCTAGGGCACGGGAGCGCACACAGCCGCGGCCATGGCGGAACAGCGGCGGTTGACATGGCGATGCGGCGGCGTTCCGGTGTCTACGGTACGGTAGAGAGGAAAAAGAAGGTTCAAGCGCTACTAGAAGCTCACCACGACTTCAGTGCTCGACTTGGTTGAGGCGAAGACACGGCGGAGGGAGTTGGTCACGGTGAGGAGCTCTCAGCGGCTTCGGCAGTCTGGCGACGGACTGCACGGCGGCATGGCAAGGGTTCCGGGGAGCAGGAGGCGGTAGGGTTGAAGCCGTCTCGCTGTTGAGGATTCTGAAGATGTAGGGAAACTCGGACAGTGGCTAAGTGGTGTTAGGGCGCTCAGGAGAGGGCTGGCCATGGAGGAACCAAACTCGGCGGCCATGGTGGCGGCCACGACGGGACTCCGGCGCCCAGCCGATGCAAGCCGCTAGAAGTGGCGTGGGCAGGCTCAAAAGGTGCACAAAGGCACGGCGAACTCTACTGCAAGCGCTAGTGGGCAGAAGTGGTGCAGCAGCGGCGAGCGAACCCAGCGCCGGCGGGCTCTGCTTCAGCCGGCAGTGGACAAAGGAGAGAAGCAGAGACCGGGAATGGAAGGAAGAAGAAGGGAGAAGAAGTCGGCGCGGATTAAGGATGCGCCAGTGACATCTCGACCACGCCAGAGGGGCCTCTGCGTGGCAGGCGCAAGCACGGCCGGCAAACTAAGCACGGCGGCGGCGGCCTGACCAGAAGCAGAGCACTCTAGGCTCTGTTTCCATCCCCTGCTGTTCACGTACATAGCACATAGGCATTTTAAAATTTCTTTCTTTTTCTTTTCCAAAAATCCTTAAGGAACTGGATAATATTCCAAAATAAAAGTTGCTCCAAAAATTAGGATCTACATCTTTCATTTAAGGAGCATTTCCAAAATCTGCCTAGAAATCAAAATCATACTTTGAATTTGAAAAGCATTCAAACTTTGATTCAAAATTACTTTTGAATTTATAAAACAACTTTAAATTTTACCAATATAAAATTTGTTCCTTATAAAATTATCTAGAACTTTTCTTTTGGTCATATATCACAATTGTGCTTAATTTTTGAACTACACAAAAGGGGGTAAAACTAGGTTTAGAAATTAATTTCTAATTTGAAACCAACTCAAACTAGTTTTCCAAATTACTTCAGTTTTTATTTAAAAACTTGAAAATCTACCTTAATAAAAGATGTTTCTTTTAAAACTCTCTACAACTTTGCTTAAAGAACCAAAGTCTAATTCTTTTTAGTTTTTGAAATCTAGTTTAGGGGTCAAATTCAGGGTTTGAAAGATTTCAAATCTGTTCAAACTTTTGTAGAGAAACTTTGAAAACTTTGAACACCAAAATTGTACCTCTCAGCAAGAGCTACAACTTTGCTTTTTAAATCATTTTAAAATTTGACTTACTCTTTGACTTATTGAAAAGAGAACAAAAAGAGACATTTAAAAACCAGGGGTTTTCTCACTTGTCATTTCATATACATGGTCAAGCAACACATCTTCAAACATGGAAGTCATCACACATGATCATACAACACTCAAGTCAAACATACAAAGCATCACATTTATGTCTTAAACAGGAAATGTTGTTATGCCATGATGCTTGTTGATTATGCATACTTATTACCTTACTTAGGGTTTTAATTATCGCTTAAAACCAGGGGTGTTACATAGGACATGCAACCGACCTCCAAACCGCCTTGGACAACCACCTGGAGGCCGTAGGATCAACAACGAAGCATCCAGCAGCCAGGAGACTGGCGGCCGCCAGTAGGGGGTGGCGCCCGCCACCTGACCTAACCCTAGGTCGTTTGGCTGCCCCCTATAAGTACCCCCTCACTCCTCAAGACTATATATACCCCCCCCGAAGCATCAGTACCATCACAACCCAACAACACACAAGCAAGAGAAGCAGAGAGTTGGCTTAGAAGCTTAGAGAGCTTAGGCAAGTAGGTTAGCTAGTAGAGAGAGTATAGTTCTAGTGCCCTCGCTACAGCGCGGCTCTTAGTTTAGCACAGCTCAGCCTAAGTTCTTGGTAAAAGGAGCGTAGAGCTTGCTAAGAGAGAAGCGGGTGCGAGCGACTGGCATCAGAGGTCAATTGATTTCCCGGTGTCTCTGGTCTGGTTTGCTCTCTTGTATCTCAGGTACATTTATCGTTATCTCAGTATTACTTTAAGCATTACTCTCAGTGTTACTTTCAGTATTACTTTATCAAGTACCTTGAGTGTGACCTAGCTATCCTACAGTTCAGTTCACTTAGCCATAGTAGTTAATCTCTAGTGAGCTTAGTGTTTGATCTTTGCCAATAGGTTGCTTAGTTAGTTTAGTGTTTATCTTATTAAGTCAAGTATTTGCTCTGACATCCGCAAGGGTGTCTCTATTCAAAGCTAGGGTAGAGATAGTTAGAATATAGTTAAGCGTGGTGCTTAGTTATAGACTTACCTTCAGATACGGCTGGACCCCCGGATAGCTGTGGTAGCAAGCAGGTGGTGACAGCCCTGTGCGCCTTGAATTCCACCACGTAGTTGACCCAGTTTAACAGTAAGGCTCGTTGTGCTAGCGTTCAACCTAAGTAAGTGGTAAAGGCTAGTACGCCTCGATACTTGATAAGATAGGAATAAAACTTTACTTAACTTAGTTGCTTTATTGTCTTTTGCCTGCCCTGCTTCGTAACTATCTTGCTTCGTAGTTATCTTGCTTGGTAGTTATCTAGGATTAGTTATCAGTAGTTAGTAGTTATTAGTTAGTTATCCTTAGTTATCCTAATCCCTTTATCTACCTATCCACCCACCTTACCTTAGCCATCCATTTCATCCTTACCTATCCACCCATATATTCTTTCTAGCCTCTCATCTTCCCTTCTCCCCTTTTCCTTTTTCTCTTTTCTTCGACTCTCATCCCCTCCTTGACTCAACTCATACACCACCCTAGCCTTCCCTTGGGATCAAATAAATCGACACCTGGTACTCCCAGGCGAAGTGCTACTATGATAGTTCTGTGCGCTTGCAGAATCTCCTCTTGGTAGATTGCATTCTCGCTAGCTAGCTCCTACTAGTGTTGGGACTGACAACCCCGCTTGGCATTAGTAGATAGCTACTTTAGTTACCCTATCCTAGGTGTAGCTATGAACTACCAACAAGCATTTTTGGCGCCGTTGCCGGGGAGGGCAATCGGTGTGTCGGTTGAGTCCGTGTCGAATTTATCTTCGCTTAAGCTCCCGCTTAGCGAGTCCCATCTTACCCCATTCTTTCTTTCCTTAGTTCTTCTTATCTTTTTCCTTCTTCTTCAACTTCTTTCTTTCTTATCTCGTTCTATCTTCACGATGGCCAATAAGACCATTCATGAGTTTTCTGCTCCTTCTGCCGCTAATGTAGCGATAGGACCAGACGTGATCGATGCCAACCTCAATTTTGAGTTGAAACCGGCTCTGATCACGATGGTCCAAGCTAGCCCGTTATGTGGCAAGGCTCATGAGGATGCCAATGCTCACCTCCAACAATTTTTGGAGATTTGCGGCACCTTCACCATTAAGGGGATAACCCAAGAAGCCATCCGTCTTCGTCTCTTTCCTTTCTCTTTGATAGGAAAAGCGAAGCAATGGTTCTATACCGATCGCAACGCTGTAGACACATGGGACAAGTGTTCCAATGCTTTTCTCGCCAAATTCTTTCCTATGGGCAAGACGAATCCTGTTCGCAACAAAATCTCTAGCTTTACGCAACAAGCCGAGGAATCTATTCACGAGGCTTGGGAGAGGTTGCAAGAGTATGTCGCTGCTTGTCCGCACCATGGTATGGAGGACTGGCTATTGATCCGGAACTTCTACCATGGCCTAACCCCTCTCTCTAGAAGCCATTTGGATGCCGCCGCCGGTGGTGCATTCTTTTCTCTGAATGTTGCAGATGCTAAAGCTCTCATAGAGAAGATGGTGTCGAACCAAGGATGGAATGACGAGAGACTGCAGCCCCGTAAGCGAGGTATGCATTCCCTTAAGGAGGCCGACATGATCGTGGCCAAGATGGACCTACTAGCAAAGAAGCTGGACAGCTGTGAGAAGATGAACCAACAAGAGAGTGTCCAATCTCTGGAATCCTACATGACTTGTGAAGTCTGTGGAGAAACCGGACATTCTAGGAACCACTGCCCCGAGCTACGTGAAGATTTGAACTTCATCAACAACAACAACGGTTTCCATCAACAGAATCAAGGATGGAATCAGCCTGCAAACTCTCAAGGTAACAATTCATTCCCCCGCTCTAATTTTCATAATTCTGATAGTCTCTCATTCTTGAAAAACTTAGTTTACTCACAAGGTAGAACTACTGATTTCTTGAATAAGAAATTAATGTTGAATGATAAAGCCCTTGAAAATATAAATGCTAAATTGGAAGATTTCTCATCTGCTCTAAAAAATCAACTTAGCTTTAATAAGATGTTAGAAACCCAATTAGCTCAACTTGCTGCTATCATACCATCTTTTGAAACTGGCAAAATTCCTGCTAAACCTGACATGGAAACTGCAAATATGGTTGAAATAAAATATTTTAACTATTATGAAGATCAAACCATGACTGTTAAAAAGGGTGATCCTGGTAGTCCCATAATTAGATTCTCAATCTTTGGTGAAGTCTTTAAAAATGTCATGTGTGATTTAGGATCGAGTGTGAACATTCTATCTAAAGATTTTTATAAAAACTCATTCTTTCCACCCATGTCATCCACATCTGCCTATGTTGTGCTAGCTGATCAGTCCACTTGCTATGTAGAAGGAATAGTTAATGATTTACCTGTTCATATTAGAGGTTCATATGTTCCTGCTGATTTCATAATACTAGATATGGGAAATAGGAAAGATGTACCTCTAATCTTAGGTAGACCCTTCTTGAACACTGTTGATGCCTGCATATATGTGGAAAGTGGTAAAATTCAAATGACAGTAGGAGGGAGGAACGAAATATTCTCTTTCTCCCGAGGCCCCGCATATGCCGCTAACATACAGGAAGCAAAACCCGTTTGTACCAAGAAGAGGCGCCCAAGAACAAGGTGGAGCAGAAAGAAAGAACCACCTCCTCCTGAGTTGTGTAATTCACATAACAAGGGAGAGGTGCCAAAAGAAGAAGAACCAGATGGAGTACTAAGAGAAGAAGTGCCCAAGGAAGAAGATCCACCCAATAAGGATGAAACTCCATGGACCTAAGGTATGGTTTTACTTTTAATTTTTCCCTTCAATTTTCCCTTTTCGAATAAATAACATATGTCATGCATGTAACTAAAAAAATCAGTTATCATTAGTTATATGCATAGGTATATGTTAACTTAGTTAGAACAATAAAATATCAAAATAGGATAGTTTCCCTTTTCACAACATTAGATAGTTTCCCTTTTAATAAAATGAGAACAAGAGCTCCGACCGAGAAAGAAGAAGGCCCTTAACCAAGCAAGAAGCCAGCTTGGGGGAGACTCCCGCTCCAATAAGGTATGTCTCAAGCCTACACTTTACATTCAGTTCTTAAATTCTATATCTTTTGAATGTCACATGCTTGCCTAAATAACCATTCCATGAATAAAATTGATAAAATCTGCTTAAACAAGTTGTAACCTGAATAAGATTTGAAATATGTCATGCAAATGCTATTGTTATGGTTTGAATAACTGGTCTTATCTAAGTTGTAGCTTTTGTGGGTTGCACATGCTTAAACTGAAATCATGCTTAGTGAATAAAGTTAGTAAGAAATGGAGTAATTCTTTAAACTTGTTAAGGTGAAATTAGGACCTAATCTGGAGGATTTCTTTTAAAAATTATGAAAACCTTGCTAAAAGTTCCTCCTAGATTTTATCCCATCCCACCACCAGCCAAATATTTGTTAGTCATTAGTCAAAACCACAAAGAGCTTTGTTTGTGTTGAGCTTTGTTAGACCTCATAGATCTTAGTAGAGAAGCTTATCATATCTTTTGAATCAAGATTCACGCACACCCACCATAATTTGCCTACTTTCCACTTTGGAAGTTTGCAACCACCAAATAAATTGCTTATTCTCTATACCGGAGATATGCAATACCCTGCCAAACATCCCATTGCTAGCCTTATGCTTATTCCTACCCTGGGAATAAGCATTTCTCCCTCTTCCCCTTTTTCATTTCAAAAATCCTTTCCTATAGATGTCTGGGGAAATCTAGAGCTAAAAGAGAGAGAAAAAAATGAGCAAAGTAGCTCAAGAAAGGACTATGTCCTGAAAAAAAGGGTGAGCAAAGTAGCTCAAGAGAGGACTATGTCCTAAGAAAATGTGAGGACACATCTTTTGTCTACTCACTATGTATCCAAAAAAAAGAGAGCGAGAGAGAGAGAATTATCATTAGCTCTAGACCCCAGAAATTAACTAGGAAGGATTACGAAATATCTCTCTATACACTTCCACATAACCACACATGCACATCTTAATCAAGTTTTATGATTTGCTGCTCCTTATGATCTGAGTGTCTAGCTTAGCAATAAACATCAGGCAATCTGCTCATGGTTCTTAGCCTTCCTATAACTCCACATATCATTCTTTAGAAATAGGAGAGACTACATTTTGGCCTAAGTGAGGATTTAAACACCATTGAGTGATTGAGTGAATCTTGGAGAACTTAAGCAAGTTGTTATCTTTTGAAAACCTTGAAAAAAAACCTCCAGACAGAATCCTAGTCAAACCTAAGCAAGATAAAAGTTTCCTATCTACTGCTTTATTTCACTCTTGCATGTTTGAAGTGAAAAGCTATAAGCCCCACATTGCTATGATTAATGATATATGCTAAGTTATTTCTCACTATACAATATGCACTTGCAGATATCTTAAGTTGCTATCCATTTCATGCTCAATGCTTAAACCGCATTGTTGCTCGAGGATGGGCAACAGGTTAGCTTGGGGGAGCTTGTTGATGGTCCTTAAACACCTGTTTTACCAGCAACATTTGACCCTAAAATCCACCAAAAAGGCATGAAATCTAGTCAAATAGGTTTCAAACTACCCAAATTCCACATGTCCATAGAATTTTATTTGAATGCAGGATTTGAACCAAATTTGGACATATGGACCCACCAGAGGCCAAGCCCACTCAGCAGGGCCCAAATGGGCCTAAGGGAGGTGGCACCCGCCACCCCTAGGTGGTGCCCGCCACCCCTAAGTGGCGCCCGCCACTTGGGTTGGACCAAGTTCCACTCCCTGCCACGTCACCGATCCGTGTGACCTCCGCAAGGCCAAATCTTGGCCCTTGGTCACTAGGTCAGTGGCATCGGACGGCTCAGGATGAAGTGGCCTGGATCAAGGCTGAATGACGGTTGCTAGGACATGCAACCGACCTCCAAACCGCCTGGGACAACCACCTGGAGGCCGTAGGATCAACAACGAAGCATCCAGCGGCCAGGTGACTGGCGGCCGCCAGTAGGGGGTGGCGCCCGCCACCTGACCTAACCCTAGGTCGGTTGGCTGCCCCCTATAAGTACCCCCCTCACTCCTCAAGACTATATATACCCCCCTGAGGCATCAGTACCATCACAAACCAACAACACACAAGCAAGAGAAGCAGAGAGTTGGCTTAGAAGCTCAGAGAGCTTAGGCAAGTAGGTTAGCTAGTAGAGAGAGTATAGCTCTAGTGCCCTCGCTACAGCGCGGCTCTTAGTTTAGCACAGCTCAGCCTAAGTTCTTGGTAAAAGGAGCGTAGAGCTTGCTAAGAGAGAAGCGGGTGCGAGCGACTGGCATCGGAGGTCGGTTGATTTCCCGGCGTCTCTGGTCTGGTTTGCTCTCTTGTATCTCAGGTACATTTATCGTTATCTCAGTATTACTTTAAGCATTACTCTCAGTGTTACTTTCAGTATTACTTTATCAAGTACCTTGAGTGTGACCTAGCTATCCTACAGTTCAGTTCACTTAGCCATAGTAGTTAATCTCTAGTGAGCTTAGTGTTTGATCTTTGCCAATAGGTTGCTTAGTTAGTTTAGTGTTTATCTTATTAAGTCAAGTATTTGCTCTGACATCCGCAAGGGTGTCTCTATTCAAAGCTAGGGTAGAGATAGTTAGAATATAGTTAAGCGTGGTGCTTAGTTATAGACTTACCTTCAGATATGGCTAGACCCCCGGATAGCTGTGGTAGCAAGCAGGTGGTGACAGCCCTGTGTGCCTTGAATGCCACCACGTAGTTGGCCCAGTTTAACAGTAAGGCTCGTTGTGCTAGCGTTCAACCTAAGTAAGTGGTAAAGGCTAGTACGCCTCGATACTTGATAAGATAGGAATAAAACTTTACTTAACTTAGTTGCTTTATTGTCTTTTGCCTGCCCTGCTTCGTAACTATCTTGCTTCGTAGTTATCTTGCTTGGTAGTTATCTAGGATTAGTTATCAGTAGTTAGTAGTTATTAGTTAGTTATCCTTAGTTATCCTAATCCCTTTATCTACCTATCCACCCACCTTACCTTAGCCATCCATTTCATCCTTACCTATCCACCCATATATTCTTTCTAGCCTCTCATCTTCCCTTCTCCCCTTTTCCTTTTTCTCTTTTCTTCGACTCTCATCCCCTCCTTGACTCAACTCATACACCACCCTAGCCTTCCCTTGGGATCAAATAAATCGACACCTGGTACTCCGAGGCGAAGTGCTACTACGATAGTTCTGTGCGCTTGCAAAATCTCCTCTTGGTAGATTGCATTCTCGCTAGCTAGCTCCTACTAGTGTCGGAACTGATAACCCTGCTTGGCATTAGTAGATAGCTACTTTAGTTACCCTATCCTAGGTGTAGCTAAGAACTACCAACAACGGCTGTAGATTCCCTCTATGATCCCGCTGTAGGAGTAAATTTAAGGTCTAAATCGTTGATGTTAACACTCCTAGGTGAGGAACCGCTAAACCCGACCAATAAATTCCTTAAGCTTCCTTCTGGAAAATTGGTCGAGAGTTGCGGGATTGCACATAATATTTCTATCACAATTAACAAGGTTAGCTTCCTCGCAAACTTCTATATCTTTGACGTAGACGAGGTCGACTTGTTAATTGGGCACCCACTCATGAGATTCATTGAGGGATTTTGTGAAGGGAGCCTTAAGGGTCACCTTGGGAAGGATCTAGATCTTTCAAATCCTTTTGCCGGCTCTGTTAATTCGATAGCCGAACCAAAACCCGAGCCTGATCCAATAGAGGAGGTGATGTCGGTATCTTCACTAGAAACTTCTCAACCCGATCTAGAAGAAGACGCCCATGACTTTATCCAAGAAGAAGACACTGATTTAGATGAACCGTTAGACTTGGATGAGTCTGAAGCTCCACCAAAACCCTCTATAGAGCTTAAGCCACTTCCTTCTGGGCTTAAGTATGCCTTCCTTAATGGTGATAGAGAGACTCCCGTGATCATTAGTGATCGACTTACAACGGAAGAAGTTTCTAAACTCATCACCGTCCTAGAAAAACACCAATCCATCTTAGGATATTCGTTGCAAGATCTCAAGGGAATTAGTCCCGCTCTTTTCACACATCACATTCCGATCAAACCCGATGCTACACCTTCTAGAGAGCCACAAAGAAGGCTCAACAATGTGATGAGAGAAGTAGTAAAGAAGGAGGTCTTGAAGCTCTTGCACGCGGGCATAATCTACCCTGTTCCAAACAGCGAGTGGGTCAGCCCCGTCCAAGTAGTTCCTAAGAAAGGAGGAATGACGGTCGTTAAAAATCAAAACAACGAATTGATTCCACAACAAACCGTCACGGGATGGAGAATGTGCATAGACTACCGAAAACTTAACAAGGCCACAAAGAAAGACCACTTTCTGTTGCCATTCATCGATGAGATGTTGGAACGGCTAGCCA
This sequence comes from Coix lacryma-jobi var. lacryma-jobi, assembly GCA_009763385.1. Classification (NCBI taxonomy): domain Eukaryota; kingdom Viridiplantae; phylum Streptophyta; class Magnoliopsida; order Poales; family Poaceae; genus Coix; species Coix lacryma-jobi. The sequence goes on along the minus strand of CM019830.1, from coordinate 115,407,291 downwards.
AACATTCCTTCTTTTGTTTCCTTGATGGGTATTCGGGGTACCATCAAATTCCAATCCATCCCGACGACCAAAGTAAGATCACGTTCACATGCCCCTATGGGACATATGCATACTGGCGCATGTCATTTGGCCTGTGCAATGCCCCTGCTTCATTTCAGAGGTGCATGATGTCCATCTTCTCGGAGATGATAGAAGAAATCATGGAAGTTTTCATGGATGACTTTTTAGTCTATGGAACAACCTTTGATCACTGCTTAGAGAATCTGGACCGTGTCTTACAACGCTGTCAAGAAAAGCACTTGATCTTGAACTGGGAGAAATGCCACTTCATGGTTCGAGAAGGGATAGTGCTAGGACATAGAGTATCTAAACGTGGAATAGAGGTAGATAGAGCTAAAATAGAAGTTATAGAACAGCTCCCACCTCCCACGAATGTTAAAGGCATTCGAGTTTCCTTGGCCACGCCAGTTTTTATAGAAGGTTTATAAAAGATTTTTCTCAAATTGCTAGACCTTTAACAAACCTGCTAGCTAAAGACGCACCCTTTGACTTTGACGACAGATGCTTAGACTCTTTTTACCATCTCAAGAAAGCACTTATCTCTGCACCAGTCATTCAACCCCCTGACTGGTCGCTATCTTTTGAGATAATGTGCGATGCTAGTGCTATGTTGTAGGAGCTGTCCTAGGACAGACCCAGGATAAGAAACACTATGCCATTTCCTATGCCAGTAAAACGCTAACCGGACCACAGCTAAACTATGCAACAACAGAAAAAGAACTTTTAGCTGTGGTATTTGCTATAGACAAGTTTAGATCTTACTTGGGTAGGAGCCAAGGTGATCGTCTACACCGATCACGCAGCTCTGAAATACCTACTCACTAAGAAAGATGCTAAACCACGGCTAATAAGATGGATCCTACTCCTCCAAGAATTTGATCTAGAAATTAGAGATAAAAAGGGAGAAGAGAACTCTGTAGCCGACCACTTGTCTAGAATGCAAACTAAGGATAAACAGGGCCTGCCCATCAACGACTATCTTCGGGACAACACACTCAAAGTTTCAGACACCTACCCGTGGTATGCAAACATCGTCAACTACATAGTCTCAGGCTACGTACCACCTGGAGTAGACAAAAAGAAGCTTATCAAGGAGAGCTTGGTGCATCTATGGGATGACTCGTATCTCTATAGAGTATGCCAAGACGGCATACTAAGAAGGTGTGTGCCCATGAATGAAGCAGTCAAGATCATGGAGAAGTGTCATGGAGCAGAGTATGGAGGCCATTTTGGAACATTCCGAACCATGCCAAGATTTGGCAAAGTGGATTCTATTGGCCTACCATGTATGAAGACACCAAGGACTTCGTGAAGAAGTGTGCAAGGTGTCAGAAACATGGGAACATCAATGCCCGTGATGCAATGCCACTCACAAACAACCTACAAGTAGAGATGTTTGACGCCTGGGGAATTGACTACATGGGTCCTTTCCCCCGTCTCAAGGTTGTGAGTATATTCTGGTGGCAGTAGACACTACTAGGTTTTCACCCTATTGCATCGGGCAAAATTTGATGTTATAGGTCTAAAATGGATGCAAAAGCTCATTTCCGCATCAATTTGTCGGTCGATGCAGCCGATGCAATTATCCCAGATGCAATAGCCTTTTGCATCAGTTACTTTTGGTCGATACGAAGCAACTTTTGCATCGGATAGTCGTTGTCTGTTTCATAAAAAATGTCCGATGCATTAACTTATTGCATCTAAATCATGTTGATGCAATACATCTATTGCATCGGATAGTCGTTGTCTGTTTTATCAAAAATGTCCGATGCATTAACTTATTGCATCTAAATCATGTTGATGAAATTCATTTAGTGCATCGGATATGGTACGATGCAATAGACTATATTGCATCAAAATTAGGTTCGATTCAATATAATCTATTGCATCACCAATTTGGTTTGATGCAAGAGGTTCTATTGCATCACCATTTTGTTTGATGCATGAGGTTCTATTGCATCACCATTTTGTTTGATGCAAGAGGTTGTATTGCATCACCATTTTGTTTGATGCAAGAGGTTGTATTGCATCAATGATATGATGGATGCAATTGAAACTTTTGCATTGACATGAGGTTCGATGCAATACAAAGTATCACATCTACATGACCGTGGATGCAATAAAAGCTATTGCATCGACAAGATATTTGAAGAACGACCAATAATAGCATTGAATTCATTGCACAGGAAATCATTAAATTACAAAATTCAATGGCACAAAAGGTAATTATATTAATAAATTGGATAATAATCATTCAATAGTTTGTACAATGAAAGGAAGTCACATGGCTTCCTATTTCCAAAGGAAATTGCAAGGTCCAAATGCATTAGAAACCACTATCTTATGGTACTAATAGATGTTAGTCATAAAGACGAAGACATGTGTCTTATCACAGAACATGACATATTTCTTGTTGCACAATCTTTGAATCATTTCAGCTTGTCAAGACTCCCTCATTGTTGATCTTCCTGAGAAAATTCAAAATGACATGCATTAGTAATATATATAGTTGATCACATAGCTGGATTGAAACATAGGCAACACATGATATGGAACAATATTTTTGGGATTAAGAAATACAATGGATACTTAAAATGAGAGCTGATTGATCATACCTTTTCTCATTTATTTTTTGTTTTGTCGCTTTCTTCTGTCAGCAACCTGTCTAAGTGTTTGTGATTGAATATATGACACTGTATCATTGCTATCTTTATCATTTGGGAAAAGAGCTCTGTTGGCACTGCCGCGAGTGAAGCGAATAGGTAGGGTACTGTTATTGTTCGTCAACAATTGACTGTCCTGTAGAACCTGCACAAACCAGAAGATTTGAAAGAGCAATCGGCACTTAGCGATCTGTTGAGCTGCAGGTAATGGTTTCAAAGTAAATTACCTGTTCCACATGTTCTGATTCTTGGATGGGAGTGGGAATAGCATTAGGTGCGTCTGAAGGATCACTTTGAGTGGGCAAGGCAGCTTTTGTGGCAACCTTCATATCAGGAAAAAAATATTCACACTTTATGTCAGAATACATGTAGCTGTCCATTACATTTCAGTTTCCATTAATCAACAAAATAATACCTTTGCTGAATCTGCAACATCTAAACCATGAACGATATTTTCAATACCAGTAGCATTAGCTGTCAATTCTGAAGGTTGAGTGGTTGTTTCTGCAGTTTCAGGGGATGGTGTGGTTGTTGCAGGAGTCTGTCATTGGTGATATGAGGAGGAGCATTAGCAATCAAGTTTTACTAAAAACAATGATGCTGGTAACAATTAAGAATTAGTAATCTTACCAAAGGCGGTGCTTCATTGCGTTCTTTGAATAGTGAGAAAAACTCTTGCCTTAGTTCTTCTCTAATCCTGTCAGTTGTACTCTTCAATTCTTGTTGCAGCAGCACAATTTGTTCCTTGTCACTCTCCCTCTCAGCGGCTTGAACGGTAAGTTGTTCTTTTAACTTCTCTATCTCAGCTTGCATCTCACTATTCTTTTGTTGTGTTGCTGCTGCTATTGCTGTGACACGAGCTTGCTCTTCAATTCGTTCATGCATAAGTTGGCTTCGGGTCGGATAATTTGCCATGTATCCATGTCCAGGACCTTTCCTGCTCTTGCAGCCAGTGGTTTCCTTGTAGGTTTCATGAAGAATTTGCCTTTCTTGTTCTTCTGATATCACAGAAGCTTCCTTCTCAATTTTTTCTGTGATTTTGGAGAAGGCGGTTTCCTAAGTTTTAGAACACAATTAGTATGACATTGATGATGTATGGATATAACTTGTGGGCTGGCAACAGTTGGTCAAAAAAGAAGTCGTATCTAGAGATTTACATGTCCAAATGACTTAATAGAGGACTTTCTGGAGATATTATAAAATTCTCCAGATTTCATTTTCAGACATCAAAGCATGTTTCAGAACTGGACTATTTTGAAATAGGCAAATTACAGAAACTTCTCAATCTCCCCAGATCTGCCCAGATTCTACCAACATCTCAATTACAAAATTAACGATGTTCCAAATTACAAGGAGATGATGACCTTTTAACAGCTAATCAGGTCAAGGAAGACCATGACTATAATATGAAAAACATCACTAAGTAGTAGTGAGCAAAGTAGCGCTTACATATATTTCCCTAGCAGCATCAGAAGACCATCGGCCCTCCTTGGTGCGTGTACTCCTCCAAAATGTCAAACCATTTGGCTCTTCACCAGTCTCCAGGTTTCCCTAATATGCGTAAATAGAACATTGTTACTGTTTAGGAACAAAAATAAAAGAACATGTTTAGGTTCCATATCATTACCTGCTCAAAACTAACTTGTGAATAAGGTTTTGATCCAGTCAGATGTATTGTCTATCGATGCTGGGAGTTGCTAGAGTTTTTGTTGCTCATTCGCTAAATTAAACACAGATATGTTAGTTTGACATCAAAGATGCAAACAATAAACACATATAAGTAAGAGGCTTGGAACCTGGAATGAGTCACTTGAAAAATACAACACCAAGTAGTGCCACTCCACAATGTCCACATCATCTGGCTTATGTCTCATTCTTTCATGATAACTGTTGTATGCCTTGTATGTGGCACTCAATTGAGCTCGCCATCCCTTGTAACGATTCTGTGCAATCTTCCAAATCCTAGCCTTCTCCTTAGCATTGTCCTCAATGTTCCACCTTCCCTGTACAAATGTGATTTCAATAAAGTGTCAACAAATAAGATATTACAGAGTATTAATTGATCATATGCGGTAGCAACACTGTAACGTACCATTATTTCTGTTGTTATTTTATCTTTAGCTTTCTGTTTCACTTGTCGCCACTTCCTAACTCCAATAAGTGGAGTCCATTTTCTTGTAAACCGAACAACTTCATCAATAAACGAGCGATAGTTATCTCCTATAGGACCGCCCTTCGTCGATGAGAATTCTACACTAAGTTTATCAGTGGCAAGTTTAAATCTCTTTGCTTCGACCGATACACCTTTCAATGTTCCACGCCCAATCTTTCTCTTCTTGCCAACCCCAGCTGTGAAATTGAGTATATATAATGGAATGAATGTAAACATTATAAATCAGTATTTTTATGTTATACTAGTGTACGAACAGTATGTACCATTGCATACCTTTCTGAGAGGGCTTGGGCCTACGAGCATGAGCTGGAAACTGAATAGGTGTTGCGCTATTGTCACCACTTTTGTCTTCTTCATTGGCTTGATCATCTACATATGCATCTGCACATACAAAATGTTGAAAGTACACAGTTACAGTTCAGTTGGAAATATATGTATATAATAGTGCTTCGACTAATGAACCATTAAACAAGATGAGATTACATATATCTTGAAGAAGCCCTTCCGTCCTCAACCATTCTTGATATGTTTTAACTGTACTCATCCGGGTGTCATCTGTAAATTCTGCGAGATGCACATATACATGTTATATATATACTGACAGTTTTAGATAAGTAAATATATATCATTGAGATGTATTTTTCTTGTCCATTAGTACCTGGGTTATCTTTATCCTGTTCCAGCTTACTGAGCCACACCTTGTATGCATCAATGTCTTCATCCTCATCTCCTTCTCCACTTACATTCGCATTTGTTCTACGTTGCTTAAGCGGTGTGACTGCATATTCTCCATGGTGATCTATATCTGTTATCGAAACTACAATCCTAACTGTCTTCTTTTCTATCCCATCTTCTATCATTGTGAATGCATCTTCTTCGTGATCTACACGATGCAGCTCAGCTGTATCGTTGCCATTTCTCTTCAAATAGTACATGAAGTCCCTCGGCGAATAACCACACTGAACTTTGTACTTTATTAAGTTTGCAAAGGTAATTCTAGCACGGTCAATGTCCAATATGCCACGATGCTTGTCCATGGGTCCCCCGCGAAAATAATATATACTCTCCATTTTTCTCCTGTTCTACTACAAAATAATTTAAACCGCAAATCATTCATGATATTGTATTTGGATATCTAAAACTATGGTCTGCATTTTTGTTTTGACTCATCAGTAAACAATGTAGCATTGATTGGATAGACAATTATAAGAACATAAGTTTGTTTCTAATTAAGAAGTGCCTAAGAAAAAAAATGACCTCTAATTGATACATATACACCATCAGATGTAAAAAAATATAATTTGTGATGGAAACCTGAAAATGCGCAAGCAATATCATCTGCATCTTACTGTAAACCCTAAGACAATAGCATTTTGAACACGTGCACAAGCAATTTGAAGGCACAGTATTAATAGAACAAATAAATGACAAAAATTGACCTGGGTTGTTCATTTGTGTTCTTGTCGGGGACATCTTCTTGGCCATGGGCATCTTGAGGGCTGGACCGTCTGGTTCTCCTCATGTTTGTCGGAGGAGATGCCAATCTCTTGGCTGGAGTAGACAGCGACGGCGACCGCTTTGTGCAGCGCCTCTGGGCAGGCGGCGGCGACGGCGAGATCCCTGCAGGGCGCCTCCGGGCTCCCGGCGGCGACGGAGACATCCTGGTGGAGGGCCTCCGTGAAGGCGGCGGTGACGGAGACGACTTGGCGGAGGGCCTCTGGGGTCGCGGCTGCGACGGAGACGACTTGGCGGAGGGCTTTCGGGCCGGCGGTGGCGAGGGCGACCTAGCGGGAGTAGCTGACGGCGTGCTTCCGGTCTTCGGCATGGCGGCTCGGAGTAGGATTAGATGGGATGCGAAGGGAACCGCTGCAGGTTGTATTAGGGAGAGGCATAATTATCGGCAATCTCGCGGGTGGAGGGCGCCTAATCTGAAATTTTTGGCGGTTTCAACCTTTCTCGGGCGCCACTTTGAGCTGAACGTATGGGACTTTTTGATTTAGCTAAATAATAAATAAATAATAAACTCGTGACAATAATTATATTTTATTTACAAAATAATTGTAATCATTTTAATATAATTACATCGTATGTAAAGCAATAATTAAATGCTACTACATCCTTTTTTATTGGAACAAAAAATGATTATATTTTATACAAGGTTGTTGGAGTGTTGAATTTATTAAGAGTATTGTGGTTGTATTAGTAGAATTAGGATTATTGGTAGGATTACTAGTACGAGTAGTAGTAGTATACATGTCGGACGAATTGTTGTAGGATTGGAAGTAGTAGTGCAAGTAGTAGGATTAGTGCTATGAGTAGTAGTTGTACTAGTTGTAGGATTAGTAGTAGGATTAGTACTAGTAGGATATATTAGTAGTATACCTATCAGAGGAATAGTAGTAGGAGGAGGAGTAGTAGTAGTAGTAGTAGTAGTAGTAGGAGTAGTAGTAGTAGTAGGATTAGTAGTAGTAGTAGTAGGAGGAGTAGTAGTAGTAGTAGGATTAGTAGTAGTAGTAGTAGTAGTAGTAGTAGTAGTAGTAGTAGTAGTAGTAGTAGTAGTTGTAGTAGTAGTAGTAGGAGTAGTAGTAGTAGTAGTAGTAGGATCAGTAGTAGTAGTAGCAGTTGTAGTAGTAGTAGTAGTAATAATATTGAAAAATGTAAAACGGTATTTCAAAAGTTAATGTTACACAAAACAAATTTTTAACAAGATTACAAAAAAAATAACACCATGAGAGGCCTACAAGGGCCAAGGGCCTAACCAAGCTCGACCGCATGAAGGATCAGAAACAGATCAACCGCAAACGGGAGCCTAGTTAGGCCCAGCCCAAGCAAGCCCTCTCAATGGTGTGTGTTACAAGGAGTTCAGGGCAAGACGCATGGCTGAGACTTTATGCTGGGTTTGTGTGAGTAGAATTGGCGAGGTGGTGCAAACGAACCAACCCTTGTATGCAGCGTGCGCGCCTTTGCACTTCGGGGTGGTAATGGGCCGGCCCATTTGGCAACGAAGCCAAATCGACAAGTACCCCGTGCCCCTCCCCATCCCGTGACCCTCTCGCTCACTCCCTTCCCTTCTCCTATCTTCTGATTCCCCTCTGTTGACCTCACGAGCGACGGAGACGACGGTGGCGGAGTCAATCGGAGACGGCGGCGAGTCAATCGGAGGCGCCATGGCTCGCGGCAAGGGCCGCGGCTGGAACGCGAAGGGCCAGTTTCGCAACGAGCGCGACCAGTTTGCCGCAGCCGATGTAATCTACATCAGCTCCGACGATGAGGTGAGCAAGCCCCGGGTTAAGCGCACCAAAGGGGAGGCTTCGACTCCAATCCCGGCGAAGAGGACGACCAAAAAGGAGGCGTCGACCCCACCCCCAAGCCCGACGATGAAGAACCCAAACCCTAGCAACATGGGGAAGAACAAGGTCAGCTCTGCCTTTCCCATACACGCTGTTAGGGCATGATTGGTTGCCCCGATGGTTGTTAGGGCAGTGCCTCGCTGGTTAATTGGTGGTTCGAACGGTATAGCTCGCCTCCCCTCCTCGTCTCCCTGTGATTTGTTTTGTTGTTTTTGTTTGAGCCCTCTGATTACATGGCTGCCATGATTGAGGGTTGTCCTAGGCCTATGATGCAATCTATCCATTTCTGAGGTGGCAGCATTTTTAATTCCCATTATGCTTCTTTGTTATTGTCATGTGTGCTATCAAACCGTGGGATACATCCATTCCCAACCCACTGTTGTCTATGATGAAACATGCTATATAGAGGTGGCTGCTTTTTTCATGTCATTCATCTGATCTGCTGGAATCATCCACTGTTTAGCAACATTTGGGTGACCCCCAAGTTGATGGCAAACAATGGATGCTTTAGCAGATTTCATGGGTGCCATGTACATATGAGGCCTTTACATTTTGCTTGCAGCCACCAATGACATCTATGTATGTTTCTGAGGCCAACTTCATATTTTGTTACCTGCCTATGATGATTGCATAGCTTGTTATATGACTGAATGGAATTATGTGATGACCTTGACCTTGTGAGGCATTGGAGCTATGTTGATTCTGCCTTGTTCTTATGCTTGTCATGGCTGTCATCAAACCATGTGAAACATCCATGCCCAAGCAACTGTTCTCACTCTCCTAAACCGATGGCTGGGCTGGATGTCTCTCATGGTTCCATGCCTGTCATGATTTTAGTTTGTTCTTCTCTGTTGATGTTGGTTCTATGGCATGTCGATATGTGTTCCTTAAGCTCCAAGTTCAAGGTCTCTTCACAAGGCAATTAAATATGAGGCAAATGATTTCAAATATCTCTCCTCTATCTGCACATGTCTTACTTGCTTTTATTTGTTATTTGAAGGTTACCAAACACAGCTGCATGGTGAGAGATGAAACTGTAATTATAGGATTGTTCTTTACTTCAAATGTCAGGGCCTTAGTATTAGAAGTGCAAGTTTAGACATTTTGTTCTGGGATGTGGTTATTTGCCTTGTACCTACAGCAACCTTGCTGTTTAATACATAGTGTCCAAGAGTGAGAATATGTGCTTCAAAGATGGTTGATTTCAGGTTTATTAACCATTATGTATGTGATCTTTAAAGATACGATGTGTCTTTTCTGATATGTTAGTTATATGTACTATGTCTTTTTCCCATTGAAGGTAGAGGCACCAATCTCGGCGAAGAGGAAGAGCAAGCTGTTTTGGGATGATCTGGAGAATGCTGCGTCCATGTCCCATTGCCTGTTTGGGACAGCAGCAAACAAAGTGAACAAAAGGTTGAATCAGTGAACAAACAAGCTGGTCTATGCAGTCAATAAGGAAATGGACAATCTGTTGGTTCATGCCAAGTATCAAGTGCTGGAGGAAGTGGGGTGGACCAAGAAAAGTTTTGTACAAGTGATGAGGAAGTTCTTTGATGACTCCAAGGACGAAGGAAAGAAAATTCTCCTTGACGAGGCCAACAAGATGTTGAAGGACCTTGATGAGTGCTATGAAGCCCTCTTCACCAACATGGTGAATAGCGTGCTCAGGCCTCTGGAGCAGAAAGTGAAGAAGCTTTAGTAACCTGTGTGTGCCTACACTTCATGTGATGCTATTTGTATATATTAAGTAATGACCAGTGGTAGATTGTGGACTGGTAGAACCAGTGGTACTTTGGTAGGTTGTGGACTGCTACAAGCATTGGTACTTTGCTATTTTGCTGATGTCCACAAGTAACTTTATGTGCTTGATTGTGGACCCACTTAGTATGTGATAGTGCTTAAGTACCTCTGTGTTGGACCACTAATGAAGTTAATGTTATATAATGTTAGTTATATATGTAGTTGCCTTTGATGCATTATTTCTAATTATTGGAAGCCATGACATGAAGATGACGTGTACCCCTGGTGGCCTCTCATCCGTATCTTTTCATGAGGTCATGTTGGGTCAACTGTTGGTTGCATTCACCGACTGATCAATTACCTTGACAAATACTGTATAGAGGTAAACTAAACTGATTGGTTGCTAAATAGGAGTGACATACCCGATTACACACACATAGATGAAACAAACTTTATTACATATGCATGCTGTAGATAGTAGCCTAAGAACATCCAAATGACATTGATAGTAGCATAGATGTAAATACTTAAATGAAAAAATCATCATCTGCTTCATCGGATGTGGCAACGGCAGGTGCGACAACTCCATCGTCAATGTATGCATCCACGTCATATTCACCTTCATCAGTAAAATCTTCATCATCTGGTTCTGGCATAGATTGAGCAATTGCTTTCTCAATAATAGACGAATCAATTGATTCGCCTTCCATGTCCGTTCGTCGCCAATTCATCAAGTCCCCCTGATCGATAACAGTCATGTCCTCCACCCCAACAACCAATGAGTCGACATCTAGCGGATTATTTTCTCCTTCCTCTTCAGCAACTGTGGATTCCGGCATCAAGAAAATGTTTCTTGGTTTGATTCGAACAACACTACACCAATTTGATTTCTTTGCGTGTTTCACATAAAACACCTGCTCTGCTTGTGTCACCAAAATATAGGGATCATCTGAATATCTGAGACGGGTAGTATCAATATCTATAATTCCATATTGATCTTTGTTGAACCCTTTACCTTTGTTCTTTGTTCGAGCGGGGACATCGAACCAATCGCACTGAAACATAATCACTTCCTTTCGACCAGTGAATTGTACGGATATAATTTTCTTAATAACTCCATACCAGTCCATATTACCCGTACTTTCATCGCCCTTGACAAGGACACCACTGTTTTGTGTGATCAAGCTCATCTCTGCCGACACCATCCGAAATAGGGTGGCATTGATGAAACATCTATTGAATACACGGGCACGATCATCTGGTCCTCGAGAAAGGTTCAACATGTCCTCAGTAGCTTTTCCTTGGTCATATTCTTGTTTGGTCTATAATTCCATTGAAAAAAATAAGATGTTTTCATTGCGTGCAATATAATGTGAACAATAACAAAATTGTGGTGACTCACTCTTTCCTCAAACCAACCAACAAATTGTTGCTTGTGTCTTCTCTCAACATTATGCGGATTGTATTTCTTTAGTGAAGCCTTATGTACACTGCAGTGGGCAGACCAAACAAGATACAAAGAATAAGTAATATATGATGTCAACAAAAAATAGCATGCTGCAATATTAAATAAAACTCACTCAGGCAAAGCACCACATTTGTCAGTATTTGTGATTATGTAGTGCCTTATTCTTCGCATTTCCGATTCGTCCAAGACCTCGAAACTATAGCCTTTCATACTGTACTCAAGGTCAGCAAAAACACTCAAACCCGATGGTGGTTCACGCACAGCCGCGCTTTCATGACGCTCTGGGCGACTTGGCATGTCTTTGAAGAACAAAGAACAAAATGTCATGCACTCTTCTGTAATATATCCCTCCACTATTGAGCCTTCAGGATGTGCTTTGTTCCTCACGTAACCTTTTACCGTACGCAAATATCTCTCCACAGGATACATCCATCTATAGTATACAGGTCCACCAAGTGTAGGCTCTTCAGCAAGATGAACTGGCAAATGCACCATGATGTCAAAAAAAGTAGGTGGAAATATCATCTCAAGCTAACATAGAGTCTCCCTGATGGAGGCACTCATGTTGACAAGCTCGTTTACATCCAGCTCCTTTGAACAAAGCGAACTGAAGAACCTACTCAAATTAATCAATGGGACAACAACTTCTTGAGGCAGAATGTTGCGTAGTACTAATGGTAAAAGTTTCTGGAATATAATGTGAAAATCGTGAGTTTTCAGACCAGAGAGCAATAGCCGATCCTCATGCACACATCTTCGGATATTGGATGCGTATCCATCAGGCAACTTAACTTCATGAAGAAATTTGCATAAAAGTTTCTTGTCCTCTTTCCCTAATTTGTACAAAGTAGGTGGTAAGGTGAACTTACCATTCTCATGCTGCACTGGATGTTGATCCTTCCTTGTACCGAGATGCTGCATGTCAAGCCGAGCTTCCTCATTATCCTTACTTTTACCTTCTATTTCTAGCAAAGTGCCCAATATGCTCTCACATATATTTTTCTCGATATGCATCACATCCAAGTTGTGCCTAATAAGCAAGTATTTCCAGTACGGAAGCTCGAAGAAAATACTCTTCTTCCTCCAGTTGTGCCATCTTTTTTCTTCGTCACGCTGCTTCCTTTTTCTTGATTCAGGGCCGAATGTGACTTGGTCAAAAGAACCATAGTGTTGCAGCACCTCTTCCCCAGTGAGTGGTTGTGGAGCCCCCTATATTCTGTCTTGTTGTTGAAACTGACCTTGTTTCTGCGCCACTTGTGGTTCGTAGGCAAAAAGCGACGATGCCCCATGTAGCAGTGCTTCTTCCCATGCTTCAACCATAAGTAGTCTGTTTCTGTATGGCAGTATGGACATGCAAACTTGCCTTTCGTACTATGTCCAGACAGCATCGCATATGCTGGAAAGTCATTGATTGTCCATAGTAGAATTGCATGCAAATCAAATTCCTTCTTCTCCTTTGCATCCCAGGCTTTGACACCCTCTTTCCAGAGAACTTTGAGCTCATCAATAAGAGGCTGCAAGTACACATCAATGCTAACACCAGGCGATTTCGGTCCTGGTATCATCATCGACAACATCCAATACGACTGTTTCAAACACAACCATGGCGGAAGATTGTAAGGAATTAAAACCACAGGCCAACAACTGTATGACACATTCATCATACCAAACGGATTGAATCCATTAGATGCCAGACCTAGCCTGACATTACGAGGATCTTTTGAAAACCATTTATAGGTTGTATCCACATGTTTTCATGCTTTGGAGTCCGCAGGATGTCGCAATTTTCCATCATCCACCAATTCTTCCTTATGCCAACGCATATATGATGCTCTAGTTGCCAACATATATATCCTTTGGAGCCGTGGAATCAGTGGGAAGTACCGCAACATCTTACGTGGAACACGCTTTTTTGACCCACAACTACTGGCATCATCCTGTTCCTCTTTAGACTGCTTCCACCTTGTCTCACCACATTTTGGGCAATTATCTAGGGCCTCATATTCTTTCCCTCTGAATAACACACAATCATTATAGCATGCATCTATGTTTTCATAATGTAGACCAAGATCTCTAACAATCTTTTTGATCTTATCCATACTATCTGGGAGGCAGTGTCCTTTAGGAAGAACAAGCAAGAACAGGGCAAGTACGTACTCCAAGCAAGCATTACTACAACCAAACATGCACTTCATCTGAAACATTTTGACAATAAAAGACACCTGGGTAGCTTCCGTGCAGCCTGGATACAACTCCATCCTGGCCTCTTCTAGCAATTTAAAGAACTTTTGTGCCATCTCATTTGGTTGTTCCTCATCAATTTCTCCATGTATGGTACCCTTGATCAGAGAATGTATCAAATCTGTGGTACGAGCCCTATCATCGACATCATCATCATCATGATCACGTACAGCTGAGCCTTCACATATACTTTCCTCCTTGCGGATGAAGCCTTCATCAAAACCTTTCTCAAGCAAATGATTCTGAACATCAGAAAATTTTCTAAATGACATGGAACGACATTGTGAACATGGACATGGTGTCGTTCCTCCTTTTGAGCTGCCTCCAAAGGCGTTGTTAAGATATTCAGTTAATCCTTGTTGACACTCTACAGATGTCTTATCCAGACGCATCCAACTTCTACCTTGCTGTGACGACATTGATTTCAACTCCTGACAAAAACAGCACAAAGATAAATATGTCTTCTATTTCTTCAAAAGCAAAATCAGTATGGATATTAATGATGTCCAAATAAAATCCTTGGCAATGCCCTGCCCTACGTACCTACGCCGTTCAATATTTGTAACAATTCAAATAAAAACATAGAACTACAAATTCATAACCCTACCACACTGTACAATTACCGTCTACAGAAAACAAATAATCGATCATGGGTATTGGTGTGGTACTTACAAACGTCACGTCGTCGACATACGTTGTCGGTTGCGTCGTCGTGGTGCCACGGCGGTGAGGCGGACAGCAGGCGAAGCTTCCTCCGTCGTCTTCAGATGACGTCCGGGCGAGGGCACGAGTGGACGTACCACGCTCGGCGAGGGCGAGAGCCGCCGCCGACGTACGACTCGCGACGTACGGGAGAGAGATCGACGGACAAACTATCAATACGTGATGGGCTGATGGGTCTCATCCGTTAATTAGCTTGTGCAATCAGTCAAAACATGTTTATTTAAATATAAAAGAGATCATATACTCTTCCATGCAACAACAAACATCTGTACCAGTGGTTTGTCCTCAACCTAGTCATGCAAGAGCTCATAGGTTCGAGTCCAAAGCCTGCCCTTTAGCAGGCATGATTTTTTAAGCGGTTATTATTAAGTGCAAGATATTTTTTGTTCAGATATTTACCATTTCACTTATGACACACCTCATTTAAATTAGCAGCCATGTTTTTAAAATTTACAATCTAATTGTTAGGTGCAAGTTTTTTTAAAAAAAAATATTTAATAATTTACTTACTAAACATCTCATTTAAATTAAGATTAACAATTCACTTATATTACGTAGCCACAATATTTTTTTACATTTCTCAATTCTAATTAAAATTGGTCGCATCAAACACAAATCCGTTGCAATAGCACTTTCTAATTGCATCTACATTCTAAACCGGTGCAATACCACTTACATAATGCATCAAAAATTCAAGACTAATACAACCAAAGGTGTTTGATGCAATAATTTCTACCTATTGCATCCCTGTTCCTAAATGATGCAATAGCACTTCTTAATTGCATCTACATTCTAAACTGGTGCAATACCACTTACATAATGCATCGACAATTGAAGACTAATTCACCCAAATGTGTTTGATGCAATAATTCCTACCAATTGCATCCCTGTTCCTAAAGGATGCAATAGATCAAAATTATTGCATCCACAGGAATTACTATCGTGTCCAACTCTTTTTTGATGCAATAATGACTACATATTGAATCAGATTCTAAACACTGATGCAATAGCACCCACCTATTGCATCAGATTCTTGTTTGATGCAAGGGAACTTGATGCAATAGGGTCAAAACCTTGTAGTGAGACTACGTATCCAAATGGGTTGAAGCCATGCCGTGCAAGTCAGCGGATTCGTTGCACGCAACGAAGATGTTCAAGGAAATAATATTCCCACGGTTTGGTACCCCGAGGTTAGTAATCAGCGATGGAGGAAGCCACTTCATTGACAGAAAGTTCCGACGCTACTTAACAGAAAGAGGGATAAGGCACAATATTGGAACACCTTATCACCCACAAACAAGCGGACAAGCAGAAACATCGAACAAGCAAATCAAGAATATTCTGCAAAAGACTGACAATGAAATGGGGACAGCATGGAGAAGCATGCTATCAGATGCACTGTGGGCATACAGGACCGCATACAAGACTCCAATTGGTATGACCCCATACCAACTTGTATACGGCAAGACATGCCATCTACCCGTGGAATTGGAGCATAGAGCACACTGGGCAATAAAGAGATGGAATATGGATTTGCCCGCAGCTGGAAGAAATAGGAGAATGCAGATCTCTGAACTGGAATAATGGTGAGAGAAAGCCTATCACAACGCTAGGATCTATAAAGAGAGAACCGAGAAATGGCATGACAAGAGGATCAAGCAAAAGGAGTTCCATCCGGGAGACAAGGTTCTTATGTTCAACTCAAGGGTCAAGCTCTTTGGCCATGGAAAACTAAAAAGCAAATGGGAAGGACCATTCCTCGTGATCGATGCCGCAACGCATGGAGCTATCACGCTTCAGGACACCGACGGCAATATCTTTAAGGTAAATGGCCACCGTCTTAAAGTTTTTCATGAACATGATCCCGTAGAAAATGAAGTAGACATGGTAGAGTTCAAACTATACACAACCTAAAACCTACAAGTCTCTTCTCTTCACTGCTTGAACCAAATCCTAAAAGCTACATGTCCTCGATCTCATGTCTTGGTTCAAGAAGTTATAGGCTAGACTTACCTTAGGCTTTGAGGTGGGGCCCACAGACCACAGTTAGGGGGTCGGGCTATCCCTATATGGGGCCCACCTGCAACAAGGGTTGCACAATCACGTAGAGGGGCTCGAGCTGGGGACGTGACCGCGTCGGACACCCACCAATGGGGTCGGCCGATCCACCCACCTGCAACCCTCAATGCACACATGTTAGGGGAAGCACGGACTTGGGAAGTGTTCGTTCCGAGGACCCAACTAGGGGGTCGGGCGATCCCCGCCTTGCGGGATTGGAACGGCGGCGCAACGGGCTCTGTGAAGTTACGAGTTTTCCGCGGCGATCCTGTGAAAATCGGCGTCGTAGTCGCCTGCAGCCGCTATTTAGCCTTGCACCCCTCTCCTTCTTCCTCCTACTCGCAATTCCACGCAAAGCCAGAGCCTCCTAGCCTTCCCTGCACTCTCCACCGCGACCTAAAGCACTAGCCATGGCACCCACTAGCAAGCCTACGCGCCCTGCAACACCCACGCCACGACGGGCTCTAGCCGAAGATCTAGAGTAGGCCCTCGCGATCAACGTGATCGATGCGGTGCCCCTGGCCATGGTACCTCCACCAGGGGGGCTGGTCGAGCCGGTGGAGGGGTCGCCCGATCCCACCAGGGGTCAGCCGACCACCCCCCGTCCATCGCCTCGCGCGGCGGCATCGTCCCGCTCGCTGACTCCGAGAAGGGGGATCAGGAAATCCCCCGGCCGCTCCATCACGCCGACTAGGCCGACCACGGGCCAACTCGCGCTGAAGGGGAAGGCCCTGCTGGAGGAGAACCCGCGTGCGATCACCACGACAACGGGGAGTACGGAGTACACTTCGTCGTACTCCCCGTCGATGCCCACGTTCTGGAAGACTCATCGGAAGGTGCTCATCCCTTCTCTCAACATGGAAGAGAAGGGCGAGCTACGGGAGTCCCTGGAGTCCCAGGCTCCTATTCATCGGAGGATGGACCCTCCGTCGATCAAGGGGCCGCCGGGACAATTCAAGGAGGAAGACGAGAAGACGGATCTGGAGAGGCTGATGCATGTCACCTCCACCCTGCAAGCAAAGAACAGGGTGTTGGAGGAGACGGTGTCAAAGTTGAAGATGGCGAATAAAGACTTAGAAGATGACTTTCGCCATCTTAGGATTAGCACCTCTGCGAAGCTCAAACGCTTAGCTGGGGCTTTGGGCGGGATGACCTCCTAGACCCCCCATCACCATAAATAAGTTTAGCTTAGGTTAGAATAAAGTTTCATATTAGATTTATTTTGAATTTCCAAGTTTCATCTTAGATTTATTTATTTTGAATTTCCCTTTTAAATTTCCAATGTATTTCCCTTCTTAGAGTATAAATAAAATATATTTCGTCTCTACTGGTGTGTTTGCCACCAATAGAGCACTGTGCATTTTACCTTTGTGTTATGTTCAGAGTTCATTTATGGAAAAATTCAAGTGTGGGGGGGGGGGGTCGGACGACCCCCAGATTTCATCACTGAACCACACTGAACTGCTGAGCACAGGCTGACACGCTGCAGTGCACAAAACAGAGGTAAGCAAGGGGTTGGGCGACCCCCGTTTCTTGAATTTTTGAAAAGTGTTTTTGCAGATGTAAAACTGAATGGAGGAAAAAGCAAATGGCAACGAAAACCACCATTTGGTGGGGTCGGCCAACCCCACCATGGTGACCTAGGCCCACTAGCTCACCTCTGCACAGTAAGCTCAACACTGTTGTCTGGTTCATTTCCCCTTTCTCCTCTCGGTTCAAGTAGTTTCACACTCATTCCATAGTCTGAATAAAATAAAATAAAATGCTACAAAGTAACTTGAGTTATGATATGCTAAGAATGTTAATGACATAAAACCATGTTCTTACATATGTTTATACTCATGGGTAAACTGAATTAGGAAACCATATTGACTAAGTTGTTGTTAAAAGTGAGATAAATCTTGGCTTAAGACTCAAACCTATTTTTGTTTAAGGTGCTTAGAGATTTGTTTTTGAAAATATCTCAAAACCATAGTATCATTTACTCCTCTATAGTGAGAAATACCTACCAAAACCATACATATGCATACACGATCAAAACCTTTTACACACATGCTACTTGTTTTTGTCTTGGGTTTGGTCAGACCTTGTTGACCCTAGTCGAAAATTTTGTCATAATCCCAAGATCAAGATCACGTACACACCATCTATATATGCAACTTCTACACTGGAAGTATGCTTGCACATGCCATTCATTTCCACTCTATAGATGCTCCGTACATTAAAGTTCTACAATATCTCTCTCTCTCTAACTCTGGTTAGTAAAAAGAGACATTAAGGCTAAGCAAAAGAAAAAAAATGGACACATGAAGGTCCACTATAAAAAAAATTGTGGACACATGAAGGTCCACTAAAAAAATATGAACACATGAAGGTCCATTGTTGAAAAATGCTAGCCATGTCTCAAGGTAAAATAAAGTAGAGAGAGATTATATTAAAGGAGCATTATTCTAGTCCACATACTTTCCACACACATGAACATCTTGATCTAGGATTATGACATTCTTCTCCTTGGATCCTTGTTTAGACTTTACAATATATGCAAAACAAGTATGCTACTTTGCTTATCCCTACCGAGCTCCACATAAGCCTGATAGATTAGGATAAAACAAAAATAAGGCAATCACATGCCATGCCTTGATGAGGAACCAAGCACCTATAAGAGTGGCTTGAGAGTACTATATGAGGAGTAAGCATGAACTATGTGTTTTCCTTTCAAACTGTCCTAAAAACTCTAAGTACCAAGAACAAGAATTCAGGGAGATGACTTTGCTTTGAGATTTGTTCCTTTTCTCAACATCTAAAGGATATATGATAGACAGTACCACATAACCCATTTGTATAAACTATGTTAGGAATGATGCTTTATGATCATTATCATTTTAAGTATGTAATAATCACTTGTTCACTTTCTCTAACCTTTACTCGAGGACGAGCAAAGATTCAAGTGTGGGGGATCTTGTTGACGAAAGTTATAGCATGTTTTACCTTATCAAAATACCGTCAACAAGCCTCGGTTTCAAGGAAGTATAGCATATCACGAGCATATTTATCACTAATAAGTTCCACTTGTACTCTTAGCTTGTGAACTTGTAGGAGATGGCAAAATGAACAAAATGAGGCCAGGTGGGCCCACCAAGGGGGTCGGCCGACCCAACCTTGGGGCCACCTCGGCCAGGGTGACATGGCACGATCCAAGAGAAGCATGTTCAAGCCAATATCAACCATTGGATCAAACATGTGCTTTTACTCAATGGTGCAAGATGAGAAGCACATGGATTCATGGGTCCACACCGAAACCAAATGCAACCATTGACTTGCTCCATGACATGTGGGGTCACCAAGGGAGAGAAGAAGGTGGGCCATCCCTGTCATAGGGGGTTTGCTGACCCCCCCCCTTGGTGGGGACCTGGCTACACTGTTCAGCCTGGTGACATCAGCACCTTCTAGAAGCAAAGTGGTGGGCCCACCTATCATTGGCTGGGGTCGGCCGACCCCAGGGTGAACCCCATCCAATGTCGGTTGTTTGCAGATGTTTCACACGTGAAGAAATCAAGGCCATCCATCCATGGTGGTTGGTATGGCGGTTTGATCCAATGGCCAAGGAAGGAGAGCACGCAGATCGCTGACGTGGCACCGGAGTAGCCGCTACTCCACCTCCAAGCTATAAATACCCCCTAGAGCTCTTTATTTGTATGCATCCAAGGAGAGAAAGCCTACTTAGTAGCTTTAGTGTTAGAAGAGAGGGAAGGGAGTGAGGAGTTCCACAGAGGAGTCCCGGCCTATCGGGAATCTTCTCCAAGGTGCGCCTCAGCGGATGCGATTCTTCTTGTAAGTGTTACATCTGAGTCCTTCTAGTATTTAATATTCTGGTCTGGTAATTTAAGTTTACAGTTCTTTTACTTGGCACATTGCTTTACTTTGTTCAAGTGCTCTAGGCCTAATAAGCTTAGCTTTAGAGTAGTAAGATTAGTGTAGACGTGGTGTCTAGGCTATATCTTGCCAGTGTGGACTTCTTGTCACACTTGTGTAGACGCCTGGTGGTAGGGTGACAGACACAACCAGTGCTTGGAGTTCCTCTCAAGTGTTGTAGGCAAGTTGAAATAGTTGGGTAGCAGCATTGCAGCCTCAGTAGTTGTTAGGTGGAAAACCTTTTAATCAACTACTGTTTCATCCTTCGCCCCCAGTAAGGAATGAGGTGGTAAACCTCCGTACTCTTAGAAGACCAGTACCAGATATTGATATTAGGAAGACCTCTCTATCCTAGTTATCATATACCCTTTGATCATCCTTTGATGACCCTACTTCTAGTTAATCCACTTCACGTTCCCTGTGGAAATACGATACCTGGAATACTCCCGGTGAAAGTCTACAATTGACTACCGTACGCTTGCGGTATATTCGTTTGTCACTTCTGGTGTCAACAAGCTTTTCTGGCGCCGTTGCCGGGGAATTAGGCTCCATAGTCTAGTTCTAGTGGTTGCATTAAGAAGTGTCAACAAGCTTTTCTGGCGCCGTTGCCGGGGAATTAGGCTCCATAGTCTAGTGTAGTGGTTGCATTAAGAAGTGTCAACAGTGTGCTATTTCCTTGTTGGTGTCCTTGGGTTGGTGGGGTGGCTGGGTATGAGATGGTGTATGGCACACTTGGGCGCTGGTAGCTGGTTTGGCTGTTTGCTTGGGGGGATGGTGGATAAGAGTTGTGGTTGTTGATGCTCACTAATGCTCATAATTAACCATCAACTATTACATAAAATGACACTAAATGAATCAAAAAACATAGTTGTAGGGTTTGAAACTAACAAGTTCCACGAGTTTTGGTGCTCTCACCACTTGTTTTGTAGGACATTCATGTTTTTACCATATAAAAATATCTCAAGTGATTAATTGGAGTGCACCATTGCGAAGAGCTCGTCGAGACGATCAAAACAGACATATCATTTGCTATATTCGAAGTCCCGGATGAAAAGATATTAATTTCGCAATGAAACCTACAAAAGAAGGATCTAGAAGACACCAGAAGACACCACGAGGCGGCCCGCCACGGGGCCCACTGGGCCAGACCGACCGGTGGGCCTCACCGACCGGTCGGTCGGCCACGGAGGCTGTTTTGCCTCCGCCTTCCGGTACCTTCTTCCACCGCCTCCTAGGATGCATCTCCACCGTCCCTGAAGTAGGTTTGATCAAATGGAGAGTTGTAAACGTGATGCGGATCGATGACATGGCGATTCCTTGCCCCCTACTCCACCTCAGGCTATATAAGCAGGCCAGGAGGTGCCCCAAGAAGCCATCTTCATTATTCATCTCCACATCAGAAATTAGGGTTTCAATTAGAAGTAGAGGCCCCTCTAGATGAATCTCTTCTAGTTCATCTAGAATTTGATCTAGTTCTAGTTCTTCAAGTTATAGTTCTAGTTGTCTAGTTCATCTAGTTGTAATTAGAGATTGGATTAGAGGAAGGAGAAGGAGAGAGCTGAGGAGGAGCCGGATCTGTCGGATCTTTCTCAACATTGTATTGGTGCAGCATCTGGTTCGTCTTCGAGTAATCTCCAGGTTCTTCATTTACTATTTCTAAGTATTATATTTAATTTCAGTTCTTGCTTTATTTTATTTACTGGATCTCCGCTCGTATCGAGTGCTCTAATTATTCGAGGTAATTAGAGTAGTAATCGTTAGTGTAGACGTGGTGTCTAGACTAAGGTTTACCTGAGTTTGCACCCAGCCCTACGGATAGTTGTGAAAGCCCCAGGTGGTGACAGCCCTGATGGCCGACGTAGTCCACCACGTTCGGGTTGGTGTTTGTAGGACCGTAGTCGGAGCTTCCTAGCCCCTTTCTCATCCCTTTCTGTGGCTAGTGTTTTGATGTCTCGAAGTAAGTAAAGTATAGTGAGCCTTTAAATAGATAGACCTGCTTAGAAAACCCTAAATCTCTCTCTATCCACATTATCTTTCTTTTCTTGGACGATTGCCCCTTGACTAGTACACTTCACGTTCCCCATGGAAATCGATAACCTGGAATACTCTCGGGTGAAAGCTACATCGGTATCTGTGCGCTTGCGGATTTTTCTATGTGCGTTTAAAATACCCAACAAGCTTTCTAGCGCCTTTGTCGGGGAATGGTAGTTGTGCTAATTTCGAACCAAGTCGTCTGTGCTTCTTTTCTTTTACCACCTTTTCCTCTTACCACCGCCTTTACCTCACCACCACACTTCTTACCACATGAATTCAACTCCTATCTTTAAATACTCCACTCCAAAGGGCGAATTGTTGGAGCCACCACCATCATCACATCCTATTCTTACAGATGGCTACCAAATTCGTCCCTGCTTTATAGCCATGGTTCGGGAGCAACCCTTCTCTGGGCTAGATGATGCAAACCCTCACACTCACCTTAGGGAATTTGAGCAATTGTGTTCTTGCTTGTCTATTGCGGGCATGACACAAGAAACCATTAAATGGAAATTGTTTTCATTCTCCCTTTTTGGAAGAGCGAAACAGTGGTATGCTCATAACATAAGAGGAGTAGATGGAAATTGGGATGAACTTCAAGGCAAATTTTGTCTTGCTTTCTTCCCTCTTTTTCGAATCACTGCCCTTCGAATAGAAATTCTTACCTTTAAACAAAAAGAGAAGGAGACACTAGGAGCAGCCTGGGCTAGATTTATGAGCCTTGTCAACACTAGCCCAGATCTTGCTTTGCCTGATGACATTATTATACAACATTTTTATTATGGTCTTAGCAAAGAAGCTGCCCTTTTTCTTGATACCTCTTCGGGAGGATCATTCACTCATAAAACTGTTAGTGAAGGGAAAGCCATCCTTGAGAAAATCCTTGAAAACACTCCTTACACTGGCATTTTTTATGAATTCCCCGAAGAAGAAGTCGAGCCCAACCCCGACCAACGCGAGGAGGAACAGACAACCAAATTTGAAATTCCTTCAAATCCTTTTAATAATTTGGTTATCATAGAACCTTCTCTAGAGAAAACAACCCACATTTTAGAAAATTATAAACCTCATCCTTTGGTGTTCTTCTCTGAAATCGAGGAAGATGATATCAAAGAGCATGGAAGCTACTTCATAAACACATCTTTAAATCCATGCTCATATGAGACATCTCCTGATTCAATTGGTCTGTCTAACATTGTCACACTCGAGATTTTCAACCCCCTCACACTATCTATATACAAAAACTTCAAAAGGGTGGTTGTAGATGCATATGTTTATCACAAAATGTTGTAGATCTCGTTGTGCTCTTAAAGTTGGTGTTGGAGGAGAAACCACTTCACCAAATCACATCTTGAAGGTTTCCCAAAAGACAAGCTCAGTGTCCTAAAACAAGCACTTTTTCAGATCAGTGTTCACCTTCCTAATGCACCGCCCTTGTGTAATGAGCATAAGGATATAATTGTTAAAATATTCCTTCGGGTATTCTTGTCACTAACCTTAGTAGGTATGGAGCAAAAAGTTCAAAGGAATGATAAACACAAGGTATGTCCAACCAAACATCATGCAACATTGACTTTGTAAGAACATCTCTTACCATGTTGCTATGTTAGTTGCCCTTACCTTTAAGACATGCTCATGTGCTATACACTAATCATGCTCTCTCATCACCATTTGGGTAAATCTCTTTAATGCTTTAATTCTACCTTCATCTGCTATAGAATATGTTTAGGTTTGAAGTAATCTCATGCATCTCTTAAATTGAGCATGATGCCTAGTTTAGGAATGATGATCTTGCTTTCAAAGGCTTTTAAATTAAGCATGGTGCTTAGGTTAAAATGTCTTCCTAGGTCAAATTAGACATGGTGTCTAGGTTGATTTTTGAACTGATAGTATGCTATAGTGGATGTTGGATATTTTGTTGGACTAACCCCTGCAGGAAAACTTTTAATATCAATTTGGGAAAGTCCTGAGATGAACTCACACTAGAGATGAAGAGACACATGAACTTTAACAACTTGCACAAAGGAGACACAATTCATTGGTCATAGAGAAATAAGATCTATAGAACAAGACAGCAGATGAGTGCCACAAACAATACCTACAATCATAGCACTCACTCCATGCAAGTAGGTGAACAAGTCTGAGTTGGGCCACTAGCTGACAAAGTCTCCATCGTGTGGACCTGTTGAGAACAAGACTCAGCTGGCCCACTATGAGATAGGCAAGGGAAGAAAAGCTATTCAAGAACAATAACCAACTAGATAAGAGAAGCTTCCATAAGGTTCGACACAATCACTCTTCAATGATAAAGCAACATTTTAAGGTAAGTGTCCATCACTTTAAAAGCTTCTCCTTGATTCTGGTATGCGCATAAATAAAGAACCAAACATGTTTAAGTTGCATCTCACTTGATCCAACCCAATCAACTCAACATGTTCAGTTCTTTACTTTTTGTTCTTAGCTTTACTCTCTTGATCTCACTATCTTAGCCAAATGAGCTAAAATATTGTGCATCCAACCTTTGGAAGATGATATATCACAATCATGAAATGATCGATACACTATGCATAGATTATCCTTCCATGGGTCAAGTAATCTGATCTATTAAATATTTTAAGATGCTACTTTTCATGCTCATCTTTTGATTCTATCACTCATGTTAAGATTGAATAGAACACATAAACAACAAATTTATCTTGTGCAATGTGCCTAAGGTTAGAGAGGAATGAACAAAACTATTGGTTCTGTTGGTGTTTTTTCACCAACAGAACCCATGCACTTGATCTCTACCTTGTCTTTATGAGCAGGACACACTCTTGAGCAAAACATGGAGGAGTTTGTCAACTCCCATATTCTACAGAGTGAAGGTCATGGATCTATAAGAACATGCACACTAAGCAAGATGCTGCCAGCTTCCACAACTAATGCTTCACTTCAAACTGATGAGCGAACGAAGAACATGGGTGACACCATATCAAGAGGTGAAGTTATCAAGGTCTACATATTGAGATCAAATGATGCACCTCAGGAATGAACATGGTGAGAAGTCCTGTTCAGATGTCACACCCAATTTTAAGAACAAAATTGAATGCAATAACTCATGTGTGCCCAGAGATCAATCACACACATAAGCCACAAATTAAGAAGTACCATCACATATGTTTATTACATAACGAATATTATTCAAAGACTTTACATAGCAGCGGATAAATAAAGTATCTCTCGCGGTAGCTCCATCACAGGGAAGATGACTGGTTGACAGCAAGACTAGAACTCTTCAGGGAAGTCATCGTTACCATAGCAATTTGTTACCCATCCGGGATTTTATCCAAGTAGAAAGAAAACAAACAAGCATAAGTACATCTCGTACTTAACAAGTGTAACATGGGGTTCATGAGGCTCAAAGAAGGCTGACACTAGTTAAACTGCGGTAGCTTTTAATTGGCAATATTTTAATATTAAGGTGAACATATATGAATGCTTAAACCCAATCCTCATGATCATAATAACTGAAACATAGCAATAAGGTAATCAACATGTGCAACATAAATAAACAACATATAACAACTAATCTATGAGTTTTCCGGGCCGCTCGTAACCGTGAGCACGGCTGATATATCAGTTTTACACTCTGCAGAGGTTGTACACTTTACCCGATGAGTCGTGATATCCAGATGCCCGGGTTAATTACTCCCATAACACTTCCGAGGTGAGCGGGCAGGATACACGCAAAGCCTTTCAAAGGTTCGTCTAACAAGTTAGGGCCGCTAGGTCTTAAGGCAAGGGGAAGAAGGGTCTCTCAACCTTGCGGCACGCAGGCAAAGTGAAAGTAGCCGCCCTAAATCCAGCTCGGCAAGACCCAACGCGCCTATACAGGTGTCCACTAACAAGCTAGAAAAGGTCCTTATACTGAGCTAAGGTTAGAGCCATATAATCCTCATGGTTGCACTGTATGTCCCAGCTTTTGCTGACAGGAGGTCCTAAACCATGTTGCTAAAAAGATCAAATTTTATTCACCATTATTAGATCATGTTTGGTTTAAGTAAGCTCTAGCAAAACTCTACCCATATGCATAGCATCCCATGGTTAACAAGGTAACGGGTCAAAAGTCTAGGATAAACTAGATAGGAGATCAAAATTAGACACATGCATATGAATTTAGATGTTTCATGGTGAATAGGTCGACAAGGAGGATCCCATGCTATACTTGCCTGATTCAGTGAACTCTGGTTGCTCTTGGTTGTTGTAGAAAGGCTCCTGATCACCAGCGTATGTCTCACCGTCTATACTCGATTACCACATCAACACACAACCATCGGGGCAACAATCATGCAAAGCAAACAGGCTATAATTAGAACATTACACCAACAGCAAGAAAATAATATAAAAAGTTTGAATACAGAAACTACGATCCACCACGATCACATAAACGCGAAGATCACGAAAAACGGAATTATAACGCGAAAGTTATGAGCTAAGCAAGTTACAAAACCTTAGTTAGTAGCTTAAACCTAACTCAAATTTTAATTACTGAAAACAGTATATATTTTCATACAGATAGATAGATCTTTTCGAAACAAATCTAACGCAACTTGAACGGACTAAATCGGACTAAAAACGTAGAAGTTATAAGCATTTGAAATTGGTGGCAAAACCGTAATTAAACCAAACTTGAATTTGAATTTAAAATCAATTTAAAACGAATTTCAGAATTGACTGGACTGCGCCTCAATTTGGAAGAAACGCAGGGACTTCAAGGCAAGTTTTCACAGACTCAGAGCACAGTGCTCAAAAGGACGGCGGGTTGAGGTCCAAGAAATTGTAAGGGCTCTTATGCAAAGGTGCACCCGAAGGGGTATCGGGCACTCCTGAGCGCCAGATCCAAAACGGACGCTCCATATTAGATCTGGGAGAGGCCGGCGGCGCTTTCGCCGGAGAAAAGAAGGACACGGCGGCACCATGGCCGGAGCGCGGCGGCGCTAGCTCGGGTTTGCTCGATAGGGTGGTAGAGACCTCGGGAGTAGATCCAATCGAAAGAGGAACTCAAGGCGGACTCACCAGAAGTGAAGATAGCGTCAGAGAGGTCTCGGTGTAGGCGGATTTCAAGATTTGGCGGCGGCGGCTTTTCTGCAACGACGGCGAGCTTGAGTTAGGTAAAACCGAGGAGAAATAAAAAGAAAAAGAGTTCGGCTGCCTTCAAGAGATTGAGACGGAGCTCGGGATGCCGTTCACGGGGACGGGAACACACCAGAGCGTGAAGTTGACGGCGGCGGAAACTCAGAGACGGCGGAGCTTGCGGTTGTGGCGAATTAGTGCACGAGAGCGAGGGCTTTTCGCGTGAGGGGAGGCGGCAGGTGCTCGGGGTTTTATGAAGGCCTCCAGATTAGATAGGAAAGCGAAGAGGAGTCGTGGATTTGATGGAGACCGGAGCTCTGGTTCATGTTCGGGTCGGACTCCGGCGGGGGAGCGAGCGTGCGCGGCGGCAAGGCGGCTGCCAAGCGGGCCAGGCTGGTCAGCGGCTGCGGGGCTGCGCGCAAGCGATGAGCTGGGCCGGGGCAGATGGCCCACGCGGACGAAGGAGGGGGAAGGGAAGCGGGCCGTCGGGGGAGGCCTCGGGCCGGCGGTGGGAGAAAAATGAGGCGCCGGTGGCTGACTGGGCCGGAAGGAGCGGGCCGGCCGGCTGGCTCGGGCCAAAAGGGAGAAAGGAGGAGGAAGGAGAAGGAAAAAGCTTTTCCAATTTTCAGAATCGAGTTTTCAAAAGCAAAATGAAGTCCAAATTGAATTCAAACAAGTTTTGAGCAAAACCAATCATCACGAAAATAACATATGCACCAGCATGTATGCATCATCATGGTCTTTGGCCTAGGATTTATTTTAGCTTTTGCAAATAATTTATTAACTAGGTTTTATGCAACACATAAAATGCATAAACAAATCATATTGCCTATTTTTAAATTGATGCAAATTTTGGGATGTTACAATTCTACCCCCCTTAAAGAATCTCGTCCTCGAGATTCCAGCGATGCTTACTCAAACAACTGCGGGTAAGACTTTCTCAGATCCTCTTCTCTTTCCCAAGTTGCCTCTGCTTCTGAGTACCGATTCCACTGAACCTTACACATCTTTATTACTCTGCTCCTGGTAACTCTTTCAGCTGTCTCTAGAATTCTTGTTGGGTACTCATCATAAGTCAAATCTTCCTTGACTGTGAGCTCTTCCAATGGTATCTGCTCTTCGGGTACTCGCAGGCACTTTTTCAACTGAGAAACATGAAACACATCATGCACTCCTGACAAGCTTTCAGGCAACTCTAACTGATACGCCACTTCACCACGTCTTTCAAGAATCTTGAACGGTCCAATATACCTTGGCGCTAGCTTTCCTTTCTTATTGAACCTTTTCACACCTCTCATTGGTGACACCTTTAGGTAGACATAATCACCTATTGCAAAAGATAGATCTCGACGACGGTTGTTTGCATAACTCTTCTGCCGAGACTGAGCGGCTCTCAGATTATCTCTGATTATTCTGACATGTTCCTTGGCATTCCTCAACACATCAGATCCAAACACTTGACTTTCACCTGTCTGATCCCAAAACAACGGTGTTCTACACGATCTCCCATACAAAGCTTCAAACGGTGCCATCTTAAGACTCTCCTGATAGCTATTGTTGTATGAGAATTCCGCATAACACAGATTCTTGTCCCAACTGGTGCCATACTGCAAGGCACAAGCTCTCAACATGTCTTCTAGAATCTGATTTGTTCTTTCCGTCTGTCCATCAGTCTGTGGATGATAAGCAGTACTGAAGTTCAACCTTGTACCCAATGATCGATGTATCATCTGCCAAAAGTGAGAGGTGAACTGAGTACCACGATCTGACACAATCTTTCGAGGCACTCCATGCAAACATACTATCCGCTCCATATACAATTCTGCCAACCTAGCTCCCGTGTAGGTAGTTTTGACCGGTATAAAGTGAGCAACTTTGGTCAATCGATCTACTATTACCCATATGGAGTCGTATCCTCTCTGAGTACGGGGCAACCCAACTATAAAGCCCATACCAACTTCTTCCCACTTCCATTCAGGTATCTTCATTGGTTGCAACAGACCAACGGGTCTCTGATGTTCTGCCTTTACCCTCTGACATGTATCACACAGAGCGACGTACTCGGCTACATCTCGCTTCAGCCCATCCAACCAATACTTTTTCTTCAGATCAAGGTACATCTTAGTGCTTCCAGGATTAATGGAGTAAGCTGACTCCTGCACTTCTCGCAGTATAGTCTCACGTATCTCCTTGATTTTAGGCACACATAACCTCTTCCCATGCCATAACGTACCATCGTCATCTAATCGAAAACCTGATGCTTTGCCAAGAACAATGTTATCGGCTATCTGCTTCAGCTTCTCATCTGCCATCTGACCTTTACGTATCTCTTGCATCAATACCGGTTCAAGTACTAACTCCATTCTGTTGGTCACAATTCCCAGATTCAGATGTGCAAATTCAGCACACAACTCATCTGGCATAGAAGCAATTTGGATCTCATTGGCATAGCTTTTTCTGCTCAAGGCATCTGCTACAACATTAGCCTTACCGGGATGGTAGTGTATTTCCAAATCATAGTCCTTAATCAATTCTAACCATCTGCGTTGTCTCAAGTTTAGATCAGACTGAGTGAAAATGTACTTCAAGCTCTTATGGTCGGTGTAGATGTCTGTCTTGTGACCCACTAGATAGTGTCTCCAAATCTTCAATGCATGGACAACAGCTGCCAACTCTAGATCATGTGTGGGGTAATTCAGCTCATGCTTTCTCAACTGCCTCGATGCATATGCTACAACTCTGCCTTCTTGCATAAGAACACAACCCAAACCTTGACGAGATGCATCACAATAAATAGAGAAGTCCTTACTTAGATCTGGTAGTATTAACACTGGAGCTGTGGTCAGACGTTTCTTCAACTCCTCAAAGTTAGCCTGACATTTATCGGACCAGACAAACTTAGCATTCTTCTCTAGCAGAGCTGTCATTGGCTTAGCAAGCTTGGAGAATCCTTCAATGGACCTTCTATAGTAACCAGTCAATCCAAGGAAACTACGAATCTCGGTCACATCTGTTGGTGGTTTCCAATTCAACACATCTTCAACCTTGCCTGGATCTACTGAAATGCCTCCATTAGAGATAACATGTCCAAGGAAAGAAACTTCCTTCAACCAAAATTCACACTTGCTACGCTTGGCATACAACTTGTGCTCTCTGAGTTTCTGTAGTACTAACCTCAGATGTTCAGCATGATCTTCCTTGTTCTTAGAGTATACTAGAATATCATCAATAAACACTACAACGAACTTGTCGAGATATTCCATGAACACCTTGTTCATCAAATACATAAAGTAGGCAGGTGCATTGGTCAATCCAAAGGACATGACTGTATACTCATACAACCCATACCTGGTAGTGAAAGTTGTCTTTGGAATATCAGATGCTCGAATCTTCAACTGATGGTAACCAGAACGCAGATCAATCTTAGAGAACACACATGCACCTTTAAGCTGGTCGAACAGATCATCAATCCTCGGCAACGGGTACTTGTTCTTGATGGTAACTTCATTAAGCGATCTATAGTCAACACACATCCGTTGACCACCATCCTTCTTGTCAACAAAAATAACAGGAGCTCCCCAAGGTGATGAACTAGGACGAATAAACCCTTTTTCTTGCAACTCTTTAATTTGTTTCTTAAGTTCTTCTAATTCAGGTACTCCCATCCTATATGGTCTTTTAGCTATGGGTGCAGTTCCAGGTAAAAGTTCAATAATAAATTCAATGTCGCGATCAGGTGGCATACCTGGCAAATCATCGGGGAACACATCCGGGAACTCATCCACCACTAGATCTTCCGGGAAAACCTCTTCATTCATCTGGTTCACGGTTGCAGTCGGAGTTGGTTGTAGCACTACATTCACACTGATTCTGTCTCCCTTAGCTGTGGTAACTGCCACAACTTTATCTTGACACTGTATAACTGTCTTGCACCTCTTCATCCAGTCCATACCCAGTATCAAATCAATACCAGCTGTCCTCAGCACAATTGGGGATACTGAGAAATCTACCCCCCCTAGGGACACATCTATAGGCATACACTGAAGCGTAGCTTGCAATCCTCCACCCGGTGAGGTAACCATTATGGGGGTTTTCATGAGGCTAACAGGTAGGTTATGCATTCTAACAAATGTATGTGATATGAAAGTATGCGATGCACCAGAATCGAAAAGAACTGTAGCGGGGATGGAACTAATGTTGAACGTACCAAGCATAATTTCTGGCGCTTCCTGCACGGTCTCTGCGGACACGTGATTCACCTTGCCCGCATTAGGGGGTGCTTGCTGCCTTCCCTTCTGCCCATTATTCTGAGGTGGGAGCTGATCTTGCCTCTTCGGACAGCGGTTGGCATAGTGACCGGGATCACCACAACGGAAACAGGTATTGGGTGTTCCATTCTTGACGGGGGTATTGGGTGCACTACTCTTCATGGGAGCATTGTTGGGAGTGCTTTGGCGCTGGGCTTGATTATTGTTCTGCTGCTGCTGCGGGTATGAAGGACGTTGCTGTCCCTGGTTGCGGTTCCACTGAGTAGTAGGTCCCTGGTACCTCTGCTGATTGCCTGGTGCGAAGTTGGAACGAGGGCGGTTGTTACTACCAGAGGACTGACCTTGGAGCTTCCTCTTTCTAGCCTCCATCTCCTTGCGCTTGTTGTCAACCACTATAGCACGGTTGACTAGAGTCTGGTAACTGGCATACTCATTGGACATTAGCTGCAGTGTCAGTCCGTCATTCAGACCCTTAAGGAAGCGACGCTGCTTGTCGGCATCCTGAGCAATATCAGCGGGAGCATAGCGTGACAATTGAGCAAACTTGTCACGGTACTCAGCAACGGTCATGGCTCCTTGGCGCAGAGATCTGAACTCTTCCTGCTTCAATTCAATCAGACCAGCAGGGATATGGTACGCTTTGAAGTTGGTCTTGAATTCCTCAAAGGTGACAGGTGGGGCATTGTTGGCTTGACCGAACTGAAACGATTCCCACCAATCCAGAGCAGCTCCTTGCAACTGACCAGAAGCATAGAGCACCTTCTCCTGGTCATTGCATTGCGCGATGGTAAGCTGGCGTTCAATAGCACGAAGCCAGTCATCAGCCTCCAGGGGATCAGCGGCATGAGAGAACACTGGCGGGTGACCCTTCAAAAACTCACCCCTCTTGTCCCTCACTTGCATCGGTGGTGCTCCTCCAACTGGCTGATTCTGCATATGTTGCATCATGGTTTGCATAAATTGGGCTTGGATGCCCATCAACTGCTGAATGTCAACTGGGGGTGGTGGTGGTGGGTTAACAGGTGCTCCACGACCACGGCCACGTCCACGTCCACCTCCAACTCCACCTCCTCTGGCGGCCATCTGTGTTTCCAAACAGGGATCAAGGTTAGTGAACTTTTTAAGAAAAGATCACTTATATGAGAGGAAACAGGAGATCTGAAAATTTCTGGGCGAGATCCAGTAATAGCAGTACCGAAAAACAGTCATATTCGGAGTTCCAGAAATCCAAACAGGGCGTGTGATACACGGTTGGAAAGATAACGAAATTATCTACAACTTTTATTTAAGTGACTTCCCAGATTCTGTCGTTAAATTAGTCAAACACAGAGAACAAACAGATCTGTCCAGAGTTCAAAACTGCGCAGAAACTCTAACTTGAAACAGCCATATCTCACAAACCATAACAGCTATTGAAGTGATTCCAGAGGCATTGGTTAGATATAGGAGTCTATTTTCCACCATAAAATTTTCAGCCATGTTGCACGATCAGAACTTGAGATATAACCAAAAGATCACAGGTTGCTCCAGAAAACAGCATAGGACAAGATATAACTAACCCTCTTATTATTCATAAACGTTATGTCTAACTATGAGATTTGTAGACAAGCCCACAATATCTCAACACTCATTACAAAGATTCAAATCACACATAAGCATAATAATAATCCAACTCACTCATAAAGAAGCACACTAGCACAAAATTTAACTAGACTCGACAAAAACGCTTACTAATATCGTCTTATTACATAGAAGGGTGACCTATGCCTATTTGTAGAGCGGTTCGCGGAGCCTCTTGTACATAGGGGGTTGGTTGAGAAGTTCCAAGAGCCCATCAATGGTGCTATAGCATCTTTTGAGATCTTTTCCCAGGGATATCACCTCCTTTTCCAAGTCCGCGTTAGACCTTTCCCTGTCAAGGAGAAAATCTCGTGTGGCCTTCACTATTGGAGTTGCATTGGGGTCTTCTACCATAGCCTCCCTATTCTCACTGTTCCAATAGGGCAGGTAGCGGTATGCATCATCCCTCATGTCTTCAATGCGACGACCCCGGAACGCTTTGTAGGCTTCAACTGCCACGGCTTCCAAGGCTGACGCTAGAGTGGACCGACGAGCTCTGTGGCCAATCACCATCTCATGCAGGTATAGGCCACTTTCTGGTTCTCGGACGGCGACAGTCACTCTTGCCTTCCAGTAGGTCCTTTCCACGGGATGACTGTACCTCCAGTGGGTGTACTGTACGATGATGTTCTTGTCGGGGTAGTAGGCATCAAAAAGTCCCATCAGCCTGTGATGTGTGGGACTCTGGGCAGCTGTGGGCGCTCCGACGAGATACCCGGAGTCCACGTCCCATCCCACCGGGAGCTCTTCATCGTCTTCAATCTCCAGCACTTCTGGGGGCACTAGCGCGAGAGGTACTGGAGCTTGTGGAGCTGGTGCTTGCTGAGCTGGAGCTTGTACTGGTGGTGCCGGCGCTTGTGGTTCCACTTCTTGAGGTGCTTGTTCTTGCAATGCTGGCTCTTGCGGTGCTACCTCCTGCTGTTCTGGCTCCTGGGGTGCTTGTGGTGCTTGCGGAACGGGGTTGCCTGCCCTCAGGCCTGACCTCATACGACCACCGACAGACTTGTGGGCGGTACGACGAGCCATCTATGGAATAGACCAAGAGACAGATACAATAGAATCAATATATTTGTGTAATAGAGCAAGTAAAGAGAAGCATATAGTTTTGATAAATTAATAAGGCTAAGATAAATAGCAAGAACTGAGAAGCAAGGACCACTAAAACGACCATAACTAACTAGGCTTGCGTCCTACAGTCAACATAGCTCCGATACCAATTTGTCACACCCAATTTTAAGAACAAAATTGAATGCAATAACTCATGTGTGCCCAGAGATCAATCACACACATAAGCCACAAATTAAGAAGTACCATCACATATGTTTATTACATAACGAATATTATTCAAAGACTTTACATAGCAGCGGATAAATAAAGTATCTCTCGCGGTAGCTCCATCACAGGGAAGATGACTGGTTGACAGCAAGACTAGAACTCTTCAGGGAAGTCGTCGTTACCATAGCAATCTGTTACCCATCCGGGATTTTATCCAAGTAGAAAGAAAACAAACAAGCATAAGTACATCTCGTACTTAACAAGTGTAACATGGGGTTCATGAGGCTCAAAGAAGGCTGACACTGGTTAAACTGCGGTAGCTTTTAATTGGCAATATTTTAATATTAAGGTGAACATATATGAATGCTTAAACCCAATCCTCATGATCATAATAACTGAAACATAGCAATAAGGTAATCAACATGTGCAACATAAATAAACAACATATAACAACTAATCTATGAGTTTTCCGGGCCGCTCGTAACCGTGAGCACGGCTGATATATCAGTTTTACACTCTGCAGAGGTTGTACACTTTACCCGATGAGTCGTGATATCCAGATGCCCGGGTTAATTACTCCCATAACACTTCCGAGGTGAGCGGGCAGGATACACGCAAAGCCTTTCAAAGGTTCGTCTAACAAGTTAGGGCCGCTAGGTCTTAAGGCAAGGGGAAGAAGGGTCTCTCAACCTTGCGGCACGCAGGCAAAGTGAAAGTAGCCGCCCTAAATCCAGTTCGGCAAGACCCAACGCGCCTATACAGGTGTCCACTAACAAGCTAGAAAAGGTCCTTATACTGAGCTAAGGTCAGAGCCATATAACCCTCATGGTTGCACTGTATGTCCCAGCTTTTGCTGACAGGAGGTCCTAAACCATGTTGCTAAAAAGATCAAATTTTATTCACCATTATTAGATCATGTTTGGTTTAAGTAAGCTCTAGCAAAACTCTACCCATATGCATAGCATCCCATGGTTAACAAGGTAACGGGTCAAAAGTCTAGGATAAACTAGATAGGAGATCAAAATTAGACACATGCATATGAATTTAGATGTTTCATGGTGAATAGGTCGACAAGGAGGATCCCATGCTATACTTGCCTGATTCAGTGAACTCTGGTTGCTCTTGGTTGTTGTAGAAAGGCTCCTGATCACCAGCGTATGTCTCACCGTCTATACTCGATTACCACATCAACACACAACCATCGGGGCAACAATCATGCAAAGCAAACAGGCTATAATTAGAACATTACACCAACAGCAAGAAAATAATATAAAAAGTTTGAATACAAAAACTACGATCCACCACGATCACATAAACGCGAAGATCACGAAAAACGGAATTATAACGCGAAAGTTATGAGCTAAGCAAGTTACAAAACCTTAGTTAGTAGCTTAAACCTAACTCAAATTTTAATTATTGAAAACAGTATATATTTTTATACAGATAGATAGATCTTTTCGAAACGAATCAAACGCAACTTGAACGGACTAAATCGGACTAAAAACGTAGAAGTTATAAGCATTTGAAACTGGTGGCAAAACCGTAATTAAACCAAACTTGAATTTGAATTTAAAATCAATTTAAAACGAATTTCAGAATTGACTGGACTGCGCCTCAATTTGGAAGAAACGCAGGGACTTCAAGGCAAGTTTTCACAGACTCAGAGCACAGTGCTCGAAAGGACGGCGGGTTGAGGTCCAAGAAATTGTAAGGGCTCTTATGCAAAGGTGCACCCGAAGGGGTATCGGGCACTCCTGAGCGCCAGATCCAAAACGGACGCTCCAGATTAGATCTGGGAGAGGCCGGCGGCGCTTTCGCCGGAGAAAAGAAGGACACGGCGGCGCCATGGCCGGAGCGCGGCGGCGCTAGCTCGGGTTTGCTCGATAGGGCGGTAGAGACCTCGGGAGTAGATCCAATCGAAAGAGGAACTCAAGGCGGACTCACCAGAAGTGAAGATAGCGTCAGAGAGGTCTCGGTGTAGGCGGATTTCAAGATTTGGCGGCGGTGGCTTTTCTGCAACGACGGCGAGCTTGAGTTAGGTAAAACCGAGGAGAAATAAAAAGAAAAAGAGTTCGGCTGCCTTCAAGAGATTGAGACGGAGCTCGGGATGCCGTTCACGGGGACGGGAACACACCAGAGCGTGAAGTTGACGGCGGCGGAAACTCGGAGACGGCGGAGCTTGCGGTTGCGGCGAATTAGGGCACGAGAGCGAGGGCTTTTCGCGTGAGGGGAGGCGGCAGGTGCTCGGGGTTTTATGAAGGCCTCCAGATTAGATAGGAAAGCGAAGAGGAGTCGTGGATTTGATGGAGACCGGAGCTCTGGTTCATGTTCGGGTCGGACTCCGGCGGGGGAGCGAGCGTGCGCGGCGGCAAGGCGGCTGCCAAGCGGGCCAGGCTGGTCAGCGGCTGCGGGGCTGCACGCAAGCGATGAGCTGGGCCGGGGCAGATGGCCCACGCGGGCGAAGGAGGGGGAAGGGAAGCGGGCCGTCGGAGGAGGCCTCGGGCCGGCGGTGAGAGAAAAATGAGGCGCCGGTGGCTGACTGGGCTGGAAGGAGCGGGCCGGCCGGCTGGCTCGGGCCAAAAGGGAGAAAGGAGGAGGAAGGAGAAGGAAAAAGCTTTACCAATTTTCAGAATCGAGTTTTCAAAAGCAAAATGAAGTCCAAATTGAATTCAAACAAGTTTTGAGCAAAACCAATCATCACGAAAATAACATATGCACCAGCATGTATGCATCATCATGGTCTTTGGCCTAGGATTTATTTTAGCTTTTGTAAATAATTTATTAACTAGGTTTTATGCAACACATAAAATGCATAAACAAATCATATTGCCTATTTTTAAATTGATGCAAATTTTGGGATGTTACATCAGAGGACTTAAAACATTGAACCCTCGCCGAAAGGTAAAATCGGTAGTTATCCATATTTATCTTTTCTGCATTAGTTTCTCTTTTTGCATGTTTACTTTCCATCATCATCTCTACATAGCATATTTACTTTTCTGCATTAACATTGCATAAAAAAAGAGAGAATAAAAATATATTTTACTTACTGCACTGTATAATAAAACCTAAAGCCCCATATGAATAATTCTATGGTGTGTAAAAACTCACATGAAATATTCACTATGGTGGCATAAAAACAAAAATAAATATGCATACATTCATCTTGTTGCATTTTCTCTTGCCTCATAAAAATATTAAAATACAAAAATATTGAGAAAGAAATCTTACTGAAACTCTAGACAACTGAGGCTTAAGTGGTCAACCACTAATGCTTAGTCTGTTCCACAAGTTTTGTTGTCTATTGGAGTTTCACAGGATTTGAAAGACCAATAAAAGCTGACGAGCAAATGGATGTTCCATTCACTGTTGGAGCACTATTTCAACAACCACCAACATCAATCAATGCTCTAATAGAGGAACAACATTTTCACTGTCAGTCCGCTACATTGCAAGATCGAACGACTACATCAGCATTCAGCTTGGGGGAAAGCACCCCCGTGTATCCAGGTAAGTATCCTTATCCTCTTAAGTTTTCTTTCTATACATAAATAAGAAAATAAAAAAACACAAAAAAAATTGTGGGCACATGAAGGCTCACCATTAATCAAAAAGAAAAAAAATATATGGGCACATGAAGGCTCAATGCTATTAAGGAAATCGGCTTGGGGGAGACGCACCCCTGTTATCTTCGTGATCCAGGTATGCCTTATTCACTATCTTAGTTATTTATAATAAATAGTGTGTTAGGTTAAATAAATAGTGTGTTAAGTTTGCTTAGTTTGTTTTAAGAAGTTAATAATAAAAGAAGAACTCTTTCTCTAATCTTTTACATGGAAATGATGAATAGTTGTTCTATCTAATTTCTTTCAAGTACCTAGCCTTCAAAGCATGAGTTCTCTTAATTAATAATGATGCTTAAAAATGAAATTAAATGCATGGGTAGAAAATGCTTGACCTAGAGTCTAGGTGGTTGACAGATATGACATGTGATGATCTGAGCTGCTATTACCTTGTTCTAAACAACACTAGAGTTCTGGAGATTTCTCAATATAAATATGACTAGTAATTGCATTGAGTTGAATTAAGCTTTGTTGACCCTATGAGAAGTTATCATGCAATTGAATTGAGATCACTTACACATTTCATCCATCTTCCGCATAAATGCTCATAATTATTTGTTGCTATCCTTTCAAAAGTTTGTTAGAAGCATATGGCTATTAAAAAAAGAAGAGAAGAGAGAAAATCCGAGGAAATAAAAAGGGACAAGTGTCCAAAACCTTAAAAAAGGAAAGATCCCGAGGAAATAAAAAGGGACAAGTGTCTGAAACCTCAATAATAAAAAAAGAGAGAAAAAAATGATGAAAAAATGAATATAAAAAAAATGGGCACGTGCCTGATAGTAGAATTAGCCTGATAGCCATGTGTCTCTGATAAACAAAAGAGAGTGATATATTTCAAAAGAGCATCCGACTCCATTTTCCGTACACATGCACTTCTCGATTCAATGGTGTGGTTGACTTTATCTTTGGATCCATTGTTTAATTTGACAACATATTTTTTTAATCTTTTCTGAAAATTCATAAAACTCTGGGATAATGGTGAAGTGATAGAACAAGATACCTAGTACTTGATTTGATCATTCTATCTTTTAATTACTCGGGATTCAAGGTAAGGTACTAAGCCCCATGATGAATAATATGATATTTTTTTCTCTAATCCATATGAGAACTTTTGTTTGAATACATGTGTACTTGTTGGAAGTGAAGATATTGCAGCAACTCTTGATCCATTGTTGAGATTGGCTTTGCTCGGGACTAGCAAAGGTTAAGCTTGGGGGAACTTGTTCACGCTCACTAATGCTCATAATTAACCATCAACTATTGCATAAAAT
This sequence comes from Coix lacryma-jobi var. lacryma-jobi, assembly GCA_009763385.1. Lineage (NCBI taxonomy): Eukaryota > Viridiplantae > Streptophyta > Magnoliopsida > Poales > Poaceae > Coix > Coix lacryma-jobi. The sequence continues at coordinate 115,367,694 of CM019830.1, read as the reverse complement.
GACACTAAATGAATCACAAAGCATAGTTGTAGGGTTTGAAACTGACAAGTTCCATGAGTTTTGGTGCTCTCACTTGTTTTGTAGGACATTCATGTTTTTACCATATAAAAATATCTCAAGTGATGAATTGGAGTGCACCATTGCGAAGAGCAGGTTGAGACGATCGAAACGGACATATCATTTGCTATATTCGGAGTCCCGGATGAAAATATATTAATTTCGCAACGAAACCTGCAAAAGAAGGATCTAGAAGACACCAGAAGACACCACGAGGCGGCGCGCCACGGGGCCCACTGGGCCAGACCGACCAATTGGGCCCACCGACTGGTCGGTCGGCCACGGAGGCTGTTTTGCCTCCGCCTTCTGGAACCTTCTTCCACTGCCTCCTAGGATGCATCTTCACCGTTCCTGAAGTCGGTTTGATCCAACGGAGAGTTGTAAACGTGATGCGGATCGATGACATGGCGATTTCTTGCCCCCTACTCCACCTCAGGCTATATAAGCAGGCCAGGAGGTGCCCCCAGAAGCCATCTCCATCTTCATTATTCATCTCCACATTAGAAACTAGGGTTTCAATTAGAAGTAGAGGTCCCTCTAGATGAATCTCTTCTAGTTCATCTAGAATTAGATCTAGTTCTAGTTCTTCAAGTTCTAGTTCTTCTAGTTCTAGTTGTCTAGTTCATCTAGTTGTAATTAGAGATTGGCTTAGAGGGAGGAGAAGGAGAGAGCTGAGGAGGAGCCGGATCTGTCGAATCTTCCTCAACATTGTATTGGTGCAGCATCTGGTTCGTCTTTGAGTAATCTCTAGGTTCTTCATTTACTATTTCTAAGTATTATATTTAATTTCAGTTCTTGCTTTATTTTATTTACTGGATCTCTGCTCGTATCGAGTGCTCTAATTATTCGAGGTGGTTAGTGTAGACGTGGTGTCTAGACTAAGGTTTACCTGAGTTTGCACCCAGCCCTACGGATAGTTGTGGTAGCCCCAGGTGGTGACAGCCCTGACGGCCGACGTAGTCCACCACGTTCGGGTTGGTGTTTGTAGGACCGTAGTCGGAGCTTCCTAGCCCCTTTCTCATCCCTTTATATGGCTAGTGTTCTGATGTCTCGAAGTAAGTAAAGTATAGTGAGCCTTTAAATAGATAGACCTGCTTAGAAAACCCTAAATCTCTCTCTATCCACATTATCTTTCTTTTCTTGGACGACTTGCCCCTTGACTAGTACACTTCACGTTCCCCGTGGAAATCGATACCCTGGAATACTCTCGGGTGAAAGCTACATCGGTATCTGTGCGTTTGCGGATTTTTCTATGTGCGTTTAAAATACCCAACAGTGGTTATAGTGGGGGTGGTAGGCATAGAAAGGTTGTTGCGAAGGTAGGCCGTAATTGACGGGGGTATATTGGTAGGTTGGGTGGGGAGGCTGGAAGTTTTGTTTCCTGCTGTGGTTGACGGATCGGTTCTCTGTTGAACTGGCCCTTCGAGTTTCTTGGAACTCTTTTCCTTTAGCAAAGCATTCGCACTGTTTGGTGGTGTGGCCTTTGGCTGGCCCACAGAAATGACAGTACATTTTCAAGGGGTCTTTTTGCTGGTTTCTTTGCTCGGGTGGAGGTGGCAAGCCTTGCGAAGGTTGGCTCCCTTGCGTTTGAGTGCTTCTCCTTTGCTCCTCTGGGTGAAACGATCTGTTGATGGCCCCGACATTGCCTGCGTCCTGCCGAGGGTTGTTTTCTCACGCCGGGGGTCTCGTTTGTGGCCTTGGCTGGGACTAGCGGGCCTCAGACTTCGCCCTAAAATCCGTGTCAGCCCTGTTGTATCTTTCCATTGTTTCGTGCAATTCCTGTATTGAGGTGGTTGACTTTCTGGGGAACTTGGAGGAACAGGGACCCGAGCGTAGACCGCTTACTACTGTGAGGACTACAGTCTCATTAGATACGCTCGGTGTTCTCGCCCTGATTTGAATAAACCTTCGCTAGTAATCTTGCAGTGGTTCACGCTCTCCTTGCTTGCAGTTGAAAAGCTCTATGGGATTTGACGGGGCTGTGGTAGTGCCTTTGAAGTTGGTGCAGAGTTTGTCTCGGAGATGAGCCCAGGAATCCACCGTTCCAGGGCGCAGGTTGCTATACCAGGTTTGAGCGATGTCCCGGAGTATGATGACGAATGACTTGGCCATGGTGGCCTCGTCAACCCCTGCTCATCACAAATTGGCGAGGATCCGAATGTCCGTTGTATCGTGGCAGGTTTTGTGGGTTGTAGGATGGAGGCCAAGTTTTAGTTTGGAGGATCTGCAAAAGTGGTGACTTTGGGTCATAGGGCATCTGTTGTTGTGGGACTCTTCGTTGATTGCAAAGGTTGTGCTCTCTCTCCTCTGGGTATAGGTTTGGTTGTCTTTCTTGGGGGTATAGGTGGTTGAAACGTGGGGGGCTTGAGGGTTTGGTGGTGGTGGGGGCGGGTGGTGGATGTTGTTCTCGTGTTCCGCGACACCATCTTCACGGTGTAGGGCCGCCCCTTGCTCGTCCCATCCTTCGGCCTCTGCCTCTGCAGCCGCAAGGCATTCTTCCATTCTGCGCAGCTGCTCCCTTGCTTCCTCCGCCTTTTGCCTGATGATCTGCATTCTATTTTGCCTCTTCAGCTGGTCCAGACGCCTCTTCTTTTCCTGCAGCTCCATGTGCAACCTTTCGAGGTTCTCGAGGCCCTTTTTCTCTTCGTCCTCTCCCTCGCGTACTCCTGAGGTGTGTGGGTGCTGGTGGGGCGCAGGCTGAGGGTGCGGGTCCTCGAGGTTCTCCTTTGGGTTGGCTTCTCCAGGCCTCTAAGGGTCAGCATCCTGTCCAACGTCCCGGGTCACCGCCACAGCCTCGCCAGCCTGCCGTTGGTCCCGGCCCGAGTTCGTTCTCCTCGTCCCAGCCATGGGCAGAGGGTGCGTTCGAAAGTGGCCTGTTCTGTCCCCACGGACGGCACCACACTGTTGGTATTTGCACCTGCCCTGACCCCCACACGTGTACCGGGGTAAGGCGACGGTCTCCAACGGTCGAATGATCTCGCGAAGGTCGAAACAAGGAATGGACAAAAACTTGAAGCTTACTGTGTATTGCACTCAAAAAATCCTCCCCTTCACACTGTCCACCCCCAGGTATTTATAGGGAATACTAGGGGTCACCAGGCAATTTACATTAGGGTACAGAAACAACCGTCTAGAGGAGCCGGGAAGGTGAGGGTAAAACCGTACAATTACAAGTCACAAAAACCCTAATTCTCTAGTCTCTGCTTTACCAAATTGACCAAACCGTGAACACAAGGTTAATATGTGTCCTTAGTAATATGTGTCCTTATGGCTCGACCTTGTGATGAGTGATTGTCAACAAGTTCACGTGTTGGCGTGAGTGGGCGGTGCGTCTCTTAGCTGTGTTTGTGTGCGGGTGTAAAGCTCGGAGGCAATGGTCGATGATGAGATGAAGCTCAAGTAGAGATGTGTCATGTCAATGAACCGGGAGCGGTGAAGGGCGGACATAAGGCTTGAACTAAGGGACCAGGAGGTCGGAGGACTAGCTGCAGTAGGTGGTACATGGCATCGACAAGCAAGAGTGCATGGGGATAAAGACGGTGTCGGTCAAGTCAAGATGGAGGACAATGACGTCATGGCATTTGGCAGAGGCCGGCCAGACACGGGCTTGCATGAGAGATTCAAGAGTCATCGGTTAAGTCAGGGAGGAAAGCGAAGACGTCGGCTTGGTGGAGGGCGAACATGCGTCGACATCAGTGTCGACAAACGGAGCGTAGCACCTACGCTCCTTCTATGACGCAAGTTTGATGGTTGAGCCTTAGAAATTCACTAGCGATGGTTTCCAGGTTTGGATCTCAAAACCTGGGTGGCCAATTTCAGAGTTTGGATCTCAAAACTCGATGAAGCTTCTAAGGAGGAACGAGGCGGCATCACGGGGCTTGCATTGAGGCGAAGCTAGTAGCGAGGAAGATATGTGACTGTTGATCAAGAGAAGTCTCCAGAGTTGGACTAAATTGCTCTAGGCTAGTTAGTTTGCTCTTTGTATCCTAGGGATAGAAGAAGTATTATGTTTAGGCTATAAATAAGGGATGATACCATTCATCCTGTCTTCATCACTTCAGACTGATATTTTCCATTTCATCTGTTAGGTATCGTGATCCGCATTTCTCTTTGTACTTGAATTTCAAGAAAGATGGTCGTAACCATCTTGTAGCCTCGTTGGCTTTTGACTAAAATTTTTTTGTCTCGTTTTGTTTTTTGCATTCTTCGTTCTCCTCTTCTTGATTTCGTGAGAACTTTTGTTTCGAGGGATCATTGCCGATTCTATTCGAATCATCTTGTACTTTGTCATGAGAGACATCTTTCTTCCGAAAGAAATCATCTAATACTCATGAACACATAGATCGGACAGATTTCGTTTTCGGAGCTGAACTTTCTCCCTTTTCGCTGATCTAAAATATCTTAATTTCTAATTGGGTTCGAGCCATGATTTCTTAGGAATAGCTCACCAACATGGTCAAGATCATCTGGGTGAAGTTTGGTTATAAGCCCTTTTGATTTGATCGAGGTCCGATCGAATTTGGTTTTGGGACGTGCTATTTTTCTGCTTTCTGGGCGGTTGTGAATAGTTGGCCCTCAAAATCGAACAGTCTGAGGGTCAGGAGCGACTATAGGCAAAAGCTGTGCTCGGCTCACTGTGTTTTGTCTGGTGACCGACGGATAGTCCGATAGCAAAATCAGATGTTAAACAGTTTTGTTGTTAGCATTGTTCACTTGAACGACAGACATTTCGGCACCCAGGCGCAGATAATCTAGGACCTGTCCAGAGCTGTTCCAGAATAGTTTTGTTTCTAGGAATTGAACTACCGATAGTCTGAAGCAGACCCTGGTTAGTCCGACAGGCATTTCCGGATAGTCTACAAGCAGACCTCGGATAATTCGAGCTTGTGCAGTTTTCTCGGAGTTTAGTGTTCCGCTTTGCACTTGTCAGTCGTGCTTCTCCGGTAGTCCCGTTGTAACTCTAGGACATCTCCTGAGGTGTAGGCATATGTTGGCTCATTGACATAACAATTGCATTTGTGTTTGCTTTGGGGTTGAATTTAGGACAATGACCAAATATTTTCCGAGAAAAAATTTAAGGCTCTCATTCACCCTTTGTCGTCATTTTCAATCCTTTGTGTACACCTCTTAGCTAGCCAATAAACATATGACTAATATTATGGAGCTTTTAAAGTTATCACAACATGAATAAAAAACCAAATTGAACTAGCAAACCGACAGTCAATTATTCGAAAGGACTAATCACCACAAGTGAATAAGATCAAGAACAATGGCCCTGATTCACAGCAAGCAATCTTGGCGATATAGTTGTAGCAAATGATGCCTGTTTCACGAGGAAAACAAGAATAAAACAAAACTCAAACCCTAACAAGAGCGATGACGACTAATTATAGAGATCTAGACATCACCTCCACTCGACACGCCTTGTAATGGGCTCTAAGACGATACATACCCCAGCGGACCAAAAGACAATATCGCAACACCTAACAGATTCTAGATGCTAAACTGTTTCAACGATTTTCGTAGACTCTAGACAAATTATTTTTCAGTCAAACCAAAACCATTAGTTAGCTTATAAAATTATGTTTCTAACTATACAGGAATAAATTCTAACACCTGGTTGGAGCTGATCACGCAAAGCGGCAAAACTGCCTCAGCCGCACGATATTGATTATGGGTGACGTGGTGACCGCGCATGGTACAAAGGCAGTCGGGACGTTCGGGCGCTGGCCTCTCCCCAATACAACATCGACCTGTACCAGTCGCCTGTGGACTATGGCCAACTGGCGCGACACGCTCTACCGGCGCACGGCAGCCCACCCTCCACCCTCCACCCTCCACCCTCCGGCCGCCGACAAGGTGATGGACATCTCCCGGTGAGCATCCTTTTGATTCCCTGCAGCTGCGGGGATCTGCGGGCGGGGCCTAGCCAAGGCAGGGTGGTATGTCAACCATCTTGCTTTAAAATATTATTGGGTAGGAGCAACGATCGATAAAATGAGCATGATTATTGGATCGTTCGTGATGTCACTGATGTGGCGATTCTGTGTGGAGCACGTGCTAAATAATAAAGTTTCCAATAGGAACGGAACGGGTACTAAACTAGAGTGGGAAACATATTCGATTTGATTTGCAAGCAAATGAAATGCTCCCCCGTCACTAAATAACTGTCGTTCTCACTTTCCGAAAAATATCTTTAACTAAATATAAAAAATATTAATATTTATTATACATAATTAGTATCGTTAGAAAGATCCTTGAATTTAGTTTTTAATAAATTTATTTAGATATACAAATTTTGTATAAATTTGCTACAAATTGAGTTAAACTTATGACACGCATGTTAACGGCGATACTTATTTAGATACTGAAAAAGTAGCTGTAAAGAAAGTAGGAACTTTACTAGTACTTTTTGTCATCAAGAAGACCATATATACTTCTGTCAAGAAAATGGATCGAATACAAACGAATATCACTGATATTATATTTGTTTTTATAGTTCTAGTCGCATTCAGATTCGAATATAAATAATGTCAACCATGCCGGATAGGATACGATTCGATGCCAACATCATAAATATGTGTTTTAAGTATTCGAATTCGAATACGGATACGATATCAGATGTTAAATGTCCGAACTCGAATACAGACAGATTTGAACTCTCTAAACAGATTTGGTCTCGAATACGGTTGGAGAATATTCATATTGTTTTCATCCATACGTACACTCATATATAAGATTATAATCATTTTATGTCATTTTTTCTAGAAGTTCCTTTTGTAAAATACTCCTAATTCAATTTAATTTTTTGAGAAGTTAAACAATTTCAATTTTTGACCATCTCTATGCAAAAAGTAGTAATATTTTTATATTATTAGATTGATTATTATGAATACATTTGTATAGTAAATTTATTCAAAGACACAAATATTGATTTTTTTATGTAAAATACACCAAACTTGAAAAACTTTTACTAATCTTAAATTTAGAGTTGCATTGTTTTTGAGAGAGAGGGAGCAAGCATGCTACTTTGTTCCTGATTCTTTGCTTTACTTCTTGATTCTCGGAAAAAAATGATTTTGGTAGGGGCAAGGTGAGAATCAATTCTAATGTAATTCTTGTGATAAATGAATTGGGAGTAGTAGGAAGCGGTGGAAAGTGGGTTTATTTTAGCTCACAGCTCGTAGTAATATTTTTACGTATTAGAAATAAACTTTTATGTTATCAGCTCCTCACTAGAATCTAATTGTATTTTAATAAGTACTTGGCAGAGCTCTATGATAGTTGAGCGTGAAGATAGGGTCGGGGTTGCGCCAAAGGGACCGACTGCACCCAAGTCGACTTACTTCCCATCATACTGCAGATATCACGGTTACCCTTCATAAGATATTTTGATTTTTTAATACATTGCTTTAATTATTTATCTAAAAATAATAATTTATAGCTAAATATAAAGCAGAAGCTATGCACAAAGAAAAGTCAAAATATTTTATCAATATAATTTGCACAAAGCTATGCACAAGCTATGCATAAATATAATTTGCAACGAACGAAGTACAGGAAGAGCAATATATGTCATCCTGCAACGTGCCGTAGAGTCTCCCCCAGTGAGCATCCTCTCTATTGTTCTGCCTATACTTTAATTTCCTCTCTACACCCTTCCGGAGATCTGCCAGCGCGGCCAAGACAGGGTTGCGATATGACTTATCAATCATCTTGCTTTAAAATATTGTAGGTACGATTGATAAAATCAGCATGATTGGATCGTTCGTGATGCGGCCATCCTGTGTGTAGCATGGGCTCAATAATAAAATGAGCAATGGGAAGAATGGGTACTAAACTACGCTGGGAAACATATTTCGATTTGATTTGCAAGCAAATTAAATAGGAATTAAGAAAGTAGAAACTTTAGCCGTACTTTTCGTCATCACGAAGACCACATACTTCTCTCAAGAAGAAGACTAGTACACTATGCCAGAAAAACTTATCAGTGACGTCTCGATTTGTGATCCAAAAACAACACGTGTCATAGATAAGTTATTAGTGACACGGGTTCTTGAGACGTGTCACTGATTAGCTGCTGGCCATATCCCAGGACCAAGACGTGTCACTAATAACAGGGTATCAGTGACTCTTGAACGGAACACATGTCACTAATGAAAATTATGACGCTTGTTATCAAGGTGCGTCACTGATAGATCGACTTATTAGTGATGCGGGTTAAGAATATGGGTCACAGATAAATCTTGTGACGCGTGTTCCCAAAACGGGTCACTGATAGTTGTATGTATCAGTGACTCTGGATCGTAACACGCATCATAGATAAGAAAATGGAACGCGTGTTTATAGACGCGTTACTGATATACACATATCTGTGACTCATTTTCTTAAGCCGCGTCACAAATAACTGGCACCAATTTTAATGTATTTTTTTTCCTTTTCCCTTTCCTCTCTTTTCTCATGCGGAAGGAGTCGCGGTCGGATGCCTTCCCAGTAGCACGCCGCAGCCCACATCCACACTACAGCTCCCACCGGCGCCATCTCTTCCCGGAATTATGTCCTATTTATTATTTATTAGTATTCGCTAAGACATCTGGGCCATTCATCCGTGAAAATATGTCATCAAAAAAAAAAAAAAAAAGATGAAGCTGCCGTTGCTATCACCCATCATATCTTGATAAAGCTTCGTCTGGTGGTACCTGCAGCTCCAGCCGGTGGCAACCCCATAGCACGACACCTACTGCTACAAGCTCCATGCATGGCTTGTAGCACTAGATGAATTAGGGGGCATATAGATATTGTCGCATCTTGCACCAGCTCTGTTGCTCTTTTTTTAGTCAAAGATTAAAAATAGAAATTAGTGTTCTTAAACAATTTAAAATTAAATTTCAAACAACGTTTTCAAGTATGAAATGAATTTAAATGGAAAAGTTATAAAAACAAAGTTTCAAAGTTTCTGGAGAACTTTTATTTTGATAGTTTTCCATCAGCGGTCAGCTACAAAAATTCAAAACAAATTTAGTTTTTCATGATAAGATGATTTCAAATGAAAAAGTTCTCGACTACAAAGTTTCAACACTTTACAGAATATATAACTTTTATTTTGGTCATTTTTCCTCTAAGGTCATTTGAAAAATTCAAATTTCAAATTTCAAATTTTTGAAAATTGAAACTTAGTTTTCCATGATAAGATGATTTCAAATAAAAAAGGTGTAAACAACAAAGTTTCATAACTTTTCGAGATCTACAATTTTTATTTGGGTTCTTTCTCTATCCGAGGTCGTCGTTTAAAAAGTTTGATTTTTATAGTTAATTTTTAAAATTCAACGTTTATTTAAAAAGCGACTCACAAAATTGTATGGTGCAGTTTAATTACTACATGCAATTTTATTTAATTAAAAAATAAAAAATAAAACATATAGCATCCATTTCACCTGGGTTCAACGCGGGACGACCTGGGAAATCCTGCAATCTAAACACATGACAACATAATCCTGCAATTTTATGAACTCACTGCGTCACTTGATTATGTTCACTTGAATTATTAGTGTTTTCAATATTGACAATATGGTTTACTCCTCTACACATGTCACATGGGAGCTAATAGAATTCTTCAATGCCTTCTAACTTCTCATCTTTCCTCTAAGGTCTACAGTGCAGGTGACACAAATTTCTCATTCTTGCCAGACTATCTTTGTGCCTACCTCAAAATTCATGTATGCAATTCAAAAAAATCGGACTATGAAACTCTGCTCCTCTAAACTCTTTATATGGCCACCTGATATGTTGCTACTACTGTCAGCATTTTGTTTATAATTGTTGATCGCTTCCACATGGCTTTGTTCATGGGATGTCAGAGCTTCAAACAAATGGTAAACAATTATGTTAGGTATTATCTTATTTTATACCTACTCCACTTCTGAGGTTTGCCTTCAAAATATGGTCAATATTAGACCGGATTAGGTCGCATAAATCTTAATATGTATCTGCTCACTTCATTTCGCAGTGCCAGAGTTACCTTAATATATATACCTTCTCATTTCGTTTCGCATCATGTTATTTTGAACGTTAAAAACTGAGCATATATCACAGTCAAATTACTTTTCTTCAATTCTTATTGGGAAAATTATTGCTTGCATGTGACGTGCCAACCTATATGTGTAGCTGCAAAAGGGGACACTACTCCTGAGTTTTAAAAGATTTCTAGGTACTACAGATAACTCGGACGAAGTGAATGGATACACCTTCTTCCTCCAGTTACTATCATCCATTGCTGCTGCATTAAAAAAATTATTACCTATGGCCGCTGTTTCTTCTGTTGGTTCTTTGACTGTCAAGTGGTAATTTCTATGACATATGGACCTAAGTTAGTCTTAACATTTTCATATGCCCACCATTGCACGGTGCACATTGCCTGTGATATAATTCAGTGTCATTACTAACAAGAACGACCAAGAAGAAAAATCGAAAGGTTCAATATAGGTCTTACAACGAAACAACGCCAAACTTCAAAACTAATCTATATGCATGGTTGAAAAGTTGAGATCATTACCATCTTTGATAAATGGTATCCGTTCCATTGCTTTGTTCACCATGATGGGAATTCCTTACACAACTTTATATTACAAGCAAGTCATGAAGGGGGAGGACCACCGCACAATTATATAGCTGTTCCATAAGAATATTCATCCCCTCACTACGGGAAAATCAATCTTTGCCGAGTGCCTGTGGCTTTGCCGAGTGCCAAATTTCGGGCACTAGGCAAAGAGCCTCTTCATGCTTTGCCGAGTGCCACGTGGCCGGCACTCGGCAAAGAGCCCCTCTTTGCCGAGTGCCAGCGACGTGGCACTCGGCAAAGCATGTGGCCCCAAATTGTGCCACGTGGGCGGTTCTTTGCCGAGTGCCACGTGGCTGGCACTCGGCAAAGAGGTGCCTTTGCCGAGTGCCGGCCACGTGGCACTCGGCAAAGAATGTGGCCCCGAACTGTGCCACGTGGGCGGTTCTTTGCCGAGTGCCAGCCACGTGGCACTCGGCAAAGAGCTCTTTGCCTAGTGTTTTTTTCTGACACTCGGCAATGCCAGTTTTTAAATTACATTTTGAAGTAGTAAATTAATCCAAATGAAAAAGTTTTTAACTACAAAGTTGGTTAACTTATCAAGATGAACAATTTTTGTTTTGGTGATTTTTTCATTTCACAAACTTAAAATAAATTCGTTCACAAATCTTATATATCTCTCCGGTAGTTTATAAAACTACAAGAGTGATATATAATGTTTATGAATAATATTAGAACCACAATGTCGGATGCACAAATAGTCAAACAACCAAAATAAACTTTGTAGATCTTAACAAGTTATGAAAGTTTGTAGTTGATAACTTTTTAATTTGAAGTCATCTAGTTATGCAAAACTGCGTCGAATTTGAAAATTTTAAAATTCAAATTTTTCAAAATACCTCAGATGGAGAAATGACCAAAATGAAAGTTGTAGATCTCGAAAAGTTATGAAACTTTGGTGTTGACAACTTTTTGATTTGAAATCATCTTGTCAACGAAAACTACGTTTCAAATTGTAAAATTTAAAATTCAAATTTTATAAACGACCTCGGATGGAAAAACTACCAAAATAAAAGTTGTAGATGTTGAAAAGTTAGAAAACTTTGTAGTTTACAATTTTTTGATTTGAATTCGTTTAGGGCCTCAAATAAGCAAGTTACACATGGTTTAGTATAATATATGGGTAATCGAAATGGAGATGGAACGTATATGAGTGTGTAGTGCAGTGGTAGAGGAGGCTCCGCGCGAACGAGAGGTCGTGAGTTCGAATCCTGCTGACTATATGAGAAAAAATTGCGTGAAAAATAGTAGAACTTGTGATTTTGAGGGCGACAAGTGGGCGCTGCCCAGTGGGCCCCTCCTCCAATTAAATAAAAAAATTTCCCTATTTTTTTGGGGTTTTTTTTATTTTTTTCTTTGCCGAGTGCCAAATATGTCAGCACTCGGCAAAGAACCCTTTGCTGTGAAATTCTTCGCCGAGTGCCCTTCGCCGAGTGTGGCCGAGTGCAAAAGGCTCTTTGCCGAGTGCTGCCAACACTCGGCAAAGAGCGATTCTGCTGTAGTGCCTTGGCATCATGTTCATGTGCTAAATTATCTTCAGGTAAACCTTTTGCATTACTTTTGGTAACACGAATGCTTTATTTTTTAAAAAAACGATCCATCACCTTCTATATTGTCCACATTTTTAGGTACAAAAATGTGAATTTACAGTGATGGAGCAGTCAGTTCTGGTGCTGACCAACAGTGCAACCCATCGATTTCTAAATCTGTTGGATAGCTGATGTATACGACGAAAGATTGCCTTTGCAATTATGTTAAACATTGTTGTAACTAATTTTAGTAATCTTTTTCTTTCAGGTACAGTCGTACAACATGCTATATTTCTGACTTGATGCCCCGGGCATAGCACGGGGGTACCTGCTAGTATATATATGAGTATGTTTTCCCTTGCATATGTTTCTCTAGTTGGCACCTTAGATGTCTGATATTAACAACTGAAAATATGACTAAATTGTGTGCCTACAGGACAAGTACCGTTCCTCTCTCCAGCTGCACAGAAAGAACAATAAAACATGTAGGGCACCTCTGGAGGATCAGATGTCCCTACACACACGTACTGGTGCTGCTACAGCTAGAGAAGGTAGAGAAGGGCAATTTGCTGCAAATAGAGGTTATATAGATGAATGATGCTGATCAATTAGGCCAGTCTTAGAATGATCTTATGCTTCTCAACTTAATGTTGTTATCAAATTAAACATGTGGTGAATTTATGACTTTTGTTGATCTGAGCATTAATGTGTAGAAATCATGTAGTTATAGCTTATGTAATATTCATTTATTGTTAGATTAGAAATCTTCTAGGCTGCAGTTTTTCTAGCAGATGCTTTGTAGATAAGTTATATCTGGAGTTTGTAAAGAATTTGACTGTTGAAATGGATGTAATATGTGTAATGTAGGACCAGGGTAGAGATTTTTATTTATTTTTTTGTTTTTGTAAATTATTACTAGTGATGTGTATTGGCAAAATGTGTCGCTGTTAAGGTCCACATTAGTGACGCAGCTTGGCTGGACGCGTCGCTGATAGAGGTTATCAGTGACGCGTCTTGGCTGGACGCGTCGCTGATAGGGGTTATCGGTGACGCGTCTTTACGTGTCACTAATTTCATACTATCATAGACGCAAGATTAGTGACGCGTGTTTTCTATGTCACTAATAACTCTCTGGACACGTCACTAATAAGCATTTCTGGCATAGTGGTATACTCATATGTAATACTCCCTCCGTCCCAAGATATAAGGCGCGCACGTATTTCAAAATTCAAACTTTCTTATCTTTGACTAAGAATTAGTCTAATCATATGAAAAGCTTATACTATAAAAGTAATTGTATTATATTTGTATTTAGAAATACTTTCTAATGATCAAGCTTTTATTTTTTATAAATTATATATTATAAGAAAAATTATAGGTCAAAATATATTTTTGAAGACCGTGTCAAGTCAAATCGCGCCTTATATCTTGGGACAGAGGGAGTATTATATTCATTATATGTGATTTTCTTTTTTTTGTAGAAGTCCCTTTTGTAAACTACTAATAATGCAAATTTAATTTTCAGAGATGTTCAACAACTTCAATTTTGGACTATTTCTATTAAAAAAGTAGCAATATTTTTATATTATTAGATTTATTATGAATATATTTGTATAGTAAGTTTATTCAAAGACACAAATATTGATGTTTTTCATATAAAATAGACCAAAATTGGAAAGGTTTGACTAATGTTAAATTTAGAATTGCATTGTTTTTGAGATAGAGGGGGCAAGGGGGTAATTTTGGTATAGCTCTCGTTCCTAATTCTTGAGTTTCACTTCATGATTCTCCACGGGTAGAAAAGAGCTCTAAGACAGCGGTCCTCTTTTTTCTACAAACGGTTTCACTTCATGGCCGGCTGTGAAAAAAATAGATGGACCCCGACTTAGTAACCGTCTGTGTAAATCTATTTGCACTAGTAGTTTTTCTAAGCAAACCACTAGGGTAAATGTTGCATTTACACAGGTGGTTTGGTGTTTTTTCTAAGCAAACCGCTAGGGTAAATGTTGCATTTACATAGGCGGTTTGGTTAAGTGAACCGCCAGTGGAAACACCTTTACACAGACGGTTCACTTAATGGAGCCATCGGTGTAGATGCATCATTCCCACAGGCGGTTTCTTAAGTGAACCGCTTGTGTAAAGGTGTTTCCACTTGCAGTTTCTTAAGCCAACCGCTAGTGGAAACCGTATTTGAGTTTAAAATTTTTAGAATTTGTATTTTTAAAAATACCTCGGATAGAGAAACAATCAATATGAAAGTTGTAGATCTCGAATAGTTATGAAACTTTGTAGTTGATAACTTTTTAATTTAAAAACATCTTGTCAATGAAAACTATGTTTCAAATTCTCAAATTTGAAATTCAAATTTTTATAAATGACCTCGGATGAAAAAACTACCAAAATAAAAGTTGTAGATCTTAAAAAGTTATGAAACTTTATAGTTGACAACTTTTTGATTTGAATTTGTTTAGGGCCTCAAATAAGCAAATTATACTTTATTTCATATAATATGTGGAGAACGGAAACGGAATGTCAATGCATGTTAGTGTGTAGTGCAGTGGTGAAGGAGGCTTCACACGAGGAGGGGTCGTGAGTTTGAATCCTACTGGCTACAGTAGCCATAAATTTTGCAATGAAAAATAATGTGACTTATGACGAAGACGGGCGGGCGCTGCCCAGTGGGGCTATCCCTTTTCAAAATATTTTTCTATTTTTTGGGTTTTTTTACTATTTTTTGCATTATCCACAGGTGACCATTTACACTGGTGGGCTACCGCCTGTGTTGTGGTTTCATTTCCATTGGCCCCAAGCGCAGACGGTTCTGAAAAACGTCAATGAAAATGAGTTCTAAACCACTTGTGTAGTGTGTCTATGTACTAGTGCTCCAAAATTTTGCAACGGAGAATACCATGACTTACGATGGAGACGTGTCACACCCCAATTTTAAGGATAAAACTGAGGCGGAAAACTCATGTGTGCCCAGGAAACAATCACACACATAAGTAGACAAATTACAAGAGTGGCATCATCACAGTGTTTATTACATCACGATAGTATTAAAACAAAGTCTGACAACACACTGAAACACAGATCACTGAACTTGTACACAAACTACGCCACAGGGAAACGTCGACTGGGGGAGCAGCTAGCCTAGAAGTCTTCAGGAAAGTCGCCAACTGCACCTTCATCTGTTACCCATCCGTGATTTTGCCCAAAAAGAAGATAAACAACAAGCGTAAGTACTCCACGTACTTAGCAAGCTAACATAGGGTTCATGAGGCTCAAAAAGGCTGACACTGTCTGACTGCAGTTAACTTTTAAGTTGGCAAAGTTTTAGCTTTTAAGGTAAACGAGTATTGTGCTTAACCCTTAACCCATGATCCATATGTCCAACCAAGATAAATGATTCACCATAAGAGCACCATCAACATAAAGTATCATTTAAATAAGTATCATAGTTCTGCTAGTTTTCCGGGCCGCTCGTGACCGTGAGCACGGCTGTTATAACAGTTTTACACTCTGCAGAGGTTGTGCATCTTTACCCACAAGCCGTGTTACCCTTGTGCCCGAGGCGGCCAACCTCTTGACCCACTTCCGAGGTAGATCGGCAGGGCACACTATGAAGCCTTTCGCTGGTTCGTCTAACTGGTCAGGGCCGCTAGGTTTCCTTGGCAGGCAGATGTAGCAACCCCCCTTTCCTATGGCACAAGGCCATCGCAGCTATACACATAGGAACAGGGGCAGCCCTACACCCAAAGTGGCAAGCCCCTTTTGCGCCCTTTCGGGTCGCCGCTGCCGAGTTAGAAAAGGTCCAGTTTACTGAGCTAAAACCAGAGCCATATAGCACTCATGGTAGCACTGTCAATCCCAGCTTTTGCTAACAGCAAGTTTTATTAACCGTTTAACACGTATCATCATAAGAACATATTCATCATTGGACTGGATCGTTTATAAGTCAGTTAGCACTAGCAAAGCTACCCACATGCATATATCCCATGGGAACAAGAGCATCACAGATCAAAAAGCTAAGTGGGTTTTCTAAGGTTGCTCAGTTGGACACATGCATAAATGAGTGATTAACGTAAAGTGTATAGGTAAACAAGGAGATCCCATGCTAACTTGCCTTGGTTGTCGAAAGGTTGATCCTCCTGCTGATCACTGAACGAGGGGTCCTGGTCGTACCACACTGACTCACCGTCTACTCGATCACAACATCACCACGCATTCCAGGTGCAACCATACACGATGCAAACAAGGCTATTATTAGAACAATACACCAAACAGTAATAAACTGAAATAAAACTTTGATAAAACTGAAGTACGCATCTCTACGATCACAACAAGCTTAGGTTCATCGAAAACGGAGTTACGGTGTGAAAGATACGGCCGAAACGGTATATACAACGCCCTAAACAAGATTAACTTGGACCCTAAAGCTAAACTGTACAAAACAGGTTAACAGGGGTATAAACAGATAGAGCACTAAATTACGAAGCTAACGCAATTTGAACGGGTCAAATCGGAGCTAAAACGTGGATTTTATAAGCAAAACAATGTAGTGGCATTTCTGTAAATAGTTTGAATTGCATTTGGATTTAAACCGAAATTTAAATTGAATTTTAAACCAATACCGCAGTCAACTGGACTGCGCCTCAATTTCTCCGAAACACAGGGGCCTGGTTGCAAGATTTTCCAGGCACAGGGAATAGTGCCTGGTGGAGTGCGGGTTGGTTCCCGGCTTCTCCAGGGGCTCTTTAGCAAGATGGCCAGCGAAAGGGTATCGCCGATCCTCGGCCGCCGGATCGGATATGGGCGGCTCGGATTAGATCCAGGGGAAGTGCACGCGTGGGCGAGCCGGCGGCGCGCCGCGCGCGGGGCTCTGGCCGCGACGCCGCGGGGTGTCGCGACGGCGTGCGCGCACCCGCCATGGGCGACACGCGGGCGCTTGCGGACCCGGCCGAAGGAGGCGCCCCGAGACAAACCAAGAGAAAGGAGAGAGAGCGGAGCTCGAGGGGGTTCTTACCGCGGCTAAAGAGGCGGCGAGGAGGCTCGGGTGATGGCTCACGGCGAGGGGCGGCGGGGATCCGAACGCCGGCGTCGGAGCTGCGAGCACACGACGGCGGTTAGGGCCAAAACCGAGCACAACGAAAGAGGAAGAAAGTTCGGCGGCTTCACCGTGATGCGGTGGAGCTCGGAAGAGGATGCAATCGGCCGGAGAAGCACCGAGACGCCGGGACGACGGCGGCGGGCGGCGGCAATGGCGCGGGGGCTTCGGCGGCGTGGCTCTGTGCGGCGCTGCGGGAGTGGGAGAGGGAAAAGAAGGAGCGGGGTGCGGCGCATCCGCTAAATACCCGAGGGCGAGCGCGAGGTCGTGGGAGCGGCGCCGCACGACGCGCGGACGACGCGGAGCGCGGCGGTTGCGCTCGGGACGGCGCGCGAGGAGGGGAAGAAGGAGACTGACACGCGGGCCCTGGATGTCAGCGAGAGAAGGGAGGGAGACGCAGCGGTTCGCGCGGCGCGGCGCGAGCAGGCCGGCCCACGGGCCGCGCAGCGAAGAGAAGAAGGGAGGGAGGCCCAGCGCGCGGGAGGAAGGGGCAAGGAGGGGCGCGCCGGCGGTTGGGCCGCCAGGCCGCCTGGGCCGAAACGAGGGAGGGAAGGAGGGAGAAAAAGAAAGAGCTTTTCAATTTATTTCAAGGCTTTTCAAAACATTTCCAAAAGGAGTTTGAATTCAAACTAAATTTTGGCAAAAACCAGTCACTCCAATAAATCCAGTGCATCAGCATGAATGCATAAACATGTTGCCACCATTATTTTTAATTCAACAAAAATTATTTAACCCCTAGGTTAAATGCTCACAAAAACCTAATTAAATCATTTCCCACCTATTTTGTTTTGGAGAAAATTTTAGGGTGTTACAACTCTACCCCCCTTAAGATGAATCTCGTCCTCGAGATTCGACTGGAGCTTACTCAACCAACTGGGGATAAGATTTCCGAAGATCTTCTTCTCTTTCCCAGGTAGCCTCTTCTTCTGTATACCGGTTCCACTGAACTTTGCACATCTTGATAACTCGGCTCCTGGTAACTCTTTCTGCTGTTTCCAAGATCTTGACAGGGTACTCTTCATAAGTGAGATCCTCGCCTATCTTGATCTCTTCCAGGGGAACTTGCTCTTCAGGCACTCTCAGGCATTTCTTTAGCTGAGAAACATGGAACACATCATGCACACCTGACAGCTTTTCAGGTAACTCGAGCTGATAGGCCACTTCCCCACGTCTGGCCAAGATCCGGAAAGGACCTATGTATCTGGGTGCCAACTTTCCTTTCATGTTAAACCTCTTTACGCTTCTCATGGGTGACACTTTCAAATACACATAGTCTCCCACTTTGAAAACTAAGTTCCTCCTGCGAGTATCTGCATAACTCTTTTGTCGGGACTGAGCTATCCTCAAGTTATCTCGGATCATCCTTACTTGTTCTTCAGCATTTCTAAGAACATCCGGTCCGAACACTTGAGTTTCTCCTGTCTGATTCCAGAACAGGGGAGTTCTACACTTTCGCCCATACAAAGCTTCGAAAGGAGCCATTTTCAGACTCTTCTGGTGACTGTTGTTGTATGAGAATTCAGCATATGGAAGGCTTTTATCCCAGCTAGTCCCATGCTGAAGGGCACATGCTCTCAACATGTCCTCCAAGATCTGATTTATCCTTTCAGTCTGCCCATCTGTTTGTGGGTGATATGCAGAACTGAAAGTCAGCTCAGTTCCCAAGGATTGATGTACTTGATGCCAAAAGTGAGAAGTGAACTGTGTCCCTCTGTCAGACACTATTTTCTTTGGAACACCATGCAGAGACACAATCCTCTCCATGTACAGTTCTGCTAACCTTGCTCCAGAATAGGTGGTCTTTACTGGTAAGAAATGAGCGACCTTAGTGAGACGGTCGACTATTACCCATATAGAATCATAGCCTCTTTGTGTGCGAGGTAAACCAGTAATAAAGTCCATTCCCACTTCTTCCCATTTCCACTCGGGTATCTGCATAGGCTGTAACAGTCCTGCTGGTCTTTGATGTTCAGCTTTGACCTTCTGACAGGTGTCACATAGAGCCACATATTCTGCTACATCTCGTTTCATACCATACCACCAGTATTTTTCTTTCAGATCCAAGTACATTTTGGTGCTACCGGGGTGAATGGAATAGGCAGATTCATGTGCATCCCGCAAAATGGCATCACGGATAGCTTTCACATCGGGCACACAAATCCTCTTTCCAAACCAAAGAGTCCCATTATCATCCATCCGGAAACCTGGTGCCTTTCCAAGCACTATGTTTTCTGCTATCTCTTTCAACTTCTCATCTTTCAACTGACCCTCACGGATTTCTTTCTCCAAGGTAGGTTCAACTGACATTTCCACCACATTGTTGGCAAAACATAGATTAAGATATGCCATTTCAGCCCTCAACTCTGCTGACATGCGTTCCACTTGCAGACCGTTTGCGTAAGTTTTTCTGCTCAAGGCATCGGCCACGACATTGGCCTTTCCTGGGTGATAGTGTACCTCTAGATCATAGTCTTTGATCAATTCTAGCCAACGGCGTTGCCTCAAGTTCAGATCTGACTGGGTAAATATATACTTCAGACTTTTATGATCCGTATACACGTCACACTTATGCCCAACCAGATAATGTCTCCATATTTTCAGAGCATGGACCACAGCTGCTAACTCCAAATCATGAGTTGGATAGTTCACCTCATGCTTCCTCAGCTGTCTAGACGCGTAGGCAACTACTCTTCCTTCTTGCATCAGAACACATCCAAGTCCCAGACGAGATGCATCACAATAGATGGAGAAACTTTTGTTCAAGTCTGGCAGAACTAGGACTGGTGCTGAGGTTAATCTCTTCTTTAACTCTTCAAAGTTTGCTTGGCATTTATCAGACCACACAAACTTAGCGTTCTTCTCTAACAAGGCAGTCATAGGCTTTGCGAGCTTGGAGAATCCTTCAATGAACCTCCTATAATACCCGGCCAAACCCAGGAAACTTCGGATTTCACTGGCATTAGTTGGCGGGTTCCAATCCAACACATCTTGCACCTTGCTAGGGTCAACGGATATACCTCCGTTAGAGATAACATGCCCTAGGAAAGAGACTTCTTTCAGCCAAAATTCACATTTGCTCCTCTTGGCATAGAGTTGATGCTCTCTTAGCTTCTGCAGAACCATCCTTAGATGTTCAGCATGATCATCTTCTGTTTTAGAGAACACTAAAATGTCATCTATGAACACCACCACAAACTTATCTAGGTACTCCATGAACACTTTATTCATCAGATACATGAAGTAGGCTGGGGCATTGGTCAGACCAAAAGACATCACTGTATACTCATACAGTCCATACCGCGTGGTGAAGGCGGTCTTAGGAATGTCTGAGTTCCGGATTTTCAACTGGTGATACCCAGATCTGAGATCTATTTTAGAGAACACACATGCGCCTCTAAGCTGGTCAAATAGATCGTCTATCCGGGGTAGAGGGTATTTGTTTTTAATGGTAACCTCATTTAAAGACCTATAGTCCACACACATCCTCTGGCTACCATCTTTCTTATCCACAAAGATCACTGGTGCTCCCCAAGGAGAAGCACTAGGACGTATATACCCTTTCTCTAACAACTCCTTAAGCTGTTTCTTAAGTTCTTCTAATTCATTTACCCCCATTCTATATGGTCTTTTAGATATTGGTGCAGTTCCAGGCAGTAATTCAATAATGAACTCAACATCGCGATCAGGTGGCATACCTGGCAGATCATCAGGAAAGACATCAGGGAACTCGTCCACCACCCGATCTTGCTCTGCACCACTAGCATCCATCTGGTTGACCGTGGCAGTTGGCTGCTCTTTTAACACCACTTGCACACAGATTCTGTCTCCCTTAGGTGTAGTTACAACAACTGACCTCTCTTGACACTGAATGACAGCCCCATGTTGCTTCATCCAGTCCATACCCAAGATGAGATCTATACCTGCTGTTCTTAGCACTATAGGCTTTACTTTAAAGTCTACCCCCCTTAGGTTGACACTAGAGGTGGGGCTCCAAAAATTTGCAGGCATACTACCCCCTGGTGAGTTTACTATGATTGTTTCTTTCATTGCACACAAAGGCACACCATGCATTCTAACAAACGACTGTGAAATGAAAGAATGCGAAGCACCAGAATCAAAAAGTATGGTTGCTGGGATTGAGTTGATGCTGAACGTACCCATCATAACATCCGGTGCATCCAGGGCACTCTCGGCAGCTACATGATTCACCCGTCCAGTGTGAGGTGGGCGAGCATTCTGCTTCTGAGCTCCTGCCTGGTTCTGTGGGGCCTGGGGGTTCTGCTTCTTGGGGCACTGGTGAGCGTAGTGTCCTGACTCCCCGCAACGGTAGCAAGCGTTGGGGTTCTGCTGAGCTGCATTCTTCATGGGAGCGGAGTTGGGTGCTCCCTGGCGTGATGCTTGGCTGCTCTGCTGAGGCTGGAACCTTTGTCCTCCTGGCTGCTGCTGGTAGCGCTGACCACCTGACTGCTGCTGATGTGGAAGGCGCTGCTGGTTCTGGTTGCCCTGGGGGTACTGTCCCCTGTTCCACTGGTTGCCTTGACTCCTCTGGGGGTAGCCTTGCTGAGGGTTGGTTCGGGGACGAGTGTTGCTCCCCGATGACTGGCCTTGGAAGCTTCTTTTCTTTGCCTCCATTTCCTTCCTCTTGTTGTCAATAACTATCGCCCTATTGACCAGGGCCTGATAGTTCGGGTAGGTGTTGGACATCAACTGGAGTTGCAACCCATCATACAG
This sequence comes from Coix lacryma-jobi var. lacryma-jobi, assembly GCA_009763385.1. Taxonomy (NCBI): domain Eukaryota; kingdom Viridiplantae; phylum Streptophyta; class Magnoliopsida; order Poales; family Poaceae; genus Coix; species Coix lacryma-jobi. Next base: position 115,345,658 of record CM019830.1, on the reverse strand, counting down.
ACCATTTAGGAAACGGCGCTGTTTGTCCTTGTCATTGGCCACATCCTGGGGGGCATAACGCGATAGCTGAGCAAACTTGTCGCGGTACTGCGCCACTGACATGGACCCTTGCTTCAGAGAGCGGAACTCCTCTTGCTTCAGTTCCACAAGACCATCTGGGATGTGATAGGATCGGAAGTTCTCCTTGAACTCCTGCCATGTAACAACTGGGGCCTCTTGGGGACGGCCGAACATGAACGCATCCCACCAGTCCTGTGCAGCTCCCTGCAATTGCCCCGAGGCATAGAGCACCTTCTCATAGTCGGTGCACTGGGCAATGTTCAGCTGTTTTTCCACTGCACGGAGCCAGTCATCCGCCTCCAGTGGTTCAGAGGCGTGAGTGAACACAGGTGGATGGCCCTTCAGGAACTCTCCTCGACGGTCCCTGACTTGAAGAGGCTGAGGTGCGGCAGCGGGCGCCTGATCCAGGCGGTTCATCATGGCGTGCATCAGTTGATTCTGCGTGGCCATCAACTGCTCGATGGTCACTGGCGGCGGTGGCGGTGGCGGGTCCATAGGAGCACCACGCCCACGGCCACGGCCTCTCCCGCGTCCACCCCTTGCTGCCATCTGCTCACCAACAAATGCGCAAGAGTTAGACCTTTATATCCAACATAGGAAGTATATATGACATAAATGAACATTGCTGAAAATTTCTGTGCACATCTTTGTCGACAGCAGCACACTAAAACGGGCATAACTCGAGCTACAGAAATCCAACAGGGATGAACCAGACATCGTTGGAAAGATTAAGAAACCGGCTACAACTTTCGTATAGAACACTTTTTCAGATTCGGCCAGATTCTGGGCCGAAAACAGCATTGAACAGAACCTGTTCTGGACGACAGACTGCGTAGAAACATCGACTTTAAACCGGCATATCTCCCAGATCCGAACAGATAAGGACTTGGTTCCAGATTTGTTTGAAAGGTACATCAGTCTAGATACTCCCACAAAAATTTGACAATTTTTGGGGTCACGGATTAAGAGATACACAGATTTAAACACAGGCTGCTCCAGAAAACAGCAACACAGACATAGGAGATAAGCAACTTTATAACATAAGAAGATGTTTAACTTGGAGAAGCACGGACATAACCCATACTTCACCTCACACAGACAAAGATCCAAACAAACATAGTTCACCAACATAAGTAACACAAACACCACAGGTTCACATAACACAAACTGAAACTTAAAACAACGTGTCTAAACGAGGTAACTGATCGTGGTAGGCAAGCTACTGGGCTCCACCGGGGGCATCGTTGGCTCTGTACTTCTTCTTGTAGACAGTTGCATAGTCTAGCTCACCGCGAAGGTAATCCACTTCGCGCTCCAAACGCCTTATCACCTTCTGAGCCGCACGCAGGTCATCTTGCACCTTGTCGGCCTTCCTATGCACCTCGTATGCATGCTGGGCAGTAGAGACCAGAACCGGGTACTCCACTGGAGGGAGCAGGGTTCGCCACGAGCCCTCCATGTCACTTTGGGGCAGGTAGCGGTAGCGATCATGCCTCATCATCTGGAAGCGAAGGCCATGGTAGTGCAGGTAAGCATCCTGCGCCGCGTCCTCCATACTTGCGAGGGCATCACTACGCTTGGTGGTAGTCCTGTGAGCTGACTCTATGACATGGGCTTGATCAGCAGCTTTCCAACCTGTAACCATCAGGTCGGACTTCCAGTATGTAGCCTCCAACGGGTGGGTGTACTCTCCGCAGTGGTATTGGAGTTTAGCCTCCAAGTCCGGGTAGTACTCCTCCAGCAGACGAACCAGCATACTATGGTAGTACGCTGTCTCGTCGGGCTTCTTAAACATGAAGCGACGATCCCAACCAAGGTCTTCCACCACCTGCGCTGCTGGGGAGGCAGGGGGTGCTGGTGCCGAAGCTGACGAAGCGGCGGGAGAGTGTACCACCGGGTACACTGGCACGAAGGCTGGCGCCGCAGGAGCTGGTGGAGCGTCAGGTGCTGCAGGAACGGGTGCCTCTGGAGCAGGGACCTCAGGCGCTGGCGCCTCAGGCTCAGGCTCCACTGGGACTGGCACCTCCGGAGCAGGCACCTCCGGAGCCGGAGACTCGGGAACTGCTGCAGGGGGCGGGGATGGCGCTGCTAGCTCCTCAGAAACTGCTGGAGTAACGGTCAACTCTTCATCCTCCGCGAAGACGTCGTTGGAGGAGCTGGAGGAACCATCACTGTCGGGGATGTGAACCACAGGGGGAGCAGGCTGGCTGGTGAAAAGAGCACGGTAGGCGCGGGCGTTCATGCGAGGCATCCTGATGTTAAAAACAAGGTAAGATAAGCGGAAACAATTAGTTTTATGCAAAAGGATAAGAATAAGAAGCAGGTATAACTTTTAATAAAGTAACGAGTTAATAAAAATAAGCGTGAACAGGTAACAAAAAGGTGTTAGACGGCCATTTCCTATCTAGGCTTGCGTCCTACAGTCAACAAAGCTCTGATACCAATTTGTCACACCCCAATTTTAAGGATAAAACTGAGGCGGAAAACTCATGTGTGCCCAGGAAACAATCACACACATAAGTAGACAAATTACAAGAGTGGCATCATCACAGTGTTTATTACATCACGATAGTATTAAAACAAAGTCTGACAACACACTGAAACACAGATCACTGAACTTGTACACAAACTACGCCACAGGGAAACGTCGACTGGGGGAGCAGCTAGCCTAGAAGTCTTCAGGAAAGTCGCCAACTGCACCTTCATCTGTTACCCATCCGTGATTTTGCCCAAAAAGAAGATAAACAACAAGCGTAAGTACTCCACGTACTTAGCAAGCTAACATAGGGTTCATGAGGCTCAAAAAGGCTGACACTGTCTGACTGCAGTTAACTTTTAAGTTGGCAAAGTTTTAGCTTTTAAGGTAAACGAGTATTGTGCTTAACCCTTAACCCATGATCCATATGTCCAACCAAGATAAATGATTCACCATAAGAGCACCATCAACATAAAGTATCATTTAAATAAGTATCATAGTTCTGCTAGTTTTCCGGGCCGCTCGTGACCGTGAGCACGGCTGTTATAACAGTTTTACACTCTGCAGAGGTTGTGCATCTTTACCCACAAGCCGTGTTACCCTTGTGCCCGAGGCGGCCAACCTCTTGACCCACTTCCGAGGTAGATCGGCAGGGCACACTATGAAGCCTTTCGCTGGTTCGTCTAACTGGTCAGGGCCGCTAGGTTTCCTTGGCAGGCAGATGTAGCAACCCCCCTTTCCTATGGCACAAGGCCATCGCAGCTATACACATAGGAACAGGGGCAGCCCTACACCCAAAGTGGCAAGCCCCTTTTGCGCCCTTTCGGGTCGCCGCTGCCGAGTTAGAAAAGGTCCAGTTTACTGAGCTAAAACCAGAGCCATATAGCACTCATGGTAGCACTGTCAATCCCAGCTTTTGCTAACAGCAAGTTTTATTAACCGTTTAACACGTATCATCATAAGAACATATTCATCATTGGACTGGATCGTTTATAAGTCAGTTAGCACTAGCAAAGCTACCCACATGCATATATCCCATGGGAACAAGAGCATCACAGATCAAAAAGCTAAGTGGGTTTTCTAAGGTTGCTCAGTTGGACACATGCATAAATGAGTGATTAACGTAAAGTGTATAGGTAAACAAGGAGATCCCATGCTAACTTGCCTTGGTTGTCGAAAGGTTGATCCTCCTGCTGATCACTGAACGAGGGGTCCTGGTCGTACCACACTGACTCACCGTCTACTCGATCACAACATCACCACGCATTCCAGGTGCAACCATACACGATGCAAACAAGGCTATTATTAGAACAATACACCAAACAGTAATAAACTGAAATAAAACTTTGATAAAACTGAAGTACGCATCTCTACGATCACAACAAGCTTAGGTTCATCGAAAACGGAGTTACGGTGTGAAAGATACGGCCGAAACGGTATATACAACGCCCTAAACAAGATTAACTTGGACCCTAAAGCTAAACTGTACAAAACAGGTTAACAGGGGTATAAACAGATAGAGCACTAAATTACGAAGCTAACGCAATTTGAACGGGTCAAATCGGAGCTAAAACGTGGATTTTATAAGCAAAACAATGTAGTGGCATTTCTGTAAATAGTTTGAATTGCATTTGGATTTAAACCGAAATTTAAATTGAATTTTAAACCAATACCGCAGTCAACTGGACTGCGCCTCAATTTCTCCGAAACACAGGGGCCTGGTTGCAAGATTTTCCAGGCACAGGGAATAGTGCCTGGTGGAGTGCGGGTTGGTTCCCGGCTTCTCCAGGGGCTCTTTAGCAAGATGGCCAGCGAAAGGGTATCGCCGATCCTCGGCCGCCGGATCGGAGATGGGCGGCTCGGATTAGATCCAGGGGAAGTGCACGCGTGGGCGAGCCGGCGGCGCGCCGCGCGCGGGGCTCTGGCCGCGACGCCGCGGGGTGTCGCGACGGCGTGCGCGCACCCGCCATGGGCGACACGCGGGCGCTTGCGGACCCGGCCGAAGGAGGCGCCCCGAGACAAACCAAGAGAAAGGAGAGAGAGCGGAGCTCGAGGGGGTTCTTACCGCGGCTAAAGAGGCGGCGAGGAGGCTCGGGTGATGGCTCACGGCGAGGGGCGGCGGGGATCCGAACGCCGGCGTCGGAGCTGCGAGCACACGACGGCGGTTAGGGCCAAAACCGAGCACAACGAAAGAGGAAGAAAGTTCGGCGGCTTCACCGTGATGCGGTGGAGCTCGGAAGAGGATGCAATCGGCCGGAGAAGCACCGAGACGCCGGGACGACGGCGGCGGGCGGCGGCAATGGCGCGGGGGCTTCGGCGGCGTGGCTCTGTGCGGCGCTGCGGGAGTGGGAGAGGGAAAAGAAGGAGCGGGGTGCGGCGCATCCGCTAAATACCCGAGGGCGAGCGCGAGGTCGTGGGAGCGGCGCCGCACGACGCGCGGACGACGCGGAGCGCGGCGGTTGCGCTCGGGACGGCGCGCGAGGAGGGGAAGAAGGAGACTGACACGCGGGCCCTGGATGTCAGCGAGAGAAGGGAGGGAGACGCAGCGGTTCGCGCGGCGCGGCGCGAGCAGGCCGGCCCACGGGCCGCGCAGCGAAGAGAAGAAGGGAGGGAGGCCCAGCGCGCGGGAGGAAGGGGCAAGGAGGGGCGCGCCGGCGGTTGGGCCGCCAGGCCGCCTGGGCCGAAACGAGGGAGGGAAGGAGGGAGTAAAAGAAAGAGCTTTTCAATTTATTTCAAGGCTTTTCAAAACATTTCCAAAAGGAGTTTGAATTCAAACTAAATTTTGGCAAAAACCAGTCACTCCAATAAATCCAGTGCATCAGCATGAATGCATAAACATGTTGCCACCATTATTTTTAATTCAACAAAAATTATTTAACCCCTAGGTTAAATGCTCACAAAAACCTAATTAAATCATTTCCCACCTATTTTGTTTTGGAGAAAATTTTAGGGTGTTACAAGACGGGCGGACGCTGTCGAGTGGGGTTGTTCCCCAATTTTTTTAAAAAATATTTTTCTATTTTTTCGGGTTTTTTAGTATTTTTTTTTATATTTTCCACAGGTGACCATTTATACAGGCGGTTCACTAAATGAGCCCGCCTGTGTTGTGGTCTCATTTCTACTGGCCCCGAGCACAGGCGGTTCTAAAAAAACGCCAATAAAAATAAGTTCTAAACCGCTCGTGTAGTGTGTCTCTGTCCTAGTGCTCCGAAGAAATGATTTTGGTAGGAAAGCAAGGTAAGAGCAGATGAGAATCAATTCCAGAGCGAAATCCTGCATAATCTATATACATCACAGGTTGTATATACTAGATAATACTTCCTCAGTTCCAAAATATAAGTCCCTTTGATTATTGGGAAATTTGAATTTTTATTTTGGAACAATGGAAATATTAGCTAACTAGCTCTAAATTATATAGCGTCCAAGGGATCAGATGAGCACAAAGTAAAAAAAAAAAATACTAGCTAGCTCTAGACCTCTGTCGCAGGTGTACGTATTGGAAAAACGGGAAGTCACATTGCTCTTATGAAGGTGAACCGGGCATGACTTCTCCATTTTTAATCATTCACAATTGAAAATTGGCTCAAGTAAAATTTTGAGAGGATAACTGGCTAGGAAACTCATGTCTGAAGGAACAATTTCTTTGGTTATATAACATGGCTCTAGATACAAGATACTCCTATCCTAGCTAAATTATAAGTCATTTAAAAAATCTTGTAGAGTAAAAGTTTTTAAAGTTTAACCAAATTATATAATAAGATAATAACTTTTATGATACCAATTAAATATCATTAAATTCTTTATTATATTTTTATAGTGTACCTATTTAATATTATAAATCTTTATGTTTCTTTTTATAAATTTGGTCAAACGTGAAAAAGTTTTGACTCTCTATAATTCTTGGAATGAGTTATAATTTAGAACGAAGAAAGTACTAGGCAAGGTTTTTGATATATTACCTCTTGTGGATGCCATACCCCTTGAGTACCGACGACAAGGATTGACAGGTAAGTCAGTTTCAGATCGCAAGAGGCCCAATGACGGACAACGCACACTTCAGGAAAGGCAGTTTACCGACTCCTAGGAGAATCACTACAGGAGACGGGCTCTTTGTCGAGCGTCCGGTTCTTTGCCGAGAGCTAAAACACGGGCACTCGGCAAAGAGCTCTTTGCCGAGAGCTGGCTCTCGGCACATAAGAAACTCGGCGACGATTCCTATGCCGAGGGCCCGACTCTCGGCGAAGTCTGGCTCTCGGCAAAGAGAACCTATGCCGAGAGCCGAACCCTCGGCGTATATGCTCCTCGGCAAACGGAACCCTCGCGAACGGCTCCCCCTGCGCCGTTACATTTGCCGAGAGCCTAGGCTTGAATTTTTTTTTGGTAAAGTCTATGCCGAGAGCCCTGGCCCTGGCTCTCGGCATAGGTGCTCTTTGCCGAGGGCTTTAGGAGGAAGCTCTCGACAAAGATTATTATTTTTTTTTGTTTTTTGCTCCCAATTTTTTTGTGCCTTGCTATAGTACTACAAGCCAAGATTTCAAATTTGATGTGTTTTCCATACTTCTTGCTATATTTCGTGCATTTTCTTTAGTTTGATGATTTTTTCCGCGGGACGCACGTTTGAACTGCAGGTGCATGAAATAATGAAACTCAGCGATTCGAAAAATGGTATTCATTCTTCGGAGGGTATTTCAACACCGTATCCAGGGACAGGCACGGAGACTCGACCGTCTCGTGCATGAGAAACGGCGACCAAGTTGCGTGATATTGGATTTAAAATTATTAAAAATAGAAACGAAGTCAGAAAATCATGAAAATAGACGAGTGACCTTGACATCACATGTAGAGGCTATGAAAAAAATTTGGGAATGTTTGGAGCAAGTGGTGGCGCAAGATGGTTGAAACCCTGAGATCTTCGGATAGCCTCACATGTGATGATATGCCGAGATCTCAGGTTTTTTGCCGAGAGCCCTTTGCTGAGAGCAACCCTCGGCAAAGGCTTTACCGAGTGTCAAAGAGCCTTTGTCGAGTGCCTCAGCCATTTCCAGTAGTGGATACAATAACCGAGTCCTAAACGAGTATGACAATATCCCAAAGACAGATGTGCATATTCTAGCTTCGAGGCCCAGTTGATCCCAGATATAAATAGTTAGCAATCTCTATGTTGTAGATATCTTTTGACATCTAATTTCATATACAGGCAATAGCCTCACGTATAATCGCAATCTCATAGAATACAAGCAATACAAAAGTAGCAACTAGACGAAGGCTTTTATACTCGCTTCCTAAAACCCTGAACCAGTATAAATCTAGTGTTTTCTCTGTGGTTGATCTTTGCATTACTAGGATTTGCCAAAAACCTAAGTATCAACGCCTCTGTGCATTTTCAAGGAGGTGTGATTTCGTTGGACCTAAACTAGTTGCTTGGAATGACACCTCTGTGCATTTTCACGGAGGTGTGATTTCGTTGGACCTAAACTAGTGGCTTGTTTCTCGCATTGCTAATATTACACTTCCACAAGAGAATGAAATGTTTCATGGAAATTGGATCCAAAGAGGCAGTTCTCTCGGTGAAATCGCCACTAGTAGAGAGATGAGGTTTAGTCCCGGTTTTCTCAACTGGAACTAAATTAAGGTCCCGACCTTTAGTCCCCAGGTACACAACCAGGACTAAAGCCGAGAGACCTCTCTTGTGGTGTATGAGTGTATGAGATTTGAACTCAGTATCTCTCATCTCGAGCATAAACTCTTTACCAACTCAGCTATACACGACATGTGACAAAGTATTGTACACTCTCCTTTTGAATTGATCCATGAGGGACCTTTAATCCCGAGTGGAAGACCTTAAAGAGTCTACCTTTAGTTCCGGTTAGTGCTATAAACCAGGACTAAAGGGTCAAGGTCTTTAGTCCAGATTGATAACACCAGCCGGGACTAATATAAAACCAACCACGACTAAAATGTCATTATTCCCGAATGCAAACTCTTGCCGGGACAAAAGCTAAAAATCGGATAAGATAAAAAGTCATTTTTCTACTAGTGTCCATTATTCAGCTTTATTTCAAGTACACAGGTTCTCAACTTAAACAAAATCGTTTGGAGGTTAAGGCTCTAGTGAAGATGAAAATTTTTCTTTGGTATTTTCGTTTGAAAGGTATTTTCTTTGGTGGCGTGTCTTAAGACTCATAGTAGTTAGAGTGTTCCTGCTTTTATGCCGAAAATAAGTTCAGATTTTTATATCCACTTGATGAAATGATTATGAATTAATAAAAGCATTTTTTTAATAATAAGAAACTAGCTCCATGTGTATAAGAGAAGACGCTAGCTCCCGCGGTCTGGCTCGCACACTGACAGTACGGTCACTATTCTCTTCCTCCAGGGCGAGCGAGGATCCAGGCTCGCTATCTGCAGCAGTCAGCCGACGCCCTACTACGAGGCCATCATGTCTGCCGCCTCGGCCTACGATCGCACCGACGAGCTCCGCGCGCTGGACGCAACCCTCGCCGGCGTCCGTGGCCTTGTTGCTTCTGGCGCGAAGCAGTTGCCTCGCATTTTCCGCGTTGCGAATGCAAACCCTGAGGAGGAGCCACCACTCCACCAGCCGGCAGCGGAGGCGGCGGCGACTGTCCCGGTGATCGACCTCAGCGGCGACCGCGCAGCCGTGATGGCCGCCGTCCGCGAGGCGTCGGCGGAGTGGGGCTTCTTCCAGATCACGGGCCACGGGGTGCCCGAGCCGGTGATGTCAGGAGCGGTGGCGGCATTTCGTGCGTTCCACGAAGCCGACGGCGGGGAGGGCAGCGACAAGGCGCGGCTCTACACCCGGGACCCGGCCAAGGCGGTTAGGTACCACTGCAACTTGGACCTGTACAAGTCGACCGTGGCCAACTGGCGCGACACGCTCTACCTGCGCATGGCGCCCGACCCTCCCGCCGACGACGAGCTGCTGGGCATCTCCCGGTGAGAATGAGCATCCTTTACTTGACCCGTAGATTAATATCGGCTGCCTATATATATACTTCCCTCTCCAAGAGCGGCGGAGCTAAGGCCCGGCCATCCTACACCGATGGTCAGGCTCTTCGGCTTGCTGCTATGCCATAAATGTACAAAAAGACTTGATCAGCTTAGGGCATGTTTAGTTCACCGAATCTCCTCAAAAATATTGCACAGTATCTGTCACATCGAATCTTTAGACGCATATATGAAGTATTAAATGTAGATAAAAAAATAACTAATTGTACTTTTAGTCTGTTCATATCAAGATGAATCTTTTAAGTCTAGTTAGTCCATGTTTGCATAAAGTTTGTTAAATAACAACAAAAGTGCTACATAAACTTTTTCCCAAAAATATCGCGAACTGAACAAGGCCTTAGCTACAAACACTGGCTCCACCGATCCTTTTCGCTAACACACATGAGCTATCTTATTACAAGATCTATTAACGTAGTTTTCACTCCAAAATTTTTTGTATTGTCACATCACATGTTTAGACATATGCATGTTATATTAATTAATTATAAACTAAAAACTAAATGTACAGATTATAAGTAATTCGCGAGATGAATTTTTAATTCTAATTTATCTATTTTTTGAAAATGTGGTGCGCTACCGTAAACATTTTTTAATTATAGACTAATTATGATTTAAAATTTGTCTCGTGAATTACTTTCTATCTATGTAATTAGTTTTAATAATAGTCTATTTTTAATATTTTGATTAATACCGCAATATCCAATGTGACCTCTAAAACTTTTCGTCCTATATCTAAACAAGGTCTTAAACACAAACCTTCCTAAAGACAAGCCTAAGCTCTTCAATCTATGACCAAATTGGATCAAGGATGGACTATTACATCTTCCTTTAATTAGTGAAGCTGAGTAGAGCTTTTTAATATGATGTTGTATCTCGCCTAGCACTACAAAATAAATTTCTGGGTCCACCACCGCTGTCCAACCCTGCCGGCCTGAGATCTGCCGGCAGTGCCTAGCTAAGCCACGTTCAGTTCGCGAAATGTCCCCCAAATATTTTACGGAGTACCCGTTTTAGACGCATGCATGAAGCATTAAATATAGGTAAAAAAATAACTAATTGTACTTTTAGTCTGCTCATATCGAGACGAATCTTTTAAGTCTAGTTGGGTCATATTTGGACAAAGTTTGTCAAATAATAACGAAAATGCTACCGTAATTTTTCGCCAAATATTTCAGGAATTGAATAAGGCCTTAGGCAGCTGTTGCCATTTTTGTCAATCATTTGGCTTATTAAAATATTGTTAGCATGTTAGGTAGGAGCAATGATTGATAAAATGAGCATGATTGGATCGTTGGTGATGTGGCGACGATCCTGCGTGTAGCATGCGCTAAATAATATAATGACCAATAACGGAATGGGTATACTAAACAAATTTATAAGTTTCTATATATTTTTCCTATAAAGTTTATGCATTAAACATTAGTCCTTGATTCTTTTTGACACATCGAAATTGTATCTCCTACTATCTTATTAAAAAAATCTCTCTACTTATGTCAGAAAATAACATTCTACACATAGGACCTATTTAAGAGAGATAGAGCAGCTACGGATCAATTGAAAAACGCTTCAGATTCTCTTTTCTAGCTAATCCATATACTTTCGAACATGGACCTCATGCTAGATCTATGGATTTTGTGGAGCACCTCAATGAGGGCTTTGAGAAGTCATGATACTTAGTATTAGCCAAAATTACTCACTATGCCACTAATTACATAAAATAATGATTTGTTCTTATCTTTTATTTTTCCTCCGACCTTCACGACTCAACATCGCCACACGGTCCCTCTCTCCATGGCCTTGACGCCACTACAACCCGTAACACCACAACCCTAGCTAGCTTCATTCCTACAATCCGCGTGGCCCTTCCCTTCATGGCCCGATCACTACAGGAGGTCGCGACTTTGCCGAGTGCTAACAGCACTCGGCAAAGAGCCTCTCGCACTCGGTAAAGGGCTCTCGGCAAAGAAAGTGTCGGCAAAGAAAGTGTCGGCAAAGAAATCTTTGCCGAGTGTCAAATATCAGGCACTTGTCAGGTCAGCACTCGGTAAAACAAACGACAACCGTCAACTGACCATGCTGCCAACGCCCCACCTTCCACCCCATTGATGTCGCTCGACCTTTCCCAACGGCGCCAGTGGCTTAAGTCCCTGGCAGTGCCATGACGATCGACACGCTGCGTGCAGGCTGCCATGGTCAACTCCACTCAAGGGAGGAAGAACTCCTAGCCATGAGCTGCAATTGGGTGACTACTAGATAGGCTGGTCTAGCAGATCCACCATGGAGGTCTCCCAACACATGTTTCTCCGCACTAGTGTAGCATATGATATCTATGATAGAGCTACTCTATGGTGGATCTGGTACTCTAGATTTAAAAATCGGACCTGAAGCTCTTCTAAACATGTCCTAAATCTCCTCTCCACTGCACCCATCACTCTTAAATAAGAGACAAGTAGATTTGGTACATCCTTGTCACACCTTCTTAAATTGTTTTGCATATGTTTGCCTCACTTTTTCCATTTTGAGCAACTCTTAGATGATCAATTATAAGACGCTTCGACTTTCTAAATACATAAATAATATATCTAGAAAAGCTAAAATATCTTATAATTTAGAAAAGAGAAAGTAACTAATAACCTTTTAGGTAATGCATATTCCTACATTTGATCATTTATTCCATTTTAAATCGTTGTTTACTTAATTTTGTTTTGTCAAAAATCAAACTTTGTTAATTTTGATCAAGTTTATATAGAAATATATCAACATATACAACATTAAATTTTGTTTCGTTAAAAGTGTCTATTAAATTAATTGAACTTTTTTTAGAACTCTGGGGCCAGGGCCCCTATAGCAAATTAATTAATTATAACAAAAGTTACAAGGGTACTAGTGAGTTCAAGCTGCAGCACTGTGCCTAGGACCGCTTGGTCTGGCGCTGGACAGCGGATGGCCGTTACTCCAACTCCTAGGCCTATAGGGTCTTCTTCCACGGCAGGACTGAGCTGCACGGCGCTAGAGAGCTTTGGGCTGCAAGGGCCCCTCCCAAGGTCAAATTCTTCTTCTGGCTAGCGCTTCACGGGCGGCTGTGGACGGCAGAACGACGGAGGAGGCATGGGCTAGCTGATTCGGACTCTTGTGCGCTCTACGAACAAGAGGTCGAGTCTACAGATCACGTGCTCTTCTCGTGCGTCTTGGTTCGGGAGGTCTGGCATCGCATCTTGGTTCGGGTCGGCCTAGACGCATTTTGCCCCCTGCCTGTGGACACACTGGTGGACTGGTGGCTGCAGCGCCGCGACACCATATCTTTGTCTCGCCGGCGGGGGTTTGACAGTTTGGTTATGCTTGTGGCTTGGATGTGCTGGAAGGAGAGAAACAGGAGGGTGTTTGACGGCATCAGCTCCTCGGTGGATTCGCTTATGCATCGGATCAGGGATTAGGGCGTCAGCTGGGTAGCAACCGGGTTCAGCGACCTGGCTTATCTTCTGTCAGCACCATAGCTGCCTTCTCTCAGTTGCTAGTCGCAAAAATTTGTAACGCCTTTAGTACGACCTCCGATGCTCCGCCGTTAGAGCCGGCGCCCTATGTCAGTGTGTGGCCGTTGTGACGATGGACAGCTCGCCTGTCGTTCCGGCTAGTGTAAAACAGTCCGTTTTCTCTTAATGAGGCACGTGCCAATGGTATGTTTTTGAAAAAAAAAAGACAACAAGAAGCAAAGAAAAAAGATAAAACTGGAAAGTTACAGCCAATTTTGGATCCACGAGGAATAAATAATCCTGTGCTTTTTGTTTGCCACGGCGTGTGAGCAAGCAAAAAGGAGCTCCTTTCTGAAATTACTTCTGCAATCCTGCAAATTGGGTGCAATGCCATCGAAGATCAATCCATTCCTTGCTCCCCATATCGTCCAGTAAAGGATGATGATTGGCACCATTAAAAAACCTGAGTTCAGTTGATCTCTAAAGAGAGGAATCGCCTCATGGAATATATATATGGAACTTGATGGAAAGTTCAGGTTCAGCAGGTTCCAACAGTTTTTTTTTTTTTGTGACTAGCAGGTTCCAACAGTCTAGCAAAGTCCAACAGTCTAGCAAAGGGATAGTGTAGGAATAAATGACTGAGGGTCTCTTCAGTTGCTAATTGACATAATTCACTGTTAAAAAACTGAAGCTGCATTTTTTTTTTGAGAGTCACTGAAGCTGCATATTTGAACTTATAGATAGATAATAATATTTTATTTGTAGAAATTTAGTCAGAGATTACAGAGATAGGATAAAGCCAAAATACACTATAAATCTATAATTTACAACATATTTATTGAGTATTACATACGTACTCCCTCCGTATCACAAATAGAGTTCGTTTTGGAAAGGCTTTCGGTCAAACATTGAGAATATAAATCATGAATAACTTTTAAATTATTGAGTTTAGAAATGTAAAAATCATATAAATAAATTTATCTTGAAAAGTACTTTCATAAAAGTATATATATATATACCACTTTATAACAAATATTTTTAAAAAATAAGTGGTCAAAGTTATGCTTTGGAGACCGTGTCGCTGTTCAAAATGAACTCTATTTGTGATAGGGAGGGAGTATAAGATAAGAAGAGTACACACAGGGATGCTCCATCGTGAGGCAGACTCGAGCCCCCTACTCGCTACGAGACAGTGGATCCCCTACATACAGAGGGACGCATTAATTTTTCTGCCATGGATTGAAGCATGGGGGTGTCTGAGGTTGAAGAAAAGTGTTGTTGGTTTAGTACCCTTTACCAGTAGTGCTTACAATGTATTATGATTTGCAGAGATGCAATATTTGAATATACCAAACAAGTGAAGGATTTGGGGGACAGGTTGTTGGAGCTTCTCTCAGAGTCCCTTGGGCTAAAACCGAGCTACTTGGCAGATATAGAATGCAACCAGGGACAGCTTGTACTTGGGCACTACTACCCTCCATGTCCCCAGCCTGAACTCGCCATTGGGACAACCCGGCATTCAGACTCTGGCTTCCTGACTATACTGCTACAGGACCAAGTTGGTGGCCTCCAGATCCTCCATGATGACCGGTGGGTCGACGTTACACCGACACCCGGAGCCTTCATCGTCAACATAGGCGATCTCCTGCAGGTAGATTATGAGATCATCAGATCATCGTCAGTTGATCGAATATGTGTATATATTTTTCAGTGTTCTTGACTGATTTTCTCCATTGATTGGCATCTATCTTCAGTTGATCTCTAACGACAAGTTCATCAGCGTCGAGCATAGAGTGATAGCCAAGAATGCTGCTGAAGCAAGAGTTTCTATCGCGTTCTTTTTCAACACTCGTTTCCATCCAGCCTCGACAAGAACGTACGGCCCAATCAAGGAGCTGCTGTCCGAGGAGAACCCTCCTTTGTACAAGGAAACCCTCGTCAGAGAGTATTATGAACGTTACCACTCTATTGGCTTGGATGGCAAGCAGAAGACAGCTCTATCTGATTTCAGGTTGTGAATTCCGAACGAGAAGATTACCGTTTATTTACCAGCAAGATGGAAATGTTGGGACAATCTCTATCGTGTAATAATAACTTCTCGTAACATTCCCTAAATAATGTATATTTATGCTCCGTCACCACAACACAATTTGTATAATATATATAAGCCTGAATTGAGTTTGTACTTTGGACGTATATTTCTGTAACAGATAATAATAAGATGTGTCTTCTATGCCCTTGAACATGTACTGCATTTCTTTTTCAATCCCCATATTCGTTCCATTTATTTTGGACTTGTCATTCATATTAGTCCACTCATATACATGATCATTTTTAGACTCAAAATCTATTTTGACTGATGAACAGAAATGCAGAATTGCTCTGATTCCATTCCATGTACAACCACTGTCGGTGCCTTCAGAGTTCAGATCCTCAAGCAAAAGGTATGCCTTGAACCTGGAGACGCCTTTTAGTTAAGCATCGCATGGAAATTTCTCTTCTAGATCTTTCAAAAAATTTCTCTTCTACCTATTCACTTACATTTTGGGGCATTGTTCTCAGTCAAGCAGCGGCCACTCTAAGGTCTAAGCTACCAAAAAAATAAAAGAGATAGCTCACACCTCAGTACCTTACAGATGACGGTGATCTCTCTGTTGTCCTTCTTGCATCATGCTCAACATTTCAGAAATCTGTGTCTATCGAATCACTAGTACTAGACCAAATTCTGCGTTCCATCGAGAACGAGGATTGGGCTGCGCACGGAGTACTTTCCGTTTCCGGAGACCCACCGGAGGCTTCCGTCGGCCTCGGTGGCGGCGTCGCCAACTCTGCTGAACCTCACCCTGAAGTCCATCCTCTGGTTCAGAGCGCCGAACTCCAGCCTCGGCGGCACCACCTCGACGGCGACGCCTTTGGGCGGCACGACCTCCGCCGCGTAGGCCGAGACAGCCTCCCCGACGTTGGTCACCGTGCGCCTCGCCTCGACCACCGGCGCGGCCGCCGTGA
The DNA here is from genome assembly GCA_009763385.1 of Coix lacryma-jobi var. lacryma-jobi. Lineage (NCBI taxonomy): Eukaryota > Viridiplantae > Streptophyta > Magnoliopsida > Poales > Poaceae > Coix > Coix lacryma-jobi. The sequence continues at coordinate 115,329,620 of CM019830.1, read as the reverse complement.
GCATCACGAGGAACGACGGGTAGTTGAGGTCCTTGCCCTGGATCTTGCTGACCGTCGCGCAGATGTAGGGGATGTAGTCCATCCCCGAGAGGTCGTAGAGGAGGCCCGGGTCGAGTGCCTTGGTCGGGTTCACGATGCCGGAGCCCATGTCGAGGGGCCCCGCCGGCTTGCCGCTGATCTCACTGGTGATGGGCGTGCCGTCCGGGTGCGTCACGTCGGCGGTCGTCATCATCGCCGACCTGATCGCGGACGGCGACCACGCTGGGCGCGCTCGCTTCAGCACGGATGCGATCCCCGACAGGTGCAGCGTGGCCATGGACGTCCCGCTCATCAAGTCGAAGGTGCGGGTGGGCGCGCTGCCGTTCCCGGTGCCGCCGGCGCGCGGGATGGCAGCGATTACGTTCGTCCCGGGCCCGGTGATGTCGGGCTTGAGCACGCCGAGTTTCGACATGTTGCAGGGCCCTCGTGAGGAGTAGGCGGCGATGGCCGGCTGGTAGGTAGGGTCCAGCGTAGCGCCGGTGAAGTGGAGACTGGCGGTGGGGATCGCCGTGGAGTTGATGTACGTCATGATCTTGGCGCCGTCGGCCTCGCTGACGCGCGCCGTCGCGATGGACACGTTTCCAAAGAACGTCGTCTCGCCGCCCTCCGTCGCGTCGTTGAAGAAGATGATGCCCGCGCCGCCGGCCGCGCGGACCATGTCGCCGCGCATGGTCGCGGTTTCCGAGCGGTCGCAGAAGACGATCTTCCCGCGGACGCCGACGGCGTCGAGCAGCGAGCCGTTTACCCGCCTCGCCTTGGATCACCAGCCTGTTGCCGAGCCGGATCCTGGAGACGACGCGCCGGGTCATGGTGCTCGCGGCCACGGTGAGCACCCAAGGCGCGCAGTTGGTGACGGTCCCGATGGTCGGGCCTTGGTTCCCGGCGCTGGTGCTCACGAACACGCCCGACATGACGGCGGAGAAGCTGCCGACGGCGGTGAGGTCCTGGTAGAAGGGCTTCTGCGTGTCGTCCCCGGCGGAGATGGAGATGACGTCCACGCTGTCCGTGAACGCGCCCTGCTCTATGGCGGTGAGCTGCTTCGTCGACGGGCACGCGTCGTCGAAGCACACCTCGTAGAACGCCAGGTGCGCGCGTGGCGCCATCCCGGAGGCGGTGCCGACTCCTTTCCTAAACACCTGGACGTCGCCCACGAAGGCGCCCACGGCGGTGCTGGACGTGTGCGTGCTGTGCTACCCCTGCGTCTGCGACCGCCCGCCGATGAGCTTCTTGTTGCACGGCGCGCCGCCGAACTCGCACCTGCCGCGCCACTTGGCGGGCGGCGGCGGCATGCCCTCGTCGCCGAACGACGCGTGCCGCGGGTCGATGCCGTTGTCGAGGACGGCCACGATGATGCCCTCCCCCATGCTGCGCGCTGCCGCCCACATGCCCGTCTGGGGCGTGTTCAGCCCGAGCAGCGTCGGCGTGTACGTCGTCCACAGCCGGTAGTTGACGTCCGGGATCGCGTCGACGCACCACCTGAGCTTGCGCAGCGCGTCCACCTGCCGCAGCGTCAGCCGCTGACGACGTGCTGGTACGAGTAGACCAGCTGCCCGCCCTCCGGCGACCGTGCCTCTTCCAGGACCGTGTCGGTGCTGGCGTTGACGAGGGAGGCGAGCAGCGAGGCGTGCCATTCGCGCAGCTTCTCTCCCTTCTCCTTGGGCCCATTGGCGTCCCCTCGGCGTCCCAAGCGGCACCGGCACCGGCGCCGGCACCGGTGGTAGCTAGGTCCCCAACGGCGGCGGCTGGGGAGAGGAAGACGAAGATGGCGACCGTGGTTGCCAAGACGAATACGAGAGATGGAGTTAGGATGGGCATGGCGGCTATCTAGGCAACGCGATCTATCTGCACATCTACACGGGATTTGTTGACACTCAAAAGTGTCACAGGTAAAAATAAATTTAGAATAGGTATTCGGCCTGTAATATTAGACTTGAATTTGTCTTCTGTTATTTCATATTTGACGGATCGGATGTTCTAAGTCAAATGAGTCTGATCATTTTGGACTTCCGACCAGTCATGTTTGTATCCGACCAGGTGGCGCTGGTCGGAGCCTTATCGTTATGATGAATGCTGAGTCCGACGACGATTTGTTGATCAGTATGGGCTGATAAAGCCCATTAAGACTGATTTAGTCGGTTCAAGGATTGGCGACATCAGGTTTATTTTGCCGCGTCCAGATTGAATTCTTGGATTCTATATTTTGATAGAGTCCGGATAGGAAACTTGAAAATCATATCTAGAGATGTTTCCTATTGGGATAAGACCAGCCCCCTCTATATATATATGAGAGGATCATGGTCGATTGAGGCATCCAACATCAATCGATCAAATTCAATCTACTATCCCTTTATCCTTTTTTTCCCTCTACCTTGTTGTTCCGCGTGTCTCCCGGCGAGGCTCGACGGCGTTCTAGGCGGCCTTGCTGGTCCTAGAACAACCTCTACGTGCTTCTTTCCGACGGGTCTTCCCGAGAGGAGTTCTAGAGTTATCAACACAAGAGCCCAAAACCCTAGATCGATCTAAACCGGTCTCTAGATCGGTTTTTAACGGTTTAGCTGGGGTTCCTGCTGTCTCAGGTTGAACCGCAACCTCTTCGGGCGTTCTAGCCCTGCTGGTGTGTGATTCGGATCACTTCCGACGTCAACACACTTTTTGGCGACTCCGCTAGGGGCGATTGAAATCTCATCTACTACCAATATGGGCGGCAAAGACGGTGCTACAGATAAGGATAACATCGTTCATCCTGCGGGCATTGACGAGCTCCCCGACGAGTTGAAGCAACAGGCGCAGGCCAAACTCGACGCCGTCTTGAAGGCTTTCCTAGAAAGCTGTTCAAAGGATCGGCGCGACAGGGTCACTCAAGACAAGGAGCTAGACTTCAGCGAGATCATCCTCACTGCATCCACTACGAAAGCTGAAGACGCTACTGATAAGATAAATACCAAGGTACCTGAAGATTCTTACCCTACCCATGCCAATTATTCTGCAATGCTGGTAGATACTTCAAAAACTCTTACCAATACTATCCAACATTCGTTTAAGTGATCGCATTGATAAGTTAGAAGGTAAAACTGTCGAACCCGAAGTCCCAACTGGGCAACCACAGTTCGACATGCCTTTTAATTCATTTAGGGGGCAGACTTCACACACTAATTTCGGACATTTAGGGTCTACTGAGACCAGGCGCGGTGAAGCCGGTACCTCGGCAATTACCGATCACATTCATCATGGCACTGGTCGGACCACACAGACCGACCAAGGTACCTCGACAAACAGGACTTCAGGAGGACAGGGAACAAAAAAGTGTGTTGACGTCGGAAGTGATGCGAATCACACACCAGCAGGGCTAGAACGCCCGAAGAGGTTGCGGTTCAACCTGAGATAGCAGGAACCCTAGCTAAACCGTCGAAAATCGATCTAGAGACCGGTTTGGATCGATCTAGGGTTTTGGGCTCCTGTGTTGATAACTCTAGAACTCCTTCCGGGAAGACCCGTCGGGGAGAAGCACGTAGAGGTTGTTCTAGGACCAGCAAGGCCGCCTAGAACGCCGTCGAGCCTCGCCGAGAGACACGCCGAACAGCAAGGTAGAGGGGGAAAAAGGGATAAAGGGATAGTAGATTGAATTTGATCGATTGATGTTGGATGCCTCAATCGACCATGATCCTCTCATATATATAGAGGGGGCTGGTCTTATCCCAATAGGAAACATCTCTAGATACGATTTCCAAGTTTCCTATCCGGACATCAAAATATAGAATCCAAGAATTCAATCTGGACGCGACAAAATAAACTTGATCTCGCCGATCCTTGAACCGACTAAATCCGTCTTAATGGGCTTTATCAGCCCATACTGATCAACGAATCGTCGCCGGACTCAGCATTCATCATGACCATAAGGCCTCCGACCAGCGCCACCTGGTCGGACACAAACATGACTGGTCGGAAGTCGATGTGCACATGAAATCGGTGGAAGAAACATCACCATTCACATCAAGCAAAGAATCATGAATAGCACAAGAAGTAAGGCAAGCATTTTTATTTAAAGAGCATGAGCTACAAGGCTTAGAATTTAATTCAACAATTTCAGCCCTAGCATGCTCAAGTTCATCTACACATGTGGTGTGAGTCAATTTTAGTCCATCAATTTCAGCATGCAAAAACTCACAAGAACCACATGGTAAAGAAGCTTTTGACCTAAGCAAGACTATTTCAGATTTAGCATAAACAAGGTCCTTGCGCAAGTCAAAGCAAACAAGACATGGTATGGAAGCATTTGATTTCAATATTTCATTTTCAAATTTTAAGCTAGCAAGCGAAAAGCATAGCTCATCATTCTTCCTAACCATGTCACTATAAGAGATGCAAGGTAAAGATGCACTAGACTTCCAATGAAAAAGACCATTTTTTAGCCTAGAGATGGAGCAATTCAATTTCTTGATCTTTCTACGCAAGGTATCACAAAGCTCATCATATCTAATGTTATCATCACAACAAGCTTCAAATCGTTGGGACAAAGCCCCAAGACTAGCAACAAGTGTACCTTTCTTGGTCTTGCCAAGTTCACGTACAAGATCCTCCGTCGAATGCTCATCACCTCCTAGAAAGTCCAGCAAAGCCTCCACCTCACGTTCTGTTTCTAGAACCGCACTCCTCCTTCTTGCCAAAATGTCGTCCTCGGTCGCATGTTCAAGACTCAAACCTAAGGACAAAGACACACCGGAAGAATAGCTTGGTGCCATCTCAAAAAGCACCGTTAGTGTTAGCCAAACAAAAGCTCAAACACCTCAACGAACAAAGTCGGAAGCACAACCGCTCTCAAAAGGTCGCCTTCGCGGATTCGGAACCGGTTAAGGTAGAGAGATCCTTATCTGGCTCTGATACCAATTGAAGGACCGAAAATGCTAAAGCAAGGCGACCAGAGGGGGGGGGGGTGAATGGGAGCCTAAAAATTTCTTTCGAAATTCTGGCCTCTGTCCCAACAAAATCAACCCCAAAAGCTTCGGACTCAAACGTGATGCCCACTGTTGACGCTCACTAATGCTCATAATTAACCATCAACTATTGCATAAAATGACACTAAATGAATCACAAAGCATAGTTGTAGGGTTTGAAACTAACAAGTTCCACGAGTTTTGGTGCTCTCACTTGTTTTGTAGGACATCCATGTTTCTACCATATAAAAGCATCTCAAGTAATGAATTGGAGTGCATCATTGCGAAGAGCTCGTCGAGACGATCCAAACAGATATATCATTTGCTATATTCGGAGTCCCAGATGAAAAGATATTAATTTTGCAACGAAATCTGCAAAAGAAGGATCTAGAAGACACCAGAAGACACCACGAGGCGGGCCACCACATGGGCCCACTGGGCCAGACCGACCGGTCCCACCCCGGGACCGACCGGTCGGCCACAGAGGCCGTTTTGCCTCCGCCTTCTGGAACCTTCTTCCACCGCCTCCTAGGATGCATCTCCACCGTCCCTGAAGTCGGTTTGATCCAAGGGCTCACGTTCCACGCTCCGGGCTATAAAACCAGACCCAGACCCCCCTCTTCAGGCATCTCCATCTTCATTATTCATCTCCACATCAGAAACTAGGGTTTTAATTAGAAGTAGAGGTCCCTCTAGATGAATCTCTTCTAGTTCATCTAGAATTAGATCTAGTTCTAGTTCTTCTAGTTCTACTTCTAGTTGTCTAGTTCATCTAGTTGTAATTAGAGATTAGAGAGAGGAGAAGGAGAGAGCTGAGGAGGAACCGGAGCTGTCGGATCTTCCTCAACATTGTATTGGTGCAGCATCTGGTTTGTCTTCAAGTAATCTCCAGGTTCTTCATTTACTATTTCCAAGTATTATATTTAATTTCAGTTCTTGCTTTATTTCATTTACTGGATGTCCGCTCGTATCGAGTGCTCTAATTATACTAGTTAATTAGAGTAGTAAGCGTTAGTGTAGACGTGGTGTCTAGACTAGGGTTTACCTAAGTTTGCACCCAGCCCCATGGATAGTTGTGGTAGCCCCAGGTGGTGACAACCCTGACGGCCGACGTAGTCCACCACGTTTGGGTTGGTGTTTGTAGGACCGTAGTCGGAGCTTCCTAGCCCCTTTCTCATCCCTTTCTGTGGCTAGTGTTATGATGTCCCGAAGTAAGTAAAGTATAGTAAGTCTTTAATTAGATAGACCTGCTTAGAAAATCATATATCTCTCTCTAACCATATTATCATTCTTTTCTTGGACATTCTTGATTCTTCTAGTACACTTCACGTTCCCCGTGGAAATCGATACCCTGGAATACTCTCGGGTGAAAGCTACATCGGTATCCGTGCGTTTGCGGATTTTTCTGTGTGCGTTTAAAATACCCAACAAGCTTTCTGGCGCCGTTGCCGGGGAACGGTAGCTGTGCTAGTTTCGAACCAAGTCGTCTGTGTTTCTTTTCTTTTACCACCTTTTTCTCTTACCACCACCTTTACCTCACCACCACACTTCTTACCACATGAATTCCACTCCTATCTATAAATACTCCGCTCCAAAGGGCGAATTGTTGGAGCCACCACCATCATCACATCCTATTCTTACTGATGGCTACCAATTTCGTCCCGGCTTTATGGCCATGGTTCGGGAGCAACCCTTCTCTGGGCTAGAAGACGAGAATCCTTACACCCACCTTCGTGAATTTGAGCAATTGTGTTCTTGCTTGTTTATTGCTGGCATGACACAAGAGACCATTAGATGGAAATTGTTTCCGTTCTCCCTTTTTGGAAGAGCGAAACAGTGGTATGCTCATAACATAAGAGGAGTAGATGGAAACTAGGATGAACTTCGAGACAAATTGTCTTGCTTTCTTCCCTCTGTCTCGAACCACTGCCCTTCGAATAGAAATTCTTACCTTTAAACAAAAAGAGGAGGAGACACTAGGAGCAGCCTGGGCTAAATTTATGAGCCTTGTCAACACTGGCCCAGATCTTTCTTTGACTGAGGACGTTATTTTACAACATTTTCATTATGGTCTTAGCAAAGAAGCTGCCCTTTTTCTTGATACCTCTTCGAGAGGATCATTCACTCATAAAACTGTTAGTGAAGGGAAAGCCATCCTTGAGAAAATCCTTGAAAACACCACATACACTAGCATTTTTGATGAATTCCCCGAAGAAGAAGTCAAGCCTAACCCCGACCAACACGAGGAGGAACACACAACCAAATTTGAAATTCCTTCGAATACTTCTAATAATTTGGTTGTCATAGAACCTTCTCTAGAGAAAACACCCCGCATTTTAGAAACCCCATCCTTTGGTGTTCTTCTCTGAAATCGAGGAAGATGATATCAAAGAGCATGGAAGCTACTTCATAAACACCTCTTTAAATCCATGCTCATATGAGACATTTCCTGATTCAATTGGTCTGTCTAACATTGTCACACTCGAGATTTTCAACCCCCTCACACTTTCTATTTACAAAAACTTCAAAAGAGTGGTTGTAGATGCATATGTTTATCACAAATGTTGTAGATCTCGTTGTGCTCTTAAAGTTGGTGTTGGAGGGGAAACCATTTCACCAAATCACATCTTGAAGGTTTCCCAAAGACAAGCTTAGTATCCTAAAACCTTCAATATCAATTTGGGAAAGTCCTGAGATGAACTCACACTAGGGGAAACCTTCAATATTTTGTTGGACTAACCCCTGTAGGAAAACTTTCAATATCAATTTGGGAAAGTCCTGAGATGAACTCACACTAGAGATGAAGAGACACATGAACTTCAACAACTTGCACAAGGGAGACACAACTCACTGATCATGGAGAAATGGGATCTGTAGAACAAGACAAAAGATGAGTGCCACAAAACAATACCTACAATCAAAGCACTCACTCCATGGAAATAGGTGAATAAGTCTAAGTTGGGCCACTAGAAGACAAAGACCATCATGAGAGCACTTGCCTCTGAACCCTCAGATCAAACAGTACAAACACAAGCAGTGGGAAGTTATTCTCTCTTATAATCAAGAGCTAGCTTGGGGATGAGGTGGAATGACTTCAACAACAACAAGGTCTACAAAATTCAACACATGAACATGTTGTTGAAGAAATTTGGGCATCCACCTTCCTCACAAGCCAGCTTGGGGGAGACACAATTCCGTTGTCTACATTTGCTCAAAGGGGAGGACAGAGAAATCCAGCTTCAACACTTTGATCAGTACAAGCCACCGGACGCTATCCTAATCAAGAAGAAGAATATGATCCACCACTCATTCTTGGAAGATCGTTCTTGAAAACCTTCAATGTTGTCATCTATGTCGGAACTAGAGAAATCCACTTTTGGATCTTTGACCAAAAGGTTCGCTGCTTCTTCAACAACTGCACCATTTATGAGCAGCCAAAGAAAACCAAGAGAAGACGTTGACTCAACCGACAAAGGAAGAACCAACTACCAGAAATAGAGGGGATATCATAAAGGATGAAGCTACTGCACCGCAAGAATCAGAAGATGTAGAGATAGTACCCGAGCCTACAAATCAAGAAAATAGTTGACAAAGTCTCCATCTTCTGGACCTGTTGAGAACAAGACTCAGTTGACCCACTGTGAGATAGGCAAGAGAAGACAAGCTATTCGTGACGAACAACCAGCCAGACAAGAGAAGCTTCCACAAGGTGGTTCGACACATCACTCTTCAATGATAAAGGTAACATCTCAAAGTATGTGACATCACTTTAAAAGCTTCTCCTTAATTCTGGTATGTGCATAAATAAGAACCAAACATGTTTCAGTTGCACCTCATTTGATCCAACCTAATCAACTCAACATGTTCAGTTCTTTACTCTTTGTTCCTTGCTTTACTCTCTTGGATCTCACTATCTTAACCAATGAGCTAAAATATTATGCATCTAACCTTTGGAAGATAATATATCACAATCATGAAAATATCGACACATTATAGATTATCCTTCCTTGGGTTAAACAATCTGATCAGTTAAATATTTGAAGATGATAATTCCATGCTCATCTTTGGATCCTATCACTCATGTTAAGATTGAACAGAACACATAAACAACAAGTTTATATTGTGCAATGTGCCTAAGGTTAGAGAGGAATGAATAAAACTTTTGGTTCTGTTGGTGTTTTTCCACCAACAGAGCCCATGCACTTGATCTCTACCTTGTCTTTATGAGCAGGACACTCTCTTAAGCAAAACATGGAGGAGTTTGTCAATTCCCAAATTCTACAGAGTGAGGGTCCTGAATCTACAAGAATACGCGCACTAAGCAAGATGTTGCCAGCTTCCACAACTAATGTTTCACTTCAAATTGCTAGGCCAACGAAGAACATGAGTGACACCATATCAAGAGGTGTAGTTATCAAGGTCTACATATCGAGATCAAATGATGCACCTCAAGAATGAACATGGTGAGAAGTCCTGTTTAGAGGACTTAAAACATTGAACCCTCGCCGAAAGGTAAAATCGTTAGTTATCCATATTTATCTTTTCTGCATTAATTTCTCTTTTTGCATGTTTACTTTCCATCATTTGCAGAATCATCTCTCCATAGCATATTTACTTTTCTGCATTAGCATTGCATAAAAAAAAGAAAATAAAAATACTTTACTTTTTGCACTGCAAAACCTAAAGCCCCATGTGAATAATTCTATGGTGTGTAAAAACCCACAGGGATTTTCATCGTGGTGTCATAAAAACAAAAATAAATATGCATACATTCATCCTGTTGCATTTTCTCTTGCATCATAAAAATATTAAAATACAAAAATATTGAGAAAGAGATCTTACTGAAACTCTAGACAACTGAGGCTTGAGTGGCCAACCACTAATGCTTAATCTGTTCCACAAGTTTTGTTGTCTATTTGAGTTTCACAGGATTTGAGAGGCCAAGACAAGCTGACAAACAAGTGAATGTTCCATCCACTGTCGGAGCACTGTCTAATAACCATCAACATCAATCAAAGCTTCGATAAAGGTTTTACTGCCAGTCCGCTGCATTATAAGATCGAACGACTATGTCAACATCCAGCTTGGGGGAGGCACCCTCACATGTATCCAGGTAAGTATCTTCTTAAGTTTTCTTTCTATACATAAATAAAACTAAAATAAAATAAACGCAAAAAAAGTGAGCACATGAAGGCTCACCATTAATTAAAAGAACAAAAAAATATATGGGCACATGAAGGCTCAACGTTATTAAGGGAACCGGCTTGGGGGAGACGCACCCCCGTTATCTTCGTAATCCAGGTATATCTTATTCACTATCTTAGTTATTTATAATAAGTGTGTTAGGTTAAATAAATTGTGTGTTTTCTTAGTTTGTTTTAAGAGTTAATAATAAAAGAAGAACTCTCTCTAATCTTTTATATGGAAATGATGAATAGTTGCTCTATCTAATTTTTTTCAAGTACCTAGCCTTCAAAGCATGAGTTCTCCTAATTAATAATGATGCTTTAAAAATAAAATTAAATACATGGGTAGCAAATGCTTGATCTAAAGTCTAGGTAATTGATAGATATGACATGTGATGATCTGAGCTACTGTTATCTTGTTCTAAAGCAACACTAGAGTTCCGGAGTATTTCCAATAATAATATGACTATTAATTGCATTGAGTTAAATTAAGCTTTGTTGACCCTATGAGAAGTTATCATGCTATTGAATTGAGATCACTTACACATTTCATCCATCTTCTGCATCAATGCTTATGATTATCTATTGTTATCCTCTCAAAAGTTTGTTGGAAGCATGTGGCTATTAAAAAAAATGAGAGACAAAAAAGAGAAAAAAAATCTGAGGAAATAAAAAGGGACAAGTGTCCGAAACCTCAAAAAGAAAGATCCCGAGGAAATAAAAAGGGACAAGTGTCCGGAACCTCGAAAAAATGATGAAAAAAAGAGAATATCAGAAAAAATGGGCACGTGCCCGCTAGTAGAATTAGCTTGATAGCCATGTGTTTCTAATAGACAAAAGAGAGTGATATATTCAAAAGAGCATCTGCCTCCATTTTCAATACAAATGCACTTCTCGATTCAATGGTATGGTTGACTTTCTCTTTGGATCCATTGTTTAATTTGACAACATATGTTTTTAAGCTTTTGAAAATTCATAAAACCTCCGGGATAAAGGTGAAGTAAGAGAACTAGAGCCATAGTGCTTGATTTAATTGTTCTATCTTTCAATTACTCAGGATTCAAGGTAAAGTACTAAGCCCCGTGATGAATAATATGATACTTTTTCCTATTCCATATGAGAACTTCTATTTGAATACATGTGTACTTGTTGGAAGTGAAGATATTGCAGCAACTCCTGATCCATTGTTGAGATTGGCTTTGCTAAGGGACTAGCAAAGGGTAAGCTTGGGGGAACTTGTTGACGCTCACTAATGCTCATAATTAACCATCAACTATTGCATAAAATGACACTAAATGAATCACAAAGCATAGTTGTAGGGTTTGAAACTAACAAGTTCCACGAGTTTTGGTGCTCTCACTTGTTTTGTAGGACATCCATGTTTCTACCATATAAAAGCACCTCAAGTAATGAATTGGAGTGCATCATTGCGAAGAGCTCGTCGAGACGATCGAAACAGATATATCATTTGCTATATTCGGAGTCCCGGATGAAAAGATATTAATTTTGCAACGAAATCTGCAAAAGAAGGATCTAGAAGACACCAGAAGACACCACGAGGCGGGCCACCACGTGGGCCCACTGGGCCAGACCGACCGGTCCCACCCCGGGACCAACTGGTCGGCCACAGAGGCCGTTTCGCCTCCGCCTTCTGGAACCTTCTTCCACCGCCTCCTAGGATGCATCTCCACCGTCCCTGAAGTCGGTTTGATCCAAGGGCTCACGTTCCACGCTCCGGGCTATAAAACCAGACCCAGACCCCCCTCTTCAGGCATCTCCATCTTCATTATTCATCTCCACATCAGAAACTAGGGTTTCAATTAGAAGTAGAGGTCCCTCTAGATGAATCTCTTCTAGTTCATCTAGAATTAGATCTAGTTCTAGTTCTTCTAGTTCTAGTTCTAGTGGTCTAGTTCATCTAGTTGTAATTAGAGATTAGAGAGAGGAGAAGGAGAGAGCTGAGGAACCGGAGCTATCGGATCTTCCTCAATATTGTATTGGTGCAACATCTGGTTTGTCTTCAAGTAATCTCCAGGTTCTTCATTTACTATTTCCAAGTATTATATTTAATTTCAGTTCTTGCTTTATTTCATTTACTGGATCTCCGCTCGTATCGAGTGCTCTAATTATACTAGTGAATTAGAGTAGTAAGCGTTAGTGTAGACGTGGTGTCTAGACTAGGGTTTACCTGAGTTTGCACCCAGCCCCACGGATAGTTGTGGTAGCCCCTGGTGGTGACAGCCCTGACGGCCGACGTAGTCCACCACGTTTGGGTTGGTGTTTGTAGGACCGTAGTCGGAGCTTCCTAGCCCCTTTCTCATCCCTTTCTGTGGCTAGTGTTCTGATGTCCCAAAGTAAGTAAAGTATAGTAAGTCTTTGATTAGATAGACCTGCTTAGAAAACCATATATCTCTCTCTAACCATATTATCATTCTTTTCTTGGACATTCTTGATTCTTCTAGTACACTTCACGTTCCTCGTGGAAATAGATACCCTAGAATACTCTCGGGTGAAAGCTACATCGGTGTCGGTGTCCGTGCGCTTGCGGATTTTTCTGTGTGCGTTTAAAATACCCAACACCCATGACCCTCGAAAGGAGGGTGGATGATCCCTAGGATCACAGCAAGGCACCACACAAGAGAGCAAACAAAAACTCTCAAAACTCCGAGTCAAGTTCGTGCCTAAAAGACCCACTCCCAAATGTAGACAGAGGGCTACGTAGGGATTCCTCCAAATACCGATGCTAACGCGTAGCAAAGATATGTAGAGAGGTTCCTAGGTGAACTCTAGGAGCAAACGAGAAGTCCGGAAATGAAGCGGAAAAAGCAGGGAGAGCAAATGCACTAAAACACAACCTACAACCGATTTCCGGACTGTCCGGACTGCTGGTCCCGGACTGTCTGCGCCAGGGGCGGACTGTCCGCCGGCCAAGTAGCAAAAACAACAACACTGCTGCATAGTCCCTGCACGACTCGCGGACTGTCCGCGCCTTACACGGCGGACTGTCCGCCTGTCAAAATGACCGTGAGCAGAGCGCGCTGCGCTGTTCTGGTCTGGCCGAGCCCAATGGCCGGACAATCCGCGGCCAAGGGGCGGACAGTCCGCCACTGCCCAGAACGCCCAAAAACGCCACGAGACAAAACCAAAATCGATTGGATCTTCACCAAATCGAATAGGGCCGCAACCAAACTTCTCCCAAGTGTTCTTCTACGTGTTGGGAAGCTAATCCTAGGATATCATCACTTCAACCCAACTAATCCATGAGAAATCCGAAGAACACTAGAAAAGGGGAAGAAAGAAGAACAAAAACGATTTCGACCCGATCTACTTGTTCGTGAGGGTAGAGATGAATTCCTTCGGTGGAAATGTTCTCCTCACTTCAAAGAACAAGTTGATTCAAACGGAATCGCAAAAGACGCAGCGTAGAGGGAGATCGAGTGAAGGGAAAATCGTGGAGACAAGAAGAATGTGAAGAACAAATTCAAAACGCGATTCAACCACGAATTTGATCCTTGGATTCAGAGGAATGGATGATTGATTAAGCACTCGGTGTCGGGCTACAAGCCAATCCTAGCAACACAAAGCTTGGATGGCAGAAAGCTCAAGAACAAGAGCCAACTCTCGTCTAACCCTAGCCTTCTCTCAGAAGCACAAAATGAGAGAGACACCGTCCAAGGATGGGCTGCCCTAACCAGCCCCCTTCATATATATAGGCGCACATCCGAAGACCAAAATGCCCTCTCATGAAGCACTGACCCAAATACCCCCATGAGGGTGAAACCGTCCAACTCAGACATTTTCCATCTGACGGCCACGCGCCTTCACATCCTTCGCTTCGCCTCGACGCAAGCTCCAGGATGCCGCCACGTGCCGTCACCATCGACCACCGCGCCTTCCTCACCGATAGCTTCGCCGCAACGCAATCCTGAAGGACCGAGAATGCAATAGCAAGGCGACCAGAGGGGGGGTGAATGGGAGCTCAAAAATTTCTCTCGAAACTTTGGCCTTTGTCCCACAAATCAACCCCAAAAGCTTTGATCGAAACTGTGATGCCCACAACCCTTGGAAGAGGGTGGATGATACCTAGGATCACAGCGAGGCACCACAAAACGATAGCAAACCAAACGCCAAAAGCACTGGCTCAAGTTCGACCCCAAAAACCGTGTCCCAAACGTAGATTGAAGGCTACGTCGGGAAATCCCCAAATACCGATGCTAACACGTAGCAAAGATACTTAGAGAGGTTCCTAGGTGAACTATAGGGCCAAACGAGAAGTCCGGAAATCAAGCGAAGAAGCCGGGACAGCAAACACACTAAAACGTAACACTCTGCAGGATCCCGGACTGTCCGGCCCTGAGGTCCCGGACTGTCCGCCCCAACTGCGGACTGTCCGCGAGGGGATGGCGGACTGTCCGCCGGTCAAAAGTGCGAAAACGCACTGCTGTTGAAGTTCCCTGGACCCTTCCCGGCCTGTCCACGACTTTACACTGCGGACTGTCCGCCGGTGTAAAAACAGCAACCCATCCGAAGAACACAGCCACTGATCCGGCTGATCCCCAATGTGCGGACTGTCCGCGGTGGCACTGCCGGACTGTCCGCGAGTGCCCAGAAAGGGCGATTACGGTCGCCCTCAACTCAAATCTTCTCCAAATCGATCCAAACCAAAATCCCTTGATCCCAAACTTGGAGAGGATGATCACAAGGTAGTTAGGAGACTATCCCCAAGAAATCATCCGCTCAAATCGATTCAATCAACAGGAAATCGAAGGGGAAGGTGTATGAACCGAAAAAGCACCACAAAAACGAAATCGACTCGATCTACTTGTTCGTGAGGAGTTAGATGAATTCGTTCGGTGGAAATGATCTCCTCTCTATAAAGAACAAGTTGATTCAAGTGGAATTCGAAAACATGCAGTAGGGAGGGAGATCGAGTGACGGGAAAATCGCGGAGAAACGAAGAACACGAACCAAAACGCGAATCAACACATCAATCTGCAACCGTGTGGCTACCACACACTACAACAGTGAGATTACGGTCTCACTTACTCAAAATCTCCAGTACACAGAGGTATGGTTTTTTGCGGATCTCAGTTGCTACATCAGGGGATTGGGAGAGCAGGAAAACCTAGAAGGCAAAGAGCAAATGACTGAGATAAGATGGGAGGTGGGTGTCTCCCTCTACTTATCCTAATTCTAATTCCCACTTTCCCCTAACTAATTACAGAGCGAACCAACTAAACCCTAGGGTTATTCTGGACCAACTCGAAGATAGTTGTGATCCGACGGCCACGCCCGCACAACTGGTAGCGTTGCCTCGACGCAACCTCACCAATTGCCGCCACGTGTGCCACCGCTTTGCTCGTCCTTTTCCCGAACTTCGCCCCCGGTTTTGAGGCCCAAACTAGGAAACCAGCCTTCACGACCAACCCCCAGTTTTGAGGCCCAAACCGGGAAACCAGCCGTCCATAGCCTGAGTTTTGTGGCCTAAACTCAGAAAGCCGCAGCGCCCAGGTTTTGAGGCCCAAACCTGGAAACCGTCCTCAGCCCGAGTTTTGTGGCCCAAACTCGGAAACCATCAGCACCCAGGTTTTGAGGCCCAAACCTGGAAACCGTCAGCACCTAGGTTTTGAGGCCCAAACCTGGAAACCGTCCACTCGGTGGTTTTTTTGTGGCTCAACCACCAAACCGACCCGTAGAGGGGATGCACCTCCCATGCACCCCGTCCACTGACACGTGTCTCCAGGTCCTCAACCCAAGCAACACCGTGCCCGCAAGTCTTCGCTCGTCGCTGTCCCAGGCTGTCAGCCACCACAGCTGATCCTCGGGCCACCGGTCCCTCAGTCCAAGCCTCGTGTCCGTCCTTCGCCACTCTCGGTCCATTGACATGACACGTCTCTACTTGACCTTCACCTTGCCTTCGATCACTGTATCCGTGCTCGACACCTGCACAACACAAGCCAAAGAACATGCGCATTATCCCAGTTGACAATCACTTATCACTCAGAGACTCAGCATACACCCATGTATCCGCAATCTTCCCCTTGATGAGTGCATTGTCAACTACCAACACAAATCATAATGTAGAGAGGAAGAAGGAAGCAGGAGAGAGAACTCGACCAAATGACCCAAAAGCATATCAAAGCCGAAGAAGGTCAAGTGGAAAGAGCAAAACAACTTGGTTCCCAAAGACATGGGCAACAGCTCGATGCAACCAAGCAAAGCAAAGCTAGCCCTCAAGAAGAGGTAGAACAGGCTCAACACCGCTAGCGTGAAAGCTCGATACCAATTGAAGAATCAACTGAAATTCAAGCAAAATAGAGCTAGCCCTCAAGAAGAGGCAGAACGGGCTCAACACCGCTAGCGAGGAAGCATGATACCAACTGAAGAAAGCTAGAAATTAGCTGAAGAGCATAAAATCAAAGGTGCTAGTTCCTCAAGAAAGAGGCAAAGGCTCAACACAACGAGCTACCAAAAATGCTCCGAACCAACTGTTATCAGCTAGCAAACTCCCCCTTAGTTGATCTTATGATTTGAGAGAATTTCTCCCCCTTAGTTGAAAATGCACCATCAAGCAAGTTTCTCCCCCTTCCAAAATGCATATGAGTCAGAAATGCAAGTTAGCAGCTTCAGGAATATAGTCGATAGAATATGAAGATGCTCGACAAAGTGCTGATCCGATGACTGATTAAAATGCACAGAATGCTGGCAAAGGCTCAAACTGATCACCAAATATGAAATATGAACATGTGAGCAAAATGAGCAGTTTTTTGCCAAAGAGGTATTCACCATCAAAATAGCACCAAACATGTATAGACAGGAAGTTAAACAAGTGCTAACAATGTATACAAGGTGAACTACCCCTGGCAAGGTTCAAAACATCATGCTATAGAGTGAAGCAAAGACTTGTGTATTCAAATTTTATCGGAGTTGCAGCGGTTAAATTACACAAGTTCAAATTTCAGCATGTGATTGTGAGAGGTTGAAAGCTTCTCATCGCCTAACTTTTCAACTGTGCGAAGCCTATGCAGAAGCAATCAGAAGCTTAAAGCAACAGTTTCGGTCATACACTACACAACTCAAGTTTGACTCAAAGTGCAATGAGAAACAGTCTCGAAACTGTGATCTGCTGACAAGCAATCCCATCTTGATCTTTCCAATTCACTTAACTTGGTTCAAAGTTTATCTCAGAAAATGAACATACCAAGCAAGTGAATGACTCAGAACTAGAGACATAGCAACCTAGCATATATGAAAAGCACGAGTGAATTCTACACATCCTACACATGCTAGTTGCATATCTCAATGGTGAACAGTTTCAAGTTTTATGTCCATTAAGCAGGTTCACCATTCAAAAATAGCTCAGCTCACAACATGCATTAGTGATCAGAAAGAACATAAGCTACAAGCATCATCATAAAGCATCGGAGCAAATACTATACAGAGCTTAGCCACATTCTAAAGATTATATTCATGAAGCTCTGAATGTAAAAATGCAAGATGAAATGCAAAGATGCATGAAGAAACCAAATGAAAAACATAAAGTCAGTTTATATTACAAGAGTCAAAATATTTCCCCATCTAAAAGGGGAAACACACACCAAGCTCACCTTTTAACCTAGCAAAAGTCGATTGGTCCAAAGGCTTGGTGAAAATATCAGCCAACTGATGATGAGTATCGACATGGCGAAGGTCGATATCACCCTTCTCATAGTGGTCTCGCAGAAAATGAAAGCGCACATCAATGTGTTTGGTCTTAGAGTGCAACACGAGGTTCTTAGCAACGCTAATAGCACTCGTGCTGTCACAAAGCAAAGGAACGCGAGAAAAGCTCAGACCAAAATCACACAAAGTGGCCATCATCCAAAGCAACTGGGAACAACAGCTAGCCGCAACAACATACTCAGCCTCCGTGGTAGACAGGGCGACACTAGACTGCTTGCGAGAAGACCACGATACAAGAGAAGAACCAATAAACTGACAAGTCCCAGAAGTGGACTTGCGATCAATACGGCAACCAGCAAAATCGGCATCAGAATAACCGCAAAGGGAGAGGGTGGAGGAAGCAGAATACCAAATCCCAAACTCTGGAGTGAAGCATAAGTACCTCATAATACGCTTGATAGCCTGTCGGTGAGAAGTGCGCGGCGACGACTGAAATCGCGCGCACAGACACACCGCGAACTGGATGTCCGGGCGTGTCGCCGTCAGGTACAGCAATGACCCGATCATACTCCGGTACTCCTTCTGGTCCACAGCTTCTCCATCCACATCCGCATCCAGGGCCGCCGTGGTCGGCAAGGGTGTTGGAAGAGGTTTGGCCTCATCCATGTCGAACTTCTTCAGGATGTCCTTAGTGTACTTGCCCTGGTGCACGAACGTCCCCTCTCGGGATTGCTTGATTTGCAACCCGAGGAAAAACGTCAACTCGCCCATCATGCTCATCTCAAACTCCCTGCTCATAGTGTCTGCAAACTGGGCAACCAAAGCGTGAGAAGAACCACCGAAAATGATATCATCCATGTAAATCTGGACCAAGAGAGTGTCATTGCCTTGCTTGAGGAGAAAGAGCGTTTTATCCACACATCCCATTTTAAAACCCTTAGCTAGCAAAAAAGTTTTCAACCTATCATACCAGGCTCTAGGGGCTTGTTTCAAACCATACAACGCTTTGTGAAGTTTAAAAACATGGTTTGGAAACTTGGGATTTCCGAAACCGGGGGGTTGTCTCACATACACCTCCTCTTCTATGTAGCCGTTTAGGAAGGCACTCTTGACATCCATTTGAAAAAGTTTGAACCCTTTGGATGCAACAAAAGCCAAGAGTATCGTAATTGCCTCTAAACGAGCTACATGAGTGAAAGTCTCCTCATAGTCTATCCCCTCCTTCTGACTATACCCCTGGGCTACAAGTCTGGCCTTGTTTCTCACAACATGGCCATCCTATCCTTGTTTGTTTTTGAAAACCCATTTTGTACCAATATGATGACACTCAAGAGGAGGAGGAACAAGAACCCAAACCCGATTTCTTTCAAAATTTTCAAGCTCCTCATGCATGGCATTGACCCAATCTGGATCAGATAAAGCATGTCCAACATCTCGGGGTTCAAAATCAGCAACAAAAGCAGAATGAGCAAAGTGAGAGATTTGTTTTGACCTTGACCGAGTGACACGTTCGCCGATGCTGCCGATCATCTGTTGGGGCGGGTGTTGGCGCTGGATGTGTCGTGGCGCCTCCCGAGCTAATGTAGCCTCCCCCTCAACAGCAGCTGGTGCCTCCTCGGGTACAAAAGGTACCGCTCGAGGTGGCGGATCCCACGGCCCCCAAGTAGTCGAAGAAGAGGGATCGAGGCCGTGAGTGGTACTAGAGGCCGCTCTTTGCGGCACATCAGGTGGAGGAGGTCATCCATCCCTTCAGCACCCTCTTCCTCATCATCAAAAAGAGGCTCGCCAACCTCATGATCACCTGCATGCTCAAAACGAGAAGAAGGACAAACCATGGTCTCGTCGAAGGTGACATCTGATGTCTCCATGACTCGGTTAGTATCAAGGTTAAGTACACGATATGCACGAGTATGAGTGCCATAACCAAAAAATACACCGTCAGAAGAATGAGACTCAAACTTGTCCAAGTTGCCCTTTTTGAGTATAAAACAATGGCAACCGAAGACTCTAAAATAACTCACCTTGGGCAGTCTTCCAAAACGCAACTCATAAGAAGTCTTTTTCAAGAAGGCTCGGAAAAAAATGCGATTGGAAATGTAGCATGCAGTGCTCATAGCTTCGACCCAATATCGCATAGGAGTCCAATGCTCATCGAGCATCGTCCTGGCCATCTCTACAAGGGTCCGATTCTTCCTTTCTACAACACCATTCTGAGGCGGTGTGTAGGGAGAAGAAAACTGATGCTCTAAACCCAAAGAGTTACAAAACTTCTCAAAATCCGAGTTTTTGAACTCAGAACCGTTATCACTTCTAATAGCTCGCATTGAGTTCATATGGAACTCATTCTGAAGACGCAAAATCAGATTGCGAGCAAAAGAGAAAGTCTCAGTTTTCTCAGCTAAAAAAAACCCACGAATATCTCGAAAAGTCGTCAACAACAACAAGCACATACCACTTCCCCCCAACCGAGCTCAGCCGAGCCGGACCAACAAGGTCCATGTGCAAAAGCTCTCCAGGGCGCTTGGTCATGACCTGAGTCACTGGATGGTGGGGAGCAGCAACCATCTTCCCATGTCTACAAGAATGGCAAACAAGATCCTTCTCCATGGATAACTTGGGCAATCCTCAGATTAGTCCAAGTGAACTAAGTCTTGCAAGCAAGTCAAAGCTCAAATGTCCTAGTCTTCTATGCCACTTCCAAAGATCAGAGGAGGAGGGTCCAGCCAAAAGACAACGAGAAACTCCAAATGACTCCAAGAAATCCGCACGAAAGACTTTCCCAAAGGGCGAAATCACACAAACAAGATTGCCCTGAGGATCCAAAATACAACTGAGATTCGGCTTAAAACGAATCTCATAGTCGTCATCAAAGAGTTGCGAAACGGAAAGAAGGTTAAAATGCAAGTTAGAAACAAGAGCAACATCGCGCAACACAAAGTGCTCATTAACTCGCACCGACCCATGAGACAACACTTTACCTTTGCTATTGTCGCCGAAGGTGATAAACTCCTTTCTGGCGACCGGACTAAGACTGGAGAACCACTTGGCGTTTCCGGTCATGTGCCTCGAGCAACCGAAATCCACCAACCAAACGTTCTCCAATCGTTTTACCTACATCAAAAAAAAGACATAGAGTGAGCATACGGTCCAACACTGGGGTTAGTGAAGTAGGAAGAATACTAGTGTTGGGCCGGCTGCTCAAAAGAACGGTTAGCAAAAAAACCATTCCTAGCACGCCTACCGGAAGAGCGATCACCACGTAGAGGAAAACGTGGTCCGCTAAGGGAGGAGCGTCCATCGCGATACTCAAAGCGCGGTGGTGGAAAACGCTCAACTACAAAGCCACCGCCACAGGGTCCATAGCCCACAACTGCAGGCTCCCGCCGGGCACGACCTCCTCGCTGCCTAGGCCTAGGAACTTGAGGTTTAGGACCTCTAGGCCTAGCGGCACGCCTCTGAACATTCGGCACATGTACATCATGGAAAGGATGGTACATGTCCGGGTTGTTCATTTCCTTTGCACGGCGCGCCTCTCTCTTGCGCCGAAAGCAAAACTCACTCAAGTGTCCATCTCTCCCACAGTGCTCACAATGGTACCTCACCGCTCTCATAGGGGGTTGTTGGTACTCACGGTAGTGGGTGTGGATCACTTTGCCCTTCTGTGGCATAAGCTCCTCCTGGATGGGTGGCATTTTGTCTAGGTTGTTCTTGAGGTGGTTTGGTTTTGGAGCCCATTATTGTTTCTTGGGTGGAGCTCTCGGAGGTTCAACAAATACCCCATCCTTGGTGTTAGGCTTGAGAGGCTCTTTGGGTGGAATCTTGGTAAGCTTGGGAGTAGTGGTGGAGTTGGGCTTCTCACATGGGTTTAGACTACTTGACTCTCCAATCTTGGCAAAAGATGAAACATCAACACCCTGAGCAAAGCCTACACCTGGACCTCCAGCAGCACGCTTGAATTGGGAGATCATCATCTCAAGTTGCGGCTCACCACTAGACACCCATGACAAGATGGTCCAAAGGTATGTGTTTTCCTCCTCGGTTTGCATCTTGTCATGCTTCACATTAGCAATCTCCATCTCCAAACCCTCACAAAGACCGCACCTAGACACACAAGTGCTACCCGAGCCGGTCTTCTCAAGAGACACAATCTTGACATTCTTCTCTGCCAACTCAAAATTGCAAGCCCGCACAGGACTTGCACGCACCCAACAGCGAGGATCTAGCCTTAAGCTCATCCACCTCTCCTACCAACGCAACATACTTACCTCTCAAAGTGAGAAGGTCAGTCATGTGCGTGGTGCACATCTCGCACTCAGCCTCCTCAGAAACAACTACGGTGGACTTGGCAAACTCAAGCTCCTTCACTGTATCCTCCCACTTCTGCCTAAACTCCTTCCGCTCTCTAGCAGCGCGCCTAAGCAACTTATCTTGACTAAGAAGGGCGGCAGTAAGTTTCTCAACCTCAGCAGAAAGCTCATCGGGGGTCAGAGATACCTGGAAGGTGTCATCGTCGTCGCCGTTCCGAGGGATCCCCGCCAGCTCGCCGTCGACATCCTTGCCGAGGGCCATGGTACAGAAACCCTCGTCGTCGGCGAAGAAGCAGAGGCCGTTTAGCTTGTCCTCGATCTTCTTCTTCTTCTTCTCGGACTCGTCATCGCTTGAGGAAGCGGAGTCGTCATCCGAGTCGTTGACGTCACTGAGCGTGGCAAAGAATGCACGCTACTCAGCCTGGGCCTTCTCCAAGTACTTCGTCTTGATGTACTCCTTGTTGAAGCCGCCCTTCCGCTTGTGCCTTGCGGGGACGTACTTCTCCTTGCGCTTGCTAGAGTCGTACTTGTGCCCATGATCTGCCTTGCCGAAGACTTGCTTGTTCTTCTTCGGGCAATTGGCGATGAAGTGGTTGGGGTCGCCGCACTCGAGACATCCCGAGCGTCCTCCTCTGCGGCGACGGTTCATGCAGTTGTTGTGGAACCGCGAGAACCGGTTGGCGAGCAAAGCCAGCTCGTCATCCCCCATGAACTCCAGCTGCTCCTCTGTGACAGAAAGAATAGAAGAGAGTGCAAAGCCTCCAGAGGGGTTAGCAGAAGAGCCAGAAAGCAAAGCCATCAACGGGCCAGAAGGATTTTCATAAGAAGCCCTCGCCATGGCATCAATCTCACTAGACTTGAGGTTACTGAAGAGCTCGTCGCACGTGAGGGTCTCATAGTTAGGCGATTCGATGATCGCCTGAACCTTGGAATCCCACACCGACCGATCAAGAGTATGGAGTAGATTGAGAGCTCTCTCATGATCGTCGAAAGGCAACAGCTCCTTGTTAGCCCTCATCCTATTGACAATCACCTGAAAGCGAGCGAATAAACTCTCTATGCTCTCGCCAGGCATGTGTCGAAAGTTCTCATACTCTCGCTTGAACGACTCGTAGAGACGGGTTTTGACTTGAGTGGCTCCCTCATGGAAACGCATGAGGGTAGCCCAAATCTCCCGAGCCGTAGCGAGGTGAGAAACGCGATCAAACTCACTCATGCTCAGGCATGAGAAAAGAGCATTACGGGCTCGGCTATTGGCATCGTGCTCATCGATCTGATGCTGAGTGGCACGAGCAGCCAAGACCACGTAATTGGCAGAGTTGCAAATATCCCAGATGGAAGCACCCAAACTCTGCAGATAGGCCGACATGCGTATCTTCCAATACGCATAGTTCGTCCCATCGAAAAATGGCGGTTTGCCCACGCCGCGATCCATGTCGCCTTCGGTGGATCTGGAACCGGCTAAGGTGGAAGATCCTTAACCCGCTCCGATACCAATTGAAGGATCGAGAATGCAATAGCAAGGTGACCAGAGGGGGGGGGGGTGAATGGGAGCTCAAAAAATTCTCTCGAAACTTTGACCTTTTATCCCCAAAATCAACCCCAAAAGCTTTGATCAAAACCGTGATGCCCACGACCCTTGGAAGAGGGTGGATGATCCCTAGGATCACAGCGAGGCACCACAAAGCGATAGCAATCCAAACGCAAAAAGCACCGTCACAAGTTCGATCCCTAATAACCTAGTCCCAAACGTAGATTGGAGGCTACGTCGGGAAATCCCCAAATACCAATGCTAACAAGTAGCAAAGATACTTAGAGAGGTTCCTAGGTGAACTAAAGGGCCAAACAAAAAGTCCGGAAACCAAGCGGAAAAGTCGGGAGATCAAACGAACTGAACCGGAGGCTTCAGCCAAGTCCCGGACTGTCCGGACTGCAGGTCCCGGACTGTCCGCGGCTACTGCGGACTGTCCGGACTGCATGTCCCGGACTGTCCGTCGGCGAAAATCGCCAAACAGCACCGCTGCTGAAAGTCCCCTGTTTGACTCTCGGACTGTCAGCGAGTCCCTACGGCGGACTGTCCGCCGGTCAAGGAACAGTAACGTGACCGAGACCCGCAGCCACTGACCTGGCTCGATCCCGATGGCCGGACTGTCCGGCGATCAGGTGGCGGACTGTCCGCGACCGACTAGAGAGGGCGATTTCAGTCGCCCTTCTCCCAAATCCTCCCAAAATCAATTCAAATCAAAATCTCTTGATCCCAAACTTGGAGAAGATGATCACAAGGTATTTGGAAGACTATCCCCAAGAAATCATCCGCTCAAATCAACTCAAACACCAGGAATCCGAGAGGGAAGGAGTATGAACCGAAAAAGCGCCACGAAAATGAAATCAACCCGATCTACTTGTTCGTGTGGAGTTAGATGAATTCCTTCGGTGGAAATGGTCTCCTCACTATAAAGAACAAGTTGATTCAAGTGGAATTCGAAAAGATGCAGTAGGGAGGGAGATCGAGTGAGGGGAAAATCACGGAGAAACGAAGAACGCGAAGAACACGAACCAAAACGCGAATCAACACATCGATCTGCAACCGTGTGGCTACCACATGCTACAACCGTGAGATTACGGTCTCACTTCCTCAAAATCTCCAGTACACAGAGGAATGGTTCTCTGCAGATCTCAGTTGCTACAACAGGGGATTGGGAGAGCAGGAAAACCTAGAAGGCAAAGAGCAAATGACTGAGATAGGATGGGAGGTGGGTGTCTCCCTCTACTTATCCTAATTTTATTTCCCACTCTAGCCCTAACTAATTACAGAGCGAACCAGCTAAACCCTAGGGTTATTCTGGACCAACTCGAAGATAGTTGTGATCCGACGGCCACGCCCGCACAACTGGTAGCGTTGCCTCGACGCAACCTCACTGATTGCCGCCACGTGCCGCCACCGCTCTGCTTGTCCTTTTCCCGGACTTCGCCCCCGGTTTTAAGGCCCAAACCGGGAAACCAGCCTTCACGACCAACTGTGGCAGAACCGCCCGGTAATGTGGCCCACCCGCACACGTCACCGTCTCCCTGAGCTCTAATGACTGTGCACATGTACCACATCACAGGAAAGATCTGTCGGGTGTCCTCGAGAGAACCCCGAATTATCCACGAGCCACAGGACCATCATCATGAAGGTTGGAATAATTACAACATTACAACAGTTGATACAAAATACCATCGGAGTGCGGAAGCAAAAATAGATAACCATTATAAAACATGAATAAGTTTCTTTTACATGAACATAACTGGTGTTGTGGAAGCAGAATAGTATTACAGAACCACACTTAGGCGGAGCACCTAAGTTGGAGAAGAAGAACAACCAGATCACGTCAAGCCCACTGACATGATCATGATCAACGCCACCTATTAGAAACCTGCAACAGGGGTTAACAAACCCTGAGTACTGGGGTACTCAACAAGACTTACCCGACTAAAGAAAAAGGGAGAAGACTCAGGAATGAAAGGCTTAGGTAAGGCTTGAGCAAGATCAAGTATTTTGCAGAAAAAGCATTTTGTAAAACTTGTTTCTATTTTGGAAAGATTCCAGTATTTCTCAGTTCTTCATCGTTCATGATTCATTTTACCATTCAAAAACATACCTAGTTGAGAACCACTCTCCGTTGACAGTCAGTGACCAAGTCTCCATAACCGAGGAGCAACGTTAATCCGGATAAATAATACTCAGCTGAGGATCCCTATCCACACTGCATATGTAGCACCCAAGCTTGCATATGCCAACTCGTCTTCCACGATTCCTCCAAGATAGGGCCCGGTCCTACGCCACCCGGAAGTACAGTACACCACTCCAATCCGGGACTTTAACCCACGTGGGTACTGCTACTTCCGCCATCTCTCCACTCCCAAGTGCGGTGCGGTTGTCGGTCCAATAAAGGATTTCTCGGAGCCAGAGCTTTCCGTGTATGTGAATAGTTGCAAGGCTTGGCCAGCAGGCCCCCATACGGATGGTCCCTAAATTTTTCCGCCAGCGACAAGCACTCGGGACTCTAACACGAGAGTACAGGTACTGTCGATTTTTCCTCCAGCAACAAGCACCTCGGGACTCTAACCCGAGAGTACAGGTCCTGTTGGTTTTTTTAAACCCTGTCCCGGTCGGTGTCAACTGTTGAGTCCCGGACTACAACATGACGGCACCGTACGCCGCGCGGACAACCTCTTCTCGCTATTGACCAGGTACGGATCAGATACCTAGCCAACAGTCGCGGAAGTAAAGCCAAATTCCCATAAAAATCTTTTCAGTGATCACACTTTGAAATTGGCATTTTCGCAAATCTATAGTATAGCATCACTAAGCATTTTGCAAATAGTTTTTTAAAACAAGGCGGGTGGATCTTTTGGTGGAGGTAAATAATGCAGGAGGCAATAGGTCATCACACAACTCCTATAACCTAATGCAGTAGTTTAACTCAAAAGCATTTAGGAAAACATTTTATAATTCCAAGGAGGGGTTAAATGCACCGGGCTTGCCTTAAAGAGGGCAGGCTCGAGGACGGACTGCAGGAGTCGGAGCTCGGGGTTGCTTCGGGGGTCGGTTCGTCAGCGGCTGGTTCGACGTTGATTCCTTCTGCTTCGGTTACTATACGGATGCAATGATGTATGCTAATGAGGATGCTGACATGAACAAACAGCACAGGACAAAAATTTTCTATTGTGTAAGCAACTTCTAGGGTAGACACAAAGTTACCTATCTTTACTATTTTTTTTATTAGCAAGATTAACCAAACCTATTATGCTTCATTTACAAACTATTGCAAGGCATCAATCATCATAGACCAGATGGGTGGGGGTCTATGAACAGCAAACAATCCAAAAGGTCACACCAAACAACATGGTTCCTACTTACTTTTCTATTTTTCCTAATTTATTTTAAAAGGTTGTATTGTACAGTTGCTCCAAAATTTACCAAATTAATCTCATAGGTTCATCATGGTGTAACTAGTTAACAGAACAAATTTCATAACCTATGGAGCTATACAAGTTTTATTAAAAACCTAAAACTATCCATTTATTAATTAAAAGGAGGATTTTTCATATTTTAAACTTTGCAGAAAGGTAGAGTTTCTCATTTTTTCTAAAATACTACACAGAGCAAGGAACACACCACATTTTTCTCAAGATTTAACGAACAACAGATTAATCCCCACAAAAAGAAGAAAACAAAACACTATTCACATTTCAAAAGAAAAGGAAAAAGCAAAAGAGCACTGTGCGCGAGTCAGAGCGCTCACCGACAAGACGCGGCGGCGGACCGGCTGCTCGAGGCTTCGGCTGGGAGGCTCGGTCGAGACGGAAAAAACGGTCGTTCGGCCGAGGCCTGGCTCGGAGGCTCAGGCGAGACGGAAAGACAGTCGCTTCGTCCGAGGCCTGGCTGGGAGGCTCGGGCGAGACGGAAACGCGGGTTTGCTCGAGGCTCGGCTCGGGCGAAGCGGTGCGAGGGTTGGAGGCGGGGAGCTCGACGGTGGCGAGGCCTTGGCGAGGCTCGGCTACTTTCGAGGGTAGCCTCGGCGTGCTTGAGGCTGCTGCGATTCGCCCGAGGCTGAGGGGTGGTCGGCTGCTCGAGGGGCGCTTGTTGTTCGGGGTGGCCTCGGCACGTTCGAGGGGAGGCTCGAGAGTGCTGCTCGAGGGTTGGCTCGAAGGTTGGCTCGAGGGTGAGGCTCGAGCGGTTCGCCGGAGTTGAGCGGAGTTGCTGTGCCGGCGATGGAAGGACGGAGGGGTGAAAGCGGTGGTTCAGGGAGGTGGAGAAACTCAAGGCGAAGGCAGTGGCGGCCTCGGTGGCTGCTAGGATGGTTTGGAGGCGTGGATTGGCAAGGAAGTGCTGGTGGTGGCAATGGGGAGCTCGGGGGCTTTTATAGGCGCGGGGTGATGCCGGGGTCCGGGCGAAGGACGGTGGGGGTCCGGGCAAAGGATGGTGGGGGTCCGGGCAAAGAGGACGGGTAGGGGAATGGGCGAGGCTGAGACTAGGTAGGGGTCGGGAGATTGAGCGCGCTAGCTCTGGCCTCGGGCGACACGGAACGGGTCAGCCGGGCTCGGTGCTGCGGGGGTAGGGGTCCGGACGAGACGGTGGTAGGGGCCGGATGCGCGAGCGCTGGCTGCGCGCGACACGACGCGCGGTTTAGCCAGGCCCGACGCTGCGCGAAGGTAGGGGCCGGAGAGGTTGAGCGCTCGGCGTTGGCCTCGGGCGACACGGACGCGGGTCAGCCGGGCTCGGTGCGGCTGACGCAGCGCTGCCGTCGGCCGGGGCCCCCTAGCTTTAAAGCTCGTGCACAGGGACGACATTTAAAACAAAACTTCCCCTTACTGAAATTTTGAAATTACTCCCAAAACTTGAACTACACAAAGAAAACTCAAAACACCAAAGTTGCTTAAAATTTGAGATCTACAACTTTGCCAATATAAACTTTTTTTTTTCTGAAACTCAAAAGTTTTTGAGATAGATAATTTGAAAACCGAAAAAGAAACAAAATTGAAGTTTGAAGGAATTTGAAATTACTTCTGATTCTGTATGGAAACTTGAAAATCTGCAAATACCAAAGTTGTTCCTTTTGACAAAATCTACAACTTTGCTAAAAGGACCAACCTCAGATTTTGAATAGTTTTTAAATTATAAAAGAGGGGTAAAAACCAGGGTTTGGAAATCAGGGTTTTTCAAAAGGAAATTGAAATCTGTTTTTGATTTTGTTTATGAACA
Source organism: Coix lacryma-jobi var. lacryma-jobi (assembly GCA_009763385.1). NCBI lineage: Eukaryota > Viridiplantae > Streptophyta > Magnoliopsida > Poales > Poaceae > Coix > Coix lacryma-jobi. The sequence continues at coordinate 115,300,747 of CM019830.1, read as the reverse complement.
ACACAACAAAGCTTCAAGACACTAAACTGCACAAGAATTACACAAAGCTAGGCACAGAGGTGAAATTACCATTTTGCCCTTAAAGGAAGATTTGGACCTTAAGGGTTTTAGAAAAAGGAAACCACTACACACCAAACACCTTAAGGAAAGGTAAAGGCAAGCAATCATTAGGCAAACATTAATGCATGACAAGAATGATTAATGCTTAAGATGATGACATGTCAGGTTATTTATATATTAAACACCAGAGGTGTTACAGCCTTCCCCCCAAAAAGAAATCTCGTCCCGAGATTTAAGAAGTGCTTAAAGGCTGGGGTTGAGTAATGGAAAAGGAAATGTGTCACACTTGTTTACTCGCAAGGAGTTCACAAGGCAACTGGGTTGGGGTTGGGATTACAACCGGGATCAGAACACGGTTGCAAATAGCAAGGAAAGTATCAAAGACCAAGAGAGAGCGTATATTAGTTACGGTCTATAATGGATTCATAACTGTAGACCTCGATACCTGCGCGCACCCATCGGAAATTTGTGCAATCCGGCAAACAAGATTCTTCGGGTTCCGACGCGGCACCGTGGTCACCAATCATGGCACCATAATAGAGCACAACTTCTATATCCCTCATCTCATAAGAAGGAAATTATAACCAGAAACAAAGGTTGGTTATAACTACAAGGAAAGTGGCTTTGAACTCCCTTTTGGGTATCCAGAAAATGAAAGCACTTTAATAGTGGACTTAGAAAGAATCATGACGATAGGCCTGTATATTAGCGAGCACCCGGCAGTAACGCCCTATGGTGGCCATCCATAGGTGACTCCAGGTTCCTACGCTTTTATCCGGTCCATGGGTCACGGTCCTTTCGAGGAACACAATTTCAGTAACTTTCAACCACCATCGTCGTTTACACGACATCAAACAACTAGCACGTGCCACTTCAAGGCATGACACGCTTGTTCCAGAGGAACCAAGGATTTACCCTGATTCTAATTTTTATGTGGTAGAGTGTATGAAAGATATCCAAAAGTTCCCAAGGATCAGAACTTATGGAACAAGGTAGCAAGGGTAACAGAATCTAGGGACGATCAGCCATCGGGATCATAGCTGCTTTTAGTATTTAGAGAAAAAAGCACATTTTATCATTATGCATTATATGATTTATGCTCGTCCTATACGACCTATTAAAGACAGGAGATCTCTGTCTCCACCTGTTAGGTATAGGGCTACACTAGCTTCACTGACTTGATGTAGGTGTTGAAAAGCTCTTCCGTCTTGTTCTGGCAAGGAGTTGACGCTTCAATGATCCTCACTAGATAAGTTGAAAACTTCTTGACACCTTCTGTTGGAATTACTAATATAGTCTTCACGAAGTCTTCCAGCAAAGCAAGAAACTTAGGGAAGGATCATTTTTAATTTGTTACTTCCAAAAACTTTTAGATTAAGAAATCATTTTGAAGTTTTTCAAAAGTAATGTTGCAACCAGTCTTCCCTTGATGACAATCCTGCTCCGATACCATTCTGTGGCAGAACCCGCCGGTAATGTGGCCCACCCGCACACGTCACCGTCTCCCTGAGCTCTAATGACTGTGCACATGTACCACATCACAGGAAAGATCTGTCGGGTGTCCTCGAGAGAACCCCGAATTATCCACGAGCCACAAGACCATCATCATGAAGGTTGGAATAATTACAACATTACAACAGTTGATACAAAATACCATCGGAGTGCGGAAGCAAAATAGATAACCTTTATAAAACATGAATAAGTTTCTTTTACATGAACATAACTGGTGTTGTGGAAGCAGAATAGTATTACAGAACACACTTAGGCGGAGCACCTAAGTTGGAGAAGAAGAACAACCAGATCACGTCAAGCCCACTGACATGATCATGATCAACGCCACCTATTAGAAACCTGCAACAGGGGTTAACAAACCCTGAGTACTGGGGTACTCAACAAGACTTACCCGACTAAAGAAAAGGGAGAAGACTCAGGAATGAAAGGCTTAGGTAAGGCTTGAGCAAGATCAAGTATTTTGCAGAAAAAGCATTTTGTAAAACTTGTTTCTATTTTGGAAAGATTCCAGTATTTCTCAGTTCTTCATCGTTCATGATTCATTTTACCATTCAAAAACATACCTAGTTGAGAACCACTCTCCGTTGACAGTCAGTGACCAAGTCTCCATAACCGAGGAGCAACGTTAATCCGGATAAATAATACTCAGCTGAGGATCCCTATCCACACTGCATATGTAGCACCCAAGCTTGCATATGCCAACTCGTCTACCACGATTCCTCCAAGATTGGGCCGGTCCTACGCCACCCGGAAGTACAGTACACCACTCCAATCCGGGACTCTAACCCACGTGGGTACTTGCTACTTCCGCCATCTCTCCACTCCCAGTGCGCGGTTGTCGGTCCAATAAAGGATTTCTCGGAGCCAGAGCTTTCCGTAGTATGTGAATAGTTGCAAGGCTTGGCCAGCAGGCCCCCATACGGATGGTCCCTAAATTTTTCCGCCAGCGACAACCACCTCGGGACTCTAACCCGAGAGTACAGGTACTGTCGGTTTTCCTCCAGCAAAAAGCACCTCGGGACTCTAACCCGAGAGTACAGGTCCTGTTGGTTTTTTTAAACCCTGTCCCGGTCGGTGTCAACTGTTGAGTCCCGGACTACAACATGACGACACCGTATGCGCGGACAACCTCTTCTCGCTATTGACCAGGTACGGATCAGATACCTAGCCAACAGTCGGGAAGTAAAGCCAAATTCCCATAAAAATTCTTTCAGTGATCACACTTTTGAAATTGGCATTTTCGCAAATCTATAGTATAGCATCACTAAGCATTTTGCAAATAGTTTTTAAAACAAGGCGGGTGGATCTTTTGGTGGAGGTAAATAATGCAGGAGGCAATAGGTCATCACACAACTCCTATAACCTAATGCAGTAGTTTAACTCAAAAGCATTTAAGGAAAACATTTTATAATTCCAAGGAGGGGTTAAATGCACCGGGGCTTGCCTTAAAGAGGGCAGGCTCGAGGACGGACTGCAGGAGTCGGAGCTCGGGGTTGCTTCGGGGTCGGTTCGTCAGCGGCTGGTTCGACGTTGATTCCTTCTGCTTCGGTTACTATACGGATGCAATGATGTATGCTAATGAGGATGCTGACATGAACAAACAGCACAGGACAAGATTTTCTATTGTGTAAGCAACTTCTAGGGTAGACACAAAGTTACCTATCTTTACTATTTTTTTTATTAGCAAGATTAACCAAACCTACTATGCTTCATTTACAAACTATTGCAAGGCATCAATCATCATAGACCAGATGGGTGGGGGTCTATGAACAGCAAACAATCCAAAAGGTCACACCAAACAACATGGTTCCTACTTACTTTTCTATTTTTCCAAATTTATTTTAAAAGGTTGTATTGTACAGTTGCTCCAAAATTTACCAAATTAATCTCATAGGTTCATCATGGTGTAACTAGTTAACAGAACAAATTTCATAACCTATGGAGCTATACAAGTTTTATTAAAAACCTAAAACTATCCATTTATTAATTAAAAGGAGGATTTTTCATATTTTAAACTTTGCAGAAAGGTAGAGTTTCTCATTTTTCTAAAATACTACACAGAGCAAGGAACACACCACATTTTTCTCAAGATTAACGAACAACAGATTAATCCCCACAAAAAGAAGAAAACAAAACACTATTCACATTTCAAAAGAAAAGGAAAAAGCAAAAGAGGACTGTGCGCGAGTCAGAGCGCTCACCGACAAGACGCGGCGGCGGACCGGCTGCTCGAGGCTTCGGCTGGGAGGCTCGGTCGAGACGGAAAAACGGTCGTTCGGCCGAGGCCTGGCTCGGAGGCTCGGGCGAGACGGAAAGACAGTCGCTTCGTCCGAGGCCTGGCTGGGAGGCTCGGGCGAGACGGAAACGCGGGTTTGCTCGAGGCTCGGCTCGGGCGAAGCGGTGCGAGGGTTGGAGGGGGAGCTCGACGGTGGCGAGGCCTTGGCGAGGCTCGGCTACTTTTCGAGGGTAGCCTCGGCGTGCTTGAGGCTGCTGCGATTCGCCCGAGGCTGAGGGTGGTCTCGGCTGCTCGAGGGGCGCTGTTCGGGGTTGGCCTCGGCACGTTCGAGGGGAGGCTCGAGAGTGCTGCTCGAGGGTTGGCTCGAAGGTTGGCTCGAGGGTGAGGCTCGAGCGGTTCGCCGGAGTTGGAGCGGAGTTGCTGTGCCGGCGATGGAAGGACGGAGGGGTGAAAGCGGTGGTTCAGGGAGGTGGAGAAACTCAAGGCGAAGGCAGTGGCGGCCTCGGTGGCTGCTAGGATGGTTTGGAGGCGTGGATTGGCAAGGAAGTGCTGGTGGTGGCAATGGGGAGCTCGGGGGCTTTTATAGGCGCGGGGTGATGCCGGGGTCCGGGCGAAGGACGGTGGGGTCCGGGCAAAGGACGGTGGGGGTCCGGGCAAAGAGGACGGGTAGGGGAATGGGCGAGGCTGAGACTAGGTAGGGGTCGGGGAGATTGAGCGCGCTAGCTCTGGCCTCGGGCGACACGGAAGGGTCAGCGGGTCGGTGCTGCGAGGGGTAGGGGTCCGGACGGTGAGCGCAGGGTCCGGTGTGGGGCCGGATGCCGATGCGCGAGGCTGGCTGCGCGCGACGGCGCGGTTTAGCCAGGCCCGACGCTGCGCGAAGGTAGGGGCCGGAGAGGTTGAGCGCTCGGTGTTGGCCTCGGGCGACACGGACGCGGGTCAGCCGGGCTCGGTGCGGGACGCAGCGCTGCCGTCGGCCGGGGCCCCCTAGCTTTAAAGCTCGTGCACAGGGACGACATTTAAAACAAAACTTCCCCTTACTGAAATTTTGAAATTACTCCCAAAACTTGAACTACACAAAGAAAACTCAAAACACCAAAGTTGCTTAAAATTTTGAGATCTACAACTTTGCCAATATAAAACTTTTTTTTTCTGAAACTCAAAAGTTTTTGAGATAATTTTGAAAACCGAAAAAGAAAAAAATTGAAGTTTGAAGGAATTGAATTACTTCTGATTCTGTATGGAAACTTGAAAATCTGCAAATACCAAAGTTGTTCGTTTTGACAAAATCTACAACTTTGCTAAAGGACCAACCTCAGATTTTGAATAGTTTTTAAATTAATAAAAGGGGGTAAAAACCAGGGTTTGGAAATCAGGGTTTTTCAAAAGGAAATTGAAATCTGTTTTTGATTTTGATTTATGAACAACCACAACAAAGCTTCAAGACACTAAATGCACAAGAATTACACAAAGCTAGGCACAGAGGTGAAATTACCATTTTGCCCTTAAAGGAAGATTTGGACCTTAAGGGTTTTAGAAAAAGGAAACCACTACACACAAAACACCTTAAGGAAAGGTAAAGGCAAGCAATCATTAGGCAAACATTAATGCATGACAAGAATGATTAATGCTTAAGATGATGACATGTCAGGTTATTTATATATTAAACACCAGAGGGTTACACCAACCCCGGTTTTGAGGCCCAAACCGGGAAACCAGCCGTCCATCGCCTGAGTTTGTGGCCCAAACTCGGAAACCCGCAACGCCCAGGTTTTGAGGCCCAAAACTGGAAACCGTCCTCAGCCTGAGTTTTGTGGCCCAAACTCGGAAACCATCAGCGCCCAGGTTTTGAGGCCCAAAACCTGGAAACCGTCCACTCGGTGGTTTTTCTGTGGCTCAACCACCAACCCGACCCGTAGAGGGGATGCACCGCCCGTGCAACCCGTCCACCGACACGTGTCCCCAGGTCCTCGACCCAAGCAACACGTGCCCGCAATTCTTCGCTCGTCGCTGTCCTGGCTATCAGCCACCACAGCTGATCCTCGGGCCACCGGTCCCTCAGTCCAAGCCTCATGTCCGCCCTTCGCCACTCTCGGTCATCGACACGGCACGTCTCTACTTGACCTTCACCTTGCCTTCGATCACTGTATCCGTCCTCGACACCTGCACAACACAAGCCAAAGAACATGCGCATTATCCCAGTTGACAATCACTCATCACTCAGAGACTCGGATACACCCATGTATCCGCAAACTCCTTTCGGCGACCGGACTAAGACTAGAGAACCACTTGGCGTTTCCAGTCATGTGCCTCGAGCAACCAGAATCCACCAACCAAACGTTCTCCAATCGTTTTACCTACATCAATAAAAAGACATAGGGTGAGCATACGGTCCAACACTGGAGTTAGTGAAGTAGGAAGAATACCAGTGTTGGGCCGGCTGCTCAAAAGAACGGTTAGCAGAAAAACCATTCCTAGCACGCCTACGGGAAGAGCGATAACCACGTAGAGGAAAATGTGGTCCGCTAAGGGAGGAGCGTCCATCGCGATACTCCAAACGCGGTGGAGGGAAACGCTCAACTACAAAGCCAGCCATGGGGTCCATAGCCCACAACTGCAGGCTCCCGTCGGGCACGACCTCCTCGCGGACTAGGCCTAGGAGTTGAGGTTTTGGACCTCTAGGCCTAGCAGCACGCCTCTGAACATTCGACACATGTACATCATAGAAAGGATGGTACATGTCCGTGTTGTTCATCTCCTTTGCATGGCGCGCCTCTCTCTTGCGCCGAAAGCAAAACTCACTCAAGTGTCCATCTCTCCCACAGTGCTCACAATGGTACCTCACCGCTCTCATAGGGGGTTGTTGGTACTCACGGTAGTGGGTGTGGATCACTTTGCCCTTCTGTGGCATAAGCTTCTCCTGGATGGGTGGCATTTTGTCTAGGTTGTTCTTGAGGTGGTTTGGTTTTGGAGCCCATTATGTTTCTTGGGTGGAGCTCTCGGAGGTTCAACAAATACCCCATCCTTGGTGTTAGGCCTGAGAGGCTCTTTGGGTGGAATCTTGGTAAGCTTGGGAGTAGTGGTGGAGTTGGGCTTCTCACATGGGTTTAGACTACTTGACTCTCCAATCTTGGCAAAGATGAAACATCAACACCCTGAGCAAAGCCTACACCAGGATCTCCAGCAGCACGCTTGAACTGGGAGATCATCATCCCATGCTGCGGCTCACCACTCGACACCCATGACAAGATGGTCCGAAGGTATGGTTTTCCTCCTCGGTTTGCATCTTGTCATGCTTCACGTTTGCAATCTCCATCTCCAAACCCTCACACAGAACGAACCTAGTTACACACGTGCTATCCGAGCTGGCCTTCTCAAGAGACACAATCTTGGCTTTCTTTCTGCCAACTCGGATTGCAATCCCGCACAGGACTTGCACTCGCCCAACAGCGAGGATCTAGCCTTCAGCTCATCCACCTCTAATATCAACACAGCATACTTACTTCTCAAAGTGAGAAGGTTAGTCATGTGTGGAGCACATCTCACACTCCTCCTCCTCGGTGAAACAACGGTGGACATGACAGATTCAAGTTCCTTCACCGTATCCTCCCACTTCTGCCTAAACTCCTTCCTCTCTCTAGCAGCGCGCCTAAGCAGTGTCTTGACTAAGGAGAGCGGCAGTAAGTTTCTCGACCTCAGCAGAGAGCTCATCAGGGGTCTGAGATACCTGGGAAGTGTCGTCATCATCGTCGTCCTGAGGGATGTCCTCCAGCTCGCCGTCTACTCCTTGCCGAGGGCCATGGTGCAGAAGCCCTCGTCGTCGGCGAGAAGAAACAGAGGTCGTTCAGCTTGTCCTCGATCCTCTTCTTCTTCTCGGACTCGTCATCGCTTGAGGAGCGGAGTCGTCATCCGAGTCGTCGACGTCGCTGAGAGTGGTGAAGAACGCACGCTACTCAGCCTGGGCCTTCTCCAAGTACTTCGTCTTGATGTACTCCTTGTTGAAGCCGCCCTTCCGCTTGTGCTTCGCGGGCACGTACTTCTCCTTGCGCTTGCCGGAGTCGTACTTGTGCCCATGATCCGCCTTGTCGAAGATCTGCTTGTTCTTCTTCGGGCAATTGGCGATGAAGTGGTTGGGGTCGCCGCACTCGAAACATCCCGAGCGTCTCCTCCGCGGCGACGGTTCATGCGGTTGTTGTGGAACCGCGAGAACCGGTTGGCGAGCAATGCCAGCTCGTCATCCCCATGAACTTCAGCTGCTCCTCTGTGACAAAAAAGAAGAGAGGAGAGTGCAAAGCCTCCAGAGGTGTTAGCAGAAGAGCTAGAAAGCAAAGCCATCGAGGGCCAGAAGGATTCTCATAAGAAGCCCTCGCCATGGCATCGATCTTACTGGACTTGAGCTTACTGAAAAGCTCGTCGCACGTGAGGGTCTCATAGTTAGGTGATTCGATGATCGCTTGAACCTTGGAATCCCACACGACCGATCAAGAGTATGGAGTAGCTTGAGAGCTCTCTCATGATCGTCGAAAGGCAACAGCTCCTTGTTCGCCCTCATCCTGTTGACAATCACCTGAAAGCGAGCGAATAAACTTATATGCTCTTGCCAGGCATATGTCGAAAGTTCTCATACTCTCGCTTGAACGACTCGTAGAGATGGGTTTTGACTTGAGTGGTTCCCTCATGGAAACGCATGAGGGTAGCCCAAATCTCCCGAGACGTAGCGAGGTGAGAAACGCGATCAAACTCACTCATGCTCAGGCATGAGAAAAGAGCATTACGGACTCGGCTATTGGCATCGTGCTCATCGATCTGATGCTGAGTGGCACGAGCAGCCAAGACCACGTAATCAACAGAGTTGCAAATATCCCAGATGGAAGCACCCAAACTCTGCAGATAGGCCGACATGCGTATCTTCCAATACGCATAGTTCGTCCCATCGAAAAACGACGGTTTGCCCACGCCGCGATCCATGTCGTCTTCTGTGGATCTGGAACTGGCTAAGGGGGAAGATCCTTAACCCGCTCTGATACCAATGAAGGACCGAGAATGCAATATCAAGGCGACTAGAGGGGGGGGGGGGTGAATGGGAGATCAAAAATTTCTCTCGAAACTCGGCCTTCGGCCTTTGTCCCACAAATCAACCCCAAAAGCTTTGATCGAAACCGTGATGCCCACGACCCTTGGAAGAGGGTGGATGCCCCAGGATCACAGCGAGGCACCACAAAACGATAGCAAAACCAAACGCCAAAAGCACTGAGCTCAAGTTCGACCACAAAAACCGTGTCCCAAACGTAGATTGAAGGCTACGTCGGAATCCAAATACGATGCTCAGACATAGCAAAGATACTTAGAGAGGTTCCTAGGTGAACTATAGGGCCAAACGAGAAGTCCGAAAATCAAGCGAAGAAGCCGGGAGAGCAAACCACACTAAAACGTAACACTCAGCCGGATCCGGACTGTCCGGCCCTGAGGTCCCGGACTGTCCGCCCCAACTACGGACTGTCCGCGAGGGGATGGCGGACTGTCCTCCGGTCAAAAGTGCGAAAACGCACTGCTACTGAAGTTCCTGGACCCTTCCCGTACTGTCCGTGACTTTACACTGCGGACTATCTGCCGGTGTAAAAACAGCAACCTGTTCGAAGAACACAGCCACTGACCCGGCTGATCCCCGATGTGCGGACTGTCCGCGGTGGCACTGGCGGACTGTCCGCAAGTGCCCAGAAACGGCGATTACGGCGCCCTCAAACAAATCTTCTCCAAATCGATCCAAACAAAATCCCTTGATCCCAAACTTGAAGAGGATGATCACGAGGTAGTTAGGAGACTATCCCCAAGAAATCATCCGCTCAAATGGATTCAATCAACAGGGAAATCGAAGGGGAAGGTGTATGAACCGAAAAAGCACCACGAAAATGAAATCGACCTGATCTACTTGTTCGTGAGGAGTTAGATGAATTCCTTCGGTGGAAATGATCTCCTCACTATAATGAACAAGTTGATTCAAGTGGAATCGAAAAGATGCAGTAGGGAGGGAGATCGAGTGACGGGAAAATCGCGGAGAAACGAAGAACACGAATGAACAACGAAAACCAAAACGAATCAACACATCGATCTGCAACCGTGTGGCTACCACACGCTACAAAAGTGAGATTACGATCTCACTTCCTCAAAATCTCCAGTACACAGAGGTATGGTTCTCTGCGGATCTCAGTTGCTACATCAAGGGATTGGGAGAGTAGGAAAACCTAGAAGGCAAAGAGCACATGACTGAGATAAGATGGGAGGTGGGTGTCTCCCTCTACTTATCCTAATTCTAATTCCCACTTTCCCCTAACTAATTACAGAATGAACCAACTAAACCCTAGGGTTATTCTGGACCAACTCAAGATAGTGGTGATCCGACGGCCACACCCGCACAACTGGTAGCGTTGCTTCCACGCAACCTCACCGATTGCCGCCACGTGCCGCCACCGCTCTGCTCGTCCTTTTCCCGGACTTCACCCCGGTTTTGAGGCCCAAATCTGGAAACCAGCCTTCACGACCAACCCCCGTTTTGAGGCCCAAACCGGGAAACCAGCCGTCCATCGCGTGAGTTTTGTGGCCCAAACTCAGAAAGTCGCAGCGCCCAGGTTTTGAGGCCCAAACCTAGAAACCGTCTGCAGCCCGAGTTTTGTGGCCCAAACTCGGAAACCATCATGACCCAGGTTTTGAGGCCCAAACCTGGAAACCGTCAGCACCCAGGTTTTGAGGCCAAACCTGGAAACCATCCACTCGGTGGTTTTTCTGTGGCTCAACCACCAAACCGACCCATAGATGGGATGCACCTCCCGTGCACCCCGTCCACCGACACGTGTCCCCAGGTCCTCGACCCAAGCAACACCGTGCCCGCAAGTCTTCGCTCGTCGCTGTCCCAGACTGTCAGCCACCACAGCTGATCCTCGGGCCACCGGTCCCTCAGTCCAAGCCTCACGTCCGTCCTTCGCCACTCTCGGTCCATCGGCACGACACGTCTCTACTTGACCTTCACCTTGCCTTCGATCACTGTATCCGTGCTCGACACCTGCACAACACAAGCTAAAGAACATGCGCATTATCCCAGTTGACAATCACTCATCACTCAGAGACTCGGCATACACCCATGTATCCGCAAAGCCCTCTCGGTGCCGCCACGCGTCGACCGTTCCACATAGGAACCTCCGCCCGGTTTTGAGGCCCAAACCGGTAAACCCGCCAACCTAGGTTTTGAGGCCCAAACCTGGCAAACCGTCCACCCCGAGTTTTGAGGCCCAAACTCAGAAACCGATGAGCCCAGGTTTTGAGGCCCAAACCTGGAAACCGTCCACCCCGAGTTTTGAGGCCCAAACTCGAAAACCGGCCACCCCAGGTTTTGAGGCCTAAACCTGGAAACCGTCGAGGGTAGCTTTTTGAGGCTCAACTACCGAACCCGCACCGTAGACGGGATGTGGTTCACACACCCCGACCACTGGCACCGATGCTGATGCATGTCCAGCCTCCACGCCGGGCACAACACCTTCGCCTTCCTTCTTGACTCGGTCGATGGCACTTGCGCTGCACGCTAGCCCGTGTCCGACCTCCCGCCAAGTGCCACGACGCCATCGTCTTCCTCCTGACTCGGCCGATGCATCGCACATCCCCATGTGCTCCTACTCGTCGATGCCAAGTGCCAGCTACCACAGCTGGTCCTCCGGCCTCTCGGTCCGTCAGTCCAAGCCTCACGTCCGCCCTTCACCGCTCTGGGTCCATCGGCATGGCACATCCGCCGCACGACATGCCCATCCTTCACCGCTCCTGGTCCATCGGCACGACACGTCTCTACTTGACCTTCACCTCGCCATCGACCACTGTATCCAAGCTCCACACCTGCACATCAACACAACCAAGAGACACATGTTGCACACGCACACCAACACTTGAAACACCACAACTCAACACCACCGGTTAGTCATAAGCATTAAGCACATAGCAAGATAATGACTTAACCGGGAAAAGCCTCAAACCTTCCTCATCAATGTCAATCATTCGTCATATATGTTCTCAGGCTTGCGAGGTTGCTTCAGTTGCACACATACAAATATTTATAACTTTTGACCAAATTAAATTTCGAGATTAAATTCAAACCCGCTAAACGAAAGTCATGCAACCAAAATTTACATGATATAGACGTGAATGCCAAGAATTGAGTCAATATCATAGCTCACATTGTTCACACAATTAACACATACATCAGTTAAGGACAAGTCGAACAGGCCTCCGCTCTCATAGCCTTTACCAGCAAAAGTTCCATACTTAGAAAGTATACGATTCGATCTAAAACAAGTTTATATATATGTATGCTAGGATCAATATTCATACATATATTGACATCATAGTAATATCAAAACTATGCTTTATTATATATCGAACATTATTACAAAAATGACCCTCGGGTCCAAAGAAAAGTACAAACTCTCAACTGACTCATGAATAATTCTAATGAAGACTCGCGAAAACTGGACGCCATCTTCATAGGAACGTCGACCGGGGGTAGCACCATCATAGTACAAGTCGTCTGGGTCGAATCCACCATCTTCTGTATACTCCTGCTCCTCGTCGTAGACTCCAGCATCTAGGTGGGGTAGCAAGGGGACAAAGAGGAAGGGTGAGTACATCAAAATGTACTCCGCAATTGTAGGAATATGTACCATGAGGCTAATATCAAAGGTAGTCTGACTCTGTTTGAGACGAGCATCTAAAACGACACACCCTATTAATTCCTATTAGTCCATACACCTATTTACTAGGTTATAAACTCATAACTAACCACTCGGAGTTGCTCCAGAGTAAAAGTAACAACACTCGGAGTCCACCGAGCAAAACCACACTCGGATATCTACCGAGCAACCAACACATGGAATCCACAAAGCAACCACACTTGGAGTCCACCAAGCACACCCGCACCTGAAGTCCATTAGGCAAACCACACTTGAAGTCCATCAGATGAATCGAACCAGAACCAAACCCATAACCACCCACTAATCTCGAAGAAGTCCAAGCCCGCTCATGACCGTGAGCACAACTGATATATCAGTTTTACACTCTGTAGAGTTTGCACATCGTTACCCATGAGTCGTGCATCCCCCGTCACGCTAAACACTACCAAGGTGTATAGCGGGGTCGCACTCCAAGGCCATTACAAAGAGTCCTCCTATATGTAATGGTTCCATACGTCATGACATAGAAGCTATCTTCCGTAATAACACTAGGCCTGGTGCCAGAGTGTTGACGGTCCTTATTGCCCATTTATACCATCAACTCCCACATGAAATGATCACCAAACTAGAATTAGGACTTTTATATCTAACAAATTCCACAAGTTTTGGTGAATCATTGGTTTACAGGCATCAACACTGAATACTAAGGAAAAGGCAAGAAGAATACGCTTTCTGGCAAGGCGTAAAATGAAGAAATAAAGAAGAAGCCCACCTAAACATCAAATCTGGGCTAACAACCCACATGGGAGGCATCCAGGCCCAGCCAAGGACCCACAAGAGAAGGACGGTGACCAGAGGCGGTGCCAGGGTGCGCCCGCACCCCTGGTGCGGCCGCACCGCCATAAGCGCCCCTCGGGCCCACCTTTTGCAGTCGGTTGCATGCCTCCATGCATAGGACAGTTATGTAGGTGTCCAGGTTCAATGAACCTTAGGAGGTCGGTTTTGCACCTTCCAAATGAGGAGGAGAGGTCCACCACTCCCCCAAGGCACCTCCACTATATATAGAGGCCCTCTCCATCATTTGTAATCATCTTCATAGAGATCATACACACCACAATGAGTCATCTTCATCATATTGCCAAGATGTAGTAGTAGAATAGCTCTAGTTTAGAGTGAGGGAGAGATGCTCAAGTTTCAGAGGAGTCCTCGGAGGATCGGTATAATCTTGTATCGCTTCTTTGTAAGACTCTAGTATTCAATATATTTATCTTCCCTAATTACTTGAATTGCGTACATGGTTATCTAGTTCGTACCTTATGTTTTAGCTAAAGCATGGTTAGTTTAATGTTTTGCACCTTGACATGGGATCTCCGCTCGACCGAGTGCTCTAGTTATTATATGTGACTAGAGTAGTAATCGATAGTATAGACGTGGTGTCTAGACTACTGGTTACCTGAGGTTGCGCCCAACCCCACGGATAGTTGTGGTAGCACCGGAGGTGACAGCTCCGATCAGGCCTTTGTATTCCACCACGTTCGAGTTAGTGTTTTGTAGAGCTTTTGGCAGCCTTCTCCCGGTTACCCCTTCCCAGTTTCTTCGAGAACCGGAAAGGAACTGCTGCTCCAAAGTGGCTTGGTGTGATCTTTATGCTTGACCTTTGCTTTAGTTAATCCCTTGGGTTAGATCTACATTAGAACCACAGTAATGGAGAAGTATATAGGAACCTTGAACTCTTCTAATGGCCTCCCAACTATGCTTGTCTGCTCTTTATTTTTTATGGAGTTCTCTGGTGTATCATTAATCTATCAATCATATGGGCTACCACTTACCCCCACTTTAATCTAGTCGGTAAACTAAGTTAGTATATACATGATCGTCAGTTATTAAACTCTTTACACATTACTTCCCTGAGGATATAAATACGATACCCTCGAATACTCCTGGGTGAAAGCTACAACGGTATCCGTGCGCTTGCAGATTTGTCTGTATGCGTTACACATACCAACTGGCTTTCTGGCGCCGTTACCGGGGATAAGGTTTAACTCTATTCTTGGTAGCGACGCTACGAAGTGCCAATACAGAGCCTGGGTGCCAGTCTCCCGTACCAAGCAGTATCCTGCGTAGAAGAAGCCTTTTGTACCCATATGCACATGAGACTAATAACCACATAAGGCTTCTCCAATTATTTAGCTAGTCCCAGAGCCATATAGGCCTCTTGGTTTGCGCTGTTTTGCCGGGTTACATGCTTCAAGAACCGGGTCCTAGGGATCCAGGCAGGATAACAAACCACAAAACCCAACCACTGCCAAGTCCATGGCAACCGTACGCCAAGTCCATGACAACCTACACCAAGTCCATGGCAACCAAAACCCACCAAATGGTCCATCCTGCTGGATTTTCCTAATCACCATGTTACTATAAAAACTGTCAATCCACAGTGTTTCGTAGATCATTAATCGAGTTTATTAATTGTAACCAACCCATCCTAATCATGACCGCAAGGCTAAGCATGACTTCTACCCATATTCCCAACCAGGTTACAAGGACAATATGGACAAATTCTAGTAAATCTTAACATGAGATTCAATTTAAGACTATATGCATCTACTAGATCTAACTACACTAACTCAAAAGTAAAATAAATACAGGAGCAAGATATTCAAGGACACTTGCCTTTGGGCTGGGTCGAATCAACAAAGGCACAGTCTTGATCCTGGGGTTCCACGTAGATCACACTCTCTGGATCAAACATCAAACAGGCTCAAACATACATAGTAAATAATAGTAATCATATAGTAATATAACAAAATATAAATGAATCTACTACGTATATCTCGTCGCTATGAATCTAACACGACTTGAACAGGCCAAATCAGTTAAAACACAAAAGTTATGGCCTTTTGAATATGAGTGCCATTTCTATAAATAAGTGAAACTCATTTTTGTAATTTAAATAATTTAAAATGAATATGAAAAGGCAGAAGGGTCGGGCTTCATTTAACCAAAAATGCATGGGCTAAAGCGCAAGAAATGCGAGACTCGGTGAATAGGGATAATGGACTGCGGGTTGGTTTGGATAAAATGGAGGGTTCTTTCTTCAAAATGGCCAGTACCGCCGACGTGGCTGCGGTCGATGTAGCAACCACGTGGTGTTGCTGGATTGGCTTGGGTGCGCCACACAACTGTGAACACGGGCACGGTGGATCAGTGGGCCGAGTCTATGGGGTCGTAGACCCGGTGCATACCGGTTCGGTGTGAGGTCTAATCTCAGCCACAGGTTGGAGGATGAATGATTTAGGGAGTCTGGGGGTGGTAGCAGCCGCCGAGCGGCGCTCTAGATAGCGGCGCTCTCGCCGGCATTCGACGCCTGACCAAGCCGAGACGTCTCCAGTTATACTGAAAACACCAAAAGAGAGAGGGGAAAACAGCGGACTCACCAAGGGGATCCGCACGGTCAGAGAGGGCTCAGGCGAGGAGACTGGAGGCGGTGGTGGAGATCGGCTCTGTTCTTTAGTATTGGCGGCAACGATGGCCACCAGGGTGCTAGAGAGGGCAGAGGTGCGCGAGGAGGGTTGTGATGGTCGCGGCGCATCCGTGCGGAGCTCGAGGGGGTTTAAAGGGGGATGAAGGTGAGGAGGGAGTAGCTAGCCGCGAAACTCGGCGGTCGGTTATGGTGGCCGATCGGATCTCGATCGAGGAGAGCGGTGAGGGCAAGAGCGATTCTTGGGAGCGAGAGTTAGGAAGGATAAGGTCTGCGCGTTTGCCCGTCATGCAACGGAGGGCTCGATTAACGCTCGCTCGCTTTGGATCAGAGCAACCGAAGAGAGCGGAAGGGGGAGGTGCGACTGGTGCAGTCAGGAGGTGGAAGGCGGTCCTCCCACCAGTCAGCGGCAGCGAGAGGAAGAGTGAGGCGGGCTCGCTTGACAGAGACTGAGGCGAGGGAGAGCGTGGCTGCCTCGCGTGTGGAGAGCTCGGCCTACTGCGGTGAGCTCGTTAGGCCAGCAGCGTTGGGCCGAGCGGCCTGTGCTGAGTGCTGGCGGCAGCGGCCCGACAGAGGGAGTGGGAGCGGCCCGGGTTGGAGAGGGGAGAGGGAGACGGGTCGGCTGAGCTGGGCTTGGCCCATGCGGAGGTAGAATAGGAAAGGGAGAGGGAAAGGCTGAGCGGGCTGCGTGAAGAGGAAAAAAGGATCCTCGACCGGCTAGGCTTGGGCCGAAGGCGAGGGTGAGAGGAGAGGTCCGCCGTTTCTTTTTTTCTCTTTTCAAATTGCTTTTCTTTTTGAATTCAAATTAAAATCTAGTTTGAAACCAAATGAAGTTTGCAAGGTTTTCCAAAATATTTTCTCTAGGTTTTTGAAATAAAAGTTTGAGTTTATTTTTATAAATTTTTTATAAACCCTTTTATTTATTTTCTAAATAGAATAAATTTGATTCGGCCTAAACGGGTTCAGATAATTTTTTTCGCCCAATAAAACTGTACAACGACATGAATGTAACAAACATCTGGTTAGAATTTTTCCTTCATATAAGATTTTGGTCATTTCTTAATTAAATTCTAATTAATTTTATTTAATTAAAAACCAGGGTGTTACACCGAGCCTCGTCGAATATGGTTTCCATCTAACGGGTCGATATTCTCTGATAATGCACATTTTGGATGAATGTCTCAACCTTTTTCTTGGTTGTTTTCGTCACTGGACTCATGAACGAATATGGGGAATATCAGTTACCTTAATGCTTTTAAGGTTACACTTGGCTGCCTCATTAAAAAATGTCGCACCCTTTTTAGGGTTTCCCCGCGATGAAAAATAGTGTAGTTGCTTGATTACACATATGACAAAATAGAAAGAAAAAATATAATTGATAACAAGTCTAATCTAAGGATAAAAGCGACGCAGGTTCTTGGCGTTCCAGGTGTGGGTTGTCTCTTCTCCCTTTTCGTTTATTAAGAGGAATACCCCTGATCTTGCCATGCTTGCGACGACGAAAGGACCATACCACTGTGACTGCAACTTTCCTTGCTTATCAGGGTGACGAATGATCACCATATCGCCAGGTTTGATGTCATTTCGAACCAGACTCTTGTCTCTAACTTGCTTGGTTTCTGTATGATATTTTTTAAGGTTTTTGACTGCTTGCAATCTTGTTTCTTTGATTGTATCAACCTCTACGTGCCTTTGCAGCGGTGTGGTTGCTGCCATTTTGGTTCGGGAGGAGCCCAACTTTACTTCTTCTGGCATGATTGCCTCTTCGCCATACAACAGGCGAAAAGGTGTAAAGCTTGTGGTTCTTGAGCGAGAAATATTGTGCCCCCAGACTGCTGTGGTTAACGTTTTCGCCCATTTTCCCTTTGGGGCGTCGAACAATGATTTTGATATTGCTGACAAGATCTCTTCACAAAAGTTTCTAATTTTTGTGCAATTGAACTACATTCTGTTATCACATGTGATAAAGGACGGTACCCCAAGCCGACATATCATTCTCTGCCATACGAAATTGATTATGGAAGTGGAAGTTATGCTTGCCAATGCTTTTGCTTCCAACCATTTGGTGAAGTATTCGAGAGCAACTACTGCAAATCGCAGATTTCCCAGAGCAGGTCGTAAAGGTCCGGCTATGTCAATGCCCCATCTTTGCATATGGTGATGGTATCACTGGTGATGTCGGGTTTGCAGGTGCCTTCTGGTTATTGGCGAACATTTGGCAACCCTTGCAACGTTTGACTAATTCCTTGGCACCTACGACAACTGTGGGCCAATAGAATCCTTGGCTCATTGCTTTATTTGCTATTTCTTGCGGTCCCCTGTGCGCACCGCACATTCTAGCTTGTATTTCTTGAAGGAGCTGAACACCCTCTTGCCTATTGATGCATTTTAGCATTGGGGCTACGGTTCCACTCTTGTAGATCTGCTGCCCTACAATCAAATAACCTTTCGCTCTGCTGGCCATCTTTTTGGCTTCCTTCTTGGACTCCAGTTCGTATGACCCGCTCAGATATGCGAATAATTGAGACTTCCAGTCATCACTTGCAATGTTGTGTATCGACTTTGGTTGATCTTCTTCTTCCTTGACCTTGACTGTTAGAATCTGATAAAACATGTCTGCTGGTAGCGGCAAGCTCTGAGCGGCTGCCTTAGCTAGCTCGCCAGCCTCGGAGTATTCGGCTCTTGGGATGTGTCAGAGGCTGAAACCACAGGCCATTGAAGCGGTCCTCTGTCTTCCTCTCGGACTCGTCATCACTGGACGGAGCGTTGCTATCATCAGAGTCATCGTCGAGGTCGTTGATCGACGTGAGGAAAGTGTGTTCTTGCGCCTTGGCCTTCTTGTAATACTTCTCCTTAAGGGCCTCCTTGTCGAATTTGTTGTTGGTCTTCTTCTTGCCAGTGGTGTACTCACGCTTGTCCTTGCGCCTGGAGTTGTTGTTCAGGTCGGGGAGACCATGTCGCGCTTGGGGCAGTTCGCGACGAAGTGGTTGGGGTCGCCACACCCAAAGCATCCATCCTTCGCACCACCACATTGGCGGTTCAAGCGGTTGTTTGTGAAAATGCAAAAACCAGCTGATGATGAGTGCGAGATCGTCATCTCCTAACACCTCCACCTGCTCCTTCATCACTGAAAGAAAAAAGACAAAGCAAAGGATGGTGGTGAAGTGTTAGCGGACAGAGTCGACCCGCTCTTGCCAAAGACCAAAGCCATGGTATGTGAAGATGGGTTCTCCAGCTTGACCTGGGTCTAGAGGTCGATCTCAGTGGACTTGAGCTTGCTGAACAACTCATCCACGGTGAGGATGTCATAGCTAGTGACTCAATGATAGTAGACACCTTCACCTGCCATACCTTCCGATCTAGGGCATATTGCAACTTGAGTGCCCTCTCGTGATCGTCATAAGGTAGGTTGGCCTGGTTGGCACGCATTTTGTCACAATCGTTTGGAAATGAGCGAACATGTTGTCAACCGTCTCTCACTCCAACTCTCTGAAGTTCTCGTACTCCCGCTTGTACATCTCGAAGAGTCTAGTGTGCGGATACATGGGTGTATGCCGAGTCTCGAGTGATGCGTGATTGTCAACTGGGATAATGCGCATGTTCTTTGGCTTGGTTGTGCAGGTGTCGAGCACGGATACAGTGATCAAAGGCAAGGTGAAGGTCAAGTAGAGACGTGTCGTGCCGACGGACCGGGAGAGGTGAAGGGCGAACGTGAGGCTTGGACTGAGGGACCGGTGGCCCGAGGATCAGCTGTGGTGGCTGACAGCCTGGGACAGCGACGAGCGGAGACATGCGGGGCACGGTGTGGCTCGGGTCGTCGACCTGGGGACACGTGTCGATGGACGGGGTGCACGGGCGGTGCATCCCTTCTATAGCCCCGGTTTGGTGGTTGAGCCACAGAAAAACCACCGGTGGACGGTTTCCAGGTTTGGGCCACAAAACCTGGGTGCTATGGTTTCCGAGTTTGGGCCACAAAACTCGGGCTGAGGACGGTTTCCAGGTTTGGGCCTCAAAACCTGGGCGACGGCGGGTTTCTGAGTTTGGGCCACAAAACTCAGGCGATGGACGGCGGGTTTCCTGGTTTGGGCCTCAAAACCGGGGTTGGTCATGAAGGCTGGTTTCCCGGTTTGGGCCTCAAAACCGGGGGCGAGGTCCAGGAAAAGGACGAGCAGAGCGATGGCGGCACGTGGCGGCAATCGGTGAGGTTGCGTCAAGGCAACGCTACCAGTTGTGCGGGCGTGGCCGTCGGATCAGCAACTACTTCGAGTTGGTCCAGAATAACCCTAGGGTTTAGCTGGTTCGCTCTGTAATTAGTTAGGGGTAGAGTGGGAACTAGAATTACGATAAGTAGGGGGAGACACCCACCTCCCAAACTATCTCAGTCATTTGCTCTTTGCCTTCTAGGTTTTCCTGCTCTCCCCAATCCCCTGCTGTAGCAACTGAGATCCGCAGAGAACCATACCTCTGTGTACTTGAGATTTTGAGGAAGTGAGACCGTAATCTCACTGTTGTAGCGTGTGGTAGCCACACGGTTGCAGATCGATGTCTCAATTCGCGTTTTGATTTTGTTCTTCGCGTTCTACGTTTCTCCGCAATTTCCCATCACTCAATCTCCCTCTCTACTGCGTCGTTTTGAAATCCACTTGAATCAACTTGTTATTTATAGTGAGGAGATCATTTCCACCGAAGGAATTTATCTAACTCCTCACGAAAAAGTAGATCGGGTCGATTCAATTTTCGTGGCGCTTTTTTGGTTCATATTCCTTCCTCTTCGATTCCCGTTGATTGAGTTGATTTGAGCGGATGATTTCTTGGGGACAGTCTCCTAACTACCTCATGATCATCTTCTCCAAGTTTGGGAACAAGGGATTTTGATTTGGATCGGATTTGGAGAGATTGGGGAGAGAGGCGATCAAAATCGCCCTCTCTGGTCGATCGCGGACAGTCCGCCACCTGACCGGCGGACAATCCGCGTGTCGGGGTCGGCCAGACCAGTGGCCTGACTCCGCGCTGTTGGAGCTGACTTGGAACACCCGCGGACAGTCCGCAGTACTGAGTCGCAGACAGTCCGGGAAGCGTCCAGGGACTATTCAACAACGTTGCTGTTTCGCTCTTTTGGCCGGCGGACAGTCCTCCACTTGAGCCCGGACAATCCGCCGTTGGGCAGACAATCCGTAGTCTGAACCCCGGATAGTCCGCGAGTTGTCTGAGTGTTGAGTTTTTAGTGCGTTTGCTCTCCCGGCTTCTTTCGCTGGTTTCCGGACTTCTCGTTTGGCCCTAGAGTTGACCAAGTAACCTCTCTAGGTATCTTTGCTACTTGTTAGCATAGGTATTTGGAGATTTCTCGACGTAGCTCTTCTATCTACGTTTGGGACTCGGTTTTTAGGGGTCGAACTTGAGCCGGTGCTTTTGGTGTTTGGTTCGCTCTTGCTTTGTGGTGCCTCGCTGTGATCCTAGGATCATCCACCCTCTTCCAAGGGTCATGGGCATCACGGTTCGGTCGAAGCTTTTCGGGGATTGATTTTTGGGACAAAGGCCAAAGTTTCGAAAGAATTTTTTTTTGGCTCCCATTCACCCCGCCTCTGGTTGCCTTGCTTTTGTATTCTCGGTCCTTCAATTGGTATCGGAGCGGGTTAAGGATCTTCCACCTTAGCCGGTTCCAGATCCACCGAAGGCGACATGGATCGCGGCGTGGGCAAACCGCCGTTTTTCGTTGGGACGAACTATGCGTATTGGAAGATACGCATGTCGGCCTATCTTCAGAGCATGGGTGCTTCTGTCTGGGAGATTTGCAACAAGGATGATTACGTGGTCTTGGTTGCTCGTGTTACTCAGCTGCAGATCGATGAGCATGATTCCAATAGCCAAGCCCTTAATGCTCTTTTCTCCTGCTTGAGTGTTTCTGCGTTGATCGCGTTTCTCATCTCCCCACGGCTCGTGAGATTTGGGTGACCCTCATGCACTTTCATGAGGGAACCTCTCAAGTCAAATCCCGTCTCTACGAGTCGCACAAGCGGGAGTATGAGAACTTTCGACACATGCCTGGCGAGAGCATAGAGAGTTTATTATTCGCTCGCTTTCAGGTGATTGTCAACAGGATGAGAGCTAACAAGGAGCTGTTGCCTTTCGACGATCATGAGAGAGCTTTGAAGCTTTGCATACTCTCGATCGTCGGTTTGGACTCAGGTCCAGGCGATCATCGTCGTCTAACGAGACTCATGCGGCATCAATCGATCGTCTAGAGAACGCGAGAGCTTTTAGTAACTCAAGTCTAGTGAGATTGATGCCATGGCGAGGGCTTCTTATGAAAATCCTTCTAGCCCATCGATGGCTTTGCTTTCTGGCTCTTCTGCTAACCCCTCTGGAGGCTTTGCTTTGTCTTCTCTTCTTTCTGTCACAGAGGAGCAGTTGGAGTTCATGGGAGATGATGAGTTGGCGTTACTTGCCAACCGGTTCTCGCCGGTTCCACAACAACCGCATGAACCGCCGTCGTGGAGGAGGACACACTGGGTGCTTTGAGTGTGGTGACCCGGACCACTTCATCGCCAACTGCCCCAAGAAAACAAGCAAGTGGCAGGAAAGGGCGATCATGGGCACAAGTACGACTTCGGCAAGCGCAAGGAGAAGTACGTCCCCGCGAAGAACAAGAGGAAGGGCGGCTTCAACAAGGAGTACATCAAGAAGAAGTACATGGAGAGAGCCCAGGCCGAGCAGCATGCTTTCTTCGCCACGCTCAGCGACGTCGAGGACTCGGATGACGACTCCGCTTCCTCAAGCGACAACAAGTCCAAGAAGAAGAAGAAGATTGAGGACAAGCTGAACGGCCTCTGCTTCTTCGCTGACAATGAGGGCTTTTGCACCATGGCCCTCGGCAAGGAGGTCGACAGCCAGCTGGAGGAGATCCCTTAGGACGACGACGACGACAACTCCCAGGTATCTCAGACCCCCGACGAGCTTTCTGCTGAGGTCGAGAAACTCACTGCCGCCCTTCTTAGTCAAGATAAGCTGCTTAGGTGCGCTGCTAGAGAGCGGAAGGAGTTTAGGTAGAAGTGGGAGGATACGGTGAAGGAGCTTGAGTTTGCAAGTCCACCGTAGTTGTCTCTGAGGAGGGTGAGTGCGAGATGTGCACCACGCACATGACTGACCTTCTCACTTGAGATGTAATTATGTTGCGTTGGTTGGAGAGGTGGATGAGCTCCGGGCAAGACCTTTGCTGTTGGGTGCGTGCAAGTCTTGTGCAGGCTTGCAATCCGAGTTGGCAGAGAAGAATGCCAAGATTGTGTCTCTTGAGGAGGCCAGCTCGGGTAGCACTTGTGTGACTAGGTGCGCTTTGTGTGAGGGTGTGGAGATAGAGATAGCCAATGTGAAGCATGACAAGATGCAAACCGAGGAGGAAAACACATACCTTCGAACCATCTTGTCATGGGTGTCTTGTGGTGAGCCGCAGCTTGGATGATGATTGCCCAATTAAAGCGTGCTGCTGGAGGTCCAGGTGTAGGCTTTGCTCAGGGTGTTGAGTGCGCTTCATCTTTTAGCAAGATTGGAGAGTCGAGTGGTCTGAACCCATGTGAGAAGCCCAACTCCACCACTACTCCCAAGCTTACCAAGATTCCACCCAAAGAGCCTCTCAAGCCTAACACCAAGGATGGGGTGTTTGTTGAACCTCCGAGAGCTCGACCCAAGAAAGAAACTTGGGCTCCCAAACAAACCACCTCAAAAACAAGTTGGATACCATGCCACCTATCCAAGAGGTGCTTATGCCACAGAAAGGCAAAGTGATCCACACCCACTACCGTGAGTACCAACAACCCCCTATGAGAGCGGTGAGGTACTATTGTGAGCATTGTGAGAGAGATGGGCACTTGAGGGAGTTTTGCTTTCGGCGCAAGAGAGAGGAGCGCCGTGCAAAGGAGATGAACAACACGGACATGTACCATCCTTTCCAAGATGTACATGTGCCGAATGTTCAGAGGCGTGCTGCTAGGCCTAGAGGTCCTATACCTCAAATTCCTAGGCCTAGGCCGCGAGGAGGACGTGCCCGACGGGAGCCTGCAGTTGTGGGCTATGGACCCCCGCGGCGTGGCTTTGCTATTGAGCATTTTTCCCCCCAACCGTTTTGAGTATCGCGATGGACGCTCTTCCTTAGCGGACCACGTTTTCCCATACGTGGTGATCGCTTTCCCCGTAGGCGTGGTAGGAATGGTTTTGCTACTAATCGTTCTTTTGAGCAGTCGGCCCAACACTGGTATAATTCCCATTTCACTCACCCTAGTGTTGGACCATATGCTCACCCTATGTCTTTTTATTGATGTAGGTAAAATGATTGGAGAACGTTTGGTTGGTGGATTCCGGGTGTTCGAGGCACATGACCGGAAATGCCAAGTGGTTCTCCAGTCTTTGTCCAGTCGTCGGAAAGGAGTTTATTACCTTCGGCGACAATAGCAAAGGTAAAGTGTTGTCTCGTGGGTCGGTGCGAGTTAATGAGCACTTTGTGTTGCGCGATGTTGCTCTTGTTTCTAACTTGCACTTTAACCTTCTTTATGTTTCGCAACTTTTTGATGATGACTATGAGATTCGTTTTAAACCGAATCTTAGTCGTATTTTGGATCCTCAGGGCAATCTTGTTTGTTTGATTTCGCCCTTTGGAAAAGTCTTTCGTGCGAATTTCTCAGAGTCGTTTGGAATTTCTCGTTGTCTTTTGGCTGGACCTTCCTCCTCTGTTCTTTGGAAATGGCATAGGAGACTCGGTCACCTGAGCTTCGACTTGCTTGCAAGACTTAGCTCACTTGGCCTAATCCGAGGATTGCCCAAGTTGTCCATGGAGAAGGATCTTGTTTGCCATTCTTGTAGACATGGGAAGATGGTTGCCGCTCCCCACCATCCACTGACTCAGTCATGACTAAGCGCCCTGGAGAGCTTTTACACATGGACCTTGTTGGTCTGGCTCGGGTGAGCTCGGTTGGGGGGAAGTGGTACGTGCTTGTTGTTGTTGACGATTTTTTGAGATATTCGTGGGTTTTCTTTTTAGCTGAGAAAACCGAGACTTTCTCTTTTGCTCGCAATCTGATTTTGCGTCTTCAGAATGAGTTCCCTATGAACTCAATGCGAGCTATTCGTAGTGATAATGGTTCCGAATTCAAGAATTCAGACTTTGAGAAGTGTCGGTGTTTCGACCCCGGGGTATGACACCAACTAGTAATATGATCGCGTGCTCCCTTCCTGGATGGTGATGAAAGATGACACAAGGGTTTATCCTGGTTCGGGCAAAGAAGGCCCTACGTCCAGCAGGGGGAGGAGGTTCTTGTATTACTTGCACCTAAGTGCTTGTACAGGGGCAATACAAGCTCAACGAGCATGGACGAGAGTCTGGACTCGTGTGTGTGTCGTGTGGACCCATGTGCGTGGAGGGCCCTGGTGTCCTCTTTTATAGAACAAGAGGAGGCTAGGGTTACACAGCAGTGACATGTACAATGCCCAATACGATGAAGGGTTGGAATTCTGTCTTGTCGAGGTCACTGGAGCCGGCGTGGGGATTGCTGTTGAGGCGTCCTTGAAGCGTGGCTTCCATCCCGGGCGTGGACGTGGAGGCGTGGCGACGTGGAGGCCGTGCAGCACCCATTCCGGCACGTACATGACGTGGCAGGGTCCCTCCAGGTCTTGGGGTACCTATCCTCCAATAGTATGAAAGCAGTCAGGGCTCGAGGGGCGCAGGGCCGGCCTCGAGGTGGCGCCTACTGGGGGCTCGAGCTCCCGCAGGTATGGGCAAGTCCTGGAAAACCTGGCCGTACAGCGGGAATCCAGGTCTCGAGATGTGGCTCGAGTGTGCTACAATGCAGGGTATGGCCTAACATGCTGTACTTGTGCCTTTTTGCCCATGCTTGTGGTGAAAAACGAGGTTTGACTCTGGCCCCGTTCACTGTGGCATACGTCGTGTACCAGAGGATGTGACCGGAGTAGGTGGAACGCATTAATGCGCAGTATGGGGCTGGTATCCGATGTCTGGCGCTGCTCGAGGGAGGTATGATGTGTCTCGAGGGATAAGTTACAGTGTTAGAGAGGTTCGAGGTCCCCACGTGGGGTCTCGAGGAATGGTGTACGGCTGTAGTGGGCTCGAGGCCTATGTGCCGGGGCTCGAGAGGTAGGCTACCATGAGGCGGTCGGTAAGGCTTTGGCGGGCCCGGCGTCCTGGCGGTGGGCCGGCGTTGTAGGCCTCGAGGGGTTGGTTTTTTAGGGGGTTATACTAGTTAGGTCTCTTATTAATTGGTGCTCTAGGTTTGACTTATTTGTTTTGCGTTGATTGGGGGTACCCCTTTTGTGGTCCCCCGACAAGAAGTTTTGTAACTCTTTGGGTTTAGAGCATCAGTTTTCTTCCCCTATACACCGCCACAAAATGGTGTTGTAGAGAGGAAGAATCGGACCCTTGTAGAGATGGCCAGGACGATGCTCGATGAGCATAGGACTCCTAGGCGATATTGGGCCGAAGCTATGAACACTGCATGCTATATTTCCAATCGCATTTTCTCTGAGCTTTTTGAAAAAGACTTCTTATGGGTTGCGTTTTGGAAAACAGCCTAAGGTGAGTTATTTTAGAGTTTTGGTTGCCACTATTTTATACTCAAGAAAGGAAACTTGGACAAATTTGAGTCTCGTTCTTCTGACGGTGTATTTTTGGTTATGGCACTCATACTCACGCATATCGTGTACTTAACCTTGATACTAACCGAGTCATGGAGACATCCGATGTCACCTTCGACGAGACCATGTTTTGTCCTTCTTCTTGTTTCGAGCGTGCAGGTGATCATGAGGTTGGTGAGCCTCTTTTTGATGACGAGGACGAGGGTGCTGAAGGGATGGATGATCCAGCACTACCTCCACCTGTTGTGCCGCAAGCATTGGCTTCTACTACGACGACTCACGACCCAACCCCTCTTCGTCAACTACTTGGGGGCCGTGGGATCCGCCACCTTGGGTTGTACCTTTTGTCCCGAGGAGGCGCCAGCTGCTCTGTTGAGGGGGAGATCTCTTCAGCTCGGGAGGCGCCATGACACATCCAACGCCAACAGCCGCCTCAACAGATGATCGACAGCATCGGCGAACGTGTCACTCGGTCAAGGTCACAACAAATTTCTCACTTTGCTCATTCTGCATTTGTTGCTGACTTTGAACCCCGAGATGTTGGACATGCTTTATCTGATCCGGATTGGGTCAATGCCATGCATGAGGAGTTAGAAAACTTTGAGAGAAATCGGGTTTGGGTTTTGGTTCCACCTCCTCCTGAGTGTCACCCTATTGGTACAAAAATGGGTATTCAAAAACAAACAAGGAGAGGATGGCCATGTTGTGAGAAACAAGGCCAGACTTGTAGCCCAGGGGATAGTCAGAAGGAGGGGATAGACTATGAGGAGACTTTTGCTCCCGTAGCTCGTTTGGAGGCAATTAGGATACTCTTGGCTTTTGCTGCATCCAAAGTGTTTAAACTTTTTCAAATGGATGTTAAGAGTGCCTTCTTAAACGGCTACATAGAAGAAGAGGTTTATGTGAAACACCCCCCCGGTTTTGAAAATCCCAAGTTCCAAACCATCTTTTAAACTTCACAAAGTTTTGTATGGTTTGAAACAAGCCCCTAGAGCCTGGTATGATAGGTTGAAAACCTTTTTGCTTGCTAAGGGTTTTAAAATGGGATGTGTGGATAAAACGCTTTTTCTCCTCAAGCAAGGCAATGACACTCTCTTGGTCCACATTTATGTGGATGAATATCATTTTCGGTGGTTCTTCTCACGCTTTGGTTGCCAAGTTTGCAGACACTATGAGTAGGGAGTTTGAGATGAGTGATGGGCGAGTTGACATTTTTCCTCGGGTTGCAAATCAAGCAATCCCGAGAAGGGACGTTCGTTCACCAGGGCAAGTATACCAAGGACATCCTAAAGAAGTTCGATATGGGTGAGGCCAAGCATCTTCCAACACCCATGTCGACAACGACGACCCTGGATGCCGATGTGGATGGAGAAGCTGTAGACCAGAAGGAGTACCAGAGTATGATCGGGTCGCTGCTGTACCTGACGGCGACACGCCTGGACATTCAGTTCGTGGTGTGTCTTTGCACGCGATTTCAGTTGTCGCCGCGCACTTCTCACCGTCAGGCTGTCAAGCGCATTATGAGGTACTTATGCTTCACTCCAGAATTTGAGATTTGGTATTCTGCTTCCTCCACCCTCTCCCTTTGTGGTTATTCTGATGCCGATTTTGCTGGTTGCCGAATTGATCGCAGTCCACTTCTGGGACTTGTCAGTTTATTGGTTGTTCTCTTGTATCTTGTGTTCTCGCAAGCAGTCTAGCGTCGCCCAGTCTACCACAAAGCTGAGTATGTTGCTGCGGCTAGCTGCTGTTCTCAATTGCTTTGGATGATGGCCACTTTGCGTGATTTTGGTCTGAGCTTTTCTCGTGTTCCTTGCTTTGTGATAGCACGAGTGCTATTAGCGTTGCTAAGAATCCCGTGCTGCACTCTAAGACCAAACACATTGATGTGCGCTTTCATTTTCTACGAGACCATTATGAGAAGGGTGATTCGATCGACCTTCGCCATGTCGATACTCATCATTAGTTGGCTGATATTTTCACCAAGCCTTTGGACCAATCAACTTTTGCTAGGTTGAGAGGTGAGCTTGGTGTGTGTTTCCCCCTTTTAGATGGTGGAAACATTTGAGTATTGTATCATAGACTGACTCTTTTTCCTTCGTTTTGTTTTTCGTTTTTGGGTAGGTTAGTTTTTGCATTTCATCATGCATCTTTACTTTCTAAGCTTCATGTATATAATCTTTATAATGTAACTATGCTCTGTCTAGTGTACTCAGATGCTATATGATGATGCTTGTAGCTTATGGCTCTGTTCTGATCACTGAGACATTGTTGTGAGTGAGCTATTTTATGAATGGTGAATTCTGCTTAATGAAGCATAAAACTTGAAATTGTTCACCATTGAGATATGCAACTAGCATGTGTAGAATGTGTTGAATTCACTTGTGCTGTTCATATATGCTAGGTTGCTATGTCTCTAGTTCGGAGTCATTCACTTACTTGGTCTGTTCATATTCTGTTATAAAACTGAACCAAGTTAAGTGAATTGGAAAGATCGAGATGGGATTGCTTGTCAACACATCACGGTATCAAGACTGTTTCTCATTGCACTTTGAGTTAAACTTGAGCCGTGTAGTGTATGACCGAAATTGACGCTTTAAGCTTCTGATTGCTTCTACATAGGCTTCGCTCGTTGAAAAGTTAGGCAATGACAAGCATTCAACCTCTCGCAATCACATGCTGAATTTTGAACTTGTGTAATTTCACACCGCTGCAACTCCGATTAAAATCTGAAATCACAAGTCCATGTTTCATTCTATAGCATGATGATTGAACTTTGCTAGGGGTAGTTCACCTTGTATACATGCTTAGCACTTGTTTGACTTCCTGTCTATACATTTTTAGTGCTATTTTTATGGTGAACATCCTTTTCAGAATGGCTAAAACTGCTCACTTTGCTTATATGTTCATATTTCGTATTTTGTGATCAGTTTGAGCCTTTGCTGGCATGTATGCTTCTTGTTGAGTCATTGGAGTTATGCTATGTAGAGCATCTTCTCTGTTCTCTAGACTATATTCCTGAAGCTGCTAACTTGCATTTTTGACTCATATGCATTTGGAAGGGAGAAGTTTGCCTGATAGTGCATTATCAACTAGGGGGAGAAATTTGTCAAATCATGTGCACTATTGCAGGGGGAGTTTGCTCGGCTTTGTCTAATGAATTGGCGTTTGGATTCAGAGCATTTTTCCAATTGGTTCAGAGCATTTTTGGTAGCTAGTTGTGTTTGAGCCTTTGCCTCTTTCTTGAGGGACTAGCGACTTTGCTGGTATGCTCTCCATTTGGTATCGAGCTCTTCTGCTTTTCATTGGCATTCCCTCAGTTGGTGTCGAGTTTTCTCGCTAGCGGTGTTGAGCCCGTTCTGCCTCTTCTTGAGGACTAGCTCTATTTTGCTTGATTTTCAACTGATTTCAATTGGTGTCGAGCTCTATTACTTTCAATTGGTGTCGAGCTTTTCTGCTAGCGGTGTTGATCCTGTTTTACCTCTTCTTGAGGGCTAGCTTTGCCTTGCTTGGTTGCGTCGAGCCGTTGCCCATGTCTTTGGAACCAAGTTGTTTTGCTCTTTCACTTGACCTTCTTCTGGCTTTGATATGCTTTTGGGTCATTTGGACGAATTCTCTACTTCTCCTTCTTCCTCCTTCTACTTCATTATGATTTGTGTTGGTAGTTGACAATGCACTCATCAAGGGGGAGATTGCGGATACATGGGTGTATGCCAAGTCTCGAGTGATGAGTGATTGTCAACTGGGATAATACGCATGTTCTTTGGCTTGTGTTGTGCAGGTGTCGAGCACGGATATAGTGATCAAAGGCAAGGTGAAGGTCAAGTAGAGACGTGCTGTGCCGACGGACCGGGAGCGGTGAAGGGCGGACGTGAGGCTTGGACTGAGGGACCGATGGCCCGAGGATCAGCTGTGGTGGCTGACAGCCTGGGACAACGACGAGCAGACTTGCGGGGCACGATGTGGCTCGGGTCGTGGACCTGGGGACACGTGTCGATGACGGGGTGCACGGGCGGTGCATCCCTTCTATAGCCTCGGTTGGTGGTTGAGCCACAGAAAAACCATCGGTGGACGGTTTCCCTTGGATTGGGCCACAAACCTAGTTGCTAAGGTTTCCGAGTTTGGGCCACAAAACTCGGGCTGAGGACGATTTCCAGGTTTGGGCCTCAAAACCTGGGCGACGGTGGGTTTCTGAGTTTGGGCCACAAACTCAGGCGATGGACAGCGGGTTTCCCGGTTTGGGCCTCAAAAACCGGGGTTGGTCGTGAAGGCTGGTTTCCTGGTTTGGGCCTCAAAACCGGGGGCGAGGTCCTGGAAAAAGGACGAGCAAGCGGTGGCGGCACGTGGCGGCAATCGGTGAGGTTGCGTCAAGGCAACGCTACCAGTTGTGCGGGCGTGGCCGTCGGATCACAGCACTACTTCGAGTTGGTCCAGAATAACCCTAGGGTTTAGCTGGTTCGCTCTGTAATTAGTTAGGGGTAGAGTGGGAACTAGAATTAGGATAAGTAGGGGAGACACCCACCTCCCAAACTATCTCAGTCATTTGCTCTTTGCTTCTAGGTTTTCCTACTCTCCCAATCCCCTGCTGTAGCAACTGAGATCCGCAGAGAACCATACCTCTGTGTACTTGAGATTTGAGGAAGTGAGACCGTAATCTCACATTGTAGCGTGTGGTAGCCACACGGTTGCAGATCGATGTGTGATTCGCGTTTTGGTTCGTGTTCTTCGTGTTCTTCGTTTCTCCGCGATTTTCCCGTCACTCAATCTCCCTCTCTACTACTGCGTCTTTTTGAAATCCACTTGAATCAACTTGTTCTTTATAGTGAGGAGATCATTTCCACCAAAGGAATTTATCTAACTCCTCACGAACAAGTAGATCGGGTCGATTCAATTTTTCGTGGAGCTTTTTTGGTTCATATTCCTTCCTCTTTGATTCCCGTTGATTGAGTTGATTTGAGCGGATGATTTTCTGGGGATAGTCTCCTAACTACCCTAGTGATCATCTTCTCCAAGTTTGGGAACAAGGGATTTTGATTTGGATCGAATTTGGAGAGATTTGGGAGAGAGGCGATCAAAATCGCCCTCTCTGGTCGGTCGCGGACAATCCGCCACCTGACCGTCGGACAGTCCGCGCGTCGGGGTCGGCCAGACCAGTGGCCTGACTCCGCGCTGTTGGAGCTGACTTGGAAACACCCCGCGGACAGTCCGTAGTACTGATCGTGGAGAGTCTGGGAAGAGTCCAGTGACTGTCAGCAACGTTGCTGTTTCGCTCTTTTGGGCGGGGCGGACAGTCCGCCGACCTGAGCCCGAACAGTCCGCCGGTCTGAACCTCGGACAGTCCGCGAGTTGGCTGAGTGTTGAGTTTTAGTGCGTTTGCTCTCCCGGCTTCTTTGCTTGGTTTCTGGACTTCTCGTTTGGCCCTAGAGTTGACCAAGTAACCTCTCTAGGTATCTTTGCTACTTGTTAGCATAGGTATTTGGAGATTTCTCGACGTAGCTCTCTATCTACGTTTGGGACTCGGTTTTTAGGGTCGAACTTGAGCCGGTGCTTTTGGTGTTTGGTTCGCTCTTGCTTTGTGGTGCCTCGCTGTGATCCTAGGGATCATCCACCCTCTTCCATGGGTCGTGGGTATCACGGTTCGGTCGAAGCTTTTCGGGGATTGATTTTTGGGACAAAGGTCGAAATTTCGAAAGAAATTTTTTTTAGGCTCCCATTCACCCCCCCTCTGGTCGTCTTGCTTTTGTATTCTTGGTCCTTCATGGTCTCTTGACCTGAACGGTCACCCAAATCTCTCAAGCAGTCTCAAGCTCAGAGATACACTCAAACTCAGGAAGAGAGATGTTGGCCAAAAGCACGTTATGGGCCTTGGAGTTCAGGTTGTGCTAGTCAATCTAGATCTGACCTACGTGAGTCGTAAGCACCTCCTAGTTCGCGTCCTCACAAATCTCCCACACATTAGAATCGATGCTGTTGAGATAAGCACACATCCGAATCTGCCCAATAGGGGTAATTCGTTCCATCAAAGCAAGGTGCCTTGCCTAAACCACGCTCCATGTCGCCTTCGCAGATCTAGAACCAGTTAAGGTGGAAAGATCTTTAACCTGATCTGATACCAATTGACAGACCGAAAAGGGCGACCAGAGGGGGGTGAATGGGAGCCTCAAATTTCTTTGTAGAAATAGATAGCCTCTATCCCAAATTCAAACCCTAAAAGCAAGAGCCACTCAGTGTGATGTCCACGACCCAAATGATTGGATGGATGTTCCCTAGGAACAAAGCGGGACACCACAAAACTCCCACACCTTTAGTTCACGCGAGTCAACTAGTGACTGGATGAACTTTGGGTAACCTCAATCTCCCCCGAGCAATGCATGGGGGGTTTAGGTCTTTTGGCAAAGCGGGAAGATCAATTTCTGTAGAGCATGGACGTCGGGAATCCAACACAAAAGCCAGAACGCAAATCCAAAGCCGAACGAACAAGCTATGGACCTATCAGTGCATTTCCAGGAGCATTGGACACTGGGAGAGTCCGATGTCCATGCCTCAGACACGAACGATGTGAAATGGACCTCTCTTGAACCTTACTGCATGGACATCGAATGCATGAACAATGTTTCTTTAGGGTTCGATGTAGCGTCCGCTGTTGGTCAGCGTTCGATGTCAAACCTCCTGAAGCATCCGATGCCAAATGAGGGTTTCTGGAACCTCACTGTGTGACCATCAGACACTAGACTATAGCGTCCGATGCTCTGGCTTGGAGCGTCCGATGCCACTTACGAAACTGGACAATATGTGGCAAGCATTGGACGCACGTTCGATGCCTAGAACAGGCGCGTCCGATGCTCCCAGCGTAGCACTGTTCCACCGATTCGACCCGATCTCCCTCAAATCAAAAGCTCTTAGGCTCAAACTTTGTGTGAGGGGTTACAAGCAGGTTAATGAGCTACTCCTAAGAGATCATGGCTTGAGCCTAACTGCAAATTAGTGAATCGAAGAAATTTGGTGGAAAGACGCAAAAACGAGATCCAAAACAAAATCTGCCCTATTTGTGTGCTCGTGAGGAATTAGAGAAAATCCTTCAGTGGAAAGATGAATCTCATGATGCAGCACAAGATGGTTCAAACATTTTTTCAATCCATCCCTTGAAACGAAAGATCTCATGAAAGAGCTAAAGGGAGAAAACGAAGAACACGGAGAACAAAACATGAACTCAAAGATTTCAGCCAAAATTCCCAGCGTGGAGACAAGGAGATTACAGTCTCCTTTTCTGAAATCAAAATACATAGAGGAATGATTTCTACCTCTACAAATCACAAGCAGCTAGAGAGAGGAGCCTAACAGATGAATAATAGGAGTATGAAAGGAAATGTTGCAAAGATCGAGAGGAATGAGGGGTGTCATCCCTTATTTATAGCCTATTACATAATACCCCTTCTTCCCTGTAGATATATAGAGCAAACTAGCTAGCTCTAGGGCATTCTAGTCCAACTCTACCAGGATCCTCATCGACGGTCACACACCTTCCTCATCGGTCGCATTGCCACAAACGCAAGCTCCCCGATGCCGCCATGTGCCGTCCCGATGATCGCCACACCTTCTCATGGCTAGCTTCACCCTCGACACAAGCCTTGCGGTGCTACCATCCCGTTCCACATAGGAATGTCCACCAGGTTTTGAGACCCAAACCAGCAAACCCGCCACCCTAAGTTTTGAGGCCCAAACTCAGAAACCGGCTACCCCAAGTTTTACGGCCCAAACCTGGAAACCGTCAGGAATAGTCTATAGTTTCTCTGAGGCTCAATACCACCCGCACCAAAGACAAAGCATGGGTCTCATGCCCTGTCACCGATACCGATGTTGACGCATGTCTAGCCTTCGCCAAGCATGATGTTGTGGGGATATTACCTTCGTATACCCCCATGGACCTACTTGGGCCCTTCGTCAAGGGCAGCCCAGCTCGAAGACCCTGCGGTGCGCGACCAGGCTGTCGTGGCCGCTGGGGACTCTCACGAAGCATTGCCCGATAAGGAAGATCCTAGAGATAGATTTGGATTCCTTGCCTAAAGGAACCGATTGTAATCTGCTAGGACTCAAAAACTGTAACCCTGCTCCCTGACTATATAAGGCGAGTAGGGACCCCCTCTCAAATCACCTCATCATCCAATCTCATAATACAATCCAGCCACCAAAACACAGGACGTAGAGTATTACGGTGACTTGCTGGCATGAACCTGTCTAAATCGACGTGTCTCGTCCCTGTGTTTACGCTTGAGTAGCCATCTCGCACGGCCCCTCAATCTATTCTACTACCTTGGGCATACCTCTCGGTAGACTGTCTACCATCTTTCGTCGATAGACGCCTTCGCCTTCCTCCCTCTAACTCTACGATTGCACTTGCATCTCCCATGCAAGCCCGTGTCCGACCTTCGCTAGGTGCCACGACACCATCTCCTTTTGTCTTGACTCGACAGATGTCGTCACACATCGCATATACTCTTGCTTGTTGCCGCCAAGTGCCAGCTACTGTTGATGGTCCTTAAACACATGTTTTACCATCAACATTTTACCCTAAACTTCACCAAAAAGGCATGAAATGTAGTCAAATATGTTTCAAACTAACCAAATTCCACATGTCCATAGATTTTTTATTTGAATGCAGGATTTGGACCAAATTTGGAGAATGGACCCACCAGGAGATGAGCCACTCAGTAGGGCCCAAATGGGCAAAAGTGGGGTGGCGCCCGCCACCCCTAGGTGGCGCCCGCCACATGAGAGGCCCAACTTCCCTCCTTGCCACGCCACCGATCCGTGTGACCATCCCATGGACAAATCTTGGCCCTTGGTCACTAGGTCAGTGGCATCGGATGACTCAGGCGTGGCGTGGATCAAGACCAAATGGCAGTTACTTGGCATGCAACCGACCTAACCACCACCTCTCTGGAGCTCCTGGATGTCGTGGAAGCAAGGGTGGTGCATCCAACAGTGATGGGGGTGGCGGCCGCCACCTAGGGCTGGCGCCCACCACTAGGGTTTGTCCTAGGTCGGCTGGCTGCCTCCTATAAGTACCCCCCTCCACTCCACTCCACAAGCTATAATACCCCCCTGAGGCTTCACTTCAGAAGACACCACAACAACCAAGACACAAGCAAGAGAAGCAAAGCAAGGAAGTTAGAAGCTCAGAGAGCTTAGGCAAGTAGGTTAGCTAGTAGAGAGAGTATAGCTCTAGTGCCCTCGCTACAGCGCGGCTCTTAGTTTAGCACAGCTCAGCCCTGACCAGTGGCATAGTAGCGTAGAGCTTGCTAAGAGAGAAGTGGGTGCGAGTGACTGGCATCGGAGGTCGGTTGGTTTTCTCGGCGGCTCTGGTCTGGTTTGCTCTCTTGTATCTCAGGTACCTTTATCATTATTCCAGTATTACTTTCAGTATTACTTTATCAAGTACCTTGAGTGTGACCTAGCTATCCTACAGATCAATTCACTTAGCCATAGTAGTTAATCTCTAGTGAGCTTAGTGTTTGATCTTTGCCAATAGGTTGCTTAGTTAGTTTATTGTTTATCTTATTAATTCAAGTATTTGCTTTGACGTCCGCAAGGGTGTCTCTATTCAAAGCTGGGGTAGAGATAGTTAGAATATAGTTGAGCGTGGTGCTTAGTTATAGACTTACCTTCAGATACGGCTGACCCCCGGATAGCTGTGGTAGCAAGCAGGTGGTGACAGCCCTATGCGCCTTGAATTCCACCACGTAGTTGGCCCAGTTTAACAGTAAGGCTCGTCGTGCTAGCGCTCAACCTAAGTCAGTGGTAAAGGCTAGTACGCCTCGATACTTGATAAGATAGGAATAAAACTTTACTTAACTAGGTTGCTTTATTGACATTTGCCTGTCTTGCTTTGTAGTTATCTTGCTTCGTGGTCATCTAGGAGTAGTTATTAGTTAGTAGTTAGTTATCTTTAGTTACCCCTTTATCTACCTATCCATCTACCTTACCTTAGCCATCCATTTCATCCTTACCTATCCACCCATATATTCTTTCTAGCCTTTCATCCCCTCTCTTCCTTCTCTCATTTTCCCTTTTCTCTTATCTTCAACTCTCATCCCCTCCTTGACTCGACTCATACACCACCCTAGCCTTCCCTTGGGATCAAATAAATCGACACCTGGTACTCCTAGGTGAAGTGCTACTATGATAGTTCTGTGCGCTGTAGAATCTCCTCCTGGTAGATTGCATTCTCTATAGCTAGCTCCTACTAGTGTCGGGATTGACAACCCCATTTGACATTAGTAGATAGCTGCTTTAGCTTCATTCCTTTAGGTATAGTGACCGGACTTGCTATAAGCACTTCTGACACCGTTGCGGGAATAGATTCCATAGTCTACTCCTAGTAACGACGTTAGCTAGTGTCAACAAGCATTTCTGGGCCGTTACCGGGGATAGTTGCCTAGCTCTATCTTTAGTGAAGCTAAGAACTACCAACAAGCATTTCTCTGGCGCGTTGCCGGGGGGAAGGCAATCATGTATCGGTTGAGTCCGTGTCGAATTTATCTTCGCTCAAGCTCCCGCTTAGCGAATCCTATCTTACCCCTCTTGTTCTTTCTTTCTTTAGTTCTTCTTATCTTTTTCCTTCATCTTCTTCAACTTCTTTCTTTCTTATCTCGTTCTATCTTCACGATGGCCAACAAGACCATTCGTGAATTTTCTGCTCCTTCTGCTGCTAATGTAGCGATAGGACCAGACGTGATCGATGCCAACCTCAATTTTGAGTTAAAACCGGCTCTGATCACGATGGTCCAAGCTAGCCCGTTCTATGGCAAGGCTCATGAGGATGCCAATGCTCACCTCCAACAATTTTTGGAGATTTGCGGCACCTTCACCATTAAGGGGATAACCCAAGAAGCCATCCGTCTTCGTCTCTTTCCCTTTTCTCTCTAGGAAAAGCGAAGCAATGGTTCTATACCGATCGCAACGCTGTAGACACATGGAACAATTGTTCCAATGCTTTTCTCGCCAAATTCTTCCTGATGGGCAAGACAAATTCTCTTCGCAACAAAATCTCCAGCTTTACGCAACATGCCGAGGAATCTATTCCCGAGGCTTGGGAGAGGTTGCAAGAGTATGTCGCTCCTTGTCTGCACCATGGTATGGGGGACTGGCTATTGATCCAGAACTTCTAGCATGGCCTAACCCCATTCTCTAGAAGCCATTTGGATGCCGCCGCCGGCGGTGCATTCTTTCTCTGAATGTTGCAGATGCTAAGGCTCTCATAGAGAAGATGGTGTCAAACCAAGGATGGAATGACAAGAGACTGCAGCCCCGTAAGCGAGGTTACATTCCCTTAAGGAGGCCGACATGATCGTGGCCAAGATGGACCTGCTGGCAAAGAAGCTAGACAACTGTGAGAAGATGAACCAACTAGAGAGTGTCCAATCTCTGGAATTTACATGACTTGTGAAGTCTGTGGAGAAACCGGACATTCTGGGAGCCACTGCCCCGAGCTACATGAAGATTTGAACTTCATCAACAACAGTAACGGTTTCCGTCAACAGAACCCAGGATGGAATCAGCCTGCAAACTCTCAAGGTAACAATTCATTCCCTCGCTCTAATTTTCATAATTCTGATGATTTCTCGTTCTTAAAGAATTTAGTTTACTCACAAGGTACAACTACTGATTTTTTGAATAAGAGATTAATGTCGAATGATAAAACCCTTGAGAATATAATGCTAAATTGGAAGATTTCTCATCTGCTCTAAAAAATCAATTAAGTTTTAATAAGATGTTAGAAACCCAATTAGCTCAACTTGCTGCTATCATCATACCATCTTTGAAACTTGGCAAAATTCCTGCTAAACCTGACATGGAAACTGCAAATATGGTTGAAATAAAATATTTTAACTATTATGAAGATCAAATCATGACTGTTAAAAATGGTGATCCTGGTAGTCCCATAATTAGATGCTCAATCTTTGGTGAAGTCTTTAAAAATGCCATGTGTGATTTAGGATCGAGTGTGAACATTCTATCTAAAGATTTTTTTGAAAACTCGTTCTTTCGACCCATGTCATCCACATCTGCCTATGTTGTGCTAGCTGATCATTCACTTGCTATGTAGAAGGAATAGTCAATGATATACCTGTTCATATTAGAGGCTCCTATGTTCCTGCTGATTTTATAATACTAGATATGGGAAATAGGAAAGATGTGCCTTTAATTTTGGGTAGACCTTTCTTGAATACTGTGAATGCCTGCATATATGTGGGGAGTGGTAAAATGCAAATGACATTAGGAGGGAGGAAGGAAATATTCTCCTTTTCCCGTGGTCCCGCATATGCCGCTAACATTAGGTAGCAAAACCCGTTCGTACCAATAAGAGGCGCCCAAGAACAAGGTGGAACATAAAGGAAGAACCACCTCTCCTGAGTTGTGTAATTCACATAACAAAGGAGAGGTACCAAAAGAAGAACCTGATGATGTACTAAGAGAAGAAGTGCGTAAGGAAGAAGAAGACCCACCTGATAAGGATGAAATTCCATGGACCTAAGGTACGGTTTTACTTTTAATTTTTCCCTTCAATTTTTCTTTTTTCTCTAATAAATAACATATGTCATGCATGAAACTAAAAAAAAGTTATCATTAGTTTATGCATAGGTATATGTTAACTTAGTTAGAATAATAAAAATGATAATAGGATAGTTTCCCTTTTCACAACATTAGATAGTTTCCCTTTTTAATAAAATGAGAACAAGAGCTCCGACTGAGAAGAAGAAGATCCTTCACCAAGCAAGAAGCCAGCTTGGGGGAGACTCCCGCTCCAATAAGGTATGTCTTCAAGCCTACACTTTATATCAGTTCTTAAATTCTATATCTTTTGAATGTCCACATGCTTGCCTAAATAACCATTCCATGAATAAAATTGATAAAATATGCTTAAACAAGTTGAAACCTGAATAAAATTTGAAATATATCATGCAAATGCTATTGTTATGGTTTGAATAACTAGTCTTATCTAAGTTGTAGCTTTTGTGGGTTGCACTTGCTTTAACTGAAATCATGCTTAGTGAATAAAGTTAGTAAGAAATGGAGTAATTCTTTAAACTTGCTAAGGTGAAATTAGGACCTAATCTGGAGATTTCTTTTAAAAATTATGAAAACCTTGCTAAAAGTTCCTCCTAGATTTTATCCCATCCCCACCACCAGCCAAATATTTGTTAGTCAAAACCACAAAGAGCTTTGTCTGTGTTGAGCTTTGTTAGACCTCATAGATCTTAGTAGAGAAGCTTATCATATCTTTTGAATCAAGATTTACACACCCACCATAAATTGCCTACTCTCCACTTGGAAGTTTGCAACCACCAAATAAATTGCTCATTCTCTACACTGGAGATATGCAATACCTTGCCAAACATCCCATTGCTAGCCTTATTTATTCCTACACTGGGAATAAGCATTTCTCTTCCCTTTCCCTACTCATTTCAAAAATCGTTTCCTGTAGATATCTGGGGAAATCTAGAGCTAAAAAAAGAAAGAGATATAAAACAAAAAAAAGTGAGCAAAGTAGCTCAAGAGAGGACTATGTCCTAAGAAAATGTGAGGACACATCTTTTGTCTACTCACTATGTATTCAAAAGAGAGAGAGAGAGAGAGAGAGAGAGAGAGAGAGAGAAGTTATCATTAGCTCTAGACCCCAGAAATTAACTAGGAAGATTATGAATATCTCCGAATCTCTCTATACACTTCCACATAACCACACATGCACATCTTGATCAATTTTTATGATTTGCTGCTCCTTATGATCTGAGTGTCTAGCTTAGCAATAAACATTAGGCAATTTGCTCATGATTCTTAGCCTACCTATAACTCCACATATCATTCTTTAGAAATAGGAGAGGCTACATTTTGGCCTAAGTGAGGATTTAAACACCATTGAGTGATTGAGTGAATCTTGGAGGACTTAAGCAAGTTGTTATCTTTTGAAAACCTTGAAAAACCTCCAGACAAAATCCTAGTCAAACCTAAGCAAGATAAAAGTTTCCTATCTACTACTTTATTTCACTCTTGCATGTTTGAAGTGAAAAGCTATAAGCCCCACATTGCTATGATTAATGATATATACTAAGTTATTTCTCACTATACAATATGCACTTGTATACATCTTAAGTTGCTATCCTTTTCATGCTCAATGCTTAAACCGCATTGTTGCTCGAGGACGAGCAACAGGTTAGCTTGGGGGAGCTTGTTGATGGTCCTTAAACACACTGTTTTACCATCAACATTTTAC
Organism: Coix lacryma-jobi var. lacryma-jobi; assembly: GCA_009763385.1. NCBI lineage: Eukaryota > Viridiplantae > Streptophyta > Magnoliopsida > Poales > Poaceae > Coix > Coix lacryma-jobi. Next base: position 115,259,846 of record CM019830.1, on the reverse strand, counting down.
CCTAAATTCACCAAAAAGGCATGAAATGTAGTCAAATAGGTTTCAAACTAACCAATTCCACATGTCCATAGATTTTTATTTGAATGCAGGATTTGGACCAAATTTGGAGAATGGACCCACCAGGAGACGAGCCCACTCAGCAGGGCCCAAATGGGCCCAAAGTGGGGTGGCGCCCGCCACCCCTAGGTGGCGCCGCCACATGGAGAGGCCCAACTTCCCTCCTTGCCACGTCACCGATCCGTGTGACCTTCCCAAGGCCAAATCTTGGCCTTGGTCACTAGGTCAGTGGCATCGGACGGCTCAGGAGGGAGTGGCGTGGATCAAGACCAAATGGCGGTTACTTGGACATGCAACCGACCTAACCACCGCCTCTCTGGAGCTCCTGGATGCCGTTGAAGCAAGGGCGGTGCATCCAACGGTGATGGGGGTGGCGGCCGCCACCTAGGGCTGGCGCCCGCCACTAGGGTTTGCCCTAGGTCGGCTGGCTGCCCCTATAATACCCCCTCACTCCACAAGGCTATAAATACCCCCTGAGGCTTCACTTCAGAAGACACACAAGACCAACCAAGACACAAGCAAGAGAAGCAAAAGCAAGGAAGTTAGAGCTCAGAGAGCTTAGGCAAGTAGGTTAGCTAGTAGAGAGAGAGTATAGCTCTAGTGCCCTCGCTACGCGCGGCTCTTAGTTTAGCACAGCTGAGCCCTGACTAGTGGCATAGTAGCGTAGAGGTTGCTAAGAGAGAAGCGGGTGCGAGTGACTGGCATCGGAGGTCGGTTGATTTCCCGGCGGCTCTGGTCTGGTTTGTTGTCTTGTATCTCAGGTACCTTTATCATTATTCCAGTATTATTTCAGTATTACTTATCAAGTACCTTGAGTGTGACCTAGCTATCCTACAGATTCAATTCACTTAGCCATAGTAGTTAATCTCTAGTGAGCTTAGTGTTTGATCTTTGCCAATAGGTTGCTTAGTTAGTTTAGTGTTTATCTTATTAAGTCAAGTATTTGCTCTGACGTCCGCAAGGGGTCTCTATTCAAAGCTAGGGTAGAGATAGTTAGAATATAGTTAAGCGTGGTGCTTAGTTATAGACTTACCTTCAGATACGGCTGGACCCTCGGATTGCTGTGGTAGCAAGCAGGTGTTGACAGCCCTGTGCGCCTTGAATTCCACCACATAGTTGGCCCAGTTTAACAGTAAGGCTCGTTGTGCTAGCTCAACCTAAGTCAGTGGTAAAGGCTAATACGCCTCGATACTTGATAAGATAGGAATAAAACTTTACTTAACTAGGTTGCTTTATTGACATTTGCCTGTCTTGCTTTGTAGTATCTTGCTTCGTGGTCATCTAGGAGTAGTTATTAGTTAGTAGTTGTTATCTTAGTTACCTTAGTTACCCCTTTATCTACCTATCCATCTACCTTACCTTAGCCATCCATTTCATCCTTACCTATCCACCCATATATTCTTTCTAGCCTTTCATCCCTTCTTCCTTCTCTCATTTTCCCTTTTCTTATCTTCAACTCTCATCCCCTCCTTGACTCGACTCATACACCACCCTAGCCTTCCCTTGGGATCAAATAAATCGACACCTGGTACTCTAGGTGAAGTGCTACTATGATAGTTCTGTGCGCTTGCAGAATCTCCTCCTGGTAGATTGCATTCTCTCTAGCTAGCTCCTACTAGTGTCGGGATTGACAACCCCATTTGACATTAGTAGATAGCTGCTTTAGCTTCATTCCTTTAGGTATAGTGACCGGACTTGCTATAAGCACTTCTGACACCGTTGCCGGGAATAGATTCCATAGTCTACTCTAGTAACGACGTTAGCTAGTGTCAACAAGCATTTCTGGGCCGTTACCGGGGATAGTTGCCTAGCTCTATCTTTAGTGAAGCTAAGAACTACCAACAGCTACCGCAACTGGTCCTTTGGGCCTTCGGTTCGTAGTCAAGCCTCACATCCGCCATCACACTCCCGGTCTATCGGCATGGCACGTCTGTTGACGGTCCTTACAGTCAACATTATACCATTAACTAATGCATAAAATGATGTTAAATAAGTGACAATGCATAGTTGTGGGTTGATTCTAACAAGTTCCACGATTGTGTAGTTCTCACTTGTTTTGTAGGAGTATCGATATTTCATAAAAGTATCTCAAGTGATGAATTAGACTATACCATTGCGAAGAGCTCGTCGAGACGATCGAAACAAACCTATGATTTGCTATATTTTGAGTCCTAACGAGAGAGTCTTTGTTGGATACGACATGGAAGATTCTAGAACAACCTAGAGTAATCACCAAGCAACATAATTCAGGGATTAAATTGACATATTCCACAGTTTTGGTGAATTGTTATTTTCCAGTGAGTTTTATAGCAGATGTAAAGAGGAAGACTCCTAATCCAACACGATGATTTATGCAATCAGAACCGAAAGTCACGTTAGGGCAACGGGGAAGGTTCTAGAAGGCACCAGAACAAAGGCGCGCCTGGTGGCTGCTAGGTGGGGCGGCCGACCCCCTACAGGACGCCCAGCCTGGGCCCACAAGGAAGAGGGTCCAGCTTCTTCTAACGTTACACAACTGACCTCCTCAATGCATCTCAACCCTTGTTCAAGGTCGGTTTGATCCGAGGTTGCGAATCATCCCACCGGCCTATATAAACAGACTCAGACCCCTCCCTTAAGGAGAAGGCAAGAGATGAGGCATTAGAGATCTTCAGAGGCAAAGCTACCAGAGTTAGAGAGAATTAGAGCTCTACTTCAAGTTAGGGTTAGATTTAGGTAGATACAAGTAGAGTTGAGCACGACTTAGGATTACAGATCGCTGTCAGGAGATTTGGTAATTCTATTATTGTATTTCCTTATTTGACTTTGTACTACTTTAGCTATATCATTATGTTCCTCTTTATTTCATTCTTAGTTTATTCTAGTTGTATGCTTGATATAGTTATGATTGATAATAAGTCCATACATATGTTCGTAAAGCACTTAGTTCAATTTCATATTGGATTAAGTGGTCGATATAATGTAGGCGTGGTGCTTAGATTATGTTTACCTACGAATGCACCTATTCTCCAGGCCAGCAAGTGGTAGTTCGCGAGGGTGACTCTTATAGCCTCGTTGATTCCTCTATAGTCCACTCCCCAAGTCTAGGCCAAGTAGAACCTGGTTACATAGAAGGAATTACTCTAGATATGAACTTCTTTCGTAATGTTCCTTATGTATGGGTGGATGATTAATTATCCTATAGATGATAACGTATGTGACACCCTAGTGTCAAGCATGACATTAGGAACTACATTTAGCTACTAAAATGCATGAGCAATGCATTGCATTCATTTCTTGTGCATCAAAGTGCTTTTGTCTCTGAATATTTGTCTGAATTTTGGTTTCTATTGAACTTGGTTGTTTGAGTGACTTTCTGGCTTGACAAACAGTTTCATAAAATAAAGAGTACTGAGTAAAATGTTTTTCTTGTTGACATCTTGACCTAGTTCAAAATAGTTTATCAAATAAAAATGGGATAAACAAAATGATTTATGTCTCAAAATTGGCTTTCTTTCTGTGGAGGTTGTAAAATTGGTTTTATGAAAAAGTGTCTTATATGAAAGTTGTAGAGAAAATTATTTTGAGCAACTTTTATTTTTGGGTCAAAGCCTAGTTGGGAGTTTTTTGAAACTGTTTTTGAGTAGTCAAAGTTTGAAAAGTTTTTTAAAAAAGAAAAAGATTTTGTTTTTCTCCCGCGCCCTCACTTCCGGCCCACGCAGCCTTTCGGCCCAAGCCCAGCCGCGCGTCGCTCCCACCCGCGCTCGCCCCGGCATGCGCCGCGCTGCGCCGGTCGCCGACCGCGCCGCGCCGTACGCCGGCGTCCGCGCCACGTGGCCGCCAGCGCCTGCACCGGATCCCGCTCGCCATATCGCCGGGCGCGATCGCCTTCCGCTTGAGCACGCAAGCAATCCTCCCGGCCACTCTCCGCTCGCCTCGCCTGCCGCGCTGCCATCGCTCGCCGTGCCATCGCCTGCCGCACGCCACGCCGTGGCCCCGCCACGACCACCGGCCGGCCAAAGCCACGGCCAAGACCCGAGCGCCTCACCGCTCCCTCACTCAACGCACACACGCTCCCTCACTCTCGCTCTCCCTTTCTCTCCCGTGAACGCGAGCCGAGAGCTCTGCTCGCCCTCGCCGCCGCACGCAAACTCGTTCCACTGAAAGCGCCAGAGATTTGCCGTTCACTGGACTGGAGGACGGCGAGCTCGCGACGGCCATCGCGAAAACGTCCACGCCCGTTCCCACTCCGCCGAGCCAGACCGCGCCAGTCGATTCCTTCTGCACACCACCTCACCTTCACCTCGACACACGGTGCGCACCTCCGCACCATCCGCCGAGCTCACCGACATCGGAACCTGAGGAGCGCCGCCGCGGATGCATCAGCGCCGCCCGGAGCCCGAACCTGTTCGCGCGACCCGAGCTTCGCCACCGCCCTCCTTCGCCCCGCAAGCACCGCCAGGCCAAGGCAAGGTGAGAGAACCACGCTCTGCGAGGTCTCTATCGCTCCTAACCCTCTCTTCTCCTCCGACCGAGCACCTCCGCCACCGTCCGCCATGGCCGCTCGCGTGGTCAAGCCCCTCCGATGCTCCCGAGGAGCGTAACCAACCACCTAGTCACACTCCTTAGGGTTCACTGAGCGCGATGCACCCTTTGATTTGGCCGGCGACCGCTGGAGAACGGCGTAGCCGCGCGTCCTGCCGCCCGCCGTCCGCCACCGCACGCCGCCGGCGTGCTACAGCCACGCACTAGCCAAACCAACCCCACCTCTCGGTCCGTCTCGTCAAGGGGAACACGACGAGAGCCTACCTCCCCGCCGGCGACCTCACCGTAGGCGAGCATCGGGCGGTCAACCCCGTCCCCTGCTTTTCCTTCACTGACCACTGGGCCTCGTTGACCAGCGGTCCCCGTGTCAGCCACCTATGGTCCATGGAGCGGGTCTGCGCAAGTTGGCCGAACGTTTTTAAATGTTTTTCCTTTTATTTTAATTTCCAGTAAAGCTTGTTATTTTTGTGTAGCTCGTTTTAAAAGTCCAAATGAAGTGTTTTCAGTTTTAATAGTTTGTTTATGAGTAGATCTATCATGGAAAAATATGAAAGTATTTTTGGTAGAAGTTTTTATTACTGTTTTTGTTATTTCAGTTTATGCCTTTTATTGAGATAAATGGAAATAAGTGTTTTCTGGTTGAGATAATTCATGGAAAATTTTGTGTAGGTTTTTTATCATGTTATGTACCTATGAAAAATGTATGAGGCCACTGTTTATGTGGAAAAGTTTCTGTTATGGTTTAAAGTCCGTTTAGCTATTTTCTTGGAATAAGTGTTAAGATGTTTTACAGGTCAAAATAAATTATGGGAAAATTCATACAGTCTCTGTGTATGATGTTTTTGTTAGGAAAAATGTAAGCATGGGGTCGGTCATGTGAAGAAAAATGAAGTTGCTTTATAAATGTACTTTTCTATGTTTTTCTTAAGAAATTCATGTAGGATAAATAATGTTTCTGCTCATGGAACTTTCTTGATAAATATGAAATGTGGAGTAGAATCTGGGAAAAATATGAAACTGAGTTTAGCACCCTTTTCAGTAGGGTTGTAGTTCAATAGGGTTAATTTGGAATAAATTTGTTTATTTGTGTAGGGTGATATCTTTATGTTTTGGGAGTACCCTTCCTGCAGTAAAGTGTTCATGTGTAGATAAAGCAAGAAAAATTATGAAATTTGCTGTTTGACACATTTGGTGTGAAAAGTTAGTTCAAAGCATATTTGAGCAGTTTATTTCATCTTTTTGTGGCCGCTGTTCTGCATTTTATTTCTTGCTGAAATTTGTGCAGTGAAGTCCTGATGGTGTTAGTCGCTTTCTAGAATTTTTGTTGATTTTTCTGAGTTTAGAAAAATACACTTGGAGTTCAAACCTAAATTTTTTGAATTTCTAAGTAGGAAATGGTTGAATTAATGATTTTTTCTTATGGGATAAATACGTATTTACCTCAATGTCAAAAGTGGTTCAACAAGTTGGTTTTGTTGGTTTGCAAGAAATGTTACTTTTCTTACCACCGCTTCCCGCACCACATATTAGTTATTTATTATTTTTCAACCGCATGGCAATAGGATCGACACATTCGGAGCCCGACCAGGAGCAAGAAGCAAGCATCGAGCAGGAGATCCCAGAACTTCATCAAGCAGAGGAAGTCGACCCCGCGGCAGAAACTAACTTGCCCGAGTGCCCTCCCACGAGGCCTCGGTCTTCTCTCAAGGCAAGCCCCGGAGCATCCTTAAGTCTCCCAGTTTTTAATAATTAATTTACTTGGGTATCTTATATTGTGATGCATTAGGTATAGGAGTTGATTGAATCCTACTTGCTGCATTACCATTCCTTGATTATTGATTAATATCTACCTTGTTATCCTGTTATTTATTTACAATGTAGAATTGCTTAGACTGCTTAATAAAAGTAGTAGTTAATGATGTTTCCGTAATACCCTGATGGGTAGTTACCGGATCACGGTTGGCTATATTTGCTATCGTGGAAAAGAACCTGAGTAGTAATGAAATACGGTCAACTGGCAGGCAAGGCACAAGTTTGGAAACTTGGGGCAGTCCGTCCGTTGGATCGTGTAGGATCGTATCGATGTTGGCCCTTGTTCATTTTTGAACGCGCCCTTTTACTTAGGGATATGTCGGTGCCGTAATCATCGACCCCAAAGCCGGTTGTTAGAAACTGTTCGGGCTGGTCTCAACCCGTGTCGTGCCCTCTAGTAAGGAAATGCGATCTGTCGCGTGAGGCCATCGCCAGGTTCCAATTGGGCGGTCCGTGCTGTGAGCCGCGACGATTACCACCACGAACAAGCATCGAGCGGTTGCCCAATGCATGGACCCGACGGGGAAAGTGTGGGCTGGTATTAAAGGTCTTTCACCAGCTGGTTTGGAATTCGATTCGAGTCGCCGTCTCCCCCGGTTAGTGGGAAACTATGGCGAGCTTGACCACGATGCAACTCCATGTGATGTTTAAAGGTTCAACTAAAATATGGATAAGTCAACTGGATATGGTTATACTATTGCTTGTTAGACTCAAGTGTGTGTAATAGTTCAGGTGCAAACCTAGAGTAAGGAATAGGTCTAAAACTGACAGCTCATCTATGTCATTTAATACTCCTTATCTTAATTGTGAGCTTTCCGCAACTAAAAGATCCTAGCTCCACCAAAAAGGCCATGCATACTCTTGGTGTCTTTATTTTCAGTTGGACGGGTAAGTCTAGCTGAGTACATTCCCGTACTCAGGGTTTATCCCGTTTGTTGGAGATGGCACTGCCTCTACCCAGTGGAAGGTGATGAGGAGTAGGCCCAGGGCAGGGTCGTCCAGAAGCTTCCCCTTTTCTTTTGCTGGTCTGAGACTTCTAGTAGCACATTATCTAAAAAGGAAAGAGTGAGTTGTGTTGAGTTGGATTTATCAAACAATGTTTTATTTGGACCACATGCGTGGTGGTCATGTTACAAAACTTATTTAAAGCTTCCGCACTTTAATTTGGGTTTATAATAACTCTATCGTAATTTCGCACTCTGATGTTTTAAATCCAGTTTTGTTATCGGTGTTGTATCCTTGTGAATGTAATTCTTGAACGATGCGATCCTGTATGTTGTACGATGATAGAAATCCTTCAAGATTTCCGAACTATTGGGTTATATGGGTTCAAGTATGAGTCGATGTCAAACGGATTTGACTAAGACGGTACTTGAGCTCTTATAATCAGGACGGTTCCACCACAATGTATACTAGGGTTGACTTAGACTTGATAGAAGTAATAAACTTCGGAATCTAATCTCTTGATGTATCGATTAATTCTGAATTCTACTTGATCAAATGAGTTTCTCTCTAATTATGAAATCCCTGCCAATCCCTGTTATTTACCTTATTTATCCTTTATATATTATTATCCTTTTGCCTTACCCCTGTAAAGATAGAGATGGTTATTAGATTTATATCTAGGTATATGTATTTGTAATTCTTTAGCCATATCATTTTCATTCTTAACCCTGTTAAGCTCCCGATGGTAGAATTATAAATAACGATACCTGGAACATTCCTAGGTGAAATGCTACAGCGGGTGTATTTTATCTATGCGCTTGCGGATAACCTTTATTCCATATTTTATAAAAGTGCCATGTTCATAAATACAACCACATCTCTAGTGTTACTGCTAGTGGTGATAGCCTAGCTTTAGAGTGATGCTAAGAGATTCCCACAAGCATTTCTGGCGCCATTGCCGGGGATAAATCTTAACCTATCTTTTGGTGGTTGCGCTAAGAAATGTCAACAAACATTTATGGCACCATTGTCGGGGAGCTTTCTAGAAATTTTATATGGCTACAGAAAGAATACATCAAATATATATACTTATAGATAGGAATCATAACCTCTGTCTTTACAGTTTACCCTTGTTCTATTTTTGTTTATATCTTATGCAGGGGTAATACAGGTTCAGTTGTGATCAATCACTATTCAATCAAAAAGCAACTCAACCTAGAGGAAGATCAACACAAGTAGTGAAGACAATGGCTAACAAGACTTTGCTATAGTTCTCTACTCCCAACATTGGAAACATTCGGACTGGTCCCACACTCCAGACGAATAACCTAGAGTTTGAACTCAAGCCAAGCCTTATCAACCTAGCCCAGACTACTACATTCAGTGGAAAAGCACAAGAAGATCCACTACCCATCTATAGGATTTCCTAGAGATTGGAAGCACCATCATCATCAAAAACATTGCCCAGGACATTAATCCTTTCGGTTATTCCCATTCTCATTGGAAGTAATAGCGAAGCAGAGTGGTTCTATACTAATAAAAAAGACATCAACACATGGGATAGATGTTCAAAGGCTTTCTATCAAAAATTTTCCCTATAGGCAAAACTAATGCCTTAAGAGGAAAGATTAGAAATTTTTAGCAGCCAAAAAGGAGAAACCATTCCAGAAGCATGGGAACATTTCAGGATTATATTTCATAATGCTCACACCATGGAATGGAAGATTGGTTGCTCTTGCACAGATTTTACAATGGACTCACATAGAAGTCACATGAGCAACTAGATGCTACTGCTGGAGGATCATTTATGTCACTAACTACTGGGAAAGCTGAAATCCTCATGGATATGATAGTTGAGAATCAGAGCTGGAAACAAGACAAAAATCAACACTGTCATCAGATGGAGGAAGTCCCACAAGAAGTGAAGGCACTAACAACAAAGATGGATGTGTTATTAGGGTGGCTAGGCCAATGAGAGAAATACAAAAGACATTGTCAAGCCATTCAAGATGCATTCGATGCTCAGACTAGATGTGAAGAGAATTTGAGGACAAAAATCCCAGATAATTAGGAAAATGCAAATATCATCAACAACACTTCTACATCAAGAAAGTAAGGATGGAATCAATAGTCCACTTATCAAGGTAAGTCCTCAGGCAATTTTAATTCTTCCAATTTTAAGCAAACACTTATGAGAGATATAATCTTGGAACAGGTTAGAGTTAATGACACCATTATTAAAAAGCTTGTTTTCAAAGATAAAGTCTTAGAGGATATAAATGAAAAAATGGATGATTTTTCTTTTGCTCTAAAAGAACAAATTAATCTAAATAAAAAGATAGAGGTACATTTAGCCAAATTGGCTGTTGTTTTGCTTGTTGCCACTAACCCTGAGCAGATACAAGCTATAACTACCAGAGGTGGTAAGGTCACTTGTGATCCCCCATATCCAAAAGAGGCAGCAAAAGGATGGACAACACCAGTGATGCCAACAGTAACAGAAGAAAAGAAGGATGATGAAGTTGAAGAATTGAATCTACCACTACCGAAAATGATGAAAGATTATCATGACACCAACTATCTACCGTTTCCACATAGAAAGAAGAGAGCCATGGCGGATGAGCAGTTCAGTAAGTTTGTTGAAGTGATTAAAAAATTATATATAATATCCTCTATTAGATGGTATACATGTACCCACCTATGCAAGATATCTAAGAGACATCCTCAACAACAAATGACAACTGCCCACCACTGAGGTAATCAAGTTAACATAAGAGTGTAGTGTGGCCATCCTCAACACTTCTCCACAAAAGAAGAAGGATCCAAGATGCCCTACTATCGACTGTTCAATCAGGGATCAACACTTCAACAATGTGTTGTGTGATCTTGGAGCAAGTGTGAGCATGATGCCCAAGACGGTCTTTGATAAACTCCATTATTCAAGACTTGTCCCAACATCAACGTGTCTGCAACTTGCCGATCAATCACTCCGCTGTCCGATAGGAATCGCTGAAGATATTCCCAGTCAAGATTAGAGAGTTCTTCATACCAGTTGACTTTGTGGTATTGGACATGCAATCAGATTCGAAAGTGTCACTCATTCTAGGGAGGCCATTTTTGAGTACTACAAATGCCTGCATCAACGTTGGAATTGGAGAAGTCAGACCAACATCAATGGACACGAGGAATATTTTCCATTTAAGCCAAAGCCTGAGTTAAGCTCAACAACAAAAGTGGTAAGCAAAGAGGGAGATCAACAGTCACCAGAGGCATCATCCTCAGGGGAGGCTGAAACCCCCATAGAGTAACAACTTTAGAGAAGTCCAGTTCAGTGGGCTTAAAAATTTCGAACCTTCGCCGGGAGGTAACTCGGTAATTATCTATATTTACTTTCTTGCACTTTATTTTGCATATGCATATGAAAACAAAATAAAAATAGAAAAATATAAAATTCAGGCCCCACGTAAATAATTTTTATAGAGTAAAACCCGAAAGAATATTTACCGCGGAGGCATAAAAATATTGCTTGTATTCATAAACATTTTCTTTCACAAATGACTAATTTAGTTCTGTATTTCCTACATTGTAAATATTTTTCACCCACCAGGACCCACATAGTCCTAGGACCCACCATCTATTCTTTTCCATATCTACTTTGCTTCTACTCCACTCCATCATGAATCAGATGTTTTCCACCATGTATGGACCAGAATGAAGCTTGTTAATTCAGCAAAGTATGAGTGGAGCAAAGCACCTCAGGTGGGCCTAGGAAGGGGGCCAGGCGGCCCCACCACCAGGTCGGTTGGCCTAGGTTGGCTCAGGCTATAAATAGCCAGCCATCCCTACCTTCTGCTCACACCCCTCATCCATTCTTTCCCTCTCTTCGAGCAGAATAACCCTTGAAAGGAGAGTGGAGATTAGGAAAGAAATGAGAGTTGTGATAGAGAAGTAGGAGTGCAGTGGTAAGAGCCACACATAGAAGTTAGGGGATAAGTAACCAAAGAGAGAACTGCTGATAAATCTTGTGTAGAAACTCTCTTGATAGGCTAACCTCCCTGAACGACTAACCTTGGTACGACAAACTGCTAATCTTATTTATTCACTAACCCGTTCCTATAGTTTTTCTGTCTGTGGTTGTCTTTTCTCTATTGTTTCAGGATGAGTAAGAAATCACTCCTCGGGAAGCTTGGATTTGGACGCCTGACTAGGAGCAGTTCAAGGGCTAACTCAGACATGGACGTCGGTTCACCAATGCCCTCACAAGCGCCCCCATTTTGTTTTCCTTGGAGGGTATGAACATCCTGATGGAGGAGGAAAAGACCTCAAGTTACAAGGAAGTGAAAAAAGGGAAAATTCAGGAGCCTAAAGAATAGAACCTTCAAACTGACACCTACCTATGACCCGCAACTTCTGCCCGATACAGGTATGGATGTCGAATTTTTCAACATCTTCACTATTTTGGGTTGGGCAAATTTTGTGACAGTAGATGAATTGGGAGTCACCATTGAGTTTCTTTGCACATTGATTTTTCCCACTACTGGTGTGAGTTTCCATCTTTTCAATAAACAGTTCACTTTTACTTGGAGGGAACTCAGTAACCTCTTTGGTTTTGATTCAGACTACGTTTTGGAAAGAGTAATGACATGCTTTAAACCCAAGAATAATGACATTCAGTTGCCTACTCTCTGTTTCATTCACCGTTTCATTTCGTTAACCATCTTCCCTAGACTGGAAACCCGGACAATAAGGGAAGATGAGTTGAGACTTCTCTTTGCCATCGTGAAAAAATGGAAAGTGTCTCTTGTTGTCTATATGATCAATCAATGGATGGAAGTTTTTGTGCCTACTAAATGGGATATTGAATGCACATCTCTTGTTTACCGTTTGGCTACTAATTTGGGTTTAACTCAAGCTTGTCTTGTACAAAACATTTCCAAAGGCCGTACTTTTATGGCCTTCAATTTCTTTAGACAAGCAAAGATCCTAAAGAAGAACAACAATGTTATTCATATGATGTACCAAGGTATGAGCACTGAAATTCTGCTTCCTAACACATAGCTCAGTGTGTATACCATGAGAAGTTTTCTTCTAGGTCTACAGCCAATACCCCTACATAGCGAAGTGCATCGGCAAGGTTTACAAATGTGCCTTGAACTTATTACTATGGAACCGATCCAACCCTGAAGGACCAGCCCACACTGCGTATGATGATGGAGTCAGAGCCAGACACCAAGACAACCTCAAGAACCACCATCTTCATGGGCACCATCACCATCCCATCATTCAGAAGATTCATGACAAGCTGACAGTGGAGAGTGGCGGAGGAAATGTGAACACAAGGTTGATATGTGCCCTTGTGGTTCCTTCCTGAGTGATGAGCGATCGATCAACAGGCTCACCGGAAGGGGTGAGTGGCAACATGTGTCTCTTGGCTGTGTTGATGTGCAAGTGTGGAGCTCGGAGACAGTGGTCGATGGCGAGGTGAAGGTCAAGTAGAGACAGGCCGTGCCGATGGACCGGTAGCGGTGAAGGGCGGACGTGAGGCTTGGACTGACGGACCGGGAGGCCGGAGGACCAGCTGTGGTATCTGACACTTGGCATTGGCAAGCAAGAGCACATGGGGATGTGCGGTGCATCAGCCGAGTCGGGAGGAGACAATGGCGTGGTGGCACTTGGCGGGAGGTCGGACACGGGCTTGCGTGCGGTGCAAGTGCCATCGACCAAGTCAAGAAAGGAAGGTGAAGGCGTTGTGCTCGGCGTGGAGGCTGGACATACATTGGCATCACTGCCGATGGTCAGGGTGTGCGAACCACACTCCGTCTACGACGCGGGTTTGGTAGTTGAGCCTAAAAAACTACCCTCGACGGTTTCCGAGTTTGGGCCTCAAAACTCGGGGTAGACGGTTTTCTAGGTTTGGGCCTCAAAACTTGGGCTGGCGGGTTTCTAAGTTTGGGCCACAAAACTCAGCCGAGGACAAGTTTCCCGGTTTCGACCTCAAAATCGGGGGAGGTTCCAAAAGGAACGGTCGACGCGTGGCGGCACCAAGAGGCTTGCGTTGCGGCGAAGCTATCGCTGAGGAAGGCGCGGCGGTTGACGGGACAACACGTTGCGGCATCCTGAGGCTTGCGTCGAGGCGAAGCAAAGGACGAGGAAGGCGCATGGCCATCGGATGAAGACCTGACGGAGTTGGACTATAATACCCCTAGGGTTAGCCTGTTCGCTCTATGTATCTAGGGGTAGAAGGGGGATAAGTGTATTAGGCTATAAATAGTGATGGCAGCCCCTCCATCCATTCTATCCTTGCAACATTTCATTCTCCTAGCCCTTGCTAAGTTTTCTTCCACCTGCTGCCTATGATCCGCAGAGAGAACCGCAATACCTCTGTGTACTTGTGATTTTGAGGAAACGGGAAGTAATCCCGTAGTCTGCTCGTGGGGAGAAGTTACAGCTGAAATCGAGATCGAATTCGCGTTTGTGTTTGTGTTCTTCGCGTTTTGGTTTTTGCCTCCTCGGGGATTTGCCCCGTTCTCCTAATCCAAGGGATGGGTTTTTGATTTCCTTTGAATCAGATTGTGCTAGGACGTGAGCTCCTTCTTTCCATCGAAGGATTTCTACTCTAACCTCACGAGCACAAGATCGGGCTGAAATCACATTTGTTCTTCGTTCTTCCCCCTTTTCTAGTGTTCTTCGGATTTCACTTTGATGAGTTGATTTGGTGCGATGATTAAATAGGATTAGCACCCCAACACGTAGAGGAACACTTGGGAGAAGTTTGGTTGCAGCCCCATCTGATTTGGTTGAGTACCAATCGAATCTAGTTTTGACCCGAGCTATTTTTGCCTTTCAGGCAATTCCCGGACAGTCCACCGTCAGGACCGCGGATAGTCCGTGCATTGGTTTTTGAGGGAGCAGTCACGCGCAGTCCCCTTACTGTTCACCATCAGGTGACTGGTGGACAGTCCACGGTACAACCCGTGGACAGTCCGGGACCTGACCAGCAGGGTTTCAGAACAGTTCTATTTTGGGTCTTTTGCTGGCGGACAGTCCGGCACTCCAGGCGTGGACAGTCCGGCCTTCACCGGACAGTCCGAGATCAGAGTACCGGAGAGTCCGGGATCCTGCTAAAGGTTGAGTTTTATCCGTTGCTTTGGGACTTGGTTTTCGAGGTTCACCAGTAGTTCTGTTGTACCACTAGGACATCTCCTAGGGTATCCACCTACTTGTAGGTCGTGAACTAGCCGATCATTTGAGTCGTTGCCTTTTGAGGAGATTTTTTGGGACAAGGGCCATCTATTTCCGAGAAGAAATTTGAGGCTCCCATTCACCCCCCTCTGGTCGCCAATTCGGTCCTTCAATTGGTATCAGAGCCGGTTAAGGATCTCTTCTACCTTAATCGGTTTCAGATCCTAAGGGAGACATGTATCGAGGGAATGGCATGGCTCCCTATTTTGATGGGACGAACTATCCCTATTGGAAGATTCAGATGCATGCCTATCTCAGCAACATCGACTCTTCCGTCTGGGAGATATGTGAGAACGCCGAGTACGAGGTGCTTGCGGCTCGCATGGGTCAGATCCAGATTGACCAGCACAACGCGAACGCAAAGGCCCGTAATGCGGTTTTGGCCAACATCTCCCTTCCTGAGTTTGATCGTGTCTCTGAGCTTGAGATGGCATGAGAGATCTGGGTGAAGCTTCAGAGCTATCACGAGGGGACCATTCAGGTCAATACCAGACTCTTCGAGATGTACAAGCACGGGTATGAGAACTTTGTTCAATGGAGGGGGAGATACGTTGACGCTATGTTCGCTCGTTTCCAAACGATAGTGAACAAGATGCATGCCAATCGGGCCAACCTACCCTATTGATCATGAGAGGGCTCTCAAGTTGCTATACGCCCTGGATTAGAGGGTATGGGAGGTGAAGGTGTCGACTATCATTGAGTCGCCAAGCTATGACACCCTCACCGTGGACGAGCTATTCAGCAAGCTCAAGTCCACCGAGATCGATCACTTGACTCGGGCCAAGCTGAAGAACCCAGCTTCACATACCATGGCTTTGGTCTCGGGTAAGGATGGATCAACTCTTTTCGCTGACACTTCAGCATCCTTCTTTGCTTTGGCTTCTTTGCTTTTAGTGACAGAGGAGCAGGTGGAGGTGTTAGGCGATGACGAGCTCACCCTCATCATCAGCCGGTTCTCACGGTTTCACAATAATCGCTTGAATCGCCGGAAAGTGGCGCACATGAGGGCTGCTACGGGGTGTGGCGACCCGATCACTTCGTCGTGAGCTGCCCTAAGCACAACAAAGGCTTCCCGGCAAGAACCGCAACACCAGGCGTAAGGCCAAGCCTGAGAACAAGGCCGAGAAGAAGAACAAGACCAAGGGCGGCTACCGCAGGGAGGATCTCGAGAAAGCTTTTGACGCTGGCAGGCCTGCCTTCATCGCCTCCATCAGCGACGTCAAGAAAAGCTCCAACGGTGACTCCAGCGACGATGAGTCCGAGGACAAGATGGAGGAACACTTCAATGAACTCTGCTTCTTCGGCAGCTCCACCGATGACTTCTGCACCATGGCCCTGGATGAGGATGACCGCAAGTGCCAGGACAAGCATGCCAACACCGCGACGATGATGACACATCTTCTGAGGTATCGACCTCTTCCACCATCGAGCGTCTTTCTAGCGAGCGAGATTCCTTGGCCCAAATTGTTCTTGCTCAAGACAAGCAGCTTAAGCGTGCCGCTAGAGAGCATAATGAGTTTAAGGCCAAGCTAGGTGAGGCGCTAAGGAGCTTGAGTGTGCTAGGTCCAAGGTGACAGTGATCGAGGAGGAGTGTGAGGAGTGCATATCGCACATGACCGACTTTACCACCCTGCAAATCAAGTATGCCCTCTTTGGTAGAAGTGTATGATGAGCTGAAACGTAGGCTTGACTTGGTCGGTGACTGTAAAGAGTGTCCCTCTTTGAAGAAGGAGCTTGAGGAAGTGAAGGCTAGGCCTCTCTGCTGGGTGCGTGCAAGTCTTGTCCAGGCTTGCAGACTAAGTTGGCAGAAGTTAGTGCCAAGCTTGCTGAAGCCTTGAAGGCCAGCTCAATCAGCACAGTTTTTGCTCAGTGTGAGCGATGCGTGGGGATGGAGCTTGAGATTGCCAACTGTTAGCATGACAGGATGCAAAACGAGGAGGAGGAAAAACACATACCCGGTCCATCCTGAGTTGGGTGTCATGCAGTGAGCAACAGATGGGCATGATGATCAGCCAGTTCAAGAGGGGAATGTAGTAGTCCGGGAGTAGGCTTTGCTTCAGGGTGGATGGGCGCTAGTGCTTTTGGCAAGATCAGTGAGTTTACTGGGTGAACTCGAGTGAGAAACCATCTTCTATCCCTAAGCTTAGCAAGATCACCCCACCTTAGCCTCTCAAGCCTATCACCAAGGATGGCATCCTTCATGAACCTCACAAGGCTCCACCTCGCAAGCAAGTGTGGGTTCCCAAACCTAACCATCTTAGGAACACACTTGACCCCTTCATGACGTCTCTAGTGATCCCCTTCCGAGGGAGAGGGAAGGAGCGGCTATAGTGTGAACCCCCGCAACCAAAACAAACCAACAACCCAAGAGAGTGGTGAGGTTTGAGTGTGACTATACCACCGTGAGGGTCACTAGCTGAGTTTTGCTTTCGGAGGGAAGAGAGACGCTAGGAGGGAGTTGGAGCTGAACAAGCAGGCCAGGGAACCACTCTTTCCATGGTGTGCAAGGTCAGGGAGTTCAGAGGCAGAGGGCTAGGCCTGGAGGTGCACCCCTCAGGTAGCTAGGCCCCAGGCAACTAGACCACGGGGTGGTGGTCGTGCCCGTCACGTTTCTGGTCATCCTCAATACGATCGTGAGCCGAGTGTAAGAGGCTCTGCTGCACCGTCCCATAGTGGACCACCTTTTTAGCATGGTGGTGATCGCTATTCTCAGATGGGACGAGGATGTGAGTTTTAGAGGTTTTTCGTTCCATAGCGGACCACCCTTTCAGTTTGGTGGTGATCGCTATCCCCCCCATGGGCGAGGTCAATTTTGGTGTTGCTTCTAAAACACTTTTTCTAGGCCTATGACAGGAACACTGGTATCCTTCTTCAGTATACTAACCCCAGTGTTGTGTCCATATGCTCATTTCCTGCCTTTCTATCGATGCAGGAACTTCGGTTGGAGAACTTGTGGCTCATGGATTCCGGGTGTTCGCGCCACATGACCGGAAACAAGGAATGGTTCTCCAGCCTGAACCCCGTGTCCCATAAGGAGTACATCACATTAAGGATAGTGGTAGAGGTAAGGTTGTTTCTCGTGGGTCGATTCGAGTCAACGAGAACTTTGTTCTCAAGGATGTTGCTTTGGTTTTGAATTTGCACTTCAATTTGCTTTCTGTTTTGCAACTTCTTGAGGATGGTTTATGAAGTGCGCTTTAAGGCCAGCTCTAGCAGAGTTTTGGATTCTCGGGGCGATCTTGTTTGTTGGATCGTCCCCTTTGGCCGTGTTTTCCTGAGCCGATTTTTCTCGCTCTTTCGGCTCTTCTAGATGTTTGGTTGCTGTCCTTCTTCTGATTTATGGAAGTGGCATAGGAGACTTGGTCACTTGAGTTTTGACTTGCTTGCAAGTCTTAGCTCACTTGGCCTATCCAAGGATTGCCCAAGCGAAGTTTTAGAAGGACCTTGTTTTGCCACCCTTGTCGTCATGGGAAGATGGTTGCTGCTTCTCAGCTACCTATGAATCAGGTGATGACCAGCGACCCGGCGAGCTTTTACACATGGACACTATTGTCCAGCTTGGGTCTGCTCAGGGCGGGTGGGAAGTGGTACGTTCTAGTGATCGTGGACAATTTTTTGAGGTATTCTTGGGTGTTCTTCATGGAGGGTAAGGACAAGGTTTTTCTTTTTGCTTGAGATTTGATCTAGTTTGATTTGGTGGTAACGTAGTTTCCCCCTGTTACTTTGAGTAGCTATGAATGTAGTCGTCACGTGGATGGTTTGTCTCCTTCCTCGTCCGGCATTCCTGAGCTTCGTAGTCTGCTTTAGTCGCTCTTACATCTGTCACCTTGATTGAGCACGCAGGCTCATCGTTCTTGTCATCACTCAGTTCTTCTTCGCTCGTTCTAGTCTTCTCCACGGCTGCGTTTTTGTTGCCGCAATCAGGACTCTGTGTTCTTTCTGAGCTTGAGGTTTCATCTGTGATCCCCAGGAGCAGGAGTCCATGGTTGTCCCAGCAGAACCGTTGTTGAGCGCAGAGGACCCTTGTTGAGATGGCCAGATGGTGCCCGATGAGCATGGACTCCTTGGCTTTTAGGCCGAGGCAATCAACACGCTCTGCATTGTTTCAATCGCATCTTTCTTTCTTCTGTTCATGAAAAAGACTTCTTATGAGATGCGATTTGGACGGGTACCCAAGGTGTCTCACTTTAAGGGTTTTGGGTGCAAGTGCTTTATTCCTGGAGCAAGGTAATTTGGATAAGTTTGAATCTCATTCTACTGATGGTGTGTTTCTTGTTATGCTTTGCATTCTCGCGCTTATCGAGTTCTTAACCTTGAGATTAACTGGATAGTGGAGAACTGTGAGGTCACATTCGACGAGACTATGCCTTGTGTTTCTTCTGCTTTTGATGTTGCAGGAGATCAGGAGCTTGGAGAGAATCTTTGTGGAGGAGGAGCAGGTAGATGACATTGGGGTGATCCCGAGCCAACTCCACTGGCTGCCCCCGTCGACCCTACGACGACGACTTCAGCTCGAGGCCCGATCCTACTACTTGGGTCCTCTTGAGCCACTTCTCCAGTGAGCAACCGGCTGCACCTGAGGGAGTGACAACATCTGGCGAGGGGGAGGCGACTTCGGCGAGGCAGGCGCCCCAAAGCATTCAGCAGATCCACCCTTCGTAGCAGATGATCGGCGGTATCGACCAGCGAGTCACACGGTCCTGAGCGTATGAGATCTCTCACTTTGCTCATTCTGCATTCGTTGCTCTTTTTTTGAGCCCAAAGATGTTGCACATGCTCTTTCTGATTCTAACTGGGTTAATGCCATGCATGAGGAGTTAGAGAATTTTGAGCGAAACCAAGCCTGGACCCTAGTTCCACCACCACAACCAGAATGCCACCTTATAGGTACCAAATGGGTTTTCAAGAACAAACAGGGTGAGGATGGGACGGTTTGTGAGGAACACGGCTAGATTAGCAGGTTTTTTTGCCAGAAAGAGGGGATAGATTATGAGGAGACCTTTGCCCCTGTAGCTCGTTTAGAAGCCATTAGGATCCTTCTATCCTTTGCTGCTTTGAAGGGTTTAAGCTATACCAAATGGATGTCAAGAGTGCTTTCTTAAACAGATTATAGAGGAAGAGGTCTATGTTAGGCACCCCCGGGTTTTGAGAGTCCCAAGTTTCCAAACCATGTGTTCAAAACTTTCAAAAGCTTTATATGGTTTGAATCATGCCCCGAGAGCATGGAATGAGCGTTTGAAAACTTTTCTGCTTTCAAGGGTTTTAAAATGGGACGGGTAGATAAGACTCTTTTTCTCCTCAAGCAAAGGCAATGACACCCTTTTAGTTCAGATTTACGTGGATGATATCATCGTTGGTGGCTCTTCTCACGCACTTGTTGCCAAGGTTGCAAATACTATGAGCAAGGAGTTTGAGATGAGCATGATGGGTGAGTTGACCTTCTTCCTCGGGTTGCAAATCAAGCAAACCCGAGATGGGACGTTCGTGCATCAAGGAAAATACACGAAGGACATCCTGAAGAAGTTCAACATGGGTGAGGCCAAGCCTCTTACAACGCCCATGGAGATGACGGTTGCGATGGACCGGGATCAGGACGGAGAGCCCGTGGACCAGAAGAGTACAGGACATTATCGGCTCACTACTGTACTTGACGGCGACGAGGCCAGAAATACACTTCTCAGTGTATCCATGCGCTCATTTTCAGGCGTGCCCTCGGACTTGCCACAAGTAGGCGATCAAGCGCATCATGAGGTACCTCCGATTCACTCTTGAGTTTGGACTTTAGTACTCTTTCTCTTCGACCTTTCGCTTTGTGGTTACTCCGATGCGGATTTTGTCGGTTGTCGGCTTGAGCGCAAGTCTACTTCTGGGACTTGTCAGTTTCTTGGCTCTTCACCTGTTTCATGGTCTTCTCGCAAGCAGTCTATTATAGCCCAGTCTGCCACCGAGGCCGAGTATGTCGCTGCCGCTTTCTTGTGCTTTGCAGCTTTTATGGATGGTTGCTACTTTGCATGATTTTCGTCTTGATTTCAGTCGGGTCCCTTTGCTTTGTGGTAGCACTTCTGCCATTAGTGTAGCAAAGAACCCTGTTCTTCACTCCAAGACCAAACACAACGCGTTGTTCGCTTTCACTTTCTCCGTGATCACTACGAGAAAGGCGACATCGACCTTAAGCATGTAGACACCCACAACCAGCTTGCGGATATATTTACTAAGCCTTTGGATCTCTCAACTTTTGCAAGGTTGAGAGGTGAGCTTGGTGTATGTTTCCCCTTTTAGATGGGGAAGCATTTTCTTGTTGTACCATATGTTGACTTCTTCGATACCCTTTTGTTTTGGATTTCTGTTTTAGGTTAGTTTGTGCTCCGATACTTTCAGACTAACTATTGCTTGAATTTCATCATGTACATCTTGCATTTTTGAGCTTCATGTCTATAATCTTTAGAATGAAAGTATGCTCTGAGTAGTTCTGCTCTAATGATATATGATGATGCTTGTAGCTTAGGCTATTTTTGATCACATGATACATGTTGTGAGCTAAGCTATTTTTATGAATGCTGAATATGTTTAATTGAACTTAAAATCTGATACTTGTTCACCATTGGGGTTGGCACTTGCATGTTTAGAATGTGTTGAGGTCACTTGTGCTTTTCATATATGCTAGGTTGCTATGTCTCTTGCTCTGAGTCATTCACTTGCTTGGTATGTTCATATTCTGCTTATTTGAACTAAGTATAAGTGAATTTGAAAAGATCGAGATGAGATTGCTTTGTCAACACATCACGGTATCGAGACTGTTTCTCATTGCACTTTTTAGTTAAACTTGAGCCGTGTAGTGTAAGACCGAAACCGATGCTTTAAGCTTCTGATTGATTATGCATAGGCTTAGCTCGGTTGAAAAGTTGGCATGACAACCTTTCAACCTCTCGCAATCATATGCTGAAATCTGAACTTGTGTTTATAACCGCTGCATATCTCTGATAAAATATCAACACAAGTCTATTTTCATTCTATAGCATGATGATTGAACTTTGCTAGGGGTAGTTCACCTTCTATACATGATTAGCACCTATTTGACTTCCTGTCTATACATGTTCAGTGCTATTTTGATGGTGAATCCCTTTTCTGAATGGCTTAAAACTGCTCACTAAGCTTGATTATTCATATTTCGTATTCTGTGATCAGTTTGAGCCTTTGCTAGCTCTTATGCTTGTTGCTAAGTTGTCGGATCAGCACTCTTTAGAGCATTCTTTCATTCTAACGACTATATACCTGAAGCTGCTGACTTGCATTTTAGGCTCTCATGCATATGTTTTCCAGGCATGCCTAGCTTTCAATTTCCTTGTTTCAGATTTCATATGCTGAAATATGAACTTGTGTTTATAACCGCTGCATATCTCTGATAAAATATCAACACAAGTCTATGTTTCATTCTATAGCATGATGATTGAACTTTGCTAGGAGTAGTTCACCTTCTATACATGATTAGCACCTATTTGACTTCCTGTCTATACATGTTCAGTGCTATTTTGATGGTGAATCCCTTTTCTGAATGGCTTAAAACTGCTCACTAAGCTTGATTGTTCATATTTCTTATTCTGTGATCAGTTTGAGCCTTTGCTAGCTCTTATGCTTGTTGCTAAGTTGTCGGATCAACACTCTTTAGAGCATTCTTTCATTCTAACGATTATATACCTGAAGCTGCTGACTTGCATTTTAGGCTCTCATGCATATGTTTGCTCCGATAGGCATGGCCTAGCTTCAATTTTCTTGTTTGAGCTCTGCTTTGTATCTTGCTCAGTTGCAATTGTCTCCAAGGGGGAGAATTTTCGCTATGTGGTGACAATTTGCAATTTTGTGCTTCATTTGTCGAGGGGGGGGGGTTCTTTTAGCAAGGGGAAGTTTCTGGCATGTGTCTAGGGGGAGTCACTTGCTTTTTTGTGCTCTGTTCTCTTCTTGCTGATTTTCACTTGTTTTGGCGAGTTTGCAAGTTTTTGATTGGTATGGATCTTTGCTGCTAGTTGTGTTGAGCCTCTGTGCCTCTATCTTGAGAGACTAACAATCATTGTTGGCTTATGCGTTTTCAGTTGGTATGGTGCTTTCAGCTAGTGGTGTTGAGCCCTTTCTGCCTGTTCTTGAGGACTAGCTTGTTCTTGACTTGGTTGTGTCGAGCCGTTGCCCATGTCTTGGGAACCAAGTCTTTGCCCTTGTGATCGAGTTTTGCTCTATGTTGAGTTGTTGCACCGATCTTTTGCTTGGTTGTGTTGAGCCGTTGCCCATGTCTTTGGGGACCAAGCTTTTCTTATCTCATTTTGTCCTTCTTTGGCTTTTATCTTGGCTTTTGAGACATTTGAGTGAGTTTCTCTTCCATCTACTTCTATTTCTTTTTATTTTTGATTACTGTTTAATCTGTGTTGACGATGCACTCGTCAGGGGGAGATTGAGAACACAAGGTTGATATGTGCCCTTGTGGTTCCTGAGTGATGAGCGATCGATCAATAGGCTCCACCAGAAGGGGTGAGTGGCAACATGTGTCTCTTGGTTGTGTTGATGTGCAGGTGTGCAGCTCGGAGACAGTGGTTGATGGCGAGGTGAAGGTCAAGTAGAGACAGGCCATGCCGATGGACCGGGAGCGGTGAAGGGAGGACGTGAGGCTTGGACCGATGGACCGAGAAGCTGGAGGACCAGCTGTGGTAGCTGGCACTTGGCATTGGCAAGCAAGAGCACATGGGGATGTGCGGTGCATCGACCGAGTCAGGAGGAAGACAATGGCGTCGTGGCACTTGGCGGGAGGTCGGACACGGGCTTGCGTGCGGCGCAAGTACCATCGGCCAAGTCAAGAAGGAAGGGGAAGGCGTTGTGCCTGGCGTGGAGGCTGAACATGCATCGACATCAGTGCCGATGGTCGGGGTGTGCGAACCACACTCCATCTACGGCGCGGGTTTGGTAGTTGAGCCCCAAAAAAGTACCCTCGACAGTGTCCGAGTTTGGGCCTCAAAACTCAAGGTGGACGGTTTTCCAAGTTTGGGCCTCAAAACCTAGGCTAGCGGGTTTCTGAGTTTGGGCCACAAACTCAGCCGAGGATAGGTTTTCCCGGTTTCGGCCTCAAAACCGGGGGGAGGTTCCAAAAGAAACGGTCAACGCGTGGTGGCGCCGAGAGGCTTCTGTTGCGGCGAAGCTATTGGTGAGGAAGGTGCGGCGGTCGACGGGCGACACGTGGCGCCATCCTGAGGCTTACGTCGAGGCAAAGCAAAGGATGAGGAAGGCGTGTGGCCGTCGGATGAAGACCTCACATAGTTGGACTGGAATACCCCTAGGGTTAGCCTGTTCGCTCTATGTATCTAGGGTAGAAGGGGAATAAGTGTATTAGGCTATAAATAGCGATGGCAGCCCCTCCATCCATTCTATCCTTGCAACATTTCATTCTCGTAGCCCTTGCTAGGTTTTCTTCCACCTGCTGCCTGTGATCTGCACAGAGAACTGCAATACCTCTGTGTACTTGTGATTTTGAGGAAACGAGACCATAATCTCGTTGTCTCCACGTGGGGAGAAGTTACAGCTGAAATCGAGATTGAATTCGCGTTTTGTGTTGTGTTCTTCGCGTTTTGGTTTTTGCCTCCTCAAAGATTTTCCTCGTTCGTCCCAATCCGAGGGATGGTTTTTGATTTCGTTTGAATCAGATTGTGCTAGGACGTGAGCTCCTTCTTTCTACTGAAGGATTTCTACTCTAACATCACGAGCACATAGATCGGGCTGAAATCACGTTCATTCTTCTTCGTTCTTACCCCTTATCTAGTGTTCTTTCGGATTTCTCTTTGATTATATGATTTGGTGTGATGATTTCCTAGGATTAGCACCCCAACACGTAGAGGAACACTTGGGAGAAGTTTGGTTGCAGCCCCATCTGATTTGGTTGAGTTCCAATCGAATTTGGTTTTTGACCCGAGCTATTTTTGCTTTTCAGGCGATTCCCAGACATTCCGTGAAAGTGCATTCGCCCCCAATGTGGGTTTTGGATAATTAATGACAATCAAATTAGGGACTAATAGTTTTATAAAAGCATGTATGCAGGTGTTAGTCCTTAGAAAGATTTGAAATGTTGAAATCTCATGAACAAAGCACGTTGGATACATTTGGACAAAAGATACCTAGCTCAAGTTGTGGCTTTAAAGTTTGATTTTAATCTTGAGTTATAGGTAGCCGGACTATCAAGAGGGTCACAAATTAGGTTGGCTAGATGTGGAGAAAAGTGCTCAAATCAACTAACTAAAGTTTGCTTGAGAGACCACGCACGAACACGAACACATAGAGGTAAAATTGTGTGGTCGGTAGTACCGACCATGGGTGGTCGGTAGAACCGACCATGGCTGCAGCGCGCAATGCTCTCTGATGGTGTTCATTTTGAACTGGCGGTAGTACCGCCATATGGTCGGTGGTACCTATCATCCAGACCATTCTAACATCCTCTCTGGATCGGCCCTGAAAAGGCCTGGCGGTAGTACCGCCATAAGGCCGGTACTACCGACCCTCGGTGGTACCGACCACGGCCGGTAGCAAGTCAGTTTTGCAACCTCTCTGTGTAGACTCGAAAATGACCTGGCGGTAGTACCGCCATAGAGTCGGTACTACCGACCCTTGGTGGTACTGACCCTGGTCGGTTGAAAGGTTGTTTCTGCAGACCTCTCTGTTTCGTGCTCTAAATGGCTTGGCGGTAGTACCGCCATAAGGTCGGTACTACCGACCCTCGGTGGTACCACGCACCCAAGCTGGTAGTAAGTCAAGTTTGCAGGGCTCTCTCTGTTGGCTCGATTTTGACTTGGCGGTAGTACCGCCATAGAGTCGGTACTACCGACCCTCGGTGGTACCGACCCTGGTCGGTAGTAACCCAGGGACCAAGTCTCATTCTGCGGAGCTCTCTGTTTGCGGCCGATTTGGCCTGGCGGTAGTACCGCCATAGGGCCGGTACTTACCGACCATCGGTGGGTACCGACCTGAGCCAGTAGCTGGTTTTAGGTCAGATCCAGGTCTGTGCAACGGTTAGTGACTGGTCGGTACTACCGACCATGGGTGGTCGGTACTACCGACCAACCTCGGGACTAGGAGAGTATAAATTGCTCTCCTCTTCTCGTTTGACTGTTACCCACTTATTCTACTACCCACTCATTCCACTCACTTATTGCGACCTAACTTCAGACAAAAGAGCCTCCAAGCATTGACTCCTCCCCTCTCTCTCCCCCTTTGCTCCTAGATTCACTTACTTGCAAGATTTGAGCTAGGGAAGTGAGATTAGAGAGTGGGAAGCTCGATCTATGACTTGAGCACTTGGTTTCCATCTAGCCGGCTTGATTTGTGTCTATTACTCTTGAGCTCTTTGAGCTCTAGCCGGTTAGGTGTTCTTCGTGGTAGCTCGTGTTGCTTCATTTGTGAGGGCTCCCCGAAGTGTTTCTTTCCCTTGTGATTTCTAGTGGAGAAACTCTCATAGCCTTTGTGGTTGCTTGAGTGAGGCAAGGAGGTGAAATAGACTCCGACCTTTGTGGTCACCTCAACAACGAGGACGTAGACACTCCTTAGTGGATTGGCCGAACCTCGGGATAAATCGCTGTGTCCCGTGTGCTTGTTGTTTCTCTACTTTGTATATTACTTGTGTTCTTCGTGTTCTTCCTCTCCCTATCTCTTTCTTAGGTTGAGAGGCTCGATCCACACCGTGGAAAGAAACCAAGGCTTGGTATGGCTAGAATCGCTGTTTATCATACTTAGGGAAGTGGGGTACATACTTGTATTACATTCATAGCTCACTTACATTGGATTTGTAGTTCCTCTTTAGGATCCCGGTAGTGCCATTTGTTTGTGTCGGTAGTACCGGTGCATCACACCCGATAGTACCTACCCAAACAAACCGGCAACACCGGTTGTTGTCTAACTACAATTTCTAGTTTGTGAAGTTTCAGATTGTCAAAAATCACCTATTCACCCCCTCTAGGCTGATTAGATCCTTTCAATTGGAATACAAGGGTGTATGCCAGGTCTCTGAGTGATGAGTGATTGTCAACTGGGATAATGCGCATGTTCTTTTGGCTCGTGTTGTGCAGGTGTCGAGCACGGATACAGTGATCAAAGGCAAGGTGAAGGTCAAGTAGAGACGTGTCGTGCCGATGGACCGAGAGTGGCGAAGGGCGGACGTGAGGCTTAGACTGAGTGACCGGTGGCCCGAGGATCAGCTGTGGTGGCTGACAGCCTGGACAATGACGAGCGAAGACTTGTGGGCACGGTGTTGCTTGGGTCGAGGACCTAGGGACACGTGTCGGTGGACGGGGTGCACGGGCGGTGCATCCCCTCGACGGCTCGGTTTGGTGGTTGAGCCACAGAAAAACCACCGAGTGGACGGTTTCTAGGTTTGGGCATCAAAACCTGGGCGCTGATGGTTTCCGAGTTTGGGCCACAAAACTCGGGCTGAGGACGGCTTCCTGGTTTGGGCCTCAAAACCTGGGTGCTGCTGGTTTCTGAGTTTGGGCCACAAAACTCAGGCGATGGACGGCTGGTTTCCCGGTTTGGGCCTCAAAACCGGGGTTGGTCGTGAAGGCTGCTTTCCCGGTTTGGGCCTCAAAACCGGGGGCGAAGTCCAGGAAAAGGACAAGCAGAGCGGTGGCGGCACGTGGCGGCAATCGGTGAGGTTGCGTCGAGGCAACGCTACCAGTTGTGCGGGCGTGGTCGTCGGATCACAACTATCTTTGAGTTGGTCCATAATAACCCTAGGGTTTAGCTGGTTCGCTCTGTAATTAGATAGGGGTAGAGTGGGAATTAGAATTAGGATAAGTAGAGGGAGACCCCCACCTCCCATCCCATCTCAGTCATTTGCTCTTTGCCTTCTAGGTTTTCCTGCTCTCCCAATCCCCTGTTGTAGCAACTGAGATCCGCAGAGAACCATACCTCTGTGTATTGGAGATTTTGAGAAGTGAGACCGTAATCTCACTGTTGTAGCATGTGGTAGCCACACGGTTGCAGATCGATGTGTTGATTCGCATTTTGTTCGTGTTCTTCGCGTTCTTCTTTTCTCTCCGCGATTTTCCCATCACTCGATCTCTCTCTATACTGCGTCTTTTTCGAATTCCACTTGAATCAACTTGTTCTTTATAGTGAGGAGATCATTTCCACCAAAGGAATTCATCTAACTCCTCACGAACAAGTAGATTGGGTCGATTTCATTTTCGTGGCGCTTTTTTCGGTTCATACACCTTCCCCTTCGATTTCCCGTTGATTGAATCGATTTGAGCGGATGATTTCTTGGGGATAGTCTCCTAACTACCTCTCGTGATTATCCTCTCCAAGTTTGGGATCAAGGGATTTTGTTTGGACCGATTTGGAGAAGATTTGAGTTGAGGGCGACCGAAATCGCCCTTTCTGGGCACTCGCGGACAGTCCGCCAGTGCTAGCGCGGACAGTCCGTGCGTCGGGGATCAGCCGGATCAGTGGCTGTGTTCTTCGGACGGGTTGCTGTTTTTACACCGGCGGACCGTCTGCAGTGTAAAGTCGCGGACAGTCTCGGAAGGGTCCAGGGAACTTCAACAACAGTGCGTTTTCGTACTTTTGACCGGCGGACAGTCCGCCATCCCCTCGCGGACAGTCCGCAGTAGGGGCCGACAGTCCGGGACCTCCGGGTCGGACAGTCCGGCATCCTGCTGAGTGTTGCATTTTAGTGCGTTTTCTCTCCCGGCTTCTTCGCTTGGTTTCTGGACTTCTTGGTTTGGTTCTTTAGTTCACCTAGGAAGCTCCCTCAGTATCTTCGCTACTTGTTAGCATTGGTATTTGGGATTTCCCGACGTAGCCTTCAATCTACGTTTGAGACTTGGTTTTTAGGGGTCGAACTTGTGCCGGTGCTTTTGGTGTTTGGCTTGCTATCACTTTGTGGTGCCTCGCTGTGATCATAGGGATCATCCACCCTCTTCCAAGGGTCGTGGGCATCACGGTTTTGATCGAAGCTCTTGGGTTGATTTGGGGACAAAAGGTCAAAGTTTTGAGAGAAATTTTTGAGCTCCCATTCACCCCCTCTGGTCGCCTTGTTATTGCATTCTCGGTCCTTCACAAGGCTCCACTTGCTAATGGTAAGATCAACAAGGAAAGCAAGTGGAGGTCCCTAAGCCACCAAAGCCTACATCAAGAAGCTATACATGGATTACTTGTGTTGTTGTGGAGAGAACGACAGATTGTTTTTCTTCAGTATGTTGGTGCCCTCAAGAAGAGGGAGATTATGAGAAATGTTTGGGTGCCAAAAGTTTATGTGACTAACCCCCTAGGATCCAATCTCATTTGGGTACCTAAATCAAGACATAATCTTGTTTTGTAGGAATATGCCTCCGGTGGAACAAGTTGGGCGTTGGATAGTGGATGCACCAATCATATGACCGGGGCTAAAGAAATGTTCATCTCCTTCCAACAAGCAACGATTCATGTAACAACATTGTGTTTGGTGACAATGGTAAAGGAGAAGTGCTTGGTTTGGGTAAAATTGCTATCTCAACTGACAATTCCATATCTAATGTATTACTTGTGCATTCATTGAGTTACAATTTGTTGTCCGTTTCTCAACTTTGTGAAATGGGTTATGATTGTCTCTTTACGGATAAGGGTGTGACCGTCTCTAGAAGAAGGGATTCCTCTATTGCATTTAAAGGCGGTGTGTGAAGGGAAAACTTTACTTAGTTGACTTCTCAACTAGTAAGGTAGAACCTACAACATGTCTAATGGCAAAATCTAGCATGGGTTGGCTTTGGCATCGCTGACTAGCTCATGTTGGGATGAGGAACTTGGCCCAACTTCAAAGGGAAGGGCACATCCTTGGACTAACCAATGTCTCGTTTGAGAAAGATAGGATTTGCAGCGCATGCCAAGCTGGAAAGCAAGTTGGAGCAAAGCATCCAATGAAGAACGTCGTGTCAACCACAAGGCCATTGGAGCCACTACATATGGACCTCATTGGACCCGTTGCTTACCAAAGCATCGACGGTAACAAATATGGTTTCGTTATTGTTGATGACTTTTCTCGTTTCACTTGGGTGTTCTTTTTAGCAGATAAAAGTGAGACCCAAGGCATCTTCAAGAAGTTTGCTAGAAGAGCTCAAAATGAGTTTGAGCTCAAGATCAAGAAAGTAAGAAGCGATAATGGGACCGAGTTTAGGAACACCAACATAGAAGAATATCTTGATGATGAAGGAATCAAGCATGAGTTCTCCGTTCCATATACCCCACAACAAAATGGGGTTGTGGAAAGGAAAAATAGAACTCCTATTGAAGCCGCAACATCTATGTTGATGAGTACAAGACTTCCCATGGCTTTTGGGTGGAGGCGATGAACACCGCGTGTCATGCCATCAACCGCCTCTACCTCCACAAGCTAAGGGACAAGACGCCATATGAGCTTCTAACCGGTAACAAACTAAAGGTGCATTACTTTGAGTTTTTGGCTGCAAGTGTTTCATACTAATAAGAGGCCAAAAGTTCAAAGTTTGCACCTAAGGTACACGAAGGTTTTCTACTTGGTTATGGTACTAACGAACACAGCTACAACGTATTCAATAATGCCACCGACACTATTGAGTTAACGGTAGACGTGACTTTGATGAATCTGACGGGCTTCCAAAAGGAGCAAGTCAATGATGAGCTTGTGGGTAATGACATGCCTCCATCCGAAGAGCTATCAAGAAGCTTGTAACCGGTGATGTGAGGCCCGTTGAAATTCAAGATGATGAAGATGATCCATCGCACACTCCACAAGATTCTCATGTCCATCATGTGCATCCAAATGCGCATGATCAAGCTTCCGCAACTCTGAATGGTGGAAGTGTGAGTGATGTTCAAGTGATACATCAAGTTGATGATCAAACACAAGCTCAACATGAAGACTGACGAGATGATGGTGACATCCACACATAGACGAAGATGATGAAGATGGACCCATCCAAAGGAGATCAATTGTGCCACACCCAAGAGTTCATCATACAGTTCAACTGGATCATCTCGTTGACAACATCTTGGGGAGCATACGACGTGGGGTAACGACACGTTCTCGTTTAGCAAGTTTTTGTGAACATTACTTGTTTGTCTCCTCTTTGGAACTCTTAGGTGGAAGAAGCACTTGATGATCCAGACTGGGTGATGGCTATGCAAGAAGAGCTGAACAACTTCACCAGGAATGAAGTCTGGTCCTTGGTGGAAAGTCCCAAGCAAAATGTGATAGGAAACAAATGGGTCTTCCGCAACAAACAAGACGAGCATGGCATGGTAACAACGAACAAAGCACGGTTGGTGGCTTAAGGTTTCACTCAAATCGAAGGGTTGGATTTTGGGGAAACCTATGCACCGTAGCTAGGCTTGAGTCCATTCGTATATTACTTGCCTTTGCTACTCACCATGATTTCAAGCTATACCAAATGGACGTGAAAAGTGCATTCCTCAACGGCCCCCTCTCCGAACTGGTATACGTGGAGCAACCACCGAGGTTTGAAGATCTCAAGTTTCCCAACCATGTCTACAAGCTCGATAAGGCGCTCTATGGGCTCAAGCAAGCCCTAGAGCTTGGTATGATTGTCTTAAGGACTTCCTACTCAAAAAGGGTTTTGAGATAGGAAGGGCCGATGCTACTTATTTACTCGCAAAGTCGATAATGATATCTTTGTGTGCCAAATATATGTCGATGACATAATATTTGGTAGTACTAATGTGACTTTCTGTGAGGAATTTAGTAGGATCATGACCAAAAGGTTCGAGATGTCCATGATGGGTGAATTGAAGTATTTCCTTGGATTCCTAATCAAGCAACTCAAGGATGGCACGTTCATCAGTCAAACCAAGTATACAAGAGACATGCTAAAGAAGTTGAGATGGACAAGGCCAAACCCATCAAACCCCCATGCCTACCATGGACATTTGATCTAAATGAGGATGGTAAGTCAGTGGACCAAAAGGTATATCGCTCTATGATTGGTTCATTGCTTTACTTTGTGCATCTAGGCCTGATATAATGCTTAGCGTGTGCATGTGTGCAAGATTTCTAGCTAATCCGAAAGAATGTCATATTATGGCCATTAAGAGAATCTTTCGATACTTAGTTCACACTCCTAATCTTGGCTTGTGGTATCCCAAGGTCTCCACTTTTGATCTACTTGGCTATTCCGATTCGGACTATGCCGGTTGCAAAGTAGATCGAAAGAGCACTACCGGGACTTGCCAATTTATTGGAAGTCTTTGGTGTCATGGAGTTCCAAGAAACAAAAGCACTATCCACCGCCGAAGCTGAGTATGTGGCGGCTGGCGCTTGCTGTGCCCAACTACTTGGATGAAGCAAACACTAAAAGATTTTGGATGTGAGGAAAACAAGATTCCACTTTTGTGTGACAATGAGAGTGTTATCAAGCTAGCAAACAATCCCGTAAACCATTCTCGCACAAAACACATTGACATCCGACACCATTCTTGAGAGACCACGAAGCCAAAGGAGATATCTCCATACGCCATGTGAGCACAAAAAAACAATTAGCTGATATCTTCACAAAGCCACTAGATGAGTCAAGATTTTGTGCTTTGAGGAGTGAACTAAATATCATTGATTCTAGTAACATGGCTTGATGTCTTGCACATATTTTTTTCACCTAGAGACTATAGACAAAAGTTTTGTCAAACATTGTGTGTGACATCAAAATCTATTTTGCATGCTTCACTTGTGTCCATAGTATGAATGCTTGTATGAAATCTGGACATGATTGGTGTGTGTGTGTAGTATACACACAAGGTTCTCATAGAATAGCTCTCTATTCGTTCTGGTAGAGCAGGTCGGTAGTACCGCGCATAAGGGTCGGTAGTACCGACCCCTATGGGCGGTAGTGCCGACCGGGTTTGGCCCGGGTATAAAAGGCCATCGTGAATCCCTTTCCCTTTCAACCCTATCCGGTCACCATTTTTCACCGCAGTCGCCGCCGCCCTTGCGCCCGTGACTCCGGCCACCGCTTTCTTGCCCTCTCTCCTCGATCTCCCTTCTCCTCCACCCAAATCCAAATCCCTACGGTGGGAAGTGCGTGGGAGCATGGAGATCGCTTTGGTGGTGTTCATGAAGCCCAGAAGTTTCTTCCTCCATCGGATTTCGGCCTCTTCTCCTCGAGTAGCAAGGTACTAGGGTGTTCATGCCCGATCTCTCATGTACCTTGTTCTAGGTCAATTCCTTTGGTAGGATTGTTTTATCTAGTGTGTAGATGCTTCTAGGATGTATGGTTTGCAAGTTTATGGGCGATTTGGTTGATTGGATCGAAGTGAACCGCACGCTGCAGTGCGGTCGTAGTACCCGCCCACTACGGTCGGTAGTACCGACCGCGTGCAGTGAGCAGTTTTCTTCCCCAATTTTGATCGTTGACTTTGCTACATCCTTTAAAGTAGTCTTGCTATCACCTATGTCTCATATCCGTCTATGTAATCTTTTTCTAGATGTCGCATAGTCGGAGGACCTCTCGTGATGCTCGATAGGCAAGAGATGAGGAAGGGAAAAATGTTGCTTTGGAGCAAGGTGATGTGCAGCCGGGAGAGCTACAGTGATGCAATCCCGGGCGTCATGCTCGGCCCGGTGGGAGCAGTGAAGATGTCACTCGTCAGGTTCGTGGACGTTCGTCCACGGGCCGTCAGAGTGTCGGCAGTGACATGGGTGGTGGCAGTGGACTTGGTGGTGGCAGTGGACATGCTGGTGGCAGTGGTCATGCTGCTCCTCCACCTCCACCGCCTCCTGTCAATGGTCCTCCCGGGCGTCTGCACAGTGTCATTGTGGGAGGAGTGGCTCTGGGGTTGGACCTGAGCGGGAGGGTCGTTCCATCGATCCTCGTGTTGGTCCTCCGTCTCCTCCAACATCTGGCCTGCTGCTCATCAACTGGGCGTTCCACCTGCCTGGTGAGGCCGATGCTCTGATGTCGTCCCCCGCTTTTCCTGGTAATGTCATGGACTATTCTAACAGGAAGCGGGCGAACCTGTTGAGGACCCAGAGGTTGGAGAACCCCTATCTCTTGATCAGGGATGACTCAGTGGACAGACGGTTTGGTCCCGCTTACGTGTCTGTCTGCTGGAAGGGGTTCTGTGCTAAGGGATATCCTCTTCTCTTTGAGCACAAGCGGCTGTCAATCCGCTCCTTGATAGACAAGGATTCAGAAGAGATTGAGGCTTTGGTTCAGCGACTTGAGGACTGGAGGATACTGGGGCTGATAACTTGTGAGCGCAGCTATAATCAGGAGATCATTTGTCAGTTATGGTCCACAGTTTTCATTGATCACAGCCTGCGCAAGTGTTGCATTGGATGACCCAGGGGGTTCACTACAGGTGTGACTTTGTCACCTTGCCAGGCTATTGGGGTTTGACAGTACGGACCGGAATGCTCCCAAGCTGTCTGAGATGTATGGTGGGGGTATGTACCCAGAGGATCTGTAGAATTCTGTGATCTATATGCATGACAAGGTGCCAAACTTTCAGGTTAATGGGCTGAAGCCAGCTTATTTTGTGCTGAACAACCTGATGCGCCTTACCTTGACCCAAGGTTGGAGACAACACTAATCTCAGGAATGATGGTCCTAAGGTTCTTGTCAGGTTTGCTTTGCCAGATGGGCGATTCAACATCTCCCACTTCTTATGGCAGAAGATCTCTGATGTTTATAATGACCCGCACAAGGACCTGCCTTTTGCTCTGTATCTAATGCATATCATTGAGCATGTTGTTGGAGCCACCTTCAAGTATGACAAACTTTGAAGGAGTACAGTGTTCGTTAGTTCTCCTCGACGGACAAGGACAAGGCTAATGAAGGTGGTGAGGTTCCTACAGCAGCAGCAGCTCCTGGCGAGGCTCATGCCCAAGAGCAGGCTCGTGAGGAGGTGCCTCCTGCTGCCCGCTCCTCCTCCCGCATCGTGAGAGGCGCAAGAGTGGTGGTGTTCGCTACGCTCTCGGCAAATTCTTCCAGTGGTTCTGCTACAAGGCCGAGCGCGATGAGCGGCATCAGCAGGAGGTGCGTGAGCACCTTGGTCGTCCTCCGTGGTCTCCGCTCTGGCCCTTCCCAGACCCCTTCGCCGAGTATGATGCTGAGCCCAGGCGTGACGATGATGATGATGATGACGATGACGACGGTGACCACCAGTAGCAGCAGCCGCAACAGGGTGGTGATGAGGCCGGAATCTTCTCTTCCGACATGTATCAGCCCCTTCAGCCCCCGCCCTCGTACCAGCCTCCTCCCTACTACCCTGACTATGGTGCGGTTTCGTCCTTTCTAGGCGGATCCACATCATATCAAGGTGGTGGCGGCTCCTACATGGGCTTTGCTGCCCCCGATGCCGATCCAGCTGGGAGTTGTGGCTTCCACGCCCCTTCTCCTCCGCCAGATCCTTGTACCGCTCCTTCGTCGTCGTTCCTAGGTGGTGATGTTGGTGCTAGTGCTTACTCCTCTCTCTTTGGTGGCTTTGATGGTTCGTCCGGTGGCTACTATTAGATCCTTTGCTTATCGTGGCCTACCCTTTTTTGCATTTGATGTCAAAGGGGGAGTGTTAGGCTTTTATCATGTTGTAATAGTTAGTCTTTGAGAGAGTTAAACTATGAGAACTAAGTGTGGTTATGCTACTTGTTTATTTTGATGTGATGAGGATGTAAAACATTTGAGCTTTATGTTAAATTCATGTATGTTTCATCCTCTATATTTTTGCTCTTGTCATGGTTGGTGATTGTAGCTTTTGATATGGCTATGTGATTTGAGTCTTTTTCTTTCTTCCATAGCCATTCGCGGTTCTCTTATTATATTGTTATGTGGATCACCATGCCATCTTGTTTATGCATCACAAATTGTTATATATATGATGTTGTCACACTCTTAGGCACCCCACGGATTGCAAAATTTAGGGGGAGCTCTTATTCTGCGTATGCAATCTTGCTTAAGTCAAGGTTGAAATTCATATCCAAAGCATATACTAAGGGGGAGCTTGAACTAAATTTTGGAATTCAAAAGCTTCAATTCTTTCTATCCTTATTGTAAGCATAAGTTGGTTGTCATCAATTACCAAAAAGGGGGAGTTTGAAAGTGCATTCGCCCCCAATGTGGGTTTTGGATAATTAATGACAATCAAATTAGGGACTAATGGTTTTATAAAAGCATGTATGCAGGTGTTGTCCTTAGAAAGATTTGAAATGTATGCAGGTTGTGGCTTTAATGTTTGATTTTGAACTTGAGTTATAGGTAAGCCGAACTATCAAGAGGGTCACAAATTAGGTTGGCTAGATGTGGAGAAAAGTGCTCAAATCAACTAACTAAAGTTTGCTTGAGAGACACCGCACGAACACGAACACATAGAGGTAAAACTGTGTGGTCGGTAGTACCGACCATGGGTGGTCGGTAGAACCGACCATGGCTGCAGCGCGCAATGCTCTCGGGATGGTGTTCATTTTGAACTGGCGGTAGTACCGCCATATGGTCGGTGGTACCTACCATCCAGACCATTCTAACATCCTATCTGGATTGGCCCTGAAAAGGCCTGGCGGTAGTACCGCCATAAGGCCGGTACTACCGACCCTCGGTGGTACCGACCACGGCCGGTAGCAAGTCAGTTTTGCATCCTCTCTGTGTAGACTCGAAATGACCTGGTGGTAGTACCGCCATAGAGTCGGTACTACCGACCCTCGGTGGTACCGACCCTGGTCGGTAGAAAGGTTGTTTCTGCAGCGACCTCTCTGTTCGCGCTCTAAATGGCTTGGCGGTAGTACCGCCATTGAAGGACCGAGAGTGCAATCAGAAGCGACCAGAGGGGGTGAATGGGAGCTACAAATTTTCCTTTTGGAAACTTGTCGCCACTGTCCCGAGATCAACCCCAAAAGCACAACCGATGCGCATGATGTCCACGACCCAAGAGAATGGGTGGATGTTCCCTAAGAACACAGCGGGACACCACAAAAAACTTTCTCACCCAAGTTCACGCAAGTCAACTAGTGACAGGATGGACTTTGGGTTACCTCAACCTCCCCCGAGCAACGCGAGGGGGATTCAGGCTATTTTGCAAAGCGGGAAGTCTGATTTCTGTAGAGCACGAATTCAGAAATCCAACGTAAAAACCCAAAACCAATCCGAAGTCGAACGATCAAACTGCGGACGAAACAGTGAAGAAATCACTGCATCGGACGCTGGCAACGTCCGATGGCCAAGCACCGGATGCGTCTGATGCAAACAGGACCTCTCTGGAACCTTACTGGAATGGCATCGGACGCTGCTACAGTGAACCCTAGCGTCCGATTCTAGATCCCCGGCGCGTCCGATGGCAACGGACGCTCCGATGGTCAGCATCCGATGCTCCTTCAAAAACACTGTCAGACAACACATGGCACCGGACGCTCCGATGGAAACGACTCAGCGTCCGATGCTCAAGAACAGAGCGTCCGATGGTCCCGATACTGCACTATTCTTCCGCGAAAATCACCCGATCTCCTCCGAATCAAAAGCACTAAGGCTTAGACTTGGTATGAGGAGTTCCTAGGAGGTTAGTGAGCTATCCCAGAGAGGTCATGGCTCGAACCTAACTCCAAATCGGTGAATTGGAAGAATTCGGGACAAAAGGAACAAACTCGATCCAAAACAAAAATCGACCGAGCTAGTAGCTCGTGAGGTTAGAGATGATTTCCTTCGGTGGAAAGAAGCGCCTCACGATCTAGAACAACTCAGTTCAAACGGATTTGCAAAAGACGCACCGAGTACAGAGATCGATCAACGGGAAAAACGTGGAGAAAAGCAACTCGCGAAGAACACAAGCAAAACGCGAATCACAACCCACAAATTTGCAACCGTGTGGCTACCACACGCTACAATAGTGAGATTACGGTCTCACTTCCTCAAAATCTCACGGGCACAGAGGTATTGTTCTCTTCTCTGTGGATCTCAGGTTTGCTACACAGGGGAGTGGGAGAGAATGAAAACCTAGAAGGCAAAGAGCAAATAGCTGAGATAAATGGGGAGGTGGGTGTCTCCCCATACTTATCCTAATTCTAACTATTCCTAAGTCCCACTCTACCCCTAACTACTTACAGAGCGAACCAGCTAAACCCTAAGGTTATTCTGGACCAACTCGATGGTAGGTGGATCCGACGGCCACGCCCGCACCAACTGGTAGCGTTGCCTCGACGCAACCTCACCGATTGCCGCCACGTGCGCCACCGCTCTGCGTCCTCTTCACGGACTCCGCCCCCAGTTTTGAGGCCCAAACCGGGAAACCAGCCTTCACGATCAACCCCCGGTTTTGAGGCCCAAACCGGGAAACCAGCCCATCAGCGCCTGAGTTTTGTGCCCAAACTCAGCAAACCCGAAGCACCCAGGTTTTGAGGCCCAAACCTGGAAACCGTCCTCAGCCCGAGTTTTGTGGCCAAACTCGGAAACCATCCGCGCTCAGGTTTGAGGCCCAAACCTGGAAACCGTCCACCCGATGGTTTTTCTCTGGCTCTACCATCAAACCGAAGCTGTAGAGGGGATGCACCGCCCGTGCACCCCGTCCATCGACACGTGTCCCCAAGTCCACGACTCAGGCAACACATGATCGCAAGTCTTCGCTCGTCACTGTCTCAGGCTGTCAGCCACCACAGCTGATCCTCGAGCCACCAGTCCCTCAGTCCAAGCCTCACGCCCGCCCTTCGCCACTCTCGGTCCATCGGCACGGCACGTCTCTACTTGACCTTCACTTTGCCTCTGAGTACTTACTGTATTCGTGCTCGACACCTGCACAACACAAGCCAAAGAAACATGCGCAACATCCCAGTTGACAATCACTCATCACTCAGAGACTCGGCATACACCCATGTATCCGCAATCTCCCCCTTGATGAGTGCATTGTCAACTACCAACACAAAATCATAATGAAAGGAAGAAGGAAGAAAGAAGGAGAGAGAGAACTCAACCAAATGACCCAAAATCATAGCAAAGCCGAAGAAGGTCAAGTGGAAAGAGCAAGATAACTTGGTCCCCAAAGACATGGGCAACGGCTCGACGCAACCAAGCAAAGCTAGCCCTCAAGAAGAGGTAGAACAGGCTCAACACCGCTAGCAAATACTAATTGAAAAAGCGAAGCAAATGCTAGTCCCTCAAGATAGAGGCACAGAGGCTCAACACAACTAGCAAGAAAACTCGACACCAATTGAAAATCTGAAAGGCGAATGCTAGTCCCTCAAGAAGGAGGCAAAGACTCAACATACTAGCAAAAACGCTCCGAACCAATTGGAAATTTCAAAAAAAAAACTCATCATGAGCAAGCTCCCCTTGCATGGTGCACACAACCGATTAAGTTCCCCCTTGCATGGTGCACACAACCCGATTCCTCTCCCCTTTGAACATGGGAGATATGATTTGTCCTAATTCTCCCCCTTAGTGACTAGTCGGTACTACCAACCATGGGTGGTCGGTACTACCGACCAGCCTCGGGACTAGGAGAGTATAAATTGCCCCTCTTCTCGTTTGACCGTTACCCACTTATTCTATCCACTCATTCCACTCACTTATTGCGAACCTAACTTCAGACAAAAGAGCCTCCAAGCATTGACTCCTCCCCTCTCTCTCCCCCTTTGCTCCTAGATTCACTTACTTGCAAGATTTGAGCTAGGGAAGTGAGATTAGAGAGTGGGAAGCTTCGATCTATGACTTGAGCACTTGGTTTCCATCTAGCCGGCTTGATTTGTGTCTATTACTCTTGAGCTCTTTGAGCTCTAGCCGGTTAGGTATTCTTCGTGGTAGCCCGTGTTGCTTCATTTGTGAGGGCTCCCCGAAGTGTTTGTATTTCCCCTGTGATTTCTAGTGGAGAAACTCTCATAGCCTTTGTGGTTACTTGAGTGACGCAAGGAGGTGAAATAGACTCCGACCTTTGTGGTCACCTCAACAACGAGGACGTAGGCACTCCCTTAGTGGATTGGCCGAACCTCGAGATAAATCGTTGTGTCCCGTGTGCTTCTTGTTGTCTCTACTTTGTATATTACTTGTGTTCTTCGTGTTCTTCCTCTCCCTATCTCTTCTTAGGTTGAGAAGGCTCGATCCACACCGTGGAAAGAAACCAAGGCTTGGTAAGGCTAGAATCGCTGTTTATCATACTTAGGGAAGTGGGGTACATACTTGTATTACATTCATAGCTCACTTACATTGGATTTGTAGTTCCTCTTTAGGATCCCGGTAG
The DNA here is from genome assembly GCA_009763385.1 of Coix lacryma-jobi var. lacryma-jobi. Lineage (NCBI taxonomy): Eukaryota > Viridiplantae > Streptophyta > Magnoliopsida > Poales > Poaceae > Coix > Coix lacryma-jobi. The sequence goes on along the minus strand of CM019830.1, from coordinate 115,220,072 downwards.
TGCCATTTGTTTGTGTCGGTAGTACCGTGCATCACACCCGATAGTACCTACCCAAACAAACCGGCAACACCGGTTGTTGTCTAACTACAATTTATAGTTTGTGAAGTTTTAGATTGTCAAAAATCACCTATTCACCCCCTCTAGGCTGATTAGATCATTTCATTCCGCCGTCAGGACCACGGACAGTCCACACATCTGGTTTTTGAGGAAGCAGTCAGGAGCAGCCTCCTGACTGTTCACCGTTAGGTGACCGGCGGACAGTCCGCGGTACAAACCCGCGGACAGTCCGGGACCTGACCAGCATGGTTTCAGAATAGTTCTATTTTGGGTCTTTTGCCGGCGGACAGTCCGGCCCTCCACGCGCGGGACAGTCCGGCCTTCACTGACAGTCCGAGATCAGAGTACCGGACAGCCCAGGATCCTACTGAAGGTTGAGTTTTCTCCTGTTGCTTTGCGACTTGGTTTTCGAGGTTCACCGGTAGTTCCGCTGTACCACTAGGACATCTCCTAGGGTATCCACCTACTTGTAGGTCATGAACTAGCCGGTCGTTTGAGTCGTTGCCTTTTTGGGAGATTTTCTGGGACAAGGGCCATCTATTTCTCGAGAAGAATTTGAGGCTCCCATTCACCCCCCCCCTCCAGTCACCAATTCAGTCCTTTAGGAAATCTCGCTACGACCAATACCAAGAAAGACGCTTAATGGACCAGCTAGGACCATCAACTCAACCTGAACCACCCTGACACTTAGTCTCAAGTGTTGGGTATCATGATGACCAGATGGCCTGCGAGAACATCACTGCCAGGTTGATGAGCATAGCAAAAGACCAAGTCGTCGTCAACCAGAGGCTAATGGGGCATAACAACACTAGAACGCCAGGATGGGGACCGCTATTGAGAACATACAACAAAACCAGATAGAGCTAACCAGTACTGGGATGCTTTCTAGTCCATGCCCCAATATCATCAGTACAGACCACCACCACAGTGACATCCAGCTTCGGGAGGAGCCCCCAGATTCTGCACCACGAGGAGGAGCCCCAAATGTCATGTAAGTTTTATCTGACGAGTCATCTATTTATATATATTTAGTTTCCTTTATTAGTTAAAACAATAAGTAGTGAGCTTTAATTTTCTTTGACTAAATGGAACCCTAAAACTTAAAAAAGAGAGAATTATGATAGAAGCCCTGTTATAATCCTTTCCATATACCTAGTGTTGAACTTTGAATTCTCCCGGATATAATCTTAAACTTGAAACTTGTGGGAAGGAAAAGGCTTGATCCTAGTCTAGGTAATTGATGGATGTGACATGAAATAATCTGAGCTACTATATATCTTGTTCTAAATGACACTAGAGTTACAGAGAATTTCTTAAATAAACATAATCATTAAAACATTGAGTTGAGTTAAGCTTTGTTGACCCTATGAGAAGTTATTGTCTATTGAATCAAGTTCACTTACATATTTCCATTTTCTGCATAAATGCTCAAAGTTTTTATTATACTTTCAAAGGTTTGTTGAAAGCATGTGGCTATCCAAAAAAATATACCCGAGGAAATAAAAAGGGACAAGTGTCTGAAACCTCAAAAGATAGATCCCAAGGAAGTAAAAATGGACAAGTGTCCCAAATCCTCGATATTAAAAAAATGGGCACGTGCCCGGTAGTAGAATTTGTCTGATAGCCACATGACTACAACAAACAAAAGGGAGTGATATTTTTGAAAGAGCATCCAACTCCATTTTCCATAACACATGCACCTCTTGATTCAATAATATGATTGCTTTCTCTATGGATCCATTATTTAATTTGGCAATATATGTTCAAGTTTTGGGAAACCTCTAAAAACTCTGAAATAAAGGTGAAGTGGAAGAACTTGAGACATAGTGCTTGATTTACTTGTGCTGTCTTTCATTTGCTCAAGACCAAGTAAGGCTATAAGCCCCATGGTGGAAGCTAATAAAGACAGTTAAAAAATGAGAAAAATTTACTTTGAACCGGATGAGAATTTTTGTTTAACACAAGAGAGGCATAAAGGCATAATAAATAAATCTGATCTATCATGATTGTTTGCTAAGGGACTAGCAAAGGTTAAGCTTGGGGAGCTTGTTGGCGGTCTTCCTTACAGTTGTCACACCTTTTTTTTAAGAACAAACCAGATATACACCATATGGAGTCCAGGAAGTCAAATCTCACATATAGCTACAAATAAGGGGTAATATCGAAAGACAATGCTTAAATACATAACTTATATAGAACAAAAGATATAACCTTAAGGAGCAGACAACAGAAAGACACTTCGATCTTTAGATGGAGACTCCAACTTCACAGGGACAACTGACTTGTCGATCACTGTTGACGGTAGATAACTCCTATTTTAAACTGTCAACTAACCCCATAAATGACCCGCAATGATCCAAAGAGTGTAGCTATACGGTTTTGAAGGACTGAAAGTGCAACCAGAAAGCGACCAGAAGGGGGGTGAATGGGAGCTTCAAATTTCTTTTCAGAAACTTGTTGCCACTGTCCCCAGAATCAACCCCAAGAGCAAACCTAGAGTTTGTGAGTGTCCATGACCCTAGATGTAGGGTGGATGGTTCCAAGAAGCACAGCGAGACACTACACAACTCTAGAAACCCAACGCAAAAGCCGAAAATCAAAACCGACAACGGACGAATGAACCACGGACGAATCAGTGTAGAAACACCTGCATCGGACGCTTGCAGCGTCTGATGGTCAGACGTCGGATGCGTCCGATGCAAAAAGGCCAAGTCTGGAACCTTACTGCATAGGCATCGGACGCTAGCTACAGTGAAACCCTAGCGTCCGATGTAAGACCCTCGGATGCTCCGATGACAATGGACGCGCCGATGGTCAGCGTCCGATGCTCCTTAGAAAACACTGTCAGATGACACGTGGCATCGGACGCATCCGATGTGATGAACACATCGTCTGATGCTCCCGACGTCAGCGTCTGATGCCCCCCGAAACTGCACTGTTCTTCCGTGGATTCAACCCGATCTCCTCCGAATCAAAAGCTCTAAGGCTTAGACTTGGTATGAGGAGTTCCAAGGAGGTTAGTGAGCTATCCCAAAGAGATCATGGCTCGAACCTAACTCCAAATCGGTGAATCGGAAGAATTCGGGGCAAAGGAGACAAAACTCAATTCGAAACGAAAATCGACCGATCTACTAGCTCGAGAGGTTAGAGACAAATTCCTTCAGTGGAAAGATGCGCCTCTCGACCTAGAACAAATCAGTTCAAACGTGTTGGTGTTTCGAACCGGGGGTATGACACCAACGAGTAATGTGATCGCGTGCTCTTTTCCTGGATGGTGATGCAAGATGACACAAGGATTTATCCTGGTTCGGGCAAAGAAGGCCTACGTCCAGCGGGGGAGGAGGAGGTTCTTGTATTACTTGCACCTAAGTGCTTGTACAGGGCGAATACAAGCTCAATGAGCGTGGACCGAAGTCCAGACTCGAGGGTGTACGTGTGTGGACTTGTGTGTTGTCTCTCAGAGTTGTGTAACCGTGGACTCGCGTCCTCTCCCCGGCGCGAAGGGCCCTGGCGTCCCTTTTATAGAACAAGAGGAGGCCAGGGTTTACACAGGATAGATATGTACAGCGCTCGATATGGGCTAGGGTAGGAATCCTGTCTTATCGGGGCCACTGGAGCTGCCGACATGGGCGTTGCTGTTGAGGCGTCCTTGGAGCGTGACCTCCATCCTGGGCGTGGACGTGATGGCGTGACGATGTAGAAGCCGTGCAGCACCCATTCCGTCACGTACAGGACACGACGGGGTCCCCCGGGTCTTGGGGTACCTGTCTTCCAATAGCATGAAAGCAGTTAGGGCTCGAGGGGCGCGGAGCCGGCCTCGAGGTGGCGCCTACGGGGGGCTCGAGCCCCCGCAGGTATGGACATGTCCCTGAAAGTTGATTGAGCAGTTGGCATCCGGGCCTCGAGACGTGGCTTGGACGTGCAACAACGTAGGGTATGGGCTAACAGTGTCGTACTGGCGCCCTTTTGCCCATGCTTGTGGTGAAAACGAGACTTGACTCTGCCCTGGTTACTGTGGTACACGTCGGGCTGCAGAGGACGTGACTGGAGTAGTAGTAGATGTATTAAATGCAGGCGGGTATGGGGCCGTCATCCGATGCCTGCGCCGCTCGAGGGAAGCATAAGCGCCTCGAGGGATAGGCTGCTGTGCCAGAGAGGCTCGAGGTCCCCTGCGTGGGGTCTCGAGGTATGGTGTTCGGCTATGGGGGCTCGAGCCCCAAATGCCAGGACTCGAGGTTTTAGTGGAGCGCTCGCCCGGGGCCGACTTCGGAGGGCTCGGGCGAGATGGAGAGCGCGCATTCGCCCGAGGCCTGGCTTGGTGGGCCAGTTGTGGGCCTCGAGGGGTTGGTCTCTTTAAGGGGTTAGACTAGTTAGGTTTGTTATTTACCGGCGTTCTAGGTTTAACCTATTAGTTTTCGTTGATTGGGGGTACCCCTTTTGTGGACCCCCGACAGTAGCCCCCGAGCCCTTGCTCGAGTGCTTGCACTCGAGCTAGGGCTCCCGACTGGGATCTCGAGGGTTAGCTAACTGGTCTCGAGGGTTTGGTCGTTTTGATTCCGTGGGTGTCGTGCGAGCGACACCCGCGGGTGTAGCCCCGAGGCCACGGGGGAGTGGTTAAGACTCCCTCGTGGGCTTTTTCTTGTGTGAGTGTTAGTTGCGTTTTTAGGTTCGGGGGTGTCTAGCCCCCAAGTTTTTTAGACCCTCTCGTCGAGGGCGCCAGGCTGACCGGCCGGCTGGCTCTTCGAGATGTCCGGCACGCCGGTTGCCCTGCTTGTCATCCCGCGAGTCCTTTCGATCGTATGCGAGGTGGGATGCCTCGTACTACCACGAGCGGGCGAGTATCGAGGTTCCCGGTGAGCTAGTAACGGGGAATCCAAGTGAGACCTCGTGCCCCGTTCAATAGGGGTCGACTGTAGCCCGGAGGCGATCTCATAAAGCATGGTGTGCTCAGTCTGCAAGAGTGCCGGGTCCATTCGATAGGGCCGGTGGCTCGATGCCTCCCTCCGAGGGATATCAATGCACGTCGTGCTCCCTGCATTGGATACACGTGAGGGGCCTCGAGGGCTTGGCCCTCGAGTGATGCCGCATAGTGGCGCCCCATGGTGTCCCTGACTCGGGTGCTTGAAGCCGGCTGTCGAACCCTCTTCGAGGGCCAGCCTTCGCTGCTTCGAGGCTTAGGGCTGGGGCCCGTTTTTACCTTCATGAAGAAGCCTCCGTCGTCTGGGAATCTTTCTGCCCGTTGGGCGTGCCTTTTTAGGCGGAAACCGTCGGGGAGGGTGGCGGACGCGAAGCCGGAGCGACGGTCGTGGCGGGCCCGGGTAGCGGAGCGAATGAGAGCTGCCGCGCTGTACCCTGCATCCAGCTCGAGACGTATTTAGGTGGGCGCATTAAATGCTATACAGTTACCTTTTTCGTCGCCGTGGGACGCCTCGCCTGTTGGGTTTTCCCCTTATAAATATCAAAGAGGGGAAAAGGAAACCTTTCACTTCGCCTTTGCCTTCACCGCCGCCGTAGCCTTCACGCGCCCTCTCCCTCGAGCTAGTCGATTGGGGATTTCCCGATTGCCCGTCCACTGCTTGGGTCCGCGCCGCGCCACCGCCATGGCCGCCGAGGCACAAGCGCTGCCGGCTGAAGACTGGAGCCCGACGAAGGTGACGCAGCGCGAGATGGAGTCACTGGTGGCCCAGGGGCTTCTCCATCCCAACCCAGAGGAGGGACCTGTAACACCCTAGGTGTTAAGCATTCTTAAACTGCATAATTTTGTCATGGCATAAGCATAACATCTCATCTTTTCATGTGCATATGTTTGTTGAAGTGCTTAAGTCCTTGTTTGGTCTCTAGTGTAACCTTGTTTTGCTTTCTGTTTCTGACTTAGTGCCTTAAAACAAAGTTGTAGATCTTGATGAGAGAAACAACTTTGTTTAAAAGCACTTTCTCGGAAAAAGTGGTTAAAATGTGATTTCTTGCATTAGAAAAATGGATTAGAAGTAAATTTCTTTTTTTAAGCAGCAATTTGGACTCGAGCCTTTAAGATGATTTTTTCCTTACAAAATTCTAAGCACTTTGCTTTAGGACCTTCTCCTAATTCGGATTAGTTTAGGAGTTATAGAGCATCAAAGTTTTAAACCAAACTTCATTAGTTTAAACCCTAGTGGGCCCGGCCTGTCGGCCTCTCTTCTCCCCCGTGCGCACGCCGCTCCCTCGCCGGTAGAAACCGCCCTCGCCGCGCGAGACCCGCCTCGCCGGCCGCCAAACCACCGTCATCGCCGTCCGTGGTTTGCGCCCGACCTCGCCACGTCGCTCCATGCGCCTGGTGCCCACTCGCCGCGTTTCGCGAGATGACTGACGCCGCCGCGCCGGTCGGGAGCTCCTCCCCGACGGCAACCGGCCAGGTGCAATGCACCTGCGCCCTCCCGCTCTTTTGCATCCTCTCCACTCCGCGCTCGTGCTCCGCACGCTCACTCACTCGCTCGCTCTCTCACTCGCTCTGCTTCCCTCCATCTTCACCAGAGCTCCACGCCGCCGCCGCCCGTCGAACTCCGGCGAGCATTTTCTCGCTCCACCTTTCACCGCTGTCCAATTCCTCTCGCCAGTCTCTCCGCCCTGATCTCCTCTTTCTCCGGCAAGGGTTGGTTTCCCCTCTCTCCCTCTCTGGCCGCCGGAACAGCGGATGCCATCCTCAAGCTTCCGCCATGGCCGCCGCCGTGACCTTCACGTGAACCGGCCATCTCCGGCCAAACCACCCCAATCCGAGCCCAGTTCTTACCTTCCCAACCTCCATAGTAGCTTAGGGTCAGATGGAGACCTCTCTCGTGCCTTGAGTTCGCCGGAACAGGGCCAGTCGCGCCGTGTCCGCCGTGGACCGCCGCCGTGCATCGCTCCGGGCAATGCCGAGGATGCCGAGGCCCGAAAGTTGCTCCAATAGGTCGCTTAGGACTTGCTTGGGCTAGTATTAGTCTCGCCGAGCCTCAAGCTCGCCGGGAAGAGCTTCGCCGTCGCGTCGCAGAGCCGCCGCTGCGCCATGGCTGCCGTCGAGCTTGCTTCGGTATCCCTCTGGCTCAGCAAGTCAGTCAGTCGTGTTCGTCTCGCAAACCCGCGTCCAGTGGTAGCCTCGACATCGCCAAAGCCTCACCGCCGGTGAGTTAGGGCCGGTCAACAGCGACGGTGCCAAAGTCCGCCGTTGACTGCCGAGCCTGGCCTCGCGCGGTAACCTGCCGAGCCTGGCCTCGGTAGCTTGGTCGCCCTGACCAGCGGGCCCCGCCTGGCAGTAAGAAAGAGAGAAAGGGAAGAGTTTTGGGTGCAGTAGGGCTCGGGATAGCCGGATGTGCTAGCAGTTTTGCTAGACCTCGGCTGAGTCATGTTGGGTGTCCGTAGCGTTGTAGGTCAAGTTTTCTTTTAAATAAATTTTGCAGAATTTATGTAAAGGCTTCAAAAATTCCTACAAGGCTCATTTTAAGTCCAAATTCTGTGAAACAAATTTTGTTGTGTTAAGCATGATTAGATCTATCTGTGAAAAATGTTAATGCATTTTTGGCGATATTTTTATGTGCATATTAATTTAAATTGGGAAATTGCTGTAACTTGGAAAATACATAACTAATTATGTATAAGTCAGAAAAATGTGATTCCAGTGTTGTTAGGTTTGTATGGATATATAGTTTCAGGGAAAATATAATATAAGGTTATTCTATGAATTATTTTAGCAGTAGCTTTTAAATGGTTAAATGTTGTTTCCTTGTTTATTTTGTAGTAATTAGAATATGAGGAATATGAACCTGAGAATTTATGCACACTGCTCTTGTGCTAGGAATTTCGGTAGAAAAATGAGAAATCTGTTGTTTGACACTTTTTGCTAGGGTGTGTAGTTCAAAGCACTTTCCATGATAGAATTTGTCTTTTTCATAGAGAATGGAGTTTAAGTCCAAACGGGATGAATTTGGACCAGGGACTAGATTACATATTGTTAACTTCCAGTAACTTCTGTAGATTTTTCTGAAGCTATCTAGGATGGGTTGCTGTTATAGGCTAGTTTAATTAGATTTATTTCAGCAAGTAATTAGAGGGTAATAAACTCATTAAGTATACTTTGATGTGGTGACAACATAGCTTAACACGTTGAATATGGGAGGTTAAGCAGTTGAGTAGCAATAGATGACATGTGCTCATCTCCTGGAATGCCTTGTTCCATGTTGCATCCCCATGCATCCCGCATGCATTCGCGTTATTTATTCATGTTATGCATCATGCAGGATCGGTAGTGGAACTTCAGGATCTGTCACCCGAGGAGCAGTACCAGGAGGAGACGCCGGAAGAGAAAATCCCAGGAGGAGACGTTGAAGAGCTGCCGGAGTGCCGCGATCACCGCCCTTCAGACTTTGAGCGAGGCAAGCCCCGGAGCATTCTAACTCCTACGGTTTGCAAATGCTTTACAATTAACCTGATGATGGATGTTGCATTAGGTTATAGGAATTGATTGCTACCGTTGATGCATTATTACTTATCCTTGTCCACCTGCAATATATCTTAATATCCCTGTTTAGGTCTAGGCTCGTTATATCCTTAGCCCTGCTTAGACCGGTAAAAGTCGGGTGATTTCCGGTTTCCCGCAATAGGGCGATACTGATCATGTTTAGCCTGTGCTATCATGAGATAACCATGTGATAATTAATCTGAGACGGAGGCGGATGTAAGAGCAGCAGGACATGGGTTCTGTGTGCTAGTAGGCTCCCGTCTGTGTCGCCTAGGACCCGTTCGGGAATGTAACTTCAGTCAAATTGAACGCGTCGATCACTTAACGGAGTAGGTCTGAGTACCTCCCGCGAAGCCGAGTAAGGTTATTCGAGCCGGTGATGGAGATGTCGACGCCTAACACCCAGGGCCTCAGCTGTACCGTGGGCAACTATTCTGATCAACCTGGCATGGTCCGAGGGCAGGCAGGGCCTGATCGACCTGGCATGACCGTGGGCAGTTATAGATTGAGCGACCTGGCACTGAGATAACCCCCGGTGTAGAAGGGCCCATGGCCGTCCCGCGCATTGTGTTCTCGAATCTCCTGATTGGTAGCTTACGACTGCCGTAGCCGGAATGTGGCGGGCGAGTGTGAGACATTTTATCCCCAGCTGGGTAGGAATCAATTATAATCGCCATCGCTCCTGGACAGTGAGCAGTTGACTTTAGATCATCTCCCGTAGAACTTATGGAACTAAAATGGTTATGGAATCTGAAAGGCTATTGATGAAATAGTCACTCTTGATTGATTAATTAGCAAGTGCTTGTTTAGTACAGGTGCAAATCTAGTAAGGTAGAGTTAATGACTAAAAGCAATTGCCAACATCTGAAACTGAGTTTTATTACTAAAGCTTTCATGCAAAGGAGTATGTACAACCAACCCCACTTATATAGCCTACATGATCCTTGGTGTCTCATTATTTTGGTTTTGTCGGGTAAGTCTAGCTGAGTACCTTCTCGTACTCAGGGTTTATTTCCCTTGTTGTTGCAGATGGCCAGTGCTTTTATGGCTACTGCGAGAACTGCTTGTACCCGTAACGGGTGATGACTAGACCAAGGGCATGGTCGCCACTTATCTCATCTGTTGCTTTTGTGGACCTGATCAACTGATGGCACCGTATTTATGAACAATCCAAACTTATGTTTTAAAGACTATGTTGCTTCCGCTACTACTATCAAACTATGGTTTGTAATATTATTTCGTACTCCGATGTAATTTGAACTTTATGCAACTGTGATGTAACCCGTGAGCATGTTCGTGGAACAAGTACGATCTTGGCTGGATGTCGTTGAATGATTTGAAATCCTTCAAGATTTCCAGACTACCGGGTTTGTACGAGCTTAAGTACTCGATGATTTCTACGAGGGCGGAGGTTTTCAGTGCTTAATCTGGTGCAAATTGGTCGGTTCTGTCTGTCACAGCTGGCATCGGAGCAGGTTCTGCGTTACTGTTCATAGGTGTATTTTAAAAATAGTATTTTATAAAGGATAAAGCTATATTTGCCAACTTATAGTTATATTAGGATTTGGAAAATCTTAAGGATTAAAGCTAAGGTGTGCCAGTGACCAAGTCCGTATGCCCAATAGGAATTTAGGTGGCTATTTAAATACTAACTTGGGGGTTGTGCATCATATTTAAATTCTGTTATTTCTGTCGTCCATACGGCAAGGGTGAAATTGTATGGGTGTTATTTCCTCGGAATAGTAATGTATGGATCAATTGCCTCTACGCCAAGGTAATAAGTGAGTTGTGAGAGCATAATTGGACAACCGTCAATCTAGGGGAGTGCTTGAATGATGCTGACATGTATACCTGTTGCACACAAATATATGTGAAAGTATTAATTGTGGGAGTAATACTTTTCTGATGGGTGCATATACTGCTTACGTGTATACCGGGTGTGTACCTAAGCTAGTATTAGATTTAATTTTCAGCAATGCATGATATTCATATTGTGGGCAGGGCTGAATGAACTTTCTGCAGGTACGCTAACTTGCGAACGTGTAGTACGCTAGTTAACGCTATGAGTGAACGTTGTATGCCACCGTCTAGCAGTTAGATTGATAGGCAGTGAGGACGTATGTTACGCTCATGCATCATGATCATATAATTTTGCATTAATCTTACTTCCTTCCTTACGTTATCCGTCCCATTCTTAAATAAAAGTTGTTCTCAACTAATTAAAAATGTGTGGATAACTTCTTTTAGATGGCCGCACCAAGCGTACCGCCCGTAAGTCGACCGGAGGCAGGAGGCCAATTATATGCTGGGACCCTGGACAGCCGAGGGGTCAGAGGATTTTCTGGAAGAGTTCGACATGCCTACTCTTTTGTGGAGGGTGCTGCACTTAGTCGGATACCAGGAGCCGCAATATGAGTGGCATCGAGTTCAGTTTTCAGAGGATCGCTACATGTACACAATTGAGGTGGACGTGCCCAGCCGTGATCCGCAGGATCATGTGTGGTGCCGCAGGGTGTTTGCTCTTCAGGGCAGGACTGCTTGGGATGGAGCCAACCAAGTTGCGTACACTGTTCTTCGGGACATCATGGAGGATCATCCAGAGGTAGTTGCCCAGGCCACAGCCGGTGTCTTCCCTACAGCACATCCGTACCAGTCAGTGTGGCGTCAGCCGGGTGCCACTGTGTTGGGGACCAGTTCTTCGGAGCGCGAGCACTGCGCAGGACCAGCTGGGAGTGCTATGGCCGCACTCATGGCTACCTATGGGAGTTTGTCATGTAGCTACGACCACCTGGACCACATCCTCAGCGGGGAGATAGCTTCACATCACTAGAGGCAGGAAGAGCATGCTACAGAGATCGACCTTCTCACCACCCCCAGCTAGCCCACATGACCGTTGAGAGAGACCAGGCTCGTCAGAGAGAGCAGGAGACAGCACAGCAGCTGAGTGACCAGCAGGGGATGACGACCTTCCTATCCACCATCATGGCCGAGACCGAGGAGTCGCTACGTGGTGTTTTGTCTCGAGGGTATGCGCGCGACTGAGCAGAACAGGCTTCTCAGGCTACAGGTGGGAGATTTGGAGCTGCAACTTCATCATCTCCAGGACTACAATGACCGCCTGCATGAGGAGATTCATCGCCGTGAGAATGAGAGGAACCCTATCCTTCCTCAGGAGAACCCGGATTCTCATGCTTCGTTCAGTGGTTCTCTTCGAACATCTCGAGTGATGATGATGACAACGACGATGATGACGATGGTGCCATTAGGGAGTAGACTAGTTAGTGTTAGCGAGTAGTGATCTTGTCTCATGTCCTAGCGCTTGATCTTTTGGGGTTATCGTGTGGATGTAATGTTGTGTGATGGACCTGTGCGCGTGTGGTGCAAAACCTTTGAAAGTCCCGTATGTATGGGCACCTATGGATGTTATGTTGACTTTTGTATGTTTATGTGATGAGCATCTTTTATCATGTGATGATGCGATGTGGATCAAGATTTATTATGCCTCTGCAATTGTTTGGCGAATTCATTTTCCGAATAATTTCCGTTGGCATGGTTTATTGTTCTCCGCAATAATGGCAACGTCATTTAATGATTATTGCTATCACTACATGCAGATGATGATGACACGCAGTGGGGCGGGTGGTAGTGGTGGTAATGATGGTAACAGGGAAAACCGCGATCCCTCCCCATCCACCCCACCCAGCCGAGCAACTCTTCGCTCAGTTCTTGGGAAGTCAACGCAACATCGAGGCGCTTCTGCGAGAGAATTTGGTGCATGGCAATCAACGCCCTGAGCCGAATCAGTACAGCTCGTTCAAGGATTTTCTGGACACAAGGCCGCCAATTTTCAAGGAAGCCACAAAACCTCTAGAAGCAGAAGAGTGGTTGCATACAATGGAGCAGAAGTTTCGACTGCTCAGGCTTACAGAGGAGTTGAAGGCAGAATATGCCGCACATCAGCTACAGGGGCCAGCCGGAATTTGGTGGGGACATCACCATACCACTTATCCAGCCCGTACACCTGTCACTTGGAGAATGTTCGCGGAAGCTGTTCGCGGGCACTATATTCCGCCAGGCTTGACTCAGATGAAGGTGGCTGAATTCATGAGCTTAACACAAGGAACTCGATCAGTGACCGAGTATCATCACTTGTTCAATTCCTTGTCTCGATATGTTCCAGACTTCGTCGACACAAATGCTAAGAAGATTGCTAGTTTCAAGAGAGGCTTGAACACTAAAATGGCAAAGTCAGTGGGTACATCTTCCCGTACCACCTTCAATGACTTCATAAGTGACTGCCTGATTCCAGAGGGTCATAACAACAAGCATGCTGCAAGCAAGGCTAGGAAGAGGACCCTGGAATCTGGACCATCTCAGCCTAGAGGACCACCAGCCCAGCGTTCTCAATACCGTCCACCAGCACCTGGGGCTCGCTTCAGGCCGCCTCAGAAGAAGGGGCAGCAACAAGCTCAGCGTGGTCAACGACCATACAAGATAGCAGCCAATCAAGCTCGAGCAGGCCAAGGCAGTTCAACTGGGAGCAAGCCGCTAGTCGTGGGCCGTGCTTCAATTGCAATCAAGAAGGGCACTTTGCAGATATTGTCCACATCCGAAGAAGCAGCAGACTAATTACCCAGCGCGTCTGCATAACATGACTGCTGAAGAAGCTCGTGCAGGAGAGCCCATGACTGCCGGTATGTGTCTCGTAAACCATCATCCTGCAGTTGTTTTATTTGATACTGGATCATCGCATTCTTTCATGAGCAAGGCATTTGCACAAAAGCATAATCAAGAAATCTCTGAAATGGATTATGGGTTTCGCATGAGCTCCGTAGGGAGTAGCGTGTTATCTAGACAGATGGTGGTGTAATGTGACCATCGATATTGGAGGGCATAAATTTGGAGCCAACTTAGTGGTTTTGCCAGGACTAAGTATGGATGTAGTCTTAGGAATGAGTTGGATGACCATGTGGAATGCGGTGTTAGACACTGCAAACAGAACTCTTACCTTATCTGATTATCGGACAGGTAACAAGCTTCGCGTATCTCTTCCTCGAGGTGCCGATCTTGTTGACTCATCTTGTACTCTTGCTATAGAAGACCTCTCCAAATTTCCAGTTGTTTAGGGATTTTCCGGACGTTTTTCCAGATGAGTTACCAGGGTTACCACCAAAGAGAGCAGTGGAGTTTGTGATAGAGTTGTTACCAGGAAACTGCACCAATCTCTAGGAGACCGTATCAAATGCCGCCCAATGAGCTGGCAGAACTCAAGACCCAGATCAAGGAACTCTTGGACAAGGGATTTCATTCAACCTAGTGTGTCAGAATGGGGTTGCCTAGCTCTGTTTGTCAAGAAGAAGGATAAGTCTTTACACATGTGTGTGGATTATCGTCCACTCAATGCTGTGACTGTTAGAATAAGTATCCGCTACCCAGAATAGAAATCCTTTTTGATCAGCTATCAAGAGCCAAGGTGTTCTCCAAGATCGATTTGAGGTCAGGTTATCATCAGATTCGAATCCGACCGCAGGATATCCCAAAGACTGCTTTCTCAACCAGATACGGGTTATATGAGTATCTTGTCATGTCCATTGGATTAACAAATGCTCCAGCATACTTCATGAGTTCGATGAACTCCGTGTTCATGCCAGAATTGGACAAGTTTGTGGTAGTGTTCATTGACGATATTCTGGTTTACTCGGAAAATGCAGAAGATCATGCAGAACATTTGAGGGTTGTCTTATCTAAACTCAGGGAACACAAGCTCTATGCTAAATTCTGCAAGTGCGAGTTTTGGATGAGGAAAGTACAATTTCTTGGTCATATTCTGTCAGAAGAAGGAATTTCAGTTGACCCTAGCAAAGTACAGGAAGTCATGGACTGGAAAGCTCCTACTTCAGTTGGTGAGATTCGTAGTTTCTTGGGCTTAGCAGGATATTACCGCCGTTTTATTCCAGAATTCTCCAAGATTGCAAAGCCAATGACCAATTTGTTTGCAAAAGAATCAGAATTTGATTGGACAGAGAAGTGCGAAACTGCTTTCCGTACCTTGCGGAAGCTGTTGACCACTGCTCCTGTTTTAGCTCAACCGGATGTTGAGAAACCCTTTGATGTCTTTTGTGATGCGTCAAAGATAGGCCTAGGTTGTGTTCTCATGCAAGACGGCAGAGTGATTGCTTATGCTTCGCGGCAATTGCGAAAGCATGAAGTCAATTACCCAACCCACGATCTGGAATTAGCTGCCGTTGTACATGCTTTGAAGATTTGGAGACACTATCTGCTTGGGAATGTCTGCAATATGTACACCGACCACAAGAGTCTCAAATATATTTTCACGCAAGCAGAATTGAATATGAGACAAAGAAGATGGCTGGAATTGATTAAGGATTATAATCTTCAAATTCATTATCATCCAGGCAAGGCGAATGTTGTGGCCGATGCTCTGAGTCGGAAATCACGTTGTAATGCTATGAAGCTCCTACCGGAAGATGAGTTTAGCTTAACACATGCTGCAGTGCTACATGATTTAGAGTTGCGCAATGTGTTAGTTGACCAAATTATAGAAGGCTAGAAAACCGATAAGGGATCTATAATATTAAGGAAAGGCTCAAGGATGAAAAGAGGCCGATAAGCACTTTCGAGTTGACGAAATGGAGTTCTATGGTTTCACCACCGTTTAGTGGTGCCTAAGGATAGAGAACTCAGGAATCGGATCAAGGATGAAGCACATTTGTCCAAATTATCTATTCATCCTGGAGTACAAAAATGTACCAAGATTTGCGTCCGAGATTTTGGTGGACCAAATAAAGAAAGAAATTGCTGCTTATGTTGCAAGGTGTGACACGTGTTGTCGAGTAAAAGCTATTCATTTGAAACCAGCTGGAATGCTTCAGCCATTAGCTATACCTGAATGGAAGTGGGAAGAAGTAAGTATGGATTTCATCGTTGGTTTACCCACGTCTCAGAAGGGTAATGATTCAATTTGGGTAATTGTGGATCGTCTCACAAAGACCGCACATTTCATTCCAGTCGAGACCACTATAAGGCCCTAGATTATGCAGAGATCTACATAAGTCAGATTGTGCGACTGCACGGTGTACCAAAGGTTATAGTCTCTGATCGCGGACCACAGTTTACTGCACCATTTTGGGAAAGATTGCAGAAAGGGCTAGGCACAGATTTAGTCCGAAGCTCAGCTTATCATCCGCAGACCTCGGGCAGACAGAGAGAGTGAATCAGTTCTAGAGGATATGTTAAGAGCCTGTGTTTTATCAGCAAAAGGTTCTTGGGAAAAATGGTTACCATTAGCAGAGTTTGCCTACAACAATAGTTATCAAGAAAGTATACAGATGGCTCCTTTGAAGCTCTGTATGGTAGAAGATGCAGAACACCGATAAACTGGGTAGAACCAGGGGAACATCGGTACTATGGTATTGACTTTGTGAAAGAAGCAGAAGAACAAGTTAGAACGATTCAGCAACATATTGCGTCTGCACAATCTCGCCAGAAAAGCTATGCTGATAAACGAAGGAAGCCACTTGAGTTCAATGTTGGTGACTATGTCTATTTGAAGGTTTCACCATGAAGGGTGTGAAACGTTTTGGAGTTAAGAGGAAGTTAGCACCAAGATTTGTGGGACCCTATCAGATAGTGCAAAGGAGGGGAGAAGTGGCTTATCGATTGCAATTACCAGAACATTTAAAGGCTATTTTCCCAGTGTTCCATGTCTCTCAACTGAAGAAATGTCTTCGAGTACCAGAAGAAAAGGTACAACCAGCCCGTATCAAGTTGCAATCCGACCTCACCTACTCGGTGAAGCCTTATCGAGTGTTCGATGAGAAAGAAAGAGTAACTCGCGGAAGAGTCATGAAGCAATATAAGGTATCTTGGAGTGAGCAAGATGATCGGGATGCTACCTGGGAGACGGATGACTATCTAAGGAGGTGTACCCACACTTTTATAAGAAATGGTTCGTAATCCAATCTCGGGACGAGATTTCTTTTAAGGAGGGGAGGGCTGTAACACCCTAGTGTAAGCATTCCTTAAACTGCATAATTTGTCATGGCATAAGCATATCATCTCATCTTTCATGTGCATATGTTTGTTGAAGTGCTTAAGTCCTTGTTTGGTCTCTAGTGTAACCTTGTTTTGCTTTCTGTTCTGACTTAGTGCCTTAAAACAAAGTTGTAGATCTTGATGAGAGAAACAACTTTGTTTAAAAGCACTTCTCGGAAAATTTGTTAAAATGTGATTTCTTGCATTAGAAAAATGGATTAGAAGTAAATTTCTTTTTTTAAGCAGAATTTGGACTCGAGCCTTTAAGATGATTTGTTCCTTACAAAATTCTAAGCAACTTTGCTTTTAGGACCTTCTCCTAATTCGGCTTAGTTTAGGAGTTATAGAGCATCAGTTTTAAACCAAACTTCATTAGTTTAAACCCTAGTGGGCCCGACCTGTCGGCCTCTCTTCTCCCCGTGCGCACGCCGCTCCCTCCGCCGGCAGAAACCGGCTCGCCGCTGCGAGACCGCCTCGCCGCCGGCCAAAACCACCGTCATCGCCGCCCGTGGTTTGCGCCCGAACTCGCCACGTCGCTCCATGCGCCCGGTGCCCACTCGCCGCGTGTCGCGAGATGCCTGACGCCGCCGCGCCGGTCGGGAGCTCCTCCCCGACGGCAACCGGCTAGGTGCAATGCACCTGCGCCCTCCCGCTCTTTTGCATCCTCTCCACTCCGCGCTCGTGCTCCGCACCTCACTCACTCGCTCGCTCTCTCACTCGCTCTGCTTCCCTCCATCTTCACCAGAGCTCCACGCCGCGCCGCCCGCCGAACTCTGGCGAGCAATTTCTCGCTCCACCGTTCACCGCTGTCCAATTCCTCTCGCCAGTCTCTCTGCCCTGATTTCCTCTTTCTCCGCAAGGGTTGGTTCCCCCTCTCTCCCTCTCTGGCCGCCCGCAACAGCGGATGCCATCCTCAAGCTTCCGCTTGGCCGCCGCCGTGACCTTCACGTGAACCGGCCATCTCCGGCCAAACCACCCCAATCCGAGCCCAGTTCTTACCATCCCAACCTCCATAGTAGCTTAGGGTCAGATGGAGACCTCTCTCGTGACTTGGAGTTCGCCGAACAGGGGCCAGTCGCGCCGTGTCCGCCGTGGACCGCCGCCGTGCATCGCTCCGGGCAATGCCGAGGATGCCGAGCCCGAAAGTTGCTCCAATAGTCGCTTAGGACATGCTTGGGCTAGCATTAGTCTCGCCGAGCCTCAAGCTCGCCGGGAAGAGCTTCGTCGTCGCATCGCAGAGCCGCCGCTCCCCCATGGCTGCCGTCGAGCTTGCTCCGGTATCCCCTCTGGCTCAGCAAGTCAGTCAGTCGTGTTCGTCTCGCAAACCCGCGTCCAGTGGTAGCCTCGACATCGCCAAAAGCCTCACCGCCGGGGAACTAGGGCCGGTCAACAGCGATGGTGCCAAAGTCCGTCGTTGACTGCCGAGCCTGGCCTCGCGCGGTAACCTGCCGAGCCTGACCTCGGTAGCTTCATCGCCCTGACCAGCGGGCCCCGCCTGACAGTAAGAAAGAGAGAAAGGGAAGAGTTTGGGTGCAATAGGGCTCGGGATAGCCGGGTGTGCATAGCAGTTTTGCTAGGCTTCGGCCGAGTCATATTGGGTGTCCGTAGCGTTGTAGGTCAAGTTTTCTTTTAAATAAATTTTGCAGAATTTATGTAAGGCTTCAAAAATTCCTACAAGGCTCATTTTAAGTCCAAAAAATCCTGTGAAACAAATTTTGTTTGTGTAAGCATGATTAGATCTATCTGTGAAAAATGTTAAATGCATTTTTGGATATTTTTATGTGCAGATTAATTTAAATTGGGAAATGCTGTAACTTGGAAAATTCATAACTAATTATGATAAGTCAGAAAAATGTGATTCCAGTGTTTGTTAGGTTTGTATGGATATATAGTTTTAGGGAAAAATATAATATAAGGTTGTTCTGTGAATTAATTTAGCAGTAGCTTTTAAAAATGGTTAAATGTTGTTTTCTTGTTTATTTGTAGTAATTAGAATATGAGGAATATGAACCTGAGAATTTATCACACTGCTCTTGTGCTAGAAGTTCGGTAGAAAAATGAGAAATCTTTGTTTGACACATTTTGCTAGGTGTGGTAGTTCAAAGCACCTTTTCCCAGATAGCTGTCTTTTTCTTTTCATAGAGAATGGAGTTTAAGTCCAAACGGATGAAATTTGGACCAGGGACTATATTACATATTGTTAACTTCCAGTAACTTCTATAGATTTTTCTGATGCTATCTAGGATGGGTTGCTGTTATAGGCTATTTTAATTAGATTTATGTCAGCAAGTAATTAGAGGGTAATATACTCATTAAGTATACTTTGATGTGGTGACAACATAGCTTAACACGTTGAATATGGGAGGTTAAGCAGTTGAGTAGCAGTAGATGGCATGTGCTTATCTCCCCTGGAATGCTGTTCCATGTTGCATCCCCATGCATCCCGCATGCATTCGCGTTATTTATTCTGTTATGCATCATGCGGATCGGTAGTGGAACTTCAGGATCTGTCACCCGAGGAGCAGTACCAGGAGGAGACGCCGGGAAGAGAAAATCCCAGGAGGAGACGTTGAAGAGCTGCCGGAGTGCCGCGATCACCGCCCTTCGGACTTTGAGCGAGGCAAGCCCCGGAGCATTCTAACTCCTACGGTTTGCAAATGCTTTACAATTAACCTGATGATGGGTGTTGACAATTAGGTTATAGGAATTTTATTGCTACCGTTGATGCATTAATTACTTATCCTTGTCCACCTGCAATATATCTTAATATCCCTGTTTAGGTCTAGGCTCGTTATGCTTTAGCCCTGCTTAGACCGGTAAATAAGTCGGGTGATTTCCTGTCTCCCGCAATAGGGGGATACTGATCATGTTTAGCCTGTGCTATCATGAGATAACCATGTGATAATTAATCTGAGACGGAGGCGGGATGTAAGAGCAGTAGGACATGGGTTCCTGTGTGCTAGTAGGCTCCCGTCTGTGTCGCCTAGGGACCCGTTTGGGAATGTACTTCAGTCAAATTGAACGCGTCGATCACTTAACGGAGTAGGTCTGAGTACCTCCCGCGAAGCCGAGTAAGGTTATTCGAGCCGGTGATGGAGATGTTGACGCCTAACACCCAGGCCTCAGTTGTACCGTGGGCAACTATTCTGATCAACCTGCATGGTCGAGGGCAGGCAGGCCTGATCGACCTGGCATGACCGTGGGCAGTTATGATTGAGCGACCTGGCTCACTGAGATAACCCCGGTGTAGAAGGGCCCATGGCCGTCCCGCGCATTGTGTTCTCGAATCTCCTGATTGGTAGCTTACGACTGCCGTAGCCGGAATGTGGCGGGCGAGTGTGAGACATTTTATCCCCAGCTGGGTAGGAATCGATTATAATCGCCATCGCTCCTGGACAGTGAGCAATTGACTTTAGATCATCTCCGTAGAACTTATGGAACTAAAATGGTTATGGAATCTGAAAGGCTATTGATGAAATAGTCACTCTTGATTGATTAATTAGCAAGTGCTTGTTTAGTACAGGTGCAAATCTAGTAAGGTAGAGTTAATGACTAAAAGCAATTGCCAACATCTGAAACTGAGTTTTATTACTAAAGATTCATGCAAAGGAGTATGTACAGCCAACCCCACTTATATAGCCTATATGATCCTTGGGTCTCATTATTTCTGGTTTTGTCGGGTAAGTCTAGCTGAGTACCTTCTCGTACTCAGGGTTTATTTCCCTTGTTGTTGCAGATGGCCAGTGCTTTTATGGCTACTGCAAGAACTGCTTGTACCCGGTAACGGGTGATGACTAGACCAAGGGCATGGTCGCCATTATTCATCTGTTGCTTTTGTGGACCTGATCAACTGATGGCACCATATTTATGAACAATCCAAACTTATGTTTTAAAGACTATGTTGCTTCCGCTACTACTATCAAACTATGTTTGTAATATTATTTCGTACTCCGATGTAATTTGAACTATGTGCAACTGTGTTGTAACCCGTGAGCATGTTCGTGGAACAAGTACGATCTTGGCTGGATGTCGTTGAATGATTTGAAATCCTTCGAGATTTCCGGACTACCGGGTTTGTACGAGCTTAAGTACTCGATGATTTCTGCGAGAGCGGAGGTTTTCAGTGCTTATCTGGTGCAAATTGGTCGGTTCTGTCACAGGACCCGCGTGGTGGGTTACCCCGTCGGCGGATCACCGGGAAGCCGCACCCGCGGAGGGGTACGTGGTGAGCTTCACGCGCTACCAGCATGGGGCTCGGCGTTCCGCCGAGCCGCTTCATGCGGGCGCTGACCCATCACTACGAGGTGGAGCTGCAACACTTCTCCCCTAACTCAATTTCGCACGCCTCCATCTTCGTCGCGGTGTGCGAGGGGTACCTGAATATCGAGCCGCACTGGGAGATGTTCGTCCACCTCTTCCGGGGCGAGCTCTTCATCAAGGCCCTGAAGCCCAGCGGGAGGCGGCTCGTGCGCATGGGTTCCCTCACCGTCACTGCGAGGACGGGGACCTCGTCGGCCAATGTTCCCCGCTAATACCTCCGCTACAAGCTTTCCTCCAACCAGGCCGGGTGGGACGACCACTGGTTCTACCTGCGGAATGAAGTGGTCTTCTTCCGCAGTACACCGGCAGGGTTCTCACTCAGCGCCCAGAGAAGTGGACTTGGGGGGTCGCGGCGGACAGGCAGCGCTACCTGGTTCCCCTGATGGAGAGATGAAGATGCTGGTAGACGAGAAGAACCTGACCGTTCAGGCGGTCATCTGGGCGTTCCACTAGCGAAGGGTTCTTCCGCTGGCGGACCGCCCCCTCCTTATGCACGAGATGGGGCCGAAGGCCCAGCTCGAGACGCTAAATCGATCGAGGATGGCCGAGGGGAGGCTGCCTCGGAACGAGGGCATCTCGCGGGTGTCGATCACGATCCAAGGGTCATTCATCCCCGAGGACACCAACCTGATCGCCATGGCACCCGAC
Organism: Coix lacryma-jobi var. lacryma-jobi; assembly: GCA_009763385.1. Lineage (NCBI taxonomy): Eukaryota > Viridiplantae > Streptophyta > Magnoliopsida > Poales > Poaceae > Coix > Coix lacryma-jobi. The sequence goes on along the minus strand of CM019830.1, from coordinate 115,198,522 downwards.
AGGGGGGTCTAGACCTGGTAAGCCTCCCTCGAGCTAAGCCGTCCCGAGCCTCCTCCCCCTTTCTCTTTTTCCGAGCCTGGCACATCCTTCTTGTGGTTCATCTTGTCACGCTTCTTCTTTTTTGCAGGGGGCGTTCACTTGCCGTGCGTCGAGGCCCCCGGTGAGGGAGGACGCCGCGGATACCCAGGTGAGGCGCCTCTCTGCTTAGAAAGACAAGGAGAACAAGGATGCCAAAAGAAGAAAGAGAAAAACAAAAACTTGCGTCGTTCGGCCCGGGAGCAGAGGCTGGCGAAGGCTCGTCGCAACCGGAGCCTGGAGACGAGTCCCCCGAGCTCAGCTCCTCGAGCTCGGAGGAAGAGGACGATGATGATGACGAGAGTGACGACGAGGGGATGGATGCGCGTTTGAGGCACGCGGGGGTCGTCGACATCCGGGCTGACCACTCCTCTGTGCAAGAGGGTATGCTGGAGGTCCCCCCGGCGAAGGGGTCGCGCGGGACACAGCCGCGGAAGGCGGCGCCGATCCCTGCCTCGTCGGGGGCCCAAGGTCCGTCGAGCTCCACGCCGGACGTGCCCCCGGTCGTAAGGAAGCCCCGGACCCGGAGAGCACCTCCGCCACAGCACCAACGGAGGCCGCCCCCGCGTCAGCCCAGACGGGGGGTCTCTAGAAGGGCCGGGCTTCGAGAAGCGGCCAACAGGTCGAGAAGGAAGGGTTTCGGGCCGGTAAAGCTCGAGCCGTCAGAGGCCGCCGTCGAGGGCGGGCGGCGCCAGGAGGAGGCGTCGAGCCCGCGCCATCATGAGCGTCGGGGAGGGAGCCCCCGGCGTCTCGTGACCAGGGGCGTGAGCATCCCCGGAGTCCATCGCCGCCGCCCGGCCGGGAAACGGAAGCGGACGGCGGGAGGGCGCGACCGCCAGCGCAAGCGCCGGAGCAGGTCCCGGAGCCCGCGCCGGGGCGGGCGCCACGACGACAGCACGAGGGAGGTACGGTCGCCCTCCCGCGACGTGGGGCGGAAGGAGGGCTCTCCCTCGAGGTCGAGCCACGAGAGGCGTCGGGAGCCCTCCCCTCATCCCAGCCCTGCGGAGAAGGCCCAGCGCGCAGGGCTCGAGCCGTGGGGTGGGCTCGAAGCCCCGAGTGGGTCCGGCGATTCCGGGAAGAAGCCCAGCCGCCGCTTTGGGTGAGTAGTTTTCTTGGTCTCGTCGGGTAGTGAGGCTTTACCTCTTTACTTTTGATGACGCATGACATCTCTGGTTTCTCAAGGGGAAGCGCTCCTACCAGGAGGTGGACCTCGCTTCGTCCAAGCGGGCCAAGACCTCGAGCCCCGTCGAGGCACAAGCACCTCGAGGTATGGCACCTTCCTCCGCTAGAGAAGCCGCTTGGCTGGAGAAGGCTCGAGCTGCCCTGGCTCGAGGAGGCCAGGTGATCGTCGCGAATTTTGGTGAGGCCGTCGCCATCGACCACAGGGGTCGAGGCATCCTTCCCTATTCTGATATCGCTGTCATCTCATATTGCAGGGGCCGCAGCTCGGGGCGAGCCCGCCACTACCACGCCCACTGAGGCGCTGCCTCCTCCCCCTCCTCCTCCTCGTGATGGAACCAGTTGGGAGCGCCACCCTTCTCCCACCACGACGGCTGTTTCGGGGGAAGCGCCTGGGGCGAGCACGGCCCCGCCGGTGTCTGGGGCCGAGGAGACTGCGCCCTCGAGGCCCGACCGACACGAGCCAGGCTGCAGAGGACGGAAAGGGGGGAGAGGCGTTGGCGGAGGAGGAGCCAACGGTGGAGGACCTCTGAAAGCTGGAGCAGGGGGCCGTCTCGCGCTGCGGGCTCGATGATGGTGGAGGGCGCCCGAGGCGCCGGCTAGCACTGACAAGGCGCCGGAGGGCCGGCCAGGGAAGAGCCGGGGCCCGTGCCGTCGGGCGGCGGGCCGCAGTCGGGGCAGCTCAGGGCGGAGGAGGATCTGCCCGACATCGAGCTTGACTGACCAGTATGGCCGTTCCCGAAGCGCCGAGCCCGTCCCTCGCCATGGTCTCCGTCGAGCAACCGTTCCAGCGGGGGGCCCCGCGCGAGGTGCGGTCCATCTTCCGGGAGGTGGCCGAGCTTATGGCGGAGGCGGAGCGGTCCTGCTCCGAGGAGGCAGGCCGGTCCGCACAGGTGTCGGCCGCCCTCGCGAGGGCTGAGGCGGAGCTTCAAGATCTCCGCGCTGAGCTGAGCCGGAACGCCCAAATGGCGAGCCGGCTCAACGAGGCGGAGGCGGAGGTCCGGGCGGCTCGAGGGAGGTCGCTCGATCAAGGAGGAGGTCGCCGCCGCTCTCGAGGCGTCGAGGAAAAGATGCCGCGGACGCCCGAAGCGAGGCCACCTCCGCCCGGGCTGAAGCTGAGGCAGCGAAGCAGGAGGCCGCTGACGCCCGTGGCGAGGGCCGCCACAGCCCGAACCGCAGCGGAGGCGGCGAGAAAAGAGGCCGAGGTTGCTCAATGCGATGCCGCCGCCTCGGTCCGCAGCGGAGACGAGGTGGCGAAGAAGGAGGCCGAAGAGTCGAGAGTGGTGTCGCCACCGCCCGAGCTGCCGAGGGGGCGGCGCGGCAGGAGGTGATCCGAAAGGATCTAGCCTCGTGGAGAGGAGGCGGGCTGCTGATCGAGGAGCTTAGGTCCGAGAAGCTCCTCATGCTGTCCGAGAAGCGCAGGCTCGAGCAGCGCGCTGAGGGCCTTACAGTGACCTCGCCGCACTGGGGCAACATTGGCGATGGTGAGGCTTACACCTGTCCTTGTTTGGGTCTCAAAGTTTTTGTTACGCCGCAGTCTCACTTTCCTCCTTCGTTCGTTGCGCAGGGGTCGAGAAGACGGTCGAGGAGCTCCGCGGGACGAACCAGGCTCTCTTGGACCGACTCCAAGACGAGATGATGGTGGCGGAGCGGGCTCGCACTTCCCTCGACCGGCTCGGCTCCATGTGGGGGTGCTCTCCAGTGGCTGCGGCAGAAGGTGCCGGTGGCCCGAGGCGACGCCCTTGGTCGACGCCCTTGTGCTTCCTCGATGCAGCAGCGCGGGACCGTGTCCGGCAAGCTCTCCATCATGGCGTCAAGCAGACGCTCGCGGTTGTCCGCTCTGGCTTCCGCTTCCCGGTCCACGTTGTCGCCAATGGATTCATCGAGATTGAGAGGAAGGACGAGGAGTGGAACAACCGCCGTGTCGACAAAATCTTGGAGAAGATGGAGAGGCGGGGCGGGGACGTCACTCGCGAAGATCTTCGAGGAGGACGTGCTGCCTCCTGACGCCCAGCAGCGGTGTCGAGGGCCCTCCTCCCTCCAGCTCGGGTGTCGAGGCTGAGCCCGCCGTGGAAGACCTTGGGGAGGAGTACCACACCGACGAAGATTAGGGCCTACGTGCCAAAATTTGGGCGTCGAGGCCCCTGTAAAAAAATTTATGACATGAATGAGGGTCCGTCGAGACCCGTATGTATATGACTGATTTGTGTTAAAGGAGTTGTTTCTTTTCAAATTTATGTGATCACTTCTCTTTGTTTGCAAGCTTGAGTTTCTGCTAGCTTAGTCTGTGTTCCTTTGATACGTCGCGAGCCCCTCGAGGGGAGGCGTAGGTAAGTACCGTAGCCCGGGGGCGTAGGTGGCCATCTACGTCGACGCCTCCCGACCCTTGGAGGCTCGAGGTATTTTAGGATTTAGACGTCGCTAGTTCACTCGAGGCACGAGTCGAGATGAGGGTCAAATTTTTGAAAAGAAAACACGTTTTTTCCCGGAGTCTGGGGGGCGGTTACCCCTTGTCAGGCCCCGAGGGAGGCTCGACCCTGAGCAAAGCAGGGTCGAGGCTACCTTAAGATGCTAAGCAAAATGAAAGACAATGCACGAGTTTGTTCATTCATTTGACTGTTGTACAAAGCAACAGAATATGCTGGGCCTCGAGGCCCTTAAGGGTAGAAGCGACGTAGCTGAGAGATGTTCCACGCGTTCGCCAGGATTCTGCTTGATCGTCGTAGAGCTTGTATGTCCCTGGCTTGAGCACCTCAGCTACGGTGTATGGGCCCTCCCATGGAGGGGTGAGCTTATGGCGCCCTCGATTGTTCTTGCAGCCGTCGAAGCACGAGGTCCCCCACCGCCAGGTCCCTCTTGCGCACGTGCTTGTCGTGGTAGCTCGAAGTGTTTGCTGTATGGTAGCGCGGAGTTGATGAGCGCCACGTCTCGGGCCTCCTCGAGCTGGTCCTTGGCGTTGGCGAGCCTTTCATCGTTGGTTTGCTCGTGTAGGATCGAAGTCGAGGGGAGCCGTATTCGAGGTCCGTAGCAAGACAAGCCTCGGCGCCGTAGGTTAGGAAGAACGGAGTGAACCCAGTGGTTCGGCTCGGCGTAGTCCTGAGGCCCCACAGCACCGAGGGGAGCTCCGCCGCCCACCCTTTTCCGAAATTTTGAGGGTCTTGAAGAGCCTCGGCTTCAGCCATGGAGTATCATGCCGTTGGCGCGCTCGACTGCCCGTTGCATTAAGGGTATGCGACCGAGGCCCAGGTCACGCGAATGTTGTTGTCGTCGCAGAAGTTGGTGAACTTTTTGCCCATGAATTGGGTGCCATTGTCGGTGATGATGACGTTAGGCACCCCAAACCGGTACATGAGTGGCGATGAACTCGACAGCCTTCTCGGAGGTGGGGGTCGCCTATCGGCTTAGCCTCGATCCACTGGTGAACTTGTCGATGGCCACGAGCACGTGTGAGTGCCCTCCACTTGTCTTTTTGAGGGGACCCACGAGGTCGAGCCCCCAAACGGCGAATGGCCAAGTAATTAGGATCATCTGCAGGCATGTGCGGTTGGTGCGTCTGCTTGGCGTAGAATTGACACCCATGGCATGCTCGGACCAAGCGCTTGGCGTCTCCAATGGCGGTCGGCCAATAGAAGCCTTGACGGAAGGCGTTCCCAACTAGGGTCCTTGGTGCTGCGTGGTGGGTCGCAAGCCCCCGAGTGCATGTCGTCGAGGAGCTTGCGTCCTTCCTCGAGGGGATGCTGCGCTGAAGGATCCGGGTCGGGCTTCGTCGGTACAGCTCCCGTTCGTCGCCGTAGATGACGTAGGTCTTGGCCCTTCGAGCGATGCATGGGGCCTCCGTCTTGTCTTCTGGTAGCACGCCTTGTGTCAGGTAGTCGAGGAAGGGCGTCCGCCAGTCGAGGGGTCGTGATGAAGAAGAGGCGGGTGCGTCGATATGCATCGCCTCAGTGGATGTCGAGGGGTCATTCTCGAGGGGTGGCGTTGAAGGTCAAGCCCCCGTGTCTAGCTCGAGGGGTGGCGTCGAGGGGCCAGCCCCCGGGCCGATTTTGACGGATGGCTCAAAAACGTCCCTCGAGAAGACGTCTGTGTGGAACCGTGCCGCGCGTGGACGCCAATTTTGCCAGCTCGTCTGCGGCTCGTTGTACTTTCGAGCTATGTGGTTAAGCTCGAGGCCGTAGAACTTATCTTCTAGCTTGCGCACCTCCCTGCAGTACGCTTCCATCCTGGGATCGTGCAGCTCGAGGCCTTCATGACCTGGTTGACGACGAGCTGCGAGTCCCCTCGAACGTCGAGGCGTCGGACCCCGAGCTCGAGGGCGATGCGCAGCCATTGACGAGGGCCTCATACTCGGCGACGTTGTTTGGAGGCGGCGGGAAGTGCAAGCGTAGCAGGTAGGCATGTGGACTCCGAGGGGTGAGATGAAGAGCAGGCCTGCGCCCTGCCCCGTCTTCATGAGGGATCCTTCGAAGTACATGGTCCAGAGCTCGGCTTGAATCTGCGCCTGGCGGGAGCTGAGGTCGGTCATTCAGCAACGAAGTCTGCCAACGCTTGCGACTTGAGGCTTTTCGCGGGGCGTAGGTGATGGTGTTCCCCCATTAGCTCGGCGGACCACTTGGCGATGCGCCCCGTGGCCTCCCGATTGTTGATGATCTCACCGAGGGAAGGACGACACCACCGTTACGGGATGAGCGAGGAAGTAGTGCTGGAGCTTGCGCCTTGTGATGATGATGCCGTAGAGCAGTTTCTGGATGTGCGGGTACCGGACCTTGGCCTCGGAGAGCACCTCACTGGTGAAGTACACCGTCGTTGGACCGGCAACGCATGACCCTCCTCGTGCCTCTCGACGGCTATGACCGCGCTGACCACCTGAGTGGTTGCGGCCACATAGAGGAGGAGGGCTCGGGGCGATCGTCACCCTCGCCGGTCGCGGTGGCACGAGATTGGCGCGGAAGTCAGCAACCCCTTCAACTTGGTTAAGGCCTCCTCGGCTTCGACAGTCCACGCAAAGTGTTCCGTCTTCTTCAGCAGGCGGTAGAGGGGTAGCGCTTTTTCCCCTAGCCTCGAAATGAATCTGCTGAGAGCGGCTAGGCAGCCTGTCACTTTCTGTACACCCTTGAGGTCTCGAAGTGGGCCCATCCTTGTGACTGCTGAGATTTTTTCGGGTTGGCCTCGATCCCCCGTTGTGAGACAATGTAGCCAAGTAGCATGCCCCGAGGCACACCAAAGACACACTTCTCGGGGTTGAGCTTCACATTCTTGGCCCGGAGGCACTCGAACGTGGTCTCGAGGTCGCTGATGAGGTCCCCGACTTTCTTGGTTTTAACCACGATGTCATCGACGTAGGCCTCGACGGTTTTGCCTATGTGTTCGCCAAAGATATGCTGCAGCATGCAACGTTGGTACGTTGCCCCGGCGTTTCGAAGGCCGAAGGGCATTGTAACGTAGCAATACATACCAAAAGGCGTAACAAAAGAGGTAGCGAGCTCGTCGGATTCTTTCATCCTAATCTGGTGGTAGCCGGAATACGCATCGAGAAATGAAAGTACTTCACACCCCGCAGTGGAATCGACAATCTGATCAATTCTAGGTAAAGGAAATGGAACTTTTGGACAAGCTTTATTCAGACCAGTGTAGTCTACACACATCCCCATTTTTCCATTCTTTTTCCTAACTAGTACAGGGTTAGCTAGCCACTCTGGGTGAAATACCTCCTTGATGAACCCGGCCGCCAAAAGCTTGTGCACCTCCTCGCCGATGATCCTGCGCTTCTCCTCGTCGAAGCGGCGCAGGCGTTGCTTCACCGGTCTGGACCCGACTTGGATCTCCAAGGCGTGCTCGGCGACTTCCCTCGGTATGCCCGGCATGTCCGAGGGTCCCCACGCAAACATGTCGATGTTTGCGCGGAGAAAGTCGACGAGCACTGCTTCCTATTTAGGCTCGAGGCTGGCACTGACGGTCAGCGTCTTGCCATTGGTCGAGGTCGGGTCGACGGGTATCTGCTTGGTGTGCTCTGCCGGCTCGAAGGTGCCAGCGTGGCGCTTTACTTCAGGGGCCCCCTCGGTGGCCAGGGCGGCTAGGGCCTCGAGCGAGTCGAGCTGGACGTTTGCCTCCCCACGCTCGACGCACTCCACGTCGCAGTGGTACGCGTGCTCGTAGGATGTGTCGACGGTGATGACCCCTTGGCCCCTTTGGCCCGGCATTTTGAGCTTCAAGTACGTGTAGTTGGGAACCGCCATGAACTTGGCGTAGCCGGCCGGCCGATAATGGCGTGGTAGGTCCCTTGGAATCCAACCACCTCGAAGGTGAGTGTCTCCTGGCGGAAGTTAGTCGGCGTGCCAAAGCAAACCGCAGGGCGATGCGCCCGAGGGGGTGGGCCTTCTTCCCTGGTACGATTCCGTGGAACCCCCCGACGCTGGGTCGGAGCTGACCCTCTGAAATCCCCAGGAGGTCGAGGGTCTCGAGGTATATGATGTTGAGGCTCGAGCCCCCATCCATCAACACCTTGGAGAACCGTACGTCGACGATGACGGGGTCGACGACGAGGGGGTACGCCCCCGGGTTTATGACACGGTCCGGATGGTCGTCACGGTCGAACGTGATCGGCGCATCAGACCAGTCAAGGTACCGGGGGGCGTCGTGGCCGAGTGCAAAGATCTCCCGGCGCTCCTTCTTTCTTTCTCGAGCTGAGAGCCCGACGGTCGCCCCCCGTAGATCATGTAGCAGTCGCGCACCGGTGGGAAGTTGTCGTCCGTGTCCCCACCACCGCGCCGATTGTTATCCTTGCCCTTAGGGTGTCCTCTTTCTTATCGCCGAGCTTGGAGTAGTAGCCTTTCAACAGTCGGCAGTCCTTTAACTTGTGATTTACGGGGCCCCTGTGATAAGTGCAAGGGTCCTCGAGCATCTGGTCGAAAACAGCCCCGTCAGGGGGCCTCGGGGCTTCTTAGGCTCGAGGGCGCCTGCGAGCACCTCTTCGTCGTCGTCGTCATTGGCGTCGCGCTTCGCCTTCTGACCTTTGCGTTTGTTCTTCTTCTTTTGTTGTTGTTATTGTTGTCGTTCTTGGCGTCGTTGCCCTTGTTCGAGCCCTCCGGCGCGGTCACCGCCTTACCTTTGTCCGTGGAACGGCCAAAGAAGGCCCCCACTGCCTCGTCGCCTGAGGCAAAGCTGGTGACACGATCCATCAGGTCCTCGACCGTCCTGGGACGGTAGTGTCCTAGCTCATGAACTAGCTCTTGGCATGTCGTGCCCGCGAGGAACGCTGAGATGACGTCCTCATCAGGCACGTGGGGGAGCTCGAGGCGCTGTTTCGAGAACCGCCGAGCAAAGTCGCGGAGGGGCTCGTCCGCCGCCTGCCTGCAACGCCGTAGGTCCCAGGGGTTGCCTGGGCGCACGCAAGTCCCCTTGAAATTCCCGTCGAAGACCCTGACTAGGTCGGCCCAGTCGTCGATCCGATCCGGCGGGAGCCCCTCGAGCCACCGGCGGGCGTGTCCGAGAGGTGAAGTGGGAGTTGGCGTATGATCACACGGTCGTCGTTCTTCGCTCCGCCCAGTTGGCAGCCTAGGCGGAAGTCCGAGAGCCAGAGCTTGGGCTCGACCTCCCCGTCGTACTTCACGATGTTGGTCGGCGGTCGGAAGCGGTCGGGGAGGGTTGAGCTGCAGATGGCCCGGCTGAAGACTCTGGGGCCCAGGGGCTCGAGGACTTGCCGGTCCTCGTCGCTGTCGTAGCGCCCCCCTCGATGGGCGCTATAGCCACGCTCCTGGGCCCCTTGTCCTTGCGCCGGCGGTTGATGTCGTTGCAGGCGTCGTTGGGGTCTCGAGGTGGCCGGTTGTCGATGATCCGTTCGCGGACTGGCCTAGCTCGAGAGGCGTCCGGCTGGTGGACGGATGCCTCGCACTCGTTGCGGGGCGTGTCCGCCGGCTTCCCCGAGGCTGCTCCCGCCTGGCGTGACGCCGAGCTCTCGGCCTGCTGCACAGCGGCTGTCTCGAGGAGGTTCTTCATTTCCCCAAGCATGCGCCTGGCGTCAGGGTTGGAGACGGCGGGTAGATCACGGAGCATCATCGCCGCCCCCACCACGTTCTGCCCGCTCGCGGGAAGCATACCTCGGGGCGTGCTGGTGCCCCGTCCTCGAGGATCCGCCGGTGGACCTCTCGAGCCCGACCTCGAGCTCCGGCTCCTCGGGGCTGGGGTGGTTCCTGCATCAGAGTTTGCCGGAGCTGCAGCAGGTGTCGTCGTTCTTCCTCGGCTTTGGTGATTGCCTCCTGCACTTGCGCGAGTTGCGCCGCCCGGCCGTCGTCGTGCTGAGGCGGTGCAGCCGGTGCTGGAGGTTCGTTCCTCCCCTGAACACGTGATCCGCCTGCCGCGGCCACGTCGCTGGGGCCTTCTAGATCGAGCGCGGCCTGCCGTCGTCGCCCTCGTCCTCGGTATCGCGCATACGACCCCCTCGAGTTGGAAGCACTCCCTGGTGGGATCCCAGAGGTCGGGGTCGTGGTAGTCGTATTCGTCGGAGTCGGAGCTGTTGACGGCGTGCCGCCTTGGCAGATGCTGGGACCGCAGCTCGCGGTACCATTCTCCGACGGTGGATCGCCGGGGAGGCTCGATGGCTCGCGAGAAGCCGTGGTCGACGTACGCGGGGTGGACGATCTCCAGGATGGCCATGGCCAGCAGTAGCACGCCCGGGCGCTCCTCCTGGCCTGTCGGCGGTCGGTCCCGATGGCGCTCGTTGAGCTGGCGGGCGTAGGCTGCTGCGGAGCTGTCGAGGCCGAACGGGAACCGCCGGCGTCGAGCGCGGTACACCCCGTGCGGGAGGAGGCTGGGTGGCGTCGACGGTGCACGGCTCGGAGGCCTCTGGCCTGGCTCCTGGTCCGTGCGCATGATGAACGCGAAGTCGCTGGGCGGGCGCGGCGCGCCCTGGAAGTCTCCGGCCATGCACCGGGCAGACTCCTCCTTGGGAACTCCGTGCCGGCCGCGGGGAAGTGGGAGTACGCCGCCAGCACGGCCTGTGCCTGGCGACGATGGTGACGACGGCGCCGCTCACAGGGTGGCGACGCGTGGTGGTGTGGGCGACGTGCCACGCTCCTCGCACGGGTGGCGTGACACGCCCTCCACTCGGGCCCTCCATGGAGAGCAAGGTCAGCTCGTTGCCGTTGTCGGTGGCCAGGAACTCGAGGCTCCCAAACCAGATGACGGCACCGGCAGAGAACGAAGGAGTCGAAGCAGCCATCCAGGAAACAGCGAGAACCGACTCGACACGCAAAGGCCCCTACCTGGCGCGCCAACTGTTGGTGTTTCGAACCCGGGGGTATGACACCAACGAGTAATGTGATCGCGTGCTCTCTTCCTGGATGGTGATGCAAGATGACACAAAGATTTATCCTGGTTCGGGCAAAGAAGGCCCTACGTCCAGCGGGGGAGGAGGTTCTTGTATTACTTGCACCTAAGTGCTTGTACAGGGGCGAATACAAGCTCAATGAGCGTGGACCGGAGTCTGGACTCGAGGGTGTACGTGTGTGGACTTGTGTGTTGTCTCTCGGAGTTGTGTAACCGTGGACTCGCGTCCTCTCCTCTGCCGCGAAGGCCCTGGCGTCCCCTTTTATAGAACAAGAGGAGGCCAGGGTTTACACAGGATAGATATGTACAACGCTCGATATGGCGTAGGGTAGGAATCCTGTCTTGTCGGGGCCACTGGAGCCGACGTGGGCGTTGCTGTTGAGGCGTCCTTGGAGCATGACCTCCATCCTAGGCGTGGATGTGATGGCGTGACGATGTAGAAGCCGTGCAGCACCCATTCCGGCACGTACAGGACACGACAGGGTCCCCCCGGGTCTTGGGGTACCTGTCTTCCAATAGCATGAAAGCAGTTAGGGCTCGAGGGGCGCGGAGCCGTCCTCGAGGTGGCGCCTACGGGGGGCTCGAGCCCCCGCAGGTATGGACAAGTCCCCTGAAAGTTGATTGAGCAGTTGGCATCCGGGCCTCGAGACGTGGCTTGGACGTGCAACAGCGTAGGGTATGGGCTAACAATGCCGTACTGGCGCCCTTTTGCCCATGCTTGTGGTGAAAACGAGACTTGACTCTGCCCTGGTTACTGTGGTACACGTCGGGCTACAGAGGACGTGACTGGAGTAGGTAGATGTATTAAATGCAGGCGGTATGGGGCCGTCATCCGATGCCTGCGCCGCTCGAGGGAAGCATAAGCGCCTCGAGGGATAGGCTGTTGTGCCAGAGAGGCTCGAGGTCCCCTGCATGGGGTCTCGAGGTATGGTGTTCGGCTGTGGGGGGCTCGAGCCCCAAATGCCAGGACTCGAGGTTTTAGTGGAGCGCTCGCCCGGGGCCTGGCTTCGGAGGGCTCGGGCGAGATGGAGAGCGCATGTTCGCCCGAGGCCTAGCTTGGTGGGCCAGCGTTGTGGGCCTCGAGGGGTTGGTCTCTTTAAGGGGTTAGACTAGTTAGGTTTGTTATTTACCGGCATTTTAGGTTTAACCTATTAGTTTGTGTTGATTGGGGGTACCCCTTTTGTGGACCCCCGACAAAACGGAATCGCAAAAGATGAACCGAGTAAAGAGATCGATCAACGAGAAAATTGTGGAGAAAAGCAACCCGCGAAGAACAACAACAAAACCCGAATCACAACCACAAATTTGCAACTGTGTGGCTACCACACGCTACAATAGTGAGATTACAGTCTCACTTCCTCAAAATCTCACGAACACAGAGGTATGATTGTCTTCTCTGTGGATCTCAGTTTGCTACAGCAGAGGATGGGGAGAGCAAGAAAACCTAGAAGGCAAAATAGCAAATGACTGAGATAGGATGGGAGGTGGTTATCTCCCTCTACTTATCCTAATTCTAGTTCCCACTCTACCCCTAACTAATTATAGAGCGAACCAGCTAAACCCTAGGGTTATTCTGGACCAACTCATGGTAGGTGGTGATCCGACGGCCACGCCCGCACAACAGGTAGCGTTGCCTCGACGCAACCTCAATGATTGCCGCCACGTGACACCACCGCTCTGCTTTTCCTTTTCCCGAACTTCGCCCCCGATTTTGAGGCCCAAACCGGGAAACCAGCCTTCACGACCAACCCCCAGTTTTGAGGCCCAAACCGGAAAACCAGCCGTCCATCGCCTGAGTTTTGTGGCCCAAACTCAGAAACCCGTAGCGCCCAGGTTTTGAGGCCCAAACCTGGAAACCGTCCACTCGATGGTTTTTCTGTGGCTCTACCATCAAACCGAGCCGTAGAGGAGATGCACCGCCTGTGCACCCATCCACCGACATGTGTTCCTAGGTCCTCAACCCATGCAACACCATGCCCGCAAGACTTTGCTCATCGCTGTCCCAGGCTGTCAGCCACCATAGCTAAGCCTCAGGCCACCGGTCCCTCAGTCCAAGCCTCACGTCCGCCCTTTGCCACTCTCGGTCCATCGGCACGGCACGTCTCTACTTGACCTTCACCTTGCCTTTGATCGATGTATCTGTGCTCGATACCTGCACAACACAAGTCAAAGAACATACGCATTATCCTAGTTGACAATCACTCATCACTCGAGACTCGACATACACCCATGTATCCGCAGGTTTGATTCTAACAAGTTCCACGAGTTGTGTACTTCTCACTTGTTTTGCAGGATATTCAATATTTCATCATAAGAAAATATCTCAAGTGAAGAATCAGAGCACACCATTGTGACGAGCTCGTCGAGATGATCGAGACGGACATATCACTTTCCATATTTGGAGTCCTGGAGCGAGAGTCGTCCTCGATGAATATGACTTGGAAGACTCTGGAACCCTCTAGAAGCATTATCCATATAAAGATCAGGGGTGTGACAAACAAGATTCCATCAGCTACAGAATACCAGAATTATCCAGGGACTAGACAGGAAGAAGATGACAAGGAATCCAACCACGCCACGACTCGTTGCGCAAACCAATCGAACAATGACTCTAGGAGAAGAAGGAAGGTACCAGAAGACTCCCGATCGAACGAGGAGGCAGGCAGCGTCCAGGGGAGGCTGGCCGGCCTCAACCCTAGGTCGGCCGGCCTAGGCCAAGCTGACATCCTCCCCTCCTTTGTACGATGTGACCTAACCGACCTCTACTTTATATCCTGAGCATTGTTCAAGGTCGGTTTGATCCGAGGGCTACGGTTCATCCCACAGGGCTATATAAGAAACCCCAGACCCCCCTCCTGGAGAAATCGAATCTTCATCTTCAGATCATATCTCAATCATTTAGTTTAGAGTAGCCTAGACAACCAAGAGCTCCACCATCCAAGGGCGTTGCTAGAATAAAATTAGAAGAGTCGAGGGAAGCTCGGATTCCGGATCTAGTCAAGAGGAGGCTAGGTAATTAGCCTTGTAACTTCTCTATTGTATCAACTTTGTTCTTCTATTTGTCTAATTGTCTTCTAGTTCATCATCTTTGTGTTCTAATTGTGTTCTAGTTCATCTTATAATCCATCTAGTTCATCTTTGTGTTCTAATCTAGTTCTAATTACCTTTCTAGTTCATCCTAGTGCTTCTAATCTACTTCTAATTGTTCATCTAGTTCTTATTCATCTTCTAGTTCTTGTTCTAGTTGATACTTGTCATGACTTGTTACTATTTCGTGTTCATAATTATAATGTTCATCGTCTACTTAGATTATATGTCTAGCATAGTGTTGGCATTTCTTAGCGCAACCACCGGAGGATAGGTTTAGGATCCATCCTCGGCGATCACTGTAACAGACTCCCCCAATAATGTGGCCCACCTACACCTGTCATCTGTCCAACGACCTCTAATCATTATGTAGGTGTGCCACAAGACTGGATTAATCTGTTGAATACGGTCGACGCATCCATGGGTCACAGGAATCATCCGAGTACAATCATTACAACATGATACATTTCATACAAAATAGCAGAACAGAGATTTCAGCGGAAGTCTTACATAAACATAATATTACAAACAGGTGTTCATTATTACAACATAGGTGATAAAGAGTTTGGGTTGCGATAGTACTAGAGTGCTAGCTGAAAGCCTGATAACATATCCATAATATAAAAACCCTGCCCAAGGGCACACTACTTATCATCCTCAGCCGGAAAGATGGTCATGCAGCAAGGCCCGAAGCACATCTGTTCAGCGGTCTCACCTGCAACTTGGGGTCATAGAACCCTGAGTACAGGAGTACTCAACAAGACTTACCCGACTAATAAAATGGGGAGAAGACTCAGGAATGCAGGCTAAGGGGGAAGTCAAGGTAAGGCTTTAGCAAGAATCAACAATTTTTCCTTTGCATAAAAGCTCCTACTACTAAGTTGTTGTGTCATTCCTCATTTCTAATATTAACTAAGTAAATAAATGTGCATCTCATAATTAACCCATTAATCCTCCAATGTTTCATCATTAAACTACGCTGAGGGGCGAGGACAAGTCTCATTTTCTCGTGGAGCAAACGACGATTCGAACCGCTTGATCTACCCAGCTGGGGCTTCCTTATCACACGACATATGCGAGACCAATCTCGCATATATCAACCGTCCCGTGGATCCGCTCGAACCGGATCGGAGCCGCGCCACCCGGGAGTACAGTACACCACCGCCCTACAACGGCCTTGTTGAGTAACGTCAACAGGGGACCGAGCAGGGTGGGTACACGCTACTCCCCATCTCTCCACTCCCAGTGCGTGGTGCGCCGTTCCAGTAAGGCATGACCACAGTAGGGCTTACCGAAGCATGTGACCAGTACTAACAAATAGTTCTCGATCCAACGGGCCAACAGCGGACGGGCCCTAGGCAGCACAGGCGGAAACACTACACCAGGACTCCATTTCCTGTGCAAGTTACCCGCCCGGTCTCATTTTAATTATACCATCCCATTCCGAGGGAAAGGTTCCCAACAAGAGGATCTCTCTTTTCAAAAACCTACTCTATTGAGCAAGACTAAGCAGACTAAGTATTTTGTAAATGACCCAGTTGAAGGACCGAGAACTACCCGAAAGCGACCAGAGGGGGGGGGGTGAATGGGAGCTTTAAAATTTCCTTGCGGAAACTAATATGCCACTGTCCCAAACTCAACCCCAATGCAAACCCTAGAGCCGACAGTGTCCACGACCCTAGATGTAGGGTGGATGCTTTTCCTAGAAGCACAGCGGGACACTAGACAACCCTAGAAAGCCAACCCAAAAGACGGAACTCGAAAACCGTTGACGAACGAACGAACCGCGAACGAATCGGCGCGAAAACAGCTACGACCGGACTCTGGCCAGCGTCCGGTCAGCAAGAGAGACCGGACGCGTCCGGTCGTCCAAAATCGGCTCTGGAACCTTACTGTTCGCGACCGGACTCACGAGTACGGAGCGTCCGGTCGTGTACAGTGCGTCCGGTCGAAACCGACAAAGCCAGGAACAGTGCAAGCGTAGCGTCGGTCGAAATGCAAACAGAGCGTCCGGTCGAGAGCGTCCGGTCAGTACGCAGAAAAGCTTGGCGCCGTGCTCAACGACCAGACTCTGAAAGCGGCGTGAGACCGGTCAGCCCGACAGAGCGTCCGGTCACCCCGCGACTGCACTGAAACTCCGGCGATTCAACCCGATCTCCTCCGAGTCAAGTGCTCTAGGCTTGGGATTCGATCTGAGGAGTCACAAGGAGGTTAGTGAGCTATCTCTAAGAGATCATGGCTCGAACCTAACTCCAAATCGGGAATCGAAGGAATTCGGGGGAAAGAAAGAAAAAGAGACCCGAAACTAAAACTTGATCGATCTCCTAGACCGTGAGGTTAGAGATGATTTCTTTCGGTGGAAAGAAGTGCCTAACGATCTAGAGCAAACTCAGTTCAAACGGAATCGTAAAAGATGAACCGAGCACAAAGATCAAGCGACGGGAAAACTCAAGGCACAAAGCAATCCGCGAAGAACATGATGAACATGAAATCAAAACGCGAATGACACCAAGAGATGGGATCCAAAAGGTGAGGATACGGCCTCACTTCCTCGAATCAACAGTACACAGAGTGGAGTCTCTCTGCGGATCTCACTAGCTAAAGCAGGGGATGGGAGAGTGGAAACCCTAGGTGCTAGGAAGCAAAAGACTGCGCTAACTGAGATGGGGAGGAGGGTGTCTCCCGGACTACTTATACTAACCTAGACTAAGTCTATTTCCAATATACCCCTCACTACTGTATTTACAGAGCGGACCAGCCTAACCCTAAGGCTGCTATTCTAGTCCACCCGCTGGTGGTAGGTAGATCCGACGGCCACGCCCGCACGGTCTTCCGCGTTGCCTCCACGCAACCTTCAGATCGCCGCCACGTGCCGCCACCACTCTGCTCCCCCGGTTTTGTGGCCCAAACCGGGAAACCAGCCTTTTCCATCAGCCCCCGGTTTTGAGGCCCAAACCGGGAAACCAGCCTCCAGCCCGAGTTTTGTGGCCCAAACTCGGAAACCCTCAGCGCCCGAGTTTTGAGGCCCAAACTCGGAAACCGGCCCACGCCCAGGTTTTGAGGCTCAACCTGGAAACCGTCGCGCCCAGGTTTTGTGGCTCAACCTGGAAACCCAGCACCCAGGTTTTGAGGCCCAAACCTGGAAACCGTCCACCGTTGGTTTTTCCCGGGCTCTACCAACAAACGGCGTCGTAGAGGGGATGCACCGCCTGTGCACCCCTTCCACCGACATGATCGCACTTCTCCGCTTGTCGCTGTCGCAGGCTGCCAGCCACCACAGCTGATCCTCCGGCCTCCAGTCCATCAGTCCAAGTCCACGTCCGCCCTTCACCGTCCGATACATCGGCATGGCACGTCCGCCGCACGGCACGCCCATCCTTCATCGCGCCCGGTCCGTCGGCACGGCACGTCGCAACTTGACCTTCACCCGCCATCGATCACTGTCTCCGTGCTCGACACCTGCACAACACAAGCCAAAGGACATGCGCATCATCTCCGTTGACAATCACTCATCACACAGAGACTCGGCATACACCCATGTATCCGCACCAGTGTCAAGGATAATATAAGGAATAAGCAAGGTAGGCAATGCATCAAGTCGGTAACATTCAACTCCTAAACTTAATACACCAATTTTAAGAACAAGTAATATTATTATAAATCTGCAAGGTAGAGCAAATGCACCGGGGCTTGCCTTAGGGTTCCTCTTCTGGCTCGTCCCCACAGATGTCAAATCCAACCTCGTAGAACACAGGTGCCTCCCTTGCTGCGATTTCCGGCTGGTCTGCACTAACTTCGGTTTCTAAATGCAATATAACGAACAAGTATATATAAGATGCATGTGATGCATATATGAATGAATACTCATGATGTTGGACAACTATCAGTAGGAGAGTACAACAATCATACAACAATCTTATATGAATTCTGAAAATGGCATCACAATTGGAAACAAAATTGACATAAGCGATATTCCGAACAGATTTCATGTACCAACTTGTTTTAACCATAACCAAAGCTAACGATCATAAAATTAGGTGATATAAGACAATCTGGAAATCTTAACAAATTCTCTACAACATTGCTGTAATACACAAAGGCTGATTCAAGGGTCATGTGGACCAAACAATTCATTTGGTTAAATCTGTTCAGATTCTGGACAGATTTATACACCTCTGTTCCACAGACCATAATTGGAGTTCAGGATCATCAAAAATCGTGATCTAAACCATTCTGGAAAGTACATGAAACTCTCTACAACTTTCTTGTAACACACCAAAACTGATTCTCAAGTTAAATACCCCTAACAGTTCAGTTTTCACAAACTGTCCAGATTCTGGACAGTACCTCATACCCAGATTGAACAGAGCATAACTCCCTACTCATTCATCCAACAATTACGAAATTTTAGGAGCAGCTAGATATACAAAATTGCTACAACTTTGCTATACAACATTTCAACATAAAACCTAATTATCATGATGATATCTTATTTTCTCCGAAACTGATCCAGAAAAACGACAGGAATAATGCAAGGCTAGTTTCATGCCAAAAGCATGATCACAATGGTCAAGTGCTTAACCCATAACATAGGCATTCAGTAGAGAACTATGCAGAACACAAATGTAACTTTCTATCTTAGGATTTTTATTTAACAGCAACAAACTTATATAATACAACTTTGTTAGTTAAACAATTTAATTATTTAGATCAATATAACCATGGTGCCACCAAAAGGGATTTCTCCTAACCCAAACCTTTCTGTGTGAATAGACTCAACTAACATAACAGTGACCACCTAACTTTTGACAATATGATAGGAGAAATAAAATTGCAGAATTAAACTTAATCAATTAACAACCATTATTAATTAATGACTTAATTATTAAGGCTAGAAATTTATTTTTACCAAAAGGGCTCAAAATTTATGCAGGGGTGTGTTATGTGCTGCAAGGTACTACAAAATTAATTTCACAATTTTTGGACTTCAGGAAAAGCCTATAAAATTTATTTAAAGTGCTAAAGCTAATTATTTGGCTATTTTAATACCCCATCAAAACTTGTCCAAATTCCCAGTTTATTATTTTTATAAATTTCTACACAGGTCAGAGAGCCTACACAAAATTTTCAGAATTTGTGGAGCTATAACAAAAATACAGCAAAAATGACAAATCTCACTACTGTTCATAATCGTGAAAATACAAAACCCTAAACCTAAGCCGCTGACAGGCGGGGCCAGGGTGTCAGGCCGACCCAGCGCGCTGACCAGGTGCCTGGCGGCGCGCCGGCGTTCCGGCCAAGGCGGCGCGGTAGAGACCAAACGGGGGCAAGCATTGGCACCAGGAAGCTCACCTAGGACTGGTGCTCACGTCGGTTCGGTCGGAGGGGCTCGGGAAGATGAAGGTTGACGATGGCGGCAATGGTGGCGGCGTTCCGAGGCTACACGGTGATGTTCCGGCCAAACCTGCGCAGTAGAGACCGAAAGGGCGAGTCGATGCGAGCGAGTGAGTCAAGGCGGACCCAATGGTGCAAATGAATCGGCCCGAGGAGCTCCGTACCCACCGCACGACGACAAACACGACCGCGGCGGCGGCTTGCCGGAGTTGGGGAAGAAAGGCTTGGTCGGGCAATGCAGACGGTTAGGGTTCGAATCAGTAGGTCGGGTAGGTAGTCGGGGTTGTGCCGGAGCTAGGGTCGTGCGGGCGACGGCGGAGGAAGCTCGACGACGACGAATTTCGTCGGCGGAGCTTCACTACCCGTTGCCGGTGCGAGCAGAGAAGAAGAAAGGAGAAGAGCGCGGTGAAGGTAGGGCATATGTAGGCGACGAGGAGCTCAGAAGGTGCGCCAGCGAGTTGTGCATGCGGACGGAGTGAGTGGCGCGTGGACGGAGACGTGTCGACGCCGGAACGTGCCGCGACGCGCGGTGGCCGCCGTGGCCGCCATGCAAGGCCCCTGGGACTGTAGCTACAGTGGGTTTTGTCCCCTTTCAAATTGCGACCAAAATTTGAACTAAAGTGCAAAATTCGTAAGAATGAAAGTTGCTCAGAATTTTGTGATCTACAAACTTGCTTAAAGGACCATATGCCAATTCAGCCTAGTTTTTGAATTAGAGATTGAATTCAAATTTGACCCAAACTGGTTTCTCAAATTACTTTGAAATTTTCTGAAGAACTTCAAATTCTGTGAGCATGAAAGTTGTCACATTTTCCATTCCCTACAATTTTGATTAAAGAGCCAAGGTCAGATTCTCAAAGGTTTGCAAACTGTAGTTCAAGGGTAGATTCTAGGGTTTAAACAAATTTGTTTCAATTGAAATTCTGTGCAGAACCTCTGTTAACTTGTTATACCAAAGTTGTTCCTTTCATTAGTATCTATAACTTTGCTTTTGGAGCCATGCCCCGATTCAGCTTATATCTTAAACTTCCTCATATAGCTAATATAGTGACTTGAGTTTTCATGAACAATATAGCCCTATTAGCCATCTTCTCTAGAAATCAGCCAATCAAAACCACCTAATTATCACACATCCATGGCATAAAACAGAAATAAACAATCATATGATGCATTTGAGATCAAGTTATATGCAAGTTGTTAATGCATCCTTGATGTTGCTACATGAATGCTTTCCATGCTCATGATGACATGTCAGGTTTTAGTTGACTTAACCACCAAAGGTGTTTCAATCACACCAGAAATACTTACTGGCATGTCTTAGCATTATCGCTGGGGTAGGCCATCATTCCCGGGCATGACACCAGAAATGCATGTTGACATTCCTTAACGACATACGCCGAGTATGTTGGTTCCTAGTGATGCTACCAAAAGATGTCAGTGTCAGCCTCAGACGTAGCCACTCTAGTTACACATCCGGTATCGGCGCCGAAGTGCAATGGCACTTCATATACCAAAACGTGTGGCTCTAATGATGGCCTGAGAGGCTGGCCAGGTAAACCAATTCATTTACAGACAGGGTCCGCAAGCGCATGGGGTTACCATTGTAGCATTTCACCGGGAGTATTCCAGGTATCGTTATTTATATTTTACCACTTGGAAGGCTAGATGCGAAAGGATTCAAGATATACCCATGAAAAGAACATAATAAGTCCATAGTTGACCAATTAACCATAGTAGGAGGATAAACGGTGATTTGGATAGTGGGATCAACACACACACACATTGCCTAAGATATATGGAGCTTCTACAGAGATAGAAGAAAGAATAAAAGAATAAAGAATATGCTACAAAGCATGGACTTGAACAAGGCCATGTTAAGGAATTGAGTATACATGTTATGATCAAGTTAACATTAGTGCTAAGTACTAGATGGATTAGGAGACCCGGGAACACTGGTCTGCAAGCAGGATACACCGGGCAATTGGGGGATTACAAGGGACGGACAGGGCTGTCACCACCTGCCACCTACCCCTCAACCATGGACTAAGCAAGGAATTCACCCAACTCCATATACCCGAGAACCACTCTCGCGCACATGAAGAACACTTACACCCCCTCGGGTCCCCAACCCTACGGATTGACAGGAAAAGGGCACAGCGCGCACAACCCGAAGGCACGACAAACACCACCCAACACATATCACTAAGCTATCAGGATCTAAGCATATTGAATGAGGAATAGTGTTCATGTTCATGATGAACACAGATCTACAACTATGAACTAGCTCTAGAATGATGAACAATGAACAAGAACATAGCTCTAATTCAAGAACATAACAATGTTGATCATAAGAGAACAAGAACAAGTATGAAAAGAGGAACTTAGTATTCATACCAAGTAGATCCTTACAACTCCTCCTCCTCTCTTGCAAGTAGTAATTGCTCCCACTACTAGAGATCTAAACTAAGGTAGAGAGCTCCAAATATAAAGTGGAATGAATGACAAATGTGTTGATGTGTGATGATCTATGAAGAGGGAGCTCTACCCCTACATTTATACTACAAGAGGTCGGTTCTGCATGATGTAGAAATGGAAACCCCAAGGAACCGCATATGCATGCCGCCATGCAACCGCCGTAGAAGGTCGGTGACCAGTGGGGCCAGGGGCGGTGCGCCCGCACCCCTGGTGGGCCCACTGGCCACCGCCTTCGCGTGGTGGTTTCTTGGCTCGATGCATGTTGATGTTGTGATGGTTTCCAGCCCAAAATGTTTTCTTTAGGTGGGCTTCTTCCATATTCCTTGCTTTTACGCTTTGTTGAAAAGTGTATTCTTCATGCCTTTTCCACCGTTTTCATGTTTGTTACCTATAAAACAATAAATCTCCAATACAAGTGGAAATAGGTCAAGGTGACAACATATGTACGGAAGTATGCTTTGTTTTGTCCTTGATTGGCTTATAAAAGTTGTTGGTAAGCACTGCCAACAAACCCCCTAAGCTTACCCCTTGCTCGTCCCGAGCGAGCAGTACAACTTTAGGTTGTTGATAAAGAGTTGCTGCAATGCTGATCATTTCTCAAAGTTGCTATGTTTATAATTGAGGATTCTTCTTTGATTTAAATGAATTAGCATTCTACTCATCCTTTTTAACTTGTCATCTGTGGGGCGTTGTAGCAATCTCCGAGTCTTTGGCGGTTGCAAGACCGACCGATTTTCATAGACCTGCTTATCTTTTATTCTTTGATCCACTATCAATCCGTAGGTTTTTAAAATATTTTGAAATTCAAAAGATAGTTCCTCAAATGATACTCTTGATCGCTCATTGTGTATTTGATCCTTACCAAAGGCTTTGGAAGTTGCCTTACTTTTCCGTACCAACTTATGCAGGCTTATGTGGAGTTTTTGGGTAGAGGATAAAGTGGGGCATGCTTGTATTACATATTTTGCTATGTCAAAAACTGAACCACATGGAGATTCAAGTCATATGCCTTGATCGAGATGTGCAAGTGTGCGAAAATATTTTTGTTTTTGGGCTCCTTGGTCAATTCTCTCCCTCTTTTGGATTTTTGAAGGTACGGGCTATCTTTCTTTCTCTCTTTTTTCAGGTGGGTATTGAGCATACCCCTAATTCTACACCGAGCACTTGCCCATTTTTTCCAACATGCCTTTTGGCATGGATTATTATATTTCTCTCTTTTTCTTTTTCTTTTTCTTTTTCTTTTTTTATAGCCCGTAACTCTTTTTAGACTTTTTGTGTGAGAGAGAAGTGACAAGTGGATGGAGCTTTATTTGGTGGATGGATGAATGGCATGTTGTGCGTAACTCTTGGTGTAAGAGTTAGCGATGTTTTGTGGAGTGTACGTGAATCTCAGATCATGGGTGTATGACAAGAATCTCGACATAGGTTACAAACAATTTGACAAGGCTCAATGTAATTGCAAGTAGCATATGATTGGAAGGTTTTCAAATGAATAACTCATATGGCTCTGGTAGCATATATTCATTGAGGAACTCCGGATGTCAAGTATCACTTAGAACAAAGTCATAGCAAAGTCTATTTCATCGAATCAAATCAAGCAACAACTTTAGACAAGGATCATGCTTATGCTACCCGCAAGTTTCAAATTTCATAGGATGAATAGTTTTTATCCAATAAACTTAAATGTCAGGGAATTCAAAATCATAAACTAAGCAAGATTGAAATATGAAACGGAGCAACTATTCATCATTTCAACAAGGACGTAACAGAAGAATGCTTGACATACAGATGTGAGTGGAATTATATTATTATATTTTTTTTTTTTTAAGTGTGAATTGAAAATTCAAATTTAAATATGCAATGCAAGATTTAGAAAGGAAAATATGCAATGCAGACACAAGATACAAGTGTTGGTATTTCTTAGCGTAAGTAGAAAAGTCTACAAGCACACGGAAGTACCGTTCTAGCACTTCACCCGGAAGTATTCAGGATATCGTATTTTCCACACGGAATGGTATGCTATAGCCTTCGGGTTTAGATCTCCCGGCTTAGGTGAGAAGAAGGATGACTTAGGGTAGTGAAGGACCGAGAATGCTATACCAAGGCGACCAGGGGGGCGAATGGGAGCCTAAAAATTTCTTTCAAAACTCTGGCCTTTGTCCGACAAATCAACCCCAAAAACTTCGAACACCAACGTGATGCCCATGACTCTCAGAAAGAGAGTGGGTGATCCCTAGGATCACAGCGAGGCACCACCAAAGAGAGCAACCCAAAACTCCCAAACACGAGCCGAGTTCTTGCCCAAAAACCTACCCTGGAGCGTAGATGGAAGGCTATGATGGGATGTGTCCAAATACCTATGCCAACAAATGGCAAAGATACCTAGAAAAGTTCCTTGGTGAACTCTAGGACCATGCGAGAAGTTCGGAAACGAAACAAGAAAGCCGAGAGAGCAAACGTACTAAAACTCAACACTCAGTAGGGTCTCGGACTATCCACGAGTACGGTCCCGGACTGTCTGCCCAGTGGCGGACTGTCCGCGGTCCCCTGGCAGACTGTCCGCCGGCCAACTCCAAAGAACAACAATGCTGCTGAACACCCCCTGCTCAGGCCCAGACTGTCCGCACCCTAGCACGATGGACTGTCCGTCGTTATCCCGAGGCACAGTACACCGAGACAAACAACCACTGCTCGGATGAGTCCCGATGCCCGGACTGTCCGCGCCTGCAGTGGCGGACTGTCCGCGGTTGTGCAGAGAGGGCGATTGAATTCACCTCTCTCCCAAAACCTCCTTAAATCCAACTCAAAACAAAATCACTCGATCCCAAACAGGGAAAGGATGATCTCTAGGTAGTTGGAAGACTAGTCCTAGGAGATCAACCACTCAAATCAACTTAAACTCCGGGAAATCGAAAAGATTGGTGCAAGAACGAAAAAATCACCACAAAACTCAAATCGACTCGATCTACTTGTTCGTGAGGTTTGAGTTTAATTCCTTCGGTGGAAATGATCTCCTCACAACAAAGAACAAGTTGATTCATCCAGATTTGAGAAAGAGGCAACGTAGAGGGAGATCGAGTGACGAGAAAAACATGGAGAAAAGATGAACGCGAAGAACAACTCAAGAACGCGAATCACAACCACGAATTCCTACCGAAAATCGTCCCCACGAGGAGACAACGGGAATCCGGTCCCATTTCCGCAAAATCTCCAAGTAGACAGAGGTATTGTGCCGCTCTGCGGATCTTAGTAGCTACAACAGAGAATGGGGAGACTGGAAAACCTAGAATGTGAATAGCAAATGACTGAGATAGATGGGGAGGTGGGTGTCTCCCCTACTTATCCTAAAACATTATTTTCACTCTACCCCTAATGATACATAGAGCGAACCAGCTAAACCCTAAGGCTATTCTGGACATGCTCAAGGTAGATGTTGATCCGACAACCACGCCCGCACAACTGGTAGCTTCACCTTGACGTGACCTCACCCGATGTCGCCACGTGCCGCCACTCGTCCACCGTCCTTTTTCCTGGACCTCCCCCCCAGGTTTTGAGGCTAAAACCGGGAAACCTGTCCTCAGGCTGAGTTTTGTGGCCCAAACTCAGAAACCTGCCATCGCCCAGGTTTTGAGGCCCAAACCTAGAAACTGTCCTTAGCCTGAGTTTTGAGGCCCAAACTAGGAAACCGGCTAGCACCCAGGTTTTGAGGCCCAAACCTGGAAACCATCCAGCCGGTGGTTTTTTTGGGGCTCTACCACCAAACCGAAGCCGTAGAGGGATGCACTGCCCGTGCACCCTGTCCACCCGCAAGTCTTCACTTGTCGCAATCCCAGCCTGTCAGCCACCATAGCTGATCCTTAGGCCACCGGTCCGTCAGTCCAAGCCTCACGTCCGCCCTTCACCGCTCTGGGTCCTTCGGCACGACACATCTCTACTTGACCTTCACCTTGCCTTCGATCACCATCTCCGAGCTCGACACCTGCACAACACAAGGCAAAGAACATGCGCATCAAACCAGTTGACAATCACTCATCATCTCAAGATCTGACATACAACCATGTATCCGCAGGTAGCAAGGTTTCTCTAGGTAACGAGTCCTTACGTGCTCAGGCTCAACTAACGTAGTTTGCTTTGGTTAATGGGTGAAGTTGGTTTCCCAACCTATGCCGATACAGCTCTACCTAGAATCCCAAACGTGGGTGGATTACGAAGGGCGGACAGGGCTATTACCACCTGCCGCCTACCTCCTCAACCATGGAGACCCAGGCAACCTACCTGTAACCACTTAGCCTAAACATCGCGATTACGCTAAGGGCCACTACTCTAGCGGCGATCAGGGCTTGCACCCTCTTACTAGAGAACCCACCTGAGGATGAAGGATCAGTCCAGCAAACTAAGTTAGCGCAAAGCTAGAACACGATAAGAACTTGAATACAAAGATAAACATGAACCTTAATACTCCAAGTAGTATTGCGATTCGTCGAGGTACAAGCGAAGTCGTACCAGCGATTCCAGTATTCCTTCCGCTAAGTGTAGAGGTACACTTGTGGAGGTAGCCGACAACTCCGGCACTTCTCCGACTCGCACTCACTCGCTCCCTATTCCCGGTAGCTACTAGAGATAGAATGTAGAACTACTTCTTCTCTTGAATGAATCCTTTACAAGGTGGGAATGGAACTACACTACTCTGCTACTAATGAAAGAGTGAATGAATCAATGAATGAATGGAATGATGTTGTTGAAGCTCTTGGGGCCCTTCTTTTATAGTGGAGATGCCTTGGAGGGGTGGAGATTCTCTTCTTCCTACTTGGAAAGTCTAAAACCAACCTCAAGAACCACCTTCTAGGTACATTGAACGTGGACGACCTTGATAACCGACGTGAGGAAGGCGGTAACGAGCCACCGACCAAGGTTGGGCTCGAGAGGCGCACCTGGTGGTACGGCTGCACCAGGGGTGCGGGCGCACCCCTGGTGGCCCCTCTCGCGCCCGGCTCACTCTGGTGGGTCCTTGAGGTAGTGTGGGGCATGTCCATCAAGGTTATTGGGTCTGGTTTGGAGTATTGATGGGCTTTGAGCTCTATTTCTCTCTATTCGGATGGGCCGAAAGTGCTGGGCCTTGATATGTTGAATTTGGTATGCACTTTTGGCCCATCCCAAGTGTAGTTTTACCTGTGATTCCTGCAAGACAATTGATATATCTAGAACTCATGGAAGTTGTTAGTTTAAGTCCTAGTTCTAAGTTTTCATTCTAGAAGTGCAGGATTTAGATAAAAGTTGGCGGTATAAAATGTGTGTTAAGAACCGCCAACAAAACCCCCCACACTTAGCCCTTTGCTCGTCCTCGAGTAAAGCTCAGACTAAGGTGGTTTATTGTCCTTTATTGAAAAATCTGCACACGAGTTATTTCAGGCTTCACCTGCACCTATGAACATTCAAAGTCTCTACCAAAATATCTTGGGTGATTGGATAATGGAAAAGCCTGGATTCAAATCTTCCTGCACATCCCTGCTCAGAGAAACTTGTGATGTTTTAAAAATCAAAGATAGAAGATGTTCCTCGTATGATTCTCTCTAGTCACTCAGATATATATGTGTGTGTAAGTGGATCCTTACGAAAGGCTTTTGTTGTGCCTTCTTTTTCATCCTACCTGCTACAAGGTATATGTGGAGCTTTGGTTAGGGATTAAAAGCGTGGCATACTTGCATCACATGGTATTGCTAAATCAAAAAGTGAACTACATAGAGATGCAAGTCATACACTTTGATCGAGATGTGCAAGTGTGTGGAAACTTTTGGTCATTTTGTGCTCTTGTGTCAAGATCTCTCTCTTTTTGGAAATATTTTAGAGACTACGGGCTATCTCTTTTCTCTCTTTTTTTCTTTTTTTCAGGTGGGTATTAGGTATACCCCTAATTCTACTGCGGGCACTTGCCCATTTTTTTAACATGCTCTTTGGCAAGGATTTGTTTTTCATCTCATTCTGCATTGGCATGGATATTTCTTCTTGCATTGCCCATAGCTCTTTTTGGAGGATTTTCGTGAGAGAGATGTGTGACCGAAAGAACAGAGCTTTATTTGTGGTGGATGGATGACATGTTTGGCGTAACTCTCAGTGTAAGAGTTAGCGATATATGTGGCGTGTACGTGAATCTCGAATCATGGGTGCATGACAAGAATCTCAACATAAGTCACAACAATTTGACCAAGCTCAACATGATAGCATGTAGCGTATGAATATAGGATGTGTATAAATCTAGCATAATTCATACGGCTTTGGTAGGATGTTTGTATCATAGAGGAACATGCTATTTGAACTTTTTGTATTTGGAAAATGTAAATCCCAAGTACCCTTGCAAAAGATGGCAAGTGTTAAATCATCCTACTATATCTCATATTCCAATTACTTACATAAAATGAGGTCCCTATACAGAGTTGTTCACAATTTTCAAGAATTCACCCGGAATAACAAGTGAACAAATTTTCAAACAAAGATAGAATGGTGAATGGGTTTGTTAATTTAGAATAAGTAGTTTTTATGATAAATCATTTTTTTCTCTTATCGCTAGGGAGCTGATAGGTATGTGAAGAAATTGTACTAAAATACTGTCATACCTGTGTGACGTATTGAGGAGTGTTTCCCCTCACGCTTGCTTTTGTACCTGCCTTTTTAGTTCAGAGAATATTATATATACAAAAGCAAGTGGAAATTGACAAAAGGATAATCATGGGGGCAAACTTTGTTGGATTCAATTTTGATTTAGGCATATTTCAAAGATTAAAGATTTAAGTTGAAAATAAATGTGCCTCATTATTAGAGTGGAGAATGTTGCACATACCATCGTTTAAAGATGAAGGGTTGATGAAGATTCTTTTTGTCCTATCCTTCTGTACGTCAAGGCGGTCGATGCTTGTGCAACATATGGGGGGAGATCTCAAACGTGTGGTTGATGAACTTGAGAGATCTCCCCCACACTTTATTTATTCTTGTACCTCTTTTTTTATCATTATGTTTAATCAAAGAAACAAAGAATGTAAATACAACAAGGGCTCTACCAACTGAAGCACTAGGGAGCATTAATTTTATTTTATTATTATATTTTTTTTATGGCAACATCGAGAAAGAAAATATCCATGCTTAAGGAAAAATTGAAGACATAAGACTCAAGAAAAACATGGATCAAAGAGGTTTCCATGAATTTTTAAGAGAGGAGAGGTTTTAATACAAAAGGATTATAGTTTATTCACCAAACTTCTTATATTTGAAAAATAACTCAAACAAGGATAAGGTAAAACATGTAGTACAAATCTAGCCTTGGTTTATCTCCATCAAAAGGAATTACTTCTATTGTTTATGAATGTATCTCAAAGATCATTAACCAAAATTAAACATCATGTTTAAACTTTGATTAAAGAAGGTCATTTTAACCTAAGCACCATGCTTAATTTAAAAAGTCTTATGGGCATACCACATGTGCACGTGTGAATACACCCAAACTAGAGAATATGTCATAAGCAAAGGAAGCATGATCTTGAACGGAATAAGGAGACAAACATGACTAAATGGATCTGGTGGACAGTTATTACCTTTGCATACCTGAGTGTTTACTGGCGGCATCTGTAGTTTTGAGCTTTGAAGCTGCAGCAGCGGTTGTTTGAAAGTCGGACTCAGGCAGGTTGTGGGGATATTCCTCCCGTATACCCCCATGGCACGACTTGGGCTACTCGGCAAGATACGGCCAACCCAGAAGACCTTGCGGCCCGCGACCAGGCCGTCGCAGCCGCCAAGGATTATCTAGATGACTTGCTCGACAAGGAAGATCCAATAGATAGACCCGGATTCCTTGCCAAAAGGAACCGATTGTAATCTGTTAGGATTTGGCAAGTTGTAACCCTGCTCCCCGGCTATATAAGGCGAGCAGGGATCCCCTCCAAAGCCATGCCATATTCCAACCCATCAATACAAACCAGCCATCAGAACACAGGACGTAGGGTATTACGGCGACTTGCCGGCCTGAACCTGTCTAAATCGACGTCTCTCGTCCCTGTGTTTACGCTTTGCAGACGTCTCGCACGCCTCTGCCGCTCAATCTACTACATTGGGCATACCCCTCGGTAGACTATCGACCATATTTCGTCGACAGTTGGTGCGCCATGTAGGGGATGTGTACTACGACACCATGATCTGCCAAGCGGTTACTTTCCCTCGCTCCATGGTTCTTCCGGAATTGGGCACCACTTTTCAGATTGGATCTATGATCTGGACCGTGGGCGACCATGCTCCTACTCCGGAAATCATGGAATCTGCGCAACTTCCTGCGCTGGACGCTTTGCCGTCCATCCGTAGCGTCACCAAGCCGACACGCCGTCCGCCAAGAATCGTCCCTTGCGACGACCTGATCGAAGCCATCGACCGAGCCAACCAAGGACTTGCAGAATGCATTGACGCCATCGAGGTAGCTCGTATACAGCTTTCCGACCAATCTTGCCTTGAGCAATTTTCAGGTACACCATTGGGAACTTCAAGCGCGCGACCCACCCGCCTCCCCAGATCGGATCAGCATCCGACTCACCATCGCGCCTCGTCTCCAACGTCCATGCCCTTCGGGCTACATGGTGTGGCTCCTACATATCAGCACCAGACGCTGCGATGGCTCTCCGACCAGCTCCAATCTCTAAGCTCCGACCAGATGGCTCCGACCAGCACGCGCGATCGAATGACTCCACCTCCACTCGTCGGCATGGTGACTCTACAAGAGATCTCAGGTGACACTGTGCCGGAAAGTTCGGCGTCCCGATCTACCACGACAAACGGCTCCACCTCCACACGGTCTACGACCGTCATCTCCACCGACTCAGGGGCCGACTTCCCGCCGTATCACGGTGGCTTCATCTTCAACGTCTCCGCCGATAGCCCCCCACCGCCGAATGAAGCGGAAGGCGAACGCGCCAATCGGGAGCAACGCAACATCGACCGGCAACACCGGCGGGACGACGAACGACACGACCAGGAGCGCCGCGACCGGGAGCATTGCGACAACGAGCGACGTCGGGAGCGCGACCAAGCTGGAGGCCGTGACCTCATCTATGAGTTCGACAGGGTCGATGATCAACCCGTCTACTCGACCCCAAGCGCCAACCTCGCCGTCGTCTACAACGAACTCTCCAAGCTTCCGCTGACCCCGGAGCTACAGAAGGTTGTCGCCCATGTTAAAGCTGCCACCGTACAGTGCAACAAGACAGGCCGCTACGCCTCACCCTTCGGATCGTCGTACAGCGGAACGCCTCCAAGCCCGCATCCTTCACACCGACGGAGATCGCCGCCACATCGCGACCAGGAAGTCTCCCAAGGCAATCGCACTCGTGATCAAGCTCCGGCTCCCGACGCCTCGACAGGGCCACGCCCTTTCACCCCCCGGCTACGAGCCGTCCAATGGCCTTAGGGTTTCAAAGTCACCACGGTGGACAAGTATGATGGAAAGGCCAACCCGGAGCAGTGGCTTACCACGTACAAAATCGCCATTCAGGCAGCCGGCGCAGGATCTGACGTGATGGCCAAGTACCTCCCCGTGATGCTATCGTCTTCGGCCAACAACTGGCTCCACGAGCTCGTCGAGAACACCATCGACACCGGGGAGCAACTGAAGGAAGTCTTCATCAAGACTTACAGCGCCACCTGCGTCCCGCTAGGAAGACGCTATGATCTCCAGAACGTCCACCAGGAGCACAACGAAGGCCTCCGAAGCTACATCCGACGATTCTCCACCATGCGGCTCACGAAGAAACAATCACTGAAGCTTGGGAGAGACTACAAGAGTATGTTGAATACTGTCCTCACCATGGTATGCAAGACTGGTACTTGATCCAGAGCTTCTACAATGGACTCCAGCAAGAATCTCGACAACACATTGATGCTACTGCCGGAGGTGCATACCTCTCTCTCACTGTAGAGAAGGCAACCAAATTGATCGAGACAATGGTGGCGAATCAAGGATGGACAGAAAAACGTGCTAGAGGTATGTCTGAAATTAAGCAAGCTGATTCTGTTACCCTGCAAACTTTGGTAAAATTGTTAGAGCAAAGAATAAATGAGAAGAGAGATCGTGCTGCAAAGGAGTACTACGCCAAGCAAAGAGCCGCTTCGTCAAGTGAAGGTCAAGCAGAAATTAAGAAAGAGGATGCCAAATCCCTTCTTAATAATGGTGGCTACGGAGAACCTCCAGTTCCAATGATCCAACAATGGAATAAAAAAGGTATGCCTCAAACCTCCGTATTTAATTCTCCTATTGGAAAATTAGTTTCTAATCAAGGTAGAATTAATAATAGCATAAATAATAAATTGATTGAACATGATAAAATGTTGGAAAGAATTTATGCTAAACTGAAAGATTTTTCTGAAGCATTTAAGGAACAAATTAATTTTAATAAGAGATTAGAGAAAAAAGTAGATAACATTAAATCTCAAATTAAATACTATGAGGAGGTAAAAGCTGTAACCACGAGAGGTGGTAAATCCACTCGTGATCCCCCTCATCCTAATTTAGTTCCTAGTAGTAACACTGCTGCAAAGAAAAATATTGTTAATGTTGAAGAAGACGAAGAAGAGGAGACCCCAGCTGAATCTTCATCCAAGGTACGAACTGTTCCTCATGAATTCTATGATACACATGTATTACCTTTTCCAGATAGAAACAGAAATCCGACGGAAGACGACCAATTCAAGAAATTCGTCGAGGTAATTCAAAAATTATATATACATGTGCCATTTATTGACGCTATGCAGGTTCCAACTTATGCAAAATATTTGAGAGACATGCTCAATAAGAAGAAACCAATTCCAAGTAGGGATGTGGTTAAATTGAACGAAGATTGTAGTGCGGTCATTTTAAACCAACTCCCAGAAAAGAAGAAGGACCCAAGAAACCCAACGATCGCGTGCTCAATTGGAGAGCAGCACTTCGAGCATGCACTCTGTGATCTGGGAGCAAGCGTCAGCGTCATGCCCAAGGTAATATATGATAAATTAAATCATCATACCTTGTCCCCTTCTTCTATGTGTTTGCAGCTAGCCGATCAATCGCTCCGATATCCCGCGGGAATAGCAGAGAATATTCCGGTGGAAATCCGGAATCTCTTTGTCCCGGTGGATTTCGTGGTTCTGGATATTAATCCAGACCACCGAACGCCATTGATCTTGGGACGGCCATTTCTGAGCACTGCAAAAGCCACCATTGATGTAGGAGCTGGAGAAATTCAGCTCCACATCAGTGGAAAGGAGGAGAAATTCGAGTTCACACCACGATCAGAAAAACACCAGTCATCAAGGTTCGTCGGTGCCGACATTCCACCACAACCACCGTGAAGGCGACACCAATCGGGAATCCAAAGAGGCTAACCAAGGTGAGTTAGGCTAAGGTAAGTCTTTATCCCCTCATTTAATTTTTCGTTTTTACTTAAGCAATTTAATTTTCCGCAAAGTAGATGTTTACTAGAGTGATTAGGTGGCACCTAGGGGGCTTATGGCAGCCATAGGGGTGGCGCCCGCCACCCCATGCTGGCGCCCACCACCCTAGGGTGCACTAGGGAGCACTAGCCAATCTCTAGACTATTACACCTACCTCCTAGGCCCAAATAACACCAAGGGAGACCCATGTCTTTGCTCATTTCAATGCAATCACTCACTCCCCATGTCTCCCCCTCTTCACTCCAACTTTTGGACACATCTCCACCCAAAAATTCTGGTGCACATGTGATGGAGAGTGACAAGGAGAGCACTAGGTGAAAGGAGGGGTGAGTTGGAGTGAAATTTCAGCCAAGAGGGTGGCGCCCGCCACATTTTCCTAGCGCTCGCCACCTCTATTTCCACATTTCGGTACAAAACTGCTCCCGAGTAAGTTTCCCACCATCCTTGGTATAAATTGTGACCAGGATGAAGAAGTGGTCTTTGAAATTTTCAGCCCACTTGCCCCATTTAGGAGGTTGCACTCTTTTCACTTTGCACCGAACCTACCACTTTATTCCCCACTTGGAATTTCAGTGGACATTACAAGGGAAACCTCATGTGTCGGTTGCAGACATTTTTGAGCAAGGTGGGGTGGCGCCCGCAACTTATTGGTGGCGCCCGCCAGCAGGGTGAGGCTCACAGCCTCCCCCCTTCCATCCTCAGCCTATAAATACTACCCACACCACATGCAAGTTCTCACAACTCACTCAAAACACACAAACATCAGCCATCCTAAGCACTAGCAAAGAAGTCATGGGCCCTCTCAAGAACTTCTTCACCGGAAAGAAGAAGAAGAGCAAGGGTGAGGGAAATTCGTCGAGAGCAAACACCCACATTCGCTTTGCTGGGAGTGATGAGGAGAGCGCCGGGTGGGGTACTCCATCCACCGACGCAATGTCGGTGGATCGGTACTCTCCGTTCTCACACCAGGCTGGACCGACCATCCGCATCCTGAACTCTGTTAATGATATCATCTGACAGAGTGATCGGGAACGGCAGGCCCGGAACATCCTCAGTGAGTGTAACACCTCAGGTGTTTACATGAATAAAATGTTGTCATGTCATCATAAGCATTTCATAGCATCATATGCTAGCTCACTTTGAGATGCATTCACTAAAATAAGTTTAATTCCTAATATGTGAGCATCTCTGTTTATATGCTTGTGATGCAGCTCAAAAACCTAATTTAGAATGTCATTATGAAGTAACTTGTGTTCATTCCCATTTGACTAAAGTCATGTAAAGGCATGAATCCAAGTTCAACAATTCAAACGAATATAAAAGTTATTTAGCTTAAAAATGCGAAATTCATTAAATTCTATATAAGTTAATTAGCCCTTTTTCGTTAACTCAAAATCTATGCATAGTTAGGGGTTGACCCTAAAAGCTTTTTGGTAGATCTTGAGAAGAGGTACAACTTTGGTATTCAAGGTTTTCAAAGTTTCAGTACAAAATTTAAAGTAATTTTGAATTTACTCAAACCCTGGAAATGGTCACCTTTTTACTTTAAACTTGCATTTCAAAAATTATTTGAAATCTGGGTTGGAGGTCTACATCAAAGTTGTAGAGAATTTCAGAATGAACCTTTCATACATTGACCATTTTTCAAGTGTCAATGCAAAATCAAAAGTAATTTTACTTCTACTGCAAAACCCTAGTTTTGTCCCCTTTCAAATTTTCAATTTGAATTTGATTTGAACTGTTTTGATTAAATTGACCTGCTTTCAATTGAAATCAGCCAAAGGGTGTTAAAGCAAAGTTGTACAACTTTTCAAACTCTACATTTCAAATTTGACAAAACTTGAAGTATAGTTCAAATTTCAAAAATAATTTCAAAGTTTAGAAAGGGGGAGAGGAGCAAGGAACAGTGCCGGCGAGGGGAACCGTCTGGAGCGCGCCAGCGAGCTGCTTCGCCCGCGCCGCGCTCGTGCTGGGGTGCATGCGCCGCGTCAGCGAGCTGCCTGCTAGCTTCGCGCGCGCGTGCAACACGCCGCCGCCCTCTTCGTCTTCTCTTTTATCCTCTAGAAACGCCGTGTTTCTTCCTTCTCCTCTGCTTGCTTGCCGCCACCGCCGTTCCTCTTCTTAGCTACGCCGGCTGCGTGAGCGCTCGTCCATCCCATTTTACCGCGTCACTGTGTTCGCCTCGTTGTTGCGGAGCTGTGGAGCTAGGTTGCAGCCTCGCTCGCCCCCGCAATCGCCCGGCGTGGCCGTCTTCCTCGTCTCCGGTCTCGGACACTGCCATCAACGTCGCCGCCGCCGTGGTCAGCGACCTCGGAGCCCTATCATCCTCACCTGAGCCTCGTTCTCTCTTTCTTATCTGTTCCTGATGCTCTAACACCAGGTCTTGGACCTTATCTCCCTCTATCTCAGTCGGGACAGGTCGTCGCCGTCGAGCCGCACCACAGGAAACCGCCGTCGTCGTCGTCCTCACCGTTCGGAGCCGCGTCAGCTTCGGAGACCTAGCCCGCTAGAGTCGCGGTGAGCCCCTGGTGCTCATGCGCACGTCCGCGGTTTCGGTAGGGCTCTCAGTTGGCCGGCATGCCGCCGCCGTGCCGCCGTGCCGCCACGTCCGCCTCTGTCGTCGTCGGTATGGGGAGAGAGGTCGAGGGAGGGAGTTTGAGGGAGCAGCAGAGTCGTGAGGTGAAGGAGAAGGCGCTGAGCTGGTTGGTTTGGCCGGAGAAGGTCCCGTTGCTCCGGCGTGCGCGAGCCGAAGCTCGTCGCCGTCGGCCATGGAGTCAGGGATGTGTCGACGAGAATTCGATTAAACCCGAGGGCCTAAGTGCAAAGTCCCAGACTCAGTTGAATAGTGCCTAACAGTGACGAGGACTTCGTTGTAGTTTGGTTAAAGCCGGAGGGCTTTTCTGTAAAGTTGGTTGTGCAAGCGCGGGCAGGCCCGAGTTGGGCCGGCTTGCGCGCGGGTTGGGCCGAGCGGGCCGGTTTTGGCCTATCGAGGTTTTTATTTATTTAAACGCTTTAATCTATTTTCTGATATGTGCATACTAATGCTGGTTTGTTTTTTTTGTATGAATTAATCTGTTGATCCAAAAATCATGGAAAAATTTGTACATGCTCTATGAAATGTGTAGTTTTTTTGAAAAATATAATATATACATGTTTTTGTATACTATTTTGTAGTAAATATTATGCCTTTTAATTCTTGAATATGTATTCAATGATTTTTATAAAATCGAGTTTAACTCCAAAAATGCTGAAATTTATATTATGCACTGTTGGGAACATGACCAATCTGTGTAAAAAGTTTGAACTAATTTAAGCATAGTTTACTTCACAACTTAATTTCATGCTAATTAAATTACTTTCTTTATAGATAAGTAATGTTGTAAAACATGAAAACCTAAGTTCATTTATGGTAGATTTGAAGATTAAGTTAAGTGAATTATCTTGATCTGTTGCTGGATGCAGACAAGCTTCACTCATATACCCATGTATGTTTGTGCCAGTTGGGTTTGTTGGTTTGCAACTGTACCGTGATGGAAAGTTGTTGCAAGATAAATGTTTATAGCTTAGAAAATTTCCATCTTTACCATGATCATGACAAGAGCATCTCATCAAGCATGCACTCCTTTATCGTGTAGTTTCCGAAGGGGTCGATTGTCCGGTCGAGGTTGGTCCAGAGAGTTCGGAGTGCTCTGTTGATCCAGAATATCAGGAGTTTCCAACTTTTTCAGTCAACGAAGGCAAGCCCCGGTGCATTTAACCATTTCCTTGGATTTACAATTACACTTACTTTCGATAACCTGATGCATTAGATGTTTATCAAATAAATGCTTTAAACCTGTTGATGCATGATCAACCTTGATATCGATATATCATTCCTTGATACCTACTTTATGCAAATGATAAAAATGCTTAGTCCTACTTTATGAAGCTTTTGATAAATGTTTTCGATACTTATCGTTTTGGAATGATAATGAGAAAGAATGATGGTTAAGACCAGACGGGCACATGCATCGAGCCTTGGATCGATGTATGGTGACCTGGATGTGTCGGTTTAGGGTTAACCGTTGTTGGCCTGCTAGATTGAGAAACTGTGAAGTACCGATCATATGCTACGGTAAGCCCTACCTTGGTGGTTCTTAAATGAGAACGACTAATCGCGCACTGGGAGTGGAGAGATGGCGGGAGTACTAGCTACCCTCGTGGGTTGAAGTCCCGGATTAGAGGTGTACAAGTACTCTCGGGTGGCGCGGACCCGGTCTTGTTTGGAGGATCCGAGGCTGGGGTTGGTATATGTGTGATCTAGGGTCTACATATATCGTATGATTGTGGAAAACTCCCAGATCTGGTTGAATCGGTTCGAATCGTCGTGCTCCTCGGTTAAGGAGACTCAATCTTTCGACCCGCACCGTAGAATAAAATGGAACTGATGTAAGAAAGAATGACAATGATCTTTCATTAGTGTTCACTTTCAACTCTTACCAAGTACTTATATGTTTAAGTAAAATTGGATCTAGAATTACTTTAGTAAGCTTTTATGCAAATGAAAAGTACTCTTGAGCCTACCCAAACCAGCATACCTGATTCTTCTCTTCTCTTGTCGGGTAAGCCTTGTTGAGTACCTTTGTACTCAGGGTTTGTTAATCCCCTGTTGCAGGTGACGTTCACGAGCAGCCTTGCTTTGAGGCTTGTTGCGTGACCGTCATTGAGGAGGACGTGTCCGGAGAGGAGTAATGCAACCCTTAGGCGGGGTTGTTTATGTGCTATACAGTTTTATTAATGCTACTTCCACTACTTAGGGTAAAGTTTGGAACTATGGTTTGTAATATTAACGCGAGTTTGAACAACTGGTTTGTAAAACTTATGGTGTAATACTTCCGCAATTTTATCTCTGATGTATGTTATTTGTGAAATATTGTAATACTGCATTGACTCTTGCAATGATCCTGGGAGAGTAAGGAAACGTGGATGAGTCGGGTTACCCGATGACACGTGATGGGTCTTTTGGATTATTAGGCACAGTATATGACTATCCGAGGTCTGTAGGACAAGGACAGGTACACGTGGGCATTAATAATTTAGGAGGTTCCGTCACAGCTGGTATCAGAGCGATCATTGCAGCAGTCTTGGAGTATTGTTGAAAAACTTCAAAATGATTTGAGTCAAAACTAATTGAAAGTTAGTTTGGTCCAAAATGCTTTTGACTTACCCTGTTCATGCTCTTCGATCTATGTTTTGTCTTTAAAATAGTAGATCATGGGTTGTTAAGTGGAGCAGCATGTTAACTTAAGCCTTAATTTGAAATTATTGTTAAATTCCTACTCCTATGTAATGGAGTATAATTTAAATTTTATATGCTTTATGCGTAAGTACGCTTCATGCATCATGCTTAATCAATTTGTGGTATATGGTATAGTTGGGTAAGGGTTAGAATCCAATCCTTTCTTGCTATCCAAAAAGTATTTTCCTGTATCTGCCTAATTCAAAATCTTACCTCACCAGGATGCCATGTGACAAGCAGACACCTCGCAAGGGTACGGGTCCTCATGGTGTACCCATGCACCAACTCGCATCCCGCAAGGAGGAAGAGTCCAGCAGGGGTCAGGAGATCAATGAGGACTTACGGGCAGAGGTCCGTGAGTTGAAATCTCAGATGGCCACCACATCTCGGGAGAAGAGTTTAGCACTTGCCAAAGCTGGAGGCATGAAAATCAAGCTGGAGGGGGCCAACAGAAGCGTGGTCAATGCAAAAAAACTCATGACTAAAATGCCTGGAGAACGGAACACCGCTTGGCAGCGAGAAGATGCCGCTTTAGCCCGTCTGCATGAGTTGGAGGCGTATGTAACGGATATAGAAGCATTCAATGACCAGTTGCATGAGGAAGTCCATGTGTTGTATGATCAACTCCATCCACCTCCACCTCCAGATGCAGCTAAAGATGAGATGGGTACGATCATCGATGATGGGGAGATAGATGGGCAGAGTGAGGAAGATCCTGATGTGGTTGAGTCTGCTGATGACAGTGACAGTGAGAGTGAGGGTGACGAGTGAGTCGTCTCCCACTAGAGCGTTAGGCGTGGATCTTGAACCCTAGGGGGTAAGGGCTGTGTAATAGTTAGCTTAATACAATCTTAAGCTAGTGAACCATGTATCAGTCTGTTATGCATGAATAATGTAACATGAGTATGTAAGCAGTACTGTTTTTGTATCATAATCAGAAATCAATAAAGTTTGGTTTGCTTATGAGCAGATGCCTCATACTCGTGCTGCTGATGGGGCTGGTTCGTCACATGATGGGGAGGGTGTTCCCAACGCACCCCCAGTTCCACTGACACTGGCAGAAGCCATTGCTGCACTCATGCAGGCCACAACCGAAAATGCACATCTGATACGGGGTCTAGCTCAGAATGCACCGCATGGACAGCGTGGCCGACATCACCAGCAGGTCCAGGAAAGTACTTATCAGGATTTCACAGAAACCAGGTCGCCGGTATTCACAAAGGCTGATGAGCCATTAGAAGCTGCAGATTGGCTCCGTACTATGAATCAGAAGTTTGAGCTAATCCACTACACTGAAACTTAGAAGCCATCCTTCGCAGCCCAGCAGTTGAGGGGAGCTGCGGGTACTTGGTGGGCAAACTTTGAAGCTGCCCAAGCTCCAGGACACCGCATTACCTGGGATGAGTTCTCGAGAGCTTTCAAAGCTCACTACATTCCAGTGGGTGTGATGCGGATGAAAGCCGAAGAGTTCTTAGCCCTCAGGCAGGGGGATCAGCCAGTACAGCAGTATATTGGCAAGTTTAGTCATCTGTCTCAGTATGCTCTGGATCATGTGAACACCGATGACAAGAAGCGCAGTTGCTTCATGAGGGGGCTGAATACGAAGATGCAGTAAATGCTGGCAATGTGTGACGAGAATATCTCCTTCAATGATGCGGTGAATAAAGCTATATCGGTAGAAGAGAAGCATTTCAAGCATCTTGAAGCGAAGAAGAGGAAGGGTGGGGGTTCAACCGGACCGTCTGGTGGCAATAAGAGGCGCCAGCGTATCATTTACCACCCAGTCCAACATAACCATCCACCGTATCGTCCACCCCAACAACAACAAGCCAGCTCACAGCAGTCATCTGCTAGAATTGTTGTGAACCCTAACTATCCACGACAGCCGAATGCCCCTGGCATTCGAACCTAGACTCCCCAGAACCACAACTACCCATGTTATAATTGTAGGAAACCGGGCCATTTCTCCCGTAATTGCCCGTATCCCAAGAAGAGTATCCCAAATACTCCACAAGGACAAGGTAGTCAGAATTCCCAGCAACAGCCACAGCAGAATCAAGGCCGCAATAACAATCAGAAGAATAATACCGTCCAAAAGACTGGCCGGTTGTATTATGCGCAAGTGGCCGATATTCCTGAAGGGGAACCCGTCATGATGGGTATGTTTTCAGTCGCTCGCCATCCTGCCGTATTACTATTTGATTCTGGTGCATCGCATACCTTTATCAGTAAGAAATTTGTTGAAAAACATCATATACCAATGGGGGAAGCACAAGAAAATTTCCTTATACACACACCTGGAGGTCGTTTATACACAAAGGAAGTGGCGCATCAGGTGCCCGTAGAGTTTGCCGGGCATACTTATCCCACTAGTATGATAGTAATGAAGGATCAGGATATAGATGTGATCCTAGGGATGAACTGGATGTACCAGCAAAACGCAGTATTAGATGCCT
The DNA here is from genome assembly GCA_009763385.1 of Coix lacryma-jobi var. lacryma-jobi. NCBI lineage: Eukaryota > Viridiplantae > Streptophyta > Magnoliopsida > Poales > Poaceae > Coix > Coix lacryma-jobi. The sequence continues at coordinate 115,157,797 of CM019830.1, read as the reverse complement.
TGCATAGAACAGTCAGGTTGATCATACCTAATAGTACTTCTGAACTCTTTATCCAACTTCCGATTCCCAAGAAAACCGTTGACCAGATGTGCGGCAGCATCTGTGCAACAACAGTTAAAGAGATTCAGGATATTCCAGTAGTCTGTGAGTTCCGGGATGTGTTTCCTGAAGACTTGCCAGAGTTACCACCAGACCGCGATGTTGAGTTCAGCATAGAGCTAAAGCCAGGAACAACACCAATATCTCGACGAGCCTATAGAATTCCACCTAAAGAACTGGCAGAATTGAAAATTCAGTTGCAAGAACTACTTGATAAAGGTTATGTCAGACCTAGTTCATCACCATGGGGCTGTCCTGCCTTGTTTGTCAAAAAGAAAGACCAAACTTTGAGGCTATGTGTGGACTATCGTCCACTCAATGAAGTAACAGTGAAGAATAAGTACCCGTTGCCGCGGATTGATCTTCTGTTTGATCAACTCACGGGCACCGAGGTATTTTCCAAGATAGATTTGAGATCTGGGTACCACCAGATAAAAATAAGGCCTGAAGATATTGCTAAAACTGCTTTCACCACCAGATATGGCCTGTATGAGTACTTAGTCATGTCCTTTGGATTGACTAATGCTCCAGCTCACTTCATGTATCTGATGAACTCCGTGTTCATGCCTGAGCTAGACAAGTTTGTAGTGGTATTTATTGATGATATTCTGATATATTACAAGAATCCACAAGAACATGCTGAACACCTTAGAGTAGTGTTGGGCCGTCTGAGAGACCATTAGCTATATGCAAAGTTTAGTAAATGTGAGTTCTGGTTAGACAGAGTTCCATTTTTGGGTCATGTGTTATCGGCTGAAGGTGTAGCTGTGGATCCAGGCAAAGTACAAGAAATCCTTGAATGGGAGTCCCCTAGAACTGTTCATCAAGTTCGCAGTTTTCTGGGTATGGCAAGTTATTACCGCAAGTTTATTCCAGACTTTTCCAAAATTGCCAAACCTATAACTCAGTTGTTAAAGAATGAAGTCAAGTTTGTCTGGTCCGATAAATATGAAGAAGCTTTTCCGAAATTAAAGGAATTCTTAACTACAGCTCCAGTCTTAGCCCAACCCAATATTGAGAAACTGTTCGATGTGTATTGTGATGCTTCTGGTATCGGGATTGGTTGTGTTTTGATGCAAGAGGGCAGAGTAATAGCTTATGCATCCAGGCAGTTGAAACGTCATGAAGAACATTATCCAACTCATGACTTAGAGTTAGCAGCAGTTGTCCATGCCTTAAAGATTTGGCGTCATTATCTCTTGGGCAACACATGTCACATATACACCGACCATAAGAGTCTGAAATATATTTTCACTCAGTCAGAGCTGAATATGCGACAACGGAGGTGGTTAGAGCTAATCAAAGATTATCATCTTGAAGTGCATTACCATCCCAGAAAGGCAAATGTGGTAGCCGACGCTCTTAGTTGGAAGATTCGTTGCAACTGTACCACGGTCAGACCAGTAGATCTTACTCTCTGTTCCGAGTTAGAAAAACTGGGTATTCAGATGATCACTCAGGGCAGTTTGTCTAATATATCAGTTCAGTCATCTATCAAAGACCAGATTATAGCTGCTCAGAAAGAAAACAAGGGTATTGTTCACCTCAAGGAGAGAGCCAAGGCAGACAAAGCTTCTTGCTTCCGAGTCGATGAAGCAGGAGTGGTCTGGTTCAAAGACCGACTAGTCGTTCTGAAGGATCCTGAGTTAAGAAAGCAAATTCTTGATGAAGCTCATCTTACCCCATTTGCGATTCACCCAGGGAGTACAAAAATGTACCAGGATCTTAGGCAAAGATTCTGGTGGACTAAGATGAAGATTGAAATTGCAAAATATGTAGCCAGATGTGATACTTGTCAGAAAGTCAAAGCCATTCATCTTAAGTCAGCTGGTGAACTGCAGCCATTGCCAATTTCTGCTTGGAAATGGGTGGACATCAGTATGGACTTTGTTGTTGGTTTGCCAAGAACATCCAAGGGCTACGACTCTATTTGGGTTATAGTAGATCGTCTGACCAAGGTTTCACACTTTATACCAGTCAAGACTCTCTATCCGGCATCAACATATGCTAAGATATATTTTCAGAGAATTATGAGTTTACATGGAGTTCGAAAGACTATTGTCTCAGATAGGGGTACTCAGTTTGTTTCAAAATTCTGGGAAAGTCTACATGAGTCTCTGGGCACTAAACTCTTATACAGCACAACCTACCATTCACAGACAGGGGGTCAGACTGAAAGAGTAAATCAGATATTAGAAGATATGCTCAGGGCATGTGCTCTTATCTTCCCATTTAAGTGGGATGAGTGCTTACCATTAGCGGAGTTCTCATACAACAATAGCTATCAAGAGAGTATCTGTATGGCACCATTTGAAGCTTTATATGGCAGAAGGTGTTGGACTCCGTTACATTGGTCCGAACCCGGTGAAAGATGGTTCTTTGGTGTCGATCTAGTTCAAGAGACCGAACAGAAAGTCAGACTCATACAAAGTAATCTGAAGATAGCACAATCCCGACAGAAAAGCTATGCAGATAAAAGGCGTAGGCCTTTAATGTTTGCCAAAGGAGATTTTGTGTACTGGAAGGTGTCACCCACCAAGGGTGTTCATCATTTCGGGGTCAAAGGAAAGCTTGCTCCCCGTTACATCGGACCATTTCATGTCCTGGCCAAGTGTGGCAAAGTGGCATATCGCATCCAATTACCAGCTCATCTGTCGAAAGTTCATAATGTGTTCCACATTTCTCAGCTAAGGAAGTGTCTGCGAGTTCCTGACCAAGTGATTGATGTTGAAGGGGTAGAACTTAAGCCTGATATGACTTACTCAGAATATCCTATCAGAATTCTCGATCAGCGAGATAGAGTGACTCGACGACACACTAACAGGTTCTATAAAGTTCAATGGAGTCAACATTCTGAGGAAGAAGCAACTTGGGAAACCGAAGAATTTCTGATGGAGCAGTTCCCTGAATTCTATGCAACCATACAGTCAGGACAGTGAAAAGGGTTGACTAACAGAACATGTTCCTAGTTTTATAAAAAGTCTGTAATCTTCATCCCCGTATCCCACAACTTTAGTAGTTGGTTTAGTTTATAGTTAAATCTCGGGTCGAGATTTATTTTAGGGGGAAAGGATGTAACACCTCAGGTGTTTACATGAATAAAATGTTGCCATGTCATCATAAGCATTTCATAGCATCATATGCTAGCTCACTTTGAGATGCATTCACTAAAATAAGTTTAATTCCTAATATGTGAGCATCTCTGTTTATATGCTTGTGATGCAGCTCAAAACCTAATTTAGAATGTCATTATGAAGTAACTTGTGTTCATTCCCATTTGACTAAAGTCATGTAAAGGCATGAATCCAAGTTCAACAATTCAAACGAATATAAAAGTTATTTAGCTTAAAAATGCGAAATTCATTAAATTCTATATAAGTTAATTAGCCCTTTTTCGTTAACTCAAAATCTATGCATAGTTAGGGGTTGACCCTAAAAGCTTTTTGGTATATCTTCAGAAGAGGTACAACTTTGGTATTCAAGGTTTTCAAAGTTTCTGTACAAAATTTAAAGTAATTTTGAATTTACTCAAACCCTGGAAATGGTCACCTTTTTACTTTAAACTTGCATTTCAAAAATTATTTGAAATCTGGGTTGGAAGTCTACATCAAAGTTGTAGAGAATTTCAGAATGAACCTTTCATACATTGACCATTTTTCAAGTGTCAATGCAAAATCAAAAGTAATTTTACTTCTACTGCAAAACCCTAGTTCTGTCCCCTTTTCAAATTTTCAATTTGAAGTTGATTTGAATTGTTTTGATTAAATTGACCTGCTTTCAGTTGAAATCAGCCAAAGGGTGTTAAAGCAAAGTTGCACAACTTTTCAAACTCTACATTTCATATTTTGACAAAACTTGAAGTATAGTTCAAATTTCAAAAATAATTTCAAAGTTTAGAAAGGGGGAGAGGAGCAAGGAACAGCGCCGGCGAGGGGAACCGTCTAGAGCGCGCCAGCGAGCTGCTTCGCCCGCGCCGCGCTCGCGCTGGGGCGCATGCGCCATGCCAGCGAGCTGCCTGCTAGCTTCGCGCGCGCGTGCAACACGCTGCCGCCCTCTTCGTCTTCTCTTTTATCGTCCAGAAACACCGTGTTTCTTCCTTCTCCTCTGCTTGCTTGCCGCCGCCGCCGTTCCTCTGCTTAGCTACGCCGACCGCGTGAGTGCTCGTCCGTCCCGTTTAACCGCGTCACCGTGTTCGCCTCGTTGTTGCGGAGCTGTGGAGCTAGGTTGCAGCCTCGCTCGCCCCCGCAATCGCCCGGCGTGGCCGTCTTCCTCGTCTCCGGTCTCGGACACCGCCATCAACGCCGCTGCCACCGTGGTCAGCGAGCTCGGAGCCCTATCATCCTCACCTGAGCCTCGTTCTCTCTTTCTTATCTGTTCCTGATGCTCTAACACCAGGTCATTGACCTTATCTCCCTCTATCTCAGTCGGGACAGGTCGTCGCCGTCGAGCCGCACCACTGGAAACCGCCGTCGTCGTCGTCCTCACCGTTCGGAGCCGCGTTAGCTTCGGAGACCTAGCCCGCTAGAGTCGCGGTGAGCCCCTGGTGCTGATGCGCACGTCCGCGGTTTCGGTAGGGCTCTCAGTTGGCCGGCGTGCCGCTGCCGTGTCGCCACGTCCGCCTGTGTCGTCGTCGGTATGGAGAGAGAGGTCGAGGGAGGGAGTTTGAGGGAGCAGCAGAGTCGTGAGGTGAAGGAGAAGGCGCCGAGCCGGTTGGTTTGGCCGAAGAAGGTCCCGTTGCTCCGGCGTGCGCGAGCCGAAGCTCATCGCCGTCGGCCATGGAGTCGGGGACGTGTCGACAAGAATTCGAATAAACCCGAGGGCCTAAGTGCAAAGTCCCAGACTCAGTTGAATAGTGCCTAACAGTGACGAGGACTTCGTTGTAGTTTGGTTAAAGTCGGAGGGCTTTTCTGCAAAGTTGGCTGTGCAAGCGCGGACAGGCCTGAGTTGGGCCGGCTTGTGCGCGGGTTGGGCCGAGCGGGCCGGTTTCGGCCTATCGAAGTTTTTATTTATTTAAACGCTTTAATCTATTTTCTAATATATGCATACTAATGCTGGTTTTGTTATTTTTGTATGAATTAATCTGTTGATCCAAAAATCATGGAAAAATTTGTACATGCTCTATGAAATGCGTAGTTTTTATGAAAAATATAGTATATACATGTTTATGTACACTGTTTTGTAGTAAATATTATGCCTTTTAATTCTTGAATATGTATTCAATGATTTTTATAAAATCGAGTTTAACTCCAAAAATGCTGAAATTTATTTTATGCACTGTTGGGAACATAACCAATCTGGGTAAAAAGTTTGAACTAATTTAAGCATAGTTTACTTCACAACTTAATTTCATGCTAATTAAATTACTTTCTTTATAGATAAGTAATGTTGTAAAACATGAAAACCTAAGTTCATTTATGGTAGATTTGAAGATTAAGTTAAGTGAATTATCTTGATCTGCTGCTGGATGCAGACAAGCTTCACTCATATACCCATGTATGTTTGTGCCAGTTGAGTTTATTGGTTTGCAACTATACCGTGATGGAAAGTTGTTGCAAGATAAATGTTTATAGCTTAGAAAATTTCCATCTTTACCATGATCATGACAAGAGCATCTCATCAAGCATGCACTCCTTTATAGTGTAGTTTCCAAAGGGGTCGATTGTTCGGTCGAGGTTGGTCCAGAGAGTTCGGAGTGTTCTGTTGATCCGGAATATCAGGAGTTTCCAACTTTTTCGGTCAACGAAGGCAAGCCCCGGTGCATTTAACGATTTCCTTGGATTTACAATTACACTTACTTTTGATAACCTGATGCATTAGATGTTTATCAAATAAATGCTTTAAACCTGTTGATGCATGATCAACCTTGATATCGATATATCATTCCTTGATACCTGCTTTATGCAAATGATAAAAATGCTTAGTCCTGCTTTATGAAGCTTTTGATAAATGTTTTCGATACTTATCCTTTTGGAATGATAATGAGAAAGAATGATGGTTAAGACCAGACGGGCACATGCATCGACCCTTGGATCGATGTATGGTGACCTGGATGTGTCAGTTTAGGGTTAACCGTTGTTGGCCTGCTAGATTGAGAAACTGTGAAGTACCGATCATATGCTACGGTAAGCCCTACCTTGGTGGTTCTTAAATGAGAACGGCTAATCGTGCACTGGGAGTGGAGAGATGGCGGGAGTACTAGCTACCCTCGTGGGTTGAAGTCCCGGATTGGAGGTGTACAAGTACTCTCGGGTGGCGCGGACCCGGTCTTGTTTGGAGGATCCGAGGCTGGGGTTGGTATATGTGTGATCTAGGGTCTACATATATCGTATGATCGTGGAAAACTCCCAGATCTGGTTGAATCGGTTCGAATCGTCGTGCTCCTCGGTTAAGGAGACTCAATCTTTCGACCCACACCGTAGAATAAAATGGAACTGATGTAAGAAAGAATGACAATGATCTTTCATTAGTGTTCACTTTTAACTCTTACCAAGTACTTATATGTTTAAGTAAAATTGGATCTAGAATTACTTTAGTAAGCTTTTATGCAAATGAAAAGTACTCTTGAGCCTACCAAACCAGCATACCTGGTTCTTCTCTTCTCTTGTCGGGTAAGCCTTGTTGAGTACCTTTGTACTCAGGGTTTGTTAATCCCTTGTTGCAGGTGACGTTCATGAGCAGCCTTGCTTTGAGGCTTGTTGCGTGACCGTCATTGAGGAGGACGTGTCCGGAGAGGAGTAATGCAACCCTTAGGCGGGGTTGTTTGTGTGCTATACAGTTTTATTAATGCTACTTCCACTACCTAGGGTAAAGTTTGGAACTACGGTTTGTAATATTAACGCGAGTTTGAACAACTGGTTTGTAAAACTTATGCTGTAATACTTCCGCACTTTTATCTCTGATGTATGTTATTTGTGAAATGTTGTAATACTGCATTGACTCTTGCAATGATCCTGGGAGAGTAAGGAAACGTGGATGAGTCGGGTTACCCGATGACACGTGGTGGGTCTTTTGGATTATTAGGCATAATATATGACTGTCCGAGGTCTGTAGGACAAGGACAGGTACACGTGGGCCTTAATAATTCAGGAGGTTCCGTCACAGTGAGAGGGAGTTCATTCACACCCGCCGAATCGACGCCGACTTGCTAAGTCGCACTGGTATGGACAGTGAGTTTCTTTATATTTCTCGAACTTTGGGATGGGAAGATGCGTGGATGGTTAATGAGGAGGGAATCCTTCCCCTCACAATGGAATTTCTAGCTACCATGCAATTGTCTTCTACTCACATAACATTCCGGCTTTTTAATGAAGAGCACACTCTTTCATGGGGGTAGTTTAGCAAGCACTTAAATTTTGATGATTCATGCTTGCTAAACCTGGAATCTGCTTGTACGGGTTTTAATAGAAATGATTTGTGGAAAAGCATTGCTGGGAACAGAGACCCAGGATTGCCCCGTACAAGTAATATCCACAACCCCACGCTCAGGTTCTTTCACAAGTATATCAGTATCACACTTTTTCCAAGACCTGACTTAAGACCAATCAAAAAGCCCGAAATGTTGTCGCTTTATGCTCTAGTTAACCACATAAAAGTGTCACCCGCCAAGGCCATGGCAGACTACTTGTCTAAATTTAATCAACGCACTGGAAATATTGAAATGACATCATGGATAACTAGACTGTCTTTTAACATGGGTCTGCTGAACACCGCTATATACTCCTACATTCCTAGTGACCGAGACCTTTTGACCGTGGAGCACTTCTCGCAAGGACACATCTTGCGTGAGAACCAGGAGACCGGTGAGATTCACATGATCTACCAAGATTATGTGAATAAAATCGCTCTTCCTGACTTGTCACTTTGGTTGGTGAATGCACCAACATTACTTTTGGCCCTAGAAACCGAGGCAGAGCAAAACCGCAGATTGGCCCGAGTGAACATCATGCAGGTTCCCAGGAGAAGGACGCGAGCACAGACCCGAGCAGCAGAAGAGGCTGCAAGAGCCGCAGCAGCGGCACAGGAGTTTGACCCTTTCCATGCAGGGTAGTATGAAGGAGCAGCACACTATGGTCATTTGACACCCCCTGGCTCGCACCAAGCAGGAGGATCGAATTGGCAACAACCGCAACATCCGCGGTGGGAATACGGCCAGGAGGCGTCCTTTCACTCATCCCAATTGGGGAGTTCAACCCATTCCTTGGGAGGATCCACCCGGTACACTGGCCGTGGTGATGAGTTCTTCCATAGGGGAATCTCGCCACAGGCCGCTCGCCATTCGTCCTTTCATCAGGACGAGTGGATGCGCGATATGGGATATCTTCAGCACCCGATGAATGGACTTACCATGGATACTGCTGAAATCCGTCAGGACTTGAACAACTTGAACCAAAATTTCCAGGAATTCCGCCAGGAAACTGGTGGAGAACTGGGTAATATTTCTTCTCTCCTGCAGCAGAACCAGCAGAACTGGGATGACATGTACCGTCGTCAAGGATGGATGTGATCCGACCACGCCAAAAGCCAGCTTGAGGGAGGACCCCCGTCAACGAGGTAAGTATCACTACCTTCTTTATTTCTGTCAGTTTTCTTTATTTCAGTAATTTAAATTTGAGTTTTATCTTAGTTAATTTGTAGTTAAAAAAATAATTAGTAATAAATAAATAGCAATAAATGAAACGCTCTCATCGTAAGTCTTTCTAATAAATAAAAATGTATCCCATGCATTAGAGTTATCATGGGAGAACGTATGCTAGAACGAAACTTGAGACATGAGCATTAGACTAAGTAAAGAGGAAGTAAGTTTCTACTTTGACTTGAGCGAGTCAAGTTTGTGGAGTTGTTATTTTGAAAAAAAAAATTAAAAACTTGCTCTAAGTACTTCTGTGGCAAAGAAAGTCCTACCAAAGCCAAATAATTTTTACTCTTAGAGTAGCAGCTTCCACTTGCTGCATGTTAGTGTTGAGCTAGTTAGACTTTTGTTGATAGTCATGGTAGAGAAACTTGTCATATCTTAAGACCAAGGAATTCAATTGCACCCACCTATATAGTGCTATTCTTACACTGAGAATACACACACAACATGACTTTATTTCTATTCATTATTAGGAATACTTCATGGCAAAATATCATGCTCCATAATGAAATCTCAGGGACATGGCTATAATCATTCATTCAAAAAAAAGAGCAAGTGCTCTAGAAAGAAAAGAATATTCAAAAGAGCAAGTGCTCTAGAAAGAAAATTCAAAAGAGCAAGTGCTCTAGAAAAAAAAAGAGAATATCCAAAAGAGCAAATGCTCTCATTCATAGCCGTGATCCCACAAATGAGATAGAAAGGAGAAGTGCCATGAAAGTAGTAGCCACAATAAATACCACACACTTGCACATTTCTGGTCTGAACCTATGACTTGTTGCTCCTTTGCTCCATTTGTCTAACTTGGCAAAATTATGCTAGCATTGCATGCTCACTTTTATCCTACCCATTAAACCCCACATAAAGTCTTAGTGAGAGGATAATTCTTCCATTGCCACATACAAATATGAGTGATCGAGTGAGCCACAGAAGTTACTAAGCATGCTTTCTTTTGAACAAAACTTGCAAAAAACTCCACATATCTTGATTAGCAAAATAGGCAAGGGCAAGACAAACCTTCTTTCTTGTTGGTCTTTTGTTCTAATCTTGAGTGCAGGGAAGGCTACCAATTCCATGATGATGAAAATAATATGGGCATACACAACAGATACACAGAGTTTCCAAGATTATTTCAAGTTCATGCTTGCTCGAGGACAAGCAAGAGGTAAGCTAGGGGGAGCTTGTTGACGCTCACTAAGTGTCATATTCTTAGCATCAACAAGGTCATATAATGCAACACAAGGGCCTAAAATCAACCAAAAACCTTTTATAAACTAACGATTTCCACTTGTCCTTGAGTTTTATTTGAATGTAGGAAATTGCAGGGTTTTTGAGCAAAATGACCAAATGGACCCACCAGGAAGCAAGCCCACTTGCCTGGGCTCACTTTGGGCCAAGGAGGGGTGGCGCCCGCCACCCCTAGCTGGTGGCCGCCAGGGGGGAGAAGCCCAAACTCCCCCTGCCACGTCACTGATCCAGGGGAAGCACCCCACATTCATTGGCAGCCGTTGCTCACCTAAGTCGGTTCATCCAAGGGCTAAGAAGCAGTGTCACATGGATCATGGCCTAATTGCTCATGTGACGGTTATTGGACAACCCTAACCAACCCCAAAACGACTTGGAGGACCTCCTGGATGCCGTTGGTGAAGAGGCGGTGGATCCAAGGGCCAGGTGAGTGGCGCCCGCCACCACACTTACCCCCCTGACCTAACCCTAGGTCCATAAGTACCCCCTAGGTCCCTTAGGCTATAAATAGGACCCCCTAGCTCATTTGTACTCAGACCTCAATTAGTCTCACTCTCTTGTAAGCGAAGCTCTGGTGAAGGAACACTCTAGTTGAGAGACTTAGAGTGAGAGCGAGAGTTAAGAAGAGAAGAGTTGGAGTTGTAATAGAGGATCTTCCAAGTCTCTGGTATAATTCCAAGTCTTCCTTCATTTATCTTAGTGTTCTTCTACTTTCAGCATTTACTTTAAGTTCTTTACTTATTGTTCTTGTTGAGTGCTTTCGATCATAGATAACTTAGTATTTTGTTTATATCTAGTTTGGGTTCTTCGCTGGGTAATCAGTGCTCTAGTTTTGGACGCAAGATTAGAGTAGTATATATTAGTGTAAGCGCGGTGCTTAGACTAGTTATACATTAGTTTGTGGCTAGCCCCCCCGGATAGCTGTGGTAGCAAACAGGTGGTGACAACCCTGGGAGCCTTGAATTCCACCACGTAGTTGGGTTAGTTCTTAAATCATAAACCTCGTTGTGCACGTCTGAGGTAAATAGTCCAGAGGGTGTGTACGGTTCGAAGAACTAGATAAATTCTTTATTGCTAAGTTAGTTGTGATCGTAAGTGTGTAGGAAAACACTAATCTGTTCATCGGCCAGACCCCGCCGATTTAGGTTAGTAATAGTTAGTCTTTCTTTTCCTTTTAGTAGTAGTAGAAACCAACCCCCATTTCACACATTTCGATCAACCTTGCTAGAATCACTAGTTGTTTATAGCGGTCCTAGTGTTAGTTCTGCCATAGTAGCTTCTCTGTGGAAATAAATACGATACTCGGTTACTCCCGGGTGAAGTGCTACAATAGACTTATTCTGTGCGCTTGCGGAACCTACCAATAGTCATACGAATAGTTAGTTATACTTCTTACATTAAGAAGTATCAACAAACCTTTCTGGCGCCGTTGCCAGGGATAGATTCCATAGTCTACTCCTAGTGACGACGTTAGCAAGAGTCAACAGCCTCTGCGAAGACAACACCAAGATTCAGGACTCCGACCAGATGACGTACTAAGCAAAAGGGAGCGTAGCATCATCAACTTACGTGCGGCAAACTCGTCGGCCTTATCAGCCCACAGCTGAAGCTGGAAGTTCTCCTGCCCCTGCTGCTGGATGATCTCCTCAAGCTCCAGAGAACGGCCGTGGGCATCCTCCAGATGCGCCTCCAAGCCAGCGAACTGACCCTTGACGCGCTTTACATCCGTCCGGAGCCGCTCGTTCTCCTCGGCCATCGGCGCCATCCGGTCAAGGGCGAGCTTACGCTCCTCCCCGACCTTCAACAGGTACTGCAGGGCAATGACGACCAGCATGAAAAAAGGCCATCCGAGGAGACAACATGAAGAGGTGAACGTACTCACCTGGATCTTCTCCAGCAGCTTTGACGCATCTCCAATCACGGCGTCCGTTGACGCGCTCGCCGCCTCGTCATCAACTTCGACGACCTCGTCGCCATCAGCGCGGAAACGACGGACAGGACGCCGATGCAGGTCCTCCTCCGGACGCTCGATCTCCGACGAGGCAGGCGGCGCCACCTTCCTCTTTGTCCCCCGGGCGTTATGACCCAGGGACCCGGCCACCGGAGCTGCAGCACTTCCCGCCGCGATGCCTCCTCCAGAACTTCCCCCAGGCGTTGGGGACGCCCGCCGCTCCGCCTCCCGAGGCTCGGGGACTTCCGACGCCTCTGGCTGCTCCGCCGCTCGAGACTCGGAGACTGCAAATGCCTCGACGTCCACCGTCGCATCTGACGCTTCCTCCGGCGCGGCCGACTTCGCCGACCCGCCAATGTTCGCCTCCACCGGAGGGCTTGTCTCCCTCCGACCACCGCCCTCGGTGTCCGGCACCCTGCAGCATCTGCCGACCTACAAAGGGCACGGATATGTCGTCAACACTCAGATGCGACTAGGGTAAGAACCATAAGATGAGTAGCGGATACTTACAGGTCCGACACTTTCTTCTCCCGAGAGAAGCGACGCGAGCGTGGACGTGCGCCACTGCCTGCGGACTCCTCCTGCGGTTTTGGCGCACCAGCCGCCCCGCCAAACGACCCCCGGGTCTCTGACGCCCGCTGTGGCGTCTCTTTCGGCTTTGGCTTCGCCTTTGCCGCTCCGCGACTCGCCGAGAATCCCTGCCCAAAGCGGGCACTCAGTGGGACCTCATCATCACAGTCAGACGCATCGTCCGACCAGTCTACAACCACGCGGCGACGCTTCGCCGTCTCCTCGTCAATGGTGAAGGCGCCACTGGTCTCCAGCGACACCTTTTTCTTTTTTGCAGGGGCGGCCTAGCGCTTTCCCTTCGGGTCAGCGCGGGCCCGCCGCCCACCAGACCGGGGCTCGGGGACTCGGCTCCCCTCATCCCCGATGTCCTTGATCTCCTCCACGTCGACCTCCGCCGCGCCGCGACCATCGTCGTCGACACTATCCCGCGGCGGGTCAACACCCTTCGGCCATGCCTTTGACGGCGCCTGCGACACGAACGTCGCCCGACCCTGGGTTACACTTTTCAACACTGAGTATCTACTTATGCATTTTAACGAACACATACAGGGCAAAGATACTGACCTCCGGCAGAGGGTACTCCAGGGAGTACGACTTCCGCAAGTACTCCAGTTTCTTCCTCTTCTGCAGGTCGAACAGCGCATCGACCCGCAGGAACACCTCCTTCGACGACAGGGCCTCCGGTGCCTCCCGCGTCTGGTCCTCCGCATCCCCAGCATACTCGTACGTCGGGTGCGCCCTTTCCTTGCAGGGCTGGCAGCGTCTCTTGATGAAGTTCGACGCCACTGCCACCCCATCGACGCACCGCTTGTCGACCAGCTTCAGGAGCTCCTCCACATGCTCCATCGTCGTGGCGCTAGGATGCTCCGACCATGATAGCAACACCTTCGGCTCGAAGGCTGGGTCGCACGGCGGCCTCGGTGCCTCCTGATGGATGTAGAACCACTTGGGCTTGTACTCCATCGCCTTTGAATGTAGTGGCATAGCAATGTACTTCTCCGCCATTCCATCCCGCAGCTGGAGATACACCGACCCGACGATGTTCGATGCTGTAGTGTCATTGATCTTCAAGCGGAAGAAGTGGCAGAAGAGATCGAAATGGGGCTCGATGCCCAGATACGCCTTGCAGTAGTGGATGAAGACCGAGATGTGCAGCATGGTGTTTGGCGTTAGGTTGCACAGTGCGACCTGATAGTACTCCAGCAGGCCATGGAGGAAGGGGTGGACCGGAATCCCGAACCCACACTTGTAGAACGCTTCGAAGACGACGAGCTCTGAAGTATTTGGCGTCGGCCAATCCTCCAGGTACGCCTCCCTCCAGCCGCCGGTGACGCTATCGAGCAGCAGGCCGGCAAAGACGAGCTCCTCCAGATTCTCCCGGTGGAGAACACTCCGCGTCCACCCGCGCGCCCAGCTCGGCACTTCGACGCGGACGTCAGATCCCTCCTTCGCCACTTTCTTCGCTTTCGTTGCGCCTCCGCGAGTCCGCTTTCCGCCCGCCATCAACGACGACGAGGGGTGGATTCAGATCTGGATCTGGGGCTACAATGTTTCGGTGCTCGGAATTGCTCGCACGCTTGAAGGAAGCAGAGGAGACGAGGGCTACGAGGCGGGAGCTCAAGAGGCAAGTGAGGAACTGCCGCCGCTCGTTTCCCCTTGTATATGGTGCGGCCCGACCCTTTGCTTCTAGGGTTCCTGGGAGCCCGTGCCCACCATTCCCACGATCGCCACGTCACTTGCGGCAACCGCACACGCGCACTTGACCCTGTATCCACCCTAATGGGCTACTGGGCCATTGGTTTGACAAAATGGCATGTCCGTTCGCCCTCATTTATTTCTTCAAATTCAATTATTTTGTGGCAGTAAATGCGATACTAATGCACGGGGACTGACTACCCCTGCTAGTTCTAATGTTCATTTCAGGCGAATAGTAAGCTCTACAATTCCTGGTCGGCGCTACAGTAACTCCCAGGGATTGTAGATCCCCAACTTCATCCTCGGGGACTCTCCCCTCATATTTATACTAACGCATTTTCTTTGGCCCTGCTACAAGAACCATGCTGCTTCTTACAGCAGGCCCGGGGACTACGTGTACACACGTCATTTTTTCTCTTATCTGCAAAAATGACTCTGTTTCATGCAGGAAAATTACAAGCTTGGCACCACGTGCCTACAACACCTACTCCCAAGCTCGGGGACTAAGTGGATACACTTCACCTCACGGTGAATGTATTGTTCGTTTTCTTTCCTTGCAGCTTGAGAAGGACTAGCGAGGACTCCAACCGGCGCACCATCAGCTTTTGGAGTCCGGCTAGGCCCTAAGTGGATACACTTCACCAGATGAAAGATCTTCAAATTTTTCTTGTAGCACCTTGCATCCCTTTTGCAGGACGACACAGAATATTCTGCACGGCTGCACTTCAGCTATAGCCCCGGCTGTTACGTTCGCGACCAGTTTAACCTGCTCTGAAAACTACTACAAGTGCACCCGCGACCAGGTGACCTGGTCGGAAGACATCTTCACCGACATGCGACCAGGCCTGACCTGCTCGGAAGACTTCGCGATGCCCGGCACAATGGATGCAACGTGCTCGGGGACTAGCTGTGGGGATATTCCTCCCGTATACCCCCATGGCACGACTTGGGCTACTCGGCAAGATACGGCCCAACCAGAAGACCTTGCGGCCCGCGACCAGGCCGTCGCAGCTGCCAAGGATTATCCTGATGACTTGCTCGACAAGGAAGATCCAATAGATAGACTCGGATTCTTTGCCAAAAGGAACCGATTGTAATCTGTTAGGATTCCGCAAGTTGTAACCCTGCTCCCCGACTATATAAGGCGAGCAGGGATCCCCTCCAAAGCCACGCCATATTCCAACCCATCAATACAAACCAGCCATCAGAACACAGGACGTAGGGTATTACGGCGACTTGCCGGCCCGAACCTGTCTAAATCGCCGTCTCTCGTCCCTGTGTTTACGCTTTGCAGACGTCTCGCACGCCTCCGCCGCTCAATCTACTACCTTGGGCATACCCCTCGGTAGACTATCGACCATATTTCGTCGACACAGGTGTCGAGGCTTAGGTCATACAAACAAAGGACGTGTATAGACCAGGGGCCTTGATGTTACCAACAAAGGTCGTGGAAGAGGAACACCCTTTTTTGCTTATGGAAGCAATCTAAATGAAGTCAAGTGGATTGCGGGTGTTTGTGGTAAAGGAATGGAACCACTCTGCTTCTTCTTTCTCTTCCACTCTCCTCTTCTTATATATATCTTCCTTTTTTCACACTTCTTTTTCTTCTATCTCTCTCTTCCCTTTTTTTCTCCTTTTTCATTTTTTCGCATATATATATATATATTTTCTTCACTCACTCTTTTTTTGGAAGGCACATGGGTGTATGTGATGGCCATGTGGCGCCACCCAGCTCATTCTCTTCTTTCCACCATTTCTTCTCAATAAGAACGAGCTTTTTCCATTTTGGGTGGATGGAACGTGAGCTCTCCCCTCACATTTGGACTTTTGATTGAAAGTCAAGTGTGGCATGCTTAGGGTCTCAGTGTTCCACCATTAGTAGTGTAGCTCTCATGTTGTTTGTTGGCGTGTCTTTCCCCGATCTTCTTGTTCTCAACCTGTAAGGTTAGTGAACACGAATACCCGAAGGTACATACAAACAAAATAGTATGGTCTTGTTTTTATTGAGAAGAAAGGTGGTGTTATTATTATATATATTTTTTATTATTTAGCAAGTTGAGCTAGCATATCCTTTGATGTAGATGGAAGATGACATTCTTACTGTCCTCCCCCACACTTGAACTTTTTTGTGAAAAAGTCAAGTGTGCTAACTTGGGGTCTCCTTTCTAGTGTGCTCCAAAATATCAGAATTTGTTGTGGTCGATGTAGCTCCATGTTGTCGTGCATCGTCTGTCCCTTGTTCTTCTTAGTTCAACCTGAAATGGTTATCAAACCCGAGGGTGCATTCTAGCATGGCAACATGATCTTGCAATTATTGCAAAAGAATACACACATTTTTTTCATTGATAATCCGGCTATCTCTTGGCAGTGCTTTGGTTATGGTCATAAGCTTGACCTTGGGAAACCTATTGAATTATACCTTTGTGTTGGTGAGGTGGTTTCCCCTACAACACTGTTGACACTTGCTAACGTCGTCACTAGGAGTAGACTATGGAATCTATCCCCGGCAACGGCGCCAGAAATGCTTGTTGGTAGTTCTTAGCTACGCCTAGGATAGGGTAACTAAAGTAGCTATCTACTAATGCCAAGCGGGGTTGTCAGTCCCGACACTAGTAGGAGCTAGCTAGTGAGAATGCAATCTACCAGGAGGAGATTCTGCAAGCGCACAGAACTATCGTAGTAGCACTTTGCCTGGGAGTACCAGGTGTCGATTTATTTGATCCCAAGGGAAGGCTAGGGTGGTGTATGAGTTGAGTCAAGGAGGGGATGAGAGTCGAAGAATAAGAAAAGAGAAAAAGGGAAAAGGGAAGAGAAGGGATGAGATGAAAGGCTAGAAAGAATATATGGGTGGATAGGTAAGGATGAAATGGATGGCTAAGGTAAGGTGGATGGATAGGTAGATAAGCTAAGGATAACTAAGATAAGTAACTACTAATAAATAACTACTCCTAGATAACTACAAAGCAAGATAACTACGAAGCGAGACAGTTACGAAGCAAGGCAGGCAAAAGACAATAAAGCAACTAAGTTGAGTAAAGTTTTATTCCTATCTTGTCAAGTATCGAGAGGTACTAGCCTTTACCACTTACTTAGGTTGAACGCTAGCACAACGAACCTTACTGTTAAACTGGGCCAACTACGTGGTGGAATTCAAGGCGCACAGGGCTATCACCACCTGCTTGCTACCACAGCTATCCGGGGGTCCAGCCGTATCTGAAGGTAAGTCTATAACTAAGCACCACGCTTAACTATATTCTAACTATCTCTACCCTAGCTTTGAATAGAGACACCCTTGCGGACGTCAGAGCAAACACTTGACTTAATAAGATAAACACTAAACTAACTAAGCAACCTATTGGCAAAGATCAAACACTAAGCTCACTAGAGATTAACTACTATGGCTAAGTGAATTGAACTGTAGGATAGCTAGGCACTCAAGCAATCAATCAAGTATACCACTCAATACTGATAAGTAGAATAAATAATACTTGAAATGATGAACTAGAATATAGTAAGTGCTTGAGTAACAAGAGCAAAACCTGAACTAGAGATGAAGGAAGACTCTTCCCAGCTCTAGAGCCGATCACTCGCACGCCTCTACTCTTGAGCTAACCCTTGAGCAGCGCTACCGCGAGGGCAAAGATGCCTTGCTCTACTAGCTACCTACTTGCCTAAGCTCTCTAAGCTTCTAACCTAACTCTCACTTGCTTCTCTTGCTTTGCTTCTCTGGGAAGTGTGGGATATGAGGGATGTTGTGAATGAAGAGGTGCCTCCAAAGGGGTATTTATAGCCCAAATGAGTGAGGGGGGTACTTATAGGGGGCAGCCAGCCGACCTAGGGCTAACCCTAGTGGCGGGCGCCAGCCCTAGGTGGCGGCTGTCACCTCCCTCACCGTTGGATGCATCGCCTTGGCTTCAACGGCATCCAGGTGGTTGTCCAAGGCGGTTTGAAGGTCGGTTGCATGTCCTAGCAACCGACATTCAGCCTTAATCCACGCCACTTCATCTTGAGCCATCCGATGCCACTGACCTAATGACCAAGGGCCAAGATTTGGCCCTGGGGAGGTCACACGGATCGGTGATGTGGCAGGGGTTGCAACTTGGGCCAACCCAAGTGGCGGGCGCCACCGAGGGGTGGTGGGCGCCACCCCTCTTAGGCCCATTTGGGCCCTGCTGATTGGGCTTGTCTCCTGGTGGGTCCATATGTCCAAATTTGGTTCAAATCCTGCATTCAAATAGAATTCTATGGACATGTGGAATTTGGTTAGTTTGAAACCTATTTGACTACATTTCATGCCTTTTTGGTGAACTTTAGGGTCAAATGTTGATGGTAAAACACGTGTTTAAGGACCGTCAGCAAACACCAACCTTTGCAAACCTGAACTGTAAAACTCATGACAAGCTACCACGAAATTTGCAAGATTTATGGTAAACAAAACTATCTACAACAACCCTTTTAACGATGTTGGACAAAGGGGTCACGAGAGGGTTGTTGGTTTTGTAAAAGATGTTAGAGTTATAGCTCAGGTAAGGAGATTCTTCAAATGAGCATGGATTTGGCGGGATAGGAAGGAAGTAACTTCCATGCTCAGGATCTTTTATTTCAAGGGGAGAGAGGTTAGAATTAATATTTTCATGGATTTGCTCTCCCTCCATGGGTTCGTTTATGGGTTCATCCTTCAAGTGCTCTTGATGTTCAATCAAGGTGCATGTGCATGTTGAATCGGGAAGCTCAAAAGAGTTCCCCATGTCATCATTACTGGAATGATCATCCTCATATTCAAAGGAATAAGCAGAAGGATGTGTCGGAGCTTCCTCATTGGGAAGGCCAAGAGTTTCTCCTAATTTGTCCTGGTTTTGGATGAAAGATTCAGTATCATTTGCTAAGAATGATTCAGGGATCTCTATGGGTTGCACCGACATTACCGTTTCGGGCTCGTTTGTATAAGAGAGGGGATTGAAGGACCGGAAACGACGACCAGAGGGGGGGTGAATGGGAGCCGTAAAATTTCTTTCGAAATATTTAGGCCACTATCCCAGAAAATCAACCCCAAAAGATAAGAGCCACAACCGTGATGAGGACAACCCAAATGATTGGGTGGATGTTCCCTTAGAACACAGCAGGTCACCACAAAGTAAGACAAGCAAGCTCCTAGAACCATCGGAACTCCGAAAGCGGAACACTCAACTCCTATGGAGAAGAAGGAAGTGTCCAACCAAGAATACTTAGGCCAAATGGTGGCAAAAGTACCTTGGAGAGATCACTATGAAGTTAGAAAATCAACACAACAGACAGATCTCAAATCGGAGCTCGAACGGAAAAGATACAGACGCTAGAACTGTCGAAACTCTTAAAGCGGAACACTTAACTCCTGTGGAGAAGAAGGAAGTGTCCGACCAAAAATACTTTGACCAATGGTAGAAAAATTACTTTGGAATGATCCTCAAGAAGTTAGGAAACCAATAGACCAAACGGATCTCAAATCAGAGCTCGAACGCAAAAGATACGAACGAAAATAGCAAAACTGTGCAGTGGCGGACTGTGTGCCAGTGAATCGCGAACTGTCCGCTATTGAACCCCGGAAAGTCCAGGAATGAGGCCCGGACACTCCGCCGTTCAAAAACAAAAACAACATCCTTGCTGCCCGTGAACAGCCCCGACCACCAGACAGTCCGCGGATGAGTGCCGGACAGTCCGGGAATGCCCAAAAACAGCTCGTATCAAACTCAAATAAGATTGGAACTCAACCAAATCGAATGGGGCTGCGACCAAACTTCACCCAAGTGTTCCTCTATGTGTTGGGAAGCTAATCCTAGGATATCATCGCTCCAAACCAACTCATCCGTGAGAAATCCGAAGAACACTACAAAAGGGGAAAGTTTGGAGAACGAACACGAAAACAACCCGATCTATGTGCTCGTGAGGTTTGGGAGGAAATCCTTCAGTGGAAAGATGACACTCACGTCGGAGCACAACTTGATTCAAACGGAATCGCAGAACATCCCTCGAATCAAAAGAACTCATGAAATCACCGAGGAGGAAAAGAGAGAAATGCGAAGAACAAAACACAAACTCCATCCAAATTTCTGCCAACAAGAGGAGCACGAAAATGATCCTTGGATTTCAGCAAGATGAAGGATTGTGTAGCACACGGTGTCGGGTTACAAGCCACTCCTTGCAACAACAAAGCTCGGATGGTGAAAAGCTCGAGAACAAGAGCCACTCCTCTCTCTAACCCTAGCCTCTTCTCACACTAGCAAAATGAGAATGGCACACCCCAAGGATAGCTGCCCTAGCAGCCCCTTCACATATACATGAAGCACTCAACCCAAATACCCCCTATGGGTAAAACCATCCAAGTCTGGCAGTTTTCATCTGACGGCCATGCGCCTTTTCATCCTTCGCTTCGCCTCGACGCAAGCTCCAGGATGCCGCCACGTGCCGTCACGTCGACTGCCGCACCTCCTCACCGATAGCTTCGCCGCAACGCAAGCCTCTCGGTGCCGCCACGCGTCGACCGTTCCGCATAGGAACCTCCGCCCGGTTTTGAGGCCCAAACCAGTAAACCCGCCAGCCCAGGTTTTGAGGCCCAAACCTAGAAACCGTCCACCCCAAGTTTTGAGGCCCAAACTCGGAAACCCTCCACCTCATGTTTTGAGGCCCAAACTCAGAAACTGTCGATGGTAGCTTTCTGAGGCTCAGCTACCGAACCCGCACCATAAACGGGATGTGGTTCTCACACCCTGACCACCGACACCGATGCTGATGCATGTCCAGCCTCCACGCCGGGCACAACGCCTTCACCTTCCTTCTTGACTCGGCCGACGGCACTTGCGCCGCACGCAAACCCATGTCCGACCTCCCACCAAGTGCCACGACGCCATCGTCTTCCTCCCGACTCGGCCGATGCATCGCACATCCCCATGTGCTCTTGCGCGCCGATGCCACATGCCAGCTACCACAACTGGTCCTCCGGCCTCCTAGTCCGTCAGTCCAAGCCTCGCGTCCACCCTTCACCGCTCTGGGTACATCGGCATGAAAACGTCCGCCGCACGGCACGTCCATCCATCACCGCTCCCAGTCCATCGGCATGGCACGTCTCTACTTGACCTTCACCTCGCCATCGACAACTATCTCCGAGCTCCACACCTGCACATCAACACAGCCAAGAGACAAATGTTGCACACGCACACCAACCCGGTAACACACCACAACTCAACGCCACCGGTTAGTCATAATCATTAAGTGCATAGAGAGATATGGACTCAATCGGGAAAAGCCTCAAACCTTCCTCATAAATGTCAATCATTCATCATATATGTTCTCAATCTCCCCCTTGATGAATGCATTGACTAACAATAAAATCACAAAGGAAGGGTCTGAAGGGAAGCCTCATTCAAGTGCCCAAAATCCAAGTAAAAGCACACAAGGCCACTTGAGATGAGGAAGCATCATGAAAACTCCAAATCAAAACTTTTGGTCCCAAAGGAAACGAGAAAAGCAGGCAAAGCCTCCACACAACCGAAGAGTCAAGAAGAGAAAACAGGAGCTTCATGAAATCCCAAAAGGCACTCGAAAACCATTCCCAAATAAATTGTCAAACAATCATCACAAAAGAAACCAATGTTCTTATCCACATGGGTTTCGAAATTTCTCCCCCTTGATGATTAAATTGACAAAAACTAGGCACAAGAGATGGTTTGAGATACCAAAACCAAAAACTTGGTCCCTAAAGATATAGGCAACGACTCAACACAACCAAGCAGAATTCGAGCCAATCTCCACAAAAGAGCGAAAACTCAGACAAAGAGCGAAAGACTTGGTTCCCAAAGACATGGGCAATGGCTCGACGCAACCAAGTCAAAAATGAGCTAGCCCTCAAGAAGAGGCAGAAATGGCTCAACACCACTAGCTCAAGGACTCCATATCAATCTAAAATACCAAGAAAAAACTGCTAGTCACTCAAGATAGAGGCAAAATGGCTCAACACGACTAGCAGGCTCGATACCAATTGAGAAAGCACAAAGAGAAGCTCGAAACCAATTGGAGGAACACTCGGAGCAAGCGAAGAAGCAGCAAAACAAAACAACTCCCCCTGAAAGCAAGCCAAGACACAAGGGCTATGCAACACGCTCGACACCAAACATCAACCATGCATGATACCAATTGAAAACAAAGGCTATGCAATGCTCCATACCAATTAATGGATACCAATTGAAGCACATAAAAGAGCTAAACTCCCCCTTGCTCAAAGCTCTCCCCAACGTGCGCGACTCTCCCCTTGTGCCAACACTCAAACTCCCCCTTACAAACAGCTTCTCCCCCTTGACAAAAAGAAACAAGCTGAGGGGTTTTGAAATTTCTCCACAAAGTTGACACAAACTCAAATCAAGTCATCAACCAAATGCATATGGGGGTCGTAAAAAGCACTAAAAGTGACCACAAAGATCTGAATGTGTATCGGAGCTGGGGGTATGTACACTAAGCTAAAAATGCATGAAATGCACAGTGCAATAGCTTCAAGTGTATAGCAATCAGAATGAAAAGATGCTCAAAGGGGTGCTGCCCTAAAAGTGTAGCAACAAAGACAAGTGCTAGCAAAGGCTCAAACTGATCAAGTGAATACGAAATATGAACAATTAAGCATATGAGCAGTTTTAAGCCATTTGAAAAAGGAGCTCACCAATACAATAGCACTAAGCATGAATAGACAGGAAATCAACCAAGTGCTAACTCAAGTATAAAAGGTGAACTACCCCTAGCAAAGTTCAATCATCATGCCATAGACTGAAGCATAAACTTGTGTTATTTTCAAATTTAATCGGAGATTGCAGCGGTATTAACACAAGTTCATATTAAAGCATGTGATTGCAAGAGGTTGAAAGCATGGTCATTGCCTAACTTTTCAACCGGGCTAAGCCCATGCAAGAAAAGCAATCGGAAGCATAAAGCACCGGCTTCGGTCTTACACTACACGGCTCAAGTTTAACTCAATTGTGCAATGAGAAACAATCTTGATACCGTGAGGTGCTGACACGTGCAATCCCATCTCGATCTTTTCATTTCACTTAGACTTGGATCAAATTTTAAGCACAAGGTAAATATGAACAATCCAAGCAAGTGAATGACTCAGTGCAAGAGACATAGCAACCTACCATACAAAAGATAGCTCAAGTGATCTCAACACATCCTACCCAAGCTAGTTGCCAATCTCAATGGTGAACAAATTAAAGTTTTCATAGTTGATTAATCAAGTTCACCACTTGCAAAAATAGCTTAGCTCATAACATGTATCAAGTGATCAAAAAGAGTCTAAGCTACAAGCATCACCATGAATTAACAGGGCATACCAAAAAGAGCATAATCTCATTCTCATTACTATATACATGAAGCTCTAAAATGCACTAAAAAACATGATGAAATGCATGCAAAAGCTAGTCTATAAGAATCAAAGCAAAAGCTAGCCTAAAAAGAAAAAACCCAAAACAAAAAGGGTATCAGAGAAGTCAAACTATGATACAACAAGCAAAACGCTTCCCCCATCTAAAAAGGGAAGACACCCACCAAGCTCACCTCTCAACCTAGCACAAGTTGAGAGATCCAAAAACTTGATTAAAAAGCAACGAGACGCGACACCAACACACTCGGTCTCGGTGGAAGACTGGGCTACTCTAGACTTGCTTGCGGGAGAACCAAGACACAAGAGAAGAGCCAAGAAATGCTCAAGCTGACGGCCAACAAAATCCACATCGGAAGAATCACAAAGCGAAGGGGTCGAAGAAGAAGAGTACCAAAACCCGAACTCAGGAATGTATCGGAGGTACCTCATGATGCGCTTGACCACATGCTTGTGTGATGTCCGAAGGGACGCCTGAATCTGGTCCATGGGCTCTCCGTCCTTATCTGCGTCCATCGCAATCGTCATCGCCATGGGCGTCAAAAGAGGCTTGGCCTCACCCATGTCGAACCCATCATCCACATCTCAATCTTCCTGCTCATAAATTCTGCAAACTTGCCAAAGAGTCCATAAGAGGAGCCACCAAAGGTGATATCATCCACATCCATCTGAAACAGGTCAGAAAGTATGTGTCCAACATCTCTGGGCTCAAAAGGGGCAACAAAAGCAAAATAAGTGGAATGAGACACAGAAAGACCTGGACCGCATCTCGTGCTGGTCAATGTCGTCGTCCATCTGTAGAGGGATGAATCTGCTGAAAGATCTGGGGCGACTACCTCGCCAAAGTCATCTCCCCTTCGCCAGATGTTGTCACTCCCTCAGGTGCAGCTAGTGCTCACTGGAGAGTTGCTCGAACGGAACCCGAAGTCATGGAAGAAGTGGGACCGGGTCCATGAGCCGAAATGCTCTCTCCAGGCTCCTGTTCTCCTGCACACTCAAAAGCAGAAGAAACACAAGGCATTTTCTTGTCCAGTGTGACCTCAATGTCTCCACAAAACGGTTAGTCACATAATAAGCATAAGGTGAACTCTCAACAAAAAGAGGTCTACCTATGAATGATACCACAAGGAGATCTGAACTCAAACAAGTCAAGACTACCATGTGTTGGTAGTTCTTAGCTACACCTAGGATAGGGTAACTAAAGTAGATATCTACTAATGCCAAGCGGGGT
Organism: Coix lacryma-jobi var. lacryma-jobi; assembly: GCA_009763385.1. Taxonomy (NCBI): domain Eukaryota; kingdom Viridiplantae; phylum Streptophyta; class Magnoliopsida; order Poales; family Poaceae; genus Coix; species Coix lacryma-jobi. The sequence goes on along the minus strand of CM019830.1, from coordinate 115,132,980 downwards.
TGTCAGTCCTGACACTAGTAGGAGCTAGCTAGCGAGAATGCAATCTACCAGGAGGAGATTCTGCAAGCGCACAGAACTATCGTAGTAGCACTTCGCCTGGGAGTACCAGGTGTCGATTTATTTGATCCCAAGGGAAGGCTAGGGTGGTGTATGAGTTGAGTCAAGGAGGGGATGAGAGTCGAAGAATAAGAAAAGAGAAAAGGGGAAAAGGGAAGAGAAGGGATGAGATGAAAGGCTAGAAAGAATATATGGGTGGATAGGTAAGGATGAAATGGATGGCTAAGGTAAGGTGGATGGATAGGTAGATAAGGGGTAAAGCTAAGGATAACTAAGATAAGTAACTACTAATAAATAACTACTCCTAGATAACTACAAAGCAAGATAACTACGAAGCGAGACAGTTACGAAGCAAGGCAGGCAAAAGACAATAAAGCAACTAAGTTGAGTAAAGTTTTATTCCTATCTTGTCAAGTATCGAGGCGTACTAGCCTTTACCACTTACTTAGGTTGAACGCTAGCACAACGAGCCTTACTGTTAAACTGGGCCAACTACGTGGTGGAATTCAAGGCGCACAGGGCTGTCACCACCTGCTTGCTACCACAGCTATCCGGGGGTCCAGCCGTATCTGAAGGTAAGTCTATAACTAAGCACCACGCTTAACTATATTCTAACTATCTCTACCCTAGCTTTGAATAGAGACACCCTTGCGGACGTCAGAGCAAACACTTGACATAATAAGATAAACACTAAACTAACTAAGCAACCTATTGGCAAAGATCAAACACTAAGCTCACTAGAGATTAACTACTATGGCTAAGTGAATTGAACTGTAGGATAGCTTGGCACTCAAGCAATCAATCAAGTATACCACTCAATACTGATAAGTAGAATAAAGTAATACTTGAAATGATGAACTAGAATATAGTAAGTGCTTGAGTAACAAGAGCAAAACCTGAACTGGAGATGAAGGAAGACTCTTCCCAGCTCCAGAGCCGATCACTCGCACGCCTCTACTCTTGAGCTAACCCTTGAGCAGCGCTACCGCGAGGGCGAAGATGCCTTGCTCTACTAGCTACCTACTTGCCTAAGCTTCTAACCTAACTCTCACTTGCTTCTCTTGCTTTGCTTCTCTGGGAAGTGTGGGATATGAGGGATGATGTTTGGGATATGAATGAAGAGGTACCTCAGGGGGGTATTTATAGCCTTGTGGAGTGAGGGGGGTTCTTATAGGGGGCAGCCAGCCGACCTAGGGCTAACCCTAGTGGCGGGCGCCAGCCCTAGGTGGCGGCCGCCACCTCCCTCACCGTTGGATGCACCGCCTTGGCTTCAACGGCATCCAGGTGGTTGTCCGAGGTGGTTTGGAGGTCGGTTGCATGCCCTAGCAACTGACATTCAGCCTTGATCCACGCCACTTTCTCCTGAGTCGTCCGATGCCACTGACCTAGTGACCAAGGGCCAAGATTTGGCCCTGCGGAGGTCACACGGATCGGTGATGTGGCAGGGGTTGCAACTTGGGCCAACCCAAGTGGCGGCGCCAATTAGAGCTGGCAGGCGCCACCTAGGGGTGGCGGGCACCACCCCTCTTAGGCCCATTTGGGCCCTGCTGAGTGGGCTTGGCTCCTGGTGGGTCCAAATGTCCAAATTTGGTTCAAATCCTGCATTCAAATAAAATTCTATGGACATGTGGAATTCGGTTAGTTTGAAACCTATTTGACTACATTTCATGCCTTTTTGGTGAACTTTAGGGTCAAATGTTGACGGTAAAACAGGTGCTTAAGGACCGTCAACACCATGCAACAGGATAAAGCGCTATAGAGCAAAATGCAACCTAGAGACATGATCAACCGAAACACAACCTACACCTCAACACATGCTACAATGCAAGATAATGATAACAATAGATCCAAAAGCATGTAACATGAAAAAATTGTGGAAAGGCTAGTGCTCGAACTAAACATATCAACAGGGTACATGCAGCTCACTAAAACTAGCACCTGAAAAAGATAACTAATGAACTTCATATCACTACAAATCAAGCTCAAGGAGATGTATGGTAAAACATGGCACAATGTTCATGAGGATCACAAACTAGCATGAAAAGTGAATAATCCACCAGGCTATACACAAAGCTAGCATGACATATGATATAGAAGATAACACATGCTAGGCTAAACAAAACATGATACAAAAGAAAATGTACATGCAAAAACTATACAAGTGAGCACATGAAAGACCATCTCATACCACAAGAAATAGATCATGGATGTACAAGGTATGAGTGTATAAGAAAGCTCACCAAGCTACAAAAGCCTCTTTGGAGGAAATTCTAAATGAGGTGTAGAGAACCATCAAATCTTGATCACATCTAAAAGTTCAAGTTCCATTAGGCGCATGTTCTCCACCCCGCGTCCTCATATCTACACACAAGAGGACAAAGTAACCCGAGTCTTGGATCCCGAAGGGTTAGCAAGCACGTACATGGGAACCCAAGACTTGGTCACACATCTCAAAGAAGCACTCAACTTATCATGTGGGTTAGCATGATGCAAATGTTGGTTCAAATTAAAATTTTGAAGAATCCCTGGAAACATTCCTCAAAAGGACAACCCAAGGAGAAGAACGAGTCATACCACAGGGAAAGAGGCAAACATCTCTCAGATTTTTTGAGAAGAACCCACAGGAGCACCATGAGAAGCATGACGTGGATCAACACAAGAAGCACTAGAAAACATGTCCACGACCATGACCTAACCCACTAGAAAAGGAGTCATAAAACCCATCAACAATGAGGGGCTTCTTACTAGGAGCACAAGTGTTCATGCCATGAGAAGGGCTATGAACCACCATCTTCCTAGAAGAGCGAGCTTGGTGCAAGCGTTTGGCACGCCGAAAGCAAAAGCTTTCTTGATGCCTATCTTTCTCACAAAAAGAGCAATGGTACAAAGGCCTATTGGAAGGCACACCATTCTCCGACAAGTGAGAAGTCTATTGGGACTTAGAACAAGAAGCATCAACATTCAACTTGGTGCCAACACTAGGAGCACACGTGCCATGGGAAAGGGTACGTGGCTTTCTAAAAGCTTTAGCTCGAATACGTCGCTCGTGTTTGAGTGTCCATCTTTGTTGCAAAAGGTGCAATGGAATATCATATTGGGAATACGAGTTCCAAAAATGTGAGAAGCACCCTTGTCATGAGAAGTCCCTTGGACATCACTCGAAGAAATAGCAAGGTTAGGAGTAGCTATGAAAGAGCTATCTGAAACCTTGGCACTAGTGTTATCGTCAAAAGACGCACACACAACACAAGAACTCAACTCCAGTTGCGAAGATGCAAAATTAGAATTATCAACATCGGAGTTGCAAGAAATGCGTGACTCAAAAGACTTAGCACAAAGACTCTTGCATCTTTTGGCTAAAACCTCATTCTCAAACATGAGGCGATCACAAGTACCACAAGGAACATTTTTTAGATTTTCCATCTCCTCTCTAATGCACTCGGCATATGTGGTACGCAAGAGTTCAATCTCTTTTTCAAGGTTGGCACTCATATCATTATGCTCTACCAAGTTGGCGCTCATATCATCGCGCATTTGTTTCAAAGCCAAAACTTCTTTTTCTAAATCAATGCATGATGTGCAAATGAAATCGGTGGAAGAAACATCACCATTCACATCAAGCAAAGAATCATGATTAGCACAAGAAAGGCAAGCATTTTTATTCAAAGAGCATGAGCTACAAGGCCTAGAATTTATTTCAATAATTTCAGCCCTAGCATGCTCAAGTTCATCTACACATGTGGTGTGAGTAAATTTTAGTTCATTAATTTTAGCATGCAAAGACTCACATGAAACACATGGTAACAAAGCATTTCACTTAAACAATGCTATTTCAGTTTTAGCACAATCAAGGTCCTTGCGCAAGTCAATGCAAACTAAACATGGTTTGGAAGCATTGGATATCAACATTTCATTTTCAGATTTTAAGCTAGCAAGAGAAAAGCATAGCTCATCATTCTTCCTAACCAAGTCAACACAAGAGGTGCAAGGCAAAGAGGCACTAGACTTTAACCTAGCAATGGAGCATTCCAACTTCTCAACCTTTCTATGCAAGATATCACAAAGCTCATCATTCCTAGTGCAAGCATCATATAGGTTGTGCAAGATCACAAGACCACAAGCATGTATACCTCTCTTGGCCTTGCCAAGTTGACGTAGAAGATCCTCTGGTGAAAGCTCATCATCACGTAGAAGGTTCAACAAATCATTCACCTCGCGATCCCTCTCATCAACTGCACTCCTCCTTCTTCCCAAGATGTCGTCCTTGATAGCTTTTAACTCTGAGGACAAAGACAAACTAGAAGAGGAACTTGGTGCCATTTCCAAAAGCACCGTTAGTGTTAGCAAGATAAAAGCTCAACACCTCGACAAATAAAGTCAGAAACAAAACCACTCTAAAAGGTCGCCTTCGCAGATCCAGAACTGGTTAAGGTAGAGAGATCCTTACCTGGCTCCGATACCAATTGAAGGACCGGAAACGGCGACCAGAGGGGGGGGTGAATGGGAGCCGTAAAATTTCTTTCAAAATATTTAGGCCACTGTCCAAGAAAATCAACCCCAAAAGATAAGAGCCACAATTGCGATGACCATGACCCAAATGATTGGGTGGATGTTCCCTTAGAACACAGCGGGTCACCACAAAGTAAGACAAGCAAGCTCCTAGAACCGTCGGAACTCCGAAAGCGGAACACTCATCTCCTATGGAGAAGAAGGAAGTGTACAACCAAGAATACTTAGGCCAACTGGTGACAAAAGTTCCTTGGAGAGATCTCTATGAAGTTAGAAAACCAACACAACAGACGGAGCTCAAATCGGAGCTCGAACAGAAAAGATACGGACGCAAGAACCGTCGAAACTCCGAAAGCGGAACACATAACTCCTATGGAGAAGAAAGAAGTGTCCGACCAAAAATACTTTGACCAATGGTGGAAAAAGTACTTTGGAACGATCCTTAAGAAGTTAGGAAACCAATAGAACAAATGAATCTCAAATCAGAGCTCAAACGCAAAAGATACGAACGAAAACAGCAAAACTGTGTAGTGGCGAACTGTGTGCCAGTGAATCGCGGACTGTCTGCTATTGAACCCCGGATAGTCCGGGAATGAGGCTCGGACACTCCGCCGTTCAAAAACGAAAACAGAATCCTTGCTGCCCGTGAACAGCCCCGACCCCCAGACAGTCCGCGGATGAGTGTTGGACAGTCCGGGAATGCCCAAAAACAGCTTGTATCAAACTCAAATTCGACTGGAACTCAACCAAATCGAACGGGGCTGCAACCAAACTTCACCCAAGTGTTCCTCTATGTGTTGGGAAGCTAATCCTAGGATATCATCACTCCAAACCAACTCATCTGTGAGAAATCCAAAGAACACTAGAAAAGGGGAAAGTTTGGAGAACGAACACGAAAACAGCCCGATCTATGTGCTCGTGAGGTTTGGGAGGAAATCCTTCGGTGGAAAGATGACACTCACATCCTAGCACAACTTGATTCAAATGGAATCACAAAACATCCCTCGAATAGAAAGAACTCGTGAAATCACCGAGGAGGAAAAGAGAGAACGCGAAGAACAAAACACAAACTCAATCCAAATTTCAGCCAACAAGAGGAGCACAAAAATGATCCTTGGATTTTAGCAAGATGAAGGATTGTGTAGCACACGGTGTCGGGTTACAAGCCACTCCTCGCAACAACAAAGCTCGGATGGCGAAAAGCTCAAGAACAAGAGCCACTCCTCTCTCTAACCCTAGCCTCTTCTCACACTAGCAAAATGAGAATGGCACACCCCAAGGATAGCTGCCCTAGCAGCCCCTTCACATATATACAGGTGCACGTCCGAAGACAAAAATGCCCTTACATGAAGCACTCAACCCAAATACCCCCTATGGGTAAAACCGTGCAAGTCTGGCAGTTTTCATCTGACGGCCACGCGCCTTTTCATCCTTCGCTTCGCCTCGACGCAAGCTCTAGGATGCCGCCACGTGCCGTCACGTCGACTGCCGCACCTCCTCACCGATAGCTTCGCCGCAATGCAAGCCTCTCGGTGCCGCCACGCGTCGACCGTTCCGCATAGGAACCTCCGCCCGGTTTTGAGGCCCAAACCGGTAAACCCGCCAGCCCAGGTTTTGAGGCCCAAACCTGGAAACCGTCCACCCCGAGTTTTGAGGCCCAAACTTAGAAACCCGCCACCCCGAGGTTTGAGGCCCAAACTCGGAAACCGTCAATGGTAGCTTTCTGAGGCTCAGCTACCGAACCCGCGCCGTAGGCGGGATGTGGTTCTCACACCCAGACCACCGGCACCGATGCCGATGCATATCCAGCCTCCACGCCGGGCACAACGCATTCGCCTTCCTTCTTGACTTGGTCGACAACACTTGTACCGCACGCAAGCCCGTGTCTGACCTCCCTCCAAGTGCCATGACCCCATCGTCTTCCTCCCGACTCGGCTGATGCATCACACATCCCCATGTGCTCTTGTGCGTTGATGCCACGTGCCAGCTACCACAGCTGGTCCTCCGGCCTCCTGGTCTGTCGGTCCATGCCTCATGTCTGCCCTTCACCGCTTCGGGTACATCGGCATGGCACGTCCGCCGCACGGCACGCCCATCCTTCACCGCTCCCGGTCCGTCGGCATGGCACGTCTCTACTTGACCTTCACCTCACCATCGACAACTGTCTCCGAGCTCCAAACCTGCACATCAACACAGCCAAGAGACACATGTTGCACACGCACACCAACCCGGTAACACACCATAACTCAACGCCACCCGTTAATCATAATCATTAAGCGCATAGCGAGATATGGACTCAACCGGGAAAAGCCCCAAACCTTCCTCATAAATGTAAATCATTCAACATATATGTTCTCAGGGTTCAGCCATGGAATTTTTGGCTTGAACTAGTGGTGTGGAAAAGTTTTCCCTCCTTATATTGATAGCAAATTCCCTGGTTTTTGGTGGTTTGTCCGAATGTTTTTGAAGGGGAAGCCCAATCAAGACATCAAAGTCTTGAATGTCAAAGACGTAAAAGTCTAGCATCAACTTGATATTATCATGTTTAAATGGTATGTTGTGAAGGATGCCTAGACTATTCACGCTTGTCCTTGAATCTAGCCTTAAGTGCTTGTTTGTTGGGGCAAAGGACTCGTGAATGACTGTGTTCGCAAAAGATGCGGACATGATGTTCACCCCAATAGTTGGATTATAAAGCACTTCCACCCAGCCTCCGCTAATTTTAGCATGGATGATTGAACAAGAGGGACTAATCTGAATTTCTTCAGAAAAGAGTTCTGCTTGTTCCACCTGATCGCTGCTTATAACAGGTAGTGTCTCCTCTATTTGATGGATTTCTAGAGGTTTAAGAGGAGTAGCGAAAACTGGTGGCTTCTTCCGGCGTGCATGCTTCGAGGGATTTACATGATTGTCAAGGTAATCTTCCTCGAAGAACAGAAAGTCTGAAGGAAGGAAAACTTCCTTCAGAGGTTCCGTTAGCAATGAGGGTCTCTGAGTTTGAATCTCAATTTTGGCCTTAACCGAACAGACCTCCTCATGCTGCGGTTCACTTTCTGTCTGGAGGGGAAGGGGTGTGTTTTCTAGAATAAGATCTAGAAGAGCCTCTCCTTCTTTTGTGGTTTTGCACAAGAATGATCCTCCAGCGGAAATGTCTAGCTGTAGGGCAGACTCCTTGTTCAGCCATGACCAGAAATGTTGCAACAACACGTGGTCGGGTCGAGACAAGTCTGGGCCTGATTTTGAAAGAGTTGTAAATCTCTCCCAGCTGCACCTAACGACTCCTTCTCTTTTTGTTGGAAATTGAGTGTCTCTTGTCATAGGTTTACGATATGAGATATAGGAAAGAACGTGAGGCAGAAACTGTTTCATAATTCTTTCCAGTCTCCATTGACTTTTCCTACGGTATGGTTGTACCATTGTTTCGCTCTATCAGAGAGAGATAATGGAAACAATTTCCAACGCAATGGTTCTTGTGACATCCCTGCAATTGTCAGGCACGCACAGAGCTGCTCAAACTCCTGTAAGTGATTGTAAAGGTTTTCACTATCGAACCCTGAGAAGGGTTGTTTGCGAACCATGGCTATAAAGCTAGGGCGAAGTTCATAGTCAGAAGCTATGATTGGCTTCAACGATGGTGGTGGCTCACAGAACTCGGCCCGTGGAGCAGAAAAGTTTTGGATTGAGGTTGATGGCTCCATGTATAAAGGTAACTAAAAGAAAGAAAGATAGAATGCAAAGGATACATGAGCGAACTAGGTTCAGAGACTAAAGGCGACAACCGTTCCCCGGCAACGATGCCAGAAATGCTTGTTGGTATTTCTTAGCATAAGCAGAAAAGTCCGTAAGCGCACGGAAGTACCGTTGTAGCACTTCACCCGAAAGTATTTAGGTATCGTATTTTCCACAGGCAATAGTGTGCTATAACCTTCGGGTTTAGATCTCCGGGCTTAGGTGAGAAGAAGGATGACTTAGGGTAGCAAGGTTTCTCTAGGTAATGAGTCCTTAGGTGCTCAGGCTCAACTAACGTAGTTTGCTTCGGTCACCACCTGCCGCCTACCTCCACAACCGTGGAGACCCAGACAACCTACCTGTAACCACTTAACCTAAACACCACGTTTACGCTAAGGGCCACTACTCTAGCGGCGATCAGGGCTTGCACCCTCTTACTAGAGCACCCACTCGAGGGTGAACGATCGGTCCAGCAAACTAAGTTAGCGAAAAGCTAGAACACGATAAGAACTTGAATACAAAGATAAACACGAACCTTAATACTCCAAGTAGTATTGCTATTCGTCGAGGTACAAGCGAAGTCGTACCGACGATTCCGGTATTCCTTCCGCTAAGTGTAGAGGTACACTTGTGGAGGTAGCCGATAACTCCGGCACTTCTCTGACTCGCACTCACTCGCTCCCTATTCCCGCTAGCTACTAGAGCTAGAATGTAGCACTACTTCTTCTCTTGAATGAATCCTTTACAAGGTGGGAATGGAACTACACTACTCTACTACTAATGAAAGAGTGAATGAATCAATGAATGAATGGAATGATGTTGTTGAAGCTCTTGGGGCCCTTCTTTTATAGTGGAGATGCCTTGGAGGGGTGGAGATCCTCTTCTCCCTACTTGGAAAGTCTAAAACTGACCTCAAGAACCGCCCTCTGGGTACATTGAACGTGGACGACCTTGATAACTGACGTGAGGAAGGCGGTAACGAGCCACCGACCAAGGTTGGGCTCGAGAGGCGCACATGGTGGTGCGGCCACACCGGGGGTGCGGGCGCACCCCTGGTGGCCCCTCTGGCGCCCGGCTCGCTCTGGTGGGTCCTTGAGGTAGTGTGGGCCATGTCCATCAATGTTATTGGGTCTGGTTTGGACTATTGATGGGATTTGAGCTCTATTTCTCTCTATTCGGATGGGCCGGAAGTGCTGGGCCTTGATATGTTGAATTTGGTATGCACTTTTGGCCCATCCCAAGTGTAGTTTTACCTGTGATTCCTGCAAGACAATTGATATATCCAGAACTCGAGGAAGTTGTTAGTTTAAGTCCTAATTCTATGTTTTTGTTCTTGTTGACACAAAAGTTTGGTCAGTCACGCCAACACACTCGAGCACACGGTCCTCAGAGGGCGTGCAGAACAAGGTCCTGACCTCCTGAACCTTCAACAGATAGCGGTGCCGAATCTCGGTGAGATCGACTTTGGGCATGCCAGTCAATTTGACCTGCAGTTGACAAGGAGAAGAAAAAGTTGTCAAATTGTGGAACCTGCCAGTTTGGTGCCAGACAGTTCCAAATTGTATGGCTCTGATATAGCCACTTGTTATTAGGATATTGACTACCAAGTCAACTCCCAAGATATTGCATGAAGGCATTGAAAAAGATATAAAGCAAAATGGCTATGATATATGTAAAGAAGCATTCGGGATAGACAAACAACCGATGAGCTTAGACATATTAGCAGAATAAAGATCTATGTGTACGTCCAAACGGCGTGGAAACAACGTATCGACTAATTGTATAGGCAATTCTATCTGTCAACGGTGGGGTGTTTCCATGCAGCCATAATAACAAATAGATCGATAAAATAGTTTAAACATCAACAGTGGGGTGTCTCCATGCAGCCATAATGATGATCAAACTAGATTAGGTCCAATGCAACGAGCAGATACGTTGATTCCAAGAAGTCTAAAGGCACATATTATGAAGAAAGCATAACTGGATCGGCTATTTTAGCCGATACAGGGTCCATGAGGCACGAACAAGATCTATCCGTTAGAATCACAATTCGATCTAAGATCAGGCAAAATCTAATCTACCATATATATCAGTGAGGTTCGGAAATACAGCCATAACAGATATGCAAGATCAAAATCTACTTGTTCTTAGATCAACATCATAGTTTTATCGGATATCTCGAATGCACAACATGTAACAACCAAGATTGACAAAATAGTCGATGAGAAGCTTGAATCAGCTATTTCCATCATTGTGGGTGTGTAGAACCTTAGGATAGCCGAACCTAAGCATTTTTTAGGCTTAAGCCACTTTGTAAATCTTGATTGGGCAAGATGTTGTTTAAAACATAAAGATACAAATTAAAACATAAAACAACATCGGTAACTTAATGAATCTATTAGCTTGCCAAACCAATAGAGCCGATAACTAGTCAAGATCGACTAAGGTAAGAGATTGATCAGAGTCAAGACAGTCTTACAAAAGACGAACTTGGACCGATAACTAGCCATGCCATAGCTTAACAAGAGTTTGGTCAATGCCAAATACAGCCTTATCGTAGAATGACACGAACCATTGGTGAAACTTACAAGCAAACCGGAGGTCGGTCGAAGCCGATGCAGCCCTGCCTGATTGAAGGTCTCGCCGAGATCTACGTTACTCCTACTCCTAGGGTTTTGGCCGGTGGCCGGTATGTTGATTGATTGGATCATGTTATAAAATCCGGGTTTCTAGCTATATATAACCGGGTTGACTCTTGTCCTAACACGACTAGGTTACACAACAAAAACAAAAGACAACCCGGACTTTAGCTTCCTGGCCGAGCCCGACACGTCTTTGAAGCCCGTCATATTGGTCCATATGAATTCCTCTGGTCACGCTTGAACCCAAATAAGCTTCTCTGTTTTTCTAGCCAATTCCTTCCTTAATAAACCAGCCGTTTGTGCTTACAAAATAATAATCTTTTTGGTCCAAAATCTGGTGTAAACACATGCCCCCCAATTTTGGGATGAAATTTATTTCATTCTAAAAATGCCATTCCTTTCCTTGAGGTCCGATCGACTAATTTCTCCTTAGTCGATCAGCCGAGTCTTCTTCCCAACTGTTATTCCTTTCACCCAAGGCCATTCTCAAATCCTAGTTTTCGAAGAAGTCCGCCGCCACTCAATTCAAGAAAAATCTTTTGAGAACTCAAGTTTAGTGTTCCCGCGAATCAAATGGCGACTCAAGATTCCATCCCTGAGGTAAAATTTGGGCTCCTAGCATCTTCCCTTTCTGATGATCTTCTACTTCTGCATTTCCCTCATATTCTGAATTTTTAGGCGCTTCACGACCAAATCCTTAACCCAATTTAGGATGGTCCAAATGATTTCTTCCTCGGGCCAGTAGGCAATCTTGATCCTACCGAAGCCATCACTGCTGAAACCCAGAGAATCCCCTTCAAGAATTCAGATCTTGCTTCAAAGCATTGGGGTAAGACCCCTTTCAGGAACTGGCCATCAATCATCATAGGCTGGAGAGATTGGCTAATCAAGGTAGAAGCTAAGAAGAAACCCGACTGGATCCTTCGCAGTTTAGACCAGTGCATCACTTTGTCTCTGGCGGATATGAAAAGGAATGAGCCAATGCTGAAGGCTGCCTGTTATTTTTGGTCTGGAACCTTCAATGCTTTCATGTTCAAGCAGGGACCCATGACTCCAACTCTAGCCAATGTGCATATGCTGACCGACTTAAACATCACTGGATCAATCAATCCCCACAGTCTTCAAATTAAGCCTTCCATCAAGCTGGGAAACCCCAAAACTGGTGGCTGGTCTAGTTATATAGCTTCATTCAACACCCCTCAGTCTAGTGTTTCAGAGTGAGAACACATAATCTTTCTAAACATGTGGCTGGAGAAGTACTTATTCTGCGGGCAGAGCTGCGACCCAACTTCAAATTTTCTGGCGCTAGCAGAAAAACTGCCTGTGAACTCAGACATACCTTTGGGAAAGTATCTCCTGGGTGCCTTGTATAGTATGTTGAATAAAGTAGACCAAAGCTTGATGGAAAACGAAGGCATCCCATCAATGACAGGTCCCTGGTGGTTGCTTCAGCTCTGGCTCAATCTCCATCTCCATAAACTGATCACCCCAGACCTGAGGACCTTATCCTTCCCAAAATTGAATCCAGACAGCCAAGAAAAGCTACTGGCTGATGATGCTAAAATGAGAAGATGCACCTCATTTGGAGAAGCTGCCGCCATGATATTCATTAATGAATCAACCAGCTTTTTCTTTAAGATTTTCTACAAAGAATTCCCTGCAGCCATCTTTGACTGGTTTCAATACCCAGACATTGCAGACTTTGAGAATCCATATACCTTCAGGTTCTAGAGAGAATGTGATGCTGAAGGTCTGAAGATCTTATGCCAAATAATGAAACCTTGCCTCCTGCCCACTGAAATCAGGCATGATATGGAAAACCTCCTATGTCCTATGAATTCTACCACCCTGTCATGGCAGCCATGCAAATAGGTTTTGGCCAAGTACCCCCATCTCTTTATTTTGCTAATAAGCTCAGACCAAGGGAAGCAGTAGACTCTGCCTAAGAGTACAATAGAATATTTCAATTAGAGCAATGGGTTAAGGAATGGAACTGCCATCCCTTCTCCTCATCCTCTTTCCAAAACTGGTGGGAGCAATGGGTTATTCATCTCTTTAATGAAGCTGTGGCCACCTATTGACTTAAGTTGAATTCAGACTTCCATGTAACCGATGAGGTATGACTCAATTTTCTCAAGTTACATATCCTTACCACCTATCTCTCTCTGATATTAAATGCTTGCAGGATTTGGTCACCTTGAACCCCCCAAAAATAAACTACAACGTATGGTGTCCAAATCCAAGGATTGGTTGTAATGCTCCTACCATCAAGACCTTGATGAAGAGGAAAGTCTTTGATGTCCCAGATGATCAGACTATTAGCACCTTCATAAAGGAAGCTAGCTCCTCCAAGAAAAAGAAAACTGACAAGCCAACTGCTAAGGTCATATCCAAGAAGAAGAAGAAGGACGCTTCTGTCAGCAACCAATCCTTGATTGAAAATGCCAATATAGAAGTAAGAAAAATCTGCCTCCCCCTGCTCTCATCACCAAGTCTGTAACTCCTTCTGTCTTTTAATTTCCAGGAGCAGACCGACACTCAGAACATTGAGATACCTCAGGAGCAGGTTGATACTCAAAATGTGGAGTCTGAAATGCTTCCTCTTCCTGACATTGATCAAGGGCCTCCTCAACCAAGTATACCTTTTAGTCGATAACTTCATCTTCCTTAGAGGATAACCTTTGAAAACTGATGAATATTTCTTTCAGATGCACTCCCTGAGCCTTCTTCAATTATCCCTAAGCCTCAAATCATCTCATCTGACCAGGTGCTTTAAACAACACCACATCTCCTTTCAACATCTTCCCATCTGTGATTATTTATACATCTATCTGTGCAGGAGTAAGGAGAGCCTTCTTCTCCAATTATGCCCTTCAATTTGAAAGATTATATGGATGAAGGGGAAGCTTCCACACCAATATCACCAAAAGATCTATCTGAAGAAGTCAAGACTCGGCTTCAAACACTAATCCCCTTTCTGGAGGTTGATATAGCCCACTTGGTGCACGATGCAAAAGGAATTGGGGATATTCTTGATCTGATTAAGGATGATATAGCAAAAGACCTGAAAGAAACCTTATCTTCTGTTGCCCATATAGAATTCCTTGGGTCAAAACTCTTCAAGGCCAAAGCCAAACTCAGGGCACGTGAAGCTCAAACACATCTGCCAGCACATGAGCAACACTGTATCTCTGACATGGTTGCTGCAAAGAACACTATAGATCAACTAAATTCAGATTCCACTGTTCTTATCAGCAACCTGTCATCTATAGAAGCCAAGAGGGATTAGCTGCTGAGCAGGCTCCAGGCCATCAATGAACAGATCAAATCAAAGAAAGAAAGTTTGGACAATATTCATGTCACTCTTCGTGAGCAAAATAAAAAGATAGCATTTCTCCATGGTGAGCTTCAGAACATCAAAGCCAAGAAAAAACAAATCTGAGGTTCTATCGAAGAAGATCAGAAGGAGATTGATGACATAGACGCCATCCGTCTGAATGCTTTGAATGTACTAAAGTCCATGTTGAACATATAATTCTACTTGTCTGTAATCCTTCACTCATGATCCTTTCTTGTAAACATCATACCTTCCATTATTTAGTTAGTATTAAGATACTTTATCAACTATTCCTTAGCCGATATTATCCATTCGTTTCACCCTTCACCACCTAGCCGATCAAGTATTAAGAACGGCTCTTGCGTATATTAGTCGATTCGCCTTAGGACCTAAATCTGAGGGCTCTCAAACTCAACATCTCTTCGCCTCCTCACTTTTTACTTATAAATACGAAACGTCGGCTTCTCGAACACACCACACACCCATCGCCTTAATCTTTGGCCTTTGCTCTCCTCAATCGGTGACTACTCTTCTTCTCCGAACAGTAATCAACACTAATGGCCGACAATCGTGGCAAGCGCCCTGCTGAGGAGTCAGAGTCCGTTGACGGCCCTTCGGTGACCCGCCATCATGTGCTCGGGTAATAACCTCTTCCTCAATGATCTTTCTATGCTCTGAAGTTTCTCATTCATCTGAGGAAAACCCTAACTTCTTTCCAACCCTTCTCCTTCGTCAGACGGCCAAGGCCCTAGTCAGCCCTCGTCGGGTCACGGGTTGGCATTGGATGATGAGGCCTGGGCTTTCATCCAGGGCTACTCCGACACCCGATGCCTCCTCGAAGAAGAGCATCATCGAACCGCCCGTGCTGTGGAGGAGCGAGAGGTCCTCCGCGCTTGCCGCAACACTATTCTGGAACACCTAGAGGCATCTGACGCCAGGGTCGTTGGTACATTTTCTTCACATCCTTTGATTTCATTATCTTCAATCTCCTCCGCATAACTGCTCTCGTCAATTTTTGGTGATCTGTTTGGTGGAACACTTCAACCAATTCATTTTTATATAAACTGGCTGCCTTTTAACCTTGATTTCTTTTCGTTTAACCATAGAACTCCAACATCAGCTTGACTGGCTCCTAGGGCGGGCTACGACAATCGCTGATTTTGTGAACGCCCGAGGAGAAACTCTGCAAGCACGCCTCGAGGATGTTGGGACGCGCATCAGGGAGTTGGCCCTCCATGCCATCTGCCACGGCGCTACCTTCGCCCTTGCTGGAGCCGAACTCAGGGTGTGTCTCTCCCTCCTTCGTCGGCACCAGGACGAGGGAAGATTTCAGGCAGCTAGTGGAGGAGTTCCAACCCCTGGGGCTCGCCGTGACGGAGGTGTCGCACCTGGAGGACCTCCTAAACAAGCTGCATTTAGATTAGTTTTGTTTTAATGTTCCCTTTGTAAATCTGGCCTTTTGGCCGAACAAACTGAACAACGATAAGCCTGTTCCTGCATTGTCAGGCTTGAATAATCTTGTTAAATATTTATGTTTGATGTCCTCTGTGTTGTCACTGAGTTTCCAAAATTCTTCCTTTGACTTATTTCTTCTGTTGAATATTCTAAAGGCGATACTTCCTTAGTATCGGCTATTAATTGGATACCAAAAGATGATACATATATATCAGCTATTTCTGTTCTGAAGGTGATACACTAGTATTGGCTATACATTTAATCAAAGCGATTTTTGCTTAAACTCTAAAAGAAATAACCTTGACCATTTTAACACTACATCGGCCTTGGCTCGTTACAACTATTTGCACTGATGCAAATCCTCATCAACTAGGTTAATCCTACAAAAAATATTTTTGAAGCCGACTGCTTAGATCGACTGTTGACTATCATCAGTTGTTTTGAGAAAGTCTTCTTCAAGAATCTTTCCAGAAAAGCACTCCATGCTATCAAAGTTCCAAACATCAGGGTCTGAATAAGCAACACTAACAGTTGAATCGGCTGGTACCACTTCCATAATGACGCTGATCCACTGAATTACATTCTGATGCATGGTAGATGGAACAAAACAATTGGCATGGATCCAATCCCTTCCAAGAAACACACTATAGGATCCTTTTGCATCGACAACAAAGAAAGTAGTCGGCATACTCTTACTGTCAATCATCAACTCAACACACATAGCACCTTTAGTAGCCGATACGTTGCCAGCAAAGTTGGTCAACCTCATATCGGTCTGAGTCAAGTCTTCCGTAGTCTTGCCAAGCTTCCTAAAGGTGGCATATGGCATCAAATTAACAGCTGCCCCTACATCGACTAACATCCTGTTCAGAGGCCTTCCATCAACAAACCCTTTCAAATACAAAGCTTTCACATGGGAATGTCTCTCGGGTTTTTGAAACGTGGCCTCTTCTGCTTGATAGATCCACTAAGCAATTGCTTCTTCATCATCAGATTCTTCTTCATGATCAGAGGATCTAAACTCAGCAGGTAGCATGAACAGAGCAGCGATATTAGCCGATGACTCATCCTTACTAGCTACTTGTTTTACTTGCCAGACTTTGGGTTTCTTCTTCTGGATCTCATCATTCCTTAGTCTTTGAACCCGTCGCTTCTGGCTTTTGGTCAAGCCACTAGGACACCATGGTCCCTCTTGCCAAGGATGATCATGATCGGTTAATCTTTCTCCAAGCCGATTATGAACATTTTCATTTTTTATGTGCCGATCTGTCTTTTCAAATCTTAACCTTTCATGTACAGATCGGCGGTTGTCTCTCGACTACCTATACTCCCAATACTGATCACTGCATTTCGGGAAATTACGAAGAGTAGGGAGCTTCAGTCCTTCATTCCAACAATGTCTGAAGAAAGGGCAGTCCCAGTGATTCTTTTCTTCATCCCTGACACACCTTTCTTTTTCATGACACCTTCTATACTCTTCCTCTTCAAGCCACTCTTCATACTCTTGCTCATCTCTTTATCTTTGCATTTGGCTCCTCTCTTTTTGACGTTGCCATTTGTTCAATAAGATCCTGACAGTCGGACGTCTTCTTGCTTCACCAGCCTTTGAAGTTTCAGGTTGATCATGTTGATCGGTATTCTTCTTTCCTTTCATTTCCTGATACTCCTTGGTTGTTAGCTGTTTCTTTGGATCAACCGTCCCAAGTGCCTTGGCTTTGTCAGAAGTCAATACTTTGATCTCACCCCGAGGTGCAGGAGCCACCAAATTCTATGGAAAAGGATGGCCATTGATGCTCATGCCCTTGGCTTTTTCTAGGACAATCCTTCCTTTAACGATAGCCCTCTGGATCATATCAAAACTCGGCAATCGTTAGTAGTATGGGTACCAGAATTATGAAATTTGCAGTACCTCTTATTTTTGAGCTCTTCAGCCGACGGGATCCTGTGATTCCCATTCAACTTGATTTGACCCTTCTCTAGCAAGTAGTCAAATATTTTGTCATCTTTAGTGATGTCAAAGCTATAGTTTACATCTTTCTCGGTACTTTTAGCCTTTGCCCAAGGTATGTACTCGTTATTCTTCCAAGCCTAGTCCACAGCAGCCACTTCATCTTCACTCTCATCACTTGAATTATTGTCTTCTTCTTGTAGGAAGAAATGACTCTCTGTATTGTAGGCTTTCTTGGGCTTAACAACTTGATTGTACGGATTCTGAGCATCAATATTTGCCACCTTCTTAGCTAAATTAGCCATATTGTTACAACCAAAGCCGATTTTTTCTCTGATGGCAGGTATCATCCCCCGAATTGCAATGCTAACAACTTCTAAATCTGGCAATGATAAGGTATAGTACTAATTTTTAACCTCTTTGAATCTCTGAAGATACTGGCATCTAGATTCATTATTTCCTTGCCTCGTATCGACTAAGTCTACAAGGCCTTTTTCCAATACCCCAGACTCAAAGTATTTATCGAACTTGTCTTCCAAATCCTCCCAGCTCTGAATGGAATTGGGTGACAGAGATGAAAACCATGAGAATGCTGAACCAGACAGGGATAAAGGAAATAATCCGACTTTAAGTGTTGATTCATCACCAACTTCCCCGAGCTGGAAAAAAACTGAGTAATATGCTCCATGGTCGTCACTGAGCCGGTTCCTGTGAATTTGGTAAAATGAGGGATTCTATATCTTGGAGGAAGAACAACCTGATCAAACCACTCCGGATATGGTTTCTTGTAACCAGTCATCATAGATTTTAGCGTTAAGCCAAATTGCTTTTGAACCAAGTCAGTGACCCGACTCATCAACTGATCAATTTGATTCACTGGCCCTTGATAGTTGATGTTCTGCCCCCCGAAGGCATTGCCATGATATCCCGGGTTCTCCTGAGCATCCAAGGTATAAAAATCTGAAACATAATGATATCCAGGAGGAATATCACCATGTGCCACATTCCCTTGATACGGTGGTGCATTGAAATCTCTAGTAATGCGCCTTGCATGGGGAGCTATTTTTGTAGCCGATGAGTATATGTTATTACTCATATTCGGCTGTTGCATTGGCTGTGGTGTCATGCCCCTAGGACTGACAATCATTTGGTTTCCATTGCCATTAGGGCCATTGATCTGTGGTCCACCAGAAGCTCCTTGATTATTTCTAACGGTATATGCTGGACCTCTTCTATCATCGCCTAAGTTGAAGGCTTCTTTAATGGCATTTGTGAGACTGTTGAGGAACACTTCATTGTCATTCATCGGGGTAGTAGACACTGCTTTGCTGATTACTTCTTGCATAGCATTGTGTTGTATCTGGATCATTGGATCTTCATGCCCTTCCAAAATCACCCTTGGAAGATGAGTCTTCTGAATAATCTTTTTGTCTCTGGTCTTGCTGAAGCTCAGCAAACACATACCCCCTGTTTACTCTTGCTAACGTCGTCACTAGGAGTAGACTATGGAATCTATCCCCGGCAACGGCGCCAGAAATGCTTGTTGACTCTTGCTAACGTCGTCACTAGGAGTAGACTATGGAATCTATCCGCGGCAACGGCGCCAGAAAGGTTTGTTGGTACTTCTTAATGTAAGAAGTATAACTAACTATTCGTATGACTATTGGTAGGTTCCGCAAGCGCACAGAATAAGTCTATTGGAGCACTTCACCCAGGAGTAACCGAGTATCGTATTTATTTCCACAGGGAAGCTACTATGGCAGAACTAACACTAGGACCGCTATGAACAACTAGTGATTCTAGCAGGGTTGATCGAAATGTGTGAAAGGGGGTTGGTTTCTACTACTACTAAAAAGAAAAGAAAGACTAACTATTACTAACCTAAATCGGTGGGGTCTGGCCGATGAACAGATTAATGTTTTCCTACACACTTACGATCACAACTAACTTAGCAATAAAGGTTCTATCTAGTTCTTCGAACCGTACACACCTTTTGGACTATTTACCTCAGACGTGCACAACGAGGTTTATGATTTAAGAACTAACCCAACTACGTGGTGGAATTCAAGGCTCCCAGGGCTGTCACCACCTGTTTGCTACCACAGCTATCCGGGGGGCTAGCCACAAACTAAGGTATAACTAGTCTAAGTGCCGCGCTTACACTAAAATATACTACTCTAATCTTGCGTCCAAAACTAGAGCACTGATTACTCAGCGAAGAACCCAAACTAGATATAAACTAAATACTAAGTTATCTATGATCGAAAGCACTCAACAAGAACAATAAGTAAAGAACTTAAAGTAAATGCTAAAAGTAGAAGAACACTAAGATAAATGAAGGAAGACTTGGAATTATACCAGAGACTTGGAAGATCCTCTATTACAACTCCAGCTCTTCTCTTCTTCACTCTCGCTCTCACTCTATGTCTCTCAACTAGAGTGTTCCTTCACCAGAGCTTCGCTTACAAGAGAGTGGGACTAATGAGGTGAGGTCTGAGTACAAATGAGCTAGGGGGGTCCTATTTATAGCCTTGGGACCTAGGGTTAGGTCAGGGGGGTGAGTGTAGTGGCGGGCGCCAGCCCTAGGTGGCGGGCGCCACCCCCTGGCCCTTGGATCCACCGCCTCTTCTCCAACGGCATCCAGGAGGTCCTCCAAGTCGGTTAGGGTTCGGTTAGGGTTGTCCAATAACCGTCACATGGTCAATTAGGCCATGATCCATGTGACGCTGCTTCTTAGCCCTTGGATGAACCGACTTAGGTGAGCAATGGCTGCAAATGAGTGTGGAGTGCTTCCCCTGGATCAGTGATGTGGCAGGGGGAGTTTGGGCTTCTCCCCCCTAGCGGCCGCCAGCTAGGGGTGGCGGGCGCCACCCCTCCTTGGCCCAGAGTGAGCCCAGGCACGTGGGCTTGCTTCCTGGTGGGTCCATTTGGTCATTTTGCTCAAAAATCCTGCAATTTCCTACATTCAAATAAAACTCAAGGACAAGTGGAAATCGTTAGTTTATAAAAGGTTTTTGGTTGATTTTAGGCTCTTGTGTTGTGTTATATGACCTTGTTGATGCTAAAAATATGACACTTAGTGAGCGTCAACAAGCTTCCCCAAGCTTACCTCTTGCTCGTCCTCGAGCAAGCATGAACTTCAAATAATCTTGGAAACTCGGTGTTTTTGTTGTGTATGCCCATATTATTTTCATCACCATGGAATTGGTAGCTTTCCCTGCACTCAAGATTAGAACAAAAGACCAGCAAGAAAGAAGGTTTGTTTTTCCCTTGCCTATTTTGCTAATCAAGACATGTGGAGTTTTTGCAAGTTTTGTTCAAAAGAAAGCATGCTTGGTAACTTCTGTGGCTCACTCAATCACTCATATTTGTATGTGGAAATGGAAGAATTATCCTCTCACTAAGACTTTATGTGGGGTTTAATGGGTAGGATAAAAGTGAGCATGCAATGCTAGCATAATTTTGCCAAGTTAGACAATTGGAGCAAAGGAGCAACAAGTCATAGGTTCAGACCAGGAATGTGCAAGTGTGTGGTATTTATTGTGGCTACTACTTTCATGGCACTTCTACTTTCTATCTCATTTGTGGGATCATGGCTATAAATGAGAGCATTTGCTCTTTTGGGTATTCTCTTCCTTCTAGAGCACTTGCTCTTTTGAATTTTCTTTCTAGAGCACTTGCTCTTTTTGAATATTCTTTTCTTTCTAGAGCACTTGCTCTTTTTTTTGGAATGATTATAGCCATATCCCTGATATTTCATTATGGAGCATGATATTTTGCCATGAAGTATTCCTAACAATGAATGGAAATAAAGGCATGTTGTGTGCGTATTCTCAGTGTAAGAATAACACTATATAGGTGGGTGCAAGTGAATTCCTTGGTCTAAATATATGACAAGTTTCTCTACCATGACTATCAACAAAAGTCTAACTAGGCTCAATACTAACATGCAGCAAGTGGAAGCTCCTACTCTAAGAAAAAATATTTGGCTTTGGTAGGACTTTCTTTGCCACAGAAGTACTTAGAGCAAGTTTTTAATTTTTTTTTCAAAATAACAACTCCACAAACTTGACTCGCTCAAGTCAAAGTAGAAACTTACTTCCCCTTTACTTAGTCTAATGCTCATGTCTCAAGTTTAGTTCTAGCATACGTTCTCCCATGATAACTCTAATGCATGACATACATTTTTATTTATTAGAAAGACTTACGATGAGAGCGTTTCATTTATTGCTATTTATTTATTTAACTGCAAATTAACTAAGATAAAATTCAAATTTAAAGTACTTAAATAAAAATAAAAACTGACAGTAATAAAGATGGCAGTGATACTTACCTCGATGACGGGGGTCCTCCCCCAAGCTGGCTTTTGGCGTGGTCGGATCACATCCATCCTTGACGACGGTACATGTCGTCCCAGTTCTGCTGGTTCCGTTGCAGGAGAGAAGAAATATTACCTAGTTCTCCACCAGTTTCCTGGCGGAATCCCTGGAAATTTTGGTTCAAGTTGTTCAAGTCCTGACGGATTTCAGCAGTATCCATGGTAAGTCCATTCATCTGGTGCTGAAGATATCCCATATCGCGCATCCACTCGTCCTGATGAAAGGACGAATGGCGAGCGGCCTGTGGCGAGACTCCTCTATGAATGAACTCATCACCACGGCCAGTGTACCGGGTGGATCCTTCCAAGGAATGGGTTGAACTCCCCAACTGGGATGAGTGAAAGGACGCCTCCTGGCCGTATTCCCACCGCGGATGTTGCGGTTGTTGCCAATTCGATCCTCCTGCTTGGTGCGAGCCAGGGGGTGTCAAATGACCATAGTGTGCTGCTCCTTCATAATGCCCTGCATGGAAAGGGTCAAACTCCTGCGCCGCTGCTGCGGCTCTTGCAGCCTCTTCTGCTGCACGGGTCAGCGCTCGCGTCCTCCTCCTGGGAACCTGCATGATGTTTTCTTGGGCCAACCTGCGGTTTTGCTCTGCCTCGGTTTCCAGGGCCAAAAGTAACATTGGTGCATTCACCAACCAAAGTGACATGTCAGGAAGAGCGATTTTATTCACATAATCTTGGTAGATCATGTGAATCTCACCGCTCTCCGAGTTCTCACGCAAGAGGTGTCCTTGCGAGAAATGCTCCATAGTCAAAAGGTCTCGGTCACTAGGAATGTAGGAGTATATAGCGGTGTTCAGCAGACCCATGTTAAAAGCTAGTCTAGTTATCCATGATGTCATTTCAATATTTCCAGAGTGTTGATTAAATTTAGACCAGTAGTCTGCCATGGCCTTGGCGGGTGACACTTTTATGTGGTTAACTAGAGCATAAAGCAGCAGCATTTCGGGCTTTTTAATTGGTCTCAAGTCAGGTCTTGGAAAAAGTGTGATACTAATATATTTGTGAAAGAACCTGAGCGTGGGGTTGTGGATATTACTTGTACGGGGCAAGCCTGGGTCTCTGTTCCCAGCAATGTGCGGATACATGGGTGTATGCCGGGTCTCTGAGTGATGAGTGATTGTCAACTGGGATGATGCGCATGTTCTTTGGCTTGTGTTGTGCAGGTGTCGAGCACGGATACAGTGATCGACGGCGAGGTGAAGGTCAAGTTGAGACGTGCCGTGCCGATGGACCGGGTGCGGTGAAGGATGGGCGTGCCGTGCGGCGGACGTGCCATGCCGAGGTACCGAGCGGTGAAGGGTGGACGTGAGGCTTGGACTGAGGGACCAGAGGCCCGAGGATCAGCTGTGGTGGCTGGCAGCCTGTGACGACGACAAGTGAAGAAGTGCGGTCATGTGTTGCCTGAGTCATGGACTCAGGGACACGTGTCGGTGGACGGGGTGCACGGGCTGTGCATCCCCTCTACGACGTCGGTTTGGTGGTAGAGCCAGTGAAAAACCATCGGATGGACGGTTTCTAGGTTTGGGCCTCAAAACCTGGGCGTGGACGGTTTCCGAGTTTGGCCACAAAACTCGGGCTGAGGGTTTCCGAGTTTGGCCACAAAACTCGGGCTGAGGACGGTTTCCAGGTTTGGGCCTCAAAACCTGGGCGCTGAGGGTTTGCTGAGTTTGGCCTCAAAACTCAAGAGCTGGTGGGCTGGTTTCCCGGTTTGGGCCTCAAAACCGGGGGTTGGCTGGAAAAGGCTGGTTTCCCGGTTTGGGCCACAAAACCGGGGGTGCAGAGCGAGGGCGGCACGTGGCGGCAATCCGGAGGTTGCGTCGAGGCAACGCTTCGGTTTGTGCGGGCGTGGCCGTCGGATACACCCACCACCGAGTTGGTCCAGAATAACCCTAGGGTTTAGCTGGTTCGCTCTGTAATTAGAATAGAGAGGGGTAGAGTAGGAAATAGACTTAGGCTAGTAGTAGGATAAGTAGTCGGGAGACACCCTCCTCCCATCTATCTCAGTCATTTGCTCTTTCGCACTTAGGGTTTCCTGCTCTCCCATCCCCTGTTGTAGCTAGCTGAGATCCGCAGAGAGACTTGCCTCGGTGTACTGTTGATTTTGAGGAAGTGAGGTCGTATCCTCACTATTGTAGCGTGTGGTAGCCACACGGTTGCAGATTCGTGGGTGTGATTCGCGTTTTGTTCGTGTTCTTCGCGGAATCCTTTTTCTCCACGTTCTTCCCGTCGCTTGATCTCTTTGCTCGGTTCATCTTTTGCAAATCCGCTTGAACCAAGTTGTTCTAGATCGTGAGGCACTTCTTTCCACCGAAGGAATTCACCTCTAACCTCACGGTCTAGGAGATCGATCGATTTCTGTTTCGGGTCAAGTTTTCTCTCCTCCCCCGAAATTCTTCGATTCATCGATTTGGAGATAGGTTCGAGCCATGATCTCTTAGAGATAGCTCACTATACTCCTTGTGACTCATCTCTCCAAGTTTGAACCCTAGAGGTTTCATTTTGTGAGAGTTTGATTCGAATCGGTGGATGTACAGCACTGCTGCGAGGTGACCAGACGCTCGCTCGTGACGACCGGGCGCTAGGGCAAAGCGTCCGGTGGTTGAACATCACGTGTTGAACTTCTGGGCTTGACCGGACGCACCGTTCACTCATTGACCGGACGCACCGTTCACCCACTGACCGGACGCACAGTACTTACTGTCCACTTGCTTTTGTCCTTGTGACCGGACGCTACTGACTTGACCAGACACACCGTACACCAGAGTCCGGTCACGAACAGTAAGGTCTGAAACTGGTTTTCTGTCGACCGGACACGTCCGGTGCTCTCTGACCGGACGCAGTCCAGAGTCCGGTCGAGTCTGTGCTGCGTTGTTTCGTTCGCGGTTCGCTCGTTCGTTGACGGTTTTGGTTTCTGTCTTTTGCGTTGGCTTTCTGGAGTTGTGTAGTGTCCCGCTGTGCTTCTTGGAAGCATCCACCCTACATCTAGGGTCGTGGACACTAGCAAGCTCTAAGGTTCGCTTTGGGGGTTGATTCTTGGGTCAGTGGCTACTAGTTTCCGTAAGGAAAATTTGAAGCTCCCATTCACCCCCCCCCCCCTCTGGTCGCTTTCTGGTTGCTTCTCGGTCCTTCACAATGCTTTTCCAAAAATCATTTCTGTTGAAACCCGTACAAGCAGATTCCAGGTTTAGCAAGCATGATTCATCAAAATTTAGGTGCTTGCTGAACTGCCCCCATGAAAGAGTGTGCTCTTCATTAAAAAGCCAGAATGTTATGTGAGTAGCAGACAATTGCATGGTAGCTAGAAATTCCATTGTGAGGGGAAGGATTCCCTCCTCATTAACCATCCATGCATCTTCCCATCCCAAAGTTCGAGAAATATAAAGAAACTCATTGTCCATACTAGTGCGACTTAGCAAGTCGGCGTCGATTCGGCGGGTGTGAATGAACTCTCTCTCACTGAGGATGTTCCGGGCCTGCCGTTCCCGATCACTCTGCCAGATGATATCATTGACAGAGTTCAGGATGCGGATGGTCGGTCTGGCCTGGTGTGTGAACGGAGAGTTCCGATCCACCGACATTTCGTGGGTGGATGGAGTACCCCGCCCGACGCTCTCCTCATCACTCCCAGTAAAGCGAATGTGGGTGTTTGCTCTCGACGAGCTTCCCTCACCCTTGCTCTTCTTCTTCTTTCCGGTGAAGAAGTTCTTGAGAGGGCCCATGACTTCTTTGCTAGTGCTTAGGATGGCTGATGTTTTTGTGTTTTGAGTGAGTTGTGAGAATTTGCATGGGGTGTGGGTAGTATTTATAGGCTGAGGATGGAAGGGGGTAGGCTATGAGCCTCACCCTGCTGGCGGGCGCCACCAATAAGTGGCGGGCGCCACCCCACCTGGCTCAAAAATGTCTGCAACCGACACATGAGGATTCCCTTGTAATGTCCACTGAAATTCCAAGTGGGGAATAAAGTGGTAGGTTCGGTGCAAAGTGAAAAGAGTGCAACCTCCTAAATGGGGCAAGTGGGCTGAAAATTTCAAAGACCACTTCTTCATCCTGGTCACACTTTATACCAAGGATGGTGGGAAACTTACTCGGGAGCAGTTTTGTACCAAAATGTGGAATTAGTGGTGCCGGGCGCTAGGAAAATGTGGTGGGCGCCACCCTCTTGGCTGAAATTTCACTCCAACTCACCCCTCCTTTCACCTAATGCTCTCCTTGTCACTCTCCATCACATGTGCATCAGAATTTTTTGGGTGGAGATGTGTCCAAAAGGTGGAGTGAAGAGGGGGAGACATGGAGGGACATGGGAGTGAGTGATTGCATTGAAATGAGCGAAGACATGGGTCTCCCTTGGTGTTATTTGGGTCTATGAGGTAGGTGTAATAGTCTAGAGATTGGCTAGTGCTCCCTAGTGCAACCTAGGGTGGCGGGCGCCAGCATGGGGTGGCAGGCGCCACCCCTATGGCTGCCAAAAGCCCCCTAGGTGCCACCTAATCACTCTAGTAAACATCTATCTTGCTGAAAATTAAATTGCTTAAGTAAAAACAAAAAATTAAATGAGGGGATAAAGACTTACCTTAGCCTAATCACCTTGGTTAGCCACTTTGGATTCCCGATTGGTGTCGCCTTCACGGTGGTTGTGGTGGAATGTCGGCACCGACGAACCTTGATGACGGGTGTTTTTCCGGTCACGATGTGAACTCGAATTTCTCCTCCTTTCCACTGATGTGGAGCTGAATTTCTCCAGCTCCTACATCAATGGTGGCTTTTGCAGTGCTCAGAAATGGCCGTCCTAAGATCAATGGCGTCCGGTGGTCAGGATTAATATCCAGAACCACGAAATCCACCGGGACAAAGAGATTCCGGATTTTCACCGGAATATTCTCTGCTATTCCCGCGGGATACCGGAGCGATTGGTCGGCTAGCTGCAAACACATAGAAGTAGGGGACAAGGTATGATGATTTAATTTATCATATATTACCTTGGGCATGACGCTGACGCTTGCTCTCAGATCACAGAGTGCATGCACGAAGTGCTGCTCTCCAATTGAACATGCGATCGTTGGGTTTCCTGGGTCCTTCTTCTTTTCTAGGAGTTGGTTTAAAATGACCGCACTGCAATCTTCGGTCAATTTAACCACATCCCTACTTGGAGTTGGTTTCTTCTTATTGAGCATGTCTCTCAAATATTTTGCAAAAGTTGGAACCTGCATAGCGTCAATAAATGGCACATGTATATATAATTTTTGAATTACCTCGACGAATTTCTTGAATTGGTCGTCTTCTGTCGGATTTATGTTTCGATCTGGAAAAGGTAATACATGTGTATCATAGAATTCATGAGGAGCAGTTCGTACCTTGGATGAAGGTTCAGCTGGGGTCTCCTCTTCTTCGTCTTCTTCAATATTAACAATATTTCTCTTTGTAGCAGCATTACTACTAGGAACTAAATTAGGATGAGGTGGATCATGAGTGGATTTACCACCTCTCGTGGTTACAGCTTTTACCTCATAGTATTTAATTTGAGATTTAATGTTATCTACCTTTTGCTCCAATCTCTTATTAAAATTAATTTGTTCCTTAAATGCTTCAGAAAAATCTTTCAGTTTAGCATAAATTCCTTCTAACATTTTATCATGTTCAATTAATTTATTATTTATGCTATCATTAATTCTATCTTGATTAGAAACTAATTTTCCAATAGGAGAATTAAATACAGAGGTTTGAGGCATACCTTTGTTATTCCATTGTTGGATCATTGGAATTGGAGGTTCTCCGTATATTAAGAAGGGATTTGGCATCCTCTTTCTTAATTTCTGCTTGACCATCACTTGACGAAGCGGCTCTTTGCTTGGCGTAGTACTCCTTTGCAGCACGATCTTTCTTCTCATTTATCCTTTGCTCTAGTAATTTTACCAAAGTTTGCAGGGTAACAGGATCAGCTTGCTTAATTTCAGACAAACCTCTGGCACGTTTTTCTGTCCATCCTTGATTCGCCACCATTGTCTCGATCAGTTTGGTTGCCTTCTCTACAGTGAGAGAGAGGTATGCACCTCCGACGGCAGCATCAATGTGTTGTCGAGATTCTTGCTGGAGTCCATTGTAGA
The DNA here is from genome assembly GCA_009763385.1 of Coix lacryma-jobi var. lacryma-jobi. Classification (NCBI taxonomy): domain Eukaryota; kingdom Viridiplantae; phylum Streptophyta; class Magnoliopsida; order Poales; family Poaceae; genus Coix; species Coix lacryma-jobi. The sequence continues at coordinate 115,104,815 of CM019830.1, read as the reverse complement.
AGCTCTGGATCAAGTACCAGTCTTGCATACCATGGTGAGGACAGTATTCAACATACTCTTGTAGTCTCTCCCAAGCTTCAGTGATTGTTTCTCCGTCTCCCTGTCCAAAGTTGGAAATCTTGCTATGGACAAGAATAGTCCGACTTATCGGGCAGAACTTGTTGAGAAATTGATCCGCGCATCTCACCCACGTCAGCAGGTGGCCAGAGTTGAAGAGGAACCACTGCTTCGCTTTTTCGACTAATGAAAATAGAAAAAGACGAAGTCTAATGGCATCCTGCGAAACTCCCTGCACAGAAATTGTACTACATATCTCTAGAAAATTCCGGAGGTGAGCATTGGCATCCTTGAAAGGTTTGCCATTAAATGTGATAGCTTGAGCCATACGTATTAAGTGAGGTTTAAGCTCAAAATCTACATTACTAGTAGAAGGTAACACTGGAATGTGAGCAAGAGTAGGCATGGAATACTCACAGAGTGTTTTGGTCGACGTCGATGTTGATTGATCGTTGGAGCAGCTTGGTTCATCAGTCACTTTTGACTGGCATTCTTGTCTCGACGAACTCCTCTCACGAAGCTCCAGGTTCTTCCTCGGAGGAGTGATATTAGCTCTCGCTCTCCTAAGAATGGCCTCAGGATCTTATTGATAGTCACTCAGAAGATTGAATCCGGCCATGACTACTTGAACGATCACAAACAACGAACAATATATATACCCGCTAGAACTACGGGGGTTAATTCAATAGGAATCACAAAGAATTAATTCTAGCCAATTGCTTCCTCGGCAACGGCGCCAGAAATGCTTGTTGACTCTTGCTAACGTCGTCACTAGGAGTAGACTATGGAATCTATCCCCGGCAACGGCGCCAGAAATGCTTGTTGACTCTTGCTAACGTCGTCACTAGGAGTAGACTATGGAATCTATCCCCAGCAACGGCGCCAGAAAGGTTTGTTGGTACTTCTTAATGTAAGAAGTACAACTAACTATTCGTATGACTATTGGTAGGTTCCGCAAGTGCACAGAATAAGTCTATTGTAGCACTTCGCCTGGGAGTAACGGAGTATCGTATTTATTTCCACAGGGAAGCTACTATAGCAGAACTAACACTAGGACCGCTATGAACAACTAGTGATTCTAGCAGGGTTGATCGAAATGTGTGAAAGGGGGTTGGTTTCTACTACTACTAAAAAGAAAAGAAAGACTAATTATTACTAACCTAAATCGGCGAGGTCTGGCCGATGAACAGATTAATGTTTTCCTACACACTTACGATCACAACTAACTTAGCAATAAAGGTTCTATCTAGTTCTTCGAACCGTACACACCTTTTGGACTATTTACCTCAGACGTGCACAACGAGGTTTATGATTTAAGAACTAACCCAACTACGTGGTGGAATTCAAGGCTCCCAGGGCTGTCACCACCAGTTTGCTACCACAGTTATCCGGGGGGCTAGCCACAAACTAAGGTATAACTAGTCTAAGCACCGCGCTTACACTAAAATATACTACTCTAATCTTGCGTCCAAAACTAGAGCACTGATTACTCAGCGAAGAACCCAAACTAGATATAAACTAAATACTAAGTTATCTATGATCGAAAGCACTCAACAAGAACAATAAGTAAAGAACTTAAAGTAAATGTTGAAAGTAGAAGAACACTAAGATAAATGAAGGAAGACTTGGAATTATACCAGAGACTTGGAAGATCCTCTATTACAACTCCAGCTCTTCTCTTCTTCACTCTCGCTCTCACTCTAAGTCTCTCAACTAGAGTGTTCCTTCACCAGAGCTTCGCTTACAAGAGAGTGGGACTAATGAGGTGAGGTCTGAGTACAATGAGCTAGGGGGGTCCTATTTATAGCCTAGGGACCTAGGGTTAGGTGAGGGGGGTGAGTGTAGTGGCGGGCGCCAGCCCTAGGTGGCGGGCGCCACCCCCCTGGCCCTTGGATCCACCGCCTCTTCACCAATGGCATCCAGGAGGTCCTCCAAGTCGGTTAGGGTTCGGTTAGGGTTGTCCAGTAACCGTCACATGGTCAATTAGGCCACGATCCATGTGACGCTGCTTCTTAGCCCTTGGATGAACCGACTTAGGTGAGCAACGGCTGCAAATGAGTGTGGAGTGCTTCCCCTGGATCAGTGACGTGGCAGGGGGAGTTTGGGCTTCTCCCCCCTGGCGGCCGCCAGCTAGGGGTGGCAGGCGCCACCCCTCCTTGGCCCAGAGTGAGCCCAGGCATGTGGGCTTGCTTCCTGGTGGGTCCATTTGGTCATTTTGCTCAAAACCCCTACAATTTCCTACATTCAAATAAAACTCAAGGACAAGTGGAAATCGTTAGTTTATAAAAGGTTTTTGGTTGATTTTAGGCTCTTGTGTTGTGTTATATGACCTTGTTGATGCATCAACACCCCCGATATTGCTCAACAGTTTCTTCTATTAAGCGTCGGACTTCATCTGGAAGCTCATCCATTGTCACGTTCAATACGTCTTCGTTATTGATTGTCATGATCAGACGATTGTGTCCCACCGGGCATGCCAAAAGAATGTGTTCACACAAAAATTTGGTCGGCACGCCAACACACTTGAGCACACGGTCCTCAGAGGGCGTACAGAACAAGTTCCTGACCTCCTGAACCTTCAACGGGTAGCGGTGCCGAATCTCGGTGAGATCGACTTTGGGTGTGCTGAAGGACCGAGAATGCAATAGCAAGGCGACCAGAGGGGGGGTGAATGGGAGCTCAAAAATTTCTCTCGAAACTTTGGCCTTTTGTTCCCAAAATCAACCCCCGAAAGCTTCGATCGAAATCGTGATGCCCACGACCCTTGGAAGAGGGTGGATGATCCCTAGGATCACAGCGAGGCACCACAAAGTGATAGCAAACCAAATGCCAAAAGTACCGGCACAAGTTCAACCCTCAAAAACCAAGTCCCGAACGTAGATAGACGGCTACGTCGAGAGATCCCCAAATACCTATGCTAACAAGTAGCAAAGGTACCTAGAGAGGTTCCTGGATCAACTCTAGGGCCAAACGAGAAGTCCGGAAACCAAGCAAAGAAGCCGGGAGAGCAAACGCACAAAACCGGAAGCTTCAACCGATTCGCGGACTGTCCGCCGGTACAGTCCCGGACTGTCCGGGCTTACTGCGGACTGTCCGCCACAGAAGCTCGTACTGTCCGCCGGCCAAACGGACAAAACAGCAAGGTTGTTGAACGTCCCTGGTCGACTCCCATACTGTCTGCGAAATTCAACTGCGGACTGTCCGCTGGTCAAAAATCGCCAAGGCAGCCGAGGGACGCAGCGACTGATCTGGCTCAGCCCCGATCCTCGGACTGTCCGTGGTACCAGGCGCGGACTGTCCGCGACCTTGCAGAGAGGGCGATTTTGGTCGCCCTTCTCCCAAAACTTCTCCAAATTGAATCAACTCACAATCCCACGTTCCCTAACTTGGAGAGGATGATCACGAGGTGGTTAGGAGACTATCCCCAAGAAATCATCCGCTCAAATCGATTCAATCACCGGGAAATCGAAAGGGGAGGAGTATGAACGAAAAAACACCACGAAAACGAAATCAAGCCGATCTACTTGTTCGTGACGAGTTAGATGAATTCCTTTGGTGGAAATGATCTCCTCTCTATAAAGAACAAGTTGATTCAAATGGATTTCGCAAAGACGCAGTAGAGAGGGAGATCGAGTGACGGAAAAAACGCGGAGAAACGAAGAACGTGAATCAACACATCGATCTGCAACCGTGTGGCTACCACACGCTACAACAGTGAGGTTACGACCTCACTTCCTCAAAATCTCCAGTACACAGAGGTATGGTTCTCTGCGGATCTCAGCTAGCTACAGCAGGGGATTGGGAGAGCAGGAAATCCTAAGTGCAAAGAGCAAATGACTGAGATAGAATGGGAGGAGGGTGTCTCCCTCTACTTATCCTAATTCTAATTACTACTCTACCCCTCTCTAATTACAGAGCGAACCAGCTAAACCCTAGGGTTATTCTGGACCAACTCATGGTAGGTGGTGATCCAACGGCCACGCCCGCACAACTGGTAGCGTTGCCTTGACGCAACCTCACCGATCGCCGCCACGTGCCGCCACCACTCTGCTTGTCCTTTTCCCGGACGTCGCACCCCCGGTTTTGTGGCCCAAACCGGGAAACCAGCCTTCACAGCCAACCCCCGGTTTTGAGGCCCAAACCGGGAAACCAGCCGTCCGTCGCCTGAGTTTTGTGGCCCAAACTCAGCAAACCCGCATCACCTTGGTTTTGAGACCCAAACCTGGAAACCATCCTCAGCCCGAGTTTTGTGGCCAAACTCGGAAACCATCAGCACCCAGGTTTTGAGGCCCAAACCTGGAAACCGTCCACCCGATGGTTTTTCTCTGGCTCTACCACCAAACCAAAGCTGTAGAAGGGATGCACTGCCCGTGCACCCCGTCCACTGACACATGTCCCCAGGTCCTCGACCTAGGCAACATCGTGTCCGCAAGTCTTCGCTCGTCGCTGTCCCAGGCTGTCAGCCACCACAGCTGATCCTCGGGCCACCGGTCCCTCAGTCCAAGCCTCACGCCCGCCCTTCGCCACTCTCGGTCCATCAGCACGGCACGTCTCTACTTGACCTTCACCTTGCCTCTGATCACTGTATCCGTGCTCGACACGTGCACAACACAAGCCAAAGAACCTGCGATCAAACCCGTTGACAATCACTCATCACTCGAGACTCGGCATACACCCATGTATCCGCAATCTCCCCCTTGATGAGTGCATTGTCAACTACACACACAAATCATGACGGAAATAGAATGACGGAAGAAAGGAGAGGAGAGAACTCGACCAAATGACCCAAAAGCATAGCAAAGCCGAAGAAGGTCAAGTGGAAAGGGCAAGACAACTTGGTCCCCAAAGACATGGGCAACGGCTCGACGCAACCAAGCAAAACAAAGCTAGCCCTCAAGAAGAGGTAGAATAGGCTCAACATCGCTAGCAGATACCGATTGAAAAATCAAAGCAAAATGCTAGTCCCTCAAGACAGAGGCACAGAGGCTCAACACAACTAGCAGAAAGCTTGACATCAACTGAAAAGCCCGAAACCAACTGAAGCAAAGATGCGACTGCTAGTCCCTCAAGATAGAGGCAAAGGCTCAACACAACTAGCAAAGTGCTCCGAACCAATTCAAAATTTCAAAAATTTATCACGAGCAAACTCCCCCTTGCTTGGTGCACACAACCGATTCCTCTCTCCTTAGTTGAACATGGGAGGCATGATTTGTCCAAATTCTCCCCCTTAGTTGAAAATGCACCATCAAGTGAAAAATGCAACAATAAGTCTCAAGCAAGGTCTCCCCCTGGGAAAATGCACCATCAAGAGTGCCAACAAGAGAAGTTCTCCCCCTTCCAAAATGCATATGAGTCATAGTGCAAGTTAGTAGCTCTAGGAATATAGTCAAGAAAATGCAAAGATGCTCTAAATAGTATAGCTCCAACGACTCACTGGAAAGCATACAAGCTAGCAAAGGATCAAACTGATCACCAAATATGAATTATGAACATATGAGCAAAGTGAGCAGTTTTTAGCCAAAAAGGTATTCACCATCAAAATAGCACAAAACATGTATAGACAGGAAATCAGTCAAGTGCTAAACATGTATACAAGGTGAACTACCCCTAGCACAGTTCAATCATCATGCCATAGAGTGAAACATAGTCTTGTGTATCCAAATTTTATCGGAGTTGCGGCGGTTAAGATTACAGAAGTTAAAATTCAGCATGTGATTGCGAGAGGTTAAAATCTTGTCATTGCCTAACTTTTCAACTGTGCGAAGCCTATGCAGAAGCAATCAGAAGCTTAAAGCAACAGTTTCGGTCATACACTACACAACTCAAGTTTAACTCAAAGTGCAATGAGAAACAGTCTCAAAACTGTGATGTGTTGACAAGCAATCCCATCTCGATCTTTTCAATTCACTTAAAACTTGGTTTAGATTTTATTGACAGAATATGAACAGACCAAGCAAGTGACAGACTCAGAACTAGAGACATAGCAACCTAGCATATATGAAAAGCACGAGTGAATTCAACACATCCTATACATGCTAGTTGCATATCTCAATGGTGAACATTTTCAAGTTTTATGTTTGTTAAGTAGATTCACCATTCAAAAAATAGCTCAGCTCACAACAAGTATTAGGGATCAGAAAGAGCATAAGCTACTAGCATCAGCATATAGCATCGGAGCACACTAAACAGACCATAATTACATTTTAAAGATTATATACAAGAAGCTCAGAATGTAAAAGCGTATGCTGAAATGCAAAAGAAAAAGAAAGCAAATGAGAAAATAGTCAGTCTATGATACAAGATCCAAAATGTCTCCCCCATCTAAAAGGGGAAACACACACCAAGCTCACCCCTCAACCGATTAAAGGTTGATTCGTCCAAAGGCTTGGTGAAAATATCAGCTAACTGATGATGAGTATCGACATGGCGAAGGTCGATATCACCCTACTTATAGTGGTCTCGCAAAAAGTGAAAGCACACATCAATGTGTTTGGTCTTAGAGTGAAGCACGGGGTTCTTAGCAACGCTAATCGCACTCGTGCTGTCACAAAGCAAAGGAACACGAGAAAAGCTCAGACCAAAATCACGCAAAGTGGCCATCATCCAAAGCAACTGGGAACAGCAGCTAGCCGCAACAACATACTCAGCCTTCGTGGTAGACTGGGCGACACTAGACTGCTTGCGAGAAGACCACGATACAAGAGAAGAACCAATAAATTGACAAGTCCCAGAAGTGGACTTGCGCTCAATGCGACAACCAGCAAAATCGGCATCAGAATAACCGCAAAGGGAGAGGGTGGAGGAAGCTGAATACCAAATCCCGAACTCAGGTGTGAAACGAAGGTACCTGAAAATGCGCTTCAACGCCTGACGGTGAGAAGTGTGCGGCGATGCCTGAAAGCGCGCGCACAGGCACACCGCGAACTGGATGTCCGGGCGTGTTGCCGTCAGGTAGAGCAGCGACCCGATCATGCTTCGGTACTCCTTCTGGTCCACAGCTTCTCCATCCTTGTCCGCATCCAGGGCCGTCGTGGTCGACATGGGTGTTGGAAGAGGCTTGGCCTCACCCATATCGAACCTCTTCAGCAAGTCCTTGGTATACTTGCCCTGGTACACAAATGTCCCTTCTCGGGATTGCTTAATTTGCAATCCGAGAAAGAAAGTCAGCTCGCCCATCATACTCATCTCGAACTCCCTGCTCATTGTATCTTCAAACATGGCAACCAAAGCGTGAGAAGAACCACCGAAAATGATATCATCCACGTAAATCTGGACCAAGAGAGTGTCTTTGCCTTGCTTGAGGAGAAAGAGCGTTTTATCCACACATCCCATTTTAAAACTCTTAGCAAGCAAAAAGGTTTTCAACCTATCATACCAGGCTCTAGGGGCTTGTTTCAAACCATATAAAGCTTTGTGGAGTTTGAAAACATGGTTTGGAAACTTGGGATTTTCAAAACCGGAGGGTTGTTCAACATAAACCTCTTCTTCTATTTAGCCGTTTAAGAAGGCACTCTTGACATCCATTTGAAGAAGTTTGAAACCTTTGGATGCTGCAAATGCCAAGAGTATCCTAATAGCCTCCAAACGAGCTACGGGAGCAAAAGTCTCCTCATAGTCTATCCTCTCCTTCTGACTATAGCCCTTCGCTACAAGCCTGGCCTTGTTTCTAACAACGTGGCCATCCTCTCCTTGCTTGTTTTTGAAAACCCATTTTGTCCCAATAGGCTTACAGTCTGGAGGAGGTGGAACTACAACCCAAACCCAATTTCGCTCAAAGTTCTCTAACTCCTCATGCATGACATTGACCCAATCCGGATCCGTCAAAGCGTGTCCAACATCTCGGGGCTCAAAATTAGCAACAAAAGCAGAATGAGCAAAGTGAGAGATTTGAGACCTGGACCGAGTGACATGTTCGTCAATGTTGCTGATCATCTGCTGAGGGGGGTGTTGGCGCTGGATGTGTCGTGGCGCCTCTCGTGCAGAAGTGATCTCCCCCTCAACAGCAGCTGGTGCCTCCCCGGGTACAAAAGGTACCGCTCGGGGTGGCGGATCCCACGGCCCCTAGGAAGAAGAAGTGTCGGGGCCGTGAGTCATAGTAGAAGCCGCTCCTTGCAGCACAGCAGGTGGAGGGGGTGCTGGATCATCCATACCTTCAGCACCCTCATCCTCGTCATCAAAAAGAGGCTCACCAACCTCATGATCACCTGCACACTCAAAACGAGAAGAAGGACAAACCATGGTCTCGTCGAAGGTGACATCGGATGTCTCCATGACTCGGTTAGTATCGAGGTTCAGTACACGACAAGCTCTAGTGTGAGTGCCATAACCCAAAAATACACCGTCAGAAGAACGAGACTCAAATTTGTCCAGGTTGCCTTTCTTCAATATAAAACAGTGGCAACCGAAGACTCTAAAATAACTCACCTTGGGTTGTCTCCCAAATCGCAACTCATAAGAAGTCTTTTTCAAGAAAGCTCGGAGAAAAATGTGATTGGAAATATAGCATGCAGTGTTCATAGCTTCGGCCCAATATCGCCTAGGAGTCCTATGCTCATCGAGCATCGTCCTGGCCATCTCTACAAGGGTCCAATTTTTCCTCTCTACAACACCATTTTGGGGTGGTGTGTAGGGGGAAGAAAACCGATGCTCCAAACCCAAAGAGTTACAAAACTTCTCAAAATCCGAATTCTTGAATTCGAAACCATTATCACTTCTAATAGCTCGCATCGAGTTCAAAGGGAACTCATTCTGAAGGCGCAAAATCAGATTGCGAGCAAAAGATGAAGGACCGAAAATGCTAAAGCAAGGCGACCAGAGGGGGGGTGAATGGGAGCCTAAAAATTTCTTCTCAGAAATTCCGGCCTCTGTCCCAACAAAATCAACCCCAAGAGCAAAGCCGACACACGTGATGTCCACGACCCAAGAGAATGGGTGGATGTTCCCTAGGAACACAGCGGGACACCACAAAAGCTCCCTCTTCCAAATCCACGCGAGTCAACTAGTGACAGGATGGAGTTTGGGTAACCTCAACCTCCCCCGAGCAACGCGAGGGGGATTCAGGCAATCTCGCAAAGCGGGAAGCCCGGTTTCTGTAGAGCACAGAGTCGGGAATCCAACGCAAAAAGCGGATCTCAAATTGGAGCTCGAACGCAAAAGATACGGACGAAAACGCGTTCTGTCAGCACTGACCGGACTCACTGGTGCGTCCGGTCGATAGGCACCGGACGCGTCCGGTCAGCTGAACTGCGTTCTGGGAGCTCTCTGTTCACGACCGGACTCACGGAGAAGAAGCGTCCGGTCGTTACAACTGAGCGTCCGGTCAAGCACCGAGGAGGCAATGAACAGTGCCTTCAGTGCGTCCGGTCATGCGAAACCCTAGCGTCCGGTCGCACAAAACGCTTTCTGACAATATTGACCGGACTCTGAGGTGCGTCCGGTCAGGAACGATCGGACGCGTCCGGTCCACAGAAACTCGTTTCGGGAGCTCTCTGTGTTGGACCGGACTCTGCGTTAAGGTGCGTCCGGTCGAATCCCAGTCAGCGTCCGGTCACCACGCGCGAACTGGACAGCGCGGGTGTTCAACGACCGGACTCTGGCTCGGTGCGTCCGGTCGCTATGAGGCAGCGTCCGGTCACCCCGACCAGTCCCCTGTTCATCCACCGAATCGACCCGATTTCCCTCAAATCAAAAGCACTAGGACTCTAACTTCGTGTGAGGGATCACAAGGATGTTAGTGAGCTACTCCTAAGAGATCATGGCTCGAACCTAACTCCAAATCGGTGAATCGAAGAAAACGGTGAGGAACGGGCAAGAACTCGATCCCAAAACTAAATCCGCCCGATCTGTGAGTTCGTGAGGTATTAGAGAAATTCCTTCGGTAGAAAGAAGACTCTCACGAAGCTACACAAGATGGTTCAAACGGATTTGCGAATCTTCCCTCGAAACAAGAATTCTCGTGAAGAGCGAAAGAGGGGAAAACGTGCAAACGCGAAGAACAAAATCGCAAGACAAATCAAAGCACGAATTTGATCCTTGGACTCAGAGGAATGGATGATTCATTAAGCACTTGGTGTATGGGCTACAAGCCACTCCAGCAGATCAAAGCTTGGATGGCGAAAAGCTCAAGAACAAGAGCCAACTCTCCTTACCCTAGCCTACTCTCACAGGAACAAAATGAGAGAGACACCACCACTAGTCTGCCAAGGATACGGCTGCCCTAGCAGCCCGCCTCATATATATAGGCGCACGTCCAATGACACAAACGCCCTTACATTAAGCACTCGACCAAATACCCCCCCAGGGGTACAACCGTCCAAACCGGTCAATCTTCATCCGACGGCCACGCCCGCACATCCGGTAGCTTTGCCTCGACGCGACCTTCCTGATGCCGCCACGCGCCGCCACCGTCGACCGCCGCGCCTTCTCACCGATAGCTTCGCCGCAACGCAAGCCTCTCGGTGCCGCCACGCGTCGACCGTCCTTTCGGACCAACCCCCTGGTTTTGAGGCCCAAACCAGGCAAACCGGCCACCCCGAGTTTTGAGGCCCAAACTCGGAAACCCGCACGCCCAGGTTTTGAGGCCCAAACCTGGAAACCGTCCACCCCAGGTTTTGAGGCCCAAACCTGGAAACCGTCCACCCCAGGTTTTGAGGCCCAAACCTGGAAACCGTCGATGGTAGCTTTTTGAGGCTCAGCTACCGAACCCGCACCGTAGACGGGATGTGGTTCTCACACCCCGACCACCGGCGCCGATGCCGATGCATGTCCAGCCTCCACGCCGGGCACAACGCCTTCGCCTTCCTTCTTGACTCGGCCGACGGCACTTGCGCCGCACGCAAGCCCGTGTCCGACCTCCCGCCAAGCGACCCGACTCCAGCGCCTTCCTCCCGACTCGGCCGATGCACCGCACATCCCCATGTGCTCCTGCTTGCTGATGCCACGTGCCAGCTACCACAGCTGGTCCTCTGGCCCTCCGGTCCCTCAGTCCAAGCCTCCCGTCCGCCTTTCACCGCTCGGTTCGTCGGCATGGCACGTCCGCCGCACGGCACGCCCATCCTTCACCGCACCCGGTCCGTCAGCACGGCACGGCTCAACTTGACCTTCACCTCGCCATAGACCACTGTCTCCGAGCTCCACACCTGCACATCAACACAGCCAAGAGACACATGTCGCACACACACACCAACCCAGAAACACCACACAACTCACGCCACCGGTTAGTCATAACATTAAGCGCATAGCAAGATAATGACTCAACCGGGTAAAAGCCTCAAACCTTCCTCAACACAGTCAATCATTCATCATATGTATTCTCAATCTCCCCCTTGATGAATGCATTGACTGACAATAAAATCAAAAAGGAAGGGTTTGAAGACCAGTCTCACTCAAGTGCCCAAAAGCCAGGTAAAAGCAAACACAAGGCCACTTGAGAGAGGGAGGATCATGAATACTCCAAATAAAAGCTCTCGGTCCCGAAAGAAATGGGAAAAGCGGGCAAAGCCTCCACATAACCGAAAAGTCAAGAGAAGACAAGAGTTTCATGAGTCCCAAAAGGCACTCGAAAAACCAATCTCAAAAATTGTCAAACAATCATCACAAAAAGAAACCAAGGTACTTATCCACTTGGATTCACTTGGGTTACTCCCCCTTACTTGGGTTTCTAAATTTCCCCCCTTACTTGGGTTTCTAAATTTCTCCCCCTTGATGATTGAATTGACAAAAACTAAGCACAAGAGATGGTTTGAGATACCAACACCGAAAGCTTGGTCCCCAAAGACATGGGCAACGGCTCGACGCAACCAAGCGAAGGATCGGAGCAACAACTCGACAAAGAGCAAAAGACTTGGTTCCCAAAGACATGGGCAACGGCTCGACGCAACCAAGTCAAAAATGAGCTAGTCCTCAAGAAGAGGCAGAAGAGGGCTCAACACCGCTAGCTCAAGGCTCGACACCAAATGAGGCTGAAACAGCGCATAAGAAGCAAAACCGCTAGTCCCTCAAGATAGAGGCACAGAGGCTCAACACAACTAGCAGAAAATTTGATACCATTCAAAATCAGCCACAAATTGGTGAAAACAGCTAGTTCCTCAAGACAGAGGCAAAACGGCTCAACACAACTAGCTGAAGGCTCCAAACCAATCAAAAATACGAAGCAAAAACTGCTAGTCCCTCAAGAGAGAGGCAAAACGGCTCAACACAACTAGCACGCTCGATACCAATGCCTTACGGCCAAACATGCTCCGCACCAATGAAAAACCAATCGAAGCGTACCAATGAAGGAACACAAGGAAGGTTCAATTTCAATTGAAAAAGCCCAAGGAAAAGGCTCAAGGCGAAATGGAGCACAAGACACTCGGTGCACGCGGAGAAGCAGCAAGACAAAAGCGACTCCCCCTGAAAGCAAGCCTATATACAAAAGCTATGCAATACAGCTCATGACATCAATTGCATTCCATACCGAAAGATGGATACCAATTGGAACACCTAAAAGAGCTATACCGAGTGAAGATACCAATTGAAGAAGAAACCAAAAGAGCTAAAACTCCCCCTCGCTCAAAGCTCTCCCCAAAATGCATGACTCTCCCCTTTGTGCCAACATTCAAGCTCCCCCTTGAAAACAGCTCCTCCCCCTTGACAAAAGGGAACATGCTGAGGGGTTTTGACATTTTCCACAAAATTGACACAAACACAAGACAAGTCATCCAAAAGCATATGGGGGCAGTGAGAAGCATTAAAAGAGCCCGAAACCAATTGAAGGTGACCACAAAGAATATCGGAGCTGGGGGTATGCACACTAAGCTAGAATGCATGAAATGTACAATGCAACAGCTTCAAGTGTATAGCAATCAGAATAAAAAGATGCTCAATGGGGTGCTGCCCTGAGAATGTAGCAATCAATACAAATGCTAGCTAAGGCTCAAACTGATCAAATGAATACGAAATATGAACAATTAAGCATATGAGCAGTTTTAAGCCATTCGAAAAGGTGTTCACCACTAAAATAGCACTTAGCATGGATAGACAGGAAATCAACCAAGTGCTAACTCAGGTATAAAAGGTGAACTACCCCTAGCAAAGTTCAATCATCATGCAATAGAATGAAGCATAGACTTGTGTTATTTTTTTTTTAAATTTTATTGGAGTTTGCAGCGGCATTAACACAAGTTCATATTAAAGCATGTGATTGCGAGAGGTTGAAAGCATGGTCATTGCCTAACTTTTCAACCGGGCTAAGCCTATGCAAGAAAAGCAATCAGAAGCTTAAAGCACCGGTTTCGGTCTTACACTACACGGCTCAAGTTTAACTCAAATGTGCAATGAGAAACAGTCTCGATACCGTGATGTGCTGACACATGCAATCCCATCTCGATCTTTTCATTTCACTAATACTTGGATCAAAATTTTAAGCACAATGTACATATGAACAATCCAAGCAAGTGAATGACTCAGTGCAAGAGACATAGCAACCTAGCATACAAAAGATAGCATAAGTGATCTCAACACATCCTACCCATGCTAGTTGCCAATCTCAATGGTGAACAAATTAAAGGTTTCATAGTTGATTAGTCAAGTTCACCATTTGCAAAAATAGCTTAGCTCATAGCATGTATCAAGTGATCAAAAAGAGCCTAAGCTACAAGCATCATCATGAATAAACAGGGCATACCAAAAAGAGCATAGTCTTATTTTCATTACTATATACATGAAGCTCTAAAATGCAAGATGTACATGATGAAATGCATGCAAAAGCTAGTCTATCAAAGACAAAGCAAAAACTAGCCTAAAAGGAACACCCAAAACAAAAGGGTATCGGAGATGACCAACTATGATACAATAAGCAAAATGCTTCCCCAACTAAAAGGGAAACACACATCCAGCTCACAAGCGAAGAGCCAGGAAATGCTCAAGCGACAGACAGCAAAATCCACATCGGAAAGACCACACAGCAGAAAAGGGGTCGAAGAAGGAGTGTACCAAAAACCGAACTCAGAAGTGTGTCGGAGGTACCTCATGAAGCACATGACCGCCTGCTGGTGTGATGCCCGAGGGGACGCCTGATGCTGCTGAACTCCGGGGCGCCTGCCTCGCCGAAGTCGCCTCCCCCTCGCCTGATGCTGTCGCTCCCCCAGGTGCTGCTAGTGCTCGCTGGAGAGCTGCTCGAACGGAACCCTAAGTCGTGGAAGAAGTGGGATCGGGTCCGTGAGCCGAAATGCTCTCTCCAGGCTCCTGTTCTCCTGCACACTCAAAAGCAGAAGAAAACACAAGGCATTGTCTCGTCCAGTGTGACCTCAAGGTCTCCACGAAAACGGTTAGTCACATAAAAGCATAAGGTAAGCTCTCAACAAAAAGAGGTCTACCCATGAATGATACCGCAAGGAGATATGAATCCAAACTAGACAAGACTACCATGCAACAGGATAAAGCACTATGGAGCAGAATGCATCCTAAGGACATGATTAACTCAAACGCAGCCTAAACCTCAACACATGCTACAATGCAAGATAATGATAGCAATAGATCCAAAAGCATGTAACATGATAAAATCGAGGAAAGACTAGTGCTCAAACTAGTCATATCAACAGGATACATGTAGCTAACCAAAACTAGCACCTGAAAAGTGACACCTAATGAACATCACACCTCTACAAGTAAAGCTCATGGAGAGGTATGGTAAAACATGGCATAATGTTCATAAGGATCACAGACTAGCATGAAAAGTGGATAATCCACAAAAGCTATACACAAAGCTAGCAAGACATGATATACAAGATAGCACATGCTAGACTAAAGCAAAACATGATACAAAAGAAAATGTACATGTAAAAGCTATACAAGTAAGCACATGATAGAACCATCTCATACCACAAGACATAGATCATGGATGTACAAGGTATGAGTGTAAAAGAGGGCTCACCAAGCTATAAAAGCCTCTTTGGAGGCAAATCTAAGCAGGATGTAGAGAACCATCAACACTTGATCACATCTAAAAGATCAAGCTCCATCAGGCGCATGTTCTCCATCCCGCGTCCTCATATCTACACACAAGAGGACAAAGTAACCCGAGCCTTGGATCCCGAAGGGTTAGCAAGCATGTACTTGGGGATCCAGGACTTGGTCACAAATCTCAACTTCTCATGTGGGTTAGCATGATGCAAATGCTGGTTCAACGACGATTTTGAAACACCCTTGGAAGCATTCCTCAAAAGGACAACTCGAGGAGAAGAACGAGTCGTACCACGGGAAAAGAGGCAAACATCTTCCAAGGTTTTTGTAGAAGAACCAATAGATGCACCATGAGAAGCATGACGTGGACCAAGAGAAGAAGCACTAGAAGCATGTCCACGACCATGACCTATCCCACTAGAAAAGGAGTCATAAAACCCATCAACAAAAATGGGCTTCTTACTAGGAACACAAGCGTTCACGCCATGAGAAGGGCTATGAACCACCAACTTCCTAGAAGAGCGAGCTTGGCGCAAGCGTTTGGCACGCCGATAGCAAAAGCTTTCTTGATGCCCATCTTTCTCACAAAAAGAGCAATGGTACAAAGGCCTACTGGAAGGCACACCATTCTCCGACAAGTGAGAAGTCCCTTGGGACTTAGAACAAGAAGCATCAACCACCAACTTGGTGCCAATGCTAGGAGCACACGTGCCATGGGAAAGGCTACGCGGCTTCCTAAAAGCCTTAGCTCGAATTCGCCGCTCATGCTTGACACGACGAAAACAAAAATCGAGCGAATGTCCCTCCTTCTTGCAAAAGGTGCAATGGAAAACCGGATTGGGAGGACGAGTCCCAAAAATGTGAGAAGCACCCTTGTCAAGAGAAGTCTCTTGGACATCACTCGAAGAACTAGCAAGGTTAGGAGTAGCTATGAAAGAGCTATCCGAAGCCTTGGCACTAGTGCTATCGTCAAAAGACTCACGCGCAACACAAGAACTCAACTCCGATCGCAAAGATGCAGACTTGGAAACTTCGACAACAGAGTTGGAAGAAAAGCGTGACTCAAAAGACTTAGCACAAAGGCTCTTGCATCTTGTGGCCAAAACCTCATTTTCAAACTTGAGGCGATCACAAGTACCACATGGAGCATTTTTAAGATTCTCCATCTCCTCTCTAATGCACTCGGCATATGTGGTACGCAAGAGCTCAACTTCCCTCTCAAGGTTGGCACTCATATCATTGTGCTCAACCAACTTAGCGCTCATATCATCGCGCATTTGCTTCAAAACCAAAACTTCTTTTTCCAAATCAATGCAAGATGTGCAAATGAAATCGGTGGAAGAAACATCACCATTTACATCAAGCAAAGGATCATGAATATCACTAGAAGTATGGCAAGCATCTTTATTCAAAGAGCATGAGCTACAAGGCCTAGCATTTAATTCATCAATTTTAGCCCTAGCATGCTCAAGGTCATCTACACATGTCCTGTGAATCAGACTATATTCTCTAAGTCTAGCAACAAAAGATTCACAGTTGACACATGGCAGAGAAGCATTTGACTTTAACAAGGCTATTTCATTTTTAGCACAATCAAGATCCTTGCCCAAGTCAATGCAAACTAAACATGGTTTGGAGGCATTGGATTTCAACATTTTATTTTCAGATTTTAAGCTAGCAAGAGAAAAGCGTAGCTCATCAACCTTCCTAACCATGTCACTACAGGAGGTGCAAGGTAAAGAGATACTAGACTTCAAATCACAAAGCTTGTGCAAGCTCACAAGTCCACGAGCAAGTATACCTCTCTTGACCTTGCCAAGTTGACATAGGAGATCCTCCGGTGAAAGCTCATCATGTCGCAGAAGGTTCAGCATATCATTCACCTCGCGATCCCTCTCATCAACTGCACTCCTCCTTCTTCCCAAGATGTCGTCCATGGAACCGTTCATGCTGAAAGACAAGGACATACTTGAAGAAGAACTTGGTGCACTCCAAAAGCACCGTTAGTGTTAGCAAGATAAAAGCTTAACACTTCGACAAGCAAAGTCGGAAACAGAACCGCTCTCAAAAGGTCGCCTTCGCGGATCCGGAACCGGTTAAGGTAGAGAGATCCTTAACTGGCTCCGATACCAATTGAAGGACCGAAAATGCTAAAGCAAGGCGACCAGAGGGGGGGTGAATGGGAGCCTAAAAATTTCTTCTCAGAAATTCCGGCCTCTGTCCCAACAAAATCAACCCCAAGAGCAAAGCCGACACACGTGATGTCCACGACCCAAGAGAATGGGTGGATGTTCCCTAGGAACACAGCGGGACACCACAAAAGCTCCCTCTTCCAAATCCACGCGAGTCAACTAGTGACAGGATGGAGTTTGGGTAACCTCAACCTCCCCCGAGCAACGCGAGGGGGATTCAGGCAATCTCGCAAAGCGGGAAGCCCGGTTTCTGTAGAGCACAGAGTCGGGAATCCAACGCAAAAAGCGGATCTCAAATTGGAGCTCGAACGCAAAAGATACGGACGAAAACGCGTTCTGTCAGCACTGACCGGACTCACTGGTGCGTCCGGTCGATAGGCACCGGACGCGTCCGGTCAGCTGAACTGCGTTCTGGGAGCTCTCTGTTCACGACCGGACTCACGGAGAAGAAGCGTCCGGTCGTTACAACTGAGCGTCCGGTCAAGCACCGAGGAGGCAATGAACAGTGCCTTCAGTGCGTCCGGTCATGCGAAACCCTAGCGTCCGGTCGCACAAAACGCTTTCTGACAATATTGACCGGACTCTGAGGTGCGTCCGGTCAGGAACGATCGGACGCGTCCGGTCCACAGAAACTCGTTTCGGGAGCTCTCTGTGTTGGACCGGACTCTGCGTTAAGGTGCGTCCGGTCGAATCCCAGTCAGCGTCCGGTCACCACGCGCGAACTGGACAGCGCGGGTGTTCAACGACCGGACTCTGGCTCGGTGCGTCCGGTCGCTATGAGGCAGCGTCCGGTCACCCCGACCAGTCCCCTGTTCATCCACCGAATCGACCCGATTTCCCTCAAATCAAAAGCACTAGGACTCTAACTTCGTGTGAGGGATCACAAGGATGTTAGTGAGCTACTCCTAAGAGATCATGGCTCGAACCTAACTCCAAATCGGTGAATCGAAGAAAACGGTGAGGAACGGGCAAGAACTCGATCCCAAAACTAAATCCGCCCGATCTGTGAGTTCGTGAGGTATTAGAGAAATTCCTTCGGTAGAAAGAAGACTCTCACGAAGCTACACAAGATGGTTCAAACGGATTTGCGAATCTTCCCTCGAAACAAGAATTCTCGTGAAGAGCGAAAGAGGGGAAAACGTGCAAACGCGAAGAACAAAATCGCAAGACAAATCAAAGCACGAATTTGATCCTTGGACTCAGAGGAATGGATGATTCATTAAGCACTTGGTGTACGGGCTACAAGCCACTCCAGCAGATCAAAGCTTGGATGGCGAAAAGCTCAAGAACAAGAGCCAACTCTCCTTACCCTAGCCTACTCTCACAGGAACAAAATGAGAGAGACACCACCACTAGTCTGCCAAGGATACGGCTGCCCTAGCAGCCCGCCTCATATATATAGGCGCACGTCCAATGACACAAACGCCCTTACATTAAGCACTCGACCAAATACCCCCCCAGGGGTACAACCGTCCAAACCGGTCAATCTTCATCCGACGGCCACGCCCGCACATCCGGTAGCTTTGCCTCGACGCGACCTTCCTGATGCCGCCACGCGCCGCCACCGTCGACCGCCGCGCCTTCTCACCGATAGCTTCGCCGCAACGCAAGCCTCTCGGTGCCGCCACGCGTCGACCGTCCTTTCGGACCAACCCCCTGGTTTTGAGGCCCAAACCAGGCAAACCGGCCACCCCGAGTTTTGAGGCCCAAACTCGGAAACCCGCACGCCCAGGTTTTGAGGCCCAAACCTGGAAACCGTCCACCCCAGGTTTTGAGGCCCAAACCTGGAAACCGTCCACCCCAGGTTTTGAGGCCCAAACCTGGAAACCGTCGATGGTAGCTTTTTGAGGCTCAGCTACCGAACCCGCACCGTAGACGGGATGTGGTTCTCACACCCCGACCACCGGCGCCGATGCCGATGCATGTCCAGCCTCCACGCCGGGCACAACGCCTTCGCCTTCCTTCTTGACTCGGCCGACGGCACTTGCGCCGCACGCAAGCCCGTGTCCGACCTCCCGCCAAGCGACCCGACTCCAGCGCCTTCCTCCCGACTCGGCCGATGCACCGCACATCCCCATGTGCTCCTGCTTGCTGATGCCACGTGCCAGCTACCACAGCTGGTCCTCTGGCCCTCCGGTCCCTCAGTCCAAGCCTCCCGTCCGCCTTTCACCGCTCGGTTCGTCGGCATGGCACGTCCGCCGCACGGCACGCCCATCCTTCACCGCACCCGGTCCGTCAGCACGGCACGGCTCAACTTGACCTTCACCTCGCCATAGACCACTGTCTCCGAGCTCCACACCTGCACATCAACACAGCCAAGAGACACATGTCGCACACACACACCAACCCAGAAACACCACACAACTCACGCCACCGGTTAGTCATAACATTAAGCGCATAGCAAGATAATGACTCAACCGGGTAAAAGCCTCAAACCTTCCTCAACACAGTCAATCATTCATCATATGTATTCTCAAAAGAGAAAGTCTCGGTCTTCTCAGACAAAAAGAAGACCCATGAATACCTCGAAAAGTCATCAACAACAACAAGCACATACCAGTTCCCCCCAACCGAGCTCACCCGAGCTGGACCAACAAGGTCCATGTGTAAAAGCTCTCCAGGGCGCTGTGTCATGACCTGAGTCACTTGATGGTGGGGAGCGGCAACCATCTTCCCCTGTCTACAAAAATGACAAACAAGATCCTTCTCCATCGACAACTTGGGCAATCCTCGGATTAGGCCAAGTGAGCTAAGTCTTGCAAGCAAGTCGAAGCTCAAATGTCCTAGTCTCTTATGCCACTTCCAAAGATCAGAGGAGGAAGGTCCAGCCAAAAGACAACAGGAAACTCCAAATGACTCTGAGAAATACGCACGAAAGACTTTCCCAAAGGGCGAAATCACACAAACAAGATTTCCCTGAGGATCCAAAATACGACTGAGATTCGGCTTAAAACGAATCTCATAGTCGTCATCAAAGAGTTGCGAAACAGAAAGAAGGCTAAAATGCAAGTTAGAAACAAGAGTGTTGACGGTCCTTAAACACCTGTTTTACCATCAACATTTGACCCTAAAGTCCACCAAAAAGGCATGAAATGTAGTCAAATAGGTTTCAAACTAACCGAATTCCACATGTCCATAGAATTCTATTTGAATGCAGAATTTGAAACAAATTTGGACATTTGGACCCACCAAGAGCCAAGCCCACTCAGCAGGGCCCAAATGGGCCTAAGGGGGGTGGCGCCCGCCACCCCTAGGTGGCGCCCGCCAGCTCTAAGTGGCGCCCGCCACTTGGGTTGGCCCAAGTTGCAACCCCTGCCACGTCACCGATCCATGTGACCTCCCCAAGGCCAAATCTTGGCCCTTGGTCACTAGGTCAGTGGCATCGGACGGCTCAGGAGAAAGTGGCGTGGATCAAGGATGAATGTCGGTTGCTAGGACATGCAACCGACCTCCAAACTGCCTCGGACAACCACCTGGATGTCGTTGAAGCCAAGGCGGTGCATCCAACGGTGAGGGAGGTGGCGGCCGCCACCTAGGGCTGGCGCCCGCCACTAGGGTTAGCCCTAGGTCGGCTGGCTGCCCCCTATAAGAACCCCCCTCACTCCACAAGGCTATAAATACCTCCCTGAGGCACCTCTTCATTCATATCCCAATGACCATCCCTCATATCCCACACTTCCAAGAGAAGCAAAGCAAGAGAAGCAAATGAGAGTTAGGTTAGAAGCTTAGAGAGCTTAGGCAAGTAGGTAGCTAGTAGAGCAAGGCATCTTCGCCCTCGCGGTAGCGCTGCTCAAGGGTTAGCTCAAGAGTAGAGGCCTGCGAGTGATCGGCTCTGGAGCTGGGAAGAGTCTTCCTTCATCTCCAGTTCAGGTTTTGCTCTTGTTACTCAAGCACTTACTATATTCTAGTTCATCATTTCAAGTATTACTTTATTCTACTTATCAGTATTGAGTGGTATTCTTGATTCATTGCTTGAGTGCCTAGCTATCCTACAGTTCAATTCACTTAGCCATAGTAGTTAATCTCTAGTGAGCTTAGTGTTTGATCTTTGCCAATAGGTTGCTTAGTTAGTTTAGTGTTTATCTTATTAAGTCAAGTGTTTGCTCTGACGTCCGCAAGGGTGTCTCTATTCAAAGCTAGGGTAGAGATAGTTAGAATATAGTTACGCGTGGTGCTTAGTTATAGACTTACCTTCAGATACGGCTGGACCCCCGGATAGCTGTGGTAGCAAGCAGGTGGTGACAGCCCTGTGCGCCTTGAATTCCACCACGTAGTTGGCCCAGTTTAACAGTAAGGCTCGTTGTGCTAGCGTTCAACCTAAGTAAGTGGTAAAGGCTAGTACGCCTCGATACTTGACAAGATAGGAATAAAACTTTACTCAACTTAGTTGCTTTATTGTCTTTTGCCTGCCTTGCTTCGTAACTATCTCGCTTCGTAGTTATCTTGCTTTGTAGTTATCTAGGAGTAGTTAGTAGTTAGTAGTTAGTTAGTTATTCTTAGTTACCCTTAGTTATCCTATTCTATTTATCTACCTATCCATCCGCCTTACCTTAGCCATCCATTTCATCCTTACCTATCCACCCATATATTCTTTCTAGCCTTTCATCTCCTCTCTTCTCCCCTTTTCCTTTTTCTCCTTTCTTTGACTCTCATCCCCTCCTTGACTCAACTCATACACCACCCTAGCCTTCCCTTGGGATCAAATAAATCGACACCTGGTACTCCCAGGCGAAGTGCTACTACGATAGTTCTGTGCGCTTTGCAGAATCTCCTCCTGGTAGATTGCATTCTCTCTAGCTAGCTCCTACTAGTGTCGGGATTGACAACCCCGCTTGGCATTAGTAGATAGCTGCTTTAGCTCCACTCCTTTAGGTATAGTGACCGGTCTTGCTTCAAGCATTTCTGACGCCGTTGCCAGGGATAGACTCCACAGTCTACTCCTAGTAACAACGTTAGCAAGTGCCAACAAGCATTCCTGGGCCGTTACCGGGGATAGTTGCCTAGCACTATCTTTAGTGAAGTTAAGAACTACCAACAAAGAGCAACATCACGCAACACAAAGTGCTCATTAACTCGCACCGACCCACGAGACAACACTTTACCTTTGCTATTGTCGCCGAAGGTGATAAACTCCTTTCCGGCGACAGGGCTAAGACTGGAGAACCACTTGGCGTTTCCAGTCATGTGCCTCGAGCAACCGGAATCCACCAACCAAACGTCCTCCAATCATTTTACCTACATCAATAAAAAGACATAGGGTGAGCATACGATCCAACACTGGGGTTAGTGAAGTAGGAAGAATACCAGTGTTGGGCCGGCTGCTCGAAAGAACGGTTAGAAGAAAAACCATTCCTAGCATGCCTATGGGGGGAGCGATCACCACGTTGAGGAAAACGCGGTCCGCTAAGGGAAGAGCGTCCATCGCGATACTCAAAACGCGGTGGAGGAAAACGCTCTACAACAAAGCCACCGCCACGGGGTCCATAGCCTACAACTGCAGGCTCCCGCCGGGTACGTCCTCTCCGCTGCCTAGGCCTGGGAACTTGAGGTTCTGGACCTCTGGACCTAGAAGCATGCCTCTAAACATTCGGCGCATGTACATCATGGAAAGGATGGTACATGTCCGCATTATTCATCTCCCTAGCACGGCGCGCCTCTCTCTTGCGCCGAAAGCAGAACTCACTCAAGTGTCCATCTCTCCCACAGTGCTCACAATGGTACCTCACCGCTCTCAAAGGGGGTTGTTGGTACACACGGTTGTGGGTGTGGATCACTTTGCCCTTCTGTGGCATAAGCTCCTCCTGGATAGGTGGCATTGTGTCCAGCTTGTTTTTCAGGTGATTGGGTTTAGGAGCCCATTGCTGGTTCTTGGGTGGAGCTCGTGGAGGTTCTTCAAACACCCCATCCTTGGTGTTAGGCTTGAGAGGCTCTTTGGGTGGAAGCTTGGTAAGTTTGGGAGTAGTGGTGGAGTTGGGCTTCTCACTTGGGTTCAAACCACTCGACTCTCCAATCTTCCCAAAAGCAGAAACGTCAACGCCCGGAGCAAAGCCTACACCAGGACCTCCAGCAGCTCGCATGAATTGGGAGATCATCATCCCGAGCTGTGGCTCACCGCTAGACACCCATGACAAGATGGTCTGAAGGTATGTGTTTTCTTCCTCGGTTTGCATCTTGTCATACTTCACATTAGCGATCTCCATCTCCAAACCCTCACACAAAGCGCACCTAGACACGCAAGTGCTACCCGAGTTGGCCTTCTCAAGAGACTCAATCTTGGCATCCTTCTCTGCCAACACGGTTTGCAAGACTGGACAAGACTTGCACGCACCCAACAACAGGGGTCTAGCCCGGAGCTCATCCACCTCTCCAACCAAAGCAGCATACTTACCTCTCAAGGTGAGAAGGTCAGTCATGTGCTTGGTGCACATCTCACACTCACCCTCCTCAGACATGACCACGGTGGACTTAGCGAACTCAAGCTCCCTTACCGTGTCCTCCCACTTCTGCCTAAACTCCTTGCGCTCTCTAGCAGCACGCCTAAGCAACTTATCTTGACTAAGCAAGGCGGTAGTAAGCTTCTCGACCTCTGCAGAAAGCTCGTCATGGGTGAGAGATACCTGAGAGGTGTCGTCATCATCGTCATTCCGAGGGGTGTCCTCAAGCTTGCCGTCGACCTCATCACCAAGGGCCATGGTGCAGAGGTCGTCATCGTCGGCGAAGAAGCAGAGGTCGTTCAGCTTGTCCTCGATCCTCTTCTTCTTCTCGGACTCGTCATCGCTTGAGCAAGCGGAGTCGTCATCCGAGCCGTCGATGTCGCTGAGCGTGGCGAAGAACGCACGCTGCTCAGCCTGGGCCTTCTCCAAGTACTTCTTCTTGATGTACTCCTTGTCGAAGCCGCCCCTCCGCTTGTGCCTCGTGGGGACGTACTTCTCCTTGCGCTTGCCGGAGTCGTACTTGTGCCCATGATCGCCCTTCCCAGATGTGTGCTTCTTCTTGGGACAGTTGGCGATGAAGTGGTTGGGGTCGCCGCACTCAAAGCATCCTAAGCGTCCTCCTCCGCGGCGACGGTTCATGCGGTTGTTGTGGAACCGCGAGAACCGGTTGGCGAGCAATGCCAACTCGTCATCCCCCAAAGACTCCAGCTGGTCCTCTGTGACAGAAAAGAGTGAAGAAAGTGCAAATCCTCTAGAGGGGTTAGCAGAAGAGCCAGAAACCAAAGCCATAGTCGGGCCGGAAGGATTTTCATAAGAAGCCCTCGACATGGCGTCAATCTCACTAGACTTGAGCTTACTAAAGATCTCGTCGCAAGTGAGGGTCTCATAGTTAGACGATTCAATGATCGCCTGGACCTTTGAGTCCCACACCGACCGATCAAGAGTGTGCAAAAGCTTCAAAGCCCTCTCATGATCGTCAAAAGGCAACAACTCTTTGTTCGATCTCATCCTGTTGACAATGACCTGAAAGCGAGCGAATAAACTCTCTATGCTCTCACCAGGCATGTGTCGAAAGTTCTCGTACTCCCTCTTGTGCGACTCGTAGAGACGGGATTTGACTTGAGAGGTTCCCTCATGGAAGCGCATGAGGGTCGCCCAAATCTCACGAGCCGTGGGGAGGTGAGAAATGCGATCAAACTCGGACATGCTCAAACAGGAGAAAAGGGCGTTACGCGCTCGGCTATTGGCATCGTGCTCATCCATCTAAAGCTGAGTAACACGAGCAGCCAAGACAACGTAGTCGTCCCTGTTGCAAATCTCCCAAACAGAAGAGCTCATGCTCTGGAGATAGGCCGACATGCGTATCTTCCAATACGCATAGTTCGTCCCATCAAAGAACGGCGGTTTGCCCACCCCGCGATCCATGTTTCCTTCTATGGATCTGGACCGGCTAAGGTGGAAGATCCTTAACCTGCTCTGATACCAATTGAAGGACCGAGAATGCAATAGCAAGGCGACCAGAGGGGGGGTGAATGGGAGCTCAAAAATTTCTCTCGAAACATTGGCCTTTTGTTCCCAAAATCAACCCCCGAAAGCTTCGATCGAAACCGTGATGCCCACGACCCTTGGAAGAGGGTGGATGATCCCTAGGATCACAGCGAGGCACCACAAAGCGATAGCAAACCAAATGCCAAAAGTATCGGCACAAGTTCAACCCTTAAAAACCAAGTCCCGAACGTAGATAGATGGCTACGTCGAGTGATCCCCAAATACCTATGCTAACAAGTAGCAAAGGTACCTAGAGAGGTTCCTTGATCAACTCTAGGGCCAAACGAGAAGTCCGGAAACCAAGCGAAGAAGCCGGGAGAGCAAACGCACAAAACCGGAAGCTTCGGCCGATTCGCGGACTGTCCGCCGGTACAGTCCCGGACTGTCCGGGCTTACTGCGGACTATCCGCCACAGAAGCTCGGACTGTTCGCTAGCCAAATGGACAAAACAGAAAGGTTGCTGAACGTCCCTGGTCAACTCCCGGACTGTCCGCGAAATTCAACTACAGACTGTCCGCAGGTCAAAAATCGCCAAGGCAGCCGAGGGACGTAGCCACTGATCTCGCTCACCCCCGATCCCCGGACTGTCCGTGGTACCAGGCGCGGACTGTCCGCGACCTTGCAGAGAGGGCGATTTTGGTCGCCCTTCTCCCAAAACTTATCCAAATCGAATGAACTCACAATCCCACGTTCCCAAACTTGGAGAGGATGATCACGAGGTAGTTAGGAGACTATCCCCAAGAAATCATCCGCTCAAATCGATTCAATCACCGGGAAATCGAAAGGGGAGGAGTATGAACGAAAAAACACCACGAAAATGAAATCAAGCTGATCTACTTGTTCGTGAGGAGTTAGATGAATTCCTTTGGTGGAAATGATCTCCTCACTATAAAGAACAAGTTGATTCAAATGGATTTCGCAAAGACGCAGTAGAGAGGGAGATCGAGTGACGGGAAAAATGCGGAGAAATGAAGAACACGAAGAACACGAACCAAAACGCGAATCAACACATCGATCTGCAACCATGTGGCTACCACACGCTACAACAGTGAGGTTACGACCTCACTTCCTCAAAATCTCCAGTACACAGAGGTATGGTTCTCTGCGGATCTCAGCTAGCTACAACAGGGGATTGGGAGAGCAGGAAATCCTAAGTGCAAAGAGCAAATGACTGAGATAGAATGGGAGGAGGGTGTCTCCCTCTACTTATCCTAATTCTAATTCCTACTCTACCCCTCTCTAATTACAGAGCGAACCAGCTAAACCCTAGGGTTATTCTGGACCAACTCATGGTAGGTAGTGATCCGACGGCCACGCCCGCACAACTGGAAGCATTGCCTCGACGCAACCTCACCGATCGCCGCCACGTGCCGCCACCGCTCTGCTTGTCCTTTTCCCGGACGTCGCACCCCCGGTTTTGTGGCCCAAACCGGGAAACCAGCCTTCACAGCCAACCCCCGGTTTTGAGGCCCAAACCGGGAAACCAGCCGTCCATCGCCTCAGTTTTGTGGCCCAAACTCAGCAAACCCGCAGCACCCAGGTTTTGAGGCCCAAACCTGGAAACCATCCTCAGCCCGAGTTTTGTGGCCAAACTCGGAAACCATCAGCACCCAGGTTTTGAGGCCCAAACCTAGAAACCGTCCACCCGATGGTTTTTCTCTGGCTCTACCACCAAACCAAAGCTGTAGAAGGGATGCACCGCCCGTGCACCCCGTCCACCGACACATGTCCCCAGGGCCTTGACCCAGGCAACATCGTGTCCGCAAGTCTTCGCTCGTCGCTGTCCCAGGCTGTCAACCACCACAGCTGATCCTCGGGCCACCGGTCCCTCAGTCCAAGCCTCACGTCCGCCCTTCGCCACTCTCGGTCCATCGGCACGGCATGTCTCTACTTGACCTTCACCTTGCCTCTGATCACTGTATCCGTGCTCGACACCCGCACAACACAAGCCAAAGAACCTGCGATCAAACCCGTTGACAATCACTCATCACTCGAGACTCGGCATACACCCATGTATCCGCACGTGCCAGTCAATTTGACCTGCAATTGACAAGGAGAAGAAAAAGTTGTCAAATTGTGGAACCTGCCAGTTTGGTACCAGACAGTTCCAAATTGTACGGCTCTGATATAGCCACTTGTTATTAGGATATTGACTACCAAGTCAACTCCCAAGATATTGCATGAAGGCATTGAAAAAGATATAAAGCAAAATGGCTATGATATATTTAAAGAAGCATTCGGGGCAGACAAACAACCGATGAGCTTAGACATATTTGCAGAATAAAGATCTATGTGTACGTCCAAACGACGTGGAAACAACGTATCGACTAATTGTATAGGCAATTCTATCTGTCAACGGTGGGGTGTTGCCATGCAGCCATAATAACAAATAGATCGATAAAATAGTTTAAACATCAACAGTGGGGTGTCTCCATGCAGCCATAATGATGATCAAACTAGATCACGTCCAATGCAACGAGCAGATACGTTGATTCCAAGCAGTCTAAAGGCACATATTATGAAGAAAGCATAACTGGATCGGCTATTTTAGCCGATACAGGGTCCATGAGGCACGAACAAGATCTATCCGTTAGAATCACAATTTGATCTAAGATCAGGCAAAATCTAATCTACCGTATATATCAGTGAGGTTCGGAAATACAGCCATAACAGATATGCAAGATCAAAATCTACTTGTTCTTAGATCAACATCATAGTTTTATCGGATATCTCGAACGCACAACATGTAACAACCAAGATTGACAAAATAGTCGATGAGAATCTTGAAT
Source organism: Coix lacryma-jobi var. lacryma-jobi (assembly GCA_009763385.1). Lineage (NCBI taxonomy): Eukaryota > Viridiplantae > Streptophyta > Magnoliopsida > Poales > Poaceae > Coix > Coix lacryma-jobi. Next base: position 115,076,852 of record CM019830.1, on the reverse strand, counting down.
CAGCTATTTCCATCATTGTGGGTGTGTAGAACCTTTGGATAGCCGAACCTAAGCATCTTTTAGGCTTAAGCCACTTTGTCAATCTTGATTGGGCAAGATGTTGTTTAAAACATAAAGATACAAATTAAAACATAAAACAACATCGGTAACTTAATGAATCTATTAGCTTGCCAAACCAATAGAGCCGATAACTAGTCAAGATCGACTAAGGTAAGAGATTGATCAGAGTCAAGATAGTCTTACAAAAGATGAACTTGGACCGATAACTAGCCATGCCATAGCTTAATAAGAGTTTGGTCAATGCCAAATATAGCCTTATCGTACAATGACACGAACCATTGGTGAAACTTACAAGCAAACCGGAGGTCGGTCGAAGCTGATGCAGCCCTGCCAGATTGAAGGTCTTGTCGAGATCTACGTTACTCCTACTCCTAGGGTTTTGGCCGGTGGCAGGTATGTTGATTGATTGGATCATGTTACACAATCCGGGTTTCTAGCTATATATAACCTGGTTGACTCCTGTCCTAACACAACTAGGTTACACAACAAAAACAAAAGACGACCCAGACTTGAGCTTCCTGGCCGAGCCCGACACATCTTTGAAGCCCTTTCATATTGGTCCATATGAATTCCTCTGGTCACGCTTGAACCCATATAAGCTTCTATGTTTTTATGGCCCATTCCTTCCTTAATATACCAGCCGTTTGTGCTTACAAAATAATAATCTTTTTGGTCCAAAATCTAGAGTGAACAGTTCTAGAAGTGCACAGTTTAGATAAAAGTTGGTGGTATAAAATGTGTGTTAAGTACCGCCAACAACAAGGTACCTAGGGGGCTCCTCCCCCAAGCTAGTGTCTACAGACCCAGAGGATAGTACCCCAGCGACGCATGGACTTTCCTCAAGTGATTTCGTTTGTCTGGCGTCGAACTGGTCCTGTCTGGCATCCCATCGTTGGTTTCATTGGGCTTGTTCATTCAGGGAGCCCTGAATGTTGTTGGTGCGGATCTCCAGTCCTTCAATCCTTGTGTTCAGGCCTTCCAGGGTTATGGATTGCCTTGGTGGGACTGAAGATGGCAGCCCTTTGGAATCTGATGACTCGGCCCATGTGCCTTGGGCCCAAGCTGCATGGCTTCCTTCAGGCCACTCCATACCAGCTGTAGATAGTCGGGCTAGGTTGTCCCAGCCAGGCTGATATCCGGGTGTGAACCCAGGTACTTGCCCGACAGGATACCATCCCTGCATGGCTGGCTGTGGAGTGGGCACTGTTGGTGCCTACGAGCTTGATCCTGTTTCCTGCCTGGTTCGGCTCCTGATTGCCCTGCATGATGATGTACTTTTTCGGGCTTCCAAGAGGAAGGGTAAATTCCCAGCATTTATATAAAGCGAGTTACGGGTTAGGTAACGGATACTCGTTAATAAAACCAGGGAAAAAGTATATGATTGTTCCATCTTCTTTCACTTTTAAGTTATGCCCTTGTATCAAGTATGCTTCATTGATGATGGTGCGGGGGATGGGGATGTATGAAACATCGTGTCCTTCCAACGCACCAACACTCTCAGCAATACGAGTTACAAGAGACGTGCAGGATATAGAAGTGGAAAACCGAAACATCTCTAGAATGTGTAAAAACATCTCACGAGCAGGGGCAATTTTAATTTTGTGGACAATCGCAAAAAGTAATCTTAGTTCATCATTTCTAACAAATTGAATGTCCTGGCTAGGAAATAGAGTCATTGATATCCAACGTTGTATAAGCCTCAAAGTGGGATGGTGAATTTGCATGTTGCGAGGCTGGAACTTGCCAACTACCGTTTGACCAAAAATTTTGCCCCAAAACTTGTGGCGATTAAAACTCTTAAGTGAGTGGCCAAGATCGATAGAGCATTTCTTATTAAGACCGACATGAGATGCAAAATCCTTCCACGGTACTAAGTACTCAGTATTAAACATGCAGAAGGTAAAGCCATTTTCTACCTCTACTGCGGTTTATAAGAATTGGATGGTTAGGAAACAGGAGCCTTCCTCATAGAGGGGGTCAACCTTTTCCCAACCAATCGCTTTGAAAATAGTGCAGAATTCGGAATCCATATCTATCTTTTCAAGGAGGTCGGGGTCGTATTACGGCCTGTGGACGAAGGTACGGTCCCGGAGGATCGCGTATGCCTGGAACTCCCATTCTCCATCGAGGAAGACGTTGGTGTCATTCGCGCTTGCTGCACCGGCTTGGCTTGCGGTCGGCGAAGAATCTCCTCGTACCGAGCTCTCTTCTTGATCGACAGAGTAGGGTGCGCTTTGGCTTTCATGAGCGCTTCTCCCCATTGCTCTCTTCATCGCACCGGAGAGAGCTCTTCCAAAACCTCTCATGATCTTTATGGAGTGGAGCTAGAGAGGGGTTTTGGACAAGGTCTAGCTGCTAGTACCTTGCTCAAATTTTATGGAAGTGGTGTGAAGGTGAAGTATAAAGCTAGGAGATGGAGTGTGAGAGAGGAATATGAAGAAGTGAGGATGAGATGAGCTCAACCAGTGCCTCTGGTATTTATAGAGCTGGTGACTGGCCAAGGGGGAGAGAGGGCAACGACTAGGAGCCATTGGCCAAATTTGAGAGCCGTTGGGCTCTGCGGTGGTGCGGCTGCACCCCTGTGGGCCCCACTCGACCCCACCTTCAGCTGGCTGCCTCCAATGGCTAGTTGGAGCAACTAGTCATCGGTCTCCCACTCCAGAAAATTGTTTTCTCCCAGATTTGTAAATTTCCACAAAATTTGATGCTTTTTGCTTTTGTAAATATTTTGGAAAAATAAGAAATAGTAATATAAAAATTCCTTTATTCAGAAAATGATGTTTAAACATTTTTCTATGCATTTCGAAAAATTGAATTTAAAAACAAGTAATTTTAATTTTTTAAAAAAATTCTATGCATGATTAAAGTCAAATATGGATTTGAAAATATTAAAATAAATTTTTGAAAATGGATAACTACCATTTTACCTCTGGCCGAGGACATACCATTTATAGCCTGGTAGTAAGGCTATACCTCCTCTACTTTCCCGAAGTAGAAGCTTTCGACCCAGGAGATTGAGGTGGTTGCTTCTTCTTCCGCCATACCGGCCAAGGCTTGGCCGAGGGTGGCGGAGTAGGCGTGATGGGCTTCGGGTTCTTCACTTTCTATTGCTTCCATGCAGGATCACGGTGGAAGTATCCATTGAACCAACATCAGATGGTCTTTTCAGGAAGCTGAAAGTGAATCCGTCCTCCAGAGACGAATATCACGGCGTTAGCCATGTTCAAGAATGGTCGTCCCAGAAGGAGCGGGACATCGTCATCTCTTCCTGTGTCCAGGATGACGAGGTCGATGGGGATGTATCTATCCTTAATGCGGATCAGGATGTCCTTAGCTACCCCCTCTGGCCTGCATATAGTGTTGTTGGCCATCTGGAGTGTGATGTTGGTGGCCGACAACGGACCACCAAGGATCTTCTCGTATACTGCCTTGGAGAGGCATCCTCTCCTCTCCACCACCATTTGCATGCCGCCATGCAAAGAAGCACATGTTGAATTAAAGAAGCACATGCTTAATTCTTCTCCACCATTGTTCTGAAGGAGGTTACGATCCAAGGACTCTCATGCATCATCACGCGGATCGGTGATGTGGTTGTGGAGTAGCCCCTACTCCACCTCTCTACTATAAATACCCCCTCACTCCCTCTCATTCAGGACACACCACAAGGACGAGCTCTCCACTCTCTCTCAAGATGTAGTACTAGTAGTAGTGCTTGGAGTTAGAGTGAGTCTCTGGTCTTCAACTTTAGTCTTCTCAGAGGTCTGGTATGGTTCTTGTATTCCTTTCTTTCCTTGTAAGACTTGAGTTATTTTATATAGTTATCTTCTCTACTTTGCCTTAGTACTTTACTTTATTGCAACATGACTAGTTATGTTGTAGTGGTAGTTAGCATTGTCATAGTTATGTGATAGCGAGATAATGGTAGTATACCTTTGCGCTGGTTCACCGCCCTTAACCCGGTGCTCTAATCAGTTCCACCGGATGTCAGATTAGAGTAGTGAGATGTAGTGTAGACGTGGTGTCTAGACTATATGCTTGCCTGTGTCTGCGGCTTACTCCACGGTTTGTTTGTGGTACCTAGTAGGGGTGACAGACCTATCTAGGCTTTGATTCCACCACGTGCGGGCAAGTTATTAAAACGTAGGTCTTCTTGTGCTAGGCGGCTTAGCACCCTTCTCATCCTTTTTTGTTGCTAAGTGGCTTAGTGACCCAAGTGCAATGTGTATGAACATTGATCTTGCTTGATATATCTTGTCTTGCTAAGTTAGAACCATGCAAGTAGAGATAGATCTCTAGAAACCTTAGGCTCGCTCGTTGTTCTCCTCGCTCGCTAGACTACTCTTTTATCTTTGGGACCTCTCATGTGTGTCACTTCTCTTATCATATATATCACTTACCCCAACTTTGGTTTAGTTGGTATATTAGTTAGCGGATATATGATAGTTAGTTATCACATTCTTTAACCATTGCTTCCCTATGGATAAATACGATATCCTGGAATACTCCTAGGTGAAATGCTACAACAGTATGTTTTGTGCGCTTGCGGAATTATCCAATAGACATAAGAAATATCAACAAACATTTCTAGCACCATTGCTGGGGATAGATTCAAACTCTATTCTTAGTAGCGACGCTAAGAAGTGTCAACAAGCATTTCTGGCCCCGTTGCTGAGGAAGCAATTGGTGAAAGATTTTGATACTAACTTTGATGTCTACTAATCTATGTTACCACTAGCTATTGTGGGATTACCATTGTTCTGTTGAGTGTGGAATAAACAGGACATCAACCGTATCGACCTTCTGGTGTTTTTTCCACAAGAAAAAAAAGAAAAAAATCATCAAAGAGCCTAGGGTGCTTGATCATTCATGAACCATCAACACCTCAGCCTTGCTATCTCACAGGTGCGTATATGTATATATTTTAACCCTATGCAAAAATGAAGAGAAGGTCGTCGTCAAAAAGAAAAATGAAATCATCATGTGATGGAACAAAAGCACTCACAGTCATGTTTCAAATTGTGAATGTGGATGGAATCATTGGAGGTATGTGAGACTCTGCCAAGAGGCAACCCGAAGTTATCCTCTTTCTTCTCTTGTTGTCGTCTTCTCATCAAGCCGCTTGAGTAGAAGATCTATTTTTGCAGCAAGCATATCTGCCTCCTTTACAGTATGCATGCCTTTTTGTGACTTAGCTTGGGGTCTTCCATCCCCCCATGCTTGGTTCACCATCACTTTATCAATCAGGGCCTTAGCCCCGTTGACAGTCAGGGACATGAATGCCCCTCCAGCTGTAGCGTACAGGTGCCCCCTTGACATGGGCGTGAGCCCCTCGTAGAAGGTTTGGAGCACCAGCCATTCCTCCATCCTGTTATGAGGACAGGCTGCAATGTATTCTTGCAATCGTTCCCATGCCCTCGGGCATGGACCCCGTTGAATTCTGCTGGAAGCTGGTGATTCGTCCCCTTAGGGCAGTTGTTTTGCCCAAGGGGAAGAACTTTACAAGGAATGCTGTCGAACATTTGTCCCAAGTGGCGACATCTGTCGGATTCTTGTAGAACCACTGCTTCGCCTTCCTCACAAGGGAGAAGGGAAACAGTCAAAGCCTGATGACATCTGGAGTGATGTCCTTGATAACAATGGTGTCACAAAGCTCCTTGAAGTTCTGAAGATTTCCGTTCTCGTCCTCGCTAGACAACTAGAACTAGAACTAGACGAACTAGATCTAAATCTAGATGAACTAGAAGAGATTCATCTAGAGGGACCTCTACTTCTACATTGAAACCCTAGTTTCTGATGAGGAGATGAATAATGAAGAGGGAGATGGCTCTTGGGGGCGCCCCTGGGGTCTCTTATATAGTCCTGGATGGAGTAGGGGGCAAGGAATTGCCATGTCATCGATCTGCGTCACATTTATCACCCACCATTGGATCAAACCGACTTCAGGGACGGTGGAGATGCATCCTAGGAGGCGGTGGAAGAAGGTTCCAGAAGGCAGAGGCAAAACGGCCTCCGTGGCCGACTGGTCGGTCATGGGGTGGGACCGGTTGGTAGTTCTTAGCTTCACTAAAGATAGTGCTAGGCAACTATCCCAGGTAACGGCCCAGGAATGCTTGTTGGCACTTGCTAACGTTGTTACAAGGAGTAGACTATGGAGTCTATCCCCGGCAACGGCGTCAGAAGTGCTTGAAGCAAGACCGGACACTATACCTAAAGGAGTGGAGCTAAAGCAGCTATCTACTAATGCCAAGCAGGGTTGTCAATCCCGACACTAGTAGGAGCTAACTAGAGAGATTGCAATCTACCAGGAGGAGATTCTGCAAGCGCACAGAACTATCATAGTAGCACTTTGCCTGGGCGTACCAGGTGTCGATTTATTTGATCCCAAGGGAAGGCTAGGGTGGTGTATGAGTCGAGTCAAGGAGGGGATGAGAGTCGAAGAATTTATATGGATGGCTAGGTAAGGATGAAATGGATGGCTAAGGTAAGGTGGATAACAAGATAGGTAGATAGAGGGATTAGGATAAATAAGGATAACTAACAAATAACTAATAACTAATCCTAAATAACTACAAAGCAAGATAACTACGAAGCGAGATAGTTTCGAAGCAAGGCAGGCAAAAGACAATAAAGCCACTAAGTTGAGTATAGTTTTATTCCTATCTTGTCAAGTATCCAGGCGTACTAGCCTTTACCACTTACTTAGGTTGAACGCTAGCACAACGAGCCTTACTATTAAACTGGGCCAACTACGTGGTGGAATTCAAGGGGCACAGGGCTGTCACCACCTGCTTGCTACCACAGCTATCCGGGGGTCCAGCCGTATCTGAAGGTAAGTCTATAACTAAGCACCACGCTTAACTATATTCTAACTATCTCCACCCGAGCTTTGAATAGAGACACCATTGCAGACGTCAGAGCAAACACTTGACTTAATAAGATAAACACTAAACTAACTAAGCAACCTATTGGCAAAGATCAAACACTAAGCTCACTAGAGATTAACTACTATGGCTAAGTGAATTGATCTGTAGGATAGCTAGGCACTCAAGCAATCAATCAAGTATACCACTCAATACTGATAAGTAGAATAAAGTAATACTTGAAATGATGAACTAGAATATAGTAAGTGCTTGAGTAACAAGAGCAAAACCTGAACTGAAGATGAAGGAAGACTCTTCCCAGCTCCAGAGCCGATCACTCGCACGCCTCTACTCTTGAGCTAACCCTTGAGCAGCGCTACCGCGAGGGCGAAGATGCCTTGCTCTACTAGCTACCTACTTGGCTAAGCTCTCTAAGCTTCTAACCTAACTCTCACTTGCTTCTCTTGCTTTGCTTCTCTTGGAAGTGTGGGATATGAGGGATGGTGTTTGGGATATGAATGAAGAGGTGCCTCAGGGGGGTATTTATAGCCTTGTGGGGTGAGGGGGGTTCTTATAGGGGGCAGCCAGCCGACCTAGGGCTAACCCTAGTGGCGGGCGCCAGCCCTAGGTGGCGGCCGCCACCTCCCTCACCGTTGGATGCACTGCCTTGGCTTCAACGGCATCCAGGTGGTTGTCCAAGGCAGTTTGGAGGTCGGTTGCATGTCCTAGCAACCGACATTCAGCCTTGATCCACGCCACTTCATCCTGAGCCATCCGATGCCACTGACCTAGTGACCAAGGGCCAAGATTTGGCCCTGGGGAGGTCACACGGATCGCTGATGTGGCAGGGGTTGCAACTTGGGCCAACCCAAGTGGCGGGCGCCACATAGAGCTGGCGGGCGCCACCCCTCTTAGTCCCATTTGGGCCCTGCTGAGTGGGCTTGTCTCCTGGTGGGTCCATAAGTCCAAATTTGGTTCAAATCTTGCATTCAAATAGAATTCTATGGACATGTGGAATTTGGTTAGTTTGAAACCTATTTGACTACATTTCATGCCTTTTTGGTGAACTTTAGGGTCGAATGTTGACGGTAAAACAGGTGTTTAAGGACCGTCAACAAGCTCCCCCAAGCTAACCTATTGCTCGTCCTTGAGCAACAATGTGGTTTAAGCATTGAGCATGAGATGGATAGCAACTTAAGATGTCTGCAAGTGCATATTGTATAGTGAGAAATAACTTAGCATATATCATTAATCATAGCAATGTGGGGCTTATAGCTTTTCACTTCAAACATGCAAGAGTGAAATAAAGCAGTAGATAGGAAACTTTTATCTTGCTTAGGTTTGACTAGGATTCTGTCTGGAGGTTTTTTTTTCAAGGTTTTCAAAAGATAACAACTTGCTTAAGTCCTCCAAGATTCACTCAATCACTCAATGGTGTTTAAATCCTCACTTAGGCCAAAATGTAGCCTCTCCTATTTCTAAAGAATGATATGTGGAGTTATAGGTGGGCTAAAAACCATGAGCAAATTGCCTGATGTTTATTGCTAAGCTAGACACTCAGATCATAAGGAGCAACAAATCATAAAAATTGATCAAGATGTGCATGTGTGGTTATGTGGAAGTGTATAGAGAGATATTTCATAATCCTTCCTAGTTAATTTCTGGGGTCTAGAGCTAATGATAATTCTCTCTCTCTCTTTTTTTGGATACAAAGTGAGTAGACAAAAGGTGTGTCCTCACATCTTCTTAGGACATAGTCCTCTTTTGAGCTACTTTGCTCATTTTTTTTTCAGGACATAGTCCTTTCTTGAGCTACTTTGCTCATTTCTCTCTCTCTCTCTCTCTCTCTCTCTCTCTCTCTTTAGCTCTAGATTTCCCCAGACATCTATAGGAAAGGATTTTTGAAATGAAAAAGGGGAGGAGGGAGAAATGCTTATTCCCAGTGTAGGAATAAGCATAAGGCTAGCAATGGGATGTTTGGCAGGGTATTGCATATCTCCAGTGTAGAGAATAAGCAATTTATTTGGTGGTTGCAAACTTCCAAAGTGGAAAGTAGGCAAATTATGGTGGGTGTACGTGAATCTTGATTCAAAAGATATGATAAGCTTCTCAACTAAGATCTATGAGGTCTAACAAAGCTCAACACAAACAAAGCTCTTTGTGGTTTTGACTAATGGCTAACAAATATTTGGCTGGTGGTGGGATGGGATAAAAATCTAGGAGGAACTTTTAGCAAGGTTTTCATAATTTTTAAAAGAAATCCTCCAGATTAGGTCCTAATTTCACCTTAGCAAGTTTAAAGAATTACTCTATTTCTTACTAACTTTACTCACTAAGCATGATTTCAGTTAAAGCATGTGCAACCCACAAAAGCTACAACTTAGATAAGACTAGTCATTCAAACCATAACAATAGCATTTGCATGACATATTTCAAATCTTATTCAGGTTTCAACTTGTTTAAGCAGATATTATCAGTTTTATTCATGGAGTGGTTATTTAGGCAAGCATGTGACATTCAAAAGATATAGAATTTAAGAACTGAATGTAAAGTGTAGGCTTGAGACATACCTTATCGGAGCGGGAGTCTCCCCCAAGCTGGCTTCTTGCTTGGTGAAAGATCTTCTTCGTCTCAGTCGGAGCTCTTGTTCTCATTTTATTAAAAGGGAAACTATCTAATGTTGTGAAAAGGGAAACTATCCTATTTTGATATTTTATTGTTCTAACTAAGTTAACATATACCTATGCATAAAACTAATGATAACTGATTTTCTTTTTAGTTTCATGCATGACATATGTTATTTATTCGAAAAAGGGAAAATTGAAGGGAAAGAAAAAAAATAAAACCATACCTTAGGTCCATGGAGTTTCATCCTTATCGGGTGGATCTTCTTCCTTGGGCACTTCTTCTCTTAGTACTCCATCTGGTTCTTCTTCCTTTGGCACCTCTCCCTTGTTATGTGAATCACACAACTCAGGAGGTGGTTCTTTCTTTCTGTTCCACCATGTTCTTGGGCGCCTCTTCTTGGTACGAACGGGTTTTGCTTCCTGCATGTTAGCGGCATATGCGGGGCCTCGGGAGAAAGAGAATATTTCCTTCCTCCCTCCTAATGTCATTTGAATTTTACCACTTCCCACATATATGCAAGCATCAACAGTGTTCACGAAGGGTCTACCCAAAATTAAAGGCACATCTTTCCTATTTCCCATATCTAGTATTATGAAATCAGCAGGAACATAGGAGCCTCTAATATGAACAGGTAAATCATTAACTATTCCTTCTACATAGCAAGTGGATTGATCAGCTAGCACAACATAGGCACATGTGGATGACATGGGTGGAAAGAATGAGTTTTCATAAAAAATCTTTAGATAAAATGTTCACACTCGATCCTAAATCACACATGGCATTTTTAAAGACTTCACCAAAGATTGAGCATCTAATTATGGGACTACCAGGATCACCCTTTTTAACAGTCATGGTTTGATCTTCATAATAGTTAAAATAGTTTATTTCAACCATATTTACAGTTTCCATGTCAGGTTTAGCAGGAATTTCGCCAGATTCAAAAGATGGTATAATAGCAGCAAGTTGAGCTAATTGGGTTTCTAACATCTTATTAAAGCTAAGTTGATTTTTCAGAGCAGATGAGAAATCTTCCAATTTAGCATTTATATTCTCAAGGGCTTTATCATTCGACATTAATTTCTTATTCAAAAATTCAGTAGTTCTACCTTGTGAGTAAACTAAATTCTTTAAGAACGAGAAATCATCAGAATTATGAAAATTAGAGCGAGGGAATGAATTGTTACCTTGAGAATTGGATTGCTGATTCCATCCTTGATTCTGTTGATGGAAACCGTTACTGTTGTTGATGAAGTTCAAATCTTCATGTAGCTCGGGGCAGTGGCTCCCAGAATGTCCGGTTTCTCCATAGACTTCACAAGTCATGTAGGATTCTAGAAATTGGACACTCTCTTGTTGGTTCATCTTCTCACAGTTGTCCAGCTTCTTTGCCAGCAGGTCCATCTTGGCCACGATCATGTCGGCCTCCTTAAGGGAATGTATACCTCGCTTGCGGGGCTATAGTCTTTCGTCATTCCATCCTTGATTTGACAGCATCTTCTCTATGAGAGCCTTAGCATCTGCAACATTCAGAGAAAAGAATGCACCGCCGGCGGCGGCATCCAAATGGCTTCTAGAGAGAGGGGTTAGGCCATGGTAGAAGTTCTGTATCAATAGCCAGTCCTCCATACCATGGTGCGGACAAGCAATGACATACTCTTGCAACCTCTCCCAAGACTCGGGAATAGATTCCTCGGCTTGTTGCGTAAAGCTGGAGATTTTGTTGCGAAGAGCGTTCGTCTTGCCCATCGGAATGAATTTGGCAAGAAAAGCATTGGAACACTTGTCCCATGTGTCTACAACGTTGCGATCGGTATAGAACCATTGCTTCGCTTTTCCTAGCAAAGAGAAAGGAAAGAGACGAAGACGGATGGCTTCTTGGGTTATCCCCTTAATGGTGAAGGTGCCGCAAATCTCCAAGAATTATTGGAGGTGAGCATTGGCATCCTCATGAGCCTTGCCATAGAACGGGCTAGCTTGGACCATCGTGATCAGAGCCGGTTTCAACTCAAAATTGAGGTTGGCATCGATCACGTCTGGTCCTATCACTACATTAGCGGCAGAAGGAGCAGAAAACTCACGAATGGCTTTATTGGCCATCGTGAAGATAGAACGAGATAAGAAAGAAAGTAGTTGAAGAAGATGAAGGAAAAAGATAAGAAGAGTTAAGGAAAGAAAGAATGAGGTGAGATGGGATTCGCTAAGCGGAAGCTTAAGCGAAGATAAATTCGACACGGACTCAACCGATACACCGACTGCCTTCCCCGGCAACGGTGCCAGAAATGCTTGTTGGTAGTTCTTAGCTTCACTAAAGATAGTGCTAGGCAACTATCCCCGGTAACGGCCCAGGAATGCTTGTTGGCACTTGCTAACGTTGTTACAAGGAGTAGACTATGGAGTCTATCCCCGGCAACGGCGTCAGAAGTGCTTGAAGCAAGACCGGACACTATACCTAAAGGAGTGGAGCTAAAGCAGCTATCTACTAATGCCAAGCGGGGTTGTCAATCCCGACACTAGTAGGAGCTAACTAGAGAGATTGCAATCTACCAGGAGGAGATTCTGCAAGCCCACAGAACTATCATAGTAGCACTTCGCCTGGGAGTACCAGGTGTCGATTTATTTGATCCCAAGGGAAGGCTAGGGTGGTGTATGAGTCGAGTCAAGGAGGGGATGAGAGTCGAAGAATTAAGAAAAGACAAAAGGGGAAAAGGGAAGAGAAGGGATGGAAGGCTAGAAAGAATATATGGATGGCTAGGTAAGGATGAAATGGATGGCTAAGGTAAGGTGGATAACTAGATAGGTAGATAGAGGGATTAGGATAACTAAGGATAACTAACTAATAACTAATAACGAATCCTAGATAACTACAAAGCAAGATAACTACGAAGCGAGATAGTTTCGAAGCAAGGCAGGCAAAAGACAATAAAGCAACTAAGTTGAGTATAGTTTTATTCCTATCTTGTCAAGTATTGAGGCGTACTAGCCTTTACCACTTACTTAGGTTGAACGCTAGCACAACGAGCCTTACTGTTAAACTGGGCCAACTACGTGGTGGAATTCAAGGCGCACAGGGCTGTCACCACCTGCTTGCTACCACAGCTATTCGGGGGTCTAGCCGTATCTGAAGGTAAGTCTGTAACTAAGCACGACGCTTAACTATATTCTAACTATCTCTACCCTAGCTTTGAATAGAGACACCCTTGCGAACTTCAGAGCAAACACTTGACATAATAAGATAAACACTAAACTAACTAAGCAACCTATTGACAAAGATCAAACACTAAGCTCACTAGAGATTAACTACTATGGCTAAGTGAATTGATCTGTAGGATAGCTAGGCACTCAAGCAATCAATCAAGTATACCACTCAATACTGATAAGTAGAATAAAGTAATACATGAAATGATGAACTAGAATATAGTAAGTGCTTGAGTAACAAGAGCAAAACCTGAACTGGAGATGAAGGAAGACTCTTCCCAGCTCTAGAGCCGATCACTCGCACGCCTCTACTCTTGAGCTAACCCTTGAGCAGCGCTACCACGAGGGCGAAGATGCATTGCTCTACTAGCTACCTACTTGCCTAAGCTCTCTAAGCTTCTAACCTAACTCTCACTTGCTTCTTTTGCTTTGCTTCTCTTAGAAGTGTGGGATATGAGGGATGGTGTTTGGTGAAGGACCGAGAAAGCACTAGCAAGGCGACCAGAGGGGGGGTGAATGGGAGCTCAAAAATTTCTCTCGAAACTTTGGCCAAATGTCCCAAAATCAACCCCGAGAAACCGTGACCAAAACCGTGATGCCCACGACCCTTGGAAGAGGGTGGATGATCCCTAGGATCACAGCGGAGCACCACAAGAAAGTAGCAAACCAAACTCCAAAAGCTCCGGCTCGAACGCGACCCCAAAAACCAAGTCCCTAACGTAGATAGACGGCTACGTCGAGAAATCTCTAAACACCGATGCTAACAAGTAGCAAAGATACCTAGAGATGTTCCTTGGTCAACTACAAGGCCAAACGAGAAGTCCAGAAACCAAATGAACAAGCCGGGAGAGCAAACGCACTAAACCGGAAGAAGCAGCCAAGTCCCGGACTGTCCGCTGGTACGATCCCGAACTGTCCGCTGTAGTGCCAGACTATCCGCAGGCGAGTGGCGGACTGTCCGCCGGCAAAACTCGCCAAACAGCAAGGTTGCTGCAACGTCCCTGGACGTTCCCGGACTGTCCGCCAAACAAAACGGCGGACTGTCCACCGGTCAAATGAACAGTTCCTCGGCCGAGACTCGCAACCACTATCCAGGCTCGATCCCGACGCCCGGACTGTCCGTGGTCCTAGGCGCGGACTATCCGTGACCTTGCAGGGAGGGCGATTTTGATCGCCTCCTCCCCAAATTCGATCCAACTCAAAATCCCAAGTTCCCAAACTTGGAGAAGATGATCACGGGGTAGTTAGAAGACTATCCCTAAGAAATCATCCGCTCAAATCGATTCAAACACCGGGAAATCGAAAGGGAAGAAAGATGAACCGAAAAGCGCCACGAAAACGAAATCAACCCGATCTACTTGTTCGTAGGGAGGTAGATAAATTCCTTCAGTGGAAATGATCTCCTTTCAAATACGAACAAGATGATTCAAACGGATTTCGCAAAGACGCACGGGAGAGGGAGATGGAGTGACGGGAAAATCATGGAGAAACGAAGAACGCGAAGAACACGAACCAAAACGCGAATCAACACATCGATCTGCAACCGTGTGGCTACCACATGCTACAACAGTGAGGTTACGGCCTCACTTCCTCAAAATCTCCAGTACACAGAGGTATGGTTCTCTGTGGATCTCAGCTAGCTACAGCAGGGGATTGGGAGAGTAGGAAACCCTAGAAGCAAAGAGCAAATGAACTGAGATAGGAAGGGTGGAGGGTGTCTCCCTCTACTTATCCTAATTTCTAATTCCTACTCTACCCCTCTCTAATTACAGAGGGAACCAGCTAAACCCTAAGGTTATTCTGGACCAACTCGGTGGTAGGTGTATCCGACGGCCACGCCCGCACAACTCGTAGCGTTGCCTCGACGCAACCTCCCGATTGCCACCACATGCCGCCCTCGCTCTGCACCCCCGGTTTTGTGGCCCAAACCGGGAAACCAGCCTTTTCCAGCCAACCCCCGGTTTTGAGGCCCAAACCGGGAAACCAGCCCACCAAGCATCTGAGTTTTGAGGCCAAACTCAGCAAACCCTCAGCGCCCAGGTTTTGAGCCCAAACCTAGAAACCGTCCTCAGCCCGAGTTTTGAGGCCAAACTCGGAAACCCTCAGCCCGAGTTTTGTGGCCAAACTCGGAAACCATCCGCACCCAGGTTTTGAGGCCCAAACCTGGAAACCGTCCATCCGATGGTTTTTCTCTGGCTCAACCACCAAACCGACGTCGTAGATGGGATGCACCTCTCGTGCACCCCGTCCACCGACACGTGTCCCCAAGTCCAACGACTCAGGCAACACATGACCGCAAGTCTTCACTTGTAGCTGCCACAGGCTGCCAGCCACCACAGCTGATCCTCGGGCCTCTGGTCCCTCAGTCCAAGCCTCACGTCCGCCCTTCGCCACTGTCGGTCCATCGGCACGGCACGTCTCTACTTGACCTTCACCTCGCCTTCGATCACTGTATCCGTGCTCGACACCTGCACAACACAAGCCAAAGAACATGCGCATCATCCCAGTTGACAATCACTCATCACTCAGAGACTCGACATACACCCATGTATCCACAATCTCCCCCTTGATGAGTGCATTGTCAACTACCAACACAAATCATAATAGAAAGAGAAGAAAGAAGAAGGAGAAGAGAGAACTCGACCAAATGACCCAAAAGCATAGCAAAGCCGAAGAAGGTCAAGTGGAAAGAGCGAAAGAACTTGGTCCCCAAAGACACGGGCAACGGCTCGACGCAACCAAGCAAAGCAAAGCTAGCCCTCAAGAAGAGGTAGAACAGGCTCAACGCCGCTAGCAAAAACCAATCGAAAATATTGAAGCAAAAAGCTAGTCCCTCAAGATAGAGGCACAGAGGCTCAACACAACTAGCAAAGAAAGCTCGATACCGACTGTTACCAAAAAAAAAAAGTTTGACACCAATTGAAAATCTGAAAAGCAAATGCTAGTCCCTCAAGAAGGAGGCTAAGGCTCAACGCAACTAGCAAACTGCTCCAAACCAATTGAAAATGTCAAAGACTCAACCGGAAACAAACTCCTCCTTGAATAGTGCAAACAACCAGGAAGACTCCCCTTAGCTGAAACGGAGGGTAATGATTTGCAATTTCTCCCCCTTAGTTGAAAATGCACTTATCAAGAAATAAGGCTCCCCCTCAGAAAATGCACCAACAAAAAGTGCCAACAAGAGAGGTTCCCCCCCTTCCAAAATGCATATGAGTCAAAATGCAGGTTAGGAGCTTCAGGAGTATACTCAAAAGAGTGCAAAGATGCTCGACAGAGTTCTGATACGATGACTCAGAAAAATGCACAGAATGCTAGCAAAGGCTCAAGCTGATCACTAAGTCTGAAATGAGAGCAAAAGAGCAGTTTGTAGCCAAAAAGGTATTCACCATCAAAATAGCACAGACATGTATAGACAAGAAGTCAAACAACTGCTAATCATGTATTCAAGGTGAACTACCCCTAGCATAGTTCAAACATCATGCTGATACCAATTTAGGCATATACTTGTGATTTCAAATTTTAATCGGAGATGCAGCGGTGAAATTACACAAGTTCAGAAAACAGCATGTGACTGCGAGAGGTTGAATGCTTGCTATTGCCTAACTTTCCAACTGTGCGAAGCCTATGCATAAGCAATCAGAAGCTTAAAGCAACAGTTTCGGTCATACACTACACAGCTCAAGTTTAACTCAAAGTGCAATGAGAAACAGTCTCGAAACTGTGAGGTGCTAACAAGCAAACCCATCTCGATCTTTCCAATTCACTTAACTTGGTTCAGATTTTAAGCAGAATTTTACATACCAAGCAAGTGAATGACTCAACACTAGAGACATAGCAACCTAGCATATATGAAAAGCAGGAATGACCTCAACACATCCTACACATGCTAGTTGCATATCTCAATGGTAAATATTTTCAAGTTTTAAGCTCATTATCAATTTCACCATTCAAAAATAACTCAGCTCATAGTATGTACTAGTGATCAGAAAGAGCATAAGCTACAACATCAACATAAAGCATCGGAGCAAAAACTACACAGAGCATAGTTACATTCTTCAGATTATACAAGTGAACCTCAGAATGTAAAAGCGTATGCTAAAATGCAACAGATGCACGAAGAAATCAAAAAGGAACAAAAACAACTGAAACCAAAAAGTCAGTGTATCATACAAAATCCAATGTGTTTCCCCCATCTAAAAGGGGAAACACACACCAAGCTCACCTCTCAACCGATTAAAGGTTGATTGGTCCAAAGGCTTGGTAAAAATATCAGCAAGCTGATGATGAGTATCGACATGGCGAAGGTCGATATCACCCTTCTCATAGTGGTCTCGCAGAAAATGAAAGCGCACATCAATGTGTTTGGTCTTCGAGTGAAGCACGGGGTTCTTAGCAACGCTAATCGCACTCGTGCTGTCACAAACCAATGGAACACGAGAAAAGCTCAGACCAAAATCACGCAAAGTGGCCATCATCCAAAGTAACTGGGAACAGCAGCTAGCCGCAGCAACATACTCAGCCTCCGTGGTAGACTGGGCGACACTAGACTGCTTGCGACAGGACCACGAAACAAGAGAAGAACCAATAAACTGGCAAGTCCCAGAAGTGGACTTGCGATCAATACGGCAACCAGCAAAATCGGCATCGGAATAACCGCAAAGGGAAAGGGTGGAGGAAGCAGAATACCAAATCCCGAATTCTAGAGAGAAGGATAAGTACCTCATAATGTGCTTGACCGCCTGATGGTGAGAGGTGCGCGGCGACGCCTGAAAGCGCGCGCAGAGGCACACCGCGAACTGGATGTCCGGGCGTGTCGCCGTCAGGTACAGCAGCGATCCGATCATACTCTGGTACTCCTTCTGGTCCACTACTTCTCCCTCCTTGTCCGCATCCAGGGCCGTCGTAGTCGCCATGGGTGTTGGAAGAGGCTTGGCGTCACCCATGTCGAACTTCTTCAGGATATCTCTGGTATACTTGCCCTGGTGCACAAACGTTCCTTCCCGGGTTTGCTTGATTTGTAACCCGAGGAAAAACGTCAACTCGCCCATCATGCTCATCTCGAACTCCCTTCTCATAATGTCTGCAAACTTGGCAACCAAAGCGTAAGAAGAACCACCAAAAATGATATCATCCACGTAAATTTGGACCAAGAGAGTATCAGTGCCTTGCTTGAGGAGAAAGAGCGTTTTATCTACACATCCCATTTTAAAACCCTTAACAAGCAAAAAGGTTTTCAACCTATCATACCAGGCTCTAGGGGCTTGTTTCAAACCATACAAAGCTTTGTGAAGTTTAAAGACATGGTTTGGAAACTTGGGATTTTCGAAACCGGGGGGTTGTCTAACATACACCTCCTCTTCTATGTAGCCGTTTAAGAAGGCACTCTTGACATCCATTTGAAAAAGTTTGAAACCTTTGGATGCAGCAAAAGCCAAGAGTATCCTAATAGCCTCCAAACGTGCTACAGGAGCAAATGTCTCCTCATAGTCTATCCCCTCCTTCTGACTATATCCCTGGGCTACGAGTCTGGCCTTGTTTCTCACAACATGGGCATCTTCTCCCTGTTTGTTTTTGAAAACCCATTTTGTCCCAATAGGATGACACTCAGAAGGTGGAGACACTAGAACCCAAACCTGATTTCTCTCAAAGTTCTCAAGCTCCTCATGCATGGCATTGACCCAATCAGGATCCGTCAAAGCGTGTCCAACATCCCGGGGTTCAAAATCAGCAACAAATGCACAATGAGCAAAGTGAGAGATTTGCCTTGACCGGTTGACGCGTTCGTCGATGCTGCCGATCATCTGCTGAGGCGGGTGCTGGCGTTGAATGTGTCGTGGCGTCTCCCTTGCCGAAGTGGCCTCCCCCTCAACAGCAGCTGGTGCCTCCCCGGGTACAAAGGGTACCGCTCAGAGTGGCGGATCCCACGGCCCCCAGGAAGACGACGTGTCAGGGTCGTGAGTCGTCGTAGAAGCCACTCTTTGCGGCACCGCAGGTGGAGGAGGTGCTGGGTCATCTATCCCTTCAGCACCTTCTTCTTCATCATCAAAAAGAGGATCGCCAACCTCATGATCATCTGCACGCTCAAAACGAGGAGAAGGACAAACCATGGTCTCGTCGAAGGTGACATCGGATGTCTCCATGACTCGGTTAGTGTCAAGGTTAAGTACACGATAAGCTCGAGTGTGAGTGCCATAACCTAAAAACACACCGTCAGAAGAACGAGACTCAAACTTGTCCAAGTTGCCCTTTTTGAGTATAAAACAATGGCAACCAAAAACTCGAAAATAACTCACCTTGGGTAGTTTTCCAAAACACAACTCATAAGAGGTCTTTTTCAAGAAAGCTCGAAGAAAAATGCGATTGGAAATATAGCATGCAGTGTTCATAGCTTCGGCCCAATATCGCCTAGGAGTCCTATGCTCATCGAGCATCATCCTGGCCATCTCTACAAGGGTCCGATTCTTCCTCTCTACAACACCATTCTGAGGCGGTGTGTAGGGGGAAGAAAACTGATGCTCTAACCCAAAAGAGTCACAAAACTTCTCAAAATCCGAATTCTTGAATTCGGAACCATTATCACTCCAAATTGCTCGCATAGAGTTCAAAGGGAACTCATTCTGAAGACGCAAAATCAGATTGCGAGCAAAGGAGAAAGTCTCGGTCTTCTCAGCTAAAAAGAAGACCCATGAATATCTCGAAAAGTCATCAACAACAACAAGTACATACCAGTTCCCCCCAACCGAGCTCACCCGAGTCGGACCAACAAGATCCATGTGCAAAAGTTCTCCAGGATGCTTGGTCATGACCTGAGTCACTGGATGGTGGGGAGCGGCAACCATCTTCCCGTGTCTACAAGAGTGGCAAACAAGATCCTTCTCCATGGATAACTTGGTCAATCCTCGGATTAGACCAAGTGAACTAAGCCTTGCAAGCAAGTCGAAGCTCAAATGTCCAAGTCTCCTATGCCACTTCCAAAGATCAGAAAAGGAAGGTCCAGCCACAAGACAACGAGAAGTACCAAAAGACTTCGAGAAATTCGCACGAAAGACTTTTCCAAAGGGCGAAATCAAACACACAAGATTGCCCTGAGGATCCAAAATACGACTGAGATTAGGTTTAAAACGAATCTCATAGTCATCATCAAAAAGTTGCGAAACAGAAAGAAGGTTAAAATGCAAGTTAGAAACAAGAGCAACATCACGCAACACAAAGTGCTCATTAACTCGCACAGACCCACGAGACAGCACCGTACCTTTGCTGTTATCGCCGAAGGTTATATACTCCTTTCCGGTGACCGGACTAAGACTGGAGAACCACTTGGCGTTTCCGGTCATGTGCCTCAAACACCCGGAATCCACCAACCAAACGTTCTCCAATCGTTTTACCTACATCAATAAAAAGACATAGGGTGAGCATACGGTCCAACACTGGGGCTAGTGAAGTAAGGGGAATACCAGTGTTGGGCCGGCTGCTCAAAATAACGGTTAGCAGAAAAACCATTCCTAGCACGCCTTTGGGAGGAGCGATCACCACGTTGAGGAAAACGTGGTCCGCTAAGGGAGGAGCGTCCATCGCGATACTCAAAACGCGGTGGGGGAAAACGCTCAACTGCAAAGTCACCGCCACGGGGTCCATAGCCTACAAATGCAGGCTCCCGCCGGGCACGCTCTCTACGAGGCCTACGCCTAGGGACTTGAGGCTCAACACCTCTAGGCCTAGCGTCTCTCCTCGGAGCTCTCTGCTGCCTAGGCCTGGGAACTTGAGGTTCTGGACCTCTGGGCCTAGCAGCACGACTCGGTGCTCTCCTCTGAACATTCGGCGCATGTACATCATGGAAAGGATGGTACATGTCCGGGTTGTTCATCTCCCTAGCACGGCGCGCCTCTCTCTTGCGCCTAAAATAGAACTCGCTCAAGTGTCCATCTCTCCCATAGTGCTCACAGTGGTACCTCACCGCTCTCAAAGGGGGTTGTTGGTACTCACGGTTGTGGGTGTGGACCACCTTGCCCTTCTGTGGCAACTCCTCCTGGATAGGTGACATTGTGTCCAGCTTGTTCTTTAGGTGGTTCGGTTTGAGATTCCACACTTGGTTCTTGGGTGGAGCTCTTGGAGGCTCAACAAAGACCCCATCCTTGGTGTTAGGCTTGAGAGGCTCTTTGGGTGGAAGCTTTGTAAGTTTGGGAGTAGTGGTGGAGTTGGGCTTCTCACTCGGATTCAGACCACTCGACTCTCCAATCTTCCCAAAAGCAGAAAGATCGACACCCTGAGCAAAGCCTACACCGGGACCTCCAGTAGCTCGCTTGAATTGGGAAATCATCATCCCAAGCTGTCGCTCACCACAAGACACCCATGACAAGATGGTCCGAAGGTATGTGTTTTCCTCCTCGGTTTGCATCTTGTCATGCTTCACATTGGCAATCTCCATCTCCAAACCCTCGCACAACGCGCACCTAGTCACACAAGTGCTACCCGAGCTGGCCTCCTCAAGAGACACAATCTTGGCATTCTTCTCTGCCAACTCGGATTGCAAGACAGGACAAGTCTTGCAAGCACCCAACAACATGGGCCTAGCATGGAGCTCATCCACCTCTCCTACCAATGCTACATACTTACTTCTCAAAGTGAGAAGATCAGTCATGTGCGTGGTGCACGCCTCGCACTCCTCCTCATCTGTGACAACTACGGTGGACTTGACATAATCAAGTTCCTTCACCGTATCCTCCCACTTCTGCCTAAACTCCTTGCGCTCTCTAGCGGCACGCCTAAGCAGCTTATCCTGACTAAGCAAGGCGGCAGTAAGTTTCTCGACCTCAGCGGAAAGCTCATCGTGAGTCAGAGATACCTGGGAGGTGTCGTCGTCGTCGTCGTCGTTCCGAGGGGAGTTCACCAGCTCGCCGTCGACCTCCTTGCCGAGGGCCATGGTGCAGAGGCCGTCGTCGTCGGCGAAGAAGCAGAGACCGTTTAGCTTGTCCTCAATTCTCTTCTTCTTCTCGGACTCGTCATCGCTTGAGCAAGCGGAGTCGTCATCCGAGCCGTCGACGTCGCTGAGCGTGGTGAAGAACGCACGCTGCTCAGCCTGGGCCTTCTCCAAGTACTTCTTCTTGATGTACTCCTTGTCAAAGCCTCCCCTCCGCTTGTGCCTCGCGGGGACGTACTTCTCCTTGCACTTGTCGGAGTCGTACTTGTGCCCATGATCGCCCTTCCCAGATGAATGCTTCTTCTTGGGACAGTTGGCGATGAAGTGATCAGGGTCGCCGCACTCGTAGCATCCCGAGCCTCCTCCTCCGCGGCGACGGTTCATGCGGTTGTTGTGAAATCGCGAGAACCGGTTGGCGAGCATTGCCAACTCGTCATCCCCCAAAGACTCCAGCTAGTCCTCTGTGACAGAAAAGAGAGACGAAAGAGCAAAGCCTACAGAGGGGTTAGAAGAGCCAGAAACCAAAGCCATAGTCGGGCCAGAAGGATTCTCATAAGAAGCCCTTGCCATGGCGTCAATCTCACTGGACTTGAGCTTACTGAAGAGCTCGTCGCACGTGAGGGTCTCATAGTTAGGTGATTCGATGATCGCCTGAACTTTGGAATCCCACACCGATCAAATAAGAGTATGCAAAAGCTTCAAAGCTCTCTCATGATCGTCGAAAGGCAACAACTCCTTGTTAGCCCTCATCCTGTTGACAATCACCTGAAAGCGAGCGAATAAACTTTCTATGCTCTCGCCAGGCATGTGTCGAAAGTTCTCATACTCTCGCTTGAACGACTCGTAGAGTCGGGTTTTGACTTGAGAGGTTCCCTCATGAAAACGCATGAGGGTATCCCAGATCTCCCGAGCCGTAGCGAGGTGAGAAACGCGATCAAACTCACTCATGCTCAAGCATGAGAAAAGAGCATTACGGGCTCGGCTATTGGCATCGTGCTCATCGATCTGAAACTGAGAGACACGAGCAGCCAAGACCACGTAATCGGCAGAGTTGCAAATATCCCAGATGGAAGCACCCAAACTCTGCAGATAGGCCGACATGCCTATCTTCCAATACGCATAGTTCATCCCATCGAAAAACGGTGGTTTGCCCGCACCGCGATCCATGTCGCCTTCTGTGGATCTGGAACCGGCTAAGGGGGAAGATCCTTAACCCGCTCCGATACCAATTGAAGGACCGAGAAAGCACTAGCAAGGCGACCAGAGGGGGGGTGAATGGGAGCTCAAAAATTTCTCTCGAAACTTTGGCCAAATGTCCCAAAATGAACCCCAAGAAACCGTGACCGAAACCGTGATGCCCACGACCCTTGGAAGAGGGTGGATGATCCCTAGGATCACAGCGGAGCACCACAAGAAAGTAGCAAACCAAACTCCAAAAGCTCCGGCTCGAACGCAACCCCAAAAACCAAGTCCCTAACGTAAATAGATGGCTACGTCGAGAAATCTCTAAACACCGATGCTAACAAGTAGCAAAGATACCTAGAGATGTTCCTTGGTCAACTACAAGGCCAAACGAGAACTCCAGAAACCAAACGAACAAGCCGGGAGAGCAAACGCACTAAACCGGAAGAAACAGCCAAGTCCCGGACTGTCCGCTGGTACGGTCCCGGACTGTCCGCGGTAGTGCCGGACTGTCCGCGGGCGAGTGGCGGACTGTCCGCCGGCAAAACTCACCAAACAGCAAGGTTGCTGCAAAGTCCCTGGACATTCCCGGACTTTCCGCCAAACACAACGGCGGACTGTCCACCGGTCAAATGAACAGTTCCTCGGCCGAGACTCGCAGCCACTGTCCAGGCTTGATCCCGACGCCCGGACTGTCCGCGGTCCCAGGCGCGGACTGTCCGCGACCTTGCTGGGAGGGCGATTTTGATCGCCTCCTCCCCAAATCTCCCCAAATTTGATCCAACTCAAAATCCCAAGTTCCCAAACTTGGAGAAGATGATTACGGGGTAGTTAGAAGACTATCCCTAAGAAATCATCCGCTCAAATCGATTCAAACACCGGGAAATCGAAAAGGGAAGAAAGATGAACCGAAAAGTGCCATGAAAATGAAATTAACCCGATCTCTTGTTCGTAGGGAGATAGATAAATTCCTTCAGTGGAAATGATCTCCTTTCAAATACGAACAAGATGATTAAGATGGATTTTGCAAAGATGCACGGGAGAGGGAGATCGAGTGACGGGAAAATCGTGGAGAAACGAAGAACGCGAAGAACACGAACCAAAACGCGAATCAACACATCGATCTGCAACCGTGTGGCTACCACACGCTACAACAGTGAGGTTACGGCCTCACTTCCTCAAAATCTCCAGTACACAGAGGTATGGTTCTCTGCGGATCTCAGCTAGCTACAGCAGGGGATTGGGAGAGTAGGAAACCCTAGAAGCAAAGAGCAAATGAACTGAGATAGGAAGGGAGGAGGGTGTCTCCCTCTACTTATGCTAATTTCTAATTCCTACTCTACCCCTCTCTAATTACAGAGCGAACCAGCTAAACCCTAAGGTTATTCTGGACTAACTCGGTGGTAGGTGTATCCGATGGCCACGCCCGCACAACTCGTAGCGTTGCCTCGACGCAACCTCCCGATTGCTGCCACGTGCCGCCCTCGCTCTGCACCCCCGGTTTTGTGGCCCAAACCGGGAAACCAGCCTTTTCCAGCCAACCCC
This sequence comes from Coix lacryma-jobi var. lacryma-jobi, assembly GCA_009763385.1. Lineage (NCBI taxonomy): Eukaryota > Viridiplantae > Streptophyta > Magnoliopsida > Poales > Poaceae > Coix > Coix lacryma-jobi. The sequence continues at coordinate 115,052,465 of CM019830.1, read as the reverse complement.
CGGTTTTGAGGCCCAAACCGGGAAACCAGCCCACCAAGCATCTGAGTTTTGAGGCCAAACTCAGCAAACCCTCAGCGCCTAGGTTTTGAGGCCCAAACCTGGAAACCGTCCTCAGCCCGAGTTTTGAGGCCAAACTCGGAAACCCTCAGCCCGAGTTTTGTGACCAAACTCGGAAACCATCCGCACCCAGGTTTTGAGGCCCAAACCTGGAAACCGTCCATCCGATGGTTATTCTCTGGCTCAACCACCAAACCGACGTCGTAGATGGGATGCACCTCCCGTGCACCCCGTCCACCGACACGTGTCCCCAAGTCCAACGACTCAGGCAACACATGACCGCAAGTCTTCACTTGTAGCTGCCACAGGCTGCCAGCCACCACAGCTGATCCTCGGGCCTCTGGTCCCTCAGTCCAAGCCTCACGTCCGCCCTTCGCCAGTCTCAGTCCATCGGCACGGCACGTCTCTACTTGACCTTCACCTCGCCTTCGATCACTGTATCCGTGCTCGACACCTGCACAACACAAGCCAAAGAACATGCACATCATCCTAGTTGACAATCACTCATCACTCAGAGACTCGGCATACACCCATGTATCCGCATTTGGGATATGAATGAAGAGGTGCCTCAGGGGGGTATTTATAGCCTTGTGGAGTGAGGGGGGTTCTTATAGGGGGCAGCCAGCCGACCTAGGGCTAACCCTAGTGGCGGGCGCCAGCCCTAGGTGGTGGCCGCCACCTCCCTCACCGTTGGATGCACCGCCTTGGCTTCAACGGCATCCAGGTGGTTGTCCAAGGCGGTTTGGAGGTAGGTTGCATGTCCTAGCAACCGACATTCAGCCTAGATCCACGCCATTTCATCCTGAGCCGTCCGATGCCACTGACCTAGTGACCAAGGGCCAAGATTTGGCCCTGGGGAGGTCACACGGATCAGTGACATGGCAGGGGTTGCAACTTGGGCCAACCCAAGTGGCGGGCGCCACTTAGAGCTGGCGGGCGCCACCTAGGGGTGGCGAGCGCCACCCCTCTTAGGCCCATTTGGGCCCTGCTGAGTGGGCTTGTCTCCTGGTGGGTCCATATGTCCAAATTTGGTTCAAATCCTGCATTCAAATAGAATTCTATGGACATGTGGAATTTGGTTATATTGAAACCTATTTGACTACATTTCATACCTTTTTGGTGAACTTTAGGGTCAAATCTTGACGGTAAAACAGGTGTTTAAGGACCGTCAACAGTCTTCTAGATCCTTCTTTTACAGATTTCGTTGTGAAATTAATATCTTTTCATTCGGGACTCCGAATATAGCAAATGATATGTCTGTTTCGATTGTCTCGACGAGCCCTTTGCAATGGTGCACTCCAATTCATCACTTGAGGTACTTTTATATGGTGAAATATTGATGTCCTACAAAACAAGTGAGAGCACCAAAACTTGTGGAACTTATTAGTTTCAAACCCTACAACTATGCTTTATGGTTCATTTCATGTTAATTTATGCAATAGTTGATGGTATAATATTGACTATAAGGACCGTCAACAAGTTCCCCCAAGCTTACCCTTTGCTAGTCCCGAGCAAAGCCAATCTCAACAATGGATCAGGAGTTGCTGCAATATCTTCACTTCCAACAAGTACACATGTACTCAAACAAAAGTTCTCATATGGAATAGAAAAAGTATCATATTATTCATCACGGGGCTTAGTACTTTACCTTGAATCCTCAGTAATTGAAAGATAGAATGATCAAATCAAGCATTATGTCTCTTGCTCTGTCACTTCACCATTATCCCGCAGTTTTATGAATTTTCAAAAAAGATTAAAAACATATGTTGCCAAATTAAACAATGGATCCAAAGAGAAAGTCAACCACACCATTGAATCGAGAAGTGCATGTGTACGGAAAATGGAGTCGGATGCTCTTTTGAAATATATCACTCTCTTTTGTTTATCAGAGACACATGGCTATCAGGCTAATTCTACTAACGGGCATGTGGCCATTTTTTCTGATATTCTCTTTTTTCGAGTGTTCGGATGGTACCCAGACCGCAGGCGCCTCCAACCCGCAATACCGAGGGATGACGTTGCTTTCGCGTGGATGCGCGCATTCGCGCAGAAGCACGTGTTCGTCTTTGGCCCCGCGAGACCGAAGGACGACGGAGTTTTCGTGCGAAAGGAAGCATTCGCGCGAAAGCACGCGTTTCGGCTCGAGGACCGAGGGAAGGCGGAGCTTTCGTGCGAAAGGAAGCATTCGCGCGGAAGCACGCGTTTTGGCTCGAGGACCTAGGGAAGGCGGAGCTTTCGTGCGAAAGGAAGCATTCGCGCGAAAGCACGCGTTTTGGCTCGAAGACCAAGGGAAGGCGGAGCTTTCGTGCGAAAGGAAGCATTCGCGCGGAAGCACGTGTTTCGGCTCGAGGACCAAGGGAAGGCGGAGCTTTCGTGTGAAAGGAAGCATTCGCGCGAAAGGAGCCCAGCGTTTCTGGCGGGAGTTTTCGTCATTCATGACTTTGTTTTCTCACAGGTTTGCGCAGGTCGCCGGAAGCCTGGGTCAAAGGGAGCGGGCCCACCGGTCAGGAAAATGAGTTGGGGGACGCTAGGCCCGTCAGAGGGCGAAGTTACGATGATGCCCCTCGTGCCGGAAGAGGCGGCGTACAACCATGGGGTAGTTGAGTAGGACATCATTGTAATTGTAACAGAGTGGTTGGAAGGGCATTTTTGTACTCTCAAACTGATCTAGATTAATATAAAAAGCCCCTAGCCTCCCAAGGGAGAGGGGAGGAGAACACTGTTCACTCGACTCAACTTCCCACTCTCTTCCATTTACTTCCGCTTTCGCTCGTGCGACAACCTGCTGTTTCGGGATCCCGGTCCCGAAACAACATTGGCGCCCACCGTGGTTGTCGCCCGAGCTTGCCATGCCACCGAGGAAGGCGCCGAAGACGGTCGACAATCCGAGATGGTTGTCGCGAAAAAAGATGGCCATGGCACAATCGCAGCATTCGCTTTAACCACTCAAATACCACCGAATACAGCCCAAAACTCCCAAGCTTTCGGCAGCACGCTCCCAATGGGAACCCAGCTACCGCTGATAGCAACCTCAAGCCGTGTCTCGCAGCCTTTCGACAGAGAGGGCATGCCGGAAGGGAACATCCAAGATGAGCCCAGCGACGGAGAAGACGACGATGTTGAAGTTACCAGGCATGCCCAAGCAATCAGAATGCTGACGGAGCAGCAAGAAGAGATCGAAAGGTTGGTTCAGCAAAGAGATCAGTTGCAGCAGCAGCTTGCGGCAAAAGCAAGGGAAGAAGAAACTCGCGACGCGCTTCATCAGGCGGGGGCGCAGAGGAGGCAACTAGAAAAGGAGATTCAGGAGCTGAGAAGAGCTGGAGGAGGCCCAATTCCAATAATTCAAGACAATGTGTTCGTACCAAGGCGAGAGCAGCCACCAGCTTTCGACAACGCAATCGGCGAAACCTGCCCGCTTTCAAGTGAATTGCAAGCCCATCCGTGGCCGCTCAACTACAAGCCACGCATTCCGACTTTCGACGGAAAGGCGAATCCACGCAAATTCTTGGCAAGCTATGAGACAACCGTCTTTTCGGCAGGCGGTGACAATCAAGCCCTGGCGAAATCTCTCATTCTGGCGGTCGAAGATGTAACAACCCAAAAATTCGGACTTTTTAAAATTTTTCTGTGATTATGTGGAACATGTAGTTGCTAGATGAACCGGGAACAATTTATAAATAAATTGTTGCATTCATGTAGTATTGTTTGTAGGAGTTTGCCTGAGATTCTTTTTACAACTTAAGTCTTATGTTGGAGAGCACTAGTCCATAGCAACCTCCTTGAAATTTTTCCTGGGATTACCTCAAGTCTCTCTCGAAAATCTTCTCAAATCTTTTCACGCAAATTCTATTCAAACCTCTCCAAAATTCTCTTAAATCAAGTGACAAATTCCTTCTCTTCTCTTGGGCCTAAACCCCACTCCTTTCCCTTCTTCAGCCCGCGCGCAGCAAGCCCATGGCGGCAAGCCTGCTCGCCCTTCCCTTGACCCAACCGGACCAGCCCAACCCGGCCATTCGGCCCACCTGGCCCAACTGCCAGCCGCTACCCCAAACCCTAGCCTGGGCGCCCCTTGGCCGCCGCCGCCGCACAGGGCGCGCGACGCCCGCGCTGCCTTCGCCAACCCGCGCCCGCGACCCCTGCCAGCCTTGCGACACCGCGCGCGACGCCACCTACCACGCCACCTACCGCGCCCCTCTCTACCTACCGCGCACGCCCCTCTTCTCCCTAAGCCACGCCGCCGCCTACTCCTCCTCTCCCTCCCTGCGCCGCCATCAGTTTCTTCCTCTCCTCCGACCGCGCCGGCCACAAGCGGCGCCACGCCGGGCGCCGAACGCACGACGACGACGCACCGCCAGCCTCTACGACACGACGGCCGCGTCCACGACATCATCTCCTTCCACACCGTGCTCCTCGATGTCGGTGCCGTGCTCCACCACGCCGCAACTCCGCTCGAACCACGCACCCGACGGACCAAGAAACCGGAGCTCCGACCTCGCCGTGCTCCCCCTCGACGACGACGTGACCGCGACGCCTCGCCCTCGGAGCCACAGCCTCGTCCTCGCCACGACGCCGAGCTGCCGCCACGGACGCCACGCCCCGGAACCAGAACCACTGCCGATGCCACCACTCCAACCGACGACAACCGCGCCAGCACCACCACGACGTCGTGACTCTCCTGCAACTCCACCGCGCTGCCTCGCCGCGACGCCGTGTTCCACCCGTGCCTCCGACTGCACCGCAGCTGCATCGCCGGTCGTCCACAGCACCGACGCCGAGCCCCGATCTCCTGCGCCGTCCTCCGACCACGCCGACCGCGCCGTGCACCGTTGCGGCCACGCCGTGGACTTCAGCTTCCTCTGCTCCGTCCTTGCCGAGCCACAGTAGGACGTCGAGGCCGCAGCAACGTCCGCACCAGCAATGGTACCACTGCGACTCGTCGATCCGCCTTCGGCCACGACCCCGACGCGACGCGCCACGACCACGACGTCACCCACGACGCCACGACCGCAACCACCGGGCCAGAACGCTTCACCGTCGGCATCGTCTCCGCCTCCTGCCACCGACCTCACCACCAGACGACGTTAACGTTCCCCGCGGCATCATCTTGACCTCGCCCTCGCCAAGCTCCTTCGCTGGGTGAGCCTGCAACTCTGAAACCCCCTCCGTCTCCTGTACAGTAACATGGATGCCTGAGCCCTGGCCTTCGCGCCGATGTTCTACACCCCTGCAGGAAAGGCAACCATGTCGCGAAACCCCTGCCGAGTTGCTGTTCGGCCGAGGCGGCGCTGTCGTTCGGCCAACGACGATCTGCTGATTCGGCCACGTGCGCATCGCTGTTCGGTTATGTGCGCCCTGATCGGTCGATGGCGCCACTTCGATGAAGATCTCCTTTACATATCCTCCATATACCTTGATTCATCATTTGTAATACCGACTCTTGATAATTATTCTTGCCTGTGCCGTGCCTTCGTGCCGGCCTAATTCGTTATCGCTATTTGATTCAATGTAAATCATCCATGCCTGCCCATGCCATCGTGCCGGCTATTCTATGTATTCGCTATCGGCAAACTCTATCTCGAATCGATCTATCATCATCTTCGAGCAACTTCTTCTCTCTAGGTGCACCACGTGCAAGGACGAAGGATGAGCTACGTGGATGGCACCATGACGTGAAGACCTAGATGCCGAGCGACGTCGGAACTACTCTTGATGAATCATGGTGAGCTACCGTGCCTCTCTTCCAATCCCTGACCTTGCTTGCCGAACGGAACGCGTAGACCGAGTACGATTCCAACCAATGGAGACGTGTTGCTTCCCGTTGTAGCCATGCGTAGTCGTCGACGTGATTATGTCGTTGGCAGTAGACCGGACCACTGCGTGCGATGCCCAAATAGAACGAACCTTGGACGATATGTTGGACGTTAGACCGAGTAGAACGAACCTTAGTCGACATGCTGGATGACCAGGTAATTCTATTCTCATCTTTTGACCGTAGGATGCCCCTGATGGAATCCCTAGTTGTGTCATTAAGGAGACCCCGTACCCTGTCGTAGTTTATATCTCGTGACTCTATGTGCCGCCACCAAGACCCTTTGGGAACCACGTTATCTCATAGTCGATCTACCGAGCCACTTCTGGAAAGTCTCTTATTTATCTATCTGTACTCATGCACCTCGATCTTATGACCACCTGTATATGCACTTGTGATACAGGATCCATCCAAACTCATGCTATGGGAATGTGCTACTCCACTTAATTTGGTTCGAGGTGTCTATTGTCGCTTTATGGTTCTTAACGTTGTATGGATGGATGTCCGTGTGTTGTCTGAGTGTGCCGAGCCTTTAAAGCTGGCTAAGGGATTGTACCTCGTTCGAACATTACGATCGTGAGACCCGTCTCGCCATGGCCATGATGCCGAATGTAACACGACCCTTGTTAGTGTATCTGGTGGTCGCGAGTACACCTCGCCATGACCATGGAGCTACACTCTCTTATTTGTAAATGCTTCTTCGTGCACAAACTCTCGTATGTTTGTACCCATTGACCACTACATATCTCGATTCTCGCGGTGACAACCGCACCGCTATGAATCTAAGAAATGACATAGTGCCAGAGCACCTCGGTCGGGTACCCTACAAGTAGTCTACGCACCTGTATCTTGTAATGGATCGCTTATTCCAATATTCTGTCCTCTACCATGACATGCGTATTGGAAAATAATGAACCTTTGAGTTATATATTCGAGTTCTTGCTATTTCTGTTATTTCTGTTATTAAGCAAAGCTATGGTCTATGCTGTATCTCAGAACCCTGTACGTTGACTCGATCAACCACCTAAACACATTTCCCTAGAAATGTGCCTGAGAACATGGCATAGATGTGCTGAGCTAATCCCGCTCTTATTAGTGACCCTGAGTCTTGGTTCCCGACGTACTGTGTCATGTGGATCGAGAGGATTGTAGACCTCCAACCCTTTTGCGCTATCGCTTTTACCATAGCGGGCAAGCCAAGGTACTTTGGAGTCAAGTCACAATGGTGTTAATCGTTCTTATGATCAACTGATCTTTGGATAAGGCTGCAAGAGCCGAACCCCGTTGTTCTTATTCGATAGGCCCGTCCTCCGATTTCCGCCTATTTAAATGACGACCAAATCGAAGGATGTGAGCCGTGGTGTTTGCTAAGGATAGGCCTTGGTTTGAACCCTATGACATAAAGCTGTATTGGCTTGGCCAAGACTTAAACTTGCAAACCACCACCTTGTTCCTAGCTCGAGGAAATCGGACAAACGCCGAGAGAGCTAAACCTTGTGCATTTTAGTGTCTCGTTAGTATTAATGGATCTTCGTACATCTTGTTGTCTTTTAATTATGGTATGAGTGTTCTCTTGCCGTGTGTGATGTTTCGTGGAGTAGCATATGGTTGGACCGAGAGAACACGAACGACAACAAGGACGGCGACATGGAGTCAACTCAGGAGGAGACGACCTCGCAGATGAAACACCAACGAGGAATAATTAACCACGACTACGACTACTTCGCAGGTGTCATGGCAGCACCCTCTTTTAGAGAATCCTATTAGACATTGCAAATAAGTAGACTTGCTAGTGCTTTATATTTACTCCTTTGCTAGTATAATGATGCATGATACTACCCAAGCCTTTATTACCTGATTGCAACCCGCTCTACCACAATACCCTGCTTTGCGCAATCACTCACTTATTCATGCTTACTCGCCTGCTTGCTTGCATGATTCACCATTATATTATTAACTCCACTTCGTATTATATCTGAGATGTGATGCGGGTGGTGAACCCTTGGGTATGGTTTGGCGGGTGAAGCCAGACTTGGTGATGTGTGAGCATGCTGCGTGTGTGACTTGGGTGTGTGGAGGGTGAGGGTTGAGTCGACCGAGCCGGAATATACGACGAGCCTGGTGCGAGTCTTGCCGTGGGGCAGATCTGGAAGCCCCTGTGATGGTGAAACCTGTGGCGGGTTATGTGGTGACTAAGGTGGACTCGGGTGTGAACCATTGGTGGAGCCCGGGTCAGGAGCGTGCTGTGGTGGCACATATAATGAAAACCTTTGAGAAGACATTCCGGCTTAGTCACCCTAGGTGGAGCGGATATCTGGACCACGGGGAAATACCTTTACAAGCCACTCACTCCTTATGGACGGGGACGGTCGGACTACCTGGTAGGGTAATGCCACTACTGCTAGGCGAGAGAGTGCGAGGAAGGTACGGGCATCAGAGTCCCACACCCTTCCGAGACGATCACGGCCCCCACTTCGGGAGAGGGAACGTGACTTCACAGGCTTAGCCATCCCAGACATACTTGGGGTGATTCCAGGGCTGAGTGGTAGGGTGGCATTATTCTAGGCTGGCAAGCGACCGGTATCCGCCTAGGCATTCTAGAGTGTCGAGGATGGCGATCTTGTGGATATTGTAGAACCTCTGCAGAGTGTATGGTTGATCGATCGATACGTTGGCCAATTCGTTGGCCGCGGACCTTTTCCCTGACCTGTTTCCGACTAGTGAGAGTTCTCTCTTCTCCCCCTGGTATATGAGTGCCGGCCGTGAACCTGGTGTGAGGTTGTGGGCCGTTGAGACAAGGCTGGGAGGGAGCTGGCCTCTGTCGACTGAGTGTGTGAGATGAGATGAGGTGATGGTGTGGTGATGTTGGGACGGATATGGTGGGTGGATGTGGATGTGTGTGTATGGGAATGTGTTAAAACTTGATAAATATTACATATTACTGCTGCTCTTGCGCTAGGATGCAAACCCACAGCCAAATATTAGGATCGCCAGATCCCTTGTTTTATCTTTTCCACCAAAGCTCATCGGTGCTGACCATGGCCTGCACACATCTGGCGGTGTGCAGATATCCTGCTTCAGAAGTGCTGACTTTAGGAGGTTTCGTGCCTACGCTCAAGTTTGGTTCGGAGGATCCGGTCGATGCTGCGCTACAACAACTCTGATGATGTCTGCGAAGGAGGAACCTTCACTCAATAGTCTTCCGCTAGAATAGATTCTGTAATAGGTGTACTCAATGATGTAATGCTTATATCTATGTAATCTTTACGATGTATGACTGTGATATCGACTGATATATGATAATATGATAAGAACAATTCCTGGTTTTGTCATATTATAACTCGTTCTGTGGATTTTCCCTTCGCGGAAAATTGAGGACGTTTCAGAAGACGTGGCTCACGATTGGTACACCACTCTCAGGCCACTGTCCATCTATTCGTGGGCTCAGTTGAAGGCCGAATTGCTCGCCACTTTCCAAGGATTCCGGCCGGATGTCAAGACCACGCGAGACCTCATGAACTGCACCCAGCAAGATGACGAACCTTTATCTGAGTACCTCAAACGTTACATCCAGCTAAAAGCTCAAGCCCCGAATGTGCCGGAAGCCACGGTAATTGCAGCAGCCACCGAAGGCTTGGGAACCGGGCAGTGTGCTGCTCACTTGTCCAGAGAACCGCCGAAAACTGTCAAGGAATTGTTCGTTGTGATGAACTCATATGCAAGGTCAGATGATGATTTTCGGCGGCGCAAAGCCGCCTGCTTGACGCAGAGACAAGCGACGAAAGCAAGTCGACCGCCGCAAGTGCCGAATCAAAGGATGGTTAGACCTTTCCGGACAATCAACACTCTGCAGGAAGAACCAGCGCAGTCAGCAGCAGGCATGGAGAGGCCGGACATGGCCAACTTTCAGCCCCAAAGGGAATTCGATCAACCATTCTGCGGAGGGCGTGGTGGAAGGACAGGACGTGGCGGCCAAGATGGTAGAGGCCGTGGAAGAGGAGCCAAGCCTCCATACTGTATCATCTGCGATGGCAATTTCGGCCACACCACCTGAGACTGTAAATACAGCAAGATGGCGAAAGAGCTAAAGGACAAGGATCAAGCTTCAGCTTCTGGCGAAAGCTCCAAGCACGTTTTTCACAATTCGCAAGACCTGGCAGCAGGAGCGGTAGCATGCAGCAACTACGCAAGCACGCCTATGCATCCCCCGCAGTACATGCCTCCCCAGAATTTGCATTGGTACAATCTGGCATATCAGGGTTACCAGTTTCCGGTTTTGCGCCACAGTCGGTGGCAGTTTCGTCACCCATGCACTATTAGTGCCAGCCAACACCGCCACCAGCGCTTCCGGCTCAAGCCCAGCCCCAGGGGCAGCAAGCACAACGTAGTTACCAGCAGGGGCAGGAGATAGAAAACGAAACTAGCGCAATCAACAACATCCGCCCGTCAAGAGGCCACATTTTTGCCATCACGGGCGGATCCAACTTGGAGCACGAAAGTAAAAGGGCAAGAAAGGACAATCATCGATGAGTTCAAATGGTATCACCAAGGCTCCCGCTGAACAGGCCAGCTTGGTCGCTAGCGCCGATATGTTTCGATGAATCGGATTTCAATGTTCGCGACTACCCACATTGCGACGCTTTCGTCGCCACGGCCAATGTGGCCGGTTTCACCTAGCATAACATCTTGATTCACACCGGAAACTCAGCGGACATCTTGTTTGTCAAGGCTTTCGAAGCGATGGGAATGGACAGGCGCAGTTTGGACCCCGCCGGTAATTCTTTGTACGGATTTCGGGGAAGAAAGATCGACGCTATCGGCAAGAAACAAATCCCGGTATCTTTCGTCGAGGAAGAGAGAGTACGCACCGAGATGGTGATGTTCGATATAGTGAACATGGACTACCCATACACAGCCATTTTCGGCAGAGGTTTCACAAACAAGTTCAATGTAATAATCAAGCAAAGCTACTTGTGTATGAAAATGCCATCACCTTTTGGCATCATTACTGTGGACGGAGATCAGCAAGCATCCAGGAGAATCGAAGGCAGGCCGACCCCAGGCTACAGTCTCATAAACAAGGTGGCGAAAAATGACGAAACACAAGCAACCGTCGATGTGCACGCCGCCATCAGCTCGACCGAATATAAGGCCGGGGCAGCCGAAGAAACAGTGAGAATCCCACTTGCATCTTCAAGGCCCGAAAGAACTGTGCACATCAGGACAAGCATGCCGGAAGAAGAAAGAAACACTCTGGCATCCTTCCTCGCGAACAACGATGACATTTTCGCTTGGTTAGCAAACGACTTGCAAGGCGTTAGCAGAGATCTCGCCCAGCATAGTTTGAACGTCGCAAGCGGCACTAAGCCCAGAAAGCAAAAACTGAGAAAGATGTCAAACGAAAGGGCAGACGCGGCGAAAGCCGAAGTGCAGAGATTACTCTATGCGGGAGTAATCCGACCAGTCGAGTATCCCGAATGGCTGGCGAACGTTGTCTTGGTGAAAAAGAAGAATTGAAAGTGGTGAATGTGCGTCGATTTCACCGACATCAACAAATGCTGCCCGAAGGATCCGTATCCTTTGCCTCGTATCGACAAACTTGTCGACATCGCAACCGGTTGTGAAATAATGAGTTTGCTAGATTGTTTTTCAGGTTATCACCAGATATGGCTCCATCCTGATGATGAGGAGAAAACCAGTTTCATCACCCCAACAGGCACATATTGCTATCGGCGGATGCCGGAAGGGCTGCGGAACGCAGGCCCAACTTTCTTGCGGATGACCGACAAGATTTTCAAAAGCCAGAAGCAGAAGAAGAACTTGTTGGCTTATGTTGACGATATAGTGGTCAAAAGTGATAGACAGGAAGATCATCAAGCAGACTTACTCGAGACTTTCGGCAACCTCCGCAAAAGCGGCTTGAAGCTCAACCCTGACAAGTGCATTTTCGGTATCAAGAAAGGCAAGCTCCTTGGTTGCCTGGTGTCGGCAAGGGGAATCGAAGCCAATCCTGACAAAATAGCGGCGATCATCAACATGCAACCGCCCTCGAGCCGAAAGCAAGTGCAAAAGTTGACAGGAAGGCTGGCTTCTTTGAACAGATTTATCGCGAGGTCCGCCGAAAAAGGGTTGCCTTTTTTCAGAACTCTGTGTAGCTCTGACCCTTTCGGTTGGGGGGAAGAGCAGCGACAGGCTTTCCAGCACCTAAAGAAGTACCTGACAAGGCTAACCACGTTATCTAAACCGTCGCCGGAAGCAACGCTCTTGTTGTATCTCGCAGCATCTCACACTACCGTAAGCGCAGTTCTGGTAGAAGAAAAAGAGCACGAAAACAAGATGACGCAGTTCCCAATCTATTTCGTCTCTGAGGCACTGTCAGGAGAAAAGCTAAATTATTCCAAATTGGAAAAAATAGCATACACAGTGGTGATGGCCTCCAGGAAGCTAAAACATTATTTTCAGTCTCATCACATCATAGTCCTATCGGCCGAACCATTGGAGGCTTTGTTCCACAACAACGAGGCTATCGGCCGAATTGGCAAATGGGCGGCGGAGCTAAACGAATATGTGATTGACTTCCAGCACCGGTCCGCGATCAAATCGCAAGCATTAGTGGATTTCATAGCAGATTGGACCCCGGCGGCTTTCGACACGACTCTCGAATTCGAAGAACTCGTATGGACTGTAAATTGTGATGGCGCTTGGGGAATGGCGGGAGCCAGAATCTCAGCGATTTTAACCCCGCCAAGAGGACCGAAAGTAAGATTCGCCGCAAGGCTGCAGTTCCTTACAACCAACAACACCGCCGAATATGAAGCCATGCTGCTGGGACTACGAAAGCTCCGAGCAATCGGAGCGAGAAGGTGCATAATCAAGTCAGATTCCCAAGTGGTCGTCGGCCACGCCGAAAAAGACTTCACAGCAAGGGAACCAGAGCTGGCCATGTATCTAGCAGCAATCAGAAGAATGGAGAAATATTTCACGAGTTTCACTTTACGCCACATTCCAAGAACCAAAAACACAGAGGCACACGAATTGGCCAAAGCCGCAGCACAAAATCTTCCGTTGCCGCCTGATGTGTTTTACCAGATCCTTTCGGCCAAAGCGGTGAAACAAGAGGAAGATCACCCAAGTTCGGTACACGCTATCGCCAGTGACGACTGGAGGTCGCAGATATTCGCTTACTTGGCTGGAAATTATAAACCAGAGTCCAGAAAGGACGCCGAAAGGATGGCCAGCAGAGCGAAAGGTTACTCTATCAGCGGGGAGCAGTTGTTCAAAAATGGGATAGTGGCCCCCCTTCTGAAATGCATAAGCAGGTGCGAGGGCATTCAGTTACTCGAAAAAATGCATGCCGGAATATGCGGAGCGCATAGAGGGCCCCACGAGATAGCGCACAGGGCAATGAGGCAAGGATTCTACTGGCCTTCCGCCGCATCAGACGCCAAAGACTTAGTCAAACATTGCAAAGGCTGCCAGATGTTCGCCAAAAACCAGAAAGCCCCAGCAAACGAAACTGTGCCGATAGTGCCAACCTGGCCCTTGCAAAGATGGGGCATCGACATAGTAGGTCCACTACCAGTAGCACCGGGCAACCTGCGTTTTGCAGCAGTCGTGCTTGAGTATTTCACCAAGTGGGTGGAAGCAAAGGCCCTCGCAAGCATAACTTCCACCTCCTTAACCAAATTCGTCTGGCAGAGGATAGTTTGTCGTTTCGGCGTTCCCTCCTTCATCACCTGCGACAACGGGAAGCAGTTCGACTGTGCCGAATTCAGGAGTTTTTCCGAAGAACTCAACATCAAGCTTAATTTCACCTCAGTAAACTACCCGCAAGCAAACAGGGCTGTCGAGAGAGCGAATGGCTTAATCTTTTCGGCGATATCAAAAACCTTGTACGACTCGCCGAAAGGCAAGTGGGCCAACACCCTAACAACAACTGTATGGGGACACAATATCTCACGATCCAGAGCTACCGGTTTCACTTCGTTCCAATTGTTTTACGGCGAGGAACTTGTCACGCCGGAAGAGGTAAAATTGGGTTCATTCCGGACCGAAATGGCTCAAGTAACTCAGGAGCAAAGACACCTCGATCTTGACACCATCGAAGAGGTAAGGCTGCAAGCTGCAAACAATCTCAAAAAATACCATGCTGAAACAAAGCACCACAGGGACAAGACCATAGTCCGAAAGGACATCAAACCTGGAGACATGGTCACCATTCGGCAATCGGACAAGCAAGGTAAGCTGCAGTCGCAGTGGCAGGGCCCTTTTATCGTGGCAAGCATGGCAGCACCCAGTGTATTCCGGTTGCTGAATGATAAGGGCGAAGAATCAGCTCACACGTGGAATGCAAGCAACTTGCGCTATTTTTACCCTTAGCCCGTATTTTTGAATTTGGATGTAATTTTTTCTTCTCTTCGTTACTTTATGCAATCAAAGTCAGTTGCACTCTTTTTCCTCGCCGGGGAAGCCCTTCATCGGGGTGCGAGGTTTTTTAGCGAGGCAGCCGAATGTAACCGCTGTTGACGGTGCTTAAAGCATCATTTCACCATCAACATTTCACCAAAAACCAAGGTAAAACAACATAAAAAGTAGAAGATTTGGTTTATAACTAACCTATTTCCACATGTGCATAGTTTCTTATCTTAATGCAGGAAATGATGGAATTTGGGCCAAACAAGTGTACCAGGAGCAAGGCCAAACCACTCTGGCCCATTTGGGCCTGAGTAGGGTGGCGGCCGCCACCTATTACTGGCGGCCGCCAGGTCACTCGTGCCAAAAGTGGCCCAAGCCACGTCATCGATCCCTGGGAGTCACCTCAAGCTCAAATCCTGACCATTGCATACTAAGGCGGTTTGATCCAAGGGCTAAGAAGAGTATCACCTGGATAGTGGGCTTTGAACACGTGTCTAAACCCTAACCGACCCTCAAACCGACTTGGGAGAGCAATTGAAGACCGTTGGATGAATGGCGGTTGCAACGGACGACAGTGAGGTGGCAGGCGCCAGGGTTTGGTGGCGAGCGCCACCCCCTAAACCTTAACCGACCTCCCCTCACTCTATAAGTACCCCCCTAGCTCCCTAGCACTATAAATAGGCCCCCTTGAGCTCTCATTCGGAGAGCCTCACACCATTCCTCACCATTTGGTTAGAGTAGCACACTTGCTATGATAGAGAGATTAGAGAGAGTGTGAGTGCCTCACTAGAAGAGGAGCTGGAGAGGAGAAGAGTAGAAGTCTGGAGAGCTCCGGAGTTGTCGGAGACCCCTGCTTCTCTCTGCTCTGCACTTCAACTTTGGTAACTTAGTATCTTATTCTATCTTCCAGTATTTACTTTCAATACTTGTGTGTTTGTTTCATTGCTTGATATTACTTTCAAGTGCTCTAGTTCTAGTATAGGGCTAGTAGTAGTAGTATATAGATTAAGTGTGGTACTTAGGCTATATATTGCTAGTGAATACGGCTAGGCCCCCGGATAGCTGTGGTAGCAAGCAGGTGATGACAGCCCTATCCGCCTTGAATTCCACCACGTAGTTGGTCTAGTTTAACAGTAGGGCTCGTTGTGCTAGCGTTCAACCTAAGTCAGTGGTAAAGGCTAGTACGCCCACAATACACTAGTAAAGAACTTAAATCACTAGAAGTCTAATAGAACTAGGATCTACCCCAGTAGATAGTGCCCGTTCCCTTCAACTATCCTAGATATCCTTACCCCCCTAGTTTTCTCAAAATCACTTCGCGTTCCTCGTGGATTCAATATCCTGGAATACTCAGAGGTGAAAAGCTACAATTGACAACCGTGCGCTTGCGGTTTCTTCTGCGTGCCACCCCAGGTGTCAACAACTGCTACATTATGAAAGCATCCGCAATTCCCCAGAAAAATTGTGTGGCCTGACAAAGGACGAAATCAACCAAGCATAAGGTTGAGACATTCGTCATTTCGATCTAACAAACGAGAATGTCGGCTTGCTGGGCGAAAGAAATCCTCCGCAGCCACCGACAATCTCAGAAAGCCTGCGGGCTATGCAAAAAACCGACCCTCCGACAAAACAAGAGGGCGGAACGAAAGCCTGCGGGCTATACAAAAACCGACCCTCTGACAAAACGAGAGGGCGGAACGAAAGCCTACGGGCTATACAAAAACCGACCCTCCGACAAAACGAGAGGGCGGAACGAAAGCCTGAGGGCTATACAAAAACCGACCCTCCGACAAAACGAGAGGGCGGAACGAAAGCCTGTGGGCTATGCAAAAAACCGACCCTCCGACAAAACGATAGGGCGGAACGAAAGCCTGCGGGCTACACAAAAACCGACCCTCCGACAAAATGAGAGGGTGGAACGAAAGCCTGCGGGCTATACAAAAACCGACCCTCCGACAACACGAGAGGGCGGAACGAAAGCCTGCGGGCTATGCAAAAACTGACCCTCAGACAAAATGAGAGGGCGGAACGAAAGCCTGCGGGCTATACAAAAACCGACCCTCTGACAAAACGAGAGGGCGGAATGAAAGCTTGTGGGCTATACAAAAACTAACCCTCCGACAAAACGAGAGGGCGGAACGAAAGCCTGCGGGCTATGCAAAAACCGACCCTCCAACAAAACGAGAGGGCGCAACGAAAGCCTGCGGGCTATGCAAAAATCGACCCTCCGACAAAACAAGAGGGCGGAGCGAAAGCCTGCGGGCTATACAAAAACTGACCCTCTGGCAAAACGAGAGGGCGGAATGAAAGCCTGCGGGCTATACAAAAACTAACCGTCCCTCCAACAAGATGGGAGGACGATAATGAAAGTCAAGCTGAGCAACCCTCATGGAGTCCACGATGTCAGGAAAGACAGATAGCAGCCCCCAGTAGGTGCAAAACTTGAACGCCATCTTAAGTTCCCACCTACAAATCACTGCAAGTACAGCCAAGATAATAAATACAGTGCCCTCGCCGCACAGGCAGGTCAATATAAATAGACACCAAAGTGCAAGCCTTTCCAACCATCCAAAGCCACAAAATCTATTCAAATGTAAACCTCGAAAAGCCCACCCAACATGCATAGTGGGAATAGGAAGCATCAGGACCAAGGCTTCGCTTTGATGATTGTGTCATCGATAGCGCTTTCAGATGGAACCACCAATCCAGTAACTCTAGGCGAAAGCACCAGAAAGCAGCAGGCCCATCCCAGAATATGAGCAAAAGCAAGCATACTGTTGGATAACAACGAGAGCAATATCACGGGCACGACCATTTGCATCCTTTCCGATTCAAATTGTAAAGTCACTTGCATCAACCAGTTTTTAAGTGCAGCAAGCCGACAAACAAAGGTTCTTGCAAACCTATCGGCCGAGGGGCTCGCAACGAAAGCGCCCTCGCGCGAAAGCCACCGCCCCTCGTCTAAGTGTGTGGGGCGGGCGCGTTTTTAATATCGGCCGAGGGGCTCGCAACGAAAGCGCCCTCGCGTGAAAGCTACCGCCCCTCGTCTAAGTGTGTGGGGGCGGGCGCATCTTTACTATCGGCCGAGGGGCTCGCAACGAAAGCGCCCTCGCACGAATGCTACCGCCCCTCGTCTAAGTGTGTGGGGGCGGGCGCGTCTTTACTATCGGCCGAGGGGCTCGCAACGAAAGCGCCCTCGGGCGAAAGCTACCGCCCCTCGTCTAAGTGTGTGGGGGCGGGCGCGTCTTTACTATCGGCCGAGGGGCTCGCAATGAAAGCGCCCTCGCGCGAAAGCCACCGCCCCTCGTCTAAGTGTGTGGGGGCAGGCGGGTCTTTAATATCGGCCGAGGGGCTCACAACGAAAGCACCCTCGTGCGAAAGCTACCGCCCCTCGTCTAAGTGTGTGGGGGCGGGCGCGTCTTTACTATCGGCGAGGGGCTCGAAACGAAAGCGCCCTCGCGCGAAAGCCACCGCCCCTCGTCTAAGTGTGTGGGGGTGGGCACGTCTTTATATCGGCCGAGGGGCTCACAATGAAAGCGCCCTCACGCGAAAGCTACCGCCCCTCGTCTAAGTGTGTGGGGCGGGAACGTCTTTACTATCGGCCGAGGGGCTCGCAACGAAAGCGCCCTCGCGTGAAAGCCACCGCCCCTCGTCTAAGTGTGTGGGGGCGGGCGCGTCTTTAATATCAGCCGAGGGGCTCACAACGAAAGCGCCCTCGCGCGAAAGCTACCGCTCCTCGTCTAAGTGTGTGGGGGCGAGCGCGTCTTTACTATCGGCTGAGGGGCTCGCAACAAAAGCGCCCTCGCGCGAAAGCCACCGCCCCTCGTCTAAGTGTGTGGGGGCAGGCGCGTCTTTAATATCGGCCGAGGGGCTCGCAACGAAAGCGCCCTCGCGCGAAAGCTACCGCCCCTCGTCTAAGTGTGTGGGGGCGGGCGCGTCTTTACTATCGGCCGAGGGGCTCGCAACGAAAGCGCCCTCGCGTGAAAGCCACCGCCCCTCGTCTAAGTGTGTGGGGGCGGGCGCGTCTTTAATATCGGCCGAGGGGCTCGAAACGAAAGCACCCTCACGCGAAAGCTACCGCCCCTCGTCTAAGTGTGTGGGGGCGGGCGCGTCTTTACTATCAGCTGAGGGGCTCGCAACGAAAGTGCCCTCGCGCGAATGCTACCGCCCCTCGTCTAAGTGTGTGGGGGCGGGCGCGTCTTTACTATCGGTCGAGGGGCTCGCAACGAATGCGCCCTCGCGTGAAAGCTACCGCCCCTCGTCTAAGTGTGTGGGGGCGGGCGCGTCTTTACTATCGGCCGAGGGGCTTTCAACGAAAGCGCCCTCGCACGAAAGCTACCGCCCCTCGTCTAAGTGTATGGGGGCGGGCGCGTCTTTACTATCGGCCTAGGGCCTCGCAACGAAAGCGCCCTTGCATGAATGCTACCACCCCTCGTCTAAGTGTGTGGGGCGGGCGCGTCCTAGCTACCGGCCGAGGGGCTCATTTCATAAAGTCCTATCGTGCGGAAAGCGCATTCACGCGGCTATGCGGGTGAGTGCCCGAACATTCGGCAATCCAACGACCGGCCATCGTTCGCAATCCAAATAGACGAAGGAGCAAAGCCTGTAGGCTTTCGCTAATCACAATAATGTAGAAAGACAAAAGCCACAAGAACCCGTTTTCTTACATGGAAATTGCAACCAAGTTTGTACAATGTAATCAAGTTTGCGAACTACTTCCGCGACCAAGGAAAATACTATATCGCCGCTCATCCGGTGAAGGCACGGCGTCTTCGGGCTCCACCTTAATGAATGGGGCACCTTCGAAGCCTGGCGGCGCATGAGAAGCCTCGCGCCTCATCCGCCTTGCCTCAAGTTCGCGTCGGTCAAAGCTTTCATAAAAAGCACGCAACCGCTTCTCCGTGCGCTTAAGTTTTCTAGCGCGTTTATTCAGGTAAGATGAAAGTGACGCCGTCAGAAATCTAGAGCGAAAGCTCCTCCACAAGTCGCTTCTGACACAAAGATCGCCCGATCTAATCATTAATGGGAAGATGTCGAGAACGTCCGGCGTTCCCGCATCCGCATCCTGTTCAATACAACATTCCATCTTAAGTTCAAGAGCCATACACAACAAAGTCTAGCGAATACAACCGACGCATAAAGACAGGCCCTAGTCATTCGTCTACCACTTCTTGGAGAGCATTCGCGTCGCGGGAAGCAGCGGCGGCCGAGCTCTCGGGGGCCTCCTCGTTCAGCTGGGGTGGGCTCGTTTCGCTTTCCGGCTCGGCTTCACGTGCCCGTTTCTCAGAGATGTAGTCCGAAAAAACCTTCCGGATGTGCGCCTTCTCCTCCGACGTCTGTGTAAAAAGCGAAAGCTCAGAAGGGACGTCGATCACACCACAAATAAAAGAGAGAAGGATCAAAACGAAAGCACAAGCAACTGCCCCAAAATACCTTTCCACGGCCCATGGCGGACTGCATGAGCGACATATCGTTCCCACCCGCTAACCAGAATTCATCGAAGAATCTCTTGCCCAGAACTTTCGCCGCCTCAGGGGTGCGCCAATAGTAGTCTACCTCTCTGACTGAAAGGTCCGCGATGTGTGACCAGCCGGTGTCAACAATGCTATGACCGATCGCCTTATACCAGTGATGGCGGCGTAATCTCGGACGAGGGCCATGTGTCCTTCCAGCGACTCCATCTCAGAACGGATCCAGCCAATAAGGCTATCAGTGTTATGCTCTGAGGGACCTTCCGCCTCGACGTCGATGCTGCGAAGGCACTCGCGGAAGCGAGCCACGGCCTCCTCAGCGGAAGTCAAAAGCGATCTTTCCCTTTTGGCCTGGGCGGCCCGTAGCTGCGAAAGCTCTTTCTTAAGATTTTCCACCTCTTTCTGACTTGCTCTCCTGGAGGTGCGCTCATCGTCAGCCTTCTTGGTCTGCAGTTCAAGGTCGGTGGCGAGTTTCTTCACTTGTGTGTCAAACTTCTTCACTTGAGTATCAAGCTCCTGCTTCTCGCGCCCGAGCTTGCGAGTATACAGATCTCTTTGGTTGCTCTGGCTGCAAGCGACCACGGCGGCCTGCGAATAGCAGCGAAGCAACGGTGAAAAGACAGACCGAAAGATCCACGAAGCCCACAGCGAAATCAAACACTTACGCTTGCCAGGTGAAAAGAGAGCGCGTCGTCGAGTTTCAAACTGCTAACTTTCAGGAGATCTCTTTCAATCTCTGGAGCGACGAAAGCTTTTTGTGAGAATTCCACAAATTTGGTAGCCTCCTAACTACCGCCAGGAAGGATTCCAGTCCGACAATAGTCAAGTTGGTGTTGACTCTTGCTAACGTCGTCACTAGGAGTAGACTATGGAATCTATCCCGGCAACGGCGCCGGAAAGGTTTGTTGGTACTTCTTAATGTAAGAAGTATAACTAACTATTCGTATGACTATTGGTAGGTTCCGCAAGCGCACAGAATAAGTCTATTATAGCACTTCACCCGGGAGTAACCGAGTATCGTATTTATTTCCACAGGGAAGCTACTATGGCAGAACTAACACTAGGACCGCTATGAACAACTAGTGATTCTAGCAGGGTTGATCGAAATGTGTGATAGGGGGTTGGTTTCTACTACTACTAAAAAGAAAAGAAAGACTAACTATTACTAACCTAAATCGGCGGGGTCTGGCCGATGAACAGATTAATGTTTTCCTACACACTTACGATCACAACTAACTTAGCAATAAAGGTTCTATCTAGTTCTTCGAACCGTACACACCCTCTGGACTATTTACCTCAGACGTGCACAATGAGGTTTATGATTTAAGAACTAACCCAACTACGTGGTGGAATTCAAGGCTCCCAGGGCTGTCACCACCTGTTTGCTACCGCAGCTATCCGGGGGGCTAGCCACAAACTAAGGTATAACTAGTCTAAGCACCGCGCTTACACTAATATATACTACCCTAATCTTGCGTCCAAAACTAGAGCACTGATTACTTAGCGAATAACCCAAACTAGATATAAACTAAATACTAAGTTATCTATCATCAAAAACACTCAACAAGAACAATAAGTAAAGTACTTAAAGTAAATGCTGAAAGTAGAAGAACACTAAGATAAATGAGAAAAGACTTGGAATTATACCAGAGACTTGGAAGATCCTCTATTACAACTCCAGCTCTTCTCTTCTTCACTCTCGCTCTCACTCTAAGTCTCTCAACTAGAGTGTTCCTTCACCAGAGCTTCGCTTACAAGAGAATGGGACTAATGAGGTGAGGTCTGAGTACAAATGAGCTCGGGGGGTCCTATTTATAGCCTAAGGGACCTAGGGGGGTACTTGTGGACCTAGGGTTAGGTCATGGGGGTGAGTGTGGCGGCGGGCGCCAGCCCTAGGTGGCGGCCGCCACCCCTGGCCCTTGGATCCACCGCCTCTTCACCAACGGCATCCAGGAGGTCCTCCAAGTCGGTTTGGGGTTTGTCCAATAACTGTCACATGGTCAATTAGGCCATGATCCATGTGACGCTGCTTCTTAGCCCTTGGATGAACCGACTTAGGTGAGCAACGGCTGCAAATGAGTGTGGGGTGCTTCTCCTGGGTCAGTGACGTGGCAGGGGGGAGTTTGGGCTTCTCCCCCCTGGCGGCCGCCAGCTAGGGGTGGCGGGCGCCACCCCTCCTTGGCGCAGAGTGAGTCCAGGCACGTGGGCTTGCTTCCTGGTGGGTCCATTTGGTCATTTTGCTCAAAAACCCTGCAATTTCCTACATTCAAATAAAACTCAAGGACAAGTGGAAATCGTTAGTTTATAAAAGGTTTTTGGTTGATTTTAGGCTCTTGTGTTGTGTTATATGACTTTGTTGATGCTAAAAATATGACACTTAGTGAGCGTCAACAAGCTCCCCCAAGCTTACCTCTTGCTCGTCCTCGAGCAAGCATGAACTTCAAATAATCTTGAAAACTCGGTGTTTTTGTTGTGTATGCCCATATTATTTTGATCACCATGGAATTGGTAGCCTTCCCTGCACTCAAGATTAGAACAAAAGACCAGCAAGAAAGAAGGTTTATTTTTCCCTTGCCTATTTTGCTAATCAAGACATGTGGAGTTTTTTGCAAGTTTTGTTCAAAAGAAAGCATGCTTGGTAACTTCTGTGGCTCACTCAATCACTCATATTTGTATGTGGAAATGAAAAAATTATCCTCTCACTAAGACTTTATGTGGGGTTTAATGGGTAGGATAAAAGTGAGCATGCAATGCTAGCATAATTTTGTCAAGTTAGACAATTGGAGCAAAGGAGCAACAAGTCATAGGTTCAGACCAGGAATGTGCAAGTGTGTGGTATTTATTGTGGCTACTACTTTCATGGCACTTCTCCTTTCTATCTCTTTTGTGGGATCATGGCTATGAATGAGAGCATTTGCTCTTTTGGGTATTCTCTTGCTTCTAGAGCACTTGCTCTTTTGAATTTTCTTTCTAGAGCACTTGCTCTTTTTGAATATTCTTTTCTTTCTAGAGCACTTGCTCTTTTTTTTGAATGATTATAGCCATATCCCTGAGATTTCATTATGGAGCATGATATTTTGCCATGAAGTATTCCTAACAATGAATGGAAACAAAGGCATGTTGTGTACGTATTCTCAGTGTAAGAATAGCACTATATAGGTGGGTGCAAGTGAATTCCTTGGTCTAAAGATATGACAAGTTTCTCTACCATGACTATCAACAAAAGTCTAACTAGGCTCAATACTAACATGCAGCAAGTGGAAGCTCCTACTCTAAGAAAAATTATTTGGCTTTGGTAGGACTTTCTTTGCCACAGAAGCACTTAGAGCAAGTTTTTAAATTTTTTAAAATAATTACTCCACAAACTTGACTCGCTCAAATCAAAGTAGAAACTTACTTCCCCTTTACTTAGTCTAATGCTCATGTCTCAAGTTTAGTTCTAGCATACGTTCTCCCATGATAACTCTAATGCATGGCATACATTTTTATTTATTAGAAAGACTTACGATGAGAGCGTTTCATTTATTGCTATTTATTTATTACTAATAATTATATAAAATTTTGTGTGTTTTTTTACTGCAAATTAACTAAGATAAAATTCAAATTTAAATTACTGAAATAAATAAAACTGACAGAAATAAAGACGGTAGTGATACTTACCTCGATGATGGGGGTCCTCCCCCAAGCTGGCTTTTGGCGTGGTTGGGTCACATCCATCCTTGACGACGGTACATGTCCTCCCAGTTCTGCTGGTTCTGCTGCAGGAGAGAAGAAATATTACCCAGTTCTCCACCAGTTTCCTGGCGGAATTCCTGGAAATCTTGGTTCAAGTTATTCAAGTCCTGGCGAATGTGAGCAATATTCATGGTGAGTCCATTCATCTGGTGCTGAAGATATCTCATATCGCGCATCCATTCGTCCTGATGAAAGGACAAATGGCGAGCGGCCTGCGGTGAGATTCCCCTATGGAAGAAGTCATCACCACGGCCAGTGTACCGGGTGGATCCTCCCAAGGAATGGGTTGAACTCCCCAATTGGGATGAGTGAAAGGACGCCTCCTGGCCGTATTCCCACCGCGGATGTTGCGGTTGTTGTCAATTTGATCCTCCTGCTTGGTGCGAGCCAGGGGGTGTCAAATGACCATAGTGTGCTGCTCCTTCATAGTGCCCTACATGGAAAGGGTCAAACTCCTGTGCCGCTGCTATGGCTCTTGCGGCCTCTTCTGCTACACGGGTCTGCGCTCGCGTCCTCCTCCTGAGAACCTGCATGATGTTCTCTCGGACCAACCTGCGGTTTTGCTCTGCCTCGGTTTCCAGGGCCAAAAGTAATGTTGGTGCATTCACCAACCAAAGTGACATGTCAGGAAGAGCGATTTTATTCACATAATCTTGGTAGATCATGTGAATCTCACCGGTCTCCTAGTTCTCACGCAAGATGTGTCCTTGCGAGAAGTGTGCCACGGTCAAAAGGTCTCAGTCACTAGGAATGTAGGAGTATATAGCGGTGTTCAGCAGACCCATGTTAAAAGCTAGTCTAGTTATTCATGATGTCATTTCAATATTTCCAGTGCGTTGATTAAATTTAGACCAGTAGTCCGCCATGGCCTTGGCGGGTGATACTTTTATGTGGTTAACTAGAGCATAAAGCAGCAGCATTTCAGGCTTTTTAATTGGTCTCAAGTCCGGTCTTGGAAAAAGTGTGATACTAATATATTTATCGAAAAACCTGAGCGTGGGGTTGTGGATATTACTTGTACGGGGCAAGCCTGGGTCTCTGTTCCCAGCAATGCTTTTCCAAAAATCATTTCTATTAAAACCCGTACAAGCAGACTCCAGGTTTAGCAAGCATGAATCATCAAAATTTAAGTACTTGCTAAACTGCCGCCACGAGAGCGTGTGCTCTTCATTAAAAAGCCGGAATGTTATGTGAGTGGCAGACAATTGCATGGTAGCTAGAAATTCCATTGTGAGGGGAAGGATTCCCTCCTCATTAACCATCCATGCATCTTCCCATCCTAGGGTTCGAGAAATATAGAGAAACTCACTGTCCATACCAGTGCGACTTAGCAAGTTGTCGTCGATGCGACGGGTGTGGACGAACTCGCTCTCACTGAGGATGTTCCAGGCCTGCCGTTCCCGATCACTCTGCCAGATGATATCATTGATGGAGTTCAGGATGCGGATGGTCGGTCCAGCCTTGTGTGAGAACGGAGAGTACCGATCCACCGACATTGCGTCGGTGGATGGAGTACCCTGCTCAGCGCTCTCCTCATCACTCCCAGCAAAGTGAATGTGGGTGTTTGCTCTCGACGAACTTCCCTCACCCTTGCTCTTCTTCTTCTTGCCGGTGAAGAAGTTCTTGAGAGGGCCCATGACTTCTTTGCTAGTGCTTAGGATGGCTGATGTTTGTGTGTTTTGAGTGAGTTGTGAGAACTTGCATGGGGTGTGGGTAGTATTTATAGGATGAGGATGGAAGGGGGGAGGCTGTGAGCCTCACCCTGCTGGTGGGCGCCACCCCACCTTGCTCAAAAAAGTCTGCAACCGACACATGAGGTTTCCCTTGTAATGTCCACTGAAATTCCAGGTGGGGAATAAAGTGGTCGGTTCGGTGCAAAGAGAAAAGAGTGCAACCTCCTAAATGGGGCAAGTGGGCTGAAAATTTCAAAGACCACTTCTTCATCCTGGTCACACTTTATACCAAGGATGGTGGGAAACTTACTCGGGAGCAGTTTTGTACCAAAATGTGGAAATAGAGGTGGCGGGCGCTAGGAAAATGTGGCGGGCGCCAGCCTCTTGGCTGAAATTTCACTCCAACTCACCCCTCCTTCCACCTAGTGCTCTCCTTGTCACTCTCCATCACATGTGCACCAGAATTTTTGGGTGGAGATGTGTCCAAAAGGTGGAGTGAAGAGGGGGACATGGATAGACATGGGAGTGAGTGATTGCATTAAAATGAGCAAAGCCATGGGTCTCCCTTGGTGTTATTTGGGTCTAGGAGGTAGGTGTAATAGTCTAGAGATTGGCTAGTGCTCCCTAGTGCACACTAGGGTGGCGGGCGCCAGCATGGGGTGGCGGGCGCCACCCCTATGGCTGCCATAAGCCCCCTAGGTGCCACCTAATCACTCTAGTAAACATCTACTTTGCTGAAAATTAAATTGCTTAAGTAAAAACGAAAAATTAAATGAGGGGATAAAGACATACCTTAGCCTAACTCACCTTGGTTAGCTGCATTGGATTCCCGATTGGTGTCGCCTTCACGGTGGTTGTGGTGGAATGTCGGCACCGACGAACCTTGATGACGGGTGTTTTTTCGGTCGCGGTGTGAACTCGAATTTCTCCTCCTTTCCACTGATGTGGAGATGAATTTCTCCAGCTCCTACATCAATGGTGGCTTTTGCAGTGCTCAGAAATGGTCGTCCCAAGATCAATGGCGTCCGGTGGTCAGGATTAATATCCAGAACCACAAAATCCACCAGGACAAAGAGATTCCGAATTTTCACCGGAATATTCTCTGCTATTCCCACGGGATATCGGAGCGATTGATCGGCTAGCTGCAAACACATAGAAGTAGCTGCAAACACCCTCTGGACTATTTACCTCAGACGTGCACAATGAGGTTTATGATTTAAGAACTAACCCAACTACGTGGTGGAATTCAAGGCTCCCAGGGCTGTCACCACCTGTTTGCTACCGCAGCTATCCGGGGGGGCTAGCCACAAACTAATGTATAACTAGTCTAAGCACCGCGCTTACACTAATATATACTATCCTAATCTTGCGTCCAAAACTAGAGCACTGATTACTCAGCGAATAACCCAAACTAGATATAAAATAAATACTAAGTTATCTATGATCGAAAGCACTCAACAAGAACAATAAGTAAAGTACTTAAAGTAAATGTTGAAAGTAGAAGAACACTAAGATAAATGAGAAAAGACTTGGAATTATACCAGAGACTTGGAAGATCCTCTATTACAACTCTAGCTCTTCTCTTCTTCACTCTCGCTCTCACTCTAAGTCTCTCAACTAGAGTGTTCCTTCACCAGAGCTTCGCTTACAAGAGAATGGGACTAATGAGGTGAGGTCTGAGTACAAATGAGCTCGGGGGGTCCTATTTATAGCCTAAGGGACCTAGGGGGTACTTATGGACCTAGGGTTAGGTCATGGGGGTGAGTGTGGCGGCGGGCGCCAGCCCTAGGTGGCGGCCGCCACCCCCTGGCCCTTGGATCCACCGCCTCTTCACCAACGGCATCCAGGAGGTCCTCCAAGTCAGTTTGGGGTTTGTCCAATAACTGTCACATGGTCAATTAGGCCGTGATCCATGTGACGCTGCTTCTTAGCCCTTGGATGAACCGACTTAGGTGAGCAACGGCTGCAAATGAGTGTGGGGTGCTTCTCCTGGGTCAGTGACGTGGCAGGGGGGAGTTTGGGCTTCTCCCCCCTGGCGGTCGCCAGCTAGGGGTGGCGGGCGCCACCCCTCCTTGGCGCAGAGTGAGTCCAGGCACGTGGGCTTGCTTCCTGGTGGGTCCATTTGGTCATTTTGCTCAAAAACCCTGCAATTTCCTACATTCAAATAAAACTCAAGGACAAGTGGAAATCGTTAGTTTATAAAAGGTTTTTGGTTGATTTTAGGCTCTTGTGTTGTGTTATATGACCTTGTTGATGCTAAAAATATGACACTTAGTGAGCGTCAACAGTCGGCATGCGAGTTGGGCATCTGAGTCTGCACCCAAAGAACGAGCAATGCAATAAGACTCCTCTTTCGCTTCGTCAGTCTCATTCGACGAGCTCAAGCCAGTATAAAAGCTAGGGTTCCGGTAGTCCGAAGGCACTCCGTCAAGAACCAGCCGCCCGTAACCCAAAAGCTGCCCCTCCACCATATCCTGTGTCAGTCGAATGCAGCGCGGTGAAAGGCGCAGCTTACCTTTGTCGACAGCAGCAGGAGCGGGCATTTTCATGGAAGCAGTTCCTCTTTCGCCAGCAGCCGCCCTTTCGCCGGACGCCCGAGCAGAGGCTTCAGGGCGTGCAGATTTTGGCTTCTTTGCCGGGTGCTCCGCGGAGTCGGGCGGGCCAGAGGGTTTGCGCGAACCAATTTTAGCGAAAGTGGGCATATCAGCGACCGATGCATCGTCGTCAAAAGCGGTGTGCGAGAGATGCACATTCGATTTCTTCGGAGCCATCTCTGTAGCGTAAGATGCGCCCTATAAAAACACGCCAAAAATAAGTGGCACAACCATAAGTTTCAAAAACAGTAGCTGGACACGAAAGCAGCACTCGACAAAAAAAAGGGGACGCAAGGCGAAACTAAATAGGTACACAAGCAGAAACTAACCACCCCCGGGTGATCTAAAGGGTCAACATCGGGGATTGACTCCAGTGCTACCCCTCGGCTTTTAAGCATTGGTTTGGCAACTAGGCAACCAATGTGAATATCTTCAACTTCAACAGCTTTTCGCCGAGGGATCACTCCACTGCGTCCCCCACGCCGGGCCACGGCTTTGCCTTTCGCCCTCGGATTCCCAGTCTCCTCCTTGTTTTCGTCAACCAAAGGCCTTTCGGTGTACTTGACGCCCATGGCGTCGAAAGCGCGGTTCAATCAACGACTTCGGCAAAGGTTGCCGAGCTGGAACTCGCTCTCTTTTCGCAGATACGGACCGCAAACTTTCCTCGTTTCATTTTCAATATGCTTCACGTAGCTCTCGTCATCAGCGAAATCAGCAGGCCTCTCCAACAGCAGAAGGGGGCCCCGATACCCGTCCTTGTCAGAGAAATCTGCGAAAGTTGTTGCACTGGAGAGCGGGTTCATCCCGATGGCCATCCACTCTTCGACCAAGTCTCGGCTGATCTGAAATCGCGCAGTGAGTGCGAATGCGTCTCCACAGCGAATTGCCTCCTCGTCACTCAGCGCGACGGGTGGAAGGTGTCTTCCGGGGCATCTCTCTAAAACCGACACAAGCGGAGAGCCTTTCTTCTCCCCCTTACCCAGTTCAGCAGCGACGGTTTCGTTTGAGCAAACACGATAGTAGAACCAGGAGCGATTCCAGTCTGGCCATTTGTTCTGGTAGGTGAGCAAAATGGAAACACTGCCCCGAGTCTTCCGCGGAACAAAGTTGATGCTCCCGATTTCGCTGGGCAGTTTACTTCCCAGGAAGGGGTCATCCACTTTCGTTGGTCGACGGTGAATATCATAAAAACGCACAAAAACGTCCGCTCGCGGCTTACAATCTAGCATCTTCATCGCTTGCGCGAAAACACCGAGCCTGACGAAAGCATTCGGAATCAGCTGGCGGAGCTGTATCTCAAACCCCGAAAGGATGTCCGAGACGAACTCTTCGAGAGGGAAATCCAAACCAGCGGCGAAATAATCGCGAAAGACAATAGCTTCGTTGGGCCGCGGAATTGGCACCTCTTCATCTCCAGGGACCCGGCAATTCGCTAGGTGATCCGCCCTTAGAGGCCCCTCGTCGGCCATTGCTTGCAAGCTAGCAGCTGTCACTCGCGAGGTGCCAAGATAAAAAGAACAGTCGGTAGGCACCGAAACCAAGCCAGAGTCTCCGTCATCAGACAAGCTTCCACTATGACTTGGGATCCGCAGAGCCTCCCGGATCCAATCGATACGTCAGCACTACTTTCGCGGCGAACGGACTCAGAAGCGCCGCTGCTTTCGCTAGAGCTCGAGGTAGACGTGGAACTGGAAGACGCCATCTAACATGGCGCGAAAGACGAATGAACAAAGAATACATGCGAAAGGAAAAAATAAAATAACGGCGATAGCACACAAGCTTAAAGCGCTAATTCGAAACATGAGATAAGTCGAAAATAAACAAAGCCAAGAGAGAGCTACGCACCACTATCGTCGCTCAGCGAATGACCGACGCAGGCACCAGCAGCTTTCGCTCAGGCGAATGACGTGAGGCTTCACAAGCACGAGGCAACGGGACGTGAATGCGTTAAGCGGCCAGGAAGCCTCCCCGCCTGGAACCCTCGTGTTTATATACGAGCAGACAACATGCAGTTTTCGAGGAAGACGAAAAGACACCCTGGCACGGGATCCGAAGCATCGCAAAAGCACACCAATATAGTACAGGTTTTCAAGGAAGACGAAAAGGCATCTAGGCACGGAACACGAAGCATCGTAACGGCCTGTCAGACGTCACACGGAGTCAGCAGAGCGACACGACGTCCAGGCGCCAAAAAAAACTTGGCTTCGAAACGAAACAATGGTTTTTTGGACGGACGTAGGCGCCCAGCGAAAGGACACGGTCGAACTTCGCGAGCTTACGAATCCGACCGCAAGGGGCTATTGTTGGGATGGTACCCAGACCGCAGGCGCCGCCAACCTGCAATACCGAGGGATGACGTTGCTTTCGCGCGGATGCGCTCATTCGCGCGGAAGCACGCGTTCGTCTTCGGCCCCGCGAGACCGAAGGACGACGGAGTTTTCGTGCGAAAGGAAGCATTCGCGCGGAAGCACGCATTTTGGCTCGAGGACCGAGGGAAGGCAAAGCTTTCGTGCGAAAGAAAGCATTCACGCGGAAGCACGCGTTTCGGCTCGAGGACCTAGGGAAGGCGGAGCTTTCATGCGAAAGGAAGCATTCGCGCCGAAGCACGCGTTTCGGCTCGAAGACCAAGGGAAGGCGGAGCTTTCGTGCGAAAGGAAGCATTCGCGCGGAAGCACGCGTTTTGGCTCGAGGACCAAGGGAAGGCGGAGCTTTCGTGCGAAAGGAAGCATTCGCGCGAAAGGAGCCCGACGTTTCCGGCGGGAGTTTTCGTCATTCATGACTTTGTTTTCTCACAGGTTTGCGCAGGTCGCCGGAAGCCTGGGTCAAAGGGAGCGGGCCCATCGGTCAGGAAATAGAGTTGGGGGATGCTGGGCCCGTCAGAGGGCGAAGTTACGATGATGCCCCTCGTGCCGGAAGAGGCGACGTACAACCATGGGGTAGTTGAGTAGGACATCATTGTAATTGTAACATAGTGGTTGGAAGGGCATTTTTGTACTCTCAAACTGATCTGGATTAATATAAAAAGCTCCTAGCCTCCCAAGGGAGAGGGGGAGAACACTGTTCACTCGACTCAACTTCCCACTCTCTTTTGTTTACTTCCGCTTTCGCTCTGTGCTTTCGCTCGTGCGACAACCAGCTGTTTCGGGATCCTGGTCCCGAAACAACATCGAGGTTCCGGACACTTGTCCCTTTTTATTTCCTCGGGATCTATCTTTTCGAGGTTTCGGACACTTGTCCCTTTTTATTTCCTTGGATATATATATATATATTCTCTTTTCTTTCAATAGCCACATGCTTCCAACAAACTTTTGAGAGGATAACAATAGATAATCATGAGCATTTATACGGAGGATGGATGAAATGTTTAAGTGATCTCAATTCAATAGCATGATAACTTCTCATAGGGTCAACAAAGCTTAATTTAACTCAATGCCATTATTAGTCATATTAATATTGGAAACTCTCTGGAACTCTAGTGTTGTTTTAGAACAAGATAACAGTAGCTTAGACCATCACATATCATATCTGTCAATTACCTAGACTCTGGATCAAGCATTTGCTACCCATATATTTAATTTTATTTTTAAGCATCATTATTAATCAGGAGAACTCATGCTTTGAAGGTTAGGTACTTGAAAGAAATTAGATAGAGCAACTATTCATCATTTCCATGTAAAAGATCAGAGAGAGTTCTTCTTTTATTATTAACTTCTTAAAACAATCTAAGCAAACTTAACATAGTATTTATTTAACCTAACACACTTTATTATAAATAACTAAGATAATGAATAAGACATACCTGGATCATGAAGATAACGAGGCTGCGTCTCCCCCAAGCCGGTTCCCTTAATAACGTTGAGCCTTCATGTGCCCATATATTTTTTTTCTTTTTAATTAATGGTGAGCCTTCATGTGCCGACATATTTTTTTCTTTTTGTTTTATATTTTATTTTCATTTATGTATAGAAGGAAAACTTAAGAGGATATGGATACTTACCTAGATACACGGGGGTGCTTTCCCCCAAGCTGAATGCTGACGTAGTCGTTCGATCTTGCAATGTAGCGGACTAGCAGTGAAAATGTTCTTCCTCTATCAGAGCATTGATTGATGTTGATGGTTGTTGAAATAGTGCTCCAACAGTAGATGGAACATTCACATGCTCGTCGGCTTTTCTTGGTCTTTCAATCCTATGAAACTCAAATAGACAACAAGACTTGTGGAACAGATTAAACGTTAGTGGTTGGCCACTTAAGCCTTAGTTGCCCTAAGTTTCAGTAAGATCTCTTTCTCAATATTTTTGCATTTTTATTTTTATGATGCAATGACAGTGTAACAAAATGAATGCATTTTTATTTTTATGCCACCACGGTGAAAATCCCTATGGGTTTTTACACACCATAGAATTATTCACATGGGGCTTTAGGTTTTGCAGTGCAAAAAGTAAAGTATTTTTATTTTCTTTTTTATGCAAAGCTAATGCAGAAAAGTAAATATTGTATGGAGAGATGATTATGCAAATGATGGAAAGTAAACATGCAAAAAGAGAAATTAATGCAGAAAAGATAAATATAGATAACTACCGATTTTACCTTTCGGCGAGGGTTCAATGTTTTAAGTCCTTTGAACAGGACTTCTCACCATGTTCATTCTTGAGGTGCATCATTTGATCTAGATATGTAGACCTTGATAACTACACCTCTTGATATGGTGTCACCCAAGTTCTTCGTTGGCCCAAAAATTTGAAGTGAAGCATTAGTTGTGGAAGCTGGCAGCATCTTGCTTAGTGCACATATTTTTGTAGATTCAGGACCTTCACTCTGTAGAATTTGGGAGTTGACAAACTCCTCTATGTTTTGCTCAAGAGTGTGTCCTGCTCATAAAGACAAGGTAGAGATCAAGTGCATGGGCTCTGTTGGTGGAAAAACATCAACAGAACCAAAAGTTTTGTTCATTCCTGTCTAACCTTAGGCACATTGAACAAGATAAACTTGTTGTTTATGTGTTCTATTCAATCTTAACATGAGTGATAGGATCAGAAGATGAGCATGAAAGTAGCATCTTAAAATATTTAACATATCATATTACTTAACCCAAGGAAGGATAATCTATGCATAATGTGTTGATGATTGTGATATATCATCTTCCAAAGGTTGGATGCACAACATTTTAGCTCATTTAAGATAGTGAGATTCAAGAGAGTAAAGCTAAGAACAAAGAGTAAAGAACTGAACATGTTGAGTTGATTAGGTTGGATCAAGTGAGGTGCAACTGAAACATGTTTGGTTCTTATGTATACGCAGACCAGAAACAAGGAGAAGCTTTTAAAGTGATGGTCACTTACCTTGAAATGTTGCTTTATCATTGAAGAGTGATCGTGTCAATCCACCTTGTGGAAGCTTCTCTTGTCTAGCTAGTTGTTGTTGCATGACTAGCTTGTCTTCTCTTGCCTATCTCTCAGGGGGGACAACTGAGTCTTGTTCTCAACAGATCCAGATGATGGAGACTTTGTCAACTATTTTCTTGATTTTTAGGCTCGGGTACTATCTCTCCATCTCTGAATTCTTGCAGTGCAGTGGCTTCATCCTTCATGATGTAACCCTCAATTCCTGGCAGTTGGTTCTTCCTTTATTAGTTGAGTCAACGTCTTCTCTTGGTTTTATTTGGCTGCTCATAAGTGGTGTAGTTGTTAAAGAAGCAGCGACCTTTTGATCGAAGATCCAAAAGTGGGCGTCTCCAGGTCCAACATAGATGACAACATTTGTGGTGTTAGAGAACGATCTTCCAAGAATGAGTGATGGATCATATTCTTCTTCTTAGCTGGGGCAGCGTCTAGTGGCTTGTACTGATCAAAGTGGTGAGAAGGAGGTCAAAGTGTCTTGAAGCTGGATTTCTCCTTCCTACCCTTGATCATGAAACAAATCTAGACAACAGAATTGTGTCTCCACCAAGGTGGGTTGTGAAGTAGGTGGATGCCCAAATTTGTTCAACAGCATGTTCATGTGTTGAATTTGTAGACCTTGTTGTTGTTGAAGTCGTACCACCTCGTCCCCCAAACTAGCTCTTGTGTTGCATTGATTAGTAGTGAGGAGAACTTCCACTGCTTGTCTTCATAGTGAACCACCAACAGACTTCCTTTGGATGACACACAGATGCATGTTATAATGTAGTAACATATCGTCACCCTGATATTTGTTGTTGGTGTTGGTGTTGGTGTTGATGTCTTCGACAATGATGAGCGTAGGCATAGATTGACTCATACGGGGTGAGTTGCATCCTGCTCGTCATCAGTAACCTGGCTTAGGCCTTGGGATGGCTCAAAGCTTGGCTGCCTTCGACATCACTAGTGACTTGTCTAATGATGATTTTTGTCTATCCACGGGTTGGGTTTTGGATCTTTAAGTTCACAACATGAACAAGCAAATCTCATCTCCTACAAAATGTTAGTGGACATATACCCGAAGGATTGCACTGAATTTGAAACATGGTTTGTTATCCACAACTTATGTGTTATTCATCCATGCCAATGAAAAGATGATTTTAGGATTACTTTAGCATAGACTAGTATTTTATGTGTTGGCTGCATTTTAACATGGTTCAAGGCAAAAGATAACTTGCAGTAGAAGATAGACTTAAATAAACTTTGATACTCATAGTTCTTTCATCCATGATGAATGAGTTGAGTCTTCTTTGTGCAGTTCATCATATGCCTTGTTTCATCTCTGATGTGAATTCATCTCAGGACTTTCCCAAATTGTATTTGAGAGTTTTCTGCAGGGGTTAGTCCAACAAAATATCCAATGTCTACACAAGCTAATTTTAGATCAATAATCAAACTAGACTCCATGTCTAATTGGATTAAGGAAGGTATTTTAACCTAAGCATCACGCTTAATTTAAAAACCTTTAGAAGCATAGCTAGTACTTCCAAACCAAAACATACTATGGTAAACAAAGGTAGCATGAAAGCATAACAGAGATTTATTCAAAAGAGATGACAGAGTATGATCACAGTGAGGAATATTTTTTTCTTTCTTTTTTAGATGCGGATGACATGAATGCATATAAGGAACTAAACATGATGTGGATTTGATAAAAAAAACCTAACTAAATGGAATAGATGCAAGGATGATTCAAAGTAAACATGCAGTGGTATGAAAAAATTAAAAAGATAACTACTCATAAAGTTTAAAGTCTATGAGCAAGACTATCTCACCTTGATCATACTTACCATGACTCACAACTGGGACTTATGAGTGGCACAGCGTAACTATCCGTCACATGAGATGAGAGTTGAATTGTTGTGACGGCGACCTTTTCTCCAATCTACACATGGTTAGAATAATATATATGTATACACAAACCTGTGAGATGGCAGGGTTCCAGAATTAATGATGGATCTTGAATGTTCAGGCACCCTGGGTTCTTCATTCTTGTGGAAGCTCGCCATAAGGTCGAAACGGCGTTTGATGTCCTGTCTATTCCACACTCAACAGAAGAAGGGGTAATCCTACTAAAGCTAGTGGTACACTAAATTAGCAGCAATCAAGATCATTATCAAAATCTTTACGCCAATTGCTTCTGCGGCAACGGCGCCAAAAATGCTTGTTGACGTTTGTTAGTGCAAATAGAATATGAAAGATTCCGCAAGCGCACAGAACACCATTGTAGCATTTTACCGGGAGTATTCTAGGATTGTTATTTATATTTTACCACAGGGAAGCAAGGGTCAAGAATCTGATAATTCACTATCATGCATCTACTAACTCAGAGTACTAAATAGACTAAAGCAGGAGTAAATGATATATGATATAAATGAAAGCACAAAAAAGATATTCAATGATAACTGTATTGATAACTATAATGAGAGGACAACGGGAGAAATTAAGGTTCCTATATACTTCTCTATTACTTGGGTTCTAAGGCAACAAAGATGAAAAAGATATAGCAGTTATACACATTGGCACTTTGGAGCAACAGTACCTTTCTAACTCTCGAAAAAGACTGGGAAGAAAGTAGTCAGGGGAAGGCTGCCAAAAGCTCTACGAAACATCAATCCCAATGTGGTGGACTACGAAGGCCTAACGGAGCTGTCACCCGTGGGGCTACCACAACTATTCCGTGGGATTGAGCGCAACCTCAGGTAACCTATAGACTAAACACCATGTCTAATCTATCGATTACTACTCTAATTACCTAGGATAACTAGAGCACTCAATACGAACAAAGATCCCATGCCAAGATATAACAACTATACTAATCATATAATAAAGCATAAAGTAATTAGAGAAGATAAATATATTAAAGCACAAGTCTTATAAGAAAAGATACAAAAGCATACCGAATCTCTGAAGACTCCTCTGGAATTAGAGCGTAGCTCCTCTCTAATCTCTCCTTCTCCTCTTTCTAATTGGATCTCTAATTACAACTAGATGAACTAGACAACTAGAACTAGAACTAGACGAACTAGATCTAAATCTAGATGAACTAGAAGAGATTCATCTAGAGGGACCTCTACTTCTACAATGAAACCCTAGTTTATGATGTGGAGATGAATAATGAAGAGGGAGATGGCTCTTGGGGGCACCCCTGGGGTCTCTTATATAGTCCTGGATGGAGTAGGGGGCAAGGAATTGCCACGTCATTGATCTGCGTCACATTTATCACCCACCGTTGGATCAAACCGACTTTAGGGACGGTGGAGATGCATCCTAGGAGGCGGTGGAAGAAGGTTCCAGAAGGCGGAGGCGAAACGGCCTCCGTGGCCGACCGGTCGGTCATGGTGTGGGACCGGTCGGTCTGGCCCAGTGGGCCCACGTGGCGGGCCACCTCGTGGTGTCTTCTGGTGTCTTCTAGATCCTTCTTTTGCAGATTTCGTTGCGAAATTAATATCTTTTCATCCGAGACTCCGAATATAGCAAATGATATGTCCATTTCGATCATCTCGACAAGCCCTTCGCAATGGTGCACTCCAATTCATCACTTGAGGTACTTTTATATGGTGAAATATTGATGTCCTACAAAACAAGTGAGAGCACCAAAACTCGTGGAACTTATTAGTTTCAAACCCTACAACTATGCTTTATGGTTCATTTCATGTTAATTTATGCAATAGTTGATGGTATAATATTGATTATAAGGACCATCAACAACCATGGTGATGAGGCCAGTCCTCAGCTCAAAAGCTTTGTCACTAGTGTTGACAGCGGGCCCAGTGGGCATGTTGGCAACAGCGGGGACGGAGAAGTCGCGCAGGGTCTTGGCCATGGCGATAGTTGAGCTTGGTGCAGAAACTGGTGGTTCTTCTGTCGGCGGTGGAGCTGCGGAGGACGAAGAAGATTTCTTCTTTCTCCTGCCGATAGCTTCTGGGTTATCGGTGAAGTTTTCCGGTAGAGCGAAACCACGCATACACTATCCTGTTTTCATCCACAACAGAAGAAAACAGTAAAAGGTTATCTTGCATGATCGATTAGCAATTATATAGATATTAGTTCGTGATCATGTTCTATCTGAATCTTTCATATTTATGCCTTCCCCGACAACAGCGCCAGAAATGCTTGTTGGCATTTCTTAGCGCAACCAATGGAGGATATGTTTAGGATCCATCCTCGGCGATCATGCCAGAAATACTTACTGGCATGTCTTAGCATCATCGCTAGGGTAGGCCATCATTCCAGGGCACGACACCAGAAATGTCTATTGACATTCCTTAACGACATACGCCGAGTATGTTGGTTCCTAGCGATGCTACCAAAAGATGTCAGTGTCAGCCTCAGACGTAGCCACTCTAGCTACACATCCGGTATCGGCGCCAAAGTGCAATGGCACTTCATATACCAAAACGTGTGGCTCTAATGAGGGCCTGAGAGGCTGGCCAGGTAAACCAATTCATTTATAGACAGGGTCCGTAAGCGCATGGGGTTACAGTTGTAGCATTTCACCGGGAGTATTCTAGGTATCGTTATTTATATTTTACCACTGGGAAGGCTAGATGTGAAAGGATTCAAGATATACCCATGACAAGAACATAATAAGTGCATAGTTGACCAATTAACCATAGCAGGAGGATAAACAGTGATTTGGATAGTAATATCAACACACACACATTGCCTAAGATATATGGAGCTTCTACAGAGATAGAAAAAAGAATAAAAGAATAAAGAATATCCTACGGGGCATGGATCTAAATAAGGCCATGTTAATTAATCGAGTATACATGTTATGATCAAGTTAACATTAGTGCTAAGTACTGGATGGATTAGGAGACTCGGGAACACTGGTCTGCAAGCAGGATACACCGGGCAATTTAGACTCCTACCCCAAAGCCCAATGTGGGGGATTACAATGGACGAACAGGGCTATCACCACCTACCGCCTACCCCTCAACCGTGAACTAAGCCAGGCATTCACCCAACTCCATATACCCGAGAATCACTCTCGCGCACATGAAGAACACTTACACCCCCTCGGGTCCCCAACCCTACGAATTGACAGGAAAAGAGCACAAGCGCGCCCGAAGGCACGGCAAAACACCACCCAACACATATCACTAAGCTATCATGATCTAAGCATGTTGAATGACGAACGGTGTTCATGTTCATGATGAACAAAGATTTACAACTATGAACTAGCTCTAGAACGATGAACAATGAACAAGAACATAGCTCTAATTTAAGAACATAACAATGTTGATCATAAGAGAACAAGAACAAGTATGAAAAGAGGAACTTAGTATTCATACCAAGTAACTCCTTACAACTCCTCCTCCTCTCTTGCAAGTAGTACTTGCTCCAACTACTAGAGATCTAAACTAAGGTAGAGAGCTCCAAATACAAACTGGAATGAATGACAAATGTGTTGATGTGTGATGATCTATGAAGACAGAGCTCTACCCCTACATTTATACTACAAGAGGTCGGTTCTGCGTGATGTAGAAATGGAAACCCCAAGGAACCGCCTATGCATGCTGCCATGCAACCGCCATAGAAGGTCAGTGGCTAGTGGGGCCAGGGGCGGTGCGCACGCACCCCTAGTGGGCCCTCACGTGGTGGGTTCTTAGCTCGATGCATGTTGATGTTGTGATGGTTTAGCCTAAATGTTTTCTTTAGGTGGGCTTCTTCCATATTTCTTGTTTTTACACTTTGTTGGAAAGCGTATTCTTCATGCCTTTTCCACCGTTTTCATGTTTGTTACCTGTAAAACAATAAATCTCCAATACAAGTGGAAATAGGTCAAGGTGATAACATATGTATGCAAGTATGTTTTGTCCTTGGTTGGCTTATAAAAGTTGTCGGTAAGCACCGCCAACACATAGCTAGGGTATCTCTATGTTTATGCTCTTGTTCGTAGAGCGCTCATTTCGTCGATCGCGGGGTGAGTGGTCAAAATTGTGTAAACGTGGTGCTTATATGTTGTTTACCTGCGAATGCACCCTATATTCTGGGCCAGCAAGTGGTAGTTCGCGAGGGTGACTCTTATAGCCTCGTTGAGTCCTATGTAGTCCACTCCCCGAATATAGGACAAGTAAGACCTGGTCACCCGGAGGGGATAGACTCTGGATCTGATCCTCCATGCGTGATGTCTCCTACGTATAAATATAAGTTATTCTAACCATGATTGCTAAACATAATTGCACTAATTGACATAGTCTATGACATATAGGTAGAACCATATTAGGGAGTTAATCTGTCTCTTTCTAGTTCTATTTATGATCTAACCTTAGATGGGAATGCTCTGTTGGAACTCTTTATGGTTTACTCTGTTCTATCTTATTTATCTTATTTATCATTTATGATTGATTCCTGTGTTGAGTAGATCTAGTGGAACTCTTATCATAATCATACATGTGTGTGTTATAGTTTGTAGATGTTTATCTCCTGTCACTCTCATAACCTAGAGGTGGAAGGCACTAATATATATAACGATACCTTGGAAACTCTCCTGGGTAAAATGCTATAGCGGATGTATTTTATCTGTGCACTTGCAGATAATCTCATTTCATATTTTTAAGGGCATGATCATAAATACAACCTACGTCTCTAGTCTCGCTGCTAGTGATGACAGCCTAGCGTTGAAGGTAATGTTGTTAGATTTGTCTACCTATATTTCTGGCGCTGTTATCTGAAGTGATGCTAAGAGATGTCAACAATCACAAGCCTAACTTCTCCAACTTTAGCAATCTAGTACCCATCTAAGATTTTTCCAAAGTATTGAAAAGTAAATCAAGTGTAAGTACATCTCGTACTTAACAAATATAACATGGGTTCATGAGGCTCAAAAGGCTGACACTGGTTAAACTGCATTCAGCTTTTAGTTGTCAAAATTTTAGCATTAAGTAAATGTATGTTATGCTTATCCTAGATAAACCATATGATCACATTAATTCCATCATCATCATGATAACATTCGCATAACTAGTATTAAACATTAAGTAACCATTTGACCAGCTTTTCTATGAGTTTTTTGGGCCGCTCGTAACCGTGAGCATGGCTGGTATATCAGTTTTTAACACTCTGTAGAGGTTGTACACTTTACCCATGAGTAGTGATTCTCGTTTGCCAGGGATAACTAGTCCCATATCACACTGCAAAGGTGTATGACTAGGTTCACCGTGAAGCCTTTCAAAGGTTCGTCTAACAAGTTAGGGCCTCTAGGTCTTAAGGCAAGGGGATGTAGAGCCCTCCTTCCAGGTGGCACAATAACATGCAGCCTATACACAAGTGGACAAGAGCCGCACTATACCCATCTCGTCAAGCGCCTTATGCGCCCTTTTAGGTAACCACTAACAAGCTAGAAAAGGTCCTCATACTGAGCTAAAGTCAGAGCCATATAACCCTCATGGTTGCACTGTAAGTTCTGGGTTTTGCTGACAGATAGGCAAGTTTTAATCATCTTTACATAAGTCATAATCATTAATCATTAATCATTAATCAGTGATCAGATCACGTCGATTTAAGTTGAGCACTAGCAATAGACTACCCAAATGCAAGTATCCCACAGGTGACAAGGTAACAGATAACAAGAGCTAGGTAAACCTTACTGGCAATTAAATTAGACACATGCAATATGAATTAAGTGATTAAAAGGTGAATAGGTAACAAGAATGATTCCATGCTATACTTGCCTTAAACTTAAGATCTTTCTTCTGTTGACTTGTAGACTGATAACCGACTGGACATACGATCATAGAACACCACACAAGCATCCAATAGCAATCATGCAAAGTAAACATAGCCTTTGATTAGAACAGTACACCATTTAAAAGAAAACAAGATAAATAGTTTTGAAAATAGATCTACACTACGGTCACACAGACGCGAAGATCACGCTAATCGAAGTTGAAACGGAAAAGATATGATCTAAACAAGTTATAGAACCCTAATTATTAGATTAGATCTAACTCAAATTTTAATTATAAAAAATAGTATTGAAAGTTATATGGTTAGAAAGATCTTTTTGAAATGAATCTAACGCAAGTTGAACGAATCAAATCAGAGCTAAAACAAAGAAGTTATGAGCTTTTGAAAGCAGTAGCTATTCTGTAAATAAAACTAACTTGATTTTTCAAATTTAAATAAATGCAACGAAAATATAAATTATGTTGGATCATGCCTCGTTTAGGAGAAAGCACAGAGGCTAGATTGAAACTTTTCCAAGACTCACCAAATAGAGACGGTGGGAGCACGGGTTTATACATTAAAACCTACGGGGGCTTATTTGCAAAACATACGGTCGAACGGGTATGGGGTATTCCTGGCCATTAGATCGGGATTGGATGGCCCCAATTAGATCTCGGGAGGACCAGGCGGTGCTGCCGGCCCGAGAGAAAGCAAACACGGCAGTGCCACCGCTGGTGGCGAGCAGCGAGGCTCGGGCTTGAGGATAGGGGACGGTAGTGACCATAGGGAGGGTACCGATCGGTCTAGGAGCTCAAGGCAGTCTCACCTGTTGTGAAGATGATGACGGGGGCAACTTGGTGGTGGCGAATTGCACGGCGGGGTGGCTGTGGTGGTTCTGTGCAACGATGAAGAGCTCGGTTAGCGTAAACGGAGGGTAACAGAGAGGGGTGAGAGTTCATCCGACCTCGTGAGATAAAAAAGAAGCTCACGAACGACCTAGCAGCGGTGGTGGAGTGGTGAAAATCAAGGGCGACAGTGGTGTGCTGTAGTGGCTTGTAGATCTTGACGATAGGGGGCTCTAGGGCATGGGAGTTCATTAATCCAGGGTGGCCAAAGGCGGCGGAGCACGGGAGTTTATAGGGAGGCCTGGCGTGAAGGATAAGGCAAGGGAAGGGGAGGTGTCAGGGTGGATTCGGGCTCGGTCTCACGTCCGAAGGGGAGTCAGGAAGAGGAAGGAGACGTCTGACCGGTGGGGGTGCGGTGTCAGCAAGGGAAAGCAGTGCGCAAGCGGGAACGATGCGGCTGACCAGCGGGCCCGTGCAGTCAGTGAGAGGGAGAGCGGGGGAGCACGGCTCTGTGAACGCGGGGCTGGGCCAGCCCAAGAGAGGAGGGGGAAAGGCGCTGCGTGTTGGGCCGGTGCTGGGCTGTGCGGCCAGGGAAGAAGAATGAATAGGGAGGCCGAGAGAAGGAGAGCGCGGGCCGGGGCAGGCTGACCGGGCCAAAACCGAAGGGGGAGAGGGGAAGAAGGGTTTACTTTTTTTTATTTCCAAACCATTTTCAAAACCAGTTTGAATTCTTTTGAACTTTTGATTTGAATCTTTGAGAGAAATAAAAAGTTTTGAAACTTTAAACTTTTCCAAACTTTTTGAAAAACAAGAAGTCTCTATTTTCAAAAACCCTTTCTATGAAATTCATTTTTTTAAATTGTTTCCAAACCAATTTGAACTCAAATTGAATTTTAGGTCAAAACCAAACATCACAAAATAAAGTATGCATCAGCATGAGTGTACAACCATATTGCTAGACCCTAGATTGAATTTTTACTTTAGAGAAAAAATTTATTTCCCTATATTTTATGAGCATAAAAATTTATAAATAAACCAGTTTAACTCTAATTCAAGAAATGCAAAATTTAGGGTGTTACAAGAAGGCACCAGAACGAAGGTGACGCCTGGTGGCTACCAGGTGGGGCTGGCTGGCCCCACCTACAGGCCGCCCATCCTGGGCCCATAGGGAAGAGGGTCTAGCTTCTTCTGACGTGACCTAACCGACCTCCTCGACGCATCTCAACCCTTGTTCAAGATCGGTTTGATCCGAGGGCTGGGGTTCATCCCACCGGCCTATATAAACAGACCCAGACCTCCCCTCCCTCAGGGAGTAGGCAAGAGATGAGGTATTAGAGATCTTCAGAGGCAAAGCTAGGGTTTCTATACTTAGAGAGAATTAGAGCTCTGTTGGCGGTGCTTACCGACAACTTTTATAAGCGAACCAAGGACAAAACAAAGCATACTTGCATACATATGTTATCACCTTGACCTATTTCTACTTGTATTAGAGAATCATTGTTTCACAGACTACGGAAAAGAATACAGTGGAAAAGGCGAGAAGAATACACTTTCCGGTAAAGCGTAAAAACCAAGAAATAAAGGAAGAAGCCCATCAAACTCCGAATTTGGGCTAACACCCCACATAGAAGACATGCAGAGGCGGTGCTAGGGCTCGGTGGCCCTCGGGCCCACCTTCGGAGGTCGGTTGCATGGCGGCATGCAGAGGTGGTTCCTCGAGGTTTCCAAGTTTAGATCCACCGAATCGACCATGTTGTAGTTTAAAACTAGGGGTAGGAGCTCCCCTCAAATCAACATCTCACACACATCTCACATCCTACATTTTACATTTGGAGCTCTCTACGTTTTGTTAGTCTTCTAGTAGTTGGAGCAAGTGCTACTTGCAAGAGAGGAGGAGAAGTTGTAAGGATCAACTTGGTATAAGTAATACTAAGTTCCTCTTTTCATACTTTTTCTTATTCTCTTATGATCAACATCGCTATGTTCTTGAATTAGAGCTATGTTCTTGTTCATCGTTCTAGAAATAGTTCATAGTTTTAGATCTATGTTCATCATGAACACGAGCATTGTTCTTCATTCATCATGTTTAGATCTTGCTAACTTAATGAAGGACCGAAGATGCTACCAGAAAGCGACCAGAGGGGGGTGAATGGGAGCTTCAAAATTTCTTTACAGAAACTTGTTGCCACTGTCCCGAGAATCAACCCCAAATGCAAACCTAGAGCTTGTGGGTGTCCTCGACCGTAGATGTAGGGTGGATGCTTCCAAGAAGCACAGCGAGACACTACACAACTCTAGAAACCCAACGTAAAAACCAGAAATCAAAACCGACAACGGATGGACAAACCGCGGACGAAACAGTGCATAACTGTGTGCATCAGACGCTGGCAGCGTCCGATGGCGAAGCACCGGACGCGTCCGATGCAAACAGAACCTTTCTGGAACCTTACTGGACAGGCATCGGACGCTGCTACAGTGAAACCCTAGCGTCCGATGCTTGACCTCTGGCGCGTCCGATGACAACGGACGCTCCGATGGTCAGCGTCCGATGCTCTTTAAAACTCACTGTCAGAAGACACGTGGCACCGGACGCGTCTGATGATATGAACCAGCGTCCGATGCTCAAGAACAGAGCGTCCGATGGTCCCGATTCTGTGCTGTTCTTCCGCGAAAATCACCCGATCTCCTCCGAATCAAAAGCACTAAGGCTTAGACTTGGTATGAGGAGTTCCAAGGAGGTTAGTGAGCTATCCAAAGGGGATCATGGCTCGAACCTAACTCCAAATCAGTGAATTGGAAGAATTCGGGACAAAAGGAGCAAAACTCGATTCGAAACGAAAAATCGACCGATCTACCAGCTCGTGAGGTTAGAGATGATTTCCTTCGGTGAAAAGAAG
The DNA here is from genome assembly GCA_009763385.1 of Coix lacryma-jobi var. lacryma-jobi. Lineage (NCBI taxonomy): Eukaryota > Viridiplantae > Streptophyta > Magnoliopsida > Poales > Poaceae > Coix > Coix lacryma-jobi. The sequence goes on along the minus strand of CM019830.1, from coordinate 115,007,854 downwards.
TGCCTCACGATCTAGAACAACTCAGTTCAAACGGATTTTCAAAAGACGCACCGAGTAGAGACATCGATCAACGGGAAAAATGTGGAGAAAAGCAACCTGCGAAGAACACGAACAAAACGCGAATCACAACCATGAATTTGCAGCCGTGTGGCTACCACACGCTATAACTGTGAGATTACGGTCTCACTTCCTCAAAATCTCATGGGCACAGAGGTATGGTTCTCTTCTCTGTGGATCTCAATTCGGTACAGCAGGGGATGGGGAGAGCAGGAAAACCTAGAAGGCAAAATAGCAAATGACTGAGATAGGATGGGAGGTGGGTGTCTCCCTCTACTTATCCTATTTCTAATTCCAACTCTACCCCTAGTTATTTACAGAGTGACCCAGCCAAACCCTATGGCTATCCTGGACCAACTCGAAGATGATGTTGATCCAACGGCCACGCCCACACAACTGGTAGCGTTGCCTCGACACAACCTCACTGATTGCTGCCATGTGCCGCCACTGCTCTGCTCGTCCTTTTCCTAGACTTCGCCCCCGGTGTTGTGGCCTAAACCGGGAAACCAGGCCTTCAAGTTCATCCCCCGGTTTTGTGGCCGAAACCGGGAAACCCGACGTCCGTCGCCTGAGTTTTGTGGCCCAAACTCAGAAACCCGCCAGCGCCCAGGTTTTGAGGCCCAAACCTGGAAACCATCCTCAGCCCGAGTTTTATGGCCCAAACTCGCCAAACCCGCAGCACCCAGGTTTTGAGGCCCAAACCTGGAAACCGTCCAATCAGTGGTTTTTCTGTGGCTCAACCACCAAACCGAGCCGTAGAGGGGATGCACCGCCCGTGCACCCCGTCCACCGACACGTGTCCCCAGGTCCTCGACCCAAGCAACACCGTGCCCGCAAGTCTTCGCTCGTCGTTGTCCCAGGCTGCCAGCCACCACAGCTGATCCTCAGGCCACCGGTCCCTCAGTCTAAGCCTCACGTCCGCCCTTCGCCACTCTCGGTCCATCGGCACGGCACGTCTCTACTTGACCTTCACCTTGCCTTCGATCACTATATCCGTGCTCGACACCTGCACAACACAAGCCAAAGAACATACACATTATCCCAGTTGACAATCACTCATCACTCAGAGACTCGGCATACACCCATGTATCCGCACTTAAGGTTGTGTGTTGGATGGTGTTTTACTGTGCCTTCAGGTGCGCTTACATCTTTATCGGGGAGATGTAAGTGTTCGTCATGTACGCGAGAGTGGTTCTCGGGTATACGGAGATGGGTAAATGCCTGGCTTAGTCAACGGTTGAGGTGGTAGGTGGTAGGTGGTGACAGCCCTGTTCGTCCCTTGTAATCCCCCCATGTTCGGCTAGGGGGTAGGAGTCTAAATTGCCCGGTGTATCCTGCTGGCTTACCAGTGTTCCCGGGTCTCCTAATCCATCCAATGCTTAATGTTAATGTTAATGTTAACATGATCACGACATGTATGCTTAATTCATTAACATAACTTTGTTTAGGATCTATGCTCCGTAGGTTATTCTTTATTCTTTATTCTTTCCCCATAGAAGCTCCACTTATCTTATGATGTGTATATGATGATCACCACTATCAAACTACCATTTATCCTCCTGCTATGATTAATTGGTCAACTATGCAAGTATCATGTTCTTGTCATGGGTATATCTCAAATCTTTGCATCTAGTGTTCCCTGTGGTAAAATATAAATAACGATACCTGGAATACTCCTGGTGAAATGCTACAATAGTAACCCCGTGCGCTTGCGGACCCTATCTATAAACGAATTGGTTTACCAGGCCAACCTCTTAGGCCATCGCTAAAGTTACACGTCTTGGTATATGAAGTGCCATTGCACTTCGGCGCAGATACCAGATGTATAGCTAGAGCGACTGCGTCTGAGGTTGACACTGGCATCTTTTGGTAGCATCACTAGAAACCAACATACTCGGTGTATGTCACTAAGGAATGTCACAAGCATTTCCTAGTGGTCGATGCCGGGGATGATGGCCTATCCTAGTGATGACGCTAAGAGATGTCAACAAGCTCTACTTCAAGTAAGGGTTAGATTTAGGTAGATACAAGTAGAGTTGAGCGCGGCTCACGATTCTGGATCACCGTTAGGAGATTTGGTAATTATATTATTGTATTTCCTTATTCGACTTTGTGCTACTTTAATTATATCATTATGTTCCTCTTTATTTCGTTCATAGTTTATTCTAGTTGTATGCTTGATATAGTTATGATTGATAATAAGTCCATACATATGTTCGTAAAGGGCTTAGTTTGATTCCGGATTGGATTAAGTGATCGATGTAATATAGGCGTGGTGCTTAGACTATGTCTACCTATGAATGCACCATATTCTCCAGGCCAGCAAGTGGTAGTTCGCGAAAGTGACTCTTATAGCCTCCTTGATTCCTCTGTAGTCCACTCCCCGAGTCTAGGCCAAGTAGAACCTGGTTACATAGAAGGAATTACTTTGGATATGAACTTCTTTCGTAATGTTTCTTATGTATGGGTGGATGATTAATTATGCTATAGATGATAATGTATACTAGGGTTGACTTAGACTCGATAGAAGTAATATAACTTAGGAAACTAATATTTTGACGTATCGATTAATTCTGAATTCTACTTGATCAGATGAGTTTCTCTCTAATAATTATGGAATCTCTGCCAATCCGAGTTATTTACCTTATTTATCCTTTATATATTATTATCCTTTTGCCTTACCCCAGTAAAGATAGAGATGGTTATTAGATTTATATCTAGGTATACGTATTTGTAATTCTTTAGCCATATCATTTTCATTCTTAACCCTGTTAAGCTCCCGATGGTAGAACTATAAATAATGATACCTGGAACATTCCTGGTAAAATGCTACAATGGGTGTATTTTATATATGCGCTTGCAGATAACCTTTATTCCACATTTTATAAAAGTACCATATTCATAAATACAACCACATCTCTAGTGTTACCGCTAGTGGTGAAAGCCTAGCTTTAGAGTGACGCTAAGAGATGCCCATAAGCATTTCTAGCGTCATTGCCGGGGATAGATCTTAACCTATCTTTTAGTGGTTGCGCTAAGAAATGTCAACAATTGAAGGACCGAAAATGCTAAAGCAAGGCGACCAAAGGCGGGAGTGAATGGGAGCCTAAAATTTCTTCTCAGAAATTATGGCCTCTGTCCCAACAAAAACAACCCCAAAAGCTTCGGACCAAACCGTGATGCCTACGACCCTCAGAAAGAGGATGGATGATCCCTAGGATCACAGCGAGGCACCACACAAGAGAGCAAACCAAAACTCTCAAAACTCCGAGTCAAGTTCGTGCCTAAAAGACCCACTCCCAAACGTAGATAGAGGGCTACGTCGGGATTCCTCCAAATACCGATGCTAACGTGTAGCAAAGATATGTAGAGAGGTTCCTAAGTGAACTCTAGGACCAAACGAGAGGTCCGGAAACAAAACGGAAAAACCGGGAGGGCCAACGCACTAAAACTGCATAGGCTGCAGAATCCCGGACAGTCCGCTGTCAGGCTCCCGGACTGTCCGGTGAAGGCCGGACTGTCCGCCACCCAGAGGTCGGATTGTCCTCCGGCCAAAGGACAAAACCAGCAACTCTGCTGGACACTCCTGCGCGACTCGCGGACTGTCCGCGCCTGTCACTGGCGGACTGTCCGCCGGTCACCCGAGGGGAAAAGCGCCGAGGCAAACAGCCACTGCTCAAGCTGGAACCCCGACTCACGGACTGTCCGCGGCTGGGGGGCGCACAGTCCGCCACTGCCCAGAAACCCCAAAATCCTCATGGGACAAAACCAAAATCAATTGGATCTTCACCAAATCGAAGGTGGCTGCAACCAAACTTCTCCCAAGTGTTCCTCTATGTGTTGGGAAGCTAATCCTAGGATATCATCGCTCCAAACCAACTAATCCATGAGAAATCCGAAGAACACTAGAAAAGGGAAAGAACGAAGAACGAACGTGATTTCGACCCGATCTATGTGCTCGTGAGGTTAGAGGGGAAATCCTTCGGTGGAAAAAAGGAGCTCACGACATAGAACAATTTGATTCAAACGGAATCTCAAATCATCGCTCGGAGAGGGAGAAAGAGGCAAATCTCTGAGAAGGGAAAAACGAAAACACGAAGAACAAAAACGCGATTCGATCCAAATTGCAGCCAACAAAGAGGAAGGCCAAAATTGATCCATGGATTGCTACTAGATGAAGAATTGTGTAGCACTCTGTGTTGGGTTACAAGCCACTCCTCGTAACACAAAGCGTGGATGGCGAAAAGCTCAAGAACAAGAGCCGGTCTCTCCTCTCACCCTAGCCTCCTCTCACCTAAACAAATGAGAGAGACACCGTCCAAGAATTCCCCAGGTTACGGCTGCCCTAGCAGCCCCCTCATATATATAGGCGCACGTACGAAGACCAGAACGCCCTTACATTAAGCACTCAACCCAAATAACCCCTAGGGGTAAAACTGTCCAACCCTAGCAGTTTCATCCGACGGCCACGCCCACACATCCGGTAGCTTCGCCTCGACGCGACCTCCCTGATGCCGCCACGTGCCGTCATGTCGACCACCGCGCCTTCCTCGTGGATAGCTACGCCACCGCGCCAGCCTCTCCATGCCGCCACGCGTCGACCGTCCTTTCAGACCAACCCCCGGTTTTGAGGCCCAAACCGGGAAACCTGCCAGCCCAGGTTTTGAGGCCCAAACCTGGAAACCGTCCACCCTGAGTTTTGAGGCCCAAACTCAGAAACCCGCGAGCCCTGGTTTTGAGGCCCAAACCTGGAAACCGTCCATCCCGAGTTTTGAGGCCCAAACTTGGAAACCGGCCACCCGAGTTTTGAGGCCCAAACTCAGAAACCGTCGATGGTAGCTTTTTGAGGCTCAGCTACCGAACCCGCACCGTAGACGGGATGTGGTTCGCACACCCCGACCACCGGCACCGATGTCGATGCATGTCCAGCCTCCACGCCGGGCACAACGCCTTCGTCTTCCTTCTTGACTTGGCCGACGGCACTTGCGCCGCACGCAAGCCCGTGTCCGACCTCCGCCAAGTGCCACGACGCCATCGTCTTCCACCCGACTCGGCCGATGCATCACACATCCCCATGTGCTCACGCTTGCCGATGCCACGTGCCAGCTACCACAGCTGGTCCTCTGGCCCTCTGGTCCGTCGTTCCAAGCCTCACGTCCGCCCTTCACCGCTCTGGGTACGTCGGCACGGCACGTCTCTACTTGACCTTCACCTCGCCATCGACCACTGTATCCGAGCTCAACACCTGCACATCAACACAGCCAAGAGACACATGTTGCACACGCACACCAACATAGAAACACAACACAACTCACGCCACCGGTTAGTCATAAACATTAAGCGCATAGCGAAATATGGACTTAACCGGGTAAAAGCCTCAAACCTTCCTCATCAAAGTCAATCATTCATCATATATGTTCTCAATCTCCCCCTTGATGAATGCATTGACTAAAAATAAACCACAAAGGAAGGGTTTGAAGGCAAGCCTCACTCAAGTGCCCAAAAGCCAGGTAAAAGCAAACACAAGGCCACTTGAGATGAGGAAGGATCATGAAAACTCCAAATAAAATCTCTCGGTCCCGAAAGAACCGGGAAAAGCGGGCAAAGCCTCCACACAACCGAAGAGTCAAGAGAAACAAGAGTTCCATGAAATCCCAAAAGGTAATCGAAAACCAATCTCAAATAAATTGTCAAACAATCATCACAAAAGAAACCAAGGTACTTATCCACTTGGGTTCACTTGGGTCGAAATGTCTCCCCCTTTTTCTCTTTCTCTTTCTCCCCCTTGATGATTGAATTGACAAAAACTAGGCACAAGAAATGGTTTGAGATACCAAAACCAAAAATCTTATTTAAGTGAACAAAAGCCATAGAAGGGCAAAGAACAAAGTCACTTGTCATGAGAAGATTATCCAATCAAATGCCCAAAAGCCAAAGAAATGCTAAAGAGAGGGCAATTTGAAATGAACATAACTTGGTCCCCAAAGACATGGGCAACGGCTCAACGCAACCAAGCAAGGGATCGGAGCAACAACTCATCAAAGAGCAAAACTCGATCACACAGAGCGAAAAACTTGGTTCCCAAATACATGGGCAACGGCTCAACGCAACCAAGTCAAAAATGAGCTAGCCCTCAAGAAAAGGCAGAAAAGGGCTCAACACCACTAGCTCAAGGCTCGATACCAATTGAGGCTGAATCAACGCATAAAAATGCAAAACTGCTAGTTCCTCAAGATAGAGGCACAGAGGCTCAGCATAACTAGCAGAAGACTCGATAACAATCACAAGAAGCCAAAAATTGGTGAAACAGCTAGTTCCTCAAGACAGAGGCACATAGGTTCGACGCAACTAGCTGAAGGGTCCATACCAATCGAAAATACCAAGCAAAAACTGCTAGTCCCTCTAGACAGAGGCAAAAACGGCTCAACACGACTAGCAGGCTCGATACCGACTGAGAAAAACCACAAGAGAAGCTCAACACTAAATGGAGCACAATCACTCGGAGCACGCGGAGAGGCAGCAAGACAAAAGCGACTCCCCCTGAAATCAAGCCTATACACAAAAGCTATGAATAGAGCTCATGACACCAATTGCATTCCATACCAAAAGATGGATAGCAATTGAAACACATAAAAGAGCTATATCAAGAGAAGAAGAACATAAAAGAGCTAAACTCCCCCTAGCTCAAAGCTCTCCCCAAAATGCATGACTCTCCCCTTTGTGCCAACACTAAAACTCCCCCTTGCAAACAGCTTCTCCCCCTTGACAAAAGGGAACATGCTGAGGGGTTTTGACATTTCTCCACAAAGTTGACACTAACACAAGACAAGTCATCAACCAAAAGCATATGGGGGCAATGAAAAGCACTGAAAGTGACCACAAAGTGTATCGGAGCTGGGGGTATGTACACTAAGCTAAAAAGCATGATATGCACAATGCAACAGCTTCAAGAGTATAGCAATCAGAATGAAAAGATGCTCAAAAGGGTGCTGCCCTGAAAGTGTAGCAATCAATACAAATGCTAGCAAAGGCTCAAACTGATCAAATGAATACGAAATATGATCAATTAAGCATATGAGCAGTTTTAAGCCATTTGAAAAGGAGTCCACCACTAAAATAGCACTTAGCATGAATTGACAGGGAATCGAGCAAGTGCTAACTTAAGTATAAAAGGTGAACTACCCCTAGCAAAGTTCAATCATCATGCAATAGAATGAAGCATAAACTTGTGTTATTTTCAAATTTTTATCGGAATTTGCAGCGGTATTAACACAAGTTCCAATTAAAAGCATGTGATTGCGAGAGGTTGAAAGCATGGTCATTGCCTAACTTTTCAACCGGGCTAAGCCTATGCAAGAAAAGCAATCGGAAGCTTAAAACACCGGTTTCGGTCTTCCACTACACGGCTCAAGTTTAACTCAATTGTGCAATGAGAAACAGTCTCGATACCGTGAGGTGCTGACACATGCAATCCCATCTCGATCTTTTTATTTCACTTAGACTTGGATCAAATTTTAAGCACAAGGTAAATATGAACAATCCAAGCAAGTGAATGACTCAGTGCAAGAGATATAGCAACCTAGCATACAAAAGATAGCATAAGTGATCTCAACACATCCTACCCATGCTAGTTGCCAATCTCAATGGTGAACAAATTAAGGGTTTCATAGTCGATTAGTCAAGTCCACCATTTGCAAAAATAGCTTAGCTCATAACATGTATCAAGTGATCAAAAGGAGCCTAAGCTACAAGCATCATCATGAATCAATAGGGCATATCAAAAAGAGCATAGTCTTATTTTCATTGCTCTAAACATGAAGCTCTAAAATGCAAGATGTACATGATGAAATGCATGCAAAAGCTAGTGTATCAAAGACAAAGCAAAACTAGCTTAAAAAGGAAAACCCAAAACAAAAGGGTATCAGAGAAGTCCAATTAAGATACAGCAAGAAAAATGCTTCCCAAACTAAAAGGGAAACACACACCAAACCCACAAATAAAGAGCCAAGAAACGCTCAAGCGATAGCCAGAAAAATCCACATCGAAAAGACCACACATCAACAAGAGGTCAAGGAAGAAGAGTACCAAAACCTGAACTCAGAAGTGTGTCGGAGGTACCTCGTGAAGAGCATGACCGCCTGCTGGTGTGATACCCGAGGGGACGCCTGAATCTGCTGAACTCCGGGGCGCCTGCCTCGCCGAAGTCGTCTCCCCCTCGCCTGATGCTGTCGCTCCCACAGGTGCAGCTTGTGCTCGCCGGAGAGCTGCTCAAACGGAACCCCAAGTCATGGCAGAAGTGGGATCGGGTCCGTGAGCCGAAATGCTCTCTCCAGGCTCCTGTTCTCCTGCACACTCAAAGGCAGAAGAAACACAAGGCGTTGTCTCGTCCAGTGTGACCTCAAGGTCTCCACAAAAACGGTTAGTCACATAATAAGCATAAGGTGAACACTCAACAAAAGGAGATCTACCTATGAATGATACCGCAAGGAGATCTGAACTCAAACTAGTCAAGACTACCATGCAACAGGATAAAGCACTGTATAGCAAAATGCAGCCTAAAGACATGATCAACCCAAACATAGCCTAAGCCTCAACACATGCTACAATGCAAGATAATGATAGCAATAGATCCAAAAGCATGTAACATGATAAAATTGTGGAAAGGCTAGTGCTCAACCTAAACATATCAACAGGGTACATGTAGCTACACAAAACTAGCACCTGAAAAGTGATACCTAATGAACATCATACCACTACAAATCAAGCTCATGAAGAAATATGGTAAAACATGACACAATGTTCATGAGGGTCACAAACTAGCATAAATGGCTACTCCACAAAAACTATACACAAGGCTAGCATGACATAATATACAAGATAGCACATGCTAGACTAAACAAAACATGATACAAAGGAAAATGTACATGCAAGAACTATACAAGTGAGCACATGATAGTCCATCTCATACCAAAAGAAATAGCACATGGATGTACAAGGTATGAGTGTATAAGAAGGCTCGCCAAACTGCAAAAGCCTCTTTGGAGGCAAATCTAAGCGGGGTGTAGAGAACCATCAACTCTTGATCACATCTAAAAGATCAAGCTCCATCATGTGCATGTTCTCCACCCCGCGTCCTCATATCTACACACAAGAGGACAAGGTATCTCGAGTCTTGGATCCCGAAGGGTTAGCAAGCATATACTTGGGAACCCAAGACTTGGTCACAAAACTCAACTTATCTTGTGGGTTAGCATGATGCAAATGTTGGTTCAAATGCAATTGTGAAACACCCTTAGAAGCATTCCTCATAAGGACAACTCGAGGAGAAGAACAGGTCGTACCACGGGAAAAGAGGCAAACATCTTCCAAGGTTTTTGTAGAAGAACCAATAGAAGCATCATGAGAAGCATGACGTGGACCAAGAGAAGAAGCACTAGAGGCATGTCCACGACCATGTCCTATGCCACTAGAGAAGGAGTCATAAAACCCATCAACAAAGAGGGGCTTCTTACTAGGAGCACAAGCGTTCATGCCATGAGAAGGGCTATGAACCACCAAGTTCCTAGAAGAGCGAGCTTGGCGCAAGCGTTTGGCACGCCGATAGCAAAAACTTTCTTGATGTCCATCTTTCTCACAAAAAGAGCAACGGTACAAAGGCCTATCGGAAGGCACACCATTCTCCGACAAGTGAGAAGTCCCTTGGGGCTTAGAACAAGAAGCGTCAACGACCAACTTGGTGCCAACACTAGGAGCACATGTGCCATGGGAAAGGCTACGCGGCTTCCTAAAAGCCTTAGCTCGAATACGTCGCTCGTGTTTGACACGGCGGAAACAAAAATCGAATGAGTGTCCATCCTTCTTGCAAAAGGTGCAATGGAAAACTGGATTGGGAGCACGAGTCCCAAAAATATGAGAAGCACCCTTATCAAGAGAAGTCCCTTGGACATCATCCGAAGAAACAGCAACGTTAGGAGTAGCTATGAAAAAGCTACCTGAAACCTTGACACTAGTGCTAATGTCAAAAGACTCACGCGCAACACAAGAACTCAACTCCGGTTGCAAAGATGCAGACTTGGAAACATCAACATCGGAGTTGAAAGAAATGTGTGACTCAAACGACTTAGCACAAAGGCTCTTGCATCTTTTGGCCAAAACCTCATTTTCAAACATGAGGCGGTCACAAGTACCACAAGGAGTGTTTCTTAAGTTTTCCATCTTCTTTTCAATGCACTCGGCATATGTGGTACGCAAGAGCTCAATCTCCTTCTCAAGGTTGGCACTCATATCATTGTGCTCAACCAACTTGGCGCTCATATCATCGCGCGCTTGTTTCAAAACAAAAACTTCTTTTTCTAAATCAGTGCAAGATGTGCAAATGAAATCGGTGGAAGAAACATCACCATTCACATCAAGCAAAGAATCATGAATAGCACTAGAAGCATGGCAAACATTTTTATTTAAAGAGCACAAGCTGCAAGGCCTAGAATTTATCTCATCAATTTTAGCCCTAGCATGCTCGAGTTCATCTACACATGTCCTGTGAATCAAACTTAATTCTCTAAGTCTAGCAACAAAAGATTCACAAGAATCACATGGTGACAAAGCATTTGACTTTAGCAAGGTTATTTCAGTTTTAGCACAATCAAGGTCCTTGCGCAAGTCAATGCAAACTAGACATGGTTCGGAAGCATTGGATTTCAACAATTCATTCTCAGATTTTAAGCTAGCAAGAGAAAAGCCTAGCTCATCATTCTTCCTAACCATGTCATTACAAGAGGTGCAAGGCAAACAGGCACTAGACTTCAACTTAGCAATGGAGCATTTTAATTTTTCTACCTTTCTACGCAAGGTATCACAAAGCTCATCATCCCTAGAGCAAGCCTCATATAGGTTGTGCAAAGCCACAAGACCACAAGCAAGTGTACCTCTCTTGGCCTTGCCAAGTTGACATAGGAGATCCTCCGGTGAAAGCTCGTCATGTCGTAGAAGGTTCAGCAGATTGTTCACCTCGCGATCCCTCTCATCAACGGCACTCCTCCTTCTTCCCAAGATGTCCTCCTTAGAAACATTCAAACCAAAAGACAAGGACATACTTGAAGAAGAACTTGGTGCCACTTCTAAAAGCACCGTTAGTGTTAGCAAAACAAAAGCTCAACACCTCGACAAGCAAAGTCAGAAACAAAACCGCTCTCAAAAGGTCGGCTTCGCGGATCCGGAACCGGTTAAGGTAGAGAGATCCTTAACTGGCTCCGATACCAATTGAAGGACCGAAAATGCAAAAGCAAGGCGACCAGAGGGGGGTGAATGGGAGCCTAAAATTTCTTCTTAGAAATTATGGCCTCTGTCCCAACAAAAACAACCCCAAAAGCTTCGGACCAAACCGTGATGCCTATGACCCTCAGAAAGAGGATGGATGATCCCTAGGATCACAGCGAGGCACCACACAAGAGAGCAAACCAAAACTCCAAGTCAAGTTCGTGCCTAAAAGACCCACTCCCAAACGTAGATAGAGGGCTACGTCGGGATTCCTCCAAATACCGATTCTAACGCGTAGCAAAGATATGTAGAGAGGTTCCTAGGTGAACTCTAGGAGCAAACGAGAGGTCCGGAAACAAAACGGAAAAACCGGGAGGGCCAACGCACAAAAACTGCATAGGCTGCAGAATCCCGGACAGTCCGCCGTCAGGCTCCCGGACTGTCCGGTGAAGGCCGGACTGTCCGCCACCCAGAGGTCGGACTGTCCTCCGGCCAAAGGACAAAACCAGCAACTCTGCTGCACACTCTTGCGTGACTCGCGGACTGTCCGCGCCTGTCACTAGCGGACTGTCCGTCGGTCACCTGAGGGGAAAAGCGCTGAGGCAAACAGCCACTGCTCAGGCTGGAACCCTGACTCGCGGTCTATCCGCGGCTGGGGCGGACAGTCCGCCACTGACTAGAAACCCCAAAATCCTCACGGGACAAAACCAAAATCAATTGGATCTTCACCAAATCGAATGGGGCAGCAACCAAACTTCTCCCAAGTGTTCTTCTATGTGTTGGGAAGCTAATCCTAGGATATCATCTCTCCAAACCAACTAATCCATGAGAAATCCGAAGAACACTAGAAAAGGGAAAGAACGAAGAACGAACGTGATTTCGACCCGATCTATGTGCTCGTGAGGTTAGAGGGGAAATCCTTCGGTGGAAAAAAGGAGCTCACGACATAGAACAATTTGATTCAAACGGAATCTCAAATCGTCGCTCGGAGAGGGAGAACGAGGCAAATCTCTGAGAAGGGAAAAACGAAAACGCGAAGAACAAAAACGCGATTCGATCCAAATTGCAGCCAACAAAGAGGAGGGCCAAAATTGATCCTTGGATTGCTACTAGATGAAGAATTGTGTAGCACCCTGTGTTGGGTTACAAGCCACTCCTCGCAACACAAAGCGTGGATGGTGAAAAGCTCAAGAACAAGAGCCGGTCTCTCCTCTCACCCTAGCCTCCTCTCACCTAAACAAATGAGAGAGAAACCGTCCAAGAATTCCCCAGGTTATGGCTGCCCTAGCAGCCCCCTCATATATATAGGTGCACGTCTGAAGACCAAAATGCCCTTACATTAAGCACTCAACCCAAATACCCCCAGGGGTAAAACTGTCCAACCCTAGCAGTTTCATCCGACGGCCACGCCCGCACATCCGGTAGCTTCGCCTCGACGCGACCTCCCTGATGCCGCCACGTGCCATCATGTCGACCACCGCGCCTTCCTCGTGGATAGCTATGCCGCCGCACCAGCCTCTCCACGCCGCCACGCGTCGACCGTCCTTTCGGACCAACCCCCGGTTTTGAGGCCCAAACCGGGAAACCTGCCAGCCCAGGTTTTGAGGCCCAAACCTGGAAACCGTCCACCCCGAGTTTTGAGGCCCAAACTCAGAAACCTGCGAGCCCAGGTTTTGAGGCCCAAACCTGGAAACCGTCCATCCCGAGTTTTGAGGCCCAAACTCGGAAACCGGCCACCCGAGTTTTGAGGCCCAAACTCGGAAACCGTCGATGGTAGCTTTTTGATTTTCAGCTACCGAACCCGCACCGTAGACGGGATGTGGTTCGCACACCCCGACCACCGGCACCGATGCCGATGCATGTCCAGCCTCCACGCCGGGCACAACGCCTTCGCCTTCCTTCTTGACTTGGCCGACGGCACTTGCGTCGCATGCAAGCCCGTGTCCGACCTCCGCCATGTGCCACGACGCCATCGTCTTCCTCCCGACTTGGCTGATGCATCGCACATCCCCATGTGCTCTCGCTTGCCGATGCCACGTGCCAGCTACCACAACTGGTCCTCTGGCCCTCTGGTCCGTCGGTCCAAGCCTCACGTCCGCCCTTCACCGCTCTGGGTACATCGGCATGGCACATCCGCCGCACGGCACGCCCATCCTTCACCGCTCCCGGTCCGTCGGCACGGCACGTCTCTACTTGACCTTCACCTCGCCATCGACCACTGTATCCGAGCTCAACACCTGCACATCAACACAGCCAAGAGACACATGTTGCACACGCACACCAACACAGAAACACAACACAACTCACGCCACCGGTTAGTCATAAACATTAAGCGCATATCGACATATGGACTTAACCGGGTAAAAGCCTCAAACCTTCCTCATCAAAGTCAATCAATCATCATATATGTTCTCAACAATGTCTCTACTTGACCTTCACCTCGCCATCGACCATTGCCTCCGAGCTCCACACCTGCACAACAACATAGCCAAAAGACATGTTGCCCACTCACGCCAACACGTGAGCCTGTTGATCAATCACTCATCACAACAGGTTGAACCACAAGGGCACATATCAACCTTGTGTTCGCACAACATCAAAGAGATCAAAAGGAACTTCCAAAGGTTGAATTACTTATTCCTTTGGAGGATTCTAAGGTATTGATGGTTTGGGATTGGTAGCTAAATCTTGGGATTGTAGTGTTTGTGATTTAACTATCCATGCTTCCTCTTCTTGATCAGGAGATGATTTCTTCTCTTCCTCGAGGAGTTCATTATGAATGCTAGTGCATGGAGTTTCTCCAATGATTCTATCAAGCATAGATCATGCTTTACTAGCAGGCAAATGAAGGAAAGCTCCTCTAGAAGCTGCATCAAGGGATTGCACAGAATTCTTTCTAAGACCCATATAAAAATGTTGAAGAAGTATCGAGTCTGAAAGAGCAAGGTCTCAGCTAGTGTTGATAAGACAATTTAAACGATCCCATGATGTGGCAAGAGATTTGAAAGTTAGAATCTCTACGGAAGGTAGATGATTTTGGAAATAGGTAATAAGTCTAAGCAAAAGCTAGAACAAAGAGTTTTCCAATTCCCTCGCTTACTTGGTGTGGTTCGGTCATACTAGATTTTAGCTTTGCCCTTTAAAGAGAAAGAAAAAAGCTTCCATCTTAAAGTTCGTCAGACATGCCTTTTATGTGAAGGCATGCGCAGGTCTGTTCGAACTCGTTTAAGTGAGTGTGGGGATTTTCATCTTCCTTGCTTGAAAAAGGATGTTTTTGGACCATCTCTATCGAACATGGGCGTAGCCCATAGCCATCAGAAAAAATAGGCTCAGCAGATTGTGGAGGCTTTGAGTCTACCGCCTTAGCGTATTGGTAAAGATAGATAGGGATGGAGTCTGTAGAATCTAGAAGAGAATCTACAAAGTTCATGAGGTAAGAATAAAAAAGAAAGATAAAAGTATAATACAAGATTAAGCTAGACTCAGGATGAAGTCGCAACTGTTCCCCGAGAATGGCGCCAGAAATGCTTGTTGGTATATATTAATGCACCCATGTTATCCGCAAGCACACAAATAGATACTGATGTAGCACTTCACCAGGATGACCCAACTTTAATATCGAACCCAAAGGAACGGTGTCATTGATCTAAGTCTTACGCTTAACCCCCTAAGCACTAACAAGGATGAGAAGATAGAAGTTAGAAAGGGGATAACTAGGGTTTTCTAGTTCTACCCTCAACAAGCTATGAGATTACTATTCAACTGGGAATTAAACTAGGGTTTTCTAGTTCTACCCTCAGCAAGCTATGAGATTACTATTCAACTAGGAATTACTGTAGAAGGCTAGAAACAGAGTATGGACTCCTAATAAAACAGATCATGCTCGACCTATAGACGGGAGGTGGACTATAGAAGATTCAACAAGACTATAAGAGTCACCTTTGTGAGCTACCACAAATCCGGAATATAGGGTATATTATGCAAGCAATTGAGTCTAAGCACCACACCAACACTACGATGACTCCTCTTACCCTAGAGCTACCAGGATTAAAGTACTCAAAAGAGAGATGCAAACCAAAAAAATATGAAGGACCGAAAAGGCGACTAGAGGGGGTGATGGGAGCTTAAAAATTCTTCTCGAGAATCTACAGCCGGTGTCCCAGATTCAACCCCAAAAGCAAGTCCAAGGCTTGGTAGTGTCCACGACCCTAGATTTAGGATGGATGCTTACTAGAAGCACAACGAGACACTACGAGTTCCTAGGAACCCAACGCAAAAGCTGGATAGCAAATTGGAAACTCACCGGAGAAACTGCGAATGAAATAACGCAAGACAGCACTGACCGGACTCAGCCTGCGTCCGATCGGCAGGGACCGGACGCGTCCGGTCACAAAAATCCTGTTCCTGGACCTATCTGTGTTGGACTGGACTCTACGGGAGGGAGCGTCAGGTCAATACTATTCGATGAACAGTGCGAGCAGTGCGTCCGGTCACGTGGTCACGGGTGCGTCCGGTCAGAGCTGGAGCTCACTGATATTGACCGGACTCTAGGCCAGCGTCCGGTCGCGTGCATCCGGTCAGGTCTGCATGAACTGGACAGCACAACCTTCAACGACAGGACTCACAGGACAACATCCGGTTGCCCTGTAGCAAGCGTCCGGTCATCTCGAAAATGCTCTATTCGTTCACCGATTTGACCCGATCTCCCTCAAATCGAAAGTACTGATGCTCAAACTTGTTGAGGGATGTCACAAGGATGTTACTGAGCTACTCCTAAGAGATCATGGCTCGAACCTAACTCCAAATCGGTGAATTGAAGAAAACTGAAGCAAAAGATCAAGAACATGATCCAAAATGAAAACCGCCTGATCTACTAGCTCGTGAGGAATTAGAGAAAATCCTTCTATGGAAAGATGTCCCTCACGATGCTCTAGAAGATGGTTCAAACGGTTTTTCAAGTCATCCCTCGTATCAAGAAATCTCATGATGAATCAAATGAGGGGCAAAGAGAGAAACGCGAGGAACAAGAACCAAAATGCGAATTTGATCTCAATTCAGCAAAAGCTCCAGAGGAGACAAAGGGATTACGGTCCCTTTTCCTGAGAATCAAATAACATAGAGGAATTGTTGCATGTCTGCGGATCACAAGCAGCTAGAGGATGGGAGAGTCCTAACAGATGAATAAGTGACTGTGAAATGTAAGTGTTGCAAGGATGCTACTGCTTGGATAGATAGGATGGAGGGGCTGCCATCCTTATTTATAGTCCAAATACAATAGTCCCCTTCTACCCCTAGATACAAGAGCGAACAGGCCAACCCTAGGGTATTCTAGTCCAATTCTGAAAGAGCTCATCTGACGGCCACGTGCCCTACCATCCTTTGCTTCGCCTCAACGCAAGCTCCAGGATGCCGCCACGTGCCGCCTCATTGACCACCGCGCCTTCTCACCGATAGCTTCGCTGCAACACAATCCTCTCGGTGCCACCATGCGTCGACCATCCCACATAAGAACCTCCGCCCGGTTTTGAGGCCCAAACCGACAAACCGTCCACCCTGAGTTTTGTGGCCCAAACTCAGAAACCCGTCAGCCCAGGTTTTGAGGCCCAAACCTAGAAACCGTCGGGTAGCTTTCTGAGGCTCAACTACCAAACCCGCGTCGTAGACAGAGTGTGGTTCTCACACCCCCGACCTCCAGCACCGATGCCGATCCATGTCCAGCCTCCACTCAGGGCACAATGCCTTCACCTTCCTTCTCGACTTGGCCGACGACACTTGCGCCGCACGCAAGCCCGTGTCCGACCTCCTGCCAAGTGTCACTACGCCATCGTCTTCCTCCTGACTCGGCCGATGCATCGCACATCCCCATGTGCTCTTGCTTGTCGAAGCCAAGTGCCAGCTACCACAGCTGGTCCTCTGGCCCTCCGGCCCGTCGGTCCAAGCCCCGTGTCTGATCTTCACCGCTCCCGGTCCGTCAGCATGGCACACCTCTACTTGACCTTCACCTCGCCATCGACCACTGCCTCCGAGCTCCACACCTGCACATCAACACAACCAAGAACACATGTTGCCACTCACCCCTCCCAGTGAACCTATTGAGCAATCGCTCATCACTCAGGGTGGAACCACAAGGGCACATATCAACCTTGTGTTCGCAATCTCCCCCTTGATGAGTGCATTGTCAACACAAAGTATCAGAACTAAAACAAAAACAAAGAGCAAAAGAAGAAGAAAGAGAGAGAGCTCACTCGAATACCCCAAAAGCCAAGATAAAAGCCGAAGAAGGGTAAATCGAGATAAGCAAAACTTGGTTCCCAAAGACATGGGCAACGGCTTGACGCAACCAAGCAAAGGATCGGACAAACAACTCATCAAGGAGCAAAACTCGATCTCAGAGAAAAGGATCAGAGTGAAAACTCACTAAGAGAGCTGAAAACTCAATCTCAATAGCGAAAGACTTGGTTCCCAAAGACATGGGCAATGGCTCGACGCAACCAAGTCAAGAGCAAGCTAGTCCTCAAGAAGAGGCAGAAAGGGGCTCAACACCACTAGCTAAAAACTCCATACCAACTGAAATGCATAAAAGGCAAAAACTGCTAGTCCCTCAAGATAGAGGCACAGAGGCTCAACACAACTAGCAGAAAAGCTCCATACCAAATGACTAAAAACAATCAAAAAACTGCTAGTCCCTCAAGATAGAGGCACATAGGCTCAACACAACTAGCAAGCTCAAAAGCAATCAAAATCAGCAAGAGACGATCAGAGCACATGAAGAAGCAGCAAAGCAAACAAAGTGACTCCCCTAGACACATGTCAGAAACTCCCCCTTGCTAAAAGAACTCCCACTTGGAAAATGAAGCACTCAGAATTGCAATTTGCCACCATAAACAAAATCCATCAAAAATTCTCCCCCTTGGGGGAAAATGCAATCCACCAAGACAAGTATCGGAGCTCAAACAAGAGACTCGGAGCTAGGCCATGCCTATCGGAGCAAACACATGCACAAGAGCCTAAAATGCATGAAAAATGCACAATGCAGCAGCATCAAGTATATAGTCATTAGAGTGTAAAGATGCTCTAAAGAGTGATGTCCCGATACAATAGCAACAAAGATAAGTGCTAGCAAAGGCTCAAACTGATCACAGAATATGAAATATGAACAATTAAGCAAGTGAGCAGTTTTAAGCCATTCAGAAAGAAAATTCACCATGAAAATAGCACTGAACATGTATAGACACGAAGTCAAACAACTGCTAAACATGTATGAAAGGTGAGCTACTCCTAGCAAAGTTCCGTCATCATGCTATAGAATGAAACATAGACTTGTGTTGATCAAATTTATCAGAGAGATGCAGTGGTTATTAACCCAAGTTTAAATTTAGCATGTGATTGCAAGAGGTTGAAAGCTTGTCATTTCCTAACTTTTCAACCGAGCTAAGCCTATGCATGAAAAGCAATCAGAAGCTTAAAGCATCGGTTTCGGTCTAACACTACACGGCTCAAGTTTAACTCAAAAGTGCAATGAGAAATAGTCTTGATACCATGATGTGCTGACAAAGCAATCCCATCTAGATCTTTTCAAATTCACTTAGACTTGGTTCAAATTAAACAGAATATGAACATACCAAGCAAGTGAATGACTCAGAGCAAGAGACATAGCAACCTAGCATATAGGAAATAGCTCAAGTGACCTCTAAACATGCTAGTTGCCAATCTCAATGGTGAACAGGTTTCAAGTTTGATGTTCAATTAAGCAAATTCACCATTCATAAAAGAAGTAGCTTAGCTCACAACATGTATCATGTGATCAAAAAGAGCCTAAGTTACAAGCATCATCATATATCATCGGAGCAAAACTACTCAAAGCATAGTTTCATTCTAACGACTATAGACATGAAGCTCAGAAATGCATGATATAAATGATGACATGCATGCAAAAACTAGTCCATATGGATTGGAGCAAAAACACGCCTAAAACCAACCCAAAGACAAAAAGGGTATCGGAGAAAACAAATTATGATGCAACAAGCAAAATGTTTCCCCCATCTAAAAGGGGAAACACACACCAAGCTCACCTCTCAACCTAGCAAAAGTTGAGAGATCCAAAGGCTTGGTAAAGATATCTGCAACCTGGTTGTGGGTGTCTACATGCCTTAAGTCGATGTCGCCTTTCTCGTAGTGATCACAAAGAAAGTGAAAGCGAACATCGATGTGCTTGGTCTTGGAGTGCAAAACTGGGTTTTTTGCTACACTAATTGCACTCGTGCTATCACAAAGCAAAGGGACTCGACTGAAATCTAGACCAAAATCACGCAAAGTAGCAACCATCCACAAAAGTTGTGAAGCACAAGAAGCGGCAGCGACATACTCGGCCTCGGTGGTAGACTGGGCTACGCTAGACTGCTTGCGAGAAGAGAACGAAACAAGCGAAGAGCCAAGAAACTGACAAGTCCCGGAAGTAGACTTGCGCTCAAGCCGATAGCCGGCAAAATCCGCATCAGAATAAGAACAAAGCAAAAGGGTCGAAGAAGAAGAGTACCAAAGCCCGAACTCAGGAGTGAATCAAAGGTACCTCATGATGCGCTTGACCGCCAGCTTGTGGGAAGTCCGAGGAGACGCTTGAAAGCGAGCGCACAGACACACTGCAAAGTGTATGTTTGGCCTCGTCGCCGTTAAGTACAGGAGTGAGCCGATCATGCTCCTATACTCCTTCTGGTCCACAGCTTCTCCGTCTTCGTCCGCGTCCATCACAATAGTTGTCGCCATGGGCATTATGAGAGGTTTGGCCTCGCCCATGTCAAACTTCTTCAGGATGTCCTTCGTGTACTTGCCATGATGCATGAACGTCTCATCTCGGGTTTGCTTGATTTGCAACCAGAAGAAGAAGGTCAATTCACCCATCATGCTCATCTCAAACTCTCTGCTCATAGTATCTGTAACTTGGCAACAAGTGCATGAGAAGAGCCACCAAAGATGATATCATCCACGTAAATCTGAACTAAAACGGTGTCATTGCCTTGCTTGAGGAGAAAGAGAGTCTTATCTACCTGTCCCATTTTATAACCCTTGGAGAGCAAAAAGGTTTTCAAACGCTCATACCACTCTCTCGGGGCTTGTTTTAAACCATACAAGGCTTTGGAAAGTTTGAACACATGGTTTGGAAACTTGGGACTCTCGAAACCTGGGGGTTGCCTAACATAGACCTCTTCCTCTATATACCCGTTTAAGAAAGCACTCTTGACATCCATCTGGTAGAGTTTGAAACCCTTCGAAGCAGCAAAAGCTAGAAGGATACTAATGGCTTATAAACAAGCTATAGGGGCAAAGGTCTCCTCATAGTCTACCCTCTCTTTCTGGCAAAAACCCTGGGCTACTAATTAATCTAGCCTTGTTCCTCACTACCATCCCATCCTCACCCTGTTTGTTCTTGAAAACCCATTTGGTACCTATAGGGTGGCATTCTGGTGGAGGTGGAACTAGGGTCCAGACTTGGTTTCACTCAAAGTTCTCTAACTCCTCATGCATGACATTAATGCAATTAGGATCAGAAAGAGCGTGTCCAACATCTCTGGGCTCAAAAGAAGCAACAAATGCAGAATGAGCAAAGTGTGAGATCTCATACGCTCGCGACCGCGTGACTCGCTGGTCGATACCGCCGATCATTTGATGCGGAGGGTGGATCTGCTGAACGCTCCGGGGCACCTGCCTCGCCGAAGTCGCCTCCCTCTCGCCAGATGTTGTCGCTCCCTTAGGTGTAGCTGGTGCTCGCTGGAGAGGTGGCTCAAGAGGACCCCAAGTAGTGGAAGTAGTGGGATCAGGTCCTCGAGTCGAAGTCGTTGTCGTAGGGTCGACGGGGGCAGCCGGTGGAGGCAGCTCGGGATCACCCCAATCGGCATTCTCCAGCTCCTCCACCACAAAGATCGTCTCTCCAAGCTCCTGATCTCATGCAACATCAAAAGCAGAAGAAACACAAGACATAGTCTCGTCAAATGTGGCCTCGCAGGTCTCCACTATCCGGTTAGTCTCAAGGTTAAGAACTTGATAAGCGCGAGAATGGAAAGCATAACCAAGAAACACACCATCAGCAGAACAAGATTCGAATCTGTCCAAGTTGCCTTGTTTCAGGATAAAGCACTTACACCCAAACACCCTAAAATGAGACACCTTGGGTGCCTGTCCAAATCGCGACTCATAAGAAGTCTTTTTCATGAAAGCACGAAGAAAGATGCGATTTGAAACATGGCAAGCAGTGTTGGTCACCTCAGCCCAAAAACACCTAGGAGTCCTATGCTCATCGAGCATCATTCTGGCCATCTCAACAAGGGTCCGGTTCTTGCGCTCAACAACGTCGTTCTGCTGGGGGACATAAGGGGAGGAAAACTGATGCTCAAGTCCAAATGAAGAAAAAAAAGAGGCAAACTAGGAGTTATCAAACTCAGTACCATTATCGCTACGAATAGCTCTAATAGTATCAGGGGAACTCAGTTTTCAACCTCAAAATCAAATCTTGAGCAAAAGAGAAAGCCTCGTCCTTTCCCTCCATGAAGAACACCCAAGAATACCTCAAAAAATCATCCACGATCACTAGAACGTACCACTGCCCACCCGTTGAGCAGACCCGAGCTGGACCAACAGTGTCCATGTGTAAAAGCTCGCTGGTGGTCATCACCTGATTCGCAGGTGGGTGAGAGGCGACAATCATCTTCCCGTGACAACAAGGGTGACAAACAAGATCCTTCTGAAACTTAAGCTTGGGCAATCCTTGGATTAGGCCAAGTGACTTAAGCTTGGGCAATCCTTGGATTAGGCCAAGTGAGCTAAGCCTTATAAGCAAGTCGAAACTCAAGTGACCAAGCCTCCTATGTCACTTCCACAAATCAGAAGAGGGACCTGCCACTAAACATCTAGAAGAGCTGAAAGAGCGAGAAAAATCGACTTAAAAGACACGGCCAAAGGGGACGATCCAACAAACAACATGTCGGTCTTAAAGTGCACTTCGAAACCATCCTCAAGAAGTTGCAAAACAGAAAGCAAATTGAAGTGCAAATTAGAAACCAAAGCAACATCTTTGAGAACAAAACTCTCATTAAGTCGAATCGACCCACGAGAGACTACCTTACCTCTACCATTATCCCCGAATGTAATGTATTCTTTGTGGGGCACGGGGTTCAGGCTGGAGAACCATTTCTTGCTTCCGGTCATGTGGTGCAAACACCTAGAATCCATGAGCTACATGTTCTCCAACTTAAGTTCTTGCATCAATAGAAAGGCAGGAAGTGAGTGTATGGCACAACACTGGGGTTAGTATAATGAGAAGGATACTAGTGTTGTGTCATAGGCCCAGAAAAGGTGTTAGAAGGCACACCAAACTGACCTCGTCCCATGTGGGGATGGCGATCACCACCAAACTAAAAAGATGGTCCACTATGGAACGAAAAACCTCCAAACTCACCTCCTCGTCCCATCTAAGGATAGCGATCACCACCGAGCTGAAAAGGTGGTCCGTTATGGGTCGGTGCATCAAAGCCTCTTACACCCAGCTCACAATCATATTGAGGATGACTGGAACCACGACAGGCACGACCACCACCCCGTGGTCTAGCTGCCTAGGGCCTAGCTACCTGAGGGGGTGCACCTCCAGGCCTAGCTCTCTGCCTCTGAACTTCCTGACCATGCACACCATGGAAAGGGTGGTGCCTAGCCTGGTTGTTCAACTCCAACTCCCTCCTAGCGCCTCTCTTCCTCCAAAAACAAAACTCAGCTAGGTGACCCGCGCGGTGACAGTACTCGCACTCAAACCTCACCACTCTCTTGGGTTGTTGGTTTGCTTGGTTGCGGGAGTTGTGCACTCTAGATGGTTGTTTACCTCTCAGAAGGGGGTCACTAGAGACGTCAGGAAGGATGTCAAGTGTGTTCCTAAGATGGTTAGGTTTGGGATCCCACACTTGCTTGCGAGGTGGAGCCTTGGGAGGTTCATCAAGGATGCCATCCTTGGTGATAGGCTTGGGTGGCTCAGGTGGGGTGATCTTGGTAAGCTTAGGAGTAGCGGATGGTTTCTCACTCGGGTTCACTCCGCTAAACTCACCGATCTTGCCAAAAGCATTAGCGCCCATCCCACCTGAAGCAAAGCCTACTCCTGGACCGTCAATTCCCCTCTTGAACTGACTGATCATCATGCCCAACTGCGGCTCGCTGCATGACACCCAACTCAAGATGGACCGAAGGTATGTGTTTTCTTCCTCGGTCTGCATCTTGGCATGCCGACAGTTGACAATCTTTAGCTCCATCCCCATGCATCGCTCACACAGAGCAAAAACGATGCTAACTGAGCTGGCCTTCAAGGTCTCAGCAAGTTTGACGCTAACTTCTGCCAACTCAGTTCGCAAACCTGGCAAGACTTGAACACACCCAACAAGGAAGGCCTAACCTTCACCTCCTCTAGCTCCTTCAGTGATCAGCATTCTTTGCAATCACCCACCAAGTCTAGCCTCGCCTTCAGCTAATCATAAACTACTATCAAAGAGGCATACTTGGTTTGGAGGGTGGAAAAGTTTGTCATGTGCATTGTGCACTCATCACACTCCTCCTCCTCGATCACCTTCTGATGTGAACAAGGGTTCCTCATCTTCTGAAAGGCTCTGGTAACTCTCGATTTGGTTGAAACGAGACACAAGTCGATCTGGCTTCCGAACAACACGATCTGAAACCCTGCAATCGCAGCACCATGTCTCCTCTGGTTATCAACCGATGTTGCACGGTTGACCTCGCTAAGAAGGCTTTGCTTCAGCACAAATCTATCACGCATAATAACTTTAAGCTCGTCCCAAGTAAGAGGAGTAGCATTGTCTGGAGCTAAAGTCATCCACCAAATAATAGCAAAGTCTTTAAATTCACTAGTGCCTTGCCTAACTCTATGTTGTTCTGGGACTTGGTGGGCACTAAATTTTTGCTCTATTGTCATCTCCCAATCAAGATATGTCTCAACATCATAATATCCCAAAAAAGAAGGTATAGTAAATTTAACCTTAGCATCAGGATCTTCAGGAGCTCGATTATACATACCTCGATGGTGGCGATGATGTAGAACGCCACCCATACCTATGGTGTTAGTGCCAAGACAACATCGTAATTTGTTTTGCATCGTCAACCTTGGATCAACATTACCATCAGCATCATACACATCATCACCATCGTTGCTTCCAGTCGCATCTTCATCGTGTGTAGGACGATTTTCCAAAGCATTTACCCTATCGGTTAACTCAGATAACCATTTGTCCACCCGCTCAACTGCATTTGCAAGTTTAATCTCAATTATCGCTTCAGTGACAGCCTTGATGACTGTCTCCTTCATCTCCTTTTGAGCATTGTCTACAACAACTTGTAGTTTCTCTTGGCTAACACACTCCTTGAAGTCCTTCAGGGTTTTATCTCCATCAACTCACATTGTGGACACAACAACAGCGACAAATAGTGAAGGTTATCCCTAATAATCGTACTAAAGGGTGGAGTGGTGCCTCTCAATCAAGATCAGCAAAAGGTAAACACCTTACCAAGCTCTTGCCAGTGTTCTTACCCGCAAAGCAAAGGATACCTGGAAGACGTAGACCGCGATTGCAGAGATCACAAACCTATGTTGTTCTGAAGAATGTGGAGCTAGGAAGGCAAACAAAGAGAATAATATATGTGGTACACAAGTCAATAACAGATAGCAATATTGAATAAATGTTCAAAGCACTTGTCCTAGTTGTTGGCATATATATATATATATGTGTGTGTGTGTGTGTGTGTGTGTTCCTATCACCTTTTGTGATAAACAAGGGAGTGAAACAAGGATGAAAGCAAACAAGTATGAAAGATAGCAACAGCTAGGAAAGATAAAAGACACCACAAATAAGAGAGCTATTATGTGTTCATTGTGTGCTCCTCTTCTCTTCTCTTTTACTATTTTTTTCTTGTTCAAACTTTTTTTCTTGCTTTTGACCTTTTGATATTTTCTTCTCAGTAAGAATCACACAAGAACAAACCACGAAAAATTTGAGCTCAGTTGGATAAAAGATGTGGCCTATAGAAAATTAGGATTGTTCTATGAAAGGTATGTCAAAACTTGTTGACCTGAAAACTCGATTTTTCTTATTGAATTTGATAATTCTAATTTTTACGAACCCAGCTTTGCTGGGATGAAACGGATCTAAAATGTTCTAGCGTTCTCCGTAGATATAAAATTTGCCCCGTTTCGAGTTCGGACGCAAAAGTTATGACTGTTTTATGGAAGGCGGTCCGAATCAAGATTCTATGTGGACACAGGATGCAAACCGACGATGATACGAGATGGTGGTGGATGGAGGGATCAACATAAACAAGCAAAGAACATAATCTAAACCAGCAACAAGACCTTGACCTAGGACAAAAACTCAACACAGCGGACTCTGAAACTAAATTATGCAAAGGCTATGGCGCGGAAGGTTCTAGACAGCAAAAACAAACATGGCACTGGACTATGGGATGATGAGAAAGCACTCAAAACTAAGGATAGATATGAACCTAACGGTATATCTGAATCTTTGATTACCACTTGATGTGAACAAAGGGTTCCTGATCTTCTGAAAGGTTCCGGTAACTCTCGATTTGGTGGAAACGAGATACAAGTCGATCCGGCTTTCGAACAATATGATTCGAAACCCCGCAATCGCAGCACCACGTCTCCTTTGGTAATCAACTAGCGTTGCACGGTTGACCTCGCCAAGAAGGCTAAATTCCTTGCCTGCAAATCAAAGAACACGAGCAGGAACAAGGAAGAATGCAACCAAATTGTTGATGAATGATTAATCTCACGAGTTGGGGTCTCACAAACCGACGAAACGGCAAAATTGTTGTGAACAGAATAATCTAAGCAAAACCCAAACCCTAACGTGGGTGGTGGCTACTGATTATATAGCCTAAGGGGCGTCCAAGGACCCCTACTCACGTCCCTAAGGTGCCCTAACAAGTTACAAGGCACAAACGGCCCAAATGACGGCGACGCAACACCCTGACAGATTTTGGATGTCAACTTCTTTTCACAATCCCTGTTGATTCCAATGGATTTTGAGCTCAAACCAAAGCCATCAGTTAGCTTATCAAATTATTTTTCCATCCATGCATGGATCATCGAAAACGGAGTCTGTATGTGACCTGGGCGTCTGTTTTACCGCTGACTGCTCCTGGATTCGGAGATGGACTCGAACTTGACACAGATTGGGCCTCCAACTTGGGTTGGACGACTTGGCTGCCCTTCTAAGGTGGTGGCCAATGAGGAGGACGTCCTTGAACATCCTTGTGCTCTTCTCCACTTGTTTTGGTGTGCTCCTACTTAGGCCAGGGTCCCAAGCTTGCATGACAAGCCCATGTCGACGTCGTAGCACCCGATAGAAATAGTAGCAGATTGTCGTGACAATTTGAAGACCTTGTCAATGTGATATTAAGGTGAGACCAGATCTATTTGAAAGCCATTAAGTTCTCATTGACCTCAATCGCACTCCGGATGGATGAGTTATGGTCTTTCCACTGAAGCACTATCGGGCTGCCAATGAACCGAATGTTGGACTTTGGCGAGCTTGCACTTTGAGACATTTTTATACCTATAAGCAAATAATGACATGTACATGTGGAACCAAGTGAATTGTACCAAAAATCATTATGCAAATGTAGAAACGAGCTCACCTTATAATCAACGGTTGTATCCAATGGTGTCATGTCCTCATCACCTTCACCTCGGACCGGGCAAACTCAAGCTCCTTAAGCACCTCTACTAGCTTAACCTTAAACTCGTTTCTCTCACTAGCAGCATGCCTAAGCAACTTATCCTAACTGAGCAACATGATGTTCATGGACTCAAGCTCTGCAGAAAGACGATCGATAGTAGAAGAAAATACCTCTGAGGATGTGTCGTCGCCGTCGCCTGGGTGCTCGTCAGTGCGCTCGCCAGCCTCCTCGTCCAAGGCCATGGTGCAGAATCCGTCAGAGGTGGACTTGCCGAAGAAGCAAAGACCGATTAGACGTTCCTCCGTCTTCCTCACAGAGTCGTCGTCGAGGTCGCTGATCGACGCGAGGAAGGCACGTTCCTATGCCTTGGTGTTCTTGTAGTACGCCTCCTTGATGGCCTCCTTGTTGAACTTGCCCCTTGTCTTCTTCTTCCTGGGGGTGTGCTCGCGCTTGTCC
The DNA here is from genome assembly GCA_009763385.1 of Coix lacryma-jobi var. lacryma-jobi. Lineage (NCBI taxonomy): Eukaryota > Viridiplantae > Streptophyta > Magnoliopsida > Poales > Poaceae > Coix > Coix lacryma-jobi. Next base: position 114,980,347 of record CM019830.1, on the reverse strand, counting down.
TTGCGCCTGGAGTTGTGGTTCCTACCGGGGAAGCCTTTGTCGCGCTTGGGGCAGTTTGCAACGAAGTGATCGAGATCGCCACACCCATAGCAGCCCTCACGTGCGCCACCACGCTGGCGATTCAAGCGGTTGTTGTAAAACCGTGAGAAACGGCTGATGATGAGGGTGAGCTCATCATCGCCTAACACCTCCACCTGCTCCTCTGTCACTGAAAGTAGAGAAGACAAAGAAAAAGATGGTGGTGAAGCGTTAGCGAAAGAAGTCGCCCCATGCTTACCCGAAACCAAAGCCATGGCTTGGGTAAGATGGTCAATCTCGGTGGACTTGAGCTTACTGAACAGCTCGTCCATGGTGAGGGTGTCATAGCTTGGTGACTCAATGATAGTCGACACCTTCACCTCCCATACCTTCCGATCAAGGGCATATAGCAACTTGAGTGCCCTTTCATGATCATCGTAAGGTAGGTTGGCCCGATTGGCACGCATCTTGTTCACAATCGTTTGGAAACGAGCGAACATGCTGTCAATCGCCTCTCCCTCCAACTGAGTAAAATTCTCATACTCACGCTTGTACGTCTCAAAGAGTCTAGTCTTGACCTGAACGGTCCCCTCGTGATAGCTCTGAAGCTTCACCCAGATCTCTCATGTTGTCTCAAGCTCAGAGACACGCTCGAACTCAGGAAGGGAGATGTTGGCCAAAAGCGCGTTACGGGCCTTTGCGTTCGCGTTGTGCTGGTCAATCTGGATCTGACCCATGCGAGCTGCAAGCACCTCGTACTCCGCATTCTCACATATCTCCCAGACAGAAGAGTCAATGCTGCTGAGATAAGCATGCGTCTGAATCTTCTAATATGGCTAGTTCATCCCATAGAAAAAGGGTGCCTTGTCAGACCCTCGATCCATGTCACCTTTGTGGATCCAAAACTAATTAAGGTAGATAGATCCTTAACCGGCTCTGATACCAATTGAAGGACTGAAAAGGAAACCAGAGGGGGGTGAATGGGATCTTAAAAATTCTTCTCGAGAATCTACAGTTGTTGTCCCGGATTCAACCCCAAAAGCAAGTCCAAGGCTTTGTAGTGTCCATGACCCAAGATGTAGGGTGGATGCTTACTAGAAGCACAGCAAGACACTCCGAGTCCCTAGGAACCCAACGCAAAAGCCGGATATCAAATCGGAAACTCACCGGAGAAACTGCGAATGAAACAACGCAAGACAACACTGACTGGACTCAGCCTGCGTCCGATTAGCATGGACCGGACGCGTCCGGTCACAAAAATTCTGTTGTTGGACCTCTCTGTGTTGGACCGGACTCTACAGGAGGGAGCGTTCGGTCACAACCAAGCCAGCGTCTGGTAAATACTGCTCGATGAATAGTGCGAGCAGCATGTCCGGTCACGTGGTCATGGGCGCGTCCGGTCAGAGCTGGAGCTCACTGGAATTGACCGGACTCTAGGCCAGCGTCCGGTCGAGTGCGTCTAGTCAGGTCTACGCGAATTGGATAGTGCAACCTTCAACAACCGGACTCACAAGTTAGCGTCCGGTTGACCTGTAGCGAGCGTCCGGTCATCCCGAAAATGCTCGGTTCGTTCACCGATTCGACCCGATCTCCCTCAAATCGAAAGTACTAATGCTCAAACTTGGTGAGGGATGTCACAAGGATGTTAGTGAGCTACTCCTAAGAGATCATGGCTCAAACCTAACTCCAAATCGGTGAATTGAAGAAAACCGAAGCAAAAGCTCAAGAACGTGATCCAAAATGAAAACCGCCTGATCTACTAGCTCGTGAGGAATTAGAGAAAATCCTTCGATGGAAAGATGTCTCTCACGATGCTCTAGAAGATGGTTCAAATGGTTTTTCAAGTCATCCCTCGTATCAAGAAATCTCGTGATGAATCAAACGAGGGGCAAAGAGAGAAACACGAGGAACAAGAACCAAAACGAGAATTCGATCTCAATTTAGAAAAAGCTCCAGAGGAGACGAAGGGATGACAGTCCCTTTTCCTGAGAATCAAATAACATAGAGGAATTGTTTCATCTCTATGGATCACAAGCAGCTAGAGGATGGGAGAGTCCTAACAGATGAATAAGTGATTGTGAAATGTACATGCTGCAAGGATGCTACTGCTTAGATAGATAGGATGGAGGGGCTGCCATCCTTATTTGTAGTCCTAATATAATAGTCCCCTTCTACCCCTAGATACGAGAGCAAACAAGCCAACCCTAGGGGTATTTTAGTCCAACTCTGAGAGAGCTCATCCGACGGCCACGCGCCCTGCCATCCTTCGCTTCGCCTCAACGCAAGCTCTAGGATGCCGCCACGTGCCGCCCTGTCGACCACCGTGTCTTCTCACCGATAGCTTCGCCGCAACGTAAGCCTATCAGTGCCGCCACGCGTCGACCGTCCCGCATAGGAACCTCCACCCGGTTTTGAGACCCAAACTGGCAAACCGTCCACCCTGAGTTTTGTGGCCCAAACTCAGAAACTCACCAGACCGGGTTTTGAGGCCCAAACCTGGAAACCGTCGGGTAGCTTCCTGAGGCTCAACTACCGAACTCGCATCATAGACGGAGTGTGGTTCTCACACCCCGACCACCAGCACCGATGTCGATGCATGTCCAGCCTCCACGCCGGGCACAACGCCTTCGCCTTCCTTCTCGACTTGGCCGACGGCACTTGCACCACATGCAAGCCCGTGTCCGACCTCCCGCCAAGTGCCACAACGCCATCATCTTCCTCCTGACTTGGCAGATGCATTGCACATCCCCATGTGCTCTTGCTTGTCGAAGCCAAGTGCCATCTACCACAGCTGGTCCTCCGGCCCTCCGGTCCATCGGTCAAAGCCCCGTGTCCGCCCTTCACCGCTCCCGGTCCGTCAGCATGGCACACTTCTACTTGACCTTCACCTCGCCATCGACCACTGCCTCCGAGCTCCACACCTGCACATCAACATAGCTAAGAACACATGTTGCCACTCACCCCTCCAGGTGAACTTGTTGACCAATCGCTCATCACTCAGGGTGGAACCACAAGGACACATATCAAACTTGTGTTCGCAAAATAATAAAGACAACATTGCTTACTAACAAATATAAGTTGAACACCGAAGAAATCTTAGATCCAAGCCCTAGGAGAACTTGAATCCGCAGGTATAAGGAGTAGAAGTAGAATCGATAGGCCGGTACTTCCTCTAAATCTCTTCCTCTCTCTCTATCTCTTCTACTTCTAGAACTAAGACTAAATCTAGCCCTAACTAGAGGATTACTAGTCTTCTTGCAAGCTGGCTCTAAAGAGGTTATCCTTTCATGGGACACCTCTGATCCTATCTAGATAATTTGAATTATGAATAAGGATGCATTGCCTCGGGGGGCCTAGGGTCTGCTTATATAGCCCAATGGGATAAACCGCAGCCCTTGGATCAAACTGACTTCAATCAAGGCTCAAAACACGTAGTAGAGTTCGGTTGGAAGCCGTCACATGAAGGAGGAGGGGCTTCCAGGTGGGCCCAGGCCGGTCAACCTAGGGTTGAGGCCGGTCCGCCTCCCCTGGCCGCCGCTAGCCTTCCTCTTTGTTCTGGTGTCTTTTGGAGTCTTCCACGTCCTTCTAGTGTCAATTCCTGATCCGTTTGCGCAATGTATCATACCGTGGTTGAATTCTTCCCTTTCCCAGCTTCTGTTTAAATCCCTAGAAAATAATAATTGATAGAGCTATGGAATTCTATCAGTTTAGTCCCTGAAATTTATGGTGGTGATAGTTCTAGGGTGTCCTAGAGACTTCCCAAGTCGTATCCATATAGGACTTTCTCTCTGGGTCTCCAAATATAGCAAATGATATGTCTGTTTCGATCATCTCGACGAGCTCTTCGTAATGGTGCATACTAATTCATCATTTGAGATACTTTTATGTAGTGAAATATTCAATATCCTATAAAACAAGTGACAACACCAAAACTCGTGGAACTCGTTAGTTCAATCCCCCTATACCTATGTTTAGTGATAGAATTAAGCACATATGCACACTATGTTCACAGTTTAAAATGGTTGTTAACTACTGTCAACAGTAGTATAGTTTTCTTAGTGTAATTAATTTGCTAGCTTATTCACTAGTGTAGAATAGCGATATAGCTTTTGTGTGTGACTAGAGATCATAGTATACCAAAATTATGGATAGGTGGCTTACATTCTTTTATGGAGCTAGTGACAAACTTGCTTACATCATTTAGTTGTCTAACCTTTTTGTTCAAGTGTTGTTGCAGAATTTTTATAAGCTATTCACCCCCTCTAACTATTTAGGACCTTTCACATTTATCGTTTTGATCTCTGACAAGTTGAGAAGTGTTCGTAGGCTCATAGCTCCACATAGCTTCATTAAAAATTGTCAATAAGCATCCAAGGTTTAGCGGATGTCCCATGCAGCCTTCGCATCAATTCCCACATAAAATGTTTGTCTTCTGTCTTGGGTTCACCATAGAAAAAAGTGATACGGAACCAGGACGAAGAAAGGGATTCACACACATGTACATCAATGAAACATTTATGCTTTTCAATCAAATGCACATCAATCGACTCATGCCAATACAAAGCCAAACCACCACGTGTACCAGTACTATCAACAACAACATGTCTCAATCTCAATCTCCACCTCAAATTCTCAACACAAATGTCTGATATTCTAGTTTTAGATAAAAACACCAGTCAGGGATTATTTGCTCCAACTAGAGCAACAAGCTCTTGAACTATCTAAGAGAGTCCCAATTATCAGCAGTTTAGTGGCATACTCTCAAGGGGTTGTTATTCTTTGATTTGAGATCTCCATTTAGAAACTCATGTTTTAATGGTTTCTGTATTTTAAGATATTTATTTTTCGGAAAAGCCTATTCAACCCTTCTAGACGACAGGCTAGTGTCCTTTCAGCCCGCCTCTCCTCTTGTGCATGTTGGGAGTTAGAAGAAAGACATGTGTCTTCTGTTTTTCTTTTTTTTAGGTTTTCATTTTGCCTCCTAACGCGTGGGGCCTAGGTGGAAGTGATCAATTTTTTTTAAGTTTTTCACTTTTCCGATGACGCGTGGGGCCTAGGTGGAAGTGAGCGAGATGGAGGTGAACCTATATCAAGCACAACTAGCTTCATCATGTTTTTTAAGGGTGGATCATGATAAATTTCACATATAGATCCACTGGTTGATTTTTTTCAATAGTTGAAGCTATGTGCTTTCCTTTAGGGGCCGTTCGATTATCTCGTATTAGACTCAAAATAGTTCTAGCTCTTTAAGATCAATACAAATTACTAAATCATTCAGTACAAATTGGTAAACCATTATATTCTGGTCGGGAATCGTTCCTGGCTTTCATTCGGGCATAAACTAATAAGAGCTTTTTACCTATGTGGCCTTCAAAAAGATCACTTTTTTCTGCGTAACCTTTTTTCTTTTGAACTTATCTATATGACCCTGAAACAAACTTTCATTCCTTCTATGGCCTTCCGTCTATTTTCGCCACTTGACGATGTTAATTCAAGGGTAAAAAGATCATTTTTGCCCCTGTCATAAAAAAATTACAATTTTGTTTGTTTGTCATATATTTAGAGTAATATTAAATAAATAAATTTATATGTAACAATATTTTATGTGAAATATTGTCATGTGTGAATTTATTTGTTTAATATTAATATAAATATATAAGAAAAATAAAACTCTGCAATTTTTTTATGCTAGGAGTAAAACGGTCTTTTTACTCTTAACTTAACACCGTCAAGTAGCAAAAATAGATGAAAGACTATAGAAGGAATAAAAGTTCGTTTCAGGGTCATAGAGTTAAGTTCAAATAAAAAAGGTGGAAGAGCTATTATTTTTAAGGCCATATATATAGCTAAAAAGCTCAACTAATAAAGCCTTAGGCCCCGTTCATTTCCCGGAGAAAGATTCCAAGCCAATTGGCTCCTTGAGGGCTTGTTTATTTTCTAGAGATAGATAAAGGGCCGTTTGGTTATTTTGGATTAAATCAGAAATAAATTCAACTCTTCAAGACAATTGGCCCCTTGAGGGCTTTATTTGGTTAAGTAGGAATAATTCCTAACCACACTGTTTTTGAATTAATGTATATAGTGTCGAAATAATTCCAAATCATTCTCTTTTTTTTTTGTGAACACTATTCCATATCATTCTAGGAATGGAATAGATTAACCGAATGATCCTTAACTGAACCATTCTGACCGGAAATCGTTCCAAGCTTTTATTTTGGGATAACCGAATAAGACTAAAAATAGATTTATTCGTACTCTTATCAACCAGAATAATTTCTTATATACCGATAAAAAAAATCCTTGTAAATTTGGCCCTAACCGAACTGGCCTCTCAGCAAGTAATGTGTACTACTGACTTGGAACTGTTCCGGGTCTATAATGGTCTGGAACGGCGTAACCGAACGGCGCCTTTTAGGATGCCTAAATACCCGGTTCCCTGCGGGCGGCGGACCTGGCGGGCGGTGGACGGGTGGCTGCTACACTAAACATCAATGGAGAGAGAATCATGGTGAGGCTTCTCGGGGTTTCCCCTCTCTCTCTCTCTTTCTGCTGCGCCACTGCGCCAGTGCGGCGGCGACATCTAGAATCCAAGGTAAGCTGTAGCGAGCAGCCCCTTATCTTCTCCGCACCGCGCGCCCCCCCGCAGCCAGACGAGTGAGTGATCCACCGCGCTGTTCACTTCTTCTGACGAAGGATGGCGGAGGAAGGGGATGAGATTGAGGAGCCATTGTTAGTGGCGGCCGGCGGCGAGCTAGGTCGGACAGCGGCGACCACGGGTGAGGATTCGTGGCAAGCATTTCGTTCCCCCATTTTCTTTTTCTTCAGCCTTTCGGGAGTTCCCATTTCTCAAGACTGGTCACTTTTGTCTTTTTTTTTCCCAGCAGAATCCCTTCCGCAAATGACGAATCTTGAGTGGGGAAAGGCAGCGTGCAGCGAGGATGCTATCCTGAAGTGTGTGAAGGCCGGCGCCTTCCATGCCGGCGAGCTCGTCGAATGGCGAGTCCCCATCAAAGACGAGACTCCGACGCTATCCACCTTGGAGGATCAGTTTGTTATCCTGTCTCTGACGCACATAATTTGCGGTCTGAGGTTGGATGCGAGCGATTTCCTGGTCAGCGTGCTCAACCACTACAGACTTGAGTGGTCTCACCTGACGCCCAATTCCATTACCGCGCTGAGCATCTTCGCCCACCTTTGTGAGGCCTACATGGGAGTGCCTCCGACTGTGGAGGTCTTCACGCACTTCTACAGCCTCTATCACAACATGAAAAACGAAACCACGACACTCGGCGCCGTCTACTTCCGGCTCAAGGACAAGATGAAGAAGAATTATCCATTGTACTACTTGAAAGCCTCGCAGTTCATGTGGGTTTCTCTGTGGTTCTATGCCAAGGTACCACAGAGCTGTCGCTTGACCTTCAGGTGTGATGCACTGGAGGAGAAAAGCAATTGGAAGGATCTTTTGCCTCTTTCCCCTGAGCAGGAGAAGCAGGTCCTCCGAATCACAGAGTTAAGTAACCAAGGCTTGACTGGTATAGAAATCGTTCACGATTACCTCAAGCACCGGATTAGCCCTTTGCGCCGAAGGATGCATTTGGCGTGCGATTATTCTGGTCCGTCAGATCCTACCAGGGATTCAGATAAAGGTGAATATGCTAGTTTTACCAATTTTCTTATGACTTATTATCAGTTTATTGATATAGAAACAACTGCTCCAGTAAAATTACATTGTGGCTGCAAGGTACATATAAGATTTCTTCCATGCACCTTACCTCCATCATAGTCTGTCACAATTCCAGATTATGCATTTATTTTAGTCACATTGTAATGAAACGTAATTCTGATTGAGGTTCTATTCTTACTTTAGCATTATGCTTGTACACACAATAATTTCTTTATATAAAACTCTTCTACCTTAATTGATAGGCAGAGCTTCTGCCCTTTTTTCAAAAAAACAATAATTCCTTTATGTTTTAACTGCTTCTTTTTAATTTTACATTATTTAAATCGTACATTTAGCCGCTCTTGTTACTAAATTTGTATGTTTTGTGCCAATAGCATAGAGATCTTCTTAAACACCAAAAGTGTTTGACACGAACTCTACTTTTTAGTTCAATCCATAATAGATCAAGTTGCTAGATGGTAAGTTGGTTTGGTTAATTTGTTTAGAGTCAGCACCTACGGCTTGGATCAAAAGGCCTAAATATATCCAGTTCATATCCGAAATCCGACTGACCACACTTTTTTCTGGAATGCACAAGAGAGGTGCATCTCATTATATTACAGAAGAAATAAGAGTATAAGAATCCAAACAGAGACATGCTGGTTTTCTTGTATATACAAGACATGGATGTTTTTTTGTTATTTATACAGAATATTTGATTTTTTTTTTCCTTTCTAGATTGATTTAGAAATTTCTTACCTTTCCATCAAGGCTATTTAGGAGTCTTCAATTAACACAACAAACAACAAAGATTTTTTTATCTGTTTAAGTTTTTTCTGTCTTTTATTTTCTTGTGTAGATCTTTCTGTGGATGACATTGAGAGCAAGCTGAGCTACCTTCTAGATCTTAAAAAGATGAGTGTGAAGCTGCCTACACGTAGACCTAATGTTCCAAGCAGCCTGCTCAGAGCATCAGCCAATGACCAAGCCAATCAACCTCTGGTAAGTACAGCAGTAGTTATGTGAAGGTTATTTGCTAATGCTTTCCTTACAATTGGACCAATTTATTAATGAATCTAGAAAACAATTGAACCAATTTATAAGGGCTTGCTGAATGTTCCCTCCATTCACGAAGCTAAGAAGAAAGCACTTGAGGAGATTACAGCTTCAATAAAGACAAGGAAATATTCCACGATCACATATAGACCTCAAGTTCGTGCCTCCCTACGAAGATACACAAGGCAATCTACTCGTCCCAGGAAGGTTGTGGTACGTCCACCTCTTGAAATCGACCCTTCCCCCACTCAAGGTTCAGATCCAGAAGAGGAGATTCTAGATGCCACAACAAATATAACGACTGCAGCTTCTCCAAACCGGGGCGTAGAACAAAAATCTATAGAGCACCCTGCTGAGGATGAAGAGGGGAAAATAGCAGAGTTAGTGAAACCTACATTTTCAGTCATTGGTGCCAAAAGAAAGGCCTCTGCCCCCCGATCGCGTTCTCAGAGAAGAGCAAAGTATTCATTAATTTCTGTTGTTACAAAGCCCAGGTAAGTCTTGCAAAATATTCATTTAGAAAATCCTGCCTTTGGTCTCTGATCGAATTATTTATGCAGGATGTCGTCTTTGGACGCTGGTTCTATAAAAGGGACTTCCTCAACAAAAGAGGCAGTGTTAGCGCTGAATTCACGGCCACTAGCGGCTCGATGCCCTCCTGCCTCTTTAGCAGAAGAGGCAGGGAATGGTGCACTGTTCATGCTTGCCAATTTTGTTGACCATACTAAGGTTGCTGAGAACTCCATGTCGAATGTACTGCTTAATCAACAAGTTAGAGATTCTTCTCAGAAGGATGTTGATCCTGCACAATCTATCTCTGAGATGGTCACAGACCAGGACGTTATTGAGGTATCAGCTGCCATTCCAGTGCATAATAGGGAGGAAATAAACAGCGAGGTGATATGGGAGCGGATGCAGAAAGTTCAGAGTGAAGTAAGTGCTAACTCAGTGTCTCTTCTTTCATATGCATATGCCCCTTATTTCTGGAAACTCAACAGGCTTCCTAGCGATTTCTTTAAAAAAAAGAAGCTTCATCCATTCAAGAATTTTTCTTGAAGATCCGCTATAAAACTGGTGCAAAGAAATCTTGATAGGTTACAAAAGTTTACAAGAAAAAAGGACTACTGTTATGTGGCTGCTAGCGTTGAGAGGAGAGAGAGAGAGAGAGAGAGAGAGTTGAGGGAGCGGCGGAGGCTGACGTGCTACAGTACACGTGGGTACTGTTCACAGTAGATGTGCGGCGGCAGCCCTAGCTGCGAGGGAGACAGAGCGCCGGCCGGGGGCCTTTGTCCATGGCCGGGCAAGAGAGAAGAGTTTTTCTTTTTAATTCTTGCTTGATTAGATTGATAGATCTGCTCTCCTTATACAGAGAGGTTTACTTGACTTACAAGCAAGACTTACTTGACCCCTAAATAAGCGACCCTTATCTCTAATTAATCCTAATGGGATATACCGCCAACTCAGTTCCAAAAGGCCCATGACATACTCTAACAACTACGAACTACTAATAATCAATAAATAGCTGAAAGAGGCACGCTCAAAAATAATCTGCCATCTACAACTGCTCTGTCTAGGCTCCACTGATTGCAATTCCACCCTTAATGCCTGCTACCAGATGCTGTGAAAACCTGGATCTCTCTGGACTTCTCAAAAGACTAAGACAATTATAATCAACACCATGCTTTCAGATACTTGCTAATTAGTCTCCCTTTCTGTCTACCAAAGTCTTCAAGTTCCTAGCTCCTGAATTTACAAATAAACACAACAAAACCCATCACACATAAATAAAACTCATTTACTGTCCCCTACATAATACCTCTTCACTGGCCTGTTCATTGCCCAATTCTTTTTCTGCAATATGTACAAACAATTCACATTGTAAAGGTGCTCAACTCTTCCGAAACATTTTAACGCAAAGGAAATTCTTCTCTTGCAATAGGTGGGAAGAAGGCTTAATAAGTTAAGCTAGCTGGATAAGTTTGGATTGAATCCCATTTCAAGATAAAGCAATCCTACCCATGCTGCAATTACATTGCACTTTCCAGATTCAGATACCTTCAACTGATCGTACACTTCTTATGTGCAACCTGAGTTCTGTGTTATTTTCTCTGCCTTATCATTCTACACTTGTGCAACTTATACTGCGAGCCTGATTTCATCAATTTATCAATTCAGAATAACACTCTAGGGTCATCCTCAGTTCACACTGCACATAGATAGTAGCATTGAACATTGATGTATAGTTTTTGTTAACTGAGCTGCAAACCCTGATAAGATTTGTTTCCAACCACAACCATCTCATTACGGAGAATGAAAAGTGATATTGTTCTTGACTTATTGTACAATTTTTTTTCTACTCTCAATGTTTTAAGGATAATCAAAAGTGATGAATTTTAGTGGTGAGTTCAATTTTGTGTATAGCTGATGCGCCAAGAACTTTATGTATTGGTCAAATACACTTGATCTGATATTTTTTTGCAAGGCACTTGATATTTATGTTGGATATTTAACATCCCAGTATCAGTTCTTCATATGTTCCCTTCCCTGTAGTACGTGTCATTCAGTATGGCAGCCTCCTCTGAGCTTTTAGAACAAGCAAAGAAGCTGGTCATGGAGAATAAACGCCTGAAGGATAGGCAGATAATGCTGGAGCAACAAGTGAAAGGTAAGATTAAATTTCATACTATGCTATCTATAAGATAGGTCGTTTAGTCATCATAATGCATTATATTCCCTTTTTTTTATCTTAGACCTCGAAGACGGCAGAAGGCTCTTAACAGAAGAGATGAAGAAAGCTGAGCAGGAGACATTCAAAATAATAGAAGAAAATATAAAGCTGAAAGATGAGAACAAAGGTAGTTAAATCATCTCTCGTCTTATAACTTCAGTTTTCCCTTAGGCTAGACTTGATATGTGCATTGTGCTAGGTAAGATCAAATTTCATACTATGCTATCTGTAAGATGGGTCGTTAGTCATCATACTGCATTTTTTATGTTAGACCTCGACGACGGCAGAAGGTTCTTAACAGAAAAGATGAAGGAAGCCGAGCAGGAGGCATTCAAAATAGTAGAAGAAAATATAAAGCTGAAAGATGAGAATAAAGGTAGTTAAACCGTGTCTTGTCTTTGAAGCTCAGTTTTCCCGTAGGCTATGCTTAAGATGCGATTTCAATTTTCATTGGCAGGCCAGAAGCAGACGATCGAGGAGCTGAGTAAGCAGAACGAGTCAACCCTAGGGGCCTTGGTCCAGAAATGCAGCGAGGTGAACCGCCACAAAGAGGAGGCTGCTCAGCTCATTAAAGAAAAGGAAGAGCTGCAAGCGCGCGTGTCGCGTGTCAATGATCTTGTCAAGCTAGTGTCGAGTACCTTGTGCCAAGAAAAAGGCGGTGCTTCCTGAATTTCTGTAGCATTTTTGTGTTTGAGACAAGTGCAAATGATCCGCACAAGGAATGTGATTGGAGGCGAATGTAGATTACTGTATGTATACAATTTGAGAAACATTCGTTTAGCAAGGCAGGTAGTAAATTGAGCCCACCCATGCAAAGGCTTGGTATGGAAAAAGATAAAAATTTGCTATTTAAATATAAACTAATTCACACATAGTAAAAACAGTATGTATAAAACGTCTTATAATTTAAGAATGGAGAGAGAGAGTCTTAGGAAATACTTTTAGGAAATATCTAATATGAAAATTAAATATACATAATTCAGAATTTAGAACAGACTATCATCATAATAATTTAATAATAAACGAGTAAACTGTAATCACAACTAAAAAGACTAAAAGATGGACTTTTTTTTCGTGCGACATTTGTTTCGCTCCGTCAGTCCGCCTTCGCGTGCGATGTTTTTACCGCGCCGACATGTGGGTCCTGCATCATGCAGCACCCCGCAACCGCCCCCATCTGGCGTCCTCTCTCTTCTTCTAGGGTTTGGCCGCTGCCATGGCGAGCCGCCCGCCCTACCCCAGTAGACTCACGACCACCGACACCATCGGACCACCACGCTTCCTCGTCCTTCCCGCTGCCTCCCCATTCTCCCTGCTGTGCGAAACCGAGCACCCAATCCCCAATTCCCCATCTACCATCCTCGGTCCTCGCCCCTCCGTCACCCGGCGAGAGCAACGGTGGCGCTGCGGCCCGCGGTGTGGCGTGGCGGCTCCGGCCACCAGGAAACCGGCCCCTTCCACATCGCACCCGCGCCATCACCGTCGCTGCAGGATCCAGCCTGTGACGTCGCCCTCGCCCGCGTCTGCTGGTCTCGCTCCATGCGTCACACCCGCGTCGGTGGCTACGTCGTCGTCGCCAAGGCGACTGCGGTGGATGGAGAGCAGGGCCCATCCGCTGGCGACAAAGATCGTGTGGACCACCACCACCATATCGCCATGTCTTGGTTGCCCCTTCCCTGCTAACGAGGTATGCCATCCCTTCTCTCTTTCTGCTGTGCAAAACTGAATCTTCTCTCCAAATCTATGTCATGTAGATTTAGAATTTCAGATCATGTTGGACTGTGAATCTGTCATCGGGAATAGCTAGCTGCAGCAGGCACCTGATTGAGGACAACGTTGTGTTGTTTGCTATCAAGCAGCAAGGTTGGTTCTACAATATTTTTTTACTCATGTGCCTCATGAATCATAGTATTTCCAAGGCCAAATGTATGCTTCTGAGGATGCGCTGTGTCCAACAATTGGTTGAATTAAAAGGCTTTCTGACAAACTTGGGATTACTCATGTAGTGACCGCAATTATAAATGGATCATCCTACTGGATTGTCCTTACACACAAATCCAAGCTTAGCTATTTATCAAATGATATGATAAGAATATGTAATTATACAATCTGTGATTTCACTTCGACTTTCCTTGGATGACTGATATGCAACTTATATCAATGCGAAATATTTTGTATGCTAGGTCATGTAGGTTCATTAAAATGGTTCTTGCAAAAAAAAAAAAGAAATGTGAAATTTCTGTGCTTGCAACTCTATTCATATATCATACAAAGACAACATCTTGTAGGAATAGTGTGGCCCAAATATGTTTGATGCTATTGGTTAATCCTGTCAGGATTATTGGGAGATGAGAGGGTCAACGGTGGGTGCAGCCATCACTTCCCATATATCGGACCAGTGGCCAATGATTGAAGTGCTGAAGCATCCCACGCCCAACATCGATAAAAGGGATTAGTGAGTTCCGATCTTAGTTTAGAACTCGAAATTATTATTTTCGTAGCTTTGGCAAACTGGTACATGCATGGACGTGTTCTTCATCCATTTTGAGATAATTTGCATCTAGAGTATCTAGAATGATTGATTGCCTTTAACTTAAATAGCTCATGCTGATACTGAATATTTTTCTTTCCTTTAGTATTATGCAACTTTGCATCTTATTCTAAAATATGGAAAGATTATTCAAGACTTTTCGGTGATCTGAATATGCTAATAATATTTAATAAGGCCCCCAAGTGTATCCAAATAATAGCACCTCTGTTGAATGGCTATAAGATTACTATAACAAATCCGAAGGACTCTACAAACAATTAATGATGCACAACTCCTCACATGGTATTCTTCTCCTCCCTTAATATTTAATAATCTTTCTATATTTATTTAGAAAAATTTCAAGGACAAAGGTTATGTACATAGTATATATTGTGGTATGATGGCCACTTGATTCTTTCTAAATCTATTCATATGTGCTCAGGAAAAATGACTACTACATCCAAGAAAAAGGTCATCTGTTGATGAGGTAGTATAACTTCTGCGTGTTTATTGTTCCAATAGCCTTAGCACTCATTTGGATTGGTCTGTTCCATCTCATGCATAACTCTTGTAGGGATGAAATGAGTCTAAGATATATATAATTTTCATTTAGTATTTTTCTCGTGCTCTGAACCAATTTGCATTGTTAGAAATATTAATTAACATGTTATGTTTTATCATTTTGGAGTATTGTTATGACACTTTTCTCATATTGTGACCCAATTCTCTTTTATGGAACTTAGGTATAGGCTCTCAGAAGCCATTTTAGTTATTATACAGGGTCTTATGATTTTGTTTGGATAGTAAACAGTGAAAGGGTGTTAACCAATAGCCACGAAAACAAGCAGAGCATTGATTATACGAGGAGCGGTCCAAGGTACTGCCATGGCATTCTGCTATTTTTCTTCCTTAGTTTCAATTCAAAGAACTCTGGATGAAAACACAACTAATACATCTTTTTTTTCTCCTTTTCATTTAGTCACTCCTATTTTGTTGAATTCCTTGCATGACACTTCATGCCGATTGGAGACCTCCCTTGGACCTATCAATGATCATGAAGATCATCCAAGAGTGCTAAAGTTCCACCATAAAGACAAGTTTTGGACGTATTGCTAATAGTTACGACAAACTCCCTTGAACTTGAAGCACTTAAATCTCTTGCAATTTGGATTTGTACTGTACATTGTAGTGATAATGTATTATGCAAATCAAGTTGTAGAGCTCTCTTTATAATAATATCCTAATTGTCTTTTCCTATCAGTCCTTTTTAAGATTTGGTGAAAGGTGCCGACAATTGCACCCCCTCTAATCTGCACGTAGAGTTCTTGGCTAAAAATAGACTGACTCAAGTAATATGAATGCTGATGCTGCTTGATCATGTGACTTCTAAATTCTTTTTAAGGAACAGGTATGAGACTGTGCACCAATTCTATTAATATAGAGGGGGAGTGACTTCTAAATTCTGATCTCATGAATTCCATGGTGTCAACATGACACATTATATGTCTGGTTCTTACAATTTGCTAAATGTTTCAGATGCACGTACATTGGCTTCACCAGAAGCATGGTGGTGTGCTGGACTTCCAGGTTCAGTTGCTTACCATGTACAATTTTTATTATGCTATGATTTGCGATTGGGCCGTGACAGAGATCTTGTTTATTAGATTAAGGCATGTAGCTGGTAAGCTATGAACAAAAGAGAAGACCTGGATCCCAAGTAGTTCTAGAGTTTAAACAATGATTTTTTTCTACAGAAAATGTATCACTACAGACACATTAGAAAGCTATATTTTTCTTAAATAAATAGTGTAACCATTAGCCAACATGGGTTATATTTCATTTTTTAGGATTTACTAGCATGCTTTCTTATGTATCCTTCCTTTTTATTTAAGTAAAAATAATCTAGGTGAAATGGGATACATGATGCGATGAGCTAATTAGCATTGGGCGGAATTATATGAACATGATGTTAATTCTCTTTCTGGTTCATGTTTATGAATCTACTTCTCATCTAGATTTATAGTAAAAGTCACTAATCAAAGGGATATGTTGATCTTGCTTTTTCGTTGTCTTGGTAGGATTTATGAATCCGCAATGGTAATTGTAGTCATTTGTTTTGTCTTCTCAGAACTCAGATACATATTTCATCTGGCTAGGACTTCAGTAAGCCTGTGGGCTATTGGCAAGCAACTGGCGCTTCTGGTATGTGTTTCCTATGTCAATGATAATGCAACTATTTAGGCAATCTTACAAATCAAATTGTGTGGTGTTTTTAATGGACATTTAATTGGGCCCAAGCAGCGCATGGAAGAAAAAAGTATTTACCGTTTTTCTTTGCTTGTGTTGTACTAAGCAAATTTGGAGTTACCTGTGTTGTTTGGGTGGCAGAACATAGATATTTTTAGTCCATAGCAAAGTTTTAGATTTGTAAAAAAACATATTGTTTTCAACACTTAAGTTTTGCTGCTCTATGGAGTTTGCCGTAACATTGAAATCATTGGCAGTAGAGAAGATGATGCTTGATGTTTGAAGCTCTAATACCAAGAGAGGATCTTGCTAGCTGGTGTATCTCGAGTCCACTGGACATCTAGAAAAAGCACCAACTAATTAGAAGCTCTAAGGGCACCTTTTGAAGATAGTAGGTCTTGAAGACCTGAAGCCGTCTTGCTGTTGCCTTGGCATGTGCTCCTACAGGTTCTCTCTGTATTAAGATTTATAATATGTTTTTGCCTCTACGACTGGGGGGTTAAAGCGAGGCTTGTTGATGTTTGTTGCAATAAATTGTTTAAATTGCTTCTTTCATGAATTATAAATATTTTCTCAATCTATGCTTGATTACTAAAAGTTATTTGTTTTTTATTTGCATTGATAGATGTCACTTTAATGATACTTTTATTTTCACAATACTGCTATCTTCTTGTGCGACCTGTTTGTTTTTTTACAAAAGTTTAGTTGTCCCGTAGCAACGCACGGGCACGCTACCTAGTATAAGAAAAGCTAAAGATGTGTTTGGTACAGCTCACAACAGCTTTATCATCTGTTGTGAGCTGTTTTCTTTGATCAAACATCTTTTATAAAACAATTTTACATTTTTTAAAAACAACCTAACTTCATCTAGAAAATTACTTATAAAACTATTTTCTAAAAAAAAACAGCTTTAATAAAACTGAGTTGTGTCAAACATGGTCTAAGAAACACTAAGCTACGTTGATCGCATGTGGCCGTCCCAAATTATGTCATTTTAAGAATGTTACCTACACATTCATCGGCTAATACGTCCTCATACAGAAGAATCGGGAGCTGATGAAAGGATTTCACGACAGCAACAGATTCAAGCAATGCATCAACCTTGAGCAGTCCCACTCTGGCCACGTCGTGACGGCAGCCCAGCATATAAGCGTCCCGGTGGTTTGGAGCACTGCGGACAACTCTCAAACCTAAGAGTTTTTCCAATCCTTATTTTATTTTTTTTTTGTTAGGTCTACACCTCAATCTACGTGAATTGAAAGAGATTGATATGTAATTTAGTTCAATTTACACTTTAATCCACTCCAACTCACGTGAATTGAAATGTATTTGTGTATAGACAAACAAAGCCTAAGGTTGAAAAAACCGGTCTCCAACAACTCTCCTAATCTTTTAACACTTACGAAAATCTCACTCAGGCTCTGTTTGGTTAGGCTTTTGGAAGCCCAATCAAAGGGGTGCTACTGGAGGTAGTTTTTGCAGAAGCAGGTGTTTTTCCGTAGTATATTTTTAAAAGCTGCTTTGACCTGCTTTTGGCCTTTGGCTTTCAGCTTTTCAAAATAGGTGAAATATAATACGTTTTCATAATTATTTTTAAAAAAACAAAACTAGAAGATATACTTTATACTTTAAGCAAATAGTTTTTAGCTTTTCTATAGCTCACAACCACAGCAGCTTTTCCATAGCTACACCCACAACAGTTTTTTCCGATAGCCACAGCTAACGAAATAAGGCCTGAAACCGTGTAAAGTTACACGCTGCTCCGGTCAGCATATCCTTCCCCGCGCGATTTTTTTTTTCTTCATGGCATCATTTTGGCGCAACTTCTCCATTCGCGCCATCTTCTGCCGTCGTCCAAAGGGGGATTTCGTGGCCGCCAACGTCGTCTGGAGGGGGATTTCGTGGCCGCCAACGTCGTCCGGAGGAGGAAGGCTAGCCCCCTGTTTCGCCCATACGCCATCGTCCCCTCGGTGCGGCTACAGAAACGGCTCTGTCGCATGCTGGCTGCAGGCTACATGCGAGGCCGCTGTGTCTCCGCACGCCGGCGGCTCGCTACGCTGCGGACAGCCAGCCAACCTGCGGCCGTGGCACACCACCAGTCTGCCATGCGGCCACTCGATTCTCGATTGTACTTTATACCTTGCCGCGTAATGCTTGGTACTGCTGTTAGCTGAGTAGCTGGGCGTCTGGTCCTGTGCTACATATTGCGGGCTTGGTCCTGTACTGCTGCTAGCTGTACTGTAGTGTTACGAACCTGAACAGTTGCTCCGTATATTACAGGCAGGTAGCAATTTGGAATAGGAATTTTAGGCAGGAAAGCAGAGCATAGACAGAGAAATCGGAAGAATGCTTCCAGGCGAAGGCATGTCTGTTACAATAACAATCCTAATCCTCTTTCCTCTCAGTACATATTTGTAGTTTCAGGTGAGCTGATGGGTCATGCCGTAATCCAGTCTCTGCCGGACAGCAGCTTGTTCTGCCTTCTCGCTCTGCTGGACCTTCTCGGCAGATTCGGCCCAGGCCCAGGTACCTTTTCTTCGGTACCTGTTGAAGGGTGTTGATCGACCGACGGCGTCAGCACCGTAACACCCCCTCCTCCTTGCGCGCCAGGCTGACTCCGGACGGTGGCGTGAGGAAACTGCTGACGGAGAAACCCAAGATCTTCCCAAGTAGACAGAGAGGTAGGCAAGCTAGACCACTTGATCAACCCTTGAGAAAGAGATCGTGTACCCTTGAGAATGGTGCGAGTCTACAGAACACGTTCCAAAATGCTCCATAGAACAACATCCGACGAAGGATGGTTTGTGACAGAATGATGAGCACCCACCGACTTGTTCAATTGGGAAACATGAAAAACGGGGTGGACTAATGATGAAGGCGGGAGCTCCAACCGATAAGCAATTGACACCACACGGACAAACATATGATATGGTCCGAAGAACTTGAACGATAGCTTCTGATTAGTACGTGGCGCCAAAGAATATTGGATGTATGGCTGAATTTTGACATACACCGACTTGATTTGAAACTGCCGTTCAGAACGGTGTTCATCGGCTTGCTTCTTCGTACGATGCTTGGCCCGGTTGAGGGGCTAGCGAATGACATTAGTCATACGAGCTCGATCAGATAACCATGATGCCAAATTTGTGATGGGAGTATTCGGGTCTAAATTGCCGTGATGGATAGCCGTAGAGAACCTCAAAGAGAGAGTGACCCAGTGTTGAATGCCAATTAGTGTTGTACCAAAATTCAGATTGGTCCAAGAAGTGTCACCATTGGCGCGGACATGCATGAGTAAAACAGCGCAGGAACGTCACCACACACTGATTAACTCGTTCCATTTGTCCATCGAACTGTGGATGATAGGTTGTACTCATTTGAAGTATCACGTCAGCCAATTTAATGAGTTTCCTCACAAGATACTTGTAAAGATTTTGTCTGGATCTGAAACTATAGCTTGTGGCAGCCCATGGGGCTTATAGACAGTAGCGGAGCCAGAAGGTTTTAGGAGTCCGGGCAAATATCATTATGCAAGAGTATTTAGCTGGAAAATCACAAGAATTTTCTTTAATATAAAGAAAATTTTCTATTGAAATTTGGCGATGAGCCCGGCCGGCCGCCCGGGGGGGCCGGGCGGTGGCTCTGCCAATGCTTATAGACACGAGTCATGGAAACCTGAGCAACAGATGTAGCTGTGAAAGGGTGTTTAAGACCCAAGAAATGAGAATACTTGGAGAATAGATCAACCACCACCAAAATTCAATTGCATCCACCAGAAATCGACAGACCTTTGATGAAATCCATTGATATGACTGTCCAGGCACGGTCGGGTACTGGTAATGGTTGCAACAACCCCGGTAATTTGGATTGATCCAGTTTAGCTTGCTGACAGATTGCACAAGCGGACACGAAGGAGTGCACTGTTGTTTTCATGCCGTGCCAAGCAAAATTTTGTTTTAGACGCCGATAGGTGACGGCCATCCTGGAGTGCCCAGCGAGGACCGTGGCATGAACTGCAGTAATCAATCAGTGTTGTAGCTCAGCATCTTGTCCCACCCAGATTCGGTGTTTATAGCATAAGAGACCATCCTGCAAGGTGTAGTGGGAAACTGCATCAGGCTGAATAGAGCTTGAGCTGACTCGTCGAGAGCATAAGAAGTGAGAATATCCTCCAGCCATTTTGGTTGACCAACTAAAACAACGGCAACTTGAGCAGACGGATAAAAAGATAATGCATCAGCTGCTCCGTTTTCGGATCCCTTGCGACCAATTTGGAGAACACCTTCTGCTGCCACGGGGTGTGGAGCCTCTGCTCTATGAGCTGCACTAGACTGCGATGATCAGTAATAATTTGGAATTATGTGTGTTGAAGATAGCTGCACCAGTGGTCCAGAGCCATAAGGATCGCCATGTATTTCTTCTCATAAGTAGATAGTCCCAAGGAACGCGGCCCTAATGTCCTACCGAGAAATGCCAGCGGGTGGCTGTTCTGCATGAGTACGGCCCCAATGCCTGTGCCGCTGGCATCTGTTTCGACTGAAAATGGTCGATCTAAATCTAGCAAGGCAAGGACAGGAGCTAAGGTGAGTGCTTGTTTCTTGAACAACCGTCCAAACAAAGATAGCCCTCTTGCGGAGCAATTCAGACAAATGACGGAATATAATAAATTCTTAACGAAGCATATGTAGTACCTGACCAATCCAAGAAAACTTCTCAACTATCTAAACGATTGGTGATTTGGTGATTGGTGAAGGGATTTGATGTTTGTATCCACCCCCAATCAAGTTATTGTGAGGGGTTCTTGATCTTGTCCCCATGGGAAATCGCAAAATGTACTCTAGTGGATTGCTCATGTCATGGAGCTACCCTCACTTGTGAGTGGGTTCTCGCGGTGCTCATTTGTTGAGTTAGGTTTGTGAAACACCTATTAGCCTGCTGAACTACTAAGTGTGTGGTTGACATAACGAGGACTAGTGTGCTGGCAAGCACGTGACCTCAAGAGAAAAATTATGTATCTATTCTCTTGCCAACAGCGGTAACCAACTCTATCACTTGCTTTACTTTCATCTTTCTTGTGTAATGATAGTTGTTGCTAGAAGTAGCTCTCTAGTTAAAAGTAATTAATTCTTGCTAGCTCACTAGTTTAGAGAGTAGTGGTGTAGCTCTTGTGTGCCATAGTGATTATAATATACTAGAATTGTTTGGATAGGTGGCTTGCAACACTTATTAGAGCTAGAGCAAAAAGCTCTGCTTTGTAATTGTCTAACTAGTTGCTTTAAGTATTTTGTAGAAATTTTGTTAAGGCTATTCACCCCCCCCCCCCTTCTCTATCAATCTAGGACCTTTCACTTGTTAGGATAATACAAAAACTCAAAAAGTTTGGAGCTCTACTTGTATGGCAACATTCTGATATATATTGTACAACGTTTCATGAACCAATGGACCACATGTTCTCAATTTATTTTACTATATAAGTTTGTGGTATCTAGATACCAACCATGTCTGTGAACTTACAATTTTGGAAGCCTTGTCCCTTTTACAAATTTTGCATTTGTGTATGGTTGCAGGCCGTGCAGGTAGGGAGCATTACTAGGGATGATAAGAACGTGAAGAATTTTGTTATCAGTATTATAGTGACGGAGGCTGAGGTTGTCACACCCCCAACTTTAAAGATAAAATTGAGGCGGAATACTCATATGTGCCCAGGAAACAATCACACACATAAGCTAGACAAATTACAAAAAGTGGCATCATCACAGTGTTTACTATATAACGGTAATGTCATCACATGTCTTACATCAAGCGGAACAAAAGTAAACTAAACTGCTAACGAAGACCACTCCACAGGGAAAGCTGACTGGGGGAAACAACTAGCCTAGAAGTCCTCTGGGAAGTCACCAACTCCACCTTCATCTGTTACCCATCCGGGATTTTGCCCAAAAAGAGGATAAACAACAAGCGTAAGTACTCCACGTACTTAGCAAGCTAACATAGGGGTCATGAGGCTCAAAAGGCTGACACTGTCTGACTGCAATTAGCTTTTATGTTGGCAAAGTTTTAGCATTTAGGTAAACGAATATTGTGCTTAACCCTTAACTCATGATCCATTTGTCCATCGGTGATAAAATATAACATCATAGAGTACCATCAACATAAAGTAACGTTTATTCAAGTATCATAGTTCTGCTAGTTTTTCGGGCCGCTCGTGACCGTGAGCACGGCTGTTATAACAGTTTTACACTCTGCAGAGGTGGTGCATCTTTACCCACAAGCCGTGTTGCCCATGTGCCCGAGGCGGCCAACCTCTTGATCCACTTCCAAGGTAGATCGACAGGGTACACCATGAAGCCTTTCGCTGGTTCGTCTAACAGGTTAGGGCCGCGAGGTTTCCTTGGCAATCAGACGTAGCAAACCCCCTTTCCTATGACACAAGGCCATCGCAGCTATACTCATAGGAACAGGAGTAGCCCTACATCCGTAGAGGCAAGCCCCTCTTGCGCCCTTCCGGGTTACCGCTAACAAGTTAGAAAAGGTCCAGTTTACTGAGCTAAAACCAGAGCCATATAGCACTGTCAAACCCAGCTTTTGCTAACAGCAAGTTTTTTTAACCGTTTATCATCATATCAACATGAGAACATTCATCATTGGACTGGATCAGTTATAAGTCAGTTAGCACTAGCATTCTACCCATATGCATATATCCCACGGAGTCAAGAACATCACAGATAACAAAGCTAAGTGGGTCTCTAAGGTTGCTCGATTGGACACATGCATAAATGAGTAAATTAATAGTAAGGTGAATAGGTAACAAGGAGATCCCATGCTAACTTTCCTTGGTTGTTGAACGACTGGTCTTCCTGCTGATCGTCGAAAGAAGGGTCCTGGTCGTACCACACCGTCTCACCGTCTACTCGATCACATAACAACAACACGCATTCCAGGCGCATACATATAATGCAAACAGAGCTATCATTAGAACAGTATACCAAACAGTAATAAACAGAAATAAATCATTGATAAAATAGAAGGACGTGTTTCTACGATCACAACAAGTTTTGGTTCACCGAAAACGGAGTTACGACGCTAAAGATACGGCCGAAATAGCGTTTCTAAAGCCCTAAACAAGATTAACATAAACTCTGAAACTAAACTGACCTAAGCCGACTAACAGAGGCAAAAACAGGTAGGAAACTAAATTACGAATCTAACGCAACTTGAACGGGTCAAAACGGAGCTAAAACGTGGATTTTATAAGCGTTTTAGTGTAGTGGCAAATCTGTAAATAGCGGGAAATGTATTTGAATTTAAATCGGAATTTAAACTGAATTTTAAATTGAATTCACGGCCGGCTGGACTGCGCCTCAAATCAACAAAAATGCAGGGGCCTGGCCGGAAGTTTGCAAAGGCTCAGGGAATAGCATTAAAGGGAGAGCGGGTTGATTCCGTAATCCTACGGGGGCTCTTAAGCAAAATGGCCGGCAAAGGGGTACCGGCCATCGCAGACCGCCGGATCGGACACTGACGGCACGGATTAAACCAGGGGGTGTGTGCACACGGCAGGCCGACGACGCGCACTGGCCGCGGCGTCGCGGCGCTCTGCGCGACGTCGCGCGCGGTCCCGCCATGGCCGAAGCGCGGAAGCTCGCGAACACGGGCGCAGGGGCACCCCGAGCCAAACCAAGGGGATAGAGAGGGAGCGGGTCACCAGGGGATTCTCACCACGCCGGAAGACGGGACGGGGAGGCTCGGACGATGGCGAATGGCGGAGTCCGAAGGAGATCCGAACGCCGACAGCGTCTCTGCACCATTCGTCGACGGTTAGGGCTAAAACGAGACCAAGGGACCGAGAGAAAAGGTTCGGGGACTTCACCACCTCGGCGCGGAGCTCGGCGAGGCGTCGGACGGGGTCGAGGAGACGGGCACGACCGGATGGCGGCGGCGGGTGCTCGGCACAACGAATCATTTAAATTTGTCAACTGTCTTTTAGAACTTTTTCTCTAAACAAAAATCTTCTCGTAATATTGGTAAGCCGGGAAGAAAAACTCGAAACTCACTAGCTCGCTCGACTCACTCATTAATGGCTCGGCTCGAGCTCGACTCGTTTTATAATGACCCAGCTTGTTTTATAACGAGCCAGCTCGAGCTGGCCCTTGAGCTGCTCGTTAGCTCGTACACGCCAATTAAATCACAAGCCAACAAACTCAGATTAGCTATTGTTGAATGTCCAGGCATCCAACAATGTGGTGGAAATCATATTTGTTCTTACGTGTTGTTCACATACAGGTAAAAAGATATAATCATATAAGGGAGATTATATATGTTTTTATATGTAGATATTATTCTTTGTTAAATTTATATGTACTTTGACAAATTGTGTTTTTATGATTTGGCTCCCGAGCCAAACGAGCCAGCTCGAGCTCTATAACGAGCCGAACCGAGCCCGAGCTGAGGTGCAGGGGCGGATCCACAGGGTATGCGAGGTGGGGCACCGCATACCCTGTGGGCCAGCCTTGTCTTAGTTACTGAATTAGCTATCTAGATAAAGAAAATTGCAACTACACTAACATATTAGCCTTTATAGGCTGATGGTAAGTCTAATACAATTCATGAATCAGGTCACTAGTTCAATTCCTTCCAAGCACATTTTTTTTCTAATTTTCTTTTTAAAATCCCATTAAATTTTTCTAGTTGCTGATTTATCTTTTTTTTCTAATTTTCTTTTTAAAATCCCATTAAATTTTTCTAGTTGCTGATTTATCATGTCTTGATATTAAAATAACTATACGTATATGATACATTTTATCTTTATTTTCTAGATTTTATATCTCACGTTTTTGTGCCCCCTTCACTCTGTGAGACATGTCCTGAAAATATTTTTTTTCTAATTTTCCTTTTTAAAATCCCATTAAAATTTTCTAGTTCCTGATTTATCATGTCTTGATATTAAAATAACTATATGTATATAATACATTTTATCTTTATTTTCTAGATTTTATATCTCACGTTTTTGTGCCCCCTTCACTCCGTGAGACATGTCCTGAAAATATAATGGCAAATGAAAGTGATTTCACTTTGGCTTATTTGTACGATTCTATTAAAATTTTTATTTTCTTTTGTTCCCTTTAAAATTAACTAAAAATATTATCCTCTACCTCTTACATTTTATATTTGTTATCCTCTCTTGTGTGTCTCATGAGGGCTCTACCATTTACACTTTATATTTTTTAGCCTCTCCGGTGTGTCTCATGAGATCTCAAATAAGTCTATTCTTTTGTTCGCTTGAACTTATCAACCCGGCTTATCACTTTATCATCAATGATATAATATTTTTATTTATAACATTAGTATTAGAAGATAACAAACAATTTTTTGCATTATCTTTTGATCTTTGATTTAAGGCTTATCATGCTATTAATGCATGCGGTTTATACCTAATTGGAATATGGCTTACCAAATCACAAACAATTTTTTTATCGCATACCCTCTATTAAAATCCTAGGTCCGCCACTGCTGAGCTCCTCTTCTAGCTCGTTAGTGTAACGAGCCAAGTCGAGCCAACTTGCTAACGAGCCGAGCTGGCTCTCGAGGCGTGAAAATCGGTGATGCCCTAAGGTTACGTTTGGATCTGGCAAGGTAAATTTTAGTTTAATCACATCAAATGATCAAATGTTTACATGCTAATTAAAAGTATTAAACATATATCAATAACAAAACTAATTGCATAATATGATTGAGCTTAATTAATTCATGATTAGCCTAATAAACCTTCGGTAAACATGTAAACATATGTTAATCATAGATTAATTAAATTTAATATATTCTTCTTATGAATTAGCCTTAGGTTTCTGTAATTAGTTTTATAATAACTAGCTCATGTTTAATAATCCTTCTAATTGGCATAAAAAAATCACATATAATAATAAAAACTTTAACCGCGGGAGTATTCACGCTCTCCCAGCGCCCGCGTACGCGATCATTGCCTCTACTGTTGCAGGCAAATGGTTACCTGACATGTGTCAGCGGTGATAAATCGAAGGGTTGAGGTGTGGCATAGCGTGACATGCAGCTCGATGGGAAAGGCCGTCTCCCTCAGTCCAACAAAACATGTAATTTTTGCTTATCGAGAAGTCAAATAATTTAAATTTTGACTGAAGTTATATAAAAAAGTACTAACATTTTTGATAAAAAAATATACCATTAAATTAGTAATAAAATATATTTTCATAATAATTTTATTTAATAACATAAATATTAATACCTTTTATTATAACCTTGGTCAAACTTGAATCAATTTGACCAACACCGATCCTATAATTACATGTTTTTATGGACGGAGGAAGTAGCAGCATGAAAAGAAACAATAATTTATCTTCCACTAAATTTATGTAGTTTACAATTGAAAAGTACAGGCATGCCATTTTTAAAACTTTTTCATACCGGTCACAATGCTGGCAACACTATGCATTATTTTTATTTTTCTCTTTAAAATAATTAAACTCAATTATTACCATCGACTTTCTAATTTCACGATTGACCAAATTTGTAGAGCATAGCTCAATTTAGTTTCGGCCTTGAGGATGTGAACTTCTAAAAATAAATCCATCCAAATTTTAGTTTCTAGCCTTAGCGTAATTTCAACTATTTTTTTTCTTTGTTCTCATCACCTTACCTCTTCGTAAGCCATGATACAGTGGCTACATATATTTCATGTCTTTATTTTATCATATTGTTTTCTTCTATTATCTCTTGCTGCGTCTAATTGTAATACTATTTATTACTGCAAATGCACATGGTTTCCATATTTCCATGTCATGGATAGACTAAATTCAAGAGGTAAGAGTACTTCCTATCAACAGTGCATATATATTTTTTATTTAAATTCAGATTTTGGCTGCATATGACTTGCTTGATATTATGTGTTTTCTTCCATCCTTTTTTATGGTAACCATCCGATTTGTATGTTTAATTTATGTGTTTCATAGTTACAAGTTTTTTTAAAGTCCATGCATCATATAGGATGATTCGTCTCATGATCTAGGGATGTATTATATATATATCACATATATATATTTGAACTGCTTAGATCCTTTAGGTTTTCGTGTGTGTATACATAGCAGAGCGAAGACATCTAAGACTGCGCCCAGAAGCAGACGCGGCCAAGCGCGCTAAACCATCTTTGTAAATTTTAGTAGCCCTCAAAAAATCCAAACACCGCCAAAGCCTCTACGCTTGCGTGATGAGCGGCTAGAAAAAAAAAAAACTTTTGTCACCTTCGCCGTTACAAACAGGAGCTCCGCGCAGCGCGGTCAATTCTCAGCTGGCCCGTCGTCACTCGTCACCTTTGCCGACTAGCGTGAAGGTGGACCGGGCCTCTTTCCTGTACGCAGGCTACGAAGCTCGGCGTCCTCCAAGGGCCGAGCCACGTGGGTCACGCGAACCCTGTCCGTTCCGGCACGCCACCAGACCCACCCAACGAAAAGCAGACCACCGCGTCTCCGCCCGCCGCCACCAGCAGATCCATCCCCTCCGGACATCCCCTCGCCTTCCGGCTCGAGCACGGCGGCGCCCTCGCCTTGCTCTCTTGTCCGGCCAAGCTCCCCCTTTCCGGCGGATCCGTGCTTGCCGTCCCTGCTTGCCGTCCGCCGCCCGCCGGTGACGAGTTTCCGCGCCGGCGCGCCCCTGCTAGTAGATCCAGCCGGTTGTTGCTTCCTGTGAGTCAATCCCTTTCCTCATTCTCGATCCAGCCGGTTCTTTGCTCTTTTCCTCTCCCCATTCTCGATCTATTCTATTTCTGCAATAGAGGGTTAGTGAGTTCTTGTTGCTTAAATGCTTATATGCAGTAGACGGCGTCTCCAAATATGAGCAGTGCAAGTGCTAGTGCTAGCGTAGGATCCGTAGCCACAAACACACCAGACATTAAGGCTCCACTTTGGGACCATGTCACCATTATAGAGAAGCCTAAAACCGGTGGAGGAAATGCTCTGTGGCGCTCTGTTCAATGCAAAAACTGAGTAGTTAATTGAGACCTCGAGACATGCTGTTCTGTAATAATACTACACTTAAGTAGTTAATTGTGACGTTTTATTGTTATATCACTTCTCAGCTTAAATTTAGACCTGCATTATTATTTTTTTTTATTTTTTAAATAGTAAACGTATCCGCATATTCGGTTTTTTTTTTTTTTTGGGGGGGGGGGAATTGCCGTATCCGCGCATCCTTATCCTTCCGATACCGATACACGTATCCATATCTGTGCAAATTACATCGGACGCGAGAATAGAAGCGGGGAGCACCGGAGTGGGGACCACCGTCAAGGCCCCGAGGTCGCCGTGCTTGTCGACCGCCGCCATGTGGTGAGGTAGCCAAGCGCCGGCCATTGCGGCTGCTGGCTCTGCCAAGGCCCACCTGCCACTGCCCAGGCCCCAGGGGGACAAGCGCCCACAGCCAGCCACTGCGCCCCGAGCCCCCTCCAAGGCTTCGATTCCTGCTCCCAGTCGGCCCTCCTTTGATTCCTTATCCTCTCTGGCGCCCTCAGTTCTGGTATGAGGACCGCCGGTCTCCAGATTTTATTTTTATTTAGCAAACAAATTAAATAAGTTCAGCTGAGAATTGTTAGTCGAAGATTTTGGTGTCTGCTACCTGATTGTTGCAGCACTTTCTTTGAGACTGTCTAAGGCTTATGATATGTCATTACATGGATCCGAGTAGGAGTGTTAGACTATTAATTCTCTGTATAGCACTCCTCAATATGGCTTGATACTTGAATTGCTCACTTGCACAAAGTTTTCTATGTCACATTTGATTGTTGAGTTTTAGTTACATGCTCTTCCAAGAAGTGAAAAAGCACAAATTTTAGATTAAAGTCTTGTTTGTAATTTCATATTAACACCTGGTCATCATACATGTATGTTTTTGTAGGGTGTCAACTGATTCACTAGAAAAGTAGCCATGCTCTTTTCTTTCTTCAAAGTGTGAAAATATAGGCAGGTCTAACTTATAAGAGTGGGTATTGCTTTAAAACTGAATGGATCTTTGCACTAGGGTGGTGACATATCTATTATAAATTTATCTTCATTTTATATGTAACATTAATGGGTCGCCATTGGGTTTCCTCTGCTTAGGTAGAGGCCCTAGTCTTCAGCGAATTCTGGGTCCGCCACTAGTTACGCTCACTCTTTCCGTGATGCAGCCGCATCGCTAGGTGCTGCCTATTTCTCCGACAAGGGTCGCTCGCCACCAACCCACCATGGCGGCAGCATCCACCACCGTCGAAGCCAACGACGAGAACAAAGACAAATCCCTCATACAGTAAGCTCAGCCTCTAGATGCCTCTCGCTGGGGTAAGCTACTAAAGCAAATTTTGACCTGAGCATTTGTTGCTTGCAGCGGTGACGCCCCGGGGCTGCTCGCCGCTCTCAAGGAGATGAAGGATGGATTGGACCTCGTTAGGGGCAAGGTCGAGGCCATCACCCGGAAGGTAATCTACTCATGTCTGCCCCTTCCAAGCTTCCCCTCTCCCAATTTCTTAAACTGCAAATTGGGTACTATGGGAGAATGAATTCTGATTCGCTATCCTCATGTTTGGATAGGTCAAGGAGAACCAGTTACCGACAGTCAACGGGATCGGGTACCTAGAGGCAAAGAATCACCTGCTCCTTGGCTACTGCCAGGACATCGTCTACTACCTGCTCCGCAAGGCCAAGGGGCTCTCGGTGGATGGCCACCCCGTCGTACGGAGCCTTGTCGAGATTAGGCTGTTTCTGGAGAAGGTTTGCTTGTGCCTTTGATGCTGATTGTTCATTTTCCAGCCTTGATGTAGTTGGTCGACTAAATGATGGCTTTCTTTTGAATTTGGTGCGGTAGATTCGCCCGATTGACAAGAAGGCTGAGTACCAAATCCAGAAGCTCATCAACGCTGCTGACAATGCAACTGCTCAAGAGAAGACAGGAAATGCAGAAGTGAAGAGGAAGGACGAGCATTCAGATGAGGAAGACCCCCTGAAGTATCGGCCAAACCCAGATATGATGGACACAAAGCCTGGTCCTGATGGACAGGTGATGCTTTTCACTTCCTTACTGATTTTATACACTTGTTACATCGCTAAAGAGATGCCAGATCCTTCCTTCTGTGCATGCTCGAATGTCCTACATGACCATTATTTTATGATATATTATTTAATAACTTGTCTGCAGTTACAATTTTGGAACATATCAGTTGTTTTAGACCAAATATCAATAAGTGCAATGTCATTCACATGAACAAATTTTCCCATCTTTCCTGCTACTACAGCATGTCCTTTGTAATATAATTATCACTGGCTATAATGAATCAGCACCCCTTCTCATCTCAAGAATTTTAGTTGGCATCCCTATAGTGCTGAATTTGATACTGACATTAATTCTTCCTGTCCCTTTAGGAAGCCAATTTTAGCGTTATGTTTGAATTGTGTATTTGTCCCATTTATAATGTTGTTTTTTGTTCCTTTTAGAATTTTGCATATTCTGTGTAAGTGCTAAAAGCAAAAAATGTCATTAATACCTGTTTTTCAAACTCACCATTTCCTGGAGCAGTGAGGTTTAGTTCATGTGGCATATCAGTCTATTATACCTTGCCTTCTGCTGTTCTGATGTACAACTACTGTATTTCAGGATACTGATGGTGTTTACCGTCCTCCGAAATTTATGCCTACTCTCATGGATGGTGAAGAGAAGCGTCGTAAAAAGGATTCAAGGAGAGATAAAGCGATAGCCCGAGCGGCAATAGAAAATCCTTATATTAAAGGAATAATTGATGATGCTGCTGACAGACCTGAAGAGGTTTGCTTAACTTTTGCTCTGAATTTATTAGCAGGTTGTCTTGGATACGGAGTAAGCTATGTGCTGTTTATTTTCATTCTAAAATAATCCTTCTGGAATTTACAGTGGAAGGAAACAGCGGGCGATGAAAGCAGGGAATTTGGGAGGTACATGCGACAGAGAGAGGAGCAAGAGAAGCAGGAAGAGGAGTTGTTCACTCGGGCTCCTGTGACCAAACGTGACAAGCAGATCGAGAAGCGCATAAGGAGACAACTTCATGGGTATGTTCAGATGGTGGCTCTTTTGCTGCTGCTGATTCCCTGTGTAAATACACAATTGACTTGGGCTAGCTAGAAGTATTATTTGGCATTCGGTTTGCCCTTCAGTTTGTTCCAACTTACACCACCAAGGCACCAACTGATATCTGATTCTGGCAACAGGCTAGGAGGCTTAACGGATGGTTTTGACCTTGGAATGAACATGCTAATCGGTGGAGACAAGGAAGACGACGATGGTGGTTCAAGCAAGTCACATGGCAAGACTGGGAACCGAAAGAAGCACCTGAAGAGCAGCAAGAAGAGGAAGAGGCATTAGCCTCGACCCACACTGATGTAAGCCTAGAGCCCTAGAAGACGGTTCAGGTGAGCCACACGGAAAGTTTGAAGCTGAGGTACGAGGAAGCCAAGTAGAGAAAAAGGCTTTGGTTCCTCGAAATGTCGGCGTATTATTTCTGAAACAAAAAACTTGATCTGAGCGACTGAGCCTGAGGCAATGAAATAGTATTATGAATTATATGGCCTGAACATGGTAGGTGTAGCAAATTTTTGTTCATCGTAGAGTAACCAGATGATCTGTTTATGGTTATGAATTGTTTTCCTGAATCTCCGCTTTTTGTTTGTAGTCTGCAAGCTTGTGGATGCCACGACAGAATGCCCATCTCGATGGGCGCATGCACTGAAAAACTTTCAGCAGATTCCTGATGAAACCAACGGCGGGCTCGTCAGGAATGGCTGCCCGAAAGGAGAAGGAATGGAAGCATCTCTCTTCTTTGAATCTTTTATATACTGCATGTACACATGATGGCATCACACATCAGTTGTGGTTCTTCGTCTGTCCGTCGGTGAGGCGGCTTCCGTCTCCATCTCAATTCTCTCCGGTGAATGAAGAAGAGATGAAATGCGGTGCAGGCCGAGACGTACGCAAGTATCTATTCCCCACTACAGACTCCACTGGCCGAGTGCCTAACTGATAAGTATATTCTTGTTACCTGACCGGTGAGAGGTGGCTTTGTAATTGTACCTAGAGAGGATCTGAAATGAACAAATTGGCACTCTGAGAGTGAGTGAGATGAGTAACATCCAAAAGCTCCAATGTATTGATCATAACATCCACTTTTTTCTTCTTATTTCTCACAGTTCTGTGGTCATCTAAATTATCTAGTTTCCCCTCAAAATCTCAAAGTACATCGTGATTAGAGCACGTTTTAAACGTCATCTCAACTTGATTAAAAATTCCTGTTAAAAAGGGCTCTAGCCACCCATCATCTGTATGCAATACAAAATTTCTGTTAAAAATTCATGTGCGGATTGTGCGCGTCTAAATTGTACCTAAAAAAAAATATTCGGCTGCCGTTACAGTTTACAGTCCAAATGCTTCTAGATCAATGCTAAAAACCGAAGTAAGCAAGCACAGGATACAGGTATCTTTCTCCCTCACGACGAAGTCATGAAGTTGACAATGAACCAAATTTTTCCTCACTCCACTTGTGTGCTTCCACGTTATAAAAGCGCACCCGACGAACGCTACCATGCATCCATCACACCAGCGATCCACACAAGCACTTCAACGCCGCACAAACACTACACACAAACACCAAGCATCACCAATGGCCGCTTACTACCAGGAGGTGGACTACTGCTCGGAGGAGGTGAGGTCGGTGGCCCCCGCCGGCTTCGGCCGCGGCGTCCAGCAGCAGCACGTCGTCAAGGAGAAGTTCGAGGAGGTGGACACGGTGTCACGCGCTGGCGGCCACCGCCACGGCGGCCACCACCACGGCCACCACGGCTTCGTGGTGCGCGAGACCAGGGTGGAGGAGGACATCAACACCTGCACCGGCGAGTTCCACGAGCGCAAGGAGAGCTTCCTCGCCAGGGCTAACTGATCGATCCAGCCGCCGGCTGCACGCCCGTTCGTGCCTTATGTATGTACGTGCGTATAAGATTGTGCAGCAGGGTCATCGTACTTGGCTGCAGGCGTGCACGCAGCACTCAGCTTCTGTACGAATTACGACGACAATAAGCTCGTGGCCTGAATAAAGCTTCTCCCTACTACCTACTCCCTCCGTCCCATAAGTGTCGTTCTCGCTTTCCGAGAAAAAGTTACCGACAATTATATATTAAAATATATTAATATTTATGTTAAGTAATTAGTATCATCGGAAAGATCTTTACATCTAGTTTTTTAACAAAATTATTTGGAGATATAAACATTACACATATTTTCTACAAATTGAGTCAAACACGTGACACACACACCAACGACGACACTTATTTAGGGACGGAGGGAGTACATTACCATCCACATTGTCTCCGTGTCAAAAAAAAATACAATTCTAAAATAATACTCTCTCCATTCCAAATTATAAGTCATTACAAGAATCTTGGAGAGTCAAAGCTTTATTAAGTTTGACTAAAATTATTGAGAGAAATATAAAGATTTATGACATCAAATAGGTATATTATGAAAATATAACTAATAAAAAATCTAATAATATATAGTTGGTATCATAAACATTATTATCTTATTATATAAATTTAGTCAAATTTAAAAAACTTTGACTCTCTAAGATTTTTTGAAATGACTTATAATTTTGGATGAAGGAAATACTATAAGTTGTACGATCCTAAGTTTACCCAAATTTATATAAAAATATGCTAAGATCTGTCAAAAGTGTATTTTTTTTATAATAATATACCTATTTATTAGAGTCATATATATTGGATAATATCTTTTATAAAATTATTCATATAAATTGGTTGTTATGACGGTC
This sequence comes from Coix lacryma-jobi var. lacryma-jobi, assembly GCA_009763385.1. Lineage (NCBI taxonomy): Eukaryota > Viridiplantae > Streptophyta > Magnoliopsida > Poales > Poaceae > Coix > Coix lacryma-jobi. The sequence goes on along the minus strand of CM019830.1, from coordinate 114,946,260 downwards.
CAGTCGTTTGTATGATTGAACTCTTCTTCTTAATTGCAATGATACGTAAATCTTTTGCGTATTCGAGATCTTTTTTATTGGAACTAGAATTGCCTACTTTTGGGACAGAGGAAGTCTTCTTTCGATAAAGGAATATTTGATTGATTTCAAGAACATTATATATATCGAGCCAATACAAAGTCTTAAAAAAAATGTGTTTCTGCCTCTACTTTAATAAAACACACAACCATAGAAAGGCAGAACACTACGAACAATATACTGACCATCAATATGAAGACTAGGTTTGCCTTTGTGATTTTCATTTTGCTTTTACGGCATCCAACTTACACAACCGACTGAATGACTCATGTTTGATGATTCTGCAAAGAAGTGAGGAGGCTGTTTCGACCTTGCAATGAACACACTATTTGACAGAGACAAGGAAGATGATAATGCTGATGATTCAAAGTGAATGGATTTCTTATCAAGAAAATAAAAATGAGAAGATAAAACCCCTTTCATTGGTCGTCGTTGTTAGAACTAGAGAGCGAGAGAGATCAAGTCTGATGCAAATGAATCTCTGTCTATTCCCAATGAACAGTTTGTACATATATATACAAGGCCCATGTGGGCGGTTATAAGTGTGAACGAGAGAGAGGGGTGAAGAGACATCCCTTGGATTAATCCCTAATTAAGCATTAATAATAATTCTCAACACTCCCCCTTGATCAATTAGCTCCTTGTAGTCTTGACTGTTCATCTATTATGCATCTTTATGAATCTTTGGAAAACCCTGTGGGAAAACCCAAAGTAATACCGGTATACCAGGCAAAACTCCTTAAAACCCAATGGAAAAATAAGGAGAAACACCATGCTATACAACATGTTATTAGACCCTTTGAGATAAACCCAAAACCTAGTCTAAAAACACTTTGACCATAGGGTCAATATGCTTCAAATATCATCTTCCAAAAACCCCGTGGGGAAAACTAGATGATATAGCATGTATCTTTGTGTTGGCATTGTCTCATCAAAAACTTTATATGAGAAACCTCAAAAAGGGAAAACTCACATAAAGAAAAGAGTACAATGCATCTTATGTCACAACATTATCCATCAAAAAACCCCTGTGGGGAAAAATAGATGATATGCCATAGGCTTGTGTTGATATTGCCTCATTAAAAACTTTTATATGAGAAACCCAATGGGAAAAACTCATACAAAGAAAAGAGTGCAATATGATATTTGCAACAAGTTATTAATTAGGGAGACTCTCCCCCTGATAACAGATAATCAATCAGGGAGACTCTCCCCCTGATACTTGCAAACCTCAAAGTAACTAAATTCATACCAATGTACTCAACACATAAGAAATGTGGAGTATGGTAGACTTTGTGAATATCTCTACAAATATCACAAGATTTTAGTTTGCAAATGTTCATATGTCCATGTAACTTATAGGACAGAACATTCTTAATGCAAACATATTGCATTTAGTATAACTTGTTTTTATCTAAACAACACAAGTTGCATTACCTTTTCAAGATAATGACTTTTTTGATTCAATAGAATCAATGTCACATAACCTCAGTATGTGATGTACCATTCTGAATAGCTATACACATTCATGTGAAGCCTTGTGAATACAATATCAGAATGGTTGTTATATAAAGCCTATTTCAATGATCTGGGTTTGGGGATCTTATAGATGACCAAAATCATTATATCCACGTAACTGGATCATGGATTATATACCAATACCGCATGTGCTATTTGAGATATCAAAAGATACTCTTAACTTTAATGCTCCAACATTTGGTAGGAGTAGCGTTGCTACTAGATAGCAAACCATTGCAAAAATAATATCCGATCGGAAAATTTGCAAGGTATATTAGCGCATAAATAGCACAGAGATAATGGACCACATGTCCCAAAATCTCGTCTCAATCACTATGGCATAGGACAACTTCCTCTTCTTAGAGGTAGAACAACCATAGGATATACCTTCATATTGAAACATTCAATATGACATGGATATAGATAACTTTTGTACAAAAACCTGAGAGAAGATGCTTGGATCATAAATATAAAATGAAAATTTTGGTTTAGTCTGTATCTTCCATCTCAAACTCCGCCTTTGAATTACAACGTGCTATTAATATATGTTCATTGCTAATGATGTCAAGATTATTGACTATCATATAACACTATGAAATCCAGTCAAGGATCTCAAAATGAACACCACGTGTAATCAATATTGTATCTCTTCAGTTTTGAGAATACACACAAAGTCGATTGTACCAAATTCGACTTAACTGTCGTAAGTCATATATTGACTTAAGCAATACACGATATATGTTGCAATTTTATATATGAGGAAGTATGTGAACTCCTTCCTGGAAGCTTCACAAATACTCCAAATCAAGTGATCATATATGATCACTACATCTATCAACTATCAACTGCAAAAGATAGATGCCTTTGTACTGCCAATCAGAAAGGTAGTATCAGAAATTTATATCTTACTATGGAGAATAACTTGCATTGAAAATCAATGCCTGGGCTTTGCGTAAACCCTTTTTGCTACTAGTCTTGCTTTAATCTTGTAACACCCCTGGTGTTTAATCTGTAATTAACTTGACATATCATCATTATCATCATTAAGCATCCTGATCATGATTTCATGTGTATGCATTTGCTAAGTGTATCATTTTATGTGAAGTACCTCTATTGCAAAAACCCTAAAAGCCCTAACCTTCCTATAGGGGCAAAACAGTAATTTCACCTCTGTGGCTATGCTTGGTGAATTTCTTGTTCCTTTGGTGTCTTGAAGTTTTGTTGTGTTGACCAAAGTTCAAAAACTAAAATCAGATTTCAAATTCCTTTGCAAAACCCTGATTTCCAAAACCCTGGATTTTATCCCTCTTTTTGTAATTCAAAAATTATTCAAAATTTGGGGTTGGTCCAAGAAGCAAAGTTGTATATCTGGTCAAGAGGAACAACTTTGGTATTTACAAATTTTCAAGTTGCAGTACAAAATTTGGAGTTAGTTCAAATTCATTCAAATTCCAACTTTTGTCCCCTTTTTGGTTTTCAAAATTTGTTTGAAAACTAATGAGTTTCAGAAGAAGTGTATAATAGCAAAGTTGAAGGTTTTGACAAAAGGAACAACTTTCATATTTACAGATTTTCAAGTTTCAATGTAAAATCAAAAGTAATTTTGGATTGATTCAAATTCCAAAAGTGTTCTCTTTGCTGTTTTCAAATATAGTTCAAAAACTATTTGGAATTTGAAAATGTTCATATAGACAAAGTTGTAGATCTCATTTTTGTGAACAACTTTGATGTTTTGAGTTTTTGCTGCACAGTTCAATTTTTGAGAGTAATTTGCAAAATACAGAAAGTCAAACCCTACCCTAGCTACTGTTTATCTTCTCCGGTAGGGGGGGGGGGGGGACCCGGCCATGGCAGCTCGCCGTCGCCGCGTGCGCCGCGCGCATGGTTCCTGCCCGCCTGTCCCCGGCTTGTCGCCCGCAGTCGCAACATCGCGCCGCACCCGCACGCCCACAAACCGACCCCCACACCGTCCCCCACTGCTCCCAGTTCGTTGCCGCCGCGTGGTCGCCGCCGGCGAGCGCACGCCCAGGCCCTGGGTGCACGCCTGTACTCCCGCCGGTCTGCAATCGCACGCGCACGTCTTGGCCGAGCTTTTCCACTCCATCCCGTGATCCCTACCGCTCCGTCCGCGCCTATAAAAAGGGTTGCCGGTGAGCCGAAGCTCTCACCGCCTCCGCCACCGTGGCCAGAGCAAGCCAGAGCCTCCGCTTCTCTCCCACCTAGCCCGAAAGCTTCGCCTTGATTCCGTGAAGCTTCCCCACCTTCCAATTTCACCTCCCACGTCTCCAGTCGCCCGGCGTAAGGCCGTCGTTCCCATCTCCGGCGGACCACGACGAGCACGGGTCCGTGAAATACTCCCCCTCCGGCCACTGATACCTTCCACTGACCCCGGAGTCGGCTTCCTTGGCTCCGCACGACCCTAACCAGGCCCTTGCGGCCCCGTGTGTTGCGCAGGGTCGCCGGACCGCCGGAGAGCCGCTGCGGTCATCTTCTTCCCGAGCCCCAGCCTCGAGCACGTATCGAGCATCACCCTCAAGCCCGCGCCGAGCCTCACCCTCGAGCCCTGCCTCCGACACGTGGTAAGCACCCGAGGCCCCTGGCCTATGTTTTTCCCCTCCGTCTCGCCCGAGCCCAGGCCTCGGGCAGACACCCGCGTCTCCGTCTCGCCCGAGCCCAGGCCTCGGGCAGACGCTTGCCGTTTTCCGTCTCGCCCGAGCCCCAGGCCTCGGACAGACCCTTGCTTCCCCGCTTCGCCCGAGCCTCCGGGCCAGGCCTCGGACGGAGCAGTCGCTCCGCTTCGCCCGAGCCTCGCGGGAAAGAGCACAGTGCTCCCTTTTCTTTTTAGAAGTTGTGAATAGTATTGCTTTTTCATCTTTTTGTATGATTTTCTGTATTGCTCTAAAAATTCTGAAAATTTTACAGTACAGTCTTTATGCTGTGTAGTATTTTATAAAAATATGAAACTTGACTTTTCTGCAGAAATTTGAAAATGAAAAATCTCCCATTTAATTAATAAATGGATGGTTTTGGATTTTTAGAAAATAATTTATAACTCCAAAAATTATGAGATAAGTTTTTGTGAGCTTCTTATGCCATGACAAGTCTCTGGTGAAATTTTGAAGTCTTTTGGAACAAGTTGATTTGTGGGCATTTATTTTAATTCCTAAATAGTGACTTTTGTTAATTAATCTCTGGATTTAATTGAGCACCTTAATGACCTCCAAAAATTATGAAATTTGTTTTGCCATATACTTGTACCATAATGAACTTATGAGATTAATTTGGTAATTTTTGGAGCACCTTCATAAAATGATTTTTTTTAAATAATTAAGAAAAATAGGAAAATGATTAGGGTTAGTGTTGAATGTCGTGTGATGTGACCTTTTTGGATTGTTTGATGTTCATAGACCCCCACCCATCTGGTCTATGATGTTTGAGATGCCATGCATGACTTTTGTTTAGGTTTAATGAAAGTTGCCTAGTAGGGTTGACTAATATTGCTTAAAAATGATAAGTAAGTTTATGTCCATGATCCCACTTAGCTTTACCCTAGTTGTGTCCTATGCATTTTGTTCATGATAGCATACTCATGTGCATGCATCATTGCATTCGTATAGTTACCGAAGGAGGAGTCAAGGTCGAGACCGCCGCCAACGAACCAACTCCCGAGGCGATCCCGGACTCCGACCTCTGCACCTCTTTTCCCGAGTCTGCCGTCTTCGCTCTCCAAGGCAAGCCCCGGTGCATCCAACCCTTTTCCTTGGATTTATAAAATGTTTCCTTAATGCTTTTGAGTAAATTACTGCATTAGGTTTATAGGAGTTGAGTGCTATCCTAATTGGTGCATTATCCACCTTGACTACTGATATACCCGATACCCGCTTTTCAAAAGTATTTGGAAAATGCTTAGCAATGCTTATTAGACTTTGCAATAAAAATGCCAATTTCAAAAGTGTGATCACCTTAAGGAACTTTATGGGAATTTGGCTTTACTTCTCGACTGTTGGCTAAGTATCTGATCCGTACTTAGTTAATGGCGAGAAGAGGTTGTCCGCGTGTACGGTGTTGTCATGTTGTAGTCCCAGACTCAACAGTTGACACCGACCGGGACAGGTTTGAAAAACTGACAGGACTATTACTCTTGGGTGAGATATGACCAAGGTGTAGTTTCTGGCTGGAAAATAGGGACCATCCGTATGATGGCCTGCTGGTCAAGACTTGTAACTGTTCACATACTACGGAAAGCTCTGGCTCCGAGAAATCCTTGATTGAGGCCGACAACCGCGCACTGGGAGTGGAGAGATGGCGGAAGTAGCATGTACCCACGTGGGTTAGAGGCCCGGATTGGAGTGGTGTACTGTACTTCCGGGTGGCGTAGGACCGGTCTAATCTTGGAGGAATCGTGGTAGACGAGTTGGCATATGCAAGCTTGGGTGCTACATATGCAGTGTGGATAGGGATCCTCAGCTGAGTATTATTTATCCAGATTAACGTTGCTCCTCGGTTATGGAGACTTGGTCCACTGACTGCCAACGGAGAGTGGTTCTCAACTAGGAATGTTTCGGAATGTAAAATGAACCATGAATGATGAAGAACTGAGGAATACTTGAACCTTTCAAAAAAATAAAACAAGTTTTACAAAGTGCTTTTTCTGCAAACAGGACCTGTACTCTTGGGTTAGAGGCCCGAGGTGCACAAGTACTCTTGGGTTAGAGGCCCAAGGTGCTTGCTGTTGGCAGAAAAACTCAAAAATGCTTTTCTGCAAAATACTTGATCTTGCTAAAGCCTTACCTTGACTACCCTAAGCCTCTCATTCCTGAGTCTTCTCCTTTTTCTTTAGACGGTTAAGTCTTGTTGAGTACCCCAGTACTCAGGGTTTGTTACCCATGCTGCAGGTATGCCTGAGCACCCGATGTGTCTAGACCCCTGCTGTGTGACCTTCGTTCAGGAGGAGGCCGATGAGGCCGAAGAATAGATGTGCACCCTCGGGCTGGGTGAAGTATCTTTTTGTTGTGGAACTCTGCTACGTTGTCTATTTTTGTCAGAACATGGTCTGTAATAATCGTACCTTAAATTCTATTTGGAACTCCGGTTTGTAAAACTATGGTTATTTAAGTCTTCCGCTCTTTATTCCGATGTTATTTATAAAATTATGAAATGCTGTAACCAATTTGTGAGATGATCCTGCGGACAATGGGCGCTGATGTAGCCCGGTGGCGAACAGGTCTTAATCACATGGAACATGGGTTCGGCTGTCAGAGGTTGACAGGGACTAGTGGGCCATGGGATTAGGGCCGTTCCGTCACAGAGTGGTATCGGAGCATCTCACTTTAACGTTGCAGTGTTTTTGCGAAAACTTCAAAAGATTTTTGAGTCCAAACAAATTAAACTTGACTATTTTGAGTCCAAACTGCTTTTCTCATCTTGTCTTCTATTGGCAACATTAGTAGCAGGACAACGTGTCTTAAGCCCTATATATGTTATGTATCTTGCATTGCCTTGTTCCGTAGGAACGATTCATGCATCATATCATATTCACTAAAGCTAACTAAGTTCTTTTGGGGTAGTATACCTTTACCTGTTCTTGCTAGCCTTTCTCATCTATCTTCTCTTATCCAGACATGGCCATTATCAAGCGGACTGCTCGCAAGTCGACTGGACCGCATGGCGTGCCGCGTCACCAGCTGGCGCCACGCGCAGGAGAGGAGACTGGTGAGTCTTCAAATGGACGTCGTTTTCCCCGACGCACCCGCAAGAATCTCAAGGAAGAAATCAAGAACCTGAAGGCTGAAATGGAGAACATGGAGCATGACTTCTACCTATCGCGCCTGGAGTTCTATGAGGCACGAGCTTCCCTGGAGCAGGCCAACCGGAACGTGGTTCGCGCTATCGAACAGCGCAATGAAGCTTGGGACCGCGAAGATAACACCAGAGCCGAGCTCCATGGACTGCAGCAGTACACAGCCCAGGTTGAACAGTTCAACGATATGCTTCACGAGGAAGTGCATCAGTTGTATGCTCAACTCCACCCCATGATACCTCCAGTCATGGAAGACCCTGAGGACGGAGTAGTGGAAGAACCCGAAGTGGAGCAAGTCCCAGAAGTGGACAACGAGATTGCACCCGCTGAGGATGTCCACGCTGAGGACGAGGACGAGGAGGAAGAGCCTGAGCTCATCCTCGAAGAAGAAGACGACGACGAGGACATAATCATCATCGATGAAGACTAGGCTCGTCGCTAGGAGATGGAGATCCCGTGTGTCTGTACCACCTGCTTACCTAAAACCTTAGTCTAGGTTTGGGAGCGTTAGTTTGTTAAAGTCGAGTCAGTATCTTTCTTTCGTACCTTTTTCCCCTTATCAGTCAGTTGTCACCTGTCAGTTGTCTGTATCCGTCAGCTACCTTTGAATCAATGAAGCTTGTCAGTCAGTTGTTTTCAAGGCTCTATCTATGAATGCTAAGTTCTAAGTTGCTTAACAGATGCCTGTGAACACTCGCGCTGGAGCTGGAGGTTCCGGAAATGCCAACCTTCCCAATCCTCCACCAGTACCAGCCACTCTCGCAGATGCCATTGCAGCTTTGGCAGCCGCTGCTAACCTGATGGCTCAGAATCAGGGGCAGCAGAACTTTGGTCACCGTGGTCGTCACGACGTCAACCGTGAGACTACCTATGCAGACTTCACCGAGACCCGACCACCGGTCTTTACTAAGGCCGATGAACCCTTAGAAGCTGATGATTGGCTCCGCACCATGGAGCAGAAGTTTGGTCTGATCAACTGCACCAATATTCAGAAGCCTCGGTTTGCTTCTCAGCAGCTTCGTGGACCAGCTAGTGCTTGGTATGCTAATCTGATAGCTGCCCAGCCTGAAGGTCATCAGTTGACCTGGGAAGAGTTCCGCACTGCCTTTCGTGCTCATCACATCCCTTCTGGATTGATGAAGATGAAGCTTGATCAGTTCCTGGCACTTCAACAGAGAGACTCCACAGTGATGCAGTATGTGGGTCAGTTCAACCACCTCAGTCAGTATGCCTCAGAGTATGTCAACACTGATGAGAAGAAAAGGGACTGTTTTCTCAGAGGGCTACATCCTAAGATCCGCAGAAGCTTGTCCAATAACTTGACCGGTTCTTATCATGATGTTGTTGACCGGGCTGTTGCTTTTGAAGAAAGCAATCGCCAGTACCAGGAAGAGAAGAAGAAGAAGAAAGCAGGGTCCAGCAGTTTCTCTGGCAATCACAAGCGCCAGAGAGTCATCTATCATCCCAGCCACCACCACCAAAATCGCCTACCTTATCCTCACCAGCAAGTGGTTGTCCGTACCGCGGCTACCACCCACAACGCCAACCAGCAGAGTGCCACGCAGCCGAACGCCCCAGGTGTTCGTATATCCAATCCGCAAACAGCTTACAATCACCCCTGCTATAACTGCGGCCAGACTGGCCACTGGTCTCGTGATTGTCCGAAGCCCAAGAAGTATGCCCAGAACTTTCAGAAGGGTCCTGGAGGACCTCATCAGCAGCAGCAGCACCGTGCCCCGCAGCAACACGCTCAGAAGGGCAAGTTCGTCAAGAAGCACGGGCAAGTCTACTACACCACCGTCAGTGACATCCCAGTGGGAGAGCCCGTCATGATCGGTAGGTTTCCCGTTGCCAACCATCCTGCAGTTGTGTTGTTTGATTCTGGTGCATCGCATTCCTTCATCAGTCGCACTTTTGTCATCAAGCATGAGATATCAATTGAAGATTTAAAAGAAAATTTCTGCATATTTTCGCCTGGAGGGCGTATAAGCACTAAGGAAGTGGTTCGCAGTATACCCGTAATGTTGGGGGAACATTCATTTCCCACCACTATGATAGTACTGCGTGATCAAGAGATAGATGTCATTCTAGGCATGAATTGGATGTGTCAGTATAAAGCCATGATCGACATCCTGAATAGAGTTGTGAGAGTGGATATTCCTAACAGTACCTCCAAACTCCTTCTCCAACTTCCTATGCCTCAAAAACCAGCAGCCACTCAAATAAACACCACCTATGTTCTGGAGACCAGAGACATTCCCGTGGTCTGTGAATTCCCTGATGTTTTTCCAGAGGATTTACCTGGTCTACCTCCTGACCGTGATGTTGAGTTTGCCATAGAGCTAAAGCCCGGGACTGCTCCTATATCCCGCAGAGCTTATCGAATGCCTCCCAGAGAGTTGGCAGAGTTGAAAACTCAGTTACAAGAATTGTTGGACAAGGGTTTCATTCGCCCAAGCTCGTCTCCTTGGGGCTGTCCTGCAATCTTTGTAGAGAAGAAAGACAAAAGTCTCAGACTGTGCGTTGACTATCGTCCTCTCAACGAGGTCACCATCAAAAACAAATATCCTTTGCCTCGCATTGATCTTCTCTTTGATCAACTAACTGGAGCCAAGGTGTTCTCCAAGATTGATCTTAGATCTGGCTACCACCAAATAAAAATCCGTCCAGAAGACATTCCTAAAACAGCTTTCACCACCAGATACGACCTATATGAGTACTTGGTCATGTCCTTCGGTTTGACCAATGCCCCTGCTCACTTCATGTACCTCATGAACTCTGTTTTCATGCCAGAGCTTGATAAATTTGTGGTCGTGTTCATTGACGACATTCTTATCTACTCAAAAACCCCTGAAGATCATGCCAAGCATCTTCGTATCGTTCTATCCCGTCTCAGAGAACATCAGCTGTATGCCAAGTTCAGTAAATGTGAGTTCTGGTTAGATCAGATACAGTTCCTTGGTCATGTCTTATCCGCTGAAGGTGTGTCAGTTGATCCCGGAAAAGTGGCAGATATTCTGGATTGGAAGCCACCTACCACTGTTCACAAGGTCCGCAGCTTTATGGGAATGGCTGGATATTATCGTCGGTTCATCCCAGATTTCTCAAGAATAGCCAAGCCTATCACTGCGTTGTTGAAAAATGATGTGAAGTTTGTCTGGTCACCAGCCTGTGAGCAAGCCTTTCAAACTTTGAAGAAACTGTTAGCTACATCACCAGTGCTAGCCCAGCCGAACATCGAGAAGCCCTTTGATGTCTATTGTGATGCATCTGGAACTGGTTTGGGCTGTGTGTTGATGCAAGAAGGTCGAGTAATCGCTTATGCCTCTCGGCAGCTTAAGCGACATGAGGAGAATTATCCCACTCATGATCTTGAGTTAGCAGCAGTAGTGCATGCCTTGAAGATTTGGCGTCATTATCTGTTGGGCAGTACCTGTAATGTGTACACTGATCACAAAAGCCTGAAGTATATCTTCACTCAAGAAGAGCTGAATATGAGACAAAGAAGATGGCTTGAGTTAATTAAGGACTATGATCTCGAAGTGCATTACCATCCGGGTAAGGCGAATGTGGTCGCCGATGCACTTAGTCGCAAGTCATATTGCAATCATCTGATGACGAAACCCAATGTTTCTTCTCTGTGTTATGAGCTAGAAAAGCTGGGTATTGAAGTGATTCCGCAAGGAGCTCTGAATAATATCAGAATAGAGACCCCTATCAGAGAGCAGGTCATCACTGCGCAGAAGAATAACCCTGGAATCAAGCACATTCTCGAAAAGGTCCAAGCCGGAAAGGCTAATTGCTTCAGGATTGATGAAGAGGGAGTGGTATGGTTCAAGAATCGGTTAGTAGTTCCTAAAATGCCTGAATTGAGACAGTTAATCCTTGATGAAGCACACTTAACTAGATTCTCTATCCACCCCGGCAGCAACAAGATGTACCAGGACTTGAAACAAAGGTTCTGGTGGACAAAGATGAAGATCGAAATCGCTCGCTATGTCGCTCGCTGTGATACTTGTCAGAAGGTCAAGGCTGTGCACATGAAGCCTGGAGGAGAGCTACAACCCTTACCTGTACCTGCCTGGAAATGGGACGATATCAGTATGGATTTCATAAATGGGCTGCCCAAGACCCAAAAGGGTTATGATTCCATCTGGGTAATCATGGATCGTCTCACAAAGCAAGCTCACTTCCTGCCAGTGAAAACCAGCTACACTGTTCCCACATATGCCGCTTTGTACAAGAACAACATAGTCAAACTCCATGGCATACCCAAGAGCATCATCTCTGATCGTGGTACCCAGTTTGTCGCAAAGTTTTGGAAAGCGTTCCATACCTCACTTGGAACCAAGCTCTTGCATAGTACAGCATATCATCCACAAACGGATGGGCAAACTGAGCGAGTCAACCAAGTATTGGAGGATATGTTGAGAGCCTGTGTGCTCACCTTTGCAGATACTTGGGATAATTGTTTGCCCTTGGCAGAATTCTCATATAATAACAGTTATCAAGAAAGCATCAAGATGGCACCCTTTGAAGCACTGTACGGTCGTCGTTGTCGTACACCTCTTAGTTGGTCTGAACCTGGAGAAAGAGAACTCTTTGGAGTTGACCTAGTACAAGATATGGAAGAGAAAGTCAAGCAAATACAAGAGAATATGAAGATTGCACAATCTCGACAGAAAAGTTATGCTGACAAGAGACGTCGACCTCTGCAGTTTGAGATCGGGGATTATGTGTATCTAAAGGTCTCACCCACCAAAGGAGTCACTCGTTTTGGAGTTAAAGGGAAATTAGCACCTCGCTATATTGGTCCCTTTGAGATTCTAGATCGCTGTGGCAAGGTCGCTTACAAGCTGAGTTTGCCTGATCATCTTTCAGCAGTTCATAATGTGTTTCACGTCTCCCAACTCAAGAAGTGTCTCCGAGTGCCCGAGCATGTGGTTGAAGTTGAAGGTGTTGAGCTAGAACCTGATCTGTCTTACTCTGAGTATCCAGTTCGCGTGTTGGATCACAAAGATCGTGTTACCCGGAGGACTACCACAAGATGGTACAAGATCCAGTGGAACCAACACTCTGAAGAAGAAGCCACTTGGGAATCAGAAGACTTCTTAGCAAAGAACTATCCCGACTTTCTCAATACTCTGTAGATGTAAGTTTTGTCTTTTTCCTTCTTAAACGTGGAATCTCGGGGCGAGATTTTTTTTTGGGGGAGGCTGTAACACCCCTGGTGTTTAATCTGTAATTAACTTGACATATCATCATTATCATCATTAAGCATCCTGATCATGATTTCATGTGTATGCATTTGCTAAGTGTATCATTTTATGTGAAGTACCTCTATTGCAAAAACCCTAAAAGCCCTAACCTTCCTATAGGGGCAAAACAGTAATTTCACCTCTGTGGCTATGCTTGGTGAATTTCTTGTTCCTTTGGTGTCTTGAAGTTTTGTTGTGTTGACCAAAGTTCAAAAACTAAAATCAGATTTAAAATTCCTTTGCAAAACCCTGATTTCCAAAACCCTGGATTTTATCCCTCTTTTTGTAATTCAAAAATTATTCAAAATTTGGGGTTGGTCCAAGAAGCAAAGTTGTAGATCTGGTCAAGAGGAACAACTTTGGTATTTACAAATTTTCAAGTTGCAGTACAAAATTTGGAGTTAGTTCAAATTCATTCAAATTCCAACTTTTGTCCCCTTTTTGGTTTTCAAAATTTGTTTGAAAACTAATGAGTTTCAGAAGAAGTGTATAATAGCAAAGTTGAAGGTTTTGACAAAAGGAACAACTTTCATATTTACAGATTTTCATGTTTCAATGTAAAATCAAAAGTAATTTTGGATTGATTCAAATTCCAAAAGTGTTCTCTTTGCTGTTTTCAAATATAGTTCAAAAACTATTTGGAATTTGAAAATGTTCATATAGACAAAGTTGTAGATCTCATTTTTGTGAACAACTTTGATGTTTTGAGTTTTTGCTGCACAGTTCAATTTTTGAGAGTAATTTGCAAAATACAGAAAGTCAAACCCTACCCTAGCTACTGTTTATCTTCTCCGGTAGGGGGGGGGGGACCCGGCCATGGCAGCTCGCCGTCGCCGCGTGCGCCGCGCGCATGGTTCCTGCCCGCCTGTCCCCGGCTTGTCGCTCGCAGTCGCAACATCGCGCCGCACCCGCACGCCCACAAACCGACCCCCACACCGTCCCCCACTGCTCCCAGTTCGTTGCCGCCGCGTGGTCGCCGCCGGCGAGCGCACGCCCAGGCCCTGGGTGCACGCCTGTACTCCCGCCGGTCTGCAATCGCACGCGCACGTCTTGGCCGAGCTTTTCCACTCCATCCCGTGATCCCTACCGCTCCGTCCGCGCCTATAAAAAGGGTCGCCGGTGAGCCGAAGCTCTCACCGCCTCCACCACCGTGGCCAGAGCAAGCCAGAGCCTCCGCTTCTCTCCCACCTAGCCCGAAAGCTTCGCCTTGAGTCCGTGAAGCTTCCCCACCTTCCAATTTCACCTCCCACGTCTCCAGTCGCCCGGCGTAAGGCCGTCGTTCCCATCTCCGGCGGACCACGACGAGCACGGGTCCGTGAAATACTCCCCCTCCGGCCACTGATACCTTCCACTGACCCCGGAGTCGGCTTCCTTGGCTCCGCGCGACCCTAACCAGGCCCTTGCGGCCCCGTGTGTTGCGCAGGGTCGCCGGACCGCCGGAGAGCCGCTGCGGTCATCTTCTTCCCGAGCCCCAGCCTCGAGCACGTATCGAGCCTCACCCTCAAGCCCGCGCCGAGCCTCACCCTCGAGCCCTGCCTCCGACACGTGGTAAGCACCCGAGGCCCCTGGCCTCTGTTTTTCCCCTCCGTCTCGCCCGAGCCCAGGCCTCGGGCAGACACCCGCGTCTCCGTCTCGCCCGAGCCCAGGCCTCGGGCAGACGCTTGCCGTTTTCCGTCTCGCCCGAGCCCCAGGCCTCGGACAGACCCTTGCTTCCCCGCTTCGCCCGAGCCTCCGGGCCAGGCCTCGGACGGAGCAGTCGCTCCGCTTCGCCCGAGCCTCGCGGGAAAGAGCACAGTGCTCCCTTTTCTTTTTAGAAGTTGTGAATAGTATTGTTTTTTCATCTTTTTGTATGATTTTCTGTATTGCTCTAAAAATTCTGAAAATTTTACAGTACAGTCTTTATGCTGTGTAGTATTTTATAAAAATATGAAACTTGACTTTTCTGCAGAAATTTGAAAATGAAAAATCTCCCATTTAATTAATAAATGGATGGTTTTGGATTTTTAGAAAATAATTTATAACTCCAAAAATTATGAGATAAGTTTTTGTGAGCTTCTTATGCCATGACAAGTCTCTGGTGAAATTTTGAAGTCTTTTGGAACAAGTTGATTTGTGGGCATTTATTTTAATTCCTAAATAGTGACTTTTGTTAATTAATCTCTGGATTTAATTGAGCACCTTAATGACCTCCAAAAATTATGAAATTTGTTTTGCCATATACTTGTACCATAATGAACTTATGAGATTAATTTGGTAATTTTTGGAGCACCTTCATAAAATGATTTTTTTTAAATAATTAAGAAAAATAGGAAAATGATTAGGGTTAGTGTTGAATGTCGTGTGATGTGACCTTTTTGGATTGTTTGATGTTCATAGACCCCCACCCATCTGGTCTATGATGTTTGAGATGCCATGCATGACTTTTGTTTAGGTTTAATGAAAGTTGCCTAGTAGGGTTGACTAATATTGCTTAAAAATGATAAGTAAGTTTATGTCCATGATCCCACTTAGCTTTACCCTAGTTGTGTCCTATGCATTTTGTTCATGATAGCATACTCATGTGCATGCATCATTGCATTCGTATAGTTACCGAAGGAGGAGTCAAGGTCGAGACCGCCGCCAACGAACCAACTCCCGAGGCGATCCCGGACTCCGACCTCTGCACCTCTTTTCCCGAGTCTGCCGTCTTCGCTCTCCAAGGCAAGCCCCGGTGCATCCAACCCTTTTCCTTGGATTTATAAAATGTTTCCTTAATGCTTTTGAGTAAATTACTGCATTAGGTTTATAGGAGTTGAGTGCTATCCTAATTGGTGCATTATCCACCTTGACTACTGATATACCCGATACCCGCTTTTCAAAAGTATTTGGAAAATGCTTAGCAATGCTTATTAGACTTTGCAATAAAAATGCCAATTTCAAAAGTGTGATCACCTTAAGGAACTTTATGGGAATTTGGCTTTACTTCTCGACTGTTGGCTAAGTATCTGATCCGTACTTAGTTAATGGCGAGAAGAGGTTGTCCGCGTGTACGGTGTTGTCATGTTGTAGTC
The DNA here is from genome assembly GCA_009763385.1 of Coix lacryma-jobi var. lacryma-jobi. Classification (NCBI taxonomy): domain Eukaryota; kingdom Viridiplantae; phylum Streptophyta; class Magnoliopsida; order Poales; family Poaceae; genus Coix; species Coix lacryma-jobi. The sequence goes on along the minus strand of CM019830.1, from coordinate 114,930,556 downwards.
CCAGACTCAACAGTTGACACCGACCGGGACAGGTTTGAAAAACTGACAGGACTATTACTCTTGGGTGAGATATGACCAAGGTGTAGTTTCTGGCTGGAAAATAGGGACCATCCGTATGATGGCCTGCTGGTCAAGACTTGTAACTGTTCACATACTACGGAAAGCTCTGGCTCCGAGAAATCCTTGATTGAGGCCGACAACCGCGCACTGGGAGTGGAGAGATGGCGGAAGTAGCATGTACCCACGTGGGTTAGAGGCCCGGATTGGAGTGGTGTACTGTACTTCCGGGTGGCGTAGGACCGGTCTAATCTTGGAGGAATCGTGGTAGACGAGTTGGCATATGCAAGCTTGGGTGCTACATATGCAGTGTGGATAGGGATCCTCAGCTGAGTATTATTTATCCAGATTAACGTTGCTCCTCGGTTATGGAGACTTGGTCCACTGACTGCCAACGGAGAGTGGTTCTCAACTAGGAATGTTTCGGAATGTAAAATGAACCATGAATGATGAAGAACTGAGGAATACTTGAACCTTTCAAAAAAATAAAACAAGTTTTACAAAGTGCTTTTTCTGCAAACAGGACCTGTACTCTTGGGTTAGAGGCCCGAGGTGCACAAGTACTCTTGGGTTAGAGGCCCAAGGTGCTTGCTGTTGGCAGAAAAACTCAAAAATGCTTTTCTGCAAAATACTTGATCTTGCTAAAGCCTTACCTTGACTACCCTAAGCCTCTCATTCCTGAGTCTTCTCCTTTTTCTTTAGACGGTTAAGTCTTGTTGAGTACCCCAGTACTCAGGGTTTGTTACCCATGCTGCAGGTATGCCTGAGCACCCGATGTGTCTAGACCCCTGCTGTGTGACCTTCGTTCAGGAGGAGGCCGATGAGGCCGAAGAATAGATGTGCACCCTCGGGCTGGGTGAAGTATCTTTTTGTTGTGGAACTCTGCTACGTTGTCTATTTTTGTCAGAACATGGTCTGTAATAATCGTACCTTAAATTCTATTTGGAACTCCGGTTTGTAAAACTATGGTTATTTAAGTCTTCCGCTCTTTATTCCGATGTTATTTATAAAATTATGAAATGTTGTAACCAATTTGTGAGATGATCCTGCGGACAATGGGCGCTGATGTAGCCCGGTGGCGAACAGGTCTTAATCACATGGAACATGGGTTCGGCTGTCAGAGGTTGACAGGGACTAGTGGGCCATGGGATTAGGGCCGTTCCGTCACAAATCTCACCACCACATTATTCTCAATCCATTATAGGATGAAAACACTTTTGTACCCACAGTAAAGGTACCACGAGGTGTTGGCATAACAGCCCAAACCACCTCTTTTCTGGTGAGCAAGACTATCTCTGTATGTATTACAACTCAACAAGTTCTGATCCAGTAAGAGTGACAAAGCACTCTGCCATGGTCTTATTAACTGGATGACTTGGAATATTGTATACAATTTATTCAGAGAAGTAATTGTCGACAAATGTAGCCTTTCTATTATATAATTCTTCAGTCTATCAAAGCTCTAAGAACCCTGAATGACTCATCATGAATTCCTAAAATGAGAGTCAGGGCTTTTCGATATCCCAGCATCAGTATTTGGTGCACCTCTGAGCTGGGTTTGTGGATGACATCTATCCACAGGGTAATTACAAGTTTTACCCAATAGTCATTGCCAACCATATAGGTTGACTTGCATTTACTATCTTTAGAAGGAAAGCCTTCTATTGCTAGCATAAACAATCCTGCTTTATGGCCATACTGCTCCCCTCTTATTTACAATTTGGGAGTTGAGTGGTTTTACTTAGTACCACTACTCTTTCTGGCACATACTTGCAATAGATTATTAATCGGTAAATGCATTTGGCAGTTTATTTGCAATATTATGCAAATCAATTGAACTCAAAGTTCAGTTTATTTAGTACGTGATCCTGAGCTTGAAATGCTTTGCATTCCAAACAATTTCCGGGCATTATATATGGTACTTCAATTCTCCCCCTAATGCCAGGAAAAGCTCATTATCTTAATAAAACCAACATACGGGTTGTAAATAGATCCTCTGTAAGAGATCTAGATACTCAACAATCGACGGAGATTGAAATCTCAAATTGATCCCTAGTTTCCTGTGTGAACCCATCAATGTATGTTGCGGTGGTGAGATTGGTTCGTATACAAGTAACCCAATCTTACGCAAATAAGGAAATCTTCATGGATTCCTACGTACTAAATGCATATAGGGGATATGCAGTTAATCATAAGTCAGGAGTGTGTAAATCTACCTGACTCCAACACGAAGTTGGCAATAGCAATTTACTAATAATGGTCCTGTTATGACATTAATTTCATACTTATAGATTCCATTTATCCTTTTTTTTAGATATGTAACTAAACTTGTATTATACCTTACAATCGTCATCGTAGGCACAAAAGTTTAGTATTGTTCAGGATAATGCTCATATGAAGAAGCATTATCTACCAAATGCATGGTTGAGTGTGGATACTTCCACACTCTAGATCATCTCGCGGATGTATCTTTACAACCATGAAATGCCTGAACTGTCCATACAATCTTTGTATCAGACCCATACATATTCTTTTGAATATGTTCTAGGAATCTAAGTTATTCAATCTAATTTTAAGATAAGAGGGTCTTAAAATCTAATTTCCCTGTGGCACTTATTGTGTCCAAACTATGGGAAAATTCAGACCAAATAATTGCCAATAATTTTTCACGTATCCCTTTGGATGTCCAAATTCATATCCCTTTGGATGTCCAAGTTGATCATTCCAAATCTTGAATGTATCAACAATGTGAAAAATTCTTATACGCAACATGTGGTTACGAGGATGGTTGTATGTGCCATATCCAATGTTGTCCTTTGGTGTTTCCATACGGAAACACATTTAGATAACTCTATAACTTGATAGGGTATGAGTTTAATTAGGACATAATTAAATGTCCTCAACTTTTAACTCAGTATCCATAGGAAGAATGATAGTGGCAAAATAGGCCAAAATATCATTGCATCGCATTAGTGATGATCAAAAGTATTCCCTCTTCTTATCATAAGAACCTGGAATATTTTGCTTCCTTAATTATAGAGTTTATGGTACAAATGTACACTAGGCACATACCATTCCTAAATTGGAATGATTCCCGTACAATCTATATATGACAAGAAACCAATAAAATTCTCATCTAATATACAGAAATCCATAAATATTGTCGAGTATCAAATTTATCAGTATGATACTCACACTAGTTATGCATTGGCAACAAGTGTTACAACATATTTTGATGGAAAATATAAAATATACCAATGGACTAAGATTATTCCAAATCTCAGAACATGTTAGTCGATGTATATTCGATGATCATGATATCCATGTATTTGATGTTCTCTTATGAGACAAAGTTGAGTATTGAGATGTGATCTCAAAGGATCCAACAAAATCAACCTCATAAATAGCTTTAGATTAAGATTGAAACATACTTCAAATCTTAAGTTCTAGAGCTCTTGTTTTATCCTGTATAGACTTTTGGTATAGATCAACCATAAATTTAAAAGTATGACATTGTTTAGCACTATGCTAAACACGACCACCTATATGACATTTTGTCATTCTGGGGTTCAACTTTGTCATAACGTGATTGCACATTAGGCCTATTGCTTGGAAGCAAACTGTATGAACAATATATATGATCATAGTTTCTAGTTTGAAAACTAGATACACGATCAACTCATGGTTAGCCTCAAGCTATATGAGTTTATTTATTGTTCATAATACTCCTAAAGAGTATGCCATAAAGTATGTGCAATTCCTTCCGTAAGATATTCTTGTAGATAATCTATATGGATGTAGTACCTAACAATAGGAAGGTACATTTTTCTTTGATCTATAATAAATAATCCCTAACTGAGGGCATCAAATATTGTTATTAGGTTATCGATAAAACCAATGTTAATGTCCATTGTGGGATATTGATGCCATCGAGAGCGAGTTCAAAAAACTCCTCTGAAGTCAATATCCACAACATGTGACAAACCATTGATTTGATGAATTTACTCCTAAGCTAAACTCAAAATCACTATGGGGATGCTGTAATCTTAAATGCAATATTTTTAATGATTATATCTTATCATAGTTTTGGATTTGTTGTAGGTAATCATATAATTGTGTAGACCATACAACCAAATCGTCAGAAAATTTTGATAAATACAAGACAAATAATCTCTATGTCAAAGACAAAGAGTAGATCTTTATAGTAGACAAATATATTGCTGCTTAAGCACGGTCTCTGGGCTAGATAATTCATAAGTGAATTAAATGCAGCCTTTGCTTAGGACTCTACTACCTTGTATAATATCAAAATAATATGATGATATAACAACCCAAAACCTTTATTTTGGTAAAAACACGGTGTAGGTAGTCATCAAGTTTCAGAGAAACATGATGTAGACCTCTCAGCAATGGGTGATTCAATCACTGCTATGGCACGGTCTCTAGGCAGAATAATTCTTAATGAATTAAACGCAGCCTTTGCCATAGGACTCCATTACCTTGTGTTTTATTAACCAAAATAAACAAGATATTTATATTGCAATTTGAATCCTATATAGATTAAATTTTCTGAATGCTATAAGAAGCATAGTTAAATTGCAACTGGGTCAACTAGCAAATTTAACTTGTATGTGGTGCAAAAAGTGTGGTTTGGGGCACCAACATATCCAATTCTATTATAAGAATTACAAATGTAACCATTATGTTGATGCAAAACAAGGGGTTTGGGTGCATCAACATGTCCAAAAAAAATTTAATGACGTCACAAATGTAATATGTATGTGGTGCGAACGATGTTTGGGTGCACCACATATTCCCAAAATATAATAGAAAATGTCATTGCATTATAATATAATTAAACCACAAATAATATTTACAATGACAATACGCATCAAGTATAGAGCAACAACAATCATACACATAAACTGATGTTCTTGCAGAATTAAACTAGCAAAAAATAGCTAATTAATCTATACACTGCTTAATCAGAAAATAACTAAAATAAAACAAAAAAAAGAGGCCCAACAGCCATCAGTGAGCTGGCCAGGCCCGTGGCCCAGGACGGCGGCACGGTGCGCGGCCCAGCAAGGGGCGCGCCCAGCCTGCCTGTCGGGCCTGCTACCCAGCCTGGCGGGAGGAGGCGCGCGGGCCACAACCTGGGCGTGGGCCGCCAATCCGGCCCAGGTGGGCATCGCCGCCGCGGCCTATTTAGAAGAGAGCGGTTAGGGTTTGGGGAACCGCCCCAAACTCCAACCGCCGCCGCCGCTTTGCCTGCCCGCCGCCGTCGTCGTCTAGCCGCCGCCTCCGCTTACTCCGCCACTATCGTCCGCCGGTCGCCTCTGCCACCGTCGTCTTCTGCGCCGGCTGCCGTCGTAAGCCAGCCATGGGCGCCGGCCGCCAAGGCACGGGAGCCATGCGGCCCAAGGCGCGTGCGGCGGCTGCCAGGGTTCGAAGCCATGACCAGGGCATGTGCGGCAGCCGTCGGGCCGTGGGGCGGTCAGAGCGCGGGCGCTGGTCGTCGGGGGTCGGAGCCACGGCCAGGGCACGGGCGCTGGTCTCCGGGGGTCGGAGCGTCCATCTCTGCGAGCGTGAGGACCGACGGGGTCACTGCGCACACGACCGCCATCGTCGTTCGCAGCCGCCGCCTTTGTCCTAGGTCCGGCCGCCACGAGAGACGTGTGTGCTGCTGCTCCGGCCGCCACCGGGGACGCAGACGCGGTGCTGGTGCTGGGTCCGCAAGGAGCGGAGGACGCGTGGCCGTCTTTTAGTCTGCGGCGCAGAAGCCGGCCAACGAAGCATCGCCATCGCCCTCCGCCGTAGGGCGCGAGGGAGAGGGAGCCGCCACTCGGAACGCGGGGCCGCCGTTTGACGCATGGCCGTTGACGCGGGCCACCACGGGTCCGCCAATTGCTCGACTCGAAGTGAGGGAACCATGATGGATTCAAACAACAGGTTCGCACCTTCTGTTCTTCGATTCTTGCAATGGAGACTGATTCTTTTTTTCTTTCATCACAGGTTCTCTGGTGATGTCTTCTCTACGATGAAATTTTCCTCGGCCTTCCCCGATCGCTACGAAGAACGGCATCGTCATCGGTGAACTGCCTCAGACACTTCTATTTCTCAGCGAAGAGACAAGGGCGTGATAACGTGTTAGAACTAGAGAGCGAGAGAGATCGAGTCTGAATCTCTGTCTATTCCCAACGAACAGTTTGTACATATATATACAAGGCCCATGTGGGCGGTTACAAGTGTGAACGAGAGAGAGGTGAAGAGACATCCCTTGGATTAATCCCTAATTGAGCATTAATAATAATTCTCAACAGTCGTTGCTTTTGTCTAGTGTAGATCTTTTTCTTTATAAATATAAATATATAATAAAAATTCTTCTGTCCAATTCGTTTAGGGTTTGTGTTGGGTTTAGGTTGAGTGGGTGTGGGGGTGTGGTGTTGTTTGTATATATCATGTGTGTACCGTGACATCTATAAGGGGTGAAGAGTGAAGACTCAAGTGTGCGTGCTCTTTCTTTTTTCCTACACTAAAGACGTAATAATAACATAAGTTGTGGTCCACAGTTGAATAAAGGAGTTTTATTTGTTTTCTTTCTATCTGTCCATTTTAATTTTTTTGGGCTTACAACATATATTTTAACTTTTAATGAAAAGTTTCACTTCAAAAATAAGTTTGATGGGAACATTAGATGATAGAAAAATGAATATATAAAATGGATCTACTAAGAAAAGCTTCAACTTAAATAATAAATGATTCAACTTTGTGAGACAATATTTTAACTTAAATAAAAATACTCTAGGAGTAAATACCATTTTTCTTTAAAATGTAACTTTTGAAAATATATCACTTCACAAGTGAAATGTTCCTACTTAAATGAAATACATGTGATATGTTCCATACAATTTAATCTTATAATTATATCTTAGCTAAATAAAAAATTATCTTTGTTGAAATAGAAAATGTTTCAGAACTATATATAGGATTTTTTAAGATCTAACTTTTAAATTTTTTCTAGAAACCATCTAGTTTTAATAAAAAAATGTTCTAAAGCTATATGTGATTAGCGCGCGCGTGTCTCTCTCACACACGTAACACACAAGACAAGCAATAGAACATGATGTTCTAGAGCTCTTCAACACTGTAAAACCAACGGTGGCTCTTTAGCAATGGCCGCCCGAAAGGTGATTGGGGCATGCTGATGCTTTGTATGTCCTGTTAGAATATTATTAGGAGGTCATCACATCACGGCGACTACCGGTGTCGATTTCTACTGGGGCGAGATGCGGTGCAAGCTGGGACGCAAGTATATATTCTCACATGCTAAGTGACAAGTATATTCTTACCTGACCTTGTGAGCCGATTGTCTCTTTGCTTGGTAACTACAGTCTGACTGATTATTGACTGTTTAGCTTGAGATTGATTCATTTGTAAAAAAAAATCTTAAGCTAGAAATCTATTTATTCAAGGACAGAGCGAGCAACTAGAAACAATTAGACAACATAAAACAGAACAGTGGCCTTAGTGAAGTTATATTTTTTTTGAGGGGTTAGTGAAGTTATAAATGCTCACATATAATAAGCAGGCTGCGGATTCGCTCCTTTTCGGGTTAGGTCGCTTAAAAGGGCCCTTAGTCACCCATGTAACAATCGGCCTGTTGTGTTCGATCTGAAACTAAATAGAAAAAAATATATCTTTTTCCCGAGATGATCCACTTTTTTTTGTTAAGTGTTTGTGCTTTGAGTGGCTAATAAGAAGTACTACGTTCTTTTATTTTCTCTTACATAGTTTATACTTTTTTTTAAAACCCCTTCTATACTACTCCCTCCATCCCAAATTATAAGGTATTCCAGGAATCTTGGAGAGTCAAAGTTTTTCAACTTTGACCAATATTATATAATAAGATAATAATATTTATGATATTAACTAAGTATAATTAAATTCTTCATTAGTTATATTTTTATAATATACATATTTGATGTTATAAAACTTTATATTTCTTTCTATAATTTTGGTCAAAGTTGAAAAACTTTGACTCTCCAAGATTCTTGAAATGCTTTATAATTTGGGATGGAGGGAGTATAATTCAGCAGACCGTGCAGAGTCCTGCCGGCGGTTTTGAAAAAAAAAGAAGATAAAAATATCGAATCTTGGCCAATATAGTCCAAATACTTCTAGCTAGTTGAGTGCTGGTAAAAAGGGTAAGAAAGCTTTGCATACATAAAGCAGTTTCGGACAGCTATTTATCTTGGGACAATTGTGCAACTACCCCCGTTTTGAAGCCTAATTGCTCGTTTGCCTTATTTTTTTTAACTTTTGCTTGTTTGCCCCTGTTTTTTCGAAACGAAGTGACCGTTTGCCCCTGTCCCGTTAAGTGGAGTTAACAGTGTTAAGTGTAGAGTGAAAAGACTAAAAAGACCCTTGACATGAATGACCTAAGAATCAATCCGATTTTTTATGTATAGTCTTGCTGTGCACTTATGTTGGACAAATAAAATATATATATATTTACACAATATATTAGCATAATATTTGCACAACACATAAGACCAATATTTGCACAACACATGAATTTGCGTCATCGTCATCACAGCCAAGCGTACCAAAATAAAGTGACCACATGCAAATGTATGTGTTCTGCTCATACATGGCCTAGCCCGTGTTGTGAGGGCTCCCCGAAGCGTTTGTATTTCCCCTGTGATTTCTAGTGGAGAAACTCGGCTAACCTTTGTGGTGGCTTGAGTGAGGCAAGGAGGTGAAAGAGACTCCAATCTTGGTGGTCACCTCAACAACGAGGACGTAGGCACTCCTTAGTGATTTGGCCGAACCTTGGGATAAATCGCTGTGTCCCGTGTGCTTGTTGTTATCTCTATTTTGGATATTACGCTTGTACTTGTGTTCTTTATGTTCTTCCTCTCCCTCTCTCTCTCTTACGTTAGGAAGGCTCGATCTACACCGTTGGAAGTAACCAAGGCTTGGGAAGGCTAGAATCTTTATCTACAACACTTAGGGAAGTGGGGTATCTCTTTGATTTACATTCATAGTTAACATACATTGGATTTGTAGTTCCCTTTTAGGTTTCTGGTAGTGCCGTTTGTTTGTGTCGGTAGTACCGGTGTTTCATACCCGATAGTACCTACCCAAACAAACCAGTAGTACCGGTTGTTATCTAACTACAAGTTTTAGTTCGTGAAGTTTCAGATTGTAGAAAATCACATATTCACCCCCCTATTCACCCCCCTCTAGGCTGATTTGATCCTTCCAGTCGTCGCTTCAGAGATGGACGGCAGAGAAGGTAAAACTGGTCGCCGGTGGCTTAAAGGACGGCGGTGCTTCGTCCCAGCGCGGTGGTGCCATGCATCTGCGGGGGCGAACTCGCCGGTGCATCACGAGAATGAGCCAAGGGGCACGAGGAGCATAAGAAAAGGGCAGAAATAGAGGAGGAGCGCACCGCGCGTCCAATGAAGGGCTTTTTGCCAACGGAGATTGACTGGAGACGGGGAGCGACGACGGGGCGAGTGTTCGGTGGGTCGGAGCTCTGGCGTGCGTGACGAGGGGTGTTGCAGCCACCAACTGGGCGATGAAGCGGCCACGGAGGCTTCGGCCGAACACGTCAGGGTCGATGGGGAAGAAAACAGAGCTGGCGGTGGACGGCTCGGAGTACGCCAAGTTCTAGCGCGAGCCCGACAATGGCGGTGCGGTGGCGGAGGATTCTGGGGAGGGAGAAGGTGTCCGGATAGGGTCAAGTGGTGGCGGTGGGTGTGTGATCGCGTTTCGAGCTAACTATAAGGGATAAAGGGTCGTGGTTGAGTGGTGGAGGGGAGCTCGGTAGCTTCGGTGATGGCGGCTCTGGTTCGTAGAGCCACGACAGTGTGAGAGAGGGCTTGGGAGGAGGTATGTAGGTCACGGTGTGCAGATGTGGAGCTTGCGCGGCTTCTAAGGCGTCTGTTAAAAGGGAAGAGGAGGGTGAGCGGTGAGGAGCATCTGGCGTTCGGCCATGCCATTCACGGGAACGATCTGTGTGCCTTGATTTGGGGAAGGGAGAGGGCAGATCTAGCGGTGTTGCAGCGAGCGCAGAAGGAGGGCAAGCAGGTGCCGCATTCCTGGATGGCTCGGTCGAGCGGTGTATGCTGATTCGCCCGGGAGGACCAGCGTCTTGTGCGGCAGATCGGTTGGAGGGAGATGAGAGCGCGAGGGAGCGAGAGGATAGGGACGACGTTGAAGTGAGGAAGGACGCTGACATGTGGGCTCCACCTGGCAGTGACTGCGGGGAGGGGAACGAGCTTGGGCCGGCGCGTGAGGTGGCGCTGGTGCTGCGGTTGTGCGGGAGGTGGGCTTAGAGGTGAGGGGGTTTCTGGTGGGCCGGCTGGGGACGACTGGGCCGGTGCGGGTGGGAGCAGGCCGGCGCTCGGAAGCGGCCAGGGGAGAGAGAGTGGGAGGGGTCGAGAGATGGGCCGGCTCGAGCGGGTCTGGCCCAAGGCAGGAGTGGAGGGGAGGGAGAGGTTTTGGGCTGGGTGCACGAAAATGAAAACAGGGAGCCCGCTGCCATTCCTTTTTTTCTTTTTATTTTCTTTGTAAATCTTTTGCAATTCATTTAAAACCCAATTTGAAATCAGTTTTGAAATCAAAACAAGTTTACAAAAATTTTGAAAACATTTTCCCTAGATTTTGTAAAATAAAATTTGAGTTTTAAATTTTATAAAACTTTCATAAAACTTTTATTTGTTTTCTAAATAGAATAAAATCATTTCGCCCTGTACGGGTTTAATAAAAATTCTTTTTCACCCAATAAAACTATGCAACGACATGAATGCAACAAACACCTGGTTAGAATTTTTTCTCCATCTATGATTTTGGCCATGTCCTAATTAAATTCTAATTAGTTCTAATTATTTTAAAAACCGGGGTGTTACAAACCTACCCCCTTAAGTTGAATCTCGTCCCGAGATTTGGGCTAGAAAGAAAAGTGGGTGGGAAGCTCGTGGGACATACCAAGGAGTTTTGGGCACTTGGAATTTTTCTTGTTCACCACTTGATTTGTATCTTTGGTTTCAGGATGTTATAGTAGAGCTTTCCTCTTGGCTCGACCTTTGCGATCCACGCGCTTCTTTGGGCATTTGCTGATGAAGTGTCCACCTTGCTTGCAGTAGAAACAAAGTCATTTTGCCTTGACATCTCTTCAGGTGGGTATCACTTGATTGTCTTCTAGTGGGGCTTGATGAGGACCTTCTTTTTGGTAGAGTTGAGGAGGAGCTTTACTTGAGCTTGCAGGTGGGACCTCAGGGGGCTTCTGGACTTGTGCTTGAGGTGTAGCTCTTGGACGAGAAGAGTTCGCAACGTACTTTTGATATTTGTTCTTCTTGCCTCTGTAAGGTGATATCTGGAATAGTTGATAAGCCTTGTCGCTCAAGCTGCAATCTTCATCTTCCCATAGATCCATCAGCTAATATGGGTGAATAGAAGGTTGAGATGGGAAAGAGAAAGACCCCCCAATTTAGTTAATTTTATTAATAAAACTGTTTGACAAATGATGTCGTTGCAACCTGACGATCGCAATACACCAACAATCATTACGAAAAACCAAATCAAACTAGTGCATAAATAAATGTCATACAATGTGCTACGAGATGAAACAATTATGGTGGGCATCCTACTATTGGAGGACCTAATTTTAAACAAAGTTTGAATTTTCAACATAGAAAGACTACAGAAGTGAGAAACGAGGTGAGGCTTTGTGAAAATAGTTTTGTAACCTCGACGACTGACTAGGGTAGCATCCTACGGTCAACACGGCTTTGATACCACTCTGTCGCACCCCGATTTTAAGAACAAAATCGAGGGCACAATATATGTATGCTAGGATCCATTTTCATGCATATATCGACATCATAGTAAATATCAAAACAATGTATTATTATTAATATATCAAACTTTATTACAAAAATAACCATCGGGTCCAAAAGAAAAGTACAGACTCTCATGCGGACTCTAATGTAGACCACATAAATTGGACGTCATCTCCACAAGAAGGTTGACCGGGGGCTGCGCCATCCTAGTACAAGTCGTCGGGGTCGTATCCACCGTCTTCTGGGTACTCCTACTCCTCGTCATAGACTCCAGCGTCTGGGTCGGGTAGCAGGGAGACAAAGAGGAAGGGTGAGTCAATCGAAATGTACTCCGCAAGTGTAGGAAAATATATGCTTATGAGGCTAATAACAAAGGTAGGCTGACTCTGTTAGACTCAAGCGTCTAAAGCAACACATCCTATTAAATCCTATTTCCTATGCATCTATTTACTAGGTTATAACCAACAGTAACCACACTCAGAGTCCACCGAGGAAAACCACACTCGGAGTCACACCAAGCAACCGACACTTGGAGTCACACCAAGCACAACCCACACCTGAAGTCCATCAGGCAAACCACACCTGAAGTCCATCAGGCCACCCACAATGCCGTTACAAAGAGTCCTCCTATGAGTATTAGTTCCATATGTCACGACATATAAACTACCTTCCATAATAACACCAGGTCTGCGCCCGAGTCTGGGAGCCGGTCTCCCATACCAAGCAGTATCTGCGTAGAAGAAGCCTTTGTACCCATGTCATATGAGACTAATAACCACATAAGGCTTCTCTAACAAATCGGAATCAAACCACCAACTAATCTCGAAGAAGTCCAAGCCGCTCGTGACCGTGAGCACGACTGATATATCAGTTTTACACTCTGCAGAGGTTGCACATCGTTACCCATGAGTCATGTGTTCCTCGTCATGCTAAACACTGCCAAGGTGTATAACGGGGTCGCACTACAAGGCCGTTACAAAATTCCCTCTAAGCCCGTTTTACACGTTCACTAAGGTTTCCCCGCTAACAGTGGATATACACAGCACTGCAGAAGCCCCCTCTTGTGCCACAAAATCTACCCCATGTAAACCCTCAACTTGGAGGCAACTAATTAATTAGCCAGGTTCGTCCCATTCCAAACCTCATGGTTGTGCTGTTAAGCCGGGTTACAGGCTTCGAGAACCGGGTCCTAGAGGTCTAGGTAGGATTATCTAGCACGAGCCCAGAACCAAAAATCAAATAAGAGCTGCCAAATCCATGGCACAAAACCACCAGTACGGGTCCATCCTGCTGGATATACCTAATCACTATACTATAACAATTATCAACCCACATGTTCCATAGATCATTAATCAAAATTTATTATTAACCAGCCCATCCCAACCATCACTGCAGGGCTATGCATATACTTCTACCCATAACTCCCAAACCAGGTGACAAGGAAAATATGAACAAATTCTAGTAAACCTTAACATGGGATTCAAATTAAGACTACATGCATCTACTGGATCTAAACTGCTTGTTGACACTTCTTAATGCAATTGCCCATAATAAACTTTAATGAACTGATTCTAGCAAAAGCCCTCAGAAATGTACGGGACACTCCTAGCATCACTTAATGTCAAGTTGTCGTCCCCAACATGATACTAGAAATGTAATTCATTTGTGACACTAGCTCAAAAGATATGAACAAATATTTATCCGCAAGTGCACAGATAAATATACCCATTGTAGCAGCATTTCACCCAGGTTGTCTAGATATCGTTATTTATATTTTACCAAGAAGAACAGTGAAGCGGGAATCAATTGGACATAAATGTGATTCAAAGGTAGTGAAGATTACTATTCATTCATTCACTACTCACATGTCTAAATAGGGGTAAGACATGATAAAGATAAATAATGAATGATAACGATAACGATAATGAGAATTCTAAAGATAGAGCGAACTACATGAATCAAGTAGAGCAGTCAGGAGATTAATTAAGAGATTCGAAACCTAAGTTACTTCACATTTACTAAGCCTAGTGATTACTCTAGTTAATATATGTAACACCCGGTTTTAAAGAACAAAACCAGGTACGCCATATGTGTGCCCAGGAAGTCCACACATACAACCACAGAAGGAAAATATATCAAAAACAGTGTTCTATATAACGAAACACAGCTATAACTAACACTTACATCAAAGTTAAGCGGAACGAAAACTAATCTTCTCTTCAGACTCCATTCTTCACTGGGACAGTTGACTGGGGGTACATACGCCTAGCACTTCCATCCATCTTTTTAGAACTTTTGTATGTGTTCACCATATGCAGACATACAAGCAAACAATATAGACGACTATGAACAACACAACCGAGACAAAACAACGTACTAAAAGAGAGCTCGTACTACGGTCGCGGGATCGCGCACGAAACGACTGAGAGACACGTCTACCGAGAATTTTATATTATAAAAGGAAGAATTACCGACTTGTTTTATTTTAATTAAATAAGATCATGACAAGTTATTAATTCAGATTAGACAAAATATATTTTAATTATTAAGTCGGGCTAGACTAATCATATTTTATTCATAAATATTATCATATAATTTAATCAAGTTAAACGTTAGCTTAGTAAAAGAAAGTAAACATGTGACAACATCTAAACGTAATTTATATGACAACAGTTAGCCTAATCAAATTATAAATTAAAAACATATTTGCGCTAGTGATTAATCATATTAACATTTGTGTATAAAATATCGAAATATAAAACCTACATTGATTTTAATTATAAATCGGTTGTAGGCTTATTAATTAATTTAATATTTAACTTTAGAAGGAAAAACATGTGAGATAAAAAGCGTTAACACTGCTGCGTAGATCGCGGCGACACGAAACTAACGCAACTCGAACGGATTAAAACGGAGATTAGATGATTAAACGGTGGAGATTAACGCTGAGTGGCAAAATAAGATCATCTTCTACCTTGGTCGTTGCCTTCATCTGGACAGGAACTTGGCCATGGCTCTCTGTACGACTGTAGGTGCGCAGGGGAGGGGAGGTCCTCCGGCCAGGGGAAACGGCAGCCGGCCGATCGGCCGACCGACGGCGGCGCTGGCCCGCTCAGATCCTGCTGTGGCAGAGGCGAGGGGTCGAGTGCACAGGCGGCGGCCGGTCCTTGCGACCGTACGTGTGCAGGAGCACACGGCCGCACGAGATGAGGTGCTGGCCGGGGCGCTCGGTTGGGGCTGCGATCCAGGGACCAAGTGGTGGCCGGGCTGCTGCAGAATCAGAGAACGTGAAGTAGAAACCGGCCATGGGAGGTCTTCCCCGGAAAAGTTCACCGGAAACAAACAAGAGACGTGGAATCGGTTAAACGGTGATGGATTCGTGAAAAGGAAGACACTACGACGTAGAGAACGATGAGAGCTACCTCATGGTGGTGGTGGATTTCGCCGGGACGTGATGGTTTGGCCAGAAAAGCTCGCCGGAAGTTCGCTGGAGTTGTAGGTTGCGAAACTTCGGCTTCAGATCTGGGATGATAGAAGTGGCGGCTCGCGAAACGGGCCGTACTTTTGGACTCCTCGCGACGAGATGAACACCGGCATATATATATATATATAGGGTTTGGATAAGTTTGAAAAACGGGATATTTTATTAATTTCGGATTTAAATAATTTCGGGATTAAAATAATTCCAGAAAAGTTCGGAATTGTTGTTTAAGCCACGAAAAATACTCCGATGGCTCCAAAAATTCTAGGAAAATTATCAGAGATACTTTGAAATATAATGAAGCCAAATAAAGTATTTGGAGCTCATGAAAATATATTTTAGAGCATCTAAAAATTAGATTATGCTCGCTGAAATTTTGGAAACTCTTCCGGAAAAAGCGAGAAAAATTCTCAAGAAGTTTGTAGTGATATGATGATGGATGATGAACTCAAAGAAGTGATTTGGGACACAAGAAATAGGATCTTGGAAAAAGTTCTACAAAAGGATAGAGCTGAGGGCGATAAATTTGATTTTGGAAAAAAAAACAGAAACGAACCAGATATAGATAAACGACCTACCAAACGTGTTTTAAAACTCTACCGACTCATAACACAAGGTCAAACAACAAGCAACCATCACCTCAAATTAGTTTAGGAAATTTTAAAAATTCTTGATTTACTACAACTAAGTAGGGCTAGCTCCAGCTAAAGTCGATCAATTTTATATAAATATTAAAATTATTTATTTTATTTAGTGTTTTCTACTCACAACCCAAAATCAGAAATTTTGGGTATGACAATATACAATCATTTATAGCTAATTAATCTATCATCCATGATCAAGGGACATTACTAAATTAGAATCGAGAAAAAGTAATGAATTCTAACTTGCAACCGCGTCCTACTAAAGTCTACACTGGGGGGGGAGAGGACTACAAAGGACTCAACAGGACTGTCAGTCCTGCGATCTACCTCTCGACCCGAAGCATAGGATGTATTCGCAGGTAAACTAGGCCCAAACACCATGTTTACACCAGTTTGACCACTTAACTCTATCTGGAATAAAGCTAAGTACTTTACGAACATGATCATAAACTCTATCATAATCAAATCTATATTAAATATATAACTAGAATAAACTCCAAAACTGAATAAACTGAAATATATTAATGTAGCACAAAGTCGAATAAAGATACAAATTACCGAGTCTTCGACAACGATCCGGAGACTCAGACGAAGCTTCGAGCCGGATATGCCGACGAAGTCGCCTGCCTCTACTTGAACCTAGCTAGACTAAACTCTGAACTTGAAGTAGAGCTCTAACTCTCTCTCTAGAAACCCTAGTTCTACTCTTGTCGGAAGATCTGAACTTCTCTTCTCTGCCTTCTGTCTCTCTGTCTCTTGGAGGGTGGGGTCAGGGGTCTGGTTATATAGCCCTGGGCGTGGAACCGTGATCGTTGGATCAAACCGACTTAAGGTACGGTCGAGATGAGTCCTAGAGGTCGGTGGAGGAAGATTCCGGAAGGAGAAGACGTGGGGGCCCTGGACCAGACCGACCGGTGGGCCCAGGGGACCGGTCGGTCCCACAGGTCAGGGTCTCGGGGTGCCTCGCCTCGTGGTGTCCTCTGGAGTCTTCTAGAGACTTCCTGACTTGGCGGTGGAGTAATCTACGTCGGGTTCCTTCTTGGGGAAGCAATGTAGTCCGGTTTTCCTGTTTAATCCCTGGAAAATATAGAATCACCAAAACTCGTAGAATTTGTTAGTTTAAACCTCCTATTTCTAAGTTGGCAATTCTTTTTGGCATTTATTCAAGTATTGTTGATGATAAATAATGATAGTTAATAGATGTCAACAAACTTCCCCAAGCTAAACTTTTGCTAGTCCCTTAGCAAACATCGGGTTCTGAGAGTAAAACTGTAAACTACTTTAATATCCAAGCCATCAACTGAAAACTTTCTTGAAAAGAAATTGGAAGAATTTTCACATATTCCCTTCGCCAATCTTTTACCTTAGTTTAGAATAATTGAATGTTAGAAGCGATCAAGTCAAGTACTATGTCTCAATTTCCTCATTCCAACTTTACTCCGGAGTTTTGTAAGATTTTCATAAAAGCTCAGAGAACCCCTGTATGACATCTTTCAGATATATTCTTAAGATTAAAAGCACAACTTACTAAGTCAAAGTTCAGAGCTTAGGGAGAGAAATGTCATACCCTTAGATCAAGCATTTGAAACTCTCTTTTTTGTGTCAACTCTTACTAGCATATTGTAATTAGAAGGACCATGGACTATCATTCTTTTTCTTTTCATATTTTTATGACACTTTTTTTTCTCTTTTTTTTCTGAGGTAGTCGGACACTTGTCCATTTTTCTTTCCTCATTATCATATTTTTGCATAGTCCCATGCCTCTAACACAATACTACTTCGGAAGAGTGAATCTTTTACATTTATAGAAGCTTTGATCTTTAGAGCATGATAAACCTCTCTACCATAGCTAAAAACTTAGAACAAAGTAAGCAACCTCAAAGTATGAATCATTTATTATCAGGCTTTAGTTATTATGTTATACAGGTTCTCATAATATGTTTGAAGTTTTCAAAATTAAAATTCTAGAGATTCATTGAAACTAAGAACAAGATAAATAGCAGCTCAGACTTTTTCGTTTCTAATTCTCAACTATCCAAACTTTGGTTAAGATTATTGTTTTGAGATTTTTCAATTAAAATTTGAAAGGAATTGTTCTGCAGTTGAGTCTATGTAAAGTAGCTCTTTCCTTTTTTTATATTCTACTTCAAGTTTATTTTATTTAAATACTAAACAGATACTAGCTAACAATACTAGACGCAAACAAAAAACAAATAGAGGGGTACAACGTACTTACCTCGGGAATAGGGGGTCCTCCCCCAAGCTAGCTTCACTCGTACGGTGGTGGCGGCTGAGGTGGATTAATTCCCATGTGTCCGAAGAGGAAGCAGAAATTCTCGTTTGTCTTGGCGCCTTGATGATGTATTTCTTCAAGAGTGTGGCGCATGTCTTCTTGACCCGTCTCAAGATGAGTAAGACGAGTGTCAATGCCCTGAAAGTAAGGCTCTCTATGGTACGGAAACTGGTGGTATGGCTGGTGTTCTGGGTAACCATGGGTGGCATGGTAGGAGTATGGATGATGAGTGGCATCATGAACGCCTCTCCCAGAGAAAGACATTCGTCCTCCCTGGAAGTCATACATCGTATCCTCTTCGCGATGTGGTGGAGTGTAATTGCGAAAGTTTCCTTGTCCCCATGAACCTTGTGGTGTATGTGGCTTGTAGTCAGTAGTATCTTCCCAAGCTTGATGGTGTGATGTAGATGGTCCAGCTCGTTCGAATCCTTGATAGTGAGTGTAAGCTGGCCCAGGTGGTGCAACATCTTCTCCTTGATATCTTGGGGCAGTGTTTCTGGTGAATCTTGCTGAGGGGCTTCTTCCTACTCCCGCGCCAGGTCTCTGCAAGTTTAGCAAAAAGGTTTCCACGACATACAGACCAAGTGATCTGTTTGGCAACTCATATTCATTTATATATCCTTTATATTACATGTAGAGTTTGTTATTTCTCTTCTTTATGATATGTGCTTGACTGAAGAAGTAGAAACCTATTACTGGTCGTGGAGTGGAGATGTACATAATATTTCCATTTAAGTTCAGATTTTCAGCAAGACGAGTAACCCAAGAAGTGATAGATATGGGGCCTTGTAGAGTGTGGATGTAAGGCTAGTAGTCTACCAGGAGTTTTACGGGTGGCATTTTAGTTTTCTTGACCATGGCATACATAAGCTTTAATTCCTCGATTCTGACAATACGACCCTCTTGCCTAGGAAAAAGAGTGAAACCCATCCACTTGTGCATTACTCTTAAAGTGGGGTTGTGTATATCATTAGTGCAGGGATGATGATCTGTTTTCTTGCTAGTAATGTCCTCCCAAAAACTATCTCTATCAAAGTTTCTTAAGACAACATCTATGTCTACAGCGCAATTTTCAGGAAAGCCCAAATTTAGACTGAACTGTTTCCATGTGAGAGTGATAGGTTCATTATACAGCCTAAAGTAGACGTACGTGTCATCCGAGGAGAGAGTGCAAAGAAATTCTAGAGTAAGCAATCTACAGCCCTCCTCAGTGAGTTCCCAAGTGTTCTCCCACCCAATATTATGAGAGACTAGATCGAACTCAGAGTCCATACCTGTGTCTCGGAGAAATTGTGAATCAAAGGTAAGAGTATGGGTGTACTCTTTGTCGCGATATTGCCTGAACAGATCCTTCTCGTAGGCTGTCTGAAGCTTGATGTGCCTTTCATGAAGAAGATCACGTGGCTCGGATTGGCTCGTGGTAGATGATCAAGGCAGGGATGAAGTAACCATGTCTGAGCCTCCTTGTGATGAGCCAGCTCGCGAACGGCTTCTCGTTGATCGGAAAGTGAGCGTGTTCTTTGCCTTTCTCAAGAAGTTGCTCATCTTTGCTGCAAAAACAAGAGAACACACAAACAAAACTAGTGGAACAAGTGAGGGTTAGAGCAAATAAATGTCAGAGAGTTAGCGGTCCAAAAGTGAGTAGTCCAGGAGTCAGTCGTTCAAGTTGGCACTTTTATTTCAACTTCTCCTAGTTCATTAACTAATTGGACAACACTTCCCCTCTCTTAATCAATTTTCTTGCTTGTTCTAACTATCCCTTTCCTCTTGCTACTAGCTCAAAGCTTCCTCCTCTATTCTCTCATATCTTCACTCACTCAGAAACTACCCCAAATGAAGTGCTAAGTGAACTCAAAATTGAAATTTCAAATTTTGAAGTGAGGCTGGTGTTTCTGAAGAGTGGAGTGTGTGGAGAGTGCTTGCCATTTTATAGGGGGAGATTGGGAAGGCCAGTCGGTCTAGTGGTGGGACCGACCGGTCCCCCCTGGGCCCACTTCTCTGCAACTTTCTCCCTTACCTACCTTGCTCAATTTCCCACTCTTTGGAGTATATGCCGACGGTTGCATGTGGTGGTAGGTGAGATGAGTGGTTGTGAGTGCATGTGATAATTTGAAGTGATATGATGTGGGTCCCAGGTGTCTGTGGGTCTGTATGTCTCCCGTATTTGTACAATGGAAGTATGCAAAAGAAAATTACTTTTATGATACTATAGAAAACAAGGATTCTAATGATGAATTTCTTATATGTTTTTGTTGCCGTAGTAAATAATACTTACGGGGTTCGTAAATATTAATTACATGGGGCCAATTTTATGATGATGCAAATTTTTATTTTGTTTTCCTATGCATGAGTAAATAAATATGAAGTGCAGAAGTAAATGCTGATAACTACCGAGTTACCTCCGGCGAAGGTTCGGGGTTTAAAGTCCACCGAATTGGACTCTCCAGTCTTCTTTATTCTTCTTGATGGGTCTTCACTACTGGAGACAACAGTCTTGTTTCTTGTGCTTCATGGTTTTCTAGAGTTGAGCATTGTTCGGGCTGTGGTTTGAATGAGAACTTTTCTTCTTTTCCATTTATGGTGAATTTGATTTCTCCAGCTCCGACATCAATGTGGGCTTTGGCGGTGCTCAAAAATGCTCTTCCTAGAATGAGTGATACTTTTGAATCCGGGTGCATTTCTAGTACCACAAAGTCCACTGGTACAAAGAACTCTCTAATCTTGACTGAGATGTTCTCAGCAATGCCTATTGGGTATCTGAGTGATTGATCAGCTAGCTGAAGACACATTGGTGTTGACACAAGTGCTGAATGGTTGAGCTTATAGTAAACTGATGCAGGCATCACGCTAACACTGGCTCCAAGATCACACAGTGCGTTGCTAAACCATTGATTTCCAATTGAGCACTCAATAGTGGGGCATCCTGGGTCCTTCTTCTCTTGTATTTGATTGAGGATAGCCACACTACATTCTTCTGTCAGCTCGATTACTTCAGTAGTTTGCAGTGGTCGTTTGTTGTTAAGTATATCCCTTACATACTTGGCATAGGTGGGTACCTGTAATTAATCTAGCAGAGGAATATTGATATATAATTTCTGAATTACTTCAACAAACTTACTGAACTGCGCATCTAGCTTGGCGTTTCAATTTCTGCGTGGGAATGGTAGAACATTGGTGTCTTGAAAATCCATCTGTATTTCTTCATTTTGCACTTGAGACTCTTGAACTTCATCATTCCTTTCTTCTGCCCTCGGGGGTGTCACTGGTGCTGTCTGTCTTCTTTGTGCTTCTTTTGGGTACGGCAGATCTCGAGTGGTCCTCCCACGTCTAGTGGTGATCCCCTTAATCTGCTCATGGTTAGTGGTAACAGGCAAAACAGTAGCCAATTGTCATAGTTGAATTTCTATTCTTTTATTATAATTAAGTTGATCCTTAATGGCAGAAGAAAATTCATCCATCTTAGCATTTATGTTTTCAAGAGTCTTATCATTTAAAGCAAGTCTTTAGTAATGCTATCATTTATTCTGGCTTGTTCTAAAATTAGGTCTCTTAAAGCAGGTTGCTTAAAATTGGAAGAACTGAAATTACTGGTGTACTTATCTGGTTTGGGAAGTTGTTGTTGACGCGATCCTTGCTTGTGTAGAGTGGTAGAGTTGTTGATGATGTTAGCTTCTTCTTGATCTTCGAAAAATTCTATTCCCAAATATTCTCCACTTCTAGTTTGAGCATTAAATGCGTCTTGAATAGCTTGTCGTTCTTCCTTGTAGTCGGCTCTCTGAGTGAGCCGATCCATAAGCACATCCATCTTGGTTGACAGTGCACACACTTCTTCTGGAACTTCTTCAATCTGGTGACAACGTTGAATAGTACCTTGTTTCTAGCTCTGATTCTCAGCTATCTTATCCATTAAACATTCTGCTTTTCCAAAAGTGAGTGACATAAATGATCCTTCAGCAGTGGCATCGAGTTTCTCTCGTGTTGTTGGTAATAATCCATGATGAAGGACCGAAAGTGCTACACACAGGCGACCAAAGGGGGGGGGGGTGAATGGGAGCCTTAAATTTCTTTTCAGAAACTTGTAGCCTCTGTCCCAGAAAATCAACCCCCAAGAGCAAAACCGATGCGTGTGATGTCCATGACCCAAGAGAATGAGTGGATGTTGCCAAGGAACATAGCGGGACACCACAAAAAGCCTCCACACTCAAGTTCACGCAAGTCAACTAGTGACAGGGTGGACTTTGGGTAACCTCAACCTCCCTCGAGTAACGCGAGGGGGATTCAGGCTATTTTGCAAAGCTAGAAGCTCAATTTCTGTAGAGCACGCAGTCGGAAATCCAACGCAAAAACCCAAAACCAAATCCGAAGTCGAACGAACGAAATGCAGACAAAACAGTGCTGAAATCACAACATCGGACGCTGGCTGCATCCGATGTACAAGCACCGGACGCGTCCGATGCGATATGACCCTCTCTGGAACCTACTGGATAGCCATCGGACGCTGGCTACAGTGAAACCCTAGCGTCCGATGCTCACCCTCCGGACGCATCCGATGGTCAATGGAGCGTCCGATGGTAAGCGTCCGATGCTCCTTCAAAAACACAGAATCTGACACGTGGCACCTGAGCGTTCGGTGTGATGAACACAACGTCCGATGCTCTCGACCAGAGCGTCCGATGCCCCCGACAACAGTGCTGTTTTTCACCGATTCAAATTGATCTCCTCCGAATCAAAAGCTCTATGGCCAGGACTCGGTCTGAGAGGTCACAAGGATGTTAGTGAGCTAGCTCTAATAAGAGATCATGGCTCGAACCTAACTCCAAATCGATGAATCGAAGAAATCGGTGGTATAGGGAGAAAAGTTGCCACGAAACTTGAATCGACCCGATCTACTTGTTCGTGAGGGTAGAGATGAATTCCTTCGGTGGAAATGTTCTCCTCACTTCAAAGAACAAGTTGATTCAAACAGATTCGAGAAAGATGCAGCGAGTAGAGAGATCAAGTGACGGGAAAATCGCGGAGAAAAGAAGAACGCGAAGAACAACTTCAAAACGCGAATCAAAACCACGAATTGCAACCGTGTGGCTACCACACGAGAGAATAATGAGATTACGGTCTCACTTCCTCAAAATCTCGGGAACACAGAGGTATGATTAGCCGTCTCTGCGGATCTCAGTTGCTACAGCAAGGAAGTGGGAGAGCAGGAAACCCTAGGTGAAAATAGCAAATGGCTGAGATAGTTTGGGAGGTGGGTGTCTCCCCCTACTTATCCTAATTCTAATTCCCACTCTACCCCTAATTATACACAGAGCGAACCAGCTAAACCCTAAGGTTATTCTAGACCAACTCAAAGTAGATGGTGATCCGACAGCCACCCCCGCACACCTGGTAGCTTCGCCTCGACGCGACCTCGCCGATTGCCACCACGTGCCGCCACCGCTCTGCTCGTCCTTTTCCCGGACCTCGCCCCTAGTTTTGAGGCCGAAACCGGGAAACCTGTCTTCACAATCAACCCCTGGTTTTGAGGCCGAAACCGGGAAACCCGTCGTCCATCGCCTGAGTTTTGTGGCCCAAACTCAGAAACCCGCCACCGCCTAGGTTTTGAGGCTCAAACCTGGAAACCGTCCTCAGCCTGAGTTTTGTGGCCCAAACTCAGAAACCAGCCGCACCCAGGTTTTGTGGCCCAAACCTGGAAACCGTCCACCCGATGGTTTTTCTGTGGCTCAACCATCAAACCGACGCTATAGATGGGATGCACCGCCCGTGCACCCTGTCCACCGACACGTGTCCCCAGGTCCTCGACCCGAGCCACACCGTGCCCCGCAAGTCTTCGCTCGTTGCTGTCCCAGGCTGTTAGCCACCACAGTTGATCCTCAGGCCACCGGTCCATCAGTCCAAGCCTCACGTCCGCCCTTCACCGCTCTGGGTCCATCGACATGGTACGTCCGCTGCACGGCATGCCCATCCTTCACCGCTCCCAGTCCATCGGCACGACACGTCTCTACTTGACCTTCACCTTGCCTTCGATCACTGTATCCGTGCTCAACACCTGCACAACACAAGCCAAAGAACATGCTTATCAAACATGTTAACAATCACTCATCACTCAAGATCCGGCATACACCCATGTATCCGCAATCTCCCCCTTGATGAGTGCATTGTCAAGTACCAACACAAAACATATGAAAGTAGAAGAAGGAAGAAGAAGGAAGAGAGAACTCGACCAAATGACCCAAAAGCATAGCAAAGCCGAAAGAAGGTCAAGTGGAATGAGCAAAACAACTTGGCCCCAAAGACATGGGCAACGGCTCGACGCAACCAAGCAAAGCAAAGCTAGCCCTCAAGAAGAGGTAGAACAGGCTCAACACCACTAGCAGGAAAGCTCGATACCAATTGGAAATACCAATTGAAATTCAAGCAAAATGGAGCTAGCCCTCAAGAAGAGGCAGAACGGGCTCAACACCACTAGCAAGAAAGCTCGATACCAACTGAAGAACAGAAGAGCTCGATACCAATTGAAAAACATACTCACCAAGCAAAAACTGCTAGTCCCTCAAGATAGAGGCACAGAGGCTCAACACAACTAGCATAAAATCGCTCCAAACCAATTGAAAACTCAACAAACGTCATCAAACGAGCAAACTCCCCTTCAATAATGCACACAACTAAGATATACAACTAAGATATGATCTGGCAAAATTTCTCCCCCTTAGTTGATAATGCACTATCAAGCAACCTCCTTCTCCTCAAATGCATATGAGTCAAAATGCAAGTTAGCAGCTTCAGGAATATAGTCAATAGAATGAAAAGATGCTCTCCAAAGTGCTGTTCCGAATACTCAACAATAAGCACAAAATGCCAGCAAAGGCTCAACTGATCACCAAATACGAAATATGAACATGTGAGCAAAATGAGCAGTTCTAGCCATTCAGAAAAGGATGTTCACCATAAAACTAGCACCAAACATGTTGTTTACACCAGATTTTGGACCGAGAAATTTGATATTTTGTAAACATAAACGGCTGATTTACCGAGGAAAAGAATCGGCCTGAAAGTATAAAAAACTCGTGTAAGTCGAAGGTGACCCGGAAGCCTCACGCGGACCAGCACGACGGGCTTCGAAGACGTGTCGGACTCAACCAGGGAGTTCAAGTTCGAGTTGTCTTTTATTTTTCCTTTTTTGTAATCTACTCGCGTATTAGGGCAGGAGTCAACCGGGTTATAAATAGCTAAGAACCCAGATTTGTAAGGATCCCCAATCAATCAAACACAACCGGCCCTCGGCCAAAACCCTAGGAGTAGGAGTAACGTAGATCTCGGCGAGACCTTCAACCAGGCAGGGCTGCATCGGCATCGACCGACCTCCGGTTTGCTTGTAAGTTTCATCAATGGCTTGTGTCATCGTGTAATAAGGCTGCATTGGCATCGACCAAACTCTTGTTAAGTTATGGCATGGCTAGTTATCGGTCTAAGCTCGTCTTTTGTAAGACTTTCTTGACTCTGATCAATCTCTTACTTTATTCGATCTTGGCTAGTTATCGGCTTTATTGGTTCGGCAAGCTAATAGATTCATTAAGTTATCGTTGTTGTTTTATGTTTTAATTTGTTTATTTATGTTTTAAACAACATCTTGCCCAATCAAGGTTGACAAAGTAGCTTACACCTAAAGGATGCTTAGTATCGGCGATTCTGAGGTTTACACGCTCACTACAGAGGAAATAGCCGATACAAGCCTCTCATCGGCTATTTTTGCCAACCTTGGTTGTTACATGTTGTGCGTTCGAGATATCCAGTAAAATCGTGATCTGATTTAAGAGCAGATAGATTTGATCTAGCATGTCTATTACGGCTGTTTTTCTGAACCCCACTGATATATATGGTAGATTAAGTCTGTTTATCTTAGTTTAAATCATGCTTTTGTCGGGTAGATCTTGTTCGTGCCTCATGGACCCTGTATCGGCTGAAATAGCCGATCCAGTTATGCTTTCTTCATAATATGTTCTTTTAAGTGGTTTGGAATCAACGGATCTATTTTATGCACGAGACATGATCTAGCTTGACCATCATCAAGGCTGCATGGAGACATCCCACTGTTGGTGTTTAGGTTATTTTATCGATCTATTTATTATTATGGCTGCATGGAGATACCCCACTGTTAATGAATAGAACTGGTTGCGCATTTAGTCAGTACGTTGGTTTCATGTCGCTTAAACGTACATATAGATCTTTATCTGTTAATATCTTTTAAAGCTTATCGGTTGTCTGTTTGTTACAAGTGTTCATCTTACATATGTCATAGCCGTTATGCTTCATATTTTTTTTCTGTCATTTTACATGCAATCTCGTGGGAGTTGACTTTGTAGTTGTTGGTATAAATTAACGCACACTCAACTTTATCCGCAAGCGCACAGATAAAATCTACCGATGTAGCACTTCACCAGAGTAACCCAGTTTTAATATCGAACCCAATGGAACGGATAGTGTTAAGTCTTAAAGTCTAACCCCTGAGTAGCTAACAAGGACAGAGAATCTAGAAGTATAGAGGGGATCATTAAGGCTGTCTAATTCCAATTTAAGAGTGATATGTTTATATTATTCTTAGTGGGGAAGTTGCCATAAAAGGTCACAAACAGAGTATGAATCTTTTATGCAAATGTATAATCCTACCGAGCCTACACACGGGTAAGTGTTCTATAGAAGAATCAACAAGGCTATAAGAGTCACCCTTGCGAACAACCACTACTACCGGCGTTATAGGAGGCATATATGAGCTATCAAGTCTAAGCACCACACTTACACTATCCAACTACTCTAACTCTAGAATGACTAGAATTAAAGTACTCAAAAGAGAGTCATAAATCTTTAAGAATAATAAGAACAATAGCTCAAACTTAAATATAGACGTTGATTACCGAAACAATCGCTGAAGTTGATGATGAACTTGAATCCACAGGTACAAGATGAAGAAGTGGATCCGACAGGCCGGAGCTCCTTCTTGATCTCTTCCTCTCTCTCTCTCTCTTCTAGATCTAATATAAGACTAGGTTCTAAACCTAAACTAGAGGGGTAACTAGTCTTCTACTTGATAGCTGGCTCTTGATTACAACTACATGAACTAGATCTAATTCTAGATGAACTAGAAGAGATTCATCTAGAGGGACCTCTACTTCTAATTGAAACCCTAGTTTCTGATGTGGAGATGAATAATAAAGATGGAGATGCCTGGAGAGGGTGGTCTGGGTCTGGTTTTATAGCCCGGAGCGTGGAACGTGAGCCCTTGGATCAAACTGACTTCAGGGACGGTGGAGATGCATCCTAGGAGGCGGTGGAAGAAGGTTCCAGAAGGCGGAGGCAAAACAGCCTCCGTGGCCGACCGGTCGGTCTCCAAGTGGGACCAGTCAGTCTGGCCCAGTGGGCCCACGTGGTGTCTTCTGGTGTCTTCTAGATCCTTCTTTTGCAGATTTCGTTGCGAAATTAATCTTTTCATCTGAGACTCCGAATATAGCAAATGATATGTCCGTTTCGATCGTCTCGACGAGCTCTTCGCAATGGTGCACTCCAATTCATCACTTGAGATACTTTTATATGATAAAAACATGGATGTCCTACAAAACAAGTGAGAGCACCAAAACTCATGGAACTTGTTAGTTTCAAACTCTACAACTATACTTTTGTGATTCATTTAGTGTCATTTCATGCAATAGTTGATGGTTAATTATGAGCATTAGTGAGCGTCAACAAGTTCCCCCAAGCTTACCCTTTGCTAGTCCCGAGCAAAGCCAATCTCAATAATGGATCAGGAGTTGCTGCAATATCTTCACTTCCAACAAGTACACATGTATTCAAACAGAAGTTCTCATATGGAATTGGAAAAAGTATCATATTATTCATCATGGGCTTAGTTCTTTACCTTGAATCCTGGTAATTGAAAGATTGAACGATCAAATCAAGCACTATGTCTCTAGTTCCTTTACTTCACCTTTATTCCGGAGTTTTAATTAATTTTCAAAAGTTTTAATACATGTGTTGTCAAATTAAACAACGGATCCAAAGAGAAAGTCAACCAACCATTGAATCAAGAAGTGCATGTGTATGGAAAAATGGAGTCGAATGCTCTTTTGAATATATTCACTCTCTTCTGTTTATCAGAGACATATGGCTATTAGGCTAATTCTACTGTCGGGCACGTGCCCATTTTTTCTAACATTTTTTTTTCTTCTTTTTTTTCTTTTCGAGGTTCCGGACACGTACTTGTCCCTTTTTATTTCTTCGGGATCTATCTTTTTGAGGTTTCGGACACTTGTCCCTTTTTATTTCCTCGGATCTCTTTTTTTTAATAGCCATAAGCTTCCAACAAACTTTTGAGAGGAACAGATAATTATGAGCATTTATGCGGAAGATGGATGAAATGTGTAAGTGAACTCAATTCAATGGCATGATAAACTACTCATAGGGTCAACAAAGCTTAATTTAACTCAATGCAATTAGTAGTCATATTAATATTTAGAAATCTCCGGAACTCTAGTGTTGTTTAGAACAAGATAATAGCAGCTCAGATCATCACATGTCATATCTCAATTACCTACACCTTATCAATTATTTGCCAACCATGCATTTAATTTTATTTTAATGCATCATTATTAGGAGAACTCATGCTTTGAAGACTAGGTACTTGAAAGAAATTAGATAGAGCAACTATTCATTATTTCCATGCAAAAGATTAGAGAGAGGGTTCTTCATCAACTTCTTAAAACAAACTAGACACACTATTTAATTTATTTAATCTAACACACTTTAAGATATAAAATAAAAGCCAAAAATAATAGTAGTAGTAATAAAGACATACCTGAATCGTGAAGATAACGGGGTGCGGCTCCCCCAAGCTGGTTCCCTTAATAGTGTTGAGCCTTCATGTGCTCATATATTTTTGTCTCTTTTTTTTAATTAATGGTGAGCCTTCATGTGCTCACATATTTTTGGTGTTTTGAATTTGTTTATAGAATGAAAAAATTAAGAGGATAAAGATACTTACGTGGATACATGGAGATGCCTTCCCCCAAGCTGAATGTTGACGTAGTCATTCGATCTTGTAATGTAGCGGACTGACAGTGGATATGTCCTTCCTCTATTAGAGCTTTGATTGAGGTTGATGGTTGTTGAAACAGTGCTCCAGTAGTGGATGGAACATTCACTTGCTCGTCAGCTTTTCTTGGCCTTTTAAATCCTGTGAAACTCAAATAGACAACAAAACTTGTGGAACAGATTAAGCATTAGCGGTTGGCTACTCAAGCCTTAGTTGTCGAGAATTTCAGTAAGATATCTTTCTCAATATTTTTATGTTTTTATATTTTTATGATGCAAGAGAAGATGCAACAGGATGAATGTATGCACATTTATTTTTAGTATTATTATTATTATTATATTTTTTTATGCCACCACGGTGAACATTCCTGTGGGTTTTTACACACCATAGAATTATTCACATGGGGCTTCATGGTTTATGATGTAGTGTAACAAATGCAATATTTTTATTTTCTTTACTAATGCAATGCAGAAATTAAAATGTTTTGAATTAAATATGATGATGCAATGATTAAATATGATGATGCAATAAATGACTAAGAATTAAATATGAGAAATATGCAGGAAAATAAATATGAGGATAACTACCGATTTTTACCTTTTGGCGAAGGTTCGGATATTTAGGTCCGACGAACCGGACCTTCCCTTGGTTTAGACCTCCCAAGGTATGCCAGACGTTTGGAAAGTTGTTATTGATTGTACCTGTGAGGTGCAGACTTTTTCATACTTTCTTGGTCTGAGTCTTCACTTCCTGTGGTTCACTGTCTTGAGGTTTTTCTTCTTTCTTTTCTGGGACAGTGTCGATAGCTTCTTCTTCGTGATTGACCTCTTTATTCTTGATAGTTTGTCTTCTTTGGCTTTGAGAGCGGCGTATTTCACTTCTATTCTTCTTAGGTGCTTCATTGGGCATGTAGCTGATGAAGTTGCATCGTGCCTTTTCTCCAGGAAAGTGAAAAATGGATTTCCTCTTGTAGATGATTGTACTTGTAGCGTAGAGGAATGTTCTTCCTAGGATGAGGTGGACGTCATCATCTTCTCTTGTCGAGGATCAAGAAGTCTGTGGGGACTTCATGACCTCTAATTCTGACTACGACGTCTTCCATCATTCCTTCTTGTTTATGCCTCTTGATATGGTGTCACTCATGTCATTTGTTCGTCCAGTAGTTTGAAATTAATTGTGGATGCTGGCAGCATCTTTCTCAGTGTGCATGTTCTTATAGATCTAGGACCTTCACTCTGTAGAATTTGGGAGTGACAAACTTCGCCATGTTTGCTCAAGAGTGTGTCCTGCTCAAAAAGACAAGGTAGAGATCAAGTGCATGGGCTCTGTTGGTGGAAAAACACCAACAGAACCAAAAGTTTTGTTTATTCCTCTATAACCTTAGGCACATTGCACAAGACAAACTTGTTGTTTATGTGTTCTATTCAATCTTAACATGAGTGATATGATCAGAGGATGAGCATGAAAGCAACATCTTAAAATATTTAACAGATCAAATTACTTAAACCAAGGAAGGATAATCTATGCATAATGTGTCGATCTTTTCATGATTGAGATATATCATTTTCCAAAGGTTAGATACACAATATTTTAGCTCATTTAGTTAAGACAGTGAGATTCAAGAGAGTAAAACTAGGAACAAAGATCAAAGGACTAAACATGTTGAGTTGATTAGGTTGGATCAAGTGAGATGCAACTTAAACATGTTTAGTTCTTTATTTATGTTCATACTAGAATCAAGAAGAAACTTTTAAAGTGATGGTTACTTACCTTGAAATGTTACTTTGTCATTGAAGAGTGATGTGTCGAACCACCTTGTGGAAGCTTCTCTTGTCTAGCTGGCTTGTCTTCTCTTGCTTGTCTCACAGTGTGCTTGAGAGGAGGAAGATCACAGTGGAATCATCCTTAGAGGTATCGACCTTCCTTCTCTTGTGTCGACTTATCAGTGGAGGTACATTGTTCCTCGAGTATGCTGTCTAGGATCCTCTATCTTTCTTGTATCAATTTTGTACTATGAGGATGTAGGGACAGTTCCGCATTCTTCCCTTGTCAACCTTTCTTGTTTTTTCTTTTAATTATTGGGTTGACAAGAGACTTAAAATTAGATCTGCTACTCGGCTGCCTCCATGAGAGTCTTTTGTCTTGTAATGTCACAACTGAGACTTGTCCTCTCAACAGTGTCTAGATGATGGAGATCTTATCGGCTGTTCTCCTTGATTTGCTGGCTGAGGTACTATCTCTCCATCTTCTAACTCTTGTGGTGCAATGGCTTTATCCTTTATGATGCCCTCCTCAATTCTTGGCAGTTGGTTCTCCCTTCGGCATCTTGTCTTGGTTCTCTTTGGCTGCTCATAAGTGATGTAGATGTTGAAGGTGTAGCGAAAGATCCAAAAGTTGACTTTTCTAGGTCCGATAAAGATGATAACATTGATGGTGTTTAAGAACGATCTTCTAAGAATGAGTGGTGGATCATATTCTTCTTCTCGACTAGGACAACATCTAGTGGTTTGTATTGGTCAAAGTGATGAGTAGGAGATCGATATGTCTTGAAGCTGAATTTCTCCTTCCCCCCTTTGATTGTGAAACACATCTAGACAATGGAATTCTCTCCCAGGCTGGCTTGTGATGTAGATGGATTCCCAAACAACATGTTCATGTGTTGGATTTGTAGATCTTGTTATTGTTGTAGTGGTACCATCTTGTCTCCCAAGCTAGCTCTTGATTAGAAAGGAGGACAACTTCCCACTTCTTGTCTTGATGTCTTGGACAATGATGGTTGCAGGCATAGGTTGTCTCATACGAGGTAAGTTGCATCCTGTTTGTCATCAGCGCCCAAGCAAGACTCAAAGCTAGGCTAGCACCATTTGTGATCTAAGAGTAGGTTTGTGTGTCTATGGTTTGGGTTTTGGATCTTCAATGTTTAGACCAAACCATGGATGAACAAAATCTCTCTCCTGCGTAATGTTAGTGGACATATACCCGAAGGATTGCAAGAATTTGAAGCATGGGTTATTATCCACAACTTATGTATTTTGCATCTATGCTAATAAAAAGATGTTTTTAGGATTACTTTAGCATAGACTAGTATTTTATGTGTTGGCTGCACTTTAACATGATTCAAGGCAAAAGATAACTTGCAGTAGAAGACAAAATAAATAAACTTTGATACTCGCAGTTCTTTCATCCATGATGAATGAGCCGAGTCTTCATTGTGCAAGAGTTGTTGAAGTTCATTGTACGCCTTGCTTCATCTCCAGTGTGAGTTCATCTCCGGACTTTCCCAAATTGATATTGAAAGTTTCTCTGCAGGGGTTAGTCCAACAAAATATCCAACATCCACTATAGCATACTATCGGCTCAAAAATCAACCTAGACACCATGTCTAATCTGATCTAGGAAGGCATTTTAACTTAATTGCTTAAACTAAAAGCCTTTGAAAGCAAGATCACCACTCCTAAACTAGGCACCATGCTTAATTTAAGAGATGTATGAAAGTACTACAAACCTAAACATATAATATAGCGAAAGAGGGTAGCATGAAAGTATTATAGAGATTTATTCAGATGGTGATGAAAGAGCATGATTAGTATATGAGCATATCTTAAAGGTAGGGATAACCAACATAGCAACACGACAAGAGATGCTCTTAGAAAGTCCATTCCCCCAAGCTTGGATTTTGCAAATCAAGATTGGATGAATGTAATTCAATGTTACATGGTGATTGGTTGGGCATACCTTGTGTTTGTTGTTCCTTCGCTCTTTTCAACTCCAGACCTGTAAAGGTTAGTGACAAGAATACCTGAAGGAATAATTTCATAATTATATTTCTATGCTCATAATAGAAGGAAGTGCAGCGGAAAGGTAGGCATAGCTAATAACCAGGTGTTATGATAGGGTGTAAGGATTCTATTGGTCATAGCTTGCGCTCATGGAGTAGTAATAGATAAGAGTGGAATTCAAAAACAACATTCATAAGAACGAACACAAAAATAATGAAAAGACCGGGACAAATGGAAAATATAAAAGTATGATTACAAGGTTAAACTAAGACTTAAGATGATCTACCGTTCCCCGGCAACGGCGCCAGAAATGCTTGTTGGTATAAATTAACACACACTCTACTTTATCTGCAAGCTCACAGATAAAATCTACCGATGTAGCACTTCACCAGAGTAACCCAGTTTTAATATCGAACCCAAAGGAACGGATAGTGTTAAGTCTTAAAGTCTAACCCCTGAGTAGTTAACAAGGACGGAGAATCTAGAAGTATAGAGGGGATCATTAAGGCTGTCTAATTCCAATTTAAGAGTGACATGTTTATATTATTCTTAGTGGGGAAGTTGCCATAAAAGGTCACAAACAGAGTATGAATCTTTTATGCAAATGTATAATCCTACCGAGCCTACACACGGGTAAGTGGACTATAGAAGAATCAACAAGGCTATAAGAGTCACCCTTGCGAACAACCACTACTACCGGCGTTATAGGAGGCATATATGAGCTATCAAGTCTAAGCACCACGCTTACACTATCCAACTACTCTAACTCTAGAATGACTAGAATTAAAGTACTCAAAAGAGAGTCATAAATCTTTAAGAATAATAAGAACAATAGCTCAAACTTAAATATAGACGTTGATTACCGAAACAATCGCTGAAGTTGATGATGAACTTGAATCCATAGGTACAAGATGAAGAAGTGGATCCGACAGGCCGGAGCTCCTTCTTGATCTCTTCCTCTCTCTCTCTCTTCTAGATCTAATATAAGACTAGGTTCTAAACCTAAACTAGAGGGGTAACTAGTCTTTTACTTGATAGCTGGCTCTTGATTACAACTAGATGAACTAGATCTAATTCTAGATGAACTAGAAGAGATTCATCTAGAGGGACCTCTACTTCTAATTGAAACCCTAGTTTCTGATGTGGAGATGAATAATGAAGATGGAGATGCCTGGAGAGGGTGGTCTGGGTCTGGTTTTATAGCCCGGAGCGTGGAACGTGAGCCGTTGGATCAAACCGACTTCAGGGATGGTGGAGATGCATTCTAGGAGGCGGTGGAAGAAGGTTCCAGAAGGCGGAGGCGAAACGGCCTCCGTGGCCGACCGGTCGGTCTCCAAGTGGGACCGGTCGGTCTGGCCCAGTGGGCCCACGTGGTGGGCCGCCTCGTGGTGTCTTCTGGTGTCTTCTAGATCCTTCTTTTGCAGATTTCGTTGCGAAATTAATATCTTTTCATCCGGGACTCCGAATATAGCAAATGATATGTCCGTTTCGATCGTCTCGACGAGCTCTTCGCAATGGTGCACTCCAATTCATCACTTGAGATACTTTTATATGGTAAAAACATGGATGTCCTACAAAACAAGTGAGAGCACCAAAACTCATGGAACTTGTTAGTTTCAAACTCTACAACTATACTTTTGTGATTCATTTAGTGTCATTTCATGCAATAGTTGATGGTTAATTATGAGCATTAGTGAGCGTCAATAGTAGTCAATGTCCTAAAGACAAATGGCTATATCAGAGCCGCATAATTTGGAACTGTCTGGCATCAAACCGACAGGTTCCATGATTTGACGATCTTTTTTCTTCGCCTTGTCAATTACAGGTCAAATTGACTGGCACGCCCGAAGTCGATTTCGCTGAGAATCGGCACCACCGCTTGCTGAAGGTCCAGGAGGTCAGGATTCGCTCCGTACCCCTCTGAGGACCATACGCCCGAGTGTGTTGGCGCTCCCTGACCGAAATTTTGCGTCAACACATTCTTTTGGCACGCCCAGTGGGACACAATCGTCTGAGTCACGATGTTTAACAACGAGGAAGTGCTGCATGTGAAAATGGAGGACCTCCCAGAGGAAACTCAGCGCTTAATAGAAGAAAATGTCAATCAATATCGACACATGTGCTTATTGAGCTTCAGCAAGACCAGAGATAAGAAGATCACTCAGAAATCTCACCTTCCAAGAGTGGTTTTTGATGGACACATCGATCCAATGGTCCAAGTTCAACACAATGCCATGCAAGAAGTAATTGGCAAAGCAATGTCTGCAACCTTGATGAACCATAATGAGGCTTTTCTCAACAGCCTCACGAATGCCATGAAGGAAGTTTTCTACATAAGTGGTGATAGAAGAGGTCCGGCATATAATATTGGAAACAATTAAGGAGCTGGAACTTCCGCTGGACCTCAGACCCATGTCCCAAATGGCAATGGAAACCAGATGATGATTAATCCTGGGGGCATGACACCGCAGCCAGTGCAACAGCAGATTATGAATATGTACTCATCGGCTACAAAAATAGCTCCTCAGGCAAGGCGCATCACAAGAGACTTCAATACACCGTCATATCAAGGGAATGTAGCATCTGGTGATATCCCTCGGGGATATCATTATGTCTCTGATTTCTATACTTTGGATGCTCAACGGAGACCAGAACATCGGCTATCAACAGTCGGTGAATCAGATTGACCAGTTGTTGAGTCGGGTAACCGACCTGGTTCAGAAGCAATTTGGTTTGACTCCAAAATCCACTGTGACTGGTTACAAAAAGCCGTATCCAGAGTGGGTTGATCAGGTTGTTCTTCCTCCAAGATATAAAATTCCTGATTTTACCATGTTCACAAGAACTGGTTCAGTGTCAACCATGGAGCATATAACCCAGTTCCTAGTCCAGATTGGAGAGATCGGTGATGAGCAAGCACTCAAAGTCAGATTGTTCCCTCTCTCTCTATCTGGCTCGGCTTTCTCGTGGTTTTCATCTCTGCCACCCAATTCCATTCAGAGCTGGGATGACTTGGAAGATAAGTTCCATAAATATTTCGGCTTCGGGGTATTGGAAAAAGGCTTAGTGGATTTAATTGATACAAGGCCAACTAATAATGAGTCTGGATGCCAGTACCTCCAAAGATTCAGAGAGATATAGAATCAATTCTATTCCTTGACATTGCCAGATTCAGAGGTGGTTAGCATTGCAATCCGAGGATTGATACCTGCTATTAGAGAGAAAATCGGCTTCGGTTGCAACAACATGGCCGATCTAGCTAAAAAGGTGGCAAGTATCGATGCCCAAAATCGGTACAATCAAGTCTTTAAACCTAAGAAAGCCTATAATGCAGAAAGCCATTTCTTCCAAGAGGATGAAAATAATAATTCAGAAGATGAAAGTGATGAAGAAGTGGCTGCGGTAGACTGGGTTTGGAGAAACAATGAGTACATGCCTTGGGCAAAGGGTAAGAGTACCGAGAAAGATGTAAAATATAGCTTTGACATTACTAAGGCCGATAAAATATTTGACTACTTGCTAGAAAAGGGTCAGATCAAGTTGACTGGGAATCATACTATCCCATCGGCCGAGGAGCTTAAAAATAAAAGGTACTGCAAATTTCATAATTCTGGCACCCATACTACTAATGATTGCTGAGTTTTCAGAGACATGATACAAAAGGCGATCGTTAAAGGAAGGATAGGTCTCGAAAAAGCCAAAGGCATGGGCATCAATGGCTATCCTTTCCCATAGAACATGGTAGCCTCAGCACCTCGGAGTGAGATCAAGGTGTTGACTTCTGATAAAGCCAAGGCAGATGGAACAGTTGATCCAAAGAAGCAGTTAACAACTAAAGAGTATCAGGAGATGAAAGGAAAGAAAAGCAATGATCAACCTGAGACTTCAAAGGCTGGAGAAGCAAGAAGGCGCCCAACTGTCAGGATCTTACTGAACAAATGGCAATGTCAGAAGGAAAGGAGCCAAATGCGAAGGGAAAGAGATGAACAAGAATATCAAGAGTGGCTCGAAGAAGAAGAGTACAAGAATTCCCGGGAGGAAGGAAGACGCATCAGAGATGAAGAGAAGAATCATTGGGACTGTCCCTTCTTCAGGCATTGTTGGAATGAAGGCTTAAAACTTCCTACTCTTCATAATTGCCCAGAATGCAGTGATCAATATCGAGAATATAGGCAGTCGAGAGACAACCGCCGATCTGTACATGAAAGATTGAGGTTTGGAAATACAGATCGGCGCATAAAAAATGAAAATGTTCATAATCGACTTGGAGTAAGATTAGCCGATCATGATCATCCTTGGCAAGAGGGGCAATGGTGTCCTGGTGGTTTAACCAAAAGCCAGAAATGACGGGTTCAAAGGTTGAGTAACGATGAGATCCAGAAGAAGAAATCCAAAGTCTGGCAAGTGAAGCAAATAGCCGATAAAGGTGAGTCATTGGCTAACATCGCTGCTCTGTTCATACTACCTGCTAAGGTTAGATCCTCTGATCTTGAAGAAGACTTTCTCAAAACAGTTGATGAAAGTCAACAGCCGATCCAAGCAGTCAGCTTCAAAAAATATATTTAATGGATTGTACAGTTAATGAAGATGAGAGTAAGATGGGTAAAGGTTTTACGTCGGCTAATGAACTAGAAGCAGTTGATATTGGAAACAGTGATAAGCCGAGGTTGACATACATTAGTGCCAAGTTGGATCCCAAGTTTAGGCAAGAACTTACTACATTATTGAAAGAGTACAAAGAATGCTTTGCTTGGGATTATTCTGAGATGCCTGGTCTTGATCGATCATTGGTTGAATATCGGCTACCTATTAAACATGGGAGTCGGCCTGTGAAACAAGCTCCAAGAAGAATTAGAGCAGAAGTTATGGCTGATGTGAAAATAGAAATCACTCGGCTTTATGAAGCTAATTTCATTCGGCAATGTAGATATGTTGAGTGGATATCTAGCGTGGTCCCTGTATATAAGAAAGGGTTTGTATTGACTTCAGGGATCTAAATAAAGCTACTCCAATGGATGGCTACCCAATGCCAGTGGCAGATATGTTAGTCGATGCAGCAGCAGGACATAAAGTTATCAGTTTTATGGATGGCAATGCTGGCTATAACCAAATTTTTATGGAAGAAGAGGATATACTGCGGATACATGGGCGTATGCCGAGTCTCTGAGTGATGAGTGATTGTCAACTGGGATAATGAGCATGTTCTTTGGCTTGTGTTGTGCAGGTGTCGAGCACGGATGCAGTGATCAAAGGCAAGGTGAAGGTCAAGTAGAGACGTGCCGTGCCGAGGGACCGAGAGTGGCGAAGGGCGGACGTGAGGCTTGGACTGAGGGACCGGTGGCCCGAGGATCAGCTGTGGTGGCTGACAGCCTGAGACAGCGATGAGCGAAGACTTGCGGGCACATTGTTACCTGGGTCGAGGACCTGGGGACACGTGTCGGTGGACGGAGTGCACGGGCGGTGCATCCCTTCTACAGCTTCGGTTTGGTGGTTGAGCCACAGAAAAACCACTGAGTGGACGGTTTCCAGGTTTGGGCCTCAAAACCTGGGCGCTGATGGTTTCCGAGTTTGGGCCACAAAACTCGGGCTGAGGACGGTTTCAAGGTTTGGGCCTCAAAACCTGGGTGCTGCGGGTTTGCTGAGTTTGGGCCACAAAACTCAGGCGTTGGACGGCTGGTTTCCCGGTTTGGGCCTCAAAACCGGGGGCTGATCGTGAAGGCCTGGTTTCCCGGTTTCGGCCATAAAACCGGGGGCGGAGTCCGTGAAGAGGACGCAGAGCGGTGGCAGCACGTGGCGACAATCGGGAGATTGCGTCGAGGCAACGCTACGAGTTGTGCGGGCGTGGCCGTCGGATCACCACCTACCGCGAGTTGGTCCAGAATAACCTTAGGGTTTAGCTGGTTCGCTCTGTAAGGAGTTAGGGGTAGAGTGAGAATTAGGAATAGTTAGAATTAGGATAAGTAGGGGGAGACACCCACCTCCCCATCTATCTCAGCCATTTGCTCGTTGCCTTCTAGGTTTTCCTGCTCTCCCCATCCCCTGCTGTTGCAAACCTGAGATCCACAGAGAAGAGAACAATACCTCTGTGCCCGTGAGATTTTTGAGGAAGTGAGACCGTAATCTCACTATTGTAGCGTGTGGTAGCCACACGGTTGCAAATTCGTGGTTGTGATTCGTGTTTTGATTGTGTTCTTCGCGGATTGCTTTTCTCCACGTTTTTCCCTTCGATCGATCTCTTTGCTTGGTGCATCTCTTCCAAATCCGTTTGAACCAAGTTGTACTAGATCGTGAGACACGTCTTTCCACCGAAGGAAACCTTCCCAAACCTCACGAGCTAGTAGATCGATTGATTTTTGTTTTGGGTCAAGTTTTTCTTCCTTTCCCCGAATTTCTTCGATTCATCGGTTTGGAGATAGGTTCGAGCCATGATCTCTTAGAGATAGCTCACTATCTTCCTTGTGACTCATCTCTCCAAGTTTGAGCCCTAAAGGTTTTGTTTTGGGAGAGTTTGAATCGAATCGGTGGAAGAACAAAGGGTTGTCAGGGCGACCGGACGCATGCATCGTGCCGACCGGACGCGTCCGGTCGTTGAATGTTGCGTATAGAGTTTCTGTTGCTGACCGGACGCACCGTTTGCGCTCTGACCGGACTCATCCTTGGCACTATTCATCGTGCTTGTCTCTGACTGACCGGACTCTGTGGTAGTGACCGGACGCTCCAGGACCGTGAGTCCGGTCACAAATAGAGAGCTCCGAAATCTGACTTCGCTTGACCGGACGCGTCCGGTGGTGCCTGACCGGACGCAGGCAGAGTCCGGTCAAAGCTGTCCTACGCGTTTTCGTCCGCAGTTTGTTCGCCTGACTTTTGATTTGAGATCTGCTTGTTGCATTGGATTCCTGACTTCGTGCTCTACAGAAATCGGGCTTCTCGCTTTACAAAATAGCCTGAATCCCCCTCGCGTTGCTGGGGGGGGGGGTTGAGATTACCCAAAGTTCATCCTGTCACTAGTTGACCTGCGTGAACTTGGGCGAGGGAATTTTTGTGGTGTCCCGCTGTGTTCCTAGGGAACATCCACCCATTCTCTTGGGTCGTGGACATCACGCGCATCGGTTTTGCTTTTGGGGTTGATTCTCGGGACAGTGGCGACAAGTTTCTGGTAGGAAATTTCGAAGCTCGCATTCACCCCCCTCTGGTCGCTTTCTAGTAGCACTCTCGGTCCTTCAATTGGTATCGGAGCAAGGTTAAGGATCTTCCACCTTAGCCGGTTCCAGATCCATAGAAGGCGACATGGATCGCGGCGTGGGCAAACCGCCGTTCTTTGATGGGATGAACTATGCGTATTGGAAGATACGCATGTCGGCCTATCTCCAGAGCATGAGCTCTTCTGTTTGGGAGATTTGCAACAAGGTCGATTACGTTGTCTTGGTTGCTTGTGTTACTCAGCTTCAGATGGATGAGCACGATGCCAATAGCCGAGCGCATAACGCTCTTTTCTCCTGTCTGAGCATGTCCGAGTTTGATCGCGTTTGTCATCTCCTCACGACTCATGAGATTTGGGCAACCCTCATGCGCTTTCATGAGGGAACCACTCAAGTCAAATCCCGTCTCTATGAGTCGCACAAGCGGGAGTATGAGAACTATTGACATATGCCTGGCGAGAGCATAGAGAGTTTATTCGCTCGCTTTCAGGTCATTGTCAACAAGATGAGAGCAAACAAAGAATTGTTGCCTTTTGACGATCATGAGAGGGCTTTGAAGCTTTTGCA
This sequence comes from Coix lacryma-jobi var. lacryma-jobi, assembly GCA_009763385.1. Lineage (NCBI taxonomy): Eukaryota > Viridiplantae > Streptophyta > Magnoliopsida > Poales > Poaceae > Coix > Coix lacryma-jobi. Next base: position 114,889,604 of record CM019830.1, on the reverse strand, counting down.
CACTCTTGATCGGTCGGTGTGGGACTCAAAGGTCCAGGCGATCATCGAATCATCTAACTATGAGACCCTCACTTGCGACGAGCTCTTTAGTAAGCTCAAGTCTAGTGAGATTGATGCCATGTCGAGGGCTTCTTATGAAAATCCTTCCGGCCCGACAATGGCTTTGTTTTCTGGCTCTTCTGCTAATCCCTCTGGAGGATTTGCAGTTTCTTCACTCTTTTCTGTCATAGAGCACCAGCTGGAGTCTTTGGGGGATGACGAGTTGGCGATGCTCGCCAACCGGTTCTCGCGGTTCCACAACAACCGCATGAACCGTCGCCGCGGAGGAGGACGCTCAGGATGTTTTGAGTGCGGCGACCCCGACCACTTCATCGCCAACTGTCCCAAGAAGAAGCACACATCTGAGAAGGGCGATCATGGGCACAAGTACGACTCCGACAAGCGCAAGGAGAAGTACGTCCCCGCGAGGCACAAGCGGAGGGGCGGCTTCGACAAGGAGTACATCAAGAAGATGTACATGGAGAAGGCCCAGGCTGAGGAGCGTGCGTTCTTCGCCACGCTCAGCGACGTCGACGGCTCGGATGACGACTCCGCTTGCTCAAGCGATGACGAGTCCGAGAAGAAGAAGAGGATCGAGGACAAGCTGAACGGTCTCTGCTTCTTCGCCGCCGATGACGGCTTCTGCACCATGGCCCTTGGTGACGAGGTCGACGGCAAGCGGGAGGACACCCCTCGGAACGACGACGACGACGACACCTCTCAGGTATCTCTCACCCACGACGAGCTTTCTGCTGAGGTCGAGAAGCTTACTGCCGCCTTGCTTAGTCAAGATAAGTTGCTTAGGCGTGCTGCTAGAGAGCGCAAGGAGTTTAGGCAGAAGTGGGAGGACACAGTGAGGGAGCTTGAGTTCGCTAAGTCCACCATGGTCGTGGCTGAGGAGGCTGAGTGTGAGATGTGCACCAAGCACATGACTGACCTTCTCACCTTGAGAGGAAAGTATGCTGCTTTGGTTGGAGAGGTGGATGAGCTCCGGGCTAGACCCCTGTTGTTGGGTGCGTGCAAGTCTTGTCCAGTCTTGCAAACCGAGTTGGCAGAGAAGGATGCCAAGATTGAGTCTCTTGAGAAGGCCAGCTCGGGTAGCACTTGTGTGACTAGGTGCACTTTGTGTGAGGGTTTGGAGATGGAGATCGCTAATGTGAAGCATGACAAGATGCAAACCGAGGAGGAAAACACATACCTTCGGACCATCTTGTCATGGGTGTCTAGCGGTGAGCCACAGCTCGGGATGATGATCTCCCAATTCAAGCGAGCTGCTGGAGGTCCTGGTGTAGGCTTTGCTCCGGGTATTGATGTTTCTGTTTTTGGGAAGATTGGAGAGTCGAGTAGTTTGAACCCGAGTGAGAAGCCCAATGTAACGTAACGGCTCTAATCCCATGGCCCACTGATCACCGTCAACCACTGACAGTCGATCCGTACAGCCAAGAGATTAGGACCGGTTCCGCTACTGGGCTACATCAGTGCCCGTTGTCCGCAGGATCATCTCACAATTCAGTTACAATCTCTTGAACATTTTGACAAATAACATCGGAGTAAATAGCGGAAGACTTAGATAGCAATAGTTTTACAAACCAGGGTTTAACATAAAATTAAAGTGAAGTTATTACAGACCATAGTTCAAATAGATAGAGTCGGCAGAGTAGCATATGACAACAACTGAAGGTAAAGATACTTCACCCAGCCCGAGGGTGAATAATCACTCATCGGCCTCATCGGCCTCTTCCTGAACAACAGTCACACAGCAAGGTCCGAGGCATACTGAGGAATCTGTCATACCTGCAACATGGGTAATAAAACCCTGAGTACAAAGGTACTCAACAAGACTTACCCGACTAAAGAAAAGGGGAGAAGACTCAGGAATGAAAGGCTTAGGTAAGGCTTGAACAAGATCGAGAAATTTGCAGAAAAAGCATTTTGAGTTTTTCCGCCAGCAACAAGCACCTCGGGACTCTAACCCAAGAGTACAGGTCCAGCAACAAGCACCTCGGGACTCTAACCCAAGAGTACAGGTCCTGTTGGCAGAAAAAGCATCTTGTAAAACTTGTTTTTATTTTGGAAAGGTTCAAGTATTCCTCAGTTCTTCATCATTCATGATTCATTTTACATTTCAAAACATTCCTAGTTGAGAACCACTCTCCGTTGACAGTCAGTGGACCAAGTCTCCATAACCGAGGAGCAACGTTAATCCGGATAAAGAATACTCAGCTGAGGATCCCTATTCACACTGCATATGTAGCACCCAAGCTTGCATATGCCAACTCGTCTTCCACGATTCCTCCAAGATTGGGCCCGGTCCTACGCCACCCGGAAGTACAGTACACCACTCCAATCCGGGACTCTAACCCACGTGGGTACATGCTACTTCCGCCATCTCTCCACTCCCAGTGCGCGGTTGTCGGTCCAATAATGGATTTCTCGGAGCCAGAGCTTTCCGTAGTATGTGAATAGTTACAAGTCTTGACCAGCAGGCCCCCATACGGATGGTCCCTAATTTTCCAGCCAGAACTACACCTTGGTTATATCTCACCCAAGCGTAATAGTCCTGTCAGTTTTTCAACCCTGTCCCGGCCGGTGTCAACTGTTGAGTCCCGGACTACAACATGACGGCACCGTACGCAAGGACAACCTCTTCTCGACAATGACCACATGCTAGCCAGGCAAGCAGTCATCGAACGGGAAGTAAAACCAAAATTCCCATAAAGTTTCTTTCAGTGATCACACTTTTTGAAATTGGCATTTTTGCAAATCTATTATATAGCATCACTAAGCATTTTGCAAATAGTTTTTAAAACAAGGCGGGTGGATCCTTTGGTGGAGGTAAATAATGCAGGAGGCAATAGGTCATCACACAACTCCTATAACCTAATGCAGTAATTTAACTCAAAAGCATTTAAGGAAAACATTTTATAAACAGAAGGGTTAAATGCACCGGGGCTTGCCTTGAATGGCAAAAAGGACGGACTCGGGGTTGGTGGTGTAGGTGTCGGAGCTCGGGGTTGCCTCGGGGACAGATCCTTCGGTGGCTACCTCGACTTCAGGTCCTTCTTCCTCGGTCACTATACGTATGCAATGATGCATGCACATGAGTATGCTAGTATGAACAAAGTGCAGGATAAAACTAGAGTACAGTTTTGCAAAGAATAAGTGGTTGTTAAAGTGGACAAAAGATTACTTAACCCTTTCTAGCAATATTAGCTAACTTTATTAAGCAACTTTTATATGACTTAAGCATAATCATCACCAGGCATCACAAACATCATAGACCAGGGGGGTATGGGTCTATGAACATCAAACAATCCAAAGATCACATCATCAAACACTTATTACCAACACTAATCACTTTTTCTATTTTCCTAAATTAATTAAAAAGGTCATTTTATGAAGTTGCTCCAAAAATTACCAAATTAATCACATAAGTTAATTATGGCATAAACAGATGGTAAAACAAATTTCATAATTTTTGGAGGTCATTAAGGTGCTCAAATAAAATCAGACATTAATTAGCAAAAGGCACTATTTAATAATTAAAATAAAAGCTCAAAAATCAACTTGTTCCAAAAGACTTCAAAATTTTACCAGAGACTAAACATGGCATAAGAAGCTCACAAAAATTTGTCTCATGATTTTTGGAGTTATAAATCACTCTCCAAAAATACCAAAACCTTCATTTTTCAATTAAAAGGGGAATTTTACATTTTCAAATTTTTGCACAAAACTCAAGTTTCATATTTTTATAAAACACTCCAGAGCATAAAGAGTCTACCACAAAAATTTCAGAATTTTTGGATGCACACAGAAAATCATACAGAAAAGAGAAAACAGAACACTATTCACATCTCTCAGAAAAAAAAAGAAGAGCACTGTGCTTCTTTCTAGGCCGGGCTCGGCGAATCGCGGGGCTCGGGCGAATCGCGCGGGGCTCGGTCGAGACGGGCTCGGTCGAGACGGAAGCGACAGCTTCGTCCGAGGCCTGGCCCGGAGGCTCGGGCGAGACGGAGAAGTGAGCCTCCGTCCGAGGCCGGACTCGGGCGAAGCAGAGAGCATGCGTCGCCGAGGCTTGGGCTCGGGCGAATCGGAGAGTCACGCGCTCGCCGAGGCTTGGGCTCGGGCGAAGCGGAGAGGAATCAGAGACCGAAGGCTCGAATGCTTACCACGTGTCGGAGGCAGGGCTCGAGGGTGAGGCTCGACTCGTTCTCGAGGGTGAGGCTCGGCTTTTGCTCGAGGGTGAGGCTCGGCTTGTGCTCGAGGGAGAAGACGACAGCGGCGGCGCTCCGGCGATCCGGCGGTCCTGCGCAGCATACGCGACCGCAAGGGCCGGGTTAGAGTCGCACGGGACCAAGGAACACAACACGGGGGTCGGTGAGGGATGATCATGGCCGGAGACGGCGAATTCCACGAACCCGAGTTCGCCGGGTTTTGGCCGGGGATGGGGACGGCGAGCTTACGCCGGGCAAACGGAGGCGGGGAAGGTGAAATTGAAGGGTGGAAAAGCTTCACGAGCTCAAGGCGGAGCTTTAGGGCTAGCTGGTGGAGAGGCGGAGTGTCTGGAGAGGTCCGGCCACGGTGGCGGAGGTGAAGGAGAGAGGTCGGAGCTCCGGCGGCTTATATAGCCGCGGCTAGGGGACGGTAGAGACCTCGGGGTTGCGCGGGTTAGGTTTGCGGGGGGCGTGCGCACTCGATTGCGCTCTGGCGGTCGAGCTGGCGTGCAGCCGGGGCTCGGGCACAAGCTCGGCCGGCGATGGCCACGCGGCGGCGGCGGCTGGGCACTGTAGGGGCCGAGAGCAAGGGTCAGCGCTCGCGTGCGGGCGCGGAGGGAACAGGGGAACAGCGGCGGCAGGATAAGGCGCGTGGGGAGCAGCCGCCTGCGCTGCAGCCGCAGCGCCGGCGCCATGGCCGGGCCCCCCCTGGCCTCTGGCTCTACGGGAAGAAGAACAGTGCTAGGGTCTAGGGTTTGACTTTTGGCCAGTTTCTGTATTTTGCAAAAATCTCCCAAAATTTGAACTGTGCGACAAAAACTCAAAACACCAAAGTTGTTCAGAAAAAAGAGATCTACAACTTTGTCAATATCAACATTTTCAAATTCCAAATAGTTTTTGAACTATAATCAAAAACAGAAAAGGGAACATTTTTCAACTTTGATTCAAATCAAAATTACTTTGGATTTCAAACTGAAACTTGAAAATCTTTATATATGAAAGTTGTTCCATTTGTCAAAACCTACAACTTTGCTAATATACATTTTTTTCTGAAACTCAAAAGTTTTTGAATAAATTTTTAAAACTGAAAAGAGGACAAAAACTGGAATTTGAATGAATTTGAAATTACTCCAAATTTTATATAGAAACATGGAAATCTGTAAATACCAAAGTTGTTCCTCTTGATCAGATTCACAACTTTGCTTTTTGAACCAACTCAAAATTTTGAATTTTGAAAAAGTTATCAAAAAGGGAATAAATCCAGGATTTGGGAATTTAGGGTTTTGCAAAAGGAAACTCAATTCAAATCTGATTTTTGAACTTGGATCAAAACAACAAACATCAGGGCACTAAATTTGAACAAGAATTACATAGAACTAGGCACAGAGGTGAAATTACCATTTTGCCCTTATAGGAAGAAGTGGGCTAAAAGGGTTTTTGCAATAGAGGTACATCACATAAAATGATACACTAAGCAAATGCATACACATGAAATCATGATCAAGATGATTAATGATGCTAATGATGATATGTCAAGTTAATTACATGCTTAAACACCAGAGGTGTTACAGCCTTCCCCCCTTAAAGAAATCTCGCCCCGAGATTCTGCGTCTTAAGAAAGGACAAAGAAGGGATAAAGGCAAAACTTTACATAGACAGGGATTTGAGAAAGTCGGGATAGTTCTTTGTCAAGAAGTCTTCAGATTCCCAAGCAACTTCTTCTTCAGAGTGCTGGTTCCACTGGATTTTGTACCACCTTGTGGTAGTTCTTCGAGTAACTCGATCTTTGTGATCCAACACGCGAACTGGATATTCCGAGTAGGATAGATCAGGCTCTAGCTCGACACCTTCAACTTCCACGACATGTTCTGGTACTCGGAGGCACTTCTTGAGTTGGGAGACATGGAAAACATTGTGGACAGCAGAGAGATGATCGGGCAACTTCAGCTTGTAAGCTACCTTGCCGCAACATTCCAAAATCTCAAACGGACCAATGTAGCGGGGTGCTAACTTTCCCTTGACTCCAAAACGAGTGACTCCTTTGGTTGGTGAGACCTTGAGATAAACGTAATCTCCAACTTGAAACTTCAGAGGTCGACGTCTCTTGTCAGCATAACTCTTTTGTCGGGATTGGGCAATCTTCATGTTCTCTTGTATCTGCTTGACTTTCTCTTCCATATCTTTGACCAGGTCAACTCCAAAGAATTCTCTTTCTCCGGGCTCAGACCAACTGAGGGGTGTACGACAACGACGACCGTACAGCGCTTCAAAGGGTGCCATTTTGATGCCCTCTTGGTAACTGTTATTATAAGAGATTTCTGCCAAGGGCAAACACTGATCCCACATATCTGCGAAGGTGAGCACACAGGCTCTCAACATATCTTCTAACACTTGGTTGACTCTCTCAGTCTGTCCATCAGTCTGCGGATGATAAGCCGTGCTATACAATAGCTTGGTTCCAAGTGAGGTATGGAACGCTTTCCAGAACTTTGCGACAAACTGAGTACCACGATCTGAGATAATGGTCTTGGGTATTCCATGAAGCTTCACTATGTTGTTCTTGTACAAGGCGGCATACGTGGGGACGGCGTAGCTGGTCTTGACTGGCAGAAAGTGAGCTTGCTTGGTGAGTCGGTCCACGATTACCCAAACGGAATCAAAACCTTTCCGAGTCTTGGGTAGTCCATTGATAAAATCCATGCTGATATCTTCCCACTTCCAGGCAGGTACAGATAAAGGCTGCAATTCTCCTCCAGGCTTCATGTGCACGGCTTTGACTTTTTGACAAGTATCGCAGCAAGCGACATAGCGAGCGATTTCAATCTTCATCTTTGTCCACCAGAATCTCTGCCTTAGACCCTGGTACATCTTGTTGCTGCCGGGGTGGATGGAAAATCTAGACAGGTGTGCCTCATCAAGGATCAACTGTCTCAACTCAGGCACCTTGGGAACTACTAGACGGTTCTTGAACCAAACAACTCCTACATCATCGATCCTGAAACAATCAGCCTTACCGGTCTGGACCTTTTCGATGATGTGCTTGATTCCAGGGTTATCTTTCTGTGCAGCGATGACTTGTTCCTTGACCGATGTTTCTATCCTGACATTGTTCAGGCTTCCTTGCGGAACTATCTCAATACCCATCCTTTCAAGAGCATGGCACAAGGAAAGATCATAGGGCTTCGTCGTCAGACAGTTGCAGTATGACTTGCGACTGAGGGCATCGGCAACTACATTTGCCTTACCCGGATGGTAATGCACTTCGATATCATAGTCCTTGATTAACTCAAGCCATCTTCGCTGCCTCATGTTCAGCTCTTCTTGGGTGAAGATATACTTCAGGCTCTTGTGATCTGTGTACACATTGCAAGTACTGCCCAACAGATAATGACGCCATATCTTCAAGGCATGAACCACTGCTGCTAACTCAAGGTCATGAGTTGGATAGTTTTCCTCATGTCGCTTAAGCTGCCGCGAGGCATAAGCGATCACTCTTCCCACTTGCATCAACACGCAACCCAAACCAGTACCAGATGCATCACAGTAGACATCAAAGGGCTTCTCGACGTCTGGTTGAGCTAGGACTGGTGATGTAGTTAGTAGTTTCTTCAAGGCTTGAAAAGCTTGCTCACAGGCTGTTGACCAAACAAAATCCACGGAATTCTTCAACAACTCTGTGATAGGCTTGGCAACTCTGGAGAAGTCTGGGATGAAACGACGATAGTATCCAGCCATTCCCATGAAGCTGCGAACTTCGCGGACAGTGGTAGGTGGCTTCCAATCCAAGATATCTGCCACTTTTTCAGGGTCAACTGACACACCTTCAGCGGACAGGACATGACCAAGGAATTGAATTCGATCTAACCAGAATTCACATTTACTGAACTTGGCATACAGCCGGTGATCTCTGAGACGAGAGAGAACGACACGAAGATGCTTGGCATGATCTTCAGGAGTTTTTGAGTAGACAAGGATGTCGTCAATGAACACGACTACAAATTTATCGAGCTCTGGCATGAACACAGAGTTCATGAGATACATGAAATGAGCGGGGGCATTGGTCAAGCCAAAAGACATGACCAAGTACTCATATAGGCCATATCTGGACAAGAGGTTATAGATGAGAAAGGCTAGCAAGAAAAAGGTATAGGCATACTAACCCAACGAACTCTTTTATAAACTTAAGTGAATGTGACATGATGCATGAATCGTTCCTACGGAACAAGGCAATGCAACTACTAAGGTAAGGTACATAGGGCTTATACAAGTTGTCTTGCTACTAGTTGCCAAAGACAAGATGAGATGAGAGAAGCAATTTGGACTCAAAATAGTCAGGTTTAGTTTTTGTAAAAAAACATTTTGAAGTTTTCGCAAAAAGATTGCAACGTCATAGTGAGATGCTCCGATACCACTCTGTAACGTAACGGCTCTAATCCCATGGCCCACTGATCACCGTCAACCACTGACAGTCGATCCGTACAGCCAAGAGATTAGGACCGGTTCCGCTACTGGGCTACATCAGTGCCCGTTGTCCGCAGGATCATCTCACAATTCAGTTACAATCTCTTGAACATTTTGACAAATAACATCGGAGTAAATAGCGGAAGACTTAGATAGCAATAGTTTTACAAACCAGGGTTTAACATAAAATTAAAGTGAAGTTATTACAGACCATAGTTCAAATAGATAGAGTCGGCAGAGTAGCATATGACAACAACTGAAGGTAAAGATACTTCACCCAGCCCGAGGGTGAATAATCACTCATCGGCCTCATCGGCCTCTTCCTGAACAACAGTCACACAGCAAGGTCCGAGGCATACTGAGGAATCTGTCATACCTGCAACATGGGTAATAAAACCCTGAGTACAAAGGTACTCAACAAGACTTACCCGACTAAAGAAAAGGGGAGAAGACTCAGGAATGAAAGGCTTAGGTAAGGCTTGAACAAGATCGAGAAATTTGCAGAAAAAGCATTTTGAGTTTTTCCGCCAGCAACAAGCACCTCGGGACTCTAACCCAAGAGTACAGGTCCAGCAACAAGCACCTCGGGACTCTAACCCAAGAGTACAGGTCCTGTTGGCAGAAAAAGCATCTTGTAAAACTTGTTTTTATTTTGGAAAGGTTCAAGTATTCCTCAGTTCTTCATCATTCATGATTCATTTTACATTTCAAAACATTCCTAGTTGAGAACCACTCTCCGTTGACAGTCAGTGGACCAAGTCTCCATAACCGAGGAGCAACGTTAATCCGGATAAAGAATACTCAGCTGAGGATCCCTATTCACACTGCATATGTAGCACCCAAGCTTGCATATGCCAACTCGTCTTCCACGATTCCTCCAAGATTGGGCCCGGTCCTACGCCACCCGGAAGTACAGTACACCACTCCAATCCGGGACTCTAACCCACGTGGGTACATGCTACTTCCGCCATCTCTCCACTCCCAGTGCGCGGTTGTCGGTCCAATAATGGATTTCTCGGAGCCAGAGCTTTCCGTAGTATGTGAATAGTTACAAGTCTTGACCAGCAGGCCCCCATACGGATGGTCCCTAATTTTCCAGCCAGAACTACACCTTGGTTATATCTCACCCAAGCGTAATAGTCCTGTCAGTTTTTCAACCCTGTCCCGGCCGGTGTCAACTGTTGAGTCCCGGACTACAACATGACGGCACCGTACGCAAGGACAACCTCTTCTCGACAATGACCACATGCTAGCCAGGCAAGCAGTCATCGAACGGGAAGTAAAACCAAAATTCCCATAAAGTTTCTTTCAGTGATCACACTTTTTGAAATTGGCATTTTTGCAAATCTATTATATAGCATCACTAAGCATTTTGCAAATAGTTTTTAAAACAAGGCGGGTGGATCCTTTGGTGGAGGTAAATAATGCAGGAGGCAATAGGTCATCACACAACTCCTATAACCTAATGCAGTAATTTAACTCAAAAGCATTTAAGGAAAACATTTTATAAACAGAAGGGTTAAATGCACCGGGGCTTGCCTTGAATGGCAAAAAGGACGGACTCGGGGTTGGTGGTGTAGGTGTCGGAGCTCGGGGTTGCCTCGGGGACAGATCCTTCGGTGGCTACCTCGACTTCAGGTCCTTCTTCCTCGGTCACTATACGTATGCAATGATGCATGCACATGAGTATGCTAGTATGAACAAAGTGCAGGATAAAACTAGAGTACAGTTTTGCAAAGAATAAGTGGTTGTTAAAGTGGACAAAAGATTACTTAACCCTTTCTAGCAATATTAGCTAACTTTATTAAGCAACTTTTATATGACTTAAGCATAATCATCACCAGGCATCACAAACATCATAGACCAGGGGGGTATGGGTCTATGAACATCAAACAATCCAAAGATCACATCATCAAACACTTATTACCAACACTAATCACTTTTTCTATTTTCCTAAATTAATTAAAAAGGTCATTTTATGAAGTTGCTCCAAAAATTACCAAATTAATCACATAAGTTAATTATGGCATAAACAGATGGTAAAACAAATTTCATAATTTTTGGAGGTCATTAAGGTGCTCAAATAAAATCAGACATTAATTAGCAAAAGGCACTATTTAATAATTAAAATAAAAGCTCAAAAATCAACTTGTTCCAAAAGACTTCAAAATTTTACCAGAGACTAAACATGGCATAAGAAGCTCACAAAAATTTGTCTCATGATTTTTGGAGTTATAAATCACTCTCCAAAAATACCAAAACCTTCATTTTTCAATTAAAAGGGGAATTTTACATTTTCAAATTTTTGCACAAAACTCAAGTTTCATATTTTTATAAAACACTCCAGAGCATAAAGAGTCTACCACAAAAATTTCAGAATTTTTGGATGCACACAGAAAATCATACAGAAAAGAGAAAACAGAACACTATTCACATCTCTCAGAAAAAAAAAGAAGAGCACTGTGCTTCTTTCTAGGCCGGGCTCGGCGAATCGCGGGGCTCGGGCGAATCGCGCGGGGCTCGGTCGAGACGGGCTCGGTCGAGACGGAAGCGACAGCTTCGTCCGAGGCCTGGCCCGGAGGCTCGGGCGAGACGGAGAAGTGAGCCTCCGTCCGAGGCCGGACTCGGGCGAAGCAGAGAGCATGCGTCGCCGAGGCTTGGGCTCGGGCGAATCGGAGAGTCACGCGCTCGCCGAGGCTTGGGCTCGGGCGAAGCGGAGAGGAATCAGAGACCGAAGGCTCGAATGCTTACCACGTGTCGGAGGCAGGGCTCGAGGGTGAGGCTCGACTCGTTCTCGAGGGTGAGGCTCGGCTTTTGCTCGAGGGTGAGGCTCGGCTTGTGCTCGAGGGAGAAGACGACAGCGGCGGCGCTCCGGCGATCCGGCGGTCCTGCGCAGCATACGCGACCGCAAGGGCCGGGTTAGAGTCGCACGGGACCAAGGAACACAACACGGGGGTCGGTGAGGGATGATCATGGCCGGAGACGGCGAATTCCACGAACCCGAGTTCGCCGGGTTTTGGCCGGGGATGGGGACGGCGAGCTTACGCCGGGCAAACGGAGGCGGGGAAGGTGAAATTGAAGGGTGGAAAAGCTTCACGAGCTCAAGGCGGAGCTTTAGGGCTAGCTGGTGGAGAGGCGGAGTGTCTGGAGAGGTCCGGCCACGGTGGCGGAGGTGAAGGAGAGAGGTCGGAGCTCCGGCGGCTTATATAGCCGCGGCTAGGGGACGGTAGAGACCTCGGGGTTGCGCGGGTTAGGTTTGCGGGGGCGTGCGCACTCGATTGCGCTCTGGCGGTCGAGCTGGCGTGCAGCCGGGGCTCGGGCACAAGCTCGGCCGGCGATGGCCACGCGGCGGCGGCGGCTGGGCACTGTAGGGGCCGAGAGCAAGGGTCAGCGCTCGCGTGCGGGCGCGGAGGGAACAGGGGAACAGCGGCGGCAGGATAAGGCGCGTGGGGAGCAGCCGCCTGCGCTGCAGCCGCAGCGCCGGCGCCATGGCCGGGCCCCCCCTGGCCTCTGGCTCTACGGGAAGAAGAACAGTGCTAGGGTCTAGGGTTTGACTTTTGGCCAGTTTCTGTATTTTGCAAAAATCTCCCAAAATTTGAACTGTGCGACAAAAACTCAAAACACCAAAGTTGTTCAGAAAAAAGAGATCTACAACTTTGTCAATATCAACATTTTCAAATTCCAAATAGTTTTTGAACTATAATCAAAAACAGAAAAGGGAACATTTTTCAACTTTGATTCAAATCAAAATTACTTTGGATTTCAAACTGAAACTTGAAAATCTTTATATATGAAAGTTGTTCCATTTGTCAAAACCTACAACTTTGCTAATATACATTTTTTTCTGAAACTCAAAAGTTTTTGAATAAATTTTTAAAACTGAAAAGAGGACAAAAACTGGAATTTGAATGAATTTGAAATTACTCCAAATTTTATATAGAAACATGGAAATCTGTAAATACCAAAGTTGTTCCTCTTGATCAGATTCACAACTTTGCTTTTTGAACCAACTCAAAATTTTGAATTTTGAAAAAGTTATCAAAAAGGGAATAAATCCAGGATTTGGGAATTTAGGGTTTTGCAAAAGGAAACTCAATTCAAATCTGATTTTTGAACTTGGATCAAAACAACAAACATCAGGGCACTAAATTTGAACAAGAATTACATAGAACTAGGCACAGAGGTGAAATTACCATTTTGCCCTTATAGGAAGAAGTGGGCTAAAAGGGTTTTTGCAATAGAGGTACATCACATAAAATGATACACTAAGCAAATGCATACACATGAAATCATGATCAAGATGATTAATGATGCTAATGATGATATGTCAAGTTAATTACATGCTTAAACACCAGAGGTGTTACAGCCTTCCCCCCTTAAAGAAATCTCGCCCCGAGATTCTGCGTCTTAAGAAAGGACAAAGAAGGGATAAAGGCAAAACTTTACATAGACAGGGATTTGAGAAAGTCGGGATAGTTCTTTGTCAAGAAGTCTTCAGATTCCCAAGCAACTTCTTCTTCAGAGTGCTGGTTCCACTGGATTTTGTACCACCTTGTGGTAGTTCTTCGAGTAACTCGATCTTTGTGATCCAACACGCGAACTGGATATTCCGAGTAGGATAGATCAGGCTCTAGCTCGACACCTTCAACTTCCACGACATGTTCTGGTACTCGGAGGCACTTCTTGAGTTGGGAGACATGGAAAACATTGTGGACAGCAGAGAGATGATCGGGCAACTTCAGCTTGTAAGCTACCTTGCCGCAACATTCCAAAATCTCAAACGGACCAATGTAGCGGGGTGCTAACTTTCCCTTGACTCCAAAACGAGTGACTCCTTTGGTTGGTGAGACCTTGAGATAAACGTAATCTCCAACTTGAAACTTCAGAGGTCGACGTCTCTTGTCAGCATAACTCTTTTGTCGGGATTGGGCAATCTTCATGTTCTCTTGTATCTGCTTGACTTTCTCTTCCATATCTTTGACCAGGTCAACTCCAAAGAATTCTCTTTCTCCGGGCTCAGACCAACTGAGGGGTGTACGACAACGACGACCGTACAGCGCTTCAAAGGGTGCCATTTTGATGCCCTCTTGGTAACTGTTATTATAAGAGATTTCTGCCAAGGGCAAACACTGATCCCACATATCTGCGAAGGTGAGCACACAGGCTCTCAACATATCTTCTAACACTTGGTTGACTCTCTCAGTCTGTCCATCAGTCTGCGGATGATAAGCCGTGCTATACAATAGCTTGGTTCCAAGTGAGGTATGGAACGCTTTCCAGAACTTTGCGACAAACTGAGTACCACGATCTGAGATAATGGTCTTGGGTATTCCATGAAGCTTCACTATGTTGTTCTTGTACAAGGCGGCATACGTGGGGACGGCGTAGCTGGTCTTGACTGGCAGAAAGTGAGCTTGCTTGGTGAGTCGGTCCACGATTACCCAAACGGAATCAAAACCTTTCCGAGTCTTGGGTAGTCCATTGATAAAATCCATGCTGATATCTTCCCACTTCCAGGCAGGTACAGATAAAGGCTGCAATTCTCCTCCAGGCTTCATGTGCACGGCTTTGACTTTTTGACAAGTATCGCAGCAAGCGACATAGCGAGCGATTTCAATCTTCATCTTTGTCCACCAGAATCTCTGCCTTAGACCCTGGTACATCTTGTTGCTGCCGGGGTGGATGGAAAATCTAGACAGGTGTGCCTCATCAAGGATCAACTGTCTCAACTCAGGCACCTTGGGAACTACTAGACGGTTCTTGAACCAAACAACTCCTACATCATCGATCCTGAAACAATCAGCCTTACCGGTCTGGACCTTTTCGATGATGTGCTTGATTCCAGGGTTATCTTTCTGTGCAGCGATGACTTGTTCCTTGACCGATGTTTCTATCCTGACATTGTTCAGGCTTCCTTGCGGAACTATCTCAATACCCATCCTTTCAAGAGCATGGCACAAGGAAAGATCATAGGGCTTCGTCGTCAGACAGTTGCAGTATGACTTGCGACTGAGGGCATCGGCAACTACATTTGCCTTACCCGGATGGTAATGCACTTCGATATCATAGTCCTTGATTAACTCAAGCCATCTTCGCTGCCTCATGTTCAGCTCTTCTTGGGTGAAGATATACTTCAGGCTCTTGTGATCTGTGTACACATTGCAAGTACTGCCCAACAGATAATGACGCCATATCTTCAAGGCATGAACCACTGCTGCTAACTCAAGGTCATGAGTTGGATAGTTTTCCTCATGTCGCTTAAGCTGCCGCGAGGCATAAGCGATCACTCTTCCCACTTGCATCAACACGCAACCCAAACCAGTACCAGATGCATCACAGTAGACATCAAAGGGCTTCTCGACGTCTGGTTGAGCTAGGACTGGTGATGTAGTTAGTAGTTTCTTCAAGGCTTGAAAAGCTTGCTCACAGGCTGTTGACCAAACAAAATCCACGGAATTCTTCAACAACTCTGTGATAGGCTTGGCAACTCTGGAGAAGTCTGGGATGAAACGACGATAGTATCCAGCCATTCCCATGAAGCTGCGAACTTCGCGGACAGTGGTAGGTGGCTTCCAATCCAAGATATCTGCCACTTTTTCAGGGTCAACTGACACACCTTCAGCGGACAGGACATGACCAAGGAATTGAATTCGATCTAACCAGAATTCACATTTACTGAACTTGGCATACAGCCGGTGATCTCTGAGACGAGAGAGAACGACACGAAGATGCTTGGCATGATCTTCAGGAGTTTTTGAGTAGACAAGGATGTCGTCAATGAACACGACTACAAATTTATCGAGCTCTGGCATGAACACAGAGTTCATGAGATACATGAAATGAGCGGGGGCATTGGTCAAGCCAAAAGACATGACCAAGTACTCATATAGGCCATATCTGGACAAGAGGTTATAGATGAGAAAGGCTAGCAAGAAAAAGGTATAGGCATACTAACCCAACGAACTCTTTTATAAACTTAAGTGAATGTGACATGATGCATGAATCGTTCCTACGGAACAAGGCAATGCAACTACTAAGGTAAGGTACATAGGGCTTATACAAGTTGTCTTGCTACTAGTTGCCAAAGACAAGATGAGATGAGAGAAGCAATTTGGACTCAAAATAGTCAGGTTTAGTTTTTGTAAAAAAACATTTTGAAGTTTTCGCAAAAAGATTGCAACGTCATAGTGAGATGCTCCGATACCACTCTGTAACGTAACGGCTCTAATCCCATGGCCCACTGATCACCGTCAACCACTGACAGTCGATCCGTACAGCCAAGAGATTAGGACCGGTTCCGCTACTGGGCTACATCAGTGCCCGTTGTCCGCAGGATCATCTCACAATTCAGTTACAATCTCTTGAACATTTTGACAAATAACATCGGAGTAAATAGCGGAAGACTTAGATAGCAATAGTTTTACAAACCAGGGTTTAACATAAAATTAAAGTGAAGTTATTACAGACCATAGTTCAAATAGATAGAGTCGGCAGAGTAGCATATGACAACAACTGAAGGTAAAGATACTTCACCCAGCCCGAGGGTGAATAATCACTCATCGGCCTCATCGGCCTCTTCCTGAACAACAGTCACACAGCAAGGTCCGAGGCATACTGAGGAATCTGTCATACCTGCAACATGGGTAATAAAACCCTGAGTACAAAGGTACTCAACAAGACTTACCCGACTAAAGAAAAGGGGAGAAGACTCAGGAATGAAAGGCTTAGGTAAGGCTTGAACAAGATCGAGAAATTTGCAGAAAAAGCATTTTGAGTTTTTCCGCCAGCAACAAGCACCTCGGGACTCTAACCCAAGAGTACAGGTCCAGCAACAAGCACCTCGGGACTCTAACCCAAGAGTACAGGTCCTGTTGGCAGAAAAAGCATCTTGTAAAACTTGTTTTTATTTTGGAAAGGTTCAAGTATTCCTCAGTTCTTCATCATTCATGATTCATTTTACATTTCAAAACATTCCTAGTTGAGAACCACTCTCCGTTGACAGTCAGTGGACCAAGTCTCCATAACCGAGGAGCAACGTTAATCCGGATAAAGAATACTCAGCTGAGGATCCCTATTCACACTGCATATGTAGCACCCAAGCTTGCATATGCCAACTCGTCTTCCACGATTCCTCCAAGATTGGGCCCGGTCCTACGCCACCCGGAAGTACAGTACACCACTCCAATCCGGGACTCTAACCCACGTGGGTACATGCTACTTCCGCCATCTCTCCACTCCCAGTGCGCGGTTGTCGGTCCAATAATGGATTTCTCGGAGCCAGAGCTTTCCGTAGTATGTGAATAGTTACAAGTCTTGACCAGCAGGCCCCCATACGGATGGTCCCTAATTTTCCAGCCAGAACTACACCTTGGTTATATCTCACCCAAGCGTAATAGTCCTGTCAGTTTTTCAACCCTGTCCCGGCCGGTGTCAACTGTTGAGTCCCGGACTACAACATGACGGCACCGTACGCAAGGACAACCTCTTCTCGACAATGACCACATGCTAGCCAGGCAAGCAGTCATCGAACGGGAAGTAAAACCAAAATTCCCATAAAGTTTCTTTCAGTGATCACACTTTTGAAATTGGCATTTTTGCAAATCTATTATATAGCATCACTAAGCATTTTGCAAATAGTTTTTAAAACAAGGCGGGTGGATCCTTTGGTGGAGGTAAATAATGCAGGAGGCAATAGGTCATCACACAACTCCTATAACCTAATGCAGTAATTTAACTCAAAAGCATTTAAGGAAAACATTTTATAAACAGAAGGGTTAAATGCACCGGGGCTTGCCTTGAATGGCAAAAAGGACGGACTCGGGGTTGGTGGTGTAGGTGTCAGAGCTCGGGGTTGCCTCGGGGACAGATCCTTCGGTGGCTACCTCGACTTCAGGTCCTTCTTCCTCGGTCACTATACGTATGCAATGATGCATGCACATGAGTATGCTAGTATGAACAAAGTGCAGGATAAAACTAGAGTACAGTTTTGCAAAGAATAAGTGGTTGTTAAAGTGGACAAAAGATTACTTAACCCTTTCTAGCAATATTAGCTAACTTTATTAAGCAACTTTTATATGACTTAAGCATAATCATCACCAGGCATCACAAACATCATAGACCAGGGGGGTATGGGTCTATGAACATCAAACAATCCAAAGATCACATCATCAAACACTTATTACCAACACTAATCACTTTTTCTATTTTCCTAAATTAATTAAAAAGGTCATTTTATGAAGTTGCTCCAAAAATTACCAAATTAATCACATAAGTTAATTATGGCATAAACAGATGGTAAAACAAATTTCATAATTTTTGGAGGTCATTAAGGTGCTCAAATAAAATCAGACATTAATTAGCAAAAGGCACTATTTAATAATTAAAATAAAAGCTCAAAAATCAACTTGTTCCAAAAGACTTCAAAATTTTACCAGAGACTAAACATGGCATAAGAAGCTCACAAAAATTTGTCTCATGATTTTTGGAGTTATAAATCACTCTCCAAAAATACCAAAACCTTCATTTTTCAATTAAAAGGGGAATTTTACATTTTCAAATTTTTGCACAAAACTCAAGTTTCATATTTTTATAAAACACTCCAGAGCATAAAGAGTCTACCACAAAAATTTCAGAATTTTTGGATGCACACAGAAAATCATACAGAAAAGAGAAAACAGAACACTATTCACATCTCTCAGAAAAAAAAAGAAGAGCACTGTGCTTCTTTCTAGGCCGGGCTCGGCGAATCGCGGGGCTCGGGCGAATCGCGCGGGGCTCGGTCGAGACGGGCTCGGTCGAGACGGAAGCGACAGCTTCGTCCGAGGCCTGGCCCGGAGGCTCGGGCGAGACGGAGAAGTGAGCCTCCGTCCGAGGCCGGACTCGGGCGAAGCAGAGAGCATGCGTCGCCGAGGCTTGGGCTCGGGCGAATCGGAGAGTCACGCGCTCGCCGAGGCTTGGGCTCGGGCGAAGCGGAGAGGAATCAGAGACCGAAGGCTCGGATGCTTACCACGTGTCGGAGGCAGGGCTCGAGGGTGAGGCTCGACTCGTTCTCGAGGGTGAGGCTCGGCTTTTGCTCGAGGGTGAGGCTCGGCTTGTGCTCGAGGGAGAAGACGACAGCGGCGGCGCTCCGGCGATCCGGCGGTCCTGCGCAGCATACGCGACCGCAAGGGCCGGGTTAGAGTCGCACGGGACCAAGGAACACAACACGGGGGTCGGTGAGGGATGATCATGGCCGGAGACGGCGAATTCCACGAACCCGAGTTCGCCGGGTTTTGGCCGGGGATGGGGACGGCGAGCTTACGCCGGGCAAACGGAGGCGGGGAAGGTGAAATTGAAGGGTGGAAAAGCTTCACGAGCTCAAGGCGGAGCTTTAGGGCTAGCTGGTGGAGAGGCGGAGTGTCTGGAGAGGTCCGGCCACGGTGGCGGAGGTGAAGGAGAGAGGTCGGAGCTCCGGCGGCTTATATAGCCGCGGCTAGGGGACGGTAGAGACCTCGGGGTTGCGCGGGTTAGGTTTGCGGGGGCGTGCGCACTCGATTGCGCTCTGGCGGTCGAGCTGGCGTGCAGCCGGGGCTCGGGCACAAGCTCGGCCGGCGATGGCCACGCGGCGGCGGCGGCTGGGCACTGTAGGGGCCGAGAGCAAGGGTCAGCGCTCGCGTGCGGGCGCGGAGGGAACAGGGGAACAGCGGCGGCAGGATAAGGCGCGTGGGGAGCAGCCGCCTGCGCTGCAGCCGCAGCGCCGGCGCCATGGCCGGGCCCCCCCTGGCCTCTGGCTCTACGGGAAGAAGAACAGTGCTAGGGTCTAGGGTTTGACTTTTGGCCAGTTTCTGTATTTTGCAAAAATCTCCCAAAATTTGAACTGTGCGACAAAAACTCAAAACACCAAAGTTGTTCAGAAAAAAGAGATCTACAACTTTGTCAATATCAACATTTTCAAATTCCAAATAGTTTTTGAACTATAATCAAAAACAGAAAAGGGAACATTTTTCAACTTTGATTCAAATCAAAATTACTTTGGATTTCAAACTGAAACTTGAAAATCTTTATATATGAAAGTTGTTCCATTTGTCAAAACCTACAACTTTGCTAATATACATTTTTTTCTGAAACTCAAAAGTTTTTGAATAAATTTTTAAAACTGAAAAGAGGACAAAAACTGGAATTTGAATGAATTTGAAATTACTCCAAATTTTATATAGAAACATGGAAATCTGTAAATACCAAAGTTGTTCCTCTTGATCAGATTCACAACTTTGCTTTTTGAACCAACTCAAAATTTTGAATTTTGAAAAAGTTATCAAAAAGGGAATAAATCCAGGATTTGGGAATTTAGGGTTTTGCAAAAGGAAACTCAATTCAAATCTGATTTTTGAACTTGGATCAAAACAACAAACATCAGGGCACTAAATTTGAACAAGAATTACATAGAACTAGGCACAGAGGTGAAATTACCATTTTGCCCTTATAGGAAGAAGTGGGCTAAAAGGGTTTTTGCAATAGAGGTACATCACATAAAATGATACACTAAGCAAATGCATACACATGAAATCATGATCAAGATGATTAATGATGCTAATGATGATATGTCAAGTTAATTACATGCTTAAACACCAGAGGTGTTACACCCAACTCCACCACTATTCCCAAACTTACCAAACTTCCAACCAAAGATCCTCTCAAGCCTAACACCAAGGATGGAGTGGTTGAAGAACCTCCACGAGCTCCACCCAAGAACCAGCAATGGGCTCCTAAACCCAATCACCTGAAAAACAAGCTGGACACAATGCCACCTATCCAGGAGGAGCTTATGCCACAGAAGGGCAAAGTGATCCACACCCACAACCGTGTGTACCAACAACCCCCTTTGAGAGCGGTGAGGTACCATTGTGAGCACTGTGGGAGAGATGGACACTTGAGTGAGTTCTGTTTTCGGCGCAAGAGAGAGGCGCGCCGTGCTAGGGAGATGAACAATGCGGACATGTACCATCCTTTCCATGATGTACATGTGCCGAATGTTCAGAGGAGAGCTGCTAGGCCCAGAGGTCCAGAACCTCAAGTTCCCAGGCGTGAACCATTGTGAGCGGGAGCCTGCAGTTGTAGGCTATGGACCCCGTGACGGTGGCTTTGTTGTAGAGCGTTTTCCTCCACCGCGTTTTGATTATCGCGGTGAGCGCTCTTTCCCTAGCGGACCACGTTTTGCTCAGCGTGGTGATCGCTTTCCCCGTAGGCGTGCTAGGAATGGTTTTTCTTCTAACCGTTCTTTTGAGCAGCCGTCCCAACACTGGTATTCTTCCTACTTCACTAACCCTAGTGTTGGACCGTATGTTCACCCTATGTCTTTTTATTGATGTAGGTAAAACGATTGGAGGACGTTTGGTTGGTGGATTCCGGTTGCTCGAGGCACATGACCGGAAATGCCAAGTGGTTCTCCAGTCTTAGCCCTGTCGCCGGAAAGGAGTTTATCACCTTCGGCGACAATAGCAAAGGTAAAGTGTTGTCTCGTGGGTCGGTGCGAGTTAATGAGCACTTTGTGTTGCGCGATGTTGCTCTTGTTTCTAACTTGCATTTTAACCTTCTTTCTGTTTCGCAACTCTTTGATGATGACTATGAGATTCGTTTTAAACCGAATCTCAGTCGCATTTTGGATCCTCAGGGCAATCTTGTTTGTGTGATTTCGCCCTTTGGTAAAGTCTTTCGTGCGGATTTCTCAGAGTCTTTTGGCATTTCTCGTTGTCTTGTGGCTGGACCTTCCTCCTCTGATCTTTGGAAGTGTAACACCTCAGGTGTTACATGAATAAAATATTGTCATGCCATCATAAGCATTTCATAGCATCATGTGCTAGCTCACCTTGCGATGCATTCACTAAAAAGAGTTTAATTCCTAATGTGTGAGCATTTTGTTTATGCTTGTGATGTAGCTCAAAACCCTAATTTGGAATGTCATTATGAAATGACTTGTGTTCATTCCTATTTGACTAAAGTCATGTAAAGGCATGAAACCAAGTTCAACAATTCAAAAGAATACAAAATTCATCTAGCTTAAATATGGGGAAATCATTTAATTTCCTATATAAGTTAATTAGCCCTTTCTAGTTAACTAAAAATCTGTGCATATTTAGGGGCTGAACCTAAAAGCTTTTTGGTAGATCTTGAGGAGAAGTACAACTTTGGTATTCAAAGTTTTTAAAGTTTCTGTACAAAATTTAAAGTAATTTTGAATCTACTCAAACCCTGAAAATGGTCCCTTTTTGACTTTAAACTTGCATTTCAAAAACTATTTGAGATCTGAGTTTGAGATCTACATCAAAGTTGTAGAGAATTTTAAAAGGAACATTTCATACATTGACCATTTTTCAAGTGTCAATGTAAAATCAAAAGTAATTTTACTTCTACTGCAAAACCCTAGTTCTGTCCCCTTTTCAAATTTCCAATTTGAAATGGATTTGAAATGTTTTGATCCAATTGACCTATTTCCAGTTGAAATCAGCCATAGGGTGTTAAAGCAAAGTTGTACAACTTTTCAAACTCTACATTTCATATTTTGGCAAAACTTGAAGTATAGTTCAAATTTCAAAAGTAATTTTGAAAGTTCAGAAGAGGGGAGATGAGCATTGAACAGTGCCAAGGGGGGAAGCGTCCAGAGCTCGCCAGCGAGCTGCTTCGCCAGCGCCGCGCTCGCGCTGGGGAGCATGCCCTGCACCAGCGAGTTGCTTGCTAGCTTCGCGCGTGAGTTCACCACGTCGCCGCCCTCTCCTTCACCCCTACCGCACCACAGAAGCACCGTGCTTCGCTTTTCCCCTCTGCCCGCTCGCCGCCGTCGCCGTCGCCGTCGCTTTGCTCGGTTACGCCGGCCATCTGTGAGCTCCCCCGCTCCAATTGATTGCGCCAGCATGCTCGCCTCGTCGTTGCGGAGCGATAGCGCTAGGTTGCAGCCCCTCTCGCTCCCGCATCAGCCCGGCGACCGTCGTCTTCCTCCCTGCCGGCCAAACTTCCGCCGAGTTAAAGTTCACCGTGGGCAGGTGAGCTCAGGGTCTTATTGGCCAAACCATCTACATCTACTTCTTCTCCTTGATGTGCTGGTTAGGTTCGGCTCGATAGTGAGGTCGCTACCGCCTTGGCTTGGTCAGTCCGGGCATGTTGCCATTGGCGCAAGCTCTGTGTTCGACGCCGCCACCGTGGTCAGCGAGCTCGGAGCCCTATCATCCTCACCTGAGCCTCGTTCTCTCTTTCTTATCTGTTCCTGATGCTCTAACACCAGGTCTTTGACCTTGTCTCCCTCTGTCTCAGCCGGAACAGGTCGTCGCTGTCGAGCCGCACCGCTGGAACCCGTCGTCGTCGTCGTCATCACCGTTCGGAGCCGCGTCAGCCTCGGAGACCTAGCCCGCTAGAGTTGTGGTGAGCCTCTGATGCTGATGCGCACGTTTGCGAGGTCGGTAGAGTTACCAGTTGGCCGGCGTGCCTCCGCCGTGCCGTCGCGTCCGCCGCTGTTGTCGTCGGAGTGGAGAGAGAGGTCGAGGGAGGGAGTTTGAGGGTTCATCGAAGCCGTGAGGTGAAGGGGTGAAGGACCGAGAATGCAAAAGCAAGGCGACCAGAGGGGGGGTGAATGGGAGCCAATAAAAATCTCTTTCGAAACTTTGGCCAAGTGTCCCAAAATCAACCCCCAAGAGATACTACCGAAAACGTGATACCCACGACCCTTGGAGGAGGGTGGATGATCTCTAGGATCACAGCGAGGCACCACAAAAACTTCCACACCCAAGTTCACGCAAGTCAACTAGTGACAGGATGGGTTTTGGGTAACCTCAACCTCCCCCGAGCAACGCGAGGGGGATTCAGGCTATTTTGTAAAGCGAGGAGCCCGATTTCTGTAGAGCACGGAGTCGGGAATCCAACGCAACAAGCGGATCGCAGATCGAAGGTCAGACGAACAAACTGCGGACGAAAACGTGCTGACTGCACCTGACCGGACTCTGCCTGCGTCCGGTCAGCAGGCACCGGACGCGTCCGGTCGTGCAGAAGTGGATTTCGGACCTTACTGTGTTGGACCGGACGCACTGTGTGCTAGCGTCCGGTCGATCACCTAGCGTCCGGTCACAAGTGCCAAACCCCGATGAACAGTAGAAGCGATGAGTCCGGTCAGAATAAAATCGAGCGTCCGGTCATGTGCGTCCGGTCAAGAAGCAGAAGCACACAGGAAGACGTTCAACGACCGGACTCATGAGCAGAGCGTCCGGTCTCCCCGACCCTGCGTCCGGTCACCCCACGAAACAGTTGTTCGTTCACCGATCCGACTCGATCTCACCCAAAATGAATCCTCTAGGGATCAAACTTGGTGAGAGGAGTCACAAGGATGTTAGTGAGCTACTCCTAAGAGATCATGGCTCGAACCTAACTCCAAATCGGTGAATCGAAGAATTTCGGGGGAAGGGAGGAAAAGTGACCCGAAACGAAAAATCGATCGATCTCCTAGACCGTGAGGTTAGAGGATGATTCCTTCGGTGGAAAGAAGTGCCTCACGATCTAGAACAACTTGGTTCAAACGGAATTGCAAAAGATGAACCGAGCAAAGAGATCAAGCGACGGGAAAAACGTGGAGCAAAAGGATTCCGCGAAGAACACAACGAAAATGCGAATCACAGCCACGAACTCGAATCAAGGACGCAAATCATGCCATCGATCAGTGCTCCAAGGTGAGGATACGGCCTCACTTCCTCAAATCAACAGTACACAGAGTGGAGTCTCTCTGCGGATCTCAACTAGCTAAAGCAGGGGTGTGGGAGAGTGGAAACCCTAATGCTAGTAAGCAAATGACTGCGCTAACTGAGATAGGGAGGAGGGTGTCTCCCCTGGACTACTTATACTAACCTAGCCTAAGTCTATTTCCTACTCTACCCCTCTCTACTCTAATTACAGAGCGGGCCAGGAAAACCCTAAGGCTAATCTGGTCCACCCGCTGGTGGTAGGTAGATCCGACGGCCACGCCCGCACGGTCTTCCGCGTCGCCTCCACGCAACCTTCAGATCGCCGCCACGTGCCGCCACCACTCTGCACCCCCGGTTTTGTGGCCCAAACCGGGAAACCAGCCTTTTCCATCAGCCCCCGGTTTTGAGGCCCAAACTGGGAAACCAGCCTCCAGCCCGAGTTTTGTGGCCCAAACTCGGAAACCCGCAGCGCCCGAGTTTTGAGGCCCAAACTCGGAAACCGGCCCACGCCCAGGTTTTGAGGTTCAACCTGGAAACCGTCACGCCCAGGTTTTGTGGCTCAACCTGGAAACCCAGCACCCAGGTTTTGAGGCCCAAACCTGGAAACCGTCCACCGTTGGTTTTTCCCGGGCTCTACCAACAAACCGGCGTCGTAGAGGGGATGCACCGCCTGTGCACCCCTTCCACCGACATGATCGCACTTCTCCACTTGTCGCTGTCGCAGGCTGTCAGCCACCACAGCTGATCCTCCGGCCTCCAGTCCATCAGTCCAAGTCCACGTCCGCCCTTCACCGTCCGATACATCGGCATGGCACGTCCGCCGCACGGCACGCCCATCCTTCATCGCGCCCGGTCCGTCGGCACGGCACGTCGCAACTTGACCTTCACCCGCCATCGACCACTGTCTCCGTGCTCGACACCTGCACAACACAAGCCAAAGAACATGCGCATCATCTCCGTTGACAATCACTCATCACACAGAGACTCGGCATACACCCATGTATCCGCAATCTCCCCCTTGATGAGTGCATTGTCAACTCCACAACAAATCATGAATACGAAGAAGGAGGTAGGAAGGAGTGAGAAGAGAAAACCCAACCAAATGACCCAAAAGCCTAACAAAAGCCAAAGAAGGTCAAGTGGATGAAGCGAAAACTTGGTCCCCAAAGACATGGGCAACGGCTCGACGCAACCAAGCAAAGCAAAGCTAGCCCTCAAGAAGAGGTAGAACAGGCTCAACACCGCTAGCAGATACCAATTGAAGATCGGAGGACAACAGAAGCAAAATGCTAGTCCCTCAAGATAGAGGCACAGAGGCTCAACACAACTAGCAAGAAAATCACTCCGAACCAATTGGAAATCAACCCAAACTAAATGGGAAAGCATACCAGACGATACCAATTGAAAGCCAAATGAAAAAGCTTATGAAAGCTCATGAAAAGCTAGGAACGTTTGCTAGTCCCTCAAGACAGAGGCAACGGCTCAACACAACTAGCAAACTCCCCCTGGACAAATGCAAGTAACTAGGACAAATGATTCTCCCCTTAGTTGATCAACACAGGGGCATATGATTTGCATAAATTTCTCCCCCTAGTTGAAAATGCACTTATCAAGGCCAAAAGGTATCGGAGAAGCAACTCCCTTCACATAAACTCCCCCTGAACACAAGATCTCCTTCCAAAATGCATATGAAGTCAAAATGCAAGTTAGGAGCTTCAAGTATATAGTCAAAAGAGTGCAAAGATGCTCTAATCAGTATAGCTCCAACATCTCAATTAAGCACTCAAATAGCAAAGGCTCAAACTGATCACTTATACGAAATATGAAGCAAATGAGCATGTGAGCAGTTTTAAGCCAAAAAGGATAGTCACCATCAAAATAGCACTAGACATGTATAGAAGGAATCCAAACAAGTGCTAAGCATATATACAAGGTGAACTACCCCTAGCAAAGTTCAATCATCATGCATAGGAATGAAGCATATACTTGTGATTTCAAATTCATATCGGAGTTGCAGCGGTAAAAGAATTCACAAGTTCATTTTTAGCATGTGATTGCGAGAGGTTGAAAGCTTGTCATCGCCTAACTTTTCAACCGTGCGAAGCCTATGCCGAAGCAATCAGAAGCTTAAAGCAACGGTTTCGGTCATACACTACATGGCTCAAGTTTAACTCAAAGTGCAATGAGAAACAGTCTCAATACCATGAGGTGTTGACAAGCAATCCCATCTCGATCTTTTCAATTCAACAATACTTGGTTCAGATTTTAAGCAAGTTATGAACAGCCAAGCAAGTGAATGACTCAGAACTAGAGACATAGCAACTTAGCATATATGAAAAGCAGGAATGGACTCAACACATCCTACACATGCTAGTTGCATATCTCAATGGTGAACATTTTCAGATTTATATACATTAGGCATAATTCACCATTCCAAAAATAGCTCGCTCATAACATGTAACAGTGATCAGAAGGAGCATAAGCTACAAGCATCATCATAAGTATCGGAGCAATACTAACAAGCGCATAATTACATCTCTAGTGAACATAGACATGAAGCTCAGAATGTAAATGCGTATGCCCGACACAAAACTGAAAGAAGGAAGATACCAATTGGAAAGACTCAAGAAACTCAAAAGAAAGGAACCTCTAAATAAAAGAGTCAGTCTGTACATCTCAAAATGCTTCCCCCATCTAAAAGGGGAAACACACACCAAGCTCACCCCTCAACCTATTAAAGGTTGATTCGTCTAAAGGCTTGGTGAAAATATCAGCCAATTGGTGATGAGTATCGACATGGCGAAGGTCGATATCACCCTTCTCCTGGTGGTCTCGCAAGAAATGAAAGCGCACATCAATGTGTTTGGTTTTCGAGTGAAGCACGGGGTTCTTAGCAACGCTAATGGCACTCGTGCTGTCACAAAGCAAAGGCACTCGAGTAAAGCTCAAACCAAAATCACGCAAAGTGGCCATCATCCAGAGTAACTGGGAACAGCAGCTAGCCGCAGCAACATATTCAGCCTCCGTGGTAGACTGAGCGACACTAGACTGCTTGCGAGAAGACCACGATACAAGAGAAGATCCAATAAACTGGCAAGTCCCAGAAGTGGACTTGCGCTCGGTGCGACAACCAGCAAAATCAGCATCAGAAAAGCCACAAAGCGAGAGGGTGGAAGAAGCAGAATACCAAATCCCGAACTCAGGCGTGAAACGAAGGTACCTGAAGATGCGCTTCACGGCCTGACGGTGAGAAGTGCGTGGCGAAGCCTGAAAGCGCGCGCACAAGCACACGGCGAACTGAATGTCCGGCCGTGTCGCCGTCAGGTAGAGCAGCGATCCAATCATGCTGCGGTACTCCTTCTGGTCCACTGCTTCTCCATCCGTGTCGGCATCCAGGGCAGTCGTCGTCGACATGGGCGTCGGAAGAGGCTTGGCCTCACCCATGTCGAACCGCTTCAGCAAGTCCCTCGTGTACTTGCCCTGGTGCACAAACGTCCCCTCTCGGGATTGCTTAATTTGCAACCCGAGAAAGAAAGTCAGCTCGCCCATCATGCTCATCTCGAACTCCCTGCTCATAGTATCTGCAAACTTGGCAACCAAAGCGTGAGAAGAACCACCGAAAATGATATCATCCACGTAAATTTGGACCAAGAGAGTATCTTTGCCTTGCTTGAGGAGAAAGAGCGTTTTATCAACACATCCCATTATAAAACCCTTAGCTAGCAAGAAGGTTTTTAATCTCTCATACCAGGCTCTAGGGGCTTGTTTCAAACCATACAAAGCTTTGTGGAGTTTAAAGACATGGTTTGGAAACCTGGGATTTTCAAAACCGGGGGGTTGCTGGACATAGACCTCCTCCTCAATGTAGCCGTTTAAGAAGGCACTCTTGACATCCATTTGAAAAAGTTTGAAACCCATGGATGCATCATAAGCCAAGAGTATCCTAATAGCCTCCAAACGAGCTACAGGAGCGAAGGTTTCCTCATAATCTATCCCCTCCTTCTGACTATAACCCTTCGCTACAAGCCGGGCCTTGTTTCTCACAATGTGGCCCTCCTCTCCTTGCTTGTTTTTAAATACCCATTTTGTCCCAATAGGTTTACAGTCAGGAGGTGGAGGCACTAGAACCCAAACCCGATTTCGCTCAAAATTCTCTAGCTCCTCATGCATGGCATTGACCCAATCCGGATCCGTCAATGCGTGTCCAACATCTCGGGGCTCAAAAGACGCAACAAAAGCAGAATGAGCAAAGTGCGAGATGTGCTGTGACCTGGAGCGAGTAACTCGCTCGTTGATGTCGCCGATCATCTGTTCAGGGGGGTGCTGGCGCTGGATATGTCGTGGCGCCTCCCGGGAAGAAGTGACCTCCCCCTCAACAGCAGCTGGTTCCACCCCGGGTACAAAAGGTACCGCGCGAGGTGGAGGATCCCACGGCCCCCAGGAAGAAGAAGTGTCGGGGCCGTGAGTCGTCGTCGAGGCCGCTCTTTGCGGCACGGCAGGTGGAGGGGGTGCTGGATCATCTATACTTTCAGCACCCTCGTCCTCGTCATCGAAAAGAGGCTCTCCAACCTCATGATCACCTGCACGCTCAAAACGAGAAGAGGGACAAACAAGAGTCTCGTCGAAGGTGACATCTGATGTCTCCATGACTCGGTTAGTGTCAAGGTTAAGTACACGATAAGCTCGAGTGTGAGTGCCATAACCCAAAAACACACCGTCAGAAGAACGAGACTCAAACTTGTCCAGGTTGCCTTTCTTCAATATAAAACAATGGCAACCGAAGACTCTAAAATAACTCACCTTGGGCTGGCGACCAAAGCGCAACTCATAAGAGGTCTTCTTCAAAAACGCTCTCAGAAAAATGCGATTCGAAATGTAGCATGCAGTGTTCATAGCTTCGGCCCAAAAAGCGCCTAGGAGTCCTATGCTCATCAAGCATCGTCCTGGCCATCTCAACAAGGGTCCGATTCTTCCTCTCTACAACACCATTTTGGGGCGGTGTGTAGGGGGAAGAAAACTGATGCTCCAAGCCAAGGTGGTTACAAAACTTCTCAAAATCCGAATTTTTGAATTCGGAACCATTATCACTTCTAATAGCTCGCATCGAGTTCAAAGGGAACTCGTTCTGAAGACGCAAAATCAGATTGCGAGCGAATGAGAAAGTCTCGGTCTTCTCAGCTAAAAAGAAGACCCACGAATATCTCGAAAAGTCGTCAACAACAACCAAAACATACCACTTGCCACCAACCGAGCTCACCCGAGCTGGACCAACAAGGTCCATATGTAAAAGCTCTCCGGGGTGCGAGGTCATGACCTTAGTCACTGGATGGTGGGGAGCAGCAACCATCTTCCCATGTCTGCAAGAATGGCAAACTAGATCCTTCTCCATCGAAAGCTTGGGCAATCCTCGGATTAGGCCAAGTGAGCTAAGTCTTGCAAGCAAGTCGAAGCTTAAGTGACCGAGCCTCCTATGCCACTTCCAAAGATCGGAAGAAGAAGGACTAGCCAAAAGACAGCGAGAAGATCCAAACGACTCCGAAAAATTCGCACGAAAAACTTTCCCAAAGGGCGAAATCAGACATACAAGATCGCCCTGAGGATCTAAGATGCGACTAAGGTTCGGTTTGAAACGAATCTCATAGTCATCATCAAAAAGTTGCGAAACAGAAAGCAAGTTAAAATGCAGGTTAGAAACAAGAGCAACATCGCGCAACACAAAGTGCTCATTAACCCGCACAGTTCCACGGGACAATACCTTACCTTTACTATTGTCGCCGAAGGTTATGTACTCCTTTCCGGCGACCGGGCTAAGGCTGGAGAACCACTTGGTGTTTCCGGTCATGTGCCTCGAACAACCGGAATCCACCAACCAAATGTCCTCCAACCGTCTCACCTACATCAATAAAAAGACATAGGGTGAGCATACGGTCCAACACTGGGGTTAGTGAAATAAGGGGAAAACCAGTGTTGGGCCGGCTGCTCTAAAGAAGGGTTAGTGTAAAAACCATTCCTAGCACGTCTACGAGGGAAGCGATCACCACGCTGAGAAAAACGTGGTCCGCTGGGGAAGAAGCGCTCACCGCGATACCCAAACTGCGGTGGGGGAAAGCGCTCAACAAAGCCTCCGCCACGGGGTCCGTTACCTGCAAAAGCAGGACCCCGTCGGGCACGCTCTCTACGAGGTTTACGCCTAGGAGCCTGGGGCTCAACTGCTCTAGCGTCTCTCCTCGAAGCTCTCTCCTGCCTAGGCCTAACAAACTGAGGTGCTGGACCTCTAGGCCTAGTCTCCCTCCTCGGGGCTCTCATCTCCTGCCTAGGCCTGGAACCCTGACGTCCGGACCTAGCAGCTCTCCCCTGGGCCTTCGGTACATGTCCACCATGAGCTGGATGGTACATGTCCGGGTTCTCCATCTCCCGAGCCCTGCGCGCCTCTCTCTTGCGCCTAAAGCAGAACTCGCTCAAGTGACCATCCCTCCCACAGAAATCACACTGGTACCTCACCGCACGCACAGGGGGTTGTTGGTGACCAGGGCTGTGGGTGTGGCTCACTTTGCCTTTGCCCTTCGATGGCAACTCCTCACTAATGGGTGGCATAGCATCAAGCTTGTTCTTGAGGTGGTTTGGCTTGGGTGCCCAAACTGGGTTCTTGGGAGGAACTTTAGGGGGTTCCTCAACCACACCATCTTTGGTGATAGGCTTGGCTGGCTCTTTGAGTGGCAGCTTGGCAAGTTTGGGAGTAGTGGTGGAATTGGGCTTCTCACATGGGTTCAGACCACTAGACTCTCCAATCTTCCCAAAAACTGAACGATCAACACTCTGAGCAAAACCTACACCAGGGGCACCAACAGCTCGCTTGAATTGGGAGATCATCATCCCGAGCTGCGGCTCACTACTGGAGACCCATGACAAGATGGACCGAAGGTATGTGTTTTCTTCCTCGGTTTGCATCTTGCCATGCTTCACATTGGCAATCTCCATCTCCAGGCCCTCACACAAAGCACACCTCATGACACAAGTGCTATCTGAGCTGGCCTTCTCTAAAGACTCAAGCTTGGCATTCTTCTCTGCCAACTCAGATTGCAAGACAGGACAAGTCTTGCACGCACCCAACAGCTGCGGCCTAGCACGGAGCTCATCCACCTCTCCAACCAACGCAGCATACTTACCTCTCAGAGTGAGAAGGTCAGTCATGTGCGCGGTGCACGACTCGCACTCCGTCTCCTCCGACACTACCACGGTGGACCGAGCGAACTCAAGCTCCTTCACCGTGTCCTCCCACTTCTGCCTAAACTCCTTGCGCTCTCTAGCGGCACGCCTAAGCAACTTATCTTGGCTAAGGAGGGCAGCAGTCAACTTCTCAACCTCGGAGGAAAGCTCGTCGTAGGTGAGAGATACCTGGGAGGTGTCGTCGTCGTCGTCGTTCCGAGGGGTACGCTCCGGCTCGCCGTCGACCTCATCGCCCAGCGCCATGGTGCAGAAGCCGTCGTCGTCGGCGAAGAAGCAGAGGCCGTTCAGTTTGTCCTCGATCCTCTTCTTCTTCTCGGACTCGTCATCGCTCGAGCTGGCGGAGTCGTCATCCGAGCCGTCGACGTCGCTGAGCGTGGCGAAGAACGCGCGCTGCTCAGCTTGCTGCTTCTCCAAGTACTTCTTCTTGATGTACTCTTTGTCGAAGCCGCCCCGTTTCTTGTGTCTTGGGGGGACGTGCTTCTCCTTGTACTTGGAGTCGCGCTTGCGCCCATGTTCGCCCTTGCCCAAGTGCTTGTTCTTCTTGGGGCAGTTGGCGATGAAGTGGTCGGGGTCGCCGCACTCGTAGCATCCCGTGCGTCCTCCTCCTCGACGGCGGTTCATGCGGTTGTTGTGGAACCGCGAGAACCGGTTGGCGAGCAAAGCCAACTCGTCATCTCCCAAAGACTCCAGCTGGTCCTCTGTCACAGAAAAGAGAGAAGAAAGCGCAAAGCCAGCTGAGGGGTTAGAGGAAGAGCCGGAAACCAAAGCCATGGACGGGCGAGAAGGATTTTCAAAAGAAGCCCTCGCCATAGCATCAATCTCACTGGACTTGAGCTTACTGAAGAGCTCGTCGCAGGTGAGGGTCTCATAGTTCGGCGATTCGATGATTGCCTGAACCTTGGAGTCCCACACCGAACGGTCAAGAGTGTGCAAAAGCTTCAAAGCACGCTCATGATCGTCAAATGGCAACTGCTCTCTGTTAGCCCTCATCCTGTTGACAATCACCTGAAAGCGAGCGAATAAACTTTCTATGCTCTCGCCAGGCTGATGTCGAAAGTTCTCATACTCTCTCTTGAACGACTCGTAGAGTCGGGTTTTGACTTGAGAGGTGCCCTCATGAAAACGCATGAGGGTGTCCCAGATCTCCCGAGCCGTAGAGAGGTGAGAAACGCGATCAAACTCACCCACGCTCAAACAGGAGAACAAAGCGTTACGCGCCCGGCTATTGGCTTCGTGCTCATCGATCTGAAGCTGAGAGACACGAGCAGCCAGGACAACGTAGTTGGCGTTGTTGCAAATCTCCCAAACAGAAGAGCCCATGCTCTGGAGATAGGCCGACATGCGTATCTTCCAATACGCATAGTTCGTCCCATCGAAAAACGGCGGTTTGCCCACGCCGCGATCCATGTCGCCTTCGGTGGATCTGGAACCGGCTAAGGTGGAAGATCCTTAACCTGCTCCGATACCAATTGAAGGACCGAGAATGCAAAAGCAAGGCGACCAGAGGGGGGGTGAATGGGAGCCAATAAAAATCTCTTTCGAAACTTTGGCCAAGTGTCCCAAAATCAACCCCAAGAGATACTACCGAAAACGTGATACCCACGACCCTTGGAGGAGGGTGGATGATCTCTAGGATCACAGCGAGGCACCACAAAAACTTCCACACCCAAGTTCACGCAAGTCAACTAGTGACAGGATGGGTTTTGGGTAACCTCAACCTCCCCCGAGCAACGCGAGGGGGATTCAGGCTATTTTGTAAAGCGAGGAGCCCGATTTCTGTAGAGCACGGAGTCGGGAATCCAACGCAACAAGCGGATCGCAGATCGAAGGTCAGACGAACAAACTGCGGACGAAAACGTGCTGACTGCACCTGACCGGACTCTGCCTGCGTCCGGTCAGCAGGCACCGGACGCGTCCGGTCGTGCAGAAGTGGATTTCGGACCTTACTGTGTTGGACCGGACGCACTGTGTGCTAGCGTCCGGTCGATCACCTAGCGTCCGGTCACAAGTGCCAAACCCCGATGAACAGTAGAAGCGATGAGTCCGGTCAGAATAAAATCGAGCGTCCGGTCATGTGCGTCCGGTCAAGAAGCAGAAGCACACAGGAAGACGTTCAACGACCGGACTCATGAGCAGAGCGTCCGGTCTCCCCGACCCTGCGTCCGGTCACCCCACGAAACAGTTGTTCGTTCACCGATCCGACTCGATCTCACCCAAAATGAATCCTCTAGGGATCAAACTTGGTGAGAGGAGTCACAAGGATGTTAGTGAGCTACTCCTAAGAGATCATGGCTCGAACCTAACTCCAAATCGGTGAATCGAAGAATTTCGGGGGAAGGGAGGAAAAGTGACCCGAAACGAAAAATCGATCGATCTCCTAGACCGTGAGGTTAGAGGATGATTCCTTCGGTGGAAAGAAGTGCCTCACGATCTAGAACAACTTGGTTCAAACGGAATTGCAAAAGATGAACCGAGCAAAGAGATCAAGCGACGGGAAAAACGTGGAGCAAAAGGATTCCGCGAAGAACACAACGAAAACGCGAATCACAGCCACGAACTCGAATCAAGGACGCAAATCATGCCATCGATCAGTGCTCCAAGGTGAGGATACGGCCTCACTTCCTCAAATCAACAGTACACAGAGTGGAGTCTCTCTGCGGATCTCAACTAGCTAAAGCAGGGGTGTGGGAGAGTGGAAACCCTAATGCTAGTAAGCAAATGACTGCGCTAACTGAGATAGGGAGGAGGGTGTCTCCCCTGGACTACTTATACTAACCTAGCCTAAGTCTATTTCCTACTCTACCCCTCTCTACTCTAATTACAGAGCGGGCCAGGAAAACCCTAAGGCTAATCTGGTCCACCCGCTGGTGGTAGGTAGATCCGACGGCCACGCCCGCACGGTCTTCCGCGTCGCCTCCACGCAACCTTCAGATCGCCGCCACGTGCCGCCACCACTCTGCACCCCCGGTTTTGTGGCCCAAACCGGGAAACCAGCCTTTTCCATCAGCCCCCGGTTTTGAGGCCCAAACCGGGAAACCAGCCTCCAGCCCGAGTTTTGTGGCCCAAACTCGGAAACCCGCAGCGCCCGAGTTTTGAGGCCCAAACTCGGAAACCGGCCCACGCCCAGGTTTTGAGGTTCAACCTGGAAACCGTCACGCCCAGGTTTTGTGGCTCAACCTGGAAACCCAGCACCCAGGTTTTGAGGCCCAAACCTGGAAACCGTCCACCGTTGGTTTTTCCCGGGCTCTACCAACAAACCGGCGTCGTAGAGGGGATGCACCGCCTGTGCACCCCTTCCACCGACATGATCGCACTTCTCCACTTGTCGCTGTCGCAGGCTGTCAGCCACCACAGCTGATCCTCCGGCCTCCAGTCCATCAGTCCAAGTCCACGTCCGCCCTTCACCGTCCGATACATCGGCATGGCACGTCCGCCGCACGGCACGCCCATCCTTCATCGCGCCCGGTCCGTCGGCACGGCACGTCGCAACTTGACCTTCACCCGCCATCGACCACTGTCTCCGTGCTCGACACCTGCACAACACAAGCCAAAGAACATGCGCATCATCTCCGTTGACAATCACTCATCACACAGAGACTCGGCATACACCCATGTATCCGCAAGGGGAAGGTGCTGAGCCGGTTGGTTTGGCCGGAGAAGGTCGCGTTGCTCCGGCGTGCGCGAGCCGAGCTCGCCGCCGGCAGCCTTGGCATCGGGGACGTGTCAACGAGAATTCGAATAAACCCGAGGGTCTAAGTGCAAAGTCCTAGACTCAGAGGAATAGTGCTCAATAGTGTCAAGGGCTTGGTTGTAGTTTTGTTAAAGCCAGAGGGCTTTTCTGCAAATCTGGCAGTGCAGGCGCGGGCAGGCCCGAGTTGGGCCGACTTGTGCGCGGGATGGGCCGAACGGGCCAGATTCGGCCTATCGGGGTTTTGTTTATTTTAAAAGTTTTAATCTATTTTCTGATTTGTGCATGCTAATGCTGATTTTGTTATTTTTGTATGAATTAATCTGTTGATCCAAAAATCATGAAAAATTTTGTACATGTTCTATGAAACGTGTAGTTTTTATGAAAAATATAATATGTGCATGTTTATGTATTTTGTTTTGCAGTAAAAATTATGCCTCTTAATTCTTGAATAAGGATTCAATGATTTTTATAAAATCAAGTTTAACTCCAAAAATGCTGAAATTTATTTTGTGCACTATTTGTATCATAACCAATCTATGTACCAAGTTTGAACTAATTTGAGCATAGTTTGCTTCACAACTTAATTTCCGGCTAATTAAATTGCTTTCTTTATGATTAAATAATGTTATAAAACATGAAAATCTAAGTTCTTTTATGGTAGATTTAACGGTTAAGATAAGTGAATTATCTTGATCTGCTGCTTGATGCAGGCAAGTGTCATTCATGTAAACCATGTATGTTTATACAAATTGGCTTTGTTGGTTTGCAACGGTACCGATGGAAAGCTGTTGCAAAATAAATGTTTATAGCTTAGAAAATTTCCATCTTTACCATGATCATGACATGAGCATCTCATCGAGCATGCACTCCTTTATCGTGTAGTTTCCGAAGAGGTCGTTTGTCCGATCGAGGTTGGTCCAGGGAGTTCGGAGTGTCCTGTTGATCCGGAATATCAGGAGACTTTCTCGGTCAACGAAGGCAAGCCCCGGTTCATTAAACCATTTCCTTGGATTTACAATTACACTTACTTTCGATAACCTGATGCATTAAATGTTTATCAAATAAATGCTTTCAACCTGTTGATGCATGATCAACCTTGTTATCGATACATTATTCCTTGATACCTGCTTTATGCAACTGATAGAAATGCTTAGCCTTGCTTTATGAAGCTTTTGGTAGATGTTTTCGATACTTATTATTTTGGAATGATAATGAGAAAGAAAGATGGTTAAGACCAGACGGGCACATGCATCGACCCTTGGATCGATGTATGGTGACCCGGATGTGTCGGTTTAGGGTTAACCGTTGTTGGCCTGCTAGATTGAGAAACTGTGAAGTACCGATCATAGGCTACGGTAAGCTCTACCTTGGTGGTTCTTAAATGAGAACGGCTAATCGCGCACTGGGAGTGGAGAGATGGCGGGAGTACTAGCTACCCTCGTGGGTTAAAGTCCCGGATTGGAGGTGTACAAGCACTCTCGGGTGGCGCGGACCCGGTCTTATTTGGAGGATCCGAGGTTGGGGTTGATATATGTGTGATCGAGGGTCTACATATGTCGTATGATCGTGGAAAACTCCCAGATCTGGTTGAATCAGTTCGAATCGTCGTGCTCCTCGGTTAAGGAGACTCAATCTTTCGACCTACATCGTATAATAAAAGGGAACTTGCTAAAGAAAGAAGGATAATGATATTTCATTAATATTCATTTTCAGATCCTACCAAGTACTTAAATGATTAGGTAAAAATTTGGATCTAGAACTACTTTAGTAAGCTTTTATGCAAAATGAAAAATACTGTTGAGCCTACCCAAGCTCGCATATCTGTTCCTTCTCTTCTCTTATCGGGTAAGCCTTGTTGAGTACCTTTGTACTCAGGGTTTGTTAATCCCCTGTTGCAGGTGACGTTCACGAGCAGCCCTGCTTTGAGGCCTGTTGCGTGATCGTCATTGAGGAGGACGTGTCCGGAGAGGAGTAATGCAACCCTTAGGCGGGGTTGTTTGTGTGAAATACTGTTTTATTAAGGTTGTCTCCACTACTTAGGATAAAGTTTGAAACTATGGTTTGTAATAACGACGCAAGTTTGAACAACTGGTTTGTAAAACGTATGGTGTAATACTTCCGCACTTTATTGTGACAGAACCGACCAATTTGCACCAGATTAAGCACTGAATCGCTGCTTTCACAGAGATTACAAGTACTTAAGCTCGTACAAACCCGGTAGTCCGGAAATCTCGAAGGATTTCAAGTCATTCAACTTTAACCAAGATCGTAATAGATTAGCATACATGCCCACAAGGTACATTCAGTTCGCACATAGTTCAAATACATCGGAGTTCATCAGTTATTACAAACCATAGTTTAAATTCAAAAGCGGAAGCAACATAGTTTTGAACACAAGTCCTTAGTTCACAATACAGTGCCATATGCTTGATCGGTCCACAAAAGCATCAGGGAAGATAAGAGTTGACCATGCCCATGGTCTAGTCACTGCCCTCGACGGGGTACAGACAGTTCTCGCAATAGCCGAAGAAGCATTGCCCATCTGCAACAACAAGGGATAGAACCCTGAGTACGAGAAGGTACTCAGCTAGACTTACCCGTCATAAACCAGAAATAACCGACACCAAGGATTATGCAAAGCTGTATCTGGGGTTGGCCACACTTACCTTTTTGCATAAAAGCACTTTATTATTAACTAGTCATCATTAGAGCATTAGCAGTCACTTTTATGTAATCAGCCTGATTATCTATATTTGCACCTGATCTAGAGCAAACACTTGACTACTTATTCAAGCAAGAGTGACTATTTCATCAATAGCCTTTCAGATTCATTAGCCATAACCATCATTAATTCCATATATTACTACGGTAACACATGCTCAGTCAAGTTACTCACTAACCAGGAGCGATGGCGATTATAATCGATTCCTACCAGCTGGGGATAAAATGTCGCACACTCGCCCGTCACACCCTGCCAGGTGGCCGTTGGCGACCACTTCAGGAGGTTCGAGAACACAACACGCGGGACGGTCATGGGCCCTTCTACACCGGGGGTTATCTCAATGCCAGGTCGCTCAAGCTATTAACTGCCCACGGTCATGCCAGGTCGATCAAGCCCTGCCTGCCCTCGGACCATGCCAGGTCGATCAGAATAGTTGCCCACGGTACATCTGAGGCCCTGGGTGTTAGGCGTCAACATCTCCGTCACCGGCTCGAAAAACCTTACTCGGCTTCACGGGAGGTACCCGCACCTGCTCCGTTAAGTGATTGACGCGTTCAAAATGACTGAGGTGTGCCTTCGTCGGTTCCTGATCGACACAGACGGGAGACTACTAGCACACAGAACCCATGTCCTGCTGCTCCTACATCCCGCCCGGTCTCAAATTAATTATCACATGGTTATATTCCATGATAGCACGAGGCTAATCATGATCAGTATCCACCTATATGCGGGAGACAGGAAATCACCCGACTTTTACCGGTCTAAGCAGGGCTAAGCATGTAATCGAGCCTAGACCTAACAGGGATCACAAGGTAATATTTGCAGGTGGACAAGGATACTTAATTAATGCAGCAACGGTATCACACAACTCCTATAACCTAATGCAACAATCATAACAGGTTAACTTGTAAACGGTAACTTGCAAACCGTAGGAGAAAATGCTCCGGGGCTTGCCTCGCTTGAAGTCGGCAGGGCGGTGATCACGGCACTCCGGCAGGTCTTCAGCGTCTTCTTCCGGGATCCTCTCCTCGGGTGTCTCCTCCCGACGCTGCTCCTCCGGCGTGTCTTGGGCTTCCACTACCGACCCTGCATGATGCGGTACAT
Organism: Coix lacryma-jobi var. lacryma-jobi; assembly: GCA_009763385.1. Classification (NCBI taxonomy): domain Eukaryota; kingdom Viridiplantae; phylum Streptophyta; class Magnoliopsida; order Poales; family Poaceae; genus Coix; species Coix lacryma-jobi. Next base: position 114,850,448 of record CM019830.1, on the reverse strand, counting down.
GAATGAATAACATGAATGCACAGGGGATGCATGGTGATGCAGCATGGAGTAACAATCCAGGAGATAAGCACATGTCATCTACTGCTACTCACTTACTTAATCTAACATACTACTTACTAAGTCTTGTTGTCACCACATCAAAGTTGCTTAACGGGTTTATTACCCTCTAATTAATCGTAGAATTAAATCTAGTTAAATAGGCCTATAACAGTAACCTATCCTAGACAGCTTCACAAAAATCTATAAAAATTACTGGGGATTAACAACACTTGATCTAATCCCCTGTCAAAATTTCACCCCATTTGGACCTTGACTCTTCCCCTTATGAAAAAGACAAATTCTATCATGAAAAGGTCCTTTGAACTACACACCTTAGCACAAAGTGTCAAACAACAAATTTCATAATTTTCTTATGAACTTCTTAGCACAAGAGCAGTCAGTAAAAATTACCAAGTCCATACTCTTCATATTTTAATTACTACAAAATAAACAAGAAAACAGCATTTAATCATTTTAATTACTACTGCCAAATTATTTCACAGAGCAACTTCATTCTACATTTTTCCCAGAAACTAGTCCTCAATGCAAACCTATCAAAACAAGAATCACATTTTTCTGAGACACATGCAATTTACTATGCATTTAACAAGATTTCAGCCTAAGCATGAATTAAATATAACTACACAGAAAATCACCACAAACTGGACATATTACATTTTTCATGCATAGACCTCAACATAACAAACCTAACAAAACTTGTTTCACCTTTTTAGCATTTATATTTCACAAGATATGAATTAAACAAGCATTACAACAATTTCTGAAAACTATTTAAACAAAACCCTGAAAAACATTCAAACCTAAACTGCTACGGGTACCCGAACTAGTGCACACAGACGGAACCTGACTCACTGACACGCGGCCCCCCGGGTCAAACCGACCCCACACGTCAGACACACAGAACAGGGGAGGAGTTTGACCGCGGCGAAGCTCACCGACGGCGAACTCCCCGGCGAAACCATCCCCACCGGCAGACTCCCCTCAACCTTCCGCACCTGGCGGTACCATCGGCTGGCCCAGCGCACACGCAGATGGAGCTCACCGGCGACAATGGCGGACACGGCGGCGCGGCCCTAGCTACGCCGGCCGGCTCCGGCCACGACGGGCTCATCCGACCCTCGTGATCTACTCCGGCGACCTTCATAACCCTAGCCCAGGGCTCGGAAACCAGGGCGCAAGCTCCGAGCACCTGCGACCACGGCCGTGCCATCTCCGGCGACCTCGGCAAGCGGTGGACGACGGCGTACTCGTGCTTCCAGACCCTAATCGGCCTAACCAACACCACCACGAGCTCCAGCATAGCGAGGCGATTCAAGAACGCTAGCTAGGGCGGATGGTTGAGCTCGGGAAGAGGGTTGGCCACGGCGGACCGAGCGCGCCGGCCATGGCGGTCATGGCGGACGGCGGCGTTCCGCGGGCTCTTAACCCTAATCGACCAAACCAACACCTTCTACCCCCTCCTCGGACCTCACTAACCCCTAAACGAGCGCTAGGGCAACACGCAACCGCGGGACGGAGGCCGGCCACGGCGGACCGAGCTCGGCGGTCATGGCGACCATGGCGGCGGCTCATCCCGGGGCTTGCCTACGGTCTCTCATAGAGCGCTAAGGACAGCACAAGGGGTGGGAGCTCACGGCGAAGCTTGGCAGCTGGTTGGGAGGACGGTGCGGCGGCGGGACGGCGGCGAACGGCGGCGGCGCCTTGCTTCCTCCCCTTTCTCCCCCTTTTGAGCGCCGGCGAGAGCAGAGGGCGAGAGAGAGACAGAATGGAGGGAGGAGCGGGTTCGGACAGGCGAGGGCGAGGTCATGCTTGCCACGCCGCGCGCGGACGCTGCGTCCCCGGCCTGCTCGCGCCACGCGGCGGCCGAGCTCTGCGCGCGGTCGGCCATGACACGGCTGATTCAAACTGAATCGCCCGATTCAGTTAACGATGGCCGACTGACGGCCGAACTTTGAGCGAGATTAACTCCTAATCTACTCAGTGAAACGCTAAACCACTTGTTCCATTGAGTAGAGCTACATACCATCTACAACTTTGGTTACAAGATTGATCTTCAGTTCGGTCTAGATTGCTCCAGAAAAAGCTCCAAAGGTGACCTCGTGAAACTGTTTTGGGCAGTTAGGACTTAGAGAATTTTCTAAGTCTAAACTCCCTCTAATCTGCCTTGTGGGTCCCAAAACACCTTGTTAAACCCATTTTCATGAGTTGGGCCTTAAACAACTTTTGTTCTACTCTAAATTCTACACACTTTTGGTTAAGGGCCCACAGCCATGCAAAGCTTCTATCAAGAAGGTCTTAGTTAGTCAAACAAAAGGACTCCTAGGGCTCTATTGAGGCAACTAGGGTTAGAGACTTAGTTAGCCAACATGACCAACATAAACCTAGCTTCATTTTGACTCGTCAACAAGGTTCAACTACTAGGGAGACTTAAACACTCCACAAACAAGACACACAAGCATTCAATCAAGCATAGCATCACAAAAGGTCACATGAAATGACACTTAACAAAAGAAAGAATGCAACATGCAATGATGATGCTTTATGCTCATGAGATGTCAAATTATGCACTTAGGGTTGCTTAACACCTAGGGTGTTACATTTATCTCCGATGTATATTAATTGTGAAATGTTGTAATACTGCAATGACTCTTGCAATGATCCTGGGAGTGTAAGAAAACGTGGATGAGACGGGTTACCCGATGACACGTGGTGGGTCTTTTGGGTTATTGGGCATAGTGTATGTCTGTTCGAGGTCTGTAGGACAAGGACAGGTACATGTGGGCCTTAATAATCCAGGAGGTTCCGTCACAGCTGGTATCGGTGCGATCATTGCAGCAGTCTTGTAGTATTGTTGCAAAACTTCAAAATGATTTGAGTCAAAACTATTTAAAATTTTAGTTTGGTCCAAAATGCTTTTGACTTATCTTGTTCCTGCTATTCGATCTATGTTCTGTCTTAAGTAGTGGATCGTAGATTGTTAAGTGGAGCAGCATGTTAAGTTAAGCCTTAACTTGAAATTGTTGTTAAATTTCTACTCCTATATAAGGGAGTATAATTTAAATTTTATATGCTTTATGCGTAAGTACGCTTCATGCATCATGCTTAATCAACTTGTGGTATATGGTATAGTGGGGTAAGGGTTAGAATCCAATCCTTTCTTGCTATCCAAAAAGTATTTTCCTTTATCTGCCTAATTCAAAATCTTATCTCACTAGGATGCCGCGCGGTAAGGAAACACCTCGCAAGAGTACAGGTCCTCATGGTGTACCCATGCACCAACTCGCATTCCGCAAGGAGGAAGAGTCCAGTAGGGGTCAGGAGATCAATGAGGACTTACGGGCAGAGGTTCGTGAGTTGAAGTCTCAGTTGGTCACCACCTCTCGGGAGAAGAGTTTAGCACTTGCCAAAGCTGGAGGCATGAAAATCAAGCTGGAGGGGGCCAACAGAAGCGTGGTCAATGCAGAAAAACTCATGGCTAAAATGCTTGGAGAATGGAACACCGCTTGGCAGCGAGAAGATGCCGCTTTAGCCCGTCTGCATGAGTTAGAGGCGTATGTAACAGATATAGAAGCATTCAATGACCAGTTACATGAGGAAGTCCATGTGCTGTATGATCAACTCCATCCACCTCCACCTCAAGATGCAACTGAAGATGAGATGGGTATAATCATTGATAATGAAGAGGTAGATGGGCAGAGTGAGGAAGATCCTGATGTGGTTGAGTCTGCTGGTGACAGCGACAGTGAGAGTGAGGGTGACGAGTGAGTCGTCTCCCACTAGAGTGTCAGGCGTGGATCTTAAACCCCAGGGGGTAAGGGCTGTGCAATAGTTTAGCTGAACATGATCTTAAGCTAGTTGAATCATGTATCAGTTCTGTTATGCATGAATAATGTAACATGAGTGTGAAAACAGTTACTGTTTTTGTATCATAACCCAGAGATCAATAAAGTTTGGTTTGTTTATGAGCAGATGCCTCGTACCCGTGCTGCTGATGGGACTGGTTCATCTCATGATGGGGAGGGTGTTCCCAACGCACCCCCAGTTCCACCAACTCTGGCAGAAGCCATTGCGGCACTCATGCGTGCCACAACAGACAATGCACGTCTGCTACAGGGCCTATTTCAGAATGCACCATATGGGTAGCGTGGCTGACATCATCATCAGGTCCAGGAAAGTACTTATCAGGATTTCACAGAGACCAGGCCACCGGTATTCACTAAGGCTGAGGAGCCTCTAGAAGCTGCAGATTGGCTCCGTACTATGAATCAGAAGTTTGAGCTAATCCACTGCACTGAAACTCAGAAGCCAGCCTTCGCAGCCCAGCAGTTGAGGGGAGCTGCGGGAACTTGGTGGGCAAACTTTGAAGCTGCATAAGCTCTAGAACACCGCATTACCTGGGATGAGTTCTCGAGAGCTTTCAAAGCTCACTACATTCCAGCGGGTGTGATGCGGATGAAGGCCGAAGAGTTCTTAGCCCTCAGGCAAGGGGATCAGCCAGTACAGCAGTATATTGGCAAGTTTAATTATCTGTCTCAGTATGCTTTGGATCATGTGAACACCGATGACAAGAAGCGCAGTTGCTTCATGAGGGGGTTGAATACGAAGATGCAGAAGATGCTGGCAATGTGTGACGATAATATCTCCTTCAATGATGCGGTGAATAAAGCTATATCTGCAGAAGAGAAGCATTTCAAGCATCTCGAAGCTAAAAAGAGGAAGGGTGGGAGTTCGACTGGATCGTTTGGTGGCAATAAGAAGCGCCAGCGTATCATATACCACCCAGTCCAGCACAACTGTCCACAGTACCGTCCACCCCAGCAACAACAAGCCAGCTCACAGCAGTCATCTGCTAAAACTGTTGTGAATTCTAATTATCCACGACAGCCGAATGCCCCTGGCATTCGAACCCAAACTCCCCAGAACCACAACTACCCATGCTACAACTGTGGGAAGCCGGGTCATTTCTCCCATAATTTCCCGTATCCCAGGAAGAGTATCCCAAATACTCCACAGGGGCAAAGTGGTCAGAATTCCCAACAGCGGCCACAACAACAACCACAGCAGAATCAAGGCCACAATAACAATCAGAAGAATAAGACCGTCCAGAAGACTGGCCGGGTGTATTATGCACAAGCGGCAGATATTCCTGAAGGGGAAACCGTCATGATGGGTATGTTTTCAGTTGCTCACCATCCTGCCGTATTACTATTTGATTCTGGTGCATCGCATACCTTTATCAGTAAGAGTTTTGTTGAAAAGCATCATATACCTACTGGGGAAGCACAAGAAAATTTCCTTATACACACACCGGGAGGTCATTTATATACAAAGGAAGTGGTGCATCAGGTGCCCGTAGAATTTGCCGGGCATACTTATTCCACTAATATGATAGTAATCAAGGATCAGGATATAGATGTGATCCTAGGGATGAACTGGATGTACCAGCAGAAGGCAGTATTAGATGCCTTGCATAGAACAGTCAGGTTGATCATACCTAATAGTACTTCTGAACTCTTTATCCAACTTCCAATTCCCAAGAAAACCGTTGACCAGATGTGCGGCAGCGTCTGTGCAGCAACAGTTAAAGAGATTCAGGATATTCCAGTAGTCTGCGAGTTGCCGGATGTGTTTCCTGAGGACTTGCCGGGGTTACCACCAGACCGTGATGTTGAGTTCAACATAGAGCTAAAACCAGGAACAACACCAATATCTCGATGAGCCTATAGAATGCCACCTAAAGAACTGGCAGAATTAAAAATTCAGTTGCAGGAACTGCTTGATAAAGGTTATGTCAGACCTAGTTCATCACCATGGGGCTGTCCTGCTTTGTTTGTCAAAAAGAAAGACCAAACATTGAGGCTATGTGTAGACTATCGTTCGCTCAATGAAGTGACAGTGAAGAATAAGTACCCATTGCCGCGGATTGATCTTCTATTTGATCAACTCGCGGGCGCCAAGGTGTTTTCCAAGATAGATCTGAGATCTGGGTATCACCAGATAAAGATAAGGCCTGAAGATATTGCTAAAACTGCTTTCACCACCAGATATGGCCTATATGAGTACTTGGTCATGTCCTTTGGGTTGACCAATGCTCCAGCTCACTTCATGTACCTAATGAACTCCGTATTCATGCCTGAGCTAGACAAGTTTGTAGTGGTGTTCATTGATGATATTTTGATATATTCCAAGAATCCACAAGAACATGCTGAACACCTCAGAGTAGTGTTGGGTCGTCTGAGAGACCATCAGCTTTATGCAAAGTTCAGTAAATGTGAGTTCTGGTTAGACAAAGTTCCATTTTTGGGTCATGTGTTATCGGCTGAAGGTGTAGCTGTGGATCCAGGCAAGGTACAAGAAATCCTTGAATGGGAATCCCCCAGAACTGTCCATCAAGTTTGCAGTTTTCTGGGTATGGCAGGTTATTACCGCAGGTTTATTCCGGACTTCTCCAAAGTTGCCAAACCTATAACTCAGTTGTTAAAGAATGAAGTCAAGTTTGTTTGGTCGGATAAATGTGAAAAAGCTTTTCAGAAGCTAAAAGAATTCTTAACTACAGCTCCAGTCTTAGCCCAACCCAATATTGAGAAGTCGTTTGATGTGTATTGTGATGCTTCTGGTATCGGGATTGGTTGTGTTTTGATGCAAGAGGGCAGAGTGATAGCTTATGCATCTAGACAGTTGAAACGTCATGAAGAACACTATCCAACTCATGACTTAGAGTTAGCAGCAGTTGTTCATGCCTTGAAGATTTGGCGTCATTACCTCTTGGGCAACACATGTCACATATACACCGACCACAAGAGTCTGAAATATATATTCACTCAATCAGAGTTGAATATGCGACAACGGAGGTGGTTAGAGCTAATCAAGGATTATGATCTTGAAGTGCATTACCATCCCGGAAAGGCAAATGTTGTAGCCGATGCTCTTAGTAGGAAGGTTCGTTGCAACTGTATCACTGTCAGACCAGTAGATCTTACTCTTTGTTCTGAGTTAGAAAAATTGGGTATTCAGATGATCACTCAGGGCAGTTTGATTAATATATCAGTTCAATCATCTATCAAAGATCAGATTGTAGCTGCTCAGAAAGAAAACAAGGGTATTGTTCACCTCAAAGAGAAGGCCAAGGCAGACAAAGCTTCTTGCTTCCGAGTCGATGAAGCAGGAGTGGTCTGGTTCAAAGATAGACTGGTCGTTCCGAAGAATCCTGAGTTGAGAAAGCAGATTCTGGATGAAGCTCATCTTACCCCGTTTGCGATTCATCCGGGAAGTACAAAAATGTACCAGGATCTTAGGCAAAGATTCTGGTGGACTAAGATGAAAATCGAAATTGCAAAGTATGTAGTCAGATGTGATACTTGTCAGAAAGTCAAAGCCATTCATCTTAAGTCAGCGGGTGAACTGCAGCCATTGCCAATTCCTGCTTGGAAATGGGAGGACATCAGTATGGATTTTATTGTTGGTTTACCAAGAACATTCAAGGGCTACGACTCTATTTGGGTTATAGTAGATCGTCTAACCAAGGTTTCGCATTTTATACCAGTCAAGACCATCTACTCGGCATCCACATATGCCAAGATATACTTTCAGAGGATTATGAGTCTGCATGGAGTTCCGAAGACTATTGTCTCAGATAGGGGTACTCAGTTTGTTTCAAAATTTTGGGAAAATCTACATGAGTCTCTGGGCACTAAACTCTTACACAGTACAACTTACCATCCACAAACAGCGGGTCAGACTGAAAGAGTAAATCAGATATTAGAAGATATGCTCAGGGCGTGTGCTCTTAACTTTCCATTTAAGTGGGATGAGTGCTTACCATTAGCAGAGTTCTCATACAACAATAGCTATCAAGAGAGTATCCGTATGGCACCATTTGAAGCTTTATATGGCAGAAGGTGTCGGACTCCTTTACATTGGTCCGAGCCTGGTGAAAGATGGTTCTTTGGTGTCAATCTAGTTCAAGAGACCGAACAGAAGGTCAAACTCATACAAAGAAATATGAAAATAGCACAATCTCGACAGAAAAGCTATGCAGACAAAAGGCGTAGACCTTTGACGTTTGCCAAAGGCGATTTTGTGTATTTAAAGGTGTCACCCACCAAGGGTGTTTATCGTTTCGGGGTCAAAGGAAAACTTGCTCCCCGTTACATTGGACCATTTTAAATCCTGGCCAAGTGTGGCAAAGTGGCATACCGCATTCAACTACCAGCTCATTTGTCAGAGGTTCATAATGTGTTTCACATCTCTCAGCTGAAGAAGTGTCTACGAGTTCCTGACCAAGTGATTGATGTTGAAGGGGTACAACTTGAGCCTGATATGACATACTCAGAGTATCCCATCAAAATTCTCGATCAACGAGATAGAGTAACTCGACGGCACACTCACAGGTTCTATAAAGTTCAATAGAGTCAGCATTCTGAGGAGGAAGCAACTTGGGAAACCAAAGAATTCCTAATAGAGCAGTTTCCTGAATTCTATGCAACCATACAATCAGGGCAGTGAAAGAGGTTGACAAATAAAACGTGTTCCTAGTTTTGTAAAAAGTTTGTAATCTTTATCCCCGTACCCCACAACTTTAGTAGTTGGTTTGTTTTGTGGTGAAATCTCGGGTCGAGATTCCTTTTAGGGGGAAAGGATGTAACACCTCAGGTGTTACATGAATAAAATATTGTCATGCCATCATAAGCATTTCATAGCATCATGTGCTAGCTCACCTTGCGATGCATTCACTAAAAAGAGTTTAATTCCTAATGTGTGAGCATTTTGTTTATGCTTGTGATGTAGCTCAAAACCCTAATTTGGAATGTCATTATGAAATGACTTGTGTTCATTCCTATTTGACTAAAGTCATGTAAAGGCATGAAACCAAGTTCAACAATTCAAAAGAATACAAAATTCATCTAGCTTAAATATGGGAAAATCATTTAATTTCCTATATAAGATAATTAGCCCTTTCTGTGCATATTTAGGGGCTGACCCTAAAAGCTTTTTGGTAGATCTTGAGGAGAAGTACAACTTTGGTATTCAAAGTTTTCAAAGTTTCTGTACAAAATTTAAAGTAATTTTGAATCTACTCAAACCCTGAAAATGGTCCCTTTTTGACTTTAAACTTGCATTTCAAAAACTATTTGAGATCTACATCAAAGTTGTAGAGAATTTCAAAAGGAACATTTCATACATTGACCATTTTTCAAGTGTCAATGTAAAATCCAAAGTAATTTTACTTCTACTGCAAAACCCTAGTTCTGTCCCCTTTTCAAATTTCCAATTTGAAATGGATTTGAACTGTTTTGATCCAATTGACCTATTTCCAGTTGAAATCAGCCATAGGGTGTTAAAGCAAAGTTGTACAACTTTTCAAACTCTACATTTCATATCTTGGCAAAACTTGAAGTATAGTTCAAATTTCAAAAGTAATTTTGAAAGTTCAGAAGAGGGGAGATGAGCAATGAACAGTGCCATGGGGGGAAGCGTCCAGAGCTCGCCAGCGAGCTGCTTCGCCAGCGCCGCGCTCACGCTGGGGAGCATGCCCTGCGCCAGCGAGTTGCTTGCTAGCTTCGCGTGCGAGTTCACCACGTCGCCGCCCTCTCCTTCACCCCTACCGCACCACAGAAGCACCGTGCTTCGCTTTTCCCCTCTGCCCGCTCGCCGCCGTCGCCGTCGCTTTGCTCGGTTACGCCGGCCATCTGTGAGCTCCCCCGCTCCAATTGATTGCGCCAGCACGCTCGCCTCGTCGTTGCAGAGCGATAGCGCTAGGTTGCAGCCCCTCTCGCTCCCGCATCAGCCCGGCGACCGTCGTCTTCCTCCCTGCCGGCCAAACTTCCGCCGAGTTAAAGTTCACCGTGGGCAGGTGAGCTCAGGGTCTTATTGGCCAAACCATCTACATCTACTTCTTCTCCTTGATGTGCTGGTTAGGTTTGGCTCGATAGTGAGGTCGCTACCGCCTTGGCTTGGTCAGTCCGGGCATGTTGCCATTGGCGCAAGCTCTGTGTTCGACGCCGCCACCGTGGTCAGCGAGCTCGGAGCCCTATCATCCTCACCTGAGCCTCGTTCTCTCTTTCTTATTTGTTCCTGATGCTCTAACACCAGGTCTTTGACCTTGTCTCCCTCTGTCTCAGCCGGAACAGGTCGTCGCCGTCGAGCCGCACCGCTGGAACCCGTCGTCGTCGTCGTCATCACCGTTCGGAGCCGCGTCAGCCTCGGAGACCTAGCCCGCTAGAGTCGTGGTGAGCCTCTGATGCTGATGCGCACGTTTGCGAGGTCGGTAGAGTTACCAGTTGGCCGGCGTGCCGCCGCCGTGCCATCGCGTCCGCCGCTGTTGTCGTCGGAGTGGAGAGAGAGGTCGAGGGAGGGAGTTTGAGGGTTCATCGAAGCCGTGAGGTGAAGGGGAAGGTGCTGAGCCGGTTGGTTTGGCCGGAGAAGGTCGCGTTGCTCCGGCGTGCGCGAGCCGAGCTCGCCGCCGGCAGCCTTGGCATCGGGGACGTGTCGACGAGAATTCGAATAAACCCGAGGGTCTAAGTGCAAGGTCCTAGACTCAGAGGAATAGTGCTCAATAGTGTCAAGGGCTTGGTTGTAGTTTTGTTAAAGCCAGAGGGCTTTTCTGCAAATCTGCCAGTGCAGGCGCGGGCAGGCCCGAGTTGGGCCGACTTGTGCGCGGGATGGGCCGAACGGGCCAGATTCGGCCTATCGGGGTTTTGTTTATTTTAAAAGTTTTAATCTATTTTCTGATTTGTGCATGCTAATGCTGATTTTGTTATTTTTGTATGAATTAATCAGTTGATCCAAAAATCATGAAAAATTTTGTACATGTTCTATGAAATGTGTAGTTTTTATGAAAAATATAATATGTGCATGTTTCTGTATTTTGTTTTGCAGTAAAAATTATGCCTCTTAATTCTTGAATAAGGATTCAATGATTTTTATAAAATCAAGTTTAACTCCAAAAATGCTGAAATTTATTTTGTGCACTATTTGTATCATAACCAATCTGTGTACCAAGTTTGAACTAATTTGAGCATAGTTTTCTTCACAACTTAATTTCCGGCTAATTAAATTGCTTTCTTTATGATTAAATAATGTTATAAAACATGAAAATCTAAGTTCTTTTATGGTAGATTTAACAGTTAAGATAAGTGAATTATCTTGATCTGCTGCTTGATGCAGGCAAGTGTCATTCATGTAAACCATGTATGTTTATACAAATTGGCTTTGTTGGTTTGCAACGGTACCGATGGAAAGCTGTTGCAAAATAAATGTTTATAGCTTAGAAAATTTCCATCTTTACCATGATCATGACATGAGCATCTCATCGAGCATGCACTCCTTTATCGTGTAGTTTCCGAAGAGGTCGTTTGTCCGGTCGAGGTTGGTCTAGGGAGTTCGGAGTGTCCTGTTGATCCGGAATATCAGGAGACTTTCTCGGTCAACAAAGGCAAGCCCCGGTTCATTAAACCATTTCCTTGGATTTACAATTACACTTACTTTCGATAACCTGATGCATTAAATGTTTATCAAATAAATGCTTTCAACCTGTTGATGCATGATCAACATTGTTATCGATACATTATTCCTTGATACCTGCTTTATGCAACTGATAGAAATGCTTAGCCTTGCTTTATGAAGCTTTTGGTGGATGTTTTTGATACTTATTGTTTTGGAATGATAATGAGAAAGAAAGATGGTTAAGACCAGACGGGCACATGCATCGACCCTTGGATCGATGTATGGTGACCCGGATGTGTCGGTTTAGGGTTAACCGTTGTTGGCCTGCTAGATTGAGAAACTGTGAAGTACCGATCATATGCTACGGTAAGCTCTACCTTGGTGGTTCTTAAATGAGAACGGCTAATCGCGCACTGGGAGTGGAGAGATGGCGGGAGTACTAGCTACCCTCGTGGGTTAAAGTCCCGGATTGGAGGTGTACAAGCACTCTCGGGTGGCGCGGACCCGGTCTTATTTGGAGGATCCGAGGTTGGGGTTGATATATGTGTGATCGAGGGTCTACATATGTCGTATGATCTGGTTGAATCGGTTCGAATCGTCGTGCTCCTCGGTTAAGGAGACTCAATCTTTCGACCTACATCGTAGAATAAAAGGGAACTTGCTGAAGAAAGAAGGATAATGATATTTCATTAATATTCATTTTCAGATCCTACCAAGTACTTAAATGATTAAGTAAAAATTTGGATCTAGAACTACTTTAGTAAGCTTTTATGCAAAATGAAAAATACTGTTGAGCCTACCCAAGCCCGCATATTTGTTCCTTCTCTTCTCTTGTCGGGTAAGCCTTGTTGAGTACCTTTGTACTCAGGGTTTGTTAATCCCCTGTTGCAGGTGACGTTCACGAGCAGCCCTGCTTTGAGGCCTGTTGCGTGACAGTCATTGAGGAGGACGTGTCCGGAGAGGAGTAATGCAACCCTTAGGCGGGGTTGTTTGTGTGAAATACTGTTTTATTAAGGTTGTCTCCACTACTTAGGATAAAGTTTGAAACTATGGTTTGTAATAACGACGCAAGTTTGAACAACTGGTTTGTAAAACGTATGGTGTAATACTTCCGCACTTTATCTCCGATGTATATTAATTGTGAAATGTTGTAATACTGCAATGACTCTTGCAATGATCCTGGGAGTGTAAGAAAACGTGGATGAGACGGGTTACCCGATGACACGTGGTGGGTCTTTTGGGTTATTGGGCACAGTGTATGTCTATTCGAGGTCTGTAGGACAAGGACAGGTACATGTGGGCCTTAATAATCCAGGAGGTTCCGTCATAGGAAGTGGCATAGGAGACTTGGACATTTGAGCTTCGACTTGCTTGCAAGGCTTAGTTCACTTGGCCAAATCCGAGGATTGCCCAAGTTATCCATGGAGAAGGATCTTGTTTGCCATTCTTGTAGACATGGGAAGATGGTTGCCGCTCCCCACCATCCAGTGACTCAGGTCATGACCAAGCTCCCTGGAGAGCTTTTGCACATGGACCTTGTTGGTCCGGCTCGGGTGAGCTCGGTTGGGGGGAAGTGGTATGTGCTTGTTGTTGTTGATGACTTTTCGAGATATTCGTGGGTCTTCTTTTTAGCTGAGAAGACCAAGACTTTCTCCTTTGCTCGCAATCTGATTTTGCGTCTTCAGAACGAGTTCCCTTTGAACTCGATGCGAGCTATTAGGAGTGATAATGGTTCCGAATTCAAGAATTCGGATTTTGAGAAGTTTTGTAACTCTTTGGGTTTAGAGCATCAGTTTTCTTCTCCCTACACACCGCCACAGAATGGTGTTGTAGAGAGGAAGAATCAGACCCTTGTAGAGATGGCCAGGACGATGCTCGATGAGCATAGGACTCCTAGGCGATATTGGGCCGAAGCTATGAGCACTGCATGCTATATTTCCAATCGCATTTTTCTTCGAGCCTTCTTGAAAAAGACCTCTTATGAGTTTCATTTTGGAAAACTCCCCAAGGTGAGTTATTTTAGAGTTTTTGGTTGCCATTGTTTTATACTTAATTAAGGCAACCTGGACAAATTTGAGTCTCGTTCTTCTGACGGTGTGTTTTTGGGTTATGGCACTCACACTAGAGCTTATCGAGTACTTAACCTTGATACTAACCGAGTCATGGAGACATCCGATGTCACCTTCGACGAGACCATGGTTTGTCCTTCTTCTCATTTTGAGCATGTAGGTGATCATGAGGTTGGAGAGCCTCTTTTTGATGACGAGGATGAGGGTGCTGAAGGTATGGATGATCCAGCACCCCCTCCACCTGTTGTGCCGCAAGGAGCGGCTTCTACTACGACTCATGGCCCCGACACTTCTTCTTCCTGGGGGCCGTGGGATCCGCCACCCCGAGCGGTACCTTTTGTACCTGGGGAGGCACCAGCTGCTGTTAAAGGGGAGGCCACTTCTGCTCGAGAGGCGCCACGACACATCCAGCGCCAACACCCCCCTCAGTAGATGATTGGCAGCATTGACGAACGTGTCACTCGGTCCAGGTCACAAATCTCTCACTTTGCTCATTCTGCTTTTGTTGCTGATTTTGAGCCCCGAGATGTTGGACACGCTTTGACGAATCCGGATTGGGTCAATGCCATGCATGAGGAGTTAGAGAACTTTGAGCAAAATCGGGTTTGGGTTTTAGTTCCACCTCCTCCAGACTGTAAGCCTATTGGGACAAAATGGGTTTTAAAAAACAAGCAAGGAGAGGATGGCCACGTTGTTAGAAACAAGGCCAGGCTTGTAGCGAAGGGCTATAGTCAGAAGGAGGGGATAGACTATGCGGAGACTTTCGGTCCTGTAGCTCTTTTGGAGGCTATTAGGATACTCTTGGCTTTTGCTACATCCAAAGGTTTCAAACTTTTTCAAATGGATGTTAAGAGTGCCTTCTTAAACGGCTACATAGAAGAAGAGGTTTATGTTAAACAACCCCCCGGTTTTGAAAATCCCAAGTTTCCAAACCATGTTTTCAAACTCCACAAAGCTTTATATGGTTTGAAACAAGCCCCTAGAGCCTGGTATGATAGGTTGAAAACCTTTTTGCTTGCTAAGGGTTTTAAAATGGGATGTGTGGATAAAACGCTCTTTCTCCTCAAGCAAGGCAAAGACACTCTCTTGGTCCAGATTTACATGGATGATATCATTTTCGGTGGTTCTTCTCACGCTTTGGTTGCCAAGTTTGGAGATACTATGAGCAGGGAGTTTGAGATGAGTATGATGGGCGAGCTGACTTTCTTTCTCGGATTGCAAATTAAGCAATCCCGAGAAGGGACATTTGTGCACCAGGGCAAGTATACCAAGGACTTGCTGAAGAGGTTCGATATGGGTGAGGCCAAGCCTCTTCCAACACCCACGTCGACCACGACGGCCTTGGATGCGGACAAGGATGGAGAAGCTGTGGACCAGAAGGAGTACTGAAGCATGATCGGGTCGCTGCTCTACCTGACGGCGACACGCCCGGACATCCAGTTCGCGGTGTGCCTGTGCGCGTGCTTTCAGGCGTCGCCGCGCACTTCTCACCGTCAGGCAGTGAAGCGTATTTTCAGGTACCTTCGTTTCACACCTGAGTTCGGGATTTGGTATTCAGCTTCCTCCACCCTCTCCCTTTGCGGTTATTCCGATGCTGATTTTGCTAGTTGTTGCATTGAGCGCAAGTCTACTTCTGGGACTTGTCAGTTTATTGGTTCTTCTCTTGTATCATGGTCTTCTCACAAGCAGTCTAGTGTCGCCCAGTCTACCACGGAGGCTGAGTATGTTGCTGCGGCTAGCTGCTGTTCCCAGTTGCTTTGGATGATGGCCACTTTACGTGACTTTGGTCTGAGCTTCTCTCGTGTTCCTTTGCTTTGTGACAGCACGAGTGCGATTAGCGTTGCTAAGAACCCCGTGCTTCACTCGAAGACCAAACACATTGATGTGCGCTTTCACTTTTTGCGAGACCACTATGAGAAGGGTGATATCGACCTTCGCCATGTCGATACTCATCATCAGTTGGCTGACATTCTCACCAAGCCTTTGGACGAATCAACCTTTAATCGGTTGAGGGGTGAGCTTGGTGTGTGTTTCCCCTTTTAGATGGGGAAACATTTTGGTTCTTGTATCATAAACTGACCATTTTTCGTTTGTCTTGTTTTTCTTTTGGTTTAGTCTTTTTTGCATACGCTTTTACATTCTGAGCTTCATGTATATAATCTTTAGAATGTAATTATGCTCTGTTTAGTATGCTTCGATGCTATATCTTGATGCTTGTAGCTTATGCTCTTTCTGATCACTAATACATATTGTGAGCTGAGCTATTTTTGAATGGTGAACCTACTTAACAAACATAAAACCTGAAAATGTTCACCATTGAGATATGCAACTAGCATGTGTAGGATGTGTTGAGCTTACTCGTGCTTTTCATATATGCTAGGTTGCTACGTCTCTAGTTCTAGGTCTATCACTTGCTTGGTCTGTTCATATTCTGTCAATAAAATCTGAACCAAGCCTTTAAGTGAATTGAAAAGATCGAGATGGGATTGCTTGTCAATACATCACAGTTTCGAGACTGTTTCTCATTGCACTTTGAGTTAAACTTGAGCTGTGTAGTGTATGACTGAAACTGTTGCTTTAAGCTTCTGATTGCTTCTGCATAGGCTTCGCACAGTTGAAAAGTTAGGCAATGACAAGCTTTCAACCTCTCGCAGTCACATGCTGAAATTTTAACTTGTGTAATCTTAACCACTGCAACTCCGATAAAATTTGGATACACAAGACTATGTTTCACTCTATAGCATGATGATTGAACTTTGCTAGGGGTAGTTCACCTTGTATACATGTTTAGCACTTGTCTGATTTCCTGTCTATACATGTTGTGTGCTATTTTGATGGTGAATACCTTCTTGGCTAAAAACTGCTCACTTTGCTCATATGTTCATAATTCATATTTGGTGATCAGTTTGAACCTTTGCTAGCATGTGTGCTTCAGTTGCGTCATTGGAGTTATACTGTGTAGAGCATCTTTGCATTCTCTTGACTATATTCCTGAAGCTGCTAACTTGCATTTTGACTTATATGCATTTTGGAAGGGGGAGAACTTCTCTTGTTGGCACTTTTGATGGTGCATTTTCTAAGGGGAAGAAAATTGCTTTCGGTTCCTTTTGCTTGCTGGTGCATTTTCAACTAAGGGGGAGAATTTGGACAAATCATGCCTCCCATGTCCAAAGGGGAGAGGAATTGGTTGTGTGCACCATGCAAGGGGGAGTTTGCTCGGTAGATTTTTGAAATTTCCAATTGGTTCAGAGCGCTTTGCTAGTTGTGTTGAGCCCTTGCCTCTATCTTGAGGGACTAGCAGTCGCATCTTTGCTTCAGTTGGTTTCAATTGATGTCGAGCTGTCTGCTAGTTGTGTTGAGCCTCTGTGCCTCTATCTTGAGGGACTAGCATTTTGCCTTGATTTTTCAATTGGTATTTGCTAGCGGCGTTGAGCCTGTTCTACCTCTTCTTGAGGGCGAGCTGTGCTTTGCTTGGTCGCGTCGAGCCGTTGCCCATGTCTTTGGGGACCAAGTTGTTTTGCTCTTTCCACTCGACCTTCTTCGGCTTTGCTATGCTTTTGGGTCATTTGGTCGAGTTCTCTCTTCTCCTTCTTCCTTCTTCTATTTTCATTATGATTTGTGTGTAGTTGACAATGCACTCATCAAGGGGGAGATTGCGGATACATGGGCGTATGCCGAGTCTCTGAGTGATGAGTGATTGTCAACTGGGATAATGCGCATGTTCTTTGGCTTGTGTTGTGCAGGTGTCGAGCACGGATGCAGTGATCAAAGGCAAGGTGAAGGTCAAGTAGAGACGTGCCATGCCGAGGGACCGAGAGTGGCGAAGGGCGGACATGAGGCTTGGACTGAGGGACCGGTGGCCCGAGGATCAGCTGTGGTGGCTGACAGCCTGGGACAGCGACGAGCGAAGACTTGCGGGCACGTTGTTGCCTGGGTCGAGGACCTGGGGACACGTGTCGGTGGACGGGGTGCACGGGCGGTGCATCCCTTCTACAGCTTCGGTTTGGTGGTTGAGCCACAGAAAAACCACCGAGTGGACGGTTTCCAGGTTTGGGCCTCAAAACCTGGGCGCTGATGGTTTCCGAGTTTGGGCCACAAAACTCGGGCTGAGGACGGTTTCAAGGTTTGGGCCTCAAAACCTGGGTGCTGCGGGTTTGCTGAGTTTGGGCCACAAAACTCAGGCGTTGGACGGCTGGTTTCCCGGTTTGGGCCTCAAAACCGGGGGCTGATCATGAAGGCCTGGTTTCCCGGTTTCGGCCACAAAACCGGGGGCGGAGTCCGTGAAGAGGACGTAGAGCGGTGGCGGCACCTGGCGGCAATCGGGAGTTTGCGTCGAGGCAACGCTACGAGTTGTGCGGGCGTGGCCGTCAGATCACCACCTACCGCGAGTTGGTCCAGAATAACCTTAGGGTTTGGCTGGTTCGCTCTGTAAGGAGTTAGGGGTAGAGTGGGAATTAGGAATAGTTAGAATTAGGATAAGTAGGGGGAGACACCCACCTCCCCATCTATCTCAGCCATTTGCTCTTTGCCTTCTAGGTTTTCCTGCTCTCCCCATCCCCTGCTGTTGCAAACCTGAGATCCACAGAGAAGAGAACAATACCTCTGTGCCCGTGAGATTTTTGAGGAAGTGAGACCGTAATCTCACTATTGTAGCGTGTGGTAGCCACACGGTTGCAAATTCGTGGTTGTGATTCGTGTTTTGATTGTGTTCTTCGCGGATTGCTTTTCTCCACGTTTTTCCCTTCGATCGATCTCTTTGCTTGGTGCATCTCTTCCAAATCCGTTTGAACCAAGTTGTACTAGATCGTGAGACACGTCTTTCCACCGAAGGAAATCTTCCCAAACCTCACGAGCTAGTAGATCGATTGATTTTTGTTTCGGGTCAACTTTTTCTTCCTTTCCCCGAATTTCTTCGATTCATCGGTTTGGAGATAGGTTCGAGCCATGATCTCTTAGAGATAGCTCACTATCCTCCTTGTGACTCATCTCTCCAAGTTTGAGCCCTAAAGGTTTTGTTTTGGGAGAGTTTGAATCGAATCGGTGGAAGAACAGAGGGCTGTCGGGGCGACCGGACGCATGCATCGTGCCGACCGGACGCGTCCGGTCATTGAATGTTGCGTATAGAGTTTCTGTTGCTGACCGGACGCACCGTTTGCTCTCTGACCGGACTCATCCTTGGCACTGTTCATCGTGCTTGTCTCTGACTGACCGGACTCTGTGGTAGTGACCGGACGCTCCAGGACCGTGAGTCCGGTCACAAACAGAGAGCTCCGAAATCTGACTTCGCTTGACCGGACGCGTCCGGTGGTGCCTGACCGGACGCAGGCAGAGTCCGGTCAAAGCTGTCCTACGCATTTTTGTCCGCAGTTTGTTCGTCTGACTTTCGATTTGAGATCCGCTTGTTGCGTTGGATTCCTGACTTCGTGCTCTACAGAAATCGGGCTTCTTGCTTTACAAAATAGCCTGAATCCCCCTCGCGTTGCTCGGGGGGGGGGGGGGGGTTGAGATTACCCAAAGTTCATCCTGTCACTAGTTGACCTGCGTGAACTTGAGCGAGGGAATTTTTGTGGTGTCCCGCTGTGTTCCTAGGGAACATCCACCCATTCTCTTGGGTCGTGGACATCACGTGCATCGGTTTTGCTTTTGGGGTTGATTCTCGGGACAGTGGCGACAAGTTTCCGGTAGGAAATTTCGAAGCTCCCATTCACCCCCCCTCTGGTCGCTTTCTGGTAGCACTCTCGGTCCTTCAATTGGTATCGGAGCAAGGTTAAGGATCTTCCACCTTAGCCGGTTCCAGATCCACAGAAGGCGACATGGATCGCGGCGTGGGCAAACCGCCGTTCTTTGATGGGACGAACTATGCGTATTGGAAGATACGCATGTCGGCCTATCTCCAGAGCATGGGCTCTTCTGTTTGGGAGATTTGCAACAGGGTCGATTACGTTGTCTTGGTTGCTCGTGTTACTCAGCTTCAGATGGATGAGCACGATGCCAATAGCCGAGCGCGTAACGCTCTTTTCTCCTGTCTGAGCATGTCCGAGTTTGATCGCGTTTCTCATCTCCCCACGGCTCATGAGATTTGGGCAACCCTCATGCGCTTTCATGAGGGAACCACTCAAGTCAAATCCCGTCTCTATGAGTCACACAAGCGGGAGTATGAGAACTTTCGACATATGGCTGGCGAGAGCATAGAGAGTTTATTCGCTCGCTTTCAGGTCATTGTCAACAAGATGAGAGCAAACAAAGAGTTGTTGCCTTTTGACGATCATGAGAGGGCTTTGAAGCTTTTGCACACTCTTGATCGGTCGGTGTGGGACTCAAAGGTCCAGGCGATCATCGAATCGTCTAACTATGAGACCCTCACTTGCGACGAGCTCTTTAGTAAGCTCAAGTCTAGTGAGATTGACGCCATGTCAAGGGCTTCTTATGAAAATCCTTCCGGCCCGACCATGGCTTTGGTTTCTAGCTCTTCTGCTAACCCCTCTAGAGGATTTGCACTTTCTTCACTCTTTTCTGTCACAGAGGACCAGCTGGAGTCTTTGGGGGATGATGAGTTGGCGATGGTCGCCAACCGGTTCTCGCGGTTCCACAACAACCGCATGAACCGTCGCCGCGGAGGAGGACGCTCAGGATGTTTTGAGTGCGGCGACCCCGACCACTTCATCGCCAACTGTCCCAAGAAGAAGCACACATCTAGGAAGGGCGATCATGGGCACAAGTACGACTCCGGCATGCGCAAGGAGAAGTACGTCCCCGCGAGGCACAAGTGGAGGGGCGGCTTCGACAAGGAGTACATCAAGAAGAAGTACTTGGAGAAGGCCCAGGCTGAGGAGCGTGCGTTCTTCGCCACGCTCAGCGACGTCGATGGCTCGGATGACGACTCCGCTTGCTCAAGCGATGACGAGTCCGAGAAGAAGAAGAGGATCGAGGACAAGCTGAACGGTCTCTGCTTCTTCGCCGCCGACGACGGCTTCTGCACCATGGCCCTTGGTGACGAGGTCGACGGCAAGCTGGAGGACACCCCTCGGAACGACGACGACGACAACACCTCTTAGGTATCTCTCACCCACGACGAGCTTTCTGCTGAGGTCGAGAAGCTTACTGCCGCCTTGCTTAGTCAAGATAAGTTGCTTAGGCGTGCTGCTAGAGAGCGCAAGGAGTTTAGGCAGAAGTGGGAGAACACGGTGAATGGGAGCTTCAAAATTTCTTTTCAGAAACTTGTCGCCACTGTTCCAAGAATCAAGCCCAAGAGCAAACCCTAGAGCTTGCAAGTGTCCTCGACCCTAGAGATAGGGTGGATGCTTCCAAGAAGCATAGTGAGACACTACACAACTCTAGAAACCCAACACAAAAGCCAGAAATCAAAACCGACAACGGATGAACGAACTGCGGACGGAACAACGTAGACTCAGCAGCATCGGAAGCTGGCAGCGTCTGATGTCAGAGCACCGGAAGCGTCCGATGCAGAATGGACCTTGTTGGAACCTTACTGGACCAGCATCGGACGCTTCTACAATGCAACCCTAGCGTCCGATGCTTGACCCCCGGTGCGTCCGATGGTCAGCGTCCGATGCTCCTTTAAAAGCACTGTCAGACGACACGTTGCACCGGACGCTCCGATGGTATGAACTCAACGTCCGATGCTCACGAACAAAGCATCCGATGGTCCCGATTCAGAACTGTTCTTCAGCGAATTCAACCCGATCTCCTCCAAATCAATAGCACTAAGGCTTAGACTTGGTATGAGGAGTTCCAAGGAAGTTAGTGAGCTATCTCAAAGGGATCATGGCTCGAACCTAACTCCAAATCGGTGAATTGGAAGAATTCGGGGCCAAGGGAGCAAAAAAAAATGATCCGAAACAAAAATCAACCGATCTACTAGCTCGTGAGGTTAGAGTTGATTTCCTTCGGTGGAAAGAAGTGCCTTACGATCTAGAACAACTCAGTTCAAACGGATTTGCAAAAGACGCACCGAGTAGAGAGATCGATCAACGGGAAAATCATGGAGAAAAGCAACCCGCGAAGAACAAGAACAAAACGCGAATCACAACCACGAATTTGCAACCATGTGGCTACCACTTGCTACAATAGTGAGATTATGGTCTCACTTCCTCAAAATCTCAAGAACACAGAGGTATGATTGTCTTCTCTGTGGATCTCAGTTCGCTACAGCAGGGAATGGGAGAGCAGGAAACCCTAGAAGCAAAAGAGCAAATGACTGAGATGATTTGGGAGGTGGGTGTCTCCCCCTACTTATCCTAATTCTAATTCCCACTCTACCCCTAGTTATTTATAGAGTGACCCAGCCAAACCCTAAGGCTATCCTGGACCAACTCGAAGATGATGCTGATCCAACGGCCACGCCCACACAACTGGTAGCGTTGCCTCGACGCAACCTCACCGATTGCCGCCACGTGCCACCACCGCTCTGCTTGTCCTTTTCCTGGACTTCGCCCCCGATGTTGTGGCCTAAACCGGGAAACCAGGCCTTGAAGTCCATCCCCCGATTTTGTGGCCGAAACAGGGAAACCCGACGTCCATCGCCTGAGTTTTGTGGCCCAAACTCAGAAACCCGCCAGCGCCCAGGTTTTGAGGCCCAAACCTGGAAACCGTCCTCAGCCTGAGTTTTGTGGCCCAAACTCGGCAAACCCGCAACACCCAGATTTTGTGGCCCAAACCTGGAAACCGTCCACCGGTGGTTTTTCTGTGGCTCAACCTCCAAACCGGCGCTGTAGAGGGGATACACCGCCCGTGCACCCCATCCACGGACATGTGTCCCTTGGTCCTGGACCCGAGCAACACCGTGCCCCACAAGTCTCCGCTCATCGCTGTCCCAGGCTGTCAGCCACCATAGCTGATCCTCGGGCCACCGGTCCCTCAGTCCAAGCCTCACGTCCGCCCTTCACCGCTCCCGGTCCATCGGCACGGCACGTCTCTACTTGACCTTCACCTTGCCTTTGATCACTGTCTTCGTGCTCGACACTTGCACAACATAAGCCAAAGAACATGCGCATCAAACCTGTTGACAATCACTCATCACTCGAGACTCGGCATACACCCATGTATCCGCAATCTCCCCCTTGATGAGTGCATTGTCAACTACACACACAAATCATAATGGAATAGAAGAAGGAAGGAAGAAGGAGAGAGAACTCGACCAAGTGACCCAAAAGCATATCAAAGCCAAAGAAGATCAAGTGGAAATAGCAAGACAACTTGGTCCCCAAAGACATGGGCAACGGCTCGACGCAACCAAGCAAAGCAAAGCTAGCCCTCAAGAAGAGGTAGAACAGGCTCAACACCGCTAGCAAGAACGCTCGATACCAACTGTTACCAGCTCAAGAACAAAAGAGCTCAACACCAATTGAAAAGCCGAAGGGCGTAAGCTAGTCCCTCAAGAAAGAGGCAAAGGCTCAACACAACAAGCAAAAACGCTCCGTACCAACTGGCTGAAAAGCTCAAAAACTCACAGCGAGCAAACTCCCCCTCGAATGGTGCACACAACCAGGAAGTCTCTCCTTAGTTGATCTAATTTCTCCCCCTTAGTTCATCTCGGAAAGCACACCCCTTATGATTTGGCAAGAAATTCTCCCCCTTAGTTGAAAATGAGCCATCAAGCAAATTTCTCCCTTTTGACAGAATAACTCCCCCTTCCAAAATGCATATGAGTCATAAATGCTAGTTAGCAGCTTTGCGGATACATGGGTGTATGCCGAGTCTCTGAGTGATGAGTGATTGTCAACGGGTTTGATCGCATGTTCTTTGGCTTGTGTTGTGCAGGTGTCGAGCACGGAGACAGTGATCGAGGGCAGGTGAAGGTCAAGTTGAGACGTGTCGTGCCGACGGACTGGGTGCGATGAAGAATGGGCGTGCCGTGCGGCGGACGTGCCATGCCGATGTATCGAGCAGTGAAGGGTGGACGTGAGGCTTGGACTGAGGGACTGGAGTGCCTGAGGATCAGCTGTGGTGGTTGGCAGCCTGGGACAGCGACGAGCGGAGACTTGCGGGGCATGGTGTTGCTCGGGTCGAGGATCTGGGGACACGTGTCGGTGGACGGGGTGCACGGACGGTGCATCCCCTCTTCAGTTTTGGTTTGGTGGCTGAGTCAGCGAAAAACCACCGGTGGACGGTTTCCAGGTTTGGCCTCAAAACCTGGGCGTGGACGGTTTCCGAGTTTGGCCACAAAACTCAGGCTGAGGTTTTCCGAGTTTGGCCACAAAACTCGGGCTGAGGACGGTTTCCAGGTTTGGGCCTCAAAACCTGGGCGCTGCGGGTTTTTGAGTTTGGGCCACAAAACTCAGGCGTTGGACTTGGAGGCTGGTTTCCCGGTTTGGGCCTCAAAACCGGGGGATTGCTGGAAAAGGCTGGTTTCCCGGTTTGGGCCACAAAACCGGGGGTGCAGAGCGAGGGCGGCACGTGGCGGCGATCTGGAGGTTGCGTCGAGGCAACGCTTCAAGTCGAGCGGGCGTGGCCGTCAGATACACCTACCACCGAGTTGGTCCAGAATAACCCTAGGGTTTAGCTGGTTCGCTCTGTAATTAGAATAGAGAGGGGTAGAGTAGGAAATAGACTTAGGCTAGTAGTAGGATAAGTAGTCGGGAGACACCCTCCTCCCAGGTATCTCAGTTTTAGCCATCTCATTTGCTCTTTGCATTTAGGATTTCCTGCTCTCCCATCCCCTGCTGTAGCTGAGATCCGCAGAGAGACTTGCAACTCTGTGTACTGTTGATTTTGAGGAAAGGAGGCCGTAACCTCCTTGTCGTAGCGTGTGTTTGCGCTTCGGCTTGCAATTCGTGGGTGTGATTCACGTTTTGTTCGTGTTCTTCGCGGAATCCTTTTTCTCCACGATTTTCCCGTCGCTTGATCTCTTTGCTCGGTTCATCTTTTGCAATTCCGTTTGAACTGGTTTGTTCTAGATCGTGAGGCACTTCTTTCCACCGAAGGAATCATCCTCTAACCTCACGGTCTAGGAGATCGATCGATTTTTCGTTTCGGGTCAAGTTTTCTCCCTTCCCCCGAAATTCTTCGATTCACCGATTTGGAGATAGGTTCGAGCCATGATCTCTTAGAGATAGCTCACTATACTCCTTGTGACTCATCTCACCAAGTTTGATCCCTAGAGGATTTGTTTTGGGTGAGATCGAGGCGATTCGGTGGACGAACAGTGCTGCTGCGCATCGACCGGACGCTCCATCGGGGTGACCGGACGCACTGCGCGTGAGTCCGGTCGATGAACATCACGTGCAGTGTTCCTGTGTTCGACCGGACGCTCTGTTGACTTAGTGACCGGATGCACAGGTCTCACTGTTCACTGGGCTGGTTGGCTTTTGACCGGACGCACTGTAGCTGACCGGACGCACCGTACGCCAAAGTCCGGTCAGAAACAGAGAGGTCCAAAACCTGTTATTGTGTGACCGGACGCGTCCAGTCCCTGCTGACCGGACGCAGACCAGAGTCTGGTCGCTGCTGTTTCGCGCTGTTTCATTCGCGGTTCGCTCGCTCGTTGACGGATTCGAGTTCCGTCTTTTGCGTTGGCTTTCTAGAGTTGTGTAGTGTCCCGCTGTGCTTCTAGGAAGCATCCACCCTTCATCTAGGGTCGTGGACATTAGCAAGCTCTAAGGGTTCGCTCTTGAGGTTGATTTTGGGACAGAGGCATCGAGTTTCCGAAAGGAAATTTTGAAGCTCCCATTCACCCCCTTTGCTCGCTTTCGGGTAGCTTCTCGGTCCTTCAATTGATATCGGAGCGGGTTAAGGATCTTCCACCTTAGCCGGTTCCAGATCCACGGAAGGCGACATGGATCGCGGCATGGGCAAACCGCCGTTCTTTGATGGGACGAACTATGCGTATTGGAAGATACGCATGTCGGCCTATCTCCAGAGCATGGGCTCTTCTATTTGGGAGATTTGCAACAGGGCCGATTACATTGTCCTGGCTGCTCGTGTCTCTCAGCTTCAGATAGATGAGCACGAGGCCAATAGCCGGGCGCGTAACGCCTTGTTCTCCTGTTTGAGCATGTCGGAGTTTGATCGCGTTTCTCACCTCCCCACGGCTCGTGAGATTTGGGACACCCCATGCGCTTTCATGAGGGCACCTCTCAAGTCAAATCCCGTCTCTACGAGTCGCACAAGCGGGAGTATGAGAACTTTCGACATATGCCTGGCGAGAGCATAGAAAGCTTATTCGCTCGCTTTCAGGTGATTGTCAACAAGATGCGAGCTAACAAGGAGCTGTTGCCTTTTGACGATCATGAGAGGGCTTTGAAGCTTTTGCACACTCTTGATCGGTCGGTGTGGGACTCAAAGGTCCAGGCGATCATCGAGTCGTCTAACTATGAGACTCTCACTAGCGACGAGCTCTTTAGTAAGCTCAAGTCTAGTGAGATTGACGCCATGTCGAGGGCTTCTTATGCAAATCCTTCTGGCCCAACTATGGCTTTGGTTTTTGGCTCTTCTGCTAACCCCTCTGCTGGCTTTGCACTTTCTTCACTCTTTTCTGTCACAGAGGACCAGCTTGAGTCGTTGGGGGATGACGAGTTGGCAATGCTCGCCAACCGGTTCACGTGGTTCCACAACAACCGCATGAACCGTCGCCGCGGAGGAGGACGCTCAGGATGCTATGAGTGCGGCGACCCCGACCACTTCATCGCCAACTGCCCCAAGAAGAACAAGCATTCGGGGAAGGGCGATCATGGGCACAAGTACGACTCCGGCAAGCGCAAGGAGAAGTACGTCCCCGCGAGGCACAAGCGGAGGGGCGGCTTCGACAAGGAGTACATCAAGAAGAAGTACTTGGAGAAGGCCCAGGCTGAGCAGCGTGCGTTCTTCGTTTGCTCAAGCGATGACGAGTCCGAGAAGAAGAGGATCGAGGACAAGCTGAACGGCCTCTGCTTCTTCGCCGACGACGACGGCTTCTGCACCATGGCGCTTGGTGATGAGGTCGACGGCAAGCTGGAGCACACCCCTCGGGACGACGACGACGACGACACCTCCCAGGTATCGCTCACCCACGACGAGCTTTCTGCTGAGGTCGAAAAGCTTACTGCCGCGCTCCTTAGTCAGGACAAGTTGCTTAGGCGTGCCGCTAGAGAGCGCAAGGAGTTTAGGCAGAAGTGGGAGGACACGGTGAGAGAGCTTGAGTTTGCCAAGTCCACCGTGGTCGTGTCGGAGGAGGTTGAGTGTGAAATGTGCACCACGCACATGACTGACCTTCTCACTTTGAGAGGTAAGTATGCTGCGTTGGTAGGAGAGGTGGATGAGCTGAAGGCTAGACCTTCTCTGTTGGGTGCGTGCAAGACTTGTCCTGTCTTGCAATCTGAGTTGGCAGAGAAGAATGCCAAGATTGTGTCTCTTGAGGAGGCCAACTCAGGTAGCACTAGTATGGCTAGGTGTGCTTTGTGTGAGGGTTTGGAGATGGAGATTGCGAATGTCAAGCATGGCAAGATGCAAACCGAGGAGGAAAACACATACCTTCGGACCATCTTGTCATGGGTCTCTTGTAGTGAGCTGCAGCTCGGGATGATGATTTCCCAATTTAAGCGAGCTGCTGGAGGTTCTGGTGTAGGTCTTGCTCAGGGTGTTGATCTTTCTGCTTTTGGGAAGATTGAAGAGTCGAGTGGTCTGAATCCTAGTGAGAAGCCCAACTCCACCACTACTCCCAAACTGACCAAGCTTCCATCCAAAGAGCCCGTCAAGCCTATCACCAAAGATGGGGTGTTTGAGGAACCTCCGAGAGCTCCACCCAAGAACCATGTGTGGCATCCCAAACCCAACCACCTAAAGAACAAGCTGGATACAATGCCATCTATCCAGGAGGAGCTGCCACAGAAGGGCAAAGTGACCCATACCCACAGTCCTGCGTACCAACAACCCCCTGTGCGTGCGGTGAGGTACTAGTGTGACTTTTGTGGGAGGGATGGTCACTTGAGTGAGTTCTGTTTTCGGCGCAAGCGAGAGGCGCACCATGCTCGGGAGATGGACAACCCGGACATGTACCATCCTTCTCATGGTAGGCATGTGCCGAATGTCCAGAGTAGAGCTGCTAGGCCCGGAGGTCAAGTTCCCAGGCCTAGGCAGGAGATGAGAGCTCCGAGGAGGGAGACTAGGGCTAGAGGTCCAGAACCTCAAGTCCCTAGGCGTAGGCCTCGTAGAGTGCGTGCCCGACGGGGTCCTGCTTTTGCAGGCAACGGACCCCGTGGCGGAGGTTTTGTTGAGCGCTTTCCCCCACCGCAGGTTGAGTATCGCGGTGAGCGCTTCTTCCCCAGCGGACCACGTTTTCCTGTGCGTGGTGATCGCTACCCTCGTAGACAGGCTAGGAATGGTTTTTACACTGACCGTTCTTTTGAGCAGCCGGCCCAACACTGGTATTCACCTTACTTCACTAACCCCAGTGTTGGACCGTATGCTCATCTTATGTCTTTTTATTGATGTAGGTAAAACGGTTGGAGGACATTTGGTTGGTAGATTCCGGTTGTTCGAGGCACATGACCGGAAACGCCAAGTGGTTCTCCAGCCTTAGCCCGGTCGCCGGAAAGGAGTACATAACCTTCAGCGACAATAGTAAAGGTAAGGTATTATCCCGTGGGACTGTGCGGGTTAATGAGCACTTTGTGTTGTGCGATGTTGCTCTTGTTTCTAACCTGCATTTTAACTTGCTTTCTGTTTCGCAACTTTTTGATGATGACTATGAGATTCGTTTTAAACCGAACCTTAGTCGCATCTTAGATCCTCAGGGCGATCTTGTATGTCTGATTTCGCCCTTTGGGAAAGTCTTTCGCGTGAATTTCTCGGAGTCGTTTGGATCTTCTCGCTGTCTTTTGGCTAGTCCTTCTTCTTCTGATCTTTGGAAGTGGCATAGGAGGCTCGGTCATTTAAGCTTCGACTTGCTTGCAAGACTTAGCTCACTTGGCCTAATCCGAGGATTGCCCAAGCTTTCGATGGAGAAGGATCTAGTTTGCCATTCTTGCAGACATGGGAAGATGGTTGCCGCTCCCCACCATCCAGTGACTAAGGTCATGACCTCGCACCCTGGAGAGCTTTTGCACATGGACCTTGTTGGTCCGGCTCGGGTGAGCTCGGTTGGTGGCAAGTGGTATGTTTTGGTCGTTGTTGACGACTTTTTGAGGTATTCGTGGGTCTTCTTTTTGACTGAGAAGACTGAGACTTTCTCCTTCGCTCGCAATCTGTTTTTGCGTCTTCAGAACGAGTTCCCTTTGAACTCGATGCGAGCTATTAGAAGTGATAATGGTTCCGAATTCAAAAATTCGGATTTTGAGAAGTTTTGTAACCGCCTTGGTTTGGAGCATCAGTTTTCTTCCCCCTACACACCGCCCCAAAATGGTGTTGTAGAGAGGAAGAATCGGACCCTTGTTGAGATGGCCAGGACGATGCTCGGTGAGCATAGGACTCCCAGGCGCTATTGGGCCGAAGCTATGAACACTGCATGCTACATTTCAAATCGCATTTTTCTGAGAGCCTTTTTGAAGAAGACTTCTTATGAGTTGCGTTTTGGTCGCCAGCCCAAGGTGAGTTATTTTAGAGTCTTCGGTTGCCACTGTTTTATTTTGAAAAAGGGCAACCTGGACAAGTTTGAGTCTCGATCTTCTGACGGGGTATTTTTGGGTTATGGCACTCACACTAGAGCATATCGTGTACTTAACCTTGATACTAACCGAGTCATGGAGACATCAGATGTCACCTTCGACGAGACTCTTGCTTCTCCTTCTTCTCGTTTTGAGCGTGCAGGTGATCATGAGGTTGGAGAGCCTCTTTTTGATGACGAGGACGAGGGTGCTGAAGGTATGGATGATCCAGCACCCCCTCCACCTGCCGCGCCGCAAAGAGCGGCCTCGACGACAACTCACGGCCCCGACACCTCTTCTTCCTGGGGGCCGTGGGATCCTCCACCTCGGGCGGTACCTTTTGTACCCGGGGTGGAACCAGCTGCTGTTGAGGGGGAGGTCACTTCATCCCGGGAGGCGCCACGACACATCCAGCGCCAGCACCCCCCTCAGCAGATGATCGGCGATATCGGCGAGCGAGTCACTCGCTCCAGGTCACAGCACATCTCTCACTTCGCTCACTCTGCTTTTGTTGCTAATTTTGAGCCCCGAGATGTTGGACACGCTTTGACGGATCCGGACTGGGTCAATGCCATGCATGAGGAGTTAGAAAACTTTGAGCGAAATCGGGTTTGGGTTCTAGTTCCACCTCCACCTGACTGTAAGCCTATTGGGACAAAATGGGTTTTCAAAAACAAGCAAGGAGAGGATGGCCACGTTGTTAGAAACAAGGCCCGGCTTGTAGCAAAAGGCTATAGTCAGAAGGAGGGGATAGATTATGAGGAGACGTTTGCTCCTGTAGCTCGTTTAGAGGCTATTAGGATACTCTTGGCTTTTGCTGCATCCAAAGGTTTCAAACTTTTTCAAATGGATGTCAAGAGTGCCTTCTTAAACGGGTACATAGAGGAGGAGGTTTATGTTGAGCAACCCCCTGGTTTTGAAAATCCCAAGTTTCCAAACCATGTCTTTAAACTTCATAAAGCTTTATATGGTTTGAAACAAGCCCCTAGAGCCTGGTATGATAGGTTAAAAACCTTTTTGATTGCTAAGGGTTTTAAAATGGGATGTGTAGATAATACGCTCTTTCTCCTCCGGCAAGGCAAAGCCACGCTCTTGGTCCAGATTTACGTGGATGATATCATTTTCGGTGGTTCTTCTCACGCTTTGGTTGCCAAGTTTGCAGATACTATGAGCAGGGAGTTCGAGATGAGCATGATGGGCGAGCTGACATTCTTTCTCGGGTTGCAAATTAAGCAATCCCGGGAGGGAACGTTTGTGCACCAGGGCAAGTACACGAAGGACTTGCTGAAGCGGTTCGATATGGGTGAGGCCAAGCCTCTTCCAACACCCATGTCAACGACGATTGCCCTGGATATGGATGTGGATGGAGAAGCAGTGGACCAGAAGGAGTACCGCAGCATGATCGGGTCGCTACTCTACCTGACGGCGACACGCCCGGACATCCAGTTCGCGGTGTGTCTGTGCGCGCGCTTTCAGGCGTCGCCGCGCACTTCTCACCGTCAGGCAGTGAAGCGCATTTTCAGGTACCTTCGTTTCACGTCTGAGTTTGGGATTTGGTATTCTGCTTCCTCCACTCTCTCGCTTTGCGGTTATTCCGATGCCGATTTTGCTGGTTGTCGCATTGAGCGCAAGTCCACTTCTGGGACTTGCCAGTTTATTGGATCTTCTCTTGTATCATGGTCTTCTCGCAAGCAGTCTAGTGTCGCCCAGTCTACCACGGAGGCTGAGTATGTTGCTGCGGCTAGCTGCTGTTCCCAGTTACTCTGGATGATGGCCACTTTGCGTGATTTTGGTTTGAGCTTTTCTCGCGTGCCTTTGCTTTGTGACAGCACGAGTGCTATTAGCGTTGCTAAGAACCCCGTGCTTCACTCGAAAACCAAACACATTGATGTGCGCTTTCATTTCTTGCGAGACCACCAGGAGAAGGGTGATATCGACCTTCGCCATGTCGATACTCATCATCAACTGGCTGATATTTTCACCAAGCCTTTAGACGAATCAACCTTTAATAGGTTGAGGGGTGAGCTTGGTGTGTGCTTTCCCTTTTAGATGGGGGAAACATTTTGGATCTTGTATAGACTACCTTTTTCGTTTGTCTTTCTTTCCTTTTGCATTTTAGCATACGCATTTACATTCTGAGCTTCATGATTATAATCACTAGAATGTAACAATGCTCTGTTTAGTATGCTCCGATGCTTATGTTGATGCTTGTAGCATATGCTCCTTCTGATCACTAGTACATGTTCTGAGCTGAGCTATTTTTGGAATGGTAAATATTGTCTAATGTATATAAAATCTGAAAATGTTCACCATTGAGATATGCACCTAGCATGTGTAGGGTGTGTTGAGTCCATTCCTGCTTTTCATATATGCTAGGTTGCTATGTATCTAGTTCTGAGTCATTCACTTGCTTGGTCTGTTCATATCATGTTTAAAATTTTGAACCAAGTTTTAGTGAATTGAAAAGATCGAGATGGGATTGCTTGCCAACACCTCACGGTATCGAGACTGTTTCTCATTGCACTTTGAGTTAAACTTGAGCCGTGTAGTGTATGACCGAAACCGTAGCTTTAAGCTTCTGATTGCTTCGGCATAGGCTTCGCTCGGTTGAAAAGTTAGGCAAAGACAAGCTTTCAACCTCTCGCAATCACATGCTATATTTGAACTTGTGAATTCCTTACCGCTGCAACTCCGATATAAAACTGAAATCACAAGTATATGCTTCATTCCTATGCATGATGATTGAACTTTGCTAGGGATAGTTCACCTTGTATATATGCTTAGCACTTGTTTGGATTCCTACCTATACATGTGTAGTGCTATTTTGATGGTGACTATCTTTTTGGCTAAAAACTGCTCACTTGCTCATATGCTTCATATTTCGTATGTGTGATCAGTTTGAGCCTTCGCTATTTGAGTGCTTAGTTGTGTCATTGGAGCCATACCGATTAGAGCAGTCTTGCACTCTTTTGATTATATGCCTGAAGCCCCTAACTTGCATTTCTGACTTCATATGCATTTTGGGAGGGGGAGTTGTGTTGACTCCGGGGAAGAGTTTGTGTTTGATAAGTGCATTTTCAACTAAGGGGGAGAGTTTTTGAGTTTTTGCAAATCATATGTCTCCTGATGTTCATCCAAGGGGGAGTTTTTGCTAAGGGGGAGATTTTCAAATCTTTATGCTCTTCTCTTGTTGGACCTAAGGGGGAGTCCCTAGTTGCTCGCATTTGTCGAGGGGGAGTTTGCTAGTTGTGTCGAGCCGTTGCCTCTATCTTGAGGGACTAGCAAACATTTTCCTCATTTGGCGTCGAGTTTGACTTCGATTGGTTCAGAGACCTTTCGATTGTCTTTGTTTTCCAATTGGTTCGGAGTGGTTTTCTTGCTAGTTGTGTCGAGCCTCTGTGCCTCTTTCTTGAGGGACTAGCATTTTGCCATTTTTATGCTCCGATTTTCGATTGGTATTTTGCTAGCGGTGTTGAGCCTGTTCTACCTCTTCTTGAGGGCTAGCTTTGCTTGGTGGCGTCGAGCCGTTGCCCATGTCTTTGGGAACCAAGTTTTCGCTTCTTCCACTTGACCTTCTTCGGCTTTGCTATGCTTTTGGGTCATTTGGTCGAGTTCTCTCTTCTCCTTCCTCCTACCTTCTTCTTTCATTTATGATTTGTGTGTGTAGTTGACAATGCACTCATCAAGGGGGAGATTGCGGATACATGGGTGTATGCCGAGTCTCTGAGTGATGAGTGATTGTCAACGGGTTTGATCGCATGTTCTTTGGCTTGTGTTGTGCAGGTGTCGAGCACGGAGACAGTGATCGAGGGTAGGTGAAGGTCAAGTTGAGACGTGTCGTGCCGACGGACTGGGTGCGATGAAGGATGGGCGTGCCGTGCGGCGGACGTGCCATGCCGATGTATCGAGCAGTGAAGGGCGGACGTGAGGCTTGGACTGAGGGACCGGAGTGCCTGAGGATCAGCTGTGCTGGCTGGCAGCCTGGGACAGCGACGAGCGAAGACTTGCGGGGCACGGTGTTGCTCGGGTCGAGGATCTAGGGACACGTGTCGGTGGACGGGGTGCACGGGCGGTGCATCCCCTCTTCAGTTTCGGTTTGGTGGCTGAGCCAGCGAAAAACCACCGGTGGACGGTTTCCAGGTTTGGGCCTCAAAACCTGGGCGTGGACAGTTTCCGAGTTTGGCCACAAAACTCGGGCTGAGGGTTTCCGAGTTTGGCCACAAAACTCGGGCTGAGGACGGTTTCCAGGTTTGGGCCTCAAAACCTGGGCGCTACGGGTTTCTGAGTTTGGGCCACAAAACTCAGGCGTTGGACTTGGAGGCTGGTTTCCCGGTTTGGGCCTCAAAACCGGGGGATTGCTGGAAAAGGCTGGTTTCCCGGTTTGGGCCACAAAACCGGGGGTGCAGAGCGAGGGCGGCACGTGGCGGCGATCTGGAGGTTGCGTCGAGGCAACGCTTCAAGTCGAGCGGGCGTGGCCGTCGGATACACCTACCACCGAGTTGGTCCAGAATAACCCTAGGGTTTAGCTGGTTCGCTCGGTAATTAGAATAGAGGGGTAGAGTAGGAAATAGACTTAGGCTAGTAGTAGGATAAGTAGTCGGGAGACACCCTCCTCCCAGGTATCTCAGTTTTAGCCATCTCATTTGGTCTTTGCATTTAGGGTTTCCTGCTCTCCCATCCCCTGCTGTAGCTGAGATCCGCAGAGAGACTTGCAACTCTGTGTACTGTTGATTTTGAGGAAAGGAGGCCGTAACCTCCTTGTCGTAGCGTGTGTTTGCGCTTCGGCTTGCAATTCGTGGGTGTGATTCGCGTTTTGTTCGTGTTCTTCGCGGAATCCTTTTTCTCCACGATTTTCCCGTCGCTTGATCTTTTTGCTCGGTTTGTCTTTTGCAATTCCGTTTGAACTGGTTTGTTCTAGATCGTGAGGCACTTCTTTCCACCGAAGGAATCATCCTCTAACCTCACGGTCTAGGAGATCGATCGATTTTTCGTTTCGGGTCAAGTTTTCTCCCTTCCCCCGAAATTCTTCGATTCACCGATTTGGAGATAGGTTCGAGCCATGATCTCTTAGAGATAGCTCACTATACTCCTTGTGACTCATCTCACCAAGTTTGATCCCTAGAGGATTTGTTTTGGGTGAGATCGAGGCGATTCGGTGGACGAACAGTGCTGCTGCGCATCGACCGGACGCTCCATCGGGGTGACCGGACGCACTGCGCGTGAGTCCGGTCGATGAACATCACGTGCAGTGTTCCTGTGTTCGACCGGACGCTCTGTTGACTTAGTGACCGGACGCACAGG
Organism: Coix lacryma-jobi var. lacryma-jobi; assembly: GCA_009763385.1. Classification (NCBI taxonomy): domain Eukaryota; kingdom Viridiplantae; phylum Streptophyta; class Magnoliopsida; order Poales; family Poaceae; genus Coix; species Coix lacryma-jobi. The sequence goes on along the minus strand of CM019830.1, from coordinate 114,815,995 downwards.
TCTCACTGTTCACTGGGCTGGTTGGCTTTTGACCGGACGCACTGTAGCTGACCGGACGCACCGTACGCCAGAGTCCGGTCAGAAACAGAGAGGTCCAAAACCTGTTATTGTGTGACCGGACGCGTCCGGTCCCTGCTGACGGGACGCAGGCCAGAGTCCGGTCGCTGCTGTTTCGCGCTGTTTCATTCGCGGTTCGCTCGCTCGTTGACGGATTCGAGTTCCGTCTTTTGCGTTGGCTTTCTAGAGTTGTGTAGTGTCCCGCTGTGCTTCTAGGAAGCATCCACCCTTCATCTAGGGTCGTGGACATTAGCAAGCTCTAAGGGTTCGCTCTTGAGGTTGATTTTGGGACAGAGGCATCGAGTTTCCGAAAGGAAATTTTGAAGCTGCCATTCACCCCCCTCTGGTCGCTTTCGGGTAGCTTCTCGGTCCTTCAAGCTTCAGGAATATAGTCAAGAGAATGCAAAGATGCTCTACATAGTTCTGATCCGATGACACAACAACATCCATAAAATGGTAGCAAAGGCTCAAACTGATCACCAAAAACAAAATATGAACATATGAGCAAAGTGTGTAGTTTTAGCCATTCAGAAAAGGTTGTTCACCACAAAATAGCACTTCACATGTATAGACAGGAAAACAAGCAAGTGCTAAACATGTATACAAGGTGAACTACGCCTAGCAAGGTTCAATCATCATGCTATAGAATGAAACATAGACTTGTGATTTCAAATTTTAATCGGAGTTGCAGCGGTGAAATTTCACAAGTTTAAAATTCAGCGTGTGATTGCGAGAGGTTGAAAGCTTGTCATTGCCTAACTTTTCAACCGAGCTAAGCCTATGCATATGCAATCAAAAGCTTAAAGCGTCGGTTTCGGTCATACACTACACGGCTCAAGTTTAACTCAATGTGCAATGAGAAACCGTCTCCATACCGTGATGTGTTGACAAGCAATCCCATCTTGATCTTTTCAATTCACTTAAGACTTGGTTCAATTTTAAACAGAACATGAACAAACCAAACAAGTGAATGGCTCAGAACTAGAGTCATAGCAACCTAGCATATATGAAAAGCACGAGTGAATTCAACACATTCTACACATGCTAGTTGCATATCTCAATGGTGAACATTTTCAAGTTTTATGTTCATTAAGCAGGTTCACCATTCAAAAATAGCTCAGCTCACAACATGTATTAGTGATCAGAATGAGCATAAGCTACAAGCATCATCATAGAGCATCGGAGCATACTACATAGAGCATAATCACATTCTAAAGATTATATAGATGAAGCTCAGACAGTAAAGATGCATGATGAAATGCAAAGTCTAACCTATAAAAGATGAAAACAAAGAGAAAGAAAAGAAGTCAGACTATGATACAAGAACCAAAATGTTTCCCCCATCTAAAAGGGGAAACACACACCAACTCACCTCTCAACCGATTAAAGGTTGATTGGTCCAAAGGCTTGGTGAAAATATCAGCCAACTGATGATGAGTATCGATATGGCGAAGGTTGATATCACCCTTCTCAACATGGTCTCACAGAAAATGAAAGCGCACATCAATGTGTTTGGTCTTAGAGTGTAGCACGGGGTTCTTAGCAACGCTAATAGCACTCGTGCTGTCGCAAAGTAAAGGCACGCGAGAAAAGCTCAGACCAAAATCACGCAAAGTGGCCATCATCCAAAGCAACTGAGAACAGCAGCTAGCCGCAGCAACATATTCAGCCTCTGTGGTAGACTGAGTGACACTATACTGCTTGCAAGAAGACCAAGATACAAGAGAAGAACCCAAAAACTGACAAGTCCCAGAAGTGGACTTGTGCTCAACTCGGCAACCAGCAAAATTGGCATCAGAAAAACCGCAAAGGGAGAGGGTGGAGGAAGCTTAATACCAAATCCTGAACTCAAGTGTGAAACGAAGGTACCTCATAATGCGCTTGACCACCTGACGGTGAGAAGTGCGCGAGGACGCCTGAAAGCGTGCACACAGACACACCGCGAACTGAATGTCCGGGCGTGTCGCCGTCAGGTAGAGCAGCGACCCGATCATACTCCGGTACTCCTTCTGGTCCACAGCTTCTCCATCCACATCCGCATCCAGGGCCGTCGTGGTCAACATGGGTGTTGGAAGAGGCTTGGCCTCACCCATATCGAACCTCTTCAGCAAGTCTTTGGTGTACTTGCCCTGGTGCACAAACGTTCCCTCTCGGGATTGCTTAATTTGCAATCCGAGAAAGAAAGTCAGCTCGCCCATCATACTCATCTCGAACTCCCTGCTCATAAGATTTGCAAACTTGGCAACCAAAGCATGAGAAGAACCACCAAAAATGATATCATCCACATAAATTTGGACCAAGAGAATGTCTTTGCCTTGCTTGAGGAGAAAAAGCGTTTTATCCACGCATCCCATTTTAAAACCCTTAGCTAGCAAGAAGGTTTTCAATCTATCATACCAGGCTCTAGGGGCTTGTTTCAAACCATATAAAGCTTTGTGGAGTTTAAAAACATGGTTTGGAAACTTGGGATTTTCAAAACCGGGGGGTTGTTCAACATACACCTCTTCTTCTATGTAGCCGTTTAAGAAGGCACTCTTGACATCCATTTGAAAAAGTTTAAACCCTTTGGATGCAGCAAAAGCCAAGAGTATCCTAATAGCCTCCAAACGAGCTACAGGAGCAAAAGTCTCCTCATAGTCTATCCCCTCCTTCTGACTATAACCCTTGGCTACAAGTCTGGCCTTGTTCCTCACAATGTGGCCATCCTCTCCTTGTTTGTTTTTGAAAACCCATTTTGTCCCAATAGGATTACAGTCTGGAGGAGGTGGAACCAAAACCCAAACCCGATTTCTTTCAAAATTTTCTAATTCCTCATGCATGACATTGACCCAATCTGCATCCGTCAAAGCGTGTCCAACATCTCGGGGTTCAAAATCAGCAACAAATGCAGAATGAGCAAAGTGAGAGATTTGTTGTGACCTGGACCGTGTGACATGTTCGTCGATGTTGCCGATCATCTGTTGAGGCGGGTGTTGGCGCTGAATGAGTCGTGGCGCCTCCCGAGCTGAAGATACCTCCCCCTCAACAGCTGCTGGTGCCTCCCCGGGTACAAATGGTACAACCCGAGGCGGCGGATCCCACGGCCTCCAATTCGAAGAAGAGGGATCGAGGCCATGAGTCGTAGTAGAAGCCGCTCCTTGCGGCACAGCAGGTGGAGGAGGTGCTAGATCATCCATCCCTTCAGTACCCTCATCCTCGTCATCAAAAAGAGGCTCACCAACCTCATGATCACCTGCACGCTCAAAACGAGAAGGACAAACCATGGTCTCATCAAAGGTGACATCGGATGTCTCCATGACTCGGTTAGTATCAAGGTTAAATACACGATAAGCTTGAGTGTGAGTGCCATAACCCAAAAATACACCGTTAGAAGAACGAGACTCAAATTTGTCTAGGTTGCCTTTCTTAAGTATAAAACAGTGGCAACCAAAAACTCTAAAGTAACTCACTTTGGGTTGTCTTCCAAAACGCAACTCATAAGAAGTCTTTTTCAAGAAAGCTCGGAGAAAAATGCGATTGGAAATATAGCATGCAGTGTTCATAGCTTCGGCCCAATATCGCCTAGGAGTCCTATGCTCATCGAGCATCGTCCTGGCCATCTCTACAAGGGTCCAATTCTTCCTCTCTACAACACCATTTTGTGGCGGTGTGTAGGGGGAAGAAAACTGATGCTCCAAACCCAAAGAGTTACAAAACTTCTCAAAATCCGAATTCTTGAATTCGGAACCATTATCACTACGAATAGCTCGCATCGAGTTCATAGGGAATTCGTTCTGAAGACGCAAAATCAGATTGCGAGCAAAAGAGAAAGTCTCATTCTTCTCCGTCAAAAAGAAGACCAACGAATATCTCAAAAAATCGTCAACAACAACAAGCACGTACCACTTCCCCCCAACCGAGCTCACCCAAACCGGACCAACAAGGTCCATGTGCAGAAGCTCTCCAGGGCGCTGTGTCATGACCTGAGTCACTGGATGGTGGGGAGCGGCAACCATCTTCCCATGTCTACAAGAATGGCAAACAAGGTCCTTCTCCATCGACAACTTGGGCAATCCTCGGATTAGGCCAAGTGAGCTAAGTCTTGCAAGCAAGTCGAAGCTCAAATGTCCAAGTCTCCTATGCCACTTCCAAAGATCAGAGGAGGAAGGACCAGCCACAAGACAACGAGAAACTCCAAACGACTCCGAGAAATTCGCACGAAAGACTTTCCCAAAAGGCGAAATCAAACACACAAGATTGCCCTGAGGATCTAAAATACGATTGAGATTCGGTTTAAAACGAATCTCATAGTCATCATCAAAAAGTTGCGAAACAGAAAGAAGGTTAAAATGCAAGTTAGAAACAAGAGCAACATCACGCAACACAAAGTGCTCATTAACTCGCACCGACCCACGAGACAACACTTTACCTTTGCTATTGTCGCCGAAGGTGATAAACTCCTTTCTGGCAACAGGACTAAGACTGGAGAACCACTTGGCATTTCCGGTCATGTGCCTCGAGCAACCGGAATCCACCAACCAAACGTCCTCCAATCGTTTTACCTACATCAATAAAAATACATAGGGTGAACATATGGTCCAACACTAGGGTTAGTGAAGTAGGAAGAATACCAGTGTTGGGACGGCTGCTCAAAAGAACGGTTAGTAGAAAAACCATTCCTAGCACGCCTACGGGGAAAGCGATCACCACACACAGGAAAACGTGGTCTGCTAAGGAAAGAGCGTCCATCGCGATACTCAAAATGCGGTGAAGGGAAACGCTCAACAAAGCCACCGCCATGGGGTCCGTATCCTGCAAAATCAGGACCCTGTCGGGCAACACCTCCCTAATGCCTAGGACCTTGAGGCACTGCACCTCTAGTCCTAGCAGCTCTCCTCTAAACATTCGGCACATGTACATCATGGAAAGGATGGTACATGTCCGCATTGTTCATCTCCCTGGCACGACGCTCCTCTCTCTTGCGCCAAAAGCAAAACTCACTCAAGTGTCCATCTCTCCCACAGTGCTCACAATGGTACCTCACCGCTCTCATAGGGGGTTGTTGGTACTCACGGTAGTGGGTGTGGATCACTTTGCCCTTTTGTGGCATAAGCTCCTCCTGGATAGGTAGCATTGTGTCTAGCTTGTTTTTCAGGTGGCTGGGTTTGGGATGCCACATTTGTTTCTTGGGTGGAGCTCTCAGAGGTTCCTCATACACTCCATCCTTGGTGTTAGGCTTGAGAGGCTCTTTGAGTGGAATCTTGGTAAGTTTGGGAGTAGTGGTGGAGTTAGGCTTCTCACTCGGGTTAAGACCACTCGACTCTCCAATCTTGCCAAAAGAAGAAGCATCAACGCCCTGAGCAAAACCTACACCAGGACCTCCAGCAGCACGCTTGAACTGGGAGATCATCATCCCAAGCTGTGGCTCTCCACAAGACACCCATGACAAGATGGTCCGAAGGTATGTGTTTTCCTCCTCGGTTTACATCGTGTCATGCTTCACATTCGCGATCTCCATCTCCAAACCCTCACACAAAGCACACCTCGCCACACAAGTGTTACCCGAGCTGGCCTTCTCAAGAGACTCAATCTTGGCATTCTTCTCTGCCAACTCGGTTTGCAAGCCAGCACAAGACTTGCATGCACCCAACAACACGGGTCTAGCCCGGAGCTCATCCACCTCTCCAACCAAAGCAGCATACTTACCTCTCAAAGTGAGAAGGTCAGTCATGTGCTTGCTGCACATCTCGCACTCACCCTCCTCTGTAACGACCACAATGGATCTAGTAAACTCGAGCTCCTTCACCGTGTCCTCCCACTTCTGCCTAAACTCCTTGCGCTCTCTCGCAGCACGCCTAAGCAGCTTATCTTGACTAAGAAGCGCGGCAGTAAGTTTCTCTACCTCAGCAGAAAGCTCATTGGGGGTCTAAGATACCTGGGAGATGTCGTCGTCGTCGTTCCGAGGGGTGTCCTCCTGCTGGCTGTCGACCTCCTTGCCGAGGGCCATGGTGCAGAAGCCCTCGTTGTCGGCGAAGAAACAGAGGCCGTTTAGCTTGTCCTCGATTTTCTTCCTCTTCTCGGACTCGTCATCGCTTGAGCAAGCAGAGTCGTCATCCGAGTCATCCACATCGCTGAGCGTGGCGAAGAAAGCACGCTGCTCAGCCTGGGCCTTCTCCAAGTACTTCTTCTTGATGTACTCCTTGTTGAAGCCGCCCTTCCGCTTATGCTTCGCGGGGACGTACTTCTCCTTGCGCTTGCCAGAGTCGTACTTGTGCCCATGATTGCCCTTCCCAGATTGCTTGTTCTTCTTGGGACAGTTGGCGATGAAGTGGTCGGGGTCGCCGCACTCAAAGCATCCTGAGCGTCCTCCTCCGCGGCGACGGTTCATGCGGTTGTTGTGGAACCGCGAGAACCGGTTGGCAAGCAAAGCCAACTCATCATCCCCCAAAGACTCCAACTGCTCCTCTATGACAGAAAAAAGGGAAGAGAGTGCAAATCCTCCAGAGGTGTTAGCAGAAGAGCCAGAAACCAAAGCCATCGATGGACCAGAAGGATTTTCATAAGAAGCCCTCGACATGGCATCAGTCTTACTAGACTTGAGCTTACTGAAGAGCTCGTCGCATGTGAGGGTCTCATAGTTAGATGATTCGATGATCGCCTGGACCTTTGAGTCCCACACCGACTGATCGAGAGTATGCAAAAGCTTCAAAGCTCTCTCATGATCGTAGAAAGGCAACAACTCCTTGTTCGCTCTCATCTTGTTGACAATGACCTGAAAGCGAGCGAATAAACTCTCTATGCTCTCGCCAGGCATATGTCTAAAGTTCTCATACTCCCGCTTGTGCGACTCGTAGAGACGGGATTTGACTTGAGTGGTTCCCTCATGGAAGTGCATGAGGGTCGCCTAAATCTCACGAGCCGTGGGGAGGTGAGAAACGCGGTCAAACTCGGACATGCTCAGACAGGAGAAAAGAGCTTTACGTGCTCGACTATTGGCATCGTGCTCATCCATCTGAAGCTGAGTAACACGAGCAGCCAAGACAACGTAATCGTCCTTGTTGCAAATCTCCGAAACAGAAGAGCCCATGCTCTGGAGATAGGCCGACATGCGTATCTTTCAATACGCATAGTTCGTTCCATCGAAAAACGACGGTTTGCCCACACCGCGATCCATGTTGCCTTCTGTGGATCTGGAACCGGCTAAGGTGGAAGATCCTTAACCTGCTCCAATACCAATTGAAGGACCGGAAGTGCTACCAGAAAGCGACCAGAGGGGGGGGGGTGAATGGGAGCTTCAAAATTTCTTTTCAGAAACTTGTCGCCACTGTTCCAAGAATCAACCCCAAGAGCAAACCCTAGAGCTTGCAAGTGTCCTCGACCCTAGAGATAGGGTGGATGCTTCCAAGAAGCACAGCGAGACACTACACAACTCTAGAAACCCAACGCAAAAGTTGGAAATCAAAACCGACAACAGACGAACGAACTGCGGACGAAACAGCGTAGACTCAGCAGCATCGGAAGCTTGGAGCGTCCGATGCAGAATGGACCTTACTGGAACCTTACTGGACCAGCATCGGACGCTTCTACAGTGCAACCCTAGCGTCCGATGCTTGACCCCCGGTGCGTCCGATGGCACCGGATGCTCCGATGGTCAGCGTCCGATGCTCCTTTAAAAGCACTGTCAGACGACACGTGGCACCGGACGCTCCGATGGTATGAACTCAGCGTCCGATGCTCACGAACAGAGCGTCCGATGGTCCCGATTCAGAACTGTTCTTCCGCGAATTGAACCCGATCTCCTCTGAATCAAAAGCACTAAGGCTTAGACTTGGTATGAGGAGTTCCAAGGAAGTTAGTGAGCTATCCCAAAGGGATCATGGCTCGAACCTAACTCCAAATTGGTGAATTGGAAGAATTCAGGGCAAGGGAGCAAAAAAAATGACCCGAAACAAAAATCGACCGATCTACTAGCTCGTGAGGTTAGAGTTGATTTCCTTCGGTGGAAAGAAGTCCCTCACGATCTAAAACAACTCAGTTCAAACAGATTTGCAAAAGACGCACTGAGTAGAGAGATCGATCAACGGGAAAATCATGGAGAAAAGCAACCCGCGAAGAACAAGAACAAAACGTGAATCACAACCACGAATTTGCAACCGTGTGGCTACCACACGCTACAATAGTGAGATTATGGTCTCACTTCCTCAAAATCTCATGAACACAGAGGTATAATTGTCTTCTCTGTGGATCTCAGTTCGCTATAGCAGGGAATGGGAGAGCAGGATACCCTAGAAGCAAAAGAGCAAATGACTGAGATGATTTGGGAGGTGAGTGTCTCCCCCTACTTATCCTAATTCTAATTCCCACTCTACCCCTAGTTATTTACAGAGCGACCCAGCCAAACCCTAAGGCTATCCTGGACCAACTCGAAGATGATGCTGATCCAACGGCCACGCCCGCACAACTGGTAGCGTTGCCTCGATGCAGCCTCACCGATTGCCGCCACGTGCCATCACCGCTCTGCTTGTCCTTTTCCCGAACTTTGCCCTCGGTTTTGTGGCCGAAACCGGGAAACCAGGCCTTCAAGTCCATCCCCCGGTTTTGTGGCCGAAACCGGGAAACCCGACGTCCGTCGCCTGAGTTTTGTGGCCCAAACTCAGAAACCCGCCAGCGCCCAGGTTTTGAGGCCCAAACCTAGAAACCGTCCTCAGCCCGAGTTTTGTGGCCTAAACTCGGCAAACCCGCAACACCCAGGTTTTGTGGCCCAAACCTGGAAACTGTCCACCAGTGGTTTTTCTGTGGCTCAACCACCAAACCGGCACTGTAGATGGGATACACCGCCCGTGCACCCCGTCCACCGACACGTGTCCCCAGGTCCTGGACCCGAGCAACACCATGCCCCGCGAGTCTCCGCTCATCACTGTCCCAGGCTGTCAGCCACCACAGCTGATCCTCAGGCCACCGGTCCCTCAGTCCAAGCCTCACGTCCGCCCTTCACCGCTCCCGGTCCATCGGCACAGCACGTCTCTACTTGACCTTCACCTTGCCTTTGATCACTGTTTCCGTGCTCGACACCTGCACAACACAAGCCAAAGAACATGCGCATCAAACCCGTGGACAATCACTCATCACTCGAGACTCGGCATACACCCATGTATCTGCATCATCTCCATATTATGCCCAAGCTAATGGACAAGCTGAAGCTTCTAATCAGATTTTGGTCAAAATCATTAAGAAGAATGTTAAAGAAAATCCAAAAAAGTGGCATTCGATACTCAGTGAGACCTTGTGGTCCTTTAGATTGGCCTGCCATGGTGCAACTAAATGTTCACCATATGAGTTGGTTTATGGTCATGAAGCTGTGTTGCCTTAGGAAATCAATATGGGATCCATGAGAGTATCACATCAGGATAATTTAAAGGCCGATGAATATAAACATCTCATGATGGACAATCTCGATGATTTGAACTTTCATCAGCTAAAAGCTTTAGAAAACATCAGGGCTCAGAAGCTAAGAGTGGCTAAATACTATGATCAAAAGATCAGGGAAAAGAAGTTTAACGATGGGGACTTGGTTTGGAAAGTCATTTTGCCTATTGGAATTAAGGATAACAAATATGGTAAATGGTCACCAAATTGGGAAGGGCCCTATCGGATTACTAGATGTGCTCCTGGCAATGCTTATTTCTACGAGACTCTAGAGGGCGTCGAATACTTCAGGGCAGTCAATGGAAAATATTTTAAGAAGTATTACCCTAGTATCTAGGTGGATCAGTTGTAACTGGTTGATATGGTCAGTGACTAATGTTTCAGAATTGTCCAATTGATAGCCGATACTGATGTATCGCCTTTAGAGCAAAAATAGCCGATGCAATCAGAGCATCGCCTTTAGTCCAAAAATACGAAATCAAGAATCATTGAGATTAAGAGACCTTGATGGGTCTTATCACAGAGAGATCGTAAAGGAGCAGAAACTTCATTATATTCAAGGAAAAAGTTTATTTACAAAGACTTGGCCCTGGTGAACTACTCAAAGACCTTGTCTACTATGATTACAGAGGGGGTGGACTCTGCTATTTCTCCGGCCGTGCCATCAACACCATCGAAGTGTACTTCCATGGCATGACTTATTTCTGGAGTGACCTCGAGGCCACCCATGTCTTGGCCGGTGTAGGCCTCGGCAGCTCCGAGGGCCATGGCGGCGCCGTGACGAACGCCGTGGAGGGCGACCTCATGTACCCTTGCTGGGATGTTGGTTACCCTTTTCCGCGACACTGTTGCCGGCGGCGTTCACAGAGTCGGCCGCCTCATTCCCCGCTTCCTGAAGGGCCTCCAGGCGAACGGTCAGGTCTGCAGAGCAAGCAAATAAAACAGGATTGAGCGAAGGAAATCCGATCAAATGAAAATTCTTCATGAAAAGAAGGATACCGGTGACACGTGCATCGGATTCTGCGCACTATTGGACCGCCCGAGAGGCCCTCGCCTCTGCCTCCTCCAACGCCTTCTGGAGCTGGGCGATGTGGTCCTCGAGGAGGCAGTTCCTGATGGTGGCCTCCGAGTGAAGGTTTCGCATTTCCGTCATCTGACGGTAATGACAGGTGGCCATCGACTCGGAGCTGCTCGAGGAGGGGTTCTCGGAGACCGACTCCATGCCGGGGGGAGGTGCCATGGCAGTCGCAACATTGGAAGGACCCTCATCAGCCCTAGTTGAAAGCAGAGGGAGAAGATCAAGTCAGACCTTGAAAATGATGAGAACTGGAGTCGATTAGGCATAAAGAAGAGACATACCTAATGCGGCGCTGAGGGCGGTAGCGAGAGTTCACTTCCTCCTCAGCGGGACGCTTCCCACGGTTGTTGTCTGCCTTTGGAAGAGGAGGAGATGGGCTTTTGGAAGGCGAAGCTTTGGCAAGAAAGAGGGTTTTTGGATGAAAGGCAAAAGCAAGCAAAAGGATGTGCTCCGAATGTGATGGGAGATAGAGACGAAGGGGAAATTTATATTGAAGATTGAATCTAAGGAAGGGAAAAGATGCCGCTTCGTACAGTGTGTGCAGAGCACTCGAGTGAAATGTTAAATCACAACACGTTTTTCAAGAGAAGGGCAGCCGTCTCGCATTAATCATCAAGATACCGTTCAAATTGTTTGCGGTATCAAAAAGGGAGAAGAGGAAAAGGACTTGGCTGATCGGCTAAGAAATAGAGCTAGTCGATCGGACCATAAAAGAAAGGAAAATAACATTTTTGGAAAAAAATAAATTTCATCCCGAAATTGGGGGACATGTGTTTACACCAGATTTTGGACCGAGAAATTTGATATTTTGTAAACATAAACGACTGATTTACTGAGGAAAAGAATCAGCCTGAAAGTATAAAAAGCTTGTGTAAGTCGAAGGTGACCCGGAAGCCTCACGCGGACCAGCACGACGGGCTTCGAAGACGTGTCGGACTCAACCAGGGAGTTCATGTTTGGGTTGTCTTTTATTTTTCCTTTTTTGTAATCTACTTGTATTAGGGCAAGAGTCAACCGGGTTATAAATAGCTTAGAACCCAGATTTTGTAAGGATCCCCAATCAATCAAACACAACCGGCCCTCGGCCAAAACCCTAGGAGTAGGAGTAACGTAGATCTCGGCGAGACCTTCAACCAGGCAGGGCTGCATCGGCATCGACCGACCTCCGGTTTGCTTGTAAGTTTCACCAATGGCTTGTGTCATCGTGTAATAAGGCTGCATTGGCATCGACCAAACTCTTGTTAAGCTATGGCATGGCTAGTTATCGGTCTAAGCTCGTCTTTTGTAAGATTGTCTTGACTCTGATCAATCTCTTACTTTAGTCGATCTTGGCTAGTTATCGGCTCTATTGGTTCGGCAAGCTAATAGATTCATTAAGTTATCGATGTTGTTTTATGTTTTAATTTGTTTATTTATATTTTAAACAATATCTTTCCCAATCAAGGTTGACAAAGTAGCTTACACCTAAAGGATGCTTAGTATCGGTTGTTCTAAGGTTTACACGCTCACAACAGAGGAAATAGCCGATACAAGCCTCTCATCAGCTATTTTTGCCAACCTTGGTTGTTACATGTTGTGCGTTCGAGATATCCGGTAAAACCATGATCTGATTTAAGAGCAGATAGATTTGATCTAGCATGTCTATTACGGCTGTATTTCCGAACCCCACTGATATATATGGTAGATTAAGTCTGTTTATCTTAGTTTAAATCATGCTTTTGTCGGGTAGATCTTGTTCGTGCCTCATGGACCCTGTATCGGCTGAAATAGCCGATCCAGTTATGCTTTCTTCATAATATGTTCTTTTAAGTGGTTTGGAATCAACGGATCTACTTTATGCACGAGACATGATCTAGCTTGACCATCATCAAGGCTGCATGGAGACACCCCACTGTTGGTGTTTAGGTTATTTTATCGATCTATTTGTTATTATGGCTGCATGGAGACACCCCACTGTTAATGAATAGAACTGCTTGTGCATTTAGTCCATACGTTGGTTTCATGTCGCTTACACGTACATATAGATCTTTATTTGTTAATATCTTTTAAAGCTTATCGGCTGTCTGTTTGTTACAAGTGTTCATCTTACATATGTCATAGCCGTTATGCTTCATATCTTTTTTCGTCATTTTACATGCAATCTCGTGGGAGTTAACTTTGTAGTCAATGTCCTAAAGACGAATGGCTATATCAGAGCCGCATAATTTGGAACTGTCTGGCATCAAACCGGCAGGTTCCACGATTTGATGTTCTTTTTTCTTCTCCTTATCAATTACAGGTCAAATTGACTGGCACGCCCGAAGTCGATTTCGCTGAGAATCGGCACCACCGCTTGCTGAAGGTCCAGGAGGTCAGGATTCGCTCCGTACCCCTCTGAGGACCATACGCCCGAGTGTGTTAGCGCTCCCTGACCGAAATTTTGTGTCAACACATGTATAGACAGGAAGGCAACCAAGTGCTAAACATGTATACAAGGTGAACTACCCCTAGCAAAGTTCAATCATCATGCTATAGAATGAATCATAGACTTGTGTTTTCAAATTTTATCGGAGTTGCAGCGGTGAAAATACACAAGTTCAAAATTTTAGCATGTGACTGCGAGAGGTCGAAAGCTTGTCATTGCCTAAGTTTTCAACCGAGCTAAGCCTATGCAAAAGCAATCAGAAGCTTAAAGCAACGATTTCGGTCTTACACTACACGGCTCAAGTTTAACTCAATGTGCAATGAGGAACAGTCTCGATACCGTGATGTGTTGACAAGCAATCCCATCTCGATCTTTTCAATTCACTTAAACTTGGTTCGATTTTATGACAGAATATGAACATACCAAGCAAGTGAATGACCCAGAACTAGAGACATAGCAACCTAGCATATATGAAAAGCACAAGTGATTTCAACACATTCTACACATGCTAGATGCCAATCTCAATGGTGAACAGTTTCAAATTTTAAGGTCATTAAGCATATTCACCATTCATAAAACAGCTCAGCTCACAACATGTATCAGTGATAAAAAAGAGCATAAGCTACAAGCATCATCATATAGCATCGATGCATACTAGACAGAGCATAATCACATTCTAAAGATTATATACATGAAGCTCGAAAAATGCAAAGATGCATGATTAAATGCAAAGACTAACCTACCAAAAATGAAAACAAAACAAACAAAAAAGAGTCAGTCTATGATACAATAACCAAAGTGTTTCCCCCATCTAAAAGGGAAAACACACACCAAGCTCACCTCTCAACCTATTAAAGGTTGATTGGTCCAAAGGCTTGGTAAAAATATTTGCGAACTGGTGATGAGTATCGACATGGCGAAGGTCGATATCACCCTTCTCATAATGGTCTCGCAGAAAATGATAGCGCACATCTATGTGTTTGGTCTTAGAATGCAGTACGAGGTTCTTAGCAACGCTAATCGCACTCGTGCTGTCACAAAGCAAAGGAACTCAAGAAAAGCTTAGACCAAAATCACGCAAAGTGGCCATTATCCAAAGCAACTGGGAAGAGCAGCTAGCCGCAGCAACATACCCAGCCTCTGTGGTAGACTGAGCGACACTAGACTGCTTACGAGAAGACCAAGTTACAAGAGAAGAACCTAAAAATTGACAAGTCCCAGAAGTGGACTTGCGCTCAAGTCGGCAACCAGCAAAATCGGCATCAGAATAACCGCAAAGGGAGAGGGTGGAGGAAGCAGAATACCAAATCCCGAACTCAGGTGTGAAACGAAGGTACCTCATAATGCGCTTGTCCGCCTGACGGTGAGAGGTGCGCGGTGACGCCTGAAAGCGCAGGCAAAGACATACCGCGAACTGAATGTCTGGGCGTGTTGCCGTCAGGTACAGCAACGACCCAATCATGCTTCGATACTCCTTCTGGTCCACAGCTTCTCCATCCACGTCCGCATCCAGGGCCGTCGTGGTCGACATGGGTGTTGGAAGAGGCTTGGCCTCACCCATGTCGAACTTCTTCAATAAGTCCTTGGTATACTTGCCCTAGTGCACAAACGTTCCTTCTCGGGATTGCTTAATTTGCAACTCGAGGAAGAATGACAACTCGCCCATCATGCTCATCTCAAACTCCCTGCTCATAAGATCTGCAAACTTGGCAACCAAAGCGTGAGAAGAACAACCGAAAATGATATCATCCACGTAAATCTGGATCAAGAGAGTGTCTTTGCCTTGCCTGAGGAGAAAGAGCGTTTTATCCACACATCCCATTTTAAAACCCTTAGCTAGTCATCGCTAAGGGTCCACGACCCAGGCAACATCGTGCCCGCAAGTCTTCGCTCGTCGCTGTCCCAGGCTGTCAGCCACCACAGCTGATCCTCGGGCCACCGGTCCCTCAGTCCAAGCCTCACGTCCGCCCTTCGCCACTCTCGGTCCATCGGCACGGCACGTCTCTACTTGACCTTCACCTTGCCTCTGATCACTGTATCCTTGCTCGACACCTGCACAACACAAGCCAAATAACATGCGCATCATCCCAGTTGACAATCACTCATCACTCAGAGACTCGGCATACACCCATGTATCCGCAATCTCCCCCTTGATGAGTGCATTGTCAACTACCAACACAAATCATAATAGAGGGAAGGAAGGAAGGAAGAAGGAAGAGAGAACTCGACCAAATGACCCAAAAGCATAGCAAAGCCGAAGAAGGTCAAGTGGAAAGAGCAAGACAACTTGGTCCCCAAAGACATGGGCAACGGCTCGACACGACCAAGCAAGGCAAAGCTAGCCCTCAAGAAGAGGTAGAACAGGCTCAACACCGCTAGCAAATACCAATTTTGAAAAATTGAAGCAAATGCTAGTCCCTCAAGATAGAGGCACAGAGGCTCAACACAACTAGCAAGAAAGCTCGATACCAAAACCTTACGGTCAAACTCCCCCTCGAATAGTGCACACAACTAAAATACTCCCCTTAGTTGGACTTCAAGGAAGCATATGATTTGCAAATTCTCCCCCTTAGTTGAAAATGCACCATCAAGCATAAAGACCAAAAACAATGTTCTCCCCCTCAGAAAATGCACCATCAAAAAGTGCCAATAAGAGAACAAACTCCCCCTTCGAACATGCATATGAGTCAAAATGCAAGTTAGCAGCTTCAGAAATATAGTCGATAGAATGCAAGGATGCGCTAAACAGTATAGCTCCAACGACTCACTGGAACGCATAAAAGCCGGCAAAGGCTCAAACTGATCACCAAATATGAATTATGAACATATGAGCAAAGTGAGCAGTTTTTAGCCAAAAAGGTATTCACCATCAAAATAGCACTACACATGTATAGACAGGAAAACAACAAGTGCTAATCATGTATACAAGGTGAACTACCCATAGCAAGGTTCAAACATCATGCTATAGAATGAAGCATACACTTGTGATTTCAGTTTTAAATCAGAGTTGCAGCGGTGAAATAACACAAGTTCAGAAGTTTAGCAGATGTTTGCGAGAGGTTGAAAGCTTGTCATTGCCTAACTTTTCAACCGAGCGAAGCCTATGCAAAAAGCAATCAGAAGCTTAAGGCGTCAGTTTTGGTCATACACTACACGGCTCGAGTTTAACTCAAAAGTGCAATGTGAAACAGTCTCGATACTATGATGTGTTGACAAGCAGTCCCATCTCGATCTTTTCAGTTCACTAAAACTTGGTTCAATTTTATTGACAAAATATGAACAAACCAAGTAAGTGAGAGACTCAGAACTAGAGACATAGCAACCTAGCATATATGAAAAGCACGAGTGAACTCAACACATCCTACACATGCTAGTTGCATATCTCAATGGTGAACATTTTCAGTTTTAGTTTGTTAAGCAGGTTCACCGTTCAAAAATAGCCCAGCTCACAATATGCACCAGTGATCAGAAAGAGCATAAGCCACAAGCATCATCATAAGCATCGGAGCATACTACATAGAGCATAGTTACATTCTAATGATTATATACATGAAGCTCAGAATGTAAATGCGTATGCTAAAATGCAAAAGAAAACAAAGACAAACGAAAATGAGTCAGTCTATAATACAAGATCTAAAATGTTTCCCCCATCTAAAAGGGGAAACACACACCAAGCTCACCCCTCAACCGATTAAAAGTTGATTTGTCCAAAGGCTTGGTGAAAATATCAGCCAACTGATGATGAGTATCGACATGGCGAAGATCGATATCACCCTTCTCATAATGGTCTCGCAGAAAATGAAAGCGCACATCAATGTGTTTGGTCTTCGAGTGAAGCACGGGGTTCTTAGCAACGCTAATAGCACTTGTGCTGTCACAAAGCAAAGGAACGCGAGAAAAGCTCAAACCAAAATCACGCAAAGTGGCCATCATCCAGAGTAACTGGGAACAACAGCTAGCCGCAGCAACATACTCAACCTTCGTGGTAGACTGGGCGACACTAGACTGCTTGCGAGAAGACCATGATACAAGAGAAGAACCAATAAATTGACAAGTCCCAGAAGTGGACTTGCGCTCAATGCGACAACTAGCACAATCAGCATCGGAATAACCACAAAGGGAAAGGGTGGAGGAAGCAGAATACCAAATCCCAAACACAGGAGTGAAGCATAAGTACCTCATAATGCGCTTGACTGCCTGACGGTGAGAGGTGCGCGGCAAAGACTGAAATCGCGCGCAAAGACATACCGCGAACTGAATGTCCGGGCGTGTCACCGTCAGGTACAGCAACGACCCGATCATACTCTGGTACTCCTTCTGGTCCACTGCTTCTCCCTCCTTGTCCGCATCCAGGGCCGTCTTGGTCGACATGGGTGTTGGAAGAGGCTTGGCCTCACACATATCGAATTTGTTCAGAATGTCCCGGCTGTACTTGCCCTGGTGCACGAACGTCCCTTGCCGGGATTGCTTGATTTGCAACCCGAGGAAAAACGTCAACTCGCCCATCATGCTCATCTCAAATTCCCTGCTCATAGTATCTGCAAACTTGGCAACCAAAGCGTGAGAAGAACCACCGAAAATGATATCATCCACGTAAATTTGGACCAAGAGAGTATCAGTGCCTTGCTTGAGGAGAAAGAGCATTTTATCTACACATCCCATTTTAAAACCCTTAGCAATCAAAAAGGTTTTCAATCTATCATACCAGGCTCTAGGGGCTTGTTTCAAACCATACAAAGCTTTGTGAAGTTTAAAGACTTGGTTTGGAAACTTGGGATTTTCAAAACCGGGGGGTTGTCTAACATACACCTCCTCTTCTATGTAGCCGTTTAAGAAGGCACTCTTAACATCCATTTGAAAAAGTTTGAAACCTTTGGATGCAGCAAAAGCCAAGAGTATCCTAATAGCCTCCAAACGAGCTACAGGAGCAAATGTCTCCTCATAGTCTATCCCCTCCTTCTGACTATATCCCTGGGCTATGAGTCTGGCCTTGTTTCTCACAACATGGCCATCTTCTCCCTGTTTGTTTTTGAAAACCCATTTTGTCCCAATTGGATGACACTCAGAAGGTGCAGACACTAGAACCCAAACCCGATTTCTCTCAAAGTTTTCTAACTTCTCATGCATGGCATTGACCCAATCCGGATCCGTCAAAGCGTGTCCAACATCCCGGGGTTCAAAATCAGCAACAAATGCAGAATGAGCAAAGTGAGAGAATTGCCTTGACCGGGTGACGCGTTCGTCGATGCTGCCGATCATCTGCTGAGGCGGGTGCTGGCGCTTAATGTGTCGTGGCGCCTCCCTTGCCGAAGTGATCTCCCCCTCAACAGTAGCTAGTGCCTCCTCGGGTACAAAGGGTACCGCTCGAGGTGGCGGATCCCACGGCCCCTAGGAAGAAGACGCGTCGGGGCCGTGAGTCATCGTCGATGCCACTCCTTGCGGCATAGCAGGTGGAGGAAGAGGTGCTGGGTCATCCATGCCTTCAGCACCTTCTTCTTCATCATCGAAAAGAGGCTCGCCAACTTCTTGATCACCTGCACGCTCAAAATGAGAAGAGGGACAAACCATGGTCTCGTCGAAGGTGACATCGGATGTCTCCATGACTCGGTTAGTGTCAAGGTTAAGTACACGATAAGCACGAGTATGAGTGCCATAACCCAAAAACACACCATCAGAAGAGCGAGACTCAAATTTGTCCAGGTTGCCTTTCTTAAGTATAAAACAGTGGCAACCAAAAACTCTAAAATAACTCACCTTGGGTTGTCTACCAAAATGCAACTCATAAGAAGTCTTTTTCAAGAAAGCTCTCAGAAAAATGCGATTGGAAATATAGCATGCAGTGTTCATAGCTTCGGCCCAAAATCGCCTAGGAGTCCTATGCTCATCGAGCATCGTCCTGGCCATCTCTACAAGGGTCCAATTCTTCCTCTCTACAACACCATTCTGGGGCGGTGTGTAGGGGGAAGAAAATTGATGCTCTAAACCCAAAGAGTTACAAAACTTCTCAAAATCTGAATTCTTGAATTCGGAACCATTATCACTCCTAATGGCTCGCATCGAGTTCAAAGGGAACTCGTTCTGAAGACGCAAAATCAGATTGCGAGCAAAGGAGAAAGTCTAGGTCTTCTCACCTAAAAAGAAAACCCACGAATATCTCAAAAAATCGTCAACAACAACAAGCACATACCACTTCCCCCCAACCGAGCTCACCTGAGCCGGACCAACAAGGTCCATGTGTAAAAGCTCTCCAGGGCGCTTGGTCATGACCTGAGTCACTGGATGGTGGGGAGCGGCAACCATCTTCCCTTGTCTACAAGAGTGGCAAACAAGATCCTTCTCCATGGATAACTTGGGCAATCCTCGGATTAGGCCAAGTGAACTAAGTCTTGCAAGCAAGTCGAAGCTCAAATGTCCTAGTCTCCTATGCCACTTCCAAAGATCAGAAGAAGAAGGTCCAGCCACTAGACAACGAGAAGTGCCAAAAGACTCTGAGAAATTCGCACGAAAGACTTTTCCAAAGGGCGAAATCAAACATACAAGATTGCCCTGAGGATCCAAAATACGACTGAGATTCGGTTTAAAACGAATCTCATAGTCATCATCAAAGAGTTGCGAAACAGAAAGAAGGTTAAAATGCAAGTTAGAAACAAGAGCAACATCGCGCAACACAAAGTGCTCATTAACTCGCACCGACCCACGAGACAAAACCTTACCTTTGCTATTGTCGTCGAAGGTGATATACTCCTTTCCGGCGACCGGACTAAGACTGGAGAACCACTTGGTGTTTCCGGTCATGTGCCTCGAACACCCGGAATCCACCAGCCAAACGTTCTCCAATCGTTTTACCTACATCAATAAAAAGACATAGGGTGAGCATACAGGCCAACACTGGGGTTAGTGAAGTAAGGGGAATACCAGTGTTGGGCCGGCTGCTCAAAAGAACGGTCAGCAGAAAAACCATTCCTAGCACACCTACGGAGGAAGCGATCACCGCGTTTAGAAAGACGTGGTCCGCTAAGGGAGGAGCGTCCATCGCGATACTCAAAACGCGGTGGGGGAAAACGCTCAACTACAAAGCCATCGCCACAGGGTCCATAGCCTACAACAGCAGGCTCCCGCTGGGCACGTTCTCTACGAGGCCTAGGCCTAGGAACTTGAGGCACTGCACCTCTAGGCCTAGCATCTCTCCTCGGAGCTCTCCTCTGCCTAGGCCTAGGAACTTGAGGTTCTGGACCTCTGGGCCTAGCAGCACGACTCTGAACATTTGGTGCATGTACATCATGGAAAGGATGGTACATGTCCGCATTGTTCATCTCCCTAGCACGGCGCGCCTCTCTCTTGCGCCGAAAGCAGAACTCACTCAAGTGTCCATCTCTCCCACAATGCTCACAATGGTACCTCACCGCTCTCATAGGGGGTTGTTGGTACTCACGGTAGTGGGTGTGGATCACTTTGCCCTTCTGCGGCATAAGCTCCTCCTGGATAGGTGGCATGGTGTCAAGCTTGTTCTTGAGGTGGTTTGGTTTTGGAGCCCATGATTGTTTCTTGGGTGGAGCTCTTGGAGGCTCAACAAAGACCCCAACCTTAGTGTTAGGCTTGAGAGGCTCTTTGGGTGGAAGCTTGGTAAGTTTGGGAGTAGTGGTGGAGTTGGGCTTCTCACTCGGGTTCAAACCACTCGACTCTCCAATCTTCCCAAAAGCTGAAACATCAACGCCCGGAGCAAAGCCTACACCAGGTCCTCCAGCAGCTCGCTTAAATTGGGAGATCATCATCCCGAGCTGTGGCTCACCACTAGACACCCATGACAAGATGGTCCGAAGGTATGTGTTTTCTTCCTCGGTTTGCATCTTGTCATGCTTCACATTTGCAATCTCCATCTCCAAACCCTCACAAAGAGCACACCTAGCCACACATGTGCTACCTGAGTTGGCCTCTTCAAGAGACACAATCTTGGCATTCTTCTCTGCCAACACAAATTGCAAGACAGGACAAGTCTTGCACGAACCCAACAGCGAGGGTCTAGCCTTCAGCTCATCCACCTCTCCTACCAACGCAGCATACTTACCTCTCAAAGTGAGAAGGTCAGTCATGTGCGTGGTGCACATCTCGCACTCGGCATCCTCAGACATGACCACGGTGGACTTAGCAAACTCAAGCTCCCTCACCGTGTCCTCCCACTTCTGCCTAAACTCCTTGCGCTCTCTAGCGGCACGCCTAAGCAACTTATCCTGACTAAGGAGCGCGGCAGTAAGCTTCTCGACCTCAGCAGAAAGCTCATCGGGGGTCAGAGATACCTGGGAGGTGTCGTCATTGTCGTCGTTTCGAGGAGTGTCGCCGCCGACCTCCTTGCCGAGGTCCATGGTACAGAAACCCTCGTCGTCGGCGAAGAAGCAGAGGCCGTTGAGCTTGTCCTCGATCCTCTTCTTCTTCTCGGACTCGTCGTTGCTTGAGGAAGCGGAGTCGTCATCCGAGTCGTCGACGTCGCTGAGCGTGGCAAAGAACGCACGCTGCTCAGCTTGGGCCTTCTCCAAGTACTTCGTCTTGATGTACTCCTTGTTGAAGCCGCCCTTCCGCTTGTGCCTTGTGGGGACGTACTTCTCCTTGCGCTTGCCGGAGTCGTACTTGTGCCCATGATCGCCCTTCCCAGAATACTTGTTCTTCTTGGGACAGTTGGCGATGAAGTGGTCGGGGTCGCCGCACTCGTAGCATCCTGAGCGTCCTCCTCCGCGGCGACGGTTCATGCGGTTGTTGTGAAACCGCGTGAACCGGTTGGCAAGCATAGCCAACTCGTCGTCTCCCAAAGACTCCAGCTGCTCCTCTGTAACAGAAAAGAGAGAAGAGAGTGCAAAACCTCCAGAGGGGTTAGCAGAAGAGCCAGAAAGCAAAGCCATCGACAGGCTAGAAGGATTTTCATAAGAAGCCCTCGCCATGGCATCAATCTCATTGGACTTGAGCTTACTAAAGAGCTCGTCGCACGTGAGGGTCTCATAGTTAGGCGATTCGATGATCGCCTGAAACTTGGAATCCCACACCGACCGATCAAGAGTATGCAAAAGCTTGAGAGCCCTCTCATGATCGTCGAAAGGCAACAGCTCCTTGTTAGCCCTCATCCTGTTGACAATCACCTGAAAGCGAGCGAATAAACTTTCTATGCTCTCGCTAGGCATATGTCGAAAGTTCTCATACTCTCGCTTGAACGACTCGTAGAGACGGTTTTTGACTTGAGAGGTTCCCTCATGAAAGCGCATGAGGGTAGCCCAAATCTCCCGAGCCGTAGCGAGGTGAGAAACACGATCAAACTCACTCATGCTCAAACATGAGAAAAGAGCATTACGTGCTCGGCTATTGGCATAGTGCTCATCGATCTGATGCTGAGTCACACGAGCAGCCAAGACAACGTAATCGGCAGAGTTGCAAATATCCCAAATGGAAGCACCCAAACTCTGCAGATAGGCCGACATGCGTATCTTCCAATACGCATAGTTCGTCCCATCAAAGAACGGCGGTTTGCCCACGCCGCGATCCATGTCGCCTTCTGTGGATCTGGAACCGGCTAAGGTGGAAGATCCTTAACCTGCTCCGATACCAATTGAAGGACCGAGAGTGCTACCAGAAAGCAACCAGAGGGGGGGGGGTGAATGAGAGCTCCAAATTTTCTTTCCGGAAACTCGTAGCCACTGGCCCGAGAATCACCCTGAAAGCAAACCCTAGAGCTCACTAATGTCCACGACCCTAGATGTAGGATGGATGCTTCCAGGAAGCACAGCGAGACACTACATGACTCTAGAAACCCAACGCAAAAGTCCAAAACCAAATCCGAGATCGCACGAACGAACGGCGAACGAAACTGCACGAAACAGCTTGGACCGGACTCTGACTGCGTCCGGTCAGTCACCACCGGACGCGTCCGGTGACAAGAAAATGGTTCTGGAACCTTACTGTTCCTGACCGGACTCACGAGCAAGGGAGCGTCCGGTCAACAACAGTGCGTCCGGTCAAGAGAAGACAAGCACGATGAACAGTAGGACCTGTGCGTCCGGTCAGTGATCAAGCCGAGCGTCCGGTCAAGTCACGAGATCAACACACTGAGCAGTCAACGACCGGACTCTCTGCCCGTGCGTCCGGTCATCTCGACCAAGCGTCCGGTCACCCCAAAACAGCACTGTTCGTCCACCGATTCAACTCGATCTCACCCAAAACAAATCCTCTGAGGATCAAACTTGGTGAGAGGTGTCACAAAGAGTATAGTGAGCTATCTCTAAGAGATCATGGCTCGATCCTATCTCCAAATCGATGAATCGAAGAATTTCGGGGGAAGGGAGAAAACTTGACCCGCAACCAAAATCGATCGATCTCCTAGACCGTGGGGTTAGAGGTGAATTCCTTCGGTGGAAAGAAGTGCCTCACGATCTAGAACAACTTGGTTCAAACGGATTTGCAAAAGTTGAACCGAGCAAAGAGATCAAGCGAGGAGAAAAACGTGGAGAAAAGGATTCCGCGAAGAACACGAACGAAACACGAATCTAAACCACGAAAATGCAACCGTGTGGCTACCACACGCGACACCAGTGAGGTTACGGCCTCACTTCCTCAAAATCTCCAGTACACAGAGGTATGGTTCTCTGCGGATCTCAGCTAGCTACAGCAGGGGATTGGGAGAGCAGGAAACCCTAAGTGCAAAGAGCAAATGACTGAGATAGATGGGGAGGTGGGTGTCTCCCCCTACTTATCCTAATTCTAACCATTCCTAATTCCCACTCTACCCCTAACTACTTATAGAGCGAACCAGCTAAACCCTAAGGTTATTCTGGACCAACTCGATGGTAGGTGGATCCAACGACCACGCTCGCACAACTCGTAGCGTTGCCTCAACGCAACCTCCCGATCGCCGCCACGTGCCGCCCTCGCTCTGCACCCCCGGTTTTGTGGCCCAAACCGGGAAACCAGCCTTTTCCAGCCAACCCTCGGTTTTGAGGCCCAAACCGGGAAACCAGCCCACCAGCATCTGAGTTTTGAGGCCCAAACTCAGCAAACCCGCAGCGCCCAGGTTTTGAGGCCCAAACCTGGAAACCGTCCTCAGCCCGAGTTTTGTGGCCAAACTCGAAAACCCTCAGCACCCAGGTTTTGAGGCCCAAACCTGGAAACCGTCCACCCGATGGTTTTTCTCTGGCTCTACCACCAAACTGACGCCGAAGATGGGATGCATAGCCCGTGCACCCCGTCCACCGACACGTGTCCCCAAGTCCATGACTCAGGCAACACATGACCGCAAGTCTTCGCTCATCGTTGTCCTAGGCTGCCAGCCGCCACAGCTGATCCTCGGGCCACCGGTCCCTCAGTCCAAGCCTCACGTCCGCCCTTCGCCACTCTCGGTCCATCGGCACGGCACGTCTCTACTTGACCTTCACCTTGCCTCTGATCACTGTATCCTTGCTCGACACCTGCACAACACAAGCCAAAGAACATGCGCATCATCCCAGTTGACAATCACTCATCACTCAGAGACTCGGCATACACCCATGTATCCGTAACTTTTTCTTTCATACTTTCTTGTTCTGAGTCTTCACTTCCTGTGGTTCACTGTCTTGAGGTTTCTCTCCTTTCTTTTCTGGGATAGTGCCGATAGCTTCTTCTTCGTGATTGGCCTCTCTATTCTTGATAGTTTGTCTTCTTTGACGTTGAGAGCGGCATCTTTCACTTCTGTTCTTCTTGGGTGCTTCATTGGGTATGTAGTTGATGAAGTTGTATCGTGCCTTTTCTCCAGGAAAGTGAAAATGAATTTCCTCTTGTAGATGATTGTACTTGTAGTGTAGAGGAATGATCTTCCTAGGATGAGGTGAACATCATCGTCTTCTCCCATGTCGAGGATCAAGAAGTCTGTGGGGACTTAATGACCTCTAATTCTGACTACGACGTCTTCCATCATTCCTTCTTGTTTATGCCTCTTGATATGGTGTCACTGTTGTTCTTCGTTCATCCAGCAGTTTGAAGTGAAGCATTAATTATGGAAGCTGGCAGCATCTTGCTCAATGTGCATGTTCTTGTAGATCTAGGACCTTCACTCTGTAGAATTTGGGAGTGACAAACTTCGCCATGTTTGCTCAAGAGTGTGTCCTGCTGAAAAAGACAAGGTAGAGATCAAGTGCATGGGCTCTGTTGGTGGAAAAACACCAATAGAACCAAAATTTTTG
The DNA here is from genome assembly GCA_009763385.1 of Coix lacryma-jobi var. lacryma-jobi. Taxonomy (NCBI): domain Eukaryota; kingdom Viridiplantae; phylum Streptophyta; class Magnoliopsida; order Poales; family Poaceae; genus Coix; species Coix lacryma-jobi. The sequence goes on along the minus strand of CM019830.1, from coordinate 114,790,860 downwards.
TTTATTCCCCTCTAACCTTAGGCACATTGCACAAGACAAACTTTTTGTTTATGTGTTCTATTCAATCTTAACATGAGTGATAGGATCAGAGGATGAACATGAAATTAACATCTTAAAATATTTAACACATCAAATTACTTAACCTAAGGAAGGATAATCTATGCATAAAGTGTCGATCTTTTCATAATTGAGATATATCATCTTACAAAGGTTAGATGCACAACATTTTAGCTCATTTAGTTAAGACAGTGAGATACAAGAGAGTAAAGCTAGAAACAATGATCAAAGGACTGAACATGTTGAGTTGATTAGGTTGGATCAGGTGAGGTGCAACTTAAACTTGTTTAGTTCTTTATTTATGTTCATACTAGAATCAAGAAGAAGCTTTTAATGTGATGGTCACTTACCTTGAAATGTTACTTTGTTATTAAAGAGTGATGTGTCGAACCACCCTATGGAAACTTCTCTTGTCTAGCTGATTGTTGTTTATGAATGGCTTGTCTTCTCTTGTTTGTCTCACAGTGTGATTGAGAGGAGGAAGATCACAGTGGAATCATCTTTAGAGGTATCGATCTTCCTTCTCTTGTGTCGACTTATTAGTGAAGGTACATTGTTCCTCGAGTATGTCGACTAGGATCCTCTCTCTTTCTTGTATTAATTCTGTGCTATGAGGATGTAGGGACAGTTCTGTATTCTTCTCTTGTCAACCTTTCTTGTTTTCCTTTAATCATTGGGTTGGCAAAAAACTTGAATTTAGAGCTGCTACTCGAGTGCCTCCATGAGAGTCTTTTGTCTTGTAATGTCTCAATTGAGACTTGTCCTCTCAACAGTGTCTAGATGATGGAGATCTTATCAACTATTCTTCTTGATTTGCTAGCTTAGGTGTTATCTCTCCATCTTCTAACTCTTGTGGTGCAGTGGCTTTATCCTTCATGATGCCCTCCTCAATTCTTGGCAGTTGGTTCTCCCTTCGAGGTATTTTCTTGGTTCTCTTTGGCTGCTCATAAGTGATGTAGTTGTTGAGGATGCAACGAAAGATCCAAAAGTGGACTTCTCCAGGTTCGGCAAAGATGATAACATTGATGGTGTTCAAGAACGGTCTTCCAAGAATGAGTGGTGGATCATGTTCTTCTTCTCAATTGGGATAGCATCTAGTGGTTTGTACTGATCAAAGTGGTGAGTAGGAGATCAATATGTCTTGCAGTTGGGTTTCTCCTTCCTCCCTTTGATTGTGAAACACATCTAGACAACGGAATTGTCTCTCCTAGGCTGGCTTGTGATGTATATGGACTCCCAACAACATGTTCATGTGTTTGACTTGTAGATCTTGCTATTGTTGTAGTGGTACCATCTTGTCTCCCAGGCTAGCTCTTGATTAGAAAAGAGGATAACTTTCCACTTCTTGTCTTGATGTCTTGGACTATAATGATTGCAGGCATAGGTTGTCTCATATGAGGTAGGTTGCATCCTGTTTGTCATTAGCGCCCAAGCAGGACTCAAAGCTAGGCTAGCTCTATTTGTGCTCTGAGAGTAGGTTTGTGTGTCTATGGTTTGGGTTTTGGATCTTCAATGTTTAGACCAAACCATGGATGAACAAAATCTCTCTCCTGCATAACGTTAGTGGATATATACCCGAAGGATTGCAAGAATTTGAAGCATGGATTGTTATCCAAAACTTATCCATGCTAATAAAAAGATGTTTTTAGGATTATTTTAGCATAGACTAGTATTTTATGTGTTGGCTGCACATTAACATGATTCAAGGCAAAAGATAACTTGCAGTAGAAGACAAAATAAATAAACTTTGATACTCACAGTTCTTTCATCCATGATGAATGAGCTGAGTCTTCATTGTGCTAAGTTGTTGAAGTTCATGTGTCTCTTCATCTCCAGTGTGAGTTCATCTCCGGACTTTCCCAAATTGATATTGAATGTTTTCCTGCAGGGGTTAGTCCGACAAAATATCCAACATCCACTATAGCATACTGTCGGCTCAAAAACCAACCTAGACACCACGTCTAATTTGATTTAAGAGGGCATTCTAACCTAAGCATGCTTAAATTAAAAGGCCTTTGAAAGCAAGATCACCCACTCCTAAACTAGGCACCATGCTTCATTTAAGAGATGTATGAAAGTACTTCAAACCTAAACATATACTAAAAGCAAATAAAGGTAACATGAAAGCATTATAGAGATTTATTCAGATGGTGATGAAAGAGCATGATGAGCATATCTTAAAGGTTGGGACAATCATGGCAAGAGATGTTCATAGAAAGTTTAATGTTACATGATGATTGGTTGGACATACCTTATGTTTGTTGTTCCTTCGTTCTTTTCTACTCCAGACCTGGTAAGGTTAGTGACAAAATACCCGAAGGAATATTTTCATAATTATATTTCTATGCTCATTACAAGGACAATGCAGCAGAAATGTAGGCGTAGCTAATAACCAGGTGTTATGATGGGGTGTAAGGATTCCAGTGGTTATAGCTTGCGCTCATGGGGTAGTGATAGATAAGAGTGGAATTCAAAAACAACATTCATAAGAATGAAAACAAAAATAATGAAAAGACTGGGACAAAAAAGGAAAAGATAAAAGTATGATTACAAGGTTAAACTAAGACTTAAGTTGATCTACCGTTCCCCAGCAACGGCGCCAAAAATGCTTGTTGGTATAAATTAACGCACACTCTACTTTATCCACAAGCGCACAGATAAAATCTACCGATGTAGCACTTCACCGGAGTAACCCAGTTTTAATATCGAACCCAAAGGAACGGATAGTGTTAAGTCTCAAGTATTTAACCCCTAAGTAACTAACAAGGACGAAGAAGCTAAAAGTATAGAGGGGATCACTAAGGTTATCTAAATCCAACTTAAGAGTGATATGTTTATATTATTCCTAATGGGGAAGTTGCCATAAAAGGTCACAAACAGAGTATGATTCTTTTATGCAAATGTATAATCCTACTGAGCCTACACACGGGTAAGTGGACTATAGAAGAATCAACAAGGCTATAAGAGTCACCCCTTCGAATAACCACTACTACCGGCGTTATAGGAGGCAAATATGAGCTATCAAGTCTAAGCACCACGCTTACACTATCAAACTACTCTAACTCTAGAGCGACTAGAATTAAAGTACTCAAAAGAGAGTCATTAAACCTTAAGAATAATAAGAACAATAGCTCAAACTTAAATATAGATGTTGATTACCGAAACAATCGTTGAAGCAAGTTGACGAAGAACTTGAATCCACAGGTACAAGATGAAGAAGTTGATCCGACAGGCCGGAGCTCCTTCTTGATCTCTTCCTCTCTCTCTCTCTCTCTCTTCTAGTTCTAGAATAAGACTAGGTTCTAATCGTACTAGAGGGGTATCTAGTCTTCTACTTGATAGTTGACTCTTGATTACAACTAGATGAACTAGATCTAATTCTAGATGAACTAGAAGAGATTCATCTAGAGGGACCTCTACTTCTAATTGAAACCCTAGTTTCTGATGTGGAGATGAATAATGAAGATGGAGATGCCTGGAGAGGGGGGGTCTGGGGCTGCTTATATAGCCCTGAGGGATCAACCGCGGCCGTTGGATCAAACCGACTTAAGGTACGGCTAAGATGCATCCTAGAGGTCGGTGGAGGAAGCTTCCAGAAGACGGAGGCCAGTGGGCCCGTGGGGAGACCGACCGGTCTCATGGTGGGACCAGTCGGTCCCACCTGTCATCCTTCTAGGGGAAGCCATCAGCGCTGTTTTCCTGGTTTAGTCCCTGCAGAATCACAATTCACCAAAACTCGTGGAATATTGTCAATTAAAACCCTAAACCTTTGTTGGTGATTGAATTCATGCCCTTTTCATATTTATTTATCCTTTAATTTTGATAGATAACCAGTGCCAATAGCCAAGTGAACTAAGCTTTGCAAGCAAGTCAAAGCTCAGGTGACCAAGTCTCCTATGCCACTTCCAAAGATCAGAGGAGGAAGGTGTGGCGGAACCGTCCTGATTATAAGAGCTCAAGTACCGTCTTAGTCAAATCCGTCTGACTTCGACTCATACTTGAACCCATATAACCCCGGTAGTCCGGAAATCTCGAAGGATTTCTATAACCGTACAACATACAGGATCGCATTGTTCAAGAATTACATTCGCAAAGATACATCACAGAGGAATGAAGCTGAATTTAAAACATCAGAGTACGAATTTAAGACGGAGTTATTACAATACCGAATTTAAAAGTGCGGAAGCTGAAATAGTTTGAAACACGACCACCACATATGTGGTCCAAATAAAACATTGTTTGATACTTAAACTCAACACGACTCACTCCTCCTTTTTCAGATAATGTGCCACTAATAGTCTCAGACTAGCAAAAGAAAAAGGAAAGCTTCTGGACGACCCTGCCCTGGGCCTACTCCTCATCACCTTCCACCGGGTAGAGGCAGTGCTTACAATAGCCAAAGTAGACCTGGCCATCTGCAACAAACGGGATAAACCCTGAGTACGGGAATGTACTCAGCTAGACTTACCCGTCCAACTGAAAAATAAAGACACCAAGGGTATGCAAGGCCTTTTTGGGTGGAGCTGGGATCTTTAGTTGCGAAAAGCTCAAATTAAGATAAGTGGGGAATTAATGATATTAATGAGCTGTCATTTTTTAGACCTATTCCTTATTCTAGGTTTGCACCTGAACTACTGCACACACTTGAGTCTAACAGACAATAATATAACCATATCCAGTTGACTTATCCATATTTTAGTTGAACCTTTTACACATCACATGGAGTTGTATCATGGTGAAGCTCGCCATAGTTTCCCACTAACCGGGGGAGACGGCGACTTGAATCGAATTCCAAACCAGCTGGTGAAAGACCTTTAATACCAGCCCACACTTTCCCCGTCGGGTCCATGCATTGGGCAACCGCTCGATGCTTGATCGTGGTGGTAATCGTCGCGGTTCAAGCACGGACCGCCCAATTGGAATCTGGCGATGGCCTCACGCGGCAGATCGCAATTTCCATACTAGAGGGCGCGACACGGGTCGAAACCGGCCCGAACAGCTTCTAAACGGCTTTGGGGTCGATGATTACGACACCGACGTATCCCTAAGTAAAAGGGCGCGTTCAAAAATGAACGAGGGCCGACATCGATACAAACCTACACGATCCAACGGACGGACTGCCCCCAAGTTCCAACTTGGTGCCCTGCCTTCCAGTTGACCATATTTCATTACTACTCAGGTTCTTTTCCACGATAGCAAATATAGCCAACCGTGATCCGGTTAGTACCCATCAGGGTATTACGGAAACATTCTTAACTACTACTTTTATTAAGCAAGCTAGGCAATTCTACATGGAAACTAAATAACAGGATAACAAGGTAGATATTAATCAATAACCAAGGAATGGTAATGCAGCAAGTAGGATTCATCCCAACTCCTAAACCTAATGCATCACAATATGAAAGGACTCAAGTAATTTTAATTGCAAAAGATAGGAGGCTTAATCTGCTCCGGGGCTTGCCTTGAGAGAAGACTGAGGCCTCGTGGGAGGGGCACTCAGGCAGGTTAGTGTCGGCCGCGGGGTCGGCTTCCTCGGCTTGATGCAGTTCCGGGATCTCCTGCTCGGCGCTTGTCTCCTGCTCTTGGTCTTGCTCCTGAACTGTCGATCCTATTGCAATGCGGTTGAAAATAATAAATAAATAATGCGTAGTGTGAGATGGGGTGGTATGAGTGTAAATATTTCTTGCAAACCAACAAAACCAACTTGTTGAACCATTTTTGACATTGAGGTAAACACTTAATTATTTCATAAAACAATTTCATTAATCCACCTATTTCTTATTTAATAATTCAAAAGAAATTTGAGTTTGAACTGCAAGTGCATTTTTCTGGACTCAGAAAAATCCACAAAAATTCCAGAAGGCAAATGACATTTGCTGGACTTCACTGAACAATTTTCAGCCAGAAATCAAATAGAGAACTGCAGATATAAAAATAACAAATAAACTGCTCAAAAGGTGCTTTGAACTAACTTTTCACACAAAAGGTGTTCAACAACAGATTTCATAATTTTCCTAGCTTCATCTACTCATACACATTCTACTGTAGAAAACTTGCTATCAGAACATAAACATACAAGCCTACACAAAATAAACAAATCTATTCCGAATTAAACCCATTGAACTACATCCCTACTGGAAAAGGGTGCTAAACTCAATTTCATATTTTTCCCAGGTTCTACTCCATATTCCATATTTATCAAGAAAGTTCCACGAACAGAAACATTATATTATTTCTTACATGAATTTCCAAAGGAAAACACAGAAAAGTACAGTTGTAAAGCAACTGCAGATTCTTCCATACAACAGCTTATGCTTAACATTTTCTTAGCCTGAACATGACATACAGAGACTACACAATTTTTCCCACATTTTATTTCGACATATAAAACACCTTAATATTTATTCTAAGAAATCAGCCAAAAAAGATTTTTAACTATACCAGAAACTTTTTCCACATAAGCAGTGCCTCATATATTTTTCACAGGTGGAAAACATGATAATAAACTTACACAAAATTTTTCAGGACTTATCTCAACCAGAAAACATTTATAACTATTTATCTTAACAAAAGCTCATAACATGAATTAAATAAAAACAGTAATAAAAACTCTCACCACAAATACTTTCATATTTTTCCATGATAGACCTACTCATAAACAAGCTAGCAAAACTGAAAGTACTTCATTTGGACTTTTAAAACGAGCTACACAAAAATAACAAGCATTTCTTGAAAATAAAAGTAAAAAGGAAAACATTTGAAATCATCCCGGCCCACTGCGTGAACTCGGTCCATGGACCGCGTGTGACTGACGCGCGGGGCCCGTGTGGTCAATGGTCCCACCTGTCGGTCAGAGCAGAGCAGAGGCGAGGCTTTGACCGACGATTGCTCGTCGACGGTGAGGTCGCCGGCGGGGAGGTAGGGCTTGATGAGCTCGTCTCGACGAGGCGCATCCAGCGGTGGTGTTGGTTTGGCCAGAGGGTGACCGTAGCTCGCCGGTGATGAGCTATGGCGGGCGGTGGCAGCGGTGGCGATCGGCTAGGCCGTGTCCGGCGGTCGCCGGAGAAATTGGGAGAGGCGAAAGCTTACACGAACCCTAGGGAGCTAAGTGAGTGGGTTGGTTTGGCTCGGATGGCTCCAGGGGAGCTTGGCCTCGTGCATGGCCGCGACGGTGCCCATGGCGTTCGGCCGGGGAGATGGAGTGAGATAGGGAGCGGTAGCGTTGAGATGGATAGGTGTTCTCACCTTGCCTTGGCTCGGTGAAGCTCGAGGACGAAGGAGAGGAGCGGAGGAGCTTCGGTCGGGGACGAACAGCCGCGAGCTCTGGACGGCGCTGATGGCGTCCGCGGCGGGGCTCCTCGGACTCCGACGTCAGCGAGGCTCGGCGGGTGGCGCTAGCGCGAGCACCGGGTGTTCGGGGTGTAGACGGAATGGCTTGCGCGAGGAATCGAACAACGGCGAGCGGGGGTGGTTGGAACAGCGGTGCGGGCTCTCGGTGCCGAACGCGGGGAGGGTGCTCGGCGCGTTCACGAGAGAGAGAGGAAAGGGAGTGAGGGCAGGAGCGAGTGAGGGGGCTGTGAGCGCGGGTGAGTGAGGGAGCGAAGGGTGCTCGGGTTTTGGCTCGGCCGGCGGCAATGCGCGGTCGTGGCGGGGGCCACGGCGACGCGACGTCGCGCAGCACGGCGCGAGCAGCGAGGCGGCGCGACAGGCGAGGCGGCGCGGGAGTGGGCAAGGGAGATTGCTTGCTTGCGCGGGCACGCGAAGATCGAACGGCGAGTGGCGGAGGCGGATTTGGAGCAGAGGCGGGGCGCCACGCGGCAGGCCGGCCGGCGTACGACGCGGCGCGGTCGGCGACCGGCGCTGCGCGGCGCGCGCGCGGGCGAGTGCGGGAGCGGGCCGGCGCGGTGCGGAGCTGGGCCAAAAAGGCCAGATGGGCCGGAAGTGAAGGCGCGGGAAAAATTTGTTTCCTTTTTCTTTTTCCAAGGATTTTCCAAAGTTTGACCATTCAAAAACAGTTTCAAAAACTCCAAACCAGGCTTTGACCCAAATATAAAAGTTGATCAAAATAATTTTCTCTACAACTTTCATATAAGACACTTTTTCTGAAAACCATTTTTACAATCTCCTCATAATTAAAGCCAATTTTGAAACATAAACATTTTGCTTAATTCATTTTTATTTAACAAACTATTTTGAACTAGGTCAAAATATCAACATGAAAAGCACTCTACTCAATATTCTCTATTTTATAAAACTAGTTGCCAAAACAGAAATCCACTTTAATCATCAAGTCAAATAGAAATCCAAAATCCAAATAATTAACATAAGGCAAAAAGCACTCTTATGCACATGAAAAGATGCAATGCATTACTTATGCTCTTAGTAGCTAATTGTGGTTCCTAATGCAGTGCTTGACACTAGGGTGTCACAGAAGGACCAGCCACAAGACAACGAGAAATTCCAAACGACTCCGAGAAATTCGCACGAAAGACTTTCCCAAAGGGCAAAATCAAACATACAAGATTGAAATACGACTGAGATTCGACTTAAAACAAATCTCCTAGTCATCATCGAAAAGTTGCAAAACAGAAAGAAGGTTAAAATGCAAGTTAGAAACAAGAGCAACATCACGCAACACAAAGTGCTCATTAACTCGCACCGACCCACGAGACAACACTTTACCTTTGCTATTGTCGTCGAAGGTGATAAACTCCTTTCCGGCAACAGGACTAAGACTAGAGAACCACTTGGCGTTTCCGGTCATGTGCCTCGAACAACCGGAATCCACCAACCAAATGTCCTCCAATCGTTTTACCTACATCAATAAAAAGACATAGGGTGAGCAAACGGTCCAACACTGGGGTGAGTGAAATAAGACGAATACCAGTGTTGGGCCGGCTGCTCAAAAGAACGGTTAGTAGAAAAACCATTCCTAGCACGCCTATGGGGAAAGCGATCACCACACATAGGAAAACGTGGTCCGCTAAGGGAAGAGCGTCCATCGTGATACTCAAAGCGCGATGGAGGGAAACGCTCAACAAAGCCACCGCCACGGGGTCCATAACCTGCAAAGTCAGGATCCCACCGGGCAAAGCCTCCCTAAGGCCTAGGACCTTGAGGCATTGGACCTCTAGGCCTAGGGGGGTTGTTGGTACTCACGGTAGTGAGTGTGGATCACTTTGCCCTTCTGTGACATAAGCTCCTCCTGAATAGGTGGCATGGGTCAAGCTTGTTTTTCAGGTGGTTGGGCTTGGGAGACCACACTTGTTTCTTGGGTGGAGCTCTCGGAGGTTCCTCATACACTCCATCTTTGGTGTTAGGCTTGAGAGGCTCTTTGGGTGGAATCTTAGTAAGTTTGGGAGTAGTTGTGGAGTTTGGCTTCTCACTCGGGTTAAGACCACTAAACTCTCCAACCTTGCCAAAAGAAGCAACACTCTCCATTCCCTGAGCAAAGCCTACACTGGGACCTCCAGCAGCACGCTTAAACTAGGCAATCATCATCCCAAGCTGCGGCTCACCATAATACACCCATGACAAGATGGTCCGAAGGTATGTGTTTTCTTCCTCGGTTTGCATCTTGTCATGCTTCACATTTGCAATCTCCATCTCCAAGCCCTCACACAAAGCACACCTAAACACACAAGTGCTACCCGAGCTGGCCTTCTCAAGAGACACAATCTTGGCATTCTTCTCTGCCAACTCGGATTGCAAGCTTGCACAAGACTTGCACGCACCCAGCAACGCGGGTCTAGCCCGAAGCTCATCCACCTCTCCAACCAAAGCAGCATACTTACCTTTCAAAGTGAGAAAATCAGTCATGTGCTTGGTGCACATCTCACACTCACCCTCCTCAGAGACAACAACGGTGGACTTGGCAAATTCAAGTTCCTTCACCGTATCCTCCCACTCCTGCTTAAACTCCTTCCTCTCTCTAGCTGCACGCCTAAGCAACTTATCTTGACTAAGCAAAGCAGCAGTAAGCTTGTCGACCTCAGCAGAGAGTTCTTCAGGAGTCTGAGATACCTGAGGGGTGTCGTCGTCGTCATCCCGAGGGGTCTCCTCCAGCTGACTGTCGACCTCCTTGCCGAGGGCCATGGTGCAGAAGCCCTCGTTGTTGGCGAAGAAGCAGAGGCCGTTCAGCTTGTCCTCGATCCTCTTCTTCTTCTCGGACTCGTCATCGCTCGAGGAAGCGGAGTCGTCATCCGAGTCGTCGATGTCGCTGAGCATGGTGAAGGACCGAGAATGCAATAGCAAGGCGACCAGAGGGGGGGTGAATGGGAGCTCAAAAATTTCTCTCAAAACTTTGGCCTTTGTCCCACAAATAAACCCCTAAAAGCTTCGATCGAAACCGTGATGCCCATGACCCTTGGAAGAGGGTGGATGATCCCTAGGATCACAGCGAGGCACCACAAAGCGACACCAAACCAAAAGCCAAAAGCATCGGCACAAGTTCGATCCCTAGAAACCGAGTACCAAACGTAGATTGAAGGCTACGTTGGGAAATCCCCAAATACCGATGCTAATAAGTAGCAAAGATACTTAGATAGGTTCCTAGGTGAACTAAAAGGCCAACCGAGAAGTCCGGAAACCAAGCGAAGAAGCCAGGAGAACAAACGCACAAAACCGAAGGCTTCAGCCAAGTCCCGGACTGTCCGGGGGTCAGCCTGCGGACTGTCTGCCCAACGGCGGACTGTCCGAGAATCAATGGCAGACTGTCCGCCGGCTAAATCCCAAAAACAGCACAGCTGCTGAAGTCTCCCTGCTCGGGCCCGGATTGTCCGCACCTGTCAACGGCGGACTGTCCGCCGGTCACCCGAGGCAAAACACAGCCGAGCCGCGCGACCACTGCTCGGTCGGAGCCCGACACGCAGACTGTCCATCGGTCAAACCGCGGACTGTCCGCGACCACCCAGTGAAGGCGATTTTGGTCGCCCTTCACACACAATCTCCCAAATCCGAATCAAATGACAATCCCACGTTCCCAAACTTGGAGAAGATGATCACGAGGTAGTTAGGAGACTATCCCCAAGAAATCATCCGCTCAAATCGATTCAATCAACGGGAAATCAAAGGGGAAGGTGTATGAACCGAAAAAACACCACGAAAACGAAATTGACCCGATCTACTTGTTCGTGAGGAGTTAGATGAATTCCTTTGGTGGAAATGATCTCCTCACTATAAAGAACAAGTTGATTCAAACGGATTTCGCAAAGACGCAGTAGAGAGGGAGATCGAGTGACGGGAAAATCACAGAGAAACGAAGAACGCGAAGAACACGGACAAAACGCGAATCAAGTCATCGATCTACAACCGTGTGGCTACCACACGCTACAACAGTGAGATTACGGTCTCACTTCCTCAAAATCTCCAGTACATAGAGGTATGGTTCTCTGCGGATCTCAGTTGCTACAGCAGGGGATTGGGAGAGCAGGAAAACCTAGAAGGCAAAGAGCAAATGACTGAGATAGGATGGGAGGTGGGTGTCTCCCTCTACTTATCCTAATTCTAATTCCCACTCTACCCCTAACTAATTACAGAGCGAACCAGCTAAACCCTAGGGTTATTCTGGACCAACTCAAGAAGGTGGTGATCCGACGGCCACGCCCGCACAACTTGTAGCGTTGCCTCGACGCAACCTCACCGATTGCCGCCACGTGCCGCCACCGCTCTGCTTGTCCTTTTCCCGGACTTCGCCCCCGGTTTTGTGGCCCAAACCGGGAAACCAGCCTTCACGACCAACCCCCGGTTTTGAGGCCTAAACCGGGAAACCAGCCGTCCATCGCCTGAGTTTTGTGGCCCAAACTCAGAAACCCACAGCGCCCAGGTTTTGAGGCCCAAACCTGGAAACCATCCTCAGCCCGAGTTTTGTGGCCCAAACTCGGAAACCATCAGCGCCCAGGTTTTGAGGCCCAAAGCTGGAAACCGTCCACTCGGTGGTTTTTCTGTGGCTCAACCACCAAACCGAGTCGTAGAGGGGATGCACCGCCCGTGCACCCCATCCCCCGACACGTGTCCCCAGGTCCACGACCCAGGCAACATCGTGCCCGCAAGTCTTCGCTCGTCGCTGTCCCAGGCTGTCAGCCACCACAGCTGATCCTCGGGCCACCGGTCCCTCAGTCCAAGCCTCACGTCCGCCCTTCGCCACTCTCGGTCCATCGGCACGGCACGTCTCTACTTGACCTTCACCTTGCCTTTTATCACTGTATCTGTGCTCGACACCTGCACAACACAAGCCAAAGAACATGTGCATTATCCCAGTTGACAATCACTCATCACTCAGAGACTCAGCATACACCCATATATCCGCAATCTCCCCCTTGATGAGTGTATTGTCAACTACCAACACACATCATAAATGGAATAGAGATAGGAAGGAAGAAGGAGAGAGAACTCGACCAAATGACCCAAAAGCACATCAAAGCCGAAGAAGGTCAAGTGGAAAGAGCAAAACAACTTGGTTCCCAAAGACATGGGCAACGGCTCGACGCAACCAAGCAAAGCAAAGCTAGCCCTCAAGAAGAGGTAGAACAGGCTCAACACCACTAGCGTGAAAGCTCGATACCAATTGAAGAATCAACTGAGATTCAAGCAAAACAGAGCTATCCCTCAAGAAGAGGCAGAACGGGCTCAACACCGCTAGCGAGGAAGCTCGATACCAACTGAAGAAAGCTTGATACCAACTGAAGAGCATAAAAACAAAAGTGCTAGTTCCTCAAGAAAGAGGCAAAGGCTCAACACAACCAGCTACCAAAAATGCTCCGAACCAACTGTTACCAGCTAGCAAACTCCCCCTCCAATAGTGCACACAACTAGGAAATCTCCCCCTTAGTTGATCTTATGATTTGAGAGAATTTCTCCCCATTAGTTGAAAATGCACCATCAAGCAAGTTTCTCCCCCTTCCAAAAATGCATATGAGTCAGAAATGCAAGTTAGCAGCTTCAGGAATATAGTCGATAGAATATGAAGATGCTCGACAAAGTGCTCATCCGATGACTGATTTAAAATGCATAGAATGCCGGCAAAAGCTCAAACTGATCACCAAATACGAAATATGAACATGTGAGCAAAGAGAGCAGTTTTTAGCCAAAAAGGTATTCACCATCAAAATAGCACCAAACATGTATAGACAGGAAGTCAAACAAGTGCTAAACATGTATACAAGGTGAACTACCCCTAGCAAGGTTCAAAACATCATGCTATAGAATGAAACATAAACTTGTGTATTCAAATTTTATCGGAGTTGCAGCGGTTAAAGTACACAAGTTCAAATTTCAGCATGTGATTGCGAGAGGTTGAAAGCTTGTCATCGCCTAACTTTTCAACTGTGCGAAGCCTATGCAGAAGCAATCAGAAGCTTAAAGCAACAGTTTCGGTCATACACTACACAGCTCAAGTTTAACTCAAAGTGCAATGAGAAACAGTCTCGAAACTGTGATGTGCTGACAAGCAATCCCATCTCGATCTTTCGAATTTACTTCACTTGGTTCAAATTTAAAGCAGAATATGAACATACCAAGCAAGTGAATGACTCAGAACCAGAGACATAGCAACCTAGCATATATGAAAAGCACGAGTGAATTCTACACATTCTACACATTCTAGTTGCATATCTCAATGGTGAACAGTTTCAAGTTTTATGTTCATTAAGCAGGTTCACCATTCAAAAATAGCTCAGCTCACAACATGCATTAGTGATCAGAAAGAGCATAAGCTACAAGCATCATCATAAAGCATCGGAGCAAATACTATATAGAGCATAGCCACATTCTAGAGATTATATTCATGAAGCTCTGAATGTAAAAATGCAAGATGAAATGCAAAGATGCATAAAAAAACCAAATGAAAAACACAAAGTCAGTTTATAATGCAAGAGTCAAAATGTTTCCCCCATCTAAAAGGGGAAACACACACCAAGCTCACCTCTCAACCTAGCAAAAGTTGATTGGTCCAAAGGCTTGGTGAAAATATCAGCCAACTGATGATGAGTATCGACATGGCGAAGGTCGATATCACCCTTCTCATAGTGGTCTCGCAGAAAATGAAAGCGCACATCAATGTGTTTGGTCTTAGAGTGCAGCACGGGGTTCTTAGCAACGCTAATAGCACTCGTGCTGTCACAAAGCAAAGGAACACGAGAAAAGCTCAGACCAAAATCACGCAAAGTGGCCATCATCCAAAGTAACTGGGAACAGCAGCCGCAGCAACATACTCAGCCTCCGTGGTAGACTGGGCGACACTAGACTGCTTGCGAGAAGACCATGATACAAGAGAAGAACCAATAAACTGACAAGTCCCAGAAGTGGACTTGCGATCAATACGGCAACCAGCAAAATCTGCATCAGAAAAACCACAAAGGGAGAGGGTGGAGGAAGCAGAATACCAAATCCCAAACTCTGGAGTGAAGCATAAGTACCTCATAATGCGCTTGACCGCCTGACGGTGAGAAGTGCGTGGCTACGACTGAAATCGCGCGCAAAGACACACCGCGAACTGGATGTCCGGGCGTGTCGCCGTCAGGTACAACAGCGACCCAATCATACTCCGGTACTCCTTCTGGTCCACAGCTTCTCCATCTACATCCGCATCCAGGGCCGCTGTGGTCGGCATGGGTGTTGGAAGAGGTTTGGCCTCACCCATGTCGATCTTCTTCAGGATGTCCTTGGTGTACTTGCCCTGGTGCACGAACGTCCCCTCTCGTGATTTGTAAATCTGGACCAAGAGAGTGTCATTGCCTTGCTTGAGGAGAAAAAGCGTTTTATCTACACATCCCATTTTAAAACCCTTAGCAAGCAAAAAGGTTTTCAACCTATCATACCAGGCTCTAGGGGCTTGTTTCAAACCATACAAAGCTTTGTGAAGTTTAAAAACATGGTTTGGAAACTTGGGATTTTCGAAACCGGGGGGTTGTCTCACATACACTTCCTCTTCTATGTAGCCATTTAAGAAGGCACTCTTGACATCCATGTGAAAAAGTTTAAACCCCTTGGATGCAGCAAAAGCCAAGAGTATCCAAATTGCCTCCAAACGAGCTACAGGAGCAAAAGTCTCCTCATAGTCTATCCCCTCCTTCTGACTATACCCCTGGGCTACTAGTCTGGCCTTGTTTCTCACAACATGACCATCCTCTCCTTGTTTGTTTTTGAAAACCCATTTTGTCCCAATAGGGTGACACTCAGGAGGAGGTGGAACCAGAACCCAAACCCGATTTATCTCAAAGTTTTCAAGCTCCTCATGCATGGCATTGACCCAATCTGGATCAGATAAAGCGTGTCCAACATCTCGGGGTTCAAAATCAGCAACAAATGCAGAATGAGCAAAGTGAGAGATTTGTTGTGACCTTGACCGAGTGACACGTTCGCCAATGCTACCGATCATCTGTCGAGGCGGGTGTCGGCGCTGGATGTGTCGTGGCGCCTACTGAGCTGAAGAAACCTCCCCCTCAACAGCAGCTGGTGCCTCCTCGGGTACGAAAGGTACCGCTCGAGGTGGCGGATCCCACGGCCCCCAAGTCGAAGAAGAGGGATCGGGGCCGTGAGTCGTAGTAGAAGCTGCTCTTTGCGGCTCAGCAGGTGGAGGTGGTGCTGGGTCATCCATCCCTTCAGCACCCTGTTCCTCATCATCAAAAAGAGGATCGCCAACCTCATGATCACCTGCACGCTCAAAACGAGAAGAAGGACAAACCATGGTCTCATCGAAGGTGACATCGGATGTCTCCATGACTCAGTTAGTATCAAGGTTAAGTACACGATATGCACGAGTATGAGTGCCATAACCCAAAAATACACCGTCAGAAGAACGAGACTCAAACTTGTCCAGGTTGCCCTTTTTGAATATAAAACAATGGCAACCGAAGACTCTAAAATAACTCACCTTGGGCTGTCTTCCAAAACGCAACTCATAAGAAGTCTTTTTCAAGAAAGCTCGGAGAAAAATGCGATTGGAAATATAACATGCAGTGCTCAAAGCTCCAGCCCAATATCGCCTAGGAGTCCTATGCTCATCGAGCATCGTCCTGGCCATCTCTACAAGGGTCCAATTCTTCCTCTCTACAACACCATTCTGTGGCGGTGTTTAAGGGGAAGAAAACTGATGCTCTAAGCCCCAAGAGTTACAAAACTTCTCAAAATCCGAATTCTTGAATTCGGAACCATTATCACTTCTAATAGCTCGCATCGAGTTCAAAGGGAACTCGTTCTGAAGACGCAAAATCAGATTGCGAGCAAAAGAGAAAGTCTCAGTCTTCTCAGACAAAAAGAAGACCCACGAATATCTCGAAAAGTCATCAACAACAACAAGCACATACCACTTCCCCCCAACCGAGCTCACCCGAGCCGGACCAACAAGGTCCATGTGCAAAAGCTCTCCAGGGCACTTGGTCATGACCTGAGTCACTGGATGGTGGGGAGCGGCAACCATCTTCCCATGTCTACAAGAATGGAAAACAAGATCCTTCTCCATGCACAACTTGGGCAATCCTCGGATTAGGCCGTGTGAACTAAGCCTTGCAAGCAAGTCGAAGCTCAAATGTCCTAGTCTCCTATGCCACTTCCAAAGATCAGAGGAGGAAGGTCCAGCAAAAAGACAACGAGAAACTCCAAATGACTCTGAGAAGTTCGCACGAAAGACTTTCCCATAGGGCGAAATCACACAAACAAGATTGCCCTGAGGATCCAAAATACGACTGAGATTCGGCTTAAAATGAATCTCATAGTCGTCATCAAAGAGTTGCGAAACAGAAAGAAGGTTAAAATGCAAGTTAGAAACAAGAGCAACATTGCGCAACACAAAGTGCTCATTAACTTGCACCGACCCACGAGACAATACTTTACCTTTGCTATTGTCGCCGAAGGTGATAAACTCCTTTCCGGCGACAGGACTAAGACTAGAGAACCACTTGGTGTTTCCGGTCATGTGTCTCGAACAACCGGAATCCACCAACCAAACGTTCTCCAATCATTTTACCTACATCAATAAAAAGACATAGGGTGAGCATACGGTCCAACACTGGGGTTAGTGAAGTAGGAAGAATACCAGTGTTGGGCCCGCTGCTCAAAAGAAAGGTTAGCAGAAAAACCATTCCTAGCACGCCTACGGGAAGAGCGATCACCACGTAGAGGAAAACGTGGTCCACTAAGGGAGGAGCATCCATCATGATACTCAAAACACGGTGGGGGGAAATGCTCAACTACAAAGCCACCGCCACGGGGTCCATAGCCCACAACTGCAGGCTCCCGCCGGGCACAACCTCCTCGCAGCCTAGGCCTAGGAACTTGAGGTTTAGGACCTCTAGGCCTAGAGGCACGCCTCTGAACATTCAGCACATGTACATCATGGAAAGGATGGTACATGTCCGGGTTGTTCATCTCCTTTTCACGGCGCGCCTCTCTCTTGCGCCGAAAGAAAAACTCACTTAAGTGTCCATCTCTCCCACAGTGCTCACAATGGTACCTCACCGCTCTCAAAGGGGGTTGTTGGTACTCACGGTAGTGGGTGTGGATCACTTTGCCCTTCTGTGGCATAAGCTCCTCTTGGATGGGTGGCATGGTGTCTAGCTTGTTCTTGAGGTAGTTTGGTTTTGGAGCCCATGATTGTTTCTTGGGTGGAGCTCTCGGAGGTTCCACAAATACACCATCCTTGGTGTTAGGCTTTAGAGGCTCTTTGGGTGGAATCTTGGTAAGCTTGGGAGTAGTGGTGGAGTTGGGCTTCTCACATGGGTTCAGACCACTCGACTATCCAATCTTCCCAAAAGATGAGGCGCACTCAACACCCTGAGCAAAGCCTACACCTCGACCTCCAGCAGCATGCTTGAACTGGGAGATCATCATCCCAAGCTGCGGCTCACCACTCGACACCCATGACAAGATGGTCCGAAGGTATGTGTTTTCCTCCTCGGTTCGCATCTTGTCATGCTTCACGTTTGCAATCTCCATCTCCAAACCCTCACACAGAACGCACCTAGTCACACATGTGCTATCCGAGCTGGCCTTCTCAAGAGACACAATCTTGGCATTCTTCTCTGCCAACTCGGATTGCAAGCCCGCACAGGACTTGCACACACCCAACAGCGAGGATCTAGCCTTCAGCTCATCCACCTCTCCAACCAACGCAACATACTTTCCTCTCAAGGTGAGAAGGTCAGTCATGTGCGTGGTGCACATCTCGCACTTAGCCTCCTCAGAAACAACTACGGTGGACTTGGCAAACTCAAGATCCTTCACCGTATCCTCCCACTTCTGCCTAAACTCCTTCCGCTCTCTAACAGCACGCCTGAGCAACTTATCTTGACTAAGAAGGGCGGCAGTAAGCTTCTCGACCTCAGCAGAAAGCTCATCGGGGGTCAGAGATACCTGGGAGGTGTCGTCGTCGTCGTTCTGAGGGATCTCCTCCAGCTCGCCGTTGACCTCCTTGCCGAGGGCCATGGTGCAGAAGCCCTCGTCGTCAGCGAAGAAGCAGAGGCCGTTGAGCTTGTCCTCGATCTTCTTCTTCTTCTCGGACTCGTCGTCGCTTGAGGAAGCGGAATCGTCATCCGAGTCGTCGACATCACTAAGCGTGGCGAAGAATGCACGCTGCTCAGCCTGGGCCTTCTCCAAGTATTTGGTCTTGATGTACTCCTTGTTGAAGCCGCCCTTCTGCTTGTGCTTCGCGGGGACGTACTTCTCCTTGCGCTTGCCGGAGTCAAACTTGTGCCCATGATCCGCCTTGCCGAAGACTTGCTTGTTCTTCTTCGGGCAATTGGCGATGAAGTGGTTGGGGTCGCCGCACTCGAAACAACCCGAGCGTCCTCCTCCGCGGCGACGGTTCATGCGGTTGTTGTGGAACCGGGAGAACCGGTTGGTGAGCAAAGCCAACTCGTCATCCCCCATAAACTCCAGCTGCTCCTCTGTGACAGAAAGAAGAGAAGAGAGTGCAAAGCCTCCAGAGGGGTTAGCAGAAGAGCCAGAAAGCAAAGCCATCGATGGGCCAGAAGGATTTTCATAAGAAGCCCTCGCCATGGCATCGATCTCACTGGACTTGAGCTTACTAAAGAGCTCGTCGCACGTGAGGGTCTCATAGTTAGGTGATTCGATGATTTCCTGAACTTTGGAATCCCACACCGACCGATCAAGAGTATGGAGTAGCTTGAGAGCTCTCTCATGATCGTCGAAAGGCAAAAGCTCCTTGTTAGCCCTCATCCTGTTGACAATCACCTCAAAGAGAGCGAATAAACTTTCTATGCTCTCACCAGGCATGTGTCGAAAGTTCTCATACTCGCGCTTGAACAACTCGTAGAGACGGGTTTCGACTTGAGTGGTTCCCTCATGGAAACGCATGAGGGTAGCCCAAATCTCCCGAGCCGTAGCGAGGTGAGAAAGTGATCAAACTCACTCATGCTCAAACATGAGAAAAGAGCATTACGGGCTCGGCTATTGGCATCGTGCCCATCAATCTGATGCTGAGTAGCACGAGTAGCCAAGACCATGTAATCGGCAGAGTTGCAAATATCCTAGATGGAAGCACCCAAACTCTGCAGATAGGCCAACATGCGTATCTTCCAATACGCATAGTTCGTCCCTGTTGACGTTTGTTAACGCAAATAAGAATATGAAAGTTTTCGCAAGCGCACAGAACATCATTGTAGCATTTTACCGGGAGTATTCCAAGATCATTATTTATATTTTACCACAGGGAAGCTAGGGTCCAGAATCTGATAACTCACTATCACGCATCTACTAACTCAGAGTACTAAATAGACTAAAGCAGGGGTAAATGATATATGATATGAATATGAAAGTACACCAAAGACAATTCAATGATAAATGTATAGACAACTATAGCGGGAGGACAACGGAAGAGATCAATTTTCCTACGTACTTCTCTATTACTTGTGTTCTAAAGCAACAAAGATGAAAAGATATAGCAGTTATAAACATTGGCACTTTGGAGCAGCAGGTCCTTTCCAACTCTCGAAGAAGGCTGGGAAAAAGGTAGTTGGGAGAAGGCTGCCAAAAAGCTCTACGAAAACACCAATCCTAATGTGGTGTATTATAACAATCTACAAAGCTTTCACCCCTGTAGCTACCACAACTATCCGGAGGATTGGGCGCAAACTCAGGTAAACACTAGCCTAGACACCACGTCTACACTAATGATTACTACTCTAATTACCATGAATAACTAGAGCACTCAATACGAGCAAAGATCCCATGCCAAGATATAACAACTATACTAATCATATAATAAAGCATAAAGTAAATAGAGAAGATAAATATATTAAAGTATAAGTCTTACAAAGAAAAGATACAAGACATACCAAAACTCTGAAGACTCCTCCGGAACCGGAGCGCAGCTCCACTCTCCCTAACTCCCGACGAAAGCTAAGCTATTACATTGGAAAATCTAAACCTAATTCTCTAGGGAGGAGAGGTTGTCCTTCGAGGGACGCCTCTACAAAGACTCCCAGATGATGATGGTGTATTACCTCAGGGGGGTCCTGGGTTTATTATATAGGGGCTCCTGGCCTCCCCTCCACCTTGGGCAAGCGATGTGGGACTAAATTCTTCGTCATATGCACTTGGGCCTAAATGGGCCAAAACGTGTTGGAGAGGTCGGTTGGAGTGCGTCACGCGAAGGGGGACGAAATTGGGCCCAATACCCGACCGGTCGGTCCATAGAGGAGACCGGTCGGTCTGCCCCTATGACAGGTGGGCCCCGCCTTCCGTGGGTCGCCTTCTCTTGTCTTCTGGAATGTTTCGGAATGTTCTAGAATCTTCCAAGTCGTATCCACCGAGGACTCTCGCTCCGGGGCTCCAAATATAGCAAATCATATGTCCATTTCGATCGTCTCGACGAGGTCTTCGCAATGGTGTGCTCTGTTTCATTACTTGAGATACTTTTATATGGTAAAAACATGGATGTCCTACAAAACAAGTGAGAGCACCAAAACTCGTGGAACTTGTTAGTTTCAAACCCTACAACTATGCTTTGGGATTCATTTAGTGTCATTTCATGGAATAGTTGATGATTAATTATGAGCATTAGTGAGCGTCAACAGTCCCATCGAAAAACCGTGGTTTGCCCACACCGCGGTCCATGTCGCCTTCGGTGGATCTGGAACCGGCTAAGGTGGAAGATCCTTAACCCGCTTTGATACCAATTGAAGGACCGAGAATGCAATAGCAAGGCGACCAGAGGGGGGGATGAATGGGAGCTCAAAAAATTCTCTTGAAACTTTGGCCTTTATCCCACAAATCAACCCCCAAAAGCTTCGATCGAAACCGTGATGCCCACGACCCTTGGAAGAGGGTGGATGATCCCTAGGATCACAAGCACCACAAAGCGACAGCAAACCAAAAGCCAAAAGCACCGGCACAAGTTCGATCCCTAGAAACCGAGTCCCAAACGTAGATTGAAGGCTACGTTGGGAAATCCCCAAATACCGATGCTAACAAGTAGCAAAGATACTTAGAGAGGTTCCTAGGTGAACTAAAAGGCCAACCGAGAAGTCCGGAAACCATGCGAAGAAGCCGGGAGAACAAACGCACAAAACCGGAGGCTTCAGCCAAGTCCCGGACTGTCCGGGGGTCAGCTCGCGGACTGTCTGCCCAACGGCGGACTGTCTGGGAATCAGTGGCGGACTGTCCGCCGGCTAAATCCCAAAAATAGCACAGCTGCTGAAGTCTCCCTACTCGGGCCCGGACTATCCGCGCCTGTCAACGGTGGACTATCCGCCGGTCACCCGAGGCAAAACACAGCCGAGCCGCGCGACCACTGCTCGGTCGGAGCCCGACACGCGGACTGTCCGCCGGTCAAACCGCGGACTATCCGCGACCACCCAGTGAGGGCGATTTTGGTCGCCCTTCACACACAATCTCCCAAATCTGAATCAAATCACAATCCCATGTTCCCAAACTTGGAGAAGATGATCACGAGGTAGTTAGGAGACTATCCCCAAGAAATCATCCGCTCAAATCGATTCAATCAATGAGAAATCGAAGGGGAAGGTGTATGAACCGAAAAAGCACCACGAAAACGAAATCGACCCGATCTACTTGTTCGTGAGGAGTTAGATGAATTCCTTCGGTGGAAATGATCTCCTCACTATAAAGAACAAGTTGATTCAAACGGATTTTGCAAAGACGCGGTAGAGAGGGAGATCGAGTGACGGGGAAATCGCGGAGAAAGGAAGAACGCGAAGAACACGGACAAAACGCGAATCATGTCATCAATCTGCAACCGTGTGGCTACCACACGCTACAACAGTGAGATTACGGTCTCACTTCCTCAAAATCTCCAGTACACAGAGGTATGGTTCTCTGCGGATCTCAGTTGCTACAGTAGGGGATTGGGAGAGCAGGAAAACCTAGAAGGCAAAGAGAAAATGACTGAGATAGGATGAGAGGTGGGTGTCTCCCTCTACTTATCCTAATTTTAATTCCCACTCTACCCCTAAGTAATTACAGAGCGAACTAGCTAAACCCTAGGGTTATTCTGGACCAACTCAAGAAGGTGGTGATCCGACGGCCACACCCGCACAACTGGTAGCGTTGCCTCGACGCAACCTCACCGATTGCCGCCACGTGCCGCCACCGCTCTGCTTGTCCTTTCCCCGGACTTCGCCTCCGGTTTTGTGGCCCAAACCGGGAAACCAGCCTTCACGACCAACCCCCGATTTTGAGGCCCAAACCGGGAAACCAGCCGTCCATCGCCTGAGTTTTGTGGCCCAAACTCAGAAACCCGCAGCGCCCAGGTTTTGAGGCCCAAACCAGGAAACCGTCCTCAGCCCGAGTTTTGTTGCCCAAACTCGGAAACCATCAGCGCACAGGTTTTGAGGCCCAAACCTAGAAACCGTCCACTCGGTTGTTTTTCTGTGGCTCAACCACCAAACCGAGCCGTAGAGGGGATGCACCGCCCGTGCACCCCGTCCACCGACACGTGTCCCTAGGTCCACGACCCAGGCAACACCGTGCCCGCAAGTCTTCGCTCGTCGCTGTCCCAGGCTGTCAGCCACCATAGCTGATCCTCGGTCCACCGGTCCCTCAGTCCAAGCCTCACGTCCGCCCTTCGCCATTCTCGGTCCATCGACACGGCACGTCTCTACTTGACCTTCACCTTGCCTTTGATCACTGTATCCGTGCTCGACACCTGCACAACACAAGCCAAAGAACATACGCATTATCCGAGTTGATAATCACTCATCACTCAGAGACTCGGCATACACCCATGTATCCGCACGTGGCGAAGAAAGCACGCTGCTCAGCCTGGGCCTTCTCCAAGTACTTCTTCTTGATGTACTCCTTGTTGAAGCCGCCCTTACGCTTGTGCTTCGCGGGGACGTACTTCTCCTTGTGCTTGCCGGAGTCTTACTTGTGCCCATGATCGCCCTTCCCAAATGCTTGCTTGTTCTTCTTGGGACAGTTGGCGATGAAGTGGTCGGGGTCGCCGCACTCGAAGCATCCCGAGCGTCCTCCTCCGCGGCGATGGTTCATGCGGTTGTTGTGGAACCGCGAGAACCGGTTGGCAAGCAAAGCCAACTCATCATCCCCCATGAACTCCTGCTTCTCCTCTATAATAGAGAGAAGAGAAGACAAAGCAAATCCTCTAGAAGAGTTAGCTGATGAGCCAGGAAGCAAAGCCATAGACGGGCCAGAAGGATTCTCATAAGGAGCCCTCGTCATGGCGTCAATCTCACTGGACTTGAGCTTACTAAAGAGCTCGTCGCACGTGAGAGTCTCATAGTTAGGCAATTTAATGATCACCTCAACCTTGGAGTCCCACACCGACCGATCGAGAGTATGCAAAAGCTTGAGAGCCCTCTCATGATCGTCGAAAGGCAACAACTCCTTGTTGGCCCTCATCCTGTTGACAATCACCTGAAAGCGAGTGAATAAACTTTCTATGCTCTCGCCAGGCATGTGTCGAAAGTTCTCATACTCCTGCTTGTGCGACTCGTAGAGACGGGATTTGACTTGAGTGGTTCCCTCATGGAAGCGCATGAGGGTTGCGCAAATTTCACGAGCCGTGGGGAGATGAGAAACGCGATCAAACTCAGACATGCTCAAACAGGAGAAAAGAGCATTACGGGCTCGGCTATTGGCATTGTGCTCATCGATCTGCAGCTGAGTAACACGAGCAGCCAGAACCTCGTAATCGGCCTTGTTGCAAATCTCTCAGACAGAAGCACCCATGCTCTGAAGATAGGCCTACATGCGTATCTTCTAATACGCATAGTTCGTTCCATCGAAAAACGGCGGTTTGCCCACGCCGCGATCCATGTTGCCTTCTATGGATCTGGAACCGGCTAAGGTGGAAGATCCTTAACCTACTCTGATACCAATTGAAGGACCGAAAGTGCTACACACAGGCGACCAGAGGGGGGGGGGTGAATGGGAGCCTTAAATTTCTTTTCAGAAAGTTGTAGCCTCTGTCCTAGAAAATCAACCCCCAAGAGCAAAACCGATGCGTGTGATGTCCACGACCCAAGAGAATGGGTGGATGTTCCCAAGGAACACAGCGGGACACCACAAAAAGCCTCCACACTCAAGTTCACGCAAGTTAACTAGTGACAGGGTGGACTTTGGGTTGCGAGGGGGATTCATGCTATTTTGCAAAGCTAGAAGCTCAATTTCTGTAGAGCACGCGGTCGGAAATCCAATGCAAAAACCCAAAACCAAATTCGAAGTCGAACGAACTGCGGACAAAATAGTGCTGAAATCATAGCATCGGACGCTGGCTGCATCCGATGTACAAGCACCAGACGCGTCCGATGCGATATGACCCTCTCTGGAACCTTACTGGACAGCCATCGGACGCTGGCTACAGTGAAACCCTAGCGTCTGATTCTCACCCTCCAGATGCGTCCGATGGTCAACGGAGCGTCTATTGCTCCTTCAAAAACACAAAATCTGACACGTGCCACCTGAGCGTCCGGTGTGATGAACACAACGTCCGATGCTCCCGACCAGAGCGTCCGATGCCCCCGACAACAGTGCTGTTTTTCACCGATTCAAATCGATCTCCTCCGAATCAAAAGCTCTATGGCCAGGACTCGGTCTGAGAGTTCACAAGGATGTTAGTGAGCTATCTCTAAGAGATCATGGCTCGAACCTAACTCCAAATCAATGAATCAAAGAAATCGGGGGTAAAGGGACAAAAGTTGCCACGAAACTTGAATCGACTCGATCTACTTGTTCGTGAGGGTAGAGATGAATTCCTTCGGTGGAAATGTTCTCCTCACTTCAAAGAACAAGTTGATTCCAATGGATTTGAGAAAGATGCAGCGAGTAGAGAGATCAAGTGACGGGAAAATCATGGAGAAAAGAAGAACGCGAAGAACAACTTCAAAACGCGAATCAAAACCACTAATTGCAACCATGTGGCTACCACACGAGACAATAGTGAGATTACGGTCTCACTTCCTCAAAATCTCGGGAACACGAAGGTATGATTAGCCGTCTCTGCGGATCTCAGTTGCTACAGCAGGGACGTGGGAGAGCAAGAAACCCTAGGTGAAAATAGCAAATGGCTGAGATAGTTTGGGAGGTGGGTGTCTCCCCCTACTTATCCTAATTATAATTCCCACTCTACCCCTAATTATACACAGAGCGAACCAGCTAAACCCTAAGGTTATTCTGGACCAACTCGAAGTAGATGGTGATCTGACGGCCACGACCGCACACCTGGTAGCTTCGCCTCGAAGCGACCTCACCGATTGCCGCCACGTGCCACCACCGCTCTGCTCGTCCTTTTCCCGGACCTCGCCCCCGGTTTTGAGGCCGAAACCGGGAAACCTGTCTTCACGACCAACCCCTGGTTTTGAGGCCGAAACCGGGAAACCCGTCGTCCATTGCCTGAGTTTTGTGGCCCAAACTCAGAAACCCACCACCGCCCAGGTTTTGAGGCTCAAACCTGGAAACCGTCCTCAGCCCGAGTTTTGTGGCCCAAACTCGGAAACCAGCCGCACCCAGGTTTTGTGGCCCAAACCTGGAAACCGTCCACCCGATGGTTTTTCTGTGGCTCAACCATCAAACGGACGCTGTAGAGGGGATGCACCGCCCGTGCACCCCGCCACCAACACGTGTCCCTAGGTCCTCGACCCGAGCCACACCGTGCCCCGCAAGTCTTCGCTCGTTGCTGTCCCAGGCTGTCAGCCACCACAGTTGATCCTCAGGCCACCGGTCCGTCAGTCCAAGCCTCACGTCCGCCCTTCACCGCTCTGGGTCCATCAGCATGGTACGTCTGCCGCACGGCACGCCCATCCTTCACCGCTCCCGGTCCATCGGCACGACACGTCTCTACTTGACCTTCACCTTGCCTTCGATCACTGTATCTGTGCTCAACACCTGCACAACACAAGCCAAAGAACATGCGCATCAAACCTGTTGACAATCACTCATCACTCAAGATCCGGCATACACCCATGTATCCGCACGTGATAAAATAGTTGCATGAGCAATTCGTTCCCTATTCCATGATGTGGGCATCTTAAGATTTGTTCCTAAAAACGCTCTCAAGCTTCTGGAATGGTTTCTCCTTTTTGTTGCTGAAAGATGTAAATCTTTCCCCTTAAGATATTGATTTTGCTGATTGGGAAAAATCTTGATAGAAAGGTCTCTGAACATTTCTCCCATGTCTTGATGTTGTCCATGTTTGTATAGAACCACTGCTTCGCTTTTCCTTTCAGTGAGAAGGGAAAGAGACGAAGAAGTATAATGTCCTGGGGAACGTCCTTGATGATGATAGTGCTTCCAATCTCCAAGAAATCTTGTAGATGAGTAGTTGCATCTTCTTCTTCCTTTCCACCAAATGTAGTAGCTTGCACCATGTCGATAAGACTTCGCTTGAGCTCGAACTCAAGGTTGTTCGTCTGGAGTGTAGGCCCGGTACGAATGTTCCTGACACTTGGAGTAGAGAACTCCATGAGAACACAAGGTTGATATGTTCCCTTGTGGTTCCATTCCTGAGTGATGAGTGATCGATCAATGGGCAACATGTCTCTTGGCTGTGTTGATGTGCAGGTGCGGAGCTCGGACAGTGGTCGAAGGTGAGGTGAAGGTCAAGTAGGGACGTGTCGTGCTGACGGACCGGGAGCGGTGAAGGGCAGACGTGGAGCTTGGACCGACGGACCAGGAGACCTGAGGACCAGCTGTGGTAGCTGGCACGTGGCGTCGACAAGCGAGAGCACATGGGGATGTGCGGTGCATCGGCCGAGTCGGGAGGAAGGTGATGGCGTCATGACACTTGGCGGGAGGCCGAGAAGAATGGCGAATGCACTATGCCCGGCGTGGAGGCTGGACATGCTCCGGCATTGGTGCTGGAACTCGAGGTGTGCGAACCACATCCCGTCTACGGCGAGGGTTCGGTAGCTGAGCCTCAAAAAGCTACCCTCGATGGTTTCCGAGTTTGGGCCTCAAAACTCGGGGTGGCCGGTTTCCGAGTTTGGGCCTCAAAACTCGGCGAGGACGGTTTCTAGGTTTGGGCCTCAAAACCTGGGCTCGTGGGTTTCTGAGTTTGGGCCACAAAACTCAGCCAGAGGACAGGTTTCCCGGTTTCAGCCTCAAAACCGGGGGAAGGCCTAGGTTTCCCGGTTTCTGCCTCAAAACCGGGGGGAGGTCCGCAAAAAGGACGGTCGACGCGTGGCGACGCGGAGAGGCTCGCGCTGCGGCGCAGCTATCCATGAGGTAGGCGCGGCGGTCGACGGGGCGGCACGTGGCGGCATCCTGAGGCTTGCGTCGAGGCGAAGCTAAGGATGAGATGGGCGCGTGGCCGTCGGATCGTCAACAAGCAGAGTTGGACCGGGATACCCCTAGAGTTGGCCGCTTCGCTCTTGTATCTAGGTGTAGAAGGGGATTATTGTATTAGGCTATAAATAAGAGAGGCACTCCTCCTCTCTCTCCATCCTAGCAGTCATTTGTTCCTGAGCTCTCTCTCTCTAGCCCTCGCTTAAGTTCTAATCATACCTCGTTGCTAGCGATCTCTATGACGGGAATCATACCTCTTTGTATTTGGATCTTTTGAGGAAACGAGACCGTATTCTCGTTGTCTCCTCGTGTGGAGGAATTTCGGTTGAAATCGAATCGAATCGTGTCTTGTGTTTTGTGTTCTTCACATTTTGGTTTTTCATCTCCCGGGGATTTGCCTTGTTCTCCCTCTCCGTGAGATGATTTTCGATTCCACTTGAATCAATTTGTTCTTGGTCGTGAGCTCCTTCTTTCTACCGAAGGAATTCTCTCCTAACCTCATGAATCCATAGATCGGGTTGATTTCGCGTTCGTTCTTCGTTCTTTTCCCCTTTTTGGTGATCCTCGGATTTCTCTTGATAGACTTAATTTGGTGCGACGATTTCTTAGGATTAGCACCCCAATACATAGAGGAACACTTGGGAAGGTTTTGATCGAAGTCTCTTTTGATTTGGTGAAGTTTTGATCGAATTGCTTTTTGTCCCGAGCAGTTTTTCTGCTCTCTGTTCATCCACGGACAGTCCGCGCCCCTAGCGGCGGACAGTCCGCGACTCGGGACTCAGCAGGATCAGAACAGCCCAGCGCGACACTGTTCTCTGTTTTGTGAACGGCGGACAGTCCGCAGTACAAACTCACGGACAGTCCGGGACTAGTCCAGAACTGTTTCAGAACAGTCTGTTTTGGACTCAGTTGCCGGCGGACAGTCCGGACTTCCAGTCGCGGACAGTCCGGCGTTCACCGGACAGTCCGGGACTCTGACCCCAGACAGTGCGTGAATCTGCAGCTTGTGCAGTTTTGCTCTGAGGCTTTGGCAGTTGGTTTTGGTGTTTCTCCGGGGGTTCCGCTGTACCACTAGGACATCTCCTAGGGTATCCACCTACTCGTAGGTCGTGAACTCTTTGGTCGTTCCGAGTCTTAGCTTTTGGGGTGATTTTCTGGGACAAGGGTCATTCTATTCACGAGTTGAATTTGAGGCTCCCATTCACCCCCCCTCTGGTCGCTAATCCGGTCCTTCACCCCAGCAGAGTCTTGTTGGCCATGGCTTGGCTACTGGTGTCGATCTTGCACGCGATCTAGTTGATTGTTGATTTGTAAGTGATGAATTACAACTGAGCCTGTGTTACCCTATATATGATATAAACAAAGAAAGACAAGGGTAAGCCTGCCAAGACAGAGGTACAAGTTAATGAATGAATAGTTGATAATCTCCTTTGCCATGTTAAATAATTTTTTTCCACTGATTTACTGATTTCCATTTGGTTCCCGGTGGCTTCCGCTGCTTATCCCCGGCAACGGCGCCAGAAATGCTTGTTGACACTTCTTAATGCAATTGCCCATAATAAACTTTAATGAACTGATTCTAGCAAAAGCCCTCAGAAATGTACGGGACACTCCTAGCATCACTTAATCTCAAGTTGTCATCCCCAACATGATACTAGAAATATAATTCATTTGTGACACTAGCTCAAAAGATATGAACAAATATTTATCTGCAAGCGTACAAATAAATATACCCATTCTAGCAGCATTTCACCCAGGTTGTGTAGATATCGTTATTTATATTTGACCAAGAAGAACAGTGAAGCGGGAATCAATTGGACATAAATGTGATTCAAAGGTAGTGGAGATTACTATTCATTAATTCACTACTCACATGTCTAAACAGGGTTAAGACAGGATAAAGATAAATAATGAATGATAACGATAACGATAATGGGAATTCTAAAGATAGAGCGAACTACATGAATCAAGTAGAGCAGTCAGAAGATTAATTAAGAGATTCAAAACTTAAGTTACTTCACATTTACTAAGCCTAGTGATTACTCTAGTTAATATACAATCATTTATAGCTAATTAATCTATCATCCATGATCAAGGGACATTACTAAATTAGAATCAAGAACAAAGTAATGAATTCTAACTTGCAACCGTGTCCTACTAAAGTCTACACTCGGGGGGAGGACTACAAAGGAATCAACAGGACTGTCACTCCTGCGATCTACCTCTCGACCCGGAGCATAGGATGTATCCGCAGGTAAACTAGGCCCAAACACCATGTTTACACCAGTTTGACCACTTAACTCTATCCAGAATAAAGCTAAGTACTTTACGAACATGATCATAAACTCTATCATAATCAGATCTATATTAAATATATAACTAGAATAAACTCCAGAACTGAATAAACTGAAATATATTAATGTAGCACAAAGTCGAATAAAGATACAAATTACCGAGTCTTCAACAATGATCCGGAGACTCAGACGAAGCTTCCAGCCGAATATGCCGACGAAGTCGCCTGCCTCTACTTGAACCTAGCTAGACTAAACTCTGAACTTGAAGTAGAGCTCTAACTCTCTCTCTAGAACCCTAGTTCTACTCTTGTCGGAAGATCTGAACTTCTCTTGTCTGTCTTCTGTCTCTTGGAGGGGGTGTCAGGGGTCTGGTTATATAGCCCTGGGCGTGGAACCGTGATCGTTGGATCAAACCGACTTAAGATACGGTCGAGATGAGTCCTAGAGGTTGGTGGAGGAAGATTCCGGAAGGAGGAGATGTGGGGGCCCTGAACCAGACCGACTGTGGGCCCAGGGGACCGGTCGGTCCCACAGGTCAGGGTCCCGGGGTGCCTCGCCTCGTGGTGTCCTCTAGTGTCCTCTGGAGTCTTCTAGAGACTTCCTGACTTGGCGGTGGAGTAATCTACGTCGGGTTCCTTCTTGGGGAAGCAATGTAGTCCGATTTTCCTGTTTAATCCCTGGAAAATATAGAATCACCAAAACTCATGGAATTTGTTAGTTTAAACCTCCTATTTCTAAGTTGGCAATTCTTTTTGGCATTTATTCAAGTATTGTTGACGGTAAATAATGATAGTTAACAGATGTCAACACTGCTCTAACTCAAAAGTAAAATAAATATGAGAGCAAGATGTTCAAGGACACTTGCCTTCGGGCTAGGTCGGATCGACGAAGGTGAAGGCTGGATCCTGGGGTTCTGCGTAGCTCGCACTCGTTGGATCAAGGATCATCATATGGCCCAAACAAACATAATAAATAAGAGTACATCAACAGTATGAAAACAATATATAAATGAATCTAACGCGTAGGGCTCGATGAGACGAATCTAATGCGACTTGAACGGGTCGATTCGAAGTTAAAATGAGCAAGTTATGGGTATTTGAATATTGGTGGCAAATCTATAAATAAGTTGAACTCATTTTCGTATTTTAACATAAATAAAATCAGAAATGGAAAGGGCCTAGGACCGCGCCTCATTTTGTCAAAACTGCAGGGGCTTGAATGCAAGTTTTAGAAGACTCAGGAAATAGGGTTGATGGACTGTGGGTTTGTTTTGAAGAAATGCAGGGTCTCTTTAGCAAAAAGGGTCGGTGGGTCGGCGCAGTCAGCGCGGCGGCTGACTTGGCGGTGGCCAAGCGCTACGTGGAACATGCGTGTTGGCTTGGTGCACCAGCTGGCGGTGAGCGCGGAGGATGTAGAGCTGTGGACTGGGTGCACGACCCGGTGTATACCCCTTCGGGGACTCCTTCTAATCTTGGTCGTCGATTCAAATTCAACAGCATAGAAGGTAAAACTGGTTGTCGGTGGCTTAAAGGACGGCGATGCTTCATCCTAGCGCGGCGGCGCCATGCATCCATGTGGGCGAACTAGCTGACGCATCACGGGAATGAGCTAGGGGCACAAGGAGCATCAAAAAAGGGCGGAAACAGAGGAGGAGCTCACCGCGCATCCAACGAAGGGCTTCTTACCGATGGAGATTGACTGGAGACGGGGAGCGATGGCGTGGCGAGTGTTCGGTGGGTCGGAGTTCTGGCGGGCGCGACGAGGGGTGCTGCGGCCACCAACTGGGCAATGAAACGACCACGGAGGCTTCGGTCGGACGCGTCAGAGTCGATGGGGAAGAAAACAGAGTCGGCGATGGACGGCTCAGAGTACGTCAAGCTCCAGCTCGAGCCCGACAATGGCGATGCGGCGATGGAGGATTCTGGGGAGGGAGAAGGTGCCCGGATGGGGTCAAGCGGTGGCGGTGGGTGTGTGATTGCGTTCCGAGCTGACTATAAGGGAGAGAGGGTCGTGGTTGAGTGGTGGAGGGGAGCTCGGTAGCTTCGGTGATGGCGGCTCTGGTTCGTGGAGCCACGGTAGTGTGAGAGAGGGCTTGGGAGGAGGTTTGTAGGTCGTGGTGTGCAGACACGGAGCTCGCGCGCCTTCTGTGGCGTCTGTTAAAAGGGAAGAGGAGGGTGAGCGGTGAGGAGCATCTGGCGCTCGGCCATGCCGTTCACGGGACCGATCTGTGTGCCTTGATTCAGGGAAGGGAGAGAGCGGATCTAGCGGTGTTGCAGCGAGCGCGGAAGGAGGGCAAGCAGGTGCCACAGTCTTAGATGGCTCGGTCGAGCGGTGTATGTTGATTTACTTGGGAGGACCAGCGTCTTGTGCGGCGGATCGATTGGAGGGAGATGAGAGCGCGAGGGAGCGAGAGGATAGGGACGACGCTGAAGTGAGGAACGCGCTGACATGTGGGCTCCACCTGGCAGTGACTATGGGGAGGGGAACGAGCTTGGGTCGACGCGTGAGGTGGCGCTGGCGCTGCGGTTGTGCGGGAGGTGGGCTCGGAGGTGGGGGGTTTCTGCTGGGAAGGCTGGGGACGACTGGGCCGCTGCGGGTGGGAGCAGGACGGCGCTCAGAAGCGGCCAGGGGAGAGAGTGTGGGAGGGGCCGAGAGATGGGCCGGCTCGGACAGGTCTGGCCCAAGGCGGGAGTGGAGGAGGGGTGGGAGATGTTTTGGGCTAGGCGCAGGAAAATGAAGAGAGGGCGGCTGCTACCATTCCTTTTTTTTCTTTTTTCTCTTTGTAAATCTTTTGCAATTCATTTAAAACCCAATTTGAAATCAGTTTTGAAATCAAAACAAGTTTACCAAAAATTTGAAAACATTTTACCTAGATTTTGTAAAATAAAATTTGAGTTTGAAATTTTATAAAACTTTCATAAAACTTTTATTTGTTTTCTAAATAGAATAAAATCGATTCGCCCTATAAGGGTTTAATAAAAGTTCTTTTCCTCCCAATAAAACTGTGCAACGACATGAATGTAATAAACATGTGGTTAGAATTTTCCTCCATCTATGATTTTGGCCATGTCCTAATTAAATTCTAATTAATTTTAATTATGTTAAAAACCGGGGTGTTACATTGATCCTCAGAAAACTACCCCGACGGTTTCCAGGTTTGGGCCACTGAAAGGTCCTAGACTGGTTTTGGTAATTGAGTGACAACTTTAGGTGGACTAATGGTGTTTATATGAGATACATAGGTAATTAGTCCATAGGTGATCATGTGTGAGCAACATATGCCATAGAGGTGAAATGGCTTGGAGGATATTGCAAGGCTCATGCATATGATGGAGGAGCTTATTGCATATGTGACATGACATGGAGTCATGTGGCTAAGATGGTGAAGATCAAGCCAAGACTTGGCTTGATGGACCGATTGCGAAGGTGAAGGGCAAGTTGGAGGCTTTGAAGCCGTTGGTACCGAGTGTCGGCAGGCTTGAGCAAAGACTTGTGAAAGGATCAAATCAGCCTAGAGCGGGGTGAATAGGTGATTTTTAACAATCTGAAACTCCACAAGCTAGAAAATGTAGTTAGATAACAACCGGTGTTGCCAGTTTGTTTGGGTAGGTACTACCGGGTGTGAAACACCGGTACTACTGACACAAACAAACGGCACTATCAGGATCCTAAAGATGAACTACAAATCTGAAGTATGTGAGCTACGAATGTAATGCAAGAATTTACCCCACTTCCCTAAGTATCATGGATAGCAAATCTACTCTCACCAAACCTTGGTTGCTCCCCTTGATGTAGATCGAGCCTTCCCAACCTAAGATAGAGATAGGGAGAGGAAGAACACGAAGAACACAACAACAAACGTAATATGCAAAGTAGAGACAACAACAAGCACACGGGACACGCGATTTATCCCGAGGTTCGGCCAATCCACTAAGGAGTGCCTACGTCCTTGTTGTTGAGGTGACCACCAAGGTCGGAGTCTATTTCACCTCCTTGCCTCACTCAAGCAACCACAAAGCCTACTAGAGTTTCTCCACTAGAAATCACAGGGGAAATACAAACGCTTCGGGGAGCCTCACAAATGAATCAACACGGGCTACCACGAAGAACACCTAACCGGCTAGAGCTCAAAGAGCTCAAGAGTAATAGACACAAACCAAGCCGGCTAGATGGAGATCAAGTGCTCAAGTCATAGATCGAAGCTTCCCACTCTCTAATCTCACTTCCCTAGCTCAAATCTTGCAAGGGAATGAATCTAGGAGCAAAGGGGAGAGAGAGGGGAGAAGTCAATGCTTGGAGGCTATTTTGTCTAAAGTTAGGTTGCAATGAATGAAGTGAGTGAGTGGGTAACGGTCAAAAGTGAAGTGGAGGGCTATTTATAGTCTCCTAGTCCCGAGGCTGGTCGGTAGTACCGACCAGTCACTAACCGTTGCGCAGATCTGGATCTGACCTAAAACCCAGCTACCGGCCTCAGGTCGGTACCACCGAGGGTCGGTAGTACCGGCCTTATGGCGGTACTACCGCCAGGCCAAATCGGCCGCGAACAGAGAGCTCTGCAGAATGGGACTTGGTCCCTCGGTTACTACTGACCAGGGTCAGTACCACCGAGGGTCGGTAGTACCGGCTATATGGCGGTACTACCGCTAAGTCAAAAACGAGCCAGCACAGAGAGCCCTGCAAAAACTGCCTTACTACCGGATTGGGTCGGTACCACCGAGGGTCGGTAGTACCGACTATATAGCGGTACTACCGCCAAGTCATTTTGAGCGCGAACAGAGAGGTCTGCAAAAACACCTTCCTACCGACCAGGGTCGGTACCACCGAGGGTCAGTAGTACCGACCATATGGTGGTACTACCGCCAGGTCATTTTTGAGCCTATACAAAGAGGGTGTCAAAAGGGTTTGGATGCCCGGTACTACCGACATAATGGCGGTACTACCGCCAGTTCAAAATGAGCTGGATCCAGAGAGCATTGCGCGTGACCACAGAGTTTTACCTCTATGTGTTCGTGATCGTGCGGTGACTCTCAAGCAAACTATAGTTAGTCGATTTGAGCACTTTTCTCCACATCTAGCCAACCTAATTTGTGACCCTCTTCATAGTCCGGCTTACCTATAACTCAAGTTTAAAATCAAAATTTTAATCCACCACTTGAGCTAGGTATCTTTTTGTCCAAATGTATCCAACGTGCTTTGTTCATGAGATTTCAACATTTCAAATCTTTCTAAGGACTAATACCTGCATACATGCTTTTATAAACTCGTTAGTCCCTAATTTGATGGTCATTAATTAGCCAAAACCCACATTGGGGGCGAATGCACTTACAAACTCCCCCTTTTTGGTAATTAATGACAACCAACTTAGGCTTACAATAAAGATAGAAAGAATTGAAGCTTTTGAATTCCAAAATTTAGTTCAAGCTCCCCCTTAGTGTATGCTTTGGATATGAATTTCAAACCTTGACTTTAAGCAAGGTTGCATACACAAGAATAAGAGCTCCCCCTAAATTTTGCAATTCGTGGGGTGCCTAAGTGTGTGTGACAACATCATGTATAACATATGTAATGCATAAAAATATGGCATGGTGATTCACATAACAATATAATAAGAGAAAACGAATGGCTATGGAAGAAAGAAAAGGACTCAAATCACATAGTCATATCGAAAACAACAATCACCAACCATGACATGAGCATAAAGATAGGGGATGAACCATACATGAATATAACATTAAGCACAAATTTTTTACATCCTCATCACATCACAAATAAAAGTAGCATCACCACACTTAGTTCTCATAGTTTTAACTCTCTCTCACGGGCTAACTATTATAGCAAGATAAGCCTAACACTCCCCCTTTGGCATCAAATGCAAAAAAGGGTAGGCCACGATAAGCATAAACAACTAATAGGAGCCACCTGTATAAGGACCACCGAAGAGAGAAGAGTAAGCACTGGCACCAACATCTCCACCTGGAAACGATGACGAAGAGGCATCAGAAGGATCCAGCGGAGGAGAGGGGTCGCGGAAGCCACCACTCCTAGCTGGATCGGCGACGGGGGTAGCAAAGCCCATGTAGGAGCCACCACCACCACCCTGGTACGATGAGGATCCACCAACATGTGACGGACCACCACAGTAGTCGGGGTAGAAGGGCGGAGGCTGATACGAGGGCGGGTGCTGAAGAGGCTGATACATGTCGAAAGAGAAGATGCCGGCCTCGTCACCACACTGCTGCTGCTGCTGCTGGCCACCATCGTCATCGTCGTCGTCATCATCATCACCATCTCTCCTGGGCTGAGCATCGTACTCGGCGAAAGGGTCCGGGAAGGGTCGGAGCAGAGACCGTGGAGGAAGACCAAGGTGATCACGCACCTCCTACTGATGCCGCTCGTCACGCTCGGCCTTGTAGCAGAACCACTGGAAGAACTTGCCGAGAGCGTAGCGAACACCGCCACTCCTACGCCTCTCACGACGCGGAGGAGGAGCGGCAGCAGGAGGCACCTCCTCACGAGCTTGCTCCTGACCATAGGCCTCACCAGGAGCTGCTGCGGCTGCACCTAGAGCATCACCACCTTCTTCAGCTCGGTCTTTGCCTGTGGAGGAGAACTGCCGAACATTGTACTCCTTCAAAGTCCGGTCATACTCAAATGTGGCTCCAACTAGATGCTCAATGATATGCATCAAGTATGGAGCAAATGGCAGGTCCTTGTGCGGGTCATTGTAAACATCAGAAATCTTCTGCCAAAGGAAATGAGAAATACTAAAGCGTCCATCTGGCATAGAAAACCTGACAAGGACCTTAGGAGCATCATTCCGCAGGTTTGTGTTGTCTCCACTCTTGGGGTCCAGGGTAAGGCGCATCAGGTTGTTCAAGACAAAGTAAGCTGGCCTCAGCCCATTGACTTGAAAGTTCGCCACCCTGCCATGCATATAAATCCCAGAATTTTGGAGCTCATCAGGGAACATGCCCTCACCACACATCTCAGATAGCCTGGGGGCATTCCTGTCTTCACTGTTGAACCCCAACAGTCTGGCAAAGGTGACAAAGTCACACCTGTAGTGAACCCCCTGGGTCATCCAATGCATCACCTTTGCAGGCTGATCAATAAAGAGAGTGGCTCAGAACTAGCATATGATCTCCTGATTGTAACTCCGCTCACCAGAAACCAGCCCCAGTATTCTCCAATCCTCCAGCCTCTGAACCAAAGCATCTATCTCTTCAGAACCTTTGTCAGTCAAGGACCGAATAGACAGACGCTTGTGCTCAAAGAGGGGAGGATGCCCCTTAGCACAATACACCTTCCAGCAGACAAACACGTAATAGTCCTGCTGAAAGCGGGACCAGAACCGCCTGTCCACTGAGTCATCCCTGATAAAGTGGTAAGGGTTCTCCAGCCTCTGAGCCCTCAACAAATTTGCCCGCTTCCTGTCAGAGTAATCCATGACATTACCAGGAAAAGCGGGCCTCACCATCAGCGCACCGGCCTCTCCATGCATGTGAAACACCCGGTTGATCACAGCAAACCGGATGTTGGAGGGGACGGAGGTCCAACGCGAGGATCGATGGAACGACCCTCCCGCTCAGGTCGAACCCCCATAGCCGCTCCACCCACAATCACACTGTGCAGGCGCCCTGGAGGACCATTGACAGGAGGCGGAGGAGGCGGAGGAGCAGCATGACCACTGCCACCAACATGACCGCTGCCACCTCCCCTGCCGCTGTCAACACTCCGGACGACCCGCGAGGCCCCGAACAAACATCCACGGACCTGGCGAGTGAGGTCCTCGCTGCTCCCACCGGGCCGAGCACGACGCCCGGGATTGCGTCGCTGCGGCTCTCCCGGCTGCACACCACCTTGCTCCAACCCAACATACTCTTCCTCATCCTCATCTCTAGCCGGACGAGCATCACGAGAGGTCCTCCGGCTATGCGACATTTAGAAAAAGATTACATAGATGGGTATGAGACATAGGTGATAGAAAGACTACTTCAAAGGATGTAGCAAAGACGACGATCAAAATTGGGGAAGAAAACTGCTCACTGCGCGCGGTCGGTACTACCGCCCGTAGTGGTCGGTACCACCGACCGCACTGCAGCGTGCAGTTTACTTTGATTCAATCACACAAATCGCCCATAGACATGCAAACCATACATCCTAGAAGCATCTACACATAAGATAGAACAATCCAACCAAAGGAATCGACCTAGAATAAGGTACATTGAGAGATCGGGCAAGAACACCCTAGTACCTTGCTACTCAAGAAGAAGAGGCCGAAATCCAATGGAGGAAGAACTTCCGGGCTTCACGAACACCACCAAGACGATCTCCACACTCCAAGGCACCTTCCCACCGAACGGATTTGGATTTGAGTGGAGGAGAAGGGAGATCAAGGGGAGAGAGAACGTGGCGGCTAGGAGGCACGGGCTAACGGCGGCGGCAGCTGTGAAAGGGATTGACTGGATAGGGTAAAACGACCATTCACCGCGGCTATATATACCAGGGTAAACCCCGGTCGGTACTACCGACCGTTCACTTCCAGAACGGACAGAGAGCTATTCCAGGAGAACTTTGTGTGGTATACTACACACACTCCAATCATGTCCAGATTTCATACAAGCAGTACATAACTATGGACATAAGTGAAACATGCAAAATAGATTTTGAAATCACACACAATATTTGTCAAAGCATTTGTCTAAGTCTCTAGGTGAAAACAAATATGTGCAAGACATCAAGCCACGTTACGAGAATCAATGATATTTAGTTCACTCCTCAAAGCACAAAATCTTGACTCATCTAAAGGCTTTGTGAAGATATCGGCTAGTTGTTTTTCGGTGCTTACATGGCGTAATGCGATATCTCCTTTGGCTTCGTGGTCTCTCAAGAAATGATGTCGGATGTCTATGTGTATTGTGAGAGAATGGTTTACGGGATTGTTTGCTAGTTTGATAGCACTCTCATTGTCACACAAAAGTGGAATTTTGGTTTCCTCACATCCGAATTCCTTTAGTGTTTGCTTCATCCAAAGTAGTTGAGCACAGCATGCGCCGGCTGCCACATACTCGGCTTCGGCGGTGGATAGGGCAACACTATTTTGTTTCTTAGAACTCCAAGACACCAAAGACCTTCCAATAAATTGGCAAGTCCCGGTAGTGCTCTTCCGCTCTACTTTGCAACCGGCATAGTCCAAATCGGAATAGCCAAGTAGATCGAAAGTGGAGCCCTTGGGATACCACAAGCCAAGATTCGGAGTGTGCACTAAGTATCGAAAGATTCTCTTAACGGCCATAATATGACATTCTTTCGGATTAGCTTGAAACCTTG
The DNA here is from genome assembly GCA_009763385.1 of Coix lacryma-jobi var. lacryma-jobi. NCBI lineage: Eukaryota > Viridiplantae > Streptophyta > Magnoliopsida > Poales > Poaceae > Coix > Coix lacryma-jobi. The sequence goes on along the minus strand of CM019830.1, from coordinate 114,751,462 downwards.
CACACATGCACACACTAAGCATGATATCGGGCCTAGATGCACAAAGGTAAAGCAATGAACCGATCATAGAGCGATATTCCTTTTGGTCCACTGGCTTACCATCCACATTTAGATCAAGATGTCTATTGGTTGGCATGGGAGTCTTGATGGGTTTGGCCTTGTCCATCTCAAACTTCTTTAGCATGTCCTTTGTATACTTGGTTTGACTGATGAATGTGTCATCCTTGAGTTGCTTGATTTGGAATCCGAGAAAGTACTTCAACTCACCCATCATGGACATCTCGAACCTTTTAGTCATGATCCTACTAAATTCCTCACAAAAGGCCACATTAGTACTACCAAATATTATGTCATCGACATATATTTGGCACACAAAGATATCATTATCCACTTTGCGAGTAAATAAAGTAGGATCGACCTTTCCTATCTCAAAACCCTTTTTGAGTAGGAAATCCTTAAGGCAATCATACCAAGCTCTAGGGGCTTGCTTGAGCCCATAGAGCGCCTTGTCGAGCTTGTAGACATGGTTGGGAAACTTGGGATCTTCAAAACCCGGTGGCTGTCCACATATACCAATTCGGAGAGGGCCATTGAGGAATGTACTTTTCACGTCCATTTGGTGTAGCTTGAAATCATGGTGAGTAGCAAAGGCAAGTAATATGTGAATTGACTCAAGCCTAGCTACAGGTGCATAGGTTTCCCCAAAATCCAAACCTTCGATTTGAGTGAAACCTTGAGCCACCAACCGTGCTTTGTTCCTTATTACCACGCCATGCTCGTCTTGTTTGTTGCGGAAGACCCATTTGGTTCCTATCACATTTTGCTTGGGCCTTTCCACCAAGGACCAGACTTCATTCCTGGTGAAGTTGTTCAGCTCTTCTTGCATAGCCATCACCCAGTCCGGATCATCAAGTGCTTCTTCCACCCTAAGAGGTTCCAAAGAGGAAACAAACAAGTAATGTTCACAAAAACTTGCTAAACGAGAGCGTGTCCTTACCCCATGCCGTATGCTCCCCAATATGTTGTCAACGGGACGATCTCATTGAACTGTATGATGAACTCTTGGATGTGGCACAAGTGATCTCCTTTGGATAGGTCCATCTTCATCATCATTGTCATATGTGTTGATGTCCCCATCATCTTGTCGGTCTTCATGTTGAGCTTGTGTTTGATCATCAACTTGATGTATCACTTGAACATCACTCACACTACCACCATTCGGAGTTGCGGAAGCTTCATCATGTGCATTTGGGTGCACATGATGGACATGAGAATCTTGTGGAGTGTGCGATGGATCATCTTCATCATCTTGAATCTCAATGGGCCTCACATCACCGGTTGCAAGCTTCTTGATAGCTTCGGATGGAGGCACGTCATTACCTACAAGCTCATCATTGACTTGCTCCTTTTGAGAGCCATCGGATTCATCAAAAGTCACGTCTACCGTTAACTCAATAGTGTCGATGGCATTATTGAATACACGGTAGCCATGTTCATTAGTACCATAACCAAGTACAAAGCCTTCGTGTACCTTAGGTGAAAACTTTGAGCTTTTGGCCCTCTTGTTTAGTATGAAACACTTGCAGCCAAAGACTCTAAAGTAGTGCACCTTCGGTTTGTTACCGGTTAGAAGCTCATATGGCGTCTTGTCCCTTAGCTTGTGGAGGTAGAGGCTGTTAATTGCATGACATGCCATGTTCATCGCCTCCACCCAAAAGCCATGGGAAGTCTTGTACTCATCCAACATAGATCTTGCGGCTTCAATAAGAGTTCTATTTTTCCTTTCCACAACCCCATTTTGTTGTGGGGTATATGGAACAGAGAACTCATGCTTGATTCCTTCATCATCAAGATATTCTTCTATGTTGGTGTTCCTGAACTCGGTCCCATTGTCACTTCTCACTTTCTTGATCTTGATGTCAAACTCATTTTGTGCTCTTCTAGCAAACTTCTTGAAAATGCCTTGCGTTTCACTTTTGTCTACTAAAAAGAACACCCAAGTGAAGCGAGAATAGTCATCAACAATAACAAAACTGTATTTGTTACCACGGATGCTTTGGTAAGCAACGGGTCCGATGAGGTCCATATGCAGTAGCTCTAATGGTCTTGTGGTTGACACGATGTTCTTTATTGGATGCTTTGCTCCAACTTGCTTTCCGGCTTGGCACGCACTGCAAATCCTATCTTTCTCAAAAGAGACATTGGTTAGTCCAAGGATGTGTCCTTCTCTTTGAAGTTGTGCCAAGTTCCTCATCCCAACATGAGCTAGCCGGCGATGCCAAAGCCAACCCATGCTAGATTTTGCCATTAAGCATGTCTTAGGTTCCACTTTACTAGTTGAGAAGTCAACTAGATAAAGCTTTCCCTTTAACACACCTTTAAATGCAATAGAGGAATCCCTTCTTCTAGAGACGGTCACACCCTTATCCGTAAAGAGACAATCGTAACCCATTTCACAAAGTTGAGAAACGGATAACAAATTGTAACTCAACGAATGCACAAGTAATACATTAGATATGGAATTGTCATTTGAGATAGCAATTTTACCCAAACCAAGCACTTCTCCTTTTCTATTGTCACCAAACACAATGATGTTGCATGAATCGTTGCTCGGTTGGAAGGAGGTGAACATTTCTTTTGCCCCGGTCATATGATTGGTGCATCCACTATCCAACACCCAACTTGTTCCACCAGAGGCATATTCCTACAAAACAAGATTATGTTCTTGATTTAGGTACCCAAGTGAGATTGGGTCCTAGGGGGTTAGTCACATAAACTTTGGGCACCCAAACATTTCTCATGATCTCTCTCTTCTTGAGTGCACCAACATACTTAACGACAATCTTGTCGTTCTCTCCCCAACAACACAAGTAATCACATGTATAGCTTATTGATATGGGCTTTTGTTGCTTGGGGGCCTCCACTTGCTTTTCCTTGTTGATCTTACCATTAGCAAGTGGGGCCTTTGGATTGACGATCTTGTTGGCCTTGTTCATGAGGTCAAAGAGAGGAACCCCTTTGTTGAAGTTAACAAAAGGCACCCCATTGACCATCTTCCTTCCATTGGCCTTGCCACCATACCTATTGTAGCCAATTCCATCCTTGATGGATGGATGCCTTGCGGTCTTGAGGATATCTTTTGGTTGTTGCACCTTACACTTGCAACCATTCCTCAAGATCATGTTCAACCTATGAATCTCCTTGTCTTTCTTCTCTAGCTCAACAAGGTTAGTTGCACAAGCATTTATATCAAGTTTATAGCATCTTTTGCAACCATTACTAGTTGAGGCATTAGAGCCATCGGAATCCTTAGGAGAGGTTGAAGAAGTGCTATTCCAAAGAGTGTTGTAGCTTAGTTCAAGAGTTTGATATTTATCCTGAAAGCTTGTGAGGCTTTCTTGAACCAAGCTAATCTCATTCTTTAGACTAGCAATTGAGTCATTGCTCGTGGAACACTCCTTAACCAACTTCTTGTTAGAGTCATTGGCTAAAGATAGTTCCACGGTCAATTTCTCAACCTTCAACTTCTCCTCGGCAAGAGAGGCTTCCAATGCAAGGTTCTTTTCTCTCTCTTGAGAGATCAAGTCCCCTTGCAAAGCAAGACTCTCATTCCGACTCTCTAATTTAGTGAGCAATTTTAAGATTTTAGGTCCACCGTTCTTACCAATTTTTCTAATTATGCTAAGCTCAAATTCATCCACATCATCATCACTATATTCATCGCTAGAACAAGTAGGTGAGTTAGGTAATACCTTCTCATCCTTAGCCATGAAGCAAGAATGAGTGAAGTCATCCTCGTCGTCGGAGAGGCTCTCGAACAAGCGTGATGAAGTGGTCAAAGTGGCCATGCTGGAGAAGAGGCTTGGAGAAGAGGTCTTGTGTATGGCAATGTTGGCCGCTCCTTTCTCCTTCTCCTTGCCCTTGCTTTTCTCTTCATCACTTGAGTCATCTTCCGAGAACCATTCTTCACCAAGATGAGCTTCAACACCTCTTCTTCTTCTTTGCTTCTTGTCATCACTCTTGCTATACTTGTTCTTGTTCTTCTTTTGTGGACAATCGGCAATGAAGTGATCATCCGCACCACACTCATAGCAATTTCTCTTCTTTGACTTCTTGAAGTATCCACCTTTGCCCTTCTTGTACATCTTCTTTCTCATGAATCTTCTAAAGTTCTTCACAAGAAGTGCCATCTCATCATCGGAGTGATCACTTCCTTCACTTGACTAGTCATTTTGAGCTTTTCTTCCTTCTTCTTGGTTAGCCTTCAGAGCTACCACTTTCTTGTTGCTTGCTTCTTGATCTTCTATGGCTTCATCATCCAAGACTTCATGATGCTTTATTTTGGCAAGCATTTCATGAGGTCCCATGCCTCTCATAATTAGGTCTCTCCATGATGATTGATGCAAGTGTCTTGTTCTTCTTCCTATATGCTCTCAATAGTTTTCTTGTAGCTGAGTTGTCATCCCACTTTTTGTCTCCGAGAGCTCTAATCTTGTTGATCAAGGTCATGAATCTATCAAACATTTGTTGAGTGGTTTCACCACTCTTGATAGTGAAGTTCTCGATCTTTCCTTGAAGAAGCTCTATGTTGCACTTCCTCACACTTGCATCACCCTCATATGATATCCTGAGAGTGTCCCAAATCATCTTGGCATTCTCCATTCCATGTACCTTGTTGCTTTCTTCGGGCTTAAGGCATGATAGAATTAATGATGCGGCTTGAACATTTTGTTGAAATTCAACCACATCATTGTCGGTGAACTCTTCGCCTTCAACATGACTTGGTCCATTCTCGACAATCTCCCAAACTCTTGCGGCAAGAAGGTGTAGCTTCATCTTGTGTGCCCAATCATTGTAGTTGATTCCATCAAAGGAAGGTGGTTTGCCTAGATTGACGCTAGGCAATTGAAGGACTTTGCTCATTTGGCTATAGTCAAAGGACATGTTTGAGAACTCATTCTCTCTCTTGCCTTTCTCTTCATCTTTCTTCTTCTTATCATCTTTGGGCTGTGGTGGATTTTCTCCACTTCCGGATGATTCGCCTTTGCTGCCCAAGGCATGCCTCAAGCTCTCAATCTCATCTTTCATCATCTTCATTTGATCTTCATATTTCTTTGCTTGATCTTCTAGCAACTGAGTAGAAACCCTCTTGACGATGTAATCAACTTGTTCTTGACTTAGGGTCGACATGATTCTCCCTTACGCGGTGAAGCGCTAACACAAGGGCTAGGCTCCGATACCAATTGAAAGGATCAAATCAGCCTAGAGGGGGTGAATAGGTGATTTTTAACAATCTGAAACTTCACAAACTAGAAAATATAGTTAGATAACAACCGGTGTTGCCGGTTTGTTTGGGTAGGTACTACCAGGTGTGAAACACCGGTACTACCGACACAAACAAACGACACTACTAGGATCCTAAAGATGAACTACAAATCTGAAGTATGTGAGCTACGAATGTAATACAAGAATTTATCCCACTTCCCTAAGTATGATGGATAGCAAATCTACTCTCACCAAACCTTGGTTGCTCCCCTTGATGTAGATCGAGCCTTCCCAACCTAAGATAGAGAAAGGGAGAGGAAGAACACGAAGAACACAACAACAAACGTAATATGCCAAGTAGAGACAACAACAAGCACACGGGACACGCGATTTATCCCGAGGTTCGGCCAATCCACTAAGGAGTGCCTACGTCCTCGTTGTTGAGGTGACCACCAAGGTCGGAGTCTATTTCACCTCCTTGCCTCACTCAAGCAACCACAAAGCCTACTAGAGTTTCTCCACTAGAAATCACAGGGGAAATACAAACGCTTCGGGGAGCCCTCACAAATGAATCAACACGGGCTACCACGAAGAACACCTAACCGGCTAGAGCTCAAAGAGCTCAAGAGTAATAGACACAAACCAAGCCGGCTAGATGGAGATCAAGTGCTCAAGTCATAGATCGAAGCTTCCCACTCTCTAATCTCACTTCCCTAGCTCAAATCTTGCAAGGGAATGAATCTAGGAGCAAAGGGGGAGAGAGAGGGGAGTAGTCAATGCTTGGAGGCTATTTTGTCTGAAGTTAGGTCGCAATGAATGAAGTGAGTGAGTGGGTAACGGTCAAAAGTGAAGTGGAGGGCTATTTATAGTCTCCCAGTCCTGAGGCTGGTCGGTAGTACCGACCACCCTTGGTCGGTAGTACCGACCAGTCACTAACCGTTGCGCAGATCTGGATCTGACCTAAAAACCAGCTACCGGCCTTAGGTCGGTACCACCGAGGGTCGGTAGTACCGGCCTTCTGGCGGTACTACCGCCAGGCCAAATCAGCCGCGAACAGGGAGCTCCGCAGAATGGGACTTGGTCCCTCGGTTACTACCGACCAAGGTCGGTACCACCGAGGGTCGGTAGTACCGACTATATGGCGGTACTACCGCTAAGTCAAAAACGAGCCAACACAGAGAGCCCTGCAAAAACTGCCTTACTACCGGCTTGGGTCGGTACCACCGAGGGTCGGTAGTACCGACTATATAGCGATACTACCGCCAAGTCATTTTGAGCGCGAACAGAGAGGTCTGCAAAAACACCTTCCTACCGACCAGGGTCGGTACCACCGAGGGTCGGTAGTACCGACCATATGGTGGTACTACCGCCAGGTCATTTTTGAGCCTATACAGAGAGGGTGTCAAAAGGGTCTGGATGCCCGGTACTACCGACATAATGGCGGTGCTACCGCCAGTTCAAAATGAGCTGGATCCAGAGAGCATTGCGCGCTGCAGCCATGGTCGGTACTACCGACCACAGAGTTTTACCTCTATGTGTTCGTGATCGTGCGGTGACTCTCAAGCAAACTATAGTTAGTCGATTTGAGCACTTTTCTCCACATCTAGCCAACCTAATTTGTGACCCTCTTGATAGTCTGGCTTACCTATAACTCAAGTTTAAAATCAAAATTTTAATCCACCACTTGCGCTAGGTATCTTTTTGTCCAAATGTATCCAACGTGCTTTGTTCACGAGATTTCAACATTTCAAATCTTTCTAAGGACTAACACCTGCATACATGCTTTTATAAACCCATTAGTCCCTAATTTGATTGTCATTAATTAGCCAAAACCCACATTGGGGGCGAATGCACTTACAACTTGGCACTGAAGGACCGAAGCAATGGTGAAGAGCAAGTGAGGTCAAGATCGATGGACCATGGAGGCCATGTGATGATATGAAGTGGATCATAGACAGATAACAATACCTCTGTGTACTTGCAATTTTTAGAAAACGAGACCGTAATCTCGTTGTCTCCTCGTGGGGACGAGTTCTAGCTAAAATCGTGATCGATTCGCGTTCTTGTATTGTGTGCTTCGTGTTTTTGGCTTTGCCCCCTCAGAGATTTGCCTCGTTCTTCTTCTCCGTGAGTTGGTTTCCGATTTCATTTGAATCACTTTGTGCAAGGACGTGAGTGTGATCTTTTCACCGAAGGAATTACTCCCTAGCCTCATGAACACTTAGATCGATTCAATTTCGTGTTTGGATCGAGTTCTTGTTCATTTTCCTCGGATCTCTTCAATCACCATTTTGGAGATAGGTTCGAGCCATGATCTCCTAGGAGTAGCTCACTATCCTCCTTGTGACTCCCCTCATCGAGTTTAAGACTTAGCATCTTTGATTTGAGGGAGATCGAGTTGAATCGGGGGACAAACAGTGCCTAATCGGGGTGACCGGATGCTGCTCCATAGCGACCGGACGCACCGAGTCAGAGTCCGGTCTTTGAACACCAGCGTTGACCAGTTCATGCATGGTGACCGGACGCACCCTGAGGGAAGTGACCGGACGCACAACAGTCACTGTTCACCGTTTGGCTTTGTTGACCGGACGCTCTGTTCTTTTGACCGGACGCTCCCTGGTGCAGAGTCCGGTCGTGAACAGAGAGCTTCCAGAGAGGGATTTCTGTGACCGGACGCGTCCGGTCGTCTTTGATCGGACGCTGGTCAGAGTCCGGTCAGTGTAGTTTTGCACGTTCTCATCTGCGATTTCTTCGATGTTCGTCCGATTTGCGATCCGGCTTTTGTCTGAGGTTTCTTGTGGTGTCCCACTGTGTTCTTAGGGAACATCCGCCCAATCTCTTGGGTCATGGACACCATGTTCGTCGGTTTGCCTTTTGGGTGATTTTCTGGGACAAGGACCATCATTTCTCAAGAAGAAATTTGAGGCTCCCATTCGCCCCCCCCTCTAGTCGCTAATTCGGTCCTTCAAATGGTGAAGAGCAAGTGAGATCAAGATCGCTAGACCATGGAGGCCATTTGATGATATGAAGTGGATCATATCATTTGGAGATAGGTTGGTGCATGTGTTGCATCAACACCAAAGGAGATGGAATGGAATGCACAAGGCAAAGGTATATATGTAGGGCATTTCATTTCACTAGTCATAGGTGTGTAGAGAAGTTTATGACCGGGTTTAGGATAGATTGCCGTACTATTAAGAGGAGCAAACTTGTTTGCATATCGGTCATCTAGTGCCACTTGAGCGATCTAACTTTGTGACGTGTTAGGATCGAGTGGTGTGGCAAGAGCTAAGTGCTAATCCTTTGAAAAATGATTGTGAAAATGGTAACACACATGCACAAGGTGGTGTACACTTGGTGGTGTTGGCACATTTGCAAAAGGAGGTGAAAAGGTGTTGTGGAGAAGTGGGAGAAACTAGTGTATAGTCCCTCTCCCTCCTGCCGAGCTTGCGAGGCAGGATTCAACGGTTTTCGGGGGTGAAGTGTTATGCTCGGGGAGCATCAGACGCTGGCAATGGACTTTAAGAAAACAATGTTGTAGAGTTTGATGTTGATGTCGTGGCATGAGCATGCTTGTCAGGGAGCATCGGACGCTGGCCTGCGTCCGATGCAGGTCCATCAGACGCGTCTGATGTGATTCTGACCTCTCTGGAACCTCTCTAGTGTGTCATCAGACGCTGGGGTGTAGCGTCCGATCCTAAGGGTCTGACGCGTCCGATGTAAAGGTGATCTTGTGTAGATTTGAGCAGAGGCATCGGAGCGTCTGATGTCACTTTAACTGTGGCGCAAAGGAATATAGCCATTAGGATCGCTCGGCCGAAGTTGAACATGGGGGACATGTGGCGAGCATCCGAGCATCGGACGCTAGCCTCAGCGTCCGATGGTCTCGACCGTCGCATCCGATGCTAGCGTAGAATGCCCAGTGAGGGGGTATAGTAGCTAGTTGGCCCTTGGGGCTATATATATCATTGGTAACCGGCCTTGGGCTGGTTGCTGAGCATTCTAGAGCCTTTGTTGCTTGTGTGGATGTGCTTGGGAGCCCTCTAACTCGCTTGTGCTTGCTAGTGTGCGAATCATTGCGAGAGAGTGATCGCTAGTGCATTGCATTGAGAGATTGCATCGAGTGGCACTAGGTGTTTGTGTTGCAAGCCGGTGGTGCTTGTTACTCTTGGAGGTTGCCACCTCCTAACGGGCTTGGTGATTGACTCTCCGTCGTGAAGCCCGTGTGAAGATTGTGTGTGCCTCCAAGAGCTCTAATCTTGTTGATCAAGGTCATGAATCTATCAAACATTTGTCATCCCACTTTTTGTCTCCGAGAGCTCTAATCTTGTTGATCAAGGTCATGAATCTATCAAACATTTGTTGAGTGGTTTCACCACTCTTGATAGTGAAGTTCTCGATCTTTCCTTGAAGAAGCTCTATGTTGCACTTCCTCACACTTGCATCACCCTCATATGATATCCTGAGAGTGTCCCAAATCATCTTGGCATTCTCCATTCCATGTACCTTGTTGCTTTCTTCGGGCTTAAGGCATGATAGAATTAATGATGCGGCTTGAACATTTTGTTGAAATTCAACCACATCATTGTCGGTGAACTCTTCGCCTTCAACATGACTTGGTCCATTCTCGACAATCTCCCAAACTCTTGCGGCAAGAAGGTGTAGCTTCATCTTGTGTGCCCAATCATTGTAGTTGATTCCATCAAAGGAAGGTGGTTTGCCTAGATTGACGCTAGGCAATTGAAGGACTTTGCTCATTTGGCTATAGTCAAAGGACATGTTTGAGAACTCATTCTCTCTCTTGCCTTTCTCTTCATCTTTCTTCTTCTTATCATCTTTGGGCTGTGGTGGATTTTCTCCACTTCCGGATGATTCGCCTTTGCTGCCCAAGGCATGCCTCAAGCTCTCAATCTCATCTTTCATCATCTTCATTTGATCTTCATATTTCTTTGCTTGATCTTCTAGCAACTGAGTAGAAACCCTCTTGACGATGTAATCAACTTGTTCTTGACTTAGGGTCGACATGATTCTCCCTTACGCGGTGAAGCGCTAACACAAGGGCTAGGCTCCGATACCAATTGAAAGGATCAAATCAGCCTAGAGGGGGTGAATAGGTGATTTTTAACAATCTGAAACTTCACAAACTAGAAAATATAGTTAGATAACAACCGGTGTTGCCGGTTTGTTTGGGTAGGTACTACCGGGTGTGAAACACCGGTACTACCGACACAAACAAACGACACTACTAGGATCCTAAAGATGAACTACAAATCTGAAGTATGTGAGCTACGAATGTAATACAAGAATTTATCCCACTTCCCTAAGTATGATGGATAGCAAATCTACTCTCACCAAACCTTGGTTGCTCCCCTTGATGTAGATCGAGCCTTCCCAACCTAAGATAGAGATAGGGAGAGGAAGAACACGAAGAACACAACAACAAACGTAATATGCCAAGTAGAGACAACAACAAGCACACGGGACACGCGATTTATCCCGAGGTTCGGCCAATCCACTAAGGAGTGCCTACGTCCTCGTTGTTGAGGTGACCACCAAAGTCGGAGTCTATTTCACCTCCTTGCCTCACTCAAGCAACCACAAAGCCTACTAGAGTTTCTCCACTAGAAATCACAGGGGAAATACAAACGCTTCGGGGAGCCCTCACAAATGAATCAACACGGGCTACCACGAAGAACACCTAACCGGCTAGAGCTCAAAGAGCTCAAGAGTAATAGACACAAACCAAGCCGGCTAGATGGAGATCAAGTGCTCAAGTCATAGATCGAAGCTTCCCACTCTCTAATCTCACTTCCCTAGCTCAAATCTTGCAAGGGAATGAATCTAGGAGCAAAGGGGGAGAGAGAGGGGAGTAGTCAATGCTTGGAGGCTATTTTGTCTGAAGTTAGGTCGCAATGAATGAAGTGAGTGAGTGGGTAACGGTCAAAAGTGAAGTGGAGGGCTATTTATAGTCTCCCAGTCCTGAGGCTGGTCGGTAGTACCGACCACCCTTGGTCGGTAGTACCGACCAGTCACTAACCGTTGCGCAGATCTGGATCTGACCTAAAAACCAGCTACCGGCCTTAGGTCGGTACCACCGAGGGTCGGTAGTACCGGCCTTCTGGCGGTACTACCGCCAGGCCAAATCAGCCGCGAACAGGGAGCTCCGCAGAATGGGACTTGGTCCCTCGGTTACTACCGACCAAGGTCGGTACCACCGAGGGTCGGTAGTACCGACTATATGGCGGTACTACCGCTAAGTCAAAAACGAGCCAACACAGAGAGCCCTGCAAAAACTGCCTTACTACCGGCTTGGGTCGGTACCACCGAGGGTCGGTAGTACCGACTATATAGCGATACTACCGCCAAGTCATTTTGAGCGCGAACAGAGAGGTCTGCAAAAACACCTTCCTACCGACCAGGGTCGGTACCACCGAGGGTCGGTAGTACCGACCATATGGTGGTACTACCGCCAGGTCATTTTTGAGCCTATACAGAGAGGGTGTCAAAAGGGTCTGGATGCCCGGTACTACCGACATAATGGCGGTGCTACCGCCAGTTCAAAATGAGCTGGATCCAGAGAGCATTGCGCGCTGCAGCCATGGTCGGTACTACCGACCACAGAGTTTTACCTCTATGTGTTCGTGATCGTGCGGTGACTCTCAAGCAAACTATAGTTAGTCGATTTGAGCACTTTTCTCCACATCTAGCCAACCTAATTTGTGACCCTCTTGATAGTCTGGCTTACCTATAACTCAAGTTTAAAATCAAAATTTTAATCCACCACTTGCGCTAGGTATCTTTTTGTCCAAATGTATCCAACGTGCTTTGTTCACGAGATTTCAACATTTCAAATCTTTCTAAGGACTAACACCTGCATACATGCTTTTATAAACCCATTAGTCCCTAATTTGATTGTCATTAATTAGCCAAAACCCACATTGGGGGCGAATGCACTTACAACTTGGCACTGAAGGACCGAAGCAATGGTGAAGAGCAAGTGAGGTCAAGATCGATGGACCATGGAGGCCATGTGATGATATGAAGTGGATCATAGACAGATAACAATACCTCTGTGTACTTGCAATTTTTAGAAAACGAGACCGTAATCTCGTTGTCTCCTCGTGGGGACGAGTTCTAGCTAAAATCGTGATCGATTCGCGTTCTTGTATTGTGTGCTTCGTGTTTTTGGCTTTGCCCCCTCAGAGATTTGCCTCGTTCTTCTTCTCCGTGAGTTGGTTTCCGATTTCATTTGAATCACTTTGTGCAAGGACGTGAGTGTGATCTTTTCACCGAAGGAATTACTCCCTAGCCTCATGAACACTTAGATCGATTCAATTTCGTGTTTGGATCGAGTTCTTGTTCATTTTCCTCGGATCTCTTCAATCACCATTTTGGAGATAGGTTCGAGCCATGATCTCCTAGGAGTAGCTCACTATCCTCCTTGTGACTCCCCTCATCGAGTTTAAGACTTAGCATCTTTGATTTGAGGGAGATCGAGTTGAATCGGGGGACAAACAGTGCCTAATCGGGGTGACCGGATGCTGCTCCATAGCGACCGGACGCACCGAGTCAGAGTCCGGTCTTTGAACACCAGCGTTGACCAGTTCATGCATGGTGACCGGACGCACCCTGAGGGAAGTGACCGGACGCACAACAGTCACTGTTCACCGTTTGGCTTTGTTGACCGGACGCTCTGTTCTTTTGACCGGACGCTCCCTGGTGCAGAGTCCGGTCGTGAACAGAGAGCTTCCAGAGAGGGATTTCTGTGACCGGACGCGTCCGGTCGTCTTTGATCGGACGCTGGTCAGAGTCCGGTCAGTGTAGTTTTGCACGTTCTCATCTGCGATTTCTTCGATGTTCGTCCGATTTGCGATCCGGCTTTTGTCTGAGGTTTCTTGTGGTGTCCCACTGTGTTCTTAGGGAACATCCGCCCAATCTCTTGGGTCATGGACACCATGTTCGTCGGTTTGCCTTTTGGGTGATTTTCTGGGACAAGGACCATCATTTCTCAAGAAGAAATTTGAGGCTCCCATTCGCCCCCCCCCCCCTCTAGTCGCTAATTCGGTCCTTCAAATGGTGAAGAGCAAGTGAGATCAAGATCGCTAGACCATGGAGGCCATTTGATGATATGAAGTGGATCATATCATTTGGAGATAGGTTGGTGCATGTGTTGCATCAACACCAAAGGAGATGGAATGGAATGCACAAGGCAAAGGTATATATGTAGGGCATTTCATTTCACTAGTCATAGGTGTGTAGAGAAGTTTATGACCGGGTTTAGGATAGATTGCCGTACTATTAAGAGGAGCAAACTTGTTTGCATATCGGTCATCTAGTGCCACTTGAGCGATCTAACTTTGTGACGTGTTAGGATCGAGTGGTGTGGCAAGAGCTAAGTGCTAATCCTTTGAAAAATGATTGTGAAAATGGTAACACACATGCACAAGGTGGTGTACACTTGGTGGTGTTGGCACATTTGCAAAAGGAGGTGAAAAGGTGTTGTGGAGAAGTGGGAGAAACTAGTGTATAGTCCCTCTCCCTCCTGCCGAGCTTGCGAGGCAGGATTCAACGGTTTTCGGGGGTGAAGTGTTATGCTCGGGGAGCATCAGACGCTGGCAATGGACTTTAAGAAAACAATGTTGTAGAGTTTGATGTTGATGTCGTGGCATGAGCATGCTTGTCAGGGAGCATCGGACGCTGGCCTGCGTCCGATGCAGGTCCATCAGACGCGTCTGATGTGATTCTGACCTCTCTGGAACCTCTCTAGTGTGTCATCAGACGCTGGGGTGTAGCGTCCGATCCTAAGGGCCTGACGCGTCCAATGTAAAGGTGATCTTGTGTAGATTTGAGCAGAGGCATCGGAGCGTCTGATGTCACTTTAACTGTGGCGCAAAGGAATATAGCCATTAGGATCGCTCGGCCGAAGTTGAACATGGGGGACATGTGGCGAGCATCCGAGCATCGGACGCTAGCCTCAGCGTCCGATGGTCTCGACCGTCGCATCCGATGCTAGCGTAGGATGCCCAGTGAGGGGGTATAGTAGCTAGTTGGCCCTTGGGGCTATATATATCATTGGTAACCGGCCTTGGGCTGGTTGCTGAGCATTCTAGAGCCTTTGTTGCTTGTGTGGATGTGCTTGGGAGCCCTCTAACTCGCTTGTGCTTGCTAGTGTGCGAATCATTGCGAGAGAGTGATCGCTAGTGCATTGCATTGAGAGATTGCATCGAGTGGCACTAGGTGTTTGTGTTGCAAGCCGGTGGTGCTTGTTACTCTTGGAGGTTGCCACCTCCTAACGGGCTTGGTGATTGACTCTCCGTCGTGAAGCCCGTGTGAAGATTGTGTGTGCCTCCAGAGAAGGATTGTGAGGGGCATTGTGCTCGCCCCGTGGGGATCACGAAGAGCAACTCTAGTAGAGCGTGTTATTGAGTTACCCTCACTTGTGGGTGAGTTCTTGCGGAGCTCGAGTGTCGAGCTAGGTGTGGTCCTTATTAGCCATCGAACTACCAAGGTGTGTGGTTGACACAACGGGGACTAGCTTGGTGACAACCAAGTGAACCTCGGGATAAAATCACCATGTCAACATTGTCTACATCTTCTCGGTGGTTTGCTATCTCCACTCACTAGCTTGTATTTAATTGTTCATATACTTACGCTAGTGTAGATTGCTCTTGCGCTTCTAGTTAACTTGTGTAGCTTGCTAGTTACATTCTTTGCTTGTGTAGCATAGAGTTGATCCCATGAGTGACTAGTTGACTTATAGTCTTGCTAGTCATATTGTTTAGTCTATGTAGCTAAGTTGAGCTCTCTAATTTGGCTTGTGTAGCCTTGTTATTGAGCATTGCTAGTGAGCTTAGGCTTTGTGCTTTTGCTTAGTGGCATGTATAGTAGCTCCCCGGTTGATTGGGTACTAGTTGCTTAGGTTTGTGTAACCTTGCAAGCTAGCATTGGTTAGGTGAGCTCTATCTAGTCCGACACCTTATTTGCTTTGTTTAGGATATTTTGTAAGGTGTTATAGGGTATAAGTAGAGGGGTGTAGTCTTGACTAGAACGATAGTTTTAATTTTGCATTTGTTTCGGTTAGCCGGTGCGGTTAATTTTAGAAAGGACTATTCACCCTCCCTCTAGTCCGCCATCTCGACCCTTCAGCCGCAAATCCTAGGGTGGCCAGTTTCTGAGTTTCGGCCACAAAACTTAGGGTGGCGGGTTTGCCGATTTGGGCCTCAAAACCTAGCGGAGGTTCCTATGCGGAACGAGACAACGCGTGATGACACCACGACACTTGCGTCGACACAAAGCTAGCGGTGAGAAGGCACGGCGGTCGTTGGGACAACACGTGGCGGCATCAGGGAGCTTGTGTTGCGGCGAAGCGACCAATGAGGAAGGCACATGACTGTCGATGAGGAATCCTGACAGAGTTGGACTAGAATGCCCTTAGGGCTAGCTAGTTTGCTCTTGTATCTAGGGGTAGAAGGGGTATTGTGTAATAGGCTATAAATAAGGGATGACACTCCTCATCCCTCTCTATCTTTGCATCATTTCATTTCAGACTCCTATTATTCATCTGTTAGGGCTCCTCTCTCTAGCCGATTGCGATCCGCAAAGACGACAATCTTTCCTCTGTGTATTTTGATTTTAGGAAAGGAGACCATAATCTCCTTGTCTCATCGTTTGGGATTTTGGCTGAAATATTTGAGTTCATGTTTTGTTCTTCGCGTTTGTCGTTTTCTCCCTTTGCCTCTTTCACGTGATCTTGCATTTCAAAGGATGGATAGAGAATCCATTTGAACCATCTTGTGTTGTATCGTGAGAGTCATCTTTCCATCAAAGGATTTTCTCTAATTCCTCACAAGCATATGGATCGGGCAGGTTTCATTTTGGATCCCATTTTTGCCTCATTCCATTGAATTTCTTTGATTCACCGATTTGTGGTTAGGTTCGAGCCATGATCTCATAGGAGTAGCTCACTAACTTGCTTGTGACCCCACACACAAAATTTGAGCCCAAGTGCTTTTGATTTTAGGGAGATTAGGTCAAATTGGTGGAAGAACTGCATAGTTTCATGGGCATCGAACGCTGACCCACTAGCATCGGATGCTCCGTTGCTACACTGTGCAAAGCAGGTTTTTAAGGGGCATCGGACGTTGGACATCGGAAGTTGCATTGGACACTGAGAAAAATACTGTTCAAGTGTTCGATGGCTACACAGCAAGGTTCCAGAGAGATCCAGATCACATCAGACGTGTTCGACGTACTGGCATCAAACGCTACCAGCATTTGATGGTCCTGGTGCACTGATTCATCTGTAGCTTGTTCGTTTGGCTTTGGATTTACATTCCGGCTTTTATGTTAGGTTCCTTGACTCTTGTAGTGTCCTGTTGTGCTCCTTGGGAGCATACACCCTATCTCTAGGGTCATGAACATTGCATTGGTTGGCTTTGCTTTTGGGGTTTGAGTTTGGGACAGAGGCTATCTATTTCTGGAACGAAGTTTGAGGCTCCCATTCATCCCCTCTCTGGTCATTGTTGACACTGGTTATCTATCATAATTAAGGGATAAATAAATATGAAAAGGGTAGGAATTTGATCACCAACAAAGGTTTAGGGTTTCAACTGACAATATTCCACGAGTTTTGGTGAACTATGATTCTGTAGGGACTAAACCAGGAAATCAGCACCGATAGCTTCCCATAGAAGGAAACCGACGGGAGATAACGCAACCACCACGTCAGGATTATTCTAGAAGACTCCAGAGGACGCATAAAGACACCCGGAGGTCGACCACCACGAGAGGCCGACTGGTGGGACCGACCGGTCCCACCAGATGACCGACCGGTCGCGCCCAGGGCCCGCTGGCTTTCGTCTTCTGCAAGCTATCTCCACCGACATCTAAGATGCATCTCGGCCGTACCTTAAGTCGGTTTGATCCAAGGGCCACGGTTTATCGCCCAGGGCTATATAAATAGCCCCTGACCCCCCTCTCCAGAGAAATCAATCAGGGTTTGATCATTAGACATCATCAATCAGAGCTTCAGAAGGAGATCAATCGGAAGCCCTAGAACTACATCTACCTAGATTAGTAGATAGAATAGGATTAGAGGAGGCAAGCTTCGCTTGGATTCCTGATCTAGTCACGAGAAGGCTCGGTAAACCCAAGATCTTCTCTCTTATATTAACATTATGGATCTATTTCATAATTGCTCTTCTAGTTTATCATTGTTCTTCATTATTTATGTTCTAGTTCATCGTCTAGTTCATGTTCATCATCTAGTTCATCTTCTAGTTCATAATCTTGTTCTAATTCATGTTCTAGTTCGTACTTTAGTTCTTCTCGATGATCTAATTCAACTTATTGTTCGTATTCGTGTTCTAGATAGCAATACAATTGATATGATTAAGACATCAACTATTATATTCTTAGTTATAATGTTTATAGTCTGCTTTGATTATATTGGCATAGATAGTTCATCTTTATGTTTATACTCATGTTCGTATAGCGCTCATCTTAAAGTACAACGGGTGGGTGATAGATGCTGTGTAGGCGTGGTGCCTATACAATATCTATCTGCGAATGCGTCCTATGTTCCGGATAGAGTGGTAGATCGCGGGGGTGACAGCCCTGTTGAGTCCTTTGTATTCCACCTCCCGAATGTAGTGTTCAGTATGGCTCAGTTAACTCATGGTTTAGGGGTTACTCTGTTTGACACCTTTACTATGGAGTTGCCTCTTGATTATAAATATGATGTGACCTAGCCAATGATTGCCAAATATAATTGCACTAATCAATGTATGCTATGACTTGTAATTAGAATAACTTAGGAATGTTTCTTATTAATACTTGTTCTAATTATCACTTGCTAGGTAGTACAGTTCCAGGATTATCCTTGATTGATCTGGTCTCTGTTACCATTTATCATTATCATTATCATTTACTCTGTAACCTGATTCCTGTCTGAAGTAATTAGTGTGTTTTCAGTCTTATTATAAGAGTGTGCCATATTAAATGTTGTTGAGTCGTTATAATACCATCATACCTTGAATTGAGTAGTCTCTAGGCTAAATATAAATAACAATACCTGAGACTAGCTTGGGTGAAATGCTTCTACAACGGGTGTATTTATCTGTGCGCTTGCGGGTAAATATCTATCTTTAAATCTAGTGCCCTGATATAATTACATTGCTAGCTTCATGTTGGGGATGACAACTTGACGTTAAGTGAAGTTAGTAGTGTCTCATACACTCTTTAGTGCCTTCACTAGTTTATTATTTTATGTGGCTCATTCTTAGAGTGATTCCATTGAGGAGTGTAGTATTTCTAGTGCCGTTGTCGGGGATAGGTTGAAACTCTATTCTTAGTAGTGACGTTAAGAAATACCAACAGTCGCCATTCTTGGTTCTTCAATAATGCGGTGTGCACCCTTCTGCTAAACAGATGTGATTTACAGTGTAGGTTGCCCTTTTCTCTTTAATTAGTTAGAACTTATAAGTACTAATTACCACAGCTGTAGCAAGTCTTCTGCAGTGGCATATCATGTTTTTGTATTGTGATATAATTATTATTTCTATTAGAACTTAGTGTTAGTTAAAGATAAAACCACTTACTGTTAAGGAGTATATGTTGCTAGATAGAAATTCTATATTGCGATAGGACATAAAGAACAATTAACAAGTAGCTTAATCCAATTTGGACACCTCTGATTTTTTTAGAATCCAGTTTAGCCATAAAGAGCAAGTAACAATAAATTTTATATTAGAATGCCTATATGTTTGTGATATTCCCTAGTCAGGTTAAACACCCCTCTGATCATTTTAACTCAATATATCATTTTTCTAATGCAGGTTGTCATAAAGTACCATAGGGAAAAAAGTAAGTTTAATACAGGTGCATTGGGGAAAAAGTAGTCAATCCTTATACTATGTGTTATCTGCTTATGTACGGTTAGTAGTCTTCTAGGTGACAGCTCCTTAAGTGGATGTAGCATAAGTTGTATGTTTGTAAAGAATTTGATTGCTTCATAAGTTGTATGTAAAGTTTGTAATAAAGAATCTGATTGCTGAAATGGATATAACATGGCTGAACATGACTGATGGATGTAGAACAGGACCCTGGTGGAGGTTTTAATTCTTTTATTTTTGTATTTGGCATCAGAGACGTGTTTTGTCTATAGGTGTCACTGTTGAGACCCTCATTAGAGACACATTGTGGATACACGCGTCACCGATAACTCACATCAATGATGATGTGTTTTTGGCTACACGTGTCACTATGATCTATATCAGTGATGCGTACATACAAAATGTGTCTCCAGTACGAGTCATTAGTGATGTATTTTTTTAAGTCACTGATCATTTCACATTAGTGACACAACATAAGTGACGTGTGTTTTTTGCGTCACTGACGACTGTATACACGTGTCCCAATAAGCTTTTCTCACATAGTGGCCGCTGTCGTGAAGCGCGGATGGGACGTGACAAGAAGGTGTACCTAGACCGCAAGAACGTCCGGCCGGACCTAGCCCGATTTAGGGAGGAGCTCGTCAAGGCTCACCAGTACGTGGCTGTTGGCAGGCGGCGGTGGCCAAGAGCAACTGTGTGATGTGATCAGTCACTTTGACCGGTTTGATTAACCAATAAACAGATCAGCAATGAACATCACCTGCCTGGTATAATTTTTTTTGTCTTTCTTCCCTTTGGTTATACAGGCTTGACCTGACAATTCTTTGCATTAGGTTACTTTAATTGGTATCATCCTGTGCATACATACTCAATAAAAAGATTCAATTACAGTGCATACACAATGCAGGCACAAACAAAAAGATTCGATTTTTTATACTATGTGCATTCGGAGCAGTTGTAACATCCCAAAATTTGCATCAATTTGAAAATAGGCAATATGAATTAATTATGCATTTTATGTGTTGCATAGAACCTAGTTAATAAATTATTTACAAAAGCTAAAATTAATCCTAGGCCAAAGATCATGTTGATGCATACATGCTGGTGCATATCTTATTTTTGTGATGATTGGTTTTTGCTCAAAACTTGTTTGAATTCAAAGGGATTTCAAATTCATTCTTGAAAATCAGTTTTGGAAATTGGAAAACCATTTTCCCTCTCCCTCCTCCTCCTTTCTCTCTTTTGGCCCGAGCCAGCTTGGCCGGCCCGCTCCCTTCCTTCCGCTGGCCTGCCTCCCTTCCCATCTCTTCACCCGCGCGGCCCAGCCGCCGGCCTCGGCCCAGCCCTGTGCGCGCGCTCTCTTTTCTCCTGCCTGGCCCAGCGTCGACCGCCTTTCCCCCCCGCTCCTTTCCTTGGGCCGCCCCCGCGCCCCGGCCCATGGACGTCGCGCGCTCGCCAGCCGCGTGCGCAACGCCGCTCCCGCGCTCGCTCTCGCTGACAAAGCGTCCCACCTTGTCAGCCCTTTCTCCCTCATCTCGCAGCCGACCCGGACTCGAGTCCGCGCCGATGCCGACCGGGGCACGCGGCCTCGCTTGCCAAATTGGTCAAGCCAACCCCCTTATAAGATCCCCAGGAACCCGCCGCCTCTTCTCACGCGGAAAGCCCACGCTCTCGTGCCCTAATTCGCTCCCGCGACGAACTCCGCGGCCGCCGAAGATCCGCCGCAGTCGACCCGACGCTTCACCGAGTTCTAGTACCCGCAAGAGGTTCCTAGAGTTTCTCCTTGATCTCTCGAAGCTAACCGAGTGTTTTCCCCTCTTTCTCCTCTTCGTTTTGATGCCTTAATCGCTCGCCGTCGCTTTCCAGAGCCGCCGTCCGCCTCGTCGAGCGATACGCCGCCACCAGATCGTCTCCGACCTCGTCTGTGCCTCAGGTGAGTTTGCCTTGAGCTCCTTCGTCGATTGGATCTTGTCCCGAGGTCTGTACTGTTTCCTAGCGTATATCCGAGCAGCGCCGCCGCCTTCCGGCCATGTCGCCGCCGCGCCCTCCCTTTGCTCCGGCGAAGAGCGCCGCTGACCCCCCTGATCTGATCTGGAGCGTCCGTTGCCGATCCGACGCCCCAGGAAGCCCCGTACCCCTTCGATGCCGTTCTTGCTAAAGAGCCCTTACAATTTTCGGGCCTCAACCCGCGGTCCACAACGCACTGTGCGTTGAGTCTGTGCAATCTTCCATCTAAGCCCCTGCGCTTTGTCCTAATTGAGGCGCAGTCCAACCGATTTGCAGTTTTCATTTAAATCAATTTAAATTCAAAATCAATTTCAGTTTATTTACAGTTTTGCCACCAGTTTCAAATGCTTATAACTTCTACGTTTTTAGTCCGATTTAGTCCGTTCAAGTTGCGTTAGATTCGTTTTGAAAAGATCTATTTATCTGCATGAAAATCTATACTGTTTTCAGTATTTAAAAATTGAGTTAAGTTTAATCTACTAACTAAGGTTTGGTAATTGGTTTAGCTCATAACTTTTGCATTATAATTCCGTTTTTCGTGATCTTCGCGTTTATGTGATCGTGTTGGGTCGTAGATTCTGTTTTCAAACTTTTTATATTATTTTCTTGCTGTTGGTGTAATGTTCTAATTATAGCTTGTTTGCTTTGCATGATTGTTGTCCCGATGATTGTGTGATGATGTGGTAATCGAGTATAGACGGTGAGACATACGTTGGTGATCAGGAACCCTTCTACGACAACCAAGAGCAACCAGAGTTCGCTGAATCAGGCAAGTATAGCATGGGATCCTCCTTGATGTCCTAATAACCATAAATCACTTTAAACATCATATGCATGTGTCTACCTTGATGCCTATTTAGACATATCCTAGTTGTTGATCTTGTGCCTTGTTAAACTTGGTATGCATTGGGTAGAACTATGCTAGTGCTCAAATTAAACTTTGATCATGTGAATCTGAATTTTAATGGTATATGCAACTTGGTAAAATTGGCTTTTATAGCAACATGGTTTAGGAGCTACTATAAGGGATCACCCGGGACAACAGTGCAACCATGGGAGTTATATGGCTCTGACCTTAGCTCAGTATAAGGACCTTTTCTAGCTTATTAGAGGTTACCCGAAAGGGCGCATAAGGCGCTTGACGAGCTGGATTTAGGGCGGCTACTTTCACTTTGCCTGCGTGCCGCAAGGTTGAGAGACCCTTTTTCCCCTTGCCTTAAGACCTAGCGGCCCTAACTTGTTAGACGAACCTTTGAAAAGCTTTGCGTGTATCCTGCCCGCTCACCTCGGAAGTGTTATGGGAGTAATTAACCCGGGCATCTGGATATCACGACTCATCGGGTAAAGTGTACAACCTCTGCAAAGTGTAAAACTGATATATCAGCCGTGCTCACGGTTACGAGCGACCTGGAATTCTTATGGTATAGTTTGTTGCTTTAATTAATGCTTTAAATTGATGTTACTATCTCCTTCAATGGGTTCATGTTCACTTTGATCACATGTTTAATTGGGATGGATATTATTGATGCTATCTAATGCTAAAATTGTGCCAACTAAAAGCTACCGCAGTCTAACCAGTGTCAGCCTTATTTGAGCCTCATGAACCCCATGTTACACTTGTTAAGTACGAGATGTACTTATGCTTGTTTATTTTCTTTCTACTTGGATAAAAATCCCAGATGGGTAATAGATTGCTATGGTAACGACGACTTCCCTGAAGAGTTCTAGTCTTGCTGTCAACCAGTCATCTTCCCTGTGATGGAGCTACCGCGAGAGACACTTTATTTATCCGCTGCTATGTAAAGACTTTGAATAATATTCGCTAT
The DNA here is from genome assembly GCA_009763385.1 of Coix lacryma-jobi var. lacryma-jobi. Classification (NCBI taxonomy): domain Eukaryota; kingdom Viridiplantae; phylum Streptophyta; class Magnoliopsida; order Poales; family Poaceae; genus Coix; species Coix lacryma-jobi. The sequence goes on along the minus strand of CM019830.1, from coordinate 114,728,472 downwards.
GTAATAAACATATGTGATGGTACTTCTTAATTTGTGGCTTATGTGTGTGATTGATCTCTGGGCACGCATGAGTTATTGCATTCAATTTTGTTCTTAAAATTGGGTGTGACAAATTGGTATCAGAGCTATGTTGACTGTAGGACGCAAGCCTAGTTAGTTATAGTCGTTTTAGTGGTCCTTGCTTCTCAATTCTTGCTATTTATCTTAGCCTTGTTAATTTATCAAAACTATATGCTTCTCTTTACTTACTCTACTACACAAATATATTGATTCTATTATATCTATCTCTTGGTCTACTCCATAGATGGCTCGTCGTACCACCCGCAGGACCATCGGTGGACGCAGGAGGGCAAGCAACCCCGTTCCGCAAGCACCGCAAGCACCCCAGGAGCCAGAACAGCAGGAGGTAGCGCCGCAAGAGCCAGTACTGCAAGAACAAGCACCTCAAGAAGTGGAACCACAAGCGCCGGCACCACCGGTACAAGCTCCAGCTCAGCAAGCACCAGCTCCACAAGCTCCAGTACCTCCCGCGCCAGTGCCCCCAGAAGTGCTGGAGGTTGAAGACGATGAAGAGCTTCCAACGGGTTGGGACGTAGACTCCGGGTATTTCGTCGGAGCACCCACAGCTGCCCAGAGTCCCACACATCACAGGCTGATGGGACTTTTTGATGCCTACTACCCCGACAAGAACATCATCGTACAGTACACCCACTGGAGGTACAGCCATCCCATGGAAAGGACCTATTGGAAGGCAAGAGTGACTGTCGTCGTCCGAGAACTGGAGAGTGGCCTATACCTGCATGAGATGGTGATTGGCCACAGGGCTCGTCGGTCTACTCTAGTGTCAGCCTTGGAAGCCGTGGCAGTTGAAGCCTACAAAGCGTTCTGGGGTCGTCGCATTGAAGACATGAGGGATGATGCATACCGCTATCTACCCTATTGGAACAGTGAGAATAAGGAGGCTATGGTAGAAGACCCCAATGCAACTCCAACTGAGAAGGTCACACGAGATTTTCTCCTTGACAGGGAAAGGTCTAACGCGGACTTGGAAAAGGAGGTGATATCCCTGGGAAAAGATCTCAAAAGATGCTATAGCACCATTGATGGGCTCTTGGAACTTCTCAACCAACCCCCTATGTACAAGAGGCTCCGCGAACCGCTCTACAAATAGGCATAGGTCACCATTCTATGTAATAAGACGATATTAGCAAGCGTTTTGTCGAGTCTAGTTAACTTTTGTGCTATTGTGCTTCTTTATGTGTGAGTTGGATTATTATTATGCTTATGTGTGATTTGAATCTTTGTAATGAGTGTTGAGATTTGTGGGCTTGTCTACAAATCTCCTAGTTAGACAGAACGTTTATGAATAATAAGAGGGTTAGTTATATCTTGTCCTATGCTGTTTTCTGGAGCAACCTGTGATCTTTTAGTTATATCTCAAGTTCTGATCATGCAACATGGCTGAAAATTTTATGTGGAAAATAGACTCCTATATCTAACCAATGCCTCTGGAATCACTTCAATAGCTGTTATGGTTTGTGAGATATGGCTGTTTCAAGTTAGAGTTTCTGCGCAGTTTTGAGCTCTGGACAGATCTGTTTGTTCTCTGTTTTTGACTAACTTAACGACAGAATCTGGGAAAGTCACTTAAATAAAAGTTGTAGATAATTTCGTTATCTTTCCAACCGTGTATCACACGCCCTGTTTGGATTTCTGGAACTGCGAATATGGTTGTTTTTCTGTACTGCTGTTACTAGACCTCGCCCAGAAATTTTCAGATCTACTGTTTCCTCTCATATGAGTGATCTTTTCTTAAAAAGTTCACTTACCTTGATCTCTGTTTGGAAACACAGATGGCCGCCAGAGGAGGTGGAGTTGGAGGTAGACGTGGACGTGGCCGTGGTCGTGGAGCACCTGTTAACCCACCACCACCACCCCCAGTTAACATTCAGCAGTTGATGGGCATCCAAGCCCAATTTATGCAAACCATGATGCAACACATGCAGAATCAGCCAGTTGGAGGAGCACCACCGATGCAAGTGAGGGACAAGAGGGGTGAGTTTTTAAAGGGTCACCCGCCAGTGTTCTCCCATGCCGCTGATCCCATGGAGGCTGATGACTGGCTTCGTGCTATTGAACGCCAGCTTACCATCGCGCAATGCAATGACCAGGAGAAGGTGCTCTATGCTTCTGGTCAGTTGCAAGGAGCTGCTCTGGATTGGTGGGAATCATTTCAGTTCGGTCAAGCCAACGATGCTCCACCTGTCACCTTTGAGGAATTCAAGACCAACTTCAAAGCGTACCATATCCGTGCTGGTCTGATTGAATTGAAGCAGGAAGAGTTCAGATCTCTGCGCCAAGGAGCCATGACCGTTGCAGAGTACCGTGACAAGTTTGCTCAATTGTCACGCTATGCTCCCGCTGATATTGCTCAGGATGCCGACAAGCAGCGTCGCTTCCTCAAGGGTCTGAATGACGGACTGGCACTGCAGCTTATGTCCAATGAGTATGCCAGCTACCAGACTCTAGTCAACCGTGCTATTGTGGTTGACAACAAGCGCAAGGAGATGGAGGCTAGAAAGAGGAAGCTCCAAGGTCAGTCTTCTGGTAGTAACAACCGCCCTCGTTCCAACTTCGCACCAGGCAATCAGCAGAGGTACCAGGGACCGACTACTCAGTGGAACCGCAACCAGGGACAGCAACGTCCTTCATACCCGCAACAGCAGCAGAACAATAATCAAGCCCAGCGCCAAGGCACTCCCAACAATGCTCCCATGAAGACTAGTGCACCCAACACCCCCGTCAAGAATGGAACACCCAATGCCTGTTTCCGTTGTGGTGATCCCGGTCACTATGCCAACCGCTGTCCGAAGAGGCAAGATCAGCTCCCACCTCAGAATAATGGGCAGAAAGGAAGGCAGCAAGTACCCCCTAATTCGGGAAAGGTGAATCACGTGTCCACAGAGACCGTGCAAGAAGCGCCAGAGATTATGCTTGGTACGTTCAATATCAGTTCCATCCCCGCTACAGTTCTTTTCGATTCTGGTGCATCGCATACTTTCATATCACATACATTTGTTAGAATGCATAACCTACCTGTTAGCCTCATGAAAACCCCCCATAATGGTTACCTCACCGGGTGGAGGTTTACAAGCTACGCTCCAGTGTATGCCGCTAGCTGTGTCCCTAGGGGGAGTAGATTTCTCAGTGTCCCCAATAGTGTTGAAGACAGCTGGTATTGATTTGATACTGGGTATGGATTGGCTGACGAAAACCAAGACAGGCATTCAGTGTCAAGATAAGGTTGTGACAGTTACTACAGCTAAGGGGGACAGAATCAGTGTGAATGTAGTGCTACAACCAACACCGACTACAACCGTGAATCAGATGAATGAAGAGGCTTTCCCGGAAGATCTAGTGGTGGATGAGTTCCCGGATGTGTTCCCCGATGACTTGCCAGGTATGCCACCTGATCGCGACATTGAATTTATTATTGAACTTTTACCTGGAACTGCACCCATAGCTAAAAGACCATATAGAATGGGAGTACCTGAATTAGAAGAACTTAAGAAACAAATTAAAGAGTTACAAGAAAAAGGGTTTATTTGTCCTAGTTCATCACCTTGGGGAGCTCCTGTTATTTTTGTTGACAAGAAGGATGGTGGTCAACGGATGTGTGTTGACTATAGATCGCTTAATGAAGTTACCATCAAGAACAAGTACCCGTTGCCGAGGATTGATGATCTGTTTGACCAGCTTAAAGGTGCATGTGTGTTCTCTAAGATTGATCTGCGTTCTGGTTACCATCAGTTGAAGATTCGAGCATCTGATATTCCAAAGACAGCTTTCACTACCAGGTATGGGTTGTATGAGTATACAGTCATGTCCTTTGGATTGACCAATGCACCTGCCTACTTTATGTATTTGATGAACAAGGTGTTCATGGAATATCTCGACAAGTTCGTTGTTGTGTTTATTGATGATATTCTAGTATACTCTAAGAACAAGGAGGATCATGTTGAGCATCTGAGGTTAGTACTACAGAAACTCAGAGAGCACAAGTTGTATGCCAAGCACAGCAAGTGTGAGTTTTGGTTGAAGGAAGTTTCTTTCCTTGGACATGTTATCTCTAATGGAGGCATTTCAGTAGATCCAGGCAAAGTTGAAGATGTGTTGAATTGGAAACCACCAACAGATGTGACCGAGATTCGTAGTTTCCTTGGATTGGCTGGTTACTACAGAAGGTTCATTGAAGGATTCTCCAAGCTTGCTAAGCCAATGACAGCTCTGCTAGAGAAGAATGCTAAGTTTATCTGGTCCGATAAATGTCAAGCTAACTTTGAAGAGTTGAAGAAACGTCTGACTACAACTCCAGTGTTAATACTACCAGATCTAAGTAAGGACTTCTCTATTTACTGTGATGCATCTCGCCAAGGTTTGGGTTGTGTTCTTATGCAAGAAGGCAGAGTTGTAGCATATGCATCGAGGCAGTTGAGAAAGCATGAGCTGAATTACCCCACACATGATCTAGAGTTGGCAGCTGTTGTCCATGCATTAAAAATTTGGAGACACTACTTAGTGGGTCACAAGACAGACATTTATACTGATCACAAGAGCTTGAAGTACATTTTCACTCAGTCTGATTTGAATTTGAGACAGCGCAGATGGTTGGAATTGATTAAGGATTATGATTTGGAAATACACTACCATCCCGGTAAGGCTAATGTAGTAGCAGATGCCTTAAGTAGAAAGAGTCATGCCAATGGAATCCGAATTGCTCCTATGTCAGAAGAATTGTGTGCTGAGTTTGCACATCTGAATCTGGGGATTGTGATCAATAAAATGGAATTGATACTTGAACCGGTATTGATGCAAGAGATACGTAAGGGTCAAATGGCAGATGAGAAGTTGAAGCAATTAGCCGATAACATTGTTCTTGGCAAAGCACCAGGTTTTCGATTAGATGATGAAGGTACGTTATGGCATGGGAAGAGGTTATGTGTGCCTGAAAACAAGGAGATACGTGAGACTATACTGCGAGAAGTGCATGAGTCAGCTTACTCCATCCATCCTGGAAGCACTAAGATGTACCTAGATCTGAAGAAAAAGTATTGGTGGGATGGACTGAAGCGAGATGTAGCCGAGTACGTCACTTTGTGTGATACATGTCAGAGGGTAAAGGCAGAACATTAGAGACCCGCTGGTTTGTTACAACCGATGAAGATACCTGAATGGAAGTGGGAAGAAGTTGGTATGGACTTCATAGTTGGTTTACCTCGTACGCAGAGAGGATACGACTCCATATGGGTAATAGTTGATCGTTTGACTAAAGTTGCTCACTTTATACCCGTCAAGACTACTTACGATGGGGCAAAGTTAGCAGAGTTATACATGGAAAGAATAGTCTGTCTACATGGAGTTCCAAGAAAGATCGTGTCCGATAGAGGATCGCAGTTTACGTCACATTTTTGGAAGGGTATACATGAAGCTTTGGGTACAAGATTGAACTTCAGTACTGCTTATCATCCGCAGACTGATGGACAGACAGAAAGAACAAATCAGATTCTAGAAGACATGTTGAGAGCTTGTGCATTGCAGTATGGCACCAGTTGGGACAAGAATTTGTGTTATGTAGAGTTCTCATACAACAACAGCTATCAGGAGAGTCTTAAGATGGCACCGTTTGAAGCTTTGTATGGGAGATCGTGTAGAACACCGTTGTTTTGGGATCAGACAGGTGAAAGTCAAGTGTTTGGACCTGATGTGTTGAGGAATGCCGAGGAACATGTCAGAATAATCAGAGATAACCTGAGAGCCGCTCAGTCTCGGCAGAAGAGTTATGCAAACAACCGTCGTCGAGATCTAACTTTTGCAGTAGGTGATTATGTCTACCTAAAGGTGTCACTGATGAGAGGTGTGAAAAGGTTCAATAAGAAAGGAAAGCTAGCATCCAGGTATATTGGACCGTTCAAAATTCTTGAAAGACGTGGTGAAGTGGCGTATCAGTTAGAATTGCCTGAAAGCTTGTCAGGAGTGCATGATGTGTTTCATGTTTCTCAGTTGAAGAAATGCCTGCGAGTGCCCGAAGAGCAGATACCGTTGGAAGAGCTCACGGTTAAGGAAGATTTGACTTATGATGAGTATCCGACAAAGATTTTGGAAACAGCTGAAAGAGTTACTAGGAGCAGAGTAATAAAGATGTGCAAGGTTCAGTGGAATCGGCACTCAGAAGCAGAAGCAACTTGGGAAAGAGAAGAGGATTTGAGAAAGTCTTACCCACAGTTGTTTGAGTAAGCATCGCTGGAATCTCGAGGACGAGATTCTTTAAGCGGGGTAGAATTGTAACATCCCAAAATTTGCATCAATTTGAAAATAGGCAATATGAATTAATTATGCATTTTATGTGTTGCATAGAACCTAGTTAATAAATTATTTACAAAAGCTAAAATTAATCCTAGGCCAAAGATCATGTTGATGCATACATGCTGGTGCATATTTTATTTTTGTGATGATTGGTTATTGCTCAAAACTTGTTTGAATTCAAAGGGATTTCAAATTCATTCTTGAAAATCAGTTTTGGAAATTGGAACACCATTTTCCCTCTCCCTCCTCCTCCTTTCTCTCTTTTGGCCCGAGCCAGCTTGGCCGGCCCGCTCCCTTCCTTCCGCTGGCCTGCCTCCCTTCCCATCTCTTCACCCGCGCGGCCCAGCCGTCGGCCTCGGCCCAGCCCTGTGCGCGCCCTCTCTTTTCTCCTGCCTGGCCCAGCGTCGACCGCCTTTCCCCCCCCCCCCCCCCCCCCGCTCCTTTCCTTGGGCCGCCCCCGCGCCCCGGCCCATGGACGTCGCGCGCTCGCCAGCCGCGTGCGCAACGCCGCTCCCGCGCTCGCTCTCACTGACAAAGCGTCCCACCTTGTCAGCCCTTTCTCCCTCATCTCGCAGCCGACCCGGACTCGAGTCCGCGCCGATGCCGACCGGGGCACGCGGCCTCGCTTGCCAAATTGGTCAAGCCAACCCCCTTATAAGATCCCCAGGAACCCGCCGCCTCTTCTCACGCGGAAAGCCCACGCTCTCGTGCCCTAATTCGCTCCCGCGACGAACTCCGCGGCCGCCGAAGATCCGCCGCAGTCGACCCGACGCTTCACCGAGTTCTAGTACCCGCAAGAGGTTCCTAGAGTTTCTCCTTGATCTCTCGAAGCTAACCGAGTGTTTTCCCCTCTTTCTCCTCTTCGTTTTGATGCCTTAATCGCTCGTCGTCGCTTTCCAGAGCCGCCGTCCGCCTCGTCGAGCGATACGCCACCACCAGATCGTCTCCGACCTCGTCTGTGCCTCGGGTGAGTTCGCCTTGAGCTCCTTCGTCGATTGGATCTTGTCCCGAGGTCTCTACTGTTTCCTAGCGTATATCCGAGCAGCGCCGCCGCCTTCCGGCCATGTCGCCGCCGCGCCCTCCCTTTGCTCCGGCGAAGAGCGCCGCTGACCCCCCTGATCTGATCTGGAGCGTCCGTTGCCGATCCGACGCCCCAGGAAGCCCCGTACCCCTTCGATGTCGTTCTTGCTAAAGAGCCCTTACAATTTTCGGGCCTCAACCCGCGGTCCACAACGCACTGTGCGTTGAGTCTGTGCAATCTTCCATCTAAGCCCCTGCGCTTTGTCCTAATTGAGGCGCAGTCCAACCGATTTGCAGTTTTGATTTAAATCAATTTAAATTCAAAATCAATTTCAGTTTATTTACAGTTTTGCCACCAGTTTCAAATGCTTATAACTTCTACGTTTTTAGTCCGATTTAGTCCGTTCAAGTTGCGTTAGATTCGTTTTGAAAAGATCTATTTATCTGCATGAAAATCTATACTGTTTTCAGTATTTAAAAATTGAGTTAAGTTTAATCTACTAACTAAGGTTTGGTAATTGGTTTAGCTCATAACTTTTGCATTATAATTCCGTTTTTCGTGATCTTCGCGTTTATGTGATCGTGTTGGGTCGTAGATTCTGTTTTCAAACTTTTTATATTATTTTCTTGCTGTTGGTGTAATGTTCTAATTATAGCTTGTTTGCTTTGCATGATTGTTGTCCCGATGATTGTGTGATGATGTGGTAATCGAGTATAGACGGTGAGACATACGTTGGTGATCAGGAACCCTTCTACGACAACCAAGAGCAACCAGAGTTCGCTGAATCAGGCAAGTATAGCATGGGATCCTCCTTGATGTCCTAATAACCATAAATCACTTTAAACATCATATGCATGTGTCTACCTTGATGCCTATTTAGACATATCCTAGTTGTTGATCTTGTGCCTTGTTAAACTTGGTATGCATTGGGTAGAACTATGCTAGTGCTCAAATTAAACTTTGATCATGTGAATCTGAATTTTAATGGTATATGCAACTTGGTAAAATTGGCTTTTATAGCAACATGGTTTAGGAGCTACTATAAGGGATCACCCGGGACAACAGTGCAACCATGGGAGTTATATGGCTCTGACCTTAGCTCAGTATAAGGACCTTTTCTAGCTTATTAGAGGTTACCCGAAAGGGCGCATAAGGCGCTTGACGAGCTGGATTTAGGGCGGCTACTTTCACTTTGCCTGCGTGCCGCAAGGTTGAGAGACCCTTTTTCCCCTTGCCTTAAGACCTAGCGGCACTAACTTGTTAGACGAACCTTTGAAAAGCTTTGCGTGTATCCTGCCCGCTCACCTCGGAAGTGTTATGGGAGTAATTAACCCGGGCATCTGGATATCACAACTCATCGGGTAAAGTGTACAACCTCTGCAGAGTGTAAAACTGATATATCAGCCGTGCTCACGGTTACGAGCGACCTGGAATTCTTATGGTATAGTTTGTTGCTTTAATTAATGCTTTAAATTGATGTTACTATCTCCTTCAATGGGTTCATGTTCACTTTGATCACATGTTTAATTGGGATGGATATTATTGATGCTATCTAATGCTAAAATTGTGCCAACTAAAAGCTACCGCAGTCTAACCAGTGTCAGCCTTATTTGAGCCTCATGAACCCCATGTTACACTTGTTAAGTACGAGATGTACTTATGCTTGTTTATTTTCTTTCTACTTGGATAAAAATCCCGGATGGGTAACAGATTGCTATGGTAACGACGACTTCCCTGAAGAGTTATAGTCTTGCTGTCAACCAGTCATCTTCCCTGTGATGGAGCTACCGCGAGAGACACTTTATTTATCCGCTGCTATGTAAAGACTTTGAATAATATTCGCTATGTAATAAACATATGTGATGGTACTTCTTAATTTGTGGCTTATGTGTGTGATTGATCTCTGGGCACACATGAGTTATTGCATTCAATTTTGTTCTTAAAATTGGGTGTGACAGCAGTGGCTGGTGTGCTTTGAACTTGTAACACCCGGTTTTCCAAAGAATACCAAGCGATAACTATATGTGTGCCCAGAAAGTCCACAAGACACATATAACAACAAATATGGAATTTTCTCAAAGACAATGCTTTATTATATATTGAAACATAGATACAACAAGACTTACATACAAAACAATGTAGAGCAGAAACTACTCTTCAGGACTCTAAACTCCACAGGGACGGTTGACTGGGGGAACACTCGCCTAGAACTCTTGGAACATCTTCTGTAACTCCTCATTTGATTCCACCATCTGGTACCTATCCGAGATTTTTATTGATTGTATGTAAAGCAAGTGTGAGTGCACCATACTCAACAAGTATAACATGAGGGGATGCAAGGCTCAAAAGGCTGACACGGCTGAACTACGGTAAGCATTTTTAGTTAGTCATATTTTATTTATTAGACCTATGTCACTAGGTTATGCTTAAGCCCCCATAGTGAAAGTATAATTAAGTGTCATCAAGATTATTATTACCCACATTATTCATAGAACTGTCTCAAAAAGGATCCAGGCCGCTCATGACCGAGAGCACGGCTGATATATCAGTTTATAATTAACTCTGCAGAGTGTGTACAACTTTATCCACGAGTCGTATTGCCCTTTGCCCGAGGCGGCCAACCTCTTGACTCACTACCAAGGTAAGTCGGCAGGGATCACTACGAAGCCTTTCCAAAGACGCCCTAACAAGTCATAGCCGCTAAGATTTCAGTCTCCCAAGAGTTATAGACACCTTCCCACTAAGGTGATACTTCAGATTCCCCATCAATGCTCACCCTAGCAAGAAAGGGCCCATAAGCTACATGGTACACCCCTCTTGCCCTTTCGGTAAGCTACAGACGAGCTAGAACTAATCTAATTAATTGGCTAAGACCAGAGCCATGTAGTTCTCGTGGTTGTACTGTAAATCCTGGGTTACCGCTTTAAGATTTAAAACCAACATTTGTTCCATAAATCATTAATCAAGATTATCATTTTAATAATTGGCAATTGCAGGCTAAGCAGTACTACCCATATGCATAACCCAACGTAACAAGGAATACAGGATAACAAGTTCTAGGTAAAATCCTTAGGAGTTCTTTATTTAGACACATGCATATGAAAAAGTGATTAAAAGGTTACTGGGTAACAAAGGAACTCATGTTACACTTGCCTTCCAAAAACTTGTGTTGATGGTTCCACTTCTTCGAAGATCTTCTTCACAATGACCTTGGACGGCTTGAACTCTAAACAGGATCAACAGCACCACACAAACACCAAACAATACTAAAACAAGATAAAAAGCTTATAAAACTAATCTACGCATTTCTACGAACATGTGAGCGCAAGAATCACTCTAATCAGACTTTTAAATCAAAAGTTATGCTAAAAACAAGGTTCAATGGCACTTTTGTAAATAAACCGAAGTCTTTTTCGAATTAAAACAATTAAATTCACTTTTTCTGCGCAGAATGGACGGCGCGTCCTATTATCGGAAAGCTCAAGGACTAGATCAAATAAAAGCAAAGCCTTTTTAAAACTGCGATGGACTACGGGTTGAATCTAAGAAAAACTAAGGGCTTTTATGCAAAAAGCGCGGGCGCAGTCTGAAGGGTTGAGATGGCGGACTAGAGGGGGGTGAATAGTCCTTTTTAAAACTAATCGTAGCGGCTAACCGAAACAAATGCGGAATTAAAACTATCGGTCTAGCCAAGACTACAACCCTCTACCTATAATCTATGACACCTTACAAAAGATCCTAATCAATGCAAATAAGGTGTCGGGCTAGCTAGAGCTCACCTCACCAATTCTAGAAGCAAGGTCACACAAGCCTATGCAACTAGTACTTCAAGCACGGGGGAGCTCCTATGCAATCTAGTAAGCAAAGCACAAAGCCTAAGCTCACTAGCAATGCTCAAAAACAAGGCTACACAAGCCAAATTAGAGAGCTCAACTTAGCTACACAAACTAAGCAACTAAGCACTAGCACAAGAGATAGTATTGCAAAACAAGCTAGTGCAAAACAGCAGGCAGTCGGTACTACCGGGCTACAAGGCCGGTACTACCGGGTTTCTAAGCTGGTACTACCGAGCACCTACAGGGAGCTACGAAATCGAAGGGGATGAGATGCAAACTCAGATCTAGCAATTACCCCACTTCCATAGATGTTGTAGATGATGATTGTAGCTTCCCAAAGTCTTGGTTCCTTGCCAAATGGTAGATCGAGTCTTCGCAACCTAAGATAGAGTGATGGAGGGAGGAAGAACACTAACAAGCGTAATATGCAAGGAAACAAGAACAATAAGAGCAACAAGAGACGGGGACACAAGATTTTATCTCGAGGTTCACTTGGTTGCCACCAAGCTAGTCCCCGTTGAAGCAAGCCCAAGGTTGCCGCCGATCCTCTTGCTAGTGGTGACCCTAAGTCACGCTCTCCACGATGGAGTGCTTACCAAGAGCTCTAGCGTTCGATCCGGCCGGACCACTTGGCGCTCTTCACGCCTCTTCTCCACTAGAGTTGCTCTTCGTGATCTCCCGCGGGGCGAGCACAATGCCCCTCACAAATCTTCTCCGGAGCCACGCACAATCTTCACGCGGGCTTCACGACGGAGACGAGCACCAAGTCGTCTAGGAGGTGGCAACCTCCAAGAGTAATAAGCACACCGGCTTGCAACTCGAACACCTAGTGCCACTCGATGCTATCTCTCAAAGCAACGCACTAGGATCGCTCTCTCACACAATCGGATAAGCACTAAAGCATATGTGTGTTAGAGGGCTCACAAGCACAACCACACAAGCCACCAAGGCTTTGGAGTGCTCCAGCCGCCAGCCCAAAACCGGCACCAATGACTATATATTGAGGGGAGCGGCCAACTAGCTGTTTCCCCTTTTCTGCGCTTCGGTCGGTAGTACCGACCCCCCTGGGCGGTAGTACCGACTATGTCAGATCTAGCCGTTACACACGGCGCATTGACCAAAACGAACAACCGACTCCTAGTCATAACCACCGACCGTCGGTAGTACCGGCCCTATGGCGGTACTACCGACAGGTCATCCTGGGACTACACAGAGAGCTCCCAGACATCTTCCTGACCTCGATACCACCGAGGGCGGTAGTACCGACATAATGGCCGTACTACCGCCAGGCCAAAACTGGCCACTTCCAGAGAGCCTCCAAACTCCTCACACCTCAAGACCTCCAACGATCGGTTTACCGGACCCTATGGCGGTACTACCGGCAGGCCAAACTCAGCTCAACACAGAGAGCCTGCAAAACCCTTCAGGACCACGGTACCACCGACCCTCTGGTCGGTACTACCGAGGGTCGGTACACCCGACCCTATGGCGGTACAACCGCCAGGCCACTTCAGACTCAACACAGAGAAGGTTGCACACAGCACCCTTGGGCGGTACTACCGACCCCCCTGGGCGGTACTACCGACCACTCACAGAAAACTTTCTTTTCTTCTCTGTGTTGATCCAAATCAACTCCAACAACTTCTCCTTTGCAAATGTGCCAACACCACCAAGAGGACAACAACATGTGCATGTGTGTTAGCATTTTCACAATCATTTTCAAAGGATTTTCTCTTTCACTCAAAACGCCACTTGATCTTAGTAACATCGCAAAGTTAGATCGCTCAAGTGGCACTAGATGACCGATATGCAAACAAGTTTTGCTCCTCTTAATAGTACGGCCATCTATCCTAAACCCGGTCATAATCTTCTCTACACACCTATGACCGGTGAAATGAAATTCCCTATACATATACCTTTGCCTTGCGCATTCCATTCCATCTCCTCCGGTGTTGATGCAACACATGCACCAACCTCTTCATCAAATGATATGATCCACTTCATATCATCACATGGCCTCCATGGTCCATTGATCTTGACATCACTTGCTCTTCACCATCGCTTCGGTCCTTCGGCGCCAAGTCTTGCTTAAGCCTCCCGACACTCGGTACCAACGGCTTCAAAGCCTCCAACTTGCCCTTCACCTTCGCAACCGGTCCATCAAACCAAGTCTTGCCTTGATCTTCACCATCTTAGCCACATGACCACATGTCATGTTTCATGTGCATTAAGCTCCTCCATGATCATCACATGTGTGAGATTCACATCAAGTCCAAGCCATTCACCTCCATGGCTCAAGTGCTCACACACATGTACTTGTGGACTAATCACATGTGTATCTCACATAAACACCATTAGTCCACCTAAAGTTGTCACTCAATTACCAAAACCAACTAGGACCTTTCAATCTCCCCCTTTTTGGTAATTGATGACAACTCTACAAAGATATGGAAATTATGCTTATTCCAAGCTAGCACTTTACAAGAATGTAAATTGCTAACTTGGTTTGGATTCATGTTGCTTGCCCAAGCTATTTTACCATGTGTAAAGGATTTTGGACAAGTAGCACAAACCGAATTGGTAGTATTAGCTCCCCCTACATATGTGCTAGAGTGTTTGGAAATGAAACTTGCACATATGCATAGATATCGAAGTGTGGGAGAGTAATTACTACCAAAAGTGCTAAGGTGTATAGAATAACCTTTGAAGCGTGTTATCGATGAAGTTCATAGTTGTACACCTTCCTTAGCACAATGAGTAGCTAGACATCATAAAAACTAGAAAACCTCGTGAGATCAACATTAATAGCAAGGGTCTAGTTTTGCATGAAAAGCACAGGTCTAGCTATCAACCTATTCATGCTAGTTATCAAATCATCAATTAAATCCTATAACTAGCATACACCACACAAGCATGCATATAAAATTTTAAAACTTATGCAATGCAAGCAAGCACATGATTATGCACATATCAAACGCAACAACCAAGTTCATGAGCTTGCTCCCCCTACTTGTGTGATCTTTGTTACACTCTCTCCCTTTCATTGTTTTCACTCTCCCCCTTTCATTTTTATCTTTCATTCCTTTTATCTTTGTTATTTACTTTCTCCCCCTTTGTCATCTATTTCCATAAAAGGTTTGCATAAAGGAGGTTCAAATTATTATGAGAGAGATGTTTGTTTCATTTCATTTGTGGTTCAACCTAGATCATTTGCATGAACATTCAACACAGGTTTGCTCTAGAGTAAGCTTCTTCACACATTTTGCAATGGTTTATCTTACTCACGTTGGTTAAATGCTCCATTGCTCATTCTCTAGATTAAACACTAGGATTGCAAGCCCATAAACATGTCATATGTTACCACTAGATCATGTAAAGCATAGAAGCAATAGTGGCATTATATAAGCATCAAAACATTTGATTTTCATGGATGCTCCTAGATAGTATCACAAGAATGTCTATATGCTCTAATCAAGTCCTAAGCATAGTATGAATGCATATGACAAACAATGATACCTTGCTATCTTGGAGTAGAGGTTAGTCATTTGATTCCAACTCCGAAATAGCAATGTGAAGTCCATGGTGAAGACCAATAGATACCAATTGAAAGAATCAAATCTTCACCCATATGATCAAGTGCACTATCTCAAGTTTGTGGTTGGCTTGCTTCTTTATTTGTTCATAGCTTGCTTATGAATACCACTTGAGTGGGTATGATTTGCTCTTTTATCTTGGGTGTAGCTTGCTTTCTTTGATCAACCCTTTGATATCTCAACTAAGCATAACTCAAATGACACTTTAGATCACCACTTCCATGTTAGCCTTTCAAGCCTTGCTTGGTTAACCTACCAAAGGCGGCAAGCCCCTACAAAAGGGAGAAGTGACCTTTCTCCAAAGAATCATCCTTAATACTCACTTGAATTGACCTTGTTTGATTGATCCAATTGAACTCTTCTTGAAATGTCACTTTGAATCCTTCTTTGAGTTCTTCTTTGAGTCCTTTTCTTTCATCCAAAAGATCTTCAATTTGATACTAGGACTTGATCTTTCTCTTCATCTTGATGTTGGTCTTGATCTCATCTTTGTCATCTTTCTAACCCATCTCAAAACCAAACATAGGTCCCTCAACCACTTATAACATGATTCCAGCTTGAGGGCCTTTCAATTAAAGTGACTCTAGATCAATCCAATAATTGTCACTTTTCTAGCAGATTCTGTCCTTCTCAAAGAAACATGCATATCTCCCAAAAAATAAGTCCAATGACTATGAAATTTGGTGGAGACGTGCTTCTCTAAGTGTTCTAGCAGCCATAAAAATTTAAGCTTCATTGGCTTTCTAGATTGCTACCAGATTTTAATTCTTTCCATATAGTACTACATGCTGAAAACTGCTGCACTATAGTTGACAAGATCTACTCCAAAACCAAAGTACATCTTATCCAATAATCATGAATTTTGCACAGCAACTAATATCATAAGTGTAGAGCATGTGTACCAAATTTCAAGCCAATCCAAAAAGATTTGATCATCTAAACATGGCTATCTTCTCAGCTCACTCAGATTTTGCAATATTGAACAACTTTGAGCAATTGAGCTATACTCTACCAATTTGAATCAAACTTGAGCTAACTTGTTTGAACAATCTCACAAGACATTCATCCATTCAAATCACTTACTAAAAGAAGTCTCATGAATATATCCATTCAAACTAACTCAATTTTGATCACTAAGCATTAAATCCATTCAATCATCTTATAGCAAGCAACATATGCATATATATCCAATTCAATCATCTCATATGCATCTAAAAGAACATGATCAACTATAGATATACCTTAGTAGCTCATGATCATCAAATAGCAAGCTTCTTCATCTATCATTTGCAAGCCTTCAAATATTTCGAATCAACCACCACAACTTGATCTTTTGCACTTGTATGTTTTGCACTTGGACTTCACTCTTTTGTCTTGGCATTGGTTTGGATAGCACTAAGCTTCATTACTTGACTCAATCATATAATGAACAATATGGAATCAATTGAATCAAGTCTCCAATGCCATGGTACCTACACACATTCATCCACTTTTTGATGGTACCCAAACTAGTTTGGGTCCTCTCAAGTTAGGAGCAACATACTTAGGCATTGCCTTAGTATGGATAGCGGGATGTTTTGCAATAGCAACCAAAGAGGTACCATTTTCATCCTTTCTAAGCACATTAACATTATCAATTGAAATCGGCTTAGAAGTCATACTTAGGGGACATGAATTAGCCATGTGTCCCCTTTCCCGACATGAGTAGCAATTTCTTCTTGATTGAGCCTTCTCTTCCTTGATCATGTGTTGCTTCTCATTGCCTTGCCTCACTTGGGTTGCTTGAGCCTTCTTCTCAAGCTTGTTGGGACACTTTGAGGCAAAGTGACCCATCTTATCACATTCATAGCACTTGACTTGGGTGAGGTCTTGTGTTGATCTTGATCTTCTACCTCTACCTCCCTTCTTGTCTTCTTCCCCATATCACCATTTTCATGGTTGATCTTTCTTTGCACTTGGGGCTTCTTCTTGTTGGGGCAAGCATTTGCAAGATGTCCCATCACATGGCACCGATAGCACATGAAATGAGATAGCTTTTCTTGTTCTTGATTCTTCATTTCTTTTGCATATCTTCTCTTGCCCCATCTCTTGCCTTTGACATTGCTCTTGTTGAAGCCAATGCCACTCTTGTCACCATAGCTTTCTTTGATTCTTCATCATGTGCTCATGGGTGACCTTTGATCTACACCACCTCTCTAACTTGTTGCTCAAGTTCTTCACTTCACTTTTGAGCTCATTGTTCTCCTTCAAAATGTTAGTCTCACAAGACAAGGAAGTAGAACAAGCATCTATATGTGAAGAGCATGGCATAGATAATAAATCATTGCAAGAGGTGGATACATGCTTCTTTTCTACATCACATGGGTTAGCACAAATATGTGATTGATCATTTGATCCAAATGATGAGCTCTCACTAGTTTTAATTTCTTCATTAGAAAGCTTCTTAGTGAGTAAAGCATGATCTTGTACCAAGTTATCATGAGCAACACATAGTTCCTCATGAGTCAATTTTAGCTCATCATGTGAACAAATAGTAACATAAAGTAGATGCTTTTGTTGTTCACATGCATTCTTTAGAAATGAGGTTTTCTTTTGTCAATTTTGCATTTTTAGACATCTCATTTTCTAAAGCGATGGTCATGCTAGCATATTTACTCAAGAGCTCCTCATATGCATTAAGATTAATCACATTAGCTTTGCAAACCTTAGTGTCACCGTGTGACATGAAGCAATGTGATGTAGTGGTTGGAGAGCTCGAAGAAGTATCACTCTCATAGCCGGAGCATGAACCATCATCATCAAGTGTGCTTGGAACATCATCATCACTTGCATCACTTGAGCTTGAGGTGGAGCAATCTTCCACAATCACGAAGTTGTAGTCTTGCTCAACCACCTCGTGTGCCTCTTCCTCGGGCTCACTAACATCATCATCAATTGGAGCACTCCCATACTTGTCATTGAGATACTTCCACATGTGATGGGAGGACTCCATATCCATGATCTCACTAAAGATATCATCATGCAAAGATCTAAAAATGATGTTAGTAGCTTGGCACTCGAGATCTAGGCATTTCTCTTGTGCTTGAGTTAGATTCTTTTCATCCAACACATGAGAAAAGCCTACATCTACGATCCACCACATTTGAGGGCAAATAAACTTGAAATTACACATCATCCAAGTTTTCCATCGTGTAAAGTGAGTGCCATCAAAAATGTGTGGACAATCAATGCCTAGCCCATAAGTCGCCATCCTCTCGGGTCGGTAAAGACCATAAATGAGAGACCTAGCTTTGATACCACTTGAAGGGTCGAGATGGCGGACTAGGGGGGTGAATAGTCCTTTTTAAAACTAATCGTAGCGGCTAACCGAAACAAATGCGGAATTAAAACTATCGGTCTAGCCAAGACTACACCCCTCTACCTATACTCTATGACACCTTACAAAAGATCCTAATCAATGCAAATAAGGTGTCGGGCTAGCTAGAGCTCACCTCACCAATTCTAGAAGCAAGGTCACACAAGCCTATGCAACTAGTACTTCAAGCACGGGGGCTCCTATGCAATCTAGTAAGCAAAGCACAAAGCCTAAGCTCACTAGCAATGCTCAAAACAAGGATACACAAGCCAAATTAGAGAGCTCAACTTAGCTACACAAACTAAGCAACTAAGCACTAGCACAAGAGATAGTATTGCAAAACAAGCTAGTGCAAACAGCAGGCAGTCGGTACTACCGGCGGCTACAAGGCCGGTACTACCGAGTTTCTAAGCCGGTACTACCGAGCACCTACAGGGAGCTACGAAATCGAAGGGGATGAGATGCAAACTCAGATCTGGCAATTACCCCACTTCCCTAGATGTTGTAGATGATGATTGTAGCTTCCCAAAGTCTTGGTTCCTTGCCAAATGGTAGATCGAGTCTTCCCAACCTAAGATAGAGTGATGGAGGGAGGAAGAACACTAACAAGCGTAATATGCAAGGAAACAAGAACAATAAGAGCAACAAGAGACGGGGACACAAGATTTTATCCCGAGGTTCACTTGGTTGCCACCAAGCTAGTCCTCGTTGAAGCAAGCCCAAGGTTGCCGCCAATCCTCTTGCTAGTGGTGACCCTAAGTCACGCTCTCCACGATGGAGTGCTCACCAAGAGCTCTAGCGTTCGATCCGGCCGGACCACTTGGCGCTCCTCACGCCTCTTCTCCACTAGAGTTGCTCTTCGCGATCTCCCGCGGGGCGAGCACAATGCCCCTCACAAATCTTCTCCGGAGCCACGCACAATCTTCACGCGGGCTTCACGACGGAGACGAGCACAAGCCATCTAGGAGGTGGCAACCTCCAAGAGTAATAAGCACACCGGCTTGCAACTCGAACACCTAGTGCCACTCGATGCTATCTCTCAAACCAACGCACTAGGATCGCTCTCTCACACAATCGGATAAGCACTAAAGCATATGTGTGTTAGAGGGCTCACAAGCACAACCACACAAGCCACCAAGGCTTTGGAGTGCTCCAGCCGCCAGCCCAAAACCGGCCCCAACGACTATATATAGAGGGGAGCGGCCAACTAGCCGTTTCCCCTTTTCTGCGCTTCGGTCGGTAGTACCGACCCCCCTGGGCGGTAGTACCGACTATGTCAGATCTAGCCATTACACACGGCGCGTTGACCAAAACGAACAACCGACTCCTGGTCGGTACCACCGACGGTCGGTAGTACCGGCCCTATGGCGGTACTACCGACAGGTCATCCTGGGACTACACAGAGAGCTCCTAGACATCTTCCTGACCTCGGTACCGCCGAGGGCGGTAGTACCGACATAATGGCGGTACTACCGCCAGGCCAAAACTGGCCACTTCCAGAGAGCCTCCAAACTCCTCACACCTCGAAACCTCCAACGGTCGGTAGTACCGACCCAATGGCGGTACTACCGGCAGCCCAAACTCAGCTCAACACAGAGAGCCTGCAAAACCCTTCAGGACCACGGTACCACCGACCCTCTGGTCGGTACTACCGAGGGTCAGTACAACCGACCCTATGGCGGTACAACCGCCAGGCCACTTCAGACTCAACACAGAGAAGGTTGCACGCAGCACCCTTGGGCGGTACTACCGACCCCTCTGGGCGGTACTACCGACCACACACAGAAAACTTTCTTTTCTTCTCTGTGTTGATCCAAATCAACTCCAACAACTTCTCCTTTGCAAATGTGCCAACACCACCAAGAGGACAACAACATGTGCATGTGTGTTAGCATTTTCACAATCATTTTCAAAGGATTTTCTCTTTCACTCAAAACGCCACTCGATCTTAGTAACATCGCAAAGTTAGATCGCTCAAGTGGCACTAGATGACCGATATGCAAACAAGTTTGCTCCTCTTAATAGTACGGCCATCTATCCTAAACCCGGTCATAATCTTCTCTACACACCTATGACCGGTGAAATGAAATGCCCTATACATATACCTTTGCCTTGCGCATTCCATTCCATCTCCTCCGGTGTTGATGCAACACATGCACCAACCTCTTCATCAAATGATATGATCCACTTCATATCATCACATGGCCTCCATGGTCCATTGATCTTGACATCACTTGCTCTTCACCATCGCTTCGGTCCTTCGGCGCCAAGTCTTGCTTAAGCCTCCCGACACTCGGTACCAACGGCTTCAAAGCCTCCAACTTGCCCTTCACCTTCGCAACCGGTCCATCAAGCCAAGTCTTGCCTTGATCTTCACCATCTTAGCCACATGACCACATGTCATGTTTCATGTGCATTAAGCTCCTCCATGATCATCACATGTGTGAGCTTCACATCAAGTCCAAGCCATTCACCTCCATGGCTCAAGTGCTCACACACATGTACCTGTGGACTAATCACCTGTGTATCTCACATAAACATCATTACTCCACCTAAAGTTGTCACTCAATTACCAAAACCAAACTAGGACCTTTCACGGTCTGGTTGACCAGGTCACTTGGCTAAAGTGGCGGCCACGTGGCGTCGCACGAGTGGCGCGGCTTACCATGTTGGCGTGGACGCGCGGGCGATGGAAAAGTGGACCGAGTCCACGCTCCACCCGGTGGACCGATTATAAAACGAAACGGTATCTTCTAATCTAAGCCGTTCGCGATCGATCCAACAGTGCAGAGTGGCTTAGGAAAAACTCCGGCCGACTGGGCGGCGCTCCCCACAGCGGCGGCCATGGGAACCGGCCAGAGCTCGCCGGCGAGCCGCCAGATCGACGCTCTAGACCACCCGGGACCCAACCGAGACCACCGGAGGGGTCGCCGAGGTCCCGCGAGCACTAGGGAGGGGTCTTTCGGGTTTGGTGGTCACCGAAAAAACACTCCAGAGTGGCGGCGTCATGGATGGGAGCTCGGTGCTCGGCAAAAAGAACAAACCTGTGCGCCAAACTCGAATAAAAGAGACGGGAGGGAGAGGAGGTTACCACGAGCACCACAAAGGGTCCTCGGCGTCGGCAACGAGCTGCAAACGGTGGTTTGCGGCGACGGGTACAGAGTTAGGGTTCGGGGGGAAAGGATGGCTCGACAGGGAAGGTGTGGCCATTTTATAGGCCGGGAGAGGGAGGAGGAAGGTCACGGGGGTTAATCCCGGCTTGAAATGTTGCCGGTTGATGGCCTTAATGGCCTTGCCCACACCGGCCATTGAAGCCGAGCAAAACGGACGCGGCGGCGGCGGCTGGAGGAAGACGAAGGGCGAGGAGACGCTGTTAGGAAAAATGAAATTTAGGGTGTTACAAAACTCTGAATGTATCAGAGGTTTGAACTGCTTCAGGCCAGTAACAAGAGGCGGGGTCTGAAATGCATAGCGGATTATTGGCCGGTCACTGCAAACATTTGCTGGCTTGCGTGCGAGTTCAGAAGGTTCTGCGAGTGTGATGGCTTCCGAGTCTACTCTCCCATTCCTGCAGGAAGCTAGGCTATATCAGGTGTTTGTTCCAGGGTAAAAAAAAATTGCCCTATCACATCGAATATCGCGATCCTAGTTTAGCCTATTAAAAATATACTAATTAAAAAATTAATTTATCAGCCGGAGGTTAATTCACGAGACGAATTTATTAAACTTAATTAGTTCATAATTTGACAATATGATGCTACAGTAAACATTCACTAATGATGGATTAATTTATCTTAATAGATTCGTCTTAGTAATTAGCATATGGCCTTGTAATTAGTTTTATAATTAATTTATTTTTAATAGACTAAACTAGTGCCGCAACGTCCGATGTAACAGGTAAAAAAAAATTTGCTAGGGAAAGGAACACTCCCTCAGTTGGTCGAAACTGAGTCAATAAAGCCTGCTAATCAGTGGCTCGTAAAGCTTCACCAATCGGACCTGGACAGCCCTAACAGATCACGCTCACGGTACCATGGCGATGCATCAACCATACCTTCTCGAGCTCAAGCAACAGCTTGTTGATAACAATCAACATCCCTGCAGAGGTGAGGAAACGAAAAAAAAAGGAAGAAGCTTGGTGATGAATCAGTCAGCAGGTTCCTTCATTGGCAGGGAAAGGACCCGTGGATCCAAATGGAGGAAATTTTCACTCGCAAGCCATTGAGAAAACCATGGCCGGAAATTAAAGTGACGCGATGCAACGCACCGAGGAAAGAATTGAAGAAGAGGTTGATGGGGATGGCTCGTCGCAGCATGTAGTAGCACTGTAGCAGTAGTCGCGACCCATGGAGGTGAAGGATTGGGAGGCAATGTGGAAAAGTTCAGTGGGATAACACCATCCATTTGATATCCCCATGGGAAGAACAAGGCTCGAGATGCCATTGGGCGGCCTGTGGGAGAGGAACCGAGGAAGGAGTAGGGGGAAGACACTTACGAGTCTGCCTCTCTTGAGTCGTCTGCTCGTGGTGGAAAAGGGATGGCTTCGGGAGCACACGCACTTGCCCTATGGACTAGGATGTGGTGGGTTAGGAACTTTGGGATCCAAGTCAATGGTGATGACAAGTTCAGTTGTGGGCTATGTGTAGTGTGTTGGCCTTTCTGGTTAGTCTCGGAGGAATGGAATTGGAGAGCATCCTTCTTTTTTAATGTGGGAGGGAAGCCCTCCTGACCAGCGAATTCACGAAAATTCTCTGGCCACACTGTTACCATATTGTTAACATTGTCTGCTCAACTATTGTTAGCGAAAAGGATCTTGCAATAAGAAAGCTCTCGCTTCGACTAGAAACAAAAGGAGGAAAAACACTTCAATTAGTGTTGTGAAATATGTTACACCTGAAAAGACCTAGATGTTATCGTCATCGTAAAAGAAATCGGACCGCCCAGCTCCTCCTCGCGTCGCCCTCTTACCACGCGACGCCCGGCTCCCCACCTCGCGCTAACCCGGCCACGCCCGCCGTGCTGCGCCGCCCGGCCACGCCCACGCCATTCCCCATGCGATTCCGTCGGCGCTCCTCCTCGCCTCGTACGACGCCCAGCACGCTGCACAACCACTGCAGCCGCCATCAAGCCCTAAGTCTGAGCGCATCTTCACGACTCGCGATCGCGGTTCTCGGGGGTGTGCGGAGCTGCGGCGACGCCCGACTGCCACCAGATATGCGAGCACGAGGAGGCGACGACCACCAACACCTCTACCGGTGGCAGCAGTTCTAGGCGGAGTGCTGCCCTCGATCGGGCCTGCTCGCCATCGGCGTCTCTATGGATGCGGGGGGAACAGGTTGGTGCTTGCCTCTGCTCCTCCTCCTGTGAAGGCGACCACGGTAGCTAACCTGGCGAGGGCCCCGCCTTGCCCCATCGTCGCGCTACCCTGTCACGCGCTGCCATGCTCTAGATGTCATGCCACTCGGCTGGCCAAGACCATGTGGGTGTGGCAGCAGGAGTTCCACCGTGCCCTCTGCGACAACCAGACCCTCCTCTCGTCGGCAAATTGGGGAGCAAAAATACCACTCAGATGCTGGAATCTGCGCTCTAATATCCGTATACCTTCTCCTCCCTATTTGCTTGCAGATTAGGTTACTAAGTTTATAAGATAGATGCTTTATGGATCTGGTTGTGTTTTGTAGGTTTACGATACAGAGCTGAGCAGGGACTGGTGCAGCCCAGGATGCGTCGTTGCCGCCGGTGGCCATGAGCCAAGTTCGTCGGTGATGTACCCAGTGTTCTTGTATCTTCTTTGAAGGATAGCCTGGAGGGGAGACAAGCCAATAGTGCTTCCCAGGCAGGCCACAATGGAGCACGATAAAGGTACACCATAGAAAACAATAATCGTATACCCCTTCTCCCTTGAGATTTATTTGCAAACCTTTTGCTTCTACGATGCAAATATGTTGCTACAGCCGGTGTCCTTGAGACCTGAGAGCACATAAATGCTATGACTTGATTCCTTTTTCAACCTGTACACCAAGTGCTCGAGAAAATGACTCGATGGAACATATGGATTCAAAGCCTCATCACACATGTTTGGTTGACATACTCATCATTCGGTTGATCTGCCTTTGTTTGTAGTTCCTCAATTTCATTGTCAGATAAATACATTGATCATCACACCAACGGTGGATAGCCATGTTTCTATTATCCCTTCTCTTTTCAGATGCCTTTGCTTTGTGATATATCGTATATACAATCGAGTTACCATATATTTCTTCTTTTATTCTTTCCATAACTATAATTATTGTAATGCATTTTTTTATATTTGTTGTATGCCAACTCAATTTTAAGTTCAAAATATATGGCTCAATCCACCGTGTGTGTAGCAGTAGAGGATACTCCCTCCATATCGAAATAGAAGTCGCTTACAACAGCGACACGGTCTCCAAAGCATAACTTTGACTGCTTGTTTTATTTGAAAATATTTGTTGTAAAGTGGTGTATATATATTTATATTTTTATGAAAGTACTTTTCAAGAAAAAATTATTTATATGATTTTTACATATCTAAACTTAACAATTTAAAAGTTATTCATGATTTATATTGTCAATGTTTGACTCACACCTTGTCCAAAACGACTTCTATTTCCATATGGAGGGAGTATGTTAAGATCTTACAAGCGAGCATCTCCAACAACTCCTTATATTGACTTTGTATTCTTATTATTTCGGTCAAAACTCAAAAACATCTCTCCAACAACTCCCTATCCCCACTTGGTATTTTTCCCAAGTTAGTAAATCTCCTCCTCGCGCGCGTACTTCTCCGCGCACGGTGTCGGCCCACCCTGGGCGTTCGGTTTTAACCGACAATTCGGTTCGGTTATTTCGGTTCCTAAGAATTTCGGTTTTCAGCCCACAGCACCCGATCGGTTTCCTAGAAAACTGAAAACCGCACAATTCGGTTTCGGTTATTGTAGTTCGGTTTTCGGTTTTAACCGAATCAACCGAAATACTCTGCCAGGCAGCATCCACACAGAATTATAGAATATATTCACACAAAAAACATATATGAATATGATATATCATCAAGTAGTAGAAGCCTAGCAGAGCAGGCATCTCACAGTCACAATTAAATAATTAACATTCAACAAGCCGTCTGTGCGCGCAACAGTCACACTCTTCTCACAGTCCAACATGAACGACAGCAAGGACAGTAGGAGAAGAACAAAACTAACATTGGAGGACTGCTCTGTGCACGCCGCCGTTGTTTTGGCCGAAGAACTTCACGATGACTCGATGAGGGTGGTGCCGGTCGCGTCACCGAGCTTGCCCCGCAGTCATCGTGTCGTCGTCGCCGCGCTCGCCCCGCAGCTCGTGCCCCGCCGTCCGGTGCCTCGCTGCGCGCCTGCGCCCGCCTCCCGGTGCCTCGCTGCGGCCGCCGCCCGGTACCTCGCCGGTCGCCGCGCCCGCGCGCCCGCGTCCTCGCCAAGCAACCGCGGCCCCGCCCGCCATAGCTCGGGCAGTCGCCGCCGGCCGCCACACTCGCTTGGAGACCTGGAGGTGTAAGGGTTAGGGTAGGGTGGGGTGTTGGATTGGGGAATTGTCGTCACCGTGCCGAATCATGGAATCGAGACCCTGGGGGAAGTGGGGAACTGTGGTCTGCGGCTGTGGCCTGCGGGGCATAAAGTTGGGGGTGGGTCGTGGACCCTTGGTGGGCCGAGTGCCCGAATCGCTGAGTCGGACTTGTGCGCGGTGCGCCTGGAGTCGCCGAGTCGGAGACCTGGAGGCTGGTCGTGTATACGTATACTTCGGTTACTCGGTTATTCGGTTCGGCTTGAGTAGAAAACCGAAGCCGAGGCCGATAACCGAAGTTCGCAAAATCAAAAACCGAACCCGCACCCGAAAACCGAATAAACCGACATTTCGGTTCGGTTCGATTCGGTTCGGTTTGCGGTTTAAAAATGCCCAGGGTGACCCGGCTTGCTATCAGCGATTTCACTTCCTTCTCGCGCTCTGGTCGTCTCTCCCGCCCGCACCAAGTGTTCCGTGCCATCACCGTCCGTTCGCGCGCCATCCCTGCAGCTGATCATTGATTATTTGTTGTTGGCCGGCACCATGATTAGCAATATACTGTACCACCTGCCTCCACTCGTACACTGCACAGCCATGAATGTACACAGAAAAATTACCTCTCATACATAGAATATTTCATAGATAATACTATCTCATATATAGAATATTTCATAGATAATTGAGCACACATCCACATACATATAATACTATCTCATAGATAGAATATTATCTCACTGCTCATATAGAATATTTCATAGATAATACTATCTCATACATAGAATACGGTCGCGCGGTGCGGAGTCGTCGCAGCGCTGTGGGAGAAGTCGCGAGATTAGATTTCCTTGGTGGGCCTTCTTTTTTCAAATTTACCAAGTGAGGATAGCAAATTGTTGGAGATATGCCTTTTTTCACTTGCCAAATAAAATAGCAAGTGCCTATAACTCAAGATATACCAAGTGAATTTTCCAAAGTTGTTGGAGATGCTCAATGACTTTGTGTTCTTTAAAAAATACACATGGTTCTCTAAAATAGATTCTATGGCAATAGTTGGAGTAAGCTCAATTTCTGGTATTGCATCGAGTGTTTGGCAAAGTTCAGTTAATTTAATTTCTCAGCTTTATTTTTTTGCTAAGTTTTTAGATGCGAGACATGAGTGGAGTCCATTAAAGGGATTGGAGTACTGCTTGCAGGTTAGTTAGTCTGTCAAATAAAAACTTTAGATTGATTTAGCTATTTGGATGTGCATGATAAATGTCATTGTTATTGTTGCCATGAGTTTTTTGGTGCTTATTAGTGTACTACCAACAATTAGGATGTATGCCTCAGTATTCATTTATACGGTCAACAATAAAAAAAAAATTGATTGGATGTTGGTTAGGAGGATGTCCCTTACCTTCAAACTGTGTTTAGTTAGCTTTACCTTATCTGTAATGAACAAGAGGATGTCCCCTTGTGGAGAACATACAACTAATAAATGATGAAGAGGACTCAGTAAACTAGGCATTGGAGAGACAGGATAATTGCTAATTTTACAACAGCTTCTCTCTTTTTCTTGTATTAGAAATGTAACATGCTGGATGTCCAGAAAGCTAGACTTACTATGAAAATCAAATTCTTCCTCCGGTCTATGGGTAGTGATTCTGTGATATCCAATAGGCAGGACAACTTATTAGATGTAACTGGGAGAAAAAGATTCTAAAACGTATGTGCAATTAAAACACTCAGACTCCGGATTTAAGATTTAGGATCAAAACACTCAAAACTGGACTGCATTTTAGAATGAGGATAAGAGATCATTAGACTGCATTTTTATCCTCATCCTCAGTGGACAGTGTTAATTAATTAAAACTGCATTCTTATTGGGAGGAACTAGATTACGTTTTAAATTGACTCCTTCTTTGCTCTGTGCCTCTGCAGATGCTTGTGAAACTATTCTGACCTAGACCTCAAGTGTGCAAGAATTTGTTTCTTCCATGAGTAGTTGTTTTGATTTGTCTTTTGTTTTTTTAACTGATGCACATTTCTGAATTAACACATGTGATATGTGTGTGGCTCCCTTGCTTGCATATGAAAAAAAAAGTATATGCATTCCTGTGTAGAGTAGCCTATGTTGTGCCTAAGTACCATATATATATATATATATATATATATTCCTCTGAAGACTGGAAATATCAGGGATTAGAAAAGACATTCACATTAAACCAACTGAATTGAGAAATTATCAAGGTGTGGTAGTGGCAAGATACAGTTTCAGTGGATGAATAGATATTGAGATGGCTAAGATTGTCAGGATAGTCCTTGTCTCCTTGCTCAGCAATGTGGAAGCTCCTCAAAAGTTGCACTATGGACCACAGTAACAAACTGCATCCTGATCTAAATTTACTTTCTCAAATTCTAGAAAAAAATTCTTTATATTATTTTAAAACAAATTTTCTATATATCTCAGTAATGCTTCACCAATTATCCTTATCATCAAAACCTCAAAAAATCAGTTTTCTAGGACAACATTTTGATTTTAGCGCCATAATTTTAATTATTCTAACTCTTTGTGGAATTGTTCATCCTTAATTATAACCAGATATGCCTGTTATTAAACCCTTTAGCTCGAAGTTTAGAAGAGCTGTCCTAAAGGATTTATGAGCGAAACACCGTGCTACAACTGCTATGGAGATGTATTGCTGGATCAAGTATTCTTGACAATGTAAATTGACTGGGATTTATCTTTCTTAAATTCATGTATGCTTAGAAGAATATCTTAAGGACATCATATGTAAACTGTGGTAGAGTCGATAGTCAGTGTGAACACGTACAATTATTATGATCCGAACTTATTTGATTTGATTTCAAAGACAGATTTGTATCATGTTTGTAAAGTGATTGGGTACAACATCGTGTTGTGAAATTTGAAACATAGTATTTTGTCATTATCATGGTGCAACAAACATGCAAAATTAAATTGACATGGTCTTGATTTTGGCATGGCTACCAAAAAGAACTTTTGATTTCTTTGTTGCTCCCGTTGCAACGCACGAGTACTTAACTAGTAGAAACAAAAGGAGGAAAAACACTTCAATTAGTGTTGTGAAACAGTGTCTATTCACAGCAGACACCCATTCATTGGTGATCTCATCCACAAGTATACGATTAGTGAAAGGATTAGCAGTTAGCATAGTCATTAGTATGTTAGCAGTTAGTAGGCCACCTGAAGGGACATGTCCCTTGGTGGTCGACTGTTCACATGAACAGTTACCCTTTCCAATGTAACTGTTGACAATCAAAAGTGTCACCGATAAGAATGAATTTAGAAGAAGTATTCGGCCTATAAGATTAGAGCCGAATTTGTCTTTTAGTATTGAAAGGTCGGATTTTCTAAGTGGGCCTGGTCATGTTCTAAGCTGAATGAGCCTGATTGTTTAGACTGCCGACCAGTCCTGCTATGTCCGACCAGGTGATGCTGGTCGGAGGCCTTATAGTTGTTATGAATATTGAGCCTGGCGCTAATATGTGGGTCTTTCTTTTTCTTTTGTAAAGGACGTTTTTCAATATGGGCCGATAAAGTCCATTAAACCGATCGGTCAATCCAAGACTTGGCGAGATCAGAGTTACCTTATTATGTCCGGATTGGATTCTATATTTTGATAGAGTCCGGATAGGAAACTGGAGATTGCATCTGGAGATGTTTCCTATTGGGATAAGACCAGCCCCCTCTATATATATCTATGAGAGGATCATGGCCGATTGAAGGATCCAACACCAATGGATCAAAATCAATCTACTATCCCTTTTACCATTTTCCCCTCTACCTTGTTGTTCGGCACATCTCCCGGCGAGATTCGACGGCGTTCTAGGCGGCCTTGCTGGTCCTAGAACAACCTCTATGTGCTTCTCTCCGACGGGTCTTCCCGGGAGGAGTTCTAGAGTTATCAACACAGGAACCCAAAACCCTAGATCGATCAAAACCGGTCTTTAGATCGGTTTTCGTCGGTTTAGCCAGGGTCCCTGCTGTCTCAGGTTGAACCGCAACCTCTCTAGGCGTTCTAGCCCTGCTGGTGTGTGATTCGGGTAACTTCCGACGTCAACACACTTTTTGGCGACTCCGCTGGGGAAGATTAAAATCTCATCTACTACCAATATGGGCGACAAAGACGGTGCTACCGATAAGGACAACATCGTCCGTCCCATGGGCATTGACGAGCTCCCAGATGAGTTGAAGTAACAGGCGCAGGCCAAGCTCAACGCTGTATTGAAGGCTTTCCTAGAAAGCTGCTCGAAGGATCGGCGCGGCAGGATCACTCAGGACAAGGAGCCGGACTTCAGCGAGATCGTCCCTACAAGAACACGACCAATACGAACGCTGAAGACTTTCTGACAAGGTAAAATAGAAAGGTAAAGTGAAGCTTACCTCCTTACCCTACCCATGCTGATATTCCGCAATGCTGGTTGATTCTTCAAAAACTCTTACCAATACTATCCAGCATTCATTTAAATTGCTTAGCGACCGCATGGATAAGATAGAAGGCAAAACTGTCGAACCCAAAGTCCCAACTGGGCAACCCCAGTTCGGCATGCCTTTTAATTCTTTTAGAGGACAGACTTCACACGTTAATTTCAGACAATTAGGGTGTTGACGCAAAACGTGACACCTCACGCCAAGCACACAGCAAGCCGAAAAGCTAGCTTCACTCAGGTGCCCGGAATGTGCTGAATCCGGAGACGTGCCAGTCGGTTTGACATGAAAACCAACAAGGGAGAAAACTGTGAGAATACCTTTGGAATATGCCGGATAAAACCAGACAGTTCCATATGTACGGCTTTGAAAGCCAATCACGACGGCACACAGCTATAGAAGTTGTCTGTCAGAGCATGTTTATAAAGTCATTCGACTAGTATGAGAACAGAGTATGTGAAGCATATTAACTACCGAATGCATATGTAAAGAAAGACATGCTCGAACAGATTAAAGATATTATAAACAGGTAACTTGCAAATATAGATCTATTTAAATAACACATGCATAGGCTAATCCAACTAATCTGTCGCACGTTTAGTCTTCATAAACCGGTCAGGCATAAGCTCAAGCAAAGCTAATCCACCGCATGATACCACTTGCTATAAGCCTACACCACTTCTTATAATTAGATTAATCCACCGCATGATACAATCTAATTATAACAAGCTAGAAGCATGCATATATTTGAACAGATCTACAAAGGCTCATTACTCGTGTAAGCTTAACCAATATCGGCAAACCAGCCGAATTGGGGTCCATGAAGAAGGAACAAACAGCAAGCACGATTAAACTAATCTAAAACCTGCATCTGCCGCACGACACCTAGTTTCATCAAAGCCTAACCATGATTGATATGCATGAACCCGCAACATGTACAACTAGATTGAAAGTTGATTCAGCCATCATGATCTTATGATTAAAAGAGAGCACAAGCAAACTCGTGCGACAAGGCCGAACAAAGATCAATCTAGATTGGGCAAAAGAGTGTTACAAGAATTAAATAAAATAAAACTATAACACATGATAACTTAATGAATCTATCAGATCTGCCAAATCTAATAGAGCCGATAACTATTTTTACTCATGACTTAATCCGCCGCACGATACAAGGCATAAGCAAAAACTTCCCGTCATAAGCTTAAATCCGCCGTACGATACTAAGC
Source organism: Coix lacryma-jobi var. lacryma-jobi (assembly GCA_009763385.1). Classification (NCBI taxonomy): domain Eukaryota; kingdom Viridiplantae; phylum Streptophyta; class Magnoliopsida; order Poales; family Poaceae; genus Coix; species Coix lacryma-jobi. The sequence continues at coordinate 114,697,074 of CM019830.1, read as the reverse complement.
TTAACATACGAGACTACTTGCATCATATCTAAATCCACCGCATGATACTAGACATGATGGCAAGGTTGCCGGTACTTACTGAGGTCGACGGATCGATGATTCCTCTCGAAGAAACTCGACGACATGAACTAAGGACTCAAGGTGGCCTCGGGGCCGGTTTGTATTGATATGGTTGTGAACACTTTTTACAATACCAAGGGTTTATATTTATACCCGGGACGCAATACAAGTCCTAAGAGGACATGACTATGAAATATTAAAGGAAAATACAATATTCTTGGCCTTCAACTCCTTTCGGAATCTTCATTGCCTTATTGTTGCAATTTTGTTCCCGATCGGCTCTCGCTTCTGTCGTTTCAATGGAAACTCCTTTTTCTCAGAATACCGACCGACCGCGCATGAGCAGTTGCTGAATCCTTGGAAATAGCCGACCGCATGGATACTTGCCGAATGCCTCATACGCCCATGTCCGCACACTGGACATGCACGCCGTCTTCTAGCCTTTCCTCATCGTGAAGCATTTATGCTAAATATAGAACTGGACGTCGAGATGTGCATGCTTTATATATATTCCTTCATCGTGAAGCCATTTATGCTAAATTATAGAACTGACGTCGAGATGTGCATGCTTTATATATTATTTATATTTAAATTGCCTTCTTGGCTTGCTTGCCACATCACAACGCCACCAAATCCAACAACCCGGCATGAGATCAGACCCTCTTGGCTCCTTGAAACTCGTTAATCTCCTCACGGTGCTCCTGGCCAATGAGATCAGACCCCTCTGGCTCCTTGAATACTCGTTTAATCTGTCACGGTCGTGGTCGATTATCCTCGTGATCGGCTTCTCTTGCCATATCTATTTCCTGAATGGAGTAATCGATCGCTTGGTCGTCTACCAAATGCTCTTCTCACTGCTCGTTGGGTCCACCTGTCATCTTCTCAATATTGACAAAAATCTAGTGTTAACATAGGGTTTACTGAGACCAGGGGTGGTGAAGCCGGTACCTCGACAACTACCAACCATGTTCTTCCAGACCGACCAGGGTACCTCGACAAACAGGACTTCGGGAGGGTAGGGAACAGTGTTACACCCAACCCGCCAAAGTCGCCAAGCCACAATCCCATGCATGGTGGCCACCACCGACCTTGCCAACACCGATTTTGGACGAGCCATAATCGGTTTAAGGAAGAAATAACTAGGTCGCTTGAGACTAGTTTAGGGGTCCGATTCAAGCCTACCAGGACCACTTATTCTAAACCATACCCTTCATATTTCGATTTATGAAAGCACCTGACTGTTGGTGGGTACCAGATTTTTATAAGTTTAGTGGAGACGGTAGTAAAACGACTATGGAACACGTCAGCATGTTCCTCGCTCAAATGGGTGAAGCTAGTACTTTAGATTTTATGAACATACGACATTTTCCTTGTCTCTTACTGGTACAGCTTTGAAGGACGAAGCGAGGACCGAGAAGCTACCCGAAAGCGACCAGAGGGGGGTGAATGGGAGCTTCAAAATTTCCTTACGGAAACTAGATGCCACTGTCCCAAACTCAACCCCAAAAGCGAACCTAGAGCTTGCTAATGTCCACGACCCTAGATGTAGGGTGGATGCTTCCTAGAAGCACAGCGGGACACTAGACAACCCAAGAAAGCCAACGCAAAAGACGGAACTCGAATCCGATCAAGAACGAACGAACCGCGAACGAAAACGCGCGAAACAGCAGCGACCGGACTCTGGCCTGCGTCCGGTCAGCAGGGACCGACGCGTCCGGTCGTCAGAAAACAGCTCTGGGAGCTCTCTGTTCGCGACCGGACGCACGGAGCTCAAGCGTCCGGTCGTTCACTGAGCGTCCGGTCAGATGAGACAAAAACACGGGAACAGTGCGAGCAGCGCGTCCGATCAGTTCCAAAAACCAGCGTCCGGTCGTGCAAAACGAAAACACCGAAAAACGATCGGACTCACCAGAGGGTCCGGTCACTGGGCATCGGACGCGTCCGGTCACAGAAAAACGTTTCTGGAACCTTTCTGTTTCTGACCGGACTCACTGAAGGAGCGTCCGGTCGATTTGAACAGAGCGTCCGGTCAAGCAAAAGAACTCAGACAGAGTTCAACCACCGGACGCACTTGTAGCAGCGTCGGTCGTTGAATGAAGCGTCCGTCACCCCCGCGAATTCACTGTTCGTCCACCGATTCGACTAGAACTCACCCAAAACAAATCCTCTAGGGATCAAACTTGGTGAGTGAAGTCACAAGGAGGTTAGTGAGCTATCTCTAAGAGATCATGGCTCGAACCTAACTCCAAATCGGTGAATCGAAGAATTTCGGGGAAGGGAAGAAAAGTGACCCGAAACGAAAAATCGATCGATCTCCTAGACCGTGAGGAGGTTAGAGGATGATTCCTTCGGTGGAAAGAAGTGCCTCACGATCTAGAACAACTTGGTTCAAACGGAATTGCAAAAGATGAACCGAGCAAAGAGATCAAGCGACGGGAAAATCGTGGAGCAAAAAGGATTCCGCGAAGAACACAAGCAAAACGGAAATCACAGCCACGAACTCGAATCAAGGACGCAAATCAACCCATCGATCAGTGCTCCAAGGTGAGGATACGGCCTCACTTCCTCGAATCAACAGTACACAGAGTGGAGTCTCTCTGCGGATCTCAACTAGCTAAAGCAGGGGTGTGGAGAGTGGAAACCCTAATGCTAGGAAGCAAATGACTGCGCTAACTGAGATAGGGAGGAGGGTGTCTCCCCTGGACTACTTATCCTATTCCTAGTCTAAGTCTATTTCCTACTCTACCCCTCTCTATTCTAATTACAGAGCGAACCAGCTAAACCCTAGGGTTATTCTGGACCAACTCGGTGGTAGGTAGATCCACGGCCACGCCCGCACAACTCGTCCGCGTTGCCTCCACGCAACCTTCAGATCGCCGCCACGTGCCGCCACCACTCTGCACCCCCGGTTTTGCGGCCCAAACCGGGAAACCAGCCTTTTCCATCAGCCCCCGGTTTTGAGGCCCAAACCGGGAAACCAGCCTCCAGCCCGAGTTTTGTGGCCCAAACTCGGAAACCCTCAGCGCCCGAGTTTTGAGGCCCAAACTCGGAAACCGGCCCACTCCCAGGTTTTGAGGCTCAACCTGGAAACCGTCACGCCCAGGTTTTGTGGCTCAACCTGGAAACCCAGCACCCAGGTTTTGAGGCCCAAACCTGGAAACCGTCCACCGTTGGTTTTTCCCGGGCTCTACCAACAAACCGGCGTCGTAGAGGGGATGCACCGCCTGTGCACCCCTTCCACCGACATGATCGCACTTCTCCGCTTGTCGCTGTCGCAGGCTGCCAGCCACCACAGCTGATCCTCCGGCCTCCAGTCCATCAGTCCAAGTCCACGTCCGCCCTTCACCGTCCGATACATCGGCATGGCACGTCCGCCGCACGGCACGCCCATCCTTCATCGCGCCCGGTCCGTCGGCACGGCACGTCGCAACTTGACCTTCACCCGCCATCGATCACTGTCTCCGTGCTCGACACCTGCACAACACAAGCCAAAGAACATGCGCATCATCTCCGTTGACAATCACTCATCACTCAGAGACTCGGCATACACCCATGTATCCGCAATCTCCCCCTTGATGAGTGCATTGTCAACTCCACAACAAATCATGAATAAGAAGAAGGAGGTAGGAAGGAGTGGGAAGAGAAAACCCAACCAAATGACCCAAAAGCCTAACAAAAGCCGAAGAAGGTCAAGTGGATGAAGCGAAAACTTGGTCCCCAAAGACATGGGCAACGGCTCGACGCAACCAAGCAAAGCAAAGCTAGCCCTCAAGAAGAGGTAGAACAGGCTCAACACCGCTAGCAGATACCAATTGAAGATCGGAGGACAACAGAGGCAAAATGCTAGTCCCTCAAGATAGAGGCACAGAGGCTCAACACAACTAGCAAGAAAATCACTCCGAACCAATTGGAAATCAACCCAAACCAAATGGGAAAGCACACCAGACGATACCAATTGAAAGCCAAATGAAAAAGCTTATGAAAGCTCATGAAAAGCTAGGAACGTTGCTAGTCCCTCAAGACAGAGGCAACGGCTCAACACAACTAGCAAACTCCCCCTCGACAGATGCAAGCAACTAGGTCAAATGATTTGCATAAAATTTCTCCCCCTAGTTGAAAATGCACTTATCAAGGCCAAAAGGTATCGGAGAAGCAATTCTCTTCACATAAACTCCCCCTAAACACAAGATCTCCTTCCACAATGCATATGGAGTCAAAATGCAAGTTAGGAGCTTCAAGTATATAGTCAAAAGAGTGCAAAGATGCTCTAATCAGTATAGCTCCAACATCTCATCAATTAAGCACTCAAATAGCAAAGGCTCAAACTGATCACTTATACGAAATATGAAGCTTATGAGCATGTGAGCAGTTTTAAGCCAAAGGATAGTCACCATCAAAATAGCACTAGACATGTATAGAAGGAATCCAAACAAGTGCTAATCATATATACAAGGTGAACTACCCCTAGCAAAGTTCAATCATCATGCATAGGAATGAAGCATATACTTGTGATTTCAAATTCATATCGGAGTTGCAGCGGTAAAAGAATTCACAAGTTCATTTTTGGCATGTGATTGCGAGAGGTTGAAAGCTTGTCATTGCCTAACTTTTCAACCGTGCGAAGCCTATGCCGAAGCAATCAGAAGCTTAAAGCAACGGTTTCGGTCATACACTACATGGCTCAAGTTTAACTCAAAGTGCAATGAGAAACAGTCTCAATACCATGAGGTGTTGACAAGCAATCCCATCTCGATCTTTTCAATTCAACAATACTTGGTTCAGATTTTAAGCAAGTTATGAACAACCAAGCAAGTGAATGACTCAGTACTAGAGACATAGCAACCTAGCATATCTGAAAAGCAGGAATGGACTCAACACACCCTACACACGCTAGTTGCATATCTCAATGGTGAACATTTTCAGATTTATATACATTAGGCATAATTCACCATTCCAAAAATAGCTCGCTCATAACATGTAACAGTGATCAGAAAGAGCATAAGCTACAAGCATCATCATAAGTATCGGAGCAATACTAACAAGAGCATAATTACATTCTAGTGAATATAGACATGAAGCTCAAAATGTAAATGCGTATGCCCGACACAAAACTGAAAGAAAGAAGATACCAATGGAAAGACTCAAGAAACTCAAAAGAAAAGAGCCTCAAAATAAAGAGTCAGTCTGTACATCTCAAAATGCTTCCCCCATCTAAAAGGGGAAACACACACCAAGCTCACCCCTCAACCTATTAAAGGTTGATTCGTCTAAAGGCTTGGTGAAAATATCAGCCAATTGGTGATGAGTATCGACATGGCGAAGGTCGATATCACCCTTCTCCTGGTGGTCTCGCAAGAAATGAAAGCGCACATCAATGTGTTTGGTTTTCGAGTGAAGCACGGGTTCTTAGCAACGCTAATGGCACTCGTGCTGTCACAAAGCAATGGAACTCGAGTAAAGCTTAAACCAAAATCACGCAAAGTGGCCATCATCCAGAGTAACTGGGAACAGCAGCTAGCCGCAGCAACATATTCAGCCTCCGTGGTAGACTGAGCGACACTAGACTGCTTGCGAGAAGACCACGACACAAGAGAAGACCCAATAAACTGGCAAGTCCCAGAGGTGGACTTGCGCTCAATGCGACAACCAGCAAAATCGGCATCGGAATAACCGCAAAGCGAGAGAGTGGAGGAAGCAGAATACCAAATCCCGAACTCAGGCGTGAAACGAAGGTACCTGAATATGCGCTTCACTGCCTGACGGTGAGAAGTGCGTGGCGAAGCCTGAAAGCGCGCGCACAAGCACACGGCGAACTGAATGTCCGGCCGTGTCGCCGTCAGGTAGAGCAGCGATCCAATCATGCTGCGGTACTCCTTCTGGTCCACTGCTTCTCCATCCGTGTCGGCATCCAGGGCAGTCGTCGTCGACATGGGCGTCGGAAGAGGCTTGGCCTCACCCATGTCAAACCGCTTCAGCAAGTCCCTCGTGTACTTGCCCTGGTGCACAAACGTCCCCTCTCGGGATTGCTTAATTTGCAACCCGAGAAAGAAAGTCAGCTCGCCCATCATGCTCATCTCGAACTCCCTGCTCATAGTATCTGCAAACTTGGCAACCAAAGCGTGAGAAGAACCACCGAAAATGATATCATCCACGTAAATTTGGACCAAGAGAGTATCTTTGCCTTGCTTGAGGAGAAAGAGCGTTTTATCTACACATCCCATTTTAAAACCCTTAGCTAGCAAAAAGGTTTTTAATCTCTCATACCAGGCTCTAGGGGCTTGTTTCAAACCATACAAAGCTTTGTGGAGTTTAAAGACATGGTTTGGAAACCTGGGATTTTCAAAACCGGGGGGTTGCTGGACATAGACCTCCTCCTCAATGTAGCCGTTTAAGAAGGCACTCTTGACATCCATTTGAAAAAGTTTGAAACCCATGGATGCAGCATAAGCCAAGAGTATCCTAATAGCCTCCAAACGAGCTACAGGAGCGAAGGTCTCCTCATAATCTATCCCCTCCTTCTGACTATAACCCTTCGCTACAAGCCGGGCCTTGTTTCTCACAATGTGGCCCTCCTCTCCTTGCTTGTTTTTAAATACCCATTTTGTCCCAATAGGTTTACAGTCAGGAGGTGGTGGCACTAGAACCCAAACCCGATTTCGCTCAAAGTTCTCTAGCTCCTCATGCATGGCATTGACCCAGTCCGGATCCGTCAATGCGTGTCCAACATCTCGGGGCTCAAAAGACGCAACAAAAGCAGAATGAGCAAAGTGCGAGATGTGCTGTGACCTGGAGCGAGTAACTCGCTCGTCGATGTCGCCGATCATCTGTTCAGGGGGGTGCTGGCGCTGGATATGTCGTGGCGCCTCCCGGGAAGAAGTGACCTCCCCCTCAACAGCAGCTGGTTCCACCCCGGGTACAAAAGGTACCGCGCGAGGTGGAGGATCCCACGGCCCCCAGGAAGAAGAAGTGTCGGGGCCGTGAGTCGTCGTCGAGGCCGCTCCTTGCGGCACGGCAGGTCGAGGGGGTGCTGGATCATCTATACCTTCAGCACCCTCGTCCTCGTCATCAAAAAGAGGTTCTCCAACCTCATGATCACCTGCACGCTCAAAACGAGAAGAAGGACAAACAAGAGTCTCGTCGAAGGTGACATCTGATGTCTCCATGACTCGGTTAGTGTCAAGGTTAAGTACACGATAAGCTCGAGTGTGAGTGCCATAACCCAAAAACACACCGTCAGAAGAACGAGACTCAAACTTGTCCAGGTTGCCTTTTTTCAATATAAAACAGTGGCAACCAAAAACTCTAAAATAACTCACCTTGGGCTGGCGACCAAAACGCAACTCATAAGAGGTCTTCTTCAAAAACGCTCTCAGAAAAATGCGATTCGAAATGTAGCATGCAGTGTTCATAGCTTCAGCCCAAAAGCGCCTAGGAGTCCTATGCTCATCGAGCATCGTCCTGGCCATCTCAACAAGGGTCCGATTCTTCCTCTCTACAACACCATTTTGGGGTGGTGTATAGGGGGAAGAAAACTGATGCTCCAAACCAAGGCGGTTACAAAACTTCTCAAAATCCGAATTTTTAAACTCGGAACCATTATCACTTCTAATCGCTCGCATCGAGTTCAAAGGGAACTCGTTCTGAAGACGCAAAATCAGATTGCGAGCGAAGGAGAAAGTCTCGGTCTTCTCAGCTAAAAAGAAGACCCACGAATATCTCGAAAAGTCGTCAACAACAACCAAAACATACCACTTGCCACCAACCGAGCTCACCCGAGCCGGACCAACAAGGTCCATGTGTAAAAGCTCTCCGGGGTGCGAGGTCATGACCTTAGTCACCGGATGGTGGGGAGCAGCAACCATCTTCCCATGTCTGCAAGAATGGCAAACTAGATCCTTCTCCATCGAAAGCTTGGGCAATCCTCGGATTAGGCCAAGTGAGCTAAGTCTTGCAAGCAAGTCGAAGCTTAAGTGACCGAGCCTCCTATGCCACTTCCAAAGATCGGAGGAGCAAGGACTAGCCAAAAGACAACGAGAAGAACCAAACGACTCCGAGAAATTCGCGCAAAAGACTTTCCCAAAGGGCGAAATCAGACATACAAGATCGCTCTGAGGATCTAAGATGCGACTAAGGTTCGGTTTGAAACGAATCTCATAGTCATCATCAAAAAGTTGCAAAACAGAAAGCAAGTTAAAATGCAGGTTAGAAACAAGAGCAACATCGCGCAACACAAAGTGCTCATTAACCCGCACCGTCCCACGAGACAATACCTTACCTTTACTATTGTCACCGAAGGTTATGTACTCCTTTCCGGCGACCGGGCTAAGGCTGGAGAACCACTTGGTGTTTCCGGTCATGTGCCTCGAACAACCGGAATCCACCAACCATACGTCCTCCAACCGTCTTACCTACATCAATAAAAAGACATAGGGTGAGCATACGGTCCAACACTTGGATTAGTGAAATAAGGGGAAAACCAGTGTTGGGCCGGCTGCTCAAAAGAAGGGTTAGTGTAAAAACCATTCCTAGCATGTCTACGAGGGAAGCGATCACCACGCTGAGGAAAACGTGGTCCGCTGGGGAAGAAGCGCTCACCGCGGTACTCAAACTGCGGTGGGGGAAAGCGCTCAACTAAGCCTCCGCCACGGGGTCCGTTACCTGCAAAAGCAGGACCCCGTCGGGCACGCTCTCTACGAGGTCTACGCCTAGGAGCCTGGGGCTCAACTGCTCTAGCGTCTCTCCTCGGAGCTCTCTCCTGCCTAGGCCTAACAAACTGAGGTCCTGGACCTCTAGGCCTAGTCTCCCTCCTCGGGGCTCTCATCTCCTGCCTAGGCCTGGGACCCTGACGTCCGGACCTAGCAGCTCTCCCCTGGGCCTTCGGTACATGTCCACCATGAGCTGGATGGTACATGTCCGGGTTCTCCATCTCCCGAGCCCTGCGCGCCTCTCGCTTGCGCCGAAAGCAGAACTCGCTCAAGTGACCATCCCTCCCACAAAAATCACACTGGTACCTCACCGCACGCACAGGGGGTTGTTGGTGACCAGGGCTGTGGGTGTGGCTCACTTTGCCTTTGCCCTTCTGTGGCAACTCCTCACGAATGGGTGGCATAGCATCAAGCTTGTTTCTGAGGTGGTTTGGCTTGGGTGCCCAAACTGGGTTCTTGGGAGGAGCTCTCGGGGGTTCCTCAACCACACCATCTTTGGTGATAGGCTTGGCTGGCTCTTTGAGTGGAAGCTTGGCAAGTTTGGGAGTAGTGGTGGAATTGGGCTTCTCACATGGGTTCAGACCACTAGACTCTCCAATCTTACCAAAAACTGAGAGATCAACACTCGGGCCAAGACCTACACCAGGGGCACCAGCAGCTCGCTTGAATTGGGAGATCATCATCCCGAGCTGCGGCTCACTACAGGAGACCCATGACAAGATGGTCCGAAGGTATGTGTTTTCTTCCTCGGTTTGCATCTTGCCATGCTTCACATTTGCAATCTCCATCTCCAGCCCCTCACACAAAGCACACCTCGAGACACAAGTGCTATCTGAGCTGGCCTTCTCTAAAGACTCAAGCTTGGCATTCTTCTCTGCCAACTCAGATTGCAAGACAGGACAAGTCTTGCACGCACCCAACAGCTGCGGCCTAGCACGGAGCTCATCCACCTCTCCAACCAACGCAGCATACTTACCTCTCAGAGTGAGAAGGTCAGTCATGTGCGCGGTGCACGACTCGCACTCCGCCTCCTCCGACACTACCACGGTGGACCGAGCGAACTCAAGCTCCTTCACCGTGTCCTCCCACTTCTGCCTAAACTCCTTGCGCTCTCTAGCGGCACGCCTAAGCAATTTATCTTGGCTAAGGAGGGCAGCAGTCAATTTCTCAACCTCGGAGGAAAGCTCGTCGTAGGTGAGAGATACCTGGGAGGTGTCGTCGTCGTCGTCGTTCCGAGGGGTACGCTCCGGCTCGCCGTCGACCTCATCTCCGAGCGCCATGGTGCAGAAGCCGTCGTCGTCGGCGAAGAAGCAGAGGCCGTTCAGCTTGTCCTCGATCCTCTTCTTCTTCTCGGACTCGTCATCGCTCGAGCTGGCGGAGTCGTCATCCGAGCCGTCGACGTCGCTGAGCGTGGCGAAGAACGCGCGCTGCTCAGCTTGCTGCTTCTCCAAGTACTTCTTCTTGATGTACTCTTTGTCGAAGCCGCCCCGTTTCTTGTGCCTTGGGGGGACGTGCTTCTCCTTGTACTTGGAGTCGCGCTTGCGCCCATGTTCGCCCTTGCCCAAGTGCTTGTTCTTCTTGGGGCAGTTGGCGATGAAGTGGTCGGGATCGCCGCACTCGTAGCATCCCGTGCGTCCTCCTCCTCGACGGCGGTTCATGCGGTTGTTGTGGAACCGCGAGAACCGGTTGGCAAGCAAAGCCAACTCGTCGTCTCCCAAAGACTCCAGCTGGTCCTCTGTCACAGAAAAGAGAGAAGAAAGCGCAAAGCCAGCTGAGGGGTTAGAGGAAGAGCCGGAAACCAAAGCCATGGACGGGCGAGAAGGATTTTCAAAAGAAGCCCTCGCCATAGCATCAATCTCACTGGACTTGAGCTTACTGAAGAGCTCGTCGCAGGTGAGGGTCTCATAGTTCGGCGATTCGATGATTGCCTGAACCTTGGAGTCCCACACCGAACGGTCAAGAGTGTGCAAAAGCTTCAAAGCACGCTCATGATCGTCAAATGGCAACTGCTCTCTGTTAGCCCTCATCCTGTTGACAATCACCTGAAAGCGAGCGAATAAACTTTCTATGCTCTCGCCAGGCTGATGTCGAAAGTTCTCATACTCTCTCTTGAACGACTCGTAGAGTCGGGTTTTGACTTGAGAGGTGCCCTCATGAAAACGCATGAGGGTGTCCCAGATCTCCCGAGCCGTAGAGAGGTGAGAAACGCGATCAAACTCACCCACGCTCAAACAGGAGAACAAAGCGTTACGCGCCCGGCTATTGGCTTCGTGCTCATCGATCTGAAGCTGAGAGACACGAGCAGCCAGGACAACGTAGTTGGCGTTGTTGCAAATCTCCCAAACAGAAGAGCCCATGCTCTGGAGATAGGCCGACATGCGTATCTTCCAATACGCATAGTTCGTCCCATCGAAAAACGGCGGTTTGCCCACGCCGCGATCCATGTCGCCTTCGGTGGATCTGGAACCGGCTAAGGTGGAAGATCCTTAACCTTGCTCCGATACCAATTGAAGGACCGAGAAGCTACCCGAAAGCGACCAGAGGGGGGGTGAATGGGAGCTTCAAAATTTCCTTACGGAAACTAGATGCCACTGTCCCAAACTCAACCCCAAAAGCGAAACCTAGAGCTTGCTAATGTCCACGACCCTAGATGTAGGGTGGATGCTTCCTAGAAGCACAGCGGGACACTAGACAACCCAAGAAAGCCAACGCAAAAGACGGAACTCGAATCCGATCAAGAACGAACGAACCGCGAACGAAAACGCGCGAAACAGCAGCGACCGGACTCTGGCCTGCGTCCGGTCAGCAGGGACCGGACGCGTCCGGTCGTCAGAAAACAGCTCTGGGAGCTCTCTGTTCGCGACCGGACGCACGGAGCTCAAGCGTCCGGTCGTTCACTGAGCGTCCGGTCAGATGAGACAAAAACACGGGAACAGTGCGAGCAGCGCGTCCGATCAGTTCCAAAAACCAGCGTCCGGTCGTGCAAAACGAAACACCGAAAAACGATCGGACTCACCAGAGGGTCCGGTCACTGGGCATCGGACGCGTCCGGTCACAGAAAAAACGTTTCTGGAACCTTTCTGTTTCTGACCGGACTCACTGAAGGGAGCGTCCGGTCGATTTGAACAGAGCGTCCGGTCAAGCAAAAGAACTCAGACAGAGTTCAACCACCGGACGCACTGTAGCAGCGTCCGGTCGTTGAATGAAGCGTCCGGTCACCCCGCGAATTCACTGTTCGTCCACCGATTCGACTAGAACTCACCCAAAACAAATCCTCTAGGGATCAAACTTGGTGAGTGAAGTCACAAGGAGGTTAGTGAGCTATCTCTAAGAGATCATGGCTCGAACCTAACTCCAAATCGGTGAATCGAAGAATTTCGGGGGAAGGGAAGAAAAGTGACCCGAAACGAAAAATCGATCGATCTCCTAGACCGTGAGGTTAGAGGATGATCCCTTCGGTGGAAAGAAGTGCCTCACGATCTAGAACAACTTGGTTCAAACGGAATTGCAAAAGATGAACCGAGCAAAGAGATCAAGCGACGGGAAAATCGTGGAGCAAAAAGGATTCCGCGAAGAACACAAGCAAAACGGAAATCACAGCCACGAACTCGAATCAAGGACGCAAATCAACCCATCGATCAGTGCTCCAAGGTGAGGATACGGCCTCACTTCCTCGAATCAACAGTACACAGAGTGGAGTCTCTCTGCGGATCTCAACTAGCTAAAGCAGGGGTGTGGGAGAGTGGAAACCCTAATGCTAGGAAGCAAATGACTGCGCTAACTGAGATAGGGAGGAGGGTGTCTCCCCTGGACTACTTATCCTATTCTAGTCTAAGTCTATTTCCTACTCTACCCCTCTCTATTCTAATTACAGAGCGAACCAGCTAAACCCTAGGGTTATTCTGGACCAACTCGGTGGTAGGTAGATCCAACGGCCACGCCCGCACAACTCGTCCGCGTTGCCTCCACGCAACCTTCAGATCGCCGCCACGTGCCGCCACCACTCTGCACCCCCGGTTTTGCGGCCCAAACCGGGAAACCAGCCTTTTCCATCAGCCCCCGGTTTTGAGGCCCAAACCGGGAAACCAGCCTCCAGCCCGAGTTTTGTGGCCCAAACTCGGAAACCCTCAGCGCCCGAGTTTTGAGGCCCAAACTCGGAAACCGGCCCACTCCCAGGTTTTGAGGCTCAACCTGGAAACCGTCACGCCCAGGTTTTGTGGCTCAACCTGGAAACCCAGCACCCAGGTTTTGAGGCCCAAACCTGGAAACCGTCCACCGTTGGTTTTTCCCGGGCTCTACCAACAAACCGGCGTCGTAGAGGGGATGCACCGCCTGTGCACCCCTTCCACCGACATGATCGCACTTCTCCGCTTGTCGCTGTCGCAGGCTGCCAGCCACCACAGCTGATCCTCCGGCCTCCAGTCCATCAGTCCAAGTCCACGTCCGCCCTTCACCGTCCGATACATCGGCATGGCACGTCCGCCGCACGGCACGCCCATCCTTCATCGCGCCCGGTCCGTCGGCACGGCACGTCGCAACTTGACCTTCACCCGCCATCGATCACTGTCTCCGTGCTCGACACCTGCACAACACAAGCCAAAGAACATGCGCATCATCTCCGTTGACAATCACTCATCACTCAGAGACTCGGCATACACCCATGTATCCGCAGCTTTGGCCTGGTTTACGTCACTACCAGAGTGCACCGTAGGTTCTTGGGCTGAATTAGAAGAAAAAATTCACAATCACTTTTATGACGGAGTCCAAGAAACTAGGTTATCACATCTTACATCGGTCCGGCAAGGACGTAGTGAGTCGGTGGCTGATTTCTTTAAACGTTTTAAGGAAATTAAAAACCGATGTTTCCATTTGAGGATCTCCGACAGAGATCTAACAGATCTATGTCTAGCTGGCCTACGTCGAGAGATCAAAGACAAACTTGAGCATCATGATTTCTTTAACGTAAATCAACTGTTGCAAAAGGCCATTTCGATAGAATCGCCCTTCAAAGAACCCTACGATCCTCATAAGACTCATCGGTCGGGTGTTGACACTCCTTAATGGAATCACTCTAAGAAGAGAGCCACATAAAATAATAAACTAGTGAAAGCACTAAAGAGCGTACGAGACACTACTAACTCCACTTAACATCAAGTTGTCATCCCCAACATGAAGCTAGCAATGCAAATATATCAGGGCACTGGATTTAAAGATAGATATTTACCCGCAAGCGCATAGATAAACATACCCGTTGTAGAAGCATTTCACCCAAGCTAGTCTCAGGTATCGTTATTTATATTTAGCCTAGAGACTAATCAATTCAAGATATGATGGCATTGTAAGGACTTAACAACATTTAATATAGCACACTTATAATAAGACTGATAACACACTAATTACTTCAAACAGGAATCAGGTTACAGAGTAAATGATATGATAAATAATTGATAAAGGATAACAGAGATCAGATCAATCAAGGATAAACTTAGAACATTACTACCTAGCAAGTGATGATTAGAATAGATATTAATGAGAAACATTCCTAAGTTATTCTAATTACAAGTCATAGCATACATTGATTAGTGCAATTATATTGGGCAATCATTGGCTAGGTCACATCATATTTATAATCAAGAGGCAACTCCATAGTAAAAGTGTCAAACAAAGTAACCCTTAAACCATGAGTTAACTGAGCCATACTGAACACTATATTCGGGAGGTGGAATACAGAGGACTCAACAGGTCTGTCACACCCGCGATCTACCACTCTATCCGGAACATAGGACGCATTCGCAGATAAATAATGTATAGGCACCACGCCTACACAGCATCTATCACCCACCCGTTGTACTTTAAGATGAGCGCTATACGAACATGAGTATAAACATAACGATGAACTATCTATGCCAAATATATAATCAAAGTAGACTATAAGCATTATAACTAAGAATATAATCATTGATGTCTTAATCATATCAATTGTATTGCTATCTAGAACACGATGATGAACAATAAGCTGAATTAGATCATCGAGAAGAACTAAAGTACGAACTAGAACATGAACTAGAACAAGATTATGAACTAGATGATGAACTAGACGATGAACTAGAACATAAACAATAAAGAACAATGATGAACTAGAAGAGCAATTATGAAATAGATCCATAATGTTAATACAAGAGAGAAGATCTTGGGTTTACCGAGCCTTCTCGTGATTAGATCAGGAATCCAAGCGAAGCTTGCCTCCTCTAATCCTATTCTATCTACTAATCTAGGTAGATGAAGTTCTAGGGCTTCCGATTGATCTCCTTCTCAAGCTCTGATTGATGATGTCTAATGATCAAACCCTAATTGATTTCTGAAGAGGGGGGTCAGGGGCTGTTTATATAGCCCTGGGCGATGAACCGTGGCCCTTGGATCAAACCGACTCAAGGTACAGCCGAGATGCATCTTAAAGGTCGGTGGAGATAGCTTGCAGAGGACGGAACCCAGCGGGCCCAAGGGTCGACCGACTGGTGGGTCCATGGGACCGGTCGGTCCCACCTGGAGGTGAACTGCGGTGCCCTTTCTCGTGGTGTCTCTATGTGTTCTCTGGAGTCTTCTAGAAGTATCCCGACATGGCGGTTGCGTTATCTCCCGACGGTTCCCTTCTATGGGAAGCTATTGGTGCCGATTTCCTGGTTTAGTCCCTGCAGAATCATAACTCACCAAAACTCGTGGAATATTGTCAGTTGAAACCCCAAACCTTTGTTGGTGATCAAATTTTTGCCCTTTTCATATTTATTTATCCCTTAATTATGATAGATAACTAGTGTCAACAACTCCCCCAAGCTTATCTTTTGCTAGTCCCTTAGCAAATATTTATGATAAATCAGGAACTGCTACTATGCCTTCACACTTTTAAGGTACATATGTTCAAACAAAAATCTTCCCTTGGTTCAGAGTTAACTATTCTGACTTTCTCATATTACCTTTAACTATGGAGCTTTTGCCTTCACCTGAGTCCTTAAACAATTGAGGGATAGAACAATCAAGTTAAGCACTGTATCTCTAACTCTTTGATCAACCTTCATTCTGGAGTTTGAATATATTTTCAAAATAAAAATCAGAGATTCCATTGTATGACACTCTCAAGTCACCCTTTTATATTTTATGATTCCTCACTGATGCAATTTTCTTACCTTCTATGGATATATATATCTGGAGCTTTAAGAAGTAGAAAGCATATCTTACCAAGTCAAAGTTCAAAGTTTAGGAAGAAAGATGTCATACTCATAGATCAAGATTTTAGAACATTTGAAATTTGTCATCTCTTGCTGGCATATTGTAATTAGAGGGACCATGGGCTATCATTCTTTTTCTTCTCATATTTTTATCATAACTCTTTTTCTCTGTTTCTTCTCTTTTTTTCTTTTGAGGTAGTCGGACACTTGTCCCTTTTTATTTCCTCCTTTTATACTTTTGCATAGCCCATGCCTCTAACACAATACTACTTCGGAAGAGTGAATCTTTTAATAAAACATTCTTGATCTCTAGAGCATGATAAATTTCTCAACCATAACTAAAAACTTATAACAAAGCAAGTAGCCTTATCTTAAAATCATATTAATGGCTTTGGGTAGGAATTCATGTTATGTCATACAGGATCTCATCATGTGTTTAATCTTTTTTAAAGTGTAAATCTCCAGAACTCTAGTATCTCTAGGAATTAGATAAACAGCAGCTCAAACCTTTTTATATCATATCTCACAATTATCTAGACTTTGGATTAAGCATTTGCCATCCACATGTTGTAGGTTCAGAGTTTATTCAGAACAACTTTGTCTAAAACTCAAGAAAATTTGAATTCGAACAGTAGGTACTTAGAAAAGGCAGAGCAATTGTTCATCGTTTTTATCATGAACAAAATTAAGTTTTTATCTACCTAGGCATTTATTTATTATTTAATATCTTTATTTGGTTTTGTAAAAGTTATTCATCTTTTTAGGGGTTTCTATATTTATTGACCTGATCTAACTAAATCGAACTAATAATAATAGATAAAAAGCCGTGATACTTATCGTGATAACTGAGGGTGCTCTCCCCTAAGCTGGATCTTGATGTATTCTTTTTCGAGTAGACTGTTAGTGATTTCTTGAGTCCTTCTCTTCCTGCTGAATTCAAAGATAGATAACACAACTAGTGGAACTTGATTAAGCGTTAGTAATAAATATTCCTCCATTTGTCTAGTTGTCTTAAAGCTCTTAAGATTATTTATACTCTTCCTTTCCACTAAGCAGAGTTTCAGCAGTGTTCCATAGTATCTTTTTTTAGATTTTTTTATAGATGTATGCAAAACAAAAGTAAAAATGTAAATGTATAGTTTTTATTTTTATGCCTCCAAAGAAAGTATACTACTCTCATGGGGCTTAGAGTTTCCATATTTTTTTTATTTTGTTTTCTAATGCAGATATAATTGCTAAGAAGTAAATATGATACTAATAGTAAAATGATCATGCTTAATTATGCAATGATGAATTTAATGCTAGTGATTATGGATAACTACCGAGTTACCTTTCGGCGAGGATTCGACGTTTATAGTCTATCGAACAAGACTCCTTGTATGCTCTTTATTCTTTCTTGGGTGCATCAGCAGATCCTGAGGAGGACCTCGATGATTGCACGTCAGTAGAATTCTCTTTCTTTTTCCATACTTGTTTAACTGGTGGTCTTGTCTCCTTTACTTCTTCGTCCTTCGTTTTCTTTAATAGGATATCTTCACTCCTGGTAACTTCTCTTTCATAATCAGCCCATCCATCCTTGATTTGTCGATTCTTGTTGTGTTGGGATGCGCGGCGTCTCCTCCTTGAGTGGTTCTTCTTTTCCTGTCCATTAGTGGCATAACTATTGAAATAACAACGTACCTTCTCTCTGAAGAACTAGAAGTGGATCTCTCCAGATCTCATGTAGATGATGGCGCCTGTGGTATTGAGGAAGGGTCTTCCTAGGATGATGTGAATGTCATTTTCCTTTCCCATGTCTAGTACTAAGAAGTCGGTGGGAACATAGTGGTCTTTAATTTGGATCATCACGTCCTTTACTATTCCCTCTGGAAATCGATAAGTTTGGTCCGCCATCTGTAGCTGCACATATGTTTGACACATAGGTCTATTTTTATATAAGTGCTCATATGTTACCTTAGACATTATATTGACACTTGAGCCAATGTCGCAAAACGTCTTGTGGAATGTACTTCCTTCGATCTTGCAATCGATGGTGGGTACGCCTGGGTCATCCCTTTTGGCGAGGTATGGTGATGCAAGAAGGTGGTCGTGTTATGTTTGGACAGAGTTGACCATCCATACTGTGTCTTGATGTGGTTGTGTAGCCTTGTTCTTTCTCCTTCTGTTCCTATTCTTCTTCTTTGATGATATGATGTTTGCATCTTCATAGGGCATCTGAGGGTGGACTTTGGTAGTGAGTGTACGTCTCTTGAAACTGAATCTTTCTTTGTTGCCTGTGATTGTGAAACAGATCTTGGCGCTGTCCGTGTAGATGATGGCTTTCGTTGAGCTTAGGAACGGACATCCAAGAATGATGGGTGCTCTTTTGTCTCCACCTGTTTCAAAGATCATAAAGTCTGCACACACATACGAGCGTCCCACTCGTACACAGATATCTTCTAGAATTCCTAATGGGTAGCACAGTGTCTGATCTGCGAGCTGCAAACACATATTTGTATATAATAGAGGTGCACCATATATTTGTTCGTATATTACCCTTGGCATAATGTTGACGCTTGCTCCAAGGTCACAAACTGCTTCTTCAAAACTGTGAGGTCCAATATGAATTGGAATCACAGGTCTTCCTGGATCTCCTTTCTTTGGGGCGATGGAGTCATCCATCCATTCTCTTGAAGGTCTAGGTATGAGGTGTCCTGCATCAAAGATGTCTACAAGATTTGCAGTTTCTAGCTCTTTTGGATTTCCTGGAATCTTACCTTTTTCAGCCATAGGGACTGAAGCTGCTAACTGAGATAACTGAGATTCTATCATTTTATTAAAGCCATGTTGATTCTTTATGGCAGAAGTAAAGCTATCCATTCTAGCATTAATATTTTCAAGCAGTTTATCATTGGAAGCTATCTTTTTAGACATATTATCAATAATTTTATTTTGATTGGATATCATCTCTCTCAAAGGTGGTTGATTAAAAGTATTACCTTGGTAGTTACCTGAGTAGTTACCTGAGTAATTAGGCCTTGATTGCTGGTTCCATCCTTGAGTTTGTTGAGGACGATAGTTGGTGTTGTTGTTGATGTACTTTGCATCCTCTTGAATTTCAGGGCAGTTGCTCCCTGAATGACCAGTGCCTCCACACTCTTCACATATCATGCGAGATTCGTAGATTTGTTTGACGTCTTCTCTCTTGGGAGTGTGTTCATCAAACTTTTTCATGAGTAGGTCAAGTTTGGCAGACAACATGTCTACTTCCTTCAGTTGATGTATTCCTCCCCTCTTGCGTGGCTGAGAGCGTTCCTCGTTCCAACCTTGGTTAGAGGCCATCTTCTCTATGAGTGTAGTTGTATTGTTGATCGTGAGTGATAAGAATGATCCTCCAGCAGCAACATCTACATTCTCATGGGTACTTGAATTGAGCCCGTGGTAGAAGGTCTGCATGAGTAGCCAATTCTCCATCCCATGGTGAGGGCATTCTGATATGTAGTCTTGAAAGCGTTCCCAAGCTTTTGGGATTGATTCTTCATGTTGTTGCTGAAAAGTTGAAATCTTGGCACGGAGGGCAATCGTCTTGCCCACTAGAAAGAACTTTGTTAGCAAGGCAGTTGAACAGATCGCCCATGAGGTGTTTTTATCTTTGTTGGCGTAGAACCATTGTTTTGCTTTCCCCAAGAGTGAGAATGGGAACAAGCGAAGTAGAATGACGTCCCTTTCAACTCCTTTGATGGTGAAAGTGCTACAAATCTCCAGAAAGTGTTGGAGATGGGCGCTTGCATCTTCATGTGCCTTTCCGCAAAACTGATTAGCTTGCACCATGTTGATCAAAGCTGGCTTGAGTTCAAATCCGTTGTCTCCCACATTGACTGTTGGTCCAGTCCTAATGTTCGCAGTGGTTGGTGCAGAGAACTCGCGGAGTGTCTTGTCGGCCATGGTGTCCAACACTGGTGTTAAGCTTCTTCTTATCTGGCTAACTTCTGGTAGTGGTGTTGAGGGTCTCTTAAGTTTGCGTCTAGTTTTCCTTAGTAAAGCTTCAGGATCCTCAATGTAGTTTTTCGGAAGTTGGAAACCAGTCATACATCACCCTGCATAAGATATAAAAGATAAACAAAGGCAAGGTAAGTCTGTTTGAGTAGTAAATAATCAGTGCATTATCACATGTGTGTAAGTAAAATGATATGTTCTAGCTACCATTCTAAATGCTGCTAATGCAGTGTCCTATCAGTGTTCATAAAGATTTTAATAATTAACCCAAGGTACCATCCCAAATTGAATTGATGTGATCCCCGGCAACGGCGCCAGAAATGCTTGTTGACACTCCTTAATGGAATCACTCTAAGAAGAGAGCCACATAAAATAATAAACTAGTGAAAGCACTAAAGAGCGTACGGGACACTACTAACTCCACTTAACATCAAGTTGTCATCCCCAACATGAAGCTAGCAATGCAAATATATCAGGGCACTGGATTTAAAGATAGATATTTATCCGCAAGCGCACAGATAAACATACCCGCTGTAGAAGCATTTCACCCAAGCTAGTCTCAGGTATCGTTATTTATATTTAGCCTAGAGACTAATCAATTCAAGATATGATGGCATTGTAAGGACTTAACAACATTTAATATGGCACACTTATAATAAGACTGATAACACACTAATTACTTCAAACAGGAATCAGGTTACAGAGTAAATGATATGATAAATAATTGATAAAGGATAACAGAGATCAGATCAATCAAGGATAAACTTAGAACAGTACTACCTAGCAAGTGATGATTAGAACAGATATTAATGAGAAACATTCCTAAGTTATTCTAATTACAAGTCATAGCATACATTGATTAGTGCAATTATATTGGGCAATCATTGGCTAGGTCACATCATATTTATAATCAAGAGGCAACTCCATAGTAAAAGTGTCAAACAAAGTAACCCTTAAACCATGAGTTAACTGAGCCATACTGAACACTATATTCGGGAGGTGGAATACAGAGGACTCAACAGGTCTGTCACACCCGCGATCTACCACTCTATCCGGAACATAGGACGCATTCGCAGATAAATAATGTATAGGCACCAAGCCTACACAACATCTATCACCCACCCGTTGTACTTTAAGATGAGCCCTATACGAACATGAGTATAAACATAACGATGAACTATCTATGCCAAATATATAATCAAAGCAGACTATAAGCATTATAACTAAGAATATAATCATTGATGTCTTAATCATACCAATTGTATTGCTATCTAGAACACGATGATGAACAATAAGCTGAATTAGATCATCGAGAAGAACTAAAGTACGAACTAGAACATGAACTAGAACAAGATTATGAACTAGATGATGAACTAGACGATGAACATGAACTAGACGATGAACTAGAACATAAACAATGAAGAACAATGATGAACTAGAAGAGCAATTATGAAATAGATCCATAATGTTAATACAAGAGAGAAGATCTTGGGTTTACCGAGCCTTCTCGTGATTAGATCAGGAATCCAAGCGAAGCTTGCCTCCTCTAATCCTATTCTATCTACTAATCTAGGTAGATGAAGTTCTAGGGCTTTCGATTGATCTCCTTTTGAAGCTCTGATTGATGATGTCTAATGATCAAACCCTGATTGATTGCTGAAGAGGGGGGTCAGGGGTTGTTTATATAGCCCTGGGCGATGAACCGTGGCCCTTGGATCAAACCGACTCAAGGTACGGCCGAGATGCATCTTAAAGGTCGGTGGAGATAGCTTGCAGAGGACGGAACCCAGCGGGCCCAGGGGTCGACCGACCGGTGGGTCCAGGGGACCGGTCGGTCCCACCTGGAGGTGAACCGCGGTGCCCTTTCTCGTGGTGTCTCTATGTGTTCTCTGGAGTCTTCTAGAAGTATCCCGACGTGGCGGTTACGTTATCTCCCGATGGTTCCCTTCTATGGGAAGCTATTGGTGTCGATTTCCTGGTTTAGTCCCTACAGAATCATAACTCACCAAAACTCGTGGAATATTGTCAGTTGAAACCCCAAACCTTTGTTGGTGATCAAATTCTTGCCCTTTTCATATTTATTTATCCCTTAATTATGATAGATAACCAGTGTCAACATCGGGCGTGCATATTGCCGAGATAAATTCTGATAGTTCCGATGATGAGTCTAAAGATTGCTACGCTGCCGAAATTTTATGGCCAGCGCAAAACAAACTGGTCACTTGTCCTTCCCTTAAACCAATTCAGAAGAGTCGGGGTGAGGAGGTGAAATTTACGTTTGATTTCTCTAAATGTGACTGAATATTTGATGAATTACTTAAATTCGGTTATCTTGAAATTAATTATACTCTGCCATCACCCGACAAACTAAAAAGGAGAGCTTACTGCAAATTCCATAATTCTTTCTCTCATGCCACTAACGACTGCAATGTTTTCCGTCGACAGGTTCAATCAGCCCTCAATGAAGGACGATTGAGTCTAACTGAGATGCAGATCAGTACTACTCCTTTTCCAGTGCACATGGTGGAAGCAGGGAATCCTGCCATTATGATTCATCCAGAGCAAGCCGGTACGACCAAAGGCAAGAATGTTGTTATCGGCG
Organism: Coix lacryma-jobi var. lacryma-jobi; assembly: GCA_009763385.1. NCBI lineage: Eukaryota > Viridiplantae > Streptophyta > Magnoliopsida > Poales > Poaceae > Coix > Coix lacryma-jobi. Next base: position 114,674,509 of record CM019830.1, on the reverse strand, counting down.
AACCACGGGTCGCACCGAATACTGAGAATGATTCAGGGCGCAAAGTGGTGCTCGAGAAGGGTGATGACGGCAAAAGCAAGCTCACCATTACTGCAGGGTCAGCACGACACCTGTATAAGCAAAGATATTTCGAGACAAAGGCAGCACAACAAAGGCCGACTAGGTCGGGTCCTCAAGCCGACCAGTCCGGTTCATCTTCAAAGCAGTCAGAGCAGAAGGCCGATCAGGTAAAGTCGGTCCCTGCCAATTCCGGTAGGATCAATAAACCAACTGATACAGTCGGTGTAACCATATCTGAAGACTCTACCCTTTCCGGAGTACGTGTCATCCGCACTTTTGTCCCGCAGAGACCTGAAGTTGGCACTTGGAAGACTAATGCGGACAGGAGTAAGGGGAAAGTCGCCAGAGAACCATGTACTTTTGACAAGCTCATGGCCAAATACAAGCAGCAAAAGGCCGATTCCCATAGTCGGCCCTTAAAAAGGAGAGATTCTACTCCTCCGAAGCGTGAGGACGAGAGATCCAAACAGATGGTGGTGTCTCTGGTGACGTATTCGGCGCCAAAGGCTGGCCCGCATTACTATCAGTGGGCCCCTCCTATTTCGCCACCACCACAATGGGGTCCTCAAGGGGTGTGGGTGCCTTACCCTATGCCGGCACATATGTGTTATCAGCTAGGATGGGGAATGCCTACTAATCAGCCTGCAAGAGTCTCAGTATTTGATCGCTTGGGTGATCAGCCGAGTTCTAGCCAGAATCGGCCAGTCGCTCCAAAGGCTTTAATATCTTAGGAGACCAGGAAGACGCAGACGCGGCGGGTCTATGTGCCTAAGAAGGTGCAAAGTGTTCCTGTTGCTTCTCTGACCAGACCCGACCCAGTCCCTACTATCACAATCGGGTCTATGGAAGTACCTCTTGTCAATGAACCTGAGCCTATGGTGGTTGAGGAGCCAGCAACAGAAGAGGTCCCAGAGGCTCAAGATACTCCGGCTGAGGTGAAAAAGCTATCGAGCGTGACCCCAAGTACATGCAACCTAGATGGTGTCCTCCTGGTTTGACTAAGACTCAACGAAGGAAGCTGCAGAGGGCCCGCTGCAACAAACAGAGGAAGGAGCGGCTTGACAAAATGAGGGAGGACATATTCAACTCGACACATCCTACTTTCCCTCAAGGCAAGTGTTGACGCTCACTAATGCTCATAATTAACCATCAACTATTGCATGAAATGACACTAAATGAATCACAAAGCATAGTTGTAGGGTTTGAAACTAATAAGTTCCACGAGTTTTGGTGCTCTCACTTGTTTTGCAGGATTATCAATATTTCACCATATAAAAGTATCTCAAGTGATGAAACAGAGCACACCATTGCGAAGACCTCGTCGAGACGATCGAAACGGACATATGGTTTGCTACATTTGGAGTCCCGATGAGAGAGTCCTCAATGGATACGACTTGGAAGATTCTAGAACATTCCAGAAGACAAGAGAAGGCGACCCACGGAAGGCGGGGCCCACCTGTCATAGGGGCAGACCGACCGGTCTCCTCTATGGACCGACCGGTCGGGTGTTGGGCACACTTTCGTCCCCCTTCGCGTGACGCACTCCAACCGACCTCTCCAACACGTTTTGGCCCATTTAGGCCCAAGTGCATATGACGAAGGATTTAGTACCACATCGCTTGCCCAAGGTGGAGGGGAGGCCAGGAGCCCCTATATAATAAACCCAGGACCCCCCTGAGGCAATACACCATCATCATCTGGGAGTCTTTGTAGAGGCGTCCCTCGAAGGACAACCTCTCCTCCCTAGAGAATTAGGTTTAGATTTTCCAATGTAATAGCTTAGCTCTAGTCGGGAGTTAGGGAGAGCGGAGCTGCGCTCCGGTTCTGGAGGAGTCTTTAGAGTTTTGGTATGTCTTGTATCTTTTCTTTGTAAGACTTATGCTTTAATATATTTATCTTCTCTATTTACTTTATGCTTTATTATATGATTAGTATAGTTGTTATATCTTGGCATGGGATCTTCGCTCGTATTGAGTGCTCTAGTTATGCTAGGTAATTAGAGTAGTAATCGATAGATTAGACATGGTGTTTAGTCTATAGGTTACCTGAGGTTGCGCTCAATCCCACGGAATAGTTGTGGTAGCCCCAGGGGTGACAGCTCTGTTAGGCCTTCATAGTCCACCACGTTCGGATTGATGTTTCGTAGAGCTTTTGGCAGCCTTCTCCCAACTACCTTTTTTCCCAGTCTTCTTCGAGAGTTGAAAAGGACCTGCTGCTCTAAAGTGTCAATGTTTATGACTGCTATATCTTTTCATCATTGTTACCTTAGAACCCAAGTAATAGAGAAGTACATAGGAACCTTGATCTTTCCCATTGTCCTCCCACTATAGTTATCTATACATTTATCATTGAATTCTCTTTGATGTGTTTTCATTATTATATATATCATATATCATTCACTCCTGCTCTAGTCTAATTAGTACTCTGAGTTAGTAGATGCATGATAGTGAGTTATCAGATTCTTGACCCTAGTGAAACGACCCACGATTTCCTCGAAGGGAAATCCGTAGATACATCATATTGTGATAGTCCAAAAGTCTCAAACCATCACATTATCATTATTCAGTTGTTACCATAGTTCATACAACGCGGTAGTACAGATTTACAAGTCATTACATCACATGGGAAACACCACCTAGTACAAACTATATCGGTAACGCACACCTATCGACGCTGGAGTCAGCGTAGAGCGTCAGCGAGTGAAGGCTCCTCCTTCACGGGCATCATCAAAGTCGTTGTAGCAGCGGGCGAAGACTCCGTCTTCATCTTCTCATCCAAACTCGCGTATAGGAACGAGACTCCCTAGTCCATCTAGCTTCCACCATCGCCGCGGTAGGAGTCGTCCAAACCTGTCATTAATTTTCAGTACGGTTTGTACTGGCCACACTTTCCCATCCTATGCTTGCATTTGCTATGTGGTATGTGGAATGCAAGGGTAGAGCAAAAGGAATCTATTTATGGCTGTAGTTTTCCTATGCAGGTAATCAATATTTTATAAATATAGTCATCAAGTTTTATCCCATATACCCGGCCACATGGCCTTCCATTCGGTCATCGACCGAACATCCGGCCACACGGCCATCCATCCATCCATCCCATCCACACATCCACGCATCTCACCACACTCTCACTCTCTAGGCGGCAAGGACGACTCCCACTCGTACCTTGCCTCAACGGCCAGCGCCGGACCTATCAACCCAGGGGGAGAAGAAGAAAGGACACCTCTCACTAAGTCCGAGGGAAACTGAGCACCATAGTGTTGTCCATGACCGTGGACACGGCTATATGTATAGATCGATCGACTCTGCAGAGCGTGTACGCCTGGAACCATAGGTTAGCTATCCTCGACGATCCGGCTCGTCTAAGCTGATTCCAAACTTCCCCCTAATCCGCAACGATGCCATCCTACCACTCAGCCCTGGGGCACCTCGGTGGAAATCCACCGTAACGCTGAGACTGTGAGACGTGGATCCTGGCGTACCAAATAAAACACCACGTTGTCTTAGGAGGGTGTGGGTCTTCAGCCCTTACCTCCCTACACTTATCACCTTCCAGCCTAGCAGTAATGGCATCGTTTCGCCCAGGGGGTAGGAACGGTTCTGTGCCCATACAAGAACAAGTGGTGCGCACGAAGGTACTATGGTCTGATCACCTCAGCGCAATCGGGCCCTAAGGACTGGACAAGATACCTCCTCCTCGGGGCTTCCATCACCCCCGTGCTGACACAGCACCTCTATCCCGGGGATTCGCCCCACGAAGGCACTCCTCCCCAGGACCTCTTCTCAAGATCACAATGTACCCGCCACAGGTACTCCCCAGGGGATGCCCAGGTCACATCCCCTCGGCAAGACTCGTCACCGGACTCATCGTAGATCCTGTCCAGTCGACTCAACCCTCACCATACGCACCCAAGACACACGCCAAGATCTCCCCAAGTCATCATCCCGTTATCACGGCACCATGTGCCTTAGCCACCCTCAAGCAAACATCCACCAAGCATCACATCACAGATATAATGCATAGTAGAAGTGAGTAGCGAGTATGTAAAGTAAGCGGTGTCTAGCCTAACAGCGGGTGTGCAGGGGAAAGGGTTGCGTCAAGGTATAGGCTTCACAAGCAATCTATCATGCAACCTATCACGGTTCATTTGCAAATAGTAAAGCGCTAGCAACTACATTATTGCATGTCTAATAGGATTCTACGAGGTTGGATGGGCTGTGGCACCTGTTACGTTGTTAGTCCAAGATCTCTGATGTCCTCGTAGCCGTTCTCCTCGGGTCCTGGTGTTGTCCTCGGTCTCCTCCAGCAGGTCCAACCAACGTTGCTCCCGACACAACTACCTCACGAGACCGACAATCAAGACAAAGAAGCAATCAGAACACTGACACGACAACTAGACTCGAAGACGCTAAGGACACTAAATAGAGAAGGGACTCAGCCCTCGCGGAGGACATCCGATCCTCGGGCTCGAAAAGACACAGGAGCAGATGCTTGCTAAGCACAAGCTCGAGTCACAACCTAGCTCGTACTTCCCGGGCTGACCGAGTCGACCTGTACGGCTCGAGTAAAATGGTTGAGACCCAAACCCGACTTAAGCAAACATCACGCAAAACAAGATTAGCCCTCATGATGCGAGTTCATTTTCCTCGGGCCCAAAGAGGCGAAGGAAGGACTTGGCTAAGCACGTCTATGTCATATCCTCGGTGTAGGTGGTTTCCTACGGCCGATCGAGTCGACTCGCACGGAACCGAGATCATGACATGGACCTTAGCTTTGCCAACTAGAACGAGGGTTCGGTCTTTGATCCAATCGTCACGGCTAAGGATGAGATCGAATAGATCGAGCCATCAAGGGAAAAGGAAAATAGGCTAAGGACGAGATCGAATAGATCGAGCCATCAAGGGAAAAGGAAAACAGTTCTGATCTCTTGCTCGATCCATACGCCATGGTAATCGACGAGAACCGAGAAGAGGGAACAGAACAGGAGGGGAGAAAGAGAAGCAAAGGTAGTCTCACTTCCTTCTATGCACGCGCCATGGCAAGGACAGGCATCGAAGGGAGCGACATACCAAGAACGCAAACACTCAATCCACTCGTAGGGTACCTCAACCCGTGTGCACTAAATGGCACTAAACGTTCCTCGAATCCGCAGCGGTGCGGTTGTCACTGCGAGGATCTAGGAGCGCTGCAGTCTATAATAGGTACAAGCATACAAGGGCTCAAGTGCGAAGAAGCAAAAGAAGTAAAACGGGGATCCACCTTCCTTTGATCCACACGCCATAGTATTAGACCGGGAATCACAGGAATGGGATCAAGAAGCAAGACTATTACATAAACATGATCAACACGCAAAGGAGACAATCTAAAGGCGGGGAACTTGGTTCCACGGGGACTTCGATCCACGGTCATTGCATTTGGCAGGGATCGGAGAGACTGGAAACAAAAGGGGATCGATCCACACTTGCTGGATCGGTAAGGATCAAACAGAAAGGAAAAGAGAGGGAAGTGGTCTCTGCATTCATTCAACCAACACGCCATGGCAAAGGCGGTAGCCGAAGAATGAGAGAAGCTCGACCCAAGCCAACTCGTAGGGCACCACAACCTCCGTGCAACTCAATTGGCACAACGCTATTCCTACAACTCATAGCGGTGCGGTTGTCACCGCGAGAGTCGAAGGAATGCTATGGTCGAAGCGGTGCAAGCATACGAGGTGGCTCGGACAGAAGCACGACAAAATAGGTGAAGCGCGCTGGTCATGGCGAAGCAACTCGCGGCCATGAGCTTCACCCAAACGAGTTGGCACTCGTTGTTCCACGATCGTCATCACTTGTTCCTTGTCCCACCAGACTAGGTCACAGAGGGCTATCGTGTGCGGGTAACATCCGCATCGATATCGGACCCGATATCGAACCCACAGTGACCATGTCTTAGGGCTAGGGTCAGGAGCTAACGCTCGTAGCACTACGAAGCCAACCAAACAAACAACAACGACTACGAGGGATGAGTTACGCTCGGCGTCACGGTCACGGCGGGACGAACCCACGACCGTAGCGTTCGAGCGAGTGACGACCCCTCGACCGGCTCGAAGGCACGATTCACAGACAAAACAAACAAGGACCGGCTGGAAGGCACGGTCAACCAACTTTGGACCGGCTGGAAGGCTCGGTCCACCGCCAACGACACGAACATGACAACAACGACAACCGACATAACCACATGGAGTAGCACATATCCATAGCATAGGAATAGACCGGCGCGAAGGCTCGGCACAGGCAAGTATAGATCATGTATGAGTCAGACAATAGTATGAAGATGAACAAAATGAAAGGATTTGCGTCAATGTCCAAGGGTGGCGTCGACGGAGGTTCACGGGTTCGACCTTGACGATGGCACGAAGGACGGGTCTTCGGCGAAGCGGTGCCGTCGATCGAACAGCTGCACGCCTTGGCCGAATAGCGGCGCACGGTCAGCCGAACGACAGGGCGCGCACAGCCGGACAACAAGACACCACCGACCGAACAGCGATGCGCGGCCTTGCCGACTGCGACGCACGACCTTGCCAAACTGTTGGCGCTCGCCGTTGCGCTCATCATGGCTGCTGCTGCGATGGCGCCAGCAGTGCTTCGGCGAAGGGATGGTCACCACCAACCTGCAGCAGCAACGGTGCGGTGAGGACATGGCCTTCTGGTGGTGATGGCTCTGGCCGGGCTCTCGGAGGAGGCACGCTGCAAGTGGTTGTGGCATCGCAGGGCCACGACGGACTGCAGCGTGGCCGGCAAGGTAGTGTCCTGGCCAGAGCAGCGGTGAGCTTGTCGAAGATGGGGCTCCGGCTTCATAGCGAGGAGCTTCGACGCCCGTGTGGCTCGGGCGGAGCAACGTGAAGCGGCTGCCGGCCTGGCGGAGCGCGCCATGGGCAAGACGGAGGTGGCTTCGGCCACGACGCGGCATGGCTCGGCCAGCACGCGGCAAGGGCTCGGCGGCGTCCATGGCTCGCCGCGCGGTCGACAGGGGCTCAGCCTCGCGGCGCTTGCCGACGTGGACCGACTGCGGCCCGACGCTGTTGGCCGAGGCGCCGGAGAGGTGGTGGCCGGTTGGGGAGGGCCGGTGGCGAGCGGTCGGCACCGGCACGGCCGGGGAGCCGTCTGGCGCGGATGTGCGGCCTCCACGGCTGTCCGGCGACGAGGTAGCACTGCAGGGGCTCGATCGGCCGACCGACGCAGGCACGGCCGACAGGGCCATGGCGCGGCTACGAGAGGTCCTCCGGCGCGACGCGACCAAGCCTGGCGCGGCTGCAGCCACGGCCGGCTAGTGGTGCGCCACGCGGCTGGTCGGGGAAGAGGCGTCCGTTGTGACTTCGAGAGGAGGGAGAAGGATAGTGGCGGCGTAGTTGGGGAAGGAGGAAGAGAGGGCGGCCGCGATCGTATTTGTAGGCGTCGCGAGCTAGGGTTCGGGCACGGACGACGGTGCCTCGACGTCCGTACCACGAGAACGCGTGGCGGGCATCCAGGGGGCTCGGCGTCGCGGACGGCCACGGGCGCGCGCCTCGCGTTGGCGGCGGCGGCGGCTCTGCTGGGAGCGCGCAAGCGCCCTAGGGTTTGGGGCACTGGCGCCTGTGTCATGGGTCGGATGGGCCGAGCGCGGGGTTGGCTGGGCCGTGCGGTGTGAGCGAGCCAAGGGGAGGGGAGGTAGCGCGGGTGGGCTGGCCTGAGCCAGGTCCTGGCTGGGTTTGCACGCAGGTGGGCCAAGGAAAGGGAGCGGGGTAGGCTTGGGCTCGCGTGAGCAGGCCGGCGTAGGAGGCGTGGGCCAGCTGGGTCGCGGGCGCGAGTAGGCCAGAGGAAGGGGGAGGCGAGCGGGCCTGTTAGGCTGGGCTGCAAGGAGGGGGAAAATGAGGGGAAGAAGAAGGGGTTTGGGCCCAAGAGGAGAAGAAGGGTTTCCCTATTTCTGTTAAAGAGAAAAATGCGAGGAGATTTGTAGGAAGTCTGGGGAAAAATTCAAATGTATTTGGGGTAGACTTCAAATGGCACTCAAGGGTAGGTTCATTGCTCGGGAAGATGGAAGGTTTCTTCGAGTTGCTTAGATGAATTTAAAGGAGGAGCTTGAGTTGGATTTTGAATGGTAATTTGAAAGGAGATTCAAAATCGGGAAAGAGGGGAGATAGGGAAAAGGGATTTTCCCCAAGTCATGAATTAATATGACCCGAAGATCTTTTGAGGGAATACAAGAGAGATCGGGAAAGGTCCCAAAAAGGAGAGGAGATCACTATGGATTTGTGCTCTCCGACTCTGACTCGACTCAAACCCTAAGCGGACTCGATAACTTGGGCACACTCCTACAGGCAAAACTATATGAATGCAACGTCCCGCAAGCGAACACGCTACGTTTGACCTAACGGCTATAAGTTTCACACGTTACTGGAAAAAGTTTTAAAAAGCTCGTATTTTTGGTTGGTCAAAAACCCAGGATGTTACACCTAGCTTCCCTGTGGTAAAATATAAATAACGATCCTGGAATACTCCCGGTAAAATGCTATGATGGTGTTTTGTGCGCTTGCAGAATCTTTCATATTCTATTTGCGTTAACAAACGTCAACAGCAAGTGAGGAGGTGAAGAGCCGGCTTGTAATCAAAAGCCGACTTTAACAATCATAGAACCAGACAGGTCGCATCCTGAAACGACCAGTTTGAATACCAAATCTACTCAAGTGGCTTCGAAACCAATGAGGTCGGACACCGATCCGACCACCATAGGGGAGATGCCGACCAGTTTGACAGTCGAGCAAGTTGAACCAACTACTACTGGACTAGGAGCCGAGTTGTCCCGACCAGAATCCAGGACTGAATCAGTTCCTAACGCGCCATTGGGATTAGGCTCGCTTCTTAGTAGCCATGTTTCCTCTACTGGTGTTGCTGCGACCAATAATGAATTACCTGAAGAACAAGATGAGGAGATGGTGGACTATGAGCCTTCACCAGAAAGGGCGGAGGTCAATGTAGTTTACTTATCGGCCGATTACTACGTGGTCAGAGATGATTCGACAGCAACGGAATTCAACTTCGCTACACAGACTGCTGTGTTCCAGAAGCCGGAAGAATCCGTTAATCATCTTAAACCGTTACATATAAAGGGTCACATCAATGGTACACTAGTCCACAAGATGCTGGTCGACAGCGGGGCAATCGTAAACTTAATGCCATACTCGCTTTATCAGAAGCTCGGTGGTACCGATGAAGAGTTGATCAAAACTAACATGACTATCACTGGAGTCGGAGGAGGAGATCCCATTCCGGCCAAAGGAGTCGCGTCCATGGAGCTGACCGTTGGGAGCAAGACTTTGGCCACTGCTTTCTTCGTCGCCGACATACAAGGTAGTTACAATCTTATACTTAGGCGCGACTGGATTCATGCTAATCGGTGCATACCTTCTAGCCTACATCAGTTTCTTATCCAATGGGTAGGAGACGATGTTGAAGTGGTGCACTCAGATTCATCGGCCTATGTAGCCACGGCCCGATACTCCTTTGCTCGGGGGGCCTGATATTATTGCTTGTTTATCTGGTCGTGACCTTTCTGATTTTCAATTTGTTAGTGTTACTAAGGAGGGTTTTGTACCGGTGTCTTTAAAGCCGATTGACAATCGGTTCAACATTACCGTGTAATTTAATGGATGTTAATGTTGATTGGCTAAAACATCGTGTCGAACAATATCGCGCTCATGAGACCGATACTTGTGAAGCTATTGATGATTTTGATGAGCTCAATAAGTTGGGCCAAGGTTTTATGTCGGCCGACCCTTTGAAACAAATAGATATTGGGGATGGTTCTGTACCAAGGCCGACTTTTTTAAATCAAAATCTTGAGGCCGATTATAAGCTAAGATTAATCGCCCTATTGAAAGAGTTTTTTGATTGCTTTGCATGGAATTATACAGAGATGCCTGGATTAAGTCGAGAACTTGTCGAGCATTGGCTTCCTATCAAGCCGGGGTTCCGACCATTCAAACAGCATCCTCGACGCTTTAATTCTACAATATATGACCGGATTAAAGAGGAAATTAATCGGTTATTGCAAGCGGTATTTATCTAACCATGCAGATATGCGGAGTGGGTCTCCAATATCGTGCCCGTGGAGAAGAAAGACACTGGAAAAATCAGGGTTTGCATTGATTTTAGAGATTTAAATAGAGCCACTCCTAAAGACGAATACCCTATGCCTATAGCCGATATGTTGATCAATGATGCTTCAGGACACCAGGTTGTCAGTTTTCTTGACGGCAATGCTGGTTATAATCAGATATTCATGGCCAAAGAGGACATGTCCAAAACGGCCTTTATTTGTCCTAGGTTCGTTGGTCTCTTCGAATGGGTTGTAATGACATTCGGTTTAAAGAACGCAGGTGCTACCTATCAACGCGCTATGAATCTGATCTTTCATGATTTGATTGGGATAGTCATGGAAGTATATATTGATGATATTGTGATTAAATCGGCTGCCCATGTGTCTCATCTGGCCAATTTACATTTAGCATTTGAAAGGATGCGTCGTTATGGGTTGAAGATGAATCCACTAAAGTGTGCTTTCGGTGTGTCAGCTGGGAAGTTTTTAGGGTTCATCATTCACGACAAAGGCATAGAAATTGATCCTAAAAGGATAGAAAAAATCAAGAAAGTTCAGGCGCCTACATGCAAAAAGGACTTGCAGAAGTTCTTAGGGAAAGTGAACTACTTGAGGAGATTTATTGCAAATTTGTCTAGGAAAATTATTCCTTTCACCCCTATATTAAAATTAAAGGATGAAGCTGAGTTCGCTTGGGGGGGGGCAGAGCAGCAAGAAGCATTTGAGAAAATAAAGGAATATTTGTCATCTCCACCAGTTCTTCGGGCGCCTAAGAGAGGTATCTCTTTCATATTATATATCGCCGCCGATGAAAAGGTTATTGGAGCTGTCTTGACACAAGAAGATGGAGGTAAAGAGTATGTAATTGCATATATTGGCCGCCGTCTTCTTGATCCCGAGACAAGGTACGCTCATATCGAGAAATTATGTTTATCCTTGTACTATGCTTGTGCTAAAATGAGACACTATTTGCTATCTAGTACATGTATTGTTGCATGCCAGGCCGATGTGATTAGGCACATGTTATATCGGCCAATCCTTAGAGGAAGGATTGGTAAATGGGCGTATGCATTAATTAAGTTTGACTTGACCTATGAACCATTGAAAACTTTGAAGGGTCAAGTTCTTGCCGATTTCATTGTTGAGCATGGTATTAGTTTAGAAGATGAAATCGGTTACTTTACTTTTACTCCATGGAAACTTTATTTTGATGGATCAGCTTGTAAGGAGGGCCAAGGTGTTGGTGTGATTATCATTTCTCCTAATGGTGCTAAGTTTGAAATGTTGAGCCGGTTAGATTACTTGTGCACTAATAATCAAGCCGAATATGAAGCTCTTTTATTCGATTTAGAAATATTATGTTCCAAGGAGGTTAAGCATGTTGAAGCTTATGGTGATTCCTTACTAGTAGTACAACAAGTTGCTGGTAATTTTCAATGTTTAGAGGAATCGCTAAATGTTTATCTTGATATGTGCCTTGACATCATTGCTCATTTTACCGAATTCCAGATTCGGCATATACCAAGGCATGAAAATCATAAAGCCAACGTGTTAGCTCAGCAAGCATCTGGTTATAATGTTAGTAAACGCAATTTTTATATAAAGCCGATGCAACAGCACGCAGAAGTATTGTCAGCCTCTATGGCCGACCAGTTTGTTTTAAGACCAGTTCGACCACCTTGCCATGGAGACCAGGTATATGTTGAGCATACTTGGGTTAGTACTATGGCCGACCAGGTTGTTTATGAATCAAGTCAGTTAATCCTTCCGATTGACCTGGTCGATCTTGGAACGATCAATTTATCTGAAGGAACTCTAAATCAGTCCGAAACAAATGGAACTGATTTCGAAGATTGGAGAACTCCCCTACTTAAATATCTTAATGATCCAAGTACTAAGGCTGATCGAAGTATTCGGCGGAGTGCATTTAAATATGTACTACATAATGATGAGCTTTACCGAAGAACTGCCGAAGACTTGTTGCTTAAGTGTTTGGGATCTGATCAAGCAAGGATAGCTATGGGGGAAGTTCATGAAGGTATTTGTGGTACACATCAATCGGCGCCTAAGATGAAATGGCTATTGCACAGAGCTGGGTTTTATTGGCCCACAATGTTGGCCGATTGTTTTCGTTACTACAAAGGGTGCGAAGAATGTCAACGGTTTGGAAATATACAGCTTGCACCTGCTGCTGTGCTTCATCCTATTATCAAACCGTGGCCTTTTCGTGGTTGGGGGCTAGACTTCATTGGCCAAATTCACCCCCCGTCTTCAAAAGGACATCGTTTTGTTCTGGTCGCTACGGATTACTTCACTAAGTGGACCGACCTTTGAAGAATATGACACATAAGGAGGTAATTGAGTTTATTACTGAACATATTATACATAGATTCAGCATACCACAGACATTGACTACAGATCAAGGAACATCTTTTATCTCTAAGGAGGTACGAGATTTTGCTGAATTATATAAGATAAAAATGCTCAATTCATCTCCATACTATGCTCAAGCTAATGGCCAAGCTGAGTCTAGTAATAAGACTTTGATCAAGCTTATAAAAAAGAAGATTGAGGATAACCCAAGGAGGTGGCACGAGGTTTTGTCTGAAGCTTTATGGGTTCATCGTGTATCAAGACATGGTGCTATTAAAGTTACTCCTTTTGAGTTAGTATATGGGCAGGAAGCGGTGTTGCCCGTTGAGGTAAATCTGGATGCATATAGACTAGCTAAATAAAATGATTTATCTGTTGTTATGTATCATGATGCCATGATGGACAACATTGATGAAGTAACTGATAAGAGATTAAAGGCTCTTAAGGAGATGGAGAAAGACAAAGCCCAGGTTGCCAGAGCTTACAACAAGAAGGTGAGAAGGAAATCGTTCCAAGTGGGAGAATTCGTATGGAAAACTATATTACCGCTTGGATCGAGAAGCAATAAGTTTGGTAAGTGGTCGCCGAGTTGGGAGGGTCCTTATAAAGTGATCAAAGTGATATTTGGGAATGCATATATGCTAGAGACGTTACAAGGTGAAAATCTCCCAAGGGCAATAAACGGGAGGTATTTGAAAAAATACTTTCCAAGTGTTTGGCAAGAAGCTGGAGTGCCTTCCAAGCAGTGGCCGATACGTGTATCGCCCTTAGAACAAAAAAATAGTCAGGATATTTACCGAGTAACCGATGAGTTGGACATCGTTGTCATTCGGTTTGTTTTTAGGCTCTACCAAGGATCACCTAAAAACAGGGGGGGCATATGTTGACACTCAAAAGTGTCACCGATAAGAATGAATTTAGAAGAAGTATTCGGCCTATAAGATTAGAGCCGAATTTATCTTTTAGTATTGAAAGGTCGGATTTTCTAAGTGGGCCTGGTCATGTTCTAAGCTGAATGGGCCTGATTGTTTAGACTGCCGACCAGTCCTGCTATGTCCGACCAGGTGATGCTGGTCGGAGGCCTTATAGTTGTTATGAATATTGAGCCTGGCACTAATATGTGGGTCTTTCTTTTGTAAAGGATGTTTTTCAATATGAGCCGATAAAGTCCATTAAACCGATCGGTCAATCCAAGACTTGGCGAGATCAGGGTTACCTTATTATGTCCGGATTGGATTCTATATTTTGATAGAGTCCGGATAGGAAACTTGGAGATTGCATCTGGAGATGTTTCCTATTGGGATAAGACCAGCCCCTCTATATATATATGAGAGGATCATGGCCGATTGAAGGATCCAACACCAATCGATCAAAATCAATCTACTATCCCTTTTACCATTTTTCCCCTCTACCTTGTTGTTCGGCGCATCTCCCAGCGAGATTCGACGGCGTTCTAGGCGGCGTTGCTGGTCCTAGAACAACCTCTACGTGCTTCTCTCCGACGGGTCTTCCCGGGAGGAGTTCTAGAGTTATCAACACAGGAACTCAAAACCCTAGATCGATCAAAACCGGTCTTTAGATCGGTTTTCGTCGGTTTAGCCAGGGTCCCTGCTGTCTCAGGTTGAACCGCAACCTCTCTGGGCGTTCTAGCCCTGCTGGTGTGTGATTCGGGTAACTTCCGACGTCAACAGTAACAAACACCTCTTCACAGGTATATATTCTGAGAGATCAATAAAAGACAGCAGTTGTTCCCAATCACTTTCATTTACATGCATTTCTAACACGTTATCAGCACGCTAGAACATCAGTGGCACAAAGGCCTCTGTACCATCAACGAGCAAATTGGCACCAATGGTGTGCAGGGTGGCTACAAGCACTCCAATCAAACACAGCTCTTGCGTTCATGAAGGATGAACTAGAGACCACCGATCTCTGTCCTGACTAACAACAACAACAAAAAATGTAAGCATAGATGTGAATTTTTTTCAATTCACTTTGTTCTTACCTTCCTATGGCAACCGGACAATTCGGAGGCCTAGTGCCCTGGCCTGGCCTGCGTGTGGCAGTTGCACACCCATCTATTGCAGCGTGCTCATCAGTCCGAGTCAGCAACCGTGCTAGGCACCGATGCTAGCGACGCCCGGGCCCGAGGCCAGCCCCCAACCCGGTGGAACTTGGCCTTCTGGGCTTCCTTTGGGAGCTCAGGGTAGCTCAACCCAGGGAAGAGCAGCCCCAAGCGGGATTTTTGTGGACCATCGATTCCCAGGGTGGTTTTCCCCCTCCCCTGTCGCTGTTTGGAGGAAGGACCGATTAGTCCAGACTGTCTGACGCTGTTTGCTAAGTGCTAACGTGAGATGAACAACTATGCTTTCTTGTTCAAAAAAACCAAAGAAATAAACGCTCACAGGAGCAATGAAAAAAAAAACTCAGAAATTAGGGGAAAAAATAAAAAACAATAAAATGAAAAAAATATTAGTGCAGATTTATTTCAACTCAAAAATAGAAAATTAAGTACCACGTAATGCCAGAAATATGTTCTATATCACATCATTATTGTGAGGAAACTTATCTCATTTTGCCCAGAATGATGAAAGACAAAGGAACATGACTATTATCTCTACAGATAATTAAACAAGTGAAATCATGCAAAAAGATTACTCAATAGCACAACTGCATACAAAAGTTTTATTTATTATGAGAAATGAACACAAATAAAATTTCAATCTTAGCTAGCTACCCTCCCTTCGTGTCCAATAAAAGCAACAATGAGATAAACACACAAGATGTGTAGGAAGCAAGTAGATAGACATTTCAGGTCTAAATCTGCAGCAAAAAAACATGTAACATCAGTGGGATTAGTGACTTAACAATGAGATGAAAAGAGAAAGGATTCATCTAGCATGAATATTATTAACTAGTAACATCTCCATGGTGGCTCTGTTGAAGATGAGGGCGACAACTTCGACGTCAACATCTACATCGACAAGACAACATAGAGACTTTTGTTTCCGAGCCTCGGCATCAAGACGTAGATGATGCCGCCGCCATGGAATAATTTTCTCTAGTCCCTTCTTTGTTTTGTTGTGGTTGGATCTGGCCACGATGAAGGACTAGGGAGAATAATTTTCAGATCGGTCTTCCTCATTCTTCGGTAGCAGAAAGAAAAATAAGGAAGACACAAGGAAGAAGAAGTTTCTCAACTCCGCCTGCAGGAATGTTGGTCGTCCGTTGGGCATCTGTTCTCAGGCCGAAAACAATTGTTGCCGAGTATTTGCCTGTACGGTCATCTATACGAAACGTCAAACAAGTTTAGATTTGAGAGTTTGAGCCTTTCATAGCGTGGGTATAATTTAGATGAGAATCAGTTTCTGGATACATGTTTTTTCCAGAGTACTTGTCATACGATTTCTTCTTTCGTCTCAAAAAAAACATGAATTGTCTAATATCCTCCTCCCAAGGATCCATTATCTATTATATAGGTTCAATATTATTAACTAAGATATTTTTTTGCAAAAAACTAAGATATAATATAACTACTATAGATTAAGCACAAATGAATAACACAAGCAATATTGGGAACCTAAACAGAATATTATACTGATTTTTAGAATATTTTGTTCACAAAGCAGAGATCTGGTATTCAGAGAGCAGAGTATATAGTTTATATCCTGGCCGGTGCAACATGAGTGCACTATGCCTGCTAGCAACTAGCAGCAGGTCTCCTTTGGAAAATATAGCCTAATGGTTCCTGTCACCACCATTCACCAGATTCTCTTCTAATACAAAAAAATAGACGAGGAAAATAACTTGCTTTCTTTTAACAAATCACTTGCTGCTATAGATTCTAAACAGACAGATAGTTACAAGCAGAATAAATGAGAACAACCAATGATTCTAGTATGTATAAGTACAAAAGCTTTGCACTATATTTTGATATAGTAGAGAACAACCGGTGATTCTAGTATGTATAAATATGCTAGCGGAGATCACAAAAAAGCACACCTGATATATATAACAAATATTAAACTGAACACTGAACAAGCACTAGAAGAATGATAGAGCTGATTAATTACCATTCGGAGAGGGTACAGGGTCCCAAGATAATGGGGTAAATCTTATCCAACTCGATCTGGTGTTGTCAAGATCTGCAAAATAATAAAAATGATTAATAATTACATTATTATAGATTTATGCCACCGGCAAGCATTAATGTTCCCTCTATGGTGAAAGATAATACTATCAGACAAATAGACAATTTTGCAACATGCTGAAAATCTGAAGCCGTAGCTTATTGATGTCGTAGCTGAAGTTTACCTCAATGAGGATGGCCTAGAACTTGAGCTGACATCAGACGAAAAACTTCAGATTATTCATCATGCCAACTTTACGAAGCATAAATAGATAACACAAACTAACTAAGATGACAAGCAAAACTTACATGTTGTCAACCGAGAATTGTAGATGAGGCAAACTAAGATGACAAGTACATATCGAATTTGAATTGTAGGGAAAGCTATTGCTTTTACAACAATAAAATAGAACAGCATTCATTCACTCGTACAGAGCAACCTTGCTTCTCTTTATTATCTGAATCTGAATGTAACCAAATAATGAAATAGATATAACATTCAGTTCAGGATGGAAATAAGTTAAATATTTCTAGGATTAGAATATTCACTCCATATCCATGCAAAACTGATACTCAATTCAGTGGTAATCATAATCATGCGGCAATTATATAACCAAGTGTGTGGGATCTTAACAGACAAGGCATTTCATAATTAAAGTGATTGTACAGAAATAGAATAATTGGTGGGATCGACCGGAAGTGTCGTTCATGTCAGAATTCAGTCATTTCAGGCAATCAGTTCAAAAGAGTCGCTGCAACTTAATATATACAAGCAAAACTGCAGATTTCTGAACAAGAACTTCAGAAGCTGAGCAATGATACTACCAGCAATAGCATGGTACTGAAGATGACATGCATTTTCGGAATAAACAATCATCTCATGCAATCAGGCTAACTCAATCAGTGAGATATCTACAGATCAGTATATCACGCAGATCCAAGAGATCTAGGAGACGG
This sequence comes from Coix lacryma-jobi var. lacryma-jobi, assembly GCA_009763385.1. NCBI lineage: Eukaryota > Viridiplantae > Streptophyta > Magnoliopsida > Poales > Poaceae > Coix > Coix lacryma-jobi. The sequence continues at coordinate 114,656,877 of CM019830.1, read as the reverse complement.
GCGTCATAATTCAATCATCTCATGGAACTAATTGTACAGATCAGACCTAAGAGAGGAACTTGTACTAGCTCTTGGAGCAAACCTGAGTAGATCTTGAAGCTCCAGCGGTTGCAAGGTCGGGATGGAGATGAGAAAGAAGTCGACGGAGGCAGCATCTAGGTGGGGGCCGAGGATGGCCGCGGCGGTGCGGGGCGAGGACGGCGGCAGCGGTGGGGGAGCGACGACCCTGCAGTGTTGGCGAGAGAACGGCGGGCAACGCTTCCTCTTGGCATCATCCTCGATCGCTCGGGAAAGAGCCGCCCACACCCCTGCGTGTGGGATGAGCCACCCCGTGGAAAGTATGGGGCTCGGGTCTCCCTCTCTCGAGTAGTGATGGTGCTTCTCCACGGGGCCGAAATCCGCGTGGGGACCTGGCCCCCGGAAAAGCCGGGGAAACCCCCATGGATTGGGTCTTCGAAAGAAGGCCTACGTGTGGGATGAGCCGCCCCGGGGAAAGTACGGGACTCGGTCACCCTCTCTCGAATGATGAGCTTCTAAATGCAAGGGTGCTTCTCCACGGGGTCGAAATCCGCGTGGGGCCTGGCCCAGGGAAAAGCTAGGGAAACCCCGTGGATTGGGTCTTCCAAATGAGGCCTTAGGGATTTCACCCTGATGCAAACCTGTCTGCCGACCTAAATGGCCTTTGTGCACTTGTGCTGATGGCCCAAATCTACCTGCTCCTTTTTTTCTCCAACTATACTGTGCACGCAAGAATGGTTTTCAATGGGCCCAAATGTGATGAAATCAGTCATAATTGGTCGCCGATTTGTTATTTCAATTTATTTATTTTCAGCAATAATTCAAACATGACTCTTGTTAGTGCTATTAATTATGTGTTGTTGAAGGACCGGAAACGGCGACTAGAGGGAGTGAATGAGAGCCATAAAATTTCTTTCAAAATATTTAAGCCACTGTCCTAGAAAATCGACCTCAAAGCAAAACCACAGACTCTGCAAGTCCATGACCCAACCGGTGGGTGGATACCTTAGGAGATGTACTAGAGGTACATCGGGACTACCGGAGAAGCGCCACGAACAAGCGCAAAGCGGGAGACTCAAAAGACGGCAAACAGCAAAACGTCGGACTGTCCGGGGTATATTGTCGGACTATTCGGGGTCTGTTCCAGACTGTCCACAGACCCAAGTCCCCAAAACCAATTGTTCTGAAATAGTTCTAGTCAGGGCCCGGACTATCCGCCACTTGTGGCAGACTGTCGCGGCTGAGGTGAACAGGGTAAACTGTCGGACTGTTCACTGTCAACCAATGTCAGTGGACTGTCCACGGTCAGGTGGCGGATTGTTCACCGGTCACCTGACCACAGGTAGTCAGCCAAGCACAACAACTACATGCGCTCGAGCCCGACCCGTGGACTATCCGGGGTTGAATCCCGGAATGTCCGAGAATGTCTAGAAAGCACAAAAACAGTCCGGGCAAAACCCAAATTTGATCGGACCTTGACCAAATCAAAAAGACTTGCCACCAAACTTCACCCAGGTGATCTTGCCCATGTTGGTGCCTAAGAAATCATGGCTCAAACCCAACTATATCTTGAGAAATTTCAGATCACGCAAAAGGGCCAAGTTTATTTCAGATCACGCAAAAGGGCCAAGTTTAGAGAACGATTATGTGCTCGTGAGGAATCTGAGAAAATCCTTTGGAGGAAAGATGCCTCGCGCGTCCTGGCACAAGATGATTGAAATGGAATCGCAAACCATCCCTCAAATCGAAAGAACTCGCGAAAGAGCAAATAGGGAAAAACGAAGAACGTAAAGAACAAAACATGATCCAAAAGATTTTAGCGCAAAAGCCAACGACGCTAGAAGGAGATTATTGGCTCTCTTCCTGAAATCTAGATAAACAGAGGGAAGATTGTTGTCTCTGTGGATCACTACAGCAGCTAGAGAGAGAAACCCTAACATATGAAATGTAGAGTCTGTAATGTGCTACTAAGTGATAGAGATGGATAAGGGGTGTCATCCATTATTTATAGTCTATTACACACTACCCATTCTATCCCTAAATAAATAGAGCAAACTAGCTAGCCCAGGGGCATTCTAGTCCAACTCTGTCATGATTCTTCATCGACGGTCACGTGTCTTCCTCATCGGTCGCTTCGCCGCAACGCAAGCCTTCCGATGTTGGAATGTGTCGTCCTAACGCACACCAACATTCTCACCGCTAACTTCGCCTCGACGCAAGCCTCGCGGTGCCACCACGTGTCGTCTCGTTCTGCATCGGAACCTCCGCCAGGTTTTGAGGCCCAAACCGGTAAACCTGTAATCCTGAGTTTTGAGGCCCAAATACAGAAACCAGCCACTCCAGGTTTTGAGGCACAAACCTGGAAACCGTCAGGGTAGTTTTCTAAGGTTCAACTACCAAACTCGCGCCGAATACAGAGCGTGAGTCTCACACCCCGTTGCCTATACTGATGTCGACGCATATCCAGCCTCCGTCAAGCACAACGCCTTCTCCTTCCTCCCTAACTCGACCGATGGCACTTGCATCTCCCATGCAAACCCGTGTCTGACCTCCGCTAGGTGCCACGACGCTATCGCCTTCCGTCTTGACTCGACCGATGTCGCCGACATCCCCATGTACCCTTGCTTGTTGCCACCAAGTGCCAGCTACCGCAGCTGGTCCTCCGGCCTCCTGGTCCCTCAGTCCAAGCCTCAAGTCCACCCTTCGCTACTCCCGGTCCGTCAGCACGACACGTCTCTAACCCTCACCTCGCCATCGGCCATTGTCTTCGAGCTCCACACCTGCACAACAACACAACCAAGAGACATGTTGCACCCACGTCAACCCGTGAGCCTATTGACCCATCATTCATCAAACGAACCACAAGGGCACATATGAACCTTGTGTTCGCAGTTGTAAAATATAGTATGATTATGTTTAGGTCACTGATTTTCATAATATGTACTTGTGATGTTTTATATTATTATAAAATATCTGTTTGTGATATTGGTCAAAGTATTTGTCTGTATATGTATGGCAAATCCAATAAGCAATATCTATGTTAATACGACTATGATCTTGCAAATTATTTATACAATTTCGCAATTGATCATTTTAAGTTTTAAGCCCATTTATGATTTCATGTCAAAGTTTTAAGCGTTTAAAACTTAGATGCAACATTTTGTGTATTTTCTCTCATTAAATCATATAACGCACATGTTCTATATTTGTTCATTGGCCACTACACTAGGTAGCACCATAGTTGCTACTGCGGAATCTACACTAAGTCTACAACTTAGTGGTTATCTTCTACGTGTGTACCCAATATCCCAACTTGAAACAATTGGTCTACATCTTTTAACAAAGATGACTACTGTTGACACTGGTTATCTATTATAATGAAAGGACAAATAAATATGAAAAGGGCAAGAATTCGATCACCAACAAATGTTTAGGGTTTTAATTGACAATATTCCATGAGTTTTGGTGAACCATGATTCTGCAGGGACTAAACCAGGAAATCAACACTGATAGCTTCCCATAGAAGGAAACCGAAGGGAGATAACTCCACCGCCACGTCAGGAAGTTTCTAAAAGACTCCAGAGGACACAAAGAAGACACCAGGAGGTCGACCACCGCGAGAGGATGACAGGTGGGATCGACCGGTCCCCTCTTGGGGCCTACAGAGTCTATCTTCTGGAAGGTTCTCCCACCGAACTCTAGGATGCATCTTAGCCGTACCTTAAGTCGGTTTGATCCAACGGCCACGGTTCATCGCTCAGGGCTATATAAACAGCCCCTGACCTGCCTCTTCAGAGCATCAGGCATTACATTCATCAGATCATTATCAGAATTACCAGAGAGGGAGATCAATCGGAAGCCCTAGAACTACATCCACCTAGAGTAGTTAGATAGAATAGGATTAGAGCAGGCAAGCTTCGCTTGGATTCCTGATCTAGTCACGAGAAGGCTCGGTAAACCCAAGATCTTCTCTCTTGTATTAACATTATGGATCTATTTCATAATTGCTCTTCTAGTTCATCATTGTTCTTCATTGTTTATGTTCTAGTTCATCGTCTAGTTCATGTTCATCGTCTAGTTCATCTTCATTGTGTATGCTATGACTTGTAATTACAATAACTTAGGAATGTTTCTTATTAATGCTTGTTCTAATCATCACTTGCTAGGTAGTACTATTCTAGGATTATCTTTGATTAATCTGATCTCTATTATCATTTATCATCTATCATTATTATTTACTCTATAATCTGATCCCTGTTTAGAGTAGTAAGTGTGTTATCAGTCTTTATCTTAAGTGTGTGCCATATTGAATGTGGTTCAGTCCTCATTAGTATAATACCATCATACTTTGAATTGATTAGTCTCTAGGCTAAATATAAATAATGATACCTGAGATTAGCTTGGGTGAAATGCTTCTACAACGGGTGTATTTATCTGTGCGCTTGTGGGTAAATATTTATCTTTAATCCAGTATCCTGATGTAATTACATTGCTAGCTTCATGTTGGGGATGACAACTTGACGTTAAGTGAAGTTAGTAGTGTCCTGTACACTCTTTAGTGCCTTCACTAGATTATTATTTTATGTGATTCATTCTTATTAGCGATGTTAAGAAATGTCACAAGCATTTCTGCCGCCATTGCCGGGGATAAATCAAAACTCTATTCTTTGGGTGATTCCATTAAGGAGTGTCAACAAGCATTTCTGGCGCCGTTGCCGGGGAACCACATCAATTCAATTAGGGATGGTACCTAGGGTTAATTATTAAAATCTTTATGAACACTGATAGGACATTGCATTAGCAGCATTTAAGACGGTAGCTAGAACATATCATTTTACTTACATGTGATAATGCACTGATTATTTATTTCTACTCAAACAAGCTTACCCTGGCTTTGTTTATCTTTTTATCTGATGCAGGGTGTAATGTATGACTGGTTTCCAACTTCCAAAAAATTACGTTGAGGATCCCGAAGCTTTACTAAAGAAAACAAGACACAAACTTAAGAGACCCTCACTACCACTTCCAGAAGTTAGCCAGATAAGAAGAAGCTTAACACCAGTATTGGACACCATGGCCGACAAGACATTCCGTGAATTCTCTGCACCAACCACTGCCAACATCAGGACTGGACCAACAGTCAATGTGGGAGACAACGGATTTGAACTCAAGCCAGCTTTGATCAATATGGTGCAAGCTAATCAGTTTTGCGGAAAGGCACATGAAGACGCAAGCGCTCATCTCCAACACTTTCTGGAGATTTGTAGCACTTTCACCATCAAGGGAGTCGAAAGGGACGCCATTCTACTTCGCTTGTTCTCATTCTCACTCTTGGGAAAAGAAAAACAATGGTTCTACGCCAACAAAGACAAAAACACCTCATGGGCGATCTGTTCAACTACCTTCCTAGCAAAGTTCTTTCCAGTGGGCAAGACGAATGCCCTCCGTGCCAAGATTTCAACTTTCCAGCAACAATACGACGAATCAATCCCAGAGTCTTGGGAACGCTTCCAAGACTACATATCAGAATGCCCTCACCATGGGATGGAGAATTGGCTACTCATGCAGACCTTCTACCACGGGCTCACTTCGAGTACCCGTGAGAATGTGGATGCCGCTGCTGGAGGATCATTCTTGTCACTCACTATCAACAATGCTACTACACTCATTGAGAAGATGGCCTCTAACCAAGGATGGAACGAGGAACGCTCTCAACCACGCAAGAGAGGAGGAATACATCAACTAAAGGAAGTAGACATGATGTCTGCCAAACTTGACCTACTCATGAATAAGTTCGACGAACACACTCCCAAGAAAGAAGACGTAAAGCAAATCTACGAATCTCGCATGACATGTGAAGAGTGTGGAGGCACTGGTCATTCAGGGAGCAACTGCCCTGAGATCCAAGAGGATGCAAAGTACATCAACAACAACACCAACTATCGTCCTCAACAAGCTCAAGGATGGAACCAACAATCAAGGCCCAATTACTCACGTAACTACTCAGGTAACTACCAAGGTAATAAATTTAACCAACCACCTTTGAGAGAGATGATATCTAATCAAAACAAGATTATTGATAAAATGTCTAAGAAGATAGCTTCCAATGATAAACTGCTTGAAAACATTAATACTAGAATGGATAGCTTTACTTCTGCCATAAAGAATCAACATAGCTTTAATAAGATGATAGAATCTTAGTTGTCTCAGTTAGCAGCTTCAGTCCCTATGGCTGAAACAGGTAAGATTCCCGGAAGTCCGAAAGAGCTAGAGACTGCAAATCTTGTAGATATTTTTGATGCAGGACATCTCATACCTAGACCATTGAGGGAATGGAAGGATGACTCCATTGCCCTGAAGAAAGGAGATCCAGGAAGACCTGTCATTCCGATCCACATTGGACCTAACAGTTTTGAAGAAGCAGTCTATGACCTTGGAGAAAGCGTCAACATTATGCCAAAGGTAATATACGAACAAATTCATGGTGCACCTCTGTTATATACAAGTATGTGTTTGCAGTTTGCAGATCAGACATTGTGCTACCCATTGGGAATTCTAGAAGATGTTTGTGTACGAGTGGGAATTCTATATAAGCTTGGCGGAATTGTTGACACTGGTTATCAATTATAATTAAAGGATAAATAAAAATGAAAAGGGCAAGAATTCGATCACCAACAAAGGTTTAGGGTTTTAATTGACAATATTCCATGAGTTTTGGTGAACCATGATTCTGCACGGACTAAACCAGGAAATCAACACCGATAGCTTCCCATAGAAGGAAACCGACGGGAGATAACTCCACCACCACGTCAGGAAGTTTCTAGAAGACTCCAGAGGACACAAGAAGACACCAGGAGGTCGACCACCGCGAGAGGATGACAGGTGGGACCGACCGGTCCCCCCTTGGGGCCTACGGAGTCTATCTTCTGGAAGGTTCTCCCACTGACCTCTAGGATGCATCTTAGCCGTACCTTAAGTCGGTTTGATCCAACGGCCACGGTTCATTGCCCAGGGCTATATAAATAGCCCCTGACCCCCCTCTTCAGAGCATCATGCATTACATTCATCAGATCATTATCAGAATTACCAGAGAGGGAGATCAATCGGAAGCCCTAGAACTACATCCACCTAGAATAGTTAGATAGAATAGGATTAGAGGAGGCAAGCTTCGCTTGGATTCCTGATCTAGTCACGAGAAGGCTCGGTAAACCCAAGATCTTCTCTCTTGTATTAACATTATGGATCTATTTCATAATTGCTCTTCTAGTTCATCATTGTTCTTCATTGTTTATGTTCTAGTTTATCGTCTAGTTCATCTTCTAGTTCATAATCCTGTTCTAGTTCATGTTCTAGTTCGTACTTTAGTTCTTCTCGATGATCTAATTCACCTTATTGTTCATCTTTATGTTGTAGATAGCAATACAATTGATATTACTAAGACATCAACTATTATATTCTTAATTACATTGCTTATAGGATGCTTTGATTATATATTTGGCATAGATAGTTCATCATTATGTTTATACTCATGTTCGTATAGCGCTCATCTTAATGATCAATGGGTGGGTGATAGATGCTGTGTAGGCGTGGTGCCTATACACTATTTATCTGCGAATGCGTCCTATGTTCCGGATAGAGTGGTAGATCGCAGGTGTGATATTCCTGTTGAGTCCTTTGTATTCCACCTCCCGAATGTAGTGTTCAGTACGGCTTAGTTAACTCATGGTATAGGGGTTACTCTGTTTGACACCTTTACTATGGAGTTGCCTCTTGATTATAAATATGGTGTGACCTAGCCAATGATTGCCAAATATGTTTGCACTAATCAATGTATGCTATGACTTGTACGTAATTAGAATAACTTAGGAATGTTTCTATTTAATGCCTGTTCTAATCATCACTTGCTAGGTAGTACTGTTCTAGCACTACCAGAATCCTGAATTACCTTGAGTGCCCAAAACCGCCAAGGAAAGGGGTTAAACCGCCAAGGAAATGATCCTTGACCACAAATCGTCAAGCAAATTCACTCAAGGATAGGAGATAAGGGAAATTAGTTTCCTTGACGGTTCTGGCACTCAAGGATAATTTCCTTGGAGGCTAACCGCCAAGGAAATTAGAACCATACTTAACTTGCCAAAGAGCCAAGAAAATATTACGACCGCCAAGGAAAGTATTTTTCTTGAGGGTCGTTAACCGCCAAGGAAATACTCCAAACCGCCAAGGAAACTACTTTCCTTGACAGTCGACAACCTCCAAGGAAACATAGAGCCATAGCCAAAAAAACATAAATCACCAAAACTTGCACTAGGTAGGATTCGAACCTGGGACCTGTTATTTCATAGTGACACCTCTTACCACTGTTGGGTATTTTAAACGCACACAGAATAATCCGCAAGCGCACGGATACCGTTGTAGCTTTCACCCGAGAGTATTCCAGGGTATCGATTTCCACGGGGAACGTGAAGTGTACTAGAAGAATTAAGAACGTCCAAGAAAAGAATGGTAATGTGGTTAGAGAGGGATATAAGGGTTTTCTAAGCGGGTCTATCTAATTAAAGCCTACTATACTTTACTTACTTCGGAGCAACAGGTCCTTTCCAACTCTCGAGAAAGACTGGGAAGAAAGTAGTTGGGGGAAGGCTGCCAAAAGCTCTACGAGAACACCAACCCTAACGTGGTGGATTACAAAGACCTGACAGAGCTGTCACCTCTGGGGCTACCACAACTATTTCGGAGGATTGGGCGCAAACTCAGGTAAACCCTAGTCTAGACATCGTGTCTACACTAACGCTTACTACTCTAATCAGATATCATAATTAGAGCACTCAATACGAGCGGAGATCCAGTAAATAAAATAAAGCAAGAACTGAAATTAAATATAATACTTAGAAGTAGTAAATGAAGAACCTGGAGATTACTTGAAGACGAACCAAATGCTGCACCAATACAATGTCGAGGAAGATCCGACAGATCCGGCTCCTCCTCAGCTCTCTCCTTCTCCTCTTTCTAATCCAATCTCTAATTACAACTAGATGAACTAGACAACTAGAACTAGAACTAGACGAACTAGAACTAGAAGAACTAGAACTAGATCTAATTCTAGATGAACTAGAAGAGATTCATCTAGAGGGACCTCTACTTCTAATTGAAACCCTAGTTTCTGATGTGGAGATGAATAATGAAGATGGAGATGCCTGGAGAGGGGGTCTGGGGTTGCTTATATAGCCCGAGGTGGAGCAGGGGGCAAGGAATCGCCATGTCATCGATCCGCGTCATGTTTATCGCCCACCGTTAGATCAAACCGACTTCGGGGACGGTGGAGATGCATCCTAGGAGGCGGTGGAAGAAGGTTCCAGAAGGCGGAGGCGAAACGAACGGGCTCCGTGTGCGACTGGTCGGTCTCCATGTGGGACCAGTCGGTCGGGCTCAGTGGGCCCACGTGGTGGCCCGCCTCGTGGTGTCTTCTGGTGTCTTCTAGATCCTTCTTTTGCAGATTTCGATGCGAAATTAATATCTTTTCACCCGGGACTCCGAATATAGCAAATGATATGTCCGTTTCGATCGTCTCGATGAGCCCTTCGCAATGGTGCACTCCAATTCATCACTTGAGATACTTTTATATGGTGAAATATTGATGTCCTACAAAACAAGTGAGAGCACCAAAACTCGTGGAACTTATTAGTTTTTAAACCCTACAACTATGCTTTGTGATTCATTTAGTGTCATTTCATGCAATAGTTGATGGTTAATTATGAGCATTAGTGAGCGTCAACAAGTTCCCCCAAGCTTAACCTTTGCTAGTCCCGAGCAAAGCCAATCTCAACAATGGATCAGGAGTTGCTGCAATATCTTCACTTCCAACAAGTACACATGTATTCAAACAAAAGTTCTCATATGGAATAGAAAAAAAGTATCATATTATTCATCACGAGGCTTAGTACTTTACCTTGAATCTTGAGTAATTGAAAGATAGAATGATCAAATCAAGCACTATGTCTCTTGCTCTGTCACTTCACCATTATCCTGGAGTTATGAATTTTCAGAAAAGATTAAAAACATATGTTGCCAGATTAAACAATGGATCCAAAGAGAAAGTCAACCATACCATTGAATCGAGAAGTGCATGTGTATGGAAAATGGAGTCGGATGCTCTTTTGAATATATATCACTCTCTTTTGTTTATCAGAGACACATGGCTATCAAGCTAATTCTACTAGCGGACACGTGCCCATTTTTTTCTGATATTCTCTTTTTTTTTGAGGTTCTGGACACTTGTCCCTTTTTATTTCCTCGATATCTATCTTTTTGAGGTTTCAGACACTTGTCCCTTTTTATTTCCTCGGATTTTTTTTTCTTTTTTTTAATAGCCACATGCTTCCAACAAACTTTTGAGAGGATAGGAATAAATAATCATGAGCATTTATGTGGAAAATGGATGGAATGTGTAAGTGATCTCAATTCAATAGCATGATAACTTCTCATAGGGTCAACAAAGCTTAATTTAACTCAACGCAATTATTAGTCATATTAATATTGGAAACTCCGGAACTCTAGTGTTGTTTAGAACAAGATAATAGCAGCTCGGATCATCACATATCATATCTGTCAACTACCTAGACTCTAGATCAAGTATTTGCTACCCATGCATTTAATTTCATTTTTAAGCATCACTATTAATCAGGAGAACTCATGCTTTGAAGGCTAGGTACTTGAAAGAAATTAGATAGAGCAACTATTCATCATTTCTATGTAAAAGATTAGAGAGAGAGTTCTTCTTTTATTATTAACTTCTTAAAACAAACTTAACACACTATTTATTTAACCTAACACACACTTATTATAAATAACTAAGATAGTGAATAAGACATACCTGGATTATGAAGATAACGGGGGTGCGTCTCCCCCAAGCTGGTTCCTTTAATAGCATTGAGCCTTCATGTGCCCATATTTTTTTTTCTTTTTAATTAATGATGAGCCTTCATGTGCCCACATTATATATATATATTTTTAGATTTATGTATAGAAAGAAAACTTAAGAGGACAAGGATACTTACCTGGATACACGGGGGTGCTTTCCACCAAGCTGAATGTTGACGTAGTCATTCATTATTGCCATGTAGCGAACTCGCAGTGGAAATGTACTTCCTCTATCGAAGCTTTGATGGATATTGATGGTTGTTGGATAGTGCTCCGACAGTAGATGGAACATTCACTTGCTCGTCAGCTTTTCTTGGTATTTCAGATCCTGTAAAACTCAAATAGACAATAGAACTTGTGGAACAGATTAAGCGTTAGTGGTTGACCACTTAAGCCTTAGTTGCCGAGAGTTTCAGTAAGATCTCTTTCTCAATATTTTTGTATTTTAATATCTTTATGATGCAAGAGAAAAATGCAACAGGATGAATGTATGCATTATATTATTATTATTTTTATGCCACCATGATGAACATTCCCGTGGGTTTTTACACACCATAGAATTATTCACATGGGGCTTCATAATTTATGATGTAGTGTAACAAATGCAATATTTTTATTTTCCTTTCTAATGCAATGCAGAAATTAAAATGTTTGTGAATTAAATATGATGATGCAATGATTAAATATGATGATGTAATAAATGACTAAGAATTAAATATGAGAAATATGCAGAAAAGTAAATATGAGGATAACTATTGGTTTTTACCTTTTGGCGAAGGTTCGGATATTTAGGTCCGACGAACCGGACATTCCCTTGGTTCAGACCTCCCGAGGTATGTTAGACGTTTGGAAAGTTATTATTGATAGTACCTCTCAGGTGCAGACATTTTCTTCCATAGCTTCTTGGTCTGAGTTTTCACTTCCTGTGGTTCACTGTCTTGAGGTTTCTCTCTTTTTTTTCTATGACAGTGTCGATAACTTCTTGTTCGTGATTGGCCTCTCCATTCTTGATAGTTTGTCTTCTTTGGCTTTGAGAGCAGCGTCTTTCACTTCTGTTTTTCTTGGGTGCTTCATTGGGTATGTAGTTGATGAAGTTGCATCGTGCCTTTTCTCTAGGAAAGTGAAAATGGATTTCCTCTTGTAGATGATTGCACTTGTAGCGTAGAGGAATGGTCTTCCTAGGATGAGGTGAACATCATCGTCTTCTCTTATGTCGAAGATCAAGACGTCTGTGGGGACTTCATGACCTCTAATTCTGACTACGACGTCTTCCATCATTCCTTCTTGTTTATGCCTCTTGATATGGTGTCACTCATGTTCTTCGTTCGTCCAGCAGTTTGAAGTGAAGCGTTAATTATGGAAGCTGGCAGCATCTTGCTCAGTGTGCATGTTCTTGTAGATCTAGGACCTTCACTCTGTAGAATTAGGGAGTGACAAACTTCGCCATGTTTGCTTAAGAGTGTGTCCTGCTCATAAAGACAAGGTAGAGATCAAGTGCATGGGTTCTGTTGGTGGAAAAACACCAACAGAACCAAAAGTTTTATTTTATTCCTCTCTAACCTTAGGCACATCAAGCAAGACAAACTTGTTGTTTATGTGCTTTATTTAATCTTAACATGAGTGATAGGATCAAAAGATGAGCATGAAAGTAGCATCTTAAAATATTTAACAGATGAGATTGCTTAACCCAAGGAAGGATAATCTATGCATAAAGTATCGATATTTTCATGATTGTGATATATCATCTTCCAAAGGTTAGATGTACAACATTTTAGCTCATTGGTCAAGAGAGTAAAGTTAGGAACAAAGAGTAAAGAATTGAACATGTTGAGTTGATTAGGTTGGATCAATTAATGTGCTACTAAAACATGTTTGGTTCTTATTTATGCACATACCAGAATTAAGGAGAAGCTTTTAAAGTGATGGTCACATACCTTGAGATGTTACCTTTATCATTGAAGAGTGATGTGGCAAACCACCTTGTGGAAGCTTTTCTTGTCTGATTGGTTGTTCTTCATGAATAGCTTGTCTTCTCTTGCTTATCTCATAGTGAACCTGAGTGATGGGAGCTTGAGAGGAGGAAGGTAGAGTAGGATCATCTTTAGAGGGATCAACCTTCCTTCTCTGTGTGTCAACCTATCAGTGAAGGTGTGTTGTTCCTCCCACGATGGTCTTTATCTTCTAGTGACCCAGCTCAGACTTGTTCACCTACTTCCATGGAGTGAGTGCTTTGATTGTAGATATTGTTTTGTGGCACTCATCTTTTGTCTTGTTCCATGGATCTCATTTCTCCATGATCAGTGAGCTGTGTCTCCCTTGCGCAAGTTGTTGAAGTTCATGTGTCTCTTCATCTCCAGTGTGAGTTCATCTCAGGACTTTCCCATAATTGATATTGAAAGTTTTTTTCTGCAGGGGTTAGTCCAATAAAATATCCAGCATCCACTATAGTATACTATTAGTTCAAAAATCAACCTAGACACCACGTCTAATTTGATCTAGGAAGACATTTTAACCTAAGCACCATACTTAATTTAAAAGCCTTTAGAGGTAAAACCAGGACACCTTTTAGCTCAAGAATAAAACCAGACACCATGTCTTACTTTAATTCATGAAAATAGTTTAAACTAAGAACCATGCCTAATTTAAAAGGTGTATGAGAATACTTCAAACCTAAACATATACTATAGCAAAAGAGGGTAGCATTAAAGCATTTAAGAGATTTACTCAAATGGTGATGAAAGAGCATGATTAGTGTATAGCACATGAGCATGTCTTAAAGGTAGGGACAACCAATATAGCAACATGTTAAGAGATGTTCTTACAAAGTATAATCCCAAGCTTGGTTTTTTGCAAAAAACAAGATTGGACGAATGTAATTCAATATTGCATGATGATTGGTTGGACATACCTTGTGTTTGTCATTCCTTCAACCTTTTTGTTCCAGACCTACACAGGTTAGTGGCAAGAATACCTGAAGGAGCATTTTAACAATTATATCCTTATGCTCATTACACAAAGGCAGTGTAGCAGGAGAGTGAATACTGATTGAAGGACCGAGAAGCTACCCGAAAGCGACCAGAGGGGGGGGTGAATGGGAGCTTCAATATTTCCTTTCGGAAACTAGATGCCACTGTCCCAAACTCAACCCCAAAAGCGAAACCTAGAGCTTGCTAATGTCCACGACCCTAGATGTAGGGTGGATGCTTCCTAGAAGCATAGCGGGACACTAGACAACCCTAGAAAGCCAACGCAAAAGACGGAAATCAAATCCGTCAACGAACGAACCAACCGCGAACGAAAACGCGCAAAACTGCAGTGACCGGACTCTGGCCTGCGTCCGGTCAGGGAGGACCGGACGCGTCCGGTCGTCATAAATCGGCTCTGGGAGCTCTCTGTTCGCGATCGGACTCACGAGTACGGAGGGTCCGGTCGAGAGCAGTGCGTCCGGTCAGATCAAAACAACTGCGATGAACAGTGCAGACTGCGCGTCCGGTTGGTAACGTCCGGTCAGGTTTTACGAACTGACCGGACTCACCAGAGCGTCCGGTCGCTTGACACCGGACGCGTCCGGTCGCTGAAAAACCGGTTTGGAACCTCTCTGTTTCTGACCGGACTCACTGAAGGGAGCGTCCGGTCGATTTGAACAGAGCGTCCGGTCAAGCAAAAGAACTCAGACAGAGTTCAACCACCGGACGCACTGTAGCAGCGTCCGGTCGTTGAATGAAGCGTCCGGTCACCCCGCGAATTCACTGTTCGTCCACCGATTCGACTAGAACTCACTCAAAACAAATCCTCTAGGGATCAAACTTGGTGAGTGAAGTCACAAGGAGGATAGTGAGCTATCTCTGAGAGATCATGGCTCGAACCTATCTCCAAATCGATGAATCGAAGAATTTCGGGATGAAGGGAAAAACTTGACCCGGAATGAAAAATCGATCGATCTCCTAGACCGTGAGATCAGAGAATGATTCCTTCGGTGGAAAGAAGTGCCTCACGATCTAGAACAACTTGGTTCAAACGGATTTGCAAAAGATGAACCGAGCAAAAAGATCAAGCGACGAGAAAATCGTGGAGAAAAGGATTCCGCGAAGAACACAAGAAAAACGCGAATCACAGCCACGAACTTGAATCACAGACGCAAATCAAGCCATCGATCAGTGCTCCAAGGTGAGGATACGACCTCACTTCCTCAAATCAACAGTACACAGAGTGGAGTCTCTCTGCGGATCTCAACTAGCTAAAGCAGGGGATGGGAGAGTGGAAACCCTAGGTGCTAGGAAGCAAATGACTGCGCTAACTGAGATAGCTAAAACTGAGATAGGGAGGAGGGTGTCTCCCCTGGACTACTTATACTAACCTAGCCTAAGTCTATTTCCTACTCTACCCCTCTCTACTCTAATTACAGAGCGGGCCAGGAAAACCCTAAGGCTAATCTGGTCCACCCGCTGGTGGTAGGTAGATCCGATGGCCACGCCCGCACGGTCTTCCGCGTCGCCTCCACGCAACCTTCAGATCGCCGCCACGTGCCGCCACCACTCTGCACCCCCGGTTTTGTGGCCCAAACCGGGAAACCCGCCTTTTCCATCAGCCCCCGGTTTTGAGGCCCAAACCGGGAAACCAGCCTCCAGCCCGAGTTTTGTGGCCCAAACTCGGAAACCCGCAGCGCCCGAGTTTTGAGGCCCAAACTCGGAAACCGGCCCACGCCCAGGTTTTGAGGCTCAACCTGGAAACCGTCGCGCCCAGGTTTTGTGGCTCAACCTGGAAACCCAGCACCCAGGTTTTGAGGCCCAAACCTGGAAACCGTCCACCCGTTGGTTTTTCCCTGGCTCTACCAACAAACCGACGTCGTAGAGGGGATGCACCGCCTGTGCACCCCTTCCACCGACATGATCGCACTTCTCCGCTTGTCGCTGTCGCAGGCTGCCAGCCACCACAGCTGATCCTCCGGCCTCCAGTCCATCAGTCTAAGTCCACGTCCGCCCTTCACCGTCCGATACATCGGCATGGCACGTCCGCCGCACGGCACGCCCATCCTTCATCGCGCCCGGTCCGTCGGCACGGCACGTCGCAACTTGACCTTCACCCGCCATCGACCACTGTCTCTGTGCTCGACACCTGCACAACACAAGCCAAAGAACATGCGCATCATACCCGTTGACAATCACTCATCACACAGAGACTCGGCATACACCCATGTATCCGCAATCTCCCCCTTGATGAGTGCATTGTCAACTCCACAACAAATCATGAATAAGAAGAAGGAGGTAGGAAGGAGTGAGAAGAGAAAACCCAACCAAATGACCCAAAAGCCTAACAAAAGCCAAAGAAGGTCAAGTGGATGAAGCGAAAACTTGGTCCCCAAAGACATGGGCAACGGCTCGACGCAACCAAGCAAAGCAAAGCTAGCCCTCAAGAAGAGGTAGAACAGGCTCAACACCTCTAGCAGATACCAATTGAAGATCGGAGGACAACAGAAGCAAAATGCTAGTCCCTCAAGACAGAGGCAACGGCTCAACACAACTAGCAAACTCCCCCTCGACAAATGCAAGCAACTAGGACAAATGATTCTCCCCTTAGTTGATCAACACAGGAGCATATGATTTGCATAAATTTCTCCCCCTAGTTGAAAATGCACTTATCAAGGCCAAAAGGTATCGGAGAAGCAACTCCCTTCACATAAACTCCCCCTGAACACAAGATCTCCTTCCACAATGCATATGAAGTCAAAATGCAAGTTAGGAGCTTCAAGTATATAGTCAAAAGAGTGCAAAGATGCTCTAATCAGTATAGCTCCAACATCTCAATTAAGCACTCAAATAGCAAAGGCTCAGACTGATCACTTATACGAAATATGAAGCATATGAGCATGTGAGCAGTTTTAAGCCAAAAGGATAGTCACCATCAAAATAGCACTAGACATGTATAGAAGGAATCCAAACAAGTGCTAAGCATATATACAAGGTGAACTACCCCTAGCAAAGTTCAATCATCATGCATAGGAATGAAGCATATACTTGTGATTTCAAATTCATATCGGAGTTGCAGCGGTAAAAGAATTCACAAGTTCATTTTTAGCATGTGATTGCGAGAGGTTGAAAGCTTGTCATCGCCTAACTTTTCAACCGTGCGAAGCCTATGCCGAAGCAATCAGAAGCTTAAAGCAACGGTTTCGGTCATACACTACATGGCTCAAGTTTAACTCAAAGTGCAATGAGAAACAGTCTCAATACCATGAGGTGTTGACAAGCAATCCCATCTCGATCTTTTCAATTCAACAATACTTGGTTCAGATTTTAAGCAAGTTATGAACAACCAAGCAAGTGAATGACTCAGAACTAGAGACATAGCAACCTAGCATATATGAAAAGCAGGAATGGACTCAACACACCCTACACATGCTAGTTGCATATCTCAATGGTGAACATTTTCAGATTTATATATATTAGGCATAATTCACCATTCCAAAAATAGCTCGCTCATAACATGTAACAGTGATCAGAAAGAGCATAAGCTACAAGCATCATCATAAGTATCGGAGGAATACTAACAAGAGTATAATTACATTCTAGTGAATATAGACATGAAGCTTCAGAATGTAAATGCGTATGCCCGACACAAAACTGAAAGAAAGAAGATACCAATTGGAAAGACTCAAGAAACTCAAAAGAAAAGAGCCTCAAAATAAAAGAGTCAGTCTATGATACAACTCAAAATGCTTCCCCCATCTAAAAGGGGAAACACACACCAAGCTCACCCCTCAACCTATTAAAGGTTGATTCGTCTAAAGGCTTGGTGAAAATATCAGCCAATTGGTGATGAGTATCGACATGGCGAAGGTCGATATCACCCTTCTCCTGGTGGTCTCGCAAGAAATGAAAGCGCACATCAATGTGTTTGGTTTTCGAGTGAAGCACGGGGTTCTTAGCAACGCTAATGGCACTCGTGCTGTCACAAAGCAAAGGAACTCGAGTAAAGCTCAAACCAAAATCATGCAAAGTGGCCATCATCCAGAGTAACTAGGAACAGCAGCTAGCCGCAGCAACATATTCAGCCTCCGTGGTAGACTGAGCGACACTAGACTGCTTGCGAGAAGACCACGACACCAGAGAAGATCCAATAAACTGGCAAGTCCCAGAAGTGGACTTGCGCTCGGTGCGACAACCAGCAAAATCAGCATCAGAAAAGCCACAAAGCGAGAGGGTGGAAGAAGCAGAATACCAAATCCCGAACTCAGGCGTGAAACGAAGGTACCTGAAGATGCGCTTCAGCGCCTGACGGTGAGAAGTGCGTGGCGAAGCCTGAAAGCGCGCGCACAAGCACACGGCGAACTGAATGTCCGGCCGTGTCGCCGTCAGGTAGAGCAGCGATCCAATCATGCTGCGGTACTCCTTCTGGTCCACTGCTTCTCCATCCGTGTCGGCATCCAGGGCAGTCGTCGTCGACATGGGCGTCGGAAGAGGCTTGGCCTCGCCCATGTCGAACCGCTTCAGCAAGTCCCTCGTGTACTTGCCCTGGTGCACAAACGTCCCCTCTCGGGATTGCTTAATTTGCAACCCGAGAAAGAAAGTCAGCTCGCCCATCATGCTCATCTCGAACTCCCTGCTCATAGTATCTGCAAACTTGGCAACCAAAACGTGAGAAGAACCACCGAAAATGATATCATCCACGTAAATTTGGACCAAGAGAGTATCTTTGCCTTGCCGGAGGAGAAAAAGCGTCTTATCTACACATCCCATTTTAAAACCCTTAGCTAGCAAAAAGGTTTTTAATCTCTCATACCAGGCTCTAGGGGCTTGTTTCAAACCATACAAAGCTTTGTGGAGTTTAAAGACATGGTTTGGAAACTTGGGATTTTCAAAACCGGGGGGTTGCTGGACATAGACCTCCTCCTCAATGTAGCCGTTTAAGAAGGCACTCTTGACATCCATTTGAAAAAGTTTGAAACCCATGGATGCAGCATAAGCCAAGAGTATCCTAATAGCCTCCAAACGAGCTACAGGAGCGAAGGTCTCCTCATAATCTATCCCCTCCTTCTGACTATAACCCTTCGCTACAAGCCGGGCCTTGTTTCTCACAATGTGGCCCTCATCTCCTTGCTTGTTTTTAAATACCCATTTTGTCCCAATAGGTTTACAGTCAGGAGGTGGTGGCACTAGAACCCAAACTCGATTTCGCTCAAAGTTCTCTAGCTCCTCATGCATGGCATTGACCCAATCCAGATCCGTCAATGCGTGTCCAACATCTCGGGGCTCAAAAGACGCAACAAAAGCAGAATGAGCAAAGTGCGAGATGTGCTGTGACCTGGAGCGAGTAACTCGCTCGTCGATGTCGCCGATCATCTGTTCAGGGGGGTGCTGGCGCTGGATATGTCGTGGCGCCTCCCGGGAAGAAGTGACCTCCCCCTCAACAGCAGCTGGTTCCACCCCGGGTACAAAAGGTACCGCGCGAGGTGGAGGATCCCACGGCCCCCAGGAGGAAGAAGTGTCGGGGCCGTGAGTCGTCGTCGAGGCCGCTCTTTGCAGCACGGCAGGTGGAGGGGGTGCTGGATCATCTATACCTTCAGCACCCTCGTCCTCGTCATCGAAAAGAGGCTCTCCAACCTCATGATCACCTGCACGCTCAAACCGAGAAGAGGAGCAAACAAGAGTCTCGTCGAAGGTGACATCTGATGTCTCCATGACTCGGTTAGTGTCAAGGTTAAGTACACGATAAGCTCGAGTGTGAGTGCCATAACCCAAAAACACACCGTCAGAAGAACGAGACTCAAACTTGTCCAGGTTGCCTTTTTTCAATATAAAACAGTGGCAACCAAAGACTCTAAAATAACTCACCTTGGGCTGGCGACCAAAACGCAACTCATAAGAGGTCTTCTTCAAAAACGCTCTCAGAAAAATGCGATTCGAAATGTAGCATGCAGTGTTCATAGCTTCGGCCCAAAAGCACCTAGGAGTCCTATGCTCATCAAGCATCGTCCTGGCCATCTCAACAAGGGTCCGATTCTTCCTCTCTACAACACCATTTTGGTGTGGTGTATAGGGGGAAGAAAACTGATGCTCCAAACCAAGGCGGTTACAAAACTTCTCAAAATCCGAATTTTTAAACTCGGAACCATTATCACTTCTAATAGCTCGCATCGAGTTCAAAGGGAACTCGTTCTGAAGACGCAAAATCAGATTGCGAGCGAAGGAGAAAGTCTCGGTCTTCTCAGCTAAAAAGAAGACCCACGAATACCTCGAAAAGTCGTCAACAACAACCAAAACATACCACTTGCCACCAACCGAGCTCACCCGAGCCAGACCAACAAGGTCCATATGTAAAAGCTCTCCGGGGTGCGAGGTCATGACCTTAGTCACTGGATGGTGGGGAGCGGCAACCATCTTCCCATGTCTGCAAGAATGGCAAACTGGATCCTTTTCCATCGAAAGCTTGGGCAATCCTCGGATTAGGCCAAGTGAGCTAAGTCTTGCAAGCAAGTCGAAGCTTAAGTGACCGAGCCTCCTATGCCACTTCCAAAGATCGGAGGAAGAAGGACTAGCCAAGAGACAACGAGAAGAACCAAACGATTCCGAGAAATTCGCACAAAAGACTTTCCCAAAGGGCGAAATCAGACATACAAGATCGCCCTGAGGATCTAAGATGCGACTAAGGTTCGGTTTGAAACGAATCTCATAGTCATCATCAAAAAGTTGCGAAACAGAAAGCAAGTTAAAATGCAGGTTAGAAACAAGAGCAACATCGCGCAACACAAAGTGCTCATTAACCCGCACAGTTCCACGAGACAATACCTTACCTTTACTATTATCGCCAAAGGTTATGTACTCCTTTTCGGCGACCGGGCTAAGGCTGGAGAACCACTTGGTGTTTCCGGTCATGTGCCTCGAACAACCGGAATCCACCAACCAAACGTCCTCCAACCGTCTTACCTACATCAATAGAAAGACATAGGGTGAGCATACGGTCCAACACTGGGGTTAGTGAAATAAGGGTAATACCAGTGTTGGGTCGGCTGCTCAAAAGAACGGTTAGCAGAAAAACCATTCCTGGCACGTCTACGAGGGAAGCGATCACCACGCTGAGAAAAACGTGGTCCGCTGGGGAAGAAGCGCTCACCGCGATACCCAAACTGCGGTGGGGGAAGCGCTCAACAAAACCTCCGCCACGGGGTCCGTTACCTGCAAAAGCAGGACCCCGTCGGGCACGCTCTCTACGAGGTTTACGCCTAGGAGCCTGGGGCTCAACTGCTCTAGCGTCTCTCCTCGGAGCTCTCTCCTGCCTAGGCCTAACAAACTGAGGTGCTGGACCTCTAGGCCTAGTCTCCCTCCTCGGGGCTCTCATCTCCTGCCTAGGCCTGGGACCCTGACGTCCGGACCTAGCAGCTCTCCCCTGGGCCTTCGGTACATGTCCACCATGAGCTGGATGGTACATGTCCGGGTTCTCCATCTCCCGAGCCCTGCGCGCCTGTCTCTTGCGCCTAAAGCAGAACTCGCTCAAGTGACCATCCCTCCCACAGAAATCACACTGGTACCTCACCGCACGCAAAGGGGGTTGTTGGTGACCAGGGCTGTGGGTGTGGTTCACTTTGCCCTTCTGAGACAAACACTCCTCTCTGATGGGTGGCATAGCATCAAGCTTGTTCTTGAGGTGGTTTGGCTTGGGTGCCCAAACTGGGTTCTTGGGAGGAACTTTAGGGGGTTCCTCAACCACACCATCTTGGGTGATAGGCTTGGCTGGCTCTTTGAGTGGAAGCTTGGCAAGTTTGGGAGTAGTGGTGGAATTGGGCTTCTCACATGGGTTCAGACCACTAGACTCTCCAATCTTCCCAAAGGCTGAGAGATCAACACTCTGAGCAAAACCTACACCAGGGGCACCAACAGCTCGCTTGAATTGGGAGATCATCATCCCGAGCTGCGGCTCACTACTGGAGACCCATGACAAGATGGACCGAAGGTATGTGTTTTCTTCCTCGGTTTGCATCTTGCCATGCTTCACATTGGCAATCTTCATCTCCAGGCCCACACACAAAGCACACCTCGTGACACAAGTGCTATCTGAGCTGGCCTTGACTAAAGACTCAATCTTGGCATTCTTCTCTGCCAACTCAGATTGCAAGACAGGACAAGTCTTGCACGCACCCAACAGCTGCGGCCTAGCACGGAGCTCATCCACCTCTCCAACCAACGCAGCATACTTACCTCTCAGAGTGAGAAGGTCAGTCATGTGCGCGGTGCACGACTCGCACTCCGCCTCCTCCGACACTACCACGGTGGACCGAGCGAACTCAAGCTCCTTCACCGTGTCCTCCCACTTCTGCCTAAATTCCTTGCGCTCTCTAGCGGCACGCCTAAGCAACTTATCTTGGCTAAGGAGGGCAGCAGTCAACTTCTCAACCTCGGAGGAAAGCTCGTCGTAGGTGAGAGATACCTGGGAGGTGTCGTCGTCGTCGTTGTTCCGAGGGGTACGCTCCGGCTCGCCGTCGACCTCATCGTCCAGCGCCATGGTGCAGAAGCCGTCGTCGTCGGCGAAGAAGCAGAGGCCGTTCAGCTTGTCCTCGATCCTTTTCTTCTTCTCGGACTCGTCATCGCTCGAGCTGGCGGAGTCGTCATCCGAGCCATCGACGTCGCTGAGCGTGGCGAAGAACGCGCGCTGCTCAGCTTGCTGCTTCTCCAAGTACTTCTTCTTGATGTACTCTTTGTCGAAGCCGCCCCGTTTCTTGTGCCTTGGGGGGACGTGCTTCTCCTTGTACTTGGAGTCGCGCTTGCGCCCATGTTCGCCCTTGCCCAAGTGCTTGTTCTTCTTGGGGCAGTTGGCGATGAAGTGGTCGGGGTCGCCGCACTCGTAGCATCCCGTGCGTCCTCCTCCTCGACGACGGTTCATGCGGTTGTTGTGGAACCGCGAGAACCGGTTGGCAAGCAAAGCCAACTCGTCGTCTCCCAAAGACTCCAGCTGGTCCTCTGTCACAGAAAAGAGAGAAGAAAGTGCAAAGCCAGCTGAGGGGTTAGAGGAAGAGCCGGAAACCAAAGCCATGGACGGACGAGAAGGATTTTCAAAAGAAGCCCTCGCCATAGCATCGATCTCACTGGACTTGAGCTTACTGAAGAGCTCGTCGCAGGTGAGAGTCTCATAGTTCGGGGATTCGATGATCGCCTGAACTTTGGAGTCCCACACCGAACGATCAAGAGTGTGCAAAAGCTTCAAAACACGCTCATGATCATCAAAAGGCAACTGCTCTCGGTTAGCTCTCATCCTGTTGACAATCACCTGAAAGCGAGCGAATAAACTTTCTATGCTCTTGCCAGGCTGATGTCGAAAGTTCTCATACTCTCGCTTGAACGACTCGTAGAGTCGGGTTTTGACTTGAGAGGTGCCCTCATGAAAACGCATGAGAGTGTCCCAGATCTCCCGAGCCGTAGCGAGGTGAGAAACGCGATCAAACTCACCCATGCTCAAACAAGAGAAAAGAGCATTACGGGCTCGGCTATTGGCATCGTGCTCATCGATCTGCTGTTGACTCACACGAGCAGCCAAGACCACATAATCAGGGGAGTTGCAAATATCCCAGATAGAAGCGCCCAAACTCTGCAAATAGGCCGACATACGTATCTTCCAATACGCATAGTTCGTCCCATCGAAAAACGGCGGTTTGCCCACGCCGCGATCCATGTCGCCTTCGGTGGATCTGGAACTGGCTAAGGTGGAAGATCCTTAACCCGCTCCGATACCAATTGAAGGACTGAGAAGCTACCCGAAAGCGACCAGAGGGGGGGTGAATGGGAGCTTCAATATTTCCTTTCGGAAACTAGATGCCACTGTCCCAAACTCAACCCCAAAAGCGAAACCTAGAGCTTGCTAATGTCCACGACCCTAGATGTAGGGTGGATGCTTCCTAGAAGCACAGCGGGACACTAGACAACCCTAGATAGCCAACGCAAAAGACGGAAATCAAATCCGTCAACGAACGAACGAACCGCGAACGAAAACGCGCAAAACTGCAGTGACCGGACTCTGGCCTGCGTCCGGTCGTCAGAAATCGGCTCTGGGAGCTCTCTGTTCGCGATCGGACTCACGAGTACGGAGGGTCCGGTCGAGAGCAGTGCGTCCGGTCAGATCAAAACAACTGCGATGAACAGTGCAGACTGCGCGTCCGGTTGGTAACGTCCGGTCAGGTTTTACGAACTGACCGGACTCACCAGAGCGTCCGGTCGCTTGACACCGGACGCGTCCGGTCGCTGAAAAACCGGTTTGGAACCTCTCTGTTTCTGACCGGACTCACTGAAGGGAGTGTCCGGTCGATTTGAACAGAGCGTCCGGTCAAGCAAAAGAACTCAGACAGAGTTCAACCACCGGACGCACTGTAGCAGCGTCCGGTCGTTGAATGAAGCGTCCGGTCACCCCGCGAATTCACTGTTCGTCCACCGATTCGACTAGAACTCACTCAAAACAAATCCTCTAGGGATCAAACTTGGTGAGTGAAGTCACAAGGAGGATAGTGAGCTATCTCTGAGAGATCATGGCTCGAACCTATCTCCAAATCGATGAATCGAAGAATTTCGGGATGAAGGGAAAAACTTGACCCGGAATGAAAAATCGATCGATCTCCTAGACCGTGAGATCAGAGAATGATTCCTTCGGTGGAAAGAAGTGCCTCACGATCTAGAACAACTTGGTTCAAACGGATTTGCAAAAGATGAACCGAGCAAAAAGATCAAGCGACGAGAAAATCGTGGAGAAAAGGATTCCGCGAAGAACACAAGAAAAACGCGAATCACAGCCACGAACTTGAATCACGGACGCAAATCAAGCCATCGATCAGTGCTCCAAGGTGAGGATACGGCCTCACTTCCTCAAATCAACAGTACACAGAGTGGAGTCTCTCTGCGGATCTCAACTAGCTAAAGCAGGGGATGGGAGAGTGGAAACCCTAGGTGCTAGGAAGCAAATGACTGCGCTAACTGAGATAGCTAAAACTGAGATAGGGAGGAGGGTGTCTCCCCTGGACTACTTATACTAACCTAGCCTAAGTCTATTTCCTACTCTACCCCTCTCTACTCTAATTACAGAGCGGGCCAGGAAAACCCTAAGGCTAATCTGGTCCACCCGCTGGTGGTAGGTAGATCCGACGGCCACGCCCGCACGGTCTTCCGCGTCGCCTCCACGCAACCTTCAGATCGCCGCCACGTGCCGCCACCACTCTGCACCCCCGGTTTTGTGGCCCAAACCGGGAAACCCGCCTTTTCCATCAGCCCCCGGTTTTGAGGCCCAAACCGGGAAACCAGCCTCCAGCCCGAGTTTTGTGGCCCAAACTCGGAAACCCGCAGCGCCCGAGTTTTGAGGCCCAAACTCGGAAACCGGCCCACGCCCAGGTTTTGAGGCTCAACCTGGAAACCGTCGCGCCCAGGTTTTGTGGCTCAACCTGGAAACCCAGCACCCAGGTTTTGAGGCCCAAACCTGGAAACCGTCCACCCGTTGGTTTTTCCCTGGCTCTACCAACAAACCGACGTCGTAGAGGGGATGCACCGCCTGTGCACCCCTTCCACCGACATGATCGCACTTCTCCGCTTGTCGCTGTCGCAGGCTGCCAGCCACCACAGCTGATCCTCCGGCCTCCAGTCCATCAGTCTAAGTCCACGTCCGCCCTTCACCGTCCGATACATCGGCATGGCACGTCCGCCGCACGGCACGCCCATCCTTCATCGCGCCCGGTCCGTCGGCACGGCACGTCGCAACTTGACCTTCACCCGCCATCGACCACTGTCTCTGTGCTCGACACCTGCACAACACAAGCCAAAGAACATGCGCATCATACCCGTTGACAATCACTCATCACACAGAGACTCGGCATACACCCATGTATCCGCACTGATCTAAAAAGTGCTTGTTTTAGGACACTAAGCTTGTCTTTGGGAAACCATTAGAATGAGATTTGGTGAAGTGGTTTCCCCTCCAACACCAACTTAAGAGCACAACGAGATCTACAAAATTTGTGATAAACATATGCATCGACAACCACCCTTTTGAAGTTTTTGTAAACAGAAAGTGTGAGGGGGTTGAAAATATCGAGTGTGGCAATGTTAGATACACCAATTGAATCAGGAGATGTTTCATATGAGCATGGATTTAAAGAGGTGTTTATGAAGTAGCTTCCATGCTCTTTGATATCATCTTCCTTGATTTCAGAGAAGAACACCGAAGGATGGGGTTCATAATTTTCTAAAGTGTGGGGTGTTTTCTCTACGGAAGGTTTTGTGACAACCAAATTATTAGAAAGATTTGAAGGAATTTCAAATTTGGTTGTGTGTTCCTCCTTGTGTTGGTCGGGATTGGGCTCGACTTCTTCTAGGAATTCGTCAAAAGTGCTAGTGGAAGGAGTGTTTTCAATGATTTTCTCTAGGATGTCTCTGCCTTCACTAACAAGTTTATATGAGAATGATCCTCCAGAAGCTAAATCGAGAAGTAGAGCAGCTTCCTGGTTAAGACCACGATAGAAGTGATAGTGTAGGACATGGTCAGGTAAGGAAAGATTTGGGCCAAAATTGGTAAGGCTTATGAACCTAGCCCAAGCTGCTTCTAGTGTCTCCTTCTCTTTTTGTTTAAATGTAAGAACTTCGATTCTAAGA
The DNA here is from genome assembly GCA_009763385.1 of Coix lacryma-jobi var. lacryma-jobi. Classification (NCBI taxonomy): domain Eukaryota; kingdom Viridiplantae; phylum Streptophyta; class Magnoliopsida; order Poales; family Poaceae; genus Coix; species Coix lacryma-jobi. Next base: position 114,630,328 of record CM019830.1, on the reverse strand, counting down.
TTAGTGATTCGAAAAAGAGGGAAGAAAGCAAGACAAAAGTTGTCCCGAAGTTCATCCCAATTTCCATTTGTGCCCCTTACGGAATGATCATACCATTTTCTCGCTCTTCCCAAAAGGGAGAACGGGAATAATTTACATTTGATGGTCTCTTGTGTCATGCCAGCAATTGTCCAACAAGAAGAATGAGGTGTGATGATGGTGGAGGCCCCAACAAGTCGCCCTTTGGAGCAAAGAATTTAAAAATAGGAGTGAAATCCATGTGGTAAGAAGTGTGGTGGTGAGGTAAAGGTATTGATAAGAAAAAGGTGGTAAAAGAAAAGAAACACGGATGATCCTGGTTCGATTCTAGAACAGCTACCGTTCTCCGGCAACAACGCCAGAAAGCTTGTTGGGTATTTTAAACGCACACAGAACAATCCGCAAGCGCACGGATACCCATGTAGCTTTCACCCGAGAGTATTCCAAGGTATCGATTTCCACGGGGAACGTGAAGTGTACTAGAAGAATTAAGAACGTCCAAGAAAAGAATGGTAATGTGGTTAGAGAGGGATATAAGGGTTTTCTAAGCGGGTCTATCTAATTAAAGGCCTACTATACTTTACTTACTTCGGAGCAACAGGTCCTTTCCAGCTCTCGGGAAAGACTGGGAAGAAAGTAGTTGGGGAAAGGCTGCCAAAAGCTCTACGAGAACACCAACCCTAACGTGGTGGATTACAAAGACCTGACAGAGCTGTCACCTCTGGGGCTACCACAACTATTCCGGAGGATTGAGCGCAAACTCAGGTAAACCCTAGTCTAGACACCGTGTCTACACTAACGCTTACTACTCTAATCAGATATCATAATTAGAGCACTCAATACGAGCGGAGATCCAGTAAATAAAATAAAGCAAGAACTGAAATTAAATATAATACTTAGAAGTAGTAAATGAAGAACCTGGAGATTACTTGAAGACGAACCAAATGTTGCACCAATACAATGTCGAGGAAGATCCGACAGATCCGGCTCCTCCTCTCCTCTCTCCTTCTCCTCTCTCTAATCCGATCTCTAATTACAACTAGATGAACTAGACGAACTAGAACTAGAAGAACTAGAACTAGATCTAATTCTAGATGAACTAGAAGAGATTCATCTAGAGGGACCTCTACTTCTAATTGAAACCCTAGTTTCTGATGTGGAGATGAATAATAAAGATGGAGATGCCTGGAGAGGGGGGTCTGGGGTTGCTTATATAGCCCAAGGTGGAGTAGGGGGCAAGGAATCACCATGTCATCGATCCGCGTCATGTTTATCGCCCACCGTTAGATCAAACCGACTTCGGGGACGGTGGAGATGCTTCTTAGGAGGCGGTGGAAGAAGGTTCCAGAAGGCGGAGGCGAAACGGGCTCCGTGGCCAACCGGTTGGTCTCCATGTGGGACCGGTCGGTCTGGCCCAGTGGGCCCACGTGGTGGCCCGCCTCGTGGTGTCTTCTGGTGTCTTCTAGATCCTTCTTTTGCAGATTTCGATGCGAAATTAATATCTTTTCATCCGGGACTCCGAATATAGCAAATGATATGTCCGTTTCGATCGTCTCGACGAGCCCTTCGCAATGGTGCACTCCAATTCATCACTTGAGATACTTTTATACGGTGAAATATTGATGTCCTACAAAACAAGGGAGAGCACCAAAACTCGTGGAACTTATTAGTTTTTAAACCCTACAACTATGCTTTGTTATTCATTTAGTGTCATTTCATGCAATAGTTGATGGTTAATTATGAGAATTAGTGAGCGTCAACATCCACTACACCTCAAAGCAACTTGTGAGTAATTGAATCACCATTTTCTTTTGTATTCACTTTGTTGAATCTTGTAATGAATATTTGAGATCCAAAATGATTTCAAATGTCAAAAGTTTGAACTAAAAAGTTTTAGATCTCATTGAATACTATAACTTTGGTTTAAGTTATATCTCCATATGAGGTCATTTGTAAAATTTAAAAAATTTGAAATTCAAAGTTACATGAATTTCCTTGGCTGTTTTAAGTTACACCCAAGGAAATTTGAATTACCTTGGCGGTTTCAAGTGGCGCTCAAGGAAATACAAATTACCTCGGTGGTTTCAAGGAGCACTCAAGGAAATATCAATTACCTTGGCGGTTTCATGTAACACCCAAGGAAATGAGCCTTTACCTTGACGGTTTGATTCAACACTCAAGAATATCTATTTCCTTGGAGGTCTATGTCTGCAGTCAAGAAAATTATAATTTCCTTGGCGGTTTTGTTTCGGCTCTCAAGGAAATGTTGAACACTCAAGGTAAATCAGGATTGTGGTAGTGTAGGATTATCTTTGATCGATCTGATCTCTGTTATCATTTATCATCTATCATTATCATTTACTCTGTAATCTGATCCCTGTTTAGAGCAGTAAGTGTGTTATCAGTCTTTATCTTAAGTGTGTGCCATATTGAATGCTGTTAAGTCCTCATTAGTATAATACCATCATACTTTGAATTGATTAGTCTCTAGGCTAAATATAAATAATGATACCTGAGATTAGCTTGAGTGAAATGCTTCTACAACGGGTGTATTTATCTGCACGCTTGTGGGTAAATATTTATCTTTAATCCAGTACCCTGATGTAATTACATTGCTAGCTTCATGTTGGGGATGACAACTTGACGTTAAGTGAAGTTAGTAGTGTCCCGTACACTCTTTAGTGCCTTCACTAGATTATTATTTTATGTGATTCATTCTTAGTAGCGATGTTAAGAAATGTCACAAGCATTTCTGGCGCCGTTGCCGGGGATAAATCAAAACTCTATTCTTAGGGTGATTCCATTAAGGAGTGTCAACAACTACCATTAATTTGCATTCATATTGGCCACTTCGCAGGGTAGTACCATAGTTGTTACTACAGGATCTACACTAAGTCTATAACTTAGTGACTATCCTCCACGTGCGTATCCAATTTGTTTGTAAATTAACTAAGGTCTACATCAATTTTGATGACTATCTTAAGATGCGTTCATACAACTTCCATAATTACTTGGCACTTACTTGTAAGGAAAATGGATCTTGGCCCATTTAACTTTGGATTTTGGTGTTTGATGAACAACATAACCAAATTAGACTAATATATTTGTAAGTGTTTATTTTGTAGTCCAATAGAGTGCAAAAGGTGACTTGGACTAAGGCGATGTGGTGATCCGATGATCAACACCTCAAGCAAGACATTTGAAGCTCAGTAGAAAACTCTCAAGAACAAGCAAAGTCCAAGACACAAATATGGAACCAAGACGGCGCAAGAAATCACGAAGAAACGAAGCAAATAGAACATTGAACGCTACATCGGACGCTGGCTTAACAGGCATTGGACGCACCGATGGCAAACCCTAGCTTGTGTCAGCGCCAGCAGAAGCGTCGGACGCTGAGACCATGTATCATCGGACGCAACGGTAATACTGTGCATCGTGCGCAGTATTACATCGGACGCACTGATGAACATCGAACGCTACAGGACCCCTGCGTCCGATGCCTATGCAGAGAGGTTCTAGAGAGGCTCTGAAGACATCGGACGCGTCAGGTGGTGAAGCATCGGACGCTATAGAGTCTGATGTGACTCAGTGCCAGGCTAGCAACTAGCCATTAAAGTGACAACGGATGCGCGTCTGATGCTCCCGACAGGAGTGTCCGATGCTACGCAGAAAAGTCCATATTTGGTGTCCAACAACTATATTTGCTTGGGGCTCTATATATAACCCCATGGCCGGCCAAAAACACTATGGTTGGAGCTCAAGGAAGGGTACCAAGTGCATAGACACATATGTAGTTGCTCTAGCCACCAAAGTGCTTAGTGATATACTAGGTGATTAGTGTAGGTGCTTTGCGAAGTGTTTAGGCTAGTTAGACCACCGCTCTACGCTTGCTCTAGGTGTTAACCCTAGTGTTTAGTGAGGTTTGCATACCTCTAATTTACCGGTGCTTGCGCGCATCGTTGTTGTACATCGGAGGGGCTTGTAGTCTTGCGAGACCACACCAACCGCATTTGTGGTGTGGCTGCCACCGTGTACCGAAGGGAACAAGGCCCGCGGCGGTTCGACCGGAAGCTTGATAGTGAAGACGGCGGGGAGCGGTCCACGAGAGGCTTTGCCACGAGTGGCTTAACCGGAGACCCACTTGCGCGTGGGGAAGGCCCGGAGCTATCCATGGAGTTACCCAACCGGGAGCTTGGTCCATGAGAGGGATTCCTTACGAGGGGCTCCAACGAGGACTAGGGGGAAGCTTACGCGCTTCTCGATACCTCGGTAAAAATACCGGCGTCATCGACGGGAGTTTGCATCTCTACCTCTCTCTTTAGCTTCTGCATTTACTTTGCTACCTCGTTGTGTGTTTTACCTTTCCTAGCTTAGTTCATAGGCTAGTTGATAGGTTTGGTTCATAGGATGCATAACTCTTTTGCGGTAGAGATAGCAACACACCTAGCAAAACCTTAGTTGCACAATAGATAATTTACTTTCTTGCATAGGTTTTGACTAGGTGGTAATTAGAGGCCATAGTTTAGAGTAGAAGTTTTTAGTTGCCTAATTTACCCCCCTTTTAGGCGTCACAGTCCTTTCACTACTGTTAACACTGACTATGCCCATTTAGAGGTCTACGCCTTTTGGTGACTACCTTCCAAATCTTATTATGTATATGAGAATTTTACACCATTTATTAATACAAGTTATATCTTGTCTCTATTTTGCATCCCAAAGTTACAACACACCACAATATTTTAATAACTTAAAATATTTTGATGGTTTTTGTCTCGTGTAGGATCAATGGTCGTTAAAGAGTTTAATTTGCTTACTCTTGACGACCACAACTATCTCACATGGGTTGTAGACATAAAAGTTAGTCTTATATCCGATGGACTTTATCAAGCAGTGTTACCACCCGAAGAGGGTGTTGCACCACTTGATGATCAACATGTATACACGACCCCATACCTCATTAGGAGTGATATTTATCCCGATCTTAAGGTTGAATACTTGTTGAAAGAAAATCCAAAAAAACTATGGAATTCTCTTAAGCAACGCTATGAATAACAAAAGACACTTGTCGAGCCCGCAACTAACAATTTGTGGACACAACTTCGCTTTTACGATTTCAAAATTGTGAGTGATTACAACCATGTTGTTCGTAGAATTTGCTCAGAGTTGCAATTCTGTGAGAAAGAACGTATAGATGCAGATAAAATAGAAAACATTTTGTCTATTATGCTTCCTTTTGAAAGGATTCTTCAACAACAATACCATGAAAGACATTTCTAGGTTTATTCTGAGCTTATACAAACTTTACTTGAGTCCGAAAAACATTCTGAACTGATGGTTTGAAATAATTAGTAGCGCCACATAGGATCTGCTCCATTATCGGAAGTACATGCATACACTCAGAATAAACCCAAATCTAATGATAGATCTAAAAAAATTTGTCATCAAGGAAATTCCAAGAAGGGTAAAAACAAACACATACGTGATAAGAAATCTCAAACTTGTATTTCCAACAATGGTAAGAACATTTCCAAATATTTCGATATCCCCCATAGAAAGAACAACACTAGAGACGCCAGTGGACAACCTTTGGGGGAGGAAGCGAGTAAGGAGTAGGGGGAGATGCTTATGAGTCTACTCTCTTGGGTCGTCTGCTTGCGGTGGAAAAGGAATGGCTTCGAGCGCACACGCACGTGCCCTGTGGGCTAGGCTATGATGGATTGGGAACTTTGGGATCAAGTCAATGGTGATGACAAGTTCAGTTGTGGGCTATGTGCAGTGCGCAAAAGTTGGTATTTCTAGTTAGTCTCGAAAGTTGCCATTTCTAGTTAGTCTCGAAGGAATGAAATTGAAGACCATCCTGGTCTTTTTGAATGTGAGAGGAAAGCCCACCTGACCTCACGAATTCACGAAATTCTTTGGCCACACTGTTAGCATATTGTTAACATTGTCTACTCAACTATTGTTAGCAAAAAGGATCTTGCAATTAGAAAGCTCTCGCTTCGACTAGTATAGAAAACAAAAGGGTAGAAAGCTCTCAGTTTGTACTGAAAACAAAATAAGGAAAAAAAAACGGTTCTTTGTTTTTTGGGAGAAAGGGGTTGATTTTCCTTATAATAAGAATAAATAGAAGAGAGCTGATTTCATTGGTTCAAATACCAGCAACTTCACCAAAAACGTACCCTAAAGAACCTAATCTGCACTCTAACAGCTACTAAAACACAATAGTAGTTGGTTATACCGGACGTGGATCCATTTTTTCCCTTTCAATCCAATACCGGACGTACTACACAATAATCCATGCTCAGGATGTTAAACACAGCAAAGAGATAGTACAGATGCCTAAGGGATGCTCAGGGTTATCCAGACAAGTGACAGTAGCTCTATTACAACTGAGTTCGGATGCAATATTGTATCTAATGGACCAACAAGAGACTACACCAATCTGATCTACCCAGCTTCCAGAAACTTCTATAACAAGAACTCTTCAAGTTGGATAGATTCATCAATCACAATTTAGCAAACATGTAACATCAGGAACACCATTACATCAGATAATGTGCGTTGCGATAATATTTGTTGATGTACATCGACTGCAGACAAGAGCAATACCAAGTTAAATCTAGTGTTGCAGGTTCAGATACATTTGAGTAATGAGCACTGAAAACAACTTCATACCTTGGTAACATCAGGTGTATCCCGGGTTTTCACAGGATAGAATTTGTAAAATTTGATGTTTTCAAATGCCTCTCTTTGCTTAGGGTCCATATCTTCAATAGCTTTCTTCCTAGCTTCTTCAGCCTGCAGAAGTTTTGAGGAATATTGAATATTGTAAAGCATCAAATCTCTTGGAAAATAATTAAATATTTCAGTTAAATGGACCTGTTCCAGTTCGATTTTCCTTTGTTTAAGCTTCTCCTTTAGAAATTCCTGTCAAAGAAACATGGCAACAAAATTAGGAAGGGAGTTACTGCTGTGAAACAATGCTAACTTTAGAGTGCATAATTGATCAAGAAGAGATTAGTGACCCCAATTTTTTCAATCTCATCCTTCGACAACCCCTCAACTCTGACTATCTCACGAGCAAAAAACTGCATTGCAACATGATATGATTCAACATGGATGTCCTTTCATAGGTAGCATTGTACATCACAATATAGAACTGAAATTCCTTACAAACCTCGCAACAACCCAATTCCAAGTCTAAATCACAAATCATCTGCAACAAGCAGCACAAGGTAAACATTAATGTATGAACATTTTACAGCTACTTGAAACCAGACCTGAAGACTTAATTAGGATGCACGAGTGCACTTCTGCGAATAGTGTTTGAAATAGAAATGCAATAACTACAAAGTGGAAAGCAGGCTAAGCAGATTTTATTGTTGCTTTATTATCAACAGAAGGAAACCTCAAACAATCCACTCATCCACTTGGGTTTTGCACCATCAAATTGTGACAGGAACAACTTAGGTCAAGCATCCAACATACTACAAAATAGGTGACAACCATTTAAGACAAAACAGAAGCAATGTGCATGATCAGATACTAGCAATGGAAGATGAGGAGGGGTCCCCACAGCACGAGATTGCCTTGTGTAGCAACAGCAATGGCAGCATGTCACCAGTACCGGACAAAAACCATGACCTCATCGACTGATGATCGCGTCACAGACTAAAGCAGACTAGATCACAGCAATAATACGCTTAAAGGAAGCTTACCGGGGGTTCTAGAGGATATATGACCCTGACAAGTATGTCATCTTCAGGAGGATTTACTGGCATGTAATCTGCAAGATATTAAACAAGGTTCATATGACGATGAGATTACGCTACAGATAATGATATCATTTAAATAACTAATGCCATATAAATTTAAATCGAGTGATCAACTAGTAGAACAGCTCTAGGATATGCGCGCGTATCTGAGAGTGGATTGTGCCAAACAGGATTCAGTGAGTGTTGGGTCATTTTGAGTACTTAGCAATCTTTTCGTGCTTATGATGTCTTAGAATGTGATTGACAATTCCATCCTGGCAGTTCTTAGGCACTAGGCGCAACCCTGCCACATAGCATTACCTGCTGCCTAGGTTTCTGCCTTGCTAGACAGTAATAAGTACTAGGCACCACCTCGCTGCCCACTGAGTACATTCTGAAAATAGCATGACCTGAAAATCTGCACGCTCTAGAGATGCTAACCGTCAAGGTGCTAACAACACTAAAGGACAAGCAAATATGCACCAAAGTGCAAAAAATGAAAAGAAACTTATCCCCTCCGAAGAAAAAGGAGAATAAAAGAGTGATTCGCTTAGGACAGGATATTATGTGCCATTAAATTACTAGAAAGCAACCAGAATATAATTCAAACTGGTGTTACTAAATATGATGCCATTATGATTTTGTAAAAAGGAATACCATTCAACTAAAAAAACAAGTTTAAAAGACATTGCATGTGTTCGGGCAGGCATGTTTCTTCAACTGCCACTTCGATGAATTAACGATTTGATTATGGAAAAAGGGCATCATTCAACTAATAGTGGCTGCAGTTCTGCAGAATTATGGGCATTTTTGGATGGTCTGGTTTACATGATCTTGGCATGACACGTGCCAAAGATAGGTACAACAGTGGAACCTCTCTAATGAATGGTAAGGGGTATTCAAAGGATCATAAAGCAAAAAGGGTAAAAAAAATAGATATTACTAGAGAAGCATAATACAGGCCTAAAAAAATAATCCCAATTCAGCTTACGGGGCATGCAGTGGTAGAACTTGTTGGCTCTCTCAGGTTTCATATGCTTCAGCGCAGACCTGTAACGTATAAACCTTTGATTTAGTAATCGTAATTAGTGGTAATGGAAATATACCACATCATTGAATGAGAATGAAAATGCCTGGAAACATATAAGCAACAGAAATAAATATGTACCTAAAGCATGAAATTCTAAAAGCGTAAATTCATAAAACTCACCTCCGCTGAGTGCAACAGAGAGTGAAGATTTTTGTTTTCAAACTTTCAATCCTGCCAAACCTGTAGGCAAAGCAATAGCAAGGTGAACAAAATAAGTTGCAAAGTAGAGGGAAGAAGCAGGGATATAAATAATGAAAACAAAAGGCAACAAATATTGCTCGATATAATTAAGTAACGCAACAGTACCGGTCCTCAGGAGGAACATAAGGCACCCATGCCATCTTCATCTCTTTCATTGGTACTATTTCTTCTTTTTCCGTTTGAACCAGATATATACCAATCTTATCTGATGGAGGAAAAGGACAGTCAACCTGCAAAATTGAACATGTCAACTGCTAAACAAGACAAACCATCCACATCATAGGCCTTAAACAAGTATTTGATCAAATTAACAAATATGAAAAAATATTTGATACTGCATGTTAGGGTAAAAAACATCAGTGAAGAGCAAGACCGTTGGAAATTAGCACAGGTAATTGGGGCTGATTCTGATTTCATTAGTCTTAGAGGCAAAGGATAACTACAGGGGTACATATAGGGCAGCAAACTTGGCTGCCAAGAAGCTGTTGCAAAAGCTAACTTGGCTGCCAAGTTGATGCCAAGTTGTTGTTACAGTAAAGCATATTTTAAAGTAGATACTAAGCATATTCCTAATAGATAAGCACAAGAGTTAAAAAGGTCTATCAATCTTCCCCTAAGTCTTGTGTGTATGCTTCTGAGCAACCTGAACCATCCCAATCTTGGCGCGGAGCTCCTGGAACTTGACTCGCCCAAGGGACTTGGTCAGGAAATCAGCAAGCTAGTCTTGCGTGTTGATGTAGCCAGCCTTGATGCTTCCCTCATCCAGGTAGCCTCTGATGAAGTGATACCTCACCCTGATGTGCTTACTGCGCTCATGGAAGACGGGGTTCTTTGCCAAAGCCAAAACGGACTTGTTGTCCACCTCAGCTCCACTGGTGCTACATCTCTGCCAATGAGATCGCCGAGCAGCTGAGTGAGCCAGATGGCCTGAGTCGAAGCGGTAGTGGCCGCGATGTACTCTGCCTCGCAGCTGGACAGAGCCACCACCTGTTGCTTGACCGACTGCCAGCTGATCAGATACTTGCCAAGGAAGAATAGCGTCCCGCTGGTGCTCTTGCTTGTGTCAATGTCGCTGACGTGGTCACTGTCGCTGTACCCGATGAAGTGCACCGCACCAAGGCACCTCGGGTAGTGCAGGCCGTAGTCGGAGGTACCCGCAACGTAGCGAAGAATCCTCTTAACGGCTTGTTGATGCTCCGTCATCGGTCGCTGCATGAACCGACTGACGTAGCCCACGACGAACGCCAAGTCCGGTCGTGTGTGGACGAGGTAGCGAAGGTTGCCCACAATGTGCCGGTACTGCGTGGCATCAACCTCCGTCGTGCTGTCGCGGCTCAGCTTCAGCCTCTCCTCCATAGGAGTGTGGGCTGGGTTGCAGTCGGTGATCCCGCCCAACTCAACGATGCGCTTGGCGTAGGCGGTCTGGCGAAGAGAGATGCCGGAGCTGTCCTGGTGGACCTCAATTCCCAGGTAGAAAGGGAGGAGCCTAGGTCGCTCATCTGGAAGACGGTCTTCATCTCTACCTTGAACGCCTCAATCTCGTCCTCCTTGGTGCCGGTGATCACCAAGTCGTCGACGTAGACGCCCACCAGCAGGGCGTTGCCACCCTTGCCCCGCCGGTAGACAGCAGTCTCGTGTGGGCTCTGCTAGAATCCCATTTGCTTGAGGGTGGAGACCAGCTTGGCATTCCAAGCTCGAGGCGCCTGTCGCAAGCCGTAGAGGGCCTTGCGCAGGCGAAGAACCTTGTTCTCCTTGCTGGGGATGATGAAACCCGGCGGCTGACGAACGTAGACCTCCTCCTTCAAGTCGTCATTGAGAAAGGCAGACTTGACGTCCATGTGGTGGACGTGCCAGCCCTCCTGGGCTGCCAGAGCGAGTAGTAGGCGAACGGACTCCATGCGCGCGACGGGTGCGAAGGCGTCGTCGAAGTCGACTCCCTCCTGCTGAACGAACCCGCGCGCCACGAGTCGTGCCTTGTGCTTGATCATAGCACCAGCCTCATCCTTCTTGAGCTTGAACACCCACTTCAGGGTGATGGCGCGGTGGCCGGCAGGAAGATCTGTCAGCTCCCAGGTGTGGTTCCGCTCAACGGCATCCATCTCCTGCTTCATCGCAGCGTGCCATGCCACATCTCCCTCCGCCTCAGCGAAGGAGCGGGGCTCGTCGTCGTCGTGCGCCAAGTGCAGCTCCCCCTCGAAGTCGTGCTACGCCAGTCCAGGGATGGGCAACTCGCTGAGGAGGTTGTACATGGTGCGGTAGCGCAGGGGCTCGTCGTCGTGGTAGGCGTCGACGCGGTCCTCATCGTTGGACAACAGAGTGGCGAACTCCACCGAGCGCTGCTCATCGTGGACCGGAGTTGTTGTGGCCGCCGGTGCAGGAGTGCGTGGAGTAGCTGGTGCGGGAGATGCTGAGCTGGTGCTGGAGATCCAGGAACCGATGCTAGAGAGCCATGAACGACCGGTGGAGAGCTAGGAACGACCGGTGGTGCTGAGTGCGACGTAGCCGGTGCCGTAGGTGGCGAAGCGTGGGGCATGGCCGGTGCCGAAGGTGGTGGAGGACTCGCCAGAGCTGGAGGCGAGCGAGGAGTCGTGGTGGGCGAACTCGATGAAGACGAGCCGCTAGCTCCCCGACTCCCTCGAAGTGGACGTACTCGATGACGAAGTTTCGGAGGGTCAAAGTCGAGCCGTCGTCCACCGCCTTGTCCCATGCCCAGCCTCGTCCCTCGTCGAACACGACGTCACGCGAGATGCGGACGCGCTGTGTCGCGAGGTCGAGGATGCGATAGGCCTTGACGCCCTTCGCGTAGCCGATGAAGACCCTAGGTGCACTCCGGTCGTCGAGCTTGCCGACATGACCGAGCTCCTTGGTGAACGCAAGGCACCCGAAGATGTGAAGGTTGCTGACCGTTGGCTTGCGCCCGTGCCAGGCCTCGTACGGCGTCTTGCCGTCAAGCGCCTTGGTGGGCGAGCGGTTGAGGACGTGGACAGCGGTCATCACCGCCTCTCCCCAGTAGATCGTCGACAGCCCTCTCTGCTTGAGGAGGGCGCGGGCAGTGGCCACCACTGTCTGGTTGCGGCGCTCCGTTCTGCTGCGGGGTGTACGGGGCGGAGAAGTGGCGCTGGATCCCCTCGTCGGCGCAGTACGCCGCGAACTCAGCCGCCGTGAACTCGCCGCCGTTGTCCGTGCACAGCACCCGAAGCTTGCGGCCGCACTCCTTCTCGGCAGCAGCTTGATGGCGCTTGATGGCGTCCGCGGCTGCCCCCTTGGTGTCGAGCAGGACAACCCACATGAAGCGGGACACGTCGTCGACGAGGAGGAGGAAGTAGCGCCGTCCTCCAGGTGTAGCAGGGGTCACGGGGCCGCAGAGGTCGCCATGTACGAGCTCCAACTTCTCCTTGGCCCGGAAGCTCGCCCGGCGTGGGAAGGGAAGCCGGCGCTGCTTGGTGATGGCGCAGGTGTTGCAGAACTGCTCCACGTGGTCGACGTGCGGCATCCCCCATACCATCTCCTTGCTGCCCAGCTGCTTCAGGGCCTCAAAATTGAGGTGCCCGAAGCGCTCGTGCCACCGCCACGCGTCGTCATCGCGGCGGGCAACAAGGCAGAGGGGTTGCGCCACCTACATGTGAAGGACGTACAGGCGGTTTCTCCCTCTGTTCACCTTGGCGAGGAGCCTACGACTGCGGTCCCAAATGCACAGCACCCCGTGCTCGATCTCCACACGCGAGCCATTCCCATCCAGCTGTTCCAAGCTGATGATGGAGTTCCTCAGCGCGGGGATGTAGTACACCCCCGTGAGCAGCCGGTGCTCGCCGGTCTTGGCGGTGAAGACGACCGAGCCGACTCCCTTGATCTCTACGACGGAGGCGTCCCCGAACTTGACGGAGCCTCGCATGCCGGAGTCCAAGTCAGAGAAGAACTCCCGCCGCCCAGTCATGTGATGGGTAGTGCCGGAGTCGAGGTACCAGCCGTCGATCTTGTCATCGCTGGCGGAGCCGAGGAAGGCGTGGGCGCGCGGCTCGTCGAGGTGGAGAAGCGCGGCGGTGGTCAGCGCAGGAGAGGAGCACAACTCAATGTCCCCGTTGAAAGGTCCTAGTTTGGTTTTGGTAATTGAGTGACAACTTTAGGTGGACTAATGGTGTTTATGTGAGATACACAGGTGATTAGTCCACAGGTGATCGTGTGTGAGCAACATATGCCATAGAGGTGAAATGGCTTGGAAGACGTTGCAATGCTCACACATGAGATGGAGGAGCTTATTGCATATGTGACATTACATGTGGTCATGTGGCTAAGATGGTGAAGATCAAGGCAAGACTTGGCTTGATGGACCGGTTGCGAAGGTGAAGGGCAAGTTGGAGGCTTTTAAGTCGTTGGTACGGAGTGTCGGGAGGCTTGAGCAAAGACTTGGCGCCGAAGGACCAAGGCAATGGTGAAGAGCAAGTGAGGTCAAGATCGATGGACCATGGAGGCCATGTGATGATATGAAGTGGATCATATCATTTGATCTAGGTTGATGCATATGTTGCATCAACAATGCAGGAGATGGAATGGAATGCCCAAGGCAAAGGTATATTTGTAGGGCATTTCATTTCACCGGTCATAGGTGTGTAGAGAAGATTATGACCGGGTTTAGGATAGATGGCCGTACTATTAAGAGGAGCAAACTTGTTTGCATATCGGCCATCTAGTGCCACTTGAGTAATCTAACTTTGCGATGTTACTAGGATCGAGTGGCGTGGTGAGTGCAAGTGCTAATCCTTTGAAAAATGATTGTGAAAATGCTAACACACATGCACATGATGGTGTACACTTGGTGGTGTTGGCACATTTGCAAAGGAGAAGGTGTTGGAGTTGAATTGGATCAACTCGGAGAAGTTTTGGAGAAAGCTTTGTTTGAAAAAGAGAAGCGATGGATCTTGGATTAGAAATCTGTTCTAATGCTTTGTGTTTTGGATTGTGTATTCATGTGGGATGTGTAGCCCTCTAAATAAGCTTTCCAAAATGTCCAAGATCATCGAAATCGGAGTACGGAGCGAAGAGTTATGGCCGTTTTAGCGCGGAGCTCCGGCTGGTAGCGGAAGTACCGCTGGACGGGCGGTAGTACCGGTCCGTGGAGCGGTAGTACCGGTCCTAGGGCGGTAGTACCGGTCCGGGGCCCGGTAGTACTGGTCCGGGGCCCGGTAGTACCGATCGGGGCTCTGGAAATCCTGTTTCGTGCGTAGTTTCTTCCAACGAGCGCCTAAGGGGTTGACCGGAAGTACCGGTGGTCGACCGGTAGTACCGGTCCTGCGAGCGGTAGTACCGGTCAAGGTCCGGAAGTTCCGCCTGGTTTCTCCCTTCTATATAGAGGTGGTGGCCGGCCCTTCGGCGTCAGCGGAGAGCACTCCAAAGCCTTGGTGGCTTGTGTGGATGTGCTAGAGAGCCTTCTAACTTGCTTGTGCTTGCTAGTGTGCGAATCGATGGCGAGTGAGCGATTCTAGTGCGGTTCATGAGAGATTGCAAGAGTTGGCACTAGGTGTTCGTGTTGCAAGCTGGTGGTGCTTGTTACTCTTGGAGGTTGCCACCTCCTAGATGGCTTGGTGATCGAGTCTCCGTCGTGAAGCCCGCGTGAAGATTGTGCGTGGCTCCGGAGAAAGATTGTGAGGGGCACTGTGCTCGCCCCACTGGGATCGCGTAGAGCAACTCTAGTAGAGTGTGTCATTGAGTTACCCTCACTTGTGGGTGAGTTTTGCGGCGCTCGAGTGTCGAGCTAGGTGTGGTGCCTATTAGCCGCCGAACTACCAAGGTGTGTGGTCGACACAACGGGGACTAGCTTGGTGGCAACCAAGTGAACCTCGGGATAAAATCACTGTGTCAACTTTGTCTACATCTTCTCGGTGGTTTGCTATCTCTATTCACTAGCTTGTATTTACTTGTTCATATACTTGTGCTAGTGTAGTTTGCTCTCGCTCCTCTAGTTAGCTTGTGTAGCTTGCTAGTTACATTCTTTCCATGTGTAGCATAGAAGTTGATCCCTTGAGTGACTAGTTGACTTGTAGTCTTGCTAGTCACATTGCTTAGTTTGTGTAGCTAAGTTGAGCTCTCTAATTAGGCTTGTGTAGCCTTGTTATTGAGCATTGCTAGTGAGCTTAGGAGCTTTGTGCTTTTGCTTACTAGATTGTGTAGGAGCTCCCCGGTGCTTAAAGTACTAGTTGCATAGGTTTGTGTTACCTTGCAAGCTAGATTGATTAGGTGAGCTTTAGCTAGCCCGACATCTTATTTGTTTTGTTTAGGATCTTTTATAAGGTGTCATAGAGTATAAGTAGAGGGGTGTAGTCTTGGCTAGACCAATAGTTTTAATTCCGCATTTGTTTCGGTTAGCCGATACGATTATTTTTTAGAAAGGACTATTCACCCCCTCTAGTCCGCCATCTCGACCCTTCAAGGTCTTCATCGACCCGAGAGGATGGCGAACTTTGGGCTAGATGTTGAGTGTCCACACATTTTTGATGGCACACACTTTGCACGGTGGAAAAATTGGATGATATGCAATTTTCAGTTTATTAGTCCTCAAATGTGGTGGATCGTAGAGGTGGGCCTTTCTCTTGTGTTGGATAGAAAGAATGCAACTCAAGCGCAAAAGAAATGCCTACATCTCGATTGCCAAGCTACTAACATTTTCTATCAATCTATGGAGGATAACATTTTTGGTGAGATCATGGACTTGAAGTCCGCTCATGAGATTTGGATTTATCTCAATGAGAAATATGGGACGATCTCCGATGATGATGTTGATGAGCCCAAGGAGGAGGCGCATGAGGATGATGAGCATGACCACAACTTGGTGATTGTGGAAGATTGCTCCACCTCATGGTCAAGTGATGATGATGATGATCAATCCACAAGTTCACTTGACAAGATTGTTGATGATGGGCCGAGCTCAAGTGATGCAATTAATGATGCTACTCCATGCTCACTTGATGATGATGATGGATATGAGAGTGATGTCTCTACAAGCTCTTCATCTACACCACATTGCTTCATGCATGTCACAAGGTGACACCAAGGTATCTAATGCTAATGTGGTTGATCACGTTGATTCATATGATGAGCTTGTTAGTAGACTTTCTAGCATGACCATGTCTTTAGAAAATGAGAAAAATAAAACAATGAAATTAGCAAATGAAAACTCATTTCTAAAGAACTCATGTGAAGAACATAAGCACTTACTTGATGTTCTTAGAGCTTCACATGATGAATTAGTTGAAAAATATGGCTCTCTCATTAAAGCTTTTTCAAAAGAAATTAAAAACAATGAGAGCTCATCACATGGATCAAATGATCAATTGCAAAATGTTGCTAACCCATATGATGTAGGCAAGAAGAATGTATCCACCTCTTGTGATGATTTACTATCTATGCCATGTTCTTCACATATAGATGCTTGTTCTACTTCTATGTTTTGTGAGACTAACCTTTTGAAGGAGAACAATGAGCTCAAAAATAAAGTGAAGAATTTGAGCAACAAGTTAGAGAGGTGCTACAACTCCAAAGTCACCTTTGAGCACATGTTGAAGAATCAAAAGAGCTACGGTGACAAGAGTGGCATTGGTTTCAACAAGAGCATGTCCAAGGGGGAGAGAAAAAGATTGAAGAAGATGAAGAAGAAAGAACAAAAGAAGCTAGCTCATTTCATGTGCTTCAAATGTCGTGAGATGGGACATCTTGCAAATGCTTGCCCCAATAAGGAGAAGCTCAAGTTGAAGAAGGAAGAAGAAAGGCTCAAGCATGTCAAGTGCTTCAAGTGCCGCACTAGAGGACATTTCACCTCTATGTGCCCAACCAAGCAATTGGTAAAGCAACAAGATGAGCCTCAACCAAAGCTACAAGTTGAGCAAGAGAAGAAGCCCCAAGTGCAAAACAAGATCAACCATGAAGATGGTGATATGGGGAAGATAAAGAAGAATACAAGAAGGGGAGGTAGAAGATCAAGATCAACACAAGACCTCACCCAAGTCAAGTGCTATAGTTGTGATAAAATGGGACACTTTGCCTCGGGGTGTCCTAACAAGCTTGAGAAGAAGGCTCAAGCAACTCATGAGAGGCAAGGCAATGAGAAGCAACAAATGAGCAAGGAAGAGAAGGCTCAATCAAAGAAAGTTTGCTACTCATGCCGGGAAAGGGGACACATGGCAAATTCATGTCCCCTAGGTATGACTTCTATGCCCATTTCAATTAATGATGATATTGTGCTTAGAAAGGATGGTAATGGTACCTCATTGGTTTCTATTGCAAAACATCCTGCTATTCATACTAAGGCATTGCCTAAGTATGTTGCACCTAACTTGAGAGGACCCAAACTAGTTTGGGTACCATCAAAAAGTGGATGATTGTGTGTAGGTACCATAGCATTGGAGGCTTGACTCAATTGGATTCATGATGATTATTATATGATTGAGTCAATTAATGAAGCTTAGTGCTATCCAAACCCAATGCCAAGACAAAAGAGTGAAGTCCAAGTGCTACAACATACAAGTGCCATATTCGAGTTGTGGTGATTTTATTGGAATTATTTGAAGGCTTGCATATGATAGATAAAGAAGCTTGCTATTGAATTATCATGAGCTAACAAGGTATATCTCTAGTTGATCACATTCATTTGAGTGCATATGAGTTGATTGAATTGGATATATATGCATATGTTACTTGCTATAAGATGATTGAATGGATAAATTGCTTAGTGTTCAAATTTGAGTTAGTTTGATTGGATATGTTCACAAGATGACCTTTAGTAAGTGGTTTTTCATGAATATATGTCTTGTGTTGATGTTCAAACAAGTTGATCTCAAGTTTGATTCATTTTGGAGAAGTATTGCTCAAATATAGAAGTTTGTCCAAAATCTGAAATCTGAGCTAGCTGTGATGACTGCCATGTTTGGATGACAAATCTATTTGGATTGGCTTGAAATTTGGTACAAATGCTCTACACTTATGGTATTAGTTGCTGTGAAAAATTCATGATAATTGGATAAGTGATGCTTCGGTTTTGGAGTGGATCTTGTCAACTATAGTGCAGCAGTTTTTAGCATGTAGGAGTATGGAGAGATGTGAAATCTGGTAGCAATCTAGAAGTCCAATAAAGCTCAAATTTTTATGGCTACTAGAAGACATAGTGAGGCACATCTCCACCAAATTTCATGGCAATTGGATCAATATATTGTGAGATATGATCATTTCTTTGAAGTGGACAGAATCTGCCATATAAGTGACATTTATTGGATAGATCACAAGTCTCTTTGATTGAAAGGTCCTCAAGTTGGAATCATGTTTATAAGTGGTTGAGGGACCTATGTTTGGTTTTTATATGAGTTAGAAACATGACAAAGATGAGTACAAGGTCACTTAATTATAGAGTGTATTTGGCACACAATTTGGTACTCAAATTGAAGATCAAGAACAACATCAAGATGAAGATGAAGATCAAGTTCTAGTATCAATTGAAGATCATTTGGAAGAAAGAAAAGGACTCAAAGAAGGATTCAAAGTCACATTTCAAGAGTTCAAATGGATCAACCAAACAAAGTCAATTCAAGTGAGTATCAAGGATGGTTCTTTGGAGAGAGGTCACTTCTCCCTTTTGTAGGGGCTTGCCGCCTTTTGTAGGTTAACCAAGTGAGGCTTGGAAGGCTAACATGGAAGTGATCTAAAGTATCATTGGAGATGCTTAGTTGAAGAAATCATAAGAGACTGATCAAAGAGAGCAAGCAACACCCAAATAGAGAGAAAATCAATCTTGAAGATCGTAGTCGGTATTCACATGCAAGCTAGATCAAATGAAGAAGCAAGCCAACTACAACAAGATAGTACACTTGATCATATGGGTGAAGATTTGTTCTATCAATCGGTATCTATTAGTCTTCACCATGGACTTCACATTGCTATTGTGGAGCTTAATTGGAATCTAATGACTATCCTCTACTCCAAGATAGCAAAGGTATCATTGTAATATGCATGATCATTTCATCCCTTACTAGTATGCGGTTAGTGCATATAGTACATGCTTAATAGGATCATGCATAACAAATGAAAAGTTTTAAATTCATAGCCTACCATTATTGCTTGTTTGATTATATGATCTAGTGGTTAGTATATGAGTTTGTTCATGAGCTAGTGAACCCAAGTACTTGATCTAGAAGATGAGAATTCAAGTGTCTAATTCAACGTGAGTAAGATAACCATTGAAAGATGTGTGAAGAAGCTTACTCTAGAGCAAACCGAGTTAGATATCTTGTGCAAATTTAATAGTTCAAGTCATAAATGAGAGGCTCATGACAAGAGTTCAAGAAGAAGATAATAATGCAAATAGATATCAAGTTTAAACTTTCATTCAAGTGGTATCCTACAAGACTTTAAGTGATCCTCAACTTTAAGTGATCAAATCAAGCAAAGCATCCCTCACCAACAAGAGCTCAAGCTTATCAATTGGATGACCCATGCTATAACATAGGGGAGGTGCCCCACCTATTGGTATCAAGGTCAAAGATCCTACACATGGTGTCATTCCAACACATATGGTGGTGTCCATAAAAAATGAAGACTCAAGTGTCAACCATCTACCCTAGTGAAACCCTTTGTATCAAGTGAAGCATGCCTTTTATGGTCATTAATGACAAAGGGGGAGAAAGTGCCAAAGATATGATATGATAGGGGGAGATGTGGCAAAGATATGTCAAGGACAAAGGGGAGAAAACAAGAAAAGAAGATGGACATGGATCAAGAGGGAGCAAGACTGGAGAATGAAAAAGGATCAAAATTCTTGGACAAAGAGAGCACACAAGTAGGGGGAGCAAGCTCATGAACTTAGTTGATTACATTTTGATATGTGCACATTCATGTGACTTGCTTGCATAATGCATATGTTTTACATTTGATATATATGCTTGTGTGCAATACTTGCTAGAGCTAAGACTTGGATGATGATTGTTTTTCCTTCAATTGGTATTTAGAGCATAGTCTTAGTGTAGCAAGTGGTAACTAGAACCTTGATTATAATGTTGATCTCACGTGGTATCTAGTTTCACTTGTTTCTAGCAAGGTTGATGCTAAGGATGAATCAAATGTGGTATACACGCTACAAAGGTACAATTCAATCTTGTATACCTTAGCATCACTTAGTAGTGCTAACACTCCCACAAATTTCATATTTATGCATGTGTGCAAGCTTGAAACCAAACCATTTGAGCACACATGTAGGGGGAGTTAACACTACCAAGTCAGGTTGTATGGTACTTATCCAAATCTTCATATGTGGTCTTCACGTTGGATAAGTAACATAGAATCCAAATGAGCTTAATTTCCATATCTTTGTAGAGTTGTCATCAATTACCAAAAAGGGGGAGATTGAAAGGTCCTAGTTTGGTTTTGGTAATTGAGTGACAACTTTAGGTGGACTAATGGTGTTTATGTGAGATACACAGGTGATTAGTCCACAGGTGATCGTGTGTGAGCAACATATGCCATAGAGGTGAAATGGCCTGGAAGATGTTGCAATGCTCACACATGAGATGGAGAAGCTTATTGCATATGTGACATTACATGTGGTCATGTGGCTAAGATGGTGAAGATCAAGGCAAGACTTGGCTTGATGGACCGGTTGCGAAGGTGAAGGGCAAGTTGGAGGCTTTGAAGCCGTTGGTACCGAGTGTCGGGAGGCTTGAGCAAAGACTTGGCGCCGAAGGACCAAGGCAATGGTGAAGAGCAAGTGAGGTCAAGATCGATGGACCATGGAGGCCATGTGATGATATGAAGTGGATGATATCATTTGATCTAGGTTGATGCATATGTTGCATCAACAATGGAGGAGATGGAATGAAATGCGCAAGGCAAAGGTATATTTGTAGGTCATTTCATTTCACCGGTCATAGGTGTGTAGAGAAGATTTTGACCGGGTTTAGGATAGATGGTCGTACTATTAAGAGGAGCAAACTTGTTTGCATATCGGCCATCTAGTGCCACTTGAGTAATCTAACTTTGCGATGTTACTAGGATCGAGTGGCGTGGTGAGTGCAAGTGCTAATCCTTTGAAAAATAATTGTGAAAATGCTAACACACATGCACATGATGGTGTACACTTGGTGGTGTTGGCACATTTGCAAAGGAGAAGGTGTTGGAGTTGAATTGGATCAACTCGGAGAAGTTTTGGAGAAAGCTTTGTTTGAAAAAGAGAAGCGATGGATGTTGGATTAGAAATCTGTTCTAATCCTTTGTGTTTTGGATTGTGTATTCATGTGGGCTGTGTAGCCCTCTAAATAAGCTTTCCAAAATGTCCAAGATCATTGAAATCGGAGTACGGAGCGAAGAGTTATGGCCGTTTTAGTGCGGAGCTCCGGCTGGTAGCGGAAGTACCGCTGGACGGGCGGTAGTACCGGTCCGTGGAGCGGTAGTACCGGTCCAAGGGCAGTAGTATCGGTCCGGGGGCCGGTAGTACCGATCGGGGCTCTGGAAATCCTGTTTCGTGCGTAGTTTCTTCCAACGGGCGCCTAAGGGGTTGACCGGAAGTACCGGTGGTCGACCGGTAGTACCAGTCCTGCGAGCGGTAGTACCGGTCAAGGTCCGGAAGTTCCACCTGGTTTCTCCCTTCTATATATAGAGGTGGTGGTCGGCCCTTGGGCGTCAGCGGAGAGCACTCCAAAGCCTTGGTGGCTTGTGTGGATGTGCTAGAGAGCCTTCTAACTTGCTTGTGCTTGCTAGTGTGCGAATCGATAGCGAGTGAGCGATTCTAGTGCGGTGCATGAGAGATTGCAAGAGTTGGCACTAGGTGTTCGTGTTGCAAGCTGGTGGTGCTTGTTACTCTTGGAGGTTGCCACCTCCTAGATGGCTTGGTGATCGAGTCTCCGTCGTGAAGCCCGCGTGAAGATTGTGCGTGGCTCCGGAGAAGAATTGTGAGGGGCACTGTGCTCGCCCCGCAGGGATCGCGAAGAGCAACTCTAGTAGAGCGTGTCATTGAGTTACCCTCACTTGTGGGTGAGTTCTTGCGGCGCTCGAGTGTCGAGCTAGGTGTGGTGCCTATTAGCCGCCGAACTACCAAGGTGTGTGGTCGACACAACGGGGACTAGCTTGGTGGCAACCAAGTGAACCTCGGGATAAAATCACCGTGTCAACTTTGTCTACATCTTCTCGGTGGTTTGCTATCTCTATTCACTAGCTTGTATTTACTTGTTCATATACTTGTGCTAGTGTAGTTTGCTCTCGCTCCTCTAGTTAGCTTGTGTAGCTTGCTAGTTACATTCTTTCCATGTGTAACATAGGAGTTGATCCCGTGAGTGACTAGTTGACTTATAGTCTTGCTAGTCACATTGCTTAGTTTGTGTAGCTAAGTTGAGCTCTCTAATTAGGCTTGTGTAGCCTTGTTATTGAGCATTGCTAGTGAGCTTAGGAGCTTTGTGCTTTTGGTTACTAGATTGTGTAGGAGCTCCCCGGTGCTTAAAGTACTAGTTGCATAGGTTTGTGTGACCTTGCAAGCTAGATTGATTAGGTGAGCTTTAGCTAGCCCGACATCTTATTTGTTTTGTTTAGGATCTTTTGTAAGGTGTCATAGAGTATAAGTAGAGGGGTGTAGTCTTGGCTAGACCAATAGTTTTAATTCCGCATTTGTTTCGGTTAGCCGGTACGATTATTTTTTAGAAAGGACTATTCACCCCCCTCTAGTCCGCCATCTCGACCCTTCACCCGTGGATAAAGAATAGAGCCGGCTCATCACCCTCCTGTGCCTGTGCGACGTGAGCCTGACCGCCGCGCCTCGCCTGCCGGCAGTCCCTGGTCCAATGGCCAGTCTTGCCGCAGTTCTTGCAGATGTCGTCCCGGTTCGCCTTGCGCTCGCCGTCGACGCCGTTAGGAGCGCCACCACGCGCCTGGGGAGCCTTGTCCCGCTTGCGCGGCCGGCGCTTGCGGGTGCTCGACGATGGTGTAGCCTCGCCCTTCCTCCGGTCCTTCTACCGAGCGAGCCACTGCTCCTCGGTGTAGAGAAGCTTGCCACCGGCGTTGGTCGGCTACGATGGAGCCTTGCAGCGCTCGTCGATGGCCTTGAGGCGACCGCCACCTCCTCGATCGTGAGCGAGGTGAACTCCAGCAGGATCTCGATCGACACAGCAACCTGCTTGTACTTGTCGGGGACGACGCGAAGAAGCTTCTCGACAGCCTCCTCCTCATCGAACTTGAGGCGTATGGCGAAGTCCTCGACGTCCTCACCGGGCTTGAAGGTCATGTCCCCCCACTCCTTCCGCAGCCGTTGCAGCGTGGATCGCCGCGCCGCGGTCGCTGCCGATGCGCGCCGCGGTGATGGCGTCCCAAGCGTCCTTGGCGGTCTCCTTGTCCGCAAGGGTGGTCTGCATCTCCACCGGTACAACGGCAAGAAGTGCCTCCATCGCCCGCCGATCCTCGGTCAAGTCGGCGTCGCCGTACCGTACCGCGTCCCACATGTGGCGCGCCTGCAGCTTGACCTTCATCACCATTGACCACTCGTTGAAGTTGGTCTTGGTGAGCATAGGCCAGCCGCTGCCGGCGCCGGCGTCCTTGACGATGGTCTGGACAAGTGGAGGAGACCCCGACCGGCCACGGTGACCACAGCGCCGCTCTGGAGAAGGGGAGGCGCGTCGCCTGTGAGGGCTGTGTGCACCAGCGTCCCATCTGCCCAGCTCGCAGTCGTCGAAGGCGTTTAGCTCGCGTCCCTACGGGCCGTGTGCGAGCCGCGCTCGAGCATCACGCGCCCGCATCCCTCGCTATGCCTCCATCTGCTCGGCCCGCTCGCGCCTGCGCTGCTCCACGAGCGCGCGCTGGATGCGCGGGTCTCGAGCGGCTGCTGCGTCGCGGTCGCGGCCGAAGGCACGCGCCTGCGCGTCACGCTCCTTGCGCGCGAGCCAGTGGTTGGCGTCGCGGGCTGCGCGATCCTCCTAGTCATCCTCGCGTCCAGCCCAGCCGAAGCCGCGGCCACCGAGCTCCCGGTCAAAACCGTGTGTAGCAGCGCCTCCCAGCCCCACGCGGCCCACAGCGGCGCCTGGATACGGTCGCTCGCGTCCGTCACGGCCTGCGTTGAAGTCGCGATTGCGGAGGCTGCGCACATCCTCCTCCCGCTCGAGGTCGCAGAGGCCACATAGGTCCTCTCGCTCAAGGTCACGGCCGCCCGCGTCTGCTCCACGCGCGTGCGCGCCCTGCACGCCCGCCTCCGCGCATCCGCCTTCAATTCCCGCGTCCGCAAGGCCCGCTGCGGCACCTGGGCGCGCTTGCTCGCGCCTGGGGGAGCCCGCTCCGGGGTCACGGCCTGCTACGCCGTCGCCCGCCCGACGCAGCTCCGCCTCCAGGCGGAGCGCCGTGGCTGCCTCTGCTGCTGCGGCCGCGTCCGCCGTCGCCTCGGTCGCGCGCGCTGCTGCCAGCTCGGCGTCCGCGATGCGCTGCGCACGAGCAGCAGCCGCCGCCCGCAGGTCCGCCTCTCTGCCTCGAGCTCCGCTGCGGGGCGCGTAGCTGCGGCCCGAGCGCGCTCTAGTCGCTCGGTGGCCCGTGCAGCCGTCACCTCCAGCGCAGCGAGGTCCTTGTCGCCGTCGCCCTGCTCGGCCACGAGCCTGCGCCTCCCGCTAGATGTGGTAGAACCTCTTGAGGAAGAGGAGTAGGAGTGGAGGGACATGGCTGCCGATTGAGATGGGGAAGTGAAGAACCAGGAAGAAACCTAGGCTGTAGATACCATTTGTTGGAAATTAGCACATGTAATTGGGGCTGATTCTGATTTCATTAGCCTTAGAGGCAAAGGATAACTACAGGGGCACATATAGGGCAGCAAACTTGGCTGCCAAGAAGCTGTTGCAAAAGCTAACTTGGCTGCCAAGTTATTGCTAAAGTAAATCATATTCTAAAGTAGATACTAAGCATATTCCTAATAGATAAACATCATTAGCCTTAGAGGCAAAGGATAACTGCAGGGGCACATATAGGGCAGCAAACTTGGCTGCCAAGAAGCTCTTGCAAAAGTTAACTTGCTGCCAAGTTGATGCCAAGTAGATACTAAGCATATTCTTAATAGATAAGCATAAGAGTTAAAGAGGTCTATCAAAGACAAGGTCACCAGCCAAATAATTTTTGACAAGTTAACAGGAAATCTTAGAGAGAGAAAACAGAATCATAACAGAACAACAGCAATAGAAGGAAATAAAGGCTCCTACCAAGATAATTCTCTTGGTAACATCAACTGACAAAATAAATAGAGTTTCGTACTCCTTTTATTTTCAAAAGCTTGTAGCAACTTTCTAAACTTAAAAGGTGATACATAAATTTTCATCTTGTGCAATAATTAATAATTCTACATAAAAATCATAAACAATAATATACTAATATGGTATGTTTTTAATAATGCAAAAGGTATAAACAGAACTGCTGATTTGTTTATCTGATGTAGTCATGAGCTAAAGGTTCAGCTTAAGATGTACAACTGCAAGACCATTCTCTGCAGTACATTTTTCCCCTATACTCACATGTTTTGCTTTGAAACACAAAATGTAAACATAATGGATGGTGGGACAGGAGAGTGGATGAGAACTTACAGCAACTACAACAGGAACAATTACCACCACCTTCGATTCACCATTAACATCCAATAGTTGTGCTGCACGCCAAGAGGAGCCAATTTGACTTGTATGGAATAATATTCGACAGGTGTAAAACTAGTATGGAAATAAGAAGATGGCAGATATTAAATCCACTTTACATACAATATATAAAGTGATACACAAATACAATTGTTGAATCTCACTAAACCAGACTAATAGCACTTAAAACAAACATCAGTAAATTTATGGCCAGATAACCCTACTTTGCTACAGATTACGAAATATTACCAACATTATAAAACATGTATCAAGGATCAACGGTAGCAAAATTAACTTTAGAAACAGATTACTGAAATATTATCAACATTATAAAACATGTATCAAGGATCAATGGTAGCAAAATCAACTTTAGAAACAGCTGAGTGCCAAGTATACTTAGTTACTTACGCTCGGTGCTTCCAAACAAGTAAACCGTCTTCCCATATAGTTTCCCCCCTTCCTCTAGTGTTCTCTGCTCATCAACAACAACCACATATCACTGTATACTGAAGTTAAACATTCAAAAAGGGGGTAAATCTTACAAGATTAAGTTTGACTATCATACCTCTAAATTTTTGAAGTTCCAATTGAAATCCTTTATCTTATCAATGATTTCCCACTGCAGATGACAAGCTAAGTTCTATAAGTTATTCAAGGCAAGGAAATGCGTACAGCTTAACTTATATAATATGTCCAAGTGCGCACAACTAATATATACACATTACGAAAAAAAGGGGATGGGAACAAACCTCAGTCCCAATAGGAAAAGTAGACCGCCACAGATCCTCCTGAACAGAATGACAAACCATTAGTCAAAACACACATTAATCAAAATAGCAAGGCCATCATACAAGATCACAATTCTCTAATCATAATCACAACTTCCGAAAGCAGTCATCACAGTTGCTTGATTATCATACCTCTAAATTTTTGAAGTTCCAATTGAAATCCTTTATCTTATCAATGATTTCCCACTGCAGATGACAAGCTAATTTCTATAAGTTGTTCAAGGCAAGGAAATGCGTACAGCTTAACTTATATAATATGTCCAAGTGCGCACAACTAATACATACACATTACGAAAAAAGGGGATGGGAACAAACCTCAGTCCCAATAGGAAAAGTAGACCGCCACAGATCCTCCTGAACAGAATGACAAACCATTAGTCAAAACACACATTAATCAAAATAGCAAGGCCATCATACAAGATCACAATTCTCTAATCATAATCACAACTTCCGAAAGCAGTCATCACGGTTGCTTCCAATAGGAAGAAACTGCTAGCTGTCATAAAAAGAAGAAAAAAAACAGCAAATAGAACATGTATGGCACCTGTTGTGCAACAATATAATGAATATGTTCTGAGTAAGCATGCCAGAAACATGTTGCTGACTCATCATCTTCCAATACTACCATAAACCTAGTGCTAATCTGGCATGCTCCACGACTGACATAGCAATTGCTAATTTGCTAGCACCAGACATGGAAAAAGGTTGACCAGACTTAAAAAAAAATAGTTTTTCTCTTAACCAACGCCTATAACCATTAGACATTTGATCCAACGGTCCATCCAGAGGAGATTTTGGTGATTGATGGATAAATGAGATTTCAATCGATTGATGGGGAATGGAAAACCTAAGAACCCCAAGGCCCAAGCACGCAACCGAAACAGGTCATCCTGCAGCCAGCCTACTCACCAGATTCCTCTTCCGGGGGAAGTACTCCATGTCGACCTTGGGGTGGGGTAGCACCTTGACGCGCTACTCCGCCCCAGAGGAGCTGCCTCCTTCGCCGCCGCCTCCGGCTTGCTCGAATCAGTGGCCGTCGTGCGCTACCTACAACCGCGCGCCCCGCTCTCGGTTGCTAGGGTTGGCGTCTGGATGACGCGAGGGTAGACCTCTCTTGTTCGGGCCTTTCGACGCGGGGTACCGGGGCTAAGTACTGGTCGAACGGCAATTTATATCGGCGACACAAGAGGGGCCAGGAATATCATGTACGTGGCGGAGCTTGGAGTGTGACCTAAAAGCTTTGGAGAAGGGGCTTATACAGAGCTGAGTATTTTGCGGGCCGGGTCATGTCGGGCTGAAAAAATTTTGTCCATTACTTTTTACTAGGCCAGTCGGGTCTGCTATTTTTGGGTCAGGCCCGAGCTTGGGCACGCTACCCGCGTAATTTATAGTGTAAAACAGCTAAAATAAACATTTCGGACCGAGAAAAATTTTCGTGGGTGGGCCAAAACCCGGCGGGTTCGGGCCAGACTCAAAATACTTGTTCGGTTATATATAACCCTGGGCAAAAATAACCGAGAACCGAGAACCGAACCGAAATAACTGGAACCGAAACCGAAATAACCGAAACCAAAAATTTCGGTTCCTTGTTCGGTTTCCACTTCTTAGGAACCGAATTTAATCAGGTTAATTCGGTTCCCTACCTCGGTTAACCGAAATAACCGAACAAAACCGAATTTCAGAAGCAAGCCCAATAAGCCTTATAACCTAGGCCTAATACCACCTTAACCCTAGATATAAATGGTGGATAACACCCCCCCATAGCCCTATCGGTCTCACTTTTTTAAATTCTAGTATTGTGTATTTTTTAAAAAAACCCTATTTTTCTATTATTTTTTACTACTTAGGTAAATTTTCGATTAGTTCGGTTCGGAACCGGAACCGAACTGAACTAACCGAAACCGATTTTGCTCGGTTCCAAGAATTGAGAAGAACCGATCGGTTCCTATTTTTAGGGAACCGAATTTGTGTCAGAATCCGAATAACCGAACCGATCGGCGTCCAGGCTAAGTTATATAAAGGGTGGAAGATGGCCAGAGCATTCGCATTTGGGAGGAGGCTGGAACTACCAGCGACCACGTACACCTCGAGGCTCTATCTTACTATCCAAAGTAGTGGAGTTAATTGATCCACATACTAGACATTGGGATCAATCAGTGGCAGATCCAGAAATCGAACAAAAGAGGGTTGAAGTATAATATAGACATATAACTAACAAAAATTTCCTGTGTCCACCTCATACTATGAATATCTAGCAGGTTCAATTAACAAAAACTCAAACTATAAATATCTAGCAGGTTCAATTAAATCTCCAATAATTTAGTTTTACAACCACAAATTATAACAATGATAGAGTAAAGTCCATCACCGGTCCCTGAACTTGTGTTGTTGTGTCATTCCGGTCCCTAAACTCACAAATCGACCGTCTAGGTCCTCAAACTTGTTCGGTTGTGTCATCCCGGTCCATAAACTTACAAATCGCTCATTTAGGTCCTCAAACTTAGTCAGTTGTGTCATCCCGGTCCCTAAACTTTGTTTTGAGTCTCATCTAGATCTAAACATGACAATTTAAAAATTTTATATCAATAAATAATTCATAAATTTTTCATACAAACTCGAAAGAAGACAAACTTTATATCAAAATTATAGCCCTCGATGTGATCTACAACTTTATAGTTGAAAAGTTTTTGATTTAAAACTGTTTAGGGTCCCAAAATATTATTGTATGTTTATAGATTTTGAAATTTAAAATTTAAAATTAATTTTTTAGATCCTAAATAACTTTAAATAAAAAAGTTTATCTACAACGTTGTAGATTGCATTGAGAACTATAACTTTTATATAGATCATGTCAATATTCAAGATTGTTTGATAATTTTAAATTTTAAATTTCAAAATCTATAAACATACAACAATATTTTGGGACCCTAAACAGTTTTAAATCAAAAACTTTTCAACTACAAAGTTGTAGATCACATCGAGGGCTATAATTTTAATATAAAGTTTGTCTTTGTTCGAGTTTGTATGAAAAAGTTATGAATTATTTGTTGATATAAGATTTTTAAATTGCCATGTTTAGATCTAGATGAGACTCAGAATAAAGTTTAGGGACCAGGATGACACAACTGTCTAAGTTTGAGGACCTAAACAAGCGATTTGTAAGTTTATGGACCGAGATAACACAACCGAATAAGTTTAGGGACCAGGATGACACAACCGAACAAGTTTGAGGACCTAGATGATCGATTGGCGAGTTTAGGGACCGGGATGATACAACGACACAAGTTTAGGGACCGGTGATGGACTTTACTCATGATGATATATAACTACAGCAAATTAAATTTATCGAAGTAATTTAGTTTTGAGCTCTGAGAGTTCAATTAAGGTGATAGGCTGCTACAATATGAATATTGCTGATTGCGTTGATCGAAGATTACAAGTAACAAATAAAATATAAAGAAATGGAAATTAGAAACTACATTGTTAAACCTATAGAACTAGTACTAATTGTCTCCTTATGAAATCGATAAGGTCATGACCTGAGTCATTGATCCCCTATGCAGCTGTCAGCGCTGGTCTAGACAAGCAGCTAGCGCGTGGTGGCCATGCACAACAACACAGCAGAGGGGGCGAGCCATCGAGGGGCGAAGGCCATGCGAGAGCGGTAGCACTGACCCCAACACCGGACGTGGAGCAACGGAGGCCGTTAGGAGTGCACGTGGTCACGACTGACGCGTGTTTACGAGTGCGACTAGGGTAAGACAGAGGCTGATGCCAGGGTGAATTATGATTTTTTTTAACTGGACAAAAGAGTCGCTCTTATAGAATTAGGCCCGCGAGGAGGACTGCAGCCCCACCAGCTCCCCCATGACAGTGCCCTCTAATGGCTGTAGTAATCTCTGTAACCATTAACTTTGTTCACATATTTACAGCTACATCACTACATGCTGTTGAAATAAAATTCGTTTGTTGTAAAAAAAAAACACTAGTAGTGGATACAGTGATTGTCACTTCCAGTTTAGGTTATGACCCGACAGCGGCATAGCACCACTGTAGGATCAATGCATACTCGACAGGGAATTGCTGTGTGCCACTACCTCTAATACCAAACTTGATAGCTATTATTATGACGCATCAAAGAACTCTCATTGCCATCACCACCCCTACTCACAAGATATATGATGAATACACATATATATATAATTAGAAAACTTGAATTGAAACTAATAAGTACAGATGAAGCTATTACAAACCAAAGTCTCGCTACTCTACTTTTATACTACTCTTATTATAAACTACCACTGTTGAGCACATCCATCCACTACTAATGTTCAGCGCGTGCAATGACATAGTCCGTGTATCGAACATTCCATATTGTGTAGTACCTCATATAAGTATATATCAACAGTGAATCATTACAGCCGGAAATCATAAATAGCCTTTTTCCGACCTAGCCCGACGGAGTAGTAGTGCGCAATATAATCTCTGGCGAGTGTTTCCCTGTACAACGGTGGGTACTCATCAGACAAGAGCTCCTTGATAGGGCCATACATCCTTGTGGAATCTGAATGGCTGGTAAAGCATGCGATGGAGACCCTCGGTCCATCCTTCTTGGCCACCACTCTGTGCTCGGCGCTTCTGAGCTTGTCGTTCGACATCATCTGCACATACATACACGTACGCATGCAACAAAATATCAGCTCTGAAAACTCTCCGGTTGTTACAATTTACAATCAGAATATATATCAGCGACAAGCTTGAACATATGTTGTATGTACCTGCATGAGATCACCGATGTTTACTATGAACGCTCCAGGCGTTGTTGGGACATCGATCCACTGGTCGTCATGGAGGACCTGCAGGCCGCCAATCTCATCCTGGGAAAGCACGGTGAGAAAGCCGGAGTCGGAATGCTGGGTCGTTCCGATGGCTACCTCGGGCTCCGGGCATGGAGGGTAGTAGTGAAACAGTAGCATCTGCTCTCGGTTACACTCAACATCAATCAGGTAGCTCGGGTTTAGGCCAAGAGCCTCTGATAGCAACCGGTACAATGTATCCAGTAAAATCTTGGTATGCTTGGCGTAGTCCAAGAATGCATCCCTGAAAAATCAACACAAGCAGCATGTAGCCGTTCGTTCGTTTGTACGTAAATTTTGTTATGTATCTAGATACATAATATCAAAGTACTCCCTCCATACTCGTAAAAGATGTCGTTTTGGACAAAGTTTAGATCAAACATTGAAAATATAAATCATCATAACTTTTTAGTTGTTGAGTTTAAAAATGTGAAAATTATATGAATAAATTTGTCTTGAAAAATATTTTTATAAAGATATACATATATCACTTTTCTATAAATATTTTTATAAAAATAAGAGGTCAAAGTTGTGCTTTCGAGACCGTGTCACTGTTCTAAACGACATCTTTTATGAGTACGGAGGGAGTACATAACAAAATTTGATGTATAAAAAAGTCAAAACGACTTATAATTTTTGGAACATAAAGAGTAGTATTTTTGCAGTAGATATGGTTGACAGAAAATATAATGTAGGTAGATTTAGTCAAAATTGGGACAAAAGTAAACATAAGGATAGGCATACCATACTTAGATGTGTCACAAATTCATAAGTTAAATACTTTTTGCAGTAGATACGGTTGACAGAAAATGTAAGGCCTATATAGGCGTACAATGTAATGTTCAACATCAGGCAACTTTTTTCAACTTTCTTTTTTTTTTTAAAAAAAAAAGACATCAGGGAACCTTTGGTTTTCCTAAAAAAATCTTGTGTTGATTTTCCTAGTTCCGTTCTATCTATCTTTGGTTAAAAGCTGGACAACACTTGTTTGGATTGTAGGATTTTGAAAGGAAAAGTACAGGAATCAAGATTCCTCCATTTCCTGCACTGTTCAGTGTTCACCTGTTTAGAACTAGGAAAGTTTCTCACTTTCTGTGAAGGAAACATGCCTAAAAAGAGAGTATACATCACTGCCATCTGCAAATTTAGAATCTTCACAAAACAACAATTTGAGTGGCGCCGTTTTCTGGTGGTGTTTCTTGTAATCTTTTTTCCCCTTTTTTCTCGTTTAACAAAAATGGAGGCCTCTCGTCCGTCCTGTTGGAAAAAAAATGAGTGGCCATTTTTCTCTCAACTAAATACGTGCTTCTTCAGCACGACCACCAGAAGAAGAAAACACAATTTAAGTGGCCATGTTCATCTACTACTACTTCAGTTGATAATACCCTGTGAACGAAACTGCCACGCGTCGCTTGTCAGGACCAGACGTTACTCCTATCAGGCAAAAGATAGTTACCGGCCGGAAAGAGATCGAGTGCTCACCGGCAGTTCTCCGGCATCTCGCCGTCGGCCGGCGGGTCGGGCATGACGCGGAGGAAGAGCGTGTCACGCCAGTTGGCCACGGACGACTGGTACAGGTCGAAGTTGCAGAGGTACTTCACCGCCTTCCCAGGCTCCCGCGTGTACAGCCGCGCCTTCTCGCTACCCTCCCCGCCGTCCGCGTCGTGGAACGCCCGCGCGGCGCGGAGCGCCGCGGCGGTCACCTCGTCGGGTACGCCGTGGCCCGTCACCAGGAAGAGCCCCCACTCTGCCGCGGCGCGCCGCAGGGAAGACACCAGCGCCTCGTGGTCCGAGTCCGACACGCCGCCGAGGTCGATCGTCGGGATGCTCGGCGGCGGCGGCGCCTCTTGATGTTGGCCGATAGCGTTGGGCTTTGGTGGCTGTTCGGGCTCAGGGTCAGGGACGCGGAAAATGCGGGGCACACGCGTGGCGCCGGACGCCACGAGGCCGCGAACGCCGGCCAAGGTCGCGTCCAGCGCGCGGAGCTCGACCAGGCGATCCTAGGCGGCGGCGGCGGAAGGAGTCGGGGCGTGGGTGGACGACGACATGGTGAGAGAATGAGGCGGGGTTGCTAGAGCGGTACCGGGCGCGAATGACACCACGAACTCTCGTTTCTGCTCGCGTGCGTGTCAAACTCACGCCTGCGTGCGGATGTCAAACTCATTTATAATAGGTCATCCCAAACCGCCTGCGTGCGGGTGTCTCTGACAACCGACGTCTCGGACGGTTACGCATATGCAGACGTTCCTGACTTCTCTTTCTCCTTTAATGGAATGCTTACGGATTGATCACATACCACTGTGATCATTTTCATTCTAGGCTTCACACGTTATCAGCACGAAATGCTCGCTCTTTGTTCTCTAGGAACGGCCGAACCGAACAGAAAACATTCGCAAAGATCGAAGAAGAACCGGAGACCCCCATCCAGGAAGAAGAATCGAAGGCTCTTCGATGAAAAAAGAGGAACAGAGGCCTATGGTACGAACAAGTATCAGATCTTGTACGAAGTATATGGAACGTGATGCTACTGGCTTCAATCATCGAACAAGCGCACAGAGTAGTAAGAAATCATGGTTATTATTAATTTACTATGATGTTCTTACTTTCTGGAAATCGCACGATTCTTCGAGCACAGCTTCTGTGGTGGCGGGAGCGCTCTTGCAGCCCGGTGGCGACCAGCGGCCTCACGGCTGTGCGCCCGGCGTGGCCTAGCGCCCGCGCTCCGGCCGGCTCCGCAACTTGGTCTGCGCCACGACCGGCTTCGCACCCGTCTTGGCCGGCGCTACGGCGAGCCGACGGTGGCTGGCCCTCGGCGGCCATGGCCCCTGCGGCCTCGGCGGGTGCCACCTCTGGCGCGGTTCGGCTGGCCTCGACGATGGCCCCAGCTGCTCCAGCCTCGGCCACCGGCCGCGCGCCCGGCCGGCCAGCGCCTCGGCGGCTGGCAGGCCCCAGCCTCTCGCGTGCACAGCTGCTGCGCCTGGCGCCCGGCGGCCTCAACGGCCGGCTGCTCGGTCCCCGCGAGCCCGGCCGCTCCAAGCCTAGGCGGCTCTGCTCGGCCCCGCGCCCGGCCAGCGGCGGCCCAGGCGGCTCTCCTTGGCACCGCGCCCGGCCAGCCGCGGGCAAGCCAAGCTGGCGGCGACGTTCTAAGACTACCCGCACTCATGGTCCTCTATTTTCATCCTCTATACTGTCCGGTCATCAAGATTCTCTCCTCTATACTCATTTCTCCCGCATCCATCTATACTCTTTATCATCCTCTATCCACTGTGGGCCCACTTGTCAATTTATCTAAATATATCCATGAGAGATCTAGTTTTGAAGAATTAATTGCAACAAATTCAATGGTGCAATCGAAATTTAATTTGAGTTTTCGGTTTGTAAGATATAACATTTTTTGTTGGAGAATAAAATGGGACCTACCACTGCAGGTGCTCGTGCTGCCGAGCACACCCTCCCCCGCCCGCTGCGCCCACATGCGCCGGCCCCACGTCCTCCACGCTAAACAGCATGTGTCCCGCTTCTTTTACCGAAGGAACACAAGTAGCGTCTGGTTTCCCGTCCCGCGCTGCGGCCGAATTTTTACGCTAAAAGCAGTAGCGTTTCGTTTCCCGTGTCCCACTGCAGTTCGTCTAACGGCCGAAAGGCCGCGTGAATTTTTTTCTCTCCACTCGAGAGGAACCGTCGGTGGGGGATGTGGATAAGATTCGTGTATTTTTACACAAAAGCCCTCTTATTTTCTGAGAATTTTGAATAATCCAAATGGATTATTTATATATTCCAGATTTATATTTTAACCCTCAGGTTTGGTTACATGTTCAAAACGTTTGCCTAAGACAATTTCCAATAACATGTACCTTATGTGTTGAATATATTGTTCAAAGTGTTGTCCAATGACATTCTCAATAACAATATATTCCACATTATTTATTGCATTTACTTTATGCAATTTATATATTAAATTTTCAGCTTTCCATACAAGCAATTAATATACATGCATGCAAATGCTCTAGGTTGATTTCTCATGTTTTCGAATAACATTATGTTTCTCAAATTTTGAAACATTTGGTCTACACTTTGGAGTGTCTATCTTTATTTATTTTCAAATTGGTCATATACAAGGTAGTACCCTTGTACTACTGCGGGATTTTTTTCCTCAACGTGCGTACCCAATTTGATAAATAAATTATACAAGGGACACTTGAGTGATTACCATAA
Source organism: Coix lacryma-jobi var. lacryma-jobi (assembly GCA_009763385.1). NCBI lineage: Eukaryota > Viridiplantae > Streptophyta > Magnoliopsida > Poales > Poaceae > Coix > Coix lacryma-jobi. The sequence goes on along the minus strand of CM019830.1, from coordinate 114,594,796 downwards.
TTCTTTTTCACATTGGCCATACACAAGGTAGTACCATAGTACTACTGTGGGATTTTATCCTCAACGTGCGTACCCAATATTGAAAAATGAGTCCAAAGTTTACACCATCAGGTGCTTAACAGTGTTATTCAACATGAGAATATCCCTCTTATTCAAGTTTACCTTGATTATTTGCATTTTGCATTTTGCATTTGCTTATTCAACTTTGCCAAAGATTTTTAACAAATCTTGGCCCTACTTATGTAGGCACAAATGGCTTTCACTTATATTTTTAAGTTTCAAGCGCTTAATTTGTTTCATGCAAATACTTATGTGATTACCTCATTATTTGTGTATAATATTCTAAAATTTGCATATTGATTATATACAAGGTAGTACTATAGTACTACTGCGAGATCTACACTATGCTACTCATAGTGACTATCCTCAACGTGTGTACCAATATCGTATTTTAGAATAAATGACCTTCACCTTCACGGTGACAACTTTTGTTCATTTTTCAAAATTGGTCATGCGCAAGGTGTACCGTAATACTACCATGAGATTTTTCATCCTTCGTGCACGTACCCAACTTTGAATATAAACTACAAAGAGGTCTACACCTAAAGGCAAGATTGGTCATGCACAAGCTAGTATCCCAATACTACTGTAGGATCTACACTATGTTATCATATAGTGATTATCTGCATGTGCTTATCCAATCTAAAAATGAATTGCATAAGGTTTACACCATGTGGGTGTTTACTTTTAAGCAATGGTCTCACCATCTGAGGTCTACACTGTGTTTCTATAAACACAGTGACTACCTTTGAGTTGAATCACCCAATAAGGTTTATGTCATGTTCATAACATTTGACTATCTTCAAAGTGTGATCAACCTATATTATTATTAGCAACGCACAAGTAGTGGGATGACATCTACTGCACATACGCATATTTGCAGATTATGCTCCTCTACTAAAAGGTCACCAATTTGGTTTGCACCTTCAATGTGCCAATATGCTAATACATAATGATTAAGACTATTTTTGGCAATAATTATTATATACAGTGATGTTAGTAGTGATTCTATATCACCTAACCAATATGAGGTAAACACTACATGTTATTCAGGATTCATCTTGAATTCACAATATTTGCATATGCCAAATTCAAGACTCATCTTGAATCTGAAGTTATTTAAGTAATAATTTAGGTAAATAAATAGCAATATTAAGCGTGCATTATTTTGGGTGACTCCTTTCTATCACATACAGAGTCTATGTTTTGGCAAAGATTTTACATCATCTATTCCCACAGGAATAGATCCAAAACATTAGCAACGATCTTGTCGCCTGTTCTTTATAGAACGGTTAGTCTATAATCAAGTATCACCTTGAACCCAAAATTTTGCCTTTATTGCTATACAATTTACTATCAAGTAAATTGATACATGATCAACTCATGTTGGACATGGCTAATATTTCTAATTTGAAATATTTTCAACCTCGCATTGGATGGAATTTATTTTCATACCATGAGCATTAAGATATCAACGATCTTAGTGGGGGCATATGGCATCACAGCTATGGCTGCTCAACCCCAACTAAATGCTCAATCCATTCTGGATATTGCCACACTTTGCGTTGATGCATTTTTATGCAACTCATGCACTTGGATTTTTCAATTCTGAGTGTTCAATGAGTGAGATCCATCTACCTTTTGCAAATCTCTCATTGAGATTTCAACAAAGGATGTAACATTGCTCAAATTATAAATGATTGTTCAATCATTCATTTATCAAAGATCTTTGATCCATGGCAATGCAACATAATGGATTCTCATGAACGCAATATCATTTTTCATTTAGAAAAGTGATCTTGTGTGACAAGTCTCACATTTTTCACAAAAATGTGATTGTACAGTCCATGTACATAGAAACGCCAAATCAAATATTTGGCTCAACTATACCTCCAACTCATTGGAGGTAAGCGAGTTCTTTAGAACATTTTGGAGATCACTTCAACAAGCAAACACTTGAAAAATGTCTCCATATTTTCATTGGATATATTATTAGCCTAATGTCATACTACCACAAGTAGTATGTTGTCCATTTCCACAAATATCATGTATCTTATACATGGTATACACATTCTATATGAGTGCAAAATCATACTTGAATATTGCCAAACTCTATATAGAATCATATGAGATTCAACCAGGTGGAAAGGAATTTTGTTTAGTGGACCATTGTACCCCTAACACAATTATGAGAGATTACAATCTCTCCATGGGTATTCAAATTAATCGTGGATGCGCTGATGTATCCTGATTCTATAAATACCACATGATATTTTTCATGTATTCAGTTGCATGGTCTCCAAATGGAAGTCCAATACTAATGAGCGATGATGAAATTCTTCACTCGCCTTAGATGCAACATATATGAAAAACTATAATTGTGTATATTCCTTCCACATCAATTGGAGTGTATTATACATACATCAATCTCATATCACTTGTTGCGTACAAAATAATTTTCTCTCTTGATCCCATCAAGATTGGGCATATTAGCCTTGGATCATTCTATATTTAGAATGATGAGAAAATTAATATCAGTTCTATTGGTTACAAAATCAATATGAGTCACACAATTTCTTGGAGAAATTCAAGATCATATATGTGATTCTGTTTGCCATTTTATGTGGACCATAAAGATACTATGTAATGCAAATCTATGCATCTACAATGTTGTCCTAAGTGTGCTCCTTACTCATAAGGTACCACAAATTTACCAAACTCATTGCTCAAATTTTTCAATTTAGAGCAAACGATCCTGGACGCGGGATCCAATCCATGAAAATGGAATTGATTGGTTTAGGGACTACATCATCATTAAGTATATTATGTTCAAACACATAATGGCCAAACTAAATCTCTCATTGAGAGAATCAAGTTTGTTGTTTGATGACCCAAAATAGAATTGCTATTTACCAACATCTAGTTGGTGACATGCGGATTTACACAACGCATAATAAATCCAAATTCATAACACTGCAAACATACTGCTCCCACCGCTGCAGTTCGTACGTGGAAATTGACCTCGTAGTCAAAATATTTCCCATCTGCGAATCAGTAACGTTTTGCATGTACCGATATCACCACCGCAACATACATCAATGGGCATTTTAGAGATCACCATAAGGTACTATTATCCGTCATTCGATAATACCTCAGATCTCTAACTAGGGATTCATTTAATGCATGTATACTGAGTACATCTTTGAGGAAGATTCCAGGCATTAGGGGGAGACACTTACCACACACGAATGCTAGGAATAAAAAAGAGAATATCATTACTGATGTTCGATCCTCATATCCGCGTACCAAAGAATCTGAACCAGCAGTTCAGAATATCTTATATTTGCAACACATTGCAAATAGTCTGCCAAATGCATTTACTTGTCATAATGTTGTCACCCAATCCGATTCCCGTTCAGTGTGCCAAAAAGAGTGGAGGTACCTAACAAAACCACTCAAACTCCCGAATCTAGATAAGAGGGGGAGAAGTATGGCCACATGGGAATATAGCTTCTTTCAAGCGTTCTCGGATCAGGGGGAGAGAATTCTCCAAGACAGTACAATGCACATCAACATCAAGTTGATAGACACATTAGGGATATTTACTATCCAAAGCCTATGGATGTTACACATCCAAAAGCCCAGCACAACTTGTGCACAACTTTAGGCGCTGGGTCATTGGAACACCCTAACTCTGTTATTATGGGAAATGACATAGAGTTCAAAGGGTAAATATTTCCACATGCTTAAATTAGTTCCATTGAATCAATCATTCAAAAGACTACAATTTGTCGACATACTCCTCAAAGTTGCCATATACCTTATCTGGATCCAGACCATAAGTCCTAGGCAGAGTGTTCACACACTCACATGGGTCAACCACATGTGGCAATTAAGGAGATATGCTTTCACTCAAAAGTGAGAAGTCATTACATTCTTAATGATTTTTCCTCACAATGCATTCCCCATGGAAGCATTATGGATTTTCCAAAATCCATAAGGTGGTGAAATGGTGAAAGCTTGTAGCACATGGTTTCACGCAGAGACCTAGCATAGCAAAACCATTGGTATGTGTGGAAATTATGTTCCTATACCGATAATTGGTAGATCAAAATTGATTTGGATAGATTTGGAGTATAAGTCCCAATGGACTTTGTATTCTGAATCAAAACATAAATCGCAACATACATTGTGTATAAATCAAGTCACTCCATGACTTGAAATAGTTAAGTTGTTTGTGGTACAACTGACTAGGTGAGTCCCTTCCACAGAAGGATGTGTCCCATCTTGATGATATCACTTGTGTGTTCATAATGAAATCCCAATTGGATTTTATACATCTCATATGAACATATCAAAACAAGAAGTCATCTTATAAGACGGAATTTGAGATGAGAAATTTGGTTAACACTAAATTATGCTTAAGTCTATATCTTAAGCAAATATCAGTCTTCCAATATTCAATTGATATTGTATACCAATATCCAAACAATATTGGACAATCATACTTCCAACACTGATGATCATTCAATCCCTAAATATGGATCAATATCCATTCAGACCCTGGGATGATAACCTTAGTGCCATCAAAGCGCTTATGTATCTTGCATATCGCAACATGCCTGATATTGCATTTTGCAGATACTTGCTATAGCTCGTAATAGCACGACTTCTATACACCGAAAGGTGGGAGTTAATGAGGATATCCACATATATCTATATGGCACAAAGCATCTTGATTTATCATTATGTAAATTAAGATATGATCATTTGGAGTATGAAAGTACTGGCTATTTAATCCCTATAATGCCAGATCATATGCTGATGTTAGTGGTAAAGTTCTCATAGAGGTCATTAAACTCGACTCTAGTGGCTACTTCCACTCCTCGTTCTGAAGTATTACATGAACATGTATAACTTCATTGAATGATCACTCTGATTCTATCGAATTGCCAGCCATTACCTTCAAAGATAATGCAACTTGTGTTGCTTGGATGTCAACAGGTTACATAAGAGCAATATCACTATATTGTCTTCTAGAAATGTTTTATTCTCACGAAAGTGAGGAGATAAATACCTTGTAAACTAAATCATGTGATAACTCCACAAGATTTATTCACAAAGTCCCTACCAATTTCCACATTTCACAATGTGTTATTGAGTTTGGTATGCGATGACTTTGAGAATTGCAAGGTTCAGGGGGAGACTCTTCTTGAAACTAGAACCTGTTCAAAACATCATATCGTACTCTTTTCCTCTATGAGTTTTTCCTCACACAGGTTTCTCATAGAAGGCTTTTAATTAGGCAATATCAATACAAATCATATGCCATATCTCTTATTTTTCCCACCGGGGTTTTTGTATGCGGTATCTAAGACATAACCGATGTCATATCTTCTGTTTTCTCCACGAAGGTTTTTAAGAGGGTATCAAAGACATATAATTCCAATTATGATCATCAGATCATATTTATTGTTCTCTAAACTTGGTTACGGGTTTTTCCTTTCCAAGGTTTCCCGTATAGGTTTACATTGAGACAATAATCAACATGATGTCGTATCTTCTATGTTTTCCCCACATGGGTTTTTAAGGAGATACCAATGACATATATATTGTCCTCTAAACTATCTATGAGTTTTCTCTTGCAAAGGTTTTCTCATATGAGTTTACAATGAGGCAATATCATTATATGTTGTATCACTTTGTCCTTATTTTTCCCATTGGGTTTAAAGGAGTTTTTAACAGCATATCTATCAAGTATTTCTCGTCATTTTTATGCTACAGGATTTTTTGGAGGATTAATATTATTCATTGATCTCAAAGACGGATTCGATCAAGGGGGGTGTTATAAATATTTATAATAGGGATAATCTCATCCCAAACCGCCTGTGTGCGGTTGTCTCTGGGAACCGACGTCTCGGACGGTTACGCATACACGGACGTCCCTGACTTCCCTTTCCCCTTGTATATATATCTGATACAGATCAATGGAATGCTTACGGATTGATTACATACCACTGCATTCATTTTCATTCTACGCTTCACACTTTCTACTCTCATGAGCTCGCCAGGAGAGCATGGTAGGTGGACCGGTCTCTCTCCCCTTCTACTCCTGCAGTTTCTTTTAGTGGAATAAGTGTCTGTTTAAATACAAGACTAAGGGCTTCTTTAGTTCCGATTTTTTTTAGGAAAAGTCATGTAGCACTTTAGTTGTTATTTGACAAACTTTGTCCAAATATAGACTAACTAGGCTCAAAAGATTCATCTCGACATGTATATACTGAAAGTACAATTAGTTATTCTTTTACCTACATTTAATGCTTCATGCATGCTTCTAAAGATTGATGTGACAGAGAATCTAGAATTTTTTTGAGAAATTTGGAGAAACTAAACAGGACTAAAACTTCCATATCATATCGGATGTTGCAGCACTAATTTAGTCTATTAAAAATATACTAATTGTAAAATTAATTATACTATCATACAATAATTAATAAGATGAATCTATTAAGCTAAATTAATCTATCATTAGTAAATGTTTACTGTAGCATCACATTTCAAATCATGGACTAATTAATTTTAATAGTTTTTTTTGCAAATTAGTCTGCAACTAATAAATTAGGTTCATAATTAGTCTATGTTTAATAAACTAAATTAAGGTTGCGACATCTGACGTGATAGGGCTAAAACGAACACCCCTAAGTATCTTATATGGATATTTTGAGATCTCATGTTCTTTTCGCCTTCGTCCTTTTAGGGGTGAGCAAGCTTCTTATACCATGCTGGTCGTCGAATGGAGCTCCTTCCAAAGCCCACTTCCTCTCTTGTTTTTCTTCCTTACCTACTCCATTGTTGTGTGGGTTGCATGGTGTCACCCCCATCAATCTCGAGCCAAGGAACAAACATGGCCAGTAACAATTTCGACATTAATGGAGCGAAAGTCACCTACATCAACAAGAGGCGTCAGGCGCTAGGTCCGTGCGCACCTGCGGGGCCGTGCCCGGGCATCGATTGCCCTCGTCGTGTCAGGCCACACCCGTGCTTGGCTAGGCCAGGGCTTTGCCCGGTGGCGGCCGAGTGAAAGCTCTAGTTTGGTTTTGGCAAATTGATGAAATCTATTTGTTGACACCATACTTTCAACAAGCCAGTTTATACTTGCAGGCCTAGATGTCAAACTCAAGAAGTTGGTTCCAGGTCGGCTAAGGGAAGATTTGATGGAGACACAGGCTCAAATATTGGACCTATGAGAGTCAGTTCGTAGTCAGCTAATTCAGAAGAGGATCGACTGAAGAAAGTTGTGTTGTCAAGGTTTGTTCGTGTCAAGATCAAGAAAGAACTAGAAGATGTGTCAGATTGCATTAAGAAAGGAAAGATTAGAGTCTAAGTTATTTTTATAGAGTCGTGTCTGATTAGGACTCATGTCATGTCATGAGTTATAAATAGTAGAACCCTACTATTGTAATAGAATCAATCAATCAACCAACACAATTACCTTTTTTCGGCTCTGGCCAAACCCTAGGAGTACGATATGATATGGACCTCTGGTTAGGTTCCGCGCGAGATCTTCAGATAAGCAAGGCTGCATCGGTTAGGTTCGACCTCTGGTTCACTTGTAAGTATTGCCATGGCTTAAATCCTATTTGTACGGCTGCATTGTTATAACTCGTGCAAGTTTGATTTCAGCTAGTTATCGGTTTAGATCTTATTTGCAAGGTTGCATTGCTTCAATCTCTTGCATCTGATCAATATAAGCTAGTTATCGTCTCTATTTGATTGACAATCTGGTATATTCATCAAGTTATCGATATTTTTTGTTTTGAATTGTTTGTTTATTTGCAACAATATCACTGCCCAATCAAGATTGACAGATTTAGTGTGGAATTTCATTAAGACCTGTTGTTTTTACAAGCTTTTGAGTTAACCGTGTTCAAAATCATTGAACGTGAGCTTGTATCACCTAATCTGTCGATCTTGATTGTTACGTGTTGTGCGTTCGAGCTGTCTAACTGGTTATAGATAAATTGAGGGTTAAAGTAGATTTGATCTGATTTTATGTGTTATGGTTGTTGTAAGGAAAATGGACCTCAACCCATCTGACTTTGGATTTCGGTGTTTGATGATCAACATAACCATATTGGACTAATGTGTTTGTTGTTTTGTAGTTCAATACGGTGCAAATGTGACTTGGACAAAGGCTACGTGGTGATCCGATGATCAACACCTCAAGCAAGACATTTGAATCTCTGTAGAAGACTCACAAAGACTGGAACCAAGATGACGCAAGAAATCGCGAAGAAATGAAGAAAAAGGGACATCAGACACTGCATCGGACGCTGGCTTCGCAAGCGTCGGACGCACCGATGGCAAACCCTAGCTCGGGTCAGCGCCAGCAAAAGCATCGGACGCACCGATGTTGCCACATCGGACGCAACGGTAACACTATGCATCGTGCACAACGTACATCAGACGCGCCAGTGTACATCGGACGCTACAGGACCCTGCGTCCGATGGCTGTCCAGAGAGGTTCCAGAGAGGCTCTGATGACATCAGACGCGTCAGATGGTGAAGCATCAGACGCTGTAGAGTCCGATGTGACTCAGTGCCAGGTCCGCAACTAGCCGTTAAAGTGACATCGGACGCGCGTCCGATGCTCCCGACAGGAGTGTCCGATGCTACGCAGAAAAGTCCATGTTTGGTGTCCAACAACTCTATTTAGTTGGGGCTCTATATATACCCCCATGGTCGGCCAAAAGCATATGGTTGGAGCTCAAGGAAGTATACCAAGTGCTTAGACACATATTTAGTTGCTCTAGCCACCAAAGTGCTTAAGTGATATATTAGGTGATTAGTGTAGGTGCTTTGCGAAGTGCTTAGGCTAGTGAGACCATCGTTTTGCGCTTGCTCTAGGTGTTAGGCCTAGTGTTTAGTGAGATTTGCATACCTCTTCCCTACCGATGCTTGCGCGCACCGTTGTTTGTACATCGAAGGGGCTTGTAGTCTTGCGAGACCACACCAACCACGTTTGTGGTGTGGCCACCACCGTGTACCGAAGGGAACAAGGCCCGCGGCGGTTCGATCGAAAGCTAGATAGTGAAGACGACGAGGAGCATCTGGGAGAGGCCGTGCCTCGAGTGGCTTAACCGGAGACCCACTTGCGCGTAGGGAAGGCCCGGGGCTATCCACGGAGTTACCCGACCGGGAGTGTCGATGATATAAAGAAAGGGGTACCCCAAAACCTCCGCTTCGAAAAACAAACACAACCAGCATTTCATAAGTGTTGACGCAGGTTATCTATCAAAATTAAAGGATAAATAAATACGAAAAGGGCAAGAATTTGATCACCAACAAAGGTTTAGGGTTTCAACTGACAATATTCCACGAGTTTTGGGGAGTTATGATTCTGCAGGGACTAAACCAGGAAATCGGCACCGATAGCTTCCCATAGAAGGAAACCGTCGGGAGATAACGCAACCGCCACGTCGGGATACTTCTAGAAGACTCCAGAGAACACATAGAGACACCACGAGAAAGGGCACCGCGGTCCACCTCCAGGTGGGACCGACCGGTCCCCCGGACCCACCGGTCGGTCCCCCCTGGGCCCGCTGGTCTCCGTCTTCTGCAAGCTTCCTCCACCGACCTCTAGGGTGCATCTTAGCCGTACCTTAAGTCAGTTTGATCCAACGGCCGCGGTTGATCTCTCAGGGCTATATAAGCAGCCCCAGACCCCCCTCTCCAGGCATCTCCCTCTTCATTATTCATCTCCACATAAAAAATTAGGGTTCCAATGTAGAAGTAGAGGTCCCTCTAGATGAATCTCTTCTAGTTCATCTAGAATTAGATCTAGTTCATCTAGTTGTAATCAAGAGTTAGCTTTCAAGTAGAAGACTAGTTACCCCTCTAGTTTAGGTTTAGAACCTAGTCTTATATTAGAACTAGAAGAGAGAGAGAGAGAGAGAGAGAGAGAGAGAGAGGAAGAGATCAAGAACGAGCTCCGGCCTGTCGGATCCACTTCTTCATCTTGTACCTGTGGATTCAAGTTCATCATCAACTTCAGTGATTGTTTCGGTAATCAACGTCTGTTGGAAACACACTTGCCACACCTCCGCACTTGTGCAGGGGAGGGGCGAAGGCGACCAAGCGTCGGAAGCGGTAGCGAAGGTAAGACGGAAATGGAAAGATGCTCAATTCCCCAGTGGGTCATCCTTTTACACTGTTCACCCCCTTGGTATTTATAGGGAATACCAAGGGGCGTAGGCCAAATTACAAAAGGGTACAGGGAAGATTCCTCACCTCCACGCAGGGAGGAAGGGCAAAAGCGTAAATACACAGCTGAAGCGGAAACCCTAATCGGCCATCCTCTAATGCGCCGCCACCTGGTTTTTGTTCACCTTCGGGGGAGAGGTGCGGAGGTTTTGACCTTCGGCCGTGCTCGCCCTTGGGCCCGCGCCCCTTCGCCGTCCGTCGGACCTCCGGCTATACCTGCCTTCGGGGGAGAAAATCGAAGATTCGACCTTCGGCCGTGATCACCGGACCTTCAGCTTCGCTTGCCTTCGGGACAGCGCACACTCGCCGCTTGCTTGAACCTTCGCTCCAGGCGAAGGTGGCGTTGTGAGCCAGCGAGGGTTGCTTGCAGTGCGACTGTCGACTTCGTCCTGCATGTAATGCAATAAGGCGACGAGGGTTGAACCCGCGTCCGGAGGTCAGGGTAACGGTCCCAAAGGGGAGAGAGACCTCGCAAGGACACCTAGAGTTCGCGAGGGTTATTTCTTTGGACATCAGCTCGAGCGGCGCCTCTGCCGAGGGTCCTTCTCCCCAACAGTAGCCCCTCGTTGTCTTGGATCTAAATACCGTGTTTAGGCCCAAGCAGTGCCTTTCAATTGGGGACAACAAAAGGGACCCTCGGCAGCGACGCCCCTGGCTGCTTTGGGCTGGGCCGTTGTAGTGTTGTTTGTACTATTGAAGCCTGTTTCGTTTTTTGCGCCGCGTTTTTTGGTTGTCGTGCTGATTTCGTCGGGTGAGGGGCTCGTCTCCTGGCCTATAAATAGAAAGGGTGGGTGAAGAGTTTGAATTGTGCCCTCTGCTATAGCCATCCTGCTGTTGCGATTTGCTTGTAGCGAAGGTTTGTTTTAGCTTGCGTGTGAGGGTTGAGACGGGCATTGGCGAACACACTTGCGTGCGAGGGTTTGTTCGATAGTGTAAGGATCTAAAGAGATGGCCAGATTGAAGCAGACTGCTCGCGCTGTTTCTCCCACTGTGGCGGATGAGGGGATTACCTTCGAGTTCGGTCTCAGCCGTGTTTGCGCCAGCGAGATCGCATCTTATGTGAGGTGGGGCTGGATTGAGGAAGGTAAAGCGAGGACCAGTGTTGGGTAGACCGTGCCGAAGCCGGACGCGGATGAAGTTGTAGTGTTTGAGGAGTTCCTTTCGGCTGGTCTTCGCTTCCTAGCTGATTCCTTCGTGACTTCGGTCCTGCGAAGGTTCAATTTGCGCTTTCATCAGCTTACGCCTTCTTGCTTCACAAAGATGTCGGTCTATGTCTGGGCCTGCAGATATCAGGGGATTGTCCCTCATGTCGAGGGTTTTATTCGCACTCATCGCGTTCATATGTAGCCTCGCAAGATTACGGACAGCGAGGGCCAGACCAGCCTTGGACAGTTCGCGGTGTATACTTTCTGCCATCGCGCCGGCGCGGAGCTGCCGGTGCAGGCACAGAAGAACAAGTGGAGCAGCGGGTGACAGGAGTTTTGGTTCTATTACAAGCTCAGTGATAGCTCCGAGCTTTGCGGCGAGCTTCCGGTGCTTGGAGATGTGAGCGCCGAAGCTAAGATGAGCGTCGAGGCCCATGCTGCTATTGTTTGCCTGAGGGTCGTTGCGTGTTCTCGGTGTGCGCGTGATTTAGTGGAGGAATATTGCTGTGCCAAGATTTGGCCTCTTGGCCGGAGGCGGACTTGGTTCACGGTGGAGAATGACCCCAGGTACGAGGGTAGGGGCTTGAAGAAGCCGAGTTTGGATCTGGAGAAGGTTTGGGAAAAAACTCTTAAGAAGTTTCCGAGGCGCGAGGACGGGAACGAAGCTATTTACAAATGAGTTCAGCAGTGGGCGAACGAGCTTGTGGGGAAGCTTTCCACGCTGGAAGTGAAGGCTATCCATAGCTTGGTGGGCGGCGAAGGTCGAGTGAACAGAATGTTTGACATTCTTGGTATTCAGTATGCAGACTGGCCCGCTCCTTCGAGCAACGACGCGCTGAAGAAGAGGAAGCGTAAAGCTTCGGAAGAAAAGGAGATCGTCTCTCGGCCGAAGAGGGGCCGTGGTCGAGGCCGTGGTGGAGCTGGTGGCCGAGCGAAGGTGCTTGCGATGAAGGTCGCTGCTGGCTCTGGTGCTGCAGGTACTCCTTCCTTGGCCGTAGCTCCAAGCGGCCGAGGTGCCGGTGCAGTCGGGGGACGCGTGCCTCGCGTTGGAGGGATCAGCGCTTTAGTTCAGATTTCGGGTGGCGAGGATGAATCTGATGATGATGAGGTGGAGGAGGAGAAGGACGGAAAGGAGGGGGAGACGGACGAGGGTTCGTCTGATGAAAGCAACGAGAGTTCTATTGAAAGACATGACATGGATGAGGAGGTGTCCATTGGAGGCGGAGCCTCGCCGAGTGTTGGTGCGATGGTTGCCCAGGGCGCAGTTGATATCGCTCAAGATATTGAGCCAGGTAGCCCTCGACGAGGGACGGTTCCCAGCTTTGCGGGCTCGCACCTTTGGGTGGGGGGGGGGGGGGGGGTTGAGTTTGATGGGGAACTTGACTCCGCGCGAGCCCGGGGAAAGAGACCATTCGGCGAGGCTAGTCGGTCGAGCCTCCCGGAATATGCTAAGAAGCTTGGGATTTCTGATCCGGCGACTGAGCTGTTCACTAGTCCGGACCTTCGGGATTGCCACTTGCAGTGTAGCCCGGAGGAAAGGCGTTTTCTAGGCCGAATCTTCGGCCGCATTTGTGTGCCGGAGGCAGAGGTTCTACTTGCGGACCAAGCGGTTGGTGACACCTTCGACGACGTTGACGTCAAGTTGGCGGAGCTAATGCTGTTGAACCGCTCAGCGAGGCGGAAGGTTGGCTCCGACATGGAATTTATGAGAAACCATATTACTGATCTTGAGAAGGAGAATAGCAAACTGGCGCGGAGCCTAGAGAATAAAGAAATTGAACTGAAGAATGCTTCAGAGAGGGCCGCGAAGGCTCGAGAGGAGGCAGTTGAACTGGCGAAGCGTAATGCTGATCTGATTGTCACGGGAAAGGAAAAAGACAAGGCTTTGGCCGAGGCCGAGGGTCGGCTAGGGGATTTGAACAAATCTTGGCTGGCGAGTATGGAGAATGTCAAACGTAAACTTGATTGTTGTCTGACCGAGGCTGGAGGCTCTGCCGGAGAGCCATTGCCTGCAGCTGACGTGGAGGCCTTCGAGGGCTGGCTGGGTAACGAGCTTGATGTATTTAGCTCGTTAGTTTCCAATGCAGCCGATTTTGGTGGCTACGCCGGGGCTTTGGCAATGGCGAGCACGCTTTGTCTGGCGGATTGTGATCATCTTCGCAAGATCAAAAGGCCGAACCATGTCTTTTCGTCGGTTGATGAAGTTTGTCGGATGAAGGTTGATGACGCGGAAGTTCGGAACTGTGCGATGCGTTTGCTTCGCAAGTTTTGGATATCCGGAGGTGGCCGAGTTCTCGCCTTCGAAGAAGCTGCCAAGGCTACACGTCAGGTTCGCATCCTTTTTAAGATTTTTGATTTTGTTGGTTTGTTTTAGAGGGGTTGTTGTTGATTTTGGCGAGGTTTGTCTTTTGTTTTGCTTATAGGCTCGACAAGATGCGATGCCCTCGCCGCCCACGGAAGTTGCATCGAGGGGTGGCTCCGAAGCCGCCCCTGAGCCAAGTTGTGCGGGGGTTACGCTCGCCGAGATCGAGGCGTTGACCGGGGACGTGCCGATCACTGAAGGAAATGCGGCGCAGGCAACGGCGATGGAAGGGGAGCCTGCTACTAATGTCGAGGCTGCTTTGGGGGAATCCACGGCGGAGGAGGTGTCAGCTGGGACCTCGACTATCGCCGTTGGCGAGGGTTCGGAGACTATCCGAGGGGAAGCTGGTCAGGTGTGATCCCTGGGATTGTTGTGGCGAGGTATCCGTTTTGTAGATACCGTGGTTGTACAGACTTGATGAGGCTGAAGCAACTTTTGTATTTTTGTGAAACGTGCAGGTTCCTGATGGAACCGTGCTAAACGTGTTGGACGTCACTCCGCTGATGTTAAATTACCAAGATGTTTTTATAACTGGTGAATCGTGGGCTCGCGCTAAGTTTAAACATCCTTCGCTTTCCTTTGAACGTTTTTGGTGGTCAAAGGTGCGAAGGTATGATTTAAAGAATGGTAGGTCGGATCGTTTTTGGCGCAAGGCAGATTATACTGATCGTCAAGCCGACCGCTATTTGTTTGGATCTTCTTCGATCTCGCAAGCTAGCGGAGATGATGATATTGACGAGAACACAGCTTTGGAATATTTATTCGGGCAAAGGGAGCTTGGTGTTGGTTCAGATGGGGCGCTTTTGATTCCGAAGGAAGAACCTTCGGAAGTTAGTGAGACGAGGCATAGATACATGTATAGGGCGAGGGTTTTACCCGGGGAGCTGCCAATTGTCCCTGCAGCTCCTTTGTTGTGGGGACCCCTGGTTCCAGTGGAGGGGGGGGGGGGTTTGAGGAGGAGGCCGAAGGTTTCGGTGATTTGATGTTGATTGAGGGGAGCGATGGTTCCTTGTAAAGAATTTTTTTATTTTTCGGATATGTTTGTTGTTGTGACGTTACTTTGTAACAGCATGAGAAAGATGTATGGGTTGTGTGCCATGTTTGCTGTGCTATTTAACGTTTCTTATATTGTTTAATAGCGAGGCCCCGTTTTACTTTTGGCGAGGCTCGCGCACTGTTCTCGTGAGCTTGTTTTGAAAAAACAGCGATGCCCCCTTTTTCTTTTAGCGAGGCTCGCGCATTTGCTCTCGTGAGCTTGTTTTGAAAAAACAGCGACGCCCCCTTTTTCTTTTAGCGAGGCTCGCGCATTTGCTCTCGTGAGCTTGTTTTGAAAAAACAGCGACGCCCCCTTTTTCTTTTAGCGAGGCTCGCGCATTTGCTCTCGTGAGCTTGTTTTGAAAAAACAGCGACGCCCCCTTTTTCTTTTAGCGAGGCTCGCGCATTTGCTCTCGTGAGCTTGTTTTGAAAAAACAGCGACGCCCCCTTTTTCTTTTAGCGAGGCTTGCGCACTGCTCTCGTGAGCTTGTTTTAAAAAAACAGCGACGCCCCCACTTTCTTTTAGCGAGGCTCGCGTAAAGCTTTTTAACATGCTGATTTTGGAGAGGACAACGACCCGTACGTCTATAGTCATTCTTTCGAGGGTGCTACAAGGGTCGATGGTTCGGAGTTTGCGGTTTGCAAAACGGTGTGACAGTTGCTATACCGAGACTCTGCTTGGACGAGGGTGCTACGTCGATCGCGGCAGAAAAAATTCTTGAAGACAGGTGCGGGCCCGGACAAAGATTTTTCTTGGGTCGCGCTTGACTGGGCGTGAGAAAGAGCACCCGCCCGAGGCCCGGCTTGGAGGGCTCGGGCGAGGCGGGAGAACGCGCACCCGCCCGAGGCCTGACTTGGGGGGCTCGGGCGAGGCGGAGAATGCGCACCCGCCCGAGGCCTGACTCGGAGGGCTCGGGCGAGACGGAGAATGCGCGCCCGCCTGAGGCCTGACTCGGAGGGCTCGGGCGAGACGGAGAATGCGCGCCCGCCCGAGGCCTGACTCGGAGGGCTCGGGCGAGACGGAGAATGCGCGCCCGCACGAGGCCTGACTTGGAGGGCTCGGGCGAGACGGAGAATGCGCGCCCGCCGGAGGCCTGACTCGGAGGGCTCGGGCGAGACGGAGAATGCGCGCCCGCCCGAGGCCTGACTTGGAGGGCTCGGGCGAGACGGAGAATGCGCGCCCGCCCGAGGCCTGACTCGGAGGGCTCGGGCGAGACGGAGAATGCGCGCCCGCCCGAGGCCTGACTCGGAGGGCTCGGGCGAGACGGAGAATTCGCAGCCGCCCGAGGCCTGACTTGGAGGGCTCGGGCGAGACAGAGAATGCGCACCCGCCCGAGGCCTGGCTTGGCTTGTGCGAGAGTGCTCGACTTTTTGTACTTCGCGCCTCCCCTTATCTCAGGTGGAAGTGAAGTTTGCTCTTTGCGAGCCCCTGGCGTGTTTTGCGAGGGTGCTGGACTTTTTTGGACTTCGCGCCTCCCCGTTGGGTGGAGGTGAAGTTTGCTTCTTTGCGAGCCCCTGTCGCGTTTTGCGAGGGTGCTTGACATTTTTGGACTTCGCGCCTCCCCTTGTCTTAGGTGGAGGTGAAGTTTTTTTTTTGCGAGCCCCTGTCGTTTGTGCCAGGGTGCTCGACTTTTTTGGGACTTCGCGCCTCCCCTTATCTTAGGCGGAGGTGAAGTTTGCTTTTTGCGAGCCCCTGTCATTTGTGCCAGGGTGCTCGACTTTTTTGGACTTCGCGCCTCCCCTTATCTTAGGCGGAGGTGAAGTTTGCTTTTTTGCGAGCCCCTGTCGTTTGTGCCAGGGTGCTCGACTTTTTTGGGACTTCGCGCCTCCCCTTATCTTAGGCGGAGGTGAAGTTTGCTCTTTTGCGAGCCCCTGTCGTTTGTGCCAGGGTGCTCGACTTTTTTGGACTTCGCGCCTCCCCTTATCTTAGGCGGAGGTGAAGTTTGCTCTTTTGCGAGCCCCTGTCGTTTGTGCCAGGGTGCTCGACTTTTTTGGGACTTCGCGCCTCCCCTTATCTTAGGCGGAGGTGAAGTTTGCTCTTTTGCGAGCCCCTGTCGTTTGTGCCAGGGCGGCGCCTCCCCTTATCTTAGGCGGAGGTGAAGTTTGCTTTGAAAAGAAAAGGAATGTTTTTCGAAGCAATCTTAGCAGGTTTTCATCGAATGTAGCGCTCTTGAAAGAGACCCGCTTTTTCGATGTTTGGGAGTAGAGGGTTGGAGATTTTACTTTTTTGGGGGTTCTAACCTGTATTAATGCTTTGGATACTGCCTCGTTAAAAAACCTTACGCCCCTTCGTAAGAAAAAAGAGTGCAGCTCCTGTTTTTATTAAGTACATGAGTGTAGATAACATAATATGTGACAAAGATTACATATCGCGAGGGCTCGCTAAGGCTCCGCTATGGGTAGAATTTGCGAAGGTCGTCAATGTTCCAGGTGTGTGGTAGGATATTACCTTCGCTGTCGGAGAGATGGAAGGAGCCTGGACGATTGCATTCTGCGATCAGAAACGGGCCTGTCCACTTAGGCTGAAACTTTCCGGCCATGCTGGCGTTTTGTTTACGGATGAGGACGAGGTCACCCTTCTGCAAGTTTTTGATTCTGACCTTTTTATCTCTCCATTTTTTGGTCTCTTCCTGATACTTGCGAAGGTTGTGCACTGCGCTGCATCTTGTTTCTTCTAGTAAGTCTTTGTCAATCAGCTTGGCTGGCTCATCATTGGCGAGGGTTGTTCTCGGTGAAACGTATTTTAGCTCCTCTGGTAACACGGCTTCTTCGCCGAACAAAAGTTTGAAGGGTGTGAATTTGGTTGCTCTGCATTCGGAGGTATTGTGAGACAAGGTGACTGAAGTTAGCTCGTCTGCCCATTTACCTTTGGGTCTGCCTTGCAACTTTTTGGATATGGATTGGAAGATTGTTGCGTTGGCTCTTTCAACTAGGCCATTGGACTGCGGGTGTCGGACTGAGGCGAAGCATAGAATTGTTCCGATTTGTGCACAGAATTCTCTGAAAACCTCGCTGTCAAACTGTGTGCCATTGTCGACGGTTAGATGTTGGGGGACTCTGAAACAACAAACTATCTGCTGCCAGAAAAACTTTTTTACTGTGAGGGAGGTTATGGAGGACAGTGGTCTTGTTTCAGTCCATTTTGTGAAATATTCCACGGCTACCACCGCATAGCGAAGGTTCCCTGGAGCCGTCGGTAGTGGGCCCACGAGATCCATTGCCCATCCTAGTACTACTCTCGCCCAAGCACGCTTAACTTCGGAGTTCTGATGGGATCCGGTGCTTTAGTCCTTATATTAAGTTTGAGCCATTGTTCTTATTACTCTTAAGGTTTATGACTCTCTTTTGAGTACTTTAATTCTAGTCATTCTAGAGTTAGACTAGTTGAATAGTGTAAGCGTGGTGCTTAGACTTGATAGCTCATAAATGCCTCCTATAACGCCGGTAGTAGTGGTTGTTCGCAAGGGTGACTCTTATAGCCTTGTTGATTCTTCTATAGTCTACTTACCCGTGTGTAGGCTCGGTAGGATTATACATTTGCATAAAAGACTCATACTCTGTTTGTGACCTTTTATGGCAACTTCTCCACTAAGAATTATATAAACATATCACTCTTAAATTGGAATTAGACAACCTTAGTGATCCCCTCTATACTTCTAGATTCTCCGTCCTTGTTAGCTACTCAGGGGTTAGACTTTAAGACTCAAAGCTATCCGTTCCTTTGGGTTCGATATTAAAACTGGGTTACTCCGGTGAAGTGCTACATTGGTAGATTTTATCTGTGCGCTTGCGGATAAAGTAGAGTGTGCGTTAATTTATACCAACAAGCATTTCTGGCACCGTTGCCGGGGAACGGTAGATCATCTCAAGTCTTAGTTTAACCTTGTAATCATACTTTTATCTTTTTCCTTTTTGTCCCAGTCTTTTCATTATTTTTGTTTTCATTCTTATGAATGTTGTTTTTGAATTCCACTCTTATCTATCACTACTCCATGAGCAAGCCATAACCAGTAGAATCCTTACACCCTATCATAATACCTGGTTATGAGCTATGCCTACCTTTCTGCTGCACTGTTCTTGTAATGAGCATAGAAATATAATTATGAAAATATTCCTTCGGGTATTCTTGTCACTAACCTTTCCAGGTTTGGAGCAGAAAAGAACGAAGGAACAACAAACACAAGGTATGTCCCATCAATCATCATGCAACATTGAATTACATTCATCCAATCTTCATTTGTGCAAAATCCAAGCTTGGGGAATAGGCTTTCTAAGAATATTTCTTGCCATGTTGCTATGTTGGTTGTCCCTACCTTTAGGATATGCTCATATACTAATCATACTCTTTCATCACCATCTGAATAAATCTCTACAATGCTTTAATATTATCTTTATTTGCTATAGTATATACTTTGGTTTGGAAGTATTATCATACACCTTTTAAATTAAGCATGGAGCTTAGTTTAACTGTTTTCATGAATTAAAGTAAGACATGGTGTCTGGTTTGATTCTTGAGCTAAAAGGTGTGCTGATTTTACCTCTAAAGGCTTTTAAATTAAGTATGGTGCTTAGGTTAAAATGCCTTCCTAGATCAAATTAGACGTGGTGTCTAGGTTGATTTCTGAACTGATAGTATGCTATAGTAGATATTGGATATTTTGTTGGACTAACCCCTGCAGGAAAACTTTCATTATTAATTTGGGAAAGTTCGGAGATGAACTCACACTGGAGATAAAGCAAGGTGTACAATGAACTTCAACAACTCTTGCACAATGAAGACTCAGCTCATTCATCATGGATGAAAGAACTGTGAGTATCAAAGTTTATTTATTATGTCTTCTACTGCGAGTTATCTTTTGCCTTGAATCATGTTAAAGTGCAGCCAACACATAAAATACTAGTCTATGCTAAAACAATCCTAAAAACATCTTTTTATTAGCATAGATGCAAAATACATAAGTTATGGATAAAAACCCATGCTTCAAATTCTTGCAATCCTTCGGGTATATGTCCACTAACATTACGCAGGAGAGAGATTTTGTTCATCCATGGTTTGGTCTGAACATTGAAGATCCAAAACTCAAACCATAGACACACAAACCTACTCTCAGATCACAAATGGTGCTAGCCTAGCTTTGAGTCTTGCTTGGGCGCTGATGACAAACAGGTCGCAACTTACCTCATATGAGACAACTTAGGCCTGCAACCATCATTGCCCAAGACATCAAGACAAGAAGTGGGAAGTTATCCTCTTTTCTAATCAAGAGCTAGCTTGGGAGACAAGATGGTACCACTACAACAATAGCAAGATCTACAAGTCAAACACATGAACATGTGTTTGGGAGTCCATCTACATCACAAGCCAGCCTGGGAGAGAATTTTGTTGTCTAGATGTGTTTCACAATCAAAGGGAGGAAATAGAAAACCACTTCAAGACATATTAACCTCCTACCCACCACTTTGATCAATACAAACCACTAGATGTTATCCCAGTCGAGAAGAAGAATATGATCCACCACACATTCTTGGAAGATCGTTCTTGAGCTCCATCAATGTTATTATCTTTGCCGGACCTGGAAAAGTCAACTTTTGGATTTTTCGTTGCATCTTCAACATCTACATTACTTATGAGCAGCCAAAGAGAACCAAGAGAAGACCTCGAAGGGAGAACCAACTACCAAGAATTGAGGAGGGCATCATGAAGGATGAAGCCACTGCACCACAAGAGTTAGGAGATGGAGAGATACCACTTGAGCCAGCAAATCAAGAAGAACAGTCGATAAGATCTCCATCATCTAGACACTGTTGAGAGGACAAGTCTCAGTTGTGACATTACAAGATAAAAGACTATCATAGAGACACTCGAGTAGCAGCTCTAAATTCAAGTCTCTTGCCAACCCAATGATTAAAGGAAAACAAAAAAGGTTGATAAGAGAAGAATGCAGGACTGTCCCTACATCCTCATAGTACAGAATTAATACAAGAAAGAGAGAGGATCCTAGTCATCATACTTGCGGAACAATACACCTTCATTGATAAGTCGACGCAAGAGAAGAAAGATCGATACCTCTAAAGATGATTCCACTATGATCTTCCTCCTCTCAATCATACTGTGAGACGAGCAAGAGAAGACAAGCCAGCTAGACAAGAGAAGCTTCCACAAGATGGTTCAGCACAATCACTTTCCAACGACAAAGTAATATTTCAAGGTAAGTAACCATCTCTTTAAAAGCTTCTTCTTGATTCTAGTATGAACATAAATAAAGAACTAAACATGTTTAAGTTGCACCTCACTTGATCCAACCTAATCAACTCAACATATTTAGTCATTTGATCTTTGTTCATAGCTTTACTCTCTTGAATCTCACTGTCTTGACTAAATGAGCTAAAATGTTGTGCATCTAACCTTTGGAAGATGATATATCTCAATTATGAAAAGATCGACACTTTATGCATAGATTATCCTTCCTTGGGTTAAGTAATTTGATCTGTTAAATATTTTAAGATGCTACTTTTATGCTCATCCTCTGATCCTATCACTCATGTTAAGATTGAATAGAACACATAAACAACAAGTTTGTCTTGTGCAATGTGCCTAAGGTTAGAGAGGAATAAACAAAACTTTTGGTTCTGTTGGTGTTTTTCCAACAACGGAGCCCATGCACTTGATCTCTACCTTATCTTTATGAGCAGGACACACTCTTGAGCAAACATGGAGAAGTTTATCACTTCCAAATTTTATAGAGAGAAGGTCCTAGATCTACAAGAACATGCACACTAAGCAAGATGCTACCAGCTTCCATAATTAACGCTTCACTTCAAACTGCTGGACGAACAAACATGAGTGACATCATATCAAGAGGCATAAACAAGAAGGAATGATGGAAGACGTCGTAGTCAGAATTAGAGGCCATGAAGTCCCCACAGACTTCTTGATCCTCGACATGAGAAGACAATGATGTCCACCTCATCCTAAAAAGACCATTCCTCTACACTACAAGTGCAATCATCTACAAGAGGAAATCCATTTTCACTTTCCTGGAAAAAGGGTACGATACAACTTCATCAACTACATGCCCAATGAAGCACCCAAGAAGAACAGAAGTGAAAGACGCCGCCCTCAACGCCAAAGAAGACAAACTATCAAGAATAGAGAGGCCAATCATGACGAAGAAGCTATCGCCACTGTCCTAGAAAATAAAGGAGAGAAACCTCAAGACAATGAACCACAGGAAGTGAAGACTCAGACCAAGAAAATATGGGAGAAAATGTCTGCACCTAAGAGGTACAATCAATAACAACTTTCCAAACGTCTAACATACCTTGGGAGGACTGAACCAAGGGAAGGTCCGGTTCGTCGGACCTAAATATCCGAACCTTTGCCAAAAGGTAAAAATCGGTAGTTATCTTTATATTTACTTTGCTGCATACTTCTCATATTTAATTCTTAGTTATTTATTGCACCATCATTTTTAATCATTGCATCATCATTCACAAACATTTTAATTTTTGCATTGCATTAGAAAAGAAAATAAAAATATTGCATTTGTTACACTACAAACCATAAAGCCTCATGTGAATAATCCTATGGTGTGTAAAAAACGGCAAGGATGTTCACCGTGGTGGCATAAAAATAATAAAAATAAATATGCATGCATTCATCCTGTTGCATTTTTCTCTTGCATCATAAAAATATAAAATACAAAAATATTGAGAAAGAGATCTTACTGAAATTCTAGACAGCTAAGGCTTAAGTGGCCAACCGCTAATGCTTAATCTGTTCCACAAGTTTTGTTGTCTATTTGAGTTTCACAGGATTTAAAAGGCCAAGAAAAGCTGACAAGCAAGTGAATGCTCCATCCACTGTTGGAGCACTGTCTCAACAAACATCAACATCAATCAAAGCTCTAATCGAGGAAGGACATATCCACTGCCAGTCCGCTACATTGCAAGATCGAATGACTACGTCAACATTCAGCTTGGGGGAAGGCACCCCCCATGTATCCCCGTAAGTATCTTAAGTTTTTCATTCTATAAACAAATTTAGAACACCAAAAATATGTGAGCACATGAAGGATCAACGCTATTAAAGGAACCAGCTTGGGGGAGATGCACCCCTGTTATCTTCGCGATTCAGGTATGTCTTTATAATTATTACTATTATTATTATTAGCTTCTATATCTTAAACTGTGTTAGATTAAATAAATAAAATAGTGTCTAGTTTGTTTTAAGAAGTTGATGACTAAAGAAGAACCCTCTCTCTCTAATCTTTTGCATGGAAATGATGAATGGTTGCTCTATCTAATTTCTTTCAGGTACCTAGTCTTCAAAGCATGAGTTCTCCTCATTAATAATGATGCCTTAAAATAAAATTAAATACATGGTTGGCAAATACTTAATCTAAGGTCCAGGTAATTGAGATATGACATGTGATGATCTAAGCTGCTATTATCTTGTTCTAAACAACACTATAATTCCGGAGATTTCTCAATATGAAAATGACTAATAATTGCACTGAGTTAAATTAAGCTTTGTGACCCTGTGAGATGTTATCTTGCCATTGAAATGAGATCACTTACACATTTCATCCATCTTCTGCATAAATGCTCATAATTATCTGTTGCTACCCTCTCAGAAGTTTGTTGGAAGCATGTGGCTATTAAAAGAAAAAAAAGAAAAAAAAGGAAAGAAAAAAGAGAGAGATCCGAGGAAATAAAAAGGGACAAGTGTCCGAAACCTCAAAAAGATAGATCCCGAGGAAATAAAAAGGGACAAGTGTCCGGAACCTCGAAGAAAAAAAATCAGAAAAAATGGGCATGTGCCCAACAGTAGAATTAGCCTAATAGCCATATGTCTCTGATAAGACAGAAGAGAGTGAATACATTCAAAAGAGCATCCGACTCCATTTTTTCATACACGTGCACTTGTTGATTCAATGGTTGGTTGACTTTCTCTTTGGATTCATTGTTTAATTTGACAACATATGTATTAATGCTTTTGAAAATTAATTAAAACTCTGGGATAAAGGTGAAGTGAAAGAACTAGAGACATAGTGCTTGATTCGACTGTTCAATCTCTCAATTATTTAGGATCTAAGGTAAGAGTAATAAGCCCCATGAAGAAAAAACATGATATGTTTCGGAGAATTTTTGTTTAACGGCAGGTATACTTGTTGGAAGTGAAGATATTGTAGCAACTCCTGATCCATTGTTAAGTTTTGGTTTTGCTAAGGGACTAGCAAAGGGTAAGCTTGGGGGAATTGTTGACGTTGGTTATCTATCAAAATTAAAGGATAAATAAATATGAAAAGGGCAAGAGTTTGATCACCAACAAAGGTTTAGGGTTTCAACTAACAATATTCCATGAGTTTTGGGGAGTTATGATTCTGCAGGGACTAAACTAGGAAATCGGCACCGATAGCTTCCCATAGAAGGAAACCGTCGGTAGATAACGCAACCGCCACGTCGGGATACTTCTAGAAGACTCTAGAGAACACATAGAGACACCACGAGAAAGGGCACCGCGGTCCACCTCTAGGTGGGACCGACCGGTCCCCTGGACCCACCGGTCGGTCCCCACTGGGCCCGCTGGTCTCCGTCTTCTGCAAGCTTCCTCCACCGACCTCTAGGGTGCATCTTAGCCGTACCTTAAGTCGGTTTGATCCAACGGCCGCGGTTGATCTCTCAGGGCTATATAAGCAGCCCCAGACCCCCTCTCCAGGCATCTCCCTCTTCATTATTCATCTCCACATCAGAAATTAGGGTTCCAATGTAGAAGTAGAGGTCCCTCTAGATGAATCTCTTCTAGTTCATCTAGAATTAGATCTAGTTCATCTAGTTGTAATCAAGAGTTAGCTTTCAAGTAGAAGACTAGTTACCCCTCTAGTTTAGGTTTAGAACCTAGTCTTATATTAGAACTAGAAGAGAGAGAGAGAGAGGAAGAGATCAAGAAGGAGCTCCGGCCTGTCGGATCCACTTCTTCATCTTGTACCTGTGGATTCAAGTTCATCATCAACTTTAGCGATTGTTTCGGTAATCAACGTCTGAAGGACCGAGAAGCTACCCGAAAGCGACCAGAGGGGGGTGAATGGGAGCTTCAAAATTTCCTTTCGGAAACTAGATGCCACTGTCCCAAACTCAACCCCAAAAGCAAACCCTAGAGCTTGCTAATGTCCACGACCCTAGATGTAGGGTGGATGCTTCCACGAAGCACAGCGGGACACTAGACAACCCTAGAAAGCCAACGCAAAAGACGAAACCCGAGTCCAATCAAGAACGAACGAACCGCGAACGAAACGGCGCGAAACTGGATCGACCGGACTCTGCCTGCGTCCGGTCAGCTGGGACCGGACGCGTCCGGTCAGCCAAAAACCGGTTTTGGACCTCTCTGGAACTGACCGGACGCAGTGACTGCGAGCGTCCGGTCGATCCCCGTGCGTCCGGTCACAAGCACGTTCGAGTAGTGAACAGGACTATGGGCGAGTCCGGTCACCACTAAACTCCAGCGTCCGGTCAGAGCAAAAACCAGAACACGCTCAAACCTTCAACGACCGGACGCGTCCGGTCAAGTCATGACCGGCGTCCGGTCACCCCGAAACTGCACTGAAACTCCGGCGATTCAACCCGATCTCCTCCGAATCAAGTGCTCTAGGCTTGGGATTCGATCTGAGGAGTCACAAGGAGGTTAGTGAGCTATCTCTAAGAGATCATGGCTCGAACCTAACTCCAAATCGGTGAATCGAAGGAATTCGGGGGAAGGAAGAAAAAGAGACCCGAAACTAAAACTTGATCGATCTCCTAGACCGTGAGGTTAGAGATGATTTCTTTCGGTGGAAAGAAGTGCCTCACGATCTAGAACAACTCAGTTCAAACGGAATCGCAAAAGATGAACCGAGCACAAAGATCAAGCGACGGGAAAACTCAAGGCACAAAGCAATCCGCGAAGAACATGATGAACATGAAATCAAAACGCGAATTGACACCAAGAGATGGGATCCAAGGTGAGGATACGGCCTCACTTCCTCGAATCAACAGTACACAGAGTGGAGTCTCTCTGCGGATCTCAACTAGCTAAAGCAGGGGATGGGAGAGTGGAAACCCTAGGTGCTAGGAAGCAAATGACTGCGCTAACTGAGATGGGGAGGAGGGTGTCTCCCCTAGACTACTTATACTAACCTAGCCTAAGCCTATTTCCTACTCTACCCCTCTCTACTCTAATTACAGAGCGGGCCAGGAAAACCCTAAGGCTAATCTGGTCCACCCGCTGGTGGTAGGTAGATCCGACGGCCACGCCCGCACGGTCTTCCGCGTCGCCTCCACGCAACCTTCAGATCGCCGCCACGTGCCGCCACCACTCTGCACCCCCGGTTTTGTGGCCCAAACCGGGAAACCCGCCTTTTCCATCAGCCCCCGGTTTTGAGGCCCAAACCGGGAAACCAGCCTCCAGCCCGAGTTTTGTGGCCCAAACTCGGAAACCCGCAGCGCCCGAGTTTTGAGGCCCAAACTCGGAAACCGGCCCACGCCCAGGTTTTGAGGCTCAACCTGGAAACCGTCACGCCCAGGTTTTGTGGCTCAACCTGGAAACCCAGCACCCAGGTTTTGAGGCCCAAACCTGGAAACCGTCCACCGTTGGTTTTTCCCGGGCTCTACCAACAAACCGGCGCCGTAGAGGGGATGCACCGCCTGTGCACCCCTTCCACCGACATGATCGCACTTCTCCGCTTGTCGCTGTCGCAGGCTGCCAGCCACCACAGCTGATCCTCCGGCCTCCAGTCCATCAGTCTAAGTCCACGTCCGCCCTTCACCGTCCGATACATCGGCATGGCACGTCCGCCGCACGGCACGTCCATCCTTCATCGCGCCCGGTCCGTCGACACGGCACGTCGCAACTTGACCTTCACCCGCCATCGACCACTGTCTCTGTGCTCGACACCTGCACAACACAAGCCAAAGAACATGCGCATCATACCCGTTGACAATCACTCATCACACAGAGACTCGGCATACACCCATGTATCCGCAATCTCCCCCTTGATGAGTGCATTGTCGACTCCACAACAAATCATGAATAAGAAGAAGGAGGTAGGAAGGAGTGAGAAGAGAAAACCCAACCAAATGACCCAAAAGCCTAACAAAAGCCAAAGAAGGTCAAGTGGATGAAGCGAAAACTTGGTCCCCAAAGACATGGGCAACGGCTCGACGCAACCAAGCAAAGCAAAGCTAGCCCTCAAGAAGAGGTAGAACAGGCTCAACACCGCTAGCAGATACCAATTGAAGATCGGAGGACAACAGAAGCAAAATGCTAGTCCCTCAAGACAGAGGCAACGGCTCAACACAACTAGCAAACTCCCCCTCGACAAATGCAAGCAACTAGGACAAATGATTCTCCCCTTAGTTGATCAACACAGGAGCATATGATTTGCATAAATTTCTCCCCCTAGTTGAAAATGCACTTATCAAGGCCAAAAGGTATCGGAGAAGCAACTCCCTTCACATAAACTCCCCCTGAACACAAGATCTCCTTCCAAAATGCATATGAAGTCAAAATGCAAGTTAGGAGCTTCAAGTATATAGTCAAAAGAGTGCAAAGATGCTCTAATCAGTATAGCTCCAACATCTCAATTAAGCACTCAAATAGCAAAGGCTCAGACTGATCACTTATACGAAATATGAAGCATATGAGCATGTGAGCAGTTTTAAGCCAAAAGGATAGTCACCATCAAAATAGCACTAGACATGTATAGAAGGAATCCAAACAAGTGCTAAGCATATATACAAGGTGAACTACCCCTAGCAAAGTTCAATCATCATGCATAGGAATGAAGCATATACTTGTGATTTCAAATTCATATCGGAGTTGCAGCGGTAAAAGAATTCACAAGTTCATTTTTAGCATGTGATTGCGAGAGGTTGAAAGCTTGTCATCGCCTAACTTTTCAACCGTGCGAAGCCTATGCCGAAGCAATCAGAAGCTTAAAGCAACGGTTTCGGTCATACACTACATGGCTCAAGTTTAACTCAAAGTGCAATGAGAAACAGTCTCAATACCATGAGGTGTTGACAAGCAATCCCATCTCGATCTTTTCAATTCAACAATACTTGGTTCAGATTTTAAGCAAGTTATGAACAACCAAGCAAGTGAATGACTCAGAACTAGAGACATAGCAACCTAGCATATATGAAAAGCAGGAATGGACTCAACACACCCTACACATGCTAGTTGCATATCTCAATGGTGAACATTTTCAGATTTATATATATTAGGCATAATTCACCATTCCAAAAATAGCTCGCTCATAACATGTAACAGTGATCAGAAAGAGCATAAGCTACAAGCATCATCATAAGTATCGGAGCAATACTAACAAGAGTATAATTACATTCTAGTGAATATAGACATGAAGCTTCAGAATGTAAATGCGTATGCCCGACACAAAACTGAAAGAAAGAAGATACCAATTGGAAAGACTCAAGAAACTCAAAAGAAAAGAGCCTCAAAATAAAAGAGTCAGTCTATGATACAACTCAAAATGCTTCCCCCATCTAAAAGGGGAAACACACACCAAGCTCACCCCACAACCTATTAAAGGTTGATTCGTCTAAAGGCTTGGTGAAAATATCAGCCAATTGGTGATGAGTATCGACATGGCGAAGGTCGATATCACCCTTCTCCTGGTGGTCTCGCAAGAAATGAAAGCGCACATCAATGTGTTTGGTTTTCAAGTGAAGCACGGGGTTCTTAGCAACGCTAATGGCACTCGTGCTGTCACAAAGCAAAGGCACTCGAGTAATGCTCAAACCAAAATCACGCAAAGTGGCCATCATCCAGAGTAACTGGGAACAGCAGCTAGCCGCAGCAACATATTCAGCCTCCGTGGTAGACTGAGCGACACTAGACTGCTTGCGAGAAGACCACGATACAAGAGAAGACCCAATAAACTGGCAAGTCCCAGAAGTGGACTTGCGCTCAATGCGACAACCAGCAAAATCGGCATCGGAATAACCGCAAAGCGAGAGAGTGGAGGAAGCAGAATACCAAATCCCGAGCTCGGGCGTGAAACGAAGGTACCTGAAGATGCGCTTCACCGCCTGACGGTGAGAAGTGCGTGGCGAAGCCTGAAAGCGCGCGCATAAGCACACGTCGAACTGAATGTCCGGCCGTGTCGCCGTCAGGTAGAGCAGCGATCCAATCATGCTGCGGTACTCCTTCTGGTCCACGGCTTCTCCATCCGTGTCAGCATCCAGGGCAGTCGTCGTCGACATGGGCGTCGGAAGAGGCTTGGCCTCGCCCATGTCGAACCGCTTCAGCAAGTCCCTCGTGTACTTGCCCTGGTGCACAAACGTCCCCTCTCGGGATTGCTTAATTTGCAACCCGAGAAAGAAAGTCAGCTCGCCCATCATGCTCATCTCGAACTCCCTGCTCATAGTATCTGCAAACTTGGCAACCAAAACGTGAGAAAAACCACCGAAAATGATATCATCCACGTAAATTTGGACCAAGAGAGTATCTTTGCCTTGCCGGAGGAGAAAAAGCGTCTTATCTACACATCCCATTTTAAAACCCTTAGCTAGCAAAAAGGTTTTTAATCTCTCATACCAGGCTCTAGGGGCTTGTTTCAAACCATACAAAGCTTTGTGGAGTTTAAAGACATGGTTTGGAAACTTGGGATTTTCAAAACCGGGGGGTTGCTGGACATAGACCTCCTCCTCAATGTAGCCGTTTAAGAAGGCACTCTTGACATCCATTTGAAAAAGTTTGAAACCCATGGATGTAGCATAAGCCAAGAGTATCCTAATAGCCTCCAAACGAGCTACAGGAGCGAAGGTCTCCTCATAATCTATCCCCTCCTTCTGACTATAACCCTTCGCTACAAGCCGGGCCTTGTTTCTCACAATGTGGCCCTCCTCTCCTTGCTTGTTTTTAAATACCCATTTTGTCCCAATAGGTTTACAGTCAGGAGGTGGTGGCACTAGAACCCAAACCCGATTTCGCTCAAAGTTCTCTAGCTCCTCATGCATGGCATTGACCCAATCCGGATCCGTCAATGCGTGTCCAACATCTCGGGGCTCAAAAGACGCAACAAAAGCAGAATGAGCAAAGTGCGAGATGTGCTGTGACCTGGAGCGAGTAACTCGCTCGTCGATGTCGCTGATCATCTGTTCAGGGGGGTGCTGGCGCTGGATATGTCGTGGCGCCTCCCGGGAAGAAGTGACCTCCCCCTCAACAGCAGCTGGTTCCACCCCGGGTACAAAAGGTACCGCGCGAGGTGGAGGATCCCACGGCCCCCAGGAGGAAGAAGTGTCGGGGCCGTGAGTCGTCGTCGAGGCCGCTCTTTGCGGCACGGCAGGTGGAGGGGGTGCTGGATCATCTATACCTTCAGCACCCTCGTCCTCGTCATCGAAAAGAGGCTCTCCAACCTCATGATCACCTGCACGCTCAAACCGAGAAGAGGAGCAAACAAGAGTCTCGTCGAAGGTGACATCTGATGTCTCCATGACTCGGTTAGTGTCAAGGTTAAGTACACGATAAGCTCGAGTGTGAGTGCCATAACCCAAAAACACACCGTCAGAAGAACGAGACTCAAACTTGTCCAGGTTGCCTTTTTTCAATATAAAACAGTGGCAACCAAAGACTCTAAAATAACTCACCTTGGGCTGGCGACCAAAACGCAACTCATAAGAGGTCTTCTTCAAAAACGCTCTCAGAAAAATGCGATTCGAAATGTAGCATGCAGTGTTCATAGCTTCGGCCCAAAAGCGCCTAGGAGTCCTATGCTCATCAAGCATCGTCCTGGCCATCTCAACAAGGGTCCGATTCTTCCTCTCTACAACACCATTTTGGGGTGGTGTATAGGGGGAAGAAAACTGATGCTCCAAACCAAGGCGGTTACAAAACTTCTCAAAATCCGAATTTTTAAACTCGGAACCATTATCACTTCTAATAGCTCGCATCGAGTTCAAAGGGAACTCGTTCTGAAGACGCAAAATCAGATTGCGAGCGAAGGAGAAAGTCTCGGTCTTCTCAGCTAAAAAGAAGACCCACGAATACCTCGAAAAGTCGTCAACAACAACCAAAACATACCACTTGCCACCAACCGAGCTCACCCGAGCCGGACCAACAAGGTCCATATGTAAAAGCTCTCCGGGGTGCGAGGTCATGACCTTAGTCACTGGATGGTGGGGAGCGGCAACCATCTTCCCATGTCTGCAAGAATGGCAAACTGGATCCTTTTCCATCGAAAGCTTGGGCAATCCTCGGATTAGGCCAAGTGAGCTAAGTCTTGCAAGCAAGTCGAAGCTTAAGTGACCGAGCCTCCTATGCCACTTCCAAAGATCGGAGGAAGAAGGACTAGCCAAGAGACAGCGAGAAGAACCAAACGATTCCGAGAAATTCGCACAAAAGACTTTCCCAAAGGGCGAAATCAGACATACAAGATCTCCCTGAGGATCTAAGATGCGACTAAGGTTCGGTTTGAAACGAATCTCATAGTCATCATCAAAAAGTTGCAAAACAGAAAGCAAGTTAAAATGCAGGTTAGAAACAAGAGCAACATCGCGCAACACAAAGTGCTCATTAACCCGCACAGTTCCACGAGACAATACCTTACCTTTACTATTATCGCCAAAGGTTATGTACTCCTTTCCGGCGACCGGGTTAAGGCTGGAGAACCACTTGGTGTTTCCGGTCATGTGCCTCGAACAACCGGAATCCACCAACCAAACGTCCTCCAACCGTCTTACCTACATCAATAGAAAGACATAGGGTGAGCATACGGTCCAACACTGGGGTTAGTGAAATAAGGGTAATACCAGTGTTGGGCCGGCTGCTCAAAAGAACGGTTAGCAGAAAAACCATTCCTGGCACGTCTACGAGGGAAGCGATCACCACGCTGAGAAAAACGTGGTCCGCTGGGGAAGAAGCGCTCACCGCGATACCCAAACTGCGGTGGGGGAAAGCGCTCAACAAAACCTCCGCCACGGGGTACGTTGAAGGACCGAGAAGCGAACCGAAAGCGACCAGAGGGGGGGGGGGTGAATGGGAGCTTCAAAATTTCCTTTCGGAAACTAGATGCCACTGTTCCAAGATCAACCCCAAGAGCGAACCCTAGAGCTTGCTAATGTCCACGACCCTAGATGTAGGGTGGATGCTTCCTAGAAGCACAGCGGGACACTAGACAACCCTAGAAAGCCAACGCAAAAGACGGAACTCGAATCCGATCAAGAACGAACGAACCGCGAATGAAAACGCGCGAAACTGGATCGACCGGACTCTGACCAGCGTCCGGTCAGCAGGGACCGGACGCGTCCGGTCAACAAAAATCGGCTCTGGAACCTTGCTGTTCGCGATCGGACTCACGAGTACGGAGGGTCCGGTCGAGAGCAGTGCGTCCGGTCAGATCAAAACAACCGCGATGAACAGTGAAGACTGCGCGTCCCGTTGGTAACGTCCGGTCAGGTTTTACGAACTGACCGGACTCACCAGAGCGTCCGGTCGCTTGACACCGGACGCGTCCGGTCGCTGAAAAACCGGTTTGGAACCTCTCTGTTTCTGACCGGACTCACTGAAGGGAGCGTCCGGTCGATTTGAACAGAGCGTCCGGTCAAGCAAAAGAACTCAGACAGAGTTCAACCACCGGACGCACTGTAGCAGCGTCCGGTCGTTGAATGAAGCGTCCGGTCACCCCGCGAATTCACTGTTCGTCCACCGATTCGACTAGAACTCACCCAAAACAAATCCTCTAGGGATCAAACTTGGTGAGTGAAGTCACAAGGAGGATAGTGAGCTATCTCTAAGAGATCATGGCTCGAACCTATCTCCAAATCGATGAATCGAAGAATTTCGGGATGAAGGGAAAAACTTGACCCGGAATGAAAAATCGATCGATCTCCTAGACCGTGAGATCAGAGGATGATTCCTTCGGTGGAAGGAAGTGCCTCACGATCTAGAACAACTTGGTTCAAACGGATTTGCAAAAGATGAACCGAGCAAAAAGATCAAGCGACGAGAAAATCGTGGAGAAAAGGATTCCGCGAAGAACACGAACACAACGGAAATCACAGCCACGAGTTCAAATCAAGGACGCAAATCAAGCCAACGATCTGTGCTCCAAGGTGAGGATACGGCCTCACTTCCTCAACTCAACAGTACACAGAGTGGAGTCTCTCTGCGGATCTCAACTAGCTAAAGCAGGGATGGGAGAGTGGGAAACCCTACCAAATGAAGGCACTAACTGAGATAGCTAAAAATGAGATAGGGAGGAGGGTGTCTCCCCTAGACTACTTATACTAACCTAGCCTAAGTCTATTTCCTACTCTACCCCTCTCTACTCTAATTACAGAGCGGGCCAGGAAAACCCTAAGGCTAATCTGGTCCACCCGCTGGTGGTAGGTAGATCCGACGGCCACGCCCGCACGGTCTTCCGCGTCGCCTCCACGCAACCTTCAGATCGCCGCCACGTGCCGCCACCACTCTGCACCCCCGGTTTTGTGGCCCAAACCGAGAAACCAGCCTTTTCCATCAGCCCCCGGTTTTGAGGCCCAAACCGGGAAACCAGCCTCCAGCCCGAGTTTTGTGGCCCAAACTCGGAAACCCGCAGCGCCCGAGTTTTGAGGCCCAAACTCGGAAACCGGCCCACGCCCAGGTTTTGAGGCTCAACCTGGAAACCGTCGCGCCCAGGTTTTGTGGCTCAACCTGGAAACCCACCACCCAGGTTTTGAGGCCCAAACCTGGAAACCGTCCACCGTTGGTTTTTCCGGGCTCTACCAACAAACCGGCGTCGTAGAGGGGATGCACCGCCTGTGCACCCCTTCCACCGACATGATCGCACTTCTCCGCTTGTCGCTGTCGCAGGCTGCCAGCCACCACAGCTGATCCTCCGGCCTCCAGTCCATCAGTCCAAGTCCACGTCCGCCCTTCACCGTCCGATACATCGGCATGGCACGTCCGCCGCACGGCACGCCCATCCTTCATCGCGCCCGGTCCGTCGGCACGGCACGTCGCAACTTGACCATCACCCGCCATCGACCACTGTCTCCGTGCTCGACACCTGCACAACACAAGCCAAAGAACATGCGCATCATCTCCGTTGACAATCACTCATCACACAGGGACTCGGCATACACCCATGTATCCGCAATCTCCCCCTTGATGAGTGCATTGTCAACTCCACAACAAATCATGAATAAGAAGAAGGAGGTAGGAAGGAGTGGGAAGAGAAAACCCAACCAAATGACCCAAAAGCCTAACAAAAGCCAAAGAAGGTCAAGTGGATGAAGCGAAAACTTGGTCCCCAAAGACATGGGCAACGGCTCGACGCAACCAAGCAAAGCAAAGCTAGCCCTCAAGAAGAGGCAGAACAGGCTCAACACCGCTAGCAGATACCAATTGAAGATCGGAGGACAACAGAAGCAAAATGCTAGTCCCTCAAGATAGAGGCACAGAGGCTCAACACAACTAGCAAGAAAATCACTCCGAACCAATTGGAACTCAACCCAAACCAAATGGGAAAGCACACCAGACGATACCAATTGAAAGCCAAATGAAAAAGCTTATGAAAGCTCATGAAAAGCTAGGAACGTTTGCTAGTCCCTCAAGACAGAGGCAACGGCTCAACACAACTAGCAAACTTCCCCTCGACAAATGCAAGCAACTAGGACAAATGATTCTCCCCTTAGTTGATCAACACAGGGGCATATGATTTGCATAAATTTCTCCCCCTAGTTGAAAATGCACTTATCAAGGCCAAAAGGTATCGGAGAAGCAACTCCCTTCACATAAACTCCCCCTGAACACAAGATCTCCTTCCAAAATGCATATGAAGTCAGAATGCAAGTTAGGAGCTTCAAGTATATAGTCAAAAGAGTGCAAAGATGCTCTAATCAGTATAGCTCCAACATCTCAATTAAGCACTCAAATAGCAAAGGCTCAGACTGATCACTTATACGAAATATGAAGCATATGAGCATGTGAGCAGTGTTAAGCCAAAAGGATAGTCACCATCAAAATAGCACTAGACATGTATAGAAGGAATCCAAACAAGTGCTAAGCATATATACAAGGTGAACTACCCCTAGCAAAGTTCAATCATCATGCATAGGAATGAAGCATATACTTGTGATTTCAAATTCATATCGGAGTTGCAGCGGTAAAAGAATTCACAAGTTCATTTTTAGCATGTGATTGCGAGAGGTTGAAAGCTTGTCATCGCCTAACTTTTCAACCGTGCGAAGCCTATGCCGAAGCAATCAGAAGCTTAAAGCAACGGTTTCGGTCATACACTACATGGCTCAAGTTTAACTCAAAGTGCAATGAGAAACAGTCTCAATACCATGAGGTGTTGACAAGCAATCCCATCTCGATCTTTTCAATTCAACAATACTTGGTTCAGATTTTAAGCAAGTTATGAACAACCAAGCAAGTGAATGACTCAGAACTAGAGACATAGCAACCTAGCATATATGAAAAGCAGGAATGGACTCAACACACCCTACACATGCTAGTTGCATATTTCAATGGTGAACATTTTCAGATTTATATACATTAGGCATAATTCACCATTCCAAAAATAGCTCGCTCATAACATGTAACAGTGATCAGAAAGAGCATAAGCTACAAGCATCATCATAAGTATCGGAGCAATACTAACAAGAGTATAATTACATTCTAGTGAATATAGACATGAAGCTTCAGAATGTAAATGCGTATGCCCGACACAAAACTGAAAGAAAGAAGATGCCAATTGGAAAGACTCAAGAGACTCAAAAGAAAAGAGTCTCAAAATAAAAGAGTCAGTCTGTACATCTCAAATGCTTCCCCCATCTAAAAGGGGAAACACACACCAAGCTCACCCCTCAACCTATTAAAGGTTGATTCGTCTAAAGGCTTGGTGAAAATATCAGCCAATTGGTGATGAGTATCGACATGGCGAAGGTCGATATCACCCTTCTCCTGGTGGTCTCTCAAGAAATGAAAGCGCACATCAATGTGTTTGGTTTTCGAGTGAAGCACGGGGTTCTTAGCAACGCTAATGGCACTCGTGCTGTCCCAAAGCAAAGGAACTCGAGTAAAGCTCAAACCAAAATCACGCAAAGTGGCCATCATCCAGAGTAACTGGGAACAGCAGCTAGCCGCAGCAACATATTCAGCCTCCGTGGTAGACTGAGCGACACTAGACTGCTTGCGAGAAGACCACGACACCAGAGAAGATCCAATAAACTGGCAAGTCCCAGAAGTGGACTTGCGCTCGGTGCGACAACCAGCAAAATCAGCATCAGAAAAGCCACAAAGCGAGAGGGTGGAAGAAGCAGAATACCAAATCCCGAATTCAGGCGTGAAACGAAGGTACCTGAAGATGCGCTTCACGGCCTGACGGTGAGAAGTGCGTGGCGAAGCCTGAAAGCGCGCGCACAAGCACACGGCGAACTGAATGTCCGGTCGTGTCGCCGTCAGGTAGAGCAGCGATCCAATCATGCTGCGGTACTCCTTCTGGTCCACTGCTTCTCCATCCGTGTCGGCATCCAGGGCAGTCGTCGTCGACATGGGCGTCGGAAGAGGCTTGGCCTCACCCATGTCGAACCGCTTCAGCAAGTCCCTCGTGTACTTGCCCTGGTGCACAAACGTCCCCTCTCGGGATTGCTTAATTTGCAACCCGAGAAAGAAAGTCAGCTCGCCCATCATGCTCATCTCGAACTCCCTGCTCATAGTATCTGCAAACTTGGCAACCAAAGCGTGAGAAGAACCACCGAAAATGATATCATCCACGTAAATTTGGACCAAGAGAGTATCTTTGCCTTGTTTGAGGAGAAAGAGCGTTTTATCAACACATCCCATTTTAAAACCCTTAGCTAGCAAAAAGGTTTTTAATCTCTCATACCAGGCTCTAGGGGCTTGTTTCAAACCATACAAAGCTTTGTGGAGTTTAAAGACATGGTTTGGAAACTTGGGATTTTCAAAACCGGGGGGTTGCTGGACATAGACCTCCTCCTCAATGTAGCCGTTTAAGAAGGCACTCTTGACATCCATTTGAAAAAGTTTGAAACCCATGGATGCAGCATAAGCCAAGAGTATCCTAATAGCCTCCAAACGAGCTACAGGAGCGAAGGTCTCCTCATAATCTATCCCCTCCTTCTGACTATAACCCTTCGCTACAAGCCGGGCCTTGTTTCTCACAATGTGGCCCTCCTCTCCTTGCTTGTTTTTAAATACCCATTTTGTCCCAATAGGTTTACAGTCAGGAGGTGGAGGCACTAGAACCCAAACCCGATTTCGCTCAAAGTTCTCTAGCTCCTCATGCATGGCATTGACCCAATCCGGATCCGTCAATGCGTGTCCAACATCTCGGGGCTCAAAAGACGCAACAAAAGCAGAATGAGCAAAGTGCGAGATGTGCTGCGACCTGGAGCGAGTAACTCGCTCGTCGATGTCGCCGATCATCTGTTCAGGGGGGTGCTGGCGCTGGATATGTCGTGGCGCCTCCCGGGAAGAAGTGACCTCCCCCTCAACAGCAGCTGGTTCCACCCCGGGTACAAAAGGTACCGCGCGAGGTGGAGGATCCCACGGCCCCCAGGAAGAAGAAGTGTCGGGGCCGTGAGTCGTCGTTGAGGCAGCTCTTTGCGGCACGGCAGGTGGAGGGGGTGCTGGATCATCTATACTTTCAGCACCCTCGTCCTCGTCATCGAAAAGAGGCTCTCCAACCTCATGATCACCTGCACGCTCAAAACGAGAAGAGGGACAAACAAGAGTCTCGTCGAAGGTGACATCTGATGTCTCCATGACTCGGTTAGTGTCAAGGTTAAGTACACGATAAGCTCGAGTGTGAGTGCCATAACCCAAGAACACACCGTCAGAAGAACGAGATTCAAACTTGTCCAGGTTGCCTTTTTTCAATATAAAACAATGGCAACCGAAGACTCTAAAATAACTCACCTTGGGCTGGCGACCAAAACGCAACTCATAAGAGGTCTTCTTCAAAAACGCTCTCAGAAAAATGCGATTCGAAATGTAGCATGCAGTGTTCATAGCTTCGGCCCAAAAGCGCCTAGGAGTCCTATGCTCATCAAGCATCGTCCTGGCCATCTCAACAAGGGTCCGATTCTTCCTCTCTACAACACCATTTTGGGGTGGTGTATAGGGGGAAGAAAACTGATGCTCCAAACCAAGGCGGTTACAAAACTTCTCAAAATCCGAATTTTTAAACTCGGAACCATTATCACTCCGAATAGCTCGCATCGAGTTCAAAGGGAACTCGTTCTAAAGACGCAAAATCAGATTGCGAGCAAATGAGAAAGTCTCGGTCTTCTCAGCTAAAAAGAAGACCCACGAATATCTCGAAAAGTCGTCAACAACAACCAAAACATACCACTTGCCACCAACCGAGCTCACCCGAGCCGGACCAACAAGGTCCATGTGTAAAAGCTCTCCGGGGTGCGAGGTCATGACCTTAGTCACTGGATGGTGGGGAGCGGCAACCATCTTCCCATGTCTGCAAGAATGGCAAACTGGATCCTTTTCCATCGAAAGCTTGGGCAATCCTCGGATTAGGCCAAGTGAGCTAAGTCTTGCAAGCAAGTCGAAGCTTAAGTGACCGAGCCTCCTATGCCACTTCCAAAGATCGGAGGAAGAAGGACTAGCCAAGAGACAGCGAGAAGAACCAAACGATTCCGAGAAATTCGCACAAAAGACTTTCCCAAAGGGCGAAATCAGACATACCAGATCGCCCTGAGGATCTAAGATGCGACTAAGGTTCGGTTTGAAACGAATCTCATAGTCATCATCAAAAAGTTGCGAAACAGAAAGCAAGTTAAAATGCAGGTTAGAAACAAGAGCAACATCGCGCAACACAAAGTGCTCATTAACCCGCACAGTTCCACGAGACAATACCTTACCTTTACTATTATCGCCAAAGGTTATGTACTCCTTTCCGGCGACCGGGCTAAGGCTGGAGAACCACTTGGTGTTTCCGGTCATGTGCCTCGAACAACCGGAATCCACCAACCAAACGTCCTCCAACCGTCTTACCTACATCAATAGAAAGACATAGGGTGAGCATACGGTCCAACACTGGGGTTAGTGAAATAAGGGTAATACCAGTGTTGGGCCGGCTGCTCAAAAGAACGGTTAGCAGAAAAACCATTCCTAGCACGTCTACGAGGGAAGCGATCACCACGCTGAGAAAAACGTGGTCCGCTGGGGAAGAAGCGCTCACCGCGATACCCAAACTGCGGTGGGGGAAAGCGCTCAACAAAGCCTCCGACACGGGGTCCGTTACCTGCAGAAGCAGGACCCCGTCGGGCATGCTCTCTACGAGGTTTACGCTTAGGAGCCTGGGGCTCAACTGCTCTAGCGTCTCTCCTCGGAGCTCTCTCCTGCCTAGGCCTAACAAACTGAGGTGCTGGACCTCTAGGCCTAGTCTCCCTCCTCGGGGCTCTCATCTCCTGCCTAGGCCTGGGACCCTGACGTCCGGACCTAGCAGCTCTCCCCTGGGCCTTCGGTACATGTCCACCATGAGCTGGATGGTACATGTCCGGGTTCTCCATCTCCCGAGCCCTGCGCGCCTCTCTCTTGCGCCTAAAGCAGAACTCGCTCAAGTGACCATCCCTCCAACAGAAATCACACTGGTACCTCACCGCACGCAAAGGGGGTTGTTGGTGACCAGGGCTGTGGGTGTGGTTCACTTTGCCCTTCTGAGACAAACACTCCTCTCTGATGGGTGGCATAGCATCAAGCTTGTTCTTGAGGTGGTTTGGCTTGGGTGCCCAAACTGGGTTCTTGGGAGGAGCTCTCGGGGGTTCCTCAACCACACCATCTTTGGTGATAGGCTTGGCTGGCTCTTTGAGTGGAAGCTTGGCAAGTTTGGGAGTAGTGGTGGAATTGGGCTTCTCACATGGGTTCAGACCACTAGACTCTCCAATCTTCCCAAAACCTGAGAGATCAACACTCTGAGCAAAACCTACACCAGGGGCACCAACAGCTCGCTTGAATTGGGAGATCATCATCCCGAGCTGCGGCTCACTACTGGAGACCCATGACAAGATGGACCGAAGGTATGTGTTTTCTTCCTCGGTTTGCATCTTGTCATGCTTCACATTTGCAATTTCCATCTCCAGGCCCTCACACAAAGCACACCTCGTAACACAAGCGCTATCCGAGCTGGCCTTCTCTAAGGACTCAAGCTTGGCATTCTTCTCTGCCAACTCGGATTGCATGACAGGACAAGTCTTGCATGCACCCAACAGCTGCGGCCTAGCACGGAGCTCATCCACCTCTCCAACCAACGCAGCATACTTACCTCTCAGAGTGAGAAGGTCAGTCATGTGCGCGGTGCACGACTCGCACTCCGCCTCCTCCGACACTACCACGGTGGACCGAGCAAACTCAAGTTCCTTCACCGTGTCCTCCCACTTCTGCCTAAACTCCTTGCGCTCTCTAGCGGCACGCCTAAGCAACTTATCTTGGCTAAGGAGGGCAGCAGTCAACTTCTCAACCTCGGAGGAAAGCTCATCGTAGGTGAGAGATACCTGGGAGGTGTCGTCGTCGTCGTCGTTCTGAGGGGTACGCTCCGGCTCGCCGTCGACCTCATCGCCCAGCGCCATGGTGCAGAAGCCGTCGTCGTCGGCGAAGAAGCAGAGGCCATTCAGCTTGTCCTCGATCCTCTTCTTCTTCTCGGACTCGTCATCGCTTGAGCTGGCGGAGTCGTCATTCGAGCCGTCGACGTCGCTGAGCGTGGCGAAGAATGCGCGCTGCTCAGCTTGCTGCTTCTCCAAGTACTTCTTCTTGATGTACTCTTTGTCGAAGCCGCCCCGTTTCTTGTGCCTTGGGGGGACGTGCTTCTCCTTGTACTTGGAGTCGCGCTTGCACCCATGTTCGCCCTTGCCCAAGTGCTTGTTCTTCTTGGGGCAGTTGGCGATGAAGTGGTCGGGGTCGCCACACTCGTAGCATCCCGTGCGTCCTCCTCCTCGACGACGGTTCATGCGGTTGTTGTGGAACCGCGAGAACCGGTTGGCAAGCAAAGCCAACTCGTCGTCTCCCAAAGACTCCAGCTGGTCCTCTGTCACAGAAAAGAGAGAAGAAAGCGCAAAGCCAGCTGAGGGGTTAGAGGAAGAGCCGGAAACCAAAGCCATGGACGGGCGAGAAGGATTTTCAAAAGAAGCCCTCGCCATAGCATCAATCTCACTGGACTTGAGCTTACTGAAGAGCTCGTCGCAGGTGAGAGTCTCATAGTTCGGGGATTCGATGATCGCCTGAACTTTGGAGTCCCACACCGAACGATCAAGAGTGTGCAAAAGCTTCAAAGCACGCTCATGATCATCAAAAGGCAACTGCTCTCGGTTAGCTCTCATCCTGTTGACAATCACCTGAAAGCGAGCGAATAAACTTTCTATGCTCTCGCCAGGCTGATGTCGAAAGTTCTCACACTCTCCCTTGAACGACTCGTAGAGTCGGGTTTTGACTTGAGAGGTGCCCTCATGAAAACGCATGAGAGTGTCCCAGATCTCCCGAGCCGTAGCGAGGTGAGAAACACGATCAAACTCACCCATGCTCAAACAAGAGAAAAGAGCATTACGGGCTCGGCTATTGGCATCGTGCTCATCGATCTGCTGTTGAGTCACACGAGCAGCCAAGACCACGTAATCAGGGGAGTTGCAAATATCCCAGATCGAAGCGCCCAAGCTCTGCAAATAGGCCGACATACGTATCTTCCAATACGCATAGTTCGTCCCATCGAAAAACGGCGGTTTGCCCACGCCGCGATCCATGTCGCCTTCGGTGGATCTGGAACCGGCTAAGGTGGAAGATCCTTAACCCGCTCCGATACCAATTGAAGGACCGAGAAGCTAACCGAAAGCGACCAGAGGGGGGGGGGTGAATGGGAGCTTCAAAATTTCCTTTCGGAAACTAGATGCCACTGTTCCAAGATCAACCCCAAGAGCGAACCCTAGAGCTTGCTAATGTCCACGACCCTAGATGTAGGGTGGATGCTTCCTAGAAGCACAGCGGGACACTAGACAACCCTAGAAAGCCAACGCAAAAGACGAAACTCGAATCCGATCAAGAACGAACGAACCGCGAATGAAAACGCGTGAAACTGGATCGACCGGACTCTGACCAGCGTCCGGTCAGCAGGGACCGGACGCGTCCGGTCAACAAAAATCGGCTCTGGAACCTTGCTGTTCGCGACCGGACTCACGAGTACGGAGGGTCCGGTCGAGAGCAGTGCGTCCGGTCAGATCAAAACAACCGCGATGAATAGTGCAGACTGCGCGTCCGGTTGGTAACGTCCGGTCAGGTTTTACGAACTGACCGGACTCACCAGAGCGTCCGGTTGCTTGACACCGGACGCGTCCGGTCGCTGAAAAACCGGTTTGGAACCTCTCTGTTTCTGACCGGACTCACTGAAGGGAGCGTCCGGTCGATTTGAACAGAGCGTCCGGTCAAGCAAAAGAACTCAGACAGAGTTCAACCACCGGACGCACTGTAGAAGCGTCCGGTCGTTGAATGAAGCGTCCGGTCACCCCGCGAATTCACTGTTCGTCCACCGATTCGACTAGAACTCACCCAAAACAAATCCTCTAGGGATCAAACTTGGTGAGTGAAGTCACAAGGAGGATAGTGAGCTATCTCTAAGAGATCATGGCTCGAACCTATCTCCAAATCGATGAATCGAAGAATTTCGGGATGAAGGGAAAAACTTGACCCGGAATGAAAAATCGATCGATCTCCTAGACCGTGAGATCAGAGGATGATTCCTTCGATGGAAGGAAGTGCCTCACGATCTAGAACAACTTGGTTCAAACGGATTTGCAAAAGATGAACCGAGCAAAAAGATCAAGCGACGAGAAAATCGTGGAGAAAAGGATTCCGCGAAGAACACGAACACAACGGAAATCACAGCCACGAGTTCGAATCAAGGACGCAAATCAAGCCAACGATCTGTGCTCCAAGGTGAGGATACGGCCTCACTTCCTCAACTCAACAGTACACAGAGTGGAGTCTCTCTGCGGATCTCAACTAGCTAAAGCAGGGATGGGAGAGTGGGAAACCCTAGCAAATGAAGGCACTAACTGAGATAGCTAAAAATGAGATAGGGAGGAGGGTGTCTCCCCTAGACTACTTATACTAACCTAGCCTAAGTCTATTTCCTACTCTACCCCTCTCTACTCTAATTACAGAGCGGGCCAGGAAAACCCTAAGGCTAATCTGGTCCACCCGCTGGTGGTAGGTAGATCCGACGACCACGCCCGCACGGTCTTCCGCGTCGCCTCCACGCAACCTTCAGATCGCCGCCACGTGCCGCCACCACTCTGCACCCCCGGTTTTGTGGCCCAAACCGAGAAACCAGCCTTTTCCATCAGCCCCCGGTTTTGAGGCCCAAACCGGGAAACCAGCCTCCAGCCCGAGTTTTGTGGCCCAAACTCGGAAACCCGCAGCGCCCGAGTTTTGAGGCCCAAACTCGGAAACCGGCCCACGCCCAGGTTTTGAGGCTCAACCTGGAAACCGTCGCGCCCAGGTTTTGTGGCTCAACCCGGAAACCCACCACCCAGGTTTTGAGGCCCAAACCTGGAAACCGTCCACCGTTGGTTTTTCCGGGCTCTACCAACAAACCGGCGTCGTAGAGGGGATGCACCGCCTGTGCACCCCTTCCACCGACATGATCGCACTTCTCCGCTTGTCGCTGTCGCAGGCTGCCAGCCACCACAGCTGATCCTCCGGCCTCCAGTCCATCAGTCCAAGTCCACGTCCGCCCTTCACCGTCCGATACATCGGCATGGCACGTCCGCCGCACGGCACGCCCATCCTTCATCGCGCCCGGTCCGTCGGCACGGCACGTCGCAACTTGACCTTCACCCGCCATCGACCACTGTCTCCGTGCTCGACACCTGCACAACACAAGCCAAAGAACATGCGCATCATCTCCGTTGACAATCACTCATCACACAGGGACTCGGCATACACCCATGTATCCGCATTCGTTACCTGCAAAAGCAGGACCCCGTCGGGCACGCTCTCTACGAGGTTTACGCCTAGGAGCCTGGGGCTCAACTGCTCTAGCGTCTCTCCTCGGAGCTCTCTCCTGCCTAGGCCTAACAAACTGAGGTGCTGGACCTCTAGGCCTAGTCTCCCTCCTCGGGGCTCTCATCTCCTGCCTAGGCCTGGGACCCTGACGTCCGGACATAGCAGCTCTCCCCTGGGCCTTCGGTACATGTCCACCATGAGCTGGATGGTACATGTCCGGGTTCTCCATCTCCCGAGCCCTGCG
Organism: Coix lacryma-jobi var. lacryma-jobi; assembly: GCA_009763385.1. Lineage (NCBI taxonomy): Eukaryota > Viridiplantae > Streptophyta > Magnoliopsida > Poales > Poaceae > Coix > Coix lacryma-jobi. Next base: position 114,550,676 of record CM019830.1, on the reverse strand, counting down.
CGCCTCTCTCTTGCGCCTAAAGCAGAACTCGCTCAAGTGACCATCCCTCCCACAGAAATCACACTGGTACCTCACCGCACGCAAAGGGGGTTGTTGGTGACCAGAGCTGTGGGTGTGGTTCACTTTGCCCTTCTGAGACAAACACTCCTCTCTGATGGGTGGCATAGCATCAAGCTTGTTCTTGAGGTGGTTTGGCTTGGGTGCCCAAACTGGGTTCTTGGGAGGAACTTTAGGGGGTTCCTCAACCACACCATCTTGGGTGATAGGCTTGGCTGGCTCTTTGAGTGGAAGCTTGGCAAGTTTGGGAGTAGTGGTGGAATTGGGCTTCTCACATGGGTTCAGACCACTAGACTCTCCAATCTTCCCAAAGGCTGAGAGATCAACACTCTGAGCAAAACCTACACCAGGGGCACCAACAGCTCGCTTGAATTGGGAGATCATCATCCCGAGCTGCGGCTCACTACTGGAGACCCATGACAAGATGGACCGAAGGTATGTGTTTTCTTCCTCGGTTTGCATCTTGCCATGCTTCACATTGGCAATCTCCATCTCCAGGCCCTCACACAAAGCACACCTCGTGACACAAGTGCTATCTGAGCTGGCCTTGACTAAAGACTCAATCTTGGCATTCTTCTCTGCCAACTCAGATTGCAAGACAGGACAAGTCTTGCACGCACCCAACAGCTGCGGCCTAGCACGGAGCTTATCCACCTCTCCAACCAATGCAGCATACTTACCTCTCAGAGTGAGAAGGTCAGTCATGTGCGCGGTGCACGACTCGCACTCTGCCTCCTCCGACACTACCACGGTGGACCGAGCGAACTCAAGCTCCTTCACCGTGTCCTCCCACTTCTGCCTAAACTCCTTGCGCTCTCTAGCGGCACGCCTAAGCAACTTATCTTGGCTAAGGAGGGCAGCAGTCAACTTCTCAACCTCGGAGGAAAGCTCGTCGTAGGTGAGAGATACCTGGGAGGTGTCGTCGTCGTCGTCGTTCCGAGGGGTACGCTCCGGCTCGCCGTCGACCTCATCGCCCAGCGCCATGGTGCAGAAGCCGTCGTCGTCGGCGAAGAAGCAGAGGCCGTTCAGCTTGTCCTCGATCCTCTTCTTCTTCTCGGACTCGTCATCGCTCGAGCTGGCGGAGTCATCATCCGAGCCGTCGACGTCGCTGAGCGTGGCGAAGAATGTGCGCTGCTCAGCTTGCTGCTTCTCCAAGTACTTCTTCTTGATGTACTCTTTGTCGAAGCCGCCCCGTTTCTTGTGCCTTGGGGGGACGTGCTTCTCCTTGTACTTGGAGTCACGCTTGCGCCCATGTTTGCCCTTGCCCAAGTGCTTGTTCTTCTTGGGGCAGTTGGCGATGAAGTGGTCGGGGTCGCCCCACTCGTAGCATCCCGTGCGTCCTCCTCCTCGATGACGGTTCTTGCGGTTGTTGTGGAACCGCGAGAACCGGTTGGCAAGCAAAGCCAACTCGTCGTCTCCCAAAGAATCCAGCTGGTCCTCTGTCACAGAAAAGAGAGAAGAAAGCGCAAAGCCAGCTGAGGGGTTAGAGGAAGAGCCGGAAACCAAAGCCATGGACGGGCGAGAAGGATTTTCAAAAGAAGCCCTCGCCATAGCATCAATCTCACTGGACTTGAGCTTACTGAAGAGCTCGTCGCAGGTGAGGGTCTCATAGTTCGGCGATTCGATGATTGCCTGAACCTTGGAGTCCCACACCGAATGGTCAAGAGTGTGCAAAAGCTTCAAAGCACGCTCATGATCGTCAAATGGCAACTGCTCTCTGTTAGCCCTCATCCTGTTGACAATCACCTGAAAGCGAGCGAATAAACTTTCTATGCTCTCTCCAGGTTGATGTCTAAAGTTCTCATACTCTCGCTTGAACGACTCGTAGAGTTGGGTTTTGACTTGAGAAGTGCCCTCATGAAAACGCATGAGGGTGTCCCAGATCTCCCGAGCCGTAGAGAGGTGAGAAACACGATCAAACTCACCCATGCTCAAACAAGAGAAAAGAGCATTACGGGCTCGGCTATTGGCATCGTGCTCATCGATCTGCTGCTGAGTCACACGAGCAGCCAAGACCACGTAATCAGGGGAGTTGCAAATATCCCAGATGGAAGCGCCCAAACTCTGCAGATAGGCCGACATACGTATCTTCCAATACGCGTAGTTCGTCCCATCGAAAAACGGCGGTTTGCCCACGCCGCGATCCATGTCGCCTTCGGTGGATCTGGAACCGGCTATGGTGGAAGATCCTTAACCTGCTCCGATACCAATTGAAGGACCGAGAAGCTACCCGAAAGCGACCAGAGGGGGGGTGAATGGGAGCTTCAAAATTTCCTTTCGGAAACTAGATGCCACTGTCCCAAACTCAACCCCAAAAGCGAACCTAGAGCTTGCTAATGTCCACGACCCTAGATTTAGGGTGGATGCTTCCACGAAGCACAGCGGGACACTAGACAACCCTAGAAAGCCAACGCAAAAGACGAAACCCGAGTCCAATCAAGAACGAACGAACCGCGAACGAAACGGCGCGAAACTGGATCGACCGGACTCTGCCTGCGTCCGGTCAGCTGGGACCGGACGCGTCCGGTCAGCCAAAAACCGGTTTTGGACCTCTCTGGAACTGACCGGACGCAGTGACTGCGAGCGTCCGGTCGATCCCCGTGCGTCCGGTCACAAGCACGTTCGAGTAGTGAACAGGACTATGGGCGAGTCCGGTCACCACTAAACTCCAGCGTTCGGTTAGAGCAAAAACCAGAACACGCTCAAACCTTCAACGACCGGACGCGTCCGGTCAAGTCGTGACCGGCGTCCGGTCACCCCGAAACTGCACTGAAACTCCGGCAATTCAACCCGATCTCCTCCGAATCAAGTGCTCTAGGCTTGGGATTCGATCTGAGGAGTCACAAGGAGGTTAGTGAGCTATCTCTAAGAGATCATGGCTCGAACCTAACTCCAAATCGGTGAATCGAAGGAATTCGGGGGAAGGAAGAAAAAGAGACCCGAAACTAAAACTTGATCGATCTCCTAGACCATGAGGTTAGAGATGATTTCTTTCGGTGGAAAGAAGTGCCTCACGATCTAGAACAACTCAGTTCAAACGGAATCGCAAAAGATGAACCGAGCACAAAGATCAAGCGACGGGAAAACTCAAGGCACAAAGCAATCCGCGAAGAACATGATGAACATGAAATCAAAACGCGAATTGACACCAAGAGATGGGATCCAAGGTGAGGATTCGGCCTCACTTCCTCGAATCAACAGTACACAGAGTGGAGTCTCTCTGCGGATCTCAACTAGCTAAAGCAGGGGATGGGAGAGTGGAAACCCTAGGTGCTAGGAAGCAAATGACTGCGCTAACTGAGATGGGGAGGAGGGTGTCTCCCCTAGACTACTTATACTAACCTAGCCTAAGCCTATTTCCTACTCTACCCCTCTCTACTCTAATTACAGAGTGGGCCAGGAAAACCCTAAGGCTAATCTGGTCCACCCGCTGGTGGTAGGTAGATCCGACGGCCACGCCCGCACGGTCTTCCGCGTCGCCTCCACGCAACCTTCAGATCGCCGCCACGTGCCGCCACCACTCTGCACCCCGGTTTTGTGGCCCAAACCGGGAAACCCGCCTTTTCCATCAGCCCCCGGTTTTGAGGCCCAAACCGGGAAACCAGCCTCCAGCCCGAGTTTTGTGGCCCAAACTCGGAAACCCGCAGCGCCCGAGTTTTGAGGCCCAAACTCGGAAACCGGCCCACGCCCAGGTTTTGAGGCTCAACATGGAAACCGTCACGCCCAGGTTTTGTGGCTCAACCTGGAAACCTAGCACCCTGGTTTTGAGGCCCAAACCTGGAAACCGTCCACCGTTGGTTTTTCCCGGGCTCTACCAACAAACCGGCGTCGTAGAGGGGATGCACCGCCTGTGCACCCCTTCCACCGACATGATCGCACTTCTCCGCTTGTCGCTGTCGCAGGCTGCCAGCCACCACAGCTGATCCTCCGGCCTCCAGTCCATCAGTCTAAGTCCACGTCCGCCCTTCACCGTCCGATACATCGGCATGGCACGTCCGTCGCACGGCACGCCCATCCTTCATCGCGCCCGGTCCGTCGGCACGACACGTCGCAACTTGACCTTCACCCGCCATCGACCACTGTCTCTGTGCTCGACACCTGCACAACACAAGCCAAAGAACATGCGCATCATACCCGTTGACAATCACTCATCACACAGAGACTCGGCATACACCCATGTATCCGCAACGTCTATATTAAGTTTGAGCCATTGTTCTTATTACTCTTAAGGTTTATGACTCTCTTTTGAGTACTTTAATTCTAGTCATTCTAGAGTTAGACTAGTTGAATAGTGTAAGCATGGTGCTTAGACTTGATAGCTCATAAATGTCTCCTATAACGCCGGTAGTAGTGGTTGTTCGCAAGGGTGACTCTTATAGCCTTGTTGATTCTTCTATAGTCCTCTTACCCGTGTGTCGGCTCGGTAGGATTATACATTTGCATAAAAGACTCATACTCTGTTTGTGACCTTTTATGGCAACTTCCCCACTAAGAATAATATAAACATATCACTCTTAAATTAGAATTAGACAACCTTAGTGATCCCCTCTATACTTCTAGATTCTCCGTCCTTGTTAGCTACTCAGGGGTTAGACTTTAAGACTCAAAGCTATTCGTTCCTTTGGGTTCGATATTAAAACTGGGTTACTCCGGTGAAGTGCTACATCGGTAGATTTTATCTGTGCGCTTGCGGATAAAGTAGAGTGTGTGTTAATTTATACCAACAATAAGCCACCAGGCCAAAAGCCCGTCAAAAGGAAACGGGCCATGGTGGCCCAGCATCCTAAGGTAGACCTCGAGACGACGCATTCTCCGCCTCGCCCGAGCCTCCAGAGCTAGGTCTCGGACTGGCGCAATTTCTCCTCCTCGCCCGAGCCTCCAGAGCTAGGCCTCTGACTGGCGCAATTTCTCCGCCTCGCCCGAGCCTCCAGAGCTAGGCCTCGGACTGGCGCAATTTCTCCGCCTCGCCCGAGCCTCCAGAGCTAGGCCTCGGACTAGCGCTCCCATCGTGTCAAGAACCATGGAAGAAGCCTCGCCATGCATCTCCAAAACTTCCACATGAAGGAAGTCGACTACCCCATACCTGCCACTTGTACGACCCCGGAAGCATTAATTGCGCCTTGTCCACTCCGGTCAAAGCCCGCATGGCTACAGCGAGTGCACAGTTAACCGTACCCCAGTAAAATCAAACTACAGCCACTTTCCCCAAGAAACGGGTACGTCGTGCGGAGCAACCGCTCCATACCATGCACTATATCTCACCGAGGATGCCCCCGAGGTACACGTTGCACCTCATCTTGCGTACGGTCCAGGGCTCGACCCCTCCCGTCTAGCCTCGAGTTCCACCGTGGAGGTTTCGACCAGGCCCTCGAGCGCAAGCCTGCCAGGACGGGTCTACACTCCAACAACTCCCGACGCGACGTCTTCGCCCACACCGGCGCATGGGCGTCGTCCTTCACCCCCGTTGCCGGGCACATCGCCACAGGACGAGAAGCGTCGCTACAGCGGCACCGGCATGACCGGCACCGTCATAACAATGTCATAAGTGACATCATCGTTTACGACAGCCCTAGCACTGTGTAACCCATGTTTCTTCGTCTATAAAAGAGGACACCGGGGTTTAGACTAGGGCAAGCGAAAAAAGGCAGACACGAGCATCCAAGTCTCCAAGCTCTCCACCATATCCTAGGGTTTAGCCCTCAGATCCGAGCACCCATCTTCACACCCCCCATCCGCTCTCGCTTACGCTTGTATTTGCCCCTGTACAAGCACTTCAGTGCAAGATAATACAAACTCCTCTCCCCGCTGGATGTAGGTCCTTCTCTTGCCCGAACTAGGATAAATCACCTGTATTCTTCTTGCATCACCATCCGGATCAGGGAATACGCGCACGCAAATTCACTCGTTGGTGTAGACGCCCGGGTCCGAAACACCGACAGTTGCCGCGCCAGGTAGGGGGCGCGCGTGTCTCCGTCAACTTCCTGCAGTTCCGGATGGCAGATCTCCTGCCTAATGGTGACGCCACCACCCGGTGCCGGAGGCATGGCTCATTCCCGAAGCAGCCAAGGGCTACTCGCCGAGGCTGGAGAGGCCTTCAAAGGCTTCACAGGTCCCCTGCACGGGACATGGCTCCCCTCGGATCTCGCAGGGGAGCGATCAAGAAAACACACCATTAGTGAACACTTTCGTTCGCTGATGTTACGTCACCTCCTGTTTCGCCTCCCCCAACTGCTCCCCCTCTCCGTTCGCTGATGTTACGTCATGCGAAGGAAAGGAGGTGGCCCCAGAAGGAGAAACAGGAGCCACAGGGATGAGGCTGGCTCCGCTCCCACTAACGTCCTTCCAAGCTCGCTCGAGCCTGCCGACGACATGTATGTCGCCCGGAAATTAGCGTGGCTACAAGAGGACGTTGAGTGGAATGGAACCAACTGCCTCCCCCACGGGCTGCCACGGAAGGCGGAGGAGGTTGTCCGGGAGATCAGCAACCCGAAAATACCTCCCACACCCCCGCGGCATGATCGGGCAAGCCGAAGAGCCTGCTAGTTCTTCACCTGAACTGCATCACCACCTGCGTGCTGGTACTACAACTCCAGTTCGCAGGGTTGCCATTTCCTCCAAAGGATGGGCATAAAGGTGATACACAGCAGGGCAAGACGAGCCCGACAGCCCCACTTCTTCCTTCTTCCTCAGACAATGAGGAAATCATTCATGGCAAAGGGTCCTCGTGACTCATCGCCGTCGCTGGACTCGTGCCTATCGTCTTTGTCTTCCACCAATCAGCACGACCACGCGCACGCCATGACTGGTTTTCCAACACGTTCAGGACACCGCCCTGGAGAGGGCATGCTGAACGAGTCGGAAGAAGGAAAGGGAAAAGGCTGAGCCCACGGGCGAAGCGAAGCATCAACCCTGATGATCCTTCGTCGCTCGCAAAGGAGATGGGATCTCATGGATTCAACACAGAATCCCTCCCTTCCTCTCCTTTGTGTACCAAAAAAAATATACTGCCAAAAAGGCGCCAACGATGTATCCTTGTTGCGGATACATGGGTGTATGCTGGGTCTCTGAGTGATGAGTGATTGTCAACTGGGATGATGCGCATGTTCTTTGGCTTGTGTTGTGCAGGTGTCGAGCATGGATACAGTGATCAACGGCGAGGTGAAGGTCAAGTTGAGACGTGCCGTGCCGATGGACCGAGTGCGGTGAAGGATGGGCGTGCCGTGCGACGGACGTGCCATGCCGAGGTACCGAGCGGTGAAGGGCGGATGTGAGGCTTGGACTGAGGGACCAGAGGCCCGAGGATCAGCTGTGGTGGCTGGCAGCCTGTGACGACGACAAGTGAAGAAGTGCGGTCATGTGTTGCCTGAGTCGTGGACTCAGGGACACGTGTCGATGGACGGGGTGCACGGGCTGTGCATCCCCTCTACGACGTCGGTTTGGTGGTAGAGCCAGAGAAAAACCATCGGATGGACGGTTTCCAGGTTTGGGCCTCAAAACCTGGGCGTGGACGGTTTCCGAGTTTGGCCACAAAACTCGGGCTGAGGGTTTCCGAGTTTGGCCACAAAACTCGGGCTGAGGACGGTTTCCAGGTTTGGGCCTCAAAACCTGGGCGCTGAGGGTTTGCTGAGTTTGGCCTCAAAACTCAGATGCTGGTGGGCTGGTTTCCCGGTTTGGGCCTCAAAACCGGGGGTTGGCTGGAAAAGGCTGGTTTCCCGGTTTGGGCCACAAAACCGGGGGTGCAGAGCGAGGGCGGCACGTGGCGGCGATCTGGAGGTTGCGTCGAGGCAACGCTTCGGTTTGTGCGGGCGTGGCCGTCGGATACACCTACCACCGAGTTGGTCCAGAATAACCCTAGGGTTTAGCTGGTTTGCTCTGTAATTAGAATAGTGAGGGGTAGAGTAGGAATTAGACTTAGGTTAGAATTAGGATAAGTAGAGGGAGACACCCTCCTCCCTTCCGATCTCAGTCATTTGCTCTTTCGCACTTAGGGTTTCCTGCTCTCCCATCCCCTGCTGTAGCTAGCTGAGATCCGCAGAGAGACTTGCTTCTGTGTACTGTTGATTGTGAGGAAGTGAGACCGTAATCTCACTGTTGTGCAGTTCGTGGTTGTGATTCGCATTTTGTTCGTGTTCTTCACGGAATCCTTTTTCTCCACGACTTTCACGTCGCTTGATCTCTTTTCTTGGTTCATCTTTTGCAAATCCGTTTGAACCAAATTGTTCTAGATCGTGAGGCACTTCTTTCCACCGAAGGAATTAAACTCTAACCTCACGGCCTAGGAGATCGATCGATTTTCGTTTCAGATCAAGTTTTCTCCCTTCCCCCGAAATTCTTCGATTCATCGATTTGGAGATAGGTTCGAGCCATGATCTCTTAGGGATAGCTCACTATACTCTTTTTGACTCCTCTCACCAAGTTTGATCCCTAGAGGATTTGTTTTGGGTGAGATCGAGTTGAATCGGTGGACGAACAACACTGTATCGGGGTGACCGGACGCTTGGTCGAGATGACCGGACGCACGGGCAGAGAGTCCGGTCGTTGAACGCTCTGTGTGTTGATCTCGTGACTTGACCGGACGCTCGGTTTGAACACTGACCGGGCGCATAGGTTCTACTGTTCATTGAGCTTGTCGTCTTTTGACCGGACGCACTGTTGTTGACCGGACGCTCCCTGCTCGTGAGTCCGGTCAGGAACAGTAAGGTTCCAGATCGGTTTTTGTGTGACCGGACGCGTCCAGTCCCTGCTGACCGGACGCTGACCAGAGTCCGGTCGTGACTGTTTTGCGCTGTTTCGTTTGCGGTTTGTTCGTCCGCTGTTGGAATTGATTTCCGTCTTTTGTGTTGGCTTTCTAGAGTTGTGTAGTGTCCCGCTGTGCTTCTTGGAAGCATCCACCCTACATCTAGGGTCGTGGACATTAGCAAGCTCTAGGGTTTGTCCTTTTCGGTGACTCTCGGGACAGTGGCTACTAGTTTCCGAAAGGAAATTTTGAAGCTCCCATTCACCCCCCTCTGGTCGCTTTCTGGTTGATTCTCGGTCCTTCAATTGGTATCGGAGCGGGTTAAGGATCTTCCACCTTAGCTGGTTCCAGATCCACAGAAGGCGACATGGATCGCGGCGTGGGCAAACCGCCGTTCTTTGATGGGACGAACTATGCGTATTGGAAGATACGCATGTCGGCCTATCTCCAGAGCATGGGCTCTTCTGTTTAGGAGATTTGCAACAGGGATGATTATGTTGTCCTGGCTGCTCGTGTCACTCAGCTCTAGATCGATGAGCACGAGGCCAATAGCCGGGCACGTAACGCCTTGTTCTCCTATTTGAGCATGTCCGAGTTTGACCGAGTTTCTCATCTCCCTACGGCTCGCGAGATTTGGGCGACCCTCATGCGCTTCCATGAGGGAACCACTCAGGTCAAATCCCGCCTCTATGAGTCGCACAAGCGGAAGTATGAGAACTTTCGACATATGCCTGGCGAGAGCATAGAGAGTTTATTCGCTCGCTTTCAGGTTATTGTCAACAAGATGAGAGCGAACAAGGAGCTGTTGCCTTTTGACGATCATGAGAGGGCTTTGAAGCTTTTGCACACTCTTGATCGGTCAGTGTGGGACTCAAAGGTCCAGGCGATCATCGAATCGTCTAACTATGAGACCCTCACCTGCGACGAGCTCTTTAGTAAGCTCAAGTCTAGTGAGATTGACGCCATGTCGAGGGCTTCTTATGAGAATCCTTCTGGCCCGACTATGGCTTTGGTTTCTGGCTCTTCTAACCCCTCTGGAGGTTTTGCTCTTTCATCTCTCTTTTCTGTCACAGAGGACCAGCTTGAGTCATTGAGGGATGACGAGCTAGCAATGCTCGCCAACCGGTTCTCGCGGTTTCACAACAACCGCATGAACCGTCGCCGCGGAGGAGGACGCTCAGGATGCTATGAGTGCGGCGACCCCGACCACTTCATCGCCAACTGCCCCAAGAAGAACAAGCATTCGGGGAAGGGCGATCATGGGCACAAGTACGACTCCGGCAAGCGCAAGGAGAAGTACGTTCCCCCGAGGCACAGGCGGAGGGGCGGCTTCGACAAGGAGTACATCAAGAAGAAGTACTTGGAGAAGGCCCAGGCTGAGCAGCGTGCGTTCTTCGCCACGCTCAGCGACGTCGATGGCTCGGATGATGACTCCTCTTGCTCAAGCGGTGACGAGTCCGAGAAGAAGAAGAGGATCGAGGACAAGCTGAACGGTCTCTGCTTCTTCGCCGACGACGACGGCTTCTGCACTATGGCGCTTAGTGATGAGGTCGACGGCAAGCTGGAGCACACCCCTCGGAACGACGACGACGACGACGACATCTCGCAGGTAAAACGGTTGGAGGACATTTGGTTGGTGGATTCCGGTTGCTCGAGGCACATGACCGAAAACGCCAAGTGGTTCTCCAGCCTTAGCCCTGTTGCCGGAAAGGAGTACATAACCTTCGACGACAATAGCAAAGGTAAGGTATTGTCTCGCGGGTCGGTGCGAGTTAATGAGCACTTTGTGTTGCGCGATGTTGCTCTTGTTTCTAACTTGCATTTTAGCCTTCTTTCTATTTCGCAACTCTTTGACGACGACTATGAGATTCGTTTTAAACCGAATCTCAGTCGTATTTTGGATCCTCAGGGCAATCTTGTGTGTTTGATTTCGCCCTTTGGAAAAGTCTTTCGTGCGAATTTCTCGGAGTCTTTTGGCACTTCTCGTTGTCTTGTGGCTGGACCTTCCTCCTTTGATCTTTGGAAGTGGCATAGGAGACTTGGACATTTGAGCTTTGACTTGCTTGCAAGGCTTAGTTCACTTGGCCTAATCCGAGGATTGCCCAAGTTGCATATGGAGAAGGATCTTGTTTGCCACTCTTGTAGACACGGGAAGATGGTTGCCGCTCCCCACCATCCAGTGACTCAGGTCATGACTAAGCGCCCTGGAGAGCTTTTGCACATGGACCTTGTTGGCCCGGCTCGGGTGAGCTCGGTTGGGGGGAAGTGGTATGTGCTTGTTGTTGTTGATGACTTTTCGAGATATTCGTGGGTCTTCTTTTTAACTGAGAAGACCGAGACTTTCTCCTTTGCTCGGAATCTGATTTTGCGTCTTCAGAACGAGTTCCCTTTGAACTCGATGCGAGCAATTCGGAGTGATAATGGTTCTGAATTTAAAAATTCAGATTTTGAGAAGTTTTGTAACTCTTTGGGCTTAGAGCATCAGTTTTCTTCTCCCTACACACCGCCACAAAATGGTGTTGTAGAGAGGAAGAATCGGACCCTTGTAGAGATGGCCAGGACGATGCTCGATGAGCATAGGACTCCTAGGCGATATTGGGCCGAAGCTATGAGCACTGCATGCTACATTTCCAATCACATTTTTCTGAGAGCGTTCTTGAAAAAGACTTCTTATGAGTTGCGTTTTGGTAGACAGCCCAAGGTGAGTTATTTTAGAGTCTTCGGTTGCCATTGTTTTATTTTGAAGAAAGGCAACCTGGACAAGTTTGAGTCTCGTTCTTCTGACGATGTATTTTTGGGTTATGGCACTCACACTCGCGCATATCGTGTACTTAACCTTGATACTAACCGAGTCATGGAGACATCAGATGTCACCTTCGACGAGACTCTCGTTTGTCCTTCTTCTCGTTTTGAGCGAGCAGGTGATCATGAGGCTGGTGAGCCTCTTTTCGATGATGAGGACGAGGATGCTGAAGGCAAAGATGCCCCAGCATCGCCCCCACCTGCTGTGCCGCAAAGAGCGGCTTCTACGACGACTCACGGCCCCGACACATCTTCTTCCTGGGGGCCGTGGGATCCGCCACCCCGAGCGGTACCTTTTGTACCTGGGGAGGCACCAGCTGCTGTTGAGGGGGAGGCTACATCAGCTCGGGAGGCGCCACGACACATCCAGCGCCAGCACCCACCTCAGCAGATGATCGGCAGCATCGACGAACGGGTTACTCGGTCCAGGTCACAGCACATCTTTCACTTCGCTCATTCTGCTTTTGTTACTAAATTTGAGCCCCGAGATGTTGGACACGTTTTGACGGATCCGGACTGGGTCAATGCCATGCATGAGGAGCTAGAAAATTTTGAGAGAAATCGGGTTCGGGTTCTAGTTCCTCCTCCTCCTAACTGTAATCCTATTGGGACAAAATGGGTTTTCAAAAACAAACAAGGAGAGGATGGCCACATTGTGAGGAACAAAGCGCGTCTTGTGGCCAAGGGTTATAGTCAGAAGGAGGGGATAGACTTTGAGGAGACTTTTGCTCCTGTAGCTCGTTTGGAGGCTATTAGGATACTCTTGGCTTTTGCTGCATCCAAAGGTTTTAAACTCTTTCAAATGGATGTCAAGAGTGCCTTCTTAAACGGCTACATAGAAGAGGAAGTGTATGTTGAGCAACCCCCCGGTTTTGAAAATCCCAAGTGTCCAAACCATGTTTTTAAACTCCACAAAGCTTTATATGGTTTGAAACAAGCCCCTAGAGCCTGGTATGATAGGTTGAAAACCTTTTTGCTTGCTAAGGGTTTTAAAATGGGATGTGTAGATAAAACGCTCTTTCTCCTCAAGCAAGGCAAAGACACTCTCTTGGTCCAGATTTACGTAGATGATATCATTTTCGGTGGTTCCTCTCACGCTTTGGTTGCCAAGTTTGCAGATATTATGAGCAGGGAGTTCGAGATGAGCATGATGGGCGAGCTGACTTTCTTTCTCGGGTTGCAAATCAAGCAATCCCGAGAGGGGACGTTTGTCCACCAGGGCAAGTACACCAAGGACTTGCTGAAGCGGTTCGATATGGGTGAGGCCAAGCCTCTTCCAACACCCATGTCGACGACGACTGCCCTGGATGCGGATGTGGATGGAGAAGCAGTGGACCAGAAGGAGTACCGAAGCATGATCGGGTCGCTGCTCTACCTGACGGCGACACGCCCGGACATCCAGTTCGCGGTGTGTCTGTGCGCGCGCTTTCAGGCGTCGCCGCGCACTTCTCACCGTCAGGCAGTGAAGCGCATATTCAGGTACCTTCGTTTCACACCTGAGTTCGGGATTTGGTATTCTGCTTCCTCCACCCTCTCCCTTTGCGGTTATTCGAATGCCGATTTTGCTGGTTGCCGTATTGAGCGCAAGTCCACTTCTGGGACTTGCCAGTTTATTGGTTCTTCTCTTGTTTCGTGGTCTTCTCGCAAGCAGTCTAGTGTCGCTCAGTCCACCACAGAGGCTGAATATGTTGCTGCGGCTAGCTGCTGTTCCCAGTTGCTCTGGATGATGGCCACTTTGCGTGATTTTGGTCTGAGCTTTACTCGCGTGCCTTTGCTTTGTGACAGCACGAGTGCCATTAGCGTTGCTAAGAACTCCGTGCTTCACTCGAAGACCAAACACATTGATGTGCGCTTTCATTTCTTGCGAGACCACCAGGAGAAGGGTGATATCGACCTTCGCCATGTCGATACTCATCATCAACTGGCCGATATTTTCACCAAGCCTTTAGATGAATCAACCTTTAATCGGTTGAGGGGTGAGCTTGGTGTGTGTTTCCCCTTTTAGTTGAGGGAAACATTTTGGATCTTGTATATTTGACTGACTCTTTTGTCCTTCTTTTCTTTTGCATTTTAGCATACGCATTTACATTCTAAGCTTCATGTTTATAATCACTAGAATGTAACTATGCTCTATGTAGTATGCTCTGATGCTTATTTTGATGCTTGTAGCTTATGCTCCTTCTGATCACTAGTACATGCTGTGAGCTGAGCTATTTTGAAATGGTGAATTTACTTAATAACTTACAATCTGAAAATGTTCACCATTGAGATATGCAACTAGCATGTGTAGGATATGTTGAGTTCACTCGTGCTTTTCATATATGCTAGGTTGCTATGTCTCTAGTTCTGAGTCATTCACTTGCTTGGTCTGTTCATATTATGTATAAAATTTGAACCAAGTTTTAGTGAATTGAAAATATCGAGATGGGATTGCTTGTCAACACATCACGGTATCGAGACTGTTTCTCATTGCACTTTGAGTTAAACTTGAGCCGTGTAGTGTATGACCGAAACTGTAGCTTTAAGCTTCTGATTGCTTCGGCATAGGCTTCGCTCGGTTGAAAAGTTAGGCAATGACAAGCTTTCAACCTCTCGCAATCACATGCTAATAATTGACCTTGTGTAATTTCACCACTGCAACTCCGATCTAAAGTTGAATTCACAAGTGTATGTTTCATTCTTAAGCATGATGATTGAACTTTGCTAGGGGTAGTTCACCTTGTATACATGTTTAGCACTTGCTCAGACTCCTATTTATACATTGCTAGTGCTATTTTGATGGTGAATACCTTTTGACTCAAAACTGCTCATTTCTGCTCATATGTTCATATTTCATATCTGGTGATCAGTTTGAGCCTTTGCTGAGCTTGTATGCTGCTGTTGAGTCTTTGGAGTTATACTATTTAGAGCATCTTTGCATTCTCCTGAATATATGCCTGAAGCTGCTAACTTGCATTTTGACTCATATGCATGTTGGAAGGGGGAGAATCTCCCATGTTCGCACTTTTTGTTGGTGCCTTTTCTGATGGGGAGAGTCCTTTACTTGATTAGTGCATTTTCAACTAAGGGGGAGAATTTGCAAATCATTTGTGCTTCCCGAGTGTCCATTTGAGGGGGAGGTCCCAGGAGGAGAGTTTGCATGTCTCCTGGATGTTCATCTAAGGGGGAGTTTTGCTGTCTCTTGCTGGCTGAAAGGCATTGGTATCGAGCTTTCTTTGCTAGTTGTGTTGAGCCTCTGTGCCTCTATCTTGAGGGACTAGCATTTTGCTTCGATTTTCCAATTGGTATTTGCTAGCGGTGTTGAGCCTGTTCTACCTCTTCTTGAGGGCTAGCTTTGCTTTGCTTGGTTGCGTCGAGCCGTTGCCCATGTCTTTGGGGACCAAGTTCTTTCGCTCTTTCCACTTGAACTTCTTCGGCTTTGCTATGCTTTTGGGTCATTTGGTTGAGTTTTCTCCTTCTCCTTCCTCCCTCTTCTTATTCTCTTTTCATTATGATTTGTGTGAGTAGTTGACAATGCACTCATCAAGGGGGAGATTGCGGATACATGGGTGTATGCCGGGTCTCTGAGTGATGAGTGATTGTCAACTGGGATGATGCGCATGTTCTTTGGCTTCTGTTGTGCAGGTGTCGACACGGATACAGTGATCGACGGCGAGGTGAAGGTCAAGTTGAGACGTGTCGTGCCGATGGACCGGGTGCGGTGAAGGATGGGCGTGCCGTGCGGCGGACGTGCCATGCCGAGGTACCGAGCGGTGAAGGGCGGACGTGAGGCTTGGACTGAGGGACCAGAGGCCCGAGGATCAGCTGTGGTGGCTGGCAGCCTGTGACGACGACAAGTGAAGAAGTGCGGTCATGTGTTGCCTGAGTTGTGGACTCAGGGACACGTGTCGGTGGACGGGGTGCACGGGCTGTGCATCCCCTCTACGACGTCGGTTTGGTGGTAGAGCCAGAGAAAAACCATCGGATGGACGGTTTCCAGGTTTGGGCCTCAAAACCTGGGCGTGGACGGTTTTCGAGTTTGGCCACAAAACTCGGGCTGAGGGTTTCCGAGTTTGGCCACAAAACTCGGGCTGAGGACGGTTTCCAGGTTTGGGCCTCAAAACCTGGGCGCTGAGGGTTTGCTGAGTTTGGCCTCAAAACTCAGATGCTGGTGGGCTAGTTTCCCGGTTTGGGCCTCAAAACCGGGGGTTGGCTGGAAAAGGCTGGTTTCCCGGTTTGGGCCACAAAACCGGGGGTGCAGAGCGAGGGCGGCACGTGGCGGCGATCTGGAGGTTGCGTCGAGGCAACGCTTCGGTTTGTGCGGGCGTGGCCGTCGGATACACCTACCACCGAGTTGGTCCAGAATAACCCTAGGGTTTAGCTGGTTCGCTCTGTAATTAGAATAGTGAGGGGTAGAGTAGGAATTAGACTTAGGTTAGAATTAGGATAAGTAGAGGGAGACACCCTCCTCCCTTCTGATCTCAGTCATTTGCTCTTTCGCACTTAGGGTTTCCTGCTCTCCCATCCCCTGCTGTAGCTAGCTGAGATCCGCAGAGAGACTTGCCTCTGTGTACTGTTGATTGTGAGGAAGTGAGACCGTAATCTCACTGTTGTGCAGTTCGTGGTTGTGATTTGCATTTTGTTCGTGTTCTTCGCGGAATCCTTTTTCTCCACGACTTTCACGTCGCTTGATCTCTTTGCTCGGTTCATCTTTTGCAAATCCGTTTGAACCAAATTGTTCTAGATCGTGAGGCACTTCTTTCCACCGAAGGAATTAAACTCTAACCTCACGGTCTAGGAGATCGATCGATTTTCGTTTCGGATCAAGTTTTCTCCCTTCCCCCGAAATTCTTCGATTCATCGATTTGGAGATAGGTTCGAGCCATGATCTCTTAGGGATAGCTCACTATACTCTTTTTGACTCCTCTCACCAAGTTTGATCCCTAGAGGATTTGTTTTGGGTGAGATCGAGTTGAATCGGTGGACGAACAGCACTGTATCGGGGTGACCGGACGCTTGGTCGAGATGACCGGACGCACGGGCAGAGAGTCCGGTCGTTGAACACTCTGTGTGTTGATCTCGTGACTTGACCGGACGCTCGGTTTGAACACTGACCGGATGCATAGGTTCTACTGTTCATTGAGCTTGTCGCCTTTTGACCGGACGCACTGTTGTTGACCGGACGCTCCCTGCTCGTGAGTCCGGTCAGGAACAGTAAGGTTCCAGATCGGTTTTTGTGTGACCGGACGCGTCCGGTCCCTGCTGACCGGACGCTGACCAGAGTCCGGTCGTGACTGTTTTGCGCTGTTTCGTTCGCGGTTTGTTCGTCCGCTGTCGGAATTGATTTCCGTCTTTTGTGTTGGCTTTCTAGAGTTGTGTAGTGTCCCGCTGTGCTTCTTGGAAGCATCCACCCTACATCTAGGGTCGTGGACATTAGCAAGCTCTAGGGTTTGTCCTTTTGGGTGACTCTCGGGACAGTGGCTACTAGTTTCCGAAAGGAAATTTTGAAGCTCCCATTCACCCCCCCCCCCTCTGGTCGCTTTCTGGTTGATTCTCGGTCCTTCACTTGTAATCTAGAAAATGAAATAAAAGATCTCGCTTCGTTCCAAAGGGTTTTACCGTTCGAGCATCTACAAGCAAGCATAGACCACGGCATTGCAGGAGGCTGAGGTTTTTCGCCAGAAGCTTGGTGAGTTTGGCTCAGAGCTAGCTCAGAAAATGGCCCTGGATTCAAGAACATTCCCATGTAAGAGTACTTTGTCATTCCATTTAGTTATGAATATTGGAACGTGTAGCTAACATAATGTGTTCCACTTGCAGCGGCCTGGTGGATGATCTTTGGTAAAGACACTCCAAATTTGCAGCGCCTCGCTTTGCGGCTTGTTTCACAATGTGTGTCCTCCAGTGGATGCGAGCGGAACTGGAGTACTTTTGCCTTGCTGCATACGAAGGTCCGCAATCGGCTATCGCACAAGAAACTGAACAAGCTTGTTTATGTCAATTACAACCTTCGGCTGCGACTTGCGGATGTCAACCCACCAAGGCTTGATGACGACGATTTTATTGACCGGTTCGCCGAAGTCTCATTCTATGATCGGACCAATCCGGTTAAGGAGTGGATGGAGTACGGAAGATCAAACTAGCCTCCACTTCATGATGAGGATTCAGACGAAGACGACGTCTCTTTGCCATCACGTCTTGTCAGGTACATTATATGTATATTTATAAATGTGAGTGCGTGTCTAATAATGTACGGTGCGATTGATTTTATTTATGTGATTTGTTTGTTTCTGTTGGCAGTGACCATATAGACCCCGATGATCTACGTCAGGCTACGGGGTCTGATCGCCTCAGTGATTGGGCTCGTAGACATGTGGGTCAAACTCACACCGGGAAGAGGAAGACGCAAGCGCCGCCTAGGAAGGGGCAGACCAAGCGAGGAAAAGGAAAACAAGTCAGCAGCGATGCGGAGACTGAGGAGGAGGGATCTTACCATTCTGACGATGACGATGATGATGACAGCAGCGATGGTGGTGATGGTGGTGATGGTGGTGACGATGATGACAGTGGCGATGGTGGTGCAGATGGGAGCGACGGTGGCGGTGGTGGTGGGAATGGTGGTGGGACTAGTTATGGAATTCGTTTCACAGGTATCCATTGCACTTGCACGTACATACACACATTTATTTCTGTCTATGATTACTAATTATGGTTCATTGCAGGCGAGACCCAATACACACATGCTACGCAAGATCGTGACCATGGACAACCACAGTCCCAGAGGAAATCAATTTCATTTCCACCCACGCACGACGATAATCCAGAGGACTCGCAGGGGAGATCAATTTCTTTTGCACCCACGTACTACGACACTCCAGACTACTCTACTTCATCCTACAGCGATGCCTCACAACCTTCTTATAGCTATCCCATTCCTGACGTGAGCACGCAGCCTCAGACTAGGTGGGTGTACGAATGGGAAGACCCCAGCTTTTACAGTATGTTGGTTCAAGAATGGGAGACAACCGCAGCTTGGACGGGCCAGACGTGGCAAGATTACAAGGCAACCCTGCTTCGAACCAAAGGTATCGCTCTTATGTCCATCGCCGAGTATGAAATGTCGTGCCAACATGGGGCCTTTCCATACATCTTGCGTAGATGACCATGCATTCCTGTGACTGTGAGGATGTGAGCCTGTGACAATATTTATGCAACAATAAGTTGTTGATGCTTTCGTTGATGCTTTCGAGACAATATTTATTTGTATGCGACTATATGTATGACTATATATATTTGTATGCGACTATGTCTATGTGTAGTGACTAGTGAGTATATATATTTGTATGCGACTATTTGTTCATGTTTTCGAGACAATGAATTTATTGCCGCATTGTGCGGTCTTTTTTATATCTATATGTCCAAAGGAAGTACCAAAAAAACATTTTTATCTGACAAAAAAAAAACAACCTGTAACGTAACGGCCCTAATCCCATGGCCCACTGACCACCGTCAACCACTGACAGTCGATCCGTACAGCCAAGTGATTAGGACCGGTTCCGCTACTGGGCTACATCAGTGCCCGATGTCCGCAGGATCATCTCACAATTCAGTTACAATCTCTTTAACATTTTGACAAGTAACATCGGAGTAAATAGCGGAAGACTTAGATAACAATAGTTTTACAAACCAGGGTTCAACATAAAAATTAAAGTGAAGTTATTACAGACCATAGTTCAAATAGATAGAGTTGGCAGAGTAGCATATGACAACAACTTAAAGATACATCACCCAGCCCGAGGGTGAATAATCACTCATCGGCCTCATCGGCCTCCTCCTGAACAACAGTCACACAGCAGGGTCCAAGGCATACTGAGGAATCTGCCATTCCTGCAACATGGGTAATAAAACCCTGAGTACAAAGGTACTCAACAAGACTTAACCGACTAAAGAAAAAGGGGAGGAGACTCAGGAATGAAGGCTTAGGGTAGTCAAGGTAAGGCTTAAGCAAGATCAAGTATTTTGCAGAAAAGCATTTTTGTAAATCTTATTTTATTTTGAAAGATTCAGTATTCCTCAATTCTTCATCCTTCATGATTCATTTTACATTTCAAAACATTCCTAGTTGAGAACCACTCTCCGTTGAGAGTCAATGGAACAAGTCTCCATAACCGAGGAGCAACGTTAATCCGGATAAATAATACTCAGCTGAGGATCCCTATCCACACTGCATATGTAGCACCCAAGCTTGCATATGCCAACTCGTCTTCCACGATTCCTCCATTATTGGGCCCGGTCCTACGCCACCCGGAAGTACAGTACACCACTCCAATCCGGGACTCTAACCCACGTGGGTACATGCTACTTCCGCCATCTCTCCACTCCCAGTGCGCGGTTGTCGGTCCAATAATGGATTTCTCGGAGCCAGAGCTTTCCGTAGTATGTGAATAGTTACAAGTCTTGACCAGCAGGCCCCCATACGGATGGTCCCTACATTTTTCCGCCAGCGACAAGCACCTCGGGACTCTAACCCAAGAGTACAGGTCCTGTCGGTTTTTCAACCCTGTCCCGGTCGGTGTCAACTGTTGAGTCCCGGACTACAACATGACGGCACCGTACGCGCGGACAACCTCTCCTTCCCATTGACTAAGCACGGATCAGATACTTAGCCAATAGTGGGAGTAAACCAGAAATTCCCATAAAGGTTTCTTTCAGTGATCACACTTTTGAAATTGGCATTTTTATTGCAAAGTC
Source organism: Coix lacryma-jobi var. lacryma-jobi (assembly GCA_009763385.1). Taxonomy (NCBI): domain Eukaryota; kingdom Viridiplantae; phylum Streptophyta; class Magnoliopsida; order Poales; family Poaceae; genus Coix; species Coix lacryma-jobi. The sequence goes on along the minus strand of CM019830.1, from coordinate 114,530,350 downwards.
TAATTCAATAAGCATTGCTAAGCATTTTTCAAATACTTTTGAAAAGCAGGTATCGGGTGTATCCGAGGTCAAGGTGGATAGTGCATCAATTAGGATAGCACACAACTCCTATAAACCTAATGCAGTAATTTAACTCAAAGGCATTTAAGGAAATCATTATATAAAATTCAAGGGAAGGGTTAAATGCACCGGGGCTTGCCTTGGATGGCAAAAAGAGCAGACTCGGGGTTGGTGGTGTAGGTGTCGGAGCTCGGGGTCGCCTCGGGGACAGATCCTTCGGTGGCTACCTCGACTTCAGGTCCTTCTTCGTCAACTATACGGATGCAATGATGAATGCTCATGAGAATGCTCGCATGATCAAAAAGGTGCAAGACAAACACTGAATTAGGAATAAAAGCATTTCTCTAAGGTGGACATAGAATTATTATCATTTCTTTCCTTTAGCAAGATAAGTTAGAATTATTAACTAACCTAAACATCACCAAACATGGCATCACAAACATCATAGACCAACGGGTGGGGGTCTATGTACATCAATCAACCCAAAATATCACATCATCAAACACTTAACATCAACCCTAGTCTATTTTTTCTATTTTCCTATTTTATTTTAAAAGGTCATTTATGAAGTTGCTCCAAAAATTACCAAATTAATCTCATAAGCTCATTATGGCATAAATAGGTGGCAGAACAAATTTCATAATTTTTGGAGGTCATTAAGGTGCTCAAATAATCTAGGCTTTAATTAACAAAAGGCACTATTTAGGAATTAAAATAAATGTTCAAAAATCAACTTGTTCCAAAAGGCTTCAAAATTTTATCAGAGACTAAACGTGGCATAAGAAGCTCTCAAAAATTTATCTCAAGATTTTTGGAGTTATAGATCACTCTCCAAAAATACCAAAACCTTCATTTTTCAATTAAAAGGGGAATTTTACATTTTCAAATTTTTGCACAAAACTCAAGTTTAATATTTTTATAAAATACTTCAAAGCATCAAGAGTCTACCACAAAAATTTCAGAATTTTTGGATGCACGCAGAAAATACCACAAAAAAAAGAGAAAACAGAACACTATTCACATTTCTCAGAAAAAGAAAAGAGCACTGTGCTCTTTCAAGGCCGGGCTCGGCGAATCGCGGGGCTCGGGCGAATCGCGCGGGGCTCGGTCGAGACGGGCTCGGTCGAGACGGAAGCGCCAGCCTCGGCCGAGGCTCGTCCCGGAGGCTCGGATGCTTACCACGTGTCGGAGGCAGGGCTCGAGGGTGAGGCTCGACTCGTGCTCGAGGGTGAGGCTCGACACGCTCGGGGGAGAAGACGACAGCGGCGGCGCTCCGGCGATCCGGCGGTCCTGCGCAACACACGAGACCGCAAGGGCCGGTTTAGAGTCGCACGGAACCAAGGAAGGTGATACGGGGGTCGGTGAAGGATGATCATGGCCGGAGACGGCGAATTTCACGAACCCGAGTTCACCGGTGTTCGGTCGGAGATTGGGAAGACGGGGTTACGCCGGGCAAACGGAGGCGGGGAAGGTGAAATTGAAGGGTGGGAAAGCCTCACGAGCTCACGGCGGAGCTTTCGGGATCGGTGGTGGGGCGGCGGAGTGACTGGAGAAAGCTGGCCACGGTGGCGGAGGTGGAGTGCGGAGGTCGGAGCTCCGGCGGCTTATATAGCCGCGGCTATGGGACGGTAGAGAGCTCGGGGATATGCGGGTAAGGTTTGCGGGGGCGTGCGCACTCGATTGCGCTCTGGCAGACGAGCTGGCGTGCAGCCGGGGCTCGGGCGCAAGCTCGGCCGGCGATGGCCACGCGGCGGCGGCGCGCTGGACACTGTAGGGGCCGAGAGCGAGGGTCAGCGCTCGCGTGCGGGCGCGGAGGGAACAGGGGAACAGCGGCGGCAGGTTGGTGGCGCGTGGGGAGCAGCCGTCTGCGCTGCAGGCGCAGCGCCGGCGCCATGGCCGGGCCCCCCCCCCTCCCTCTGGCTCTACGGGAAGATGAACAGTGCTAGGGTCTAGGGTTTGACTTTTGGCCAGTTTCTGTATTTTGCAAATTACTCTCAAAAATAGAACTGAGCGACAAAAACTCAAAACACCAAAGTTGTTCAGAAAAATGAGATCTACAACTTTGTCAATATGAACATTTTCAAATTCCGAATAGTTTTTTTGAACTATATTCAAAAACAGAAAAGGGGACATTTTTCAAACTTGATTCAAATCAAAATTACTCTGGATTTCAAACTGAAACTTGAAAATCTTCCAATATGAAAGTTGTTCCATTTGTCAAAACCTACAACTTTGCTGATATACATTTTCTCTGAAACTCAATAGTTTTTGAATAAATTTTTAAAACTGAAAAGGGGACAAAAACTGGAATTTGAATGAATTTGAGATTACTTCAAATTTTATATAGAAACATTGAAATCTGTAAATACCAAAGTTGTTCCTCTAGGTCAGATTCACAACTTTGCTTTTTGGACCAACCTCAAAATTTTGAATTTTGAAAAAGTTATTAAAAAGGGAATAAATCCAGGATTTGGAAATTTTAGGGTTTTGCAAAAGGAAATTCAAATCAAAACTGATTTTTAAACTTGGATCAAAGCAACAGACATCAGGGCACTAAATCTGAACAAGAATTACATAGAACTAGACACAGAGGTGAAATTACCATTTTGCCCCTATAGGAAGAAGTGGGCTAATAAGGGTTTTTGCAATAGAGGTACATCACATAAAATGATACACTAAGCAAAAGCATACACATGAAATCATGATCAAGATGATTAATGATGCTAATGATGATATGTCAAGTTAATTACATGCTTAAACACCAGAGGTGTTACACAACCCACCGGTTTGAGTCGGTTACCGAGCTAACCGGTCGGTAACCGACCCAAACCGATCGGTTTACCGCTGCAAAACCGAACAACTGAGGCGTTTTAATTCAAACTTCAAACCGGCCGGTACCTGGCGGTTACCGGTCAAACTGGACCGGTAAGCCGCTACCGGAGGCCGGCGGTTTTGTTAATCCGGTCGGCAAAAAAAACCCTGGACCACGCCAACTCCCGAGAAAGAGTTTCCCGTTTTCCCTGGGAAGAGCCCCTTCAGGGCGCTCCTTTTCCAAAATATCAAAGAAGAACCAGAGAGAGAATAGCGTTCATCTAGTTTGGCTTCCACCGCCGACAACTCGCAAAGATATGTTCCAATCTTCTTTACTCATGTTCGTACTTAGTAGTATAATAAAATCTTTGAGAAATCTTAGACCAAAGGCCTCATCGTTACGCCTATAAGCGTGACGCCTTTGTTCCCGAGCACAAAGGATAACGTCAGCCATGTCTCCTTAGGCAATCTGGTCGTGGTCCGGTTGCGATCGCCCCCAGGGGCTAGCAACACCCCCAGACTGAGCTAAGAACTCGGAATTAGACGGACTTCCCCGACGCTCAAACAAAGGTTAAAACAAACATAGGCGTGACGATAAGGCCGCGCAAACGCTCACACTTCTCAGGGCGGCGGGCGGTTGAGCATAAAACCAAGTAAAGCCCCAGAAGACAACACGTTTGCGCGACAACCTCCCCAAAAAAGAAAGGAAAGCCATGACAGGATTGGTAAAATCACACGACATGCTAACACGTGTTTTCGCAGGAAAAGTGCTAGAGAACCCGAATCTTTGGCTGGATCTAGGCGAAAAATCTGGCCGCGCAAGGACTGCACCACTTCCGTGCCAAACCCTGACACCCTGACAAGGGCGAAGTACACCGAGACTCGCTTCGGACCGGACAAACCAAGGCAACCCACCAAGAAGACCGACGGTTTTTCAAGGGCTCCCGCAGAAAGGTCTTATCAATACAACATGAAGCCCTGACGCCATGCTTCGCTGACCGCCAGGGCTCTGACCCTCAAAAGAAGAGCTAAGTAGCGATTCGCTCCCCGAGAATCCCATAACAGTGTGAAAGCCTGTCGAAGTCCAGTGGTATCATGGGCAAAACAAGATCTCCCTTCTCGAGGCCCCCTCGGGTGCTAGTCTGGGAAATTTTCCCCTAAGAATCCTAAAAAGCTTGCACGAGCTCGATGTCGCTTTATTTTTTCCATACCCCAAACACGCTTCACGACTAAGAGGAAAACACCTTGAGCTTCTTAGGGACCAAGGGAACCAAGATAGGAGCTCACCTACGCCCCCGGGCTACGGTACCCCCGCTCATCCCCCCCGAAGGACTCAAGTCTGTGTTAAAACATAGTCGAGACAGAACTCGGGCCAAAAAGAAAGTGGATATGAGAAAACTCAAGCTTAAAAATGGCCAGCCTCAAGCCACCATCACATCAAGCTTTTGCATAAAAAGTTCTTGGGCCACGAACGACCACGACATCTCAAAACCCCGATTAATTACGTAAGTCTTTTTGTCTAGGTACGACTCGAAGGCCTCAAGTCTCGGCGCTCCCTTGGCTGCCACCGCCCGGGTTCTCCTCAGCAACGTCGAGGCCGTAGTCCGACAGGTCACCAACACACTCCTCGACGCTAGGAGGGAGGACTTCAGGCTCGAACAACTTCGCCAACGCCGTCCTAGGTTTCTCGGCTTTGGCAACGATGGCAAGGTGCTGCTCTTCGTTTTCATCACCAGTCTTGCTGATGTCAAAAACAAAGCCCTCGGAGATCAGTTCCATGTCATAGATGTAGCCAGAGCGGACCACAACCATCGCTCGCTTCACACCAAGGTGAAGCGCATCCCTAACACGGTCCCTCAAGGTGGCATCAAGATGGATGAGCTGGTCGACGAGGCCATCTCCCCGCACCTCGTCATCGGCCTCATCCGCCGGGTCGAGGCCTGTTGGTATAAATTAATGCACACTCTACTTTATCCGCAAGCGCACAGATAAGCTCTACCGATGTAGCACTTCACCGAAGTAACCCAGTTTTAATATCGAACCCAAAGGAACAGATAGCGATGAGTCTCAAGTGTATAACCCCTGAGTAACTAACAAGGATGGAGAAGCTAAAAGTATAGAGGGGATCACTAAGGTTGTCTAAACCCAACTTAAGAGTGATATGTTTATTATTCTTAATGGGGAAGTTGCCATAAAAGGTCACAACAGAGTATGATTCTTTTATGCAAATGTATAATCCTACCGAGCCTACACACGGGTAAGTGGACTATAGAAGAATCAACAAGGCTATAAGAGTCACCCTTGCGAACAACCACTACTACCGGCGTTATAGGAGGTAAATATGAGTTATCCAGCCAGAGCACCACGCTTATACTATCCAACTACTCTAACTCTAGAGCGACTAGAATTAAAGTACTCAAAAGAGAGTCATAAACCTTAAGAACAATAAGAACAATAGCTCAAACTTAAATATAGATGTTGATTACCGAAACAATCGATGAAGCAAGTCGATGAAGAACTTGAATCCACAGGTACAAGATGAAGAAGTTGATTCGACAAGCTGGAGCTTCCTCTAGATCTCTTCCTCTCTCTCTCTCTCTCTCTCTCTCTCTCTCTCTCTCTCTCTCTCTCTCTTCTAGTTCTAAATAAGACTATGTTCTAATCCTACTAGAGGGGTATCTAGTCTTCTACTTGAAAGCTAACTCCTGAAGTCTCTTCTAGGGTTTCTAGTTGAAGCATAGTCTTCTGAAGAGGGACCTTCTTTCTGACCTGGGGCCTGGGGGTCTGTTTATATAGCCCTGAGGGATCAACCGCGACCGTTAGATCAAACCGACTTCACATAGGGCTGAGATTGATCCTCAAAGGCGGTGGAAGTAGCTTGCAGAAGACGAAAGCCAGAGGCGCCAGGGGGAGACCAACCGGCCGGTGGGCCCAGGGGACCGGTCGGTCCCACCTGGAAGTGAACCGGGGTGCCCCTCCTCGTGGTGTCTCTACGTGATCTCTGGAGTCTTCTGGAAGGTTCCTGACTTGGCGAATGCGTTATCTCCCGTCGGTTTCCTTCTAGGGGAAGGAATTGAGGGCTGTTTCCTGATTTGGTCCCTGCGGATTCACAATTCACCAAAACTCGTGGAATTCATTAGTTTTAATCCCTATACTAAGGTGGAGTTTACATATCCATCCATTTTCATGCTTAATTGACCTTTAATAATAAGAGTTAATTAGTGTCAACAAGCTCCCCCACACTTAGAGTTTTACTCGTCCTCGATAAAAGGTTGGATCATAAGATATCAAACATTAAGCTTTTCTGTGTTTTACCATAAAACCTTGAGAAGTTGGGAAATAGAACAGTTGAAACAAATCACCCTTTTCTTTTAGCATAAGACATTGGAGTTTTTGGAATTTTGAAACAAGTCATAGCTTTCCTTCTCCTTTTGTAGCACTTCAATTCCTTACCAAAGCATTTTTATTTATGTGAAGCAGTTTTATGTTACCAAGTTAAAGGAGAAAAATACTATACTCTTAGATCAAGACTTTTGATCTTTTTAAACTTTGTCACTCTTACTGGCATATTGTAATTAGAGGGACCATGGGCTATCTTCTTTTTCTCTTTATCATATTTTTATCATAGTACTTTCTTCTTTTTCTATATATATATTTTTTTTCTGAGGTATGTCGGACACTTGTCCATTTTTCTTTCCTCATATTTCATACTTTTGCATAGCCCATGCCTCTAATACAATAATACTTCAGAAGAGTGAATCTTTCTTTTATTTGTAAGGATCTCGATCTTCAGAGCATAATAAATTTCTCAACAAAGAACTCAGTATTGAAGTAAACAATAATTGATTGATGTCTTTGGCAGGTAACTTATTTACTACAAAGGAGAAGTGTTGCTAATCTCTTTTTAACATTGCAAGTAAAATTCTCCAATGCTCATACTTTAAGAATTGAGTTCTCATTATTCTTCTATCATATTCCACAACAACTCTAGATAGTATGGGTTTCTTTAAATATCAGAACAGGTCTTTTCAGAAAGGATGTTTATGGGATTTTATACTATGAACATGTCGAATTAATCTTTCTTTAAAGTTCATGAATTGCAAGAATATGATTTTAATTTGAACAGAAGTTTAAACATCAGAAAATAGAATGTCGTGGTTGCGTACCGATCTGTGGACGAAGGAGGAGGCAAGGGGGGTCAACCCCTGACCGACCGGTGGGGTCCACCAACCGGTCGGTTGGGCTTAGGACCCAACTGCGGCCCACTTCGTGGTGCGTGATCTTGGTAACGTTGTCTTCTGTTCCATGCAGTTTTCGCGATCGTTCTTTGGTAATTCTGTCGTCGTCTTTTCCCCCACACTTATTTTCTGTTTTCTGCTAATCACAACATGTGGAGACAAGACATATATCCAAAATAACAATATAAAAGATACCTAAAACTTTATTGATATTTAAGGCACTTTTATTACACACTGAATTTAACTAAACAAAACTCATAACGAAACTAGACTTAAACACAAGACCCTGCAAACACGAGTGCCTTATCAAACTATTGACGGACTATTCTTGCTTCTCTTCCTCGAGCAGATTTGTTATTGTAGAGGCTACACTGACGACCTTATCCTTCAAGCTAATGTGTTTAGTTACATATTTGTGCATCGTATCGCCCATCTTTTTCGTAGCCTTGGCTAGCGAGGCGTATCTCTGCTTGAGCTCTAAATTATCTCTCTCAAGATCTTCAATTCTATCCCCGGGACGATCTAACTGGGTAGTCCTCTTGCGTTTAGCCACGACATTAGGAGTGGTGGGTGCCCTGGTTACTGGTGGAGTGACCTTGATCTGCTCAGGGTGACCACGAACTCCCTCAAAGCGCGGGCGCGGATTTTCAGATGTGTATCTTACGACAGTGGGTTCTCCAAGCTTGTTCGTCTTCAGCCCGACGAGTGTCTCGTTGGGCCTAGGAGGAAGGAGCGGGATCTCTTTGGTGACGGAGAAAGTCGGAAGTCTTCTCGCCGGCACCGCTTGGGCGTAGAAAGCTTGCTGACGATGCGACGAGGTTCCTTCAGGCGGGATCGTATCAACGGGTGTAGGCGAGTCAGCAAGAGCGATCTCCTTGGATGATGTCACGGCGAGGTCCTTGGATGCGGTGACGACAAGAGCCATTGAGTCGTCAGCGGGTTCGTTGAGGTCGATCCTTGGATAGGAGGCCATTAGTGCGGATACATGGGTGTATGCTGGGTCTCTGAGTGATGAGTGATTGTCAACTGGGATGATGCGCATGTTCTTTGGCTTGTGTTGTGCAGGTGTCGAGCACGGATGCAGTGATCAAAGGCAAGGTGAAGGTCAAGTAGAGACGTGCCGTGCCGATGGACCGAGAGTGGCGAAGGGCGGACGTGAGGCTTGGACTGAGGGACCAGAGGCCCGAGGATCAGCTGTGGTGGCTGGCAGCCTGTGGCAGCTACAAGTGAAGACTTGCGGTCATGTGTTGCCTGAGTCATGGACTTGGGGACACGTGTCGGTGGACGGGGTGCACGGGAGGTGCATCCCATCTACGACGTCGGTTTGGTGGTAGAGCCAGGGAAAACCATCGGGTGGATGGTTTCCAGGTTTGGGCCTCAAAACCTGGGTGCGGATGGTTTCCGAGATTGGCCACAAAACTCGGGCTGAGGACGGTTTCCAGGTTTGGGCCTCAAAACCTAGGCGCTGCGGGTTTGCTGAGTTTGGGCCTCAAAACTCAGATGCTTGGTGGGCTAGTTTCCCGGTTTGGGCCTCAAAACCGGGGGTTGGCTATGAAGGCTGGTTTCCCGGTTTGGGCCTCAAAACCGGGGGTGCGACGTCCAGGAAAAGGACGCGGAGCGGTGGCGGCACGTGGCGGCAATCGGGAGGTTGCGTCGAGGCAATGCTACGAGTTGTGCGGGCGTGACCGTCGGATCTACCTACCACCGAGTTGGTCCAGAATAACCTTAGGGTTTAGCTGGCTCGCTCTGTAAGTAGAGAGGGGTAGAATAGGAATAGAATAGGAATTAGGAATAGGATAAGTAGAGGGAGACATCCTCCTCCCTTCCTATCTCAGTTAGTCATCCTGTCATTTGCTCTTTGCTTCTAGGGTTTCCTACTCTCCCACATCCCTGCTGTAGCTAGCTGAGATCCACAGAGAAGAGAACAGTACCTCTGTGTTCATGAGATTTTGAGAAAGTGAGGCCGTAACCTCACTATTGTAGCGTGTGGTAGCCACACGGTTGCAATTCGTGGTTGTGATTCGTGTTTCGTTCGTGTTCTTCGCGGAATCCTTTTTCTCCACGATTTTCCCGTCGCTTGATCTCTTTGCTCGGTTCATCTTTTGCAAAACCATTTGAACCAAGTTGTTCTAGATCATGAGGCACTTCTTTCGACCGAAGGAATTCACCTCTTACCTCACGGTCTAGGAGATCGATCGATTTTCGTTTCGTGTCAAGTTTTTCTCCCTTCCCCCGAAGTTCTTCGATTCATCGATTTGGAGATAGGTTTGAGCCATGATCTCTTAGAGATAGCTCACTATCCTCCTTGTGACTCTACTCACCAAGTTTGATCCCTAGAGGATTTGTTTTGGGTGAGATCGAGTCAAATCGGTGGACGAACTGCCCAGTTTCGGGGTGACCGGACGCTCGCCACGGGATGACCGAACGCTGAGAGTGAGTCCGGTTGTTGAACAGCTCACTGCTGTGTTTTGTGCCCTGACCGGACGCACTGTTTGCTCACTGACCGGACTCATCCCTGGCACTGTTCACCGTGTGTTCTTTGTACTGACCGGACGCACTGCCTTCGACCGGACGCTCCAGAATCGTGAGTCCGGTCCAACTCAGTAAGGTCTCAAATCGGCATTTGTGTGACCAGACGCGTCCGGTCCCTGCTGAACGGACGCTGGCCAGAGTCCGGTCGTGACTACTTTGCGCGTTTTCGTTCGCCGGTTGTTCGTTCGGTGTCGGATTTGGTTTCTGTCTTTTGCGTTGGTTTTCTAGAGTTGTGTAGTGTCCCGCTGTGCTTCTTGGAAGCATCCACCCTACATCTGGGGTCGTGGACACTAGCAAGCTCTAGGGTTTGTCTTTGGGGTTGATTTACGGGACAGTGGCAACAAGTTTCCGAAAGGAATTTTGAAGCTCCCATTCACCCCCCCTCTGGTCGCTTTCTGGTAGCTTTCTCGGTCCTTCAATTGGTATCAGAGCAGGTTAAGGATCTTCCACCTTAGCCGGTTCTAGATCCACAGAAGGTGACATGGATCGTGGCGTGGGCAAACCGCTGTTTTTTGATGGGACGAACTATGCGTATTGGACGATACGCATGTCGGCCTATCTGCAGAGTTTGGGTGCTTCCATCTGGGATATTTGCAACTCTGCCGATTACGTGGTCTTGGCTGCTCCTGTCTCTCAGCTTCAGATCGATGAGCACGATGCCAATAGCTGAGCCCGTAATGCTCTTTTCTCATGCCTGAGCATGAGTGAGTTTGATCGCGTTTCTCACCTCGCTATGGCTCGGGAGATTTGGGCTACCCTCATGCGTTTCCATGAGGGAACCTCTCAAGTCAAAACTCGTCTCTACGAGTCGTTCAAGCGAGAGTATGAGAACTTTAGACATATGCCTAGCGAGAGCATAGAAAGTTTATTCGCTCGCTTTCAGGTGATTGTCAACAGGATGAGGGCTAACAAGGAGCTGTTGCCTTTCGACGATCATGAGAGAGCTTTGAAGCTTTTGCATACTCTTGATCGATCGGTGTGGGACTCCAAAGTTCAGGCGATCATCGAATCACCTAACTATGAGACCCTCACGTGCTACGAGCTCTTTAGTAAGCTCAAGTCCAGTGAGATTGATGCCATGGCGAGGGCTTCTTATGAAAATCCTTCTGGCCCGTCGATGGCTTTGGTTTCTGGCTCTTCTGTTAACCCCTCTAGAGGTTTTGCTCTTTCGTCTCTCTTTTCTGTCATAGAGGACCAGCTGGAGTCTTTGGGGGATGATGAGTTGGCATTGCTCGCTAACCGGTTCTCACGGTTCCACAACAACCGCATGAACCGTCGCCGCGGAGGAGGACGCTCAGGATGCTATGAGTGCGGCGACCCCGATCACTTCATCGCCAACTGTCCCAAGAAGAAGAACTCATCTGGGAAGGGCGATCATGGGCACAAGTACGACTCCGGCAAGCGCAAGGAGAAGTACGTCCCCGTGAGGCACAAGCGGAGGGGCGGCTTCGACAAGGAGTACATCAAGAAGAAGTACTTGGAGAAGGCCCAGGCTGAGCAGCGTGCGTTCTTCGCCACGCTCAGCGACGTCGACGGCTCGGATGACGACTCCGCTTGCTCAAGCGACGATGAGTCCGAGAAGAAGAAGAGGATCGAGGACAAGCTGAACGGTCTCTGCTTCTTCGCCGACAATGACGGCCTCTGCACCACGGCCCTCGGCAAGGAGGTCGACGGCGAGCTGGTGAACTCCCCTCGGAACGACGACGACGACGACGACGACGACACCTCCTAGGTATCTCTCACCCACGATGAGCTTTCAATTGAGGTAGAGAAGCTTACTGCCGCCTTGCTTAGTCAGGATAAGCTGCTTAGGCGTGCCGCTTGAGAGCACAAGGAGTTTAGGCAGAACTGGGAGGATACGGTGAAGGAACTTGATTCTGTCAAGACCACCGTAGTTGTCACAGATGAGGAGGAGTGTGAGGCGTGCACCACGCACATGACTGATCTTCTCACTTTGAGAAGTAAGTATGTTGTGTTGGTAGGAGAGGTGGATGAGCTCCGTGCTAGACCCATGCTGTTGGGTGCGTGCAAGACTTGTCCTGTCTTGCAATCCGAGTTGGCAGAGAAGAATGCCAAGATTGTGTCTCTTGAGGAGGCCAGCTCGGATAGCACTTGTGTGACTAGGTGCACTTTGTGCGAGGGTTTGGAGATGGAGATTGCCAATGTGAAGCATGACAAGATGCAAACCGAGGAGGAAAACACATACCTTCGGACCATCTTGTCATGGGTGTCTTGTGGTGAGCCACGGCTCGGGATGATGATTTCCCAATTCAAGCGAGCTGCTGGAGGTCCCGGTGTAGGCTTTGCTCAGGGTGTTGATCTTTCTGCTTTTGGAAAGATTGGAGAGTCGAGTGGTCTGAATCCGAGTGAGAAGCCCAACTCCACCACTACTCCCAAACTTACCAAGCTTCCACCCAAAGAGCCTCTCAAGCCTAACACCAAGGATGGGGTGTTTGAGGAACCTCCGAGAGCTCCACCCAAGAACCAAGTGTGGCATCCCAAACCCAACCACAAGAACAAGCTGGACACAATGCCACCTATCCAGGAGGAGTGTATGCCACAGAAGGGCAAGGTGATCCACACCCACAACCGTGAGTACCAACAACCCCCTTTGAGAGCGGTGAGGTACCACTGTGAGCACTGTGGGAGAGATGGACACTTGAGCGAGTTCTGCTTTCGGCGCAAGAGAGAGGCGCGCCGTGCTAGGGAGATGAACAACTCGGACATGTACCATCCTTTCCATGATGTACATGCGCCGAATGTTTAGAGGCGTGCTGCTAGGCCCAGAGGTCCAGAACCTCAAGTTGCTAGGCCTAGGCAGAGGAGATCTCCGAGGAGAGACGCTAGGCCTAGAGGTGTTGAGCCTCAAGTCCCTAGGCGTAGGCCTCGTAGAGAGCGTGCCCGGCGGGAGCCTGCAGTTGTAGGCTATGGACCCCGTGGCGGTGGCTTTGTAGTTGAGCGTTTTCCCCCACCGCGTTTTGAGTATCGCGGTGAGCGCTCCTTCCCCAGCGGACCACGTTCTTCTAAACGTGGTGATCGCTTCCTCCGTAGGCGTGCTAGGAATGGTTTTTCTGCTAACCGTTCTTTTGAGCAGCCGGCCCAACACTGGTATTCCCCTTACTTCACTAACCCCAGTGTTGGACCGTATGCTCGCCCTATGTCTTTTTATTGATGTAGGTAAAACGATTGGAGAACGTTTGGTTGGTGGATTCCGGTTGTTCGAGGCACATGACCGGAAACGCCAAGTGGTTCTCCAGTCTTAGTCCGGTCGCCGGAAAGGAGTACATCACCTTCGGCGACAACAACAAAGGTAAGGTGCTGTCTCGTGGGTCTGTGCGAGTTAATGAGCACTTTGTGTTGCGCGATGTTGCTCTTGTTTCTAGCTTGCATTTTAACCTTCTTTCTGTTTCGCAACTTTTTGATGATGACTATGAGGTTCATTTTAAACCGAATCTCAGTCGCATTTTGGATCCTGAGGGCAATCTTGTTTGTGTGATTTCGCCCTTTGGAAAAGTCTTTCGTGCGGATTTCTCGGAGTCGTTTGGAATTTCTTGTTGTCTTTTGGCTGGACCTTCCTCCTCTGATCTTTGGAAGTGGCATAGGAGACTAGGTCACCTGAGCTTCGACTTGCTTGCAAGGCTTAGTTCACTTGGCTTAATCCGAGGATTGCCCAAGTTATCCATGGAGAAGGATCTTGTTTGCCATTCTTGTAGACATGGGAAGATGGTAGCCGCTCCCCACCATCCAGTGACTCAGGTCATGACTAAGCGCCCTGGAGAGCTTTTGCACATGGACCTTGTTGGTCCGGCTCGGGTGAGCTCGGTTTGGGGGAAGTGGTATGTGCTTGTTGTTGTCGACGACTTTTCGAGATATTCGTGGGTTTTCTTTTTAGCTGAGAAAACCGAGACTTTCTCCTTTGCTCGCAATCTGATTTTGCGTCTTTAGAATGAGTTTCCTTTGAACTCTATGCGAGCAATTCAGAGTGATAATGGTTCCGAATTCAAGAATTCGGATTTTGAGAAGTTTTGTAACTCTTTGGGTTTAGAGCATCAGTTTTCTTCCCCCTACACACCCCCTCAGAATGGTGTTGTAGAGAGGAAGAATCGGACCCTTGTAGAGATGGCTAGGACGATGCTCGATGAGCATAGGACTCCTAGGCGATATTGGGCCGAAGCTATGAACACTGCATGCTATATTTCCAATCGCATTTTTCTTCGAGCTTTCTTGAAAAAGACCTCTTATGAATTGTGTTTTGGAAAACTGCCCAAGGTGAGTTATTTTTGAGTTTTTGGTTGCCATTGTTTTATACTCAAAAAGGGCAACTTGGACAAGTTTGAGTCTCGTTCTTCTGACGGTGTGTTTTTGGGTTATGGCACTCACACTCGAGCTTATCGTGTACTTAACCATGACACTAACCGAGTCATGGAGACATCCGATGTCACCTTCGACGAGACCATGGTTTGTCCTTCTTCTCGTTTTGAGCGTGCAGGTGATCATGAGGTTGGCAAACCTCTTTTCGATGATGAAGAAGAAGGTGCTGAAGGGATAAAGGACCCAACACCTCCTCCACCTACTATGCAGCAAAGAGCGGCTTCTACGACGACTCACGCCCCGACACCTCTTCTTCCTGGGGGCCGTGGGATCCGCCACCTCGAGCGGTACCCTTTGTACCCGAGGAGGCACCAGCTGCTGTTGAGGGGGAGGCCACTTCGGCAAGAGAGGCGCCACGACACATTCAGCGCCAGCACCCGCCTCAGCAGATGATCGGCAGCATCGACGAACGCGTCACCCGGTCAAGGCAAATCTCTCACTTTGCTCATTCTGCATTTGTTGCTGATTTTGAACCCTGGGATGTTGGACACACTTTGACGGATCCGGATTGGGTCAATGCCATGCATGAGGAGCTTGAGAACTTTGAGAGAAATCGGGTTTGGGTTCTAGTGTCTCCACCTTCTGAGTGTCATCCAAATGGGACAAAATGGGTTTTCAAAAACAAACAGGGAGAAGATGGCCATGTTGTGAGAAACAAGGCCAGACTCGTAGCCCAGGGATATAGTCAGAAGGAGGGGATAGACTATGAGGACACATTTGATCCTATAGCACGTTTGGAGGCTATTAGGATACTCTTGGCTTTTGCTGCATCCAAAGGTTTCAAGCTTTTTCAAATGGATGTCAAGAGTGCCTTCTTAAACGGCTACATAAAAGAGGAGGTGTATGTTAGACAACCCCCCGGTTTCGAAAATCCCAAGTTTCCAAACCATGTCTTTAAACTTCACAAAGCTTTGTATTGTTTAAAACAAGCCCCTAGAGCCTGGTATGATAGGTTGAAAACCTTTTTGCTTACTAAGGGTTTTAAAATGGGATGTGTAGATAAAACGCTCTTTCTCCTCAAGCAAGGCAGTGATACTCTCTTGGTCCAAATTTATGTGGATGATATCATTTTCGGTGGTTCTTCTCACGCTTTGGTTGCCAAGTTCGCAGATACTATGAGCAGGGAGTTCGAGATGAGCATGATGGGCGAATTGACGTTTTTCCTCGGGTTGCAAATCAAGCAAACCCGGGAAGGAACGTTTGTGCACCAGGGCAAGTACACCAGAGATATCCTGAACAAGTTCGACATGGGTGAGGGCAAGCCTTTTCCAACACCCATGGCAACCACGACGGCCCTGGATGCGGACAAGGAGGCAGAAGCAGTGAACCAGAAGGAGTACCGGAGTATGATCGGGTCGCAGCTGTACCTGACGGCGACACGCCCGGACATCCAGTTCGCGGTGTGCCTCTACACGCGCTTTAAGGCATCGCCGCACACTTCTCACCGTCAGGCGGTCAAGCGCATTATGAGGTACTTATCCTTCTCTCCAGAATTCGGGATTTGGTATTCTGCTTCGTCCACCCTTTCCCTTTGCGGTTATTCCGATGCCAATTTTGCTGGTTGCCGTATTGATCGCAAGTCAACTTCTGGGACTTGCCAGTTTATTGGTTCTTCTCTTGTTTCATGGTCTTCTCGCAAGCAGTCTAGTGTCGCCCAGTCTACCACAGAGGCTGAGTATGTTGCTGTGGCTAGCTGCTGTTCCCAGTTACTCTGGATGATGGCCACTTTGCGTGATTTTGGTATGAGCTTTTCTCGTGTTCCATTGTTTTGTGACAACACGAGTGCGATTAGCGTTGCTAAGAACCCCGTGCTTCACTCGAAGACCAAACACATTGATGTGCGCTTTCATTTTCTGCGAGACCACTATGAGAAGGGTGATATCGACCTTCGCCATGTCGATACTCATCATCAGCTTGCTGATATTTTTACCAAACCTTTGGACCAATCAACCTTTAATCGGTTGAGAGGTGAGCTTGGTGTGTGTTTCCCCTTTTAGATGGGGGAAACACTTTGGATTTTGTATGATACACTGACTTTTTGTTTTCAGTTATTTTTGCTTCTTTTTGATTTCTTCGTGCATCTTTTGCATTTCAGCATACGCTTTTACATTCTGAGCTTCATGTGTATAATCTGAAGAATGTAACTTTGCTCTGTGTAGTTTTTACTCCGATGCTTTATGTTGATGCTGTAGCTTATACTCCTTCTGATCACTAGTGCATACTATGAGCTGAGCTATTTTTGAATGGTGAATTTGATAATGAACTTAAAACTTGAAAATGTTCACCATTGAGATATGCATCTAGCATGTGTAGGATGTGTTGAAGTCACATGTGCTTTTCATATATGCTAGGTTGCTATGTCTCTAGTGTTGAGTCATTCACTTGCTTGGTATGTCATATTCTGTTTAAAATCTGAACCAAGTTAAGTGAATTGGAAAGATCGAGATGGGTTTGCTTGTTAACACCTCATAGTTTCGAGATTGTTTCTCATTGCACTTTGAGTTAAACTTGAGCTGTGTAGTGTATGACCGAAACTGTTGCTTTAAGCTTCTGATTGCTTATGCATAGGCTTCGCACAGTTGGAAAGTTAGGCAATAACAAGCATTCAACCTCTCGCAGTCACATGCTGTTTTCTGAACTTGTGTAATTTCACCGCTGCAACTCCGAATTAAAATTTGAAATCACAAGTAAATACCTAAATTGGTATCGGCATGATGATTGAACTGTGATAGGGGGAGTTCACTTGGTATACATGTTTAGCACATTTGACTTCCTGTCCATACATGTCTTGTGCTATTTTGATGGTGAATACCTTTTTCGGCTTAAAACTGCTCACATGTTCATATTTCATTCTTAGTGATCAGCTTGAGCCTTTGCTAGCATTCTGTGCATTTTTCTGAGTCATCGGTTCAGAACTCTATAGAGCATCTTTGCACTCTCTTGAGTATACTTTTGAAGCTCCTAACTTGCATTTTTGACTCATATGCATTTTGGAAGGGGGAGAACCTCTCTTGTTGGCACTCTTTGTTGGTGCATTTTCTGAGCGGGAGCCTTATTTCTTGATAAGTGCATTTTCAACTAAGGGGGATAAATTGGGGAGAAATTGCAAATCATAACCCTCCTTTTGCTTAGGGGGAGCCTTCTTGGTTGTTTGCAATATTCGAGGGGGAGTTTGTTTCCGGTTGAGTCTTTGACATTTTCAATTGGTTTGGAGCGGTTTGCTAGTTGTGTTGAGCCTTAGCCTCTTTCTTCAGGGACTAGCATTTGCTTTTCAGATTTTCAATTGGTGTCGAACTCTTTTTGGTAACAGTCGGTATCGAGCTTTCTTTGCTAGTTGTGTTGAGCCTCTGTGCCTCTATCTTGAGGGACTAGCATTTTGCTTCGATATTTTCGATTGGGATCTGCTAGCGGTGTTGAGCCTATTCTACCTCTTCTTGAGGGCTAGCTTTGCTTTGCTTGGTTGCGTCGAGCCGTTGCCCATGTTTTTGGGGACCAAGTTCTTTCGCTCTTTCCACTTGACCTTCTTTGGCTTTGCTATGCTTTTGGATCATTTGGTCGAGTTCTCTCTTCTCCTTCCTCCTTCTTCTCTTTCTACTATGATTTGTGTTGGTAGTTGACAATGCACTCATCAAGGGGGAGATTGCGGATACATGGGTGTATGCCGGGTTTCTGAGTGATGAGTGATTGTCAACTGGGATGATGCGCATGTTCTTTGGCTTGTGTTGTGCAGGTGTCGAGCACGGATGCAGTGATCAAAGGCAAGGTGAAGGTCAAGTAGAGACGTGCCGTGCCGATGGACCGAGAGTGGCGAAGGGCGGACGTGAGGCTTGGACTGAGGGACCAGAGGCCCGAGGATCAGCTGTGGTGGCTGGCAGCCTGTGGCAGCTACAAGTGAAGACTTGCGGTCATGTGTTGCCTGAGTCATGGACTTGGGGACACGTGTCGGTGGACGGGGTGCACGGGAGGTGCATCCCATCTACGACGTCGGTTTGGTGGTAGAGCCAGGGAAAAACCATCGGGTGGACGGTTTCCAGGTTTGGGCCTCAAAACCTGGGTGCGGATGGTTTCCGAGTTTGGCCACAAAACCTTGGCTGAGGACGGTTTCCAGGTTTGGGCCTCAAAACCTGGGCGCTGCGGGTTTGCTGAGTTTGGGCCTCAAAACTCAGATGCTTGGTGGGCTGGTTTCCCGGTTTGGGCCTCAAAACCGGGGGTTGGCTGTGAAGGCTGGTTTCCCGGTTTGGGCCTCAAAACCGGGGGTGCGACGTCCAGGAAAAGGACGCGGAGCGGTGGCGGCACGTGGCGGCAATCGGGAGGTTGCGTCGAGGCAACGCTACGGGTTGTGCGGGCGTGACCGTCGGATCTACCTACCACCGAGTTGGTCCAGAATAACCTTAGGGTTTAGCTGGCTCGCTCTGTAAGTAGAGAGGGGTATAATAGGAATAGAATAGGAATTAGGAATAGGATAAGTAGAGGGAGACACCCTCCTCCCTTCCTATCTCAGTTAGTCATCCTGTCATTTGCTCTTTGCTTCTAGGGTTTCCTACTCTCCCACATCCCTGCTGTAGCTAGCTGAGATCCACAGAGAAGAGAACAATACCTCTGTGTTCATGAGATTTTGAGGAAGTGAGGCCGTAACCTCACTATTGTAGCGTGTGGTAGCCACACGGTTGCAATTCGTGGTTGTGATTCGCGTTTCGTTCGTGTTCTTCGCGGAATCCTTTTTCTCCACGATTTTCCCGTCGCTTGATCTCTTTGCTCGGTTCATCTTTTGCAAAACCATTTACACCAAGTTGTTCTAGATCGTGAGGCACTTCTTTCGACCGAAGGAATTCACCTCTAACCTCACGGTCTAGGAGATCGGTCGATTTTCATTTCGTGTCAAGTTTTTCTCCCTTCCCCCGAAGTTCTTCGATTCATCGATTTGGAGATAGGTTCGAGCCATGATCTCTTAGAGATAGCTCACTATCCTCCTTGTGACTCTACTCACCAAGTTTGATCCCTAGAGGATTTGTTTTGGGTGAGATCGAGTCGAATCGGTGGACGAACTGCCCATTTTCGGGGTGACCGGACGCTCGCCACGGGATGACTGGACGCTGAGAGTGAGTCCGGTCGTTGAACAGCTCACTGCTGTGTTTCGTGCCCTGACCGGACGCACTGTTTGCTCACTGACCGGACTCATCCCTAGCACTGTTCACCGTGTGTGCTTTGTACTGACCGGACGCACTGCCTTCGACCGGACGCTCCAGAGTCGTGAGTCCGGTCCAACTCAGTAAGGTCTCAAATCGGCATTTGTGTGACTGGACGCGTCCGGTCCCTGCTGAACGGACGCTGGCCAGAGTCCGGTCGTGACTGCTTTGCGCGTTTTCGTTCGCCGGTTGTTCGTTCGGTTTCGGATTTGGTTTCCGTCTTTTGCGTTGGTTTTCTAGAGTTGTGTAGTGTCCCGCTGTGCTTCTTGGAAGCATCCACCCTACATCTGGGGTGGTGGACACTAGCAAGCTCTAGGGTTTGTCTTTGGGGTTGATTTACAGGACAGTGGCAACAAGTTTCCGAAAGGAATTTTGAAGCTCCCATTCACCCCCCTCTGGTCGCTTTCTGGTAGCTTTCTCGGTCCTTCAATTAGTGCTGGTGGGAGGAGAGCTCTGTTGCTGCTGGTTTTCTGGGAGAGGTTGCAATGAATCTAGAGGCAGGCCTGGGGCTGGTTTTATAGCTGAGGAAGGTTGAATGATAGGTATGATAGGTTCGTTACGAGGGTTATCGCTTCTACAGATCAGGTTACCAGAATGGGTACGAGAAAGAGTCGGGACACGTAACGAAAGAAGGAAGAGAGCGAGGGGCCTCCAGGGCAGACCGGTCGGTCCCTCCCTATGGGGTCTCGCGGGTCCGTCGCTCGTGGTGTCTTCAAACTTGATCCTAAGCCAAGAAAATATATCCCCGACGCGCGAACTTATCGGAAAAAGGACGATGGTGTAAATCTATGGGATAATGAAGAATTGGATGACATCCAACTCTTCAGGACTCTTTTCAGGTTCTAGAAAAATCTTAAGACGTTGTCCGTTTACCTTGAATAACGTACCTTCGTCATTTTGAAGTGTAATGGCTCCATGTGATGAAGTGGCTACCACCGTGAAAGGTCCTTCCCATTTGCTTCGTAGTTTTCCATGTCCGAACAATTTTACCCTGGAATTAAAAAGTAATACCTTGTCTCCCGGAGTGAAGTTCTTCTTCTTGATTCTCTTGTCATGCCACCTCTTTGTTCTCTCTTTGTAGATCTTTGCGTTATGATATGCTTTTTTGCGCCATTCATCTAGTTCAGAGAGTTGCATTCTTCTCTTGACTCCGGCAGCTTCTAAGTCCATGTTCCATCTTTTAATTGCCCAGTGAGCTTTGAATTCTAACTCCACTGGTAAGTGACAAGTCTTTCCGTAGATGAGTTGATATGGAGACATTCCCAATGGTGTTTTGTAGGCAGTACGGTAAGCCCACAGTGCTTCAGGTGGTCTATCTTTCCATTGTGTTCCCATCTCGTCAACTATTTTCTGCAGAATATTCTTGATTTGCTTGTTTGATGTTTCTGCTTGGCCACTTGTCTGAGGATGATAGGGAGTGGCAACATTGTGACGGATCCCATGATTTGTAAGATATTTATGAAAGCCTTTGTCAATGAAGTGGGTTCCTCCGTCACTAATTACCATCCTTGACACTCCAAATCTTGGAAATATTATGTCCTCGAACATCCTCTGATTGTTTCTTGCATTAGCAGACTTGCATGGCACTGCTTCGACCCATTTTGAGACGTAGTCGACAACAACTAGGATATACTCATGATTCCTTGATTTAGGGAATGGTCCCATGTAATCAATTCCCCAGACGTCGAAGAGCTCAATCTGAAGGTTGTTAGTGAGTGGCATGGCATCTCTGGTGTTGATGCTGCCGTGCCTTTGACATGACCCACATCTCCGAATGAAATCTTTTGTGTCTTGGTACATAGTTGGCCAGAAAAATCCACTTTGCCAGATCTTCGCATGTGTTCGGAATGCCCCATAATGCCCTCCATATGGTGAAGAGTGACAACGTTCAATGATCTTGATTCCTTCTTCAGCTGGCGCACATCTTCTGAGTAATCCATCAGAGCAAACTCTGAATAGATATGGATCATCCCATATGTGGATCCTGCTCTCGTAGATTAGCTTCTTCTTATTTGCTCCTGGCGGTACATACCCTGCAACTATAAAGTTGACAATATCTGCATACCAGGGGTCAGATCTAGAGATTTGAAAAAGCATGTCATCCCTGAGTGAGTCATTTATAGGCAATTCCTGTGGATTTTCGAAATACATTCTAGACAAGTGATCAGCTACAGAGTTTTCTACTCCTTTCTTATCTTTTATTTCTAAGTCAAACTCTTGGAGTAGCAAAACCCATCTTATCAAGTGTGGCTTAGCATCTTTCTTAGTGAGTAGGTATTTAAGTGCAGCATGATCAGTAAAAACAATCACCTTTGATCCCACTAAAGAAGATCTAAACTTGTCTATAGCAAAAACAACAGCCAGAAGTTCTTTTTCAGTAGTAGCATAATTAAGTTGAGGTCCTGTTAAAGTTTTGCTGGCATAAGCGATTGCATGATGCTTTTTATCTTTATATTGTCCTAGCACAGCTCCTACAGCAAAATCACTTGCATCGCACATGATCTCAAAAGGTAGAGACCAATCAGGAGGTTGAATGATAGGTGCAGAAGTGAGCGCTTTCTTAAGAGTGTTAAAAGATTCTAAACATGCATCATCAAATTCAAAAGGAACATCTTTGGCCAAAAGATTTGTAAGTGGTCTTGCAATATATGAAAAATCTTTTATAAATCTACGGTAAAAACCAGCATGGCCAAGAAAACTTCGGATTCCTTTAACATTAATCAGTGGAGGCAAATGTTCAATTACTTCAATTTTAGCTTTGTCTACCTCAATTCCACGTTCAGATACTAAATGACCTAGCACTATGCCTTCTTTAACCATGAAGTGACATTTTTCCCAATTAAGGACTAAGTGCTTTTCTTCACATCTTTGCAAAACTATGTCTAAATTTTCAAGACAATCATCAAAAGTTTTTCCATAAACAGAAAAGTCATCCATGAAAACTTCCATGATTTCTTCAATCATATCAGAAAATATAGACATCATACATCTTTGAAAAGAAGCAGGTGCATTACATAATCCAAAAGACATTCGGCGATAAGCATAAGTTCCGTATGGACATGTAAAAGTGGTTTTGCTTTGATCATCTGGATGGATTGGGATTTGGTGATATCTAGAATACCCATCAAGAAAACAAAAGAAAGAGTGATTGGCTAACCGTTCTAACATTTCATCTATGAAAGGTAGCGGAAAGTGATCTTTCTTAGTTGCCTTGTTTAGTTTTCTGTAATCAATACACATTCTCCAACCAGTAACAGTTCTTTGTGGAATTAATTCGTTCTTCTCATTCTTTACCACAGTCATGCCTCCCTTTTTAGGCACAACTTGGACAGGGCTTACCCACCCACTGTGTGGCACAGGATAAATGATCCCGGCGTGCAAGAGTTTCAAAACATCTTTCTTTACTACTTCTCTCATTGCATTATTAAGCCTGCGTTGTGGCTCTCTAGATGTTGATATGTTAGAATCGGTAGGAATGCGATGGGTGCAGAAAGCGGGGTTGATTCCCTTTAAGTCATGGAGTGAATAGCCAAAAGCTGATTTATGCTTTTCTAAGACAGTGATCAACCTAGAAGTTTGTTCCTGAGTAAGATTATTATTTATGATTACTGGAGATTTAGGATCATTATTCAAGAAAGCATATCGAAGCCCAGAAGGTAAGGGTTTTAACTCTATGGGAGGTTTAGGAGGTTCTTCTAAGGAATCTAGAGGATCTGGATCAGGTGTGTTATCTTCTTCCTCACTGAAGAACTGAGCATCTTCTTCATATTCGGATTCATTTATTATTTCAAAAGACGCTTCTTTAATTTCTTCCATAGGATCCGGCTCGGGACATGATTTATTCTCATCATTTAGAGAATGAGTAATAGGTATGGTTCCTTTAAGATTTTTCCCAAGATGGAAGTTTAAGATCCCTAATTGTCCTTCATGAATGGGTTGCTTAAGTGGTTGGCCTATCAGCAGACTAAACTCTTTAATATCAAAAATATAAAAGCTTAAGTGAAGTGGAGTGTTATCTACTGTGACAGGCAGGACATACATGATTCCTGAGCTAGGAATAACATGTCCTAAAGGGGTTTTCAATAATTTAGCTGTTGGGGCAAGTGACATTTGTTTTAATAAATCTTGAGCAAAAGTTTCAGACATAATGTTGATTCCCACAACAGGATTATAGAGAGCTTCGAAGGTTTGTTGATGGATTTGACATTGAATGTGTGTAGAAGGTGAATTTAAACGAATTGTATCGGTTGAAAGCTCTGATTCTTCTAACCATTCATGACTTATTATAGAGATTGGTTTCTTCGCAGTTTCTTTTAGGAAAACCTTATTAGTAAGTTCTTCTAAAGACGACCTTTGATTTTGTGGTTTCCTAATTATGTGATATTTCGAGGTATTACCAAATTCGGTAAAGTACTCATCCTCGAAATCAAAGGTGTCTCCTGAGATTGAGGTTTCCCTCACTAGGAATTAAAGCTGAGGTTTGTGTATGATTAAGAATAGATATAGGATCAGCTTCGAGATTTACTTCTAGTGGTTCTTGTGGTTTAGCTTCAGGAGTAGGAGTGATTTGAGATAAGTTTTGCAACATTTCCCTTGCCTTGGAGGCTGGGATATGTAGGAATGATCCATTTGAAGCTAAGTTAAGGTAATTAGAAGTTTTTCTATTCAGACCATTATAAAAGTGTTGAAGCAAGACAGAGTCTGGAATAGATAAGGCTGGACCAGAGCAGACAAGATTATCGAATCTTTCCCAGGCTGCAATTAGAGACTCATTATCCTCTTGGATGAAAGACAAAATCTCTAAGCGAAGACAAATAATTTTGGAGACAGGGAAGTATTCTAAGCAAAAGCTAGAGCAGAGTTCTTTCCAATCCCCATTTTTACTTGGTGCTGTTTGAAGGTACCATGTTTTGGCTCTTCCCTCTAAGGAGAATGGAAAAAGTTTCCATCTAAGGGTTTCGTCAGACATGCCTACGATATGTAGGCACGCACAGGTTTGTTCAAACTCATTTAAATGAATATGTGGGTTTTTGTCTTCTAAGCTAGAAAAAATTTGATTCTTAACCATGTCTATCAAACATGGGCGTAGCTCGTAGTTGTCTGAAAGGATAGGCTTAGCAGATTTGGGCAACTCTAAGTCTACGACAGTGTGATAGGTATACTGGTTCAGTGGAATGGAATTCGTGGAGCTAGTGGTTGGCTCTGAGAAATCCATTGTGAAAAGAATAAAAAGATATAACAACAAAGATAAAGTTTAGAGTATAGTAAAAGATAAAAGTATAATACAAGGTTATACTTAAGACGTAAAAAGATCTACCGTTCCCCGGCAACGGCGCCAGAAATGCTTGTTGGTATAAATTAATGCACACTTTACTTTATCCGCAAGCGCACAGATAAGCTCTACCGATGTAGCACTTCACCGGAGTAACCCAGTTTTAATATCGAACCCAAAGGAACAGATAGCGATGAGTCTCAAGTGTATAACCCCTGAGTAACTAACAAGGACGGAGAAGCTAAAAGTATAGAGGGGATCACTAAGGTTGTCTAAACCCAACTTAAGAGTGATATGTTTATTATTCTTAATGGGGAAGTTGCCATAAAAGGTCACAACAGAGTATGATTCTTTTATGCAAATGTATAATCCTACCAAGCCTACACACGGGTAAGTGGACTATAGAAGAATCAACAAGGCTATAAGAGTCACCCTTGTGAACAACCACTACTACCGGCGTTATAGGAGGTAAATATGAGTTATCCAGCCTAAGCACCACGCTTATACTATCCAACTACTCTAACTCTAGAGCGACTAGAATTAAAGTACTCAAAAGAGAGTCATAAACCTTAAGAACAATAGCTCAAACTTAAATATAGATGTTGATTACCAAAACAATCGATGAAGCAAGTCGATGAAGAACTTGAATCCACAGGTACAAGATGAAGAAGTTGATCCGACAGGCCGGAGCTTCCTCTTGATCTCTTCCTCTCTCTCTCTCTTCTAGTTCTAAATAAGACTAGGTTCTAATCCTACTAGAGGGGTATCTAGTCTTCTACTTGAAAGCTAACTCCTGAAGTCTCTTCTAGGGTTTCTAGTTGAAGTGTAGTCTTCTGAAGAGGGACCTTCTTTCTGACCTAGGGCCTGGGGGTCTGTTTATATAGCCCTGAGGGATCAACCGCGACCGTTAGATCAAACCGACTTCACGTAGGGCTGAGATTGATCCTCAAAGGCGGTGGAAGTAGCTTGCAGAAGACGGAAGCCAGAGGCGCCAGGGGGAGACCGACCGGTGGGCCCAGGGGACCGGTCGGTCCCACCTGGAAGTGAACCGGGGTGCCCCTCCTCGTGGTGTCTCTACGTGATCTCTGAGTCTTCTGGAAGGTTCCTGACTTGGCGAATACGTTATCTCCCATCGGTTTCCTTCTAGGGGAAGGAATTGAGGGCTGTTTCCTGATTTGGTCCCTGCGGATTCACAATTCACCAAAACTCATGGAATTCATTAGTTTTAATCCCTATGCTAAGGTGGAGTTTACATATCCATCCATTTTCATGCTTAATTGACCTTTAATAATAAGATTTAATTAGTGTCAACAAGGCCCCACACGGCACTCAGACCGTTGATGCCCCCCTGAAGTCAGTTGGTCATGGCTGCCTCGGCACGAACCCCTTCTTGAAGCGTCAAATTAGCCGCCCTCGCGGTTGTCAGACTTTCGTCAAGGGCTGCAAGTCAGAACAAAGAGTCAGTTTCAGCTAGGGACCCTTCGGGGTCGAAGGAGTCGAAACAAAAGATAAAGCCTCACCTGCACAATGGGTTTGAAGGGCCGTATTACGGTCTTCGGCCTCGACGAGCCTCTTCTCTGCCTGGTTCAAAGCGCGGGCTGCTTCTGTCGCCTTGACCCTCAGCTCCTCTATGTCCTTGTCGGCGCCCGCAAGAGCAAGGTCCTTCTCGATGAGGGCCATGTTCGACGCATGCAGCTCCGCAGGCAGGTTTCAGACCCGCATCCTTTCCTCCCCAATCGACACATTAAGGGCATCGCGGGTGCTGGAGATGTTGGACACGTCCTTCTTAAGGCCCTCGATCTGACTCTCAGCCCCACCAAGTTTGCCCTCGAGGTCGAAAACCTGCTTCGATCTCGAAGCAAGGTCCTCAAGGGCTTTCGCTTCCCTTGCCTTCGCTTTCGCGGCCTCCTCTTTGGCCTTCCTCACCTCCTCCTCAGCTCGGACCAAGGCTTCTTGAGCGGTCCAGCTAGCCTCGATTTGGCGTACTACCTCCTCACGACCACCATGCGTCCGGTGGAGGAAGTAAGACTTTGTGTGGGAATGCCTCCTCAGATCCTGCAACAACAGTTAGTCACCGAGCCGAGAGAGAAGACAAAGACGAATGCGCCCAGAGATTACTCACTGCCAGGCATCGACCAAAGTCTTCGGTGACGATCTCGCTGGCCATCATCAGGGTCTGCGCCATCCACGAACGATACATCTCCATGTCCTCCCAACGCGTCAGCTCGGCGGGGTCGTCCAATACAAGGGAGGGGCCCACCGAATCCTGAGGGTCCCGAAGGGATATGCGCTCCTGGCCCCAGTGCGGAAGTCACGCGGTGATCTTCTTGCGCACCTCGCCCCGAAAGCTCTCCGCCGACTCGCGTGAACCACCTTGCTTCTCCACCCGGTCGGCCAGGGTGCAGTACGGAAGTGCTCTAGTCTCCCGAAGCCCCGTCTCCGGAGAGGACCTCCTCGACGTGCCAGGAACACCTTGAGCTCCCAACTCCCTGGCAACCACAAGGGCCTTGCCCGCCTCTGGCCAGCGCCGCGTCGGGGAGCGCGGGATCGATGCCTCCCCTTGAGACTGGCTGGCCTCGGTCCCCGCCATCTCCACTTCCTCGAGCAGGCTCAATGCCGACTGATCCACGTCCTGCTGACGATGGGGCAAGACAGGAGCGTCCGCCACTTCTGGTACCGCGGTCGGCTCCGGCGGTGGGCGGCCTAGGACCGACGCAGCCCCTTGTTGCTCCCGCTATCCCTACCGCCGCTGCTCCTCTTGCAGTCGAGGCTCGTTGGGCTTCTTCTCCTCCTCCTCTTTCTTCTTCCACTCCGCCTCGTGGACCCCCATGGGCAATCCCCTCGTCGACACCGTTGAACCGCCCACGGGCGGTGGCCCGGCAGCCACGCTCTCTAGCCCAACGCTGATCGGAGCCGATCCCGGGCCTACTCTCGGGGCCTCGGGGGTCGCCTCCTCAGGTCGAGGAAGGAGGCTCGCACCCCGGCTCAAGCTAGAGCCCGCAGAGGCCAGGGCTCGGGACGTGGCGGGCTGGGGAGCTAGGGTTGAGGCAGCGTCGCCCCTGGCGCTTGACACCGGGGAAGGGGCGCCTGTAACCAAAGCGGCACCCGTTAGCTTACCCCGAGCCATGGCCTCCCTAGCCGCCACCGCCCAAGCCTGGGCGTGAGGAGGTAGGGAAACTCCACCTCTGGTCGGGTCTGTTGCCATCTTGGCGGCCGCCTCCGCCTTAAGCCTCTTGGCGGGGGTAGGGTTCGCCGGCCCCACCTGGCGCTTCCCCCTAGGACAACGAAAGACGAGCAAATCGCGTGACTACAAGATCAAGTCATGAAGATTAGAGGATAGCTTGGGGCGTGAATACTTACCCCCGGGGGAAACCTACCTTCTTTTTGGAACCACTCGACCCGCTCGGGGGCTTCGGGGCCACCCCTCCCTCCGTGCTCCCCTTAGGTCCGGAGCCCTCGGACCGAGACCAGGGCGCCTGCGGCCCCGAGTGGCTCCCCGGAGTCTTCTCGAAGCATCGGCCCTCGCTCGAGCCGGGCACCGTTTGCTCCCTCGACGTCACGATCAAAGGCGGTGACGGACTATGATGACCTCGAGCCAAAGCCGACGACGCGCTGCTTGACGGCTGTCGAGACGACGAACCACCTAGTTTCTTCTCCTTCGGGCACTCTAGGACATCCTCCTGCGCAGGGGGAATGTCAGCTCACGGACTGAAGCCTAGTATGTGACTTAGACGTGCGTCCATCCCCTCCTCCTCGTCGTCGTCATCCTCAGTCGAGGTCTCTTCGTCGGATGACTCGCTCCCAGGCAACCCAGCGCGTCTTCGACTCGCCCGGCGCTGTTCACGCTCTCGACGTAAAAGGTTCCTCTTCTTCTCCTTCGCCTTCCTTGTGTCCTTTCTCTCTTTCTCTTTTTGAGCAGAGAAGCTTCTCACCTGTCGATCGACATCATCCTCCTTCACTGGGGGCACCGAGGTCCGGTAATCAATTTTCCCCTATGAAAAAATGTGGGATAAGAGCAAGGACAAAAGGAAGAGGGAAAAAGGGGAGGAAACCCGAAAGACACAGCTCGAGGCGCTCACCAAGTTGAGGCAACCCTTGTCCGGCAGCATGGGGATGAGGTTGAGATTCTCCGGCTCGAAAGGTCTAAAAACTGCGCCCCTCACCCTCGCCGCGGCTTCGGCCTCGGGCAACGCCTTCTCGGACATACGACTCCTTTTCAACCACTCGGGCTCGGCCCTAGGCCCCATCATGTCCAGCCACACCGGACGGGCCATGAGCGGGAGCACCCTCCGGCGATGAAAGGCCCAGACTACGATCGCCGCTGACAGACCCGCGTCGCGAAGTTTCTTCATCGCATCCACGAGCGGCACCAGCCGTGACTGCCGCTCCGCCATGACGCCATACGACCAGTGGGTCGGGCGCTCCGAAAGGAGGCGCCCGGTGAACTCCGAAAGATACCCCTCGTCGTTTCGAAGGTAGAACCACTGAGAATCCCATTGAGCGTGATTGCTCATCAAATTGGTGGGGATGTACTCGTGCGGAACGTCCGACTTCCCGGTCTTCAAGGCAAAATTGAGGCAGCCGGCGCGGACGACCCTCCTCACGCCTTTACCCCCGGGGGCATTGAAATGATGCCCGCTGAAGAGATGAAGCTACAACTCCCAATGCAGCTCCATCCCCAGGTACCCCTCGCAGACTGCTGCGAAGATGGCGGCCTGGGAAACCGCATTAGGCGAAAGATTGTGAAGCTCGACGCCGTAATGATGAAGGAGTGCCCGCACGAACCGGCCCAGGGGCGACCCCAGCCCCAACCGGTGAAACTTTAAGAAGCTCACGACGTAGCCCTTCGGTGGTTTGGGCTCCCGATCTGACGGTGGCGGCGCCATCCACTTCGGCCTCTCCCTAGAGGAGAGGGGGCGGAGAAGCCCCCCGTCGACCAGCTCCTGCAGCCTCTCCGTCGTCACCGACGACAGACACCACTCGTCAGCAGGAACTACCATAGTCGCCATCGCAGCAATATGGATCTACACGGAGGACGAAGCGCTCGGGAAGTTTCTCTCTCCCTCTCTCGCCCCTCCTTTCGTGGGCAGAGGCAGGTGCTCAAGATCTCAATAAAGGCGGCAGAAAAACAGAGAGCGGAAAGGAGAAACAGTTCCTCTCGCTTCTCGTACTTAAAAGAGCCGACACGCCGTGAATGTGCTACGCGGCGTAAGAGGAAAAATAACCCGCATTCAATGCGTACACCTAAAGGTACGCAACGGACCCACGCATCATGCCTTCCTAACCCCTCCGTTGTCCGGGCCCGCAACGGCCGCCGTGTCACGTCAACCTCTGCCTAGAAAGACGCGCCCGACAGGCGAAGAAAGTCATTTTCGATAAGGATTCTTCCACAAGAAGCCGAAGAGGCCCTGGCTTGTATAAAAAGTCTCGAGATAACGAAGGCTGGTCCCCGAGGGGCCCGAACAGCCGATCTCGATTAACCGAGTCAGGGACACAAAAGGGGAGCTCGCTCAGAGCTAGGCTCGAGAAAGGAATCTCGAGGCCCCTCACGCGTATCCAAGGCGAGGCAAATAGATCGCCATGGGATCTCCTCGCGGAGAGGCATCGAGCCGCCAACCCCCATCGAACGGGGCTGGTACCCGGGCATCAACACGCCTCGCTTCAATGAGATCGCCTCCAGGCCACAGTCAACCCCTATCGAATGGGGCATGAGCTCTCACTTGGATCACCCCGTTAACAGCTCACCGAGGATGTCAAGACTCCGCCCCACCGGGGGTAGTACGACGCTTCTCACCTCGTACCCAATCAAAAGGGCTTGCGGGAAGGACGCCATAGCCAATGAAACCCTGAATTACGTAAAGGCTCAGGGGCTCGATTGCACCCGACACCCCTCGACGAAAGAGGGTCGAGACTGACCAAGAGGAATATCAACCGCACCCGACATCATGCATGACGCGTGCATTAAGCTTTGGCCTTAACAAGATGTCCCACTACGCCGGAGCCACGACGACTGCGCCCAGCAATCCATCTTTCGCAGAAGAATCTTTTCGAGCCATACAAGGCTCGGGAGCCCGACACATACAAGGAGAACAAAATCCCCAAAATCGATCTTTCACCCCTGTCTCGAGTGTCAACACTCCAACCAGGGCTTGGGGGCTACCCCCGCGGGGAACGCTCGTGTGTCCCCCACGGAAAGAGTCTCGGGATACCCCGCGCTCCCGATTTCATGACCCCCGGCTCGAGCGCCAGCGCTCGAGCCGAGGCTCGGGGCCTACTGTCGATGATATAAAGAAAGGGGTACCCCAAAACCTCCACTTCGAAAAACAAACACAATCGGCATTTCATAAGCCACCAGGCCGAAAGCCCGTCAAAAGGAAACGGGCCATGGCGGCCCAGCAACCTAAGGTAAACCTCGAGACGACGCATTCTACGCCTCGCCCGAGCCTCCAAAGCTAGGCCTCGGACTGGCGCAATTTCTCCGCCTCGCCCGAGCCTCCAAAGCTAGGCTTCGGACTGGCGCAATTTCTCCGCCTCGCCCGAGCCTCCAGAGCTAGGCCTCGGACTGGCGCAATTTCTCCACCTTGCCCGAGCCTCCAGAGCTAGGCCTCGGACTAGCACGATTTCCCCACCTCGCCCGAGCCATTCGAAGCCAGGCCACGGGCTAGCGCTCCCATCGCGTCAAGAACCGAGGAAGAAGCCTCGCCATGCATCTCCAAAACTTCCACACGAAGGAAGTCGACTACCCCATACCTGCCACTTGTACGACCTCAGAAGCATTAATTCGCCCTGTCCACTCCGATCAAAGCCCGCATGGCTACATCGAGTGCACAGTTAACCGTACCCCAGTAAAATCAAACTGCAGCCACTTTCCCGAAGAAACGGGTACGTCGTGCGGAGCAACCGCTCCATACCATGCACTGTATCTCACCAAGGACGCCCCTCGAGGTACACGCTGCACCTCGTCTCGCGTACGGTCCAGGGCTCGACCCCTCTCGTCTAGCCTCGAGTTCCACCGTGGAGGTTTCGACCAGGCCCTTGAGCGCAAGCCTGCCAGGACGAGTCTGCACTCCAACAACTCCCGACGCGACGTCTTCGCCCACACCGGCGCATGGGCGTCGTCCTTCACCCCCGTCGCCGGGCACATCACCACAGGACGAGAAGCGTCGCTACAGCGGCACCGACATGACCGGAACCGTCATCACCAACATCAGCAGTGACATCATCATCTACGACAGCCCTAGCACTGTGTAACCCGTGCTTCTTCGTCTATAAAAGAGGACACCGGGGTTTAGACTAGGGCAAGCGAAAGAAGGCAGACACGAGCATCCAAGTCTCCAAGCTCTCCACCATATCCCAGGGTTTAGCCCTCGGATCCGAGAACACATCTTCACACCCCTCATCCGCTCTCGCTTACGCTTGTATTTGCCCCTGTACAAGCACTTCGGTGCAAGATAATACAAACTCCTCTCCCCGCTAGACGTAGGGCCTTCTCTTGCCCGAACCAGGATAAATCACCTGTATTCTTCTTGCATCACCATCCGGATCAGGGAACACGCGCACGCAAATTCACTCATTGGTGTAGACCCCCGGGTCCGAAACACCGACAGGGGGCTTGGCCCTTGTGAGGGATTCCTTGCGAGGGGCTCCAACGAGGACTAGGGGGAAGCTTGTGCGCTTCTCGATACCTCGGTAAAAATACTGGAGTCGTTGACGGGAGTTTGCATCTCTACCTCTCTCTTTAGCTTCTGCATTTACATTGCTTCTTGGTTGTGTGCTTTACCTTTCCTAACTTAGTTGATAGGCTAGTTGATAGGTTTGGAACCTAGGTTGCATAACTCTTTTGCGGTAGAGATAGCAACACACCTAGCAAAACCTTAGTTGCACATTAGATAGTTTACTTTCTTGCATAGGTTTTGACTAGGTAGAAAATAGTGGCCATAGTTTAGTGTAAAAGTTTTAAGTTGCCTAATTCACCCCCCCCCCTCTTAGGCGTCATGGTCCTTTCAATTGGTATCAAAGCCGGTTGGCTCATTTGTGGACTCTTGGCTTCACCGCCTTCGAGCCGACGCCTCTAAGAGTGGTTGAGATGGATACCTCTAGCCCTCCGCACTTTGACGACACAAACTTCCCCTACTATAGTGCTAGAATGACTTGCTACCTAGAAGCGGTTGATCTAGGTGTTTGGAGTGTCACACGCGATGAGATGAGAACCCCTAAGAATTCCATCAAGTTAACCGCGGGTGATGAAAAATAAATTCATCTTAATGCTAGAGCTAGAAATTGCTTGTTGTTGACACTGGTTATCTATCAAAATTAAAGGATAAATAAATATGAAAAGGGCATGAATTCAATCACCAATAAAGGTTTAGGGTTTTAATTAACAATATTTCATGAGTTTTGGTGATTTGTGATTCTGCAGAGACTAAACAGGAAAACCAGCACTGATTACTTCTCCTAGAAGGAAACCGACAGAAGATTACGGAACTGGCACGTCAGGAATATTCCAGAAGAACCTAGAGAACACCAGAGGACACCACAAGGCAGGACACCACGAGGCAAGACACCCCAAGAGGCCGCCAGGTGGGACTGACCGGTCCCACCCTTAGACTGGTCGGTCTCCCTCTGGGCCCGATAGGCTCCGTCTTCTGGAAGCTTCCTCCACCGCCTTTGAGAATCCATCTCAGCCCTACATGAAGTCGGTCTCATCTAACGACCGCGGTTGATCCCTTAGGGCTATATAAACAGGCCCCTAGGCCCTAGGGAGGATCAAGCCCCTCTTCAGAAAAGACTACGCCTCATTCAGAAAACCTAGAAGAGACTTTAAGAGCCAGCTTTCAAGTAGAAGACTAGTTACCCCTCTAGTTTAGGTTTAGAACCTAGTCTTATACTAGAACTAGAAGAGAGAGAGAGAGAGAGAGAGAGAGAGAGAGAGAGAGGAAGAGATCAAGAAGGAGCTCCGGCCTGTCGGATCAACTTCTTCATCTTGTACCTGCGGATTCAAGTTTATCTTCAGCTTGCTGCAACGATTGTTTTGGTAATCAACGTTTATATTTAGAGTCATTGTTCTTATTATTCTTAAGGTTTATGACTCTCTTTTGAGTACTTTAATTCTAGTCATTCTAGAGTTAGAGTAGTTGGATAGTGTAAGCGTGGTGCTTAGACTTGATAGCTCATAAATGCCTCCTATAACGCCGGTAGTAGTGGTTGTTCGCAAGGGTGACTCTTATAGCCTTGTTGATTCTTCTATAGTCCACTTACCCGTGTGTAGGCTCGGTAGGATTATACATTTGCATAAAAGACTCATACTCTGTTTGTGACCTTTTATGGCAACTTCCCCACTAAGAATAATATAAACATATCACTCTTGAATTGGATTTAGACAACCTTAGTGATCCCCTCTATACTTCTAGATTCTCCGTCCTTGTTAGCTACTCAGGGGTTAGACTTTAAGACTTATCACTATCGTTCCTTTGGGTTCGATATTAAAACTGTGTTACTCCGGTGAAGTGCTATATCGGTAGATTTTATCTGTGCGCTTGCAGATAAAGTAGAGTGTGCGTTAATTTATACCAACAAGCATTTCTAGCGCCGTTGCCGGGGAACGGTAGATCATCTTAAGTCTTAGTTTAACCTTGTAATCATACTTTTATCTTTTTCCTTTTTGTCCTAGTCTTTTCATTATTTTTGTTTTCATTCTTATGAATGTTGTTTTTGAATTCCACTCTTATCTATCACTACCCCATGAGCAAGCTATAACCAGTAGAATCCTTATACCCTATCATAATACCTGGTTATGAGCTATGCCTACCTTTCTAATGCACTGTCCTTGTAATGAGCATAGAAATATAATTATGAAAATATTCCCTCGGGTATTCTTGTCACTAACCTTTCCAGGTTTGGAGCAGAAAAGAACGAAGGAACAACAAACACAAGGTATGTCCCACCAATCATCATGCAACATTGAATTACATTCATCCAATCTTGATTTGTGCAAAATCCAAGCTTGGGGAATAGACTTTCTAAGAATATTTCTTGCCATGTTGCTATGTTGGTTGTCCCTACCTTTAGGATATGCTCATATACTAATCATACTCTTTCATCACCATCTGAATAAATCTCTACAATGCTTTCATGTTATCTTTATTTGCTATAGTATATTCTTTGGTTTTGAAGTATTATCATACACCTTTTAAATTAGGCATGGAGCTTAGTTTAGCCGTTTTCATGAATTAAAGTAAGACATGGTGTCTGGTTTGATTCTTGAGCTAAAAGGTGTGCTGATTTTACCTCTAAAGGCTTTTAAATTAAGTATGGTGCTTAGGTTAAAATGCCTTCCTAGATCAAATTAGACGTGGTGTCTAGGTTGATTTCTGAATTGATAGTATGCTATAGTAGATATTGGATATTTTGTTGGACTAACCCCTGCAGGAAAACTTTCATTATTAATTTGGGAAAGTCCGGAGATGAAGAGACACATGAATTTCAACAACTCTTGCACAATGAAGACTCAGCTCATTCATCATGTATGAAAGAACTGTGAGTATCAAAGTTTATTTATTTTGTCTTCTACTGCAAGTTATCTTTTGCCTTGAATCATGTTAAAGTGCAGCCAACACATAAAATACTAGTCTATGCTAAAATAATCCTAAAAACATTTTTTTATTAGCATAGATGCAAAATACATAAGTTGTGGATAATAACCCATGCTTCAAATTCTTGCAATCCTTCGGGTATATGTCCACTAACATTACACAGGAGAGAGATTTTGTTCATCCATGGTTTGTTCTAAACATTGAAGATCCAAAACCCAAACCATAGACACACAAACCTACTCTCAGATCACAAATGGTGCTAGCCTAGCTTTGAGTCTTGCTTGGGTGCTGATGACAAACAAGATGCAACTTACCTCGTATGAGACAACCTATGCCTGCAACCATCATTGTCCAAGACATCAAGACAAGAAGTGGGAAGTTATCCTCTTTTCTAATCAAGAGCTAGCTTGGGAGACAAGACGGTACCACTACAACAATAGCAAGATCTACAAATCCAACACATGAACATGTTGTCTGGGAATCCATCTACATCACAAGCCAGCCTGGGAGAGACAATTCCGTTATCTAGATGCGTTTCACAATCAAAGGGAGGAAGGAGAAAACCAGCTTCAAGACATATTGATCTCCTACCTATCACTTTGATCAGTACAAACCACTAGATGTTGTCCTAGTCGAGAAGAAGAATATGATCCATCACTCATTCTTGGAAGATCGTTCTTGAACACCATCAATGTCATCATCTTTGCCAAACCTGGAGAAGTCAACTTTTGGATCTTTCGTTGCATCTTCAACATCTACATCACTTATGAGCCGCCAAAGAGAACCAAGAGAAGGCGTCAAAGGGAGAACCAACTGCCAAGAATTGAGGAGGGCATCATGAAGGATGAAGCCACTGCACCACAAGAGTTAGAAGATGGAGAGATAGTACCTGAACCAGCAAATCAAGAAAAACAGCCGATAAGATCTCCATCATCTAGACATTGTTGAGAGGACAAGTCTCAGTTGTGACATTACAAGACAAAAGACTCTCATGGAGGCACTCGAGTAGCAGCTCTAAATTCATGTCTCTTGCCAACCCAATGATTAAAGGAAAACAAGAAAGGTTGACAAGAGAAGAATGCGGAACTGTCCCTACATCCTCATAGTACAGAATTAATACAAGAAAGAGAGAGGATCCTAGACAGCATACTCGAGGAACAATGCGCCTTCACTGATAAGTCGACACAAGAGAAGGAAGGTCGATACCTATAAACATGATTCCACCGTGATCTTCTTTCCCTCAAGCACACTGTGAGACAAGCAAGAGAAGAGAAGCCAGCTACACAAGAGAAGCTTCAACAAGGTGGATCGACACATCACTCTTCAATGACAAAGTAACATTTCAAGGTAAGTAACCATCACTGTAAAAGCTTCTTCTTGATTCTAGTATGAACATAAATAAAGAACAAAACATGTTTAAGTTGCACCTCACTTGATCCAAACTAATCAACTCAACATGTTTAGTCCTTTGATCTTTGTTCCTAGCTTTACTCTCTTGAATCTCACTATCTTAACTACATGAGCTAAAATGTTGTGCATCTAACCTTTGGAAGATGATATATCTTAATCATGAAAAGATCAACACTCTATGCATAGATTATCCTTCCTTGGGTTAAGTAATTTGATCTGTTAAATATTTTAAGATGCTACTTTCATGCTCATTCTCTAATCCTATCACTCATGTTAAGATTGAATAGAACACATAAACAACAAGTTTGTCTTGTACAATGTGCCTAAGGTTAGAGGGGAATAAACAAAACTTTTGGTTCTATTGGTGTTTTTCCACCAACAGAGCCCATGTACTTGATCTCTACCTTGTCTTTATGAGCAGGACACACTCTTGAACAAACATGGAGAAGTTTATCACTCCCAAATTCTACAGAGTGAAGGTCCTAGATCTATTAGAACATGCACACTGAGCAAGATGCTGCCAGCATCCACAATTAACGGTTCATTTCAAACTACTGGATGAACAAATGACATGAGTGACACCATATCAAGAGGCATAAACAAGAAGGAATGATGGAAGACGTCGTACTCAGAATTCGAGGTCATGAAGTCCCCACTGACTTCTTGATCCTCGACATGAGAAGACGATGATGTCCACCTCATCCTAGGAAGACCATTCCTCTACGCTACAAGTACAATCATTTACAAGAGGAAATCCATTTTCACTTTCCTGGAGAAAAGGCACGATGCAACTTCATCAACTACATACCCAATGAAGCACCCAAGAAGAATAGAAGTGAAAGACACCGCTCTCAAAGCCAAAGAAGACAAACTATCAAGAATAGAGAGGCCAATCACGAAGAAGAAGCTAACAACACTGTCCCAGAAAAGAAAGGATAGAAACCTCAAGACAGTGAACCACAGGGAGTGAAGACTCAGACCAAGAAAGTATGGGAGAAAATGTCTGCACCTAAGAGGTCAATCAATAACAACTTTCCAAACGTCTGACAACCTTGGGAGGTCTGAACCAAGGGAAGGTCCGGTTCGTCGGACCTAAATATCCGAATCTTCGCCAAAAGGTAAAAATCGCTAGTTATCTTTATATTTACTTTGCTGCATATTTCTCATATTTAATCCATAATCATTTCTTGCATCATCATATTTAATTCACAAACATTTTAATTTCTGCATTGCATTAGAAAATAAAATAAAAATATTGCATTTGTTACACTACATCATAAACTATGAAGCCCCATGTGAATAATTCTATGGTGTGTAAAAACCCACGGGAATGTTCATCGTGGTGGCATAAAAATAATAAAAATAAATATGCATACATTCATCCTGTTGCATTTTTTCTCTTGCATCATAAAAATATTAAAATACAAAAATATTGAGATACAAAAATATTGAGAAAGAGATCTTACTGAAATTCTAGACAACTAAGGCTTGAGTAGCCAACCATTAATGCTTAATCTGTTCCACAAGTTTTGTTGTCTATTTGAGTTTCACAGGATTTGAAAATCCAAGAAAAGCTGACAAGCAAGTGGAGAACTGTCTCAACAAACATCAACATCAATCAAAGCTCTAATAGAGGAAGGACATATCCACTGCCAGTCTGCTACATTGCAAGATCGAACGACTACGTCAACATTCAGCTTGGGGGAAGACACCCCCATGTATCCACGTAAGTATGTTTATCCTTTTAAGTTTTTTATTGTATAAACAAACTCAAAAAAAATGTGAGCACATGAAGGCTCACCCCTAAAAAGAAAAGAACAAAAAAATGTGAGCACATGAAGACTCACCATTAATTAAAAAAAAGAGACAAAAATATATGGGCACATGAAGGCTCAACGCTATTAAGGGAACCAGCTTGGGGGAGACACACCCCCGTTATCTTCGCGATTCAAGTATGTCTTTACTACTACTACTACTACTATTATTATTAGCTTTTATTTTATATCTTAAACTGTGTTAGATTAAATAGATAAAATAGTGTGTTTTAAGAAGTTGATGACTAAAAGAGAACCCTCTCTCTCTAATCTTTTGCATGGAAATGATGAATAGTTGCTCTATCTAATTTCTTTCAAGTACCTAGTCTTCAAAGCATGAGTTCTCCTCATTAATAATGATGCCTTAAAATAAAATTAAATACATGGATGGCAAATACTTAATCTAAGGTCTAGGTAATTGGGATATGACATGTGATGATCTGAGCTACTATTATATTGTTCTAAATAACACTAAAGTTTCGGAGATTTCTCAATATGAATATGACTAATAATTGCATTGAGTTAAATTAAGCTCTGTGACCCTGTGGGAAGTTATCATGCCATTGAATTGAGATGACTTACACATTTCATCCATCTTTCGCATACATGCTCATAATTATCTGTTGCTACCCTCTCTGAAGTTTGTTAGAAACATGTGGCTATAAAAAAAGGAAAAAAAGAAAGATCCGAGGAAATAAAAAGGGACAAGTGTCCGAAACCTCAAAAAGATAGATCCGAGGAAATAAAAAGGGACAAGTGTCCGGAACCTCAAAAAAATGTGTTAGAAAAAATGCGCACGTGTCCGATAGTAGAATTAGCCTAATAGTCATATGTCTCTGATAAACAGAAGAGAGTGAATACATTCAAAAGAGCATCCGACTCCATTTTTCCATACACATG
The DNA here is from genome assembly GCA_009763385.1 of Coix lacryma-jobi var. lacryma-jobi. Classification (NCBI taxonomy): domain Eukaryota; kingdom Viridiplantae; phylum Streptophyta; class Magnoliopsida; order Poales; family Poaceae; genus Coix; species Coix lacryma-jobi. The sequence continues at coordinate 114,491,164 of CM019830.1, read as the reverse complement.
CACTTCTTGATTCAATGGTTGGTTGACTTTCTCTTTGGATCCATTGTTTAATTTGACAACATATGTATTAAAGCTTTTAAAAATTAATTAAAACTCCGGAATAAAGGTGAAGTGAAAGAGCTAGAGACATAGTGTTTGATTTGATCGTTCAATCTTTCAATTACTCAAGATCTAAGGTAAAAGTAATATGCCCCATGAAGAATAACATAATATGTTTTGGAGAATTTTTGTTTAACAGCAGGTGTACTTGTTGGAAGTGAAGATATTGTAGCAACTCCTAATCCATTGTTAATTTTTGGTTTTGCTAAGGGACTAGCAAAAGGTAAGCTTGCGGAAGTTGTTGACACTGGTTATCTATCAAAATTAAAGGATAAATAAATATGAAAATGGCATGAATTCAATCACCAACAAAGGTTTAGGGTTTTAATTGACAATATTCCACGAGTTTTGGTGATTTGTGATTCTGCAGGGACTAAACAGGAAAACCAGCACTGATTACTTCTCCTAGAAGGAAACCGACAGAAGATTACGGAACCGACACATCAAAAATATTCCAGAAGGACCTAGAGGACACCAGAGGACACCACGAGGCACGACACCCCGAGAGGCCGCCAGGTGGGACCCCCTTAGACCGGTCGGTCTCCCCCTGGGCCCGATTGGCTCCGTCTTCTGGAAGCTTCCTCCACCACCTTTGAGGTTCCATCTCAGCCCTACGTGAAGTCGGTTTGATCTAACAGCCGCGGTTGATCCCTCAGGGCTATATAAACAGGCCCCCAGGCCCCAGGGAGGATCAAGCCCCTCTTCAGAAAAGACTACGCCTCATTCAGAAACCCTAGAAGAGACTTCAAGAGCCAGCTTTCAAGTAGAAGACTAGTTACCCCTCTAGTTTAGGTTTAGAACCTAGTCTTATACTAGAACTAGAAGAGAGAGAGAGAGAGGAAGAGATCAAGAAGGAGCTCCGGCCTGTCGGATCAACTTCTTCATCTTGTACCTGCAGATTCAAGTTTATCTTCAACTTGCTTCAGCGATTGTTTCGGTAATCAACGTCTATATTTAAGTTTGAGTCATTGTTCTTATTGTTCTTAAGGTTTATGACTCTCTTTTGAGTACTTTAATTCTAGTCATTCTAGAGTTAGAGTAGTTGGATAGTGTAAGCGTGGTGCTTAGACTTGATAGCTCATAAATGCCTCCTATAACGCCGGTAGTAGTGGTTGTTCGTAAGGGTGACTCTTATAGCCTTGTTGATTCTTCTATAGTCCACTTACCCGTGTGTAGGCTCGGTAGGATTATACATTTGCATAAAAGACTCATACTCTGTTTGTGACCTTTTATGACAACTTCCCCACTAAGAATAATATAAACATATCACTCTTGAATTTGATTTAGACAACCTTAGTGATCCCCTCCATACTTCTAGATTCTCCGTCCTTATTAGCTACTCAGGGGTTAGACTTTAAGATTTATCACTATCCGTTCCTTTGGGTTCGATATTAAAACTGGGTTACTCCGGTGAAGTGCTACATCGGTAGATTTTATCTGTGCGCTTGCGGATAAAGTAGAGTGTGCGTTAATTTATACCAACACTTGTTTGAATCTTTTAGCATGGATGTTTTCAACCAAGTTTTTACCTTACAAACATCTCATGAATTTGGTTCAAACTCCATGAGGTCCATGATGGTACAAGTAATGTTAGAGAGCAAAAACATCACCTAGCTAAATCAAGTTATGTTTCTTTTAAAATGAATGAAAATGAGCTTGTTCGTGATATGTATTCTCGTTTGAATCTAATTATCAATGAGCTCAATTCTATTGGGATTACCAAGCTAGGTGATGCAGATATTGTGAGGAAGATCATCTCCGTCCTTCCAAAGAACAAGTATGCAACCGTCATCACCATCCTCCACAACATGGAAGACTTGAGCACAATGACCCCGACCATTGTCATTGGTAAATTGGTGGCATTTGAGATGTCACGCAAGATGGGTCAAGAAGAAGCCACTTCATCAAGCAAAGCATAACTCTCACATGTGATGAGCACAAGAAGATGAAGGGCAAGAATCAAATTGAGAAAAGCTCAAGCTCCTCAAGTGAAAATGGGGAAGAAGAAGAGGATGATAAAGATGAAGAATCAACTGATGATGATGAAGCCTCCACCTCATCCAACTCCTCCTTAGATGAAGAAAAAACAATCATGCTAATGCAAGGAGTGAAGAGGATGATCCGCAAGCTCAATGTCAAGGGTGTGCCCATCACAATTGAAGATTGCCTCTTCACCAATCAAATAAGAGAGCAAAGGAAAAATGGATGCTATAGATGTGGCAAGAAAGGGCACTTTATGGAGGATTGTCCAAAACAAAAGCTCACACCCAAGGACAAGAAAAAGAAGGGATGCAAGGCCAAAGCCCTCACTACCATCAAGACATGGGATGATTCATCAAGTGATGATGAAGCCCAACACAAGAGGCGCGGTCACAAGCACTCATCATCAAGCTCTTCACGTATGTGCCTTGTGGCACGAGGTAACACACACTCTATCTCTAGTGATAGTGATGATGAACTTCCTTCTTATAATCAACTTGTGCAAGATAATCTCAACTATGCTAAGGCTTGCACTAGCCAACAAAAGAAAATTAACGCTTTAAAAAAATTAGATAGCTCTCAACAAGCTTACAATGCTATGCTTGATCAATATGAAACTTTTTCAAACTTAAATGTTGAGCTATCTAATAAAATTGAGAAACTTGAGGCTAGTGTAAGCACATATGATAGCACAAGTAATGATGAACAACTTGCTAAGAAAAATGAAAAACTAAAAGCAAAGTTAGCTAGCACACAAGATGCTTACAAAAGTTTGCTTGCTAAAATGAAAATCATGTGCAAACATTGTGATGAGCTAACTAATAAAGTTGCCAATCTAGAAGCCATCGGAGCAAACCCCACCGAGGCACCTAAAATTGAAAAATCAATCTTTGATTTTCCTAAATAGGATGCCTCTACTTCTTGCATTGATTTACTTGATTTAGGCTCACCCATGTGCAAACAAGCTTGTGTTGAGGATATGATTGTAGAAACATGTACACAAGAAGTTGCAATGGAAAATGAGCTACTAAGGAAAGAAGTGGCCCGCCTCACCATGGACTTGACTCAAGCAAAAGGCAAGACAAAGCAAACCCGAACTCATCAAGATAACACTGTCAAGGGAGTGAAGAAGCTAGATGAGGAGCAAATCGTGGTTTGTTATGTTTGCCACAAGGAAGGCCACAAGTCCTATGAGTGCAAGGTGAAGCATGGGGGAGAAAAGAAGAAATAGAAAAACAAAAAACAAACAAGCAAGCTCTCCAACACCTACACCAACAAGGTCAACAAGAAGGCCTCCACACCTTATCTTTTGAAGAAGAAGAAGAAGAATGATAAGGTGGTGGTCGTCAAAGCAAACAAATAAGCCAACAATGGGGCCAAACGCATTTGGGTGCTGAAGGACATTATCTCAATTATGAAGAGCACCAAAAAGGTTTGGGTCCCAAAAGGGAAGTGAGTAGTCAAGTGGACTACGGGGAATTTGGAGACTTGGCAAAGTTTTGGGTGCATATCATGGGGTGCATCACATTGGATCATGTCATTGCCAAGTATGTTAGTGGCTACTATGGACCCAAATTCCCCTACCCATGTGAGGTAACTAGATTTAAATTCTTGCAATTCGTTTAACATCTAGTTCCTTTCATTGCCTAGGTTTGCATTTGCATTTTCAAATCCTTTATCATGCATACACTAGGCTTATCATATGGTAGTTTTAATCGGTATCACTCTCACTTTGGGAGCAAACTTACGTGGTTTAATTTGCTTAGGAGCACGACACATAGCTTCTCTTACTTTGTATTTATCCTATATGTGCCAAAGTTCAAATAGTAGATAAACTACCCCGATTACCATCTTCAATTGGTGTCACATTTTTAGTGATGTCATATTGCAAAATGGTAGTTTGACCTTACAAGTCAATGTGCATGTCTCCTACAAGTATTTCAAACTTGTATGCACACTTTTAGGGGGGAGTTTACTCTACAATTTGGAAGCTTTGAGACTAACATTACTCTCAAGTTTATCATGTGTGTAGTAGTCTCATTGCAAGGAAAATGGAGTTCCCGGTGACAAGCATCGTGTGTAGCAATAATTCATTTGGTATCTACATATGGTATTTCTAATCGTTATCATTATGTTGATTTCATTTTGATACTCCTATATGCTTTCTCCGTGCATTATATATATTAAACTCATTGGTGCATTAATTTGCCGGTTATGCATATGCTTTGCCTTACACCATATGTATGCATACACTTAGGAGGAGTTTAGTTTATACAATGTGAAAGTCAAGTTTTGTGATCAATTCCACTCCACATAAAAAGGATCCCAAAATTTGACCCTCCCTTGTGCTTCTAATGTTTTCCTTTTTGGTGTTTGATTCCAAAGGGGGAGAATTTGAAGGACCAAAAGCAAGCCCAGTCTAAAACAAACAAAATAACCAAAATAAAAAATTCAAAATCTTTCCTTGGTTACTTATGGGATGGTCCGAGAAAGGGAGGAAGTGGATTATGGACTTAGGGGGAGGCTTAAATCCATAATGCCACAAAGGGACTCTATGGCAAGGACAAGATATGTTATTAGTTTTTGTTTCAATTTGGTATCTTTTAACATCATATGATCTTGTCTTTGCATTGCATCCTAGCAAGTAGATTGCATTTTAAAATTTCATATCTATTATTTGCTTGCTTTGGTCGTGTTGTCATCAATCACCAAAAATGGGGAGATTGTAAGGAAAATGGACCTCGTCCCATTTCACTTTGGATTTTTGTGTTTGATGATCAACACAACTATATTGGACTAATGTGTTTGCAAGTGTTGGTTTTGTAGTTCAATAGGGTGCAAATGTGACTTGGACAAAGGCTACATGGTGATCCAATGATCAACACCTCAAGCAAGACATTTCAAGCTTAGTAGAAGACTCACAAAGATCAAGCAAAGTCACAAAGATCAAACAAAGTCGAAGGCACAAGACTGGAACCAAGACGGCGCACGAAATCGTGAAGAAACGAAGAAAAAGGGACATCGGACGCTGATCATATGCGGGCTTCGCAAGCGTCGGATGCACCAATGGCAAACCCTAGCTCGGGTCAGCGCCAGCAGAAGCATCAAACGCGCCGATGTTGCCACATCGGACGCAACTGTAACATTGTGCATCATGCACAACATACATCGGACGCGTCGATGTACATCGGATGCTACAGGACCCTGCGTCCGATGGCTGTCCAGAGAGGTTCCAGAGAGGCTCTGAAGACATCGGACGTTGTAGAGTCCGATGTGACTCAGTGCCAGGTCGCCAACTAGTCGTTAAAGTGACATTGGACGCGCGTCTGATGCTCCCGACAGGAGCATTCGATCCTACGCAGAAAAGTCCATCTTTGGTGTCCAACGGCTCTATTTGGTTGGGGCTCTATATATACCCCCATGGCCGGCCAAAAACATATGGTTGGAGCTCAAGGAAGTATACCAAGTGCTTAGACACATATTTAGTTGCTCTAGCCACCAAAGTGCATAAGTGATATACTAGGTGATTAGTGTAGGCTCTTTGTGAAGTGCTTAGGCTAGTTAGACCATCGCTTTGCGCTTGCTCTAGGTGTTAGGCCTAGTGTTTAGTGAGGTTTGCATACCTCTTACCTACCGGTGCTTGCGTGCACCGTTGTTTGTACATCGGAGGGGCATGTAGTCTTGCGAGACCACACCAACCGTGTTTGTGGTGTGGCCGCCACCGTGTACCTGTTGGTAGTTCTTAGCTTCACTAAAGATAGTGCTAGGCAATTATCCCCGGTAACGGCCCAGGAATGCTTGTTGGCACTTGCTCACGTTGTTACTAGGAGTAGACTATGAAATCTATCCCTGGCAATGGCGTCAGAAATGCTTGAAGCAAGACCGGTCACTATACCGAAAGGAGTGGAGCTAAAGTAGCTATCTACTAATGCCAAGCGGGGTTGTCAATCCCGACACTAGTAGGAGCTAGCTAGAGAGAATGCAATCTACTAGGAGGAGATTCTGCAAGCGCACAGAACTATCGTAGTAGCACTTTGCCTGGGAGTACCAAGTGTCGATTTATTTGATCCCAAGGGAAGGCTAGGGTGGTGAATGAGTTGAGTCAAGGAGGGGATGAGAGTCGAAGAAATAAGAAAAAGGAAAAGGGGAGAAGGGAAAATGAAAGGCTAGAAAGAATATATGGATGGCTAGGTAAGGATGAAATGGATGGCTAAGGTAAGGTGGATAACTAGATAGATAGATAATTAAGGGGTAACTATGATAACTAAGGATAAGTAACTACTACTAACTACTCCTAGATAACTACAAAGCAAGATAACTATGAAGCGACACAGTTACAAAGCAAGGCAGGCAAAAGACAATAAAGCAACTAAGTTGAGTAAAGTTTTATTCCTATCTTGTCAAGTATCGAGGCGTACTAGCCTTTACCACTTACTTAGGTTGAACGCTAGCACAACGAGCCTTACTGTTAAACTGGGCCAACTACGTGGTGGAATTCAAGGCGCACAGGGCTGTCACCACCTGCTTGTTACCACAGCTATCCGGGGGTCCAGCCGTATCTGAAGGTAAGTCTATAACTAAGCACCACGCTTAACTATATTCTAACTATCTCTACCCTAGCTTTGAATAGAGACACCCTTGCGGACGTTAGAGCAAAAACTTGACTTATTAAGATAAACACTAAACTAACTAAGCAACCTATTGGCAAAGATCAAACACTAAGCTCACTAGAGATTAACTATTATGGCTAAGTGAATTGAACTGTAGGCTAGCTAGGCACTCAAGCAATCAATCAAGTATACCACTCAATAATGATAAGTAGAATAAAGTAATACTTGAAAGTTTTGAACTAGAATATAGTAAATGCTTGAGTAACAAGAGCAAAACCTGAACTGGAGATGAAGGAAGACTCTTCCCAGCTCCAGGACCGATCACTCGCACGCCTCTACTCTCGAGCTAACCCTTGAGCAGCGCTACCGCGAGGGCGATGATGCCTTGCTCTACTAGCTACCTACTTGCCTAAGCTCTCTAAGCTTCTAACCTAACTCTCACTTGCTTCTCTTGCTTTGCTTCTCTTGGAAGTGTGGGATATGAGGGATATTGTGTTGTGAGGGATATATATGAAGAGGTGCCTCAGGGGGGTATTTATAGCCTTGTGGAGTGAGGGGGGTTCTTATAGGGGGCAGCCAGCCAACCTAGGGCTAACCCTAGTGGCAGGCGCCAGCCCTAGGTGGCGGCCGCCACCTCCCTCACCGTTGGATGCACCGCCTTGGCTTCAACGGCATCTAGGTGGTTGTCCAAGGCGGTTTGGAGGTCGGTTGCATGTCCTAGCAACCGACATTTAGCCTTGATCCACGCCACTTTCTCCTGAGCCGTCCGATGCCACTGACCTAGTGACCAAGGGCCAAGATTTGGCCCTGGGGAGGTCACACGGATCGGTGACGTGGCAGGGGTTGCAACTTGGGCCAACCCAAGTGGCGGGCGCCACTTAGAGCTGGCGGGCGCCACCTAGGGGTGGCGGGGGCCACCCCTCTTAGGCCCATTTGGGCCCTGCTGAGTGGGCTTGGCTCCTGGTGGGTCCAAATGTCCAAATTTGGTTCAAATCCTGCATTAAAATAAAATTCTATGGACATGTGGAATTCGGTTAGTTTGAAACCTATTTGACTACATTTCATGCCTTTTTGGTGAACTTTAGGGTCAAATGTTGACGGTAAAACAGGTGTTTAAGGACCGTCAACAGTACCAAAAGGAACAAGGCCCGCGGCGGTTTGGTCGGAAGCTTGATAGTGTAGACGACGGGGAGCATTCGGGAGAGGCGGTGCCTCGAGCGGCTTAACCGGAGACCCACTTGCGCATGGGGAAGGCCTGGGGCTATCCACAGAGTTACCCGACCAGGAGCTTGGTATAACACCCCTGGTGTTTAAACTGTAATTAACCTGACATGTCATCATCTTTAGTCATTAATCATTTTGTTTGCCTTGCATTAGGTTTTGCTTAATACTTGTGTAGCAATTCCTTTTTTTAAAAAAAAACTAAAAGCCCTAACCTTCCTATAGGGGCAAAACAGTAATTTCACCTCTGTGGCTATGCTTGGTGTATTTCTTGTTCCTTTGGTGTCTTGAAGTTTTGTTGTGTTGACCAAAGTTCAAAAACCAAAAATCAGATTTCAAATACTCTTTGCAAAACCCTGATTTCCAAACCTTGGATTTTATCCCTCTTTTTGTGATTCAAAAATTATTCAAAATTTGGGGTTGGTCCAAAAAGCAAAGTTGTAGATCTGGTCAAGAGAAACAACTTTGGTATTTACAAATTTTCAAGTTGCAGTACAAAATTTTGAGTTATTTCAAATCCTTTCAAACTCCAACTTTTGTCCCCTTTTTGGTTTTCAAAATTAGTTTGAAAACTATTGAGTTTCAGAAGAAGTGTATAATAGCAAAGTTGTAGGTTTTGATAAAAGGAACAACTTTCATATTTAAAGATTTTCAAGTTTCAATATAAAATCAAAAGTAATTTTGAATTGATTCAAATTCCAAAAGTGTCCCCTTTTCTGTTTTCAAATACAGATCAAAAACTATTTGGATTTGAAAAATATTATTATGGACAAAGTTGTAGAGCTCAAAATTTTACACAACTTTGGTATTTTGAGTTTTTGCAGCACAGTTCAAGATTTGAAAGTAATTTGAAAAATACAAAACTCAGTTGAAAATCTTTTGCCCTGTTCATCTTCTTCGGCGAACCCAGGGGGGGCCGGGCGCGCGCCCTCGCCGGAGTTGGCGTTTGACGCGTGTCCGAAGCTCCTTCGCCCGAACCAACTCCACGCCGATGCTCAGTTCATCATTGCGCACGCGTCTGACCCCCAGTTGACAATGCTACCGGCCCCTACCGCCCGCAGCACCTCGCCGCCGCGTGTTCGTCGCCGGCGAACACAGCGCCCGGTCCCTGCGTGCCAAACCGCTGACCCTCGGCCTCGCAATCGATTGCACACGCGCTGAGCAACCTTATCCTCGCCAGAGCACACTCCGCCAGCCTCTCGCCGCGGCTATAAAAGGCCCGACGATGTCGCCGGAGTGGAACTCACCTCCGCCACCGTGGCCAGAGCAAGCCAGAGCCTCCGCTTCCCTCCCAGCTAGCCCAAAAGCTTCGCCTTGAGCTCGTGTAGCTTCCCCATCTCTCAATTTTACCTCCGCCGCCTCCTATCGCCCGGCGTAACTCGCCGTTCCCAATCTCCGGCGAGAACCTGTCGAGGTCGGGATCGTGAAATACTCCCTCTCCGGCCTTGATCATCCTCCACTGACCCCCGCATCACCTTCCTTACTCCTTTGCGCCTCTGACTGACCCCTTGCGGTCGCTTGTGTCGCGCAGGATCGCCGAGTCGACGATCGCCGCCGCGAGCTTCCCGCCGGTCACCGTCGACCACCTCCCTCCGTTCATCCCCTCACCGCGCTGAGTCCTCTAATCGACCGCCGGTGAGCTCCTGAACCTCTCCATGCCCTCGGTTTCGCCGCGGAGTGCCCGCAGTGGCCGGCGCAGCAGCGCCGCCGCCGTCTGGCCGCCGGCGAGCGCGGGGAGGAGAAGAACAGTGCCTTTTCTGTTTTTTTTCAGTTTTATTTGAATAGTGCTAAAATTTCATATTTTCGTGTGATTTTCTTTGTTGCTTCAAAAATTCTGAAATTTTGAGGATAGACTCTTTACACCTTGAAGTATTTTATAAAAATATAAAACTTGACCTTTCTGCAAAAATTTGAAAATCAAAAATCTCCCTTTTAATTAATAAATGGATAGTTTTGGATTTTTAGAAAATGATTTATAACTCCAAAAATTATGAGATAAGTTTTTGTGAGCTCCTTATGCCATGACAAGTCTCTGGTGAAATTTTGAAGTCTTTTGGAACAAGTTGATTTTTGAGCATTTATTTTAATTCTTGAATAGTGCCTTTTGTTAATTAAATGTCTAGATTTAATTGAGCACCTTAATGACCTCCAAAAATTATGAAATTTGTTTTGCCATATACTTGTACCATAGTGAACTTATGAGATTAATTTGGTAATTTTTGGAGCACCTTCATAAAATGACCTTTTTAAATAATTAAGAAAAATAGAAAAAGTGGTTAGGGTTAGTGTTGAATGCCTTGTGATGTGACCTTTTGGATTGATTGATGTTCATAGACCCCTACCCCTTTGGTCTATGATGTTTGTGGTGTCTTGCTATGTCCATGCTTAGGTATAGTAAAAGTTGTCTACTAAGGTTGATTAATGTTGCCTAAAATAATAAGTAAAGTTATGCTCATGCTAAACCCCACTTAGCTATACTCTAGTTTTGTCCTATGCACCTTGTTCATGCTAGCATACTCATGTGCATGCAACATTGCATTCGTATAGTCACCGAAGGAGGAGTCAAAGTCGAGACCGCCGCCAACGAACCAACTCCCGAGGCGATCCCGGACTCTGATCTCTGCACCTCCTTTCCCGAGTCTGCCGTCTTCGCTCTTCAAGGCAAGCCCCGGTGCATCCAACCCTTTTCCTTGGATTTATAAAATGTTTCCTTAAATGCTTTTGAGTAAATTACTGCATTAGGTCTATAGGAGTCGAGTGCTATCCTAATTGGTGCATTATACACCTTGACCACTGATACACCCGATACCTGCTTTTCAAAAGTATTTGAAAAATGCTTAGCAATGCTTATCGACTTAGACTTTGCAATAAAAATGCTAATTTCAAAAGTGTGATCACTTTAAAGAACTTGGTGGGAATTTGGCTTTACTTCCCGACTGTTGACTAAGTATCTGATCCGTACTTGGTCAATGGCGAGAAGAGGTTGTCCGAGCGTACGGTGCCGTCATGTTGTAGTCCGGGACTCAACAGTTGACACCGACCGGGACAGGGTTGAAAAACTGACAGGACTATTACGCTTGGGTGAGATATAACCAAGGTATAGTTCTGGCTGAAAAATTAGGGACCATCCGTATGGGGGCCTGCTGGTCAAGACTTGTAACTATTCACATACTTCGGAAAGCTCTGGCTCCGAGGAATCCTTTATTGGACCGACAACCGCGCACTGGGAGTGGAGAGATGGCGGAAGTAGCATGTACCCACGTGGGTTAAAGTCCCGGATTGGAGTGGTGTACTGTACTTCCGGGTGGCGTAGGACCGGGCCCAATCTTGGAGGAATCGTGGTAGACGAGTTGGCATATGCAAGCTTGGGCGCTACATATGCTGTGTGGATAGGGATCCTCAGCTGAGTATTATTTATCCGGATTAACGTTGCTCCTCGGTTATGGAGACTTGGTCCACTGACTGTCAACGGAGAGTGGTTCTCAACTAGGAATGTTTTGAAATGTAAAATGAATCATGAACGATGAAGAATTGAGGAATACTGAATCTTTCCAAAATAAAACAAGGTTTACAAAATGCTTTTCTGCAAAATACTTGATCTTGCTAAAGCCTTACCTTGACTACCCTAAGCCTCTCATTCCTGAGTCTTCTCCCTTTTTTCTTTAGTCGGTTAAGTCTTGTTGAGTACCCCAGTACTCAGGGTTTGTTACCCATGCTGCAGGTATGTCTGAGTCTCCGATGTGTCTAGAACCCTGCTGTGTGACCTTCGTTCAGGAGGAGGCCGATGAGGCCGAAGAATAGATGTGCACCCTCGGGCAGGGTGAAGTATCTTTTTATTGTTGTATTCTGCTACGTTGTCTACTTTGAACTATCAGGACATGGTCTGTAATAACTGCACCTTAATTTCTATTTGGAACCTCAGTTTGTAAAACTATTGTTATTTAAGTCTTCCGCTCTTTATTCCGATGTTATTTGTAAAATTATGCAATGCTGTAACCGAATCGTGAGATGATCCTGCGGACAATGGGCGCTGATGTAGCCCGGTGACGAACAGGTCTTAATTACATGGAACATGGGTTCGGCTGTCAGTGGTTGACAGGGACTAGTGGGCCATGGGATTAGGGCCGTTCCGTCACAGAGTGGTATCGGAGCATCTCACTTTAACGTTGCAGTGTTTTTTTTGCGAAAACTTCAAAAGATTTTTAAACTTGACTATTTTGGATCCAAACTGCTTTTCTCACCTTGTCTTCTATTGGCAACACTAGTAGCAGGACAACGTGTCTTAAGCCCTATATATGTTATGTATCTTGTATTGCCTTGTTCCGTAGGAACGATTCATGCATCATATCATATTCACTTAAGCTAACTAAGTTCGTTGGGGTAGTATGCCTTTACCTGTTCTTGCTAGCCTTTCTTATCTATCTTCTCTTGTTCAGACATGGCCCGTCTCAAGCTGACCGCCCGCAAGTCAACCGGACCGCATGGTGTGCCACGTCACCAGCTGGCACCACGCGTTGGAGAAGAAACTGGAGAATATTCTTATGGTCGTCGTTTTCCCCGCCGCACCCGCAAGAATCTGAAGGAGGAAATCAAGAATCTGAAGGCTGAGATCGAGAACATGGAGCATGACTTCTACCTTTCCCGCCTGGAGTTCTACGAGGCACGAGCCGCTCTTGAGGAAGCTAACCAGAACGTGGTTCGCGCTATCCAGCAGCGTGATGCAACGTGGATCCGAGAGGATGTCACCAGAGCCCAGCTCCATGGACTGCAGCAGTACACCGCCCAGATCGAGCAGTTCAATGATATGCTTCATGAGGAAGTGCATCAGCTGTATGCTCAACTCCACCCCATAGTACCCCCAGTCATGGAAGACCCTGAAGACGGAGTAGTAGAAGAACCCGATGTGGAACAAGACCCAGAGGTGGACAACGAGATTGCACCTGTCGAGGACGTCCATGCTGAAGACGAGGACGAGGAGGAAGAGCCTGAGCTCATCCTCGAGGAAGAAGACGATGGCGACGACATAATCATCTTCGATGAAGATTAGGCTCGTCACCAGTAGATGAAGATCCCGTGTGTCTGTACCCCTGCTTACCTAAAACCTTAGTCTAAGTTTGGGATCGTTAGCCTGTAGTTTGTCAAGTTGAGTCTGTATCTTTCTTTCGTACCTTTTTCCCCTTATCAATCAGCTGTCCTCTATCAGTTATCTGTATCCATCATCTACCTTTGAATCAATGAAGCTTGTCAGACAGTTGTTTTCAGAGCTCCATCTATGAATGCTAAGTTCTAAGTTGCTTAACAGATGCCTGTAAACACCCGCACTGGAGCTGGAGGTTCTGGAAATGCCAACCTTCCCAATCCTCCACCAGTACCAGCTACTCTCGCAGATGCCATTGCAGCCTTGGCAGCCGCTGCTAACCTGATGGCTCAGAACCAGGGGCAGCAGAACAACGGTCACCGTGGTCGTCACGACATCAACCGTGAGACTACTTATGCAGATTTCACTGAGACCCGACCACCAGTTTTCACTAAGGCCGATGAACCCCTAGAAGCTGATGATTGGCTCCGCACCATGGAGCAAAAGTTTGGTCTTATCAATTGCACCAACATCCAGAAGCCCCGTTTCGCTTCTCAGCAGCTTCGTGGTCCAGCAAGTGCTTGGTATGCTAACCTGGTAGCTGCCCAGCCTGAAGGTCATCAGTTGACCTGGGAAGAGTTCCGCACTGCCTTTCGTGCTCATCACATCCCTTCCGGTCTAATGAAAATGAAGCTTGATCAGTTCCTGGCTCTTCAACAGAAAGACTCCACAGTTATGCAGTATGTGGGTCAATTCAATCACCTCAGCTAGTATGCCTCAGAGTATGTCAACTCAGATGAGAAGAAGAGAGATTGTTTCCTCAGAGGACTCCACCCGAAGATCCGCAGGAGCTTGTCCAATAACCTGACTGGGTCTTATCATGATGTTGTTGACCGGGCTGTGGCTTTTGAAGAAAGCAATCGCCAGTACCAGGAAGAGAAGAAGAAGAAGAAAGCAGGATCAGGCAGTTTCTCTGGCAATCACAAGCGCCAGAGGGTCATCTATCACCCCAGCCACCACCACAACCGTCCACCTTACCCTCACCAGCAAGTGGTTGTCCGTACTGCGGCTACCACCCACAACGCTAATCAGCAGAGTGCCACACAGCCGAACGCCCCAGGTGTTCGTATCACCGCCCCACAAACAGCCTACAACCATCCCTGCTACAACTGCGGCCAGACTGGCCACCGTCTCGAGATTGTCCGAAACCCAAGAAGTATGCACAGAACTTTCAGAAGGGTCCTGGAGGACCTCAGCAGCAGCAGCATCGTGCCCCGCAGCAGCACGCTCAGAAGGTCAAGTTTGTCAAGAAACACGGGCAAGTCTACTACACCACCGTCAGTGACATCCCAGAGGGAGAGCCCGTCATGATCGGTAGGTTTCCCGTCGCCAACCATCCTGCAGTTGTGTTGTTTGATTCTGGTGCATCACATTCCTTCATCAGTCGTACTTTTGTCTTCAAGCATGAGATATCAATTGAAGATTTAAAAGAAAATTTCTGCATATTTTCGCCTGGAGGGCGTATAAGTACTAAGGAAGTGGTTCGCAGTATACCAGTAAGGTTGGGGGAACATGTATTTCCCACCACTATGATAGTACTGCGTGATCAAGAGATAGATGTCATTCTAGGCATGAATTGGATGTGTCAGTATAAAGCCATGATCGACATCCTAAATAGAGTTGTGAGAGTGGATATTCCTAACAGTACCTCCAAACTCCTTCTCCAACTTCCAATGCCTCAAAAACCAGCAGCCACTCAAATAAACACCACCTATGTTCTGGAAACCAGAGACATCCCCGTGGTCTGTGAATTCCCTGATGTCTTTCCAGAGGATTTACCTGGTCTACCTCCTGACCGTGATGTTGAGTTTGCCATAGAGCTAAAGCCCGGGACTGCTCCCATATCCTGCAGAGCTTATCGAATGCCTCCCAGAGAGTTGGCAGAGTTGAAAACTCAGTTACAAGAATTGTTGGACAAGGGTTTCATTCGCCCAAGCTCGTCTCCTTGGGGCTGTCCTGCAATCTTTGTAAAGAAGAAAGACAAAAGTCTCAGATTGTGCGTTGACTATCGTCCTCTCAACGAGGTCACCATCAAAAACAAATATCCTTTGCCTCGCATTGATCTTCTCTTTGATCAACTAACTGGAGCCAAGGTGTTCTCCAAGATCGACCTCTGATCTGGCTACCACCAAATAAAAATCCGTCCAGAAGATATTCCTAAAACAGCTTTCACCACCAGATACGGCCTTTATGAGTACTTGGTCATGTCCTTCGGTTTGACCAATGCCCCTGCTCATTTCATGTACCTCATGAACTCTGTATTCATGCCAGAGCTTGATAAATTCGTGGCCGTGTTCATTGATGACATTCTTATCTACTCAAAAACCCCTGAAGATCACGCCGAGCATCTTCGTATAGTTTTATCCCGTCTCAGAGAACATCAGCTGTATGCCAAGTTCAGTAAATGTGAGTTCTGGTTAGATCAGATACAGTTTCTTGGTCATGTCCTATCCGCTGAAGGTGTGTCAGTTGATCCCGGAAAAGTGGCAGACATTCTGGATTGGAAGCCACCTACCACTGTTCACAAAGTCCGCAGCTTTATGGGAATGGCTGGATATTATCGTCGTTTCATCCCAGATTTCTCAAGAATCGCCAAGCTGCGGATACATGGGTGTATGCCGAGTCTCTGTGTGATGAGTGATTGTCAATGGAGATGATGCGCATGTTCTTTGGCTTGTGTTGTGCAGGTGTCGAGCACGGAGACAGTGATCGATGGCGGGTGAAGGTCAAGTTGCGACGTGCCGTGCCGACGGACCGGGCGCGATGAAGGATGGGCGTGCCGTGCGGCGGACGTGCCATGCCGATGTATCGGACGGTGAAGGGCGGACGTGGACTTGGACTGATGGACTGGAGGCCGGAGGATCAGCTGTGGTGGCTGGCAGCCTGCGACAGCGACAGGCGGAGAAGTGCGATCATGTCGGTGGAAGGGGTGCACAGGCGGTGCATCCCCTCTACGACGCCGGTTTGTTGGTAGAGCCCGGGAAAAACCAACGGTGGACGGTTTCCAGGTTTGGGCCTCAAAACCTGGGTGCTGGGTTTCCAGGTTGAGCCACAAAACCTGGGCGCGACGGTTTCCAGGTTGAGCCTCAAAACCTGGGCGTGGGCCGGTTTCCGAGTTTGGGCCTCAAAACTCGGGCGCGGACGGTTTCCGAGTTTGGCCACAAAACTCGGGCTGGAGGCTGGTTTCCCGGTTTGGGCCTCAAAACCGGGGGCTGATGGAAAAGGCTGGTTTCCCGGTTTGGGCCGCAAAACCGGGGGTGCAGAGTGGTGGCGGCACGTGGCGGCGATCTAAAGGTTGCGTGGAGGCGACGCGGAAGACCGTGCGGGCGTGGCCGTCGGATCTACCTACCACCAGCGGGTGGACTAGAATAGCCTTAGGGTTAGGCTGGTCCGCTCTGTAAATTAGAGTAGAGAGGGGTAGAGTAGGAAATAGACTTAGGCTAGGTTAGTATAAGTAGTCTAGGGGAGACACCCTCCTCCTAATCTCAATCTCAGTTAGCGCAGTCATTTGCTTCCTAGCACCTAGGATTTCCACTCTCCCATCCCCTGCTCTAGCTAGTTGAGATCCGCAGAGAGACTCCACTCTGTGTACTGTTGATTTGAGGAAGTGAGGCCGTATCCTCACCTTGGAGCACAGATCAATGGTTTGATTTGCGTCCTTAATTCGAATTCGTGGCTGTGATTCGCGTTTTGATTTCATGTTCATCATGTTCTTCGCGGATTGCTTTGTGCCTTGAGTTTTCCCGTCGCTTGATCTTTGTGCTCGGTTCATCTTTCACGATTCCGTTTGAACTGAGTTGCTCTAGATCGTGAGGCACTTCTTTCCACCGAAAGAAATCATCTCTAACCTCACGGTCTAGGAGATCGATCAAGTTTTAGTTTCGGGTCTCTTTTTCTTCTTTCCCCCGAATTCCTTCGATTCACCGATTTGGAGTTAGGTTCGAGCCATGATCTCTTAGAGATAGCTCACTAACCTCCTTGTGACTCCTCAGATCGAATCCCAAGCCTAGAGCACTTGATTCGGAGGAGATCGGGTTGAATCGCCGGAGTTTCAGTGCAGTCGCGGGGTGACCGGACGCTCTGTCGGGCTGACCGGACGCACGCTTTCAGAGTCCGGTCGTTGAGCACGGCGCCAAGCTTTTCTGCGTACTGACCGGACGCTCTCGACCGGACGCTCTGTTTGCATTTCGACCGGACGCTACGCTTGCACTGTTCCCGTGTCATTGTCTCATCTGACCGGACGCTCAGTGAACGACCGGACGCTTGAGCTCCGTGCGTCCGGTCGCGAACAGAGAGCTCCCAGAGCTGTTTTCTGACGACCGGACGCGTCCGGTCCCTGCTGACCGGACGCAGGCCAGAGTCCGGTCGCTGCAGTTTCGCGCGTCTTCGTTCGCGGTTCGTTCGTTCTTGATCGGATTTGAGTTCCGTCTTTTGGGTTGGCTTTCTAGGGTTGTCTAGTGTCCCGCTGTGCTTCTAGGAAGCATCCACCCTACATCTAGGGTCGTGGACATTAGCAAGCTCTAGGTTTCGATTTTGGGGTTGATCTTGGGACAGTGGCATCTAGTTTCCGAAAGGAAATTTTTGAAGCTCCCATTCACCCCCCCTCTGGTCGCTTTCGGGTAGCTTCTCGGTCCTTCAATTGGTATCGGAGCGGGTTAAGGATCTTCCACCTTAGCCGGTTCCAGATCCACCGAAGGCGACATGGATCGCGGCGTGGGCAAACCGCCGTTTTTCGATGGGACGAACTATGCGTATTGGAAGATACGTATGTCGGCCTATTTGCAGAGCTTGGGCGCTTCGATCTGGGATATTTGCAACTCCCCTGATTACGTGGTCTTGGCTGCTCGTGTGACTCAACAGCAGGTCGATGAGCACGATGCCAATAGCCGAGCCCGTAATGCTCTTTTCTCTTGTTTGAGCATGGGTGAGTTTGATCGCGTTTCTCACCTCTCTACGGCTCGGGAGATCTGGGACACCCTCATGCGTTTTCATGAGGGCACCTCTCAAGTCAAAACCCGACTCTACGAGTCGTTCAAGAGAGAGTATGAGAACTTTCGACATCAGCCTGGCGAGAGCATAGAAAGTTTATTCGCTCGCTTTCAGGTGATTGTCAACAGGATGAGGGCTAACAGAGAGCAGTTGCCATTTGACGATCATGAGCGTGCTTTGAAGCTTTTGCACACTCTTGACCGTTCGGTGTGGGACTCCAAGGTTCAGGCAATCATCGAATCGCCGAACTATGAGACCCTCACCTGCGACGAGCTCTTCAGTAAGCTCAAGTCCAGTGAGATTGATGCTATGGCGAGGGCTTCTTTTGAAAATCCTTCTCGCCCGTCCATGGCTTTGGTTTCCGGCTCTTCCTCTAACCCCTCAGCTGGCTTTGCGCTTTCTTCTCTCTTTTCTGTGACAGAGGACCAGCTGGAGTCTTTGGGAGACGACGAGTTGGCTTTGCTTGCCAACCGGTTCTCGCGGTTCCACAACAACCGCATGAACCGTCGTCGCGGAGGAGGACGCACCGGATGCTACGAGTGCGGCGACCCCGACCACTTCATCGCCGACTGCCCCAAGAAGAAGAACAAGCATCTTGGGAAGGGCGATCACGGCCACAGGCGCGACTCCAAGTACAAGGAGAAGCACGTTCCCCCAAGGCACAAGAAGCGGGGCGGCTTCAACAAAGAGTACATCAAGAAGAAGTACTTGGAGAAGCAGCAGGCTGAGCAGCGAGCGTTCTTCGCCACGCTCAGCGATGTCGACGGCTCGGATGACGACTCCGCTCGATCGAGTGATGACGAGTCCGAGAAGAAGAAGCTGGAGGACACGTTCAACGGCTTGTGCTTCTTCGCCGGCGACGAAGGCCTGTGTACCATGGCGCTCGGAGATGAGGTCGACGGCGAGCCGGAGCGTACCCCTCGGAACGACGACGACGACGACACCTCCCAGGTATCTCTCACCTACGACGAGCTTTCCTCCGAGGTTGAGAAGTTGACTGCTGCCCTCCTTAGTCAAGACAAGTTGCTTAGGCGTGCCGCTAGAGAGCGCAAGGAGTTTAGGCAGAAGTGGGAGGACACGGTGAAGGAGCTTGAGTTCGCTCGGTCCACCGTGGTTGTGTCGGAGGAGTTGGAGTGCGAGAGTTGCGCCGCGCACATGACGGATCTTCTCACTCTGAGGAGTAAGTATGCTGCGCTGGTAGATGAGGTGGATGAGCTCCGAGCTAGACCGCAGCTGTTGGGTGCGTGCAAGACTTGTCCTGTCTTGCAATCCGAGTTGGCAGAGAAGAATGCCAAGTTTGAGTCTTTTGAGAAGGCCGGCTCGGATAGCACTTGTGTCAAGAGGTGTGCTTTGTGTGAGGGCCTGGAGCAGGAGATGGCCAATGTGAGGCATGACAAGGTGCGTACCGAGGAGGAAAACACATACCTTCGGACCGTCTTGTCATGGGTGTCTTGTGGTGAGCCTCAGCTCGGGATGATGATCTCCCAATTCAAGCGAGCTGCTGGGGCTCCTGGTATAGGTCTTGGCCAGAGTGTTGATCTTTCAGCTTTTGGTAAGATTGGAGAGTCTAGTGGTCTGAACCCCTGTGAGAAGCCCAACTCCACCACTACTCCCAAACTAACCAAGCTTCCACCCAAAGAGCCTGCCAAGCCTGTCACCAAGGATGGAGTTGTAGTTGAACCCCCCAAGGCTCCACCCAAGAATCCACAATGGCAACCCAAGCCCAATCACCTAAAGAACAAGCTTGACACAATGCCACCCATCCGAGAGGAGTTGCCACAGAAGGGCAAGGGCAAGGTGAACCATACCCACATCCCTGCAAACCAACAACCCCCTTTGCGTTCGGTGAGGTTTCAGTGTGACTTTTGTGGGCGGGATGGTCACCTGAGTGAGTTCTGCTTTAGGCGCAGGAGAGAGGCGCGCCGAGCTAGGGAGATGCAGAACCTGGACATGTTTCACCCAGCTCGTGGTGGACATGCTCCGAAGCCTCAGGGGAGAGCTGCTAGGTCTGGAGGGAAGCATACCCAGCCTAGGCAGCAGGAGAGAGCCCCTAGGAGGGAGACTAGGCCTAGAGGTAGAGCACCTCAGTTTGTGAGGCCTAGGCAGGAGAGAGCTCCGAGGAGAGACGCTAGAGTTGAGCAGCAGGCTCCTAGGCGTAGACCTCGTAGAGAGCGTGCCCGATGAGGTCCTGTTTTTGCAGGTAACGGACCCCGTGGCGGAGGTTTTGTTGAGCGCCTTGTCCCACCGCAGGTAGAGTTTCGCGGTAAGCGCTTCTTCCCCAGCGGACCACGTTTTCCTGTGCGTGGTGATCGCTATCCCCCTAGACAGGATGGTTTTTACACTGACCGTTCTTTTGAGCAGCCGGCCCAACACTGGTTTCCTTCTTATCTTACTAACCCCAGTGTTGGACCGTATGTTCACCCTATGTCTTTTTATTGATGTAGGAGGAGCGGTTGGAGGACATTTGGCTTGTGGATTCCGGTTGCTCGAGGCACATGACCGGAAATGCCAAATGGTTCTCCAGCCATAGTCCGGTCGCCGGAAAAGAGTACATAACCTTCGGCGACAAAGGTAAGGGCAAGGTATTGTCCGTTGGTGCAGTGCGGGTTAATGAGCACTTTGTGTTGCGCGAGGTTGCTCTTGTTTCTAACCTGCATTTCAACTTGCTTTCTGTTTCGCAACTTTTTCGTGAAGGCTATGAGATTCGTTTCAAACCGAACCTTAGCCGGATCTTAGATCCTCAGGGTGATCTTGTATGTCTGATTTCACCCTTTGGGAATGTCTTTCGCGCGAATTTCTCAAAGTCGTTTGGATCTTCTCGCTGTCTTTTGGCTAGTCCTTCTTCTTCTGATCTTTGGAAGTGGCATAGGAGGCTCGGTCACCTGAGTTTTGACTTGCTTGCAAGACTTAGCTCACTTGGCTTAATCCGAGGATTGCCCAAGCTTTCGTTGGAGAAGGATCTAGTTTGCCATGCTTGCCGGCATGGAAAGATGGTTGCTGCTCCCCACCATCCTTTGACCAAGGTTATGACCTCGCACCCCGGAGAGCTTTTGCATATGGACCTTGTTGGTCCGGCTCGGGTGAGCTCGGTTGGTGGGAAGTGGTATGTGCTTGTTATTGTTGACGACTTTTCGAGGTATTCGTGGGTCTTCTTTTTAGTTGAGAAGTCCGAGACATTCTCCTTCGCTCGCGATCTGATTTTGCGTCTTCAGAACGAGTTCCCTTTGAACTCGATGCGAGCGATTAGAAGTGATAATGGTTCCGAGTTTAAAAATTCGGATTTTGAGAAGTTTTGTAAATGCCTTGGTTTGGAGCATCAGTTTTCTTCTCCCTATACACCACCCCAAAATGGTGTTGTAGAGAGGAAGAATCGGACCCTTGTTGAGATGGCCAGGACGATGCTTGATGAGCATAGGACTCCTAGGCGCTATTGGGCCGAAGCTATGAACACTGCATGCTATATTTCGAATCGCATTTTTCTGAGAGTGTTTTTGAAGAAGACCTCTTATGAGTTGCGTTTTGGTCGCCAGCCCAAGGTGAGTTATTTTAGAGTCTTTGGTTGCCACTGTTTTATATTGAAAAAAGGCAACCTAGACAAGTTTGAGTCTCGTTCTTCTGACGGTGTGTTTTTGGGTTATGGCACTCACACTCGAGCTTATCGTGTACTTAACCTTGACACTAACCGAGTCATGGAGACATCAGATGTCACCTTCGACGAGACTCTTGTTTCTCCTTCTTCTCGTTTTGAGCGTGCAGGTGATCACGAGGTTGGAGAGCCTCTTTTCGATGACGAGGAAGAGGGTGCTGAAGGTATAGATGATCCAGCACCCCCTCCGCCTGCCGCGCCGCCGGGAGCGGCTTCGACGACGACCCGTGGCCCCGAGACGTCTTCTTCCTGGGGGCCGTGGAATCCACCTCGCGCGGTACCTTTTGTACCCGGGGTGGAACCAGCTACTGTTGAGGGGGAGGTTACTTCTTCCCGGGAGGCGCCACGACACATCCAGCGCCAGCACCCCCCTGAACAGATGATCGGAGACATCGACGAGCGAGTTACTCGCTCCAGGTCACAGCACATCTCGCACTTTGCTCATTCTGCTTTTGTTGTGTCTTTTGAGCCCCGAGATGTTGGACACGCATTGACGGATCCGGATTGGGTCAATGCCATGCATGAGGAGCTAGAGAACTTTGAGCGAAATCGGGTTTGGGTTCTAGTGCCACCACCTCCTGACTGTAAACCTATTGGGACAAAATGGGTTTTTAAAAACAAGCAAGGAGAGGAGGGCCACATTGTGAGAAACAAGGCCCGGCTTGTAGCGAAGGGTTATAGTCAGAAGGAGGGAATAGATTATGAGGAGACCTTCGCTCCTGTAGCTCGTTTGGAGGCTATTAGGATACTCTTGGCTTATGCTGCATCCATGGGTTTCAAACTTTTTCAAATGGATGTCAAGAGTGCCTTCTTAAACGGCTATATTGAGGAGGAGGTCTATGTCCAGCAACCCCCCGGTTTTGAAAATCCCAAGTTTCCAAACCATGTCTTTAAACTCCACAAAGCTTTGTATGGTTTGAAACAAGCCCCTAGAGCCTGGTATGAGAGATTAAAAACCTTTTTGCTAGCTAAGGGTTTTAAAATGGGATGTGTAGATAAAACGCTCTTTCTCCTCAAGCAAGGCAAAGATACTCTCTTGGTCCAAATTTACGTGGATGATATCATTTTCGGTGGTTCTTCTCACGCTTTGGTTGCCAAGTTTGCAGATACTATGAGCAGGGAGTTCGAGATGAGCATGATGGGCGAGCTGACTTTCTTTCTCGGGTTGCAAATTAAGCAATCCCGAGAGGGGACGTTTGTGCACCAGGGCAAGTACACAAGGGACTTGCTGAAGCGGTTCGACATGGGTGAGGCTAAGCCTCTTCCGACGCCCATGTCGACGACGACTGCCCTGGATGCCGACACGGATGGAGAAGCAGTGGACCAGAAGGAGTACCGCAGCATGATTGGATCGCTGCTCTACCTGACGGCGACACGGCCGGACATTCAGTTCGCCGTGTGCTTGTGCGCGCGCTTTCAGGCTTCGCCACGCATTTCTCACCGTCAGGCGGTGAAGCGCATCTTCAGGTACCTTCGTTTCACGCCCGAGCTCGGGATTTGGTATTCTGCTTCCTCCACCCTCTCGCTTTGTGGTTTTTCTGATGCTGATTTTGCTGGTTGTCGCATTGAGCGCAAGTCCACTTCTGGGACTTGCCAGTTTATTGGATCTTCTCTGGTGTCGTGGTCTTCTCGCAAGCAGTCTAGTGTCGCTCAGTCTACCACGGAGGCTGAATATGTTGCTGCGGCTAGCTGCTGTTCCCAGTTACTCTGGATGATGGCCACTTTGCGTGATTTTGGTTTGAGCTTTACTCGAGTTCCTTTGCTTTGTGACAGCACGAGTGCCATTAGCGTTGCTAAGAACCCTGTGCTTCACTCGAAAACCAAACACATTGATGTGCGCTTTCATTTCTTGCGAGACCACCAGGAGAAGGGTGATATCGACCTTCGCCATATCGATACTCATCACCAATTGGCTGATATTTTCACCAAGCCTTTAGACGAATCAACTTTTAATAGGTTGAGGGGTGAGCTTGGTGTGTGTTTCCCCTTTTAGATGGGGGAAGCATTTTGAGATGTACAGACTGACTCTTTTATTGTGAGGCTCTTTTCTTTTGAGTTTCTTGAGTCTCTCCTTTTGGTATCTTCTTTCCTTCAGTTTTGTGTCGGGCATACGCATTTACATTCTGAGCTTCATGTCTATATTCACTAGAATGTAATTATGCTCTTGTTAGTATTGCTCCGATACTTATGATGATGCTTGTAGCTGATGCTCTTTCTGATCACTGTTACATGTTATGAGCGAGCTATTTTTTGGAATGGTGAATTATGCCTAATGTATATAAATCTGAAAATGTTCACCATTGAGATATGCAACTAGCATGTGTAGGGTGTGTTGAGTCCATTCCTGCTTTTCATATATGCTAGGTTGCTATGTCTCTAGTTCTGAGTCATTCACTTGCTTGGTTGTTCATAACTTGCTTAAAATCTGAACCAAGTATTGTTGAATTGAAAAGATCGAGATGGGATTGCTTGTCAACACCTCATGGTATTGAGACTGTTTCTCATTGCACTTTGAGTTAAACTTGAGCCATGTAGTGTATGACCGAAACCGTTGCTTTAAGCTTCTGATTGCTTCGGCATAGGCTTCGCACGGTTGAAAAGTTAGGCGATGACAAGCTTTCAACCTCTCGCAATCACATGCTAAAAATGAACTTGTGAATTCTTTTACCGCTGCAACTCCGATATGAATTTGAAATCACAAGTATATGCTTCATTCCTATGCATGATGATTGAACTTTGCTAGGGGTAGTTCACCTTGTATATATGCTTAGCACTTGTTTGGATTCCTTCTATACATGTCTAGTGCTATGTTGATGGTGACTATCCTTTTGGCTTAAAACTGCTCACATGCTCATATGCTTCATATTTCGTATAAGTGATCAGTTTGAGCCTTTGCTATTTGAGTGCTTAATTGAGATGTTGGAGCTATACTGATTAGAGCATCTTTGCACTCTTTTGACTATATACTTGAAGCTCCTAACTTGCATTTTGACTTCATATGCATTGTGGAAGGAGATCTTGTGTTCAGAGGGAGTTTATGCGAAGAGAGTTGCTTCTCCGATACCTTTTGGCCTTGATAAGTGCATTTTCAACTAGGGGGAGAAATTTACGCAAATCATATGCCCTGAAAATCTTTTGTCCTAGTTGCTTGCATTTGTCGAGGGGGAGTTTGCTAGTTGTGTTGAGCCGTTGCCTCTGTCTTGAGGGACTAGCAAACGTTCCTAGCTTCTCATGAGCTTTCATAAGTTTTTTCATTTGGCTTTCAATTGGTATCGTCTGGTGTGCTTTCCCATTTGGTTTGGGTTGATTTTCAATTGGTTCGGAGTGATTTTCTTGCTAGTTGTGTTGAGCCTCTGTGCCTCTATCTTGAGGGACTAGCATTTTGCTTCTGTTGTCCTCCGATCTTCAATTGCTATCTGCTAGCGGTGTTGAGCCTGTTCTACCTCTTCTTGAGGGCTAGCTTTGCTTTGCTTGGTTGCGTCAAGCCGTTGCCCATGTCTTTGGGGACCAAGTTTTTGCTTCATCCACTTGACCTTCTTCGGCTTTTGTTAAGGCTTCTGGGTCATTTGGTTGGGTTTTCTCTTCCCACTCCTTCCTACCTCCTTCTTCTTATTCATGATTTGTTGTGGAGTTGACAATGCACTCATCAAGGGGGAGATTGCGGATACATGGGTGTATGCCGAGTCTCTGTGTGATGAGTGATTGTCAATGGAGATGATGCGCATGTTCTTTGGCTTGTGTTGTGCAGGTGTCGAGCACGGAGACAGTGATCGATGGCGGGTGAAGGTCAAGTTGCGACGTGCCGTGCCGACGGACCGGGCGCGATGAAGGATGGGCGTGCCGTGCGGCGGACGTGCCATGCCGATGTATCGGACGGTGAAGGGCGGACGTGGACTTGGACTGATGGACTGGAGGCCGGAGGATCAGCTGTGGTGGCTGGCAGCCTGCGACAGCGACAGGCGGAGAAGTGCGATCATGTCGGTGGAAGGGGTGCACAGGCGGTGCATCCCCTCTACGACGCCGGTTTGTTGGTAGAGCCCGGGAAAAACCAACGGTGGACGGTTTCCAGGTTTGGGCCTCAAAACCTGGGTGCTGGGTTTCCAGGTTGAGCCACAAAACCTGGGCGCGACGGTTTCCAGGTTGAGCCTCAAAACCTGGGCGTGGGCCGGTTTCCGAGTTTGGGCCTCAAAACTCGGGCGCGGACGGTTTCCGAGTTTGGCCACAAAACTCGGGCTGGAGGCTGGTTTCCCGGTTTGGGCCTCAAAACCGGGGGCTGATGGAAAAGGCTGGTTTCCCGGTTTGGGCCGCAAAACCGGGGGTGCAGAGTGGTGGCGGCACGTGGCGGCGATCTAAAGGTTGCGTGGAGGCGACGCGGAAGACCGTGCGGGCGTGGCCGTCGGATCTACCTACCACCAGCGGGTGGACTAGAATAGCCTTAGGGTTAGGCTGGTCCGCTCTGTAAATTAGAGTAGAGAGGGGTAGAGTAGGAAATAGACTTAGGCTAGGTTAGTATAAGTAGTCTAGGGGAGACACCCTCCTCCTAATCTCAATCTCAGTTAGCGCAGTCATTTGCTTCCTAGCACCTAGGATTTCCACTCTCCCATCCCCTGCTCTAGCTAGTTGAGATCCGCAGAGAGACTCCACTCTGTGTACTGTTGATTTGAGGAAGTGAGGCCGTATCCTCACCTTGGAGCACAGATCAATGGTTTGATTTGCGTCCTTAATTCGAATTCGTGGCTGTGATTCGCGTTTTGATTTCATGTTCATCATGTTCTTCGCGGATTGCTTTGTGCCTTGAGTTTTCCCGTCGCTTGATCTTTGTGCTCGGTTCATCTTTCACGATTCCGTTTGAACTGAGTTGCTCTAGATCGTGAGGCACTTCTTTCCACCGAAAGAAATCATCTCTAACCTCACGGTCTAGGAGATCGATCAAGTTTTAGTTTCGGGTCTCTTTTTCTTCTTTCCCCCGAATTCCTTCGATTCACCGATTTGGAGTTAG
The DNA here is from genome assembly GCA_009763385.1 of Coix lacryma-jobi var. lacryma-jobi. NCBI lineage: Eukaryota > Viridiplantae > Streptophyta > Magnoliopsida > Poales > Poaceae > Coix > Coix lacryma-jobi. The sequence goes on along the minus strand of CM019830.1, from coordinate 114,464,483 downwards.
GTTCGAGCCATGATCTCTTAGAGATAGCTCACTAACCTCCTTGTGACTCCTCAGATCGAATCCCAAGCCTAGAGCACTTGATTCGGAGGAGATCGGGTTGAATCGCCGGAGTTTCAGTGCAGTCGCGGGGTGACCGGACGCTCTGTCGGGCTGACCGGACGCACGCTTTCAGAGTCCGGTCGTTGAGCACGGCGCCAAGCTTTTCTGCGTACTGACCGGACGCTCTCGACCGGACGCTCTGTTTGCATTTCGACCGGACGCTACGCTTGCACTGTTCCCGTGTCATTGTCTCATCTGACCGGACGCTCAGTGAACGACCGGACGCTTGAGCTCCGTGCGTCCGGTCGCGAACAGAGAGCTCCCAGAGCTGTTTTCTGACGACCGGACGCGTCCGGTCCCTGCTGACCGGACGCAGGCCAGAGTCCGGTCGCTGCAGTTTCGCGCGTCTTCGTTCGCGGTTCGTTCGTTCTTGATCGGATTTGAGTTCCGTCTTTTGGGTTGGCTTTCTAGGGTTGTCTAGTGTCCCGCTGTGCTTCTAGGAAGCATCCACCCTACATCTAGGGTCGTGGACATTAGCAAGCTCTAGGTTTCGATTTTGGGGTTGATCTTGGGACAGTGGCATCTAGTTTCCGAAAGGAAATTTTTGAAGCTCCCATTCACCCCCCCTCTGGTCGCTTTCGGGTAGCTTCTCGGTCCTTCACAAGCCTATCACTGAGTTAGTGAAGAATGATGTGAAGTTTGTCTGGTCACCAGCCTGTGAGCAAGCCTTTCAAACTCTGAAGAAGTTGTTAACTACATCACCAGTGCTAGCCCAGCCAAACATTGAAAAGCCCTTTGATGTCTACTGTGATGCATCTGGAACTGGTTTGGGCTGTGTTTTGATGCAAGAAGGTCGAGTGATCGCTTATGCCTCCCGGCAGCTTAAGCGACACGAGGAGAATTATCCAACCCATGATCTTGAGTTAGCAGCAGTAGTGCATGCCTTAAAGCTTTGGCGTCATTATCTGTTGGGCAGTACCTGTAATGTGTACACTGATCACAAAAGCCTGAAGTATATCTTCACTCAAGAAGAACCGAACATGAGGCAGAGAAGATGGCTTGAGTTAATTAAGGACTATGATCTCGAAGTGCATTACCATCCGGGTAAGGCGAATGTGGTCGCCGACGCACTCAGTCGCAAGTCGCATTGCAATTGTCTGATGATGAAACCCAATGATTCTTCTCTATGTTATGAGCTAGAAAAGCTGGGTATTGAAATGATTCCGCAAGGAGCTGTGAATAATATCAGAATAGAGACCCCTATCAGAGAGCAGGTCATCGCTGCACAGAAGGATAACCCTGGAATCAAGCACATCATCGAAAAGGTCCAAGCCGGAAAGGCTGATTGTTTCAGGATTGATGATGAAGGAGTGGTATGGTTCAAGAACCGACTGGTAGTTCCTAAAGTGCCTGAGTTGAGGCAGTTAATCCTTGATGAAGCACATCTAACTAGATTCTCTATCCACCCCGGCAGCAACAAGATGTACCAGGATTTGAAGCAAAGATTCTGGTGGACAAAGATGAAGATTGAAATCGCTCGCTATGTCGCTCGCTGTGATACTTGCCAAAAGGTCAAAGCCGTGCACATGAAGCCTGGAGGAGAATTACAACCTTTACCTATACCTGCCTGGAAATGGGACGATATCAGTATGGATTTCATAAATGGGCTACCCAAGACCCAAAAAGGTTATGATTCCATCTGGGTGATCGTGGATCGTCTCACAAAGCAAGCTCATTTCCTGCCAGTCAAAACCAGTTACACCGTCCCCACATATGCCGCTTTGTACAAGAACAACATAGTCAAACTCCATGGCATACCCAAGAGCATCATCTCTGATCGTGGTACCCAGTTTGTCGCAAAGTTTTGGAAAGCGTTCCATACCTCACTTGGAACCAAGCTCTTGCATAGTACAGCATATCATCCACAAACAGATGGACAAACTGAGCGAGTCAACCAAGTGTTGGAGGATATGTTGAGAGCCTATGTGCTCACTTTCGCAGATACTTGGGATAACTGTTTGCCCTTGGCAGAATTCTCATACAATAACAGTTATCAAGAAAGCATCAAGATGGCACCCTTTGAAGCACTGTACGGTCGTCGTTGTCGTACACCTCTCAGTTGGTCTGAACCTGGAGAAAGAGAACTCTTTGGAGTTGACCTAGTAAAAGATATGGAAGAAAAAGTCAAGCAAATACAAGAGAACATGAAGATTGCGCAGTCTCGACAGAAGAGTTATGCTGACAAAAGACGCCGACCTCTGCAGTTTCAAATCGGAGACTATGTGTACCTGAAAGTCTCACCCACCAAAGGAGTCACTCGTTTTGGAGTTAAAGGGAAATTAGCACCTCGCTATATTGGTCCCTTTGAAATTCTGGAATGTTGTGGCAAGGTAGCTTACAAGCTGAGTTTGCCCGATCATCTTTCAGCAGTTCATAATGTGTTTCACGTCTCCCAACTCAAGAAGTGTCTCCGAGTGCCCGAGCATGTGGTTGAAGTTGAAGGTGTTGAGTTAGAACCCGATATGTCGTACTCTGAGTATCCAGTTCGCGTGTTGGATCACAAGGACCGTGTTACCCGGAGGACTACCACAAGATGGTACAAGATCCAGTGGAACCAACACTCTGAAGAAGAAGCCACTTGGGAATCTGAAGACTTCTTAGCAAAGAACTATCCCGACTTTCTCAATACTCTATAGATGTAAGTTTTGTCGTTTTCCTTCTTAAGACGTGGAATCTCGGGGCGAGATTTCTTTTAGGGGGGAAGGCTATAACACCCCTGGTGTTTAAACTGTAATTAACCTGACATGTCATCATCTTTAGTCATTAATCATTTTGTTTGCCTTGCATTAGGTTTTGCTTAATACTTGTGTAGCAATTCCTTTTTTAAAAAAAAACCTAAAAGCCCTAACCTTCCTATAGGGGCAAAACAGTAATTTCACCTCTGTGGCTATGCTTGGTGTATTTCTTGTTCCTTTGGTGTCTTGAAGTTTTGTTGTGTTGACCAAAGTTCAAAAACCAAAAATCAGATTTCAAATACTCTTTGCAAAACCCTGATTTCCAAACCTTGGATTTTATCCCTCTTTTTGTGATTCAAAAATTATTCAAAATTTGGGGTTGGTCCAAAAAGCAAAGTTGTAGATCTGGTCAAGAGAAACAACTTTGGTATTTACAAATTTTCAAGTTGCAGTACAAAATTTTGAGTTATTTCAAATCCTTTCAAACTCCAACTTTTGTCCCCTTTTTGGTTTTCAAGTTGCAGTACAAAATTTTGAGTTATTTCAAATCCTTTCAAACTCCAACTTTCATATTTAAAGATTTTCAAGTTTCAATATAAAATCAAAAGTAATTTTGAATTGATTCAAATTCCAAAAGTGTCCCCTTTTCTGTTTTCAAATACAGATCAAAAACTATTTGGATTTGAAAAATGTTATTATGGACAAAGTTGTAGAGCTCAAAATTTTACACAACTTTGGTATTTTGAGTTTTTGCAGCACAGTTCAAGATTTGAATGTAATTTGAAAAATACAAAACTCGGTTGAAAATCTTTTGCCCTGTTCATCTTCTTCGGCGAACCCAGGGGGAGGCCCGGCCGCGCGCCCTCGCCGGAGTTGGCGTTTGACGCGTGTCCGAAGCTCCTTCGCCCGAACCAACTCCACGCCGATGCTCAGTTCATCATTGCGCACGCGTCTGACCCCCAGTTGACAATGCTACCGGCCCCTACCGCCCGCAGCACCTCGCCGCCGCGTGTTCGTCGCCGGCGAACACAGCGCCCGGTCCCTGCGTGCCAAACCGCTGACCCTCGGCCTCGCAATCGATTGCACACGCGCTGAGCAACCTTATCCTCGCCAGAGCACACTCCGCCAGCCTCTCGCCGCGGCTATAAAAGGCCCGACGATGTCGCCGGAGTGGAACTCACCTCCGCCACCGTGGCCAGAGCAAGCCAGAGCCTCCGCTTCCCTCCCAGCTAGCCCAAAAGCTTCGCCTTGAGCTCGTGTAGCTTCCCCATCTCTCAATTTTACCTCCGCCGCCTCCTATCGCCCGGCGTAACTCGCCGTTCCCAATCTCCGGCGAGAACCCGTCGAGGTCGGGATCGTGAAATACTCACTCTCCGGCCTTGATCATCCTCCACTGACCCCCGCATCACCTTCCTTACTCCTTTGCGCCTCTGACTGACCCCTTGCGGTCGCTTGTGTCGCGCAGGATCGCCGAGTCGACGATCGCCGCCGCGAGCTTCCCGCCGGTCACCGTCGACCACCTCCCTCCGTTCATCCCCTCACCGCGCTGAGTCCTCTAATCGACCGCCGGTGAGCTCCTGAACCTCTCCATGCCCTCGGTTTCGCCGCGGAGTGCCCGCAGTGGCCGGCGCAGCAGCGCCGCCGCCATCTGGCCGCCGGCGAGCGCGGGGAGGAGAAGAACAGTGCCTTTTCTGTTTTTTTTCAGTTTTATTTGAATAGTGCTGAAATTTCATATTTTCGTGTGATTTTCTGTGTTGCTTCAAAAATTCTGAAATTTTGAGGATAGACTCTTTACACCTTGAAGTATTTTATAAAAATATAAAACTTGACCTTTCTGCAAAAATTTGAAAATCAAAAATCTCCCTTTTAATTAATAAATGGATAGTTTTGGATTTTTAGAAAATGATTTATAACTCCAAAAATTATGAGATAAGTTTTTGTGAGCTCCTTATGCCATGACAAGTCTCTGGTGAAATTTTGAAGTCTTTTGGAACAAGTTGATTTTTGAGCATTTATTTTAATTCTTGAATAGTGCCTTTTGTTAATTAAATGTCTAGATTTAATTGAGCACCTTAATGACCTCCAAAAATTATGAAATTTGTTTTGCCATATACTTGTACCATAGTGAACTTATGAGATTAATTTGGTAATTTTTGGAGCACCTTCATAAAATGACCTTTTTAAATAATTAAGAAAAATAGAAAAAGTGGTTAGGGTTAGTGTTGAATGCCTTGTGATGTGACCTTTTGGATTGATTGATGTTCATAGACCCCTACCCCTTTGGTCTATGATGTTTGTGGTGTCTTGCTATGTCCATGCTTAGGTATAGTAAAAGTTGTCTACTAAGGTTGATTAATGTTGCCTAAAATAATAAGTAAAGTTATGCTCATGCTAAACCCCACTTAGCTATACTCTAGTTTTGTCCTATGCACCTTGTTCATGCTAGCATACTCATGTGCATGCAACATTGCATTCGTATAGTCACCGAAGGAGGAGTCAAAGTCGAGACCGCCGCCAACGAACCAACTCCCGAGGCGATCCCGGACTCTGATCTCTGCACCTCCTTTCCCGAGTCTGCCGTCTTCGCTCTTCAAGGCAAGCCCCGGTGCATCCAACCCTTTTCCTTGGATTTATAAAATGTTTCCTTAAATGCTTTTGAGTAAATTACTGCATTAGGTCTATAGGAGTCGAGTGCTATCCTAATTGGTGCATTATACACCTTGACCACTGATACACCCGATACCTGCTTTTCAAAAGTATTTGAAAAATGCTTAGCAATGCTTATCGACTTAGACTTTGCAATAAAAATGCTAATTTCAAAAGTGTGATCACTTTAAAGAACTTGATGGGAATTTGGCTTTACTTCCCGACTGTTGACTAAGTATCTGATCCGTACTTGGTCAATGGCGAGAAGAGGTTGTCCGAGCGTACGGTGCCGTCATGTTGTAGTCCGGGACTCAACAGTTGACACCGACCGGGACAGGGTTGAAAAACTGACAGGACTATTACGCTTGGGTGAGATATAACCAAGGTATAGTTCTGGCTGAAAAATTAGGGACCATCCGTATGGGGGCCTGCTGGTCAAGACTTGTAACTATTCACATACTTCGGAAAGCTCTGGCTCCGAGGAATCCTTTATTGGACCGACAACCGCGCACTGGGAGTGGAGAGATGGCGGAAGTAGCATGTACCCACGTGGGTTAAAGTCCCGGATTGGAGTGGTGTACTGTACTTCCGGGTGGCGTAGGACCGGGCCCAATCTTGGAGGAATCGTGGTAGACGAGTTGGCATATGCAAGCTTGGGCGCTACATATGCTGTGTGGATAGGGATCCTCAGCTGATTATTATTTATCCGGATTAACGTTGCTCCTCGGTTATGGAGACTTGGTCCACTGACTGTCAACGGAGAGTGGTTCTCAACTAGGAATGTTTTGAAATGTAAAATGAATCATGAACGATGAAGAATTGAGGAATACTGAATCTTTCCAAAATAAAACAAGGTTTACAAAATGCTTTTCTGCAAAATACTTGATCTTGCTAAAGCCTTACCTTGACTACCCTAAGCCTCTCATTCCTGAGTCTTCTCCCTTTTTTCTTTAGTCGGTTAAGTCTTGTTGAGTACCCCAGTACTCAGGGTTTGTTACCCATGCTGCAGGTATGTCTGAGTCTCCGATGTGTCTAGAACCCTGCTGTGTGACCTTCGTTCAGGAGGAGGCCGATGAGGCCGAAGAATAGATGTGCACCCTCGGGCAGGGTGAAGTATCTTTTTATTGTTGTATTCTGCTACGTTGTCTACTTTGAACTATCAGGACATGGTCTGTAATAACTGCACCTTAATTTCTATTTGGAACCTCAGTTTGTAAAACTATTGTTATTTAAGTCTTCCGCTCTTTATTCTGATGTTATTTGTAAAATTATGCAATGCTGTAACCGAATCGTGAGATGATCCTGCGGACAATGGGCGCTGATGTAGCCCGGTGACGAACAGGTCTTAATTACATGGAACATGGGTTCGGCTGTCAGTGGTTGACAGGGACTAGTGGGCCATGGGATTAGGGCCGTTCCGTCACACTTGGCCCTTGCGAGGGGCTCCAACGAGGACTAGGGGGAAGCTTCTTGCATGTTTCTCGATACCTCGTTAAAAATACCGGAGTCGTTGACGAGAGTTTGCATCTCTACCTCTCTCTTTAGCTTCCTCATTTACATTGCTCCTTGGTTGTGTGCTTTACCTTTCCTAGCTTAGTTGATAGGTTTGGAACCTAGGTTGCATAACTCTTTTGCAGTAGAGATAGCAACACACCTAGCAAAACCTTAGTTGCACATTAGATAGTTTACTTTCTTGGATAGGTTTTGACTAGGTGGAAAAATAGAGGCCATAGTTTAGTGTGAAAGTTTTAAGTTGCCTAATTCACCCCCCCTCTTAGGCGTCACTGTCCTTTCAGTTTTATCTTCGGATCCCACTGTCGCTAAAGTTAGATTGGATTTGGTTTGATCTTAGATTTATTTACAACTAGGGAAAATATGCTTGTTCATGCTTTATGGACCCCTTATCGGCTAAATAGCCAATACGATTATGCTTCCACCGGTAACGTGCATGTATAGTTTGGCTTGTCATTGATCGATCTCTTGTACTCTTTCTATATACCCAAAACACACTGTTATTAGGGTTGTCATCCCTGGGATCCTCACTATTAGCGATGTTTCCAATATATCCAGCGAGTGCATGAGGTAGGTTGATGCCTGACGGTTATACCTACATGCTGCATCTTTTGGGATATGCTTGCCAATATTTATCTACTGAATTGGCACGGAACGACTAATTGACATCGTCCCGTCTGCATGCATACGAATTGACCCGTTTATTTTAGCCTTTGTTTAGCTCATGCCTCATGCTGCACAAGAGTTGACTCTTTAGTCAATTTCCTTTAATCATTGGCTATTTTAGAGCCATATATCTTGGAACTATCTGGAACAAACTAGTAGATTCCATAATTTGACACTTTTCGTCTCTTCCTTGTCAATTGTAGGGTCAAATTGACTAGCACGGTTCCAGTCTGTCTCCACCTAGTTCGGTTCATCTCTGAGGCTCAGGGAATCTCGAGGTCCTCCGCTTCACAATCCTGCGGGCCTCCAAGTATGCTGCATGCAGACCACGTTTTTGCGTTGACACACTTTTTGGCACGCCCGATGGGACCACAATCGTTATCATGCCTGAAAGCAGTAGTCAAACAATTCTCAATGTGGTTTTGTATGAACTCCCTGAAGATTGGCGTAAGATGATAGAAGCAGCGACTCATGAAGGACCGAGAATGCTATACCAAGGCGACCAGAGGGCGGGGTGAATGGGAGCCTAAAAATTTCTTTCAAAACTCTGTCCTCTGTCCCACAAATCAACCCCGAATGCTTCGAACACACATGTGATGCCCACGACCCTCAAAAAGAGGGTGGATGATTCCTACGATCACAACGAGGAACCACCACAAATAGCGACCCAAAACTCATGAGCACCGAGTCAAGTTCAAACCTAAAAACCTACCCCAGAACGTAGATGGAAGGCTACGCCAGGAATTCTCTAAATACCTATACCAACGGGTGGCAAAGATACCTAGAGAAGTTCCTTGGTGAACTCTAGGAGCAAACGAGAAGTCCGGAAACGAAGCAGAAAAGCCTGGAGAGCAAAAGCACTAAAACTCAACACTCAGCAGGAGCTCGGACTGTCCGCGGGTACGGTCCCAGACTGTCCGCGGTCCTCTGGCGGACTGTCCGCCGGCCAATTTCGAAGAACAGCACTGCTGCTAAACACCCCTGCTCGGGCCCGGATTGTCCGCGCCCTAGCACGGCGGACTGTCCGTCGTTGTCCCGAGGTATAGTACACCGAGACGAACAGCCATTGCTCGGCTGAGTCCCGATGCCCGAACTGTCCGCGCCCCTAGTGGTGGACTGTCCGCGGCTATGCAGAGAGGGCAAAATCTTTCGCCCCTCTCCTAAACCTTCCCAAATCCGATCCAACACAAAATCACTTGATCCCAAAATTGGAGAGGATGATCACTAGGTAGTTGGAAGATTATTCCTAAGAAATCACCCACTCAAATCAACTCAAACTCCGGGAAATCAAAGAGATTGGTGTAAGAACCGAAAAGTCACCACGAAACTCAAATCAACCTGATCTACTTGTTCGTGAGGTTTGAGTTTGATTCCTTCAGTGGAAGTGATGTCCTCACAACAAAGAACAAGTTGATTCAAACGGATTCGAGAAAGAGGCAACATAGAGGGAGATCGAGCGACTGGAATATTGAGGAGAAAAGCAAAACGTGAAGAACAACTCAAGAACGCAAATCACAACCTCAAATGCCAGCTAAAATTCGTCCCCACGAGGAGACAACGGGAATCTGGTCTCGTTTCCGCAAAATCCAAATACACAGAGGTATGATTAACCGTCTCTGCGGATCTGTTGGTATAAATTAACGCACACTCTACTTTATCCGCAAGCGCACAGATAAAATCTATCGATGTAGCACTTCACCGGAGTAACCCAGTTTTAATATCAAACCCAAAGGAACAGATAGTGTTAAATCTTAAAGAGTATAACCCCTTAAGTAGATAACAAGGACGGAGAAGCTAAAAGCATAGAGAGGATCACTAGGTTATCTAAATCCAACTTAAGAGTGATATGTTTATATTATTCTTAGTGGAGAAGTTGCCATAAAAGGTCACAAACAGAGTATGATTCTTTTATGCAAAAGTATAATCCTACCGAGCCTACACACGGGTAAGTGGACTATAGAAGAATCAACAAGGCTATAAGAGTCACCCTTGCGAACAACCACTACTACCGGCGTTATAGGAGGCAATTATGAGCTATCAAGTCTAAGCACCACGCTTACACTATCCAACTACTCTAACTCTAGAGAGACTAGAATTAAAGTACTCAAAAGAGAGTCATAAACCTTAAGAATAATAAGAACAATAGCTCAAACTTAAATATAAATGTTGATTACCGAAACAATCGTTGAAGCAAGTTGACGAAGAACTTGAATCCACAGGTACAAGATGAAGAAGTTGATCCGACAGGCCGGAGCTCCTTCTTGATCTCTTCCTCTCTCTCTCTCTTCTAGTTATAGTATACGACTAGGTTCTAATCCTAACTAGAGAGGTATCTAGTCTTCTACTTGAAAGCTAACTCCTGAAGTCTCTCCTAGGGTTTCTAAATGAAGCATAGTCTTCTGAAGAGGGACCTTTTGTCTGGCCTGGGGCCTGAGGGCCTGTTTATATAGCCCTAAGGGATCAACCGCGACCGTTAGATCAAACCGACTTCACGTAGGGCTGAGATTGATTCTCAAAGGCGGTGGAAGAAGATTCCAGAAGGGGGAGGCCAGCGGCGCCCTGGGGGGACCGACCGGTGGGACCCAGGGACCGGTCGGTCCCACCTAGAAGTGGCTCGGGGTGCCCTGCCTCGTGGTGTCTTCAGGTGTCCTCTAGAGTCTTCTGGAAGATTCCTGACTTGACGAATGCGTTATCTCCCGTCGGTTTCCTTCTAGGGGAAGCAATTGAGGGCTGTTTCCCGGTTTAATCCCTGCAGATTCACAATTCACCAAAACTCATGGAATTCATTAGTTTTAATCCCTATACTAAGGTGGAGTTTATATATTTATCTATTTTCATGTTTAATTGACCTTTAATAATAAGAGTTAATTAGTGTCAACAAACTTCCCCACACTTAGACTTTTACTCATCCTCGATAAAAGGTTGGACCATAACTGTAGGATAAGATATCAAACATTAAATCTTTCTATTCATACCTGCATTGTGAGATTCTGTGTGTTTACCATAAAACCTTGAGTAGTTGGAGAATAAAATAATTGAAACAGATCACCCTTTTCTTTTAGCACAAGACATTGGAGTTTTTGATTTTTTTTTTCAAACAAGTCATAGCTTTCCTTCTCCTTTTGTAGCACTTCAATTCCTTACCAAAGCATTTTATTTATGTGGAGCAGTTTTATTTTACTAAGTCAATGGAGAAAAATACTATACTCTTAGATCAAGACATTAATCTTTTTAAACTTTGTCACTCTTGCTGGCATATTGTAATTAGAGGGACCATGGGCTATCTTCTTTTTCTCTTTATCATATTTTCATCATAATACTTGTCTTTCTCTCTCTCTTTTTTTTCTTGAGGTGTGTCAGACACTTGTCCATTTTTCTTTCCTCATTTTTTTCATACTTTTGCATAGCCCATGCCTCTAATACAATACTACTTTGGAAGAGTGAATCTTTCTTTATTTGTAAGGATCTCAATCTTTAGAGCATAATAAATTTCTCAACAAAGAACTCAGGATCAAAGTAAGCAATGATTGATTTTATGAATAACTTTGGCAGGAAATCTATTTACTATAAAGGAGAAGTGTTGCTAATCTCTTTTTTGAACTTTGCAAGTAAAATTCTCCAATGCTCATACTTTAAGAATTGAGTTCTCATTATTCTTCTATTATTTTCCACAACAACTCTAAGTAATATGGATCTCATCAAGTTTTTATCAAAGCAGGTCTTTTCAGAGAAGGTGTTGTGAGACTCTATACCATGAGCATGACAAAATAATTTTTCCTTAATTAGAGTTTATGGATCGCATATTATTAACGAGAATATATTTTTAATTCGATAGAAGCTTAAACATCGAAATTAGAGTGTAGCAAATTTGTACCGAACCGTGGACGAAGGAGGAGGACAAAGGTGGCGACCCCTAACCGATCGGTGGGGTCCACCAACCGGTCGGTTGGGCTTAGGGCCCAACCACGGCCCGCTTCGCGGTGCGTGATCTCGGTGACGAAGTATTCTGTTTTATGCAGCTTTCGCGATCGGTTTTCAGTAATTCTGTCGTCGTCTTCTCCTCCACACTTATTTTCTATTTTCTGCTAATCACAACATGTGGAGACAAGACACATATCCAAAATAACACGATAAAATATAACTCTAACAAAAACTTTATTGATACTTAAGGCACTTTTATTACACAAATAACTAAATAAAACTTCTAACAAAACACGACTCTACAAACACGAGACTCTGCAAACACGAGTGCCTTATCAAACTATTGACGAACTATCTCTCAATTCTCTCCCTCGAGTAGATTACCTAGCGTAGAGGCTACACTGACGACCTTAGCCTTCAGGCTAATGTGTTTAGTTACATACTTATTCAGTACATCGGTCATCTGTTTTGTAGCCTTAGCTAGAGAAGCGTATCTCTTTTTAAGCTCTAAGTTATCTCTCTCAAGGTCTTCAATCCTGTCTCCGTGGCGATCTAACTGGGTAGTCCTCTTGCGTTTAGCCGCGAGATTAGGAGTGGTGGGTGCCCTCTTTACTGGCGGAGTGACCTTGATCTGCTCAGGGTGACCACGAACTCCATCAATGCATGGACGCGAAGATGTAGATGTGTATTTTATGACCGTGGGTTCCCCAAACTTGTTCGTCTTCAGCCCGACGAGTGTCTCATTGGGCCTAGAAGGAAGAAGCGGGAGCGACTTGGGGACGGAGAATGTCAGGAGTCCTCTTCCCGGCACTGCTTGAGCATAAAGAGCTTGTTGACGATGCGGTGAGGCCTCTTCTGGTGGGATCATATCAATGGGTGTCGGCGAGTCAACGGGGGCGATCTCCTTTGACGGTGTTACGGCAAGCTCCTTCGATGGGGTGACGACAAGAGCCATTGAGTCGTCGGCGGGCTCGCTGAGGTCGATCCTTGGATAGGAGGCCATTAGCGTTGGTGGGAGGAGAGCTCTGCTGCTGCTGGTGTTCTGCGAGGAGGCTGCAATGAATCTAGAGGCAGGCCTAGGGCCGGTTTTATAGCTGAGGTGGCTTGGAGAGGAGGCTGAATGATAGGCATGATAGGTTCGTTATGGGAGTTATCGATTCTGCGGATCAGGGTACCAGAATGGATACGAGTGAGAGTTTGGACACGTAATGAAAGAAGGCAGACGACGAGGGGGCTCCAGGGCAGACCGGTCGGTCTTCCTATGGGACCGGTCGGTCCCACCCTATGGCTTCCCGTGGGTCCATCGCTCGTGGCATCTTTAAACTTGATCCTAATCCCAGAAAATATATCCCCGATGCGCGAAATTATCGAAAAATGACGATAGTGTAAATCTATGGGACAATGAAGAATTGGATGACATTCAACTCTTCAGGACTCTTTTCAGGTTCTAGAAAAATCTTAAGATGTTGCCCATTTACCTTGAATAGTGTACCTTCGTCATTTTGAAGTGTAATGGCTCCATGTGATGAAGTGGCTACCACCGTGAAAGGTCCTTCCCATTTGCTTCGTAGTTTTCCATGCCCGAACAACTTTACCCTGGAATTAAAGAGTAATACCTTGTCTCCTGGAGTTAAGCTCTTCTTCTTGATTCTCTTGTCATGCCACCTCTTTGTTTTCTCTTTGTAAATCTTTGCGTTATGATATGCCTTTTCGCGCCATTCATCTAGTTTAGAGAGTTGCATTTTCCTCCTGACTCCTGCAGCTTCTAAGTCCATGTTCCACCTTTTGATTGCCCAGTGAGCTTTGAATTCTAGTTCCACTGGTAAGTGACAAGTCTTTCCGTAGATGAGCTGATATGGAGACATTCCTAGTGGTGTTTTGTAGGCAGTACGATAAGCCCACAATGCTTCGGGTAGTCTATCTTTCCATTTTGTTCCCATCTCGTCGACCATTTTCTGCAGAATATTCTTGCAGATACATGGGTGTATGCCGAGTCTCGAGTGATGAGTGATTGTCAACGGGTGTGATGCGCATGTTCTTTGGCTTGTGTTGTGCAGATGTCGAGCACGGATACAGTGATCGAAGGCAAGGTGAATGTCAAGTAGAGACGTGCCGTGCCGATGGACCGGGAGCGGTAAAGGGTGGACGTGAGGCTTGGACTGAGGGACCGGTGGCCTGAGGATCAGCTGTGGTGGCTGACAGCCTGGGACAGCGACGAGCGAAGACTTGCGGGGCACGGTGTGGCTCGGGTCGAGGACCTGGGGACACGTGTCGGAGGACGGGGTGCACGGGTGGTGCATCCCCACTACGGCGTCGGTTTGGTGGTTGAGCCACAGAAAAACCACCGGTGGACGGTTTCCAGGTTTGGGCCACAAAACCTGGGTGCTACGGGTTTGCCGAGTTTGGGCCACAAAACTCGGGCTGAGGACGGTTTCCAGGTTTGGGCCTCAAAACCTGGGCGCTGGAAGGTTTCTGAGTTTGGGCCACAAAACTCAGGCGTTGGACGGCTGGTTTCCCGGTTTGGGCCTCAAAACCGGGGGTTGATCGTGAAGGCTGGTTTCCCGGTTTGGGCCTCAAAACTGAGGGCGAGGTCCGTGAAAAGGACGAGTTGAGCGGTGGTGGCACGTGGCGGCAATCGGTGAGGTTGCGTCAAGGCAACGCTACCAGTTGTGCAGGCATGGCCTTCGGATCAACATCTACTTCGAGTTGGTCCAGAATAACACTAGGGTTTAGCTGGTTCGCTCTGTAATTAGTTAGGGGTAGAGTGGGAATTAGAATTAGGATAAGTAGGGGGAGACACCCACCTCCCAAACTATCTCAGTCATTTTCTATTCTCCACTTAGGGTTTTCCTGCTCTCCCAATCCCCTGCTGTAGCAACTGAGATCCGCAGAGAACCATACCTCTTTGTTCATGAGATTTTGAGGAAGTGAGACCGTAATCTCACTGTTGTAGCGTGTGGTAGCCACACGGTTGCAGATCGATGTCTTGATTCACGTTTTGACTTTGTTCTTCGCGTTCTTCATTTCTCCGCGATTTTCCCGTCACTCGATCTCCCTCTCTACTGCGTCTTTTTGAAATCCACTTGAATCAACTTGTTCTTTATAGTGAGGAGATCATTTCCACTGAAGGAATTCATCTAACTCCTCACGAACAAGTAGATCGGGTCGATTCTATTTTCGTGACGCTTTTCAGTTCATTTTCCTTCTCTTTCGATTCCCGTCGATTGAGTTGATTTGAGCGGATGATTTCTTGGGGATAGTCTCCTAACTACCTCGTGATCATCTTCTTCAAGTTTTGGATCAAGGGATTTTGATTTGGATAGGATTTGGGGAGATTTGGGTTGAGGGCGACCGAAATCGCCCTCACTGGTTGGTCGCGGACAGTCCGCCGTCCACCCCGCGGACAGTCCGCGCTTCGGGGGCAAGCCGAGTCAGTGGTTGTGTCCTTCGACTGTTTGGTCTTTCATTGACCGACGGACAGTCCGCCATAGTCGACCGCGGACAGTCCGCGAGTCGACCAGGGAGGTTCA
Source organism: Coix lacryma-jobi var. lacryma-jobi (assembly GCA_009763385.1). Taxonomy (NCBI): domain Eukaryota; kingdom Viridiplantae; phylum Streptophyta; class Magnoliopsida; order Poales; family Poaceae; genus Coix; species Coix lacryma-jobi. Next base: position 114,449,434 of record CM019830.1, on the reverse strand, counting down.
GCAACCTTGTTGTTTTGGTCATTTGACCGGCGGACAGTCCGCCCCTTCCTCGCGGACAGTCTGGTAGTACCGCGGACAATCCGGGACCGCACCCGCGGACAGTCCGGGACTCGGCTGAGTGTTGAATTTTAGTGCGTTTGCTCTCCTGACTTCTTCGCTTGGTTTCCGGACTTCTCGTTTGGCCCTATAGTTTACCAAGTAACCTCTCTAGGTATCTTTGCTACTTGTAAGCATAGGTATTTGAAGAGTTCTCGAGGTAGCTCTCTATCTACGTTCGGGAGTCGGTTTTTGGGGACGAACTTGAAACGGTGCTTTTGGTGTTTGGTTCGTGTTGACACTGGTTATCTATCAAAATTAAGGGACAAATAAATATGAAAAGAGCAAGAATTTGATCACCAACAAAGGTTTAGGGTTTCAACCTACAATATTCCACGAGTTTTCGTGAGTTATGATTCTGTAGGGACTAAACCAGGAAATCGGCACCGATAGCTTCCCATAGAAGGAAACCGTCGGGAGATAACGCAACCGCCACGTCGGGATACTTCTAGAAGACACCAGAGAACACATAGACACACCACGAGAAAGGGCACCGCGGTCCACCTCCAGGTGGGACCGACCGGTCCCCTGGACCCACCGGTCAGTCCCCCCTGGGCCCGCTGGGTTCCGTCTTCTGCAAGCTATCTCCACCGACCTCTAGGATGCATCTCGACCATACCTTAAGTCGGTTTGATCCAAGGGCCACGGTTCATCGCCCAGGGCTATATAAACAGCCCCCTGCCCCCCTCTTCAGGGGAAATCAATCAGGGTTTGATCATCAGACATCATCAATCAGAGCATCAGAAGGAGATCAATCGGAAGCCTTAGAACTACATCCACCTAGATTAGTAGATAGAATAGGATTAGAGGAGGCAAGCTTCGCTTGGATTCCTGATCTAGTCACGAGAAGGCTCGGTAAACCCAAGATCTTCTCTCTTGTATTAACATTATGGATCTATTTCATAATTGCTCTTCTAGTTCATCATTGTTCTTCATTGTTTATGTTCTAGTTCATCGTCTAGTTCATGTTCATCGTCTAGTTCATAATCTTGTTCTAGTTCATGTTCTAGTTCGTACTTTAGTTCTTCTCGATGATCTAATTCACCTTATTGTTCATTTTCATGTTCTAGATAGCAATACAATTGATATGATTAAGACATCAATGATTATATTCTTAGTTATAATGCTTATAGTCTGCTTTGATTATATATTTGGCATAGATAGTTCATCTTTATGTTTATACTCATGTTCGTATAGCGCTCATCTGAAAGTACAACGGGTGGGTGATAGATGTTGTGTAGGCGTGGTGCCTATACATTATTTATCTGCAAATGCGTCCTATGTTCCGGATAGAGTGGTAGATCGCGGGTGTGACAGACCTGTTGAGTCCTCTATATTCCACCTCCCGAATATAGTGTTCAGTATGGCTCAGTTAACTCATGGTTTAGGGGTTACTCTGTTTGACACCTTTACTATGGAGTTGCCTCTTGATTATAAATATGATGTGACCTAGCCAATGATTGCCAAATATAATTGCACTAATCAATGTATGCTATGACCTGTAATTAGAATAACTTAGAAATGTTTCTTATTAATACCTATTCTATTATCACTTGCTAGGTAGTACTGTTCTAGGATTATCCTTGATTGATCTGATCTCTGTTATCATTTATCATTATCATTTACTCTATAACCTGATTCCTGTCTGAAGTAATTAGTGTGTTATCAGTCTTATTATAAATGTGTGTCATATTAAATGCTGTTAAGTCCTTACAATACCATCATATCTTGAATTGATTAGTCTCTAGGCTAAATATAAATAACGATACCTGAGACTAGCTTGAGTGAAATGCTTCTACAATGGGTATATTTATCTGTGCGCTTGCGGGTAAATATTTATCTTTAAATCCAGTGCCCTGATATAATTACATTGCTAGCTTCATGTTGGGGATGACAACTTGACGTTAAGTGAAGTTAGTAGTGTCTCGTACACTCTTTAGTGCCTTCACTAGTTTATTATTTTATGTGGCTCATTCTTAGAGTGATTCCATTGAGGAGTGTAGTATTTCTGGCGCCGTTGCCGGGGATAGATTAAAACTCTAATCTTAGTAGCGACGTTAAGAAATACCAACAAGCATTTCTGGCGCCGTTGCCGGGGACCACATCAATTCAATTAGGGATGGTACCTAGGGTTTTTCATTAAAATCTTTATAAACACTGATAGGACATTGCATTAGCAGCATTTAGAACGGTAGCTAGAACATATCATTTTACTTACACACATGTGATAATGCACTGATTATTTACTTTTTCTCAAATAGGCTTACCCTGGCTTTGTTTATCTTTTATATCTTATGCAGGGTGATGTATGACTGGTTTCCAACTTCCGAACAACTACATTGAGGATCCCGAAGCTTTACGAAGGAAAACAAGACGCAAACTCAAGAGACCCTCAGCACCACTTCCAGAAGTTAGCCAGATAAGAAGAAGCTTAACACCAGTGTTGGACACCATGGCCGACAAGACACTCCGCGAGTTCTCTGCACCAACCACTGCGAACATCAGGACTGGACCAACAGTCAATGTGGGAGACAATGGATTTGAACTCAAGCCAGCTTTGATCAATATGGTACAAGCTAATCAGTTTTGCGGAAAGGCACATGAAGACGCAAGCGCTCATCTCCAACACTTTCTGGAGATTTTTAGCACTTTCACCATCAAAGGAGTTGAAAGGGACGTCATTCTACTTCGCTTGTTCCCATTCTCACTCTTGGGAAAAGCAAAACAATGGTTCTACGCCAACAAAGATAAAAACACCTCGTGGGCGATCTGTTCAACTGCCTTCCTAGCAAAGTTCTTTCCAGTGGGCAAGACGAACGCCCTCCGTGCCAAGATTTCAACTTTCCAGCAACAACATGAAGAATCAATCCCAGAAGCTTGGGAACGCTTTCAAGACTACATATCAGAATGCCCTCACCATGGATGGAGAATTGGCTACTCATGCAGACATTCTACCACGGGCTCACTTCAAGTACCCGTGAGAATGTGGATGCCGCTGCTGGAGGATCATTCTTATCACTCACGATCAACAATGCAACTACACTCATAGAGAAGATGGCCTCTAACCAAGGATGGAATGAGGAACGCTCTCAACCATGCAAGAGGGGAGGAATACATCAACTAAAGGAAGTAGACATGTTGTCTGCTAAACTTGACCTACTCATGAAGAAGTTCGATGAACACACTCCCAAGAGAGAAGACGTCAAGCAAATCTACGAATCTCGCATGACATGTGAAGAGTGTGGAGGCACTGGTCATTCAGGGAGCAACTGCCCTGAGATTCAAGAGGATGCAAAGTACATCAACAACAACACCAATTATCATCCTCAACAAACTCAAGGATGGAACCAACAATCAAGGCCTAATTACTCAGGTAACTACCAAGGTAATACTTTTAATCAACCACCTTTGAGAGAGATGATATCTAATCAAAATAAAATTATTGATAATATGTCCAAGAAGATAGCTTCCAATGATAAACTGTTTGAAAATATTAATACTAGAATGGATAGCTTTACTTCTGCTATAAAGAATCAACATAGCTTTAATAAAATGATAGAATCTCAGTTATCTCAGTTAGCAGCTTCAGTCCCTATGGCTGAAAAAGGTAAGATTCTAGGGAGTCCAAAAGAGCTAGAAACTGCAAATCTTGTAGACATCTTTGATGCAGGACACCTCATACCTAGACCTTCAAGGGAATGGATGGATGACTCCATTGCCTCAAAGAAAGGAGTTCCAGGAAGACCTGTGATTCCAATTCATATTGGACCTCACAGTTTTGAAGAAGCAGTCTGTGACCTTGGAGCAAGCGTCAACATTATGCCAAAGGTAATATACAAACAAATACATGGTGCACCTATGTTATATACAAGTATGTGTTTGCAGCTTGCAGATCAGACACTGTGCTACCCATTGGGAATTCTAGGGGATATCTGTATACGAGTAGGACGCTCGTATGTGTGTGCAGACTTTATGATCGTTGAAACAGGTGAAGACAATAGAGCACCCATCATTCTTGGACGCCCGTTCCTAAGCTCAACCAAAGCCATCATCTACGCGGACAGCGCCAAGATCTGTTTCACAATCACACGCAATAAAGAAAGATTCAGTTTCAAGAGCCGTACACTCACTACCAAAGTCCACCCCCAGATGCCCTATGAAGACACAAACATCATATCATCAAAGAAGAAGAATAGGAACAGAAGGAGGAAGAACAAGGCTACACAACCACATCAAGACACAGTATGGATGGTCAACTCTGTCCAAACAGAATACGACCACCTTCTTGCATCACCATACCTCGCCAAGAGAGATGACCCAGGTGTACCTACCATCGATTGCAAGATCGAAGGAAGTACATTCCACAAGACGTTCTGCGACATCGGCTCAAGTGTCAATATAATGTCTAAGGTAACATATGAACACTTATATAAAAATAGACTTATGTATTCGACATATGTGCAGTTGCAGATGGCGGACCAAACTTATCGATTTCCGGAGGGAATAGTAAAGGACGTGATGATCCAAATTAAATACCACTATGTTCCCACCGACTTCTTAGTACTAGACATGGGAAAAGAAGATGACATTCACATCATCCTAGGAAGACCCTTCCTCAACACCACTGGCGCCATCATCTACATGAGATCTGGAGAGATCCACTTCCAGTTCTTCAGAGAGAAGGTACGCTGTTACTTCAATAGTTATGCCACTAATGTACAGGAAAAGAAGAACCACTCAAGGAGGAGACACCGCACATCACAACGCAATAAGAATCGACAAATCAAGGATGGATGAGCTGACTATGAAGGAGAAGTTACCATAAGTGAAGATGTCCCATTAGAGGAAATGAAGGACGAAGAAGTAAAGGAGACAAATCCACCAATCAAACAAGTATGGAAAAAGAAAGAGAGTTCTACTGACGTGCAATCATCTAGGTCCTCCTCAGGATCTGCTGATGCACCCAAGGAAGAATAAAGAGCGTACAAGGAGTCTTGTTCGATAGACTATAAACGTCGAATCCTCGCCGAAAGGTAACTCAGTAGTTATCCATATTCATTAGCATTCATCATTGCATAATTATCAGATTTAGCATGATCATTTGAGCATCATATTTACTTCCTAAACAATTATATCTGCATTAGAAAACAAAATAAAAACTCTAAGCCCCATGAGAGTATACACTTTCTGTGGAGGCATAAAAAAATAAATAAATAGATATACATTTACATATCTACTTCTGTATTGCATACATCTATAAAAACAAAAATCTAAAAAGAGATACTATATAAACACTGCTGAAACTCTGCTTAGTGGAAAGGAAGAACATAAATAATCTTAAGAGTTTTAAGACAACTAGACAAATGGAGGAATATTTATCACTAACGCTTAATCAAGTTTCACTAGTTGTGTTGTCTATCTTTGAATTCAGCAGGAAGAGAAGAAGAGAAGGACTCAAACCAATAACGGTCTACTCGACTTCTGGAGAAGAAGATTACGTCAAGATCCAGCTTGGGGGAGAGCACCCTCAGTTATCACGATAAGTATCACGGCTTTTTATCTATTACTATTAGTTCGATTTAGTTAGATCAAGTCAATAAATATAGAAACCCCTAAAAAGATGAATAACTATTACAAAAATAAATAAAGATATTATATAATAAATAAATGTCTAGGTGGATAAAAAACTTAATTTTGCTCATGATGAAAATGATGCTCTGCCTCTTTTAAATACCTAGTGTTTAAACTTGAATTTTCTTGAGTCTTAGACAAAGTTGTTCTGAATAAACTCTGAACCTAAAACCTGTGGATGGCAAATACCTGATCTAAAGTCTAGATAATTGTGAGATATGATATAAAAAGGTTTGAGCTGCTGTTTATCTAATTCTTAGAGATACTAGAGTTCTGGAGATTTACACTTTGAAAAGATTAAAAAACACATGATGAGATCCTGTATGACATAACATGAATTCCTACCCAGAGCCATTAATATGATCTTAAGATAAGGCTACTTACTTTGTTCTAAGTTTTTAGTTATGGTTGAGAAATTTATCATGCTCTAGAGATCAAGAATGTTTTATTAAAAGATTCACTCTTCCGAAGTAGTATTGTGTTAGAGGCATGGGCTATGCAAAAGTATAAAAGGAGGAAATAAAAAGGGACAAGTGTCCGACTACCTCAAAGAAAAGAAAAAAAAGAGTTATGATAAAAGTATGAGAAAAAGAATGATAGCCCATGGTCCCTCTAATTACAATATGCTAGCAAGGGATGACAAATTTCAAATGTTCTAAGATCTTGATCTATGAGTATGACATCTTTCTTCCTAAAACTTTGAACTTTGACTTGGTAAGATATGCTTTTCACTTTTAAAGCTCCAGATATATATATATCCATAGAAGGAAGGAAAATGCATCAGTGAGGAATCATAAAATATAAAAGAGCGATTTGAGAGTGTCATACAGTGAAATCTCTAATTTTTATTTTTGAAAATATATAAAAAAACTCCAGAATGAAGGTTGATCAAAGACTTAGAGATACAGTGCTTAACTTGATTGTTCTATCTTTCAATTGTTTAAAGACCCAGGTGAAGGCAAAAACTCCATAGTTAAAGGTAATACGAGAAAGTCAAAATAGTTAACTCTAAGCCAAGGGAAGATTTTTGTTTGAACATATATACCTTTGAAGTGTAAAGGCATAGTAGCAGCTCCTGATTCATCATGAATGTTTGCTAAGGGACTAGCAAAAGGTAAGCTTGGGGGAATTGTTGACACTGGTTATCTATCAAAATTAAGGGACAAATAAATATGAAAAGGGCAAGAATTTGATCACCAACAAAGGTTTAGGGTTTCAACTGACAATATTCCACGAGTTTTGGTGAGTTATGATTCTGCAGGGACTAAACCAGGAAATCGGCACCGATAGCTTCCCATAGAAGGAAACCGTCGGGAGATAACGCAACCGCCACGTCGGGATACTTCTAGAAGACTCCAGAGAACACATAGACACACCACGAGAAAGGGCACCGCGGTCCACCTCCAGGTGAGACCGACCGGTCCCCTGGACCCACCGGTCGGTCCCCCCTGGGCCCGCTGGGTTCCGTCTTCTGCAAGCTATCTCCACCGACCTCTAGGATGCATCTCGACCATACCTTAAGTCAGTTTGATCCAAGGGCCATGGTTCATCGCCTAGGGCTATATAAACAGCCCCCTGACCCCCCTCTTCAGGGGAAATCAATTAGGGTTTGATCATTAGACATCATCAATCAGAGCATCAGAAGGAGATCAATCGGAAGCCTTAGAACTACATCCACCTAGATTAGTAGATAGAATAGGATTAGAGGAGGCAAGCTTCGCTTCGATTCCTGATCTAGTCACGAGAAGGCTCGGTAAACCCAAGATCTTCTCTCTTGTATTAACATTATGGATCTATTTCATAATTGCTCTTCTAGTTCATCATTGTTCTTCATTGTTTATGTTCTAGTTCATCGTCTAGTTCATGTTCATCGTCTAGTTCATCTTCTAGTTCATAATCTTGTTCTAGTTCATGTTCTAGTTCATACTTTTAGTTCTTCTCGATGATATAATTCACCTTATTGTTCATCTTCATGTTCTAGATAGCAATACAATTGATATGATTAAGACATCAATGATTATATTCTTAGTTATAATGCTTATAGTCTGCTTTGATTATATATTTGGCATAGATAGTTCATCTTTATGTTTATACTCATGTCCGTATAGCGCTCATCTTAAAGGGTGGGTGATAGATGCTGTGTAGGCGTGGTGCCTATACATTATTTATCTGCGAATGCGTCCTATGTTCCGGATAGAGTGGTAGATCGCGGGTGTGACAGACCTGTTGAGTCCTCTGTATTCCACCTCCCGAATATAGTGTTCAGTATGGCTCAGTTAACTCATGGTTTAGGGGTTACTCTGTTTGACACCTTTACTATGGAGTTGCCTCTTGATTATAAATATGATGTGACCTAGCCAATGATTGCCAAATATAATTGCACTAATCAATGTATGCTATGACCTATAATTAGAATAACTTAGGAATGTTTCTTATTAATACCTGTTCTATTATCACTTGCTAGGTAGTACTGTTCTAGGATTATCCTAGATTGATCTGATCTCTGTTATCATTTATGATCATCATTAACTCTGTAACCTGATTCCTGTCTGAAGTAATTAGTGTGTTATCAGTCTTATTATAAGTGTGTGTCATATTAAATGCTGTTAAGTCCTTACAATACCATCATATCTTGAATTGATTAGTCTCTAGGCTAAATATAAATAACGATACCTGAGACTAGCTTGGGTGAAATGCTTCTACAACGGGTATATTTATCTATGCGCTTGCGGGTAAATATTTATCTTTAAATCCAGTGCCCTGATATAATTAAATTGCTAACTTCATGTTGGGGATGACAACTTGACGTTAAGTGAAGTTAGTAGTGTCCCGTACACTCTTTAGTGCCTTCACTAGTTTATTATTTTATGTGGCTCATTCTTAGAGTGATTCTATTGAGGAGTGTAGTATTTCTGGCGCCGTTGCCAGAGATAGATTAAAACTCTAATCTTAGTAGCGACGTTAAGAAATACCAACAGTTCGCTCTTGCTTTGTGGTGCCTCGCTATGATCCTAGGGATCATCCACCCTCTTCCAAGGGTCGTGGGCATCACGTTTTGGTGAAAGCTTTCGGGGGTTGATTTTTGGGACAAAGGCTGAAGTTTCGAGAGAAATTTTTTTAGGCTCCCATTCACCCCCCTCTGGTCACCTTGCTTTTGCATTCTCGGTCCTTCAATTCTTGATTTGCTTGTTCGATGTTTCTGCTTGGCCACTTGTCTTAGGGTGATAGGGAGTGGCAACATTGTGACGGATCCCATGACTTAGCAGATATTTATGAAAGCCTTTATCAATAAAGTGTGTTCCCCCGTCACTAATTACCATCCTTGGCACTCCAAATCTTGGAAATATCACCTCCTCGAACATCCTCTGAGAGTTTCTTGCATTAGCAGACTTGCATGGCACCACTTCGATCCATTTTGAGACGTAGTCGACAGCAACTAGGATGTACTCATGGTTCCTTGATTTAGGGAATGGTCCCATGTAATCAATTCCCTAGACATCGAAGAGCTCAATCTAAAGGTTGTTGGTGAGTGGCATGGCATCTCTGGTGTTGATGCTGCCGTGCCTCTGACATGATCCACACCTCCGGACAAAGTCTTTTGTGTGTTGGTACATGGTTGGCCAGAAAAATCTACTTTGCTAGATCTTCACATGTGTTCGGAATGCCCCATAATGTCCTCCATATGGTGAAGAGTGACAGCGTTCAATGATCTTGATTCCTTCTTCAGCTGGCACACATCTTCTGAGTAATCTATCAGACCATACTCTGAATAGATATGGATCATCCCAGATGTGGATCCTACTCTCATAGATCAGCTTCTTCTTATTTGCTCCTGGTGGTACATACCCTGCAACTATAAAATTGACAATATCTGCATACCAGGGGTCAGATCTAGAGACTTGAAAAAGCATGTCGTCCTTGAGTGAGTCATTTATAGGCAATTCCTGAGGATTTTCAAAATGCATTCTAGACAAGTGATCAACTACAGAGTTTTCTACCCCTTTCTTATATTTTATTTCTAAGTCAAATTCTTGGAGTAGCAAAACCCATCTTATCAAGCGTGGCTTAGCATCTTTCTTAGTGAGTAGGTACTTTAATGCAGCATGATCAGTAAAAACAATCACCTTTGATTCCACTAAATAAGATCTAAACTTGTCTATAGCAAAAACAACAGCCAGAAGTTCTTTTTCAGTAGTAGCATAATTAAGTTGAGGTTCTAATAAAGTTTTACTGGCATAAGCGACTACATGATGCTTTTTATCTTTATATTGTCCTAGCACAGTGTTGACACTCCTTAATGGAATCACTCTAAGATAGACTTCATAAACAATAACCTAGTGAAGGCACTAAGAAGTGTACGGAACACTACTAGCATCACTTAACGTCAAGTTGTCATCCCCAACATGAAACTAGTAATGTGATTATATCATAGCACTGACTCTAAAGATAAATATTTACCCGCAAGCGCACAGATAAATACACCCGTTGTAGCAGCATTTTACCCAGAGATGTTCCAAGTATCGTTATTTATATTTAGCACTAGGAATGAAGTGAGATAAATAAGGGCAAGAGCTACTCTACACATGGGATAGGAGAATTGAGAACAAAGTAGGAACACACTCCTTTATCCTAAACAGGGATCAGTCACAATAATGAGGTACACTATAAAAGATAAAAGATTAATCTATGATAGTCCTTAGAGCATTTCAACTTAGACAAGGCATGCGGATTAGGATAGACGTTATAAAGAAGTATTCCTAAGTTATCCTAATTATAAGTCATAATATACATTGATTAGTGCGATTATATTTGGCAATCATTGGCTAGGTTATCCCATATTCATATTCAAGAGGCAACTCGATAGTAAAGGTGCCAAACAGAGTAACCCCTAAACTATGAGTTAACTGAGTCATACTGAACACTACATTCAGAAGGTGGAATACAAAGGACTCAACAGGCCTGTCACACCCGCGATCTACCACTCTATTCGGAACATAGGACGCATTCGCAGATAAATAGTGTATAGGCACCACACCTACACAACATTTATCACCCACCCGTTGTACTTTAAGATGAGCGCTATATGAACATGAGTATAAACATGATGATAATCTGTCTATGCCAAATATATAATCAAAGCACTACAAGCAGTATAATTAAGAATATAGTAATTAATGTCTTAGTCATATAAATTATATCTAAACTATTATGAACTAGACTATGAACTAGCACACAATGATGAACAATATGATGAACTAGATGCAGATACATGGGTGTATGCCGAGTCTCTGAGTGATGAGTGATTGTCAACTGGGATAATGCGCATGTTCTTTGGCTTGTGTTGTGCAGGTGTCGAGCACGGATACAATGATCAAAGGCAAGGTGAAGGTCAAGTAGAGACGTGCTGTGCCGATGGACCGAGAGTGGCGAAGGGCGGACATGAGGCTTGGACTGAGGGACCGGTGGCCCGAGGATCAGCTGTGGTGGCTGACAGCCTGGGACAGCGACGAGCGGAGACTTGCAGGGCACAGTGTTGCCTGAGTCGAGGACTTGGGGACATGTGTCGGTGGATGGGGTGCACGGGCGGTGCATCCCATCTACAGCTCGGTTTGGTGGTTGAGCCACAGAAAAACCACCGAGTGGACGGTTTCCAGGTTTGGGCCTCAAAACCTGGGCGCTGACGGTTTCCGAGTTTGGCCACAAAACTCGGGCTGAGGACGGTTTCCAGGTTTGGGCCTCAAAACCTGGGTGCTGCGGGTTTCTGAGTTTGGGCCACAAAACTCAGACCATGGATGGCTGGTTTCCCGGTTTGGGCCTCAAAACCGGGGGTTGGTCGTGAAGGCTGGTTTCCCGGTTTGGGTCTCAAAACCGGGGGCGAAGTCCAGGAAAAGGACAAGCGGAGCGGTGGCGGCACGTGGCGGCAATCAGTGAGGTTGCGTCGAGGCAGCGCTACCAGTTGTGCGGGCGTGGCCGTCGGATCACCAGCAACATCGAGTTGGTCCAGAATAACCCTAGGGTTTAGCTGGTTCGCTCTGTAATTAGTTAGGGGTAGAGTGGGAATTAGAATTAGGATAAGTAGAGGGAGACACCCACCTCCCATCCTATCTCAGCTATTTGCTCTTTGCCTTCTAGGTTTTCCTGCTCTCCCAATCCCTTGCTGTAGCAACTGAGATCCGCAGAGAACCATACCTCTGTGTAGTGGAGATTTTGAGGAAGTGAGACCGTAATCTCATTGTTGTAGCGTGTGGTAGCCACACGGTTGCAGATCGATGGCTTGATTCGCGTTTTGTTCGTGTTCTTCGCGTTCTTCGTTTCTCCATGATTTTCCCGTCACTCGATCTTCCTCTCTACTGCGTCTTTGTGAAATCCGTTTGAATCAACTTGTTCTTTATAGTGAGGAGATCATTGCCACTGAAGGAATTCATCTAACTCCTCACGAACAAGTAGATCGGGTCGATTTTGTTTTCGTGGCGCTTTTTCATTCATACTCCTCCCCTTTCAATTTCCCGGTGATTGAGTTGATTTGAGCGGATGATTTCTTGGGGATAGTCTCCTAACTACCTCGTGATCATCCTCTCCAAGTTTGGGAACGTGGGATTGAGTGTTGATTCGGATTTGGGAGGATTCGTGTGAGGGGCGACCGAAATCGCCCTCTCTGTTCGTCCGCGGACAGTCCGCCACTCCTACCGCGGACAGTCCGCGCGTCGGGGTCGGTTAGACCAGTGGCCTGACTCCACGCTGTTGGGCAAGTGTTTTTTGAACCGCGGACACTCTGAGGTTGGGACTCGCGGACAGTCCGGGAGTTGCCCAGGGACTGTTCAGCAGCCTTGCTATTTCTGGTGTTTGGCCGGCGGACAGTCCGCCAACCCCTCGTGGACAGTCCGCAGTAGGGGCGGACAGTCCGGGACTTCAAGTCCGGACAGTCCGGGAATCGGCTGAAGCCTCCGGTTTAGTGCGTTTGCTTTCCCGGCTTCCTCGGTTGATTTCCGGAGTTCTCGTTTGGCCCTAGAGTTGACCAAGGAACTTCTCTAGGTATCTTTGCTACTTGTTAGCATCGGTATTTGGGGATTTCTGGACGTAGCGTTCCATCTACGTCAGGGACTTGGTTTTTGAGGGTCGAACTTGTTCCAGTGCTTTTGCCAATTGGTTTGCTATCGCTTTGTGGTGCTTCGTTGTGATCCTAGAGATCATCCACCCTCTTCCAAGGGTCGTGAGCATCATGGTTTCGATCAAAGCTTTTGGGGTTGATTTGTGGGACAAAGGCCAAAGTTTCGGGAGAAATTTTTGAGCTCCTATTCACCCCCCCCCTCTGGTCGCCTTGCTATTGCATTCTCGGTCCTTCTATTGGTATCGGAGCGGGTTAAGGATCTTCCACCTTAGCCGGTTCCAGATCCACCGAAGGCGACATGGATCGCGGTGTGGGCAAACCGTCGTTTTTCGATGGGACGAACTATGCGTATTGGAAGATACGCATGTCGGCCTTTCTGCAGAGTATGGGTGCTTCCATCTGGGATATTTGCAACTCTGCTGATTACGTGGTCTTGGCTGCTCGTGTTACTCAGCGTCAGATCGATGATCACGATGCCAATAGCCGAGCCCGTAATGCTCTTTTCTCATGCTTGAGCATGACGGAGGTTGATCGCGTTTCTCACCTCGCTACGGCTCGAGAGATTTGGGCATCCCTCATGCGTTTCCATGTGGGAACCTCTCAAGTCAAAACCCGTCTCTACGAGTCGCACAAGCGAGAGTATGAGAACTTTTGACATATGCCTGGCGAGAGCATAGAGAGTTTATTCGCTCGCTTTCAGGTGATTGTCAACAGGATGAGGGCTAACAAAGAGTTGTTGCCTTTCGACGATCATGAGAGAGCTTTGAAGCTTTTGCATACTCTCAATCGGTCGGTGTGGGATTCCAAGGTTCAGGCGATCATCGAATCGCCTAACTATGAGACTCTCACATGTGACGAGCTCTTCAGTAAGCTCAAGTCCCAGTGAGATTGATGCCATGGAGAGGGCTTCTTATGAAAATCCTTCTGGCCCGTCGATGGCTTTGCTTTCTGGCTCTTCTGCTAACCCCTCTAGAGGTTTTGCTTTGTCTTCACTTCTTTCTGTCACAGAGGAGTAGCTTGAGTTCATGGGGGATGACGAGCTGGCTATGCTCGCCAACCGGTTCTCGCGGTTCCACAACAACCTCATGAACCGTCGCCGCGGAGGAGGACGCTCGGGATGCTTCGAGTGCGGCGACCCCAACCACTTCATTGCCAATTGCCCGAAGAAGAACAAGCAAGTCTTCGGCAAGGCGGATCATGGGCACAAGTACGACTCTGGCAAGCGCAAGGAGAAGTACGTCCCCGCGAACCACAAGCGGAAGGGTGGCTTCGACAAGGAGTACATCAAGACGAAGTACTTGGAGAAGGCCCATGCTGAGCAGCGTGCTTTGTTCGCCACGCTCAGCGACGTCGACGACTCGGATGATGACTCCGCTGCCTCAAGCGACGACGAGTCCGAGAAGAAGAGGATCGAGGACAAGCTGAACGGCCTCTGCTTCTTTGCCGACAACGAGGGCTTCTGCACCATGCCCCTCGGCAAGGAGGTCAATGGCGAGCTGGAGGAGACCCCTCGGAACGACGACGACGACACTTCCCAGGTATCTCAGACCCCCGATGAGCTTTCTGCTGAGGTCGAGAAACTTACTGCCGCTCTCCTTAGTCAAGACAAGTTGCTTAGGCGCGCTGCTAGAGAGCGTAAGGAGTTTAGGCAGAAGTGGGAGGATACGGTGAAGGAACTTGAATCTGTCAAGTCCACCGTTGTTGTCACAGATGAGGAGGAGTGTGATATGTGCTCCACACACATGACTGACCTTCTCACCTTGAGAGGTAAGTATGTTGCGTTGGTAGGAGAGGTGGATGAGCTGAAGGCTAGATCCTCGCTGTTGGGTGCGTGCAAGTCATGTGCTGGCTTGCAAACCGAGTTGGCAGAGAAGAATGCCAAGATTGTGTCTCTTGAGAAGGCTAGCTCGGGTAGCACTTGTGTGACCAGGTGCGTTCTATGTGAGGGTTTGGAGATGGAGATCGCGAACGTGAAGCATGACAAGATGCAAACCGAGGAGGAAAACACATACCTTCGGACCATCTTGTCATGGATGTCTAGTGGTGAGCCGCGACTTGGGATGATGATCTCCCAGTTCAAGCGTGCTGCTGGAGGTCCTGGTGTAGGTTTTGCTCCGGGTGTTGATGTTTCTTTTTTTGGGAAGATTGGAGAGTCGAGTGGTCTGAACCCATGTGAGAAGCCCAACTCCACCACTACTCCCAAACTTACCAAGATTCCACCCAAAGAGCCTCTCAAGCCTAACACCAAGGATGGGGTGTTTGTTGAACCTCCGAGAGCTCCACCCAAGAAACAGTCGTGGACTCCTAAACCAAACCACCTCAAGAACAAGCTGGACACAATGCCACCCATCTAGGAGGAGCTTATGCCACAGAAGGGCAAAGTGATCCACACCCACTACCGTGAGTACCAACAACCCCCTATGAGAGCGGTGAGGTACCATTGTGAGCATTGTGGGAGAGATGGATATGTGAGCGAGTTTTGCTTTCGGTGCAAGAGAGAGGCGCGCCGTGCAAAGGAGATGAACAACCCAGACATGTACCATCCTTTCTATGATGTACATGTGCCGAACGTTCAGAGGCGTGCTGCTAGGCCTAGAGGTCCAAAATCTCAAGTTCCTAGGCCTAGGCTGCAAGGAGGTTGTGCCCGGCGGGAGCCTGCAGTTGTGGGCTATGTACCCCGTGGCGGTGGCTTTGTAGTTGAGCGTTTTCCACCACCGTGTTTTGAGTATCGCGATGGACGCTCCTCCCTTAGCGGACCACGTTTTCCTCTACGTGGTGATCGCTCTTCTCGTAGGCGTGCTAGGAATGGTTTTTCTGCTAACCGTTCTTTTGAGCAGCCGGCCCAACACTGGTATTGTCCCTACTTCACTAACCCCATGTAACACCCTAAAAATTTCTCCAAAATAAAATAGGTGAAAGTGATTTAATTATGAATTTGTGAGCATTTAACCTAGGAGTTAAATAATTTTTATTGAATTAAAATAAATGTGGCAACATGTTTTTGCACTCATGCTGATGCACTGGATTTATTGAAGTGACTGGATTTTGCCAAAATTCGAAATGAATTCAAATTTCATTTGAAAAGGATTTAAAATGCTTTGAAAACAAAAAGGAAAAGAGTTTTTATTCTTTTCTCCTCTCCTCACTTTCGGCCTAGGAAACCTGGCGGCCCAGCCCGCCGGCGTCTCCCTCCCTTCCCTCTTTTCCCCGGCTGGGCCTCCCTTCTCCTCTCGCTTTCTCCCGCTACGGCCCAGCAGGCCGACCCGCACGCGCTGCTGGCAGGCCAACGCCCCCTCTCCCTCCTTGCGGCTGACGACGCGGCCCCACCCGTCAGCGTCCGCCTCCCCTCTCCTTCGCCCGCTCGCAGCGCAGAGCCGCAACCGTCGCTGCCGTTCTCGCATCCGAATCTTTCGCGAAGTCGTGCAGTGCTCGCTCCCACGTCTCCGGCTCCTCCTCGTGCTTATAGCGGGCGCGACCGCCCCGCTCTACGCCTTTCCCTCATTTCGAACCCACTGCGCACGTTTCTGAGCACCTGAGCACCTCCGAGCTCCGCCGCCGTCCGCCGAGCTCGCCGTTCCGCTAGGCCGCTCCTCCGGCCGATTCAACGCGTCACCAAGTTCCGCATCGAGTCGGTGGTTTCGCCGAACCCTTCTTTCTCCTTACCCGCACTCAGATTTTCCCTAATCGTCGGTTTCCTTTGAGCAGTTCCTCCGGCGGCTGCCTCCCGGCGAAATCCACCGTCACCTCCTCTCTCTCATAGTACCTTCCCCGTATTTTTTTTGGTGGCCCTAGGGTAGTTGCAGTGAGCTCCGGCGAGCTCTCTGGCCTCGGAGCCATGGCGCCGCCGTGGTGGGCTTGCCCCGCCGCCGCGCGGTTTGTTCCCGCCGGCGCAAGCGCCGCCCAACCCGCGACTAATCCTCGCCATCCACTATAGATCCAAAGGCCCAGATCGGCCAATACCCCTTCGGGGTGAATTTTGTTAAAGAGCCCCCGAAGAAACCCTGAATCAACCTGCGCTCCGGACGGCACTATTCTCTGTGTCTTGAAAAGTTTGCAACCAGGCCCCTGTGTTTTGGTTGTATTGAGGCGTAGTCCAGCCGGCAGAGAATCTGGTTTAAAATTCAGTTTAAATTTCCGATTTAAATTTATATGCTTTTCCAGCTATTTACAGATTTGCCACTACACTAAAACGCTTATAAAATTCACGTTTTAGCTCCGTTTTGACCCGTTCAAGTTGCGTTAGATTCATAATTTAGTTTCCTATTTGTTTATGTCCCTGTTAGTCGGCTTAGATCAGTTTAGTTTCAGAGTTTATGTTAATCTTGTTTAGGGCTTTAGAATCGCTGTTTCGGCCGTAACTTTCGCGTCGTAACTCCGTTTTCGGTGAACCAAAACTTGTTGTGATCGTAGAAACGCGTCCTTCTGTTTTATCAAAGTTTTATTTCTGCTTATTACTATTTGGTGTACTGCTCTAATGATAGTCCTGTTTGCTTTGTATGTATGCGCCTGGTATGCGTGTTGATGTTATGTGATCGAGTAGACGGTGAGTCGGTGTGGTACGACCAGGACCCTTCTTTCGACAATCAGCAGGAGGACCAGTCTTTCAACAACCAAGGCAAGTTAGCATAGGGTTTCCTTGTTACCTATTCACTTTACCATTAACCTACTCATTTATGCATGTGTCCAATTGAGCAACCTTAGAGACCCACTTAGCTTTGTTATCTGTGATGTTCTTGACTCCGTGGGATATTTGCATATGGGTAGAATGCTAGTGCTTACCAACTTATAACTGATCCAGTCCAATGATGAATGTTCTCATGTTGATATGATGTTAAACGGTTAATAAAACTTGCTGTTAGCAAAAGCTGGGACTGACAGTGCTACCATGAGTGCTATATGGCTCTGGTTTTAGCTCAGTAAACTGGACCTTTTTTAACTTGTTAGCGGTAACCCGGAAGGGCGCAAGAGGGGCTTGCCTCTACGGATGTAGGGCTGCTCCTGTTCCTATGAGTATAGCTGCGATGGCCTTGTGGCATAGGAAAGGGGGGTTTGCTACGTCTGATTGCCAAGGAAACCTCGCGGCTCTAACCTGTTAGACGAACCAGCGAAAGGCTTCATAGTGTACCCTGCCGATCTACCTTGGAAGTGGATCAAGAGGTTGGCCGCCTCGGGCACAAGGGCAACACGGCTTGTGGGTAAAGATGCACAACCTCTGCAGAGTGTAAAACTGTTATAACAGCCGTGCTCACGGTCACGAGCGGCCCGGAAAACTAGCAGAACTATGATACTTGAATAACTGTTACTCTATGTTGATGACACCTTATGATGTTTTAATTATATTTGTTGGACAAATGGATCATGGGTTAAGGGTTAAGCACAATATTCGTTTACCTTATTGCTAAAACTTTGCCAACTTAAAAGCTAACTGCAGTCAGACAGTGTCAGCCTTTTGAGCCTCATGAACCCTATGTTAGCTTGCTAAGTATGTGGAGTACTTACGCTTGTTGTTTATCTTCTTTTTGGGCAAAATCCCGGATGGGTAACAGATGAAGGTGGAGTTGGTGACTTCCCAGAGGACTTCTAGGCTAGCTGTTTCCCGCAGTCAGCTTTCCCTGTGGAGTTGGTTTTGTTAGCAGTTCAGTTTTCTTTTGTTCCGCTTGATGTAAGACTTGTGTTGATACTATCGTTATGTAATAAACAATGTGATGATGCCATTTTTTGTAATTTGTCTAACTTATGTGTGTGATTGTTTCCTGGGCACACATGAGTATTCCACCTCAATTTTATCCTTAAAGTTGGGGTGTGACACCCCAGTGTTGGACCGTATGCTCACCCTATGTCTTTTTATTGATGTAGGAAAAATGGTTGGAGAACGTTTGGTTGGTGGATTCCGAGTGTTCGAGGCACATGACCGAAAACACCAAGTGGTTCTCCAGCCTTAGTCCGGTCACCGGAAAGGAGTTCCTCACCTTCGGCAACAATAGCAAAGGTAAAGTGTTGTCTCGTGGGTCGGTGCGAGTTAATGAGCACTTTGTGTTGCACGATGTTGCTCTTGTTTCTAACTTGCATTTTAACCATCTTTCTGTTTCGCAACTTTTCGATGATGACTATGAGATTCGTTTTAAACCGAATCTCAGTCGTATTTTGGATCCTCAGGGCAATCTTGTATGTTTGATTTTGCCCTTTGGAAAAGTCTTTCGTGCGAATTTCTCGGAGTCGTTTGGAATTTCTCGATGTCTTTTGGCTGGACCTTCCTCCTCTGATCTTTGGAAGTGGCATAGGAGACTCGGTCATCTGAGCTTCGACTTGCTTGCAAGACTTAGCTCACTTGGCTCAATCCGAGGATTGCCCAAGTTGTCCATGGAGAAGGATCTTGTTTGCCATTCTTGTAGACATGGGAAGATGGTAGCTGCTCCCCACCATCCAGTGACTCAGGTCATGACTAAGCACCCTGGAGAGCTTTTGCACATGGACCTTGTTGGTCCGGCTCGGGTGAGCTCGGTTGGGGGGAAGTGGTATGTGCTTGTTGTTGTTGATGATTTTTCGAGATATTCATGGGTCTTCTTTTTAGCTGAGAAGACCGAGACTTTCTCCTTTGCTCGCAATCTGATTTTGCGTCTTCAGAATGAGTTCCCTTTGAACTCAATGCGAGCAATTCGGAGTGATAATGGTTCCGAATTCAAGAATTTGGATTTTGAGAAGTTTTGTAACTCTTTGGGTTTGGAGCATCAGTTTTCTTCTCCCTACACACCGCCACAAAATGGTGTTGTAGAGAGGAAGAATCGAACCCTTGTAGAGATGGCCAGGACGATGCTCGATGAGCATAGGACTCCTAGGCGATATTGGGCCGAAGCTATGAGCACTACATGCCATATTTCCAATCACATTTTTCTCCGAGCTTTCTTGAAAAAGACTTCTTATGAGTTGTGTTTTGGAAAACTCCCCAAGGAGAGTTATTTTAGAGTTTTTGGTTGCCACTGTTTTATACTCAAGAAAGGCAACCTGGACAAATTTGAGTCTCGTTCTTCAAATGGTGTATTTTTCGGTTATGGCACTCACACTCGTGCATATCGTGTACTTAACCTTGATACTAACCGAGTCATGGAGACATCAGATGTCACCTTCGACGAGACCATGGTTTGTCCTTCTTCTCGTTTTGAGCATGCAGGTGATCATGAGGTTGGAGAACCTCTTTTTGATGATGAGGACGAGGGTCCTGAAGGGATGGATGACCCAGCACCACCTCCACCTGCTGAGCCGCAAAGAGCGGCCTCGACTACGACTCACGGCCCTGACCCTTCTTCCTCTACTACATGGGGGTCGTGGGATCCGCCACCTCGAGCGGTACCTTTTGTACCCGAGGAGGCACCGGCTGCTGCTGAGGGGGAGGCTACATCAGCGCCATGACACATCCAGCGCCAACACCCCCCTCAGCAGATGATCGGCAGCATCGGTGAACGGGTCACTCGGTCAAGGTCACAACAAATCTCTCACTTTGCTCATTCTGCATTTATTGCTGATTTTGAACCCCGAGATGTTGGACATGCTTTATCTAATCCGGATCGGGTCAATGCCATGCATGAGGAGTTGGAAAATTTTGAAAGAAATCGGGTTTGGGTTCTTGTTCCTCTTCCTCCTGACTGTCATCCTATTGGGACAAAATGAGTTTTCAAAAACAAACAAGGAGAGGATGGCTATGTTGTGAGAAACAAGGCCCGACTAGTAGCCCAGGGGTATAGTCAGAAGGAAGGGATAGACTATGAGGAGACTTTTGCTCCTGTAGCTCGTTTGGAGGCAAATAGGATACTCCTAGCTTTTGCTGCATCCAAAGGGTTTAAACTTTTTCAAATGGATGTCAAGAGTGCCTTCTTAAACGGCTATATAGAAGAAGAGGTGTATGTGAGACAACCCCCCGGTTTCGAAAATCCCAAGTTTCCAAACCATGTCTTTAAACTTCACAAAGCTTTGTATGGTTTGAAACAAGCCCCTAGAGCCTGGTATGATAGGTTGAAAACCTTTTTGCTTGCTAAGGGTTTTAAAATGGGATGTGTGGATAAAACGCTTTTTCTCCTCAAGCAAGGCAATGACACTCTCTTGGTCCAGATTTACGTGGATGATATCATTTTCGGTGGTTCTTCTCATGCTTTGGTTGCCAAGTTTGCAGACATTATGAGCAGGGAGTTTGAGATGAGCATGATGGGCGAGTTGACATTTTTCCTCAGATTGCAAATCAGGCAATCCCGAGAAGGGACATTTGTGCACCAGGGTAAGTATACCAAGGACATTTTGAAGAAATTCGATATGGGTGAGGCCAAGCCTCTTCCAACACCCATGCCGACCACGACGGCCCTGGATGCGGATGTGGATGGAGAAGCTGTGGACCAGAAGGAGTACCGGAGTATGATCGGGTCGCTGCTGTACCTGACGGCGACACGCCCGGACATTCAGTTCGCGGTGTGTCTTTGCACGCGATTTCAGTCGTCGCCGCGCACCTCTCACCGTCAGGCGGTCAAGCGCATTATGAGGTACTTATCCTTCACTCCAGAATTTGGGATTTGGTATTCTGCTTCCTCCACCCTCTCCCTTTGCGGTTATTCCGATGCCGATTTTGTTGGTTGTCGCATTGATCGCAAGTCCACTTCTGGGACTTGCCAGTTTATTGGCTCTTCTCTTGTTTCGTGGTCCTCTCGCAAGCAGTCTAGTGTCGCCCAGTCTACCACGGAGGCTGAGTATGTTGTTGCGGCTAGCTGCTATTCCCAGTTACTCTGGATGATGGCCACTGTGCGTGATTTTGGTCTGAGCTTTTCTCGCGTTCCTTTGCTCTGTGACAGCATGAGTGCGATTAGCGTTGCTAAGAACCCCATGCTGCACTCTAAGACCAAACACATTGATGTGCATTTTCATTTCCTGCGAGACCACTATGAGAAGGGTGATATCGACCTTCGCCATGTCGATACTCATCATCAGTTGGCTGATATTTTCACCAAGCCTTTGGACCAATCAACTTTTGCTAGGTTGAGAGGTGAGCTTTGTAACACCCCAGGTGTTTTACGCCAAATGAGCAGTCAGTTTGGACATAAACATGGTCTGTCAGATGATGATCGAGAGATGATTTCTAGTATTGTCAGGGATGACTGAAGATTTGGAATCAATCCCGGAAACAGAGCCTCTGTTTGAATTACTCCAGAAATAATTATTAACAGTGCGAGTCGATAATGATTGCCCAACTCCAGAATATTCTAGATTTCTGCTAAGAATGACTTTTTCATGTGCCTCACTTCAGTTCCTATCTATAGTGACTGGTAGAAAAGTTTCACAAAGTTTGGAATCAAAAAGTCACATGAAATGACGAGTCACAACTTTGCCTATAATCAGGAATTAACTAAAGAAGATTAGTTGAGTTCAACCAAGTCTTGCAGTTATGCCCAATCAATTATTTATGGACTCACGAGCAAAAGTTATGCAAATTCCGTGTTGAGCAGACAAACAGAAAATGTCCCGACCGACGAGAGATCGTAATCCGGACCCTACTGGGTAACTGCTTTGACCGGCGTTGAACGGTATTTTTGGATCTTCGCATGTCAGTGCGCCTTAAACAAAAGTTGTAGTACAGATCGAAAGGAACAAATTTTGTTTTATGGCCGAGACCTGGATCGGTGCCAAAAATAGTGAAAACGAGCTCGCAAGATGGAGTATAACGCAGTTTTCAGGTTCCGGAAATAAGTTAAGTCTGTACTGCGAAATCGGAATTTCGGTCACCACGAAGCTGCCGTCGACGATCGTTACCGGGCAAACCATTGGGAATCTGACCAAGTGCCTTTAATGAAAGTCGGAGTACTCGGCGAGACGACGACGACAAAATTAGTTTCGTCGAAATCAGAGTCCGTTTGAGCAGTGTTTGCAATTTTGAAATATGACCGAAAGTTTCCGGAAACAGACAAGATTGGGGGAAAAATTCACGGGGATTTTTCCCGAGGACGCGCCCGCGCCCTGAGGGCGCGCCTCCTCCCCGTTGGCGCAGAGGAGCGGTGCTGTCTGCCCCCTCCTCCCATTGGCAGACAAGGGCGGCGCCCTCTCCCCATTGGCCCAAATAGAGCGGTGCCCTCTGCCTCCTGCCCATGAAAGACCAACGCCCTTCCCTCTCTTCTCCATTGCTCTTTTCTTTCTCTCGCTCTCTGGTTTCGGTCACTCTCCATGGCAGAAACCAGCAGGTCCCTCTCCATGGCGTTCCTCCTGGCTCCTCCTCTTCCTTCCCAGGATCGGCAGCCCAAGCACCTTCCTTCCTCCTCTCTTTTTCTTCCTTGTGCGCCTTGCTGCAGAAGCTCACCAGGGTGCGGCTCCCTGCGACCTTCTTCAGGTCGCAGCCAGCAGAAGGTCGCCGTCCAGCTGCCGCCTCCAGCAGGCGCCATGGCCGGGCAGCGAGCAAATAGCAGCGACCAGCCGCAGTGCCCAAACCCTAGAGCCCAGCCTCCTTCCCCAGCAGAAGCTCGTTTCCCGTCGACCTCCCGTCGTTTTCCCGTGAAAACAAAGAAGAACCTCCCGTCGTTTTCCGGTGAAAACGAAGAAGAAGGACCATCTAGTAAAGCTGAAACTTTTTATTGTTTCACTTTGCATAAATGGCATGACTCATGTGTTTGCTAACTAGTCCTTGGTTGTTTTCTGCAGATCGGAGGGTCCCCTTTGTAATATATGTTTTCTGTTTTCGTTTTCCTTTAAATAGCAAATATGACTGAAAGTTGTAAAATGCGTAGTAAATCGTTGGAATGTCAAAAAATTACGAGTGAGGACTTTTTGGAATCCTTGTGAATAGCTCTGTCCAGTGAATATTTTATATGATAGATGTTAGTTGATAGTTTCTGCTGTAATGATTTATTTGTGTTAAATAGCATTAAATAGGGATAAAATGATATCTGCTGTTTTATTGATTGGATTGCTGTGAAATTTCTGTGGTAGGCTTGACATGTCATATGTGTGCTGTGATAAAAATTTTAGAATTTTTGGTGCATGTATGAATTAGTTATGAATTTATTTTGCTTGCAGCCTATTAACTGGATTTAAATGATTTGTGATAAATCTTTGCATGTAAAAATAGAAAATATAGTTCCCTGCTT
Source organism: Coix lacryma-jobi var. lacryma-jobi (assembly GCA_009763385.1). Lineage (NCBI taxonomy): Eukaryota > Viridiplantae > Streptophyta > Magnoliopsida > Poales > Poaceae > Coix > Coix lacryma-jobi. Next base: position 114,425,488 of record CM019830.1, on the reverse strand, counting down.
TCCTAAGATGTTGTTGTAGCTTAGATAATTTTATCATGGCCATGTGTTTACAGAAAATATGATTTATGGAATTTTGTTGCTCTCACATGCATTTTGTGAATTAAACTTGCCATGTTTTGAATAAATAATTTATCAAACTTGAGCATATAATATTTTTACAGTAGTCATGATTTGGCATTATCTATCATTAGAAAAAATATGAGCCCCAAATTATATGTTTGGGACATCACTTAAAAATAATGCCTACGTTTGTTGATTATTTAATTAATGCAAGTATAGAGATAAATGAAAACATATATGTGTAAATGATTGTCTTTGTTGTATATTAATCTGAGATGATTATTATGTGTTCATGTTTATGACTGTTAAAAGTGCTTTAATAGCTTATACATGTGCTCAAAGGATTAACTAAACAGGTGATGAAGTGATTGATTAATATGCTGAAATTGCTGCATGCACAGTTTCTGTAGAGGTGATTAGTGCGTGAGGAAAATGATGTTTTATGTAGATATGTTCTATATAAAAGTTGTAGATAACCTCTTTATATTGCTTGTCCTAAAATTTCATGATTTTAGTCCAAGTGGTTTAGGAGTTATAGGTTTTGTAACTTGGCTGTCATGTTTTGCATACTTTCTGTGCAGATCTAAAAGAATGAATTGTTTGGCTTAATTAAGTTAGGAATCATGTCTTCATGTTAATAGAAGAGTTGTATTGCTTTTCATAATCTTTCTAAATTGTCTTGGATCACTATTTTTGGTGGTCTAGAACTTGAGTAACATGTCTTTAAAGTTAGAGGTCAGAATCTGTCCAAATCTGGACAGATTTACTTGTTTGAGTTGGTTAGCCTTGATAACTGCTTAATCATCTTGAGATGATTATAAATAAGTTTTAGACAACTTAATAAGCTTTCTAATAAGTCTTATGTCAAGTCTTCTGGTGCTTTATATTTCTAGTTATGGTTGTTTGAAGATGAATGTAATATTCTGACCAAAGTTTGAATAGAAGTGCTTGTCTGTTATGTTTGGTCTTTTTAATTACTGAATCATGCTTAAGTGATAATAACAAAGTTGTATATAATTTCATTAGCTTTCCAGAAAGTCTAGGATCACCTTGTTTGGATGTGTGTAACTCCAGTTATGTCTGTTTAAATTGCCTGCAATGTGGCTGTCCTTGTTTAGTGAATAAGCCTAAATTGATTGATGTAACTCGATAGTTGTTTATGTGATCTTCAGTGATACCCTCTGCCTTGTTAATGATGAGCATGTTTATTCCATGTTATTAAGTTAATCAACCCAATGTGTTATATAAATATATTAGATGATGTTGATTGACATGCTTAACTAAAATAATAGTTGTATGCGCATATGTGTGCTCCATTTGTGTGATGTGTGATGTAGCCTTGATTGATTGTTATAGCTAGCCTCTTTGAGTGCCAAATGAACCATGTCACACTTTTCCTTAATATGAACCCGCTGAAGTGATCATGCCATGTTGTGAGTTAAAGCTATGTCTTCTTTTAATAGTTATCCTGATTGCTTATGCGAAGTAATTAGTAATGTTTGTGTTGCTTCATAAGCGTTTCCCTTGCATTCATACGCTTGCATTGCACATCTCATTTAGGTAACGGTAGATACATCGTGAAGGACGTGATGATGAGGCTAAACCCGAAGACAGTGTTTGGTGGATTCTCATGAAGAAGCGGAGTTAAGCAAGTGCTACAGCGGAGATGCTCGCCAAGCGAGTATCACCTAACAAACACTAACCTAGTGTTGGTTCCCAGGCAAGCCCCGGAGCATTCTAAGTCTCCCAGTATTTACAATTAATCTATTTGAGTACTTTTGTTGTGATGCATTAGGTATAGGAGTTGATTGGATCCTAATTGCTGCATTGCGATTCCTTGAATTATTGGTTATACCTGCCTTGAATACCCTGTTTACTTATTTATAATGTAGAATTACTTAGTCTGCTTAATAAAAAGTAGTAGTTAAGGATGTTCCCGTAATACCCCTGATGGGTATTTTACCGGATCACGGTTGGCTATATTTTGCTATCGTGGAAAAGAACCTGAGTAGTAATGAATTATGGTCAACTGGAAGGCAAGGCACAAGTTTGGAAACTTGGGGCAGTCCGTCCGTTGGATCGTGTAGGTTTGTATCAATGATGGCCCCCGTTCATTTTTGAACGCGCCCTTTTACTTAGGGATATGTCGGTGCTGTAATCATCGACCCCAAAGTCGGTTAGACGCTGTTCGGGCCGGATTCAACCCGAGTCGTGCCCTCTAGTATCGAAATGCGATCTGCCTCGCGTGGCCATCGCCAGGTTCCAATTGGGCGGTCCGTGCTTGAACCGCGATGATTACCACCACGAACAAGCATCGAGCGGTTACCCAATGCATGGACCCGACGGGGAAAGTGTGGGTTGGTATTAAAGGTTTATCACCAGCTGGTTTGGAATTCGATTCGAGTCGCCGTCTCCCCCGGTTAGTGGGAAACTATGGCGAGCTTCACCACGATACAACTCCATGTGACATTTGTTGGTTCAACTAAAATATTGATAAGCAAACCTGATATGGTATTATGTATTTGTTTGCTAGATTCAAGTGAGTGCTCTAGTACAGGTGCAAAACCTAGAGTTAAGGAATAGGATAAAAGATGACTGCTCATATAATTAAATGATGAACCCTTTATCTCAAGCTCCTTTTGCAAATAAAGTTAGCCAGCTCCACTGTTTATATCAGCCTTGCATACTCCTTCGTGTCACTTTATTTTTGGTTTCCGACGGGTAAGTCTAGCTGAGTACATTCGAGTACTCAGAGTTTTATCCCACCTTGTTGCAGGTGAAGGTTAGGTCTGCTGAAAGGTGATGGGCAGTGCCGGTGGGCTCGGCAGTTCCATACTTCTTCTCTTTATGCTGTTGTTGGAGGATGTCACGCAAGCTAGCAAAGTATTTCAAATATGTTATCATATTCATTTTAAAGCTATGTTGTTTCAAAGTATTTCAACTTGTAATATTATTTGTGAACTCTATTGAAATTTTGTTTCTGCTACAAAGCTCCATGAACATGATCGGTATTTGCTTGACCATGCGATCTTGGCTGAGATGTTGGAAAAGTTTGAAATCCATCAGGATTTCACGGACTACCGGGTTTATATGGGCTCAAGTGTGCTAATTCAGCTGCTCCAGCAGAGGTTTTCGCACTTGTGCTCTTATAAATTGGTCGGTTCTATCACAGCTAGTATCAGAGCAAGGTTAAGCATAATACTGTCATGTGCATGGTTTTAAAACAAATTTTGGTTTTGCAAAGCTTATTTTACTAAAAAGCTTTAGCTAGTAGGCAAGTTTATCAAAACCTAATTTATAAACTATATGCTAGCGACAACCTCCAGTTATGCCCAATTGGGACTTTCAGGTGGCTTAGTTAAGTAATACTAACTTTGGGGGTTTTACTTTCTTGCAACGACACGTCGACTCAAAAGGTACGTATAGATGACCGCACTATGCTACCCTATGGTCTAATGTTGGAGGTAGCCCTCACATATGATGTACTCATATATGTGGGGTAGTTGAATTTATTTTATGTAACGTTGCACCTACGCTCAGGTAAATGTGAGTTGTGAGAGCATGACCAAACAACAGTTGGTCTAGGGAAGAGCTAGTTTGGTACTGGAACCTGTACTCGTAAGCACACGAATGCGGATAAAGGTATTTAATTGCGGGAGTAATACTATTCTGATGGGTGCATATACTACTTACGTGTATACTGGGTATGCACCTAAGATAGTATCTAGATTTAAATTCCTGCAATGTATTTATATCTGTTGTGGGAATGGGCTGAAATGGGATTTTCTGCATGTACACTAACCTCAAATGTGTATGCATAGCTGAGGACTAGTTATACCGAGAGTGCGTGTTATGCCACCGACCTAGAACGTGATTGCCGCCCCATGCTGGCAATTTGTGAGGACGTATAGGACGAGCGTGCATCTTGTTTGTGCTTTCCTCATGAACATGCTTCTCTCACCCTTGTTCTATTAAGAAACAACTTATTGTCAAGTGTGACTAATGTAATGATAAAACATGAATGGTTGTTTGTGCATAAAAAAAATGCTTCCCCACCTTTATTCCTGTAATGATGATGTTTGTTGTGAACTAGTGCTCCAATTATGATGTGCTAGATTGCTTGTAAAGGTTGGAAGTAATTAGTTTGTTTGATGTTGTGTGCTGATCTGGACTAGATATTAATGTGGTCTTGTTCTTGATGGTTTATTTGTTAGCTAAACACATGATTGCTTGTTATAGGCTAGAAGTAACTATCTTGTATGAGGTTGTTTGGATAACCTGCTAGTTTACATGTTGTGTGATTGTCTTGCTCTATTTGATATTTGCTAGAAGAATAGTAGGCAATAAATTTCTAATGACTAGGAGTTTCCTCTTATGTTGAAATGCCTTGTTGTAGCCAAATGACTTGTGTAGTGTTGTTCTACTTGAGTGGCAAAATTATGCTAAAAATTTATAGTTCAATGTTTTGAGTTAGTTTTATCTTGAAATGCTTCACCTCAGGAGATAATAAAAACTTGTTGTTTAAAACTATTTTGTATGCAGTGTTGTTGGGGTTTGCTAAAAGCTTCCTAAACTGGTTAAAAGTGATCATGAAGCTAAGTGTGTCTGAAGGTTACAATTTTAGTTTTGTTAGCTTTGTGTTAACATACTTTAGCAAGGAAATGTACTAAACATGTTGTTTAATTGCTTTTCCATGTTGTAAAAAAATGTAATCCTGTTCATGCTTACTTTTCTTGTAATGATGAGAACTAGAGTTATAAGAATTAAAAGTTTGTGAAAATAATTCTTCATAGCTCTCTAATATCATGTTTACTGCAAGAAAAATGTAAAACTTGTTGTAGACAACCTTAAATAGCTTAAACCTGTTTAAGTTGTTTTAAGCATGATTACTTGCTAGATTTGTGTGGGCTGTTTTACTTACTTCAAAATACTAAAATGCTTGTAGTAGCCCACTAAAAGCAGGAGTGAGCTGCTCTAATCTTCTAGAATTCTCTGGGCATAAATTATAGTAGCTTTATGTTTCACTTTGCTAAGTTAAGGAAATTAATAAGTGCATGTAAGGAATTTAATTTGGGCTAATCATGAACTTCTCTAAAATGTTTAAGATGTATACAAACTGTTTTCATACATGGTTTTGCCTAGAATTATGTTCTTATGTGCACCATGCTTTATAATTGCTCTCTAATCTAGTTTTAATCCTCACTAGTAATATGCTTGTAAGAACTAAATACTTGCAACTAATTTAAGTGGACTGCAATCTTAGCTTTTATAGCGTGTTTAGAATGTTTTCAAACTGTTGTTATGCTTGGGTGTACCAAAAATTAAGTTGTTGTATGTGTCTTGTTAATTGCTGTTACCTAGTGTCACCTTATTCCTTCTTGGAATGTAGACTAGCATGAGCTTGTTGCTTGTTGTTAGTTTCTTGGACTAAATAAGTGAGTTATAGCTTCAAGTAGTAAAGTAATTACTGTTAACAAACAATTATGCCTTAGTTTCCTTGGTGTGTTGCTTTTAGATAAAGAGTTATGTTCCAACTTAGTAAATAGGAAATAATATAATGGCAACATCTGTTTACCAAGTTTTGCATGTCTATGTTTGCTTATGTGTTGTAGATAGACGTTTGTCTGGTATGAGCTTGGTGATTAGTGTTGGTTGCTTAAGCTGTTTGTTTGTGTCTTCCAATACTTGTTAAGGCCATGTGTAGATGTTCTGTTATCTAAGTGATGCTTTGGTTAGGCAACCTTTGTCCTCGGTGAGTACATGAGTGGTTGTCAACCATTGTCTAGAATCGTGCTCAAGCCCTCTTGACCTTCCAAGATGCCCCGAGTACAGCCCTTGTTGCGTAAAGGCCTTTTGTTGTGGTGTTTAGCCCTAATGGTTTAGGATGCTTGTACCAAAGACCTGTACCTATGCTTGTCCATGCCTCTTGTTGGACCAGATAACCCAAGTTAAAGCTTCCCGAAATCTTGGATCCAAACCGCGTTATGTCTATGCCTGTTTGTGTAGCCATGCCTTTGCCTAACCTGTAGGCCCAAGCTTGGCCCCCTTTTTAAGTGTTGCCTAAGCCATGGATGTTTTGTACCCTTTGCTGTAAAGGCCCTTGTTGGTTTGACCAGCCAAGTTAAAGTTCTTGCTAACCCCAGTTCTTTGACCATAATTTGCCCTGCCCAGTTGTGGAGACCATGCCCAAATCCTTGTTATATCCCCTCGGTTACCCTTTTTGTTGCTGCTTGGCCAAATCAAGTTCATCTAATCTTTTGCTTGTCATAACCTTGGTGTGCACAAGACGTATCCTTGTTGTCTTGCGCCATGTTTTGTTCTTGAAATCACCATCTTTGTGATTTTCATACCTTGTGATCATCCTTGTTTTGCTAGCTTATGCCTTGCTTGTGATGCTCTCTTCAAGCAAGATTTATCTGCGTCATGTGCGATTTCTCACTAGTTGTTGTGGCAGAACCTCCCGGTAATGTGGCCCACCTGCACACGTCACCGTCTCCCTGAGCCCTGATGACTGTGCACATGTACCACATCACAGGAAAGATCTGTCGGGTGTCCCCGCGAGGACCCCGAATTATCCACGGACCACAGGAACATCATCATGAAGGTTGGACTAATTACAACATTACAACAGTTGATACAAAATACCATCGGAGTGCGGAAGCAAGATAGATAAATTTCATATATTATGAAGATGTTACTTTTACAGAAAAAAAACTGGTGTTGCGGAAGTAGAGTAGTATCACAGAACCACACTTAGGCGGAATACCTAAGTTGGAGAAGAGGAACAACCAGATCACATCAAGCCCACTGACATAATCATGATCAACGTCACCTGTTAGAAACCTGCAACAGGGGTTAACAAACCCTGAGTACTGGGGTACTCAACAAGACTTACCCGACTAAAGAAAAAGGGAGAAGACTCAGGAATGAAAGGCTTAGGTAAGGCTTGAACAAGATAAGAATTTTGCAGAAACAGCATTTTTGAGTTTTTCTACCAACAGCAAGCACCTCGGGCCTCTAACCCAAGAGTACTTGTGCACCTCGGGCCTCTAACCCAAGAGTACAAGTCCTGTTTGCAGAAAAAGCACTTTGTAAAACTTGTTTTATTTTTGGAAAGGTTCAAGTATTCCTCAGTTCTTCATCGTTCATGATTCATTTTACCATTCAAAAACATACCTAGTTGAGAACCACTCTCCGTTGACAGTCAGTGGACCAAGTCTCCATAACCGAGGAGCAACGTTAATCCGGATACATAAATACTCAGCTGAGGGTCCCTATCCACACTGCATATGTAGCACTCAAGCTTGCATATGCCAACTCGTCTACCACGATTCCTCCATGATTAGACCGGTCCTACGCCACCCGGAAGTACAGTACACCACTTCAATCCGGGCCTCGAACCCACGTGGGTACATGCTACTTCCGCCATCTCTCCACTCCCAGTGCGCGGTTGTCGGCCTCAATCAAGGATTTCTCGGAGCCAGAGCTTTCCGTAGTATGTGAATAGTTGCAAGTCTTGACCAGCAGGCCATCATACGGATGGTCCCTATTTTCCAGCCAGAAACTACACCTTGGTCATATCTCACCCAAGAGTAATAGTCCTGTCAGTTTTTCAAACCTGTCCCGGTCGGTGTCAACTGTTGAGTCCGGGACTACAACATGACAACACCGTACGCGCGGACAACCTCTTCTCGCCATTAACTAAGTACGGATCAGATACTTAGCCAACAGACGGGAAGTAAAGCCAAATTCCCATCAAAGTTCCTTAAAGTGATCACACTTTTGAAATTGGCATTTTTGCAAATCTATTATATAGCGTCACTAAGCATTTTGCAAATAGTTTTTAAAACGAGACCGGTTGATCTTCTGGTGGAGGTAAATAATGCAGGTAATAGGTTTTCACACAACTCCTATAACCTAATGCAGTAGTTTAACTCAAAAGCATTTAAGGAAAACATTTTATAATTAGAAGGGTTAAATGCTCCGGGGCTTGCCTTAAAGAGAGCAGGCTCGAGGTCGGACTGCAGGAGTCGGAGCTCGGGGTCGCTTCGGGGGTCGGTTCGTCAGCGGCTGGCTCGATCTTGACGCCTTCTCCGTCGGTCACTAAACGGATGCAATGATGGATGCTTATGAGGATGCTGACATGAACAAAAGCCTAGCTAAGGTGCAGGACAAACCCACTGATTCTAGCATCGACTTTCAAAAGGTGAAAGTAACTCCTAGAATGGACATTAAGTTACTTATCTTTTACTTTTAAGCAAGATTAATCAAACCCATAAACCCTTACCTAGCAAACCTAAGCAACAGTCATGCATGGCATCACAAAACATCATAGACCAACTGGGTGGGGGTCTATGAACAGCAAACAATCCCAAAAGTCACATCATAGGGTAGGTCAACACAAACCCTAGTCACTTTTCTATTTTCTTAATTATTTAAAAAGGTCATTTTATGAAGGTGCTCCAAAAATTACCAAATTAATCTCATAAGTTCATTAAGGTATAATTAGATGGCAAAACAAATTTCATAGTTTTTGGAGGTCATTAAGGTGCTCAAATAAATCTAAGCATTAATTAACAAAAGGCACTATTTAACAATTAAAATAAAAGCTCAAAAATCAACTTGTTCCAAAAGACTTCAAAAGCACACCAGAGACTAAACATGGCATAAGAAGCTCATAAAAATTAGTCTCATGATTTTTGGAGTTATAAATAATTTTCTAAAAATCCAAAACCATCCATTTATTAATTAAAAGAGGGATTTTACATTTTCAAATTCTTGCAGAAAAGTCAAGTTTCATATTTTTATAAAATACTACACAGCATAAAGACTGTACTGTAAAATTTTCAGAATTTTTAGAGCAATACAGAAAATCATACAAAAAGATGAAAAAGCAATACTATTCACAACTTCTAAAAAGAAAAGGGAGCACTGTGCTCTTTCCCGCGAGGCTCGGGCGAAGGAAGGCTCGGGCGAAGCGGAGCGACTGCTCCGTCCGAGGCCTGGCCCGGAGGCTCGGGCGAAGCGGGGAAGCAAGGGTCTGTCCGAGGCCTGGGGCTCGGGCGAGACGGAAAACGGCAAGCGTCTGCCCGAGGCCTGGGCTCGGGCGAGACGGAGACGCGGGTGTCTGCCCGAGGCCTGGGCTCGGGCGAGACGGAGGGGAAAAACAGAGGCCAGGGGCCTTGGGTGCTTACCACGTGTCGGAGGCAGGGCTCGAGGGTGAGGCTCGGCGCGGGCTTGAGGGTGAGGATCGATACGTGCTCGAGGCTGGGGCTCGGGAAGAAGATGACCGCAGCGGCTCTCCGGCGGTCCGGCGACCCTGCGCAACACACGGGGCCGCAAGGGCCTGGTTAGGGTCGCGCGGAGCCAAGGAAGCCGACTCCGGGGTCAGTGGAAGGTATCAGTGGCCGGACGGGGAGTATTTCACGGACCCGTGCTCGTCGTGGTCCGCCGGAGATGGGAACGACGGCCTTACGCCGGGCGACTGGAGACGTGGGAGGTGAAATTGGAAGGTGGGGAAGCTTCACGGACTCAAGGCGAAGCTTTCGGGCTAGGTGGTTGAGCGGCGGGAGCTTTGGAGTGCTCTGGCCACGGCGGCGGGGTCGAGTGCGGAGGTCGGAGCTCCGGCGGGCTTATATAGCCGCGGCCAGGGGCCGGTAGAGAGCTCGAGGCGGGGTGGATAAGCTCGGCGGACGCGTGCGCTCTCGATTGCGCGCAGGCGGGAAGGACAGGCGTGCGGCCGGGGCTCGGGCGCAGGCAGCGCCGGCGATGGCCACGCGGCGGCGACGCGCTGGAGCAGTAGGGGACGGGGCGGAAGTCAGCGCTTCGCGCGTGCGGGTGCGGAAAGATGTCGCGGGCGCGGGCGACAAGTCGGGGGCAGACGAGCGGCTGCCAAACGCGTGGCGCGCGCAACGCCGGAAGCTCGGCCACGGCCGGGGCCCCCTAGCTGTAGGTGGAAGATGAACAGGGCTAGGTCTTAGGGTTTGACTTTTGGCTGATCTCTGTATTTTGCAAATTACTTCCAAAACTTGAACTGGGCAACAAAAACTCAAAATACCAAAGTTGCTCAGAAAAAAGAGATCTACAACTTTGTCAATATGAACATTTTCAAATTCCAAATAGTTTTTGAACTATAATCAAAAACAGAAAAGGGAACACTTTTCAAATTTGATTCAAACCAAAATTACTTTGGATTTCAAACTGAAACTTGAAAATCTTTATATATGAAAGTTGTCCCATTTGTCAAAACCTACAACTTTGCTAATATACATTTTTTTCTGAAACTCAATAGTTTTTGACTAAATTTTTAAAACTGAAAAGGGGACAAAAACTAGAATTTGAATGAATTTGAAATTACTTCAAATTTTATATAGAAACATGGAAATCTGTAAATACCAAAGTTGTTTCTCTAGGTCAGATTCACAACTTTGCTTTTTGAACCAACTCAAAATTTTGAATTTTGAAAAAGTTATCAGAAAGGGAATAAATCCAGGATTTGGGAATTTAGGGTTTTGCAAAAGGACAATCAAATCAAATCTGATTTTTGAACTATGATCAAAGCAACAAACATCAGGGCACTAAATTTGAACAAGAATTACATAGAACTAGGCACAGAGGTGAAATTACCATTTTGCCCTTATAGGAAGAATTGGGCTTTTAGGGTTTTTGAAAAGGGACTTAAGCATAGCAATTAAGCAATCCAAATGCATCACAAAATGATTAATGCTTAAGATGATGATATGTCAAGTTAATTACATTTAAACACCAGGGGTGTTACAGTTGTGGATTCGATAATGGTGTCTTGGTTAAGAACTAATGGTGCCGCGACGAAACCGAGAGCCTCTTGTGGCGTCCGACACAAGTTTGTGCTGCTCGGCACGCGCTGGTACCGTGGGTCATGATCAAGATCTATTATGGAAACTACGCCAATGTGTTATCTTTCATGAAGCTTTCTCCTTGATTATCTTCTATATTCCTTCAGAAAAATCCATATATCAGATCAGATGTGGTAGTGTTTCTTTTTGAAGACGACAAAGATGATTACCTTTTCCAGAATCAGTCAGTAATGAAAGCAGTAACAAACTATAAGAGGTGGTAGACAAAGGAATCTGTTTGAGCAACAACAATTATCGAGCAACATATATGGTTGTAATGAAGTAAAGTGGCACAGAATACTTAAGATGGATAAGTACTAGCTGCGGGATAAGTAACAGCGATGGTGTGTTATTGGATAAGATACTCGAGATCCGAAAAGTTTTCTGTCTGAACTCAGTATAGATATCTGCATGGCGATGTTGTAGCCAACTCAATCCTTTCAGAGGTGTTTGATTCTCTGCTGACTTTGGTGGTGACTATGTGCTTTGATATTCAGCATTGCTTGCAGTAAAAGCTGAAACCTTGGAGCTTTTTAGTATTGAGAGACAGTTGATTGGTTTCATCCATGGAAAGGCTAATATCCAGTTCAGAAATGACTCTTTGGTAGATATGAAGGCTATGTCTTACAGAACAATGTTATATCAGAAGTCGGTGGACCAACTGATGTTGTTTGTGGTACTCGTACGTCCCAGTTTCTGTCGTGTTCAGACCCACTTTATCTTGGAAATATTTGAATGGTGATACAAGATACTACACCAGCCTAGTAACTTAGTCAGATGTATACCTCAAGTAAGGACTCTCTGTTAATACATCAGAGTATTGTGGGAAGATTATTTTGGATTATATTAGATGAAGAATAGGAAGGACAATCAGAATCAATCCCTTATTCTTGAGCAGTCAAGGTATTGTACGAAAATCCAGTCCTAAGAAGTGCAAATTGGTGACCAATTAACATGTCAAACAACAAATTTCAGATTATGCTCCTTCACTGCTGAGTGAATTTGAGAAGGTTATTCTTTAACCAAGATAGTTGAACAAGTAGTTCTGTTAAATTGTAGCTACCTCATGAAGAAAGATGGTATATATGGACCAGCTTGGTGGTATACGGAAAATTCAGTAGTTTGTTGTTTTTACCCAAGAGGTTGCATCGAATTCAATCTTGGTGATTGTCGCTGCTGAAGAGATGAGAATTCCTGTAAAGAAGGATTAGTGAAAGCGTGAAATTGGTAGAGTTAGATATCACATTCATCACTCTCTCAAGAGACTCAGATAATACAATGTTATCATCAGAGAAAGAGAACTGCACACATGGAACCTTATGTAACTTTCCATCGATTGCTATCTGATAAAACAGACATTCACCAATGGTATACACAGTGGTTATTGGTCAGCCAGTTCCTCCCAGCCTCGAAGGAAGTTGCTTTGTAATTATGTCAACCAGACGAAGATCTAGTATTTTTGGCAATATTATCTTGGATTCCTCCCAAAGTAACAGTACAATTTTGGTTTCCATATCAACTTATCAATAGTGGGTTGAGTGTATCTCAATGCTCGATGGGAATCAACAAAGGAAATTCTTCAGAGGAGAATAACCGTAAGATGACTTGAAAGATCGGAAAGTTGTTCTAATTCTGACAGTTTCTTTTCTACTAAGAAGTCGGTATGTCTTGAGCCGTCAGTAGCCACTAAGGATAAGTGATATGCTTCTCTTCCCTTGAAAAGTCTTTCGTCCGGAATCTCGGGATGAGATTCTTTTAAGGGGAGGGGTTGTAACACCCCAGGTGTTTTACGTCAATTGAGCAGTCAGTTTGGACACAAACATGGTCTGTCAGATGATGATCGAGAGATGATTTCTAGTATTGTCAGTGATGACTGAAGATTTGGAATCAATCTCGGAAATAGAGCCTCTGTTTGAATTACTCCAGAAATAATTATTAACAGTGTGAGTCGATAATGATTGCCCAACTCCAGAATATTCTAGATTTCTGCTAAGAATGACTTTTTCATGTGCCTCACTTCAGTTCCTATCTATAGTGACTGGTAGAAAAGTTTCACAAAGATTGGAATCAAAAAGTCACATGAAATGACGAAATAACGAGTCACAACTTTGCCTATAATCAGGAATTAACTGAAGAAGATCAGTTGAGTTCAACCAAGTCTTGCAGTTATGCCCAATCAATTATTTATGGACTCACGAGCAAAAGTTGTAGTACAGATCGAAAGGAACAAATTTCGTTTTATGGCCGAGACCTGGATCGGTGCCGAATATAGTGAAAACGAGCTTGCAAGATGGAGTATAACGCAGTTTTCAGGTTCCGGAAATAAGTTAAGTCCGTACTGCGAAATCGGAATTTTGGTCACCGCGAAGCTGCCGTCGACGATCGTTACCGGGCAAACCATTGGGAATCTGACCAAGTACCTTTAACGAAAGTCGGAGTACTCGGCGAGACGACGACGACAAAATTAGTTTCGTCAAAATTAGAGTCCGTTTGAGCAGTGTTTGCAATTTTGAAATATGACCGAAAGTTTCCGGAAATAGACTAGATTGAGGGAAAATTTCACGGGGATTTTTCCTGAGGCCGCGCCCGCACCCCGAGGCCGCGCCTCCTCCCCGTTGGCGCAGAGGAGCGGTGCTGTCTGCCCCCTCCTCCCATTGGCAGACAAGGGCGGCGCCCTCTCCCCATTGGCCCAAATAGAGCGGTGCCCTCTGCCTCCTGCCCGTGAAAGACCGACGCCCTTCCCTCTCTTCTCCATTGCTCTTTTCTTTCTCTCGCTCTCTGGTTTCGGTCACTCTCCATGGCAGAAACCAGCAGGTCCCTCTCCATGGCGTTCCTCCTGGCTCCTCCTCTTCCTTCCCAGGATCGGCAGCCCAAGCACCTTCCTTCCTCCTCTCTTTTTCTTCCTTGTGCGCCTTGCTGCAGAAGCTCACCAGGGTGCGGCTCCCTGCGACCTTCTTCAGGTCGCAGCCAGCAGAAGGTCGCCGTCCAGCTGCCGCCTCCAGCAGGCGCCATGGCCGGGCAGCGAGCAAATAGCAGCGACCAGCCGCAGTGCCCAAACCCTAGAGCCCAGCCTCCTTCCCCAGCAGAAGCTCGTTTCCCGTCGACCTCCCGTCGTTTTTCCGTGAAAACAAAGAAGAAGGACCATCTAGTAAAGCTGAAACTTTTTATTGTTTCACTTTGCATAAATGGCATGACTCATGTGTTTGCTAAGTAGTCCTTGGTTGTTTTCTGCAGATCGGAGGGTCCCCTTTGTAATATATGTTTTCTGTTTTCGTTTTCCTTTAAATAGCAAATATGACTGAAAGTTGCAAAATGCGTAGTAAATCGTAGGAATGTCGAAAAATTACGAGTGAGGACTTTTTGGAATCCCTGTGAATAGCTCTGTCCAGTGAATGTTTTATATGATAGGTGTTAGTTGATAGTTTCTGTTGTAATGATTTATTTGTGTTAAATAGCATGAAATAGGGATAAAATGATATCTGTTGTTTTATTGATTGGATTGCTGTGAAATTTCTGTTGTAGGCTTGACATGTCATATGTGTGCTGTGATAAAAATTTTAGAATTTTTGGTGCAGGTATGAATTAGTTATGAATTTATTTTGCTTGCAGCCTATTAACTGGATTTAAATGATTTGTGATAAATGTTTGCATTTAAAAATAGAAAAGGTAGTTCCCTGCCTTCCTAGGATGTTGTTGTAGCTTAGATAATTTTATCATGGCCATGTGTTTACAGAAAATATGATTTATGAAATTTTGTTGCTCTCACATGCATTTTGTGAATTAAACTTGCCATATTTTGAATAAATAATTTATCAAACCTGAGCATATAATCTTTTTACAGTAGTCATGATTTGGCATTATCTATCATTAGTAAAAATATGAGCCCCAAATTATATGTTTGCAACATCACTTAAAAATAATGCCTACGTTTGTTGATTATTTAATTAATGAAAGTATAGAGATAAATGAAAATATACATGTGTAAATGATTGTCTTTGTTGTATATTAATCTGAGATGATTATTATGTGTTCATGTTTATGACTGTTAAAAGTGCTTTAATAGCTTATACATGTGCTCAAAGGATTAACTAAACAGGTGATGAAGTGATTGATTAATATGCTAAAATTGCTGCATGCACAGTTTCTGTAGAGGTGATTAGTGTGTGAAGAAAATGATGTTTTCTGTAGATATGTTCTATATAAAAGTTGTAGATAACCTCTTTATCTTGCTTTTCCTAAAATATCATGATTTTAAGCCAAGTGGTTTAGGAGTTATAGGTTTTGTAATTTGGCTGTCATGTTTTGTATACTTTCTGTGCAGATCTGAAAGAATGAATTGTTTGGCTTAATTAAGTTAGGAATCATGTCCTCATGTTAATAGAAGAGTTGTAGTACTTTTCATAATCTTTCTAAATTGTCTTGGATCACTATTTTTGGTGGTCTAGAACTTGAGTAACATGTCTTTAAAGTTAGAGGTCAGAATCTGTCCAAATCTGGACAGATTTACTTGTTTGAGTTGGTTAGCCTTGATAACTGCTTAATCATCTTGAGATGATTATAAATAAGTTTTAGACAACTTAATAAGCTTTCTAATAAGTGTTATGTCAAGTCTTCTGGTGCTTTAGATTTCTAGTTATGGTTGTTTGAAGATGAACGTAATATTCTGTCCAAAGTTTGGATAGAAGTGCTTGTCTGTTATGTTTGGTCTTTTTAATTACTGAATCATGCTTAAGTGATAATAACAAAGTTGTAGATAATTTCATTAGCTTTCCAGAAAGTCTAGGATCACCTTGTTTGGATGTGTGTAGCTCCAGTTATGTCTGTTTAAAGTACCTGCAGTGTGGCTGTCCTTGTTTAGTGAATAAGCCTAAATTGATTGATGTAACTCGATAGTTGTTTATGTGATCTTCAGTGATACCCTCTGCCTTGTTAATGATAAGCATGTTTATTCCATGTTATTAAGTTAATCAACCCAATGTGTTATATAAATATATTAGATGATGTT
The DNA here is from genome assembly GCA_009763385.1 of Coix lacryma-jobi var. lacryma-jobi. Taxonomy (NCBI): domain Eukaryota; kingdom Viridiplantae; phylum Streptophyta; class Magnoliopsida; order Poales; family Poaceae; genus Coix; species Coix lacryma-jobi. Next base: position 114,409,549 of record CM019830.1, on the reverse strand, counting down.
GATTGACATGCTTAACTAAAATAATAGTTGTATGCGCATATGTGTGCTCCATTTGTGTGATGTGTGATGTAGCCTTGATTGATTGTTATAGCTAGCCTCTCTGAGTGCCAAATGAACCGTGTCACACTTTTCCTTAATATGAACCTGCTGAAGTGATCATGTCATGTTGTGAGTTAGAGCTATGTCTTCTTTTAATAGTTATCCTGATTGCTTATGCGAAGTAATTAGTAATATTTGTGTTGCTTCGTAAACGTTTCCCTTGCATTCATACGCTTGCATTGCACATCTCATTTAGGTAACGGTAGATACATCGTGAAGGACGTGATGATGAGGCTAAACCCGAAGACGGTGTTTGGTGGATTCTCATGAAGAAGCGGAGTTAAGCAAGTGCTACAGCGGAGATGCTCGTCAAGCGAGTATCACCTAACAAACACTAACCTAGTGTTGGTTCCCAGGCAAGCCCCGGAGCATTCTAAGTCTCCCAGTATTTACAATTAATCTATTTGAGTACTTTTGTTGTGATGCATTAGGTATAGGAGTTGATTGGATCCTAATTGCTGCATTGCCATTCCTTGAATTATTGGTTATACCTGCATTGAATGCCCTGTTTACTTATTTATAATGTAGAATTGCTTAGTCTGCTTAATAAAAAGTAGTAGTTAAGGATGTTCCCGTAATACCCCTGATGGGTATTTTACCGGATCACGGTTGGTTATATTTTGCTATCGTGGAAAAGAACCTGAGTAGTAATAAATTACGGTCAACTGGAAGGCAAGGCACAAGTTTGGAAACTTGGGGCAGTCCGTCTGTTGGATCATGTAGGTTTGTATCGATGACGGCCCTCGTTCATTTTTGAATGTGCCCTTTTACTTAGGGATATGTTGGTGCTGTAATCATCGACCCCAAAGCCGGTTAGACGCTGTTCGGGCCGGATTCAACCCGAGTCGCATCCTCTAGTATGGAAATGCGATCTGCCTCGCGTGGCCATCGCCAGGTTCCAATTGGGCAGTCCGTGCTTGAACCGCGACGATTACCACCACGAACAAGCTTCGAGCGGTTACCCAATGCATGGACCCGACGGGGAAAGTGTGGGTTGGTATTAAAGGTTTGTCACCAGCTGGTTCGGAATTCGATTCGAGTCGCCGTCTCCCCCGGTTAGTGGGAAACTATGGCGAGCTTCACCACGATACAACTCTATGTGACATTTGTTGGTTCAACTAAAATATTGATAAGCAAACCTGATGTGGTATTATGTATTTGTTTGCTAGATTCAAGTGAGTGCTCTAGTACAGGTGCAAAACCTAGAGTTAAGGAATAGGATAAAAGATGACTGCTCATATAATTAAATGATGAACCCTTTATCTCAAGCTCCTTTTGCAAATAAAGTTAGCCAGCTCCACTGTTTATATCAGCCTTGCATACTCCTTGGTGTCACTTTATTTTTGGTTTCCGACGGGTAAGTCTAGCTGAGTACATTCGAGTACTCAGGGTTTTATCCCACCTTGTTGTAGGTGAAGGTTAGGTCTGCCGAAAGGTGATGGCCAGTGCCGGTGGGCTCGGCAGTTCCATACTTTTTCTCTTTATGCTGTTGTTGGAGGATGTCACGCAAGCTAGCAAAGTATTTCAAATATGTTATCATATTCATTTTAAAGCTATGTTGTTTCAAAGTATTTCAACTTGTAATATTATTTGTGAACTCTATTGAAATTTTATTTCCGCTGCAAAGCTCCGTGAACATGATCGGTATTTGCTTGACCATGCGATCTTGGCTGAGATGTTGGAAAAGTTTGAAATCCATCAGGATTTCATGGACTACCGGGTTTATATGGGCTCAAGTGTGCTAATTCAGCTGCTGCAGCAGAGGTTTTCGCACTTGTGCTCTTATAAATTGGTCAGTTCTGTCACAAGCTTGGTGTGTGTTTCCCCTTTTAGTTGGGGGAAACATTTTGGTTCGTGTATCACAAACTGACTCTTTTCCTTCTTTTTGTTTTATCATGCATCTTTACATGTCATCTTGCATATTTTCATTCAGAGCTTCATTAATATAATCTTTAGAATGCGACTATGCTCTGTTTAGTGTATGCTTCGATGCTATTGCGGATACATGGGTGTATGCCGAGTCTCTGAGTGATGAGTGATTGTCAATTGGGATGATGCGCATGTTCTTTGGCTTGTGTTGTGCAGGTGTCGAGCACGGATACAGTGATCAGAGGCAAGGTGAAGGTCAAGTAGAGACGTGCCGTGCCGATGGACCGAGAGCGGCGAAGGGCGGACGTGAGGCTTGGACTGAGGGACCGGCGGCCCGAGGATCAGCTGTGGTGGCTGGCAGCCTGGGACAGCGACGAGCGAAGACTTGCGGTCATGTGTTGCCTGAGTCGTGGACTTGGGGACACGTGTCGGTGGACGGGGTGCACGGGCGGTGCATCCCCTCTACGGCGTCAGTTTGGTGGTAGAGCCAGAGAAAAACCATCGGGTGAACGGTTTCCAGGTTTGGACCTCAAAACCTGGGTGCAGACGGTTTTCGAGTTTGGCCACAAAACTCGGGCTGAGGACGGTTTCCAGGTTTGGGCCTCAAAACCTTGGCGCTGCGGGTTTGCTGAGTTTGGGCCTCAAAACTCAGATGCTAGTGGGCTGGTTTTCTGGTTTGGGCCTCAAAACCGGGGGTTGGCTGGAAAGGCTGGTTTCCTGGTTTGGGCCACAAAACCGGGGGTGCAGAGCGGTGGCGGCACGTGGCGGCAATCAGGAGGTTGCGTCGAGGCAACGCTACGAGTTGTGCGAGCGTGGCCATCGGATCCACCTACCATCGAGTTGGTCCAGAATAACCTTAGGGTTTAGCTGGTTCGCTCTGTAAGTAGTTAGGGGTAGAGTGGGAATTAGGAACAGTTAGAATTAGGATAAGTAGGGGGAGACACCCACCTCCCCATCTATCTCAGTCATTTGCTCTTTGCTTCTAGGGTTTCCTGCTCTCCCAATCCCCTGCTGTAGCTAGCTGAGATCTGCAGAGAACCATACCTCTGTGTACTGGAGATTTTGAGGAAGTGAGGCCGTAACCTCACTGTTGTAGCACGTGGTAGCCACACGGTTGCAGATCGATGTGTTGATTCGCGTTTTGTTCGTGTTCTTCGCGTTCTTCATTTCTCTGCGATTTTCCCGTCACTCAATATAGAATGAACAACAAGTAGTAATGCGGAATTGAATTGCTTGAAAGTAAATGCGTAAGTAAAAGAGTAGAGATGACTCGACGATCTTTTTGTCGAGGTATCGAGGTGTCGGCACACCCCCCTAGTCCTCGTTGGAGCACCCGCGCAAGGGTATCGCTCCCCCTTGATCTGCGCAAGGATCAAGTGCTCACTACGAGCTGATTCTTCGCCTCTCCGGCCCGGTGAATCGCTCGCTACCAGTCACAACTTGACTTGGGTCATCCACAATGCCTCCGGATGATCACCAAGCTCTCCGATCGCCACCAAGCCGTCTAGGTGATGCCGATCACCAAGAGTAACAAGCTAGAACTCTCACTTGACCAACACAAGGCCAAAGAGATGGATGGATGCACACTTGCTACTCAATTCTCACTAGGAGGTGTCTAATTCTCACAATTAGCAAATCACTCAACCTCACTAGGGCTCTTGCACTCACTCGCACTCACAAGGTGTTTCTCAGCTGATGGAAGTGGCAAGAACACTCAAATGGATGGAGGGAAGGAAGTATATATACTCCCCCAACCGGCCATCCAAAAACAGCACAAGACAGGCATTCTGCGGGGGCATCGGACGCGCCGATGCCTAGCATCGGACGCTCCGATGATCTCGTCCAACGGTCTACTGTACCTTCTTGTCAGACTGTTTAAAGGGACATCGGACGCTGGGCAGCGTCCGATGCCACCACATCGGACGCGTCCGATGTGGATTTGACCTCTCTGGAACCTCTCTGGATGGCCATCGGACGCTAGCCCTCAGCGTCCCATGCCAGCGTCCGATGTGGCCTCCAGTTCACGCCCACGTGAACAGTGGCATGGGCGCGTCCGATGTGAACACATCGGTGCATCCGATGCCACGCATCAGACTAAACCCTAGTCGGGGTGGGCATCGGACGCATCCGATGCTCACCTGGCCAGCGTCCGATGCCCATAACAGGGGTAAGCTCAACTCGGATCGCGACGCGGCCTAAACGACTTTTGATCCTCTCGACTTAAGGCATCTCTCTGAACTACCTAGGGCTATGAAATAACAAGTGTGCACCACACGTACCTCAATAGACTCATCTAGGTCAAGCTACTCATTCACGCTCCCCTTTATAGTACGGCCAAAGGAAAAACAAAGACCTAAGACTACCTAAGTGTCCTCCAACACCATATGACACTTAGCCTAGTCTACCACCGTCTTCGTCGTCCATTCCTTTGAAAACCTAAACGATATCCATCGCCAGGGGACATGAACTCCATATGCCCGTATCGTCGCCATTACTGTGACCTAACTCAATCCTGTTTCTGCAAAACACACGTTAGTCACAGTAATCTTGTGTTTCATCCAATCACCAAAACCACTAGGAGCCAAGATGTGTTCAATCTCTCCTTTTTGGTGATTGATGACAACACGAGATCGAGTATAGAGAGAAGAGGTTTTTAAATCATGACATGTATGAACTTGCAATGAATAAGAGAAAATGATTAGGGGCAAGTTCAAAACATGTCATGCCATCATCCCGCACTCAACAAGTTAGAGTGAAAAAACAAGTGCAAGAGTAAAAGAGCTCATGTACATAGACAAGTGAGAATTAGGCGCAAGTAAATGAGCGAAACAAAATGACATGTCATATATGATAACATAGTGAGCACATACATGTCATCAAGGTCCATAGCACAAGTATATCACATAAACATGCACAAAAGATGCGATAAGTAAAGAGCGTATATGAACATAACACATCAAAAGATATCGAAACCCTCTCACATCGCTCCCCCTATCACTATACTCATCCACTCTCCCCCTTTGGCATCAAACGCCAAACTACGCGTCGGAGGGCGGAGGTGGTGCAGACGAGTCTGGAGCAGTCTCTGGAGAGCGCTGAGTGAACTCAAACTGCTGAAGGTACTCCTCGGAGTCTGAAGAAGTGGTGTCGGTGGCCTGCTGACCCTCTGGAGCTGGGAGCTGTAGTGAAGCGGTCCGAGTCGGCCCTGGCACTGACTGCTCTGGCTGCTCTGTCTCGGTCTGCTCTGCCTCTGTCGCAGTCTCAGTCTGTGTAGCTGTAGCCGCCTGAGCCTCGGAGTGCGAAAGCTCTGGAATCGAAGATAGCTCAGGCTGTGCTGTCGTGGTAGTCTCAGACTGGACTGGCTCGGTCTGCTCAGAGGACGCAACGGAGCTCGGAAGGGTCTCTGTGGTGGAGGTCACAGGAGCCGTCGACGTCTGCACTGGATCCGGAAGATCTGGAGTGGGGAATTCGGTGAGCTCACTGAAACTGGCACACAAGTCCCGCGTCACTGTGGTGGTCGTCACGAACAGAGACTCTGTCGGACGTGGCATGAAACCAGTGCGCAAAGGACTGAACACAGGGGCTCCTCCAGGCGGAGTGGAAAAGAGGGTGAACTGGGAGGAGCTCTGCGGAAACTGTGGAGGCTGTCCGAACTGTGTCTGCGGCTGAGGAGGGACAGGAGGCTGCCACTGAAGCTGCTGCTGAGGTGGAGGCTGCTGCCACTGCCACTGGGGAGGTCCGCTGGCGAGTCTCTCCATGAAGCTCAATGTCTGCTGCTGTAAAGCCATCATCTGGCGCTGAAGGGCATCGGACCTCTCCTGTGCCTGCTGTTGTGCTAGGGCCTGGGCCTGGGCCAACCTCTGCTGCTCCTGAGCGAGCCTCTGGACGTCCTGAGTGACCGTCCGCTACTGCTCCTCCATCCGTGCGAGTATGGCAAGAAGCGCTGGGTCGGAGGAGGCAGTACCAGACGGCCCGGCCTGAGAGTCGTGAGCTCTGGGCTGGTAGCGAGGCGGGAGCTGGTAGTCCTCGTCCGAGCTATCTGTGGGGTCCTCGGCAACAAAGGTGGCCTCGCCCTCTAACTCTGCAAGCTCCTGCTCGGCGAGGGCCTGGACAGCCTCATCCTGCTCCTGGAGTGACTCTGTAACTGCTGGCCTCTGGCGTGAAGAAGACGGGGCGTCCTGCTGCTGTTGCTGCCTGCGATCCCGACCGTGTCCCAACAGCTGACTCATGTTGTACTCAGGGAACACGGTCGCGGAGTGGGTAAGGGACTCAACTGGGCGACCCCCGGTGGTGACAGCTACCTTCCACAGAATGTAGGAGATCCAATGGGCATAAGGAAGCTGCTTGCGGGCCTTAATGCCCTCTGCCACTGTGTCCTCCATCTCACAAAGGATGACGCCCCAGACGTCAAACTCCTGCTGTCTGACCAGGTAAGCAAGTAACCAGAGCTGAAGACGGGACAGACCCTCGCGGAAACCAACCCTGGGAAGCAAGGTCCGCCTAAGAACCTCGTTGAGGATCCGAGTCGTAGGGGTGAGATCCCTAGGCGCGCGACTCGAACCCTCACCGAAGGGCTCAGTGAAGCAAGGGCGGACCAGGTCTGTCGACGGCTGGGCACCACCGTGAGGGCGGCGGGGTGGCTCCGTCAGGTCGTAGCACAAGTCGTGGATCCGGGTCTGAGAGTGTCGCAGGCCGAACCAACCCCGGATCTCTGAAGAGAAAAGTCAGTAGTGCTCCCCGTGAAAAGCAAACTCTATGGTCTCTCTGTCCAGGTGCACCCACAGTGACGCGTAGAACTGGAAGACCCAATCCTTGATATATGAGCCAGACCGCCCCAGAAGGTCTGCTAGACCAGGTAAGTAAGTGAGTATGGGGCGAATCTGCTCTCCAGCTGCGGTAACCACTGCCTCCAGGGGACAGACACGCAACGAACGCAGGGAGATGCCAGCGTTCCTGTAACCTCTGTAGAAGTCCTCCTAGAGAACGGTGAAGAAGTCCTGGCTGGCCTGCTCCTGCCTCTCTCGCGGAAACCGCTGCTCCACGGGAACTAGTCTGAGAGCCTGAATCTGTGAGCACGTAGCAGCCCGGAGGTCCAGCCGCGGGATCGGCGGGGGTGCACGCCTCGATGGAGCACGTGCTCCCCACAGAGGGACGTCGGGCCGGGGTGGCACCGCCGTCCTGCGACGCGTGGACCGACGCCGGGGAACCTCCTCAGGAACTGCCTCTGCCTCGGGAGCCTCTGCCTTAGGTGCCTCTGCTGTCTCGGCCTCTGCCTGGCCCTGCCCTGAGCTCTCGGGCTCGACTCCTGGCGAGGTGAACGTCATCCGACGACCGACAGCCATAAGCGTGCCAGTCGGTGAGTGGTGGAAACGCTCAACCTCCTCAATGGCTCTGCGCTGGTCGGGGGACAACTGGTCCTCAATCCTAAGTCCGCTCGAACTGCCTCCCTGCTCTGCTCGCTCGGCTGCATCGGCCACTGCCTGTGCCTGAGCGGCTTCTCTCTCTGCTCGGAAGCGCTTCTTGCACGTGATCAACTTCGCCTTCCCTGGCCGCTGACCGGGAGGGGGACGAGGAGGGGAGTCCCCTGGGCCACCACCAACGTTCTTGCAGCGCGGCATGGCTGACAAGAACGAGAGACGGACGCTGAAAGAGCAACTGCCACTGAAATGCCTCGAACACGTCCAACTGACCCTGAAAACCCGGACAAAGAAACCCCAACTGACACTGGTCCTCAGGCGCTGTCACTTGCGAGGCTTGGCCTCGATCCGTACCCGCGAGCTTGGCCCCGGGTTATCTGACACTACCAACTGTCAACTGCCACAAACTCAGACTCGCTGCGAGAATAGAGAGGATATATAAGCATATATAGTCTAGAGGTAAGCGAGACCTATGGAAGCAAAGCAATTGGATAAGAGATAGAGAGTGGCTTTGCTACCTGACGACCGATGAAACGAACCCAGCACAAGGTGAGGAATGACGTTCTGGTACCCACGCGACACGCCAAAGGGTCTGCATGAACAACGGGCGAAAACGGGGGTCAAAAACAGTAGGAACGTTCATTGAGGCACAGCATCGAGCACCTGAGGAGCAGGGTATACGAAGGGGGGTTGAAGGTGCTCACTGCTAGGGGATGGATCTGTCGGGGGAGTGATCGCAGGAGAGAGAAAGAAGCTCATGGACGATGAAGAGCTCCGACGAGTAGGAGACAGGCGCCGGCGAGTGCCTTCGGCGAACTCCGGCGATGGAGCGGAGCTCCGGCGATGGTGCGCGGCACAGGTGCAAGGAAGCTGCGGGCAGGCGGCGGCCGGCGGGGGTGCACGTGCGCGGTGGAGCAACAGCGACCGGCGGCGAGGGGCACGACGGCGGCCGACGGAGACGGGTGGCGCACGGCGGCGCGGCGGATCGGGCACGGGCGGGTGAGCGCGAGGAGGAAGGCGGAGGGAGGTATGACGTGTGGGGCTGGACTGTCAATGTAAGAACGCAACGCGCCGCATAAAGGGACATCGGACGCGCCGATGGTTATGCATCGGGCGCTCCGATGCCCGTCCAGAGAGCTCCAGAAACGCTCATTGCGCATCGGACGCGTCCTATGCCTCGGCATCAGACGCTGTGCAGCGTCCGATGAGGCACCGGACGCTCCGATGAGATCGCATCGGACGCGACGCCAACACTGTTCCAGCTGGGGCTGTGTACAGTGGGGGCATCGGACGCTGGAGCCAGCGTCCGATGCAGCGTCCGATGCTGCACTTTGGCCCGTTTTGAAGATCTCCGTTGCGGCTCCCTCTCCCAACCAAGTTCCAACTCAAATAAGAGGCAAATAAGCACCAGTTGGAACCTAGTATGAGCATCCTCACATAAACCCTCAATTTTATAAATATTTTGCCATAGGCTACATACCATTTTTAGTGAAAATAGGCAATAAAAATCGAGGAGACAACATGTGGCCACCAAAACTAGGGGACTTAACCATTAGGAGCCTCAAATGCTCCCCCTAGCGGTGGACGAACACAGCGGTTGCTCAAAGCTTAACTGAAAAGAAACGACAAAACAACAAACATGCATATGCAATGCAATACAGAATTTGAATCTAGGTTGCTTGTCAAGTTTGCTCATGGGTAAGCTTCTTCACACGCTTTTTAGGGCGGTTATCTTAACCACGTCTGAGAAGCCTATTTGCATAGCATAATTTAAACATGGCATATGATACAATGCAATGCAAAGACAACCCCCTTTCACCATTTGACAAAGTTACTTAGATCAAGCACATTAAGCTCACTTCGCAATCTACAAAGAGTGTTTTCATCTAGGGGCTTTATGAAGATATTCGCCAATTGATCTTCGGTTTTAACTCCATCTAAGGATATATCTTTCTTTGAAACATGATCTCTAAGGAAATGATGGCGAATATCTATGTGCTTTGTGCGAGAGTGTTGAACCGGGTTGTTAGCAAGCTTAACCGCGCTCTCATTGTCACACAACAAAGGTACCCTTTCTAGAACTACACCATAGTCTAAAAGGGTTTGTTTCATGTATAGGATTTGTGCACAACAAGCACCCGCGGCTATGTATTCCGCCTCGGCGGTAGACAAGGCCACACTATTTTGCTTCTTTGAACTCCATGAAACTAGTGATCTCCCAAGCAAATGGCACCCTCCGGATGTGCTTTTTCTATCTACTTTGCAACCCGCGTAATCCGAATCGGAATACCCAACGAGTTGGAAGTTAGCTCCTTTGGGATACCAAAGGCCAAAGCTTGGGGTGTGCTTTAGGTACCTAAGGATTCTCTTCACCGCTATGAGATGTGATTCCCTAGGATCGGCTTGAAAACGAGCACACATGCACACACTAAACATGATGTCGGGCCTAGATGCGGTCAAATATAACAAGCTACCAATCATAGAACGGTATAAAGTTTGGTCAACCAGGTTACCTCCCACATCTAGGTCGAGATGTCCATTAGTTGGCATTGGAGTCTTGATAGGCTTGCAATCATCCATGTTGAAGCGCTTGAGGAGGTATTTTGTATACTTCTCTTGAGATATGAAAGTCCCCTCCTTCAATTGCTTGACTTGGAAGCCTAGGAAGAATGTGAGCTCTCCAATCATGGACATTTCGAACTCCTTCGACATCAAGTCACCAAATTCCTTGCAATAGGCTTCATTTGTTGACCCGAAGATGATATCATCAACGTACACTTGACAAATGAAGATTTCTCTATCAAGCTTCTTGGTGAATAGTGTGGTGTCGACCATCCCAATGGTGAAGCCCTTCTCAATGAGGAAGTCCCAGAGGCGCTCGTACCATGCTCTTGGGGCTTGCTTGAGCCCATATAGCGCCTTGGACAACCTATAGACATGATTAGGATATCTAGGGTCTTCAAACCCGGGAGGTTGATCAACATAGACTAGTTCATTTATGAAGCCATTTAAAAATGCACTTTTCACATCCATTTGATATAATTTAATGTCATGATGTGATGCAAATGCAAGAAGGATACGAATGGCTTTGAGTCTTGCAACCGGTGCAAAGGTCTCTCCAAAATCCAAACCTTCAACTTGAGAGAACCCCTTTGCCACTAGCCTTGCCTTGTTTCTAACAACCTTGCCTTGATCATCTTGCTTGTTCCTAAACACCCATTTGGTTCCAATGACTCTTGCGCCTTTGGGTCACTCTTCAAGTGTCCAAACTTGGTTGCGGGTGAAGTTGTTTAATTCTTCATGCATAGCATTCACCCAATCCGAATCACCTAGAGCTTCATCTACAATGGTAGGCTCAACAAGAGACACAAAGGAGTGATGTTCAATAAATAAAGCAAGTTTTTGAGATCGAATCATTACACCCCTTGTTGGACTCCCTATGATGAGATCTTGAGGATGAGCTTGTAGTAAAGAAGTAGTCCTTTGATCAACCACTTGAGGGGTCGCTTGTGGAGCATCAACATCTTGAGCTTGTACCACCATTTGATCATGGGAGACATGAGTATCTTCAAATGGATCTCTCCCTTCTTTGTCATCAACATGTGGTACATTGGATGATGATGGCTTGTCAATGACTTGCACATCATCATCATCATCTTTAGGCTTGATGGCTCCAACCGGCATGTTCTTCATGGCTTCCCTCAATGGTTCATCACCTACATCATCAAGATTTTCATGCTCTCCTTGAGAGCCATTAGATTCATCGAATTCTACATCATATGTTTCTTCTACCATCCCGGTGGCATGGTTGAATAATCGATATGCTTTGGACTTCAATGAGTAACCAACAAGAAAACCAATATCACATCGGCGTTGAAACTTCCCTAGGTGTTGGCGCTTCTTGTAGATGTAGCATTTGCACCCAAACACTCTAAAGAATGATACATCCGGCTTCTTGTTGTTGAGTAGCTCATAGGGGGTCTTGCCAAGGAGACGATGGGGGAACAACCGGTTTGATGCATAGCAAGCGGTGTTGATTGCTTCCGCCCAAAATCTTTCCGGTGTACTGTACTCATCTAACATAGTCCTTGCTAGGGTGATTAGTGTTCGGTTCTTCCTCACAACTACCCCATTTTGTTGTGGTGTGTAGGTTGCAGAGACTTCATGCTTGATCCCAACTTCATCACAATATTGCTCAATGTGGGTGTTGTCGAACTCTCTTCCATTGTCACTTCTTATCTTCTTGATCTTCAAGTCAAACTCATTTTGGGCTCTCTTGGCAAACTTCTTGAATGAAGGGGTTGCTTCAGATTTGTCATGAAGAAAGAATACCCAAGTGTATCTAGAGTAGTCATCAACCATCACTAGGCAATAGAGATTTCCACCCAAGCTAGCATATGTTGTTGGTCCAAATAGATCCATGTGGAGTAGCTCTAACTCTCTTGATGTTGATACAAAGGCTTTGGTTGGATGAGTTTTTGCAACTTGCTTGCCGGCTTGACATGCACTACACAATTTGTCCTTCTCAAATTTGACATCCTTCAAGCCCCTAACCAAATCCTTCTTCAATAGCTTGTTGAGAGTGTTCATTCCAACATGTGCTAATCTTCTATGCCATAGCCAACCAAGTGATTGCTTAGTGAACAAGCATGTCTTCAAGTTGGCATCTTTGGAGGTGAAATCCACTAGATAGAGATTGTTGTATCTAAAGCCTTTGAATATCATTTGTGTATCATCTTTCTTGGTTACAACCACTTCCTTGTCGGGGAACAAACATTGAAAGCCAAGATCACATAGTTGCCCAACGGATAGCAAGTTGAAGCTCAATGATGCAACAAGTAGCACATTGGAGATGGTATGATCATTTGATATAGCCACTTTGCCCAATCCCTTGACGTTGCCCTTTGAGTTGTCACCAAATGTAATCTTTTCTTGGTCATTGACATTCTCTTCTAGAGAGGTGAACATCCGGGGATCACCGGTCATATGTTGTGTGCAACCACTATCAATCACCCAATGAGATCCACCGGTCTTGTAGTTCACCTACACACACAAGAAATCAAGCTTGAGCTTTTGGGACCCAAACTTGTTGTTGTCCCTTAACCTTCTCTACTAGTGACTTTGCAACCCAAATTTGCTTTGGCCTATTCTTGTTAGGAGGCCCCATGAACATAACTTTCATCTTGCTACTTGAGTCTTGTCTAAGCATGTAGTGAGCATTGAAAGCAAAGGGCCTAGCATGCTTGGGCAAGGGTGTAGGCTTTGGCTCTTCACAATCATGAGCAAAGTGTCCTTCCTTTCCACACTCATAGCATCTCCCAATCTTCTCCTTCTTTGGCTTTGTGATGCTCTTGCGTTGCTTCATCTTCTCTTCAAGAAAGCCAATGCCATTTCTATTTGTCTTCATGACGGTGTTCATGAGAAGCTCACTTGGAAGACATTGACCCTTTGTGAAGTTCCTCAATCCGGTGGAGAGGTGTTCCTTTTCCCTCTTGAGCTTGTCATTCTCTTGTTGGAGCTCTAATTGAGATGGTGTCATCTTGTAATCTCTCTCCATCTTCAATCTCTTGTTCTCTTCTTTTAGCATGTCAAGCTCAAGTGTCATGCTATACTCATCATCTTGGGTCTCAACAATGACTTGCTTTGTGGTTGCAAGCTTCTCTAGATCAACCTTGAGCTTTGCATTCTCATTCTTGATCTTGATGTAATCATCATAGTGATCGGCCACAACCACACTCTTGCCTTTGCCACTAGCTCTTTGCTCATCATGCTCACTAACCAAGTCCTCACAAGATGTTGCTATGTCACACTTAACAACAAGGTTAGGAGCATCATGTGTCTCATGTGAAAGCATATCATAAGAGATGGTGAGAGCATCATAGTCAACTTTCACTTGAGTGTATTGTTCTTTTAGCAAAGCATAACTAGTGGTAAAGTCACTATGCATCTTATCAAGTTTTTCATTTTTAGCTTTGAGCTCCTTGTTAGAGGACTTGAGCTCCTTGATAGTATATGACATAGTTGCAAGTTCATCTTTTAGTTCATCACTAGCATGAATAGCATGATCACATTTCTCAACAAGAGATTCATTTTCATCAACAAGCTTTTCATTTTTAGCTCTAGTCTTTCTTTTGATTTTAGAGTAGTCGTTTAGCAATTTGACAAGCTCATCATAAGTAGGTGCCTCAAATTCACCATCACTATCACTATCACTAGAGTCATCATCATTTTGTACCTTCTGGTCACCCTTGGCCATAAGGCATAGGTGTGTAGATGATGATGGCGATGGTGGTGGTGGTGGTGTAGGGGAGCCAATGACTAGAGCGGCCACCTTCTCCTTCTCATCATCACTATCTTCATTTGATGAGCCACCGGAGGAGTCAATGTCGGTGAGCCAATCACCAACAATGTAAGCCTTCCCACCTTTCTTGTGGTATTGCTTCTTCTTCTTACCATCCTTCTTGAAGTAGGGCTTTTCATCCTTCTTCTCATCTTCACTTGATGAGTCATACTTCTTGCCCTTGTTCTTGTTCTTGTAGCTCTCTTTCTTGGGCTTGGTGCATTGATGAGCAAGATGGCCAAGCTCACCGCAATTGTAGCAATCCATTTCGGAGATTGGCCTCCTCTTGCTACTTGTGAAGAACTTCTTCTTTCTTGAGTCAAAGTTGACTCCATTCTTGTGAAGCTTCTTCAACATCTTGGTGGTTCTTCTCACCATGAGAGCAATGTTGGAATCATCTTCTTCATCACTTGAACTCTCATGATGCACCAAAATAGCCTTGGTCTTGCCCTTTTTGTCATGGTTAGCTTTGAAGGCCAAGTCCTTCTTCTTGTCGGTGGAGGAGCCACCACTTGGTGTGATGTGCATGTACATCTCATGCGCATTGATCTTTCCCAAGATTTGAGTTGGTGTAGCGGTGGAAAGATCACCTTGATGTAGCACCGTCACGATGTGTCCATACTTCTCAATTGGAAGGACACAAAGAATCTTCCTCACAACATCAGATGGCTGCATTTGTGTGAGGCCAAGTCCATTGAGTTCTTCTACAAGAACATTCAAGCGTGAGTACATTTCATTTGCACTTTCATTAGCATGAATATCAAATGAATGAAGTTTTTGCATAACTAAATGATATCTCTCCTCACGCTCACTTTTGGTCCCCTCATGGAGAGCACAAATGTTATCCCATAGATCATGGGCATTCTTGTGGTTCCGGACGCGGTTAAACACATCCTTGCAAATGCCTCTAAAAAGAATGTTTTTGGCCTTTGCATTCCACTTCTCATTTTCTTCCTCATGTGGCATGAGGCTAGTGCCCTCCTTGGGTTTGGGGAACCCGGTTATGGCGGCATCGCGGCATTTCACATCAACCGCTTCTAGGTATGACTCCATACGAATTTTCCAATATGGAAAGTCGTCTCCCTCGAACATGGGAGGTGGTCCATCACCTCCGGACATCTTAACTCTAGGCGGTTAAGCCTAAATCGAGAGCACGAGGCTCCGATACCAATTGAAAGGATCAAGATGCCCAAGAGGGGGGGTGAATTGGGCTTTTCTAAAACTTCTTGCAATAATAAAACCTATCAAGCCTCAATTAACCCCCTAGTGCCTAGAAGAGTGATTCTATTTATTCTACCGCACAAAAGACCAAGTCTAAGCCACTCCTACTCTAGCAAAGCAATTCAATATAGAATGAACAACAAGTAGTAATGCGGAATTGAATTGCTTGAAAGTAAATGCGTAAGTAAAAGAGTAGAGATGACTCGACGATCTTTTTGCCGAGGTATCGAGGTGTCGGCACACCCCCCTAGTCCTCGTTGGAGCACCCGCACAAGGGTATCGCTCCCCCTTGATCCACGCAAGGATCAAGTGCTCACTACGAGCTGATTCTTCGCCTCTCCGGCCCGGTGAATCGCTCGCTACCGGTCACAACTTGACTTGGGTCATCCACAATGCCTCCGGATGATCACCAAGCTCTCCGATCACCACCAAACCGTCTAGGTGATGCCGATCACCAAGAGTAACAAGCTAGAACTCTCACTTGACCAACACAAGGCCAAAGAGATGGATGGATGCACACTTGCTACTCAATTCTCACTAGAAGGTGTCTAATTCTCACAATTAGCAAATCACTCAACCTCACTAGGGCTCTTGCACCCACTCGCACTCACAAGGTGTTTCTCAGCTGATAGAAGTGGCAAGAACACTCAAATGGATGGAGGGAAGGAAGTATATATACTCCCCCAACCGGCCATCCAAAAACAGCACAAGACAGGCATTCTGCGGCGGCATCGGACGCACCGATGCCTAGCATCGGACGCTCCGATGACCTCGTCCAACGGTCTACTGTACCTTCTTGTCAGACTGTTTAAAGGGACATCGGACGCTGGGCAGCGTCCGATGCCACCACATCGGACGCGTCCGATGTGGATTTGACCTCTCTGGAACCTCTCTGGATGGCCATCGGACGCTGGCCCTCAGCGTCCGATGCCAGCGTCCGATGTGGCCTCCAGTTCACGCCCACGTGAACAGTGGCATGGGCGTGTCTGATGTGAACACATCGGTGCATCCGATGCCACGCATCAGACTAAACCCTAGTCGGGGTGGGCATCGGACGCGTCCGATGCTCACCTGGCCAGAGTCCGATGCCCATAATAGGGGCAAGCTCAACTCGGATGGCGACGCGGCCTAAATGACTTTTGATCCTCTCGACTTAAGGCATCTCTCTGAGCTACCTAGGGCTATGAAATAACAAGTGTGCACCACACCTACCTCAATAGACTCATCTAGGTCAAGCTAATCATTCACGCTCCCCTTTATAGTACGGCCAAAGGAAAAACAAAGACCTAAGACTACCTAAGTGTCCTCCAACACCATATGACACTTAGCCTAGTCTACCATCGTCTTCGTCGTCCATTCCTTTGAAAACCGAAACGATATCCATCGCCAGGGGACATGAACTCCATATGCCGGTATCGTCGCCATTACCGTGACCTAACTCAATCCTGTTTCTGCAAAACACACGTTAGTCACAGTAATCTTGTGTTTCATCCAATCACCAAAACCACTAGGAGCCAAGATGCGTTCATGAAGAATGTAACTATGCTCTATGTAGTCTTTGCTCCGATGCTTTATGTTGATGTTGTAGCTTATGCTCTTTCTGATCACTGATACATACTGTGAGCTGAGCTATTTTTGAATGGTGAATTTGATTAATGAACTTAAAACTTGAAAATGTTCACCATTGAGATATGCAACTAGCATGTGTAGAATGTGTAGAAGACACTTATGCTATTTATGTATGCTAGGTTGCTATGTCTCTAGTGTTGAGTCATTCACTTGCTTGGTATGTCATATTCTGTTTAAAATCTGAACCAAGTTAAGTGAATTGAAAAGATCGAGATGGGTTTGCTTGTTAGCACCTCACAGTTTCGAGACTGTTTCTCATTGCACTTTGAGTTAAACTTGAGCTGTGTAGTGTATGACCAAAACTATTGCTTTAAGCTTCTGATTGCTTATGCATAGGCTTCGCACAGTTGGAAAGTTAGGCAATAACAAGCATTCAACCTCTCGCAGTCACATGCTGATTTCTGAACTTGTGAAATTTCACCGCTGCAACTCCGATTAAAATTTGAAATCACAAGTGTATGCTTCATTTTTCAATTGGTATTAGCATGATGATTGAACTGTGCTAGGGGTAGTTCACCTTGTATACATGATTAGCACTTGTTTGACTTCCTGTCTATACATGTCTTGTGCTATTTTAATGGTGAATACCTTTTTGGCTGAAAACTGCTCTTTTTGCTCTCATTTCAGACTTAGTGATCAGTTTGAGCCTTTGCTAGCATTCTGTGCATTTTCTGAGTCATCAGATCAGAACTCTGTAGAGCATCTTTACACTCTTTTGAGTCTACTCCTGGAGCTCCTAACTTGCATTTTTGACTCATATGCATTTTGGAAGGGGAGAAATCTGCGTGTTGGCACTTTTTGATGGTGCATTTTCTGAGAGAGAGCATTGTTTCTTGATAAGTGCATTTTCAACTAAGGGGGAGAAATTGCAAATCATTACCCTCCGTTTGAACTAAGGGGGAGCTTTCCTGGTTGGTTGCACTATTCGAGGGGGAGTTTTTGCTGCTTCCTATTGGCCGTAAGGTTTTGGTATCGAGCTTTCTTTGCTAGTTGTGTTGAGCCTCTGTGCCTCTATCTTGAAGGACTAGCATTTTGCTTCGATTTCTCGTTTGGTATTTGCTAGCGGTGTTGAGCCTGTTCTACCTATTCTTGAGGGCTAGCTTTGCTTTGCTTGGTTGCGTCGAGCCGTTGCCCATGTCTTTGGGAACCAAGTTGTTTCGCTCTTTCCACTTGACCTTCTTGGGATTTGCTATGCTTTTGGGTCATTTGGTTGAGTTCTCTCTCCTTCTCCTTCTTCCTTCTTCTATTTCCATTATGATTTGTGTGAGTAGTTGACAATGCACTCATCAAGGGGGAGATTGCGGATACATGGGTGTATGCCGAGTCTCTGAGTGATGAGTGATTGTCAACTAGGATGATGCGCATGTTCTTTGGTTTGTGTTGTGCAGGTGTCGAGCACGGATACAGTGATCAGAGGCAAGGTGAAGGTCAAGTAGAGACGCGCCGTGCCGATGGACCGAGAGCGGCGAAGGGCGGACGTGAGGCTTGGACTGAGGGACCGGTGGCCCGAGGATCAGCTGTGGTGGCTGGCAGCCTAGGATAGCGACGAGCGAAGACTTGCGGTCATGTGTTGCCTGAGTCATGGACTTGGGGACACGTGTCAGTGGACGGGGTGCACGGGCGGTTCATCCCCTCTACGACGTCGGTTTGGTGGTAGAGCCAGAGAAAAACCATCGGGTGAACGGTTTCCAGGTTTGGGCCTCAAAACCTGGGTGCGAACGGTTTCCGAGTTTGGCCACCAAACTCGGGCTAAGGACGGTTTCCAGGTTTGGGCCTCAAAACCTGGGCGCTGCGGGTTTGCTGAGTTTGGGCCTCAAAACTCAGATGCTGGTGGGCTGGTTTCCCGGTTTGGGCCTCAAAACTGGGGGTTGGCTGGAAAGGCTGGTTTCCCGATTTGGGCCACAAAACCGGGGGTGCAGAGCGGTGGCGGCACGTGGCGGCAATCGGGAGGTTGCGTCGAGGCAACGCTACGAGTTGTGCGAGCGTGGCCGTCGGATCCACCTACCATCGAGTTGGTCCAGAATAACCATAGGGTTTAGCTGGTTCGCTCTGTAAGTAGTTAGGGGTAGAGTGGGAATTAGGAATAGTTAGAATTAGGATAAGTAGGGGAGACACCCACCTCCCCATCTATCTCAGTCATTTGCTCTTTGCTTCTAGGGTTTCCTGCTCTCCCAATCCCCTGCTGTAGCTAGCTGAGATCCGCAGAGAACCATACCTCTGTGTATTGGAGATTTTGAGGAAGTGAGGCCGTAACCTCACTGTTATAGAGCGTGGTAGCCACACGGTTGCAGATCGATGTGTTGATTCGCGTTTTGTTCGTGTTCTTCGCGTTCTTCATTTCTCCGCGATTTTCCCGTCACTCAATCTCTCTCCGTACTGCGTCTTTGCGAAATCCGTTTGAATCAACTTGTTCATTTTTGAAAGGAGATCATTTCCACCGAAGGAATTTATCTAACTCCTTGCGAACAAGTAGATCGGGTTGATTTTGTTTTCATGGTGCTTTTTCGTTCTTGATCTTCCCCTTTCGATTTCCCGATGATTGAATCGATTTGAGCGGATGATTTCTTGGGGATAGTCTCCTAACTACTCTGTGATCATCTTCCCCAAGTTTGGGAACGTGGGATTTTGATTTGGATCGAATTTGGAGAGATTTGGAGAGGAGGAGACTGAAATCGCCCTCTCTGCTCGTTGGCGGACAGTCCGCGGTTTTGACCGGCGGACAGTCCGCGCGTCGGGTTTGGCCGGACCAGCGGCCAGACTCCGCGCTGAGGAGCAAGTGATTTTTGAACCGCGGACAGTCCGCCGTTGTGTTTGGCGGACAGTCCGAGAACGTCCAGGGAGGTTCCAGCAGAGTTGTTGTTTCTCGTTTTCCACCGGCGGACAGTCCGCCATCCCCTCGTGGACAGTCCACAGTAGGGGCGGACAGTCCGGGACCCCAGGGCCGGACAGTCCGCGGATTGGCTGAAGCCTCCGGTTTTGTGCGTTTGCTCTCCCGGCTTCCTCGCTTGGTTTTTGGACTTTTTTTTGGCCTTGTAGTTGACCAAGGAACCCCTCTAGGTATCTTTGCTACTTGTTAGCATCGGTATTTAGGGATTTCTCGACGTAGCCGTCTATCTACGTTCGAGACATGGTTTTTGAGGGTTGAACTTGTGCCGGAGCTTGTGGTGTTTGGTTTGCTATCGCTTTGTGGTGCCTCGCTGTGATCCTAGGGATCATCCACCCTCTTCCAAGGGTCGTGGGCATCACGGTTTCGGTCGTAGCTTTCGAGGGTTGATTTTGGGACATTTGGCCAAAGTTTCGAGAGAAATTTTTAAGCTCCCATTCACCCCCCCTCTGGTCGCCTTGCAAGTGCTTTCTCGGACCTTCAGCTATTTAATGATGCTTGTAGCTTATGCTCTTTCTGATCACTGATATATGTTGTGAGCTGAGCTATTTTATGAATGGTGAGTTTTGCTTAATGAACATAAAACTTGAAAAATGTTCACCATTGAGATATGCAACTAGCATGTGTAGAATGTGTTGAAATCACTTGTGCTATTCATATATGCTAGGTTGCTATGTCTCTATTTCTGAGTCATTCACTTGCTTCGTGTGTTCATATTCTGTTTTAAATTTGAACCAAGTTAAGTGAATTGGAAAGATCGAGATGGGATTGCTTGTCAGCACATCACAGTATCGAGATTGTTTCTCATTGCACTATGAGTTACACTTGAGTTGTGTAGTGTATGACCAAAACTGTTGCTTTAAGCTTCTAATTGCTTCTGCATAGGCTTCGCACAGTTGAAAAGTTAGGCAATGACAAGCATTCAACCTCTCGCAATCACATGCTGAAATTTGAACTTGTGTAATTTAACCGCTGCAACTCCGATAAAATTTGGATACACAAGTCTATGTTTCATTCTATAGCATGATGATTGAACTTTGCTAGGGGTAGTTCACCTGGTATACATGCTTAGCACTTGTTTGACTTCCTGTCTATACATGTTTAGTGCTGTTTTGATGGTGAATACCTTTTTGGCTAAAAACTGCTCACTTTGCTCACATGTCCATATTTCGTATTTGGTGATCAGTTTGAGCCTTTGCTAGCATTCTGTGCATTTTATGAGTCATCGGATCAGCACTCTTTTGAGCATCTTCATACTCTATTGACTATATTCCTGAAGCTGCTAACTTGCATTTTGACTCATATGCATTTTGAGGGAGAGTTCTTCTGTCAAGGGGGAGAAATTTGGTTGATGGTGCATTTTCAACTAAGGGGGAGAAAATATTGACAAATCATGTGTGCTCTCTGTTTTAAGGGGAGACTTCCTAGTTCTGTGCACTATTGGAGGGGGGGCTTGAGTTGGAGTTTGCGTGGATTTTGAGGTTGTTTGAATCTCCCAATTGGTTCGGAGCTTTTCTGCTAGTTGTGTTGAGCCTCTGTGCCTCTGTCTTGAGGGACTAGCATTTTTGGCTTTGTTGTCCAATTGGTTCGAAGCATTTTTGGTAGCTAGTTGTGTTGAGCCTTTGGCTCTTTCTTGAGGGACTAGCAACCTTGTCTTTATGCTCTTCCGTTGGTATCGAGCTTTCTCGCTAGCGGTGTTGAGCCTGTTCTACCTCTTCTTGAGGGCTAGCTTTGCTTTGCTTGGTTGCGTCGAGCCGTTGCCCATGTCTTTGGGAACCAAGTTGTGTTGCTCTTTCCACTTGACCTTCTTCGGCTTTGATATGCTTTTGGGTCATTTGGTTGAGTTCTCTCTTCTTCTTCCTTCCTTCTTCTGTTTCATTATGATTTGTGTTGGTAGTTGACAATGCACTCATCAAGGGGGAGATTGCGGATACATGGGTGTATGCCGAGTCTCTGAGTGATGAGTGATTGTCAACTGGGATAATGCGCATGTTCTTTGCCTTGTGTTGTGCAGGTGTCGAGCACAGATATAGTGATCAAAGGCAAGGTGAAGGTCAAGTAGAGACGTGCCGTGCCGATGGACCGAGAGTGGCGAAGGGCGGACGTGAGGCTTGGACTGAGGGACCGGTGGCCCGAGGATCAGCTGTGGTGGCTGACAGCCTCGGACAGCGACGAGCGGAGACTTGCAGGGCACAGTGTTGCCTGAGTTGAGGACTTGGGGACATGTGTCGGTGGACGGGGTGCACGGGAGGTGCATCCCATCTATGGCTCGGTTTGGTGGTTGAGCCACAGAAAAACCACCGAGTGTACGGTTTCCAGGTTTGGGCCTCAAAACCTGGGCGCTGACGATTTCCGAGTTTGGCCACAAAACTCGGGCTGAGGATGGTTTCCAGGTTTGGGCCTCAAAACCGGGGTGCTGCGGGTTTCTGAGTTTGGGCCACAAAACTCAAGCCATGGATGGCTGGTTTCCCGGTTTGGGCCTCAAAACCGGGGGTTGGTCGTGAAGGCTGGTTTCCCGGTTTGGGCCTCAAAACCGGGGGCGAAGTCCAGGAAAAGGACAAGCAGAGCGGTGGCGGCAATCGGTGAGGTTGCGTCGAGGCAATGCTACCAGTTGTGCGGGCGTGGCTGTCGGATCACCAGCAACATTGAGTTGGTCCAGAATAACCCTAGGGTTTAGCTAGTTCGCTCGATAATTAGTTAGGGGTAGAGTGGGAATTAGAATTAGGATAAGTAGAGGGAGACACCCACCTCCCATCCTATCTCAGCTATTTGCTCTTTGCCTTCTAGGTTTTCCTACTCTCCCAATCCCCTACTGTAGCAACTGAGATCCGCAGAGAACCATACCTCTGTGTACTAGAGATTTTGAGGAAGTGAGACCGTAATCTCACTGTTGTAGCGTGTGGTAGCCACACGGTTGCAGATCGATGGCTTGATTCGCGTTTTGTTCGTGTTCTTCGCGTTCTTCGTTTCTCCGCGATTTTCCCGTCACTCGATCTCCCTCTCTACTGCGTCTTTGCGAAATCCGTTTGAATAAACTTGTTCTTTATAGTGAGGAGATCATTTCCACCGAAGGAATTCATCTAACTCCTCACGAACAAGTAGATCGGGTCGATTTCATTTTCGTGGTGCTTTTTTGTTCATACTCCTCCCCTTTCGATTTCCCGGTGATTGAGTTGATTTGAGCGGATGATTTCTTGGGGATAGTCTCCTAACTACCTCGTGATCATCCTCTCCAAGTTTGGGAACGTGGGATTGAGTGTTGATTCGGATTTGGGAGGATTCGTGTGAGGGGCGACCGAAATCGCCCTCTCTGTTCGTCCGCGGACAGTCCGCCACTACTACCGCAGACAGTCCGCGTGTCGGGGTCGGTCAGACCTGTGGCCTGACTCCGCGCTGTTGGGCAAGTGTTTTTTGAACCGCGGACAGTCCGCCGTTGGGACTCGCGGACAGTCCGGGAGTTGCCCAGGGACTGTTCAGTAGCCTTGCTATTTCTGGTGTTTAGCCAGCGGACAGTCCGCCAACCCCTCGCGGACAATCCGCAGTAGGTGCGGACAGTCCGGGACTTCAAGTCCGGACAGTTCGGGAATCGGCTGAAGCCTCCGGTTTAGTGTGTTTGCTCTCCCGGCTTCCTCGGTTGATTTCCGGAGTTCTCGTTTGGCCCTAGAGTTGACCAAGGAACTTCTCTAGGTACCTTTGCTACTTGTTAGCATCAGTATTTGGGGATTTCTCGACATAGTCTTCCATCTACGTTAGGGACTTGGTTTTTGAGGGTCGAACTTGTTCCAGTGCTTTTGCCGATTGGTTTGATATCGCTTTGTGGTGCTTCGCTGTGATCCTAGGGGTCATCCACCCTCTTCCAAGGGTCGTGAGCATCACGGTTTCGATAAAAGCTTTTGGGGTTGATTTGTGGGACAAAGGCCAAAGTTTCGGGAGAAATTTTTGAGCTCCCATTCACCCCCCTCTGGTCGCCTTGCTATTGCATTCTCGGTCCTTCACTAGAACACATAGATGAACTAGAGTATGAACTAGAACACAAACTAGAACTAGATTAAGAACTAGAACACAAACTATAACTAGATTAAGAACTAGAAGATGAACTAGACGATGAACTAGAACAAGAAGATGAACAATGAAGAACAATGAAGAACTAGAAGAACAATTATGAACTAGAAACATAATTAGATCCATAATGTTGATACAAGAGAGAAGATCTTGGGTTTACCGAGCCTTCTCGCGACTGGATCCGGAATCCAAGCGAAGCTTGCGTCTTCTAATTCTAATTCTATCTAGTTATGCCTAAGTTGATGTGGCTCTAAGGAAATTAGGGTTCCTATTTGATCCTCCTCCTCTTCTAATGACTTTGAGATCTGATGATGATGGAGAGGGGGGGTCTGGGGTCTGGTTATATAGCCCTGAGGGATCAACCGCAGCCGTTAGATCAAACCGACTTAAGGTACGGCCGAGATGAGTCCTAGAGGTCGGTGGAGGAAGCTTGCAGAAGACGGAAGCCAGTGGGCCCGGGGGGAGACCGACCGGTCTCATGGTGGGACCGGTCGGTCCCACCTGTCATCCTCTCATGGTGGTCGACCTCCTGGTGTCTTCTGGTGTCCTCTGGAGTCTTCTAGAATAATCCTGACGTGGTGGTTGCGTTATCTCCCATCGGTTTCCTTGTAGGGGAAGCAATCAGCGCTGGTTTCGTGGTTTAGTCCCTGCAGAATCACAGTTCACCAAAACTCGTGGAATATTGTCAATTAAAACCCTAAACCTTTGTTGGTGAATGAATTCTTGCCCTTTTTATATTTATTTATCCCTTAATTATGATAGATAACCAGCGTCAACACACAGCTCCTACCGCAAAATCACTTGCATCACACATGATCTCAAAAGGTAGAGACCAATCAGGGGGTTGAATGATAGGTGCAGAAGTGAGTGCTTTCTTAAGAGTGTTAAAAGATTCTAAGCATGCATCATCAAATTCAAAAGGAACATCCTTGGTCAAAAGATTTGTAAGTGGTCTAGCAATGTGAGAAAAATCTTTTATAAACCTAAGGTAAAACCAGCATGGCCAAGAAAACTTCGAATTCCTTTGACATTAATCGGTGGAGGCAAACGTTCAATTTTAGCTTTGTCTACCTCAATTCCACGTTCAGACACTAAGTGACCTAGCACTATGCCCTCTTTAACCATAAAGTGACATTTTTTCCAATTAAGGACTAAGTGCTTTTCTTCACATCTTTGCAAAACCTTGTCTAAATTTTCAAGACAATCATCAAAAGTTTTTCCATAAACAGAAAAGGCATCCATGAAAACTTCCATGATTTCTTCAATCATATCAGAAAATATAGACATCATACATCTTTGAAAAGAAGCAGGTGCATTACATAATCCAAAAGACATTCGGCGATAAGCATAAGTTCCGTATGGACATGTAAAAGTGGTTTTGCTTTGATCATCTGGGTGGATTGGGATTTGGTGATATCCAGAATATCCATCAAGAAAACAAAAGAAAGAGTGATTGGCTAACCATTCCAACATTTTGTCTATGAAAGGTAGCGGGAAATGATCTTTCTTAGTTGCCTCGTTTAATTTTCTGTAATCAATACACATTCTCCAACTAGTAACAGTTCTTTGTGGAATTAATTCATTCTTCTCATTCTTTACCACAGTCATGCCTCCCTTCTTAGGCACAACTTGGACAGGGCTCACCCACTCACTGTGTGGCACAGGATAAATGATCCCAGAGTGCAAGAGTTTCAAAACCTCCTTCTTTACTACCTCTATCATCGCATTGTTAAGCCTACGTTGTGGCAATCTAGATGGTGATATATTAGGATCGGTAGGAATGCGATGGGTGCAGAAAGCGGGGTTGATTCCCTTTAGGTCGTGGAGTGAATAGCCAAAAGCTGATTTATGCTTTTCTAAGATAGTGATCAACCTAGAAGTCTGTTCCTGAGTAAGGTTATCATTTATGATCACAGGAAACTCAGGATCATTATTCAAGAAAGCATATCGAAGCCCAGAAGGTAAGGGTTTTAACTCTATGGGAGGTTTAGGAGGTTCTTCTAAGGAATCTAGAGGATCTGGATCTGGTGTATTGTCCTCTTCCTCAATGAAAAACTATGCATCTTCTTCATATTCAGGTTCATTTATTATTTCAAGAGATGCTTCCTTAGTTTCTTCCATAGGATCCAGCTCGGGACATGACTCATTTTCAGCATTTAGAGAGTGATTGATAGGTATGGTTCCTTTAAGATTTTTCCCAAGACAAAAGTTTAAGATCCCTGTTTGTCCTTCATGAATGAGTTGTTTAAGTGGCTGGCCTATCAAAAGATTAAACTCTTTAATATCAAAGATATAGAGGCTTAAGTGTATTGGAGTGTTATCTACAGTGACAGGCAGGACATACATGATTCCTGAGCTAGGAATAACATGTCCTGAAGGGCTTTTTAACAATTTAGCTGTTGGGGTAAGTGGTATTTGTTTTAATAAATCTTGAGCAAGGGTTTCAGACATAATGTTGGTTCCCACAACAGGATTATAGAGAGTTTCGAAGGGTTGTTGATGGATTTGGCATTGAATGTGTGTAGAAAGTGAATTTAAGCGGATTATATCAGTGGAAAACTCTGATTCTTCTAACCATTCATGACTTATTATAGAGGCTAGCCCCTTCGTAGTCTCTTTTAGGAAAGTCTTATCAGTAAGTTTTTCAAGTGATGATTTTTTATTTTGTGGTTTCCTAATTTTGTGATATTTCGAGGTATTACCAAATTCGGTAAAATATTCATCCTCGAAATCAAAGGTGTCTCCTAAGATTGAGGTTTCCATCTCACTAGGAATTAAGGCTGAGGTTTGTTCGTGATTAAGAATGAATATAGGCTCAGCTTTTGGTTACTTCTAGTGATTCTTGTGGTTTAACTTCGGGAGTGGGAGTAATTTGAGATAAGTTTTGCAACATTTCCCTTGCCTTGGAGGCTGGGGTAAGTAGGAATGATCCGTTTGAAGCTAAGTTAAGGTAATTAGAAGTTTTTCTATTCAGACCATTATAAAATTGTTGAAGCAAGACAGGGTCTGGAATAGATAAGGCTGGACCAGAGCGGACAAGATTATCGAATCTTTCCCAGGCTGCAATTAGAGACTCATCATCTTCTTGGATGAAGGACAAAATCTCTAAGCGAAGACAAACAATTTTGGAGACAGGGAAGTATTCTAAGCAAAAGCTATAGCAGAGTTCTTTCCAATCCCCATTTTTACTGAAGGTACCATGTTTTGGCTTTTCCCTCTAAAGAGAATGGAAAAAGTTTCCATCTAAGGGTTTCGTCAGACATGCCTGCTATGTGTAGGCACGCACATGTTTGTTCAAACTCATTTAAATGAATGTGTGGATTTTCGTCTTCTAAGCCAGAAAAAATTTGATTCTTAACCATTTCTATCAAGCATGGGCGTAGCTCGTAGTTGTCTGAAAGGATAGGCTTAGCAGATTTGGGCAACTCTAAGTCTACGACAGTGCGATAGGTATATTGGTTCAGAGGAATGGAATCTGTGGAGCTAGTGATTGGCTCTGAGAAATCCATTGTGAAAAGAATAAAAGGTAAAAGATATAAAAAGATAAAGTATAAAGTATAAAAGATAAAAGATAAAGTATAATACAAGGTTAAACTTAAGACTTAAAAATGATCTACCGTTCCCCGGCAACGGCGCCAGAAATGTTTGTTGGTATAAATTAACGCACACTCTACTTTATCCGCAAGCGCAGAGATAAAATCTACTGATGTAGCACTTCACCGGAGTAACCCAGTTTTAATATCGAACCCAAAGGAACGGATATTGTTAAATCTTAAAGAGTATAACCCCTGAGTAGCTAACAAGGATGGAGAAGCTAAAAGCATAGAGGGGATCACTAGGTTATCTAAATCCAACTTAAGAGTGATATGTTTATATTATTCTTAGTGGGGAAGTTGCCATAAAAGGTCACAAACAGAGTATGATTCTTTTATGCAAAAGTATAATCCTACTGAGCCTACACACGGGTAAGTGGACTATAGAAGAATCAACAAGGCTATAAGAGTCACCCTTGCGAACAACCACTACTACCGGCGTTATAGGAGGCAATTATGAGCTATCAAGTCTAAGCACCATGCTTACACTATCCAACTACTCTAACTCTAGAGCGACTAGAATTAAAGTACTCAAAAGAGAGTCATAAACCTTAAGAATAATAAGAACAATAGCTCAAACTTAAATATAGACGTTGATTACCGAAACAATCGTTGAAGCAAGTTGACGAAGAACTTGAATCCACAGGTACAAGATGAAGAAGTTGATCTGACAGGCCGGAGCTCCTTCTTGATCTCTTCCTCTCTCTCTCTCTTCTAGTTCTAGTATAAGACTAGGTTCTAACCCTAACTAGAGAGGTATCTAGTCTTCTACTTGAAAGCTAACTCCTGAAGTCTCTTCTAGGGTTTCTAAATGAAGCGTAGTCTTCTGAAGAGGGACCTTCTGTCTGGCCTGGGGCCTGAGGGCCTGTTTATATAGCCCCGAGGGATCAACCGCGGCCATTAGATCAAACCGACTTCACGTAGGGCTGAGATTGATTCTCAAAGGCGGTGGAAGAAGATTCCAGAAGGGGGAGGCCGGCGGCGCCCTGGGGGGACCGACCTGGAAGTGGCTCGGGGTGCCCTGCCTCGTGGTGTCTTCAGGTGTCCTCTAGAGTCTTTTGGAAGATTCCTGACTTGACGAATGCGTTATCTCCCGTCGGTTTCCTTCTAGGGGAAGCAATTGAGGGTTGTTTCGCGGTTTAATCCCTGCAGATTCACAATTCACCAAAACTCGTGGAATTCATTAGTTTTAATCCCTATACTAAGGTGGAGTTTATATATTTATCCATTTTCATGTTTAATTGACCTTTAATAATTAGAGTTAATTAGTGTCAACAGGATCTTAGTAGCTACAGCAGGGAATGGGAAGCAGGAAACCCTAGAG
This sequence comes from Coix lacryma-jobi var. lacryma-jobi, assembly GCA_009763385.1. Classification (NCBI taxonomy): domain Eukaryota; kingdom Viridiplantae; phylum Streptophyta; class Magnoliopsida; order Poales; family Poaceae; genus Coix; species Coix lacryma-jobi. The sequence continues at coordinate 114,381,111 of CM019830.1, read as the reverse complement.
GAGAATAGCAAATGACTGAGATTGATGGGGAGGTGGGTGTCTCCCCCTACTTATCCTAAACATTATTCTCACTCTACCCCTAATGATACAGAGAGCAAACCAGTTAAACCCTAAGGGTATTGTGGACCAGCTCGAAGTAGATGTTGATCCGACGGCCACGCCCGCTCATCTAGTAGCTTCGCCTCGACGCGACCTCACCCGATGCCACCACGTGCCGCCACTCGCCCTCCGTCCATTTTCCTGGACCTCCCCCGGTTTTGAGGCTGAAACCGGGAAACCAGTACTCAAGCTGAGTTTTGTGGCCCAAACTCAGAAACCCACCATCGCCCAGGTTTTGAGGCCCAAACCTGGAAACCGTCCTTAGCCCGAGTTTTGAGGCCCAAACTCAAAAACCGGCCAACACCCAGGTTTTGAGGCCCAAACCTAGAAACCATCCAGCCGGTGGTTTTTCTGGGGCTATACCACCAAACCAAAGCCATAGATGGATGCACCGCCCATGCACCACATCCACCCACATGTCTTCACTTATCACTGTCCCAGGCTATCAGCCACCACAGCTGATCCTCAGGCCACCGGTCCGTCAGTCCAAGCCTCACGTCCGCCCTTCACCGCTCTGGGTCCATCGACACGTCACGTCTACTTGACCTTCACCTTGCCTTCGATCACCGTCTCCGAGCTCGACACCTGCACAACACAAGCCAAAGAACATGCACATCAAACCATTTTTGACAATCACTCATCATCTCAAGATCCGACATACACCCATGTATCCGCAACTCAAACAATTTTAGGATAAGTATTTGTTGTCGTACGCTAAAGATTAGAATGGGAAGGTTTATCAGAACAATTATTTGTCTAGACTACTCCTTGATGAGCAAGCTGATTCGAATGATGTTGCTGCCCGCAATGCAATGTATGATAGTTGCATATTTGATTAGTCAAGTTTACCAATTGCAAAAATAGCTTAGCTCATAACATATATCAAGTGATCAAAAAGAGTTTAAGCTACAAGCATCATCATGTACTAACAAGGCATACCAAAAAAAGCATAATCTCATTCTCATTGCTATAGACATGAAGCTCTAAAATGCACTAAAATACATGATCAATTGCATGCAAATGCAACAAAGCCAAATAAAAGCTAAACTAAACTATCAGAGCAACATATGTGCATCAGTCAAAACTCCCCTTAACTAAAAAGGGCAGCAAATACCAAGCTCACCTCTCAACTTAGCAAAAGTTGAGAGATCCAAAGGCTTAGTGAAAAATTGTCTACTAGCTGATAGTGGGTGTCTACATGCTGCAAGTCGATATTGCCTTTCTCGTACTGATCACGAAGAAAGTGAAAGAGAACATCGATGTGTTTGGTCTTGGAGTGAAGGATTGGGTTCTTTGCTACACTAATGGCACTCGTGCTATCACAAAGAAAAGGAACCCTTTCAAAATCTAGACCAAAATGACGCAAAGTAGCAATGATCCACAATAGTTGCGGACAACAAGAAGCGGCAGCGACATACTCAACCTTGGTGGTAGACTGGGCTACGCTAGACTACTTGCAGGAGGACCAAGACACAAGAGAAGAGCCATGAAACTGACAAGTTCCAGAAGTAGCCTTACGCTCAAGCCGACAACTGGTAAAATCCACATCGGAATAACCACAAAGCGAGAGGGTGGAAGAAGAAGAGTACCAAAGCCCAAACTCAAGAATGTATCAGAGGTACCTCATGATGTGCTGGACCGCCTGCTTGTGTGATGTCCAAGGGGACGCCTGAAAGCGAACGCACAGACACACTGTGAAGTGTATGTCTGGCCTCGTCGCCGTCAAGTACAAGAGAGAGCCAATCATGCTCATGTACTCCTTCTGGTAAACGGGCTCTCCGTCCTTATCTGCGTCCATTGCAATAATCGTTGCAATAGGCATTGTGAGAGGCTTGGCCTCACCCATGTCGAACTTCTTCATGATGTCCTTCGTGTACTTGCCTTGATGCACGCACGTACTTCTCGGGTTTGCTTGATTTGCAACCCGACGAATAAGGTCAACTCACCCATCAGGCTCATCTCAAACTCCATGCTCATAAGATCTGCAAACTTGGCAATGAGAACATATATGATGAATGATTGACTTTGATGAGGAAGGGTTGAGGCTTTTCCCGGTTGAGTCATTATCTCTCTATGCGCTTAATGCTTATGAATAACTGGTGGCGTTTGAGTTGTGGTGTTCCTATGTTGGTGTGCGTGTGCAACATGTGACCCTTGGCTGTGTTGATGTGCAGGTGTTGAGCTCAGCGACAGTGGTCGATGGCGAGGTGAAGGTCAAGTAGAGACGTGTCGTGCCGACGGACCGGGAGCGGTGAAGGATGGGCGTGCCGTGCGGCGGATGTGCCATGCCGATGTAGCTAGAGTGGTGAAGGGCGGACGTGAGGCTTGGACCGACGGACCAAGAGGCCGGAGGACCAGCTATGGTAGCTGGCACGTGGCATCGGCGAGCAAGAGCACATGGGGATGTGCGATGCATCGGCAGAGTCGGGAGGAAGACGATGGCGTCATGGCACTTGGCGGGAGGTCGGACACGGGCTTGCATGCGGTGCAAGTGCCGTCGGCCAAGTCAAGAAGGAAGGCGAAGGCGTTGTGCCCGGCGTGGAGGCTGGACATGCATCGGCATCGGTGCTGGTGGTCGGGGTGTGCGAACCACATCCCGTCTACGGTGCGGGTTCGGTAGTTGAGCCTCAGAAAGCTACCATCGATGGTTTCTGAGTTTGGGCCTCAAAACTCGGGGTGGTGGGTTTCCGAGTTTGGGCCTCAAAACTCAGGGTGGACGATTTCCAGGTTTGGGCCTCAAAACCTAGGCTGGCGGGTTTACCGGTTTGGGCCTAAAACCAGGCGAAGGTTCCTATGCGGAATGGTCGACGCGTGGCGGCATCAAGAGGCTTGCGTTGCGGTGAAGCTATCGGTGAGAAGGTGTGGCGGTCGGCGTGACGGCACGTGGCGGCATCCTGAAGCTTGCGTCGAGGCGAAGCGAAGGATGAGGAGGCGCGTGGCCGTCGGATGGAAACTGCCAGAGTTGGATAGTTTTACCCCTAGGGGGTATTTGGGGTTAGTACTTCATGTTAGGGTGTTTGTGTCTTTTGGACGTGTGCCTATATATATGTGAAGGGGTTGTGTTGGACAGCCTTCCTTGGAGGTGTGTCACTCTCATTTTGTTCATGTGAGAGGAGGCTAGGGTTAGAGGAGAGGAGGGCTCTTGTTCTTGAGCTTTTTGCCATCCGAGCTTTGTGTTGCGAGGAGTGGCTTGTAACCCAACACCACGAGCTAATACAATCCTTCATCTTGTTGAAATCCAAGGATCAAATTCGTGCTCCTCTTTATTGGCTGAAATTTCGATTGAATTCGTGTTTTGTTCTTCGCGTTTCTCTCTTTCCCCTCTTTGTGATTTCATAAGTTCTTTCGATTTGAGGGATGATTTGCGATTCCGTTTGAACCAACTTGTGCTAGGACGTGAGAGGCATCTTTCCACCAAAGGATTTTCTCAAAAACTTCACGAGCATAGAGATCGGGCAGAAATTGTTTTCGTTCTCCAAACTTTCCCCTTTTCACGTGATCTGAAATATCTTGATTTAGTTGGTTTCGAGCCATGATTTCTTAGGAATAGCTCACCAACATGTGCAAGATCACCTGAGTGAAGTTTGGTTGCAAGCCCTTTTGATTTGGTCGAGATCCGATCGAATTTGAGTTTGATATGGGCTGTTTTTGTGCAGTCTGGGCATTCCCGGACTGTCCGGGGGTCAGGGCTGTTCACGGGCAGATTTGGTACGCGCTGCTGCCGATTTAATTTTTGAACGGCAGACAGTCTAGGCCTCATTCCCGGACTGTCCGGGGTTCAATAGCGGACAGTCCGCGGTTCACTAGAGGACAGTCCGCCACTGCACAGTTTTGCTATTTTCGTCCGTATCTTTTGCTTACGAGCTCCGATTTGTGATCTGTTTGTTGTGTTGGTTTTCTAACTTCTTAAGGATCATTCCAAAGTACTTTTCTCACCATTGGTCAAAGTATTTTTGGTCTGACACTTCCTTCTTCTCCATAGGAGTTAAGTGTTCCGCTTTCGGAGTTTCGTTGGTTCTAGCGTCCGTATCTTTTGCGTTCGAGCTCCGATTTGAGATCCGTCTATTGCGTTAGTTTCCTAACTTCATAAGGATATTTACAACGTGCTTTTGCCATCAGTTGGCCTAAGTAGTTTTGGTTGAACACTTTCCTCTTCTCCATAGGAGTGGGGTGTTTTGTTATCGGAGGTTCGATTGTTCTAGGAGCTTGCTTGTGCAGTTTTGCCCCGTTGCTTTGGCGCTTGGTTTTGGGGGTTCTTCGGTAGTTCCACTGTACCTCTAGGACATCTCCTAGGGTATCCACCTATTCGTAGGTCGTGAACTCACCGGTTGTTTGAGTCTTCGCTTTTGGGGGAATTTTCGGGGACAAGGGCCATCATTTCTCGAGAAGAAATTTGAGGCTCCCATTCACCCCCCCCCCCTCTGGTCGCCAATTCGGTCCTTCAGGCAACAAGTGCATGAGAAGAGCCATCAAAGATGATATCGAGAAGAGCCATCAAAGATGATATCATCCACGTAAATTTGAACTAAAAGGGTGTCATTGCCTTGCTTGAGGAGAAACAAAGTTTTATCAACCGACCCCATTTTAAATCCCTTAGAGAGCAAGAAGGTTTTCAAATGCTCATACCATGCTCTCGGGGCTTGTTTCAAACCATACAAAGCTTTCTGAAGTTTATACACATGGTTTGGAATCTTGGGGCTCTTGAAACTAGGAGGTTGCCTAACATAGACCTCTTCCTCTATATACCCATTTAGGAAGACGCTCTTGACATCCATTTGGTAAAGTTTGAATCTTTTTGAAGCTGCAAAAGCTAAAAGGATCTATATGGCCTCTAAACGAGCTACAGGGGCAAAGGTCTCCTCATAATCTATACCCTCTTTCTGATAAAATTCTTGGGCAACTAACCTAGCCTTGTTCCTCACTACCATCCCATCCTCACCTTGTTTGTTCTTGAAGACCCACTTGGTACCTATAGGGTGGCATTCTGGTGGAGGTGGAACTAGTGCCCAAGCCCAGACATGGTTTTGCTCAAAGTTCTCTAACTCCTCATGCATGGAATTCAACCAATTAGGATAAGAAAGTGTGTGTCCAACATCCTTCGTCTCAAAAGACGCAACGAATGCAGAATGAGCAAAGTGAGAGATCTCATACGAGCGCGATCGCGTGACTCGCTGGTCGATACCGTTGATCATGTCCTACAGGGGGTGGATCTGTTGAATGCTTCGGGGTGCCTGCCTCACCGAAGTTGTCTCCCCCTCGTCAGATGCTATCGCTCCCTCAGGTGTAGCTCGCGCTCGCTGGAGAGGTGGCTCGAATGGACCCTAAGTAGTGGAAGTAAAGGGATCGGGTCCACGAGTCGATGTCGTCATCGTAGGGTCAAAAGGGGCAGCCGGTGGAGTCGGCTCGGGATCACCCCAATCGGCATTCTCCTGCTACTCCTCCATGGAAATCGTCTCTCCTAGCTCCTGTTCTCCTGCAAGCTCAAAAGTAGAAGAAACAAAAGGCATAGTCTCATCGAATGTGACCTCGCAGGTCTCCACTATACGGTTAGTCTCAAGATTAAGCACACGGTAAGCCTTTGAATGAAGAGCATAACCAAGAAAGATACTGTTAGTAGACCTGGATTCGAACTTGTCAAGATTACCTTGCTTCAGGATAAAGCACGTGCACCCAAACACCCTGAAGTGACTTACCTTGGGTACCCGTCCAAACCGCAGCTCATAAGAAGTCTTCTTCATGAAAGCTTGAAGAAAGATGCGATTTGAATCATGGCAAGCGATGTTCATCGCTTCGGCCTAAAAATGCCTAGCAGTCCTATGCTCAACGAGCATCGTCCTGGCCATCTCCACAAGGGTCCGATTCTTGCGCTCAACAACATCGTTCTGCTGGGGGACATAAGGAGAGGAAAACTGATGCTCAAGACCCAAAGAAGAACATAAGGTGTCAAACTAAGAATTGTCAAATTTTGTACCATTGTCACTGCATATAGCTCTAATGGTATCTAGGGGAAACTCAATTTTCAACCTCAAAATAAATCTCAAGCATGCAAAAAAGCCTCATCCTTGCCCTCCATAAAGAACACCCAAGAGTACCTCAAAAAGTCATCCACGATCACTAGAACGCACCACTTTCCACCCGCCGAGCAGACCCGAGCTAGACCAATAGTGTCCATGTGTAAAAGCTCATTGGGTCATTTAGTCATCACCTGGTTCACAGGTGGGTGAGAAGCGGCAACCATCTTCCTGTGGTGACAAGGGTGACAGACAAGGTCCTTCTGAAACTTCAGCTTGGGCAATCCTCAGATTAGGATAAGTGAACTAAGCCTTGTAAGCAAGTCAAAGTTCAAATGTCCAAGCCTCCTATGCCACTTCCATAAATCAGAAGAAGGACCATGCACCAAACACCGAGAAGAGCCGAAAGTGTGAGAAAAATCAGGTCGAAAGAAACGGCTAAAGGGAACAATCCAATAAACAAGATCGCTCTGAGAATAAAGAACTCTGCACAAGCCGGTCTTAAAGCGCACTTCAAAGCCATCCCCAAGGAGTTGCGAAACAGAAAGCAAATTGAAATGCAGATTCGAAACCAAAGCAATATCCTTGAGAACAAAATTCTCATTGTCAGACTAACTCATGAGAAACAACCTTACCTTTGTTATTGTCCCTGAATGTGATATACTCTTTATGGGGCATGGGGTCAAGGCTGGAGAACCATCTAGAACATTTGGTCATGTGGCGCGAACAGCCGGAGTCAATGAGCCACGTGTTCTCCAACCTGAGTTCCTGCATCAATAGAAAGGCAGGGAATGAGCAAATGGCACAACACTGGGGTTAGTAAACTGTGAGGGTGTTGACGTTCGTTAGTGCAAATAGAATATGAAAGATTCCGCAAGCGCACAGAACACCATTGTAGCATTTTACCGGGAGTAGTCCAGGATCATTATTTATATTTTACCACTGGGAAGCAAGGGTCAAGAATCTAACAATTCACTATCATGCATCTACTAACTCAGAGTACTAAATAGACTAAAGCAGGAGTGAATGATATATGATATGATAATGAATGAAAGCACATAAAAGATAATTCAACGATAACTATAGTGGGAGGACAACGGGAGAGATCAAGGTTTCTATATACTTCTCAATTACTTGGGTTCTAAGGTAACAAAGATGAAAAGATATAGCAGTCATAAACATTGGCACTTTGGAGCAGCAGGTCCTTTCCAACTCTCGAAGAAGACTGCAAAAAAGGTAGTTGGGAGAAGGCTGCCAAAAGCTCTACGAAACATCAATCCAAACGTGGTGGACTACGAAGGCCTAATAGAGTTGTCACCCCTTGAAGGACCGAGAAAGCACTAGCAAGGCGACCAGAGGGGGGGGTGAATGGGAGCCACAAAAATTTCTCTCGAAACTTTGGCCAAATGTCCCAAAATCAACCCCAGAAAACTTCAACCGAAACCGTGATGCCCACGACCCTTGGAAGAGGGTGGATGATCCCTAGGATCACAGCGAGGCACCACAAAGCGATAGCGAACCAAACGTCAAAAGCACCGAAACAAGTTTGACCCTCAAAAACCAAGTCCCGAACGTAGATAGACGGCTACGTCGAGAAACTCCTAAATACCTATGCTAACAAGTAGAAAAGATACCTAGAGAGGTTCCTTGATCAACTCTAGAGCCAAACGGGAAGTCCGGAAACCAAACGAACAAGTCAGGAGAGCAAACGCACTAAACCGGATGCTACAACAGGATCCCGGACTGTCCGCCGGTACGGTCGCGGACTATTTGCCTAGTGGCGGACTGTCCGGGCTCAGGTCGCGGACTGTCTGCCGGCCAAAAGAGCGAAACCGCACTGCTGTTGAAGTCCCCTGGACAGTTCCCGGACTGTCCGCGAAAACCAACGGCGGACTGCCCGCCGGTCAAACTTCGGCACTGTACACCGAGACACACAGCCACTGCTCGGCGAGTCCCAACGCGCGGACTGTCCGCGAACGTGCAGAGAGGGCGATTTCAGTCACCTTCTCCCCAACTCTCTCCAAATTTGATCCAAATCAAAATCCCACGTTCCCAAACTTGGAGAAGATAATCACGGGGTAGTTAGGAGACTATCCCCAAGAAATCATCCGCTCAAATCGATTCAATCACCGGGAAATCGAAAGGGGAAAATCAAGAACGAAAAAGCGCCACGAAAATGAAATCAACCCGATCTCCTTGTTCGTGAGGAGCTAGATGAATTCCTTCGGTGGAAATGATCTCCTCACTATAAAGAACAAGTTGATTCAAACGGATTTCACAAAGACGCAGTAGAGAGGAAGATCGAGTGACGGGAAAATCGCGGAGAAACGAAGAACGCGAAGAACACGAACAAAACGCGAATCAAGTCATCAATCTGCAACCGTGTGGCTACCACACAATACAACAGTGAGGTTACGGCCTCACTTTCTCAAAATCTCCAGTACACAGAGGTATGGTTCTCTGCGGATCTCAGCTAGCTACAGCAGGGGATTGGGAGAGCAGGAAACCCTAGAAGCAAAGAGCAAATGACTGAGATGGATGGGGAGGTGGGTGTCTCCTCCTACTTATCCTAATTCTAACTATTCCTAATTCCCACTCTACCCCTAACTACTTACAGAGCGAACCAGCTAAACCCTAAGGTTATTCTGGACCAACTCGTGGCAGGTGGTGATCCGACGGCCACGCCCGCACAATAGGTAGCGTTGCCTCGACGCAACCTCACCGATTGCCGCCACGTGCCGCCACCACTCTGCGTCCTTTTCACGGACTCCGCCCCCGGTTTTGAGGCCCAAAACCGGGAAACCAGCCTTCACGACCAACCCCCGGTTTTGAGGCCCAAACCGTGAAACCAACCTCCATCGCCTGAGTTTTGTGGCCCAAACTCAGCAAACCCGTAGCACCCGGAATTTGAGGCCCAAACCTGGAAACCGTCCTCAGCCCGAGTTTTGTGGCAAACTCAGAAACCATACACGCCCAGGTTTTGAGGCCCAAACCTGGAAACCATCCACCCGATGGTTTTTCTCAGGCTCTACCACCAAACCGAAGTTGTAGAGGGGATGCATCGCCCGTGCACCCGGTCCACCGACACGTGTCCCCAGGTCCTCGACCTGAGCAACACCATGTCCCGCAAGTCTTCGCTCGTCGCTGTCACAGGCTGCCAGTCACCACAGCTGATCCTCAGGCCACCGGTCCCTCAGTCCAAGCCTCACGTCCGCCCTTCACCGCTCCCGGTCCGTCGGCACGGCACGTCTCTACTTGACCTTCACCTTGCCTTCGATCACTGTCTCTGTGCTCGACACCTGCACAACACAAGCCAAAGAACTTGCGATCAAACCCATTGACAATCACTCATCACTCGGGACTCGGCATACACCCATGTATCCGCAATCTCCCCCTTGATGAGTGCATTGTCAACTACACACACAAATCGTAATGGAAATAGAAAGAAGGAAGAAAGGAGAGGAGAGAACTCGACCAAATGACCCAAAAGCATAGCAAAGCCGAAGAAGGTCAAGTGGAAAGAGCAAGACAACTTGGTCCCCAAAGATATGGGCAACGGCTCGACGCAACCAAGCAAAGTAAAGCTAGCCGTCAAGAAGAGGTAGAATAGGCTCAACACCGCTAGCAGATACCAATTGAAAAATCAAAGCAAAATGCTAGTCCCTCAAGACAGAGGCACAGAGGCTCAACACAACTAGCAGAAAGCTTGACATCAACTGAAAAGCCCGAAACCAACTGAAGCAAAGATGCGACTGCTAGTCCCTCAAGATAGAGGCAAAGGCTCAACACAACTAGCAAAGCACTCCGAACCAATTGGAAATTTCAAAAAATTAGCACGAGCAAACTCCCCCTTGCATGGTGCACACAACCGATCCCTCTCCCCTTAGTTGAACATGGGAGGCATGATTTGTCCAAATTCTCCCCCTTAGTTGAAAATGCACCATCAAGTGAAAAAATGCAACAATAGGTCTCAAGCAAGGTCTCCCCCTGGGAAAATGCACCATCAAATGTGCCAACAAGAGAAGTTCTCCTCCTTCCAAAATGCATATGAGTCAAAATGCAAGTTAGCAGCTTCAGGAATATAGTCAAGAAAATGCAAGGATGCTCTAAACAGTATAGCTCCAACGACTCACTAGAAAGCATACATGCTAGCAAAGGCTCAAACTGATCACCAAATATGAATTATGAACATTGAGCAAAGTGAGCCGTTTTTAGCCAAAAAGGTATTCACCATCAAAATAGCACAAAACATGTATAGACAGGAAATCAGACAAGTGCTAAACATGTATACAAGGTGAACTACCCCTAGCACAGTTCAATCATCATGCTATAGAGTGAAACATAGTCTTGTGTATCCAAATTTTATCGGAGTTACAGCGGTTAAGATTACACAAGTTAAAATTTCAGCATATGATTGTGAGAGGTTGAAAGCTTTTCATTGCCTAACTTTTCAACTGTGCGAAGCCTATGCAGAAGCAATCAGAAGCTTAAAGCAACAGTTTCGGTCATACACTACACAGCTCAAGTTTAACTCAAAGTGCAATGAGAAACAGTCTCGAAACTGTGATGTGTTGACAAGCAATCCCATCTCGATCTTTTCAATTCACTTAAAACTTGGTTCAGATTTCATTGACAGAATATGAACAGACCAAGCAAGTGACAGACTCAGAGCTAGAGACATAGCAACCTAGCATATATGAAAAGCACGAGTGAATTCAACACATCCTACACATGCTAGTTGCATATCTCAATGGTGAACATTTTTAAGTTTTATGTTTGTTAAACAGATTCACCATTCAATAAATAGCTCAGCTCACAACATGTATTAGTGATTATAAAGAGCATAAGCTACTAGCATCAGCATATAGCATCGAAGCACACTAAACAGAGCATAATTACATTTTAAAGATTATATACATGAAGCTCAGAATGTAAAAGCATATGCTGAAATGCAAAAGAAAAATAAACCAGAGAAAATAGTCAGTCTATGATATAAGATCCAAAATGTTTCCCCCATCTAAAAGGGGAAGCACACACCAAGCTCACCCCTCAACTGATTAAAGGTTGATTCATCCAAAGGCTTGGAGAAAATATCAGCTAACTGATGATGAGTATCGACATGGCGAAGGTCGATATCACCCTTCTCATAGTGGTCTCGCAAAAAGTGAAAGCGCACATCAATGTGTTTGGTCTTCGAGTGAAGCACGGGGTTCTTAGCAACGCTAATCGCACTCGTGCTGTCACAAAGCAAAGGCACATGAGAAAAGCTCAGACCAAAATCACGCTAAGTGGCCATCATCCAAAGCAACTGGGAACAGCAGCTAGCCGCAGCAACATACTCAGCCTCCGTGGTAGACTGGGCGACACTAGACTGCTTGCGAGAAGACCACGATACAAGAGAAGAACCAATAAATTGGCAAGTCCCAGAAGTGGACTTGCACTCAATGCGACAACCAACAAAATCGGCATCGGAATAACCGCAAAGGGAGAGGGTGGAGGAAGCTGAATACCAAATCCCAAACTCAGGTGTGAAACGAAGATACCTGAAAATGCGCTTCACCGCCTGACGGTGAGAAGTGCGCGGCGACGCCTGAAAGCGCGCACACAGACACACCGCGAACTGGATGTCCGGGCGTGTCGCCGTCAGGTAGAGCAGCGACCCGATCATGCTTCGGTACTCCTTCTGGTCCACAACTTCTCCATCCTTGTCCGCATCCAGGGCCGTCGTGGTCGACATGGGTGTTGGAAGAGGCTTGGCCTCACCCATATCGAACCTCTTCAGCAAGTCCTTGGTATACTTGCCCTGGTGCACAAACTTCCCTTCTCGGGATTGATTAATTTGCAATCCGAGAAAGAAAGTCAGCTCACCCATCATACTCATCTCGAACTCCCTGCTCATAGTATCTACAAACTTGGCAACCAAAGCGTGAGAAGAACCACCGAAAATGATATCATCCACATAAATCTGGACCAAGAGAGTGTCTTTGCCTAGCTTGAGGAGAAAGAACGTTTTATCTACACATCCCATTTTAAAACCCTTAGCAAGCAAAAAGGTTTTCAACCTATCATACCAGGCTCTAGGGGCTTGTTTCAAACCATATAAAGCTTTGTGGAGCTTGAAAACATGGTTTGGAAACTTGGAATTTTCAAAACCGGGGGGTTGTTCAACATAAACCTCTTCTTCTATGTAGCCGTTTAAGAAGGCACTCTTGACATCCATTTGAAAAAGTTTGAAACCTTTGGATGCTGCAAATGCAAGAGTATCCTAATAGCCTCCAAACGAGCTACAGGAGCAACAGTCTCCTCATAGTCTATCCCCTCCTTCTGACTATAGCCCTTCGCTACAAGCCTGGCCTTGTTTCTAACAACGTGGCCATCCTCTCCTTGCTTGTTTTTGAAAACCCATTTTGTCCCAATAGGCTTACAGTCTGGAGGAGGCGGAACTAAAACCCAAACCCGATTTTGCTCAAAGTTCTCTAACTCCTCATGCATGGCATTGACCCAATCCGGATCCGTCAAAGCGTGTCCAACATCTCGGGGCTCAAAATCAGCAACAAAAGCAGAATGAGCAAAGTGAGAGATTTGAGACCTGGACCGAGTGACACGTTCGTCAATGTTGTCGATCATCTGCTGAGGGGGGTGTTGGCGCTGGATGTGTTGTGGCGCCTCCCGTGCAGAAGTGATCTCCCCCTCAACAGCAGCTGGTGCCTCCCCGGGTACAAAAGGTACCGCTCGGGGTGGTGGATCCCACGACCCCTAGGAAGAAGAAGTGTCGGGGCCGTGAGTCGTAGTAGAAGCCGCTCCTTGCGGGACAGCAGGTGGAGGGGTGCTGGATCTTCCATACCTTCAACACCCTCGTCCTCGTCATCAAAAAGAGGCTCACCAACCTCATGATCACCTGCACGCTCAAAACGAGAAGAAGGACAAACCATGGTCGCGTCGAAGGTGACGTCGGATGTCTCCATGACTCGGTTAGTGTCAAGGTTAAGTACACGATAAGCTCGAGTGTGAGTGCCATAACCCAAAAACACACCGTCAGAAGAACGAGACTCAAACTTGTCCAAGTTGCCCTTTTTGAGTATAAAACAATGGCAACCAAAAACTCAAAAATAACTCACCTTGGGCAGTTTTCCAAAACGCAACTCATAAGAAGTCTTTTTCAAGAAAGCTCAAAGAAAAATGCGATTGGAAATATAGCATGCAGTGTTCATAGCTTCGGCCCAATATCGCCTAGGAGTCCTATGCTCATCGTGCATCGTCCTGGCCATCTCTACAAGGGTCTGATTCTTCCTCTCTACAACACCATTCTGTGGCGGTGTGTAGGGGGAACAAAACTGATGCTCTAAACCCAAAGAGTTACAAAACTTCTCAAAATCTGAATTCTTGAATTCGGAACCATTATCACTCCTAATAGCTCGCATCGAGTTCAAGGGGAACTCGTTCTGAAGACGCAAATCAGATTGCGAGCAAAGGAGAAAGTCTCGGTCTTCTCAGCTAAAAAGAAGACCCACAAATATCTCAAAAAGTCATCAACAACAACAAGCACATACCACTTCCCCCCAACCGAGCTCACCCGAGCCAGACCAACAAGGTCCATGTGCAAAAGCTCTCCAGGGCGCTTGGTCATGACCTGAGTCACCGGATGGTGGGGAGCGGCAACCATCTTCCCATGTCTACAAGAATGGCAAACAAGATCCTTCTCCATGGATAACTTGGGCAATCCTCGGATTAGGCCAAGTGAACTAAGTCTTGCAAGCAAGTCGAAGCTCAAATGTCCCAGTCTCCTATGCCACTTCCAAAGATCAGAGGAGGAAGGACCAGCCAAAAGACAACGAGAAACTCCAAACGACTCCGAGAAATCCGCACGAAAAACTTTCCCAAAGGGCGAAATCACACAAACAAGATTGCCCTGAGGATCCAAAATACCAATGAGATTCGGCTTAAAACGAATCTCATAGTCGTCATCAAAGAGTTGCGAAACAGAAAGAAGGTTAAAATGCAAGTTAGAAATAAGAGCAACATCGCGCAACACAAAGTGCTCATTAACTCGCACCGACCCACGAGACAACACTTTACCTTTGTTGTTGTCGCCGAAGGTGATGTACTCCTTTCCGGCGACCGGACTAAGACTGGAGAACCACTTGGCGTTTCCGATCATGTGCCTCGAGCAACCGGAATCCACCAACCAAACGTCCTCCAATCATTTTACCTACATCAATAAAAAGACATAGGGTGAGCATACGGTCCAACACTGGGGTTAGTGAAGTAGGAAGAATACCAGTGTTGGGCCGGCTGCTCAAAAGAACGGTTAGTAGAAAAACCATTCCTAGCACGCCTACGGGGGAAGCGATCACCACGTTGAGGAAAACGTGGTCCGCTAAGGGAAGAGCGTCCATCGCGATACTCAAACCGCGGTGGAGGAAAACGCTGTACAACAAAGCCACCGCCACGGGGTCCATAGCCTACAACTGCAGGCTCCCGCCGAGCACGTCCTCTCTGCTGCCTAGGCCTGGGAACTTGAGGTTCTGAACCTCTGGGCCTAGCAGCACGCCTCTGAACATTCGGCGCATGTACATCATGGAAAGGATGGTACATGTCCGCATTGTTCAACTCTCTAGCACGGCGCGCCTCTCGCTTGCGCCGAAAGCTAAACTCACTCAAGTGTCCATCTCTCCCACAGTGCTCACAATGGTACCTCACCGCTCTCAAAGGGGGTTGTTGGTACACACAGTTGTGGGTGTGGATCACTTTGCCCTTCTGTGGCATAAGCTCCTCCTGGATAGGTGGCATTGTGTCCAGCTTGTTTTTCAGGTGATTGGGTTTAGGAGCCCATTGCTGGTTCTTGGGTGGAGCTCGTGGAGGTTCTTCAAACACCCCATCCTTGGTGTTAGGCTTGAGAGGCTCTTTGGGTGGAAGCTTGGTAAGTTTGGGAGTAGTGGTGGAGTTGGGCTTCTCACTTGGGTTCAAACCACTCAACTCTCCAATCTTCCCAAAAGCAGAAACATCAATGCCCGGAGCAAAGCCTACACCAGGACCTCCAGCAGCTCGCTTGAATTGGGAGATCATCATCCCGAGCTGTGGCTCACCGCTAGACACCCATGACAAGATGGTCCGAAGGTATGTGTTTTCCTCCTCGGTTTGCATCTTGTCATGCTTCACATTAGCGATCTCCATCTCCAAACCCTCACACAAAGCGCACCTAGTCACACAAGTGCTACCCGAGCTGGCCTTCTCAAGAGACTCAATCTTGGCATCCTTCTCTGCCAACTCGGTTTGCAAGACTCGACAAGACTTGCACGCACCCAACAACAGGGGTCTAGCCCGGAGCTCATCCACCTCTCCAACCAAAGCAGCATACTTACCTCTTAAGGTGAGAAGGTCAGTCATGTGCTTGGTGCACATCTCACACTCGGCCTCCTCAGCCACGACCACGGTGGACTTAGCGAACTCAAGCTCCCTCACCGTGTCCTCCCACTTCTGCCTAAACTCCTTGTGCTCTCTAGCAGCACGCCTAAGCAACTTATCTTGACTAAGCAAGGTGGCAGTAAGCTTCTCGACCTCAGCAGAAAGCTCGTCGTGGGTGAGAGATACCTGAGAGGTGTCATCGTCGTCGTCGTCGTTCCGAGGGGTGTCCTCCAGCCTGCCGTCGACCTCATCACCAAGGGCCATGGTGCAAAGGCCATCGTCGTCGGCGAAGAAGCAGAGACCGTTCAGCTTGTCCTCGATCCTCTTCTTGTTCTTGGACTCATCATCGCTTGAGCAAGCGGAGTCGTCATCCGAGCCGTCGACGTCGCTGAGCGTGGCGAAGAACGCACGCTGCTCAGCCTGGGCCTTCTCCAAGTACTTCTTCTTGATGTACTCCTTGTCGAAGCCGCCCCTCCGCTTGTGCCTCGCGGGGACGTACTTCTCCTTGCGCTTGCCGAAGTCGTACTTGTTCCCATGATCGCCCTTCCCAGATGTGTGCTTCTTCTTGGGACAGTTCGCGATGAAATGGTCGGGGTCGCCGCACTCAAAGCATCCTGAGCGTCCTCCTCCGCGGCGACGGTTCATGCGGTTGTTGTGGAACCGCGAGAACCGGTTGGCGAGCAATGCCAACTCGTCATCCCCTAAAGACTCCAGCTGGTCCTCTGTGACAGAAAAGCGTGAAGAAAGTGCAAATCCTCCAGAGGGGTTAGCAGAAGAGCCAGAAACCAAAGCCATAGTCGGGCCAGAAGGATTTTCATAAGAAGCCCTCGACATGGCGTCAATCTCACTAGACTTGAGCTTGCTAAAAAGCTCGTCGCAAGTGAGGGTCTCATAGTTAGACGATTCGATGATCGCCTGGACCTTCGAGTCCCACACCGACCGATCAAGAGTGTGCAAAAGCTTCAAAGCCCTCTCATGATCGTCAAAAGGCAACAGCTCTTTGTTCGCTCTCATCTTGTTGACAATGACCTGAAAGCGAGCGAATAAACTCTCTATGCTCTCGCCAGGCATGTGTCGAAAGTTCTCGTACTCCCGCTTGTGCGACTCGTAGAGACGGGATTTGACTTGAGAGGTTCCCTCATGGAAGCGCATGAGGGTCGCCCAAATCTCTCGAGCCGTGGGGAGGTGAGAAACGCGATCAAACTCGGACATGCTCAAACAGGAGAAAAGAGCGTTACGCGCTCGGCTATTGGCATCGTGCTCATCCATCTGAAGTTGAGTAACACGAGCAGCCAAGACAACGTAATTGTCCCTGTTGCAAATCTCCCAAACAGAAGAGCCCATGCTCTGGAGATAGGCCGACATGCGTATCTTCCAATACGCATAGTTCGTCCCATCCAAGAACGGCGGTTTGCCCACGCCGCAATCCATGTCGCCTTCTGTGGATCTAGAACCGGCTAAGGTGGAAGATCCTAAACCTGCTCCGATACCAATTGAAGGATCGAGAAAGCACTAGCAAGGCGACCAGAGGGGGGGTGAATGGGAGCCACAAAAATTTCTCTCAAAACTTTGGCCAAATGTCCCAAAATCAACCCCAGAAAACTTCAACCGAAACCATGATGCCCACGACCCTTGGAAGAGGGTGGATGATCCCTAGGATCATAGCGAGGCACCACAAAGCGATAGCGAACCAAACGTCAAAAGCACCGAAACAAGTTTGACCCTCAAAAACCAAGTCCCGAACATAGATAGACGGCTACGTCGAGAAACTCCTAAATACCTATGCTAACAAGTAGCAAATATACCTAGAGAGGTTCCTTGATCAACTCTAGAGCCAAACGGGAAGTCCGGAAACCAAACGAACAAGTCGGGAGAGCAAACGCACTAAACCGGAGGCTACAGCAGGATCCCGGACTGTCCGCCGGTACGGTCGCGGACTGTCTGCCTAGTGGCGGACTGTCCGGGCTCAGGTCGCGGACTGTCCGCCGGCCAAAAGACCGAAACCGCACTGCTGCTAAAGTCCCCTGGACAGTTCCTGAACTGTCCGCGAAAACCAACGGCGGACTGTCCGCCGGTCAAACTTCGGCACTGTACACCGAGACACACAGCCACTGCTCGGTTGAGTCCCGACGCGCGGACTGTCCGCCGGTCAAAACCGCGAACTGTCCGTGAACGTGCAGAGAGGGCGATTTCAGTCGCCTTAGATCCAAATAAAAATCCCACGTTCCCAAACTTGGAGAAGATGATCACGGGGTAGTTAGGAGACTATCTCCAAGAAATCATCCGCTCAAATCGATTCAATCACCGAGAAATCGAAAGGGGAAGATCAAGAACGAAAAAGCGCCACGAAAATAAAATCAACCCGATCTACTTGTTCGTGAGGAGCTAGATGAATTCCTTCGGTGGAAATGATCTCCTCACTATAAAGAACAAGTTGATTTAAACGGATTTCGCAAAGACGCAGTAGAGAGGGAGATCGAGTGACGGGAAAATCACGGAAAACGAAGAACACGAAGAACATGAACAAAACGCGAATCAAGTCATCGATCTGCAACCCTGTGGCTACCACACGCTACAACAGTGAGGTTATGGCCTCACTTCCTCAAAATCTCCAGTACACAGAGGTATGGTTCTCTGCGGATCTCAGCTAGCTACAGCAGGGGATTGGGAGAGCAGGAAACCCTAGAAGCAAAGAGCAAATGACTGGGATGGATGGGGAGGTGGGTGTCTCCCCCTACTTATCCTAATTCTAACTATTCCTTATTCCCACTCTACCCCTAACTACTTACAGAGCGAACCAGCTAAACCCTAAGGTTATTCTGGACCAACTCGTGGTAGGTGGTGATCCGACGGCCACACCCGCACAATAGGTAGCGTTGCCTCGACGCAACCTCAACGATTGCCGCCACGTGCCGCCACCGCTCTGCGTCCTTTTCACGGACTCTGCCCCCGGTTTTGAGGCCCAAAACCGGGAAACGAGCCTTCACGACCAACCCCCGATTTTGAGTCCCAAACCGGGAAACCAGCCTCCATCGCCTGAGTTTTGGTGGCCCAAACTCAGCAAACCCGTAGCACCCAGGTTTTGAGGCCCAAACCTGGAAACCGTCCTCAGCCCGAGTTTTGTGGCCAAACTCGGAAACCATCCGTGCCCAGGTTTTGAGGCCCAAACCTGGAAACCGTCCACCCGATGGTTTTTCTCTGTCTCTACCACCAAACCTAAGCTGTAGAGGGGATGCACCGCCCGTGCACCCTGTCCACCGACATGTGTCCCCAGGTCCTCGACCTGAGCAACACCATATCCCGCAAGTCTTCGCTCGTCGCTGTCCCAGGCTGCCAGCCACCACAGCTGATCCTCAGGCCACCGGTCCCTCAGTCCAAGCCTCACCTCCGCCCTTCACCGCTCCCGGTTCGTCGGCACGACACGTCTCTACTTGACCTTCACCTTGCCCTCGATCACTGTCTCTGTGCTCGACACCTGCACAACACAAGCCAAAGAACCTGCGATCAACCCCGTTGACAATCACTCATCACTCGAGACTCGGCATACACCCATGTATCCGCACCCCCAGGGCTACCACAACTATTCCGTGGGATTGAGCGCAACCTCAGGTAACCTATAGACTAAACACCATGTCTAATCTATCGATTACTACTCTAATTACCTAGGATAACTAGAGCACTCAATACGAACAAAGATCCCATGCCAAGATATAACAACTATACTAATCATATAATAAAGCATAAAGAAATTAGAGAAGATAAATATAATAAAGCATAAGTCTTATAAGAAAAGATACAAAGGCATAGCAAATCTCTGAAGACTCCTCCGGAATTAGAGCGTGGTTCCTCTCTAATCTCTCCTTCTCCTCTTTCTAATCGGATCTCTAATTACAACTAGATGACCTAGACAACTAGAACTAGAACTAGACGAACTAGATCTAAATATAGATGAACTAGAAGAGATTCATCTAGAGGGACCTCTACTTCTACATTGAACCCCTAGTTTCTGATGTGGAGATGAATAATAAATATGGAGATGCTCTTGGGGGCGCCTCTTGGCTTTCTTATATAGTCATGGATGGAGTAGGGGGCAAGGAACCCATCTTGGACTGCGTTTACAACTCTCTGTTGGATCCATACGCCGAGTTTTGTGCACCATAGGATGAAACCGACCTTGGATGGACATTGGAACTCTTGGGCGTCATGGGATACGTAGTAGAGTTGGATTAGAACACGTCACACGAAGCGGAGGGAGATTGGGTATTGTAGCAGGGTGGCCAGCCTAGGGGGGAGGCCGGCTGGCCCCCCTTTGTGGCCAATCCGCCTCTCCTTCGCCGAGTTGCCTTCTCGTGTCTTCTAGAGTCTTCTAGTGCCACTTTTTGACCCGTTTGCGCAATTAGTCGTGTTGTGGTTGGATTCTTCCCTCTCCCATTTGTTGGATAAGTCCCTGGTAAATAATAATTCACAGAGTTGTATACTTATTGTCGGTTTAGTCCCTGGACTTATGGTAGGTGATGGTTCCAGGTTGTTCTTGAATCTTCCAAGCCGTATCCAACAAGGACTCTCTCGTCGAGACTCCAAATGTAGTAAATCATATGTTCGTTTCGATCGTCTCGACGAGCTCTTTGCAATGGTGTGCTCTGTTTCATCACTTGAGATACTTTTATGTAGTGAAATATTGATGCTCCTGCAAAACAAGTGAGAACTACACACTCGTGGAACTTGTTAGAATCAAACCCTACAACTATGCATTGTGGTTCATTTCATATCATTCTATGCAATAGTTGATTGTATAATATTGACATTAAGGACCGTCAACAAGTTCCCCCAAGCTTACCCTTTGCTAGTCCCTTAGCAAAGTCAAACTCAATGATGGATCAGGAGTTGCTACAATATCTGCACTTCTAACAAGTACTCATGCATTCAAACAAAATTTCTCATTTGGATTAGAAAAAGATATCATATTATTCATCATGGGGCTTAGTACTTTACCTTGAATCTTGATAATTGAAAGATAGAACGATCAAATCAAGCACTATGCCTCTTGCTCTTTCACTTCACAATTATTCCAGAGTTTTTATGAATTTTCAAAAACATATGTTGCCAAACTAAACAATGGATCCAAAGAGAAAGTCAACCATACCATTGAATCAAGAAGTGCATGTGTATGGAAAATGGAGGCGGATGCTCTTTTGAATATATCACTCTCTTTTGTCTATTAGAAACACATGGCTATGAGGCTAATTCTACTAGCGGGCACGTGCCAATTTTTTCTGATATTCATATTTTTTCGAGGTTTCGGACACTTGTCCCTTTTTATTTCCTCAGGATCTATCTTTTTGAGGTTTCAGACACTTGTCCCTTTTTATTTCCTTGATTTTTTTTCTTTTTTCTTTTCTTTTTTTTCAATAGCCACATGCTTCCAACAAACTTTTGAGAGGATAGCAATAGATAATCATGAGCATTTATGCGGAGGATGGATGAAATGTGTAAGTGATCTCAATTCAATAGCATGATAACTTCTCACAGGGTCAACAAAGCTTAATTTAACTCAATGCAATTATTGGTCATATTAATATTGGAAACTCTTCGGAACTCTAGTGTTGTTTTAGAATAAGATAATAGTAGCTCAGATCATCACATATCATATTTGTCAATTACCTAGACTCTAGATCAAGCATTGCTACCCATATATTTAATTTGATTTTAAGGCATCATTAATTTTTAAACTTAAGAGAACTCATGCTTCAAGGCTAGGTACTAGAAAGAAATTACAATAGAGCAACTATTCATCATTTCCATTTTAAGAAATTAGAGAGAGAGTTCTTCAGATTTGACATGCTTTATTTATTTAATCTAACACACACTATAACCTATTACTTAAAAAAACTAAGATAGTAGTAAGACATACCTGAATCACGAAGATAACGAGGGTGCACCTCCCCCAAGCTCGATGTTGTTGTAATAGTGTTGAGCCTTCATGTGCTCACATTTTTTTATATTTTGAATTTATTCATAGAAAGAAAAACTTAAGAGGATAAAAATACTTACCTGGATACACGGGGGTGCTTTCGCCCAAGCTGAATGTTGACGTAGTCGTTCAATCTTGCAATCTAGCAGACTGACGGTAAAAATGTTTTTCCTCTATTGGAGCATTGATTGATGTTGATGGTTGTTGAAATAGTGCTCCAACAGTGGAGGGAACATCCACTTGCTCGTCAGCTTTTTGTTGATGGTCCTTAAGCACCTGTTTTACCAACAACAATTTACCCTTAAGTCCACCAAAAAGGCATGAAATGTAGTCAAATAGGTTTCAAACTAACTGAATTCCACATGTCCATAGATTTTTATTTGAATGCAGGATTTGGACCAAATTTGGAGAATAGACCCACCAGGAGACGAGCCCACTCACCAGGACCCATTTGGGCCCGAGTGGGGTGGCGCCCGCCAACCAGAGGTGGCGCCCGCCACATGGAGAGGCCCAACTCTCCCCCTTTGCCACATCACTGATCCGTGTGACCATCCCAAGGCCAAATCTTGGCTCTTGGTCACTAGGTCAGTGGCATCGGACGACTCAGGAGGGAGTGGCGTGGATCAAGGCCGAATGGCGGTTACATGGACATGCAACCTACCTACCAACCGCCTCTCTGGAGCTCCTGGATGCCGTTGAAGCAAAGGCGGTGCATCCAACGGTGATGGGGGTGGCGGCCGCCACCTAGGGCTGGCGCCCGCCACTAGGGTTAGCCCTAGGTCGGTTGGCTGCCCCCTATAAGTACCCCGCATCCAACGGTGATGGGGGTGGCGGCCGCCACCTAGGGCTGGCGCCCGCCACTAGGGTTAGCCCTAGGTCGGTTGGCAGCCCCCTATAAGTACCCCCCCCCCCCCTCACTCCTCAAGACTATAAATACCCCCCTGGTGGCACCACTTCATTCGTACCATCCAGTACCACCACACCAAGCAACACACAAAGCAAGAGAAGCAAGTGAGAGTTAGGTTAGAAGCTCAGAGAGCTTAGGCAAGTAGGTAGCTAGTAGAGCAAGGCATCTCTGCCCTCGCGGAAGCGCTGCTCAAGGCTTAGCTCAAGAGTATAGGCGTGCGAGTGATCGGTCCTGGAGCTGGGAAGAGTCTTCCTTCATCTCCAGTTCAGGTTTTGCTCTTGTTACTCAAGCACTTTACTATATTCTATTTCATCATTTCAAGTATTACTTTATTTTACTTACCAGTATTGAGTGGTATACTTGATTGATTGCTTGAGTGCCTAGCTATCCTACAGTTCAATTCACTTAGCCATAGTAGTTAATCTCTAGTGAGCTTAGTGTTTGATCTTTGCCAATAGGTTGCTTAGTTAGTTTAGTGTTTATCTTATTAAGTCAAGTATTTGCTCTGACGTCCGCAAGGGTGTCTCTATTCAAAGCTAGGGTAGAGATAGTTAGAATATAGTTAAGCGTGGTGCTTAGTTATAGACTTACCTTCAGATACGGCTGGACCCCCGGATAGCTGTGGTAGCAAGCAGGTGGTGACAGCCCTGTGCGCCTTGAATTCCACCACGTAGTTGGCCTAGTTTAACAGTAAGGCTCGTTGTGCTAGCGTTCAACCTAAGTCAGCGGTAAAGGCTAGTACGCCTCGATACTTGATAAGATAGGAGTAAAACTTTACTTAACTTAGTTGCTTTATTGACATTTGCCTGTCTTGCTTCGTAGTTATCTTGCTCTGTGGTTATCTAGGAGTAGTTAGTAGTTAGTAATTAGTTATTTATCCTTAATTATCCCATTCTATCTATCTAGTTATCCACCTTACCTTAGCCATCCATTTCACCCTTACCAATCCACCCACATATTCTTTCTAGCCTTTCTCCTTTCCCTTTTCTTATTCTTCGACTCTCATCCCCTCCTTGACTCCACTCATACACCACCCTAGCCTTCCCTTGGGATCAAATAAATCGACACCTGGTACTCCCAGGCGAAGTGCTACTATGATAGTTCTGTGCGCTTGCAGAATCTCCTCCTGGTAGATTGCATTCTCTCTAGCTAGCTCCTACTAGTCCTTCTTATCTTTTTCCTTCATCTTCTTCAACTTCTTTCTTTCTTATCTCATTCTATCTTCACGATGGCCAATAAGACCATTCGTGAGTTCTCTGCTCCTTCTGCCACTAATGTAGTGATAGGACCAGACGTGATCAATGCCAACTGTTGGTAGTTCTTAGCTACACCTAGGATAGGGTAACTAAAGTAGCTATCTACTAATGCCAAGCGGGGTTGTCAGTCCCGACACTAGTAGGAGCTACCTAGCGAGACTGCAATCTACCAAGAGGAGATTCTGCAAGCGCACAGAACTATCGTAGTAGCACTTCGCCTGGGAGTACCAGGTGTCGATATATTTGATCCCAAGGGAAGCCTAGGGTGGTGTATGAGTTGAGTCAAGGAGGGGATGAGAGTCGAAGAAATAAGAAAAAGGAAAAAGGGAGAAGGGAAGAGAAGGGATGGAAGGCTAGAAAGAATATATGGGTGGATAGGTAAGGATGAAATGGATGGCTAAGGTAAGGTGGGTGGATAGGTAAATAAAGGGATTAACATAACTAAGGATAACTAACTAATAACTACTAGCTACTGATAACTAATCCTAGATAACTACTAACTACTCCTAGATAACCACAGAGCAAGATAACTGCGAAGCAAGATAGTTACGAAGCAAGGCAGGCAAAAGACAATAAAGCAACTAAGTTGAGTATAGTTTTATTCCTATCTTGTCAAGTATCGAGGCGTACTAGCCTTTACCACTTACTTAGATTGAACGCTAGCACAACGAGCCTTATTGTTAAACTGGGCCAACTACGTGGTGGAATTCAAGGCGCACAGAGCTGTCACCACCTGCTTGCTACCACAGCCAGCCGGGGGTCCAGCCGTATCTGAAGGTAAGTCTATAACTAAGCACCACGCTTAATTATATTCTAACTATCTCTACCCTAGCTTTGAATAGAGACACCCTTGAGGACGTCAGAGCAAACACTTGACTTAATAAGATAAACACTAAACTAACTAAGCAACCTATTGGCAAAGTTCAAACACTAAACTCACTAGAGATTAACTACTATTGCTAAGTGAATTGAACTGTAGGATAGCTAGGCACTCAAGCAATCAATCAAGTATACCACTCAATACTGATAAGTAGAATAAAGTAATACTTGAAATGATGAACTAGAATATAGTAAAGTGCTTGAGATACAAGAGCAAAACCTGAACTGGAGATGAAGGAAGACTCTTCCCAGCTCTAGAACTGATCACTCGCACGCCTCTACTCTTGAGCTAAGCCTTGAGCAGCGCTACCGCGAGGGCAAAGATGCCTTGCTCTACTAGCTACCTACTTGCATAAGCTCTCTGAGCTCTCACTTGCTTGCTTCTACTTGCTTTGCTTCTCTTGTGTGGGATATATGGGATATGTTGTACTGATGCCTCAGGGGGGGTATTTATAGCCCAAATGAGTGAGGGGGGTACTTATAGGGGGCAGCCAGCCAACCTAGGCTAACCCTAGTGGCGGGCGCCAGCCCTAGGTGGCGGCCGCCACCTCTCTCACCGTTGGATGCACCGCCTTGGCTTCAACGGCATCCAGGTGGTTGTCCAAGGCGGTTTGGAGGTCGGTTGCATGTCCTAGGAACCGCCATTCAGCCTTGATCCATGCCACTTCATCCTGAGCCACCCGATGCCACTGACCTAGTGACCAAGGGCCAAGATTTGGCCTTGGAGAGGTCACACGGATCGGTGACGTGGCAGGGAGTGAAGCTTGGGCCAACCCAAGTGGCGTGCGCCACTTAGAGGTGGCGGGCGCCACCCCCCTTAGGCCCATTTGGGCCCTGCTGAGTGGGCTTGGCCTCTGGTGGGTCCATATGTCCAAATTTGGTTCAAATCCTGCATTCAAATAAAATTCTATGGACATGTGGAATTTGGTTAGTTTGAATCCTATTTGACTACATTTCATGCCTTTTTGGTGGACTTTAGGGTCAAATGTTGATGGTAAAATAGGTGTTTAAGGACCATCAACAAGCTCCCCCAAGCTAACCTGTTGCTCGTCCTCGAGCAACAATGCGGTTTAAGCATTGAGCACGAAATGGATAGCAACTTAAGATGTCTGCAAGTGCATATTGTATAGTGAGAAATAACTTAGCATGTATCATAAATCATAGCAATGTGGGGCTTATAGTTTTTCACTTCAAACATGCAAGAGTGAAATAAAGCAGTAGATAGGAAACTTTTATCTTGCTTAGGTTTGACTAGGATTCTGTCTGGAGGTTTTTTCAAGGTTTTCAAAAGATAACAACTTGCATAAGTCCTCCAAGATTCACTCAATCACTCAATGGTGTTTAAATCCTCACTTAGGCCAAAATGTAGCCTCTCCTATTTCTAAAGAATGATATGTGGAGTTATAGGTGGGCTAAGAACCATGAGCAAATTGCCTGATGTTTATTGCTAAGCTAGACACTCAAATCATAAGGAGCAGCAAATCATAAAAATTGATCAAGATGTGCACGTGTGGTTATGTGGAAGTGTATAGAGAGATATTTCATAATCCTTCCTAGTTAATTTCTGGGGTCTAGAGCCAATGATAATTCTCTCTCTCTCTCTCTCTCTCTCTCTCTCTCTCTCTCTCTCTCTCTCTCTTTTGGATACATAGTGAGTAGACAAAAGATGTGTCCTCACATTTTCTTAGGACATAGTCCTCTCTTGAGCTACTTTGCTCACCTTTTTTTTCTTCAGGACATAGTCCTTTCTTGAGCTACTTTGCTCATTTTTTTCTCTCTCTCTCTCTTTTAGCTCTAGATTTCCCCAGGTTATCTATAGGAAAGGATTTTTGAAATGAGTAGGGAAAGGGAGAGAAATGCTTATTCCCAGGGTAGGAATAAACATAAGGCTAGCAATGGGATGTTTGGCAGGGTATTGCATATCTCCGGTGTAGAGAATAACCAATTTATTTGGTGGTTGCAAACTTCCAAAGTGGAAAGTAGGCAAATTATGGTGGGTGTGCGTGAATCTTGATTCAAAAGATATGATAAGCTTCTCTACTAAGATCTATGAGGTCTAACAAAGCTCAACACAAACAAAGCTCTTTGTGGTTTTGACTAATGACTAACAAATATTTGGCTGGTGGTGGGATAGGATAAAAATCTAGCAGGAACTTTTTAGCAAGGTTTTCATAATTTTTAAAAGAAATCCTCCAGATTAGGTCCTAATTTCACCTTAGCAAGTTTAAAGAATTACTTCATTTCTTACTAACTTTTACTCACTAAGCATGATTTCAGTTTAAGCATGTGCAACCCACAAAAACTACAACTTAGATAAGACTAGTCATTCAAACCATAACAACAGCATTTGCATGACATATTTCAAATCTTATTCAGGTTTCAACTTGTTTAAGCAGATTTTATCAATTTTATTCATAGAGTGGTTATTTAGGCAAGCATGTGACATTCAAAAGATATAGAATTTAGGAACTGAATGTAAAGTGTAGGCTTGAGACATACATTATCGGAGCGGGAGTCTCCCCCAAGCTGGCTTCTTGCTTGGTGAAAGATCTTCTTCTTCTCAGTCGAAGCTCTTGTTCTCATTTTATTAAAAGGGAAACTATCTAATGTTGTGAAAAGGGAAACTATCCTATTATGATATTTTATTGTTCTAACTAAGTTAACATATACCTATGCATATAACTAATGATAACTGATTTTTTTAGTTACATGCATGACATATGTTATTTATTCGAAAAAGGGAAAATTGAAGGAAACAAAAAGTAAAACCATACCTTAGGTCCATGGAGTTTCATCCTTATCGGGTGGATCTTCTTCCTTGGGCACTTCTTCTCTTAGTACTCCATCTGGTTCTTCTTATTTTGGCACCTCTCCCTTGTTATGTGAATTACACAACTCAGGAGGAGGTGGTTCCTTCTTTCTGCTCCACCTTATTCTTGGGCGCCTCTTCTTGGTGCGAATGGGTTTTGCTTCCTGCATGTTAGCGGCATATGCGGGACCACGGGAAAAGGAGAATATTTCCTTCCTCCCTCCTAATGTCATTTGCATTTTACCACTCCCCACATATATGCAAGCATCAACAGTGTTCAAGAAGGGTCTACCTAAGATTAGAGGCACATCTTTCCTATTTCGCATATCTAGTATTATGAAATCAGCAGGAACATAGGAGCCTCTAATATGAACAGGTAAGTCATTAACTATTCCTTCTACATAGCAAGTGGATTGATCAGCTAGCACAACATAGGCAGATGTGGATGACATGGGTGGAAAGAACGAGTTTTCATAGAAATCTTTAGATAAAATGGCCACACTCGATCCTAAATCACACATGGCATTTTTAAAGACTTCACCAAAGATTGAGCATCTAATTATGGGACTACCAGGATCACCCTTTTTAACAGTCATGGTTTGATCTTCATAATAGTTAAAATACTTTATTTCAACCATATTTGCAGTTTCCATGTCAGGTTTAGCAGGAATTTTGCAGGTTCAAAAGATGGTATGATAGCAGCAAGTTGAGCTAATTGGGTTTCTAACATCTTATTAAAGCTAAGTTGATTTTTCAGAGCAGATGAGAAATCTTCCAATTTAGCATTTATATTCTCAAGGGCTTTATCATTTGACATTAATTTCTTATTCAAGAAATCAGTAGTTCTACCTTGTGAGTAAACTAAAATTTTCAAGAATGAGAGACTATCAGAATTATGAAAATTAGGGCGGGGGAATGAATTGTTACCTTGAGAGTTTGCAGGCTGATTCCATCCTTGATTCTGTTGACGAAAACTGTTGTTGTTGTTGATGAACTTCAAATCTTCATGTAGCTCGGGGCAGTGGCTCCCAGAATGTCCGGTTTCTCCACAGACTTCACAAGTCATGTAAGATTCCAGAGATTGGACACTCTCTTGTTGGTTCATCTTCTCACAGCTGTCCAGCTTCTTTGCCAGCAGGTCCATCTTGGCCACGATCATGTCGGCTTCCTTAAGGGAATGCATACCAAGCTTACGGGGCTGCAGTCTCTTGTCATTCCATCCTTGGTTTGACACCATCTTCTCTATGAGAGCCTTAGCATCTGCAACATTCAGAGAAAAGAATGCACCGCCGGCGGCGGCATCCAAATGGCTTCTAGAGAGTGGGGTTAGGCCATGGTAGAAGTTCTGGATCAATAGCTAGTCCTCCATACCATGGTGCGGACAAGCAGTGACATACTCTTGCAACCTCTCCCAAGCCTCGGGAATAGATTCCTCGGCTTGTTGCGTAAAGCTAGAGATTTTGTTACGCAGAGCATTCGTCTTGCCCATCGGAAAGAATTTAGCGAGAAAAGCATTGGAACACTTGTCCCATGTGTCTACAGCGTTGTGATCGGTATAGAACCATTGCTTCGCTTTTCCTAGCAAAGAGA
Organism: Coix lacryma-jobi var. lacryma-jobi; assembly: GCA_009763385.1. Taxonomy (NCBI): domain Eukaryota; kingdom Viridiplantae; phylum Streptophyta; class Magnoliopsida; order Poales; family Poaceae; genus Coix; species Coix lacryma-jobi. The sequence continues at coordinate 114,352,184 of CM019830.1, read as the reverse complement.
AAGGAAAGAGACGAAGACGGATGGCTTCTTGGGTTATCCCCTTAATGGTGAAGGTACCACAAATCTCCAAAAATTGTTGGAGGTGAGCATTGGCATCCTCATGAGCCTTGCCACAGAACGGGCTAGCTTGGACCATCGTGATCAGAGTCGGTTTCAACTCAAAATTGAGGTTGGCATCGATCACGTCTGGTCCTATCGCTACATTAGCGGCAGAAGGAGCAGAAAATTCACGAATGGTCTTATTGGCCATCGTGAAGATAGAACGAGATAAGAAAGAAAGAAGTTGAAGAGGATGAAGGAAAAGGATAAGAAGAACTAAAGAAAGAAAGAATGTGGTAAGATGGGATTCGCTAAGCGGGAGCTTGAGCGAAGATAAATTCGACACGGACTCAACCGATACACCGATTGCCCTCCCCGGCAACAGCGCCAGAAATGCTTGTTGGTAGTTCTTAGCTACACCTAGGATAGGGTAACTAAAATAGCTATCTACTAATGCCAAGCGGGGTTGTCAGTCCTGACACTAGTAGGAGCTAGCTAGCGAGAATGCAATCTACCAAGAGGAGATTCTGCAAGCGCACAGAACTATCGTAGTAGCACTTCGCCTGGGAGTACTAGGTGTCGATTTATTTGATCCCAAGGGAAGGCTAGGGTGGTGTATGAGTTGAGTCAAGGAGGGGATGAGAGTCAAAGAAATAAGAAAAAGGAAAAAGGGAGAAGGGAAGAGAAGGGATGGAAGGCTAGAAAGAATATATGGGTGGATAGGTAAGGATGAAATGGATGGCTAAGGTAAGGTGGGTGGATAGGTAAATAAAGGGATTAGCATAACTAAGGATAACTAACTAATAACTACTAGCTACTGATAACTAATCCTAGATAACTACTAACTACTCCTAGATAACCACAGAGCAAGATAACTGCGAAGCAAGATAGTTACGAAGCAAGGCAGGCAAAAGACAATAAAGCAACTAAGTTGAGTATAGTTTTATTCCTATCTTGTCAAGTATCGAGGCGTACTAGACTTTACCACTTACTTAGGTTGAACGCTAGCACAACGAGCCTTACTCTTAAACTGGGCCAACTACGTGGTGGAATTCAAGGCGCACAGTGCTGTCACCACCTGCTTGCTACCACAGCTATCCGGGGGTCCAGCCGTATCTGAAGGTAAGTCTATAACTAAGCACCATGCTTAATTATATTCTAACTATCTCTACCCTAGCTTTGAATAGAGACACCCTTGCGGACGTCAGAGCAAACACTTGACTTAATAAGATAAACACTAAACTAACTAAGCAACCTATTGGCAAAGATCAAACACTAAGCTCACTAGAGATTAACTACTATGGCTAAGTGAATTGAACTGTAGGATAGCTAGGCACTCAAGCAATCAATCAAGTATACCACTCAATACTGATAAGTAGAATAAAGTAATACTTGAAATGATGAACTAGAATATAGTAAAGTGCTTGAGATACAAGAGCAAAACGTGAACTGGAGATGAAGGAAGACTCTTCCCAGCTCTAGAACTGATCACTCGCACACCTCTACTCTTGAGCTAAGCCTTGAGCAGCGCTACCGCGAGGGCAAAGATGTCTTGCTCTACTAGCTACCTACTTGCCTAAGCTCTCTGATCTCTCACTTGCTTGTTTCTACTTGATTTGCTTCTCTTGTGTGGGATATATGGGATATGTTGTACTGATGCCTCAGGGGGGTATTTATAGCCCAAATGAGTGAGGGGGGTACTTATTGGGGGTAGCCAGCCGACCTAGGGCTAACCCTAGTGGCGGGCGCCAGCCCTAGGTGGCGGCCGCCACCTCCCTCACCGTTGGATGCACCGCCTTGGCTTCAACGGCATCCAGGTGGTTGTCCAAGGCGGTTTGGAGGTCGGTTGCATGTCCTAGCAACCGCCATTCAGCCTTGATCCACACCACTTCATCCTGAGTCGTCCGATGCCACTGACCTAGTGACCAAGGGCCAAGATTTGGCCTTGGGGAGGTCACACGGATCGGTGACGTGGCAGGGAGTGAAGCTTGGGCCAACCCAAGTGGCGGGCGCCACTTAGAGGTGGTGGACGCCACCTAGGGGTGGCGGGCGCCACCCTCTCTTAGGCCCATTTGGGCCCTGCTGAGTGGGCTTGGCCTCTAGTGGGTCCATATGTCCAAATTTGGTTCAAATCCTGCATTCAAATAAAATTCTATGGACATGTGGAATTTGGTTAGTTTGAAACCTATTTGACTACATTTCATGCCTTTTTGGTGGACTTTAGGGTCAAATGTTGATGGTAAAACAGGTGTTTAAGGACCATCAACACCAACCTCAATTCTGAGTTGAAACCGGCTCTGATCATGATGGTCCAAGCTAGCCCGTTCTGTGGCAAAGCTCATGAGGATGCCAATGCTCACCTCCAACAATTCTTGGAGATTTGCGGCACCTTCACCATTAAGGGGATAACCCAAGAAGCCATCCGTCTTCGTCTCTTTCCTTTCTCTTTGCTAGGAAAAGCGAAGCAATGGTTCTATACCGATTGCAATGCTGTAGACACATGGGACAAGTGTTCCAATGCTTTTCTCGCCAAATTCTTTCCGATGGGCAAGACGAATGCTCTTCGCAACAAAATCTCCAGCTTTACGCAACAAGCCGAGGAATCTATTCCCGAGGCTTGGGAGAGGTTGCAAGAGTATGTCGCTGCTTGTCCGCACCATGGTATGGAGGACTGGCTATTGATCCAGAACTTCTACCATGGCCTAACCCCACTCTCTAGAAGCCATTTGGATGCCGCCGCCGGCGGTGCATTCTTTTCTCTAAATGTTGCAGATGCTAAGGCTCTAATAGAGAAGATGGTGTCGAACCAAGGATGGAATGACGAGAGACTGCAGCCCCATAAGCGAGGTATGCATTCCCTTAAGGAGGCCGACATGATCGTGGCCAAGATGGACCTGCTGGCAAAGAAGCTGGACAGTTGTGAGAAGATGAACCAACAAGAGAGTGTCCAATCTTTGGAATCCTACATGACTTGTGAAGTCTGTGGAGAAACCGGACATTCTCGGAGCCACTACCTCGAGCCACATGAAGATTTGAACTTCATCAACAACAACAACGGTTTCCGTCAACAGAATCAAGGATGGAATCAGCCTGCAAACTCTCAAGGTAACAATTCATTCCCCTGCTCTAATTTTCAGAATTCTGATAATTTCTCATTCTTGAAAAATTTAGTTTACTCACAAGGTAGAACTACTGATTTCTTGAATAAGAAATTAATGTCGAATGATAAAACCCTTGAGAATATAAATGCTAAATTGGAAGATTTCTCATCTGCTCTGAAAAATCAATTAAGCTTTATTAAGATGTTAGAAACCCAATTAGCTCAACTTGCTGCTATCATACCATCTTTTGAAACTGGCAAAATTCCTGCTAAACCTGACATGGAAACTGCAAATATGGTTGAAATAAAACATTTTAACTATTATGAAGATCAAACCATGACTGTTAAAAAGGGTGATCCTGGTAGTCCCATAATTAGATGATCAATCTTTGGTGAAGTCTTTAAAAATGCCATGTGTGATTTAGGATTGAGTGTGAACATTCTATCTAAAGATTTTTATGAAAACTCATTCTTTCCACCCATGTCATCCACATCTGCCTATGTTGTGCTAGCTGATCAATCCACTTGCTATGTAGAAGGAATAGTTAATGATTTACCTGTTCATATTAGAGGTTCCTATGTTCCTGTTGATTTCATAATACTAGATATGGGAAATAGGAAAGATGTGCCTCTAATCTTAGGTAGACCCTTCTTGAACACTGTTGATGCTTGCATATATGTGGGAAGTTGTAAAATGCAAATGACATTAGGAGGGAGGAAGGAAATATTCTCTTTTTCCCATGGTCCCGCATATGCCGCTAACATGCAGGTAGCAAAACCCGTTCATACCAAGAAGAGGCGCCCAAGAACAAGGTGGAACATAAAGAAAGAACCACCTCCTCCTGAGTTGTGTAATTCATATAACAAAGGAGAGGTGCCAAAAGAAGAAGAACCTGATGAAGTACTGAGAGAAGAAGTGCCCAAGGAAGAAGAAGATCCACCCGATAAGGATGAAATTCCATGGACCTAAGGTAAGGTTTTACTTTTAATTTTTTCCCTTCAATTTTCCCTTTTTTGAATAAATAACATATGTCATGCATGAAACTAAAAAAAATCAGTTATCATTAGTTTTATGCATAGGTATATGTTAACTTAGTTAGAATAATAAAATATCATAATAGGATAGTTTCCCGTTTCACAACATTAGATGGTTTCCCTTTTTAATAAAATGAGAACAAAAGCTCCGACTGAGAAGAAGATCCTTCACCAAGCAAGAAGCCGGCTTGGGGGAGACTTCCGCTCCAATAAGGTATGTCTCAAGCCTACACTTTACATTCAGTTCTTAAATTCTATATCTTTTGAAAGTCACATGCTTGCCTAAATAACCATTCCATGAATAAAAATTGATAAAATCTGCTTAAACAAGTTGAAACCTGAATAAGATTTGAAATATGTCATGCAAATGCTATTGTTATGGTTTGAATAACTGGTCTTATCTAAGTTGTAGCTTTTGTGGGTTGCACATGCTTAAATTGAAATCATGCTTAGTGAGTAAAGTTAGTAAGAAATGGAGTAATTCTTTAAACTTGCTAAGGTGAAATTAGGACCTAATCTGGAGGATTTCTTTTAAAATTTATGAAAACCTTGCTAAAAGTTCCTCCTAGATTTTATCCCATCCCACCAGCCAAATATTTGTTAGTCAAAACCACAAAGAGCTTTGTATGTGTTGAGCTTTGTTAGACCTCATAGATCTTAGTAGAGAAGCTTATCATATCTTTTGAATCAAGATTCACACACCCACCATAAATTGCCTACTTTCCACTTTGGAAGTTTGCAACCACCAAATAAATTGCTCATTCTCTACACTGGAGATATGCAATACCTTGCCAAATGTCCCATTTCTAGCCTTATGCTATTCCTACACTGGGAATAAGCATTTCTCTCCCTTTCCCTACTCATTTCAAAAATCCTTTCCTATAGATAACCTGAGGAAATCTAGAGCTAAAAAAAGAGAGAGAGAGAGAAATGAGCAAAGTAGCTCAAGAAAGGACTATGTCCTGAAAAAAAAGTGAGCAAAGTAGCTCAAAAGAGGACTATGTCCTAAGAAAATGTGAGGACACATCTTTTGTCTACTCACTATGTATTCAAAAAGAGAGAGAGAGAGAGAATTATCATTAGCTCTAGACCCCAGAAATTAATTAGGAAGGATTATGAAATATCCCTCTATACACTTCCACATAACCACACATGCACATCTTGATCAATTTTTATGATTTGCTGCTCCTTATGATCTGAGTGTCTAGCTTAGCAATAAACATCAGGCAATTTGCTCATGATTCTTTGCCTTCCTATAACTCCACATATCATTCTTTAGAAGTAGGAGAGGCTACATTTTGGCCTAAGTGAGGATTTAAACACCATTGAGTGATTGAGTGAATCTTGGAGGACTTAAGCAAGTAGTTATCTTGCTCTGTGGTTATCTAGGAGTAGTTAGTAGTTAGTAATTAGTTATTTATCCTTAATTATCCCATTCTATCTATCTAGTTATCCACCTTACCTTAGCCATCCATTTCACCCTTACCTATCCACCCACATATTCTTTCTAGCCTTTCTCCTTTCCCTTTTCTTATTCTTCGACTCTCATTCCCTCCTTGACTCTACTCATACACCACCCTAGCCTTCCCTTGGGATCAAATAAATTGACACCTGGTACTCCCAGGTGAAGTGCTACTACGATAGTTCTGTGCGCTTGCAGAATCTCCTCCTGGTAGATTGCATTCTCTCTAGCTAGCTCCTACTAGTGTCGGGATTGACAACACCATTTGGCATTAGTAGACAGCTGCTTTAGCTCCACTCCTTTAGGTATAGTGACTGGACTTGCTTCAAGCACTTCTGACACCGTTGCCGGGAATAGATTCCATAGTCTACTCCTAGTAACGACGTTGGCTAGTGTCAACAAGCATTTCTGGGCTGTTACCAGGGATAGTTGCCTAGCTCTATCTTTAGTGAAGCTAAGAACTACCAACACTTTTCTTGGTCTTCAATCCTGTGAAACTCAAATAGACAACAGAACTTGTGGAACAAATTAAGCGTTAGTGGTTGGCCACTTAAGCCTTAGTTGTCAAGAGTTTCACTAAAATCTCTTTCTCAATATTTTTGTATTTTTATATTTTTTATGATGCAAGAGAAAATGCAACAGGATGAATGCATACATATTTATTTTTATTTTTATGCCACCACGGTGAATATTTCATGTGGGGTTTTACACATCATAGAATTATTCACATGGGGCTTTAGGTTTTATGATGCAGTGCAATAAGTAAAATATTTTTCTTTTCTTTTCTTTTTTTATGCTAATGCAGAAAAGTAAATGTGCTATAGAGAATTGATGATGGAAAGAAAACATGCAAAAAGAGAAACTTACGCGGAAAAGATAAATATGGATAACTACCGATTTTACCTTTCGGCGAGGGTCCAATGTTTTAAGTCCTCTGAATAGGACTTCTCACCATGTTCATTCCTTAGGTGCGTCATTTGATCTTGATATGTAGACCTTGATAACTACACCTCTTGATATGGTGTCACTCATGTTCTTCGTTTGCCCAGCAATTTGAAGTGAAACATTAGTTGTGGAAGCTGGCAGCATCTTGCTTAGTGTGCATATTCTTGTAGATTCTGGACCTTCACTCTGTAGAGTTTGGGAGTTGACAAACTCCTCCATGTTTTGCTCAAGAGTGTGTCCTGCTCATAAAGACAAGGTAGAGATCAAGTGCATGGGCTCTGTTGGTGGAAAAACACCAACAAAACCAAAAGTTTTGTTCATTCCTCTCTAACCTTAGGCACATTGAACAAGATAAACTTGTTGTTTATGTGTTCTATTCAATCTTAACATGAGTGATAGGATCAAAAGATGAGCATGAAAGTAGCATCGTAAAATATTTAATAGATCAGATTGCTTAACCCAAAGAATGGTAATCTATGCATAATGTGTCGATCTTTTCATGATTGTGATATATCATCTTCCAAAGGTTAGATGCACAACATTTTAGCTCATTTAGTTAAGATAGTGAGATTCAAGAGAGTAAAGCTAAGAACAAAGATTAAAGAACTAAACATGTTGAGTTGATTAGGTTGGATCAAGTGAGGTGCAACTTAAACATGTTTGGTTCTTTATGTATGCGCATACCAGAATCAAGGAGAAGCTTTTAAAGTGATGGTCACTTACCTTGAAATGGTACTTTATCATTGAAGAGTGATTGTGTCGAACCATCTTGTGGAAGCTTCTCTTGTCTAGCTGGTTGTTGTTCATGAATAGCTTGTCTTCTCTTGACTATCTCACAGTGGGCCAGCTTAGTCTTGTTCTCAACAGGACCAGACGATGGAGACTTTGTCAGCTATTCTTTGAGTTGTAGACTCGGGTACTACCTCTCCATCTTCTGATTCTTGTAGTGCAGTGGCTTCGTCCTTCATGATGTAACCCTCAATTCCTGACAGTTGGTTCTTCCTTTGTCAGTTGAGTCAACGTTTTCTCTTGGTTTTCTTCGGCTGCTCATAAGTGGTGTAGTTGTTGAAGAAGCAGCAATCCTTTTGATCAAAGATCCAAAAGTGGACGTCTCCATGTCTGACATAGATGACACATTGGTGGTGTTCAAGAATGATCTTCCAAGAATGAGTGATGGATCATATTCTTCTCCTTAATTGGGATAGCGTCCAGTGGCTTGTACTGATTAAAGTGTTGAAGCTGGATTTCTCCTTCCTCTCCTTGATCGTGAAGCAAATCTAGACAACGGAATTGTGTCTCCCCCAAGCTGGCTTGTGAAGTAGGTGGATGTCCAAATTTCTTCAACAACATGTTCATGAGTTGAATGTGTAGACCTTGTTGTTGTTGAAGTTGTTCCACCTCATCCCCCAAACTAGCTCTTGTGTTGGAATGATTAGAAGTGAGGAGAACTTTCACTGCTTGTCTTCATAGTGAACCACCAACATACTTCCTTCGGACGACACATAGATCTTATAATGTAGTGGCATATCGTCACCCTGATATTTGTTATTGGTGTCGGTGTTGATGTCTTCGACAATGATGAGCGTAGGCACAGATTGACCCATACGGGGTGAGTTGCATCCTACTCGTCATCAGTGTCCTGGCTTAGGCCATGGGATGGCTCAAAGCTTGGCTGCCTTTGACATCACTAGTGACTTCTCTGATGATGAGTTTTGTCTATCCGCGGGTTGGGTTTTGAATCTTTAAGTTCACACCATGAACAAGCAAATCTCATCTCCTACAAAATGTTAGTGGACATATACCCGTAGGATTGTACTGAATGTGAAGCATGGGTTGTTATCCACAACTTATGTGTTATTCATCCATGCTAATGAAAAGATGATTTTAGGATTACTTTAGCATAGACTAGCATTTTATGTGTTGGCTGCATTTTAACATGGTTCAAGGCAAAAGGTACTTGCAGTAGAAGATAAATTGAAATAAACTTTAATACTCACAGTTCTTTCATCCATGATGAATGAGCTAAGTCTTCATCATGCAATTCACTGTATGCCTTGCTTCCTCTTTGATGTGAATTCATCTCAGGACTTTCCCAAAGTGTATTTAGAGTTCTCTGCAGGGGTTAGTCCAACAAAATATCCAATGTCTACACTAGCAATTTTCAGTTCAATAATCAAACTAGACTCCATGTCTAATTGGATTAAAGAAGGCATTTTAACCTAAGCACCACACTTAATTTAAAATCCTTTGAAAGTACTCTCGAGAAGCACAACCAAACCAAAGCATACTATAGCAAACACAGGTAGAATGAGAGCATAGAAGAGATTTATTCAAAAAGAGATGACAGAGTATGATCACAATGAGGAATATATTTTTTTAGATGCGGATGATATGAATGCATATAAGGAACTAAACATGATGTGGATTTGATAAAGGAAAACCTAAACTAAATGGAATGGATGCAAGGATGATTCAAAGTAAACATGTAGTGGAATGCAAGAAATTAAAAAGAGAACTACTCATAAGATTTAAAGTCCATGAGCAATACTGTCTCACCTTGATCATACTTACCATGAATCACAACTGAGATTTGTGAGTGGCGCAGCGTAACTATCCGTCATATGGGATGAGAGTTGAATTGTTGTGACGATGACCTTTTCTCCAATCTTGGGTTCTTCATTCCTGTGGAATCTTGCCATAAGGTCGAAACGGCATCTGATGTCCTGTCTATTCCACACTCAACAGAACAAGGGGTAATCCTACTAAAGCTAGTGGTACACTAAATTAGCAGACATCAAGATCATTATCAAAATCTTTACACCAATTGCTTCCCCGGCAACGGCGCCAAATATGCTTGTTGACGTTCGTTAGTGCAAATAGAATATGAAAGATTCCACAAACGCACAGAACACCATTGTAGCATTTTACCGGGAGTATTCCAGGATCGTTATTTATATTTTACCACTGGGAAGCAAGGATCAAGAATCTGATAATTCACAATCATGCATCTACTAACTCAGAGTACTAAATAGACTAAAGCAGGAGTGAATGATATATGATATGATAATTAATGAAAGCACATAAAAGATAATTCAATGATAACTATAGTGGGAGGACAACGGGAGAGATCAAGGTTCCCATATACTTCTCTATTACTTGGGTTCTAAGGTAACAAAGATGAAAAGATATAGAAGTCATAAACATTGGCACTTTGGAGCAGCAGGTCCTTTCCAACTCATGAAGAAGCCTGGGAAAAAGGTATTTGGGAGAAGGCTGCCAAAAGCCCTACGAAACATCAATCCGAACGTGGTGGACTACGAAGGCCTAACAGAGCTGTCACCCCTAGGGCTACCACAACTATTCCGTGGGATTAAGCGCAACCTCAGGTAACCTATAGACTAAACACCATGTCTAATCTATCGATTACTACTCTAATTACCTAGGATAACTAGAGCACTCAATACGAACAAAGATCCCATGCCAAGATATAACAACTATACTAATCATATAATAAAGCATAAAGTAATTAGAGAAGATAAATATAATAAAGCATAAGTCTTATAAGAAAAGATACAAAGGCATACCAAATCTCTGAAGACTCCTCCGGAATTAGAGCGCGTCTCCTCTCTAATCTATCCTTCTCCTCTTTCTAATTGGATCTCTAATTACAACTAGATGAACTAGACAACTAGAACTAGAACTAGATGAACTAGATCTAAATCTAGATGAACTAGAAGAGATTCATCTAGAGGAACCTCTACTTCTACATTGAACCCCTAGTTTCTGATGTGAAGATGAATAATAAAGATGGAGATGCTCTTGGGGGCGCCTCTTGGCTTTCTTATATAGTCTTGGATGGAGTAGGGGGCAAGGAACCCATCTTGGACTGCGTTTACAACTCTCCGTTGGATCCATACGCCGAGTTTTGTGCACCATAGGATGAAACCGACCTTGGATGGACATTGGAACTCTTGGGCGTCGTGGCATACATAGTAGAGTTGGATTAGAACACGTCACACGAAGCGGAGGGAGATTGGGTATTGTAGCAGGTCGGCCGGCCTAGGGGGGAGGCGGGCCGGCCCCCCTTTGTGGCCAATCCGCCTCTCCTTCGCCGAGTTGCCTTCTCGTGTCTTCTAGAGTCTTCTAGTGCCACTTTCCGACCCGTTTGCGCAATTAGTCGTGTCGTGGTTGGATTCTTCCCTCTCCCATTTGCTGGATAAGTCCATGGTAAATAATAATTCACAGAGTTGTATACTTATTATCGGTTTAGTCCCTGGACTTATGGTAGGTGATGGTTCCAGGTTGTTCTAGAATCTTCCAAGTCATATCCAATAAGGACTCTCTCGTCGGGACTCCAAATGTAGTAAATCATATGTCCGTTTCGATCGTCTCGATGAGCTCTTCACAATGGTGTGCTCTGTTTCATCACTTGAGATACTTTTATGTAGTAAAATATTGATGCTCCTGCAAAACAAGTGAGAACTACACAACTCGTGGAACTTGTTAGGATCAAACCCTACAACTATGCATTATGGTTCTTTTCATATCATTTTATGCAATAGTTGATGGTACAATATTGACATTAAGGACTATCAATAGAGGGATACTAGTGTTGTGTCATTGGCCCAGAAAAGGTGTTAAGAAACACACCAAACTGTCCTCATTCCATGGGGGGATAGCGATCACCACAAGACTGAAACTATGGTCCACTATGGAACGGAAAGCCTCCAACCATGCCTCATCCCATCTGGGGGTAGCGATCACCACACTACTAAAACCATGGTCCACTATGGGACGGTGCAGCAAAGCCACTTACACGGGGCTCACGACCATATGGAGCACGACCGGAACCACGCCGGGCACGACCACCATCATGTGGTCTAGCTAACTAGGGCCTAGCTACCTTAGGTGGTGCTCCTCAAGGTCTAGCTCTCTGCCTCTGAACACCCAGAGCATGTACACTAGGGAAGGGGTAGTACATGGCCTGGTTGTTCAGCTCCAACTCTCTCTGAGCATCTCTCTTCTTTCGGAAGCAAAACTCAGCTAGGTGACCCTCACGGTGGCAATACTCGCACTAGAACCTCACCTCTTTCCTAGGTTGTTGGTTCGCTCTCTTGCGGGGGTTGCACACTCTAGCTGGCTTCTTACCTCTCGGAAGGGGGTCACTAGAGATGTCAGGTAGAGTGTCAAGTGGGTTCCTGAGATGGTTCAGTTTTGGAATCCACACCTTCTTTTGAGGTGGATATCTCGGGGGTTCTACAAAGACCCCATCTCCTGGGTGGTAGGCTTGGATGGCTTAGGTGGAGTGATCTTGGTTAGCTTGGGACTAGCAGAAGGTTTCTTACTTGGGTTCACACCGCTACACTGAAGGACCGAATTGGCGACCAGGGGGGTGAATGGGTGCCTCAAATTTCTTCTCGAGAACCGATGGCCCTTGTCCCAGAAAATCACCCCAAAAGCGAAGACTCAAACAACCGATGAGTTCACGACCTATGAATAGGTGGATACCCTAGGAGATGTATTAGAGGTACAGGGGAACTACTGAAGAACCCCCAAAACCAAGCGCCAAAGCAACGGGGAAAAACTGCACAAGCAAGCTCCTAGAACAATCGAACCTCCGATAACGGAACACCCCACTCCTATGGAGAAGAGAAAAGTGTTCGACCAAAACTACTTAGGCCAACTGGTGGCAAAAGCATCTTGGAAAGATCCTTATGAAGTTAGGAAACTAACACAACAGACGGATCTCAAATCGGAGCTCGAACGTAAAAGATACGGACGCTAGAACCAACGAAACTCTGAAAGCGGAACACTTAACTCCTATGGAGAAGAAGGAAGTGTCCGACCAAAAATACTTTGACCAATGGAGACAAAAGTACTTTGGAATGATCCTTAGGAAGTTAGGAAACCAACGCAACAAATGGATCTCAAATTGGAGCTCGTACGCAAAAGATACGGACGAAAATAGCAAAACTGTGCAGTGGCGGACTGTCCGCTATTGAACCCCGGACAGTCCGGGAATGAGTCCCGAATAGTCCGCCGTTCAAAAATGAAAACAGAAACCTCACTGCCCGTGAACATGCCCGACCCCCAGACAGTCTAGGGATAAGTGTCGGACAGTCCGGGAATGCCCAGAATGCCCAAAAACAGCTCGTATCAAAACCAAAATCGATTGGATCTTCACCAAATCGAACGGGGCTGCAACCAAACTTCTCTCAAGTATTCTTCTACGTGTTGGGAAGCTAATCTTAGGATATCATTGCTCCAAACCAACTAATCCATGAGAAATCGGAAGAACACTAGAAAAGGGGAAGAACAAAGAACGAACGCGATTTCGACCCGATCTATGTGCTCGTGAGGTTAGAGGGGAAATCCTTCGGTGGAAAGAAGGTGCTCACGACATAGAACAATCTAATTCAAACGAAATCACAAATCATCGCTCAGAGAGGGAGAACAAAGCAAATCTTCGAGAAGGGAAAAACCAAAACGCGAAGAACAAAAACGCGAATCGATCCAAATTTCAGCCAACACAAGAGGAGTAAGAAATTGATCCTTGGATTGCTACGGGATGATGAATTGTGTAGCACACGATGTTGGGTTACAAGCCACTCCTTGCAACAACAAAGCGTGGATGGCGAAGAGCTCAAGAACAAGAGCCACTCCTCTCCTCTAACCCTAGCCTTCTCTCACAAGAACAAAAATGAGAGTAGCACCGTAACGATGGTTGTCCAACACAGCCCCTTCACATATATAGGCGCATGTCTAAAAGACACCAACGCCCTAACATGAAGCACTAACCCCAAATACCCCTAGGGGTAAAACCGTCCAACTTTGGTAGTTTCCATCCGATGGCCACGCGCCTTCTCATCCTTCGCTTCGCCTCGACGCAAGCTCCAGGATGCCGCCACGTGCCGTCATGTCTACCACCGCGCCTTCCTCACCGATAGCTTCGCCGTAACGCAAGCCTCTCGGTGCCGCCACGCGTCGACCGTTCCGCATAGGAACCTCCGCCCGATTTTGAGGCCCAAACAGGTAAACCCGCCAGCCTAGGTTTTGAGGCCCAAACCTGGAAACTGTCCACCCCGAGGTTTGAGGCCCAAACTCGGAAACCGGCCACCCCGAGTTTTGAGGCCCAAACTCGGAAACCGTCGAGGGTAGCTTTTTGAGGCTCAACTACCGAACCCGTGTCATAGACGAGATGTGGTTCTCACACCCCGGCCACCGGCACCAATGCTGATGCATGTCCAGCCTCCACGCCGGGCACAACGCCTTCGCCCTCCTTCTTGACTCGGCCGATAGCACTTGCGCTGCACGCGAGCCCATGTCTGACCTCCCGCCAAGTGCCACGATGCCATCATCTTCCTCCCGACTCGACCGATGCATCGCACATTCCCATGTGCTCTTGCTCGCCGATGCCATGTGCCAGCTACCACAGCTGGTCCTCCGGCCCTTCGGTCCGTCGGTCCAAGCCTCACGTCCGCCCTTCACCGCTCTTGGTACATTGGCATGGGACGTCCACCGCACGGCACGCCCATCCGTCACCGCTCCCAGTCCATCAGCACAACACGTCTCTACTTGACCTTCACCTCGCCATCGACCACTGTCTCTGAGCTCCACACCTGCACATCAACACAGCCAAGAGACACATGTTGCACACGCACACCAACACGATAACACAACACAAATCAACGCCACCGGTTAGTCATAAACATTAAGTGCATAGCGAGATATGGACTCAACCGGGAAAAGCCTCAAACCTTCCTCATAAATGTCAATCATTCATCATATATGTTCTCAATCTCCCCCTTGATGTGAAGGACCGAAAGTGCTACCAGAAAGCGACCAGAGGGGGGTGAATGAGAGCTTCAAATTTCTTTTCAGAAACTTGTCACTACTGTCCCAAGAATCAACCCCAAGAGCAAACCTAGAGCTTGCAAGTGTCCACGACCCTAGATGTAGGGTGGATGCTTCGAAGAAGCATAGCGGGACACAACACACCCCTAGAAACCAAATCCAAAAGCCGGAAATCAAAACTGACAATGGGTGAACAAACCACTGACAAGAACGCGTGAATCAGCACTGACCGGACTCTGCCTGAGTCCGATCAAGGACGACCAGACGCGTCCGGTCAGACAAAAACCACTCGGGAACCTTACTGTTCCGGACCGGACTCTGAGGTCAGTGGGTCCGGTCACAACCTGAGCGTCCGGTCACATAAAACACAAACGATGAACAGTGCGACAAGCGAGTCCGGTCGCTAGACTTCAAAGCGTCCGGCCAGTTACGAGGAAAATTCACGCTGAACATTCAATGATCGGACGCACAGGGTAAGCGTCCGGTCAACCCGTGCCCAGCGTCCGGTCACCCCAAAAACTTCTTGTTCGTCCACCGATTCAACTCGATCTCACCCAAAATGAATCCTCTAGGGATCAAACTTGGTGAGAGAAGTCACAAGGATGATAGTGAGCTACCTCTAAGAGATCATGGCTCAAACCTATCTCCAAATCGATGAATCGAAGAATTTCGAGGGAAGGGGAGAGAGGTTGATCCAAAACAAAAATCGACCAATCTACTAGCTCGTGAGGTTAGAGATAAATTCCTTCGGTGGAAAGAAGTGCCTCACGATCTAGAACAACTCAGTTCAAACGGATTTGCAAAAAAAGCATCGAGTAGAGAGATCGATCAACGGGAAAAACGTGGAGAAAAACAACCTGCGAAGACAAGAACAAAACGCGAATCACAACCACGAATTTGCAACCGTGTGGCTACCACACGCTACAATAGTGAGATTACGGTCTCACTTCCTCAAAATCTCACGGGCACAGAGGTATGATTGTCTTCTCTCTGGATCTCAGTTTGCTACAGCAGGGGATTGGGAGAGAAGGAAACCCTAGAAGGCAAAATAGCAAATGACTGAGATAGGATGAGAGGTGGGTGTCTCCCTCTACTTATCCTAATTCTAGTTCCCACTCCACCCCTAGCTAATTACAGAGCGAACCAGCTAAACCCTAGGGTTATTCTGGACCAACTCGTGGTAGGTGGTGATCCAACGGCCACGCCCGCACAACTGGTAGCGTTTCCTCGACGCAACCTCACTGATTGTCGCCACGTGCCGCCACCGCTCTGCTTGTCCTTTCCCGAACTTTGCCCCTGGTTTTGAGGCCCAAACCGGGAAACCAGTCTTCACGATCAACCCCCGGTTTTGAGGCCCAAATCGGGAAACCAGCCGTCCATCGCCTGAGTTTTGTGGCCCAAACTCAGAAACCCGCAGCGCCCAGGTTTTGAGGCCCAAACCTGGAAACCGTCCTCAGCCCGAGTTTTGTGGCCCAAACTCGAAAACCATCAGCGCCTAGGTTTTGAGGCCCAAACCTGGAAACCGTCCACTCGGTGGTTTTTCTGTGGCTCAACCACCAAACCGAGCCGTAGAGGGGATGCACTACTTGTGCACCCCGTCCACCGACACGTGTCCCTAGGTCCTCGACCCAAGCAACACCATGCCCGCAAGTCTTCACTCGTCGCTGTCCCGGGCTGTCAGCCACCACAGCTGATCCTCAGGCCACCGGTCCCTCAGTCCAAGCCTCACGTCCGCCCTTCGCCACTCTCGATCCATCGGCACGGCACGTCTCTACTTGACCTTCACCTTGCCTTTGATCACTGTATCTGTGCTCGACACCTGCACAACACAAGCCAAAGAACATGCGCATTATCCCAGTTGACAATCACTCATCACTCGAGACTCGGCATACACCCATGTATCCGCAATCTCCCCCTTGATGAGTGCATTGTCAACTACCAACACAAATCATAATGGAATAGAGGAAGGGAGGAAGAAGGAGAGAGAACTCGACCAAATGACCCAAAAGCATAGCAAAGCCGAAGAAAGTCAAGTGGAAAGAGCAAGACAACTTGGTCCCCAAAGACATGGGCAGCGGCTCGACGCAACCAAGCAAAGCAAAGCTAGCCCTCTAGAAGAGGCAGAACGGGCTCAATACCGCTAGCGAGAAAACTCGATACCAACTGAAGATCATACAGGCAAAGTCGCTCATCAAAAGGCAAAAACTGCTAGTCCCTCAAGACAGAGGCACAGAGGCTCAACACAACTAGCGGAAAAGCTCCGAAGCAATTGGAAAATTCAAAATCCTCAAAAATCCAAGCCAACTCAAACTCCCCCTCCAATAGTGCATACTACCAAGATAGGGTTTCTCCCCCTTATGATTTGGCAAATTTCTCCCCCTTAGTTGAAAATGCACTATCAAGTATCTCCCCTCCAAAATGCATATGAGTTAAAATGCAAGTTAGCAGCTTCAGGAATATAGTCAACAGAATATGAACATGCTCGACAAAGTGCTGATCCGATGACTCAACAATATGCATAGAATGCTAGCAAAGGCTCAAACTGATCACCAAATACGAAATTTGAACATTGGAGCAAAATGAGCAGTTTTCAGCCAAAAAGGTATTCACCATCAAAATAGCACTAAACATGTATAGACAGGAAGTCAAACAAGTGCTAAACATGTATACACGGTGAACTACCCCTAGCAAGGTTCAATCATCATGCTATAGAATTAAACATAGACTTGTGTATGCAAATTTTATCGGAGTTGCAGCGGTTAAATTACACAAGTTCAAATTTCAGCATGTGATTGCGAGAGATTGAAAGCTTGTCATTGCCTAACTTTTCAACTGTGCGAAGCCTATGCAGTAGCAATCAGAAGCTTAAAGCAACAGTTTCGGTCATACACTACACAGCTCAAGTTTAACTCAAAGTGCAATGAGAAACAGTCTCGATACCGTGATGTGGAGACAAGCAATCCCATCTCGATCTTTCCAATTCACTTAACTTGGTTCAAATTTAAAGCAGAATATGAGCATACCAAGCAAGTGAATGACTCAGAACTAGAGACATAGCAACCTAGCATATATGAAAAGCACGAGTGAATTCAACACATCCTACACATGCTAGGTTCATTAAGCAAGTTCACTGTTGACACTTACTAACGTCGCTACCAAGAGTAGAGATAAACTCTATCCCTGGCAACGGCACCAGAAATGCTTGTTGGTATAAATTAACGCACACTCTACTTTATCCGCAAGCGCACAGATAAGATCTACCGATGTAGCACTTCACCGGAGTAACCCAGTTTTAATATCGAACCCAAAGGAACGGATAGCGTTAAGTCTTAAAGTCTAGCCCCTGAGTAGCTAAGAAGGACGGAGAAACTAAAATTATAGAGGGGATCACTAAGGTTATCTAAATCCAACTTAAGAGTGATATATTTATATTATTCTTAATGGGGAAGTTGCCATAAAAGGTCACAAACAGAGTATGAGTCTTTTATGCAAATGTATAATCCTACTGAGCCTACACACGGGTAAGTGGACTATAGAAGAATCAACAAGGCTATAAGAGTCACCTTGCGAACAACCACTACTACCGACGTTATAGGAGGCATTTATGATGAGCTATCAAGTCTAAGCACCACGCTTACACTATCCAACTACTCTAACTCTAAAGCAACTTAGAATTAGAGTACTCAAAAGTGAGTCATAAACCTTAAGAATAATGAGAACAATAACTCAAACTTAAATATAGACGTTGATTACCGAAATAATCACTAAAGCAAGTTGAAGATGAACTTGAATCCGCAGGTACAAGATGAAGAAGTTGATACGACAGGCCGGAGCTCCTTCTTTATCTCTTCCTCTCTCTCTCTCTTCTAGTTCTAAAATAAGACTAGGTTCTAAACCTAAACTAGAGGGGTAACTAGTCTTCTACTTGATAGCTGGCTCTTGATTACAACTAGACGAACTAGATCTAATTCTAGATGAACTAGAAGAGATTCATCTAGAGGGACCTCTACTTCTAATTGAAACCCTAGTTTCTGATGTGGAGTTGAATAATGAAGATGGAGATGCCTGGAGAGGGGGGTCTGGGGCTGCTTATATAGCCCTGAGGGATCAACCGCGGCTGTTAGATCAAACCGACTTAAGGTACGGCTAAGATGCATCCTAGAGGTCGGTGGAGGAAGCTTGCAGAAGACGAAAGCCAGCGGGCCCGGGGGGAGACCGGTCGGTCTCCTGGTGGGACCGGTCGGTCCCACCTGGCAGGGTCCCGCGGTGCCCGACCTCCTGGTGTCTTCTGGTGTCCTCTGGAGTCTTCTAGAATATTCCTGACGTGCCGGTTGCGTTATCTCGCGTCGGTTTCCTTCTAGGGGAAGCAATCAGTGTTGGTTTCCTGGTTTAGTCCCTATAGAATCACAATTCACCAAAACTCGTGGAATATTGTCAATTAAAAACCTAAACCTTTGTTGGTGACTGAATTCATGCCCTTTTCATATTTATTTATCCTTTAATTTTAATAGATAACCAGTGTCAACAATTCCCCCAAGCTTACCTTTTGCTAGTCCCTTAGCAAAACCAAAACTTAACAATGGATTAGGAGTTGCTATAATATCTTTACTTCCAACAAGTATACCTGCTATTAAACAAAAATTCTCCAAAATATATTATGTTATTCTTCATGGGGCTTATTACTTTTACTTTAGATCTTGAGTAGTTGACAGATTGAATGATCAAATCAAGCATTATGTCTCTAGTTCTTTTACTTTACCTTTATCCCGAGTTTTAATTGATTTTCAAAAGCTTTAATACAAGTGTTGTCAAATTAAACAATGGATCCAAAGAGAAAGTCAATCAACCATTGAATCAAGAAGTGCATGTGTATGGAAAAATAGAGTCGGATGCTCTTTTGAATATATTCACTCTCTTCTGTCTATCAGAGACATATGGCTATCAGGATAATTCTACTGTCGGGCACGTGCCCATTTTTTTTTCTTCTGACCTTTTTTTTCTTTGAGGTTCCGGACACTTGTCCCTTTTTGTTTCCTCGGGATCTATCTTTTTGAGGTTTCGGACACTTGTCCCTTTTTATTTCCTCGGATCTTTCTCTCTTTTTTTTCTTTTCTTTTTTTTTAAATGATAGCCACATGCTTCCAACAAACTTCAGAGAGTATAGCAACAGATAATTATGAGCATTTGTGCGGAAGATGGATGAAATGTGTAAGTGATCTCAATTCAATGGCAAGATAACATCTCATAGGGTTACAAAGCTTAATTTAACTCAATGCAATTGTTAGTCATGTTTATATTTAGAAATCTTCGGAACTCTAGTGTTGTTTAGAACAAGATAAAAGCAACTCAGATCATCACATGTCATATCCCAATTACCTAGACCTTAGATTAAGTATTTGCTAACCATGCATTTAATTTTATTTTAAGGCATCATTATTAATTAGGAGAACTCATGCTTTGAAGGCTAGGTACTTGAAAGAAATTAGATAGAGCAACTATTCATCATTTCCATGCAAAAGATTAGAGAGAGTAAGTTTTTCTTTGGTCATCAACTTCTTACACACTATTTTATTTATTTAATCTAACACACTTTAAGATATAAAATAAAAGCTAGTAGTAGTAGTAGTAGTAGTAGTAGTAGTAGTAGTAGTAGTAGTAGTAGTAGTAGTAGTAGTAGTAGTAGTAGTAGTAGTAGTAGTAGTAGTAGTAGTAGTAGTAGTAGTAAAGACATACCTGATTCGTGAAGATAACGGGGGTGCGTCTCCCCCAAGTTGGTTCCCTTACTAGCGTTGAGCCTTCATGTGCCCATATATTTTTGTCTCTTTTTTAATTAATGGTGAGCCTTCATGTGCCCACATATTTTTGTTCTTTTCTTTTTAGAGGTGAGCCTTCATGTGCTCACATATTCTTGGTGTTTTGAATTTATTTATAGAATGAAAAACTTAAGAGGATAAAGATACTTACTTGGATACATGGGGTGCCTTCCCCCAAGCTGAATGTTGACGTAGTCGTTCGATCTTGCAATGTAGCAGACTGGTAGTGGATATGTCCGTCCTCTATTAGAGCTTTAATTGATGTTGATGTTTGTTGAGACAGTATTCCAACAGTGGATGGAGCATTCACTTGTTCGTCAGCTTTTCTTGGCCTTTCAAATCCTGTGAAACTCAACTAGACAGCAAAACTTGTGGAACAGATTAAGCATTAGTGGTTGGCCACTCAAGCCTTAGCTGTCTAGAATTTTAGTAAGATCTCTTTCTCAATATTTTTGTATTTTTATATTTTTATGATGCAAGAGAAAATGCAACAGGATGAATGCATGCATATTTATTTTTATTATTTTTATGCCACCACGGTGAACATCTGAAGGACCGAGAATGCTACCAGAAAGCGACCAGAGGGGGGTGAATGGGAGCTTCAAATTTTCCTTTCGGAAACTAGTAGCCACTGTCCCGAGAATCACCCCGAACAACAAACCCTAGAGCTTGCTAATGTCCGCGACCCTAGATGTAGGGTGGATGCTTCCAAGAAGCACAGCGAGACACAACACAACTCTAGAAAGCCAACGCAAAAGACGGAAACCAAATTCGACAATGAACAAGCAAGCTGCGGACAAAACTGCGAAAACCAGTCCTGACCGGACTCTAGCCTGCGTCCGGTCACTAAGCACCGGAAGCGTCTGGTCAGGTCAAAACAGATTTTGGAGCTCTCTGAGTTGGACCGGACTCACAGTGAGGAGCATCCGGTCACAACCCTGTAGCGTCCGATCAGGCACAAACAAAACCATGAACAGTAGAAGAGTTGCATCCGGTCATTCACAGGAACCAGCGTCCGGTCTCGAGCGTCCGGTCAAGTCACGAAAAACCCAGTAAAGACGTTCAACGACCGGACTCCGGAGGTGCATCCGGTCAGCCTAACCCAAGCGTCCGGTCACCCCGCGATTTCACAGTTCGTCCACTGAATCGTCTCGATCTCACCCAAAACAAATCCTCTAGGGATCAAACTTGGTGAGAAGAGTCACAAGGAGGATAGTGAGCTATCTCTAAGAGATCATGGCTCGAACCTATCTCCAAATCGATGAATCGAAGAAATTCGGGGAAGGGGAGAAAAAACTTGACCCTAAACCAAAATCGATCGATCTCCTAGACCGTGAAGTTAGAGGTGAATTCCTTCGGTGGAAAGGGAGAGCAGGAAAACCTAGAAGCAAAAGAGCAAATGATTGAGATAGATAGGGAGGAGGGTGTCTCCCTCTATTTAACCTATTTCTAATTCCTACTCTATTCCTATTCTACCCCTCTCTACTTACAGAGCGAACCAGCTAAACCCTAAGGTAATTCTGGACCAACTCGGTGGTAGGTGGATCCGACGTCCATGCCCGCACAACTCGTAGCGTTGCCTCGACGCAACCTCCCGATTGCCGCCACGTGCCGCCACTGCTCCGCGTCCTTTTCCTGGACGTCGCACCCCCGGTTTTGAGGCCCAAACCAGGAAACCAGCCTTCACAGCCAACCCCTGGTTTTGAGGCCCAAACCGGGAAACCAGCCCACCAGCATCTGAGTTTTGAGGCCCAAACTCAGCAAACCCGCAGCGCCCAGGTTTTGAGGCCCAAACCTGGAAACCGTCCTCAGCCCGAGTTTTGTGGCCAAACTCAGAAACCCTCAGCACCCAGGTTTTGAGGCCCAAACCTGGAAACCGTCCACCCGATGGTTTTTCTCTGGCTCTACCACCAAACCGACGCCATAGAGGGGATGCACAGCCCGTGCACCCCGTCCACCGACACGTGTTCCCAAGTCCACGACTCAGGCAACACATGACCGCAAGTCTTCGCTCGTCGCTGTCCCAGGCTGCCAGCCACCACAGCTGATCCTCGGGCCACCGGTCCCTCAGTCCAAGCCTCACGTCCGCCCTTCGCCACTCTCGGTCCATCGGCACGGCACGTCTCTACTTGACCTTCACCTTGCCTCTGATCACTGTCTCCGTGCTCGACACCTGCACAACAAAAGCCAAAGAACATGCGCATCATCCCAGTTGACAATCACTCATCACTCAGAGACTCGGCATACACCCATGTATCCGCAATCTCCCCCTTGATGAGTGCATTGTCAACTACCAACACAAATCATAATGGAAGCAGAAGAAGGAAGAAGGAGAAAGAGAAGAGAGAACTCGACCAAATGACCCAAAAGCATAGCAAAGCCAAAGAAGGTCAAGTGGAAAGAGCGAAACAACTTGGTTCCCAAAGACATGGGCAACGGCTCGACGCAACCAAGCAAAGCAAAGCCAGCCCTCAAGAAGAGGTAGAACAGGCTCAACACCGCTAGCAAATACCAATTAAGGAAACGAAGCAAAATTCTAGTCCCTCAAGATAGAGGCACAGAGGCTCAACACAACTAGCAAAGAAAGCTCGATACCAAAACCTTACGGCAAACAAGAAGCAAAGCAAGCTCCCAAGCTCCCCCTTGCATGGTGCACACAACGGATGCTTCTCCCCCTTAGTTGAACATGGGAGGCATGATTTGTCCAAATTCTCCCCCTTTGTTGAGAATGCACCATCGAGTAAAGGGAACCGAAACCAATGATCTCCCCCTCAGAAAATGCATCATCAAAAGTGCCAACAAGAGAAGGACTTCCCCTTCCAACATGCATATGAGTCAAAATGCAAGTTAGGAGCTTCAGAAGTATACTCAAAAGAGTGCAAAGATGCTCTACAGAGTCCTGATCCGATGACTCAGAAAATGCATAGAATGCTAGCAAGAACTCAAACTGATCACTAACTCTGAAATGAGAGCACAAAGAGTAGTTTTTAGCCGAAAAGATATTCACCATTAAAATAGCACAGACATGTATAGACAGGAAGTCAACCAAGTGCTAAACATGTAAACAAGGTGAACTACCCCTAGCACAGTTCAATCATCATGCTGATACCAAAAGAAACATGAAACATGTACTTGTGATTTCAAATGTTAATCGGAGTTGCAGCGGTGAAATTACACAAGTCCAGAAATCAGCATGTGACTGCGAGAGGTTGAATGCTTGTTATTGCCTAACTTTCCAACTGTGCGAAGCCTATGCATAAGCAATCAGAAGCTTAAAGCAACAGTTTCGGTCATACACTACACAGCTCAAGTTTAACTCAAAGTGCAATGAGAAACAGTCTCGAAACTGTGAGGTGCTAACAAGCAAACCCATCTCGATCTTTTCAATTTACTTAACTTGGTTCAGATTTTAAATAGTTTATGACATACCAAGCAAGTGAATGACTCAACACTAGAGACATAGCAACCTAGCATACATAAATAGCATAAGTGACTTCAACACATTCTACACATGCTAGTTGCATATCTCAATGGTGAACATTTTCAAGTTTTAAGTTCATTATCAAATTCACCATTCAAAAATAGCTTAGCTCACAGTATGTTTTAGTGATCAGACAGAGCATAAGCTATAACATCAACATAAAGCATTGGAGTAAAGACTACACAGAGCATAGTTACATTCTTCAGACTATATTCATGAAGCTCAGAATGTAAAAGCGTATGCTGAAATGCAAAGATGCATGAAGAAACCAAAACAAAACAAAGACAACTGAAAAACACAAAGTCAGTGTATCATACAAGAGTCAAAAATGTTCCCCCCATCTAAAAGGGGAAACACACACCAAGCTCACCTCTCAACCGATTAAAAGTTGATTGGTCCAAAGGCTTGGTGAAAATATCAGCCAACTGATGATGAGTATCGACATGGCGAAGGTCGATATCACCCTTCTCATAGTGGTCTCGCAGAAAATGAAAGCGCACATCAATGTGTTTGGTCTTAGAATGCAGCACGGGGTTCTTAGCAACGCTAATCGCACTCGTGCTGTCACAAAGCAAAGGAACGCAAGAAAAGCTCAGACCAAAATCACGCAAAGTGGCCATCATCCACAGCAATTGGGAACAGTAGCTAGCCGCAGCAACATACTCAGCCTCCGTGGTATACTAGGCGACACTAGACTGCTTGCGAGAAGACCACGAAAGAAGGGAAGAACCAATAAACTGACAAGTCCCAAAAGTGGACTTGCGCTCAATACGGCAACCAGCAAAATCGGCATCAGAATAACCGCAAAGCGAGAGGGTGGAGGAAGCAGAATACCAAATCCCAAATTCTGGAGTGAAGGATAAGTACCTCATTATGCGCTTGACCGCCTGACGGTGAGAAGTGCGCGGCGACGACTGAAATTGTGCGCACAGACACACCGCGAACTGGATGTCCGGGTGTGTCGCCGTTAGGTAGAGCAACGATCCGATCATACTCCGGTACTCCTTCTGGTCCACTGCTTCTCCCTCCTTGTCCGCATCCAGGGCCGTCGTGGTCGCCATGGGTGTTGGAAGAGGCTTGGCCTCACCCATGTCGAACTTCTTCAGGATATCTCTGGTGTACTTGCCCTGGTGCACAAACGTTCCTTCCCGGGATTGCTTGATTTGCAGCCCGAGGAAAAACATCAACTCTCCCATCATGCTCATCTCAAATTCCCTGCTCATTGTATCTGCAAACTTGGCAACCAAAGTGTGAGAAGAACCACCGAAAATGATATCATCCACGTAAATTTGGACCAAGAGAGTATCAGTGCCTTGCTTGAGGAGAAAGAGCGTTTTATCTACACATCCCATTTTAAAACCCTTAGCAAGCAAAAAGGTTTTCAACCTATCATACCAGGCTCTAGGGGCTTGTTTCAAACCATACAAAGCTTTGTGAAGTTTAAAGACATGGTTTGGAAACTTGGGATTTTCGAAACCTGGGGGTTGTCTAACATACACCTCCTCTTCTATGTAGCCGTTTAAGAAGGCACTCTTGACATCCATTTGAAAAAGTTTGAAACCTTTGGATGCAGCAAAAGCCAAGAGTATCCTAATTGCCTCCAAACGTGCTACAGGAGCAAACGTCTCCTCATAGTCTATCCCCTCCTTCTGACTATATCCCTGGGCTACAAGTCTGGCCTTGTTTCTCACAACATGGCCATCTTCTCCCTTTTTGTTTTTGAAAACCCATTTTGTCCCAATTGGATGACACTCAGAAGGTGGAGACACTAGAACCCAAACCCGATTTCTCTCAAAGTTCTCAAGCTCCTCATGCATGGCATTGACCCAATCTGGATCCGTCAATGCGTGTCCAACATCCCGGGGTTCAAAATCAGCAACAAATGCAGAATGAGCAAAGTGAGAGATTTGCCTTGACCGGGTGACGCGTTCGTCGATGCTACCGATCATCTGCTGAGGCGGGTGCTGGCGCTGAATGTGTCGTGGCGCCTCCCTTGCCGAAGTGATCTCCCCCTCAGCAGCAGCTGGTGCCTCCCCGGGTACAAAGGGTACCGCTCGGGGTGGCGGATCCCACGATCCCCAGGAAGAAGAGGTGTCGGGGTCGTGAGTCATAGTAGAAGCCGCTCTTTGCGGCACAGCAGGTGGAGGAGGTGTTGGGCATCTATCCCTTCAGCACCTTCATCTTCATCATCGAACAGAGGCTCGCCAACCTCATGAACACCTGCACGCTAAAAACGAGAAGAATGACAAACCATGGTCTCATCGAAGGTGACATCTGATGTCTCCATGACTCGGTTAGTGTCAAGGTTAAGTACACGATAAGCTCGAGTGTGAGTGCCATAACCCAAAAACACACCGTCAGAAGAACGAGACTCAAATTTGTCCAAGTTGCCCTTTTTGAGTATAAAACAATGGCACCCAAAAACTCTAAAATAACTCACCTTGAGAAGTTTTCCAAAACGCAACTCGTAAGAGGTCTTTTTCAAGAAAGCTCGAAGAAAAATGCGATTGGAAATATAGCATGCAGTGCTCATAGCTTTGGCCCAATATCGCCTAGGAGTCCTATGCTCATCGAGCATCATCCTGGCCATCTCTACAAGGGTCCGATTCTTCCTCTCTACAACACCATTCTGAGGGGGTGTGTAGGGGGAAGAAAACCGATGCTCTAAACCCAAAGAGTTACAAAATTTCTCAAAATCCGAATTCTTGAATTCGGAACCATTATCACTCCTAATAGCTCGCATCGAGTTCAAAGGGAACTCGTTCTGAAGACGCAAAATCAGATTGCGAGCAAAGGAGAAAGTCTCAGTCTTCTCAGCTAAAAAGAAGACCCACGAATATCTTGAAAAGTCATCAACAACAACAAGCACATACCACTTCCCACCAACCGAGCTCACCCGAGCTGGACCAACAAGGTCCATGTGCAAAAGTTCTCCAGGGCGCTTGGTCATGACCTGAGTTACTGGATGGTGGGGAGCGGCAACCATCTTCCCATGTCTACAAGAGTGGCAAACAAGATCCTTCTCCATGGATAACTTGGGCAATCCTCGGATTAGGCCAAGTGAACTAAGTCTTGCAAGCAAGTCGAAGCTCAAATGTCCTAGTCTCCTATGCCACTTCCAAAGATCAGAAGAAGAAGGTCCAGCCACTAGACAACGAGAAGTGCCAAAAGACTCCGAGAAATTCGCACGAAAGACTTTTCCAAAGGGCAAAATCAAACACACAAGATTGCCCTGAGGATCCAAAATACGACTGAGATTCAGTTTAAAACGAATCTCATAGTCATCATCAAAGAGTTGCGAAATAGAAAGAAGGTTAAAATGCAAGTTGGAAACAAGAGCAACATCGCGCAACACAAAGTGCTCATTAACTCGCACAGACCCACGAGACAACACCTTACCTTTGTTGTTGTCGCCGAAGGTGATGTACTCCTTTCCAGCGACCGGACTAAGACTCGAGAACCACTTGGCGTTTCCGGTCATGTGTCTCGAACACCCGGAATCCACCAACCAAACGTTCTCCAATCGTTTTACCTACATCAATAAAAAGACATAGGGTGAGCATACGGGCCAACACTGGGGTTAGTGAAATGGGAAGAATAATAATGTTGGGCCGGCTGCTCAAATGAACGGTCAGTGTAAAAACCATTCCTAACACACCTACGAAGGAAGCGATCACCACGTTTAGACAGACGTGGTCCGCTGGGGAAGGAGCGCTCACCGCGATATTCAAAACGCGGTGGGGGAAAACGCTCAAATACAAAGCCACCGCCACGGGGTCCATAGCCTACAACAGCAGGCTCCCGCCGGGCACGCTCTCTACGAGGCCTAGGCCTAGGAAATTAAGGCACTGCACCTCTAGGCCCAGCATCCCTCCTCGGAGCACTCCTCTGCCTAGGCCTAGGAACTTGAGGTTCTGGACCTCTGGGCCTAGCAGCTCTCCTCTGAACATTCAGCACATGTACATCATGGAAAGGATGGTACATGTCCGGGTTGTTCATCTTCCTAGCACGGCGCGCCTCTCTCTTGCGCCAAAAGCAGAACTCGCTCAAGTGTCCATCTCTCTCACAATGCTCACAATGGTACCTCACCGCTCTCAAAGGGGGTTGTTGGTACACATGGTTGTGGGTGTGGATCACTTTGCCCTTCTGTGGCAAACACTCCTCCTGGATAGGTGGCATCGTATCAAGCTTGTTCTTCAAGTGATTGGGTTTGGGATGCCACACTTGGTTCTTGGGTGGAGCTCTCGGAGGTTCTTCAAACACTCCATCCTTGGTGTTAGGCTTGAGAGGCTCTTTGGGTGGAAGCTTGGTAAGTTTGGGAGTAGTGGTGGAGTTGGGCTTCTCACTCGGGTTCAAACCACTCGACTCTCCAATCTTCCCAAAAGCAGAAAGATCAACACCCGGAGCAAATCCTACACCAGGACCTCCAGCAGCTCGCTTGAATTGGGAGATCATCATCCCGAGCTGCGGCTCACCACAAGACACCCATGACAAGATGGTCCGAAGGTATGTGTTTTCCTCCACGGTTTGCATCTTGTCATGCTTCACATTCGCAATCTCCATCTCCAAACCCTCACACAAAGCGCACCTAGTCACACAAGTGCTACCCGAGCTGGCCTCCTCAAGAGACACAATCTTGGCATTATTCTCTGCCAACTCGGATTGCAAGACAGGACAAGTCTTGCATGCACCCAACAGCGAGGGTCTAGCCTTCAGCTCATCCACTTCTCCTACCAACGCAACATACTTGCTTCTCAAAGTGAGAAGATTAGTCATGTGCGTGGTGCACATCTCACACTCAACCTCCTCAGAAACGACCACGGTGGACTTAGCAAACTCTAGCTCCCTCACCGTGTCCTCCCACTTCTGCCTAAACTCCTTGCGCTCTCTAGCGGCACGCCTAAGCAGCTTATCCTGACTAAGCAAGGCGGCAGTAGGCTTCTCGACCTCAGCAGAAAGCTCGTCGTGGGTGAGGGATACCTGGGAGGTGTCGTCGTCGTCGTCGTTCCGAGGGGAGTTCACCAGCTCGCCGTCGACCTCCTTGCCGACGGCCATGGTGCAGAGGCCGTCGTCGTCGGCGAAGAAGCAGAGACCGTTCAGCTTGTCCTCGATCCTCTTCTTCTTCTTGGACTCGTCGTCACTTGAGCAAGCGGAGTCGTCATCCGAGCCGTCGACGTCGCTGAGCATGGTGAAGAACGCACGCTGCTCAGCCTGGGCCTTCTCCAAGTACTTCTTCTTGATGTACTCCTTGTCGAAGCCGCCCCTCCGCTTGTGCCTCGCGGGGACGTACTTCTCCTTGCGCTTGCCGGAGTCATACTTGTGCCCATGATCGCCCTTCCCATATGACTGCTTCTTCTTAGGACAGTTGGCGATGAAGTGATTGGGGTCGCCGCACTCATAGCATCCTGAGCGTCCTCCTCCGCGGCGACGGTTCATGCGGTTGTTGTGAAACCGCGAGAACCGGTTGGCGAGCATTGCCAACTCGTCATCCCCCAAAGACTCCAGCTGGTCCTCTATGACAGAAAAGAGAGACGAAAGAGCAAAACCTCTAGAGGGGTTAGCAGAAGAGCCAGAAACCAAAGCCATAGTCGGGCCAGAAGGATTCTCATAAGAAGCCCTTGCCATGGCATCAATCTCACTGGACTTGAGCTTACTGAAGAGCTCGTCGCATGTGAGGGTCGTCGCATGTGAGGGTCTCATAGTTAGGTGATTCGATGATCGCCTGAACTTTGGAATCCCACACCGACCGATCAAGGGTATGCAAAAGCTTGAGAGCCCTCTCATGATCGTCGAAAGGCAACAGCTCCTTGTTAGCCCTCATCCTGTTGACAATCACCTGAAAGCGAGCGAATAAACTTTCTATGCTCTCGCCAGGCATATGTCGAAAGTTCTCATACTCTCGCTTGAATGACTCGTAGAGTCGGGCTTTGACTTGAGAGGTTCCCTCATGGAAACGCATGAGGGTGGCCCAAATCTCCCGAGCCGTAGCGAGGTGAGAAACGCGATCAAACTCACTCATGCTCAAACATGAGAAAAGAGCATTACGTGCTCGACTATTGGCATCGTGCTCATCGATCTGAAGCTGAGAGACACGAGCAGCCAAGACCACGTAATCAGCAGAGTTGCAAATATCCCAGATGGAAGCGCCCAAACTCTGCAGATAGGCCGACATGCGTATCTTCCAATACGCATAGTTTGTCCCATCAAAGAACGGCGGTTTGCCAACGCCGCGATCCATGTCGCCTTCTGTGGATCCGGAACCAGCTAAGGTGGAAGATCCTTAACCCGCTCCGATACCAATTGAAGGACCGAGAATGCTACCAGAAAGTGACCAGAGGGGGGTGAATGGGAGCTTCAAATTTTCCTTTCGAAAACTAGTAGCCACTGTCCCGAGAATCACCCCGAACAACAAACCCTAGAGCTTGCTAATGTCCACGACCCTAGATGTAGGGTGGATGCTTCCAAGAAGCACAGCGGGACAGTACACAACTCTAGAAAGCCAACGCAAAAGACGGAAACCAAATTCGACAATGAACGAGCAAGCTACGGACAAAACTGCGAAAACCAGTGCTGACCAGACTCTGGCCTGCGTCCGGTCACTAAGCACCGGACGCGTCCGGTCAGGTCAAAGCAGATTTTGGAGCTCTCTGAGTTGGACCGGACTCACAGTGAGGAGCGTCTGGTCACAACCCTGTAGCGTCCGATCAGGCACAAACAAAACCGTGAACAGTAGAAGAGTTGCGTCCGGTCATTCACAGAAACCAGCGTCCGGTCTCGAGCGTCCAGTCAAGTCGCGAAAAACCCAGTAAAGACGTTCAACGACCGGACTCCGGAGGTGCATCCGGTCAGCCTGACCCAAGCGTCCGGTCACCCCGCGATTTCACAGTTCGTCCACCGAATCGTCTCGATCTCTCCCAAAACAAATCCTCTAGGGATCAAACTTGGTGAGAAGAGTCACAAGGAGGATAGTGAGCTATCTCTAAGAGAACATGGCTCGAACCTATCTCCAAATCGATGAATCGAAGAAATTCGGGGAAGGGGAGAAAAAACTTGACCCTAAACCAAAATTGATCGATCTCCTAGACCGTGAAGTTAGAGGTGAATTCCTTTGGTGGAAAGAAGTGCCTCACGATCTAGAACAACTTGGTTCAAATGGATTTGCAAACGACGAACCGAGCAAAGAGATCGAGCAACGGGAAAAACATGGAGAAAAAGGATTCCGCGAAGAACACGAACGAAACGCGAATCACAACCACGAATTGCAACCGTGTGGCTACCACACGCTACAACAGTGAGGTTAAGGCCTCACTTCCTCAAAATCTCATGAACACAGAGGTATTGTTCTTTTCTCTGTGGATCTCAGGTTCGCTACAGCAGGGGAGAGGGAGAGCAGGAAAACCTAGAAGCAAAAGAGCAAATGACTGAGATAGATAGGGAGGAGGGTGTCTCCCTCTACTTAACCTATTCCTAATTCCTACCCTATTCCTATTCTACCCCTCTCTACTTACAGAGCGAACCAGCTAAACCCTAAGGTTATTCTGGACCAACTCGATGGTAGGTGGATCCGACGGCCACGCCCGCACAACTCGTAGCGTTGCCTCGACACAACCTCTTGATTGCCGCCACGTGCCGCCACCGCTCCGTGTCCTTTTCCTGGACGTCGCACCCCCGGTTTTGAGGCCCAAACCGGGAAACCAGCCTTCACAGCCAACCCCCAGTTTTGAGGCCCAAACCGGGAAACCAGCCCACCAGCATCTGAGTTTTGAGGCCCAAACTCAGCAAACCCGCAGCGCCCAGGTTTTGAGGCCCAAACCTGGAAACCGTCCTCAGCCCGAGTTTTGTGGCCAAACTCAGAAACCCTCAGCACCCAGGTTTTGAGGCCCAAACCTGGAAACCGTCCACCCGATGGTTTTTTCTCTGGCTCTACCACCAAACCGACGCCGTAGAGGGGATGCACAACCCGTGCACCCCGTCCACCGATACGTGTCCCCAAGTCCACGACTCAGGCAACACATGACCGCAAGTCTTCGCTCGTCGCTGTCCCAGGCTGTCAGCCACCACAGCTGATCCTCGGGCCACCGGTCCCTCAGTCCAAGCCTCACGTCCGCCCTTCGCCACTCTCGGTCCATCGGCACGGCACGTCTCTACTTGACCTTCACCTTGCCTCTGATCACTGTCTCCGTGCTCAACACCTGCACAACACAAGCCAAAGAACATGCGCATCATCCTAGTTGACAATCACTCATCACTCAGAGACTCGGCATACACCCATGTATCCGCAACATCCTTGCGGGTTTTACACACCATAGGATTATTCACATGGGGCTTTTTAGTTTGTAGTGTAACAATATTTTTATTTTCTTTTCTAATGCAATGCAGAAATTAAAATGTTTGTGAATTGAATATGATGATGCAATAAATGACTAACAATTAAATATGAGAAATATGCAGAAAAGTAAATATGAGGATAACTACCGGTTTTTACCTTTTGGCAAAGGTTCGGATATTTAGGTCCGACGATCCGGACCTTCCCTTGGTTCAGACCTCCCAAGGTATGTCAGACGTTTGGAAAGTTGTTATTGATTATACCTCTTAGTTGCAGACTTTTTCTTTCATACTTTCTTGGTCTGAGTCTTCACTTCCTGTGGTTCACTGTCTTGAGGTTTCTCTTGTTCTTTCTTTTCTAGGACGGTGGCGATAGCTTCTTCGTCATGATTGGCCTCTCTATTCTTGATAGTTTGTCTTCCTTGGCGTTGAGAGCGGCGTCTTTCAGTTCTGTTCTTCTTGGGTGCTTCATTGGGTATGTAGTTGATGAAGTTGCATCGTGCCTTTTCTCCAGGAAAGTGAAAATGGATTTCCTCTTGTAAATGATTGTACTTGTGGCGTAGACGAATGGTCTTCCTAGGATGAGGTGGACATCATCGTCTTCTCCCATGTCGAGGATCAAGAAGTTTGTGGAGACTTCATGACCTCTAATTCTGACTACGATGTCTTCCATCATTCCTTCTTGTTTATGCCTCTTGATATGGTGTCACTCATGTTCGTTCGTCCAGCAGTTTGAAGTGAAGCGTTAATTGTGGATGCTGGCAGCATCTTGCTCAGTGTGTGTTGACACTCCTTAATGGATTCACTCTAAGAATGAGTCACATAAAATAATAAACTGGTGAAAGCACAAAAGAGTGTACGGGACACTACTAACTCCACTTAACGTCAAGTTGTCATCCCCAACATGAAGCTAGCAATGTAATTATATCAGGGCACTGGATTTAAGAGATAGATATTTATCCGCAAGCGCACAGATAAACATACCCGTTGTAGAGCATTTCACCCAAGCTAGTCTCAGGTATCGTTATTTATATTTTAGCCTAGAGACTAATCAATTCAAGATATGATGGTATGGTAAGGACTTAACAGTATTTAATATGGCACACACTTGTAGTAAGACTGATAACACACTAACTACTATGAACAAGAATCAGGTCCGGAGTAAATGATGTAGTAAATAATTGATAAAGGATAGCAGAGATCAGATCAATCAAGGATAAACTTAGAACAGTACTGCCTAGCAAGATGATGATTAGAACAGGTATTAATAAGGAACATTCCTAGGTTATTCTAATTATAAGTCATAGCATACATTGATTAGTGCAATTATATATGGCAATCATTGGCTAGGTCATATCATATTTATAATCAAGAGGCAACTCCATAGCTAAAGTGTTAAACAAAGTAACCCTTAAACCATGAGTTAACCGAGCCATACTGAACACTATATTCGGGAGGTGGAATACAGAGGACTCAACAGGTCTATCACACCCGCGATCTACCACTCTATCCGGAACATAGAACGTATTCGCAGATAAATAATGTATAGGCACCATGCCTACACAGCATTCATCACTCACCCGTTGTACTTTAAGATGAGCGTTATACGAACATGAGTATAAACAATAAGATGAACTATCTACACCAAATATATAATCAAAGCAGACTATAAGCATTATAACTAAGAATATAATCATTGATGTCTTAATCATATCAATTGTATTGCTATCTAGAACACAATAATGAACAATAAGGTGAACTAGATCATCGAGAAGAACTAAAGTACGAACTAGAACATTAATTAGAACAAGATTATGAACTAGAAGATGAAATAGACGATGAACATGAACTAAATGATGAACTAGAACATAAACAATGAAGAACAATGATGAACTAGAAGAGCAATTATGAAATAGATCCATAATGTTAATACAAGAGAGAAGATCTTGGGTTTACCGAGCCTTCTCGTGACTAGATCAGGAATCCAAGCGAAGCTTGCCTCCTCTAATCCTATTCTATCTACTAATCTAGGTGGATGTAGTCCTAAAGCTTTCGATTGATCTCCTTCTGGTTGGTCTAACCCTGATGAATGAATTGCCTGAAACCCTTCTTGCCTTAGAGGGGGGTCAAGGGTCTGTTTATATAGCCCTGGGCGATGAATCGTGGCCCTTGGATCAAACCGACTTGAGGTACGGTCGAGATGCATCCTGGAGGTTGGTGGAAGTAGCTTGCAGAGGACGGAACCAAGCAGGCCCAGGGGGCGGCCGATCGGTCACCTGGTGGGACTGGTCGGTCCCACCAGTCGGCCTCTGGTGGTGTCCTTCCTTGTGGTGTCTTCTTACGTCCCCTGGAGTCTTCTAGAAGTATCCTGACGTGGCGGTTGCGTTATCTCCCGACGGTTTCCTTCTATGGGAAGCTATTGGTGCTAATTTCCTGGTTTAGTCCCTGCAGAACCATAACTCACCAAAACTCATGGAATATTGTTAGTTGAAACCCTAAACCTTTGTTGGTGATCATATTCTTGCCATTTTCATATTTATTTATCTCTTAATTATGACAGTTAACCAGTGTCAACAATTCCCCCAAGCTTACCTTTTGCTAGTCCCTTAGCAAACACTCATGATGAATCTGGAACTGTTACTATGCCTCCACATATGTTAAAACAAAAATCTTCCTTGGTTTAGAGTTAACTATTCTGACTTTCTCATATTACCTTTAACTATGGAGCTTTTGCCTTCACCTGGTTCTTTAAACAATTGAAAGATAGAGCAATCAAGTTAAGCATTGTATCTCTAATTCTTTGATCAACCTTCATTCTGGAGTTTTTTTTTATATATTTTCAAATGAAAATCAGAGATTCCCTTGTATGATGCTCTCAAATCGCTCTTTTATATTTTATGATTCCTCACTGATGCACTTTTCCTTCCTTCTATGGATAAATATCTGGAGCTTTAAGAAGTGAAAAGCATATCTTACCAAGTCAAAGTTTAGGAAGAAAGATGTCATACTCATAGATCAAGATCTTAGAAAATTTGAAATTTGTCATCTCTTGCTGGCATATTGTAATTAGAGGAACCATGGGCTATCATTCTTTTTCTCATACTTTTATCATAACTTTCTTCTCTTTTTTTTCTTTGAGGTAGTCGGACACTTGTCCCTTTTTATTTCCTCCTTTTATATTTTTGCATAGCCCATGCCTCTAACACAATACTACTTCGGAAGAGTGAATCTTTTAATAAAACATTCTTGATCTCTAGAGCATGATAAATTTCTCAACCATAACTAAAAACTTAGAACAAAGCAAGTAGCCTTATCTTAAAATCATATTAATGGCTCTGGGTAGGAATTCATGTTATGTCATACAGGATCTCATCATGTGTTTTTAATTTTTTTTTCAAAATGTAAATCTCTAGAACTCTAGTATCTCTAGGAATTAGATAAACAACAGCTCAAACCTTTTTATGTCATATCTCACAATTATCTAGGTTTTAGATCTAGCAATTGCCATCCACAGGTTTTAGGTTCAGAGTTTATTCAAAACAACTTTCTCAAGAAAATCTAAGTTTAAACACTATGTACTAAAAAGGAATTACAGCGGGGCAATTATTATTACTTTTATTATGAGCAAAATTAATCTTTTATCCACCTAGACATTTATTCATTATATAATATCTTTATTTGGTTTTATAATAGTTATTTATCTTTTTTTTAGGAATTTCTATATGTTTATTGACCTGATCTAACTAAAATGACCTAATAGTAATAGATAAAAAGTCGTGATACTTATCGTGATAACTGAGGGTGCTCTCCCCCAAACTGGATCTTGACTTATTCTTTTTCTACAGAAGTCGAGTAGACCGTTAACGATTTCTTAAGTCCTTCTCTTCTTCTCTTCCTGCTGAATTGAAAGATAGACAACACAACTAGTGGAACTTGATTAAAGGTTAGTGATAAATATTCCTCCATTTATCTAGGTGTTTTAAAGCTCTTAAGATTATTTATGTTCTTCCTCTCCACTAAGCAGAGTTTCAGCAGTATTTCCATAGTGTCTCTTTTTAGATTTAATGGTGAGCCTTCATGTGCCCACAAAATTTTTTTTGTTGTTTTGAATTTATTTATGAAAAACTTGAGAGGATAGAGATACTTATGTGGATACATGGGGGTGCCTTCCCCCAAGCTGAATGTTGATGTAGTCATTTTGAAATGTAGCAGATTGACAATGGATATGTCCTTCCTCTATTAGAGCTTTGATTGATGTTGATGTTGTTATGACAGAGCTCAAACAGTGGATGGAGCATTCACTTGTTCGTCAGCTTTTCTTGGCCTTTTAAATCCTGTGAAACTCAAATAGACAACAAAACTTGTGGAACAGATTAAGCATTAGCGATTGGCCACTCTAGCCTTAGTTGTCTACAATTTCAGTAAGATCTCTTTTTTTATATATTTTAATATATATATTTTTTTTATGATGCAAGAAAAATGCAACAGGATGAATGTATGCATATTTATTTTTAGTATTATTATATTATTATTATTATATTTTTATGCCACCACGGTGAACATTTCTGTGGGTTTTTACACACCATAGAATTATTCACATGGGGCTTCATGATTTTTCCAAATATATTTTTTTGTTTTCTGATGCAGATATAATTGCTTAAGAAATAAATATGATACTAATAGTAAAGTGATCATGCTTTATCTAATTATGCAATGATGAATTTAATGCTAATGATTATGGATAACTACCGAGTTACCTTCGGTGAGGATTCGACGTTTATAGTCTATCGAACAAGACTCCTTGTATGCTCTTTATTCTTCCTTAGGTGTATCAGCGGATCCTGAGGAGGACCTCGATGATTGCACGTCTGTAGAACTCTCTTTCTTTTTCCATACTTGTTTGACTGGTAGACTTGTCTCCTTTACTTCCTCGTCCTTCGTTTCCTTTAATGGGACATCTTCACTCCTGGTAACTTCTCCTTTATAGTCAGCCCATCCATCCTTGATTTGTCGTTTCTTGTTGTGTTGGGATGTGCGGCGTCTCCTCCTTGAGTGGCTCTTCTTTTCCTGTACATTAGTGGCATAACCATTGAAGTAACAGCGTACCTTCTCTCTGAAAAACTGGAAGTGGATCTCTCCAGATCTCATGTAGATGATAGCGCCAGTGGTGTTGAGGAAGGGTCTTCCTAGGATGATGTGAATGTCGTCTTCTTTTCCCATGTCTAGTACTAAGAAGTCGGTGGGAACATAGTGGTCTTTAATTTGGATCATCACGTCCTTTACTATTCCCTCCGAAAATTGATAAGTTTGGTCCGCCATCTGCAGCTGCACATATGTCGAATACATAGGTCTATTTTTATATAAGTGTTCATATGTTACCTTAGACATTATATTGACACTTGAGCCAATGTCGCAGAATGTCTTATGGAATGTACTTCCTTCGATCTTGCAATCGATGGTGGGTACGCCTGGGTCATCTCTCTTAGCGAGGAATGGTGATGCAAAAAGGTGGTCGTATTCTGTTTGCACAGAGTTGACCATCCATACTGTGTCTTGATGTGGTTGTGTAGTCTTGTTCTTCCTTCTTCTGTTTCTATTCTTCTTCTTTGATGATATGATGTTTGCATCTTCGTAGGGCATCTGAGGGTGGACTTTGGTAGTGAGTGTACGGCTCTTGAAGCTGAATCTCTCTTTGTTGCCTGCGATTGTGAAACAGATCTTGGCGCTGTCCGCGTAGATGATGGCTTTGGTTGAGCTTAGGAACGGGCGTCCAAGAATGATGGGTGCTCTTTCGTTTCCACCTGTTTCAATGGTCATAAAGTCTGCACACACATACGAGCGTCCTACTCGTATACAGATGTCTTCTAGAATTCCTAATGGGTAGCACAGTGTCTGATCTGCAAGCTGCAAACACATGGTTGTATATAATAGAGGTGCACCATGTATTTGTTCATATATTACCCTTGGCATAATGTTGACGCTTGCTCCAAGGTCACAGACTGCTTCTTCAAAACTGTGAGGTCCAATATGAATTGGAATCACATGTCTTCCTGGATCTCCTTTCTTTGGGGCAATGGAGTCATCCATCCATTCCCTCGAAGGTCTAGGTATGAGGTGTCCTACATCAAAGATGTCTACAAGATTTGCAGTTTCTAGATCTTTTGGACTTCCTAGAATCTTACCGTTTTCAGTCATAAGGACTGAAGCTGCTAACTGAGATAACTGAGATTCTATCATTTTATTAAAGCTATGCTGATTCTTTATGGCAGAAGTAAAGCTATCATGGAATTAAATAGCCCGCTATTTGTGCCGCTATAGCCCGAAATAGCTTGAAAAAATTGTGCCGCTATTTGCGTTCATGCACAATTCTGCCGCTATTTTGCCACTAAAGTCCGCTAATTACAGTTTATAAAATGCTAAACACTTTAGCTTTAGCTTGCTATTTAAAACCATGAAAGCTATCCATTCTAGTATTAATATTTTCAAGTAGTTTATCATTGGAAGCTATCTTCTTAGACATATTATCAATAATTTTATTTTGATTAGATATCATCTCTCTCAAAGGTGGTTGATTAAAAGTATTACCTTGGTAGTTACCTGAGTAGTTACCTGAGTAATTAGGCCTTGATTGCTGGTTCCATCCTTGAGTTTGTTGAGGACGATAGTTGGTGTTGTTGTTCATGTACTTTCTATCCTCTTGAGTCTCAGGGCAATTGCTCCCTGAATGACCAGTGCCTCCACACTCTTCACATGTCAGGCGAGATTCATAGATTTGCTTGACGTCTTCTCTCTTGGGAGTGTGTTCATCAATCTTCTTCATAAGTAGGTCAAGTTTAGCAGACAACATGTCTACTTCCTTTAGTTGATGTATTCCTCCCCTCTTGCGTGGCTGAGAGCGTTCCTCATTCCATCCTTGGTTCGAGGCCATCTTCTCTATGAGTGTAGTTGCATTGTTGATTGTGAGTGATAAGAATGATCCTCCAGCAGCGGCATCTACATTTTCACGGGTACTTGAAGTGAGCCCGTGATAAAAGGTCTGCATGAGTAGCCAATTCTCCATCCCATGGTGAGGGCATTCTGATATGTAGTCTTGAAAGCGTTCCCAAGCTTCTGGGATTGATTCTTCATGTTGTTGTTGGAAAGTTGAAATCTTGGCACGGAGGGCATTCGTCTTGCCCACTGGAAAGAACTTTGCTAGGAAGGCAGTTGAACAGATCGCCCACGAGGTGTTTTTATCTTTGTTGGCGTAAAACCATTGTTTTGCTTTTCCCAAGAGTGAGAATGGGAACAAGCGAAGTAGAATGGCGTCCCTTTCGACTCCTTTGATGGTGAAAGTGCTGCAAATCTCCAGAAAGTGTTGGAGATGAGCGCTTGCGTCTTCATGTGCCTTTCCGCAAAATTGATTAGCTTGCACCATGTTGATCAAAGCTGGCTTGAGTTCAAATCCGTTGTCCCCCACATTGACTGTTGGTTCAGTCCTGATGTTGGCAGTGGTTGGTGCAGAGAACCCGCGGAGTGTCCTGTCGGCCATGGTGTCCAATACTGGTGTTAAGCTTCTCCTTATCTGGCTAACTTCTGGTAGTGGTGCTGAGGGTCTCTTAAGTTTGCGTCTAGTTTTCCTTAGTAAAGCTTTGGGATCCTCAGTGTAGTTGTTCAGAAGTTGGAAACCAGTCATACATCACCCTGCGTAAGATATAAAAGATAAACAAAGCCAGGATAGGTCTGTAAAAGTAAATAATTAGTGCATTATCACATGTGTGTAAGTAAAATGATATGTTCTAGCTACCGTTTTAAATGCTGCTAATGCAATGTCCTTATCAATGTTCATAAAGATTTTAATGAAAACCCTAGGTACCATCCCTAGTTGAATTGATGTGTTCCCCGGCAACGGCGCCAGAAATGCTTGTTGACACTCCTTAATGGATTCACTCTAAGAATGAGTCACATAAAATAATAAACTGGTGAAAGCACAAAAGAGTGTACGGGACAATACTAACTCCACTTAACGTCAAGTTGTCATCCCTAACATGAAGCTAGCAATGTAATTATATCAGGGCACTGGATTTAAGAGATAGATATTTATCCGCAAGCGCACAGATAAACATACCCGTTGTAGAGCATTTCACCCAAGCTAGTCTCAGGTATCATTATTTATATTTTAGCCTAGAGACTAATCAATTCAAGATATGATGGTATGGTAAGGACTTAACAGTATTTAATATGGCACACACTTGTAGTAAGACTGATAACACACTAACTACTATGAACAAGAATCAGGTACAGAGTAAATGATGTAGTAAATAATTGATAAAGGATAGCAGAGATCAGATCAATCAAGGATAAACTTAGAACAGTACTGCCTAGCAAGATGATGATTAGAACAGGTATTAATAAGGAACATTCCTAAGTTATTCTAATTATAAGTCATAGCATACATTGATTAGTGCAATTATATATGGCAATCATTGGCTAGGTCACATCATATTTATAATCAAGAGGCAACTCCATAGCTAAACTGTTAAACAAAGTAACCCTTAAACCATGAGTTAACCGAGCTATACTGAACACTATATTCGGGAGGTGGAATACAGAGGACTCAACAGGTCTGTCACACCCGCGATCTACCACTCTATCCGGAACATAGGACGTATTCGCAGATAAATAATGTATAGGCACCATGCCTACACAGCATTCATCACCCACCCGTTGTACTTTAAGATGAGCGTTATACGAACATGAGTATAAACAATAAGATGAACTATCTATGCCAAATATGTAATCAAAGCAGACTATAAGCATTATAACTAAGAATATAATCATTGATGTCTTAATCATATCAATTGTATTGCTATCTAGAACATAATAATGAACAATAAGGTGAACTAGATCATCGAGAAGAACTAAAGTAGGAACTAGAACATTAATTAGAACAAGATTATGAACTAGAAGATGAACTAGACGATGAACATGAACTAAATG
This sequence comes from Coix lacryma-jobi var. lacryma-jobi, assembly GCA_009763385.1. Lineage (NCBI taxonomy): Eukaryota > Viridiplantae > Streptophyta > Magnoliopsida > Poales > Poaceae > Coix > Coix lacryma-jobi. Next base: position 114,311,151 of record CM019830.1, on the reverse strand, counting down.
ATGAACTAGAAAATAAACAATGAAGAACAATGATGAAATAGAAGAGCAATTATGAAATAGATCCATAATGTTAATACAAGAGAGAAGATCTTGGGTTTACCGAGCCTTCTCGTGACTAGATCAGGAATCCAAGCGAAGCTTGCCTCCTCTAATCCTATTCTATCTACTAATCTAGGTGGATGTAGTCCTAAAGCTTCCGATTGATCTCCTTCTGGTTGGTCTAACCCTGATGAATGAATTGCCTGAAACCCTTCTTGCCTTAGAGGGGGGTCAGGGGTCTGTTTATATAGCCCTGGGCGATGAATCGTGGCCCTTGGATCAAACCGACTTGAGGTACGGTCGAGATGCATCCTGGAGGTTGGTGGAAGTAGCTTGCAGAGGACAGAACCCAGCGGGCCCAGGGGGCGACCGATCGGTCACCTGGTGGGACCGATCGGTCCCACCAGTCGGCCTCTGGTGGTGTCCTTCCTTGTGGTGTCTTCTTACGTCCCCAGGAGTCTTCTAGAAGTATCCCGATGTGGCGGTTGCGTTATCTCCCGATGGTTTCCTTCTATGGGAAGCTATTGGTGCTAATTTCCTAGTTTAGTCCCTGCAGAACCATAACTTACCAAAACTCATGGAATATTGTCAGTTGAAACCCTAAACCTTTGTTGGTGATCATATTCTTGCCCTTTTCATATTTATTTATCTCTTAATTATGATAGTTAACCAGTGTCAACAGTGTGCATGTTCTTGTAGATCTAGGACCTTCACTCTGTAGAATTTGGGAGTGACAAACTTCTCCATGTTTTGCTCAAGAGTGTGTTCTGCTCATAAAGACAAGGTAGAGATCAAGTGCATGGGCTCTGTTGGTGGAAAAACACCAACAGAACCATAAGTTTTGTTAATTCCTCTCTAACCTTAGGCACATTGCACATGACAAACTTGTTGTTTATGTGTTCTATTCAATCTTAACATGAGTGATAGGATCAGAGGATGAGCATGAAAGTAGCATCTTAAAATATTTAACAGATCAAATTACTTAACCCAAGGAAGGATAATCTATGCATAATGTGTCGATCTTTTCATAATTGAGATATATCTTCTTCCAAAGGTTAGATGCACAACATTTTAGCTCATTTAGTTAAGACAGTGAGATTTAAGAGAGTAAAGCTATGAACAAGGATCAAAGGACTGAACATGTTGAGTTGATTAGGTTGGATCAAGTGGGGTGCAACTTAAACATGTTTAGTTCTTTATTTATGTTCATACTAGAATCAAGAAGAAGCTTTTACAGTGATGGTTACTTACCTTGAAATGTTACTTTGTCATTGAAGAGTGATTGTGTCAAACCACCTTGTGGAAGCTTCTCTTGTCTAGCTAGTTGTTGTTCATGAATGACTTGTCTTCTCTTGTTTGTCTCACAGTGTGATTGAGAGGAGGAAGATTATAGTGGAATCATCTTTAGAGGTATCGATCTTCCTTCTCTCGTGTCGACTTATTGTTCCTCGAGTATGCTGACTAGGATCCTCTCTCTTTCTTGTATTAATTCTGTACTATGAGGATGTAGGGACAGTTTTGCATTCTTCTCTTGTCAACCTTTCTTGTTTATCCCTTTAATCATTGGGCTGGCAAGAGACTTGAATTTAGAGCAGCTACTCGAGTGCCTCCATGAGAGTCTTTGTCTTGTAATGTCACAACTGAGACTTGTCCTCTCAACAGTGTCTAGATGATGGAGATCTTATCGACTGTTCTTCTTGATTTGCTAGCTCAGGTACTATCTCTCCATCTTCTAACTCTTGTGGTGCAGTGGCTTCATCCTTCATGATGCCCTCCTCAATTCCTGGCAGTTGGTTCTCCCTTCGACGTCTTCTCTTGGTTCTCTTTGGCTGCTCATAAGTAGATGTTGAAGATGCAGCGAAAGATCCAAAAGTTGAGTTTTCCAGGTTCGGCAAAGATGATAACATTGATGGTGTTCAAGAACGATCTTCCAAGAATGTGTGGTGGATCATATTCTTCTTCTCGACTGGGATAGCATCTAGTGGTTTGTACTGATCAAAGTGGTGAGTAGAAGATCAATATGTTTGAAGTTGGGTTTCTCCTTCCTTCTTTTGATTGTTAAACACATCTAGACAACGAAATTGTCTCTCTCAAGCTGGCTTGTGATGTAGATGGATTCCCAAACAACATGTTCATGTGTTTGACTTGTAGATCTTGCTATTATTGTAGTGGTACCATCTTGTCTCCCAAGCTAGCTCTTGATTAGAAAAGAGGATAACTTCCCACTTCTTGTCTTGATGTCTTGGATAATGATGATTGCAGGCATAGGTTGTCTCATATGAGGTAGGTTGCATCCTGTTTGTCATCAGCGCCTAAGCAAGACTCAAAGCTAGACTAGCACCATTTGTGATCTGAGAGTAGGTTTGTGTGTCTATGGTTTGAGTTTTGGATCTTCAATGTTCAGACCAAACCATGGATGAACAAAATCTCTCTTCTGCATAACGTTAGTGGATATATATACCCAAAGGATTGCAAGAATTTGAAACATGGGTTGTTATCCATAACTTATGTATTTTGCATCTATGCTAATCAAAAGATGTTTTTAGGATTGTTTTAACATAGACTAGTATTTTATGTGTTGGCTGCACTTTAACATGATCCAAGGCAAAAGATAACTTGCAGTAGAAGACAAAACAAAATAAACTTTGATACTCACAGTTCTTTCATCCATGACGAATGAGCTGAGTCTTCATTGTGCAAAGTTGTTGAAGTTCATTGTACGCCTTGCTTCATCTCCAGTGTGAGTTCATCTCCGGACTTTCCCAAATTGATATTGAAAGTTTCCCTTCAGAGGTTAGTCCAACAAAATATCCAATATCTACTATAGCATACTATCAGTTCAGAAATCAACCTAGACACCACGTCTAATTTGATCTAGGAAGGCATTTTAACCTAAGCACCATACTTAATTTAAAAGCCTTTAGAGGTAAAATCAGCACACCTTTTAGCTCAAGAATCAAACCAGACACCATGTCTTACTTTAATTCATGAAAACAGTTAAACTAAGCTCCATGCCTAATTTAAAAGGTGTATGATAATACTTCAAAACCAAAGAATATACTATAGCAAATAAAGATAACATGAAAGCATTGTAGAGATTTATTCAGATGGTGATGAAAGAGTATGATTAGTATATGATCATATTCTAAAGGTAGGGACAACCAACATAGCAACATGGCAAGAAATATTCTTAGAAAGTTTATTCCCCAAGCTTGGATTTTGTACAAATCAAGATTGGATGAATGTAATTCAATGTTACATGATGATTGATGAGACATACCTTGTGTTTGTTGTTCCTTCGTTCTTTTCTGCTCCAAACCTGGAAAGGTTAGTGACAAGAATACCCAAAGGAATATTTTCATAATTATATTTCTATGCTCATTACAAGGACAGTGCAGCAGAAAGGTAGGCATAGCTCATAACCAGGTATTATGATGGGATGTAAGGATTCTACTGGTTATAGCTTGCGTTCATGGGGTAGTGATAGATAAGAGTGGAATTCTAAAACAACATTCATAAGAATGAAAACAAAAATAATGAAAAGATTGGGACAAAAGGAAAAAGATAAAAGTATGATTACAAGGTTAAACTAAGACTTAAGATGATCTACCGTTCCCCGGCAACGGCGCCAGAAATGCTTGTTGACACTTACTAACGTCGCTACCAAGAGTAGAGATAAACTCTATCCCCGGCAACGGCGCCAGAAATGCTTGTTGGTATAAATTAAAGCACACTCTACTTTATCCGCAAGCGCACAGATAAGATCTACCGATGTAGCACTTCACCGGAGTAACCCAGTTTTAACATCGAACCCAAAGGAACGGATAGCGTTAAGTCTTAAAGTCTAGCCCCTGAGTAGCTAACAAGGATGGAGAAGCTAAAAGTATAGAGGGGATCACTAAGGTTATCTAAATCCAACTTAAGAGTGATATGTTTATATTATTCTTAATGGGGAAGTTGCCATAAAAGGTCACAAACAGAGTATGAGTCTTTTATGCAAATGTATAATCCTACCGAGCCTACACACGGGTAAGTGGACTATAGAAGAATCAACAAGGCTATAAGAGTTACCCTTGCGAACAACCACTACTACCGGCGTTATAGGAGGCATTTATGATGAGCTATCAAGTCCAAGCACCACGCTTACACTATCCAACTACTCTAACTCTAGAGCAACTTAGAATTAGATTACTCAAAAGAGAGTCATAAACCTTAAGAATAATGAGAACAATAACTCAAACTTAAATATAGACGTTGATTACCGAAATAATCGCTGAAGCAAGTTGAAGATGAACTTGAATCCGCTGGTACAAGATGAAGAAGTTGATCCGACAGACCGGAGCTCCTTCTTGATCTCTTCCTCTCTCTCTCTCTCTTCTAGTTCTAATATAAGACTAGGTTCTAAACCTAAACTAGAGGGGTAACTAGTCTTCTACTTGATAGCTGGCTCTTGATTACAACTAGATGAACTAGATCTAATTCTAGATGAACTAGAAGAGATTCATCTAGAGGGACCTCTACTTCTAATTGAAACCCTAGTTTCTGATGTGGAGATGAATAATGAAGATGGAGATGCCAGGAGAGGGGGCTCTGGGGCTGCTTATATAGCCCTGAGGGATCAACCGTGGCCGTTAGATCAAACCGACTTAAGGTACGACTAAGATGCATCCTAGAGGTTTGTGGAGGAAGCTTGCAGAAGACGGAAGCCAGCGGGCCCGGGGGGAGACCGGTCGGTCTCCTGGTGGGACCGGTCGGTCCCACCTGGCAGGGTCCCGCGGTGCCCGACCTCCTAGTGTCTTCTGGTGTCCTCTGGAGTCTTCTAGAATATTCCTGACGTGCCGGTTGCGTTATCTCGCGTCGGTTTCCTTCTAGGGGAAGCAATCAGTGCTGGTTTCCTGGTTTAGTCCCTGCAGAATCACAATTCACCAAAACTCGTGGAATATTGTCAATTAAAACCCTAAACCTTTGTTGGTGACTGAATTCATGCCCTTTTCATATTTATTTATCCTTTAATTTTAATAGATAACCAGTGTCAACATTCACCATTTACAAAATAGCTTAGCTCACAACATATATCAGTGATCAGAAAGAGCATAAGCTACAGGCATCATCATATAGCATCGGAGCAAAACTAGATAGAGCATAATCACATTCTAAGGATTATATACATGAAGCTTCAAAGATGCAAAGATGCATGATAAGATGCAAAAACTAACCACCAATTGAAAGAAAAAGAGTCAGACTATAATACACGAACCAAAATGTTTCCCCCATCTAAAAGGGGAAACACACACCAAGCTCACCTCTCAACCTAGCAAAAGTTGATTGGTCCAAAGGCTTGGTGAAAATATCAGCCAACTGATGATGAGTATCGACATGGCGAAGGTCGATATCACCCTTCTCATAGTGGTCTCGCAGAAAATGAAAGCGCACATCAATGTGTTTGGTCTTAGAATGCAGCACGGGGTTCTTAGCAACGCTAATAGCACTCGTGCTGTCACAAAGCAAAGGAACGCAAGAAAAGCTCAGACCAAAATCACGCAAAGTGGCCATCATCCACAGCAATTGGGAACAGCAGCTAGCCGCAGCAACATACTCAGCCTCCGTGGTAGACTAGGCGACACTAGACTGCTTGCGAGAAGACCACGAAATAAGGGAAGAACCAATAAACTGACAAGTCCCAAAAGTGGACTTGCGCTCAATCCGGCAACCAGCAAAACCGGCATCAGAATAACCGCAAAGAGAGAGGGTGAAGGAAGCAAATTACCAAATCCCAAACTCTGGAGTGAAGCATAAGTACCTCATAATACGCTTGACCGCCTGACGGTGAGAGGTGCGCGGCGATGACTGAAATCGCGCGCAAAGACACACCACGAACTGAATGTCCGGGTGTGTCGCCGTCAGGTACAGCAGCGACCCGATCATACTCTGGTACTCCTTCTGGTCCATAGCTTCTCCATCCTTGTCCGCATCCAGGGCCATCGTGGTCGACATGGGTGTTGGAAGAGGCTTGGCCTCACCCATATCGAATTTCTTCAGGATATCCTTGGTATACTTACCCTGGTGCACGAACGTTCCCTCTCGAGATTGCTTGATTTGCAACCCAAGGAAAAACGTCAACTCGCCCATCATGCTCATCTCAAACTCCCTACTCATAGTGTCTGCAAACTTGGCAACCAAAGCGTGAGAAGAACAACCGAAAATGATATCATCCATGTAAATCTGGACCAAGAGAGTGTCATTGCCTTGCTTGAGGAGAAAAAGCGTTTTATCCACACATCCCATTTTAAAGCCCTTAGCAAGCAAAAAGGTTTTTAACCTATCATACCAGGCTCTAGGGGCTTGTTTCAAACCATATAAAGCTTTGTGAAGTTTAAAAAGATGGTTTGGAAACTTGGGATTTTCAAAACCTGGGGGTTGTCTCACATACACCTCTTCTTCTTTGTAGCCGTTTAGAAAGGCACTCTTGACATCCATTTGAAAAAGTTTAAACCCTTTGGATGCAGCAAAAGCCAAGAGTATCCTAATTGCCTCCAAACGAGCTACAGGAGCAAACGTCTCCTCATAGTCTATCCCCTCCTTCTGACTATACCCCTAGGCTACAAGTCTGGCCTTGTTTCTCACAACATGGCCATCCTCTCCTTGTTTGTTTTTGAAAACCCATTTTGTACCAATAGGATGACACCCAGGAGGAGGTGGAACCAAAACCCAAACCCGATTTCTTTCAAAATTTTCTAACTCCTCATGCATGGCATTGACCCAATCAGGATCAGATAAAGCGTGTCCAACATCTCGGGGTTCAAAATCAGCAACAAATGCAGAATGAGCAAAATGAGAGATTTGTTGTGACCTTGACCGAGTGACACGTTCGTCGATGCTGCCGATCATCTGTTGTGGCGGGTGTTGGCGTTGGATGTGTCGTGGCGCCTCCCGAGCTGAAGAGACCTCCCCCTCAACAGTAGCTGGTGCCTCCTCGGGTACAAAAGGTACCGCTCGAGGTGGCGGATCCCACGGCCCCTAAGTAGTCGATGAAGAGGGGTTGGGGCCATGAGTCGTCGTAGTAGAAGCCGATGCTTGTGGCACAGCAGGTGGAGGTAGTGCTGGATCATCCATCCCTTCAGCACCCTCGTCCTCATCATCAAAAAAGAGGCTCACCAACCTCATGATCACCTACACGCTCAAAACGAGAAGAAGGACAAATCATGGTCTCGTCGAAGGTGACATCAGATGTCTCCATGACTCGGTTAGGATCAAGGTTAAGTACATGGTATGCTCGAGTGTGAGTGCCATAACCCAAAAATACACCGTCAGAAGAACGAGACTCAAACTTGTCCAAGTTGCCTTTCTTGAGTATAAAACAGTGGCAACCAAAAACTCTAAAATAACTCACTTTGGGCTGTTTTCCAAAACGCAACTCATAAGAAGTCTTTTTCAAGAAAGCTCGGAGAAAAATGAGATTGGAAATATAGCATGCAGTGCTCATAGCTTTGGCCCAATATCGCCTAGGAGTCCTATGCTCATCGAGCATCGTCCTGGCCATCTCTACAAGGGTCCGATTCTTCCTCTCTACAACACCATTCTGAGGCGGTGTGTAGGGGGAAGAAAACTGATGCTCTAAACCCAAAGAGTTACAAAACTTCTCAAAATCCGAGTTCTTAAACTCGGAACCATTATCACTACGGATAGCTCGCATCGAGTTCATAGGGAACTCGTTCTGAAGACACAAAATCAGATTGCAAGCAAAAGAGAAAGTCTCAGTCTTCTCGGACAAAAAGAAGACCCACGAATATCTCGAAAAATCGTCAACAACAACCAATACGTACCACTTCCCCCCAACGGAGCTCACCCGAGCCGGACCAACAAGGTCCATGTGTAAAAGCTCTCCAGGGCGCTTAGTCATGACCTGAGTCACTGGATGGTGGGGAGCGGCTACCATCTTCCCATGTCTACAAGAATGGCAAACAAGATCCTTCTCCATGGACAACTTGGGCAGTCCTCGGATTAAGCCAAGTGAGCTAAGCCTTGCAAGCAAGTCGAAGCTCAGGTGACCAAGTCTCCTATGCCACTTCCAAAGATCAGAGGAGGAAGGTCCAGCCAAAAGACAACGAGAAATCCCAAATGATTCCGAGAAATTCGCACGAAAGACTTTCCCAAAGGGCGAAATCAAACAAACAAGATTGCCCTGAGGATCCAAAATACGACTGAGATTCGGTTTAAAACGAATCTCATAGTCATCATCAAAGAGTTGTGAAACAGAAAGAAGGTTAAAGTGCAAGTTAGAAACAAGAGCAACATCAGGCAACACAAAGTGCTCATTAACTCGCACTGATCCACGAGACAACACTTTACCTTTACTATTGTCGCCGAAGGTGATAAACTCCTTTCCGGCGACCGGACTAAGACTGGAGAACCACTTGGCGTTTCCGGTCATGTGCCTCGAGCAACCGAAATCCACCAACCAAACGTTCTCCAATCGTTTTACCTACATCAATAAAAAGACATAGGGTGAGCATACGGTCCAACACTGGGGTTAGTGAAGTAGGAAGAATACCAGTGTTGGGCCGGCTGCTCAAAAGAACGGTTAGCAGAAAAACCATTCCTAGCACGCCTACGGGAAGAGCGATCACCACATAGAGGAAAACGTGGTCCGCTAAGGGAAGAGCGTCCATCGCGATACTCAAAAGGCGATGTGGGAAAACGCTCAGCTACAAAGCCACCGCCACAGGGTCCATAGCCCACAACTGCAGGCTCCCGCCGGGCATGACCTCCTCACGGCCTAGGCCTCGGAACTTGAGGTTTTGGACCTCTAGGCCTAGCAGCACGCCTCTGAACATTCAGCACATGTACATCATGGAAAGGATGGTACATGTCTGTGTTGTTCATCTCCTTTGCACGGCGCGCCTCTCTCTTGCGCCGAAAGCAAAACTCAATCAAGTGACCATCTCTCCCACAATGCTCACAATGGTACCTCACCGCTCTCATAGGGGGTTGTTGGTACTCACGGTAGTGGGTGTGGATCACTTTGCCCTTCTGTGGCATAAGCTAAACATGAGTTGCAGTGAGGTACTCATGTTTGGTTGGTTTTTGACCCAAAACTAGATAGGTGGCATTGTGTCTAGCTTGTTCTTGAGGTCGTTTGGTTTTGGAGCCCATGTTTGTTTCTTGGGTGGAGCTCTCGGAGGTTCAACAAACACCCCATCCTTGGTGTTAGGCTTTAGAGGCTCTCTGGGTGGAATCTTGGTAAGCTTGGGAGTAGTGGTGGAGTTGGGTTTCTCACTCGGGTTAAGACCACTCGACTCTCCAACCTTGCCAAAAGATGAAGAACACTCAACACCCTGAGCAAAGCCTACACCTGGACCTCCAGCAGCACGCTTGAACTGGGAGATCATCATCCCAAGCTGCGGCTCACCACAAGACACCCATGACAAGATGGTCCAAAGGTATGTGTTTTCTTCCTCGGTTTGCATCTTGTCATGCTGCACATTCGCAATCTCCATCTCCAAACCCTCACACAAAGCGCATCTAGACACACAAGTGCTACCCGAGCTGGCCTTCTCAAGAGACACAATCTTGGCATTCTTCTCTGCCAACTCGGATTGCAAGCTCGCACAGGACTTGCACGCACCCAACAGCGAGGATCTAGCTTTAAGCTCATCCACCTCTCCTACCAACACAGCATACTTCTCAAAATGAGAAGGTCAGTCATGTGTGTGGAGCACATTTCACACTCCTCCTCGGTGACAACAACGGTGGACTGGACAGATTCAAGTTCCTTCACCGTATCCTCCCACTTCTGCCTAAACTCCTTCAGCTCTCTAGCAGCACGCCTAAGCAACTTATCTTGACTAAGAAGGGCGGCAGTAAGTTTCTCGACCTCAGCAGAAAGCTCATAGGGGGTCTGAGATACCTGGGAGGTGTCGTCGTCGTCATCGTTCCGAGGGATCTCCTCTAACTCGCCATCGACCTCCTTGTCGAGGGCCATGGTGCAGAAGCCCTCGTTGTCGGCGAAGAAGCAGAGGCCGTTCAGCTTGCCCTCGATCCTTTTCTTCTTCTCAGACTCATTGTCGCTTGAGGAAGCGGAGTCATCATCCGAGTCGTCGATGTCGCTGAGCGTGGCGAAGAACGCACGCTGCTCAGCCTGGGCCTTCTCCAAGTACTTCATCTTGATGTACTCCTTGTTGAAGCCGCCCTTCCACTTGTGCTTCGCGGGGACGTACTTCTCCTTGCGCTTGTCGTAGTCGTACTTGTGCCCATGATCCGCCTTGCCGAAGACTTGCTTGTTCTTCTTCGGGCAATTGGCGATGAAGTGGTTGGGGTCGCCGCACTCGAAACAACCCGAGCGTCCTCCTCTGCGGAGACGGTTCATGCGGTTGTTGTGGAACCGCGAGAACCGGTGGGCAAGCAGGGCCAACTCGTCATCCCTCATGAACTCCAGCTGCTCCTCTGTGACAGAAAGAAGAGAAGAGAGTGCAAATCCTCTAGAGGGGTTAGCAGAAGAGCCAGAAAGCAGAGCCATCGACGGGCCAGAAGGATTTTCATAAGAAGCCCTCGCCATGGCGTCAATCTCACTGGACTTGAGCTTACTGAAGAGCTCGTCGCATGTGAGGGTCTCATAGTTAGGTGATTCGATGATCATCTGAACCTTTGAGTCCCACACCGACCAATTGAGAGTGTGCAAAAGCTTCAAAGCCCTCTCATGATCGTCGAAAGGCAACAGCTCCTTGTTAGCCCTCATCCTGTTGGCAATCACTTGAAAGCGAGCGAATAAACCCTCTATGCTCTCGCCAGGCATATGTCGAAAGTTCTCATACTCTCTCTTGTGCGACTCGTAGAGACGGGTTTTGACTTGATTGGTTCCCTCATGGAAACGTATGAGGGTAGCCCAAATCTCTCGAGTCGTAGCAAGGTGAGAAACGCGATCAAACTCCGTCATGCTCAAGCATGAGAAAAGAGCATTACGGGCTCGGCTATTGGCATCGTGTTCATCGATCTGATGCTGAGTAACACGAGCAGCCAAGACCACATAATCAGCAGAGTTGCAAATATCCCAGATGGAAGCACCCAAACTCTGAAGATAGGCCGACATGCGTATCTTCCAATATGCATAGTTCGTCCCATCGAAAAACGGCGGTTTGCCCACGCCGCGATCCATGTCACCTTCTGTGGATCTGGAATCGGCTAAGGTGGAAGATCCTTAACCCGCTCTGATACCAATTGAAGGACCGCAAGTGCTACCAGAAAGCGACCAGAGGGGGGTGAATGGGTGCTTCAAATTTCTTTTCAGAAACTTGTCACCACTGTCCCAAGAATCAACCCCAAGAGCAAACCTAGAGCTTGCAAGTGTCCATGACCCTAGATGTAGGGTGGATGCTTCCAAGAAGCACAGCGGGACACAACACACCCCTAGAAACCAAATCCAAAAGCCAGAAATCAAAACCGACAACGGGTGAACAAACCACTGACGAGAACGTGCAAATTAGCACTGACCGGACTCTGCCTGAGTCAAATCAAGGACGACCGGACGCGTCCGGTCAGACAAAAACTGCTCGGGAACGTTACTGTTCCGGACCAGACTCTGAGGTCAGTGAGTCCGGTCACAACCTGAGTGTCCGGTCACATAAAACACAAACGATGAACAGTGCGACAAGCGAGTCCAGTCACTAGACTTCAGAGCATCCGATCAGTTACGAGGAAAATTCACGCTGAACATTCAACGACCGGACGCACAGGGTAAGCGTCGAGTCAACCCGTGCCTAGCGTCCGGTCGCCCCGAAAACTTCCTGTTCGTCCACCGATTCAACTCGATCTCACCCAAAACAAATCCTCTAGGGATCACACTTGGTGAGAGAAGTCACAAGGATGATAGTGAGCTACCTCTAAGAGATCATGGCTCAAACCTATCTCCAAATCGATGAATCGAAGAATTTCGAGGGAAGGGGAGAGAGGTTGATCCAAAACAAAAATTGACCGATCTACTAGCTCGTGAGGTTAGAGATAAATTCCTTCGGTGGAAAGAAGTGCCTCACGATCTAGAACAACTCAGTTCAAACGGATTTGCAAAAGACGCATCGAGTAGAGAGATCGATCAACGGGAAAAACGTGGAGAAAAACAACCCGTCAAGACAAGAACAAAACGCGAATTACAACCATGAATTTGCAACCGTGTGGCTACCACACGCTACAATAGTGAGATTACGGTCTCACTTCCTCAAAATCTCACGGGCACAGAGGTATGATTGTCTTCTCTGTGGATCTCAGTTTGCTACAGCAGGGGATTGGGAGAGCAGGAAACCCTAGAAGGCAAAATAGCAAATGACTGAGATAGGATGGGAGGTGGGTGTCTCCCTCTACTTATCCTAATTCTAGTTCCCACTCTACCCCTAACTAATTACAGAGTGAACCAGCTAAACCCTAGGGTTATTCTGGACCAACTCGTGGTAGGTGGTGATCTGACGGCCACGCCCGCACAACTGGTAGCGTTGCCTCGACGCAACCTCACCGATTGCTGCCACTGCTCTGCTTGTCCTTTTCCTAGACTTCGCCCCCGGTTTTGAGGCCCAAACCGGGAAACCAGTCTTCACGATCAACCCCCGGTTTTGAGGCCCAAATCGGGAAACCAGCCGTCCATCGCCTGAGTTTTGTGGCCCAAACTCAGAAACCCGCAGCGCCCAGGTTTTGAGGCCCAAACTTGGAAACCGTCCTCAGCCCGAGTTTTGTGGCCCAAACTCGGAAACCATCAGCGCCCAGGTTTTGAGGCCCAAACCTGGAAACCGTCCACTCGGTGGTTTTTCTGTGGCTCAACCACCAAACCGAGCCGTAGAGGGGATGCACCGCCCGTGGACCCCGTCCACCGACATGTGTCCCCAGGTCCTCGACCCAAGCAACACCGTGCTCGTAAGTCTTCGCTCGTCGCTGTCCCAGGTTGTCAGCCACCACAGCTGATCCTCAGGCCACCGGTCCCTCAGTCCAAGCCTCATGTCCGCCCTTCGCCACTCTCGGTCCATCGGCACGGCACGTCTCTACTTGACCTTCACCTTGCCTTTGATCACTGTATCTGTGCTCGACACCTGCACAACACAAGCCAAAGAACATGCGCATTATCCCATTTGACAATCACTCATCACTCGAGACTCGGCATACACCCATGTATCCGCATGATGAATGCATTGACTAACAATAACACTACAAGGGAAGGGTTTGAAGGCAAGCCTCATTCAAGTGCCCAAAAGCCAAGCAAAAGCAAACACAAGGCCACTTGATATAAGGAAGGATCATGAAAACTCCAAATAAAAGCTCTCGGTCCCGAAAGAAACGGGAAAAGCGAGCAAAGCCTCCACACAACCGAAGAGTCAAGTGACAACAAGAGTTTCATGAAATCCCAAAAGGCACTCAAAAACCAATCTCAAATAAATTGTCAAACAATCATCACAATGAAACCAAGGTTCTTATCCACTTGGAAGGTTCTTATCCACTTGGGTTTTGAGATACCAAGACCGAAAATCTCATTCAAGTGACCAAAAGCCATAGAATGGCAAAGAACAAAGTCACTTGACATGAGAAGATTGTTCATTCAAATTCCCAAAAAGCCAAAGAAAAGCCAAAGAAAGGGCAATTTGAAAGGAACGACACTTGGTCCCTAAAGACATGGGCAACGGCTCAACGCAACCAAACAAAATCTGAGCAAAACTCCACAAAAGAGTGAAAACTCAGACAAAGAGCGAAAGACTTGGTTCCCAAAGACATGGGCAACGGCTCGACGCAACCAAGTCAAAAATGAGCTAGCCCTCAAGAAGAGGTTGAAAATGGCTCAACACCACTAGCTCAATCGACAAATACCAAGACAAACACCACTAGTCCCTCAAGATAGAGGCAAAACGGCTCAACACGACTAGCAGGCTCGATACCAACTGAGAAAACACAAAGAGAAGCTCAAAACCAAATGGAGGACAAACACTCGGAGCACACGTAGAAGCAACAAAGCAAACGTGACTCCCCCTGAAAGCAAGCCTATACACAAAGGCTATGCATCAAAGCTCAGGATACCAAATGCACTCCATACCAACTGAACACTTGTTACAAATGGAGGCACAAAAAGAATACCAATTAAAAGATCATAAAAGAGCTAAACTCCCCCTAGCTCAAAGCTCTCCCCAAAATGCACAACTCTCTCATTTGTGCCAACACACAACCTCCCCCTTGCAAACAGCTTCTCCCCCTTCATAAAAGGGAATATGCTGAGGGGTTTTGACATTTCTCCACAAAGTTGACATAAAACAAATCATCAACCAAATGCACATGGGGACCGTGAAAAGCACTAAAAGTGACCACGGTTATCTAGAAGTGTATCAAAGTTGGGGGTATGTACACTAAGCTAAAAATGCATGATATGCACAATGCAACAGCTTCAAGTGTATAGCAATCAGAATGAAAAGATGCTCAAAAGGGTGCTGCCCTGAAAGTGTAGCAACCAAAACAAATGCTAGCAAAGGCTCAAACTGATCAAATGAATACAAAATATGAACAATTAAGCATATGAGCAGTTTTCAGCCATTTGAAAAGGAGTTCACCACTAAAATAGCACTAAGCATGAATAGACAGGAAATCAAACAAGTGCTAACTCAAGTATACAAGGTGAACTACCCCTAGCAAAGTTCAATCATCATGCCATAGAATGAAGCATAGACTTGTGTCATTATCAAATTTTATCGGAATTTGCAGCGGTATTAACACAAGTTCAAATTAAAAGCATGTGATTGCGAGAGGTTGAAAGCATGGTCATTGCCTAACTTTTCAACCGGGCTAAGCCTATGCAAGAAAAGCAATCGGAAGCTTAAAGAACCGGTTTCGGTCTTACACTACACGGCTCAAGTTTAACTCAAAAGTGCAATGAGAAACAGTCTCGATACCGTGAGGTGCTGACACATGCAATCCCATCTCAATCTTTTCATTTCACTTAGACTTGGTTCAAATTTTAAGCATAAGGTAAACATGAACAAACCAAGCAAGTGAATGACTCAGTGCAAGAGACATAGCAACCTAGCATACAAAAGATAGCACAAGTGATCTCAACACATCCTACCCATGCTAGTTGCCACTCTCAATGGTGAACAAATTAAATATTTCATAGTTGATTAGTCAAGTTCACCATTTGCAAAAATAGCTTAGCTCATGACATGTATCAAGTGATCAAAAAGAGCCTAAGCTACAAGCATCATCATGAATCAATAGGGCATACCAAAAAGAGCATAGTCTCATTCTCATTACTATATACATGAAGCTCTAAAATGCAAGATATACATGATGAAATGCATGCAAAAGCTAGCCTATAAGGAACGAAGCAAAAGCTAGCCTAAAAGGAAAGACCAAAAACAAAAGGGTATCGGAGAAGTCAAACTATGAACCAACAAGCAAAATGCTTCCCCAACTAAAAAGGAAAACACACACCAAACTCACAAGCGAAGAGCCAAGAAATGCTCAAGCGAACATCCAGTAAAATCCACATCAGAAAAACCACAAAGCAAAGGGGTCAAAGAAGAAGAGTACCAAACCCGAACTCAGAAGTGTGTCAGGGGTACCTCATGATGCGCTTGACCGCCTGCTTGTGTGATACCCGAGGGGACGCCTACCACACCAAAGTCATCTCCCCCTTGCCAGATGCTGTTGCTACCACAGGTGCAGCTAGTGCTTGCTGGAGAATCGCTCGAACGGAACCCCAAGTCGTGGAAGAAGTTGGATCGGGTCCGTGAGCCGAAATGCTCTCTCCAGGCTCCTGTTCTCCTGCAAGCTCAAACACGGGAGAAACACAAGGTATCGTCTCATCTAATGTGACCTCAAGGTCTCCACAAAACGGTTAGTCACATAATAAGCATAAGGTGAACTCTCAACAAAAAGAGGCCTACCTATGAATGATACCACAAGGAGATCTGAACTCAAGCTAGTCAAGACTACTATGCAACAGGATAAAGCACTATATAGCAAAATGCAACCTAGAGACATGATCAACCCAAACACAGCCTAAACCTCAACACATGCTACAATGCAAGATAAAGATAGCAATAGATTCAGAAGCATGTAACATGGTAAAAGTGTGGAAAGGCTAGTGCTCAAACTAAACATATCAACAGGGTACATATAGCTAACCAAAACTAGCACCTGAAAAGTGACCCCTAATGAACATCATAACACTACAAATCAAACTCATGGAGAAATATGGTAAAACATGGCACAATGTTCATGAGGATCACAAACTAGCATGAAAAGTGACTAATCCACCAGGCTATACACAAAGGTAGCATGACATATGATACAGAAGATAGCACATGCTAGACTTAAACAAAACATGATACAAAAGAAAATGTACATGCAAGAACTATACAAGTGAGCACATGAAAATCCATCTCATACCACAAGAAATAGAACATGGATGTACATGGTATGAGTGTATAAAAAAGCTCACCAAACTGCAAAAGCCTCTTTGGAGGCAATTCTAAGCGGGGTGTAGAGAACCATCAAATCTTGATCACATCTAAAAGACCAAGTTCAATCAGGCACATGTTCTCCACCCCGCGTCCTCATACCTACACACAAGAGGACAAAGCAACCCGAGTCAATCCCGAAGGGTTAGCAAGCATGTACATGGGAACCCAAGACTTGGTCACAACTCTCAAAGGAGCACTCAACTTATCATGTGGATTAGCATGATGCAAAAGTTGGTTTAAATGCAATTTTGAAGCATCCTTGGAAGCATTCCTCAAAAGGACAACTCGAGGAGAAGAACGAGTCGTACCACGGGGAAAGAGGCAAACATCTTCCAAGGTTTTTGTAGAAGAACCAATAGAAGCACCATGAGAAGCATGACGTGGACCAACACAAGTAGCACTAGAAGCATGTCCACGACCATGACCCAACCCACTAGAAAAGGAGTCATAAAACCCATCAACAAAGAGGGGCTTCTTACTAGGAGCACAAGCGTTCATGCCATCAGAAGAGTTATGAACCACCAACTTCCTAGAAGAGCGAGCTTGGCGCAAGCGTTTGGCACACCGATAGCAAAATCTTTCTTGATGCCCATCTTTCTCACAAAAAGAGCAATGGTACAAAGGCCTATTGGAAAGCACACCATTCTCCGACAAGTAAGAAGTCCTTTGGGACATAGAACAAGAAACATCAACATTCAACTTGGTGCCAACACTAGGAGCACATGTGCCATGGGAAAGGCTACGTGGCTTCCTAAAAGCCTTAGCTCGAATACGTCGCTCGTGTTTGACACGGCGGAAACAAAAATCGAATGAATGTCCATCCTTCTTGCAAAAGGTGCAATGGAAAATTGGATTGGGAACACGAGTCCCAAAAATGTGAGAAGCACCCTTGTCATGAGAAGTCCCTTGGACATCACTCGACGAAACAACAAGGTTAGGAGTAGCTATGAAAGAGCTATCGGAAACCTTGGCACAAGTGCTACAATCAAAAGACTTACGCTCAACACAAGAACTCAACTCCGGTTGCAAAGATGCAAACTTAGAAATATCAACGTCGGAGTTGCAAGAAGTGTGTGAATCAAACGACTTAGCACAAAGACTCTTGCATCTTTTAGCTAAAACCTCATTCTCAAACATGAGGCGAACACAAGTACCACAAGGAGTGTTTCTCAAGTTTTCCATCTCCTCTCTAATGCACACGGCATATGTGGTACGCAAGAGTTCAACTTCCTTCTCAAGGTTGGCACTCATATCATTGTGCTCAACCAACTTAGCGCTCATATCATCGCGCATTTGCTTCAAAACCAAAACTTCTTTTTCTAAATCAATGCATGATGTGCAAATGAAATCGGTAGAAGAAACATCACCATTCACATCAAGCAAAGAATCATGAATAACACAAGAAGTAGGGCAAGCATTTTTATTCAAAGAGCATGAGCTACAAGGCCTAGAATTTATTTCAACAATTTCAGCCCTAGCATGCTGAAGTTTATCTACACATGTGGTGTGAGTCAACTTTAGTTGGTTAATTTCAGCATATAAAGACTCACAAGAAACACATGGTAACAAAGCATTTGACTTTAACAAGGTTATTTCAGATTTAGCAGAATCAAGGTCCTTGCGCAAGTCAATGCAAACTAAACATGGTTTGGAAGCATTTGATTTCAACAATTCATTCTCAGATTTTAAGCTAGCAAGAGAAAAGCATAGCTCATCATTCTTCCTAACCATGTCACTACAAGACGTGCAAGGTAAAGATGCACTAGACTTCCAATGAAAAAGACCACATCTTAATCTAGCAACAGAGCATTTCAACTTCTTAATCTTACTACGCAAGATATATCATATTTACTGTTGTCATCACAGCAAGCATTAAATTGTTGGGACACAATCCCAAGACAAGCAGCAAGTGTACCTTTCTTGGCCTTGCCAAGTTCATGTATAAGATCCTCCGTCGAATGCTCATCATCTCCTAGGAAGTCCAACAAAGCATCTACCTCATGTTCCGTCTCAAGAGCCGCACTCCTTCTTCCCAAAATGTCATCCTTGGTAACATTCAAACCTAAGGACAAAGACACACCAGAAGAAGAACTTGGTGCCATTTTTAAAAGCATTGTTAGTGTTAGCAACACAAAAGCTCAACACCTCGACAAACAAAGTCAGAAGCAAAATCGCTCTCAAAGGTCGCCTTCGTGGATTCGGAACCAGTTAAGGTAGAGAGATCCTTAACTGGCTTTGATACCAATTGAAGGACCGAATTGGCGACCAGAGGGGGGTGAATGGGTGCCTCAAATTTCTTCTCGGGAACCGATGGCCCTTGTCCCAGAAAATCACCCCAAAAGTGAAGACTCAAACAACCGATGAGTTCACGACCTATGAATAGGTGGATACCCTAGGAGATGTCCTAGAGGTACAACGGAACTACCAAAGAACCCCCAAAACCAAGCGCCAAAGCAACGGGGCAAAACTGCACAAGCAAGCTCCTAGAACAATCGAACCTCTAATAACGGAACACCCCACTCCTATGGAGAAGAGGAAAGTGTTCGACCAAAACTACTTAGGCCAACTGGTGGCAAAAGCACCTTGGAAAAATATCCTTATGAAGTTAGGAAACTAACGCAATAGACGAATCTCAAATCGGAGCTCGAACGTAAAAGATACGGACGCTACAACCAACGAAACTCCGAAAGCGAAACACTTAACTCCTATGGATAAGAAGGAAGTGTCCGACCAAAAATACTTTGACCAATGGTGGCAAAAGTACTTTGGAATGATCCTTAAGAAGTTAGGAAACCAACGCAATAAACGGATCTCAAATCGGAGCTCGTACGCAAAAGATACGGACAAAAACAGCAAAATTGTGCAGTGGCGGACTGTCCGCTATTGAACCCCGGACAGTCCAGGAATGAGTCCCGGATAGTCCGCCGTTCAAAAATGAAAATAGAAACCTCACTGCCCATGAACATGCACGACCCCCAGACAGTCTGGGGATAAGTGCCGGACAGTCCGGGAATGCCCAGAATGCCCAAAAACAGCCCGTATCAAAACCAAAATCAATTGGATCTTCACCAAATCGAACGGGGCTGCAACCAAACTTCTCCCAAGTGTTCTTCTACATGTTGGGAAGCTAATCCTAGGATATCATTGCTCCAAACCAACTAATCCATGAGAAATCGGAAGAACAGTAGAAAAGGGGGAAGAACGAAGAATGAACGCGATTTCGACCCGATCTATGTGCTCGTGAGGTTAGAGGAGAAATCCTTCGGTGGAAAGAAGGAGCTCACGACATAGAACAATCTGATTCAAATGAAATCGCAAATCGTCGCTCGGAGAGGGAGAATGAAGCAAATCTCCGAGAAGGGAAAAAACAAAACGCGAAGAACAAAAACACGAATCGATCCAAATTTCAGCCAACACAAGAGGAGTAAGAAATTGATCCTTGGATTGCTACGGGATGATGAATTGTGCAGCACACGATGTTGGGTTACGAGCCACTCCTCGCAACAACAAAGTGTGGATGGCGAAAAGCTCAAGAACAAGAGCCACTCCTCTCCTCTAACCCTAGCCTTCTCTCACAAGAACAAAAATGAGAGTAGCACCGTCCAAGGATGGCTGTCCAACACAACCCCTTCACATATATAGCGCACATCTAAAATACACAAATGCCCTAACATGAAGCACTAACACCAAATACCCCTAGGGGTAAAACCGTCCAACTCTAGCAGTTTCCATCCGACGGGCACGCGCCTTCTCATCCTCCGCTTCGCCTCAACGCAAGCTCCAGGATGCTGCCACGTGTCGTCACGTCGACCACCGCGCCTTCCTCACCGATAGCTTCGCCACAACGCAAGCCTCTCGGTGCCGCCACGCGTCGACCGTTCCGCATAGGAACCTCCGCCCGGTTTTGAGGCCCAAACCGGTAAACCCGCTAGCCCAGGTTTTGAGGCCCAAACCTGGAAATCGTCCACCCTGAGTTTTGAGGCCCAAACTCGGAAACCGGCTACCCCGAGTTTTGAGGCCCAAACTCGAAAACCGTCGAGGGTAGCTTTTTGAGGCTCAACTACCGAACCCGCGTCGTAGACGAGATGTGGTTCTCACACCCCGACCACCGGCACCGATGCCGATGCATGTCCAGCCTCCACGCCGGGCACAACGCCTTCCTTCTTGACTCGGCCGACGGCACTTGCGCCGCACGCAAGCCCATGTTTGACCTCTTGCCAAGTGCCATGACGTCATCGTCTTCCTCCTGACTTGACCGATGCATCGCACATCCCCATGTGCTCTTGCTCGCCGATGCCACGTGCCAGCTACCACAGCTGGTCCTCCGCCCCTTCGGTCCATCGGTCCAAGCCTCACGTCCGCCCTTCACCGCTCTGGGTACATTGGCATGGCACGTCGGCCGCACGGCACGCCCATACTTCACCGCTCCCGGTCTGTCGGCATGGCACGTCTCTACTTGACCTTCACCTCGCCATTGACCACTGTCTCCGAGCTCCACACTTGCACATCAACATAGCCAAGAGACACATGTTGCACACACACACCAACACGATAACACAACACAACTCAACACCACTGGTTAGTCATAAACATTAAGCGCATAGCGAGATATAGACTCAACCGGGAAAAGCCTCAAACCTTCCTCATAAATGTCAATCATTCATCATATATGTTCTCATACACTCAGCAATCTTACCTAAAGAATTTGCGCCCTTCCCACCTATAGTGAAGCCTACATCCGGACCGCAAGTTCCCCTCCAGAACTGGCTGTTCATCATCCCTAACTATGGCTCGCTGCATGACACTCATCTCAATATGGACCGAAGGTATGTGTTTTCCTCCTTCGTTTGCATCTTAGCATGCCGACAGTTGGCAATCTCAAGCTCCAACCCCTCACATAGCTCACACTGAGTGGCACACATGCTAACTGAGCTGGCCTTCTCAAACTTAGCAAGTTTGGCATCCTTCTCTGCCAACTCAGTTCACAAGCCTGGACAAGACTTGCACACACCCAACAAAGAAGGCCTAGCCTTCACCTTCTCAAGCTCCTTCTTCAGAGTGGGGCACACCTTGCAATCACCCACCAAGTCTATCGTCGACTACAACTCATCACGCACATGGATCAAAGAGGCATACTTGGCACGAAGGGTGGCAAGATCAGTCATGTGCATCGCACACTCATCGCACTCCTCCTCCTCAGTCACACGCACCTCTGAACGCGCAAACTCAAGATCCTTAAGCACTACAGCTAGCTTCTCCTTGTACTCTCTACGCTCTCTAGCTGCACACCTAAGCAGCTTGTCCTAACTAAGCAAAGCGACATTCAGAGTCTCTAGCTCAGCTGTGAGATGGTCGATGATAGAAGATGTCGATACCTCCGATGTAGTGTTGTCATCGTCGTGAAGCTCATCTGTGTGCATGTTCACCTCCTCACCCAATGTCGTGGTGCAGAGGCCTCTGGAGGTGGAGTTGCTGAAGAGGCACAGGCCATTGAGGCACTCCTTCGTCTTCCTCCCAGACTCGTCGTCGCTGGAACAAGAAGCGTGACTGCCGAAGTCATCATCGAGGTCGCTGATCGACGTGAGGAAAACACGCTCTTGTGCTTTGGCATTCTTATAATACGCCTCCTTGACGACCTCCTTGTTGAACTTGCCCTTGATCTTCTTCTTGTCGGCGGTGTGCTCGCGCTTGTCCTTTGTGTCTAGAGTGGTTGTTCCGGTCGGGGAAGACCTTGTCATGCTTGGGGCAGTTCGCGACGAAGTGGTCGGGGTCACCACACCCGAAGCATCCATCCTTCATGCCACCACGCCGGTGGTTCAAGAAGTTATTGTGAAACCGTGAGAATCGGCTGATGATGAGCGCGAGCTCGTCGTGGCCTAACACCTCCACCTGCTCCTCCATCACTAAAAGCAAAGAAGACAATGCAAAAGACAGTGGTGAAGTGTTAGCGGAAAGAGTCAACTCACTCCTGCCCGAGACCAAAGCCATGGTATGTGAAGATGGATTCTTCAGCTTGGCCTAGGTCTAGAGGTCGATCTCGGTGGACTTGAGCTTGCTGAACAGCTCGTCCACGGTGAGAGTATCATAGCCCGGCGACTCAATGATACTCGACACCTTCACCTCCCGTACCATCCGATCAAGGGCACATAGCAACTTGAGCGCCCTCTCATGATCGTCATCAGGTAGGTTGGTTTGATTAGCACGCATCTTGTTCGCAATCGTCTGAAAACGTGTGAACATGCTGTCAATCGACTCTCCTTCCAACTGAGTGAAGTTTTCATACTCTCACTTGTACGTCTCGAAGAGTCTAGTCTTGACCTAAACGGTCCCCTCGTGATAGCTCTGAAGCTTCACCCAGATCCCCCGAGCCGTCTCAAGCTCAGAGACACGTTCAAACTCAGAAAGAGAGATGTTGGCCAAAAGCGCGTTACAGGCCTTGACATTTGTGTTGTGCTGGTTAATCTGGAATTGACCTATGCAAGTCGCAAGCACCTCGTAGTTTGCGTCCTCACAAATCTCCCATACGGAAGAATCGATGCTGTTGAGATAAGCACGCATCCAAATCTTCCAATAGGCATAATTCGTTCCATCAAAGAACGGTGCCTTGCCAGAACCACGCTCCATATCGCCTTCGTGGATCTGGAACCGATTAAGGTAGAAAGATCCTTAACCCACTCTGATACCAATTAAAAGACTGAAAATGGCGACCAGAGGGGGGTGAATGAGAGCCGCGAATTTCTTTTCAGAAATGATAGCCTTTGTCCTAGAAGGTCACCCCAAAAGCAAGGTCAAGAGAGAGCGGCTAGTCCATGACCCAACCGGTGGGTGGATACCCTAGGAGATATTCTAGAGGTACAGCGGGACTGACGGAGGAGCACCACTAACAAGTGCAAGGAGAGGGAGACGAAAACCTACAAACAACAGGATCTCGGACTGTCCGGGGTTTGTACCGGACTGTCCATAGGCAAAATCCCCCAAACACAACTATTCTGAAACAGTTCTCGATAGGTCCCAGACTGTCCGCGGTTTGCACGTCGGACTGTCTGCAATTCAATCTGAACAGGGAAATTCAGTGAACTGTTTGTTGTCAAAATTTGTCGGTGCACTGTCCGCCGTAGGGTCGCGGACTGTCCGCGATTCACTTGACACAGCAAGTTTAGAACTGCACAGGCAGCTGCCTGTGCCAAATCCCGACCCGCGGACTGTTCGCAGTCAGGGCCCGAACTGGCCGGGAATGCAAAGACAATGCAAAAACAGCTCGGGCAAAACCTAAATTAGATCGGACCTCGACCAAATCAAAAGGGCTTGCAATGAAACTTCACTCAAGTGATCTTGCACATGTTGGTGAGCTATTCCTAAGAAATCATGGCTTGACCCCAACTAAATCTTGAGATATTTCAGATCATGTAAAAAGAAAAAGTTTGGAGAACAAAAACGATTTCCTCCTGATCTATGTGCTCGTGAGGTTTGTGAGAAAATCCTTTGGTAGAAAGATGCCTCTCACGTCCTAGCACAAGATGGTTCAAACGGAATCGCAATCCATCCCAGATTTCCGTCTCTGTAGATCACAAGCAGCTAGAGAGAGAGAGGAGCCTAACAGATGAATAATTGGAGTGTGAAATGAAATACTGCAAGGATGTGATCGATGGGATGTGAGGTGTCATCCCTTATTTGTATCCTATTACACAATACCCCTTCTACCCCTAGATACAAGAGTAAACTAGCTAGCCCTAGGGGCATTCTAGTCCAACTCTGTCAGGATTCTCATCGACGGTCACACTCCTTCCTCACCAGCCGCTTCGCCACGACGCAAGCTCACAGATGCCGCCACGTGCCATCTCGACGACCGCCGCGCCTTCTCACCGCTAGTTTCGCCTCGACGCAAGCCTCGTAGTGCTGCCAAGCGTCGCCCCGTTCCGCACAGGAACCTCCGCTGGGTTTTGAGGCCCAAACCAGCAAACCCGCCACCCTGAGTTTTAAGGCCCAAACTCAGAAACCGGCCACCACAGGTTTTGCGGCTCAAACCTAGAAACCACTGGGGTAGTTTTCTGAGGCTCAACTACCAAACCCGCGCCGTAGATAGAGCGTGGATCTCACTTCTTGTTGTCGACGCATGTCCAGCCTCCGCTAAGCACGACGCCTTCGTCTTTCTTCCTCACTCGATCGATGACACTTGCATCTCCTATGCAAGCCCGTGTCTGGCCTCCGCCAGGTGTCATGACTTCATCGCGTTCCGTCTTGATTCGACTGATGCCGCTGACATCCCCATGTACATACCCTTGCTTGTTGCCGCCAAGTGGCAGCTACCGCAACTGGTTCTTCGGCCCTCCGGTCTGTTAGTCCAAGCCTCACGTCCGCCCTTCGCCACTCTCGGTCTATTGGCACGACACATCCCTATTTGACCTTCACCTCACCATCGACCATTACCTCCAAGCTCCACACCTGCACACCAACACAACCAAGAGACATGTTGCCCACTCATGCCAACTCGTGAGCCTGTTGATGAATCACTCATCACGATGGGTCGAACCATAAGGGCACATATCAACCTTGTGTTCACAAATTTATTACGGAAGAATATTTCATAATCAACTTAATGGTACTTATTTTGTACTCCCTCTGTCCATGAAAGAATCAATTCCCAGAATCCGTGTCAGTCATTTTTTTTACTTTGACTAACTTTATAGAAAAGAGTAATAACATCATGATATAAAATGATCACATTATAAAAATATATTCGAAGATATATCTAATGATATGAATTTGGTACCATCAATCTTGATAGTTTTTTCTATAAATTTAGTCAAAGTTTTAAAAGTTTAACTTAAGACAACTCTAGGAATTGATTCTTTCGTGGACGGAGGAAGTATTATAGTTGTTAAAAAAAATTTTGTGGTTATAGTTAAATTTAAAATTATTTTGATTTTTTGAGAAACGAGAATGATATAATTCTATAAACGTATAAAAAGTATAAAACAAATATAAACTAGGATGGTCAGATCCAATCATCCATGTTAGTATCCGTTTTATATGTGAAGATATTATCACTTTTAGTGGATACAAATGTCACACTATTCAAAAGTGCTTCTCCGTAATATTAATCTTTGCAAGTAATGTGTCAACGTGTGAATAGATGGATGCCATAAGACTACCCGCACCGTGCTCCGGTAAACAGAGCCGGTAAACGCCACGCCAGCGTTTAGCGTCTAAAAAATGCTGCAGCTGGAGCCGCTACCCCGTGCGCTATGCTCGGGGGAACGCTAAAAATGGCAGGGTAGAGGGAGCCCGCTACAGGGCGTGGGGCCTGCGGGCAGGAGCTCCCGTCGCGCGCAGGAATGGAAGAGAGAAGAGGGAGGAAGAAGAGGAGAGAGGGGGCGGCGTTGGCCGCCTCGCTGAGCTCCGCCGCGCTCGCCTGCTGCTCGCCGACCGCCGCCTCCACCTCCGCCGTGGCCACGGCCCCACCGCCAAGGAGAGGAGGGCGAGCGCCATGGTCGGATCCCGCCCGCCGCACCATGGCCCGCCCGCCTCGCCGTTGCCGCGCTGGGACCGGATCTGGCCGCACGCTCGCCATGGAGGGCGAGCTCGCCATGGAGGCCGCCTGGATCCGGCGCGCGTGAAGGAGGCGGAGGAAGAAGAGGAGGGAGGGGGCGGCGCTCGCCCGTGGCCATGGCGAGCTCGCCGCGCCCGCCTGCTGCTCGCCGGCCGCCGCCTCCGTCGTGGCCATGGCCCCGCCGCCGAGGAAGGAGAGGGAGGAGAGAAGGGCGAGCACCATGGTCGGATCCCGCCCGCCGCCGTGGCCTGCCCGCCTCGTCGTGGTCGCGCCGGGGCCGGATCTGGCCGTGCGCTCCCCATGGAGGGCGAGCTCACCATGGAGGCCGCCCGGATCCGACGCGCGTGAAGGAGGCGAAGGAAGAAGAGGATGGAGGGGGCGGCGCTCGCCCGCGGCAATGGCGAGCTCGTCGGCGCCCGCGCGCGGTGCTCTTGCTTGGCTCGCGTGGAGGAGGAAGAAGAGGAGGGGGCGCTTCTGCTCGCTGTGAAGGGAGTGCCGGTCGGAGAAGAAGAGGAGTGGTGGGCGGAGAAGAAGAGGAAAAGAAAAGAAAAGAAAAGTGAGGAGAGAGAGAGGAGATGGTAGTTGAGATGGTTAAATAAAATATATAGTAGTTGGTATAGAGGATGCGATAGAGTATGGATGAGTGCGGAAAAACTGTATATTTTGTGATGATTAGGATGAAATATTTGTTTTAGAGAATGAATATAGAGGCCGAAGAGTGCGGGTACTGTAAGCACGGCACCGATTCGAAATCAAATTGCCCAGTTCCCCAACGAACCACACTACACGTCTACACCCCCAGCGAGCGCTTCCGGTCCCTGACTGAGAGAGACTGAGCCAGCACATGGAAGACTGACTCGACCAACCAAAGCCCTCCGGATTCCGGACAAAAACAGCACCCCGCTCTGCGGTCTCCTCCCCCTCCTTCCTCGCTTCGCCTCCCCCAAGACCCATCATCTTCTAGAGAGACACAGAGCGCAAGGCGGCCCTCGATCTTGGGGCGAAAGAGGAGAAGCGCGACCACGACCATGGGCTTCATCTCGTTCGTCGGCCGGGTGCTCTTCGCCTCCCTCTTCCTCCTCTCTGCCTACCAAGAGTACGTCGTCCCATCCTTCTTCCACGCCCTCCTCGCCTACCCCTCAGATCCCGTCTCGTCTTAGGATCCTCCGCTCGTCGCCAAATCGAGGCCGCTCCTTGTGCCCCATGGGCCGCCTCTCCGTCGGTTGCTTCCGTCCCGATCTGGCCCTGGTGGCTCGGGTTCGGGCGGGTTCAATCGAAATGCTTCCTGTGGGGTGCGGGGACGCGAGCTGAGATCCGGCCTGTGCGGGTGCGGTGCGTTTTTGGATCTTGCTGCGGTAGATCCGAGAGTCAGTTAAGGTACCCGGAGTTTTACCCCTGCGGTGAGCCTGTGAGCCGTGGAAGGAAGGAGAGGAGTGTTAGAGATGGACGGGATTGGATCATACCAGATGCTGCGCGCACGGCGCATAGAAAGACTCGTAGTGCACTAGATCTCTCTGCTCTACTGTATCAGTGCATCGCACATTCGCACTCTCAACTAATTTCTGCTTACCCCCTGCATCTTCTGTACTCCAGGTACCACAATGATACGAGTTTTAGTGGTAGGTGCAGCCTGTGCAAAAGTGAAAAAGTTTGTGCACTCAGTTCGAGATG
Organism: Coix lacryma-jobi var. lacryma-jobi; assembly: GCA_009763385.1. NCBI lineage: Eukaryota > Viridiplantae > Streptophyta > Magnoliopsida > Poales > Poaceae > Coix > Coix lacryma-jobi. Next base: position 114,283,413 of record CM019830.1, on the reverse strand, counting down.
ATTCCCCGGGCTAGGATTGTATTTAATAAGCTTGAGTTCCATGGTTATGGTCTTCTCAATAACGCGTTATGCATCCTCTCCTTAAAAAAACAGTGCTGGCTTGTATGGCACATTTGGCTTGTGCTTTTGATGAATATTTTTTTGTAAAAAATGTATCCCTATAAACTTATCACTCTGCTAACTGCTAGTGTTGTTGTTTCTTGGTGGCCAATCATCAGATATTTGAAATACTAAAGTTATGGCTTGCTAACTAAAAACTGATACATGACTGAGTTAAAGTGAAATTCTGTTGCTACTATTATATTGCTTATTTTCCTTAAGTTTGTCTGTCAAAAAAAAATGCATACCATTGACATTATGTGCACATTATGTTCTCCAATCCCTAAGATGCTTTCGAATTTCTCTCTTTCAGTTTTTGCACAATTATTTCATTCTTTTGATGCACAGTTTTATTGTTGAGAACGTTGAAATGATGTTTTTTGGTCATATATTCAGGTTCATTGAATTTGGAAATGATGGTGGACCTGCAGCGAAGACCTTGAAGCCAAAGTTCAATCTCTTCGTTAAGTTAGTGTCCAAGAATACCGGATTGGGGGTGCCACATATTGATGTAGGAATGCTGTTTAGTTTAATCCCATTCTGTTTTGGAATCTATTCAACCTAGTTTGATGTTTACCTTTTTTTCAGATAAAAACTGTCATTGCAGCTACCATGTTTCTTAAAGGCTTTGGTGGTCTTCTGTTCATATTCAGCAGCTCATTTGGAGCATTCCTCCTGGTGAGTGACTAAGTATTGATTTTACTGCTTGCCCATGCCTAATATCTTGTGTTAAAGGATAAAGAGCTTATAGAGGTAACTGGTAAAAAAGGCACTAAAGATACTGTCATGTGTAATTGAATAATTGAGTACCATCTAGAATCTAGATGTCAAGATTTCTTGTAGCATGTCTTCGCAAACATCAAAACTATTTGGTAATTTGATCATTTATGTCTGGCACTCTGGCATTTTAGGCTTGCTGCATTATACATTTACTTTTGCAGGTTCCTGGTCTAGCAAGGTTTTAGCATCTACTCTCTCTGCCATGAATAAATATTTTGTTTTGGCCCAGCCATTGATTTTAGACTTTGGCCACTGTATTTTTAAAACATTTATTACTTAATAATAGTTACACTTTTCAAATACAAATTCATCTATAGTTTTGTAAGTTACTAATTGTTGGTCAATATAATAAAGTTTGACCTTCCCAATGTAAACATGCCTTATAAATTTTGAGGGAGTAGAAATGGAAGGCTCAAATAGAATGGTCATGAATCATGATACACTAGTGACATGTTATCACAATACTTGATCCACTTGGCAGGGCCTATATGTGATTTTTGGAGGGGTGTGGTTCGCTCCAGTATAACCTGTATTATATAGTTATATGGGATCAAGTTTGGATTCTCATAGATACATCTTTGCATTATTTTCTGTATAGCACAGCTGCATAAGTACAAGGGTAATTTGTTGTTATTCTGATGCTTTGATGCTTCTCATCTGCACAGCTCATTTACTTGGCGTTTATAACCCCTATTGTGTATGACTTTTACAACTATGAAATGGACTCAGCACAATTTGTCCAGCTGTTTTTCAAGTTCTCAGAGGTTTGTTAGCCTGCTACCATGCTGCCTTATACTTGCAAAAGATTCCTGCAGTTTCTATTAAGCGTGACAAGCTATGCACTTCATATCCTTTCAGAACTTGGCATTTGTGGGTGCCCTGCTGTTCTTCCTGGGGATGAAGAACTCGATTCCAAGAAGGCGCTCCAAGGGGAGAACAACAAAAACCAAGACAAACTGATGTCAGTGATTGTAGGAGGGGAAGCAATTGAGCTCCTTATATTTGCATACTATACAGGAGTAGGTGTCCCACTTTTGTTCTTGGTGCGCCAATTGAATTGTGAATTGGGACATACAGAACTTAGCATGTAGGATATTTTTAAGTTATCTTGCACAATTCTGTTTTCGTATGTTGCGATGTGTTCTTATGACATGTTCCATTTTGCTACAAAAACTGCTTGGACAGTGAAAAATGGTAAGTTGCATAGTCCCTTTTCTCTGCGTGCACGGTGTTGTAACTTTGCCTTGTTTAGCCCCCACATAAAATTTTTCACCCATCACATGGACTATATGGAATATTTGGGCATATGCATAGGGTTTGCGTGCACGGTGTGGTAACTTTGCCTTGTTTAGTTCCCACACAATTTTTCACCCATCACAAATATATGGAATATTTGGACATATCCATAGGGTCTATTTGGATGCACCAACTAAAATTTAGTTGGCTAAAATTTCAATGTAAAATTTTAGCTAGTTAAAATTTCTTAGGAACTTTAGCAGGTTGTTTGTGAAGGATCGGAAACGGTGATAATAGGGGGCTGAATGGAAGTCATAAAATTTCTTTTGAAATATTTATGTCACTTTTCTAGAAATTCGACCCTAAAACAAAACCACGAGCGTGGTTAGTCTACGACTCAACTGATGATTAGATACCTTAGGAGATGTCCTAAGGGTACAACAAGACTGTCGGAGAAGCGCCACAAACAAGCGCAAAGTGAACGAAGCAGGTGAAACAACCCAACTTCGGATTGTCTGGGGTTCACGGTCGGACTATCTGGGGTCTACTCCGGACAGTCCGCAGACAAAATCCTTAAAAACCAATTGTTCGAAAATAATTCTCATCAGGTCCTGGACTATCCGTGGTTTGCACGCTGGACTAGCCGGACTGTCTGTAGTTTTGCGAACACAAGGTTGATACGTGCCCTTGTGGTTCGAACCTTTGTGATAAGTGATTGATCAACAGGCTCACCGGGAGGAGTGAGTGGAGACATGTGTTCTTGGCTGTGTTGTTGTGCAGTGTGGAGCTCGGAGACAGTGGTCGATGGCGAGGTGAAGGTCAAACATGTCGTGTCGACGGACCGAGAGCGGTGAAGGGCGGACGTGAGGCTTGGACAGACGGGAGGGTCGGAGGACAAGCTGCGGTAGCTGGCACTTGGCTTCAGTAAGCAAGAGCACATGGGGATGTGTGATGACATCTACCAAGTCGAGAGGAAGACGATGGTGTCGTGGCACTTGGCGGGAGGTCGGACACGGGCTTGCATGGGAGATGCAAGTGACGTCGGCCAAGTCAAGGAGAAAGGCGAAGGCGTTGTGCTCGGCGTGAGGCTGGACATGCATCGACATCAGTGTCGGTGGCCGGGGCGTGAGACCCACGCTCCGTCTATGGCGCGGGTTTGGTAGTTGAGCCTTAGAAAACTACCCGCTACGGTTTCCGAGTTTAGTCCACAAAACTCGGGTGGCCGGTTTCTTAGTTTGGGCCTCAAAACTCTGGGTAGACGGTTTTCAGGTTTGGGCCTCAAAACCTGGGCTGACGGGTTTGCCGATTTGGGCCTCAAAACCCGGCGGAGGTTCCTATGCAGAACGGGTCGACGCGTGGCGGCACTGTGAGGCTTGTGGTCGAGACGAAGCTAGCGGTGAGAAGGCGAGGCGGTCAACGTGACAGCATGTGGCGGCATCCTGGAGCTTGCGTCGAGGCGAAACGAAGGATGAGAAGGCGTGTGGCCGTCGGATGAAGCCTTAATAGAGTTGAACTAGAATACCCCTAGGGTTAGTTAGTTTGCTATCTAGGGATAGAAGGAGACTAATGTATTAGGACTACTAGGACTATAAATAAGGATGGCAACCCCTCCATCTTCTCTATCCAAGTAGCTATCGTAGTAGTTGTCATTTCATTCACAAACTCTACATTTCTCTGTTAGGGTTCCTTCCTTTAGATGCTTGCGATCCGCAGAGACGCCACAATTCCTCTGTGTATTTTGTGATTTCAGGAAAAGAGACCGTAATCCCTTTGTCTCCTCGTGGGGATGAGTTTCAGCTGAATTTGAGATCGAATTCGCGTTTTGCAACTTGTTCTTCACGCCTCTCTCTTTTCCCCTTTAGAGATTTTGCTCGTTCTTCCAATCTGAGGGACGGTTTGTGATTTCACTTTTGAGATCGAATTCGCGTTTTGCAACTTGTTCTTCGTGCTTCTCTCTTTTCCCCTTTGGAGATTTTGCTCGTTCTTCCAATCTGAGGGATTGTTTGTGATTTCACTATTGAGATCGAATTCGCGTTTTGCAACTTGTTCTTCGCGCTTCTCTCTTTTTCCCTTTTGAGATTTTGCTCGTTCTTCCAATCTGAGGGATGGTTTGTGATTTCACTTGAACCATCTTGTGCTAGGATGTGAGTGTCATCTTTCTACCGAGGGATTTTCACCGAAACCTCACGAGCACATAGATTGGGCTGAAATCATTTTCATTCTCCATTTCTTCCCCTTTTCACGTGATCTACAATATCTCTTGATAGAGTTGGATTCGAGCAATGATTTCTTAGGATTAGCTCACCAATATGTTTGAGATCACCTGAGAGAAGTTTGGTTGCAACCCCGTTCGATTTGGTTGAGTTCCAATCGATTTTGGTTTTGTCCCGAGCAATTTTTGCCTTTTTGTTCACATCCGCGGACTCTGTGCGCCCCCAGCGGCGGACTGTCCCGGAGTCGGGACTTGGAGGGTTTAGAATAGCGCAGCGCGACACTGTTCTCGGTCAAGTGACCGGCAAACAGTCCGCTAGTGACCCGCGGACAGTCCGAGGTTACATCGGACGCGCCACAAGGCTGCCCTCAGATGCTAGGGTTCCACTGTTCACAGGAGCCGCGGACTGTCCGGCGTGCAAACCACGGACAGTCCGGGACCTGTTCAGTGTTGTTCCAGCACAGTTGCATTTTTGGGGATTTGGCCTGCAGACAGTCTGGTGCATATCGCAGATAGTCTGGCAGTGTACCTCGGACAATCCGAGCCTTAGTCCCAGACAGTTAGACACCCTGTTGTTTGTGCAGTTTTGCCTCGTTCGTTTGGCGCTTGTTCAAGTCGTTTCTTCGGCAGTTCCGCTGTACCTCTAGGACATCTCTTAGGGTATCCGGGTCATGAACTAGTTGTTCTCTCGTGCCTTCGCTTTTGGGTGACTTTCTGGGACAGAGGTCATCGATTTCTCGAGAAGAAATTTGAGGCTCTCATTCACCCCCTCTCTGGTCACCAATTATGGTCCTTCAATTGGTATCAGAGCCAGGTTAATGATCTCTCTGCCTTAATCGGATTCGGATCCACAAGGGCAAATGGATCGAGGGTCTGGCAAGGCACCGTTTTTCGATGGCACCAACTACCCCTATTGGAAGATTCGGATGCGTGCTTATCTAAACAACATCGATTCTTCCGTGTGGTAGATCTGTGAGGATGAGCAGTACGAGGTCTTGGCAGCCCTTGTTGGTCAGCACTAGATTGATCAACACATTGCAAACTCAAAGGCTCATAACGCTCTTTTGGGTAGCATTTCCGTTCCTGAGTTTGAGCATGTTTCCGAGCTTCAGACTGCTCGAGAGATCTGGGTGAAGCTTCATAGCTATCACGAGGGGACCAATCAGGTCAAGACCAGATTCTTTGAGACCTACAAGCGGGAATACGAGAATTTCACTCAGTTGGATGGGGAGACGATTGACAGCATGTTCGCTCGTTTTCAAACGATTGTAGATATACGCAAAGCAGATTGTGCTAAAATAAATCTAATCAGCATTCTTGTGTTGTCTCCCTTGATTTGCAAATTAATGATGAAAAATTCCATGTACAAGTTGTGTAATATCATGAAAGACTTGATGTGGAGGTAGTACTGAAGGGATATAACATATTCAATCCTTGGATGTATGGTGTACTAACCTTGGTTGATAATCTAGTGAGTCCTCCTTGGATCTGGTGATTCCCCCGGCCTTCCGCACGTTTTTCCCTTGCTCTGCGTGAGGAGAGCAGATGGCTCCCTCACGAACAGATCTGTTTGGATCTGTTTGTGTGTTGGTTTACTTGATTACCATGTTGATGCTTTTATTGTTTTGGTCTTGGGCTCATGGGCCTGGTAGTTTATGAAAGGATCAAGATGCCCAAGAGGGGGGGTGAATTGGGCTTTTCTAAAACTTTTGCAAGAATTAAAACCTATCAAGCCCAATTAACCTCTTTGTGCCTAGAAGTGTGGTTCACTAAACTCTACCGCACAAAAGACTAACCCTACACCATTTCTACTCTAGCATGGCAATTCAATATGAAAGAACAAGTAAATTGCGGAATTGAATTGCTCAAATGTAAATGTGTATGTAAAGAGAGTAGAGATGACTCGACAATCTTTTTGCCGAGGTGTCGAGGTGTCAGCACACCCCCTAGTCCTTGTTGGAGCACCCGCGCAAGGGTATCGCTCCCCCTTGATCCGTGCAAGGATCAAGTGCTCACTATGAGCTGATTCTTCGCCACTCCGGCCCGGTGAATCGCTCACTACCGGTCACAAGCCTCCTTGGGTCATCCACAAGCCACCGGATGATCACCAAGCTTCACAATCACCACAAAGCCATCTAGGTGATGCCGGTCACCAAGAGTAACAACCTAGAACTCTCACTTGACCAAGCCAAGGCCAAAGAGATGGATGGATGCACACTTGCTATTCAATTCTCACTAGGAGGTCACTAATTCTCTCAATTAGCAAATCTCACAATCTCACTAGGGCTCTTGCACTTTCTCACACTCACAATGTGTCTCTCAGCAGATGGAAGTGGCAAGAACACTCTAATGGAGGAGGGGGAAGAGTATAAATACTCCCTCCAACCGGCCATCCAAAAGAGCACTGAACAGGTCATTTTTCGGGGGCATCGGACGCTCTGATGCTTGGCATCGGACGCGTCGATGCCCTCGACCCAACAATCAACTGTACTTCATGTCAGACTGTTTAAAGGAGCATCGAACGTTGGGCAGCGTCCGATGCCATCACAAAGGACGCGTCCGATGTGATTTTACCCTCTCTGGAACCTCTCTGCATGGACATCGGACGCTAGCCCTCAGTGTCCGATGCCAGCGTCCGATGCCAGCGTCCGATGTGCCCCTCAGGGCACTCTCTCAGAACAGTGGCACAGACGCGTCCGATGCGACAACATCAAAGTGTCCGATGCCACGTTGCCAACACACTCAAGTCTAAGTGACATCGGGCGCGCGTCCAATGCCACTAAGGCCAGCGTCCGATGCCCAAAACAGGACCGAAACAACTTCCGATCACGACGCTGCCTTAACGACTTTTCATCCTCACAACATAAGGGCTCTCTCTGAGCTACCTAGGGCTATGAAATAACAAGTGTGCACCACACCTACCTCAATAGACTCATCTAGGTCAAGCTACTGATCCACGCTCCCCTTTATAGTACGGCCAAAGAAAAAACAAAGACCTATGACTACCTAAGTGTCCTCCAACACCATATGACACTTAGCCTAGTCTACCACCATCTTCGTCGTCCGTCCTTTGAAAACCGAAATGATTTCCATCGCCAGGGGACATGAACTCCATATGCCCGTATCGTCGCCATTACCGTGACCTAACTCATCCCTGTTTCTGCAAAACACACGTTAGTCTAGTAATCTTGTGTTTCATCCAATCACCGAAACCCACTGGGGGCCAAGATGCGTTCAATCTCCCCCTTTTTGGTGATTGATGACAACACGACCTCGAGTATACAGAGAAGAGGTTTTCAATATCATGACATGTATGAACTTGCAATATATAAGAGAAAATGGTTAGGGGCAAGCTCATACATATCATGCCAACATCCTGCACTCAACAAGTTAGAGTGAATAGCAAGTGCAAGAGTAATATAGCTCGAATACCAAAAAAGAATTACACAAGCAAATCGAGCGAAACGAAATGACATGTCATGTAAGATATCATAGTGAGCACAAACATGTCATGAGGTCCATATCACACATATATAGCATAAACATACATAAACATAGTGCAAAAGATGCGACATGCAAGAGCGCATGTGAAACATAACAAACATAAGAATCAAAGCCCTCTCACATCGCTCCCCCTATCGCTATACTCGATCACTCTCCCCCTTTGGTGTCAAGCACCAAACTAAGCGTCGGAGGGCGGAGCTGGCACAGACGAGTCAGGAGCCTCCGGAGTACGTTGAGTGAACTCGAACTGCTGTAGTAACGCCTCGGAGTCTGACGAAGAGGACCCGGCAATCTGACCCTCAGTAGCTGGACGCTGTGGAGAAGCGGTCTGGGTCTGGTCTGCCGGCTCTGACTGCTCAAGCTGTTGTGTCTGCTCTGTGTGCTCTGCAGTCTCTATCTGCTTTGTGGCTATCTCAGTCGCTGTAGCTGTGCCCGCTTGAGCCTCGGAGTGCGAAAGCTCTGGTATAGTAGAAAGCTCAGGCTGCACTGTCATCGTGGTCTCGTACTGGACTGGCTCAGTCTGCTCTAAGGACGCAACCGAGCTCGGTAAGGTCTCAGTGGTAGAAGTCACTGGAGCTTTCGACGTCTGAGCTGAACCGGGGAAATCTGGAGTGGGCATCCCGGTGAGCTCGCTGAAACTGACAGACAGGTCTCGCATTACAGTGGTGGTAGTCACGAACTGGTAGTCTGTCGGACGTGGAGTGAACCCTGTGTAAAGCGGGCTGAACAGCTGGGCCCCTCCGGGTGGAGTAGTGAAGCTCGTGAACTGAGAGGGACCGGGGCCGGAGAACTGTGGTTGCTGGCTGAACTGCTGCTGCTGTGGTGGAATAGGTGGCGGCCACTGGAGCTGCTGCTGGGATGGAGGCTGCTGCCACTGCCACTGTGGAGGTCCACTTATCATCCGCTCCATGAAGCTCAAAGTCTACTGCTGAAGCTGGAGCATCTGCTGCTGAAGAGCGTTTGACCTCTCCTGAGCCTGTTGCTGAGCAAGAGCCTAGGCCTGAGCAAGTCGCTGTTGCTCCTGTGCAAGCCTCTAAACATCCTGGGTGACTGTCCTCTGCTGCTCCTCCATCCTGGATAGTATAGCAAGTAGCGCTGGATCGGAGGTACCAGACGTCCCGGCCTCAGTGTAGTGAGAACGTGGCGGAGCGTGAGGCGGGAGCTGGTAGTCCTCGTCGAAGCTGTCGGTGGGGTCCTCGGCCACGAACGTGTCCTCACCCTCTAAGTCAGCAAGCTCCTGCTCGGCGAGGACTCTGATGGTCTCGTCCTGCTCCTGTGCTGACTCTGGCACCTCTGGACGCCGTCGGGAGCTAGACGGGTGTTGCTGTTGCCTGCGGTCACGACAGTGTCCAAGTAGCTGACTCGTGTTATAATCTGGGAACACGGTCGTTGAGCTAGTAAGGGACTGCCCTGGGTGAGTCCCTGTAGTAACAGCTACCTTCCAAAGAATATAGGAGATCCAATGAGCATAGGGTAGCTGCCTCTAGGTCTTGATGCCCTCTGCCACTGTGTCCTCCATCTCGCAAAGAATGACGTCCCAAACGTTGAAATCCTGCTGCCTGATCAGATTTGCCAGTAGCCATAGCTGCAGCCTGGACATCCCCTCTCTGAAGCCAACCCTATGAAGCAGGGTACGTCGTAGGACCTCGTGGAGGATCCGAGCCGCAGGAGTAATGTAACATTCCGTGTTTCTGTATAATAAAAATCCGAGCTTTCAAAAAAATTTGTTGCAATGTGTGATGCATGTAGTTGTGTAGTCAAACTAAACCAACCTTTTTCTCCTTCTAATCCCGAATTCAAAATCGTGATTTCAAAATTTTTATAACATTAACACCTTTGCTATGTTGTTGACCAAGTCAACACCACAGCGAAGAAATTTTTGCAAATAAAATATTTCTTAATAAAATTAAATTGAGTTGAATTCAAGCTCCGCTCGAATTCAACACAGGTCCACCTCGCCATGATTTATAAATTCTAAAACAAGAACCCTAATCTCATCTGTCTTTATTCAACTGAATTTACAATAATCTTGTGCACTGCAAGTAGTATAGATGCATGCGTAGTTTGTTTCTCGTTTTGTTTGTGCTTGGAGGTAGCCCTTCCTCAAAAATCCTTATGTAGGAAATATAAGATCCTTTCCCTCTAATCTTCTAGCCAACCAGTTGCACAGGCCTGCATATTCCTGTACGCTTTCTTTTAGCACGTAAGAGCATCTCCAACAAGTTTGTAAAATTTACTTGCTAAATCTTGGGTTATAGCAAGTTGCTATTTTGTTTGCCAAGTAAAAAACAGAGATGTCTCCAACAAGTTGTTATTCTCACTTGGTAAAAATAGAGGATGACAGATGGGACCCGCCTGTCATTGTCTATTTCTTCATCCCGCCTGTCATGGAGCGGCCGGCCCCTTTCTCCTCGCTCCGATCCCCTTTCTCTTGAGGCTGAGCAGGACCAGCAGCCATGGCCACGGAGCAGCCGGCCGCCACCGCGAGCCAGCAGCCGCACCCGCCGCCGGCTTCTTCACTTTCCTGAAGCACGGCGCCATCCTCCCGGCCCGGAACGGCACGCTCTTCGTCCCGCTCCTGGACCCAGCCACCGCCGCGTACCGGGACCTCGTGAGGGCCCTCGAGTCCGACCTCCGGCGCCTGCTGCTCGCCGTCGGAGCCTGCCTCCTCGGCGCCGTCGTGGTCGGGTCCGCCATCAAGATCGCCACCGTCTCGCCGCCGTCGCCGCCTTCGCCGCCGCCGATCGGGCCGCCACACGCGGCGCGGCTCTCGGCGGCGGCGAAGGGCGCGTGTGGGGCCCCGTGCTGACCGTCGGCGGCGGAGCCCGTTCGGCGCGGGCTCGGGCGCGGTGGGCCGCGCTTGGCGGCTGATGCGAGGCCGGGGCGCGCAGGCGCGCTCTCTCTACGAACGCTGATTCCGCGCGCGGGAATATAGGCGCGCGAGGACCGTGAATAGTAACTTGGGATAAATAGCAAGTTGGTTTGAGGAGTTGTTGGAGAGAGTTTTTTGTGTTTTTGCCAAATTTATAAGAATAGCAAGTGGATTTGAGGAGTTGTTGGAGATGCTCTCGAGAAGGCAACCCGTTCGCGTTAGCTGTCTAGAGCCTGTACAGCAAGCCAAAGCCTGGAACCGTAGTACATTTTGCCCAAACCCAAGCATCACGGCAGCAGCTGCCATTTGATGTCCACGTTGCATGCTCCTGTGCTTGGATCGTTGCACACCCCCGGCCGGCCTGCTGCATGTGCTTGGCGCAAGCCAAAAACCAATACGTGATTGCTGCTGCCCAGCTCCCCTCGCGCTCAAACCCAGCTGGCTGCTCCCAGCCCGGCCCAACCTGTCTAGCACAGCCCAGCGCCTCCGCCCTGCCTCTCGCGTGCGCCGCACGCGCACGAGGAGCCGTCGCCGCTCCTATCCACATCGCTCGCGTACGCTTCACGCGCGAGAGAGAGACCCCATCTGCTGGACCCACAATTCAGCCGCACAGACAGCACCGCCGTTTGCTTCCCGTCGCTCTCGACCGTAACCGCATCCGTCTTCGTCTTCCTCCGTACGAGCTCCCTCCTTTGCTTTCCGTCCGCGCAAGCAGATCATCTGCTTTCCGTCCGACGGGACCAAGCGCGAGGACGGGCGCGCGAACCCCGCCCACGCGCGCGTCGCCCAGCACAGCCAAAACCCGGTGCCTTTCGGAACTTTCCCGGCCTCCCTACCTGCTTGTACCCTGGATGCTCGCCACGTCGCGCCGGGCGCCGGCCGTCACATCAAGCGGCGCGGACGCCGGTGCATCCCGTCCGTAGCCCTAGCCGCGGGCTATAAGACCCCAACCAGCCGCCATTCCCTCGCCATCTCCCCTCCCCAGCCGCCGCAAACTCCACCCTCTCTACCTCCTTCCTCGGTCCGAGAGACTGCCATGGCTGCGACGCCCTGAGGTCACGGCGGCGTCGACCGCGACTTCGCCGCCGCAAACCGTCGGAGCCACCACCTCGGGCGTGAGCTGGGCACGGGCGCGTCCGCAACGACGACGCCGTGTGAGGCCGAACTCACCATGGCAAGTTAGCACGGCCGCGGCGACTCTGCAGCCTCGCCGACCCCGTCAGCACCGCACCCAAATCCTCGACGCCGCACTCGCCGAAGCCCGAAGCGCACTGGAGTCATCGAACCGCGTGTTCGACCTCGATCTCCCTGCGCCGACGAGCTGCCGGTGAGTCTCCGACCAAAAGTCCGGCCCTTTTCCCTTGTCATCGTTGCCTTCCTGCCAGACTACAGCCCTCACCGGTAGGAGCCGCACGTCTCCCTCTCAGTCCTCAACAGGTTGCTGCTGAAGATGACCCAGGCGACGTGACCGCGAGCCGCGGCCAGACCAACATCCCAAGCTTCTTGTTTTGATGCCAAGTGTTGACATCGGAAGTATGACATCGGAAGTGAACCGAATCACACACCAGCAGCGCTAGAACGCCGAAGAGGTTGCAGATCAACCTGAGACGGCATGGAACCTGACTAAACCGATAAAAACCGATCTAAAAACCGGTTTAGGCTGATTTAGGGTTTTAGATCCCTGTGTTAATAACTCTAGAACTCTTCCTGGGAAGACCCGTCGGGGAGAACCACGTAAAGGTTGCCCTAAGACTAGCAAGGCCGCCTAGGACGCCGTCGAGTCTCGCCGGGAGACGCGCCGAACAACAAGATAGAGGGGAAAAAGATAAAAGGGATATTAGATTGATTTTGATCGATTAGAGTTGGATGCCTCAATCGGCCATGATCCTCTCATATATATAGAGAGGTTGGTCTTATCCCAATAGGAAACATTTCCAGATACGATCTCTAAGTTTTCTATTCGGATTCCATCAAAATATGGAATCCAAGAGTCCAATCCGGACTAGACAAGGTAAATCCGATCTCGCCGATCTTTAAACCGACTAAACTGATTCAATGGGCTTTACAGACGTCAGCCCAAACTGATCACCGTTTAAAAGATCTTTAAAACCTTCGCAGATAAAAGATCCTTGAATCGGCACCTAAATCATCATTCATCAAGGATTTCCAACTAGCATCACCTGGTCGGAAACAACGTAACTGGTCGGAAAACATCAAGTAGCAAGCAAGCATCTTACCTAGAATATCCGACCTTTAGATAAAAAGTATCAGAAGATAAATTTATCTTCAAAACACTATGAGCTGAATACATCTTCTAACCTTATTATTTTCTGACGACACTTTTGAGTGTCAACATATGCCCCCTATTTTTAGGTGATTTTTAATAGAATCTAAAAACAAACCGAATAACAACGATGTCCAACTCATCGGTCATTCAGTAACCAAGGATAAATATTTCTGATTATTTTTGTTCTAAGGGCGATACATGTATGAGCCATTGTTTGGAAAGCACGTGCTTCCTGCCAAACACTTGGAAAATATTTCTTCAAATACCTCCTGTTTATTGCTCTTGGGAGACTTTCACCTTTTAACGTCTCCAGCATATATGCATTCCCGAATATCACTTTGATCACTTTACAAGGACCTTCCTAGCTCGGCGACCACTTGCCAAATTTATTGCTTCTCGATCCAAGCGGCAATATAGTTTTCCGTACTAATTCTCCCACTTGGAATGACTTGCTTTTCACCTTCTTGTTGTAAGCTCTGGCAACTTGGGCTTTGTCTCTCTCTATCTCCTTAAGAGCCTTTAATCTCTTACCAGTTACTTCATCAATGTTGTCCATCATGGTATCATAATACATAACAGCAGATAAATCATTCTGTTTAGCAAGCCTATATGCATTCAGATTTACCTCAATAGGCAATACTGCTTCTTGACCATATACCAGCTCGAAAGGAGTAACTTTTATAGCGTCATGTCTTGATACACGATGAGCTCATAGAGCCTCAGACAAAACCTCATGTCACCTCCTTGGGTTATCCTCAATCTTCTTTTTGATAAGCTTGATCAAAGTCTTGTTACTAGACTCAGCTTGACCATTGGCTTAAGCATAGTATGTAGATGAATTGAGCATCTTTATTTTATATAATTCGGCAAAATCTCGTACTTTCTTAGAAATAAAAGATGTTCCTTGATCCGTAGTTAATGTTTGAGGTATGTCGAATCTATGTATAATATGCTCAGTAATAAACTCAATTACCTCCTTATGTGTCATATTCCTCAAAGGTACCGCTTTAGTCCACTTAGTAAAGTAATTTGTAGTGACCAGAACAAAATGATGCCTCTTTGAAGATGGGGGATGAATTTGGCCAATGAAGTCTAGCCTCCAACCACGAAAAGGCCACGGTTTGATGATAGGATGAAGCATGGCAGCAGGTGCAAGCTGTATATTTCCAAACCATTGACATTCTTCACATCCTTTGTAGTAACGAAAATAATCGGCCATCATCGTGGGCCAATAAAACCCAGCCCTGCGTAATAGCCACTTCATTTTCGGGGCCGACTGATGCGTACCACAAATACCTTCATGAACTTCTCTCATAGCCACCTTCTCTTGATCAAATCTCAAACACTTAAGTAACAGGTCTTCGGCGGTTCTTCGGTAAAGTTCATCATTGTGCACCACATATTTGAATGCACTCCACCGAACACTCTGATCAACTCTAGAATTTGGATCACTGAGATATTTTAGCAAGGGAATCCTCAAATCTTATAAATCGGTTCCACTCTCATTATAATTTGACTTGGGCCGATTTAAAAGTTCCTCAGATAAACCAAGTGAACCAGACATTTCAAGATCGACCAGGTCAATCGGACGAACTAATTGACCTGACTTGCTACCAACCTGGTCGGCCAAAGTGTCTACCCATGTACGCTTAATATTTACCTGGTCTCTAGAGCAGGTTGGTTGAACTGGTTCGAAAACAGTCTGGTCGGCCATACGAGCCGACAAAACTTCTGCATACTGATGCATCGGCTTTATGTGAAAATTACGTCTACCAATATTATAGCTAGATGCTTGTTGAGCTAACATGTTAGCTTTATGATTTTCGTGCCTCGGTACATGCCGAATTTGGAATTCGGTAAAATGAGCAATAACATCAAGGCACGTATCAAGATAAACATTTAACGATCCTTCCAAACATTGGAATTCACCGGCAACTTGTTGCACTATTAGCAAAGAATCGCCATAAACCTCAATATGCTTAACTCCCATGGAACACAATATTTCTAAACCGAATAACAGAGCTTCATATTCGGCTTGATTATTAGTATAAAGGTAATCTAATCGGCTTAGCATTTCAAATTCAGCGCCATTAGGAGAAATAATGACCACACCAACAACTTGGCCCTCCTTACAAACCGATCCATCGAAATAAATTTTCCATGGTGTAAAAGTAAAATAACCGATTTCATCTTCTAAATCAATACTATGCTCAACAATGAAATCAACAAGAACTTGACCCTTTAATGCTTTCAATGGTTCACACCAGCAAGACGGCGACCGATATAAGCAATCACATATTCCTTGCCCTCATCTTCTTGTGTTAAAACAGCTCCAATGACCTTTTCTTCGGCGGCAATATATAATCTGAAAGGAACTCCTCTCTTAGGCGCTCGAAGAACTGGTGGAGATGACAAATATTCCTTTATCTTCTCAAATGCTTCTTGTTGCTCTGCCCCCCAAGTGAATTCAGATTCATCCTTCAATTTCAGTATAGGGGTAAAAGGAATAATTTTCCCAGACAAGTTTGCAATAAATCTCCTCAAGTAGTTTACTTTCCCTAAGAACTTTTGCAAGTCCTTCTTGCATGTAGGCGCTTGAACTTTCTTGATCTTCTCTATCCTCTTAGGATCAATCTCTATGCCCTTGTTATGAATAATAAACCCTAAGAACTTTCCAGCTGATACACCAAAAGCACATTTCACTGGGTTCATCTTCAAACCATAGCGGCACATTCTTTCAAATGCCAGACGCAAATCAGCTAAATGAGACACATGAGCAGCCAATTTGATCACAATATCATCAATATATACTTCCATGACTATACCAATTAAATCATGAAAGATTAGATTCATAGCACGCTGATAGGTAGCGCTTGCGTTCTTCAAACCGAATGTCATCACTATCCACTCAAAGAGACCGACAAATCCAGGACAAATAAAGGTCGTTTTGGACATATCCTCCTCGGCCATAAATATCTGATTATAACCAGCGTTGCCATCAAGAAAGCTAATGATCTGGTGTCCCGAAGCATCGTTAATCAACATATCGGCTATGGGCATAGGATACTCATCTTTAGGAGTTGCTCTATTCAAATCTCTAAAATCAATGTAGACTCTGATCTTGCCAGTGTCCTTTTTCTCAATAGGTACAATATTAAAGACCCACTCCGCATATCTGCATGGCTGAATAAATCCCGCTTGTAGTAACCGATTAATTTCTTCCTTAATTCGATCATATATTGTAGAGCTAAAGCGGCGAGGACGTTGTTTGAAAGGCCTGAACCCGGGTTTAATAGGAAGTCGATGTTCAACAAGCTCTCGACTTAATCCAGGCATCTCTGTGTAATTCCATGCAAAACAATCACCATATTCCTTTAAAAGCGTGATTAATTCTAATTTATAATCGGCTTCAAGGTTCTGATTTACAAAGGTCGGCTTAGGCACAGAACCATCCCCAATATCAATTTGTTCTAAAGGGTTAGCCGACGTGAAACCTTGACCCAACTTATTGAGCTCGTCAAAGTCATCGATAACTTCACAAGCATTGGCCTTTAAAGTTTGATATTGTTCAACACGATGTCTTAACCAATCATCATTAACATCCATTAAATTACATAATAATGTTGAACCGATTGTTAATCGGCTTTAAAGACACTGGTACAAAACCTTCCTTAGTGACACTAACAAACTAAAAATCAGAAAGGTCCCGACCAGATAAACAAGCAATAGTATCATGTCCCCCGAGCAAAGGAGCATCGGCCGCAGCTACATAAGCCGATGAATCCGAGTGCACAACTTCCACATCGTCACCCACTCACTGAATGAGAAACTGATGTAGACTAGTAGGAATGCACAGATTAGCATGAATCCAATCACGCCCGAGTATAAGGTTGTAGCTACATTGTATGTCGGCAATGAAGGATGGCTTGTCAATGACTTGCACATCATCATCATCATCTTTAGGCTTGATGGCTCCAACCGACATGTTCTTCATTGCTGCCCTCAATGGTTCATCACCTACATCATCAAGATTCTCATGCTCTCCTTGAGAGCTGTTAGATTCATCGAATTCCACATCATATGTTTCTTCTACCATCCCGGTGGCATGGTTGAATACTCGATATGCTTTGGACTTCAATGAGTAACCAACAAGAAAACCAATATCACATCGGCATTGGAACTTCCCTAGGTGTTGGCGCTTCTTGTAGATGTAGCATTCGCAACGAAACACTCTAAAGAATGATACATCCAGCTTCTTGTTGTTGAGTAGCTCATAGGGGGTCTTGCCAAGGAGACGATGGGGGAACAACCGGTTGGATGCATAGCATGTGGTGTTGATTGCTTCCGCCCAAAATCTTTCCAGTGTAGAGTACTAATCTAACATTGTTCTTGCTAGGGTGATTAGTGTCCGGTTCTTCCTCTCAATTACCCCATTTTGTTGTGGTGTATATGTTGCGGAAACTTCATGCTTGATCCCAGCTTCATCACAATATTGCTCAATGTGGGTGTGTCAAATTCCTTCCCATTATCACCTCTAATCTTTTTGATCTTCAAGTCAAACTCATTTTGGGCTCTCTGGCAAACTTCTTGAATGAAGGGGTTACTTCGGATTTGTCATGAAGAAAGAACCCAAGTGTATCTTGAATAGTCATCAACAATCACTAGGCAATAGAGATTTCCACCCAAGCTAGCATATGTTGTTGGCCCAAATAGATCCATGTGAAGTAACTCCAACTCTCTTGATGTTAACACAAAGGCTTTGGTTGGATGAGTATTTGCAACTTGCTTGCCGGCTTGGCATGCACTACGCAATTTGTCCTTCTCAAATTTGACATCCTTCAAGCCTCTAACCAAATCCTTCTTCAATAGCTTATTGAGAGTGTTCATTCCCACATGTGTCAATCTTCTATGCCATAGCCAACCAAGAGATTGCTTTGTGAACAAACATGTCTTCAAGTTGGCATCTTCGGAGGAGAAATCCACTAGATAGAGGTTGTTGTATCTAAAGCCTTGGAATATCACTTGTGTATCATCTTTCTTTGTCACAACCACTTCTTTCTCGGTGAATAAGCATTGAAAGCCAAGATCACAAAGTTGTCCAACGGATAGCAAGATGAAGCTCAATGAAGCAACTAGAAGCACATTGGATATTATATGATCATTTGATATTGCCACTTTGCCCAATCCCTTGACATTGCCCTTTGAGTTGTCACCAAATGTTATCTTTTCTTGGTCATTGACATTCTCTTCTAGTGAGGTGAACATCTGGGGATCACCGGTCATATGTTGTGTGCAACCACTATCAATCACCCAATGAGATCCACCGGTCTTGTAGTTCACCTACACACACAAGAAATCAAGCTTGAGCTTTCGGGGCCCAAACTGTTGAGGTCCCTTAACCTTCTCAACTAGAGACTTTGCAACCCAAATTTGTTTTGGCCTATTCTTGTTCGGAGGCCCCATGAACATAACTTTCACTTTGCCACTAGAATCTTGTCTAAGCATGTAGTGAGCATTGAAAGCAAAGGGCCTAGCATGCTTGGGCAAGGGTATGGGTTTTGGCTCTTCACAATTGTGAGCAAAGTGTCCTTCTTTTCCACACTCAAAACATCTTCCCAACTTCTTCTTCTTGGGCTTTGTATTGCTCTTGCGTTGCTTCATCTTCTCTTCAAGGAAGCCAATACCATTTCTATTTGTCTTCATCACGGTGTCATGAGTAGCTCACTTTGAAGACATTGACCCTTGGTAAAGTTCTTCAACCCGATGGTAAGGTGCTCTTTTTCTTTCTTAAGCTTGTCATTCTCTTGTTGGAGCTCCAATTGGGATGGTGTCATCTTATAATCCCTCTCCATCTTCAATCTCTTGTTCTCTTTCTTAGCATGTCTAGCTCAAGTGTCATGCTATAATCTTCATCATGAGTTTCAACAATGACTTGTTTGGTGGTTGCTAGCTTCTCTAGATCACTCTTGAGCTTTGCATTCTCATTCTTGATCTTGACATAGTCATCATAGTGTTCGGCCACAACCACTTTCTTGCCCTTGCTACTAGCTCTTTGCTCATCATGCACTAACCAAATCCTCACAAGATGTTGCTATGTCACACTTAACACATGGTTAGGGGCATCATGTGTCTCAAGAGAAAGCATATCATAAGCAATAGTGAGAGCATCATGATCAACTTTAACTTGAGTGTATTGTTCTTTGAGCAAAGCATAACTAGTGCTAAGGTCTCTATGCATCTTATCAAGTTTTTCATTTTTAGCTTTGAGCTCCTTGTTAGAGGACTTGAGCTCCTTGATAGAGGATGACATAGTAGCAAGTTCATTTTTTAGCTCATCACTAGCATGTGTAGCATTGTTATATTTTTCAACAAGAGATTCATTGTCATGAACAAGTCTTTCATTTTTAGCTCTAGTCTTTCTTATGATTTTAGAGTAGTTGTTTAGCAAGTCAACAAGTTCATCATACGAAGGAGCTTGGAACTCTCCATCACTCTCATCATCATTAGAGTCATCATTACTTTGTACCTTCCGGTCACCCTTTGCCATGAGGCATAGGTGTGTAGAGGATGATGGCGATGGTTGTGGTGGTGGTGTAGAAGTCCCAATCACTAGAGCGGCCACCTTCTCTTTCTCATCATCACTGTCTTCATTGGATGAGCCACCGGAGGAGTCAATGTCGGTGAGCCAATCACCAACAATGTAAGCCTTGCCACCTTTCTTGTGATATTGCTTCTTCTTCTTGCCATCCTTCTTGTAGGGCTTCTCACTCTTCTTCTCATCTTCACTTGATGAGTCATATTTCTTGCCCTTGTTTCTTGTTCTTGTGTAGCTTTCTTTCTTGGGCTTGGTGCATTGATGAGCAAGATGGACAAGGTCACCACAATTGTAGCAATCGATTTCAGATAGTGGCCTTCTCTTGCTACTTGTGAAGAACTTCTTCTTTTTTGAGTCAAAGTTGACTCCATTCTTGTGAAGCTTCTTCTACATCTTTGCGGTCTTCCTCACCATGAGAGCAATGTTGAAATCATCTTCATCATCACTTGTGCTCTCATGATGCACCTCAATTGCCTTGGACTTGCCCTTCTTGTCATGGGTTGCTTTGAAGGCCAAGTCCTTTTTGTAAGGACCTGTGTGGCCTAGAGGGGGTGAATAGGCCTGTCAAAAATCACAGCTCAAAACTTAATTAGATAAGCCCGGCACTACCGCTCTGTGCCCGGCACTGCCGCTCCCCGGCACTGCCAGCCTCAGCCCGGTACTACCGCGCAGAGTATAACCTGAGACTGTAATTCGAAATCCAGCCACAGCAAACTGATTCTATATGAATGGAAATGCTTCAACAAGTTTCCTGAACCAGCAGAACCAACTCTAACAAGCCAAATATGAAGTGGAGAGTAGATCGGGCCAAACCCTAGAATCTATCACAAGCTCACAAGTATGAAGTATGAAAAACAAGTAAGCACGAGAGACAAGTGATTTATCCCGTGGTTCAGCTCGCCACCAAGGCTTGCCTACCTCCACGTTGTTGAGGTTGACCACTTAGGTCATGAGCTTTGCAACTCTACCTCGTTCTCAAGTCAAGGAACCAAATCCTTGAGGTGAGGGTAATAATACTAGCTGCACAAGTGATTACAAACCTCCCTAGGCCGCAACACAAGTTGGCAAGGCTCTAGGGCGACGCCTAGCCGGCTAGGGTTCCAAGAACCCAAGAGTAATAGAAACAAATCCACCGGCTATGGCTCAAATCAAGTGCTCTAGGAAGTAGATCTCAGCTAGGGCTTCTCTTGGTGAAGGTTTGAGGCTCTAACTCACTTGTAATCAATAGGAATCAAAGATTAGGTGAGAGAGAGCTTAGGGGCCTTCGATGGGGAGAGCAAGCCTTGTCTGGAGGTAGGAGAAGAGTTATGGTCGTGGTTGACCGTTGGGGTGGTAGGGAGATGGAGTAAATATCCCCTGCCTTCCAACAGTTACATCAAGTCGCGGTAGTGCCGGCCTTAGCCCGGCAGTGCCGCGGCCCGGCACTGCCGCGCCTTGGGCGGCACTGCCGCCCCTACCAATCAGACAGATATAGATCTAAATTCAGTGCAGTTGTCTTTGGTTAGGAATAAGGATGGCTTGGGTTGGTTTGAGGACATGTCATTTAGCCATAACAGTGTATTTGCATTCCCCCTTGATAGTACGGCATTCCTATAACTCAAAATCAAATGAGAAAGCTTGATATAGCACTTTGAGTCCGGATCCGATGAAATATAGTAGTATGGGTCCACCAACACATATGCATCATCCTTTCTTAACATTAACCTGCTTGTCATCTTCATAAATCTCATTAGTTCTTCAATCGTGTGGTCATTATCACCAAACCCACAATTAGGGCTGATTGCACTTACAATCTCCCCCTTTTGGTGATTGATGACAACACAATCGAAGCTTACAATAAAAGGTACAATACTTGAGATTTAGAAGCTTAGTGTGGAAACCTCCCCATAAATGTGTGAATGAGAGCTGAAATCTCAAAATGGCTTTAGAGGCCAACATTCACATATTCATAAGTGAGAAATAGGTTCAGTTTCACATCTAATAACTTTGTGGGGCGCAACTAAACTGTGTCAAGAATAATACGTGATGCGAATGACCGTTTAAGCACATCAGAGAGGTTTGCTGCCTGTCAGCCAGAGCGGCACTACCGCTCTAGGCGCGGCACTGCCGGAGCCCGGCACTGCCGGCCAGGGAGCGGCACTGTCGCTCAGACTTCCAGACAGCAAACGCAGTGGAAAATAATACAGCCACAAAGCAATATACTCAACAAGACTAAACAGAATATGACAAGCTAGATAAGCAGAAAAAGTACCTGTCCACATCCAAGTCTAAGAAGTAGCAACATAGAGTATTACAAATTAGAGTTTTGATCGAAACAAACTCCCTCACAACTCACAACTACTAAAAGATGGGGACATGAAAAAGAAAGTGTTGTACCCCTTTCTCTTCACCTAATTCTCCCCCTTTGGCAACAAGTCACCAAAAGAGAGAGTAGAGAAAGAGAAGAGTGTCCAAACACTCACTCATCATCCGAAGCGATCTTATCCCACTGAACTTCTTCCTCCTCCTCATCATCATCATCGTCGTCATCGTCATCGTCGGACTCTACCACGGCCTTCCCATGGCGATGGGTGGTACTGGTGTAGCGGGTCGAGGCACGTGTAGATCGGCGAGACGGCTCAGACACTATCTCCTTCTGCTCCTCGTCATCATCTGAGTCTATATCATCTGAATCAAGACTGGAGAGGTCGAAGTGAGGTGGAGAGCGGGGTGGAGGTAACGGCGAACGACCCGCCCGCTCTCGCTCTGCTCGCTGCTCAACAAGTGCCCGGTGAGCTGTCTGGGCTGCGTAGGTGCAGGTAGAGAAGATGGCCTTGATCCATTTGGTCAGCTTGCTCTTCTTCTTCTCTGATAGAAGGGCGGGATCTCTCTGGCCGTTCAACTGCTGCTGCTGAGGACCCTGCTGCTGCTGCCCTCTTCTTCTCCTCCCTATAAGGCTCATGCAACCCATCCTTAGCAAAGGTGTAGCCGGAAACCATCTCTATCATGACATGATGTAGGGGGCATAGAGCACTGCCTTCCTAGCATCCGCGGCTGCCACCTGAAGCTCAGTCCAAATGAAGCTGGGATGGAGAAGTGGTTTGCCCTGGGGCCATCCTAGCCAACAGGTTCCTCCCATATCCATAGAGGTTAGAATGAAACCACTCTTGGGATTAAGAGTCTGCCTGAATAAGTGGTTCAACATGTAATAGAAGCCTTTCAGCCCCTTGACCAACTTGTCTGCCTCCGAGGATCCTCATACATGAAAGAATCTCACTATCAGTCAATGTCCTCTCCTGGTGCAGACTATCAATCCTCTATCCCCGCTGCCCAAACCGAGAATCCTAGCAAAGGTCTCATAAGAGACCTTGTAGTGACGCCCCTCGGTCATCCAGTGCATCTCCTCAACCACATTATCAACATAGAGTGTTGCTTGAAATTGATGGATGATCTCGGTGTTCCAATTGTAACTGAAACCCATCAAGTCCTACAGTCTTTTGTCATACATGTTCCTCTCCTTGCATGCAGCCACCACTCTGTTGATATCACGACCAGTCTTGGCCTCCAAGTGCTCTCAATCAACATACTTCATACTAAGAATCTTCTGCTTCTTGGCATTGTACAGGACTGAGCGATAGAAATCAGAATGAAACTCATTCCAGAACCTGTAGTCAATGCCCATATCCTTCTGAGTGTTGTATGGGTTGATCTGGCGCTGTGTCTTCACCGAGCTGAACTGTTGGTAGTAAGACACGGGCTGCCTGTCCTTGGTGTCCTGTGGAGGCCTCTCCTGCACATCCTCTGGGTAAGGCTGCAGGTGGGCTCGGCTGACCTCTGCAAGATGCTCTGGAGTGTTGGGATAAAGGTCATCCCGAATCTGTCGCCCTTACATCTGCAGCCGAGCCTCATCACGGATCTGCTGTCGTGCTGAAGTGTCTCCCTGGGAGCTAGAGCCACCTCGGCGAGATAGCTGCTTGCTCCTCCCCCTGAGCGGATCCATCCTCTGCTTCACCCTTCTCTCATCTCCTCTTCCGCCCGACATCTAAAACATGGAAACTGCGAATTAGAAGACTGCATAAGGGCTGGTAGGGTATAGTAAGGCAATAGACTTTGATGGATAAGGTGTTACTTGGATCAAGTTTCTGCTCATTGTCCGGCACTGCCGCTTGGAGAGCGGCACTGCCGGGGCCCAGCACTACCGCGCAGAGCGCGGCACTGCCGCGCAGGCAGACCGAACCTGAGCCAGGGAACACCACATCCATTATCTCTACTACCTCCCTATCATCTACAAACCCTTCTACAACCTCTAAATACAATAGCCATGGCGCATTTTACAAATCGGGAAAAAGTTAGGGTTAGGGATTTTGAAGCTTCACCTTGAGATGGAGAAGAGGGAAGGAGACCCTTGGAGAAGGGAGACCGGAGCTGCACCAAAGAGGATCTCGGGGCAGCACCGCTGGTGGCCAGAAACGCCGGGGAGAACGCCTGGAGAAGGGAACGGCCGCCGGTCACCCTAGCCGCCCGTGAGAGAGGTGAAAGAGGAGAGAGTCACGGGCTGGGGTGAACTGAGGGAGAGAGAGAGAGGGTGAGACCTGAAAGGACCGAATCAGCCTAGAGTGGGGTGAATAGGTGATTTTTGACTATCTGAAACTTCACAAACTATAAGATGTAGTTAGATAGCAACCGGAGAGGCCGGTTTGTTTGGGTAGGTACTACCGGGTGTGAAACACCGGTACTACCAACACAAACAAACGGCACAACCGGGATCCTAAAAGAAACTACAAATCCGATGAAAGTAAGCTATGAAGATAAAACAAGTTTCTAGCCAACTTTCCGAAGAATAATTTATGGTAAAACTACTCTCACGAAACCTTGGTTGCTCCCCTTGATGTAGATCGAGCCTTCCCAACCTAAGAACGAGATAGGGATAGGAAGAACACGAAGAACACAATAACAAGAGAAGTAGAGAAAATAGGGACAACAACAACAAGCATACGGGACACAAGATTTATCCGAGGTTCGGCCAATCCACTAAGGAGTGCCTACTTCCTCGTTGTTGAGGTGACCACAAAGGTCGGAGTCTATTTCACCTCCTCGCCTCACTCAAGCAACCACAAAGGCTACGAGAGTATCTCTACTAGAAATCTCAGGGTAATACAAACGCTTCGGGGAGCCCTCACAAGTAAATCAATACGGGCTACCACGAAGAACACCTAACCGGCTAGAGCTCAAAGAGCTCAAGAGTAAAAGACACAAAACAAGCCGGCAAGATGGAAACCAAGTGCTCAAGTCGAAGATTGATGCTTCCCACTCTCGAATCTCACTTCCCTATCTCAAATCTCACAGGGGAATGAATCTAGGAGCAAAGGGGGAGAGAGAGGGGTGAGTCAATGCTTGGAGAGTGTTTGTCTCGAGTTAGGTCAGCAAAAAGTGTATCGTATAAGTCCGTGACCGTGAAAAGTGAAGAGGGGACGCATTTATACTCCCTTAGTCCCGAGGCTGGTCGGTACCACCGACCACCCATGGTCGGTACCACCGACCATGTCACAACGGTCGCATACACCCAGATCTGGTCAAACTGACAAGCACCGGGCCAAGGTCAGAACCACCGAGGTCGGTGGTACCGAGGTAATGGCGGTACCACCGCCAGGCCAAAACAAGCTCGAACAGAGAGCAACTCAGTTAGGGATTCGGTCCCTCGAAAACTACCGCCCGAGGGTCGGTACCTCCAAGGTCGGTGGTACCGAGGTAATGGCGGTACCACCGCCAAGTCAAAGGCTAGTCAGTCCAGAGAGCCCTGAAAAACTTTCAACCACCGAACCTGGGTCGGTGCTTCCGAGGGCGGTGGTACCGAGGTTATGGCGGTACCACCGCCAAGTCATACTCAACACAACACAGAGAGCCTCGCAAAGCCAAGTTACCACAGACCTCCGTCGGTACCTCCGATCCCGGTGGTACCGAGGTTATGGCGGTACCACCGCCAGGCCTTTTTCAATTCTACACAGGGAGCTCTGCAAACTTGGTTACCCCGGCCTTGCGTCGGTAGCACCAGGGGCAGTACTACCGAAGTAATGGCGGTACTACCGTCAGGCCAAAAACAGCGCGAACAGAGAGCCTTGCAAAATTGGAAACTACCGGCCATGGGTCGGTAGCACCGCGGGCGGTACTACCGAGGTAATGGCGGTACCACCGCTAGGTCAAAAACAACTCTATCCAGAGAGGGTTGCAAACCAGGTTACTACCGACCTTGCGTCGGTACCACCGCGGGCGGTAGTACCGAGGTTATGGCGGTACTACCGCCAGGTCATTTTTTGACCAATACAGAGAGGGTGTTTGAGCACTGCGCAGAGAAGTCGCGGTCGGTACCACCGACCACCCATGGTCGGTACCACCGACCATATGAAATTACCCTCTACGTGTTCGTGATTGTGCGGTGTCTCTCAAGCGAACTAAGGTTAGTCGATTTGAGCACTTTTCTCCACATCTAGCCAACTTACTTGTGACCCTCTTCATAGTCGGCTTACCTATAACTCAAGTTTAAAATTGAAATTTTAAACTACCACTTGAGCTAGGATCTTTATGTCCAAAAATATTCCTACGTGCTTTGTTCACGAGATTTCAACGTTTCAAATCTTTCAAAGGACTAACACCTGCATACATGCTTTTATAAACTGGTTAGTCCCTAATTTGATTGTCATTAATTAGCCAAAACCCACATTGGGGGCGAATGCACTTTCAAGACCGGGGTAGAGTAAGAAAGATTTTCCTCGGCCCCACACAGTAACAAATTGATTCCTGCTGAATCAATAAGTCACGGCACTACCGCGCCTGTCGCGGCACTGCCGGGGCCTGGCACCTCCGCGCCTGGCCCGGCACTGCCGGACAGTTACCACCAGACAAAATTATCTCTAAGCTACTACAACTCTTCCTTGGAGTGGACATGCACTACTGCAGGTTATGACCAGTGACAATCAATCAATACAGAACGTGGTCATAACAAGCAAGTTTCTTTCTTAAAGGTTTTGAAACACAATATATAAGAGTTTTGAAATCGGTTTTGCCTAGGTCATACTAGTTGATCAATCAAGCATGCTAGGTTTCAAACTACGTTACGAGAGTCAAGTATATTTAGTTCACTCTTAAGGCACAAAACCTTGACTCATCTAGAGGCTTAGTGAAGATATCGGCTAGTTGTTTGTCGGTGCTCACATGTCTAATTGCGATATCTCCTTTGATTTCATGATCTCTCAAGAAGTGATGTCGGATGTCTATATGTTTGGTTCTTGAGTGACTCACTGGGTTGTTTGCAAGTTTTATGGCACTTTCATTGTCACACAAGAGTGGGATATGGGTGAAATGACATCCGAAGTCACGAAGAGTTTGCCTCATCCAAAGTAGTTGCGCACAACATGCACCTGCTGCAACATACTCGGCCTCGGCTGTGGATAGGGCTACACAATTTTGCTTTTTAGAACCCCAAGACACTAAGGAGCATCCAAGGAATTGACATGTCCCCGAAGTGCTTTTTCGATCTACTTTACAACCGGCATAATCGGAATCCGAATAGCCAAGTAGTTCGAACTTGGAGCCCTTAGGATACCACAAGCCAAGGTTTGGTGTGTGAACTAGATATCTCAAGATTCTCTTAACGGCCACTAGGTGACACTCTTTCGGGTTAGCTTGAAATCTAGCACACATGCACACACTAAGCATAATATCGGGCCTAGATGCGCATAAGTAAAGGAGAGAGCCGATCATGGAGCGATATACCTTGATGTCCACGGCTTTCCCTTCCACATTGAGATCAAGATGTCCATTAGTTGGCATGGGAGTTTTGATAGGCTTGGCGTTCACCATGTCAAACTTCTTCAACATATCATGGGTGTACTTGGTTTGGCAAAGAAAAGTCCCTTCCTTCAATTGCTTGATTTGAAAACCAAGGAAGAACTTGAGCTCACCCATCATAGACATCTCAAATCTCTTAGTCATGATCCTACTAAACTCATCACAAAAGGATTTGTTAGTACTACCAAATATTATGTCATCGACATATATTTGGCACACAAAAATATCTCCATTGACTTTATGAGTGAAGAGAGTAGGATCGGCTTTGCCTATTTCAAAGCCTTGTTTAAGCAAGAATTCCTTAAGGCATTCATACCATGCTCTAGGTGCTTGTTTAAGCCCATAGAGCGCCTTTTGGAGTTTGAAGACATGGTTGGGGAACTTGGGATCTTCAAAACCCGGTGGTTGCTCGACATACACCAACTCTTGTATAGGGCCATTGAGAAATGCACTCTTCACATCCATTTGATATAGCTTGAAGTTGTGATGGGCTGCATAGGCTAGAAGAATCTGAATGGCTTCAAGCCTAGCAACGGTGCATATGTTTCTTCAAAGTCCAACCCTCTACTTGAGTGAAGCCTTGAGCTACCAATCTTGCCTTTTCCTTGTCACCACACCTTCTTCATCTTGCTTGTTGCGGAAGACCCATTTGGTACCAATCACATTGGTATTTGGTCTTTCCACAAGTGACCATACTTGATTGCGCTCAAAGTTGTTGAGCTCCTCTTGCATGGCCATCACCCAATCTGGATCTTCCAGGGCTTCTTCTACCTTGAGAGGTTCCAAAGAGGAAACAAACGAGTAATATTGATAGAAATTGCCAAATGAGAGCGTGTCGTTACCCCCTTTCGAAGACTCCCAAGAATGTTGTCAACGGGATGATCCCGTTGAATAGTTTGCTTGAGCCTTGGATGATCAATGGGTTCTGGTTCATCTTCTGCATCTTCTTCTTCATCTTGCTCGAAGATGGGTTGTAGGTTTACTCCATGAAGTGGAGTAGCTGCAGCTGCCCTGGGTGTGCCCGACACTGCTTGGCTCGGCCCGGCACTACCGGGTCCCGGCACTGCCGGGGTTGTGGCCGGCACTGCCGGGGACTGTAAGTTACCAGTCCCAGCAGGGTCTTCAGCTTGAGGACCATCCTGATCTATAGCTTGCTGTTCTTGTGGTCTAATATCACCAATGGCTAATTGCTTGATTGCTTCGCAAGGTGGTTCCTCATTACCTACAACAACTTCATCAACTTGCTCTACTTGAGAGCCGTTAGTTTCATCAAACGTCACGTCTATCGCTATTTCAACCTTGCCGGAGCCTTGTTGAAAACACGATAGGCATTCTCGTTTGATCCATAACCGAGAAGAAAACCTTCATCAACCTTAGATGCGAACTTAGAGGTTTTGGGCTTCTTGTTCAAAATGAAGAATTTGCACCCAAAGACTCTAAAGTAAGACACCTTGGGCTTGTTACCGGTGAGCACTCATAGGAGGTCTTCTTTCTTCTCTTGTGGAGGTAGAGGCATTGATTGCATGGCAAGCGGTATTGACGGCTTCGGCCCAAAAGATGTCCGGCGTCTTGTATTCATCTAGCATCGTTCTTGCCATGTCAATGAGTGTTCTATTCTTCCTCTCTACCACACCATTTTGTTGAGGGGTGTATGGAACTGAAAATTCATGCTTGATGCCCTCCTCATCAAGAAACTCTTCCACTTGGGTGTTTCGGAATTCGGTTCCATTGTCACTACGAACTTTCTTGATGTTGAAACCGATTCCCTTTGAGCTTTCGTTACGAACATCTTGATCTTCTCTTGCACTACACTCTTGTCATGCAAAAAGAATACCCAAGTGAAACGAGAAAAATCATCAACAATAACAAGACCATGTTTGTTACCGCCGATGCTAAGGTAGGCAACCGGTCCAAAGAGATCCATGTGGATCAACTCCAATGGATGAGTAGTAGTGTCATAGCTCTTTGGTGGGTGAGGTACGCCTACTTGTTTTCCGGCTTGGCAAGCTCCACATACTCTGTCTTTCTCAAAATCAACATTTGTTAGTCCTAGGATGTGATTGTCTTTTTGAAGTTTGGCCAAGTTCCTCATCCCAACATGAGCTAGTCGGCGATGCCATAACCAACCCATGCTAGATTTTGCCACTAAACAAGTCTCAAGTTTGGCTTTACTTTTGTTGAAATCAACTAATAAAGCTTCCCTTTCAAACGACCCGTAAAGACAATAGAGGAATCCTCCCTTCTAAAGACTTCCACACCCTCATCCGTAAAGAGACAATTGAAACCCATCCCGCACAATTGTGAAACGGATAACAAGTTGTAACTCAACGAATCAACATGCAAGACATTAGTAATTGAATGCTCAAGTGTAATAGCAACTTTACCAAGACCTAACACATCCCCCTTGGAGTTATCACCGAAAATGATATTTTCACTTGCATTTGAAGTTGGGGAATATGATGAGAACATACTCCTTTCTCCGGTCATATGATTTGTACATCCACTATCAAGCACCCAACTTGATCCACCGGAGGAGTATGCCTACAAGACAAGTTTAGTTCCTAGGTTTAGGTCCCCAATTGATATTGGGGCCTTGCAAGTTAGTCACAAGTATCTTAGGAACCCAAATACACTTGTCGGTTGTCCTCTTGTTATTACCAACATATTTCGCAACAACTTTACCACTGTTGTTGTGTTCCAATATGTAACAAGATGACATGCTCTTCCTTGGAGCTTCAATCTTGGGTTGATGTGCAAACTTGTTCTTGGTTATCCAAATTGATTCTTTTGGTTTCTGAGATCCTTGCTTTGGGTTGGGCACCTGCTTGTGCTGTGTGTGAGACTGAGCAGAAGGTGAACTGGTAGCCTTCCCTTTCTTGGGGCGCGGCACTGCCGGCCTAGGGGCGGCACTGCCGGGGTCCGGCACTGCCGCCTTCTGGCGCGGCACTGCCGCGGTCTGTGCAGGCTGAACTGTACCAATCTGACCCTTCTTCTCAAACCTCACACACTCATAGCCATTCACTGTCCTTCTTCCATTAGTCTTGGCTCCTTTTTCGTGCCCCAACCTATCCTTTATGGAAGGACGCCGTCCATTCTTGAACTTGGGCTTGCTCTTCTCTTGAGTCTTATCATTTGCACTTGTGGTAGATTTGACACAACCATTTGCAATGATGCTTGTCAATCTTGCTATCTCCTTTCTCATGGCCTCCATGTTCACAAGGTTAGTGGAATAGGCATTCAAATCAATGTTATAGCATTTTCCACAACCTTCACTAGTGGAGGGAATAGAAGTGACATTTGCTTTAGGGAGAGGTGAGTTGCTTTCCAAAGAAGATTATATTGCAGCTCAAGTTCTTTGTGCTTTTCATCCAAGCCACAATACTTTTCCTTGAGTGCAATATGAGCCTTCTTTAGGGAAGCATGTTCATCTTGCTCTTTGGCCAAGGCCTCATGCAAGACGTCCAACTCACTTCTCTCTAATGCAAGAGCTTCCTTGCAAGCAATATAGAGGTCCTCTTGTTTGATGAGAGCATCCTCACTTATTGCTAGCTCGGCTTGTACACTTTCTAGTTCCTCCATTAGCTTAGTGATAAAGAGTTTGGTTTTCTTGTCTAACCTTTAGTTATCATATTTATCTCTTCATCACTAGAATCATCATCACTAGAGGATTCACTAAGTTCACTACTAGAGATGTCACTAGGTGGAAGAGAAGGTTTAGAGGTGGAGTCTTTTTCACCTTCTCTTTCTTGGCCATGAGACAAGTGTGGGAGTTGCGATCATCATCATCGGACAAGTTGTTGAATAGTCTTGGTGAAGGAGATGACTTTTGAAATGCTATTGTTGCTATCTTCTCATCTTCTTCACTTGAGGTTTGTGTGGTTGAATCCCATTCATGTCCAATGTGAGCTTCTCCCATGTATCTCTTGTTGTGTTTCTTGTAAGTGCCTTTGTCATCTTTCTTGCCCTTGTTGAAGTTGTTGTCCTTCTTCTCATGTGGACAATGTGCTATGAAATGATCGGTGCTTCCACAATTGTAGCAAGTTCTTTCTTCTTGTTTGGAAACCTTCTCTTCACAAACTTGTAACCTTCCTTCTTGAGCCCCTTGCGGTATCTTCTCATGAAAAGAGCTATATCACCAATTTCTTCAAATTCTTCACCATCACTTTCACTTCCACAAGAGGATGATGTGTTGTCCTCAACTTCAATTTCTTCTTTTGTTGCTTGGGCTTGCTTGTAGAGGCTTGCTTGCTTGATTTTGCCTTGCTAGATGTTGCTTGCCTTGATGGTTGCTAGCCTTAAGTGCCACATCCTTGATCTTCATCCCATCTAGCCTAGCTTGCAACTCTCCAAGCTTCCTTCTCTCATTTGCCTCTCTCTTTGCATGTCAAAGGTGATAATCCTCCCAAGCACATCACTAGGTGTGAATTGCTCAAACTTCTTCTTGTCCCTAATCAATGTCGCTACGGTCTCATTCCTAGGTGAGTATGCCTCTAACATGATCTTCACAACCTTGTGATCATTGATTTCATTTCCACCTAGCCCTCTAATCTTGCCAACAATGACCATCAATCTATCAAACATCTCTTGTGGCCTTCACCATCACAAATCACAAACCGGTTGAGCTTAGCCATCAACAAATCAATCTTGGATTGCCTCACTTTGTCCACTCCCTCATGAGCAATGTGCAAAGTGTCCCAAATCTCTTTTGCAACCTCAACTCCCATGACCTTGTTGTACTCATCACCATCCAAGGCACTAAGTAACACACTAGTGGCTTGGGCATTGAGATGAATGTTGCGGAATTCATCTTGAGTGGGGCTCTTTGGATCAACCGGTGCTTCAAGTCCATTGTGCACTATCTCCCAAATACTTGGATGGAGACCAATAAGATAGGTCTTCATAATGTGCTTCCACTTGGCAAAGTTAGTCCCGTCGAAATGAGGTAACTTGCCCGCGGGCACATTGATGAGAGGCCTAGAGTCATGGTTAGTCATAGAGGAATAGTTAAAGGATACTTCTCTATATGACTTCTTCATCTCCTCCTTCTTCTTCTTGTTGTCATTGTGCGTGTAGGAGAAGTGATCGTCTCCATCTTCGGTGCTACTTGAGTCATCACTCAAGTTCACACTTCTTTGCTTGGAGCTCTCCTCCTTCCTCTTTTCTTCTCTTCTCTTGGCTCTTTCTTCTCTTCTAATCCT
Source organism: Coix lacryma-jobi var. lacryma-jobi (assembly GCA_009763385.1). NCBI lineage: Eukaryota > Viridiplantae > Streptophyta > Magnoliopsida > Poales > Poaceae > Coix > Coix lacryma-jobi. Next base: position 114,250,806 of record CM019830.1, on the reverse strand, counting down.
TCTCTCTTCTTTTCTTTGAGCCTTATCTTCTCTTGCTTTGTGAGCCGCTGCATCTTCTCTTGCTTTGGCTCTTGCTTCTCTTCTCAACCTTCTTTCCTCCTTTCTTCTTGCGAGCTCTCCGGCCGACACATCCATTTGAGGAGGTGCCTTCTCACTTGCTGAGGTGAGGCTTTCATTGCTGCTAGCGGTGTGCATTTCCACTTCGGGTGTGGGTTGCACACGCTAGCGTTACCCGTTCCTCCGTCGGTGGCCATTCTCTCACACGGTGAAGTGCTGCGTGAGAGACCAGGCTCTGATACCACTTGTAAGGACCTGTGTGGCCTAGAGGGGGGTGAATAGGCCTGTCAAAAATCACAGCTCAAAACTTAATTAGATAAGCCCGGCACTACCGCTCTGTGCCCGGCACTGCCGCCCCGGCACTGCCAGCCTCAGCCCGGTACTGCCGCGCAGAGTATAACCTGAGACTGTAATTCGAAATCCAGCCACACAGCAAACTGATTCTATATGAATGGAATGCTTCAACAAGTTTCTTGAACCAGCAGAACCAACTCTAACAAGCCAAATATGAAGTAGAGTAGATCGGGCCAAACCTAGAATCTATCACAAGCTCACAAGTATGAAGTATGAAAAAAAGTAAGCACGAGAGACAAGTGATTTATCCCGTGGTTCAGCTCGCCACCAAGGCTTGCCTACCTCCACGTTGTTGAGGTTGACCACTTAGGTCATGAGCTTTGCAACTCTACCTCGTTCTCAAGTCAAGGAACCAAATCCTTGAGGTGAGGGGTAATAATACTAGCTGCACAAGTGATTACAAACCTCCCTAGGCCGCCACACAAGTTGGCAAGGCTCTAGGGCGACGCCTAGCCGGCTAGGGTTCCAAGAACCCAAGAGTAATAGAAACAAATCCACCGGCTATGGCTCAAATCAAGTGCTCTAGGAAGTAGATCTCAGCTAGGGCTTCTCTTTGGTGAAGGTTTGAGGCTCTAACTCACTTGGAATCAATAGGAATCAAAGATTAGGTGAGAGAGAGCTTAGGGGCCTTCAATGGGGAGAGCAAGCCTTGTCTGGAGGTAGGAGAAGAGTTATGGTCGTGGTTGACCGTTGGGGTGGCAGGGAGATGGAGTAAATAGCCCCTGCCTTCCAACGGTTACATCAAGTCACGGCAGTGCCGGCCTTAGCCCGGCTGTGCCGCGCCCTGGGCGGCACTGCCGCGCCTACCAGTCAAACAGATATAGATCTGAATTCAGTGCAGCTGTCTTTGGTTAGGAATAAGGATGGCTTGGGTTGGTTTGAGCACATGTCATTTAGCCATAGCAGTGTATTTCAATTCCCCCTTGATAGTACGGCATTCCTATAACTCAAAATCAAATGAGAAAGCTTGATATAACACTTTGAGTCCGCATCCGATGAAATATAGTATGAGGGGTCCACCAACACATATGCATCATCCTTTCTTAACATTAACCTGCTTGTCATCTTCATAAATCTTATTAGTTCTTCAATCGTGTGCTCATTATCACCAAAACCCACAATTAGGGCTTGATTGCACTTACACTTTTTCTTGTCGGTGGAGGAGCCACCACTTGGTGTGATGTGTATGTACATCTCATGCGCATTGATCTTTCCCAAGACTTGTGTTGGTGTGGATGTGGAAAGATCACCTTGATGTAGCACAGTCACAATGTGTCCATACTTGTCAATTGGAAGGACACAAAGAATCTTTCTCACAACATCAGATGGTTGCATTTGTGTGAGGCCAAGTCCATTGAGCTCTTCTACAAAAACATTGAAGCGTGAGTACATTTCATTTGCACTTTCATGAGAAAGCATTTCAAAAGAATGTAACTTTTGCATAACCAAATGATAACGCTCCTCACACTCACTTTTGGTTCCCTCATGAAGCGCACAAATGTTATCCAATAGATCATGGGCATTATTGTGGTTCCGGACGCGGTTAAACACATCCTTGCAAATGCCTCTAAATACGATGTTTTTGGCTTTTGCATTCCACTTCTCATTCTCCTCCTCATTAGGAGTAAGGCTTGTGCCCTCCTTGGGCTTGGGAAAGCCGGTGATTGCGGCAGCATGGCATCATGACATCAACCGCTTCTAGGTACGACTCCATACAGATTTTCCAATTTGGGAAGTCGTCTCCCTCGAACATGGGAGGTGGTCCATCACCTCCGGACATCTTAACTCTAGGCGGTTAAGCCTAAATCGAGAGCACAAGGCTCTGATACCGATTGAAAGGATCAAGATGCCCAAGAGGGGGGTGAATTTGGCTTTTCTAAAACTTTTGCAAGAATTAAAACCTATCAAGCCCAATTAACCCCTTTGTGCCTAGAAGTGTGGTTCACTAAACTCTACCGCACAAAAGACTAACCCTACACCATTTTTACTCTAGCATGACAATTCAATATGAAAGAACAACAAGTAAATTGCGGAATTGAATTGCTCAAATGTAAATGTGTATGTAAAGAGAGTAGAGATGACTCGACGATCTTTTTGCCGAGGTATCGAGGTGTCGGCACCCCCTAGTCCTCGTTGGAGCACCCGCGCAAGGGTATCGCTCCCCCTTGATCCGCGCAAGGATCAAGTGCGCACTATGAGCTGATTCTTCGCCACTCCGGCCCGGTGAATCGCTCACTACCGGTTACAAGCCTCCTTGGGTCATCCACAAGCCACTGGATGATCACCAAGCTTCACGATCACCACCAAGCCGTCTAGGTGATGCTGATCACCAAGAGTAACAAGCTAGAACTCTCACTTGACCAAGCCAAGGCCAAAGAGATGGATGGATGCACACTTGCTACTCAATTCTCACTATGAGGTCACTAATTCTCTCAATTAGCAAATCTCACAACCTCACTAGGGCTCTTGCACTTTCTCACACTCACAATGTGTCTCTCAGCAGATGGAAGTGGCAAGAACACTCTAATGGAGGAGGGGGAAGAGTATAAATACTCCCTCCAACTGGCCATCCAAAAGAGCACTGAACAGGTCATTTTTCGGGGGCATCGGGCACGCCGATGCCCTCGACCCAACGGTCAACTGTACTTCCTGTCAGACTGTTTAAAGAAGCAGCGTCCGATGCCATCACAAAGAACGCGTCCGATGTGATTTTACCCTCTCTGGAACCTCTCTGCATGGACATCGGACGCTGGCCCTCAGCGTCTGATGTCGGCGTCCGATGTGCCCCTCAGGGCACTCTCTCAGAACAATGGCATAGGCGCGTCCGATGTGACAACATCAGAGCGTCCGATGCCACGTTGCCCGCACACTCAAGTGTGAGTGACATCGGACGTGCGTCCGATGCCACTAAGGCCAGCGTCTGATGCCCAAAACAAGGCCGAAACGACTTCGGATCACGACGCTGCCTTAACGACTTTTCATCCTCACGACATAAGGGCTCTCTCTGAGCTACTTAGAGATATGAAATAACAAGTGTGCACCACATCTACCTCAATAGACTCATCTAGGTCAAGCTACTGATTCACGCTCCCCTTTATAGTACGGCCAAAGAAAAAAAAAAAACCTATGACTACCTAAGTGTCCTCCAAACACATATGACACTTAGCTAGGCTACCAACGTTCTGTCGTCTCCTTTGAAAACGAAACGATTCCATCGCCAGGGGACAAACCATATGCTCGTATCGTCGCAATTACTGTGACCTAACTCATCTCTGTTTCTGCAAAACACACGTTAGTCACACTAATCTTATGTTTCATCCAATCACCGAAACCCATTGGGACCAAGATGCGTTCAATTTATAACATGAGCCTTTTTCTTGTCAAGTCTGTGGGATCAGATTGCAATTCACATTGCAATTGAAACAGAGTATAATTCGGACAGAGACAAAATTTGTATGTTGTTGCCTCGTAAAACACACGTTTTTATTCCTGGACAAAATTTGTGTGCTAGTTAAGAAAAAACACATGGATTTTCCTTTTGTGGTGTTTCCTAGTCCGTCCAGATTTGGGTGTCTAAGTGCCAAAAAAAATACACAAATTTTTGTCTCCTTAAATCCGTGTATCTTTTCGACGTAAAACACTCATGTGTTGCTGACCTTAAAAACACACAAATTTTAACTATATAGACTCTTTTATTTATTTAGGGACAGAGGATGTAGTTTGTTTGAAATACAAGCATGCATGTAGCTAGCTAGGAAGATAGTTTCTGAACTCACCTTGGCTACTAGGAGTGTATTGGAGCATTTATTTTTATAACCATGTTTCCGTCCTCGTTCCTATCGTTCTATATTGACCTCAATCGAACAGGCTGATAATTTTGCCTACACTTGTCGAATCATTGTTCTTGGAGTTGATTTCACCAGAACTTCACTGGTCACTGGCGACCTTTTTTTTTGGAAAATTGTTACTGGCGACCTGAGAGCGGTTACATTTCTGTCATGTGGCAAGTGGTCGCACGGCCAGCGGAAGCCTCACGAGGTGGTCCAAGCTGCCGGCGAGAAGTATCTCACCGAAGCTGAACGCGTCTGACGCCCTGGTCGCTCTGAGCTCGATCACCACCTCCTGCGTTTCCCCGGGCGCCACCTCGAACCACCCAGGCCGCACGGCGACGTCCAGCCCGGCCGGCGGCAGAGCGGAGCAGAGGTACGTCTCGGCGTCGCTCGCCACGTTCGTCACCCTGCGCCGGACGGACAGGGAGCCTCGCAGCGCGGAGACGGTGACCGACGGCAGGTCGAGGTCCACCGGAGAATCTAGCGACGACGCCTGGCAGGCCAAACCGGTGGCGGCTCGCACGTCGTCGGGGCTGAGCTGCGGCAGGGAGCAGAGGAAGCTGGCGAAGTCATCGGGCTCTGGCGCGACGACCAGCCCGGGGTCCAGCGCGCCGGCGGGGTTCACGAACCCGGCGCCGTAGTGGAACAGCGTCGCCCGGTGCAGCGAGCCGATCTGGAAGCCCTCCGACATGATCGGGCGCTTCTGCCTGTCGTGCCTCCGCGCGGTGGTGGACAGCGCGGAGGCGACGGCCGCCGGGCCCCACGACGGGTGCCTCTGCCTGATGAGCGCCGCGACGCCGCCGATATGTGGCGCCGCCATGCTGGTGCCTGATACCATCGCGAAACGTTCGCCGGCGAGTATGGGCTCGTTGACGCTGAGCGCGCTCCAGGCCGCCCATATCTGGTCGCCGGGGGCGAGGACGTCCGGCTTCAGCACGTCCGCCGGCGTCGACTCCCTGTCGGCGACGTCCGGCCCTCGCGACGAGTACCGCGCCACCACCGGCGCCGCGTCCGTAAACGCGGCGACTCTCCCTTCCGTGACCGCCGCCGTGGCGCCGAACACGGTCGCGCTGCCGCCGTACACCGTGTGCGCCGCGTAGTACGACCAGAGGACGAGAGCGTCGGCGACGCGAGGGACCATGACGCCGGGGACGGCGGCGAGAGGGAGCGGCTGCGCGAGGAAGTCGCCGCCGTGCTGCGCGTCGGCCACGAGGACGAAGCCGGCGAACCCGAGAGCCTCGGCCACGTCGAGGATGGCGGTCACCGTCGACGTGCCGTTGTAGAACCCTCGCGAGAAGGAGCAGACGACGATGCTGCCGCGCAGCGCGTCGGCGCGCCACCGCAGCGCCTCCGCGTCCTGGCATTCCTCCGCGCGTTCCATGCTGGCCGCGTCCGGCGCCGCAGCGTCCTTGGCCGCGACGAGCCTGGACTGGATCGTCGGCGCTGCAAGAAAATAAAATGGTCGCCCTTAGTATGATCGGAACAAGAAGGATGATAACGCAGGGTTATAGCTTCTACTAGTACCGGACAATCCGAGTCCCGGAATGCGGCGACCATCGCCGAGGACCAGCCACGACGTGTAGCTCCGGCCAGTGGTGGCGGCGGCTACGGTCGTCACCCACGGGCTGTAGGAGACGACGGAAGACTCGGCCGGCCCGCGGTTGCCGGCGGCCTGAACGACGAACACGCCGGCTCTCCTTGCGGACAGCAGGGCGACATCCAGCATGCTGAGGAACGTGACCTTGCTGGCAGGACGCTCATCTGGTCCAACGGACAGTACCAGCACGTCCACCTGGTCTTCGGTTGCCTGACAGCGAGTTGATTGGCACGACGGTTTTTCATTAGAGAAACAGAAATATATATGGCTGACACCAATTTTGTCTCTGCTTACTTGATCTATGGCAGCGATGAGGTCAGCCATGGTTCCTCCAGCCGGGTATACAGCCTTGTACACAGCTAGCCTTGCACCTGGCGCCATGCCGCTGGCGAAGCCGTACATTGCACCGCCGACGACCACCGGCACTCCCCGGTTCCCCGCCGCTATCGACGCAACGTGGCTGCCGTGCCCCTCGGCGTCGAACGGCGACAAGTCGCGTTCGGGGTCGAGCGGAAGCACGGCCGCCGCGCCGGCAGCGAAGTACCTCGCCGTCACGATCTTGCCGTTGCACGAGCCAGGCGGGAACATGGGCCCGACGCTGCAACCGCGGCCCCCGGCGAACGCGGCGCCATCGTCGTCGTCCGGCGGATCGGCCGCCGCCCGTGGCCGCGGCACGTACGCGAAGCTGGGGTGTGCGGGGTCGACGCCCGAGTCGACTACGCCGACGACCACGCCATCCCCGTCGTCCTCAGCCTCATCCCCTTTGCCGTTCCGGTAGTGCGGCGGCCGCCACAGCCACACGCCGTCGGGGAGACCAAGGAGCCGCGGCGTGTACGTGGTCATGAGCCGCGTCCTCGCGTCCTCCTCCACGGCCGCCACCTCCGGCGCCGCCCGCAGCCGCTCGGCCAGCGAGGCGGTCGCGTGGACGGCGAACCCGTTGACGGAGTGGTGGAAGCTGTAGATCTTCCGGCAGAAGCACGAACCTGAACTTGCAGCGCCGTCGTCGTCGTCCATGGCGCGCTGGAGGAGCCGGTCGTGGAGCCGCGCTGCCCTCGTCTTCTGTGCTCGGTACCATGTCGCGTTCCGGTCACCTCTCGCCGCGGTCACCGAGGGCTCGCCGCGCACCGACACGAGGTAGATGGATAGTTTTGGCGTCTCCTCCTGCTCATTATCTGGCCTTGCTGTCACTATCGCCCCCGCCGGCGACGACGACGATGATGCTACCACCGCTGCAAAGAGCATGGGAAGCAGGAAGCAGCACGGAAGAGCCGACATTGCCTCTCGTGCGTCACACGTTCAGCATTCGCATTTCGCAGGGAAGCTATACCTTGAATTTATTTACTTCATTCCTTGTGCATCTGCAAGACTGTAACCGGCTTATTTTGCTCAGAGTGTAATCGCTTACGTTACCAGGTTAGAGGATTGTATGGAAACAGCAAAGCCCCAAGCCCCTGATGCGCGTGAACGCGTCAGGCATCAGGTGTGACCCGGAGCACACGGCGGTTGTCACCGGGACTCCGAGCATTGCCCTTGATGATATACAGCTATGGTCGCCACATTTTGAGATTCAACACAACTCCAACTACACGTTCACACTACTGAAAGACAATTTTAGGATTGGTTTTCAGAGACCGTCAAATAGTATCCCGGCCACCTCCGATTTATTCTGCAGCTCCCAACCATGAACGACGACGACCCCAATGCTCTGGTCTCCTCGGCAATGGAACATGTGCCCCCTGATCCACCTCTCCCACCAGCTCCGCCTGATCCGCTTGGATCTTTCCCATTCTCCCCCACCACTGCTCCTACACAAAGAGCCACTCCACCTGGTACAATGACGCCTCCCACCCACGCAGCCACGCCTCCACCTCAGCCGCCGCCTCACAACCCCTTGTCACGTGAAGCTGAACCAGAAAATCAAGACCTCATCAGCTCGCTTCAAGCTCCGCAGGTGACGGCAGCTCGTGTCACTTCAAGCAGCAACCGAGATGCAACCAGAGCTGTCCTCACCAATGCCCGGAGAGGCAGAGTCAGGAACATAAACGAGGCTCAAACTGGTTCTGGCAGCCAAGGCCAGCTGCATATTGGCGGATCTCATCCTCAACAGCTGCATCAGACTCGTTCACAGGCTTCGGCGCCGGCCGACCAGTGGCGGAGCCAGAGATTTTATGGAGCCTAGGCGAGACACTCTTAACCGAGACAAAAAAAAAAGCACATGATTTCTACATTCATTAATTAAGATATCAACTAAGAAAAAATGATGTGTAGTTGTTATTAAAAGAGAATGAAATGATTTCTTAATTAATACGAAACCATGTCTACATGGAATTATGGAAATTAAGGTGCATGAAGAGATATAATAGGTAGACGAGGGACGGAGAAAAGACGCGTGATTAGAAAAACTATCTATGGCTTTTAGCATTCACTAGTACAGATACGAGCTTATCTATGGCTTTTAGCATTCACTAGTACAGTTCCCAACCGGGGCTAGGAATCCGGGCACCTTTAGTCCCGGGTGCTCTCAACCGAGGCTAAAGCCTCCCACGAGAAAAAATAAATGTGCGCGTGTGAGATTCAAACTCAGCACCTCTCGCCTCGCGTACACTTACCAACTCGGCTACACAACTCACGTGATACAGTTCAGAACGTTTTTCTTTTGAATTCACTCGTGAAGGACCTCTGGTCCCGGTTGGTAACACCAACCGAGACTAAAATGACCTTTAGTCCCGGTTGGGGTTAAAAGGTCACCCTTTAATCTCGGTTGGTGGGACTAAAGCTTGGGAGACCTTTAGTCCGGGTTGGTAATATCAACCGGGTCTCGGTTGCCGGGACTAAAAGTCTTTATCCCCGGACGCAATTTTTTATCGAGACTATAGCTCAATTGATAGGTCGTCCAAATGCCCCTATCAGTACTAGTGATTGTTAGTGTTTTAACAAAACTAAGCAAAATAGAATATATATATATATATATATATATACTTATATAAATACACAAGCAAAATTAGATACACCTAGTTTCAGCAGCAGCCAACGGGGAGCCCGGCCACCGGCCCAGGGTGGCCGGGCCTTGGCTCCGCCCCTGCGGCCGACAGAGCGCCGCAGGCGCCATGAGTCTTCTATCCTGGAACTGCCGAGGCTCAGGCGGGAGCCTTCGCAGTTCCACAATGGCGCACCTGCACCGCCTGCTACAATCCACTAAAGCCCAGGTATGTTTTATTTCAGAAACACGTAATTCAACTATAACTAAAACTGCTATTAAAAATCATTTCAATCTTAATGATGCTTTTGTTGTTCCCTCTCATGGCCAGTGGCGGAGCCAAGGGGGGCTGGCAGGGGCCATGGCCCCCCTAACATTTGACAACAAAATTTTTACTACTATAATATTATAGTTTTTATTTATCTTAACTGGTAGAATATGAAAAATTATAGTTATATAAATCTATTAATATCTTAAATTCTGTTCGATAAAAAAAATTATTCTTACTTCCTAAAAAATAAAATATTTTTAATCTTATCAAATGTATAAAAAATATATTAGTACTTATAGTATGTAATTAGTATCACTAGTTAGATTGTTGGATATATTTTTATAATAAACCCATTTAGAAATACTAAATATTTTTAATCTTGATAAATATTTTCTATAAATTTATTTAAATTTTAAAAAGTTTAACCAAAATAAATCTCATAGCGACACTTTTTGTGGGATGGATGAAGTAGATGATAAAGTCATACAAAGCATAACTAGATAATCAAATCATCTCTATAAACACCTTTGAAATAATAAGACAATCAAAAAAGTTTAAGAATTTTTAAATCACCATATACCATATAGGCTTGCTCTCATTGAGCATGTCACCCACCACCGAAAGAATAACACCTTAAATCGTAGAATATATGTAAAAAGTGCGAACAAATATGTCACTCAATGAATTAACTCAGACAATCACCATGGAAAATCTAACTCTTTGAGCTGCGCTCAATTTTTATAAGTTGATGTTTTCTAACCGGCCCCCCTTATATATAATTTCTGGCTCCGCCACTGTTCATGGCCAATCAGGGGGTCTTTGGTTGATGTGGGGAGATGAAGTTGATGTCACTATCTTTGATCACAATCATCACTTCATCTTTGCTTTATGCACAAATAGAAACACCAACCAGCAGTTTGGTTTAGTTTGCATCTATGGGGACCCACATCATCGTCTTATTAGTGTAATTTGGAATGAAGTGCTGAACTTTGTTCTATTAAATAGCAACTTACCTATGTTCTGTATGGGGACCTTAATGAGATTATGCATGCCAATGAGAAGTTAGGTCCTACTTCTGCTGATATGAATCATATCAATGATTTCTGTGCTTTCGTTAAACAATGTGGTTTCATTGATCTCGGGTACAACGGACCGGCGTACACATGGACTAACAAATGTTTTTCTTCTGTTCCTACTTATGAAAGACTTGATCGTTATTTGGGCAATGCAGAATGGTGTATGGCGTATCTCACTACCTCGATTCACCACCTCCCTATGATGTACAACGACCATGCTCCTCCTATCCTTGCGCTCCCTAATTCTCAATGCAAACGCATTGACAAACCCTTTCGTTTTGAGAATTGGTGGCTCATGGAGCAGGAGTACCATGAAATTGCTAGAGAAAGTTGGTCTCGTTCCTCTGCTCGTGACTTCTCACTAAAAGCTAAGTTTCTTGCTGCAGATCTCAGGAAATGGAGAAGGAGGGAACCTAAAAATAATGATCTTTTGGCCCAGCTAGAACACCAAATCCTGGATCAGCAAAACCTTCACCCCACTTTGCATAATACCTCTCTCCAACAGGATTTACATCAAAAACACCAAAATCTTCTAGCTAAAGAGGAAGCTTATCACATCCAGCGTGCCAAGAAGAATTGGGCCACCCAAGGGGATAGAAATACAGCTTTCTTTTACCATTCCATCATTAAAAGAAATAGAAAAAATAGAATTTGTCACCTAACCAATCCCGATGGCTCCCACTCCACTACCCCAGAGCAGATAGCCAACACCCTAGTGAGCTACTTCTCCACTCTCTTCAGCTCCAATCAGTCGGCCAACCATCTCAATAATCTCCATCACCAAGTCCCTCATCCTACTTGTCCGTCCATCCTAGACCACCTCTACAGCCCCCGACCTGGTGCAAGATCAGCAAGCTGATCAGGAGGACAGCTCTTTCAGGTATACTTACTCTATTCCCACCATTGATGAAATTCACTGTCTTATCAAACATATGAGAAGCAATGTTGCCCTAGGACCAGATGGACTCAATGCAGCCTTTTTCAAATCGGCTTGGCCTTGGACCAAAGATGACATCTACAGTGTGCTGAAAAATTTCTACACCTACGCGCATTTACCTTCAGATTTAAATCAAACTTTCATCACTCTTATTCCTAAGAAAAACAACCCTGTCATGCCACAAGACTACAGGCCCATTAGTCTCTGTAATGTTATTTATAAAGTTATTTCCAAATCTCTAGCAAACAGAATTAAAGACCATCTCCCTAGTTATGTAAGCCAGGCTCAATCTACTTTTGTTGCAAACATGCACATATCCTCTAATATTATTATTACCTAGGAAATCATCCACTCCTTTAATCTCAATAGCTGGAAAACTAATGCATTCTTTCTCAAAAAAGATCGGGCAAAAGCCTTTGATAGGCTTGAATGGCATTTTATTTGTGCAGCTCTTCAAAGATTGGGTCTCAATTTGTTTTATTAATATGATTCATGTTTACATCTCTTCCCCTAATTTTGCAGTGCTGGTTAATGATGAGCCTTCTAAGCATTTCAGTTCTCATAGAGGTCTTCGTCAGGGATGCCCTCTATCCCCTTATCTATTTGTCATTGTCATTAATGAATTATCCTTTAGGCTGTAGGAAGCTCTTCAGAATCACAACCTTCAAGGGATTTCTCTAGGTCCTGGATGTCCTCCTATTCACTCTCTTTTATTTGCAGATGATCTTATTCTTTGTGGATAGGCTACATTGGAAGAAGCTCAAGCAATCAAGAATATTTTGTTTGATTTTTGCCACCAATCTGGTCAGACTCCTAATCTCCAAAAATCCTTCATTTATTTTAGCAAGAATGCTCCATTTACAAAACTCAGCCGAGGACACAGGTTTCCCGGTTTCGGCCTCAAAACCGGGGGAGGTTCTAAAAGGAACGATCGACGCGTGGCGGCGCCGAGAGGCTTGCGTTGCGGTGAAGCTAATAGTGAGGAAGGCGCGGCGATCGACGAGACGACATGTGGCAGCATCCTGGAGCTTGCGTCGAGGCGAAGCGAAGGATGAGGAATGCGCGTGGTTGCGGATGAAGACCTGATGGAGTTAGACTGGAATACCCCTAGGGTTAGCCTGTTCGCTCTATGTATCTAGGGGTAGAAGGGGAATAAGTGTATTAGGCTATAAATAGAGATGACAGCCTCTCCATCCATTCCATCCTTGCAGCATTTCATTCTCGTAGCCTTGTTTAGGTTTTCTTTCTCCTGCTGCCTGGGATCCGTAGAGAGATACAAGTACTTGTGATTTTGAGGAAATGGGACCGTAATCCCGTTGTCTTCTCGTGGGGACGAGTTCCGGCTGAAATCGAGATCAAATTCGTGTTTTTGTGTTGTGTTCTTCGCGTTTCGTTTTTTTTTTGCCTCCTCGGAGATTTGCCTCGTTCTCCCAATCCGAGGGATGGTTTTCGATTTTGTTTGAATCACTTTGTGCTAGGACGTGAGTTCTTTCAACCGAAGGATTTCCTCTCTAAACTCACGAGGACATAGATCTCAGCCCCGGCGTTCGGTTTTAACCGAATTTCGGGTCGGTTTCTTCGGGTTTTTTTTTATTTCGGTCTTTCAGGATTAGAAACCGAAGTTATGATCGAAAACTAACAAACCGTTTCACCCGAACAAGACCGATGAATCAACACACACAGCCTCATAGGCAGCATATCGACATAAACTGTATTCCCATCTATCAAAATTGAGAGGAGATTGAGTCATGTATATACATTATGGAGCACAGAATGAGGAGATCGAGTCTCATACTACATACATGGGAGATTCCAGGCTACAACGACTCCGTTTGTGCTGAAGCCAGACTGCTGCTTCCAGATTTCTAGTCAAGCTTCCTTGCTTCTTCATTTAGGGCCTGGCATATCGATGCAAGAATCCATGGAGCTTGCCGAATCTCCATCGCTTGCCCATGCCTCGCCACACAGCGCTACATCGCTGTTACTTGGAGGCCGGCACGACGACACCAGCGCCCAGCGGGAACTGCGACAGGACGACAGCCTCCGCGCTTGTTCTCCTGCTGCGCTTGCTACTCGCGCTCGTCGCTCGGTGTGGCCGTGTGGTGTGGCGGCTGGCGGCTAGGGTTGGACGGAGTGCTGGACTCCAAAGTTGAGCTCTCAATTGGAGAACAAGTTCACGAATCGTGAATGACTGGCAAAGTGGGCATGTGGCCCCTCGTGGGTTTCATTTTTTTTAGATAACGGATAAAATATCCGGCCTCTACATCCGAGGATGTACACGGCCAATTATTACAAAGTCATTCAACGCACACAGGATAAAGAACAAGCCAGAGTTTAAAACTAAAACACATGACACTAGAGCAAAAGATAAACATGCTTCCACCCTCTATTTGAAATTTCCAAAGCAATCACTTCTATCTTCTTGCTTATCAACAAGAGGGTGTCCTTGACTTGCTCATCACGCTGCAGCTGAGTCCAGGAGCGGAGCCAATACGCTCCCCTGAAAATGACCTGCGAAATAGAGTTAAATTTTATTTTGTTAAAAATAACATCATTCCGGCAACGCCAAATAGCTCAGCATATGGCAGCAACCCCCAACCCAAATTAAATCTTTGATGTGTTTAGGCTGATTAATAAGCCAATCACCAAACATATGTCTGATAGATCTCGGTTGGGTTAAATTGGTAGCGTAAAAGATAATCCTCCAAATCATTTTGGCACAGGGACAATCTAGAAACAGGTGTTGGATAGTCTCATGGGCCGGTTTGTCTTATTGGACTTCTTTGCTTATTCGGGTACATCGGTTAACCGAGCCAACAGACCGAATACCTGATATGTTAATCGGTGTACAACGACTAGTAACCGAACTGAGGACCGATGACCGAATTTTCGGTCTGTTCCGTCTCAGTTTCGATCTGTTTGGGTCCGGTCTTCGGTTTCGGGTTATTATGCCCAGCCTGACATAGATCAGGCTGAAATCGCGTTCGTTCTTCGTTCTTTCCTTTTTCGAGTGTTCTTCGGATTTCTCACGACTGAGTTGGTTTGGTGCGATGATTTTCTAGGATTAGCACCCTAACACATAGAGGAACACTTGAGAGAAGTTTGATTGAAGCCCCGTTCGATTTGGTGAAGATCGAATCGATTTTAGTTTTGACCCGTGCTGTATTTGTGCTTTATGGGCATTGGCGGACAGTCCGCGCCCTGACGGCGAACAATCCGCGCGTCGGTTTTTGGTCAGTTCAGTCAGACGTAGCCCCCTAACTGTTCACTGTCAAGTGAACGGCGGACAGTCCATGGTTCAAACCCCAGACAGTCTGGGACCTGGCCAGAACTGTTATCAGAATAGTTGTGTTTTGGGATTTTTGCCGGCGGACAGTCCGGGACTCTACGGCGGATAGTCCGGGACTGATCGCGGACAGTCCGCGAACCTGCTATTTGTGCAGTTTTCTTCCGTGGCTTTGGCGCTTGGCTTTCGGCTTTCTCCAGTAGTTCCGCTGTACCACTAGGACATCTCCCAAGGTATCCACCTACTTGTAGGTCGTGAACTTGCTGGTCGTTTGAGTCGTTGTCTTTTGAGGTGATTTTGTGGGACAAGAGTCATTTATTTCACGAGTTGAAATTTGAGGCTCCTATTCACCCTCCTCTAGTCGCCAATTCGGTCTTTCACAAAGCTAAGGAAATAAACACCTAGACCTAAGTATTTTGAGCCTAGCCTGACCCGACACGCGGGACCGGCCAATTCGGTCTTTCACAAAGCTAAGGAAACAAACACCTAGACCTAAGTATTTTGAGCCTAGCCTGACCCGACACGCGGGACCGGCCAGTAACATTACTGGATATGGTCTGAGCAGAGGTCTTGTTGCCTAGAAAAAATTTTCTCGGTCTGAATCCAACCTGAAATAGTTATTTTACCTATTTTACACTATAAATTATACGGGTGGCCTGCCCAGCCCCGACTCGCCTAGTAAACGCTAATGGACGGGATTTTTTGGGTTTCTGCGTAACCGGATTTTTTTCCTCCGACCCAAACTGTGCCCGGCTCGCAAAATACTTACACCCCGTTAGACATAATAAGAGCAACTCCAACAGTTTGCTAAAACTTACTTAGCAAATCTATAGTTTTGTCAAGTCCCAAAACCAAATGCCAAGTGAAAAAGAGGTCTTCTCCAACAGTTTGTTATTTGGACTTGGCAAAAGACTTGGCGTGCTAGAATTTTTGCCAAAACATAAAATTGGGTCTCCAACAAGTTGGCAAATTGGGATACACGTGATGCCAAGCGATGGAGGACTTACATATTTGGCAAGTGAAGGGGGAATTTTGCCAAGCTTACCAAATTGCCAAGTACTTTTGCTAAGTTGTTGGAGGATGTTTTTTTTATGATTTTAGCAAGGTTTTGCGGAACATAACGAAACCGCGCGCCAGACGCGGCGCGACGACACCGGGAGGCGGGACGAACATCCGCCCGTGCGAGCGCACGCACCAGCCGCTCCTTTCACCTTTTCACCGCGGAGTCAGTCCCCAAAATCTGACCGCTCCCCGCTTCCTTGAGGATTTTCCCTCCCCCGCCAAAATCCAACACAGCACCACCGCCCATTTCCCTCTCTCCCTTCCCCGCCAAAAAAATCCACTTAAAACCCCCCCTCCGAAACGCACCAGTCCACCATTTCCCTCCGCCCCCCAAACTTCTCCCCCCTCGCGGCGCCCTCCCCGCCTCTCCCACTCCCGCCCGCGCCTCCCGCCTCCCGCCCATCTCTACTCCCCCGCCTCGCCCTAGCCGCGCCGTTGTAGCAGCCATGCTGGTCTCCGTCGCCGACGACGACTCCGGCTGGCAGAAGTCCCCGTCGCAGGCCGTCCTCTTCGCCGACGAGATCGCCGCCGTCCGCGCCGTCCTGGGCGGGGCCCTCTCCGAGGCTCGCGTCATCGCCGCGCTCTCCGGGTGCGGTGGCAACGCCGAGCGCGCCATCAACGCGCTCCTCGACGACGACGACGCCGAGGTGTGTTCCGCCCCCAAGCGGGTTAAGGCCGAGCTCGACGTCGGTGGTGTTCCGGCGCCGCCGCGGGCATCTGTCAAGGTGAAGGCCGAGTCCATCGACTGCGTGGCCGTGGCGCCGCCGGCAGCTGTCAAGGTGAAGGCCGAGTCCATCGACGACGAGGTCGTGGGGAGCCAAGAATCCGATGGCTCCTCCGCCAAGGTGAAGAGCGAGCCGACCGACTGGTCCGCCAAGAAGCCGGACCGATTCGTCCCCGACGCGCCCATGGTAGATGCGCCTGTGGCGGCGGCGGCGGCGACTCGCGGCGCCGGCATAAGCCTCATCCCGCGGCAGAAGAAGAGGCCGAGGGAAGAGGAGGTGGTGGAGACCATCGACCTCACCACCACCCACCCGGTGCCGTACCTCAACCCGCGCCCCATCCGGGCGCTGCCACCCGTCGTGGGTGGGGATGGGGAGGTGTACGACCCCATGCCTATCCAGATGGTGCCGCCCCCGCAAGTCGACCCCAGACCCGCCCTGCCTGCGCCGTCGCCCGTGGACGTCGAGATGCACGAGCAGCGGCCGCGGCCGCGGCCCCTCAGGGCGGCTGCGCCTGCCCCTGTGACGGACATGAGGATGGTGGTGGCGCCGCCGGACGCCGAGTTTGGCGACTTCCCCGTGGAGCGCGACTGGATGCTCGTCGGCAAGTCCTATGTGCCCGGGCTGTCCACCAACCGTGGGAGGAGGAGGCTGGACGCCGGGGAGATCGTCCATTTCGCCTTCCCTTCGTACGACAAGATTTATTGTGGGGTAAAGATGACAGCCAAGAAAGCGGCGGCTCTGGCACAGATTGTTCGTTTCTCCACCAAACGAGCCGGGGAGGTTGTTACTCAAACCATCTTATGATGCATGTTTACTCTTGAATGTTTTTTTTTCAGCGAATGATTCTTTGTTCAAGTTTGCTATAATCCCTGATGTTCTTTGCAGATTGGGAAGCTGTCCCCAGAGTGGACGCAATGCCTTGTCCCACTTGTCAACTCGTCCAAGGTGAAGATTCAGGGGAAGCTCGTGTTCCCAACAATGGAGCTGAGGCTGATGCAGGAGATATTGCTCTATGTTAGGTAATGTTTGATAATGATACGTGCTTGGGTACTGAGATTTGCCAGTTTGTACTGATGCTGAAATTTATTTTGTGCAGCTTCTACATCCACAAATCTGTGCTCGCCCAAATGAACAGCTCACCCTGTGACATGCTCGATAATGCAAATGTTGATTTCTCTCCCAGTCCTCTTCATAAATTGCTTAATTTGCTCAACCTAAAGCCATCCAACAAGGTAGCTCACTGATTGATTCTTTTTGTAAATTTTACAGTATTATTGTTTTTTTTTCTTCATAAATGTTGATTGCCTACCATGTGCAGGATGCTTTCTCTCTTGATGACCTCACCACTAGAAAGCTGAAGCAAATTCTAAGGGTAAGCAACAAGCCCTCCTGCTGTTTTTTACTGTTACAAGTTTTTCAGTCCCTACTCTGTAGCATCTAGAATTGGGTACTTCCCCAATGAAGTATAGTTTTTGTGTTTATTTTACAGCAGTGTAAAAAATTATTATTTTTTCGAAAAAGCACTGCAGAAAGTTGTTGCCTTTTCTTGTACTACAACACTTTCTTTCTTGGCATTGTGATCTTTTGCCTTGTTCTATGTGTTGATTCTTGCTATTATATTTTTTCTGATAAATGGAACAGGGGAACAATAATAGTGGTGATGATTCTACTCCTGTGCTTGGACAAACATTTCTCGAGCAAGGTGCTGATGAGCAGGCTATTTCAGAGGCTGCCTTGAACAAACTTGTTGGCACTGCTGAAGCATTTGACTTAGAGGTAACAATAGAAGCTTGTGGAATCATTTGAATGTTTACTCATGCTGCCCTAATATTTTGTAAAAAAATAAACTCTTATAAATATTTGGTTACATAACTTTAAAACAGGAAGCAGAGCCTCCCAGTACCCTTGTCTCTGTTCTAAAACCATACCAAAAACAAGCTCTCTTCTGGATGTCTAAATTGGAGAAGGGAATTGATGCAAATGAAGAAACAAGAACTCTCAATCCGTGTTGGAGTGCCTACAATATTGCAGACAGGTATGCTCTATTCATTGTCTTTTTTACAAAGCACAAAAATGCTGACTAGATTATGGCGATAACTATGAAAACCTTTGTTTGCAGGAGAGCTCCTCCAGTGTATGTCAATCTTTTTACTGGTCAAGCAACAACACAATTTCCAAGTGTAACTGAGACTGCAAGAGGAGGGGTAAGTTTGTTTCAAAGGGTGCTCGTGTGCTTTCTTTGCATAATATTCCCAAAGGTCTTGCTGTTCCATTTTCCCTCATGTATCCTGTCCCTTAACAGTTATGCTATGCTATGCTGCCAATTAGATATTTTATCAATAAATAACATGAAGTTTGCTTCTGCACAGAGGATTTTGCTGTTATAAGTTAATAGTTTTGCTTGCACTCTGACATTGTGGCAAATGTTGGTTTATTCATGTTAAAGCATAATGCTCAGCACTCTGGTGCTAACATAAACCCAATCCTCACATAATGGTTCCTTCAATTCTGTTCAGTTACATGACTATGAATGTTTGTGTTCTCCTAATTTGGTTGTGATTAAATGGTGTATTATGAAACATATTTATGTGTTAACTCTATATTTGCAGATACTAGCAGACGCAATGGGTCTTGGCAAAACTGTGATGACCATTGCTCTGATACTTTCCAATCCTAGGGGGGAGTTCTCTAACTGTATAGAAAGAGACACGAGGTGTCTCAGAGATCGTGCGGCCAGAGCACACACCTCAACATCCTCTGTGAGAGGAGGTACCCTTATTGTTTGCCCTCAGTCATTATTGGGACAATGGAAGGTTAGCATCGTGATTTACTATTGAAGCAATTGTCATTAGTAAGCTTTTTATTTGTCTTTGTAATCAATGGCAGAATATTTGAATGTCACTGCTAAATTTTCACTCTTATCCTGCTGTTAATGCACTGCATCTTTAATCGACTTAATAATTCTTTTTAGTTTCTGCAATAAACCTGATCACACAAGAAAAATATTTACACCCATATTCCGCACAGGATGAGTTGGAGGCACATTCGGCACAAGGAGCTCTTTCTGTGTTTGTGCATTACGGTGGTGATAAAACTAGCAGCCTCATGCTGATGGCTCGACATGATGTCGTTTTAACAACCTATGGTGTCCTCTCAGCTGCATGCAAAACTGTATGTGTTTGGCATTTGCACTCCTTGTCCATTTTATTTTGGCAATGTTTATATTTTTTGGAAGTAACAAGGTCATCACAACTTTAACTAATGAAAAGGTTATTAACAGGATCACAACAGCATTTTTCACAGGATGGATTGGTATAGGATTGTGCTTGATGAAGCTCACACAATCAAATCTCCTAAAACTAAAACTGCCCAAGCAGCTTATAGGTTAAACTCAGAATGCAGATGGTGCCTTACAGGCACACCATTGCAAGTATGTATTTGACATTCAGTTTGGTTTTCAGTGCTTTCAGTTGAACTGGTAGCTTGTAATTTCTGGTGAAGCTAACTCAGTATCACATTTTCTGCAGAATAATTTGGAGGACCTCTACAGTCTTCTCTGCTTCCTACATGTTGAGCCATGGTGCAATGCAAAGTGGTATGGATGAAAGCCAACTGCTTAATTGACATGTCTGCTGTAGTTCCTTTTTTTTAAAAAAAAAAATCCTTACCCAGGACGATTTTACTGATCTCTCTAGGTGGCAGAAGCTTATCCAGAAACCTTATGAGAATGGTGATGATAGAGGATTGAAACTTGTTAGAGCTATTCTTAGGCCATTGATGCTAAGGAGGACCAAGGAAACAAAAGACAAGATTGGAAAGTACGTTTTTTTTCAAAGTTCACAACTGCATAAATAAGCATATATAGTGCCTCACAATGCTCAAATTTTTGCTTCAGTCCCATACTGGTTCTACCTCCAGCTCATATTGAAGTTGTAGAATGTGAACAACCTGAACATGAACGTGATTTCTATGAAGCGCTTTTCAGGAGATCAAAGGTATATTTATGTTTTTTTTCATTGATACAAGATGGATTTGTATGTTATTTTCAATATTTGGTTTGTTGTTAATTGATGTGGAGCTACAACATGCAACTATAGATGCTAGTATGTTTGTTGCTTAACTGATGTGGTACCAATAGATGGATTCTTGTTATCTTTGTCAAACTTCACTGAATTGTGCTTCTGCATATTATTCGTTTGTGAAATTTCATGAATTAAATTTCTTGCATGTGTACCTCCACCAGGTTCAATTTGACAGATTTGTAGCACAAGGCAGTGTTCTGAATAATTATGCTAATATTCTCGAGCTACTTCTCCGGCTAAGGCAGTGCTGCAATCACCCTTTTCTTGTTATCAGGTTAGCTGTGAATTTCAAGACAATGTTCTATTCTTACATTTCATCATTTTATCGTCTAACCCATTTACCAAATTCTTAACGTGCAGCCGAGCTGACCCTGGAAAGTATGCTGACCTCGATCAGCTAGCACAGCAATTCCTTGAAGGAGTGCGAAGTTCTACTGGAAGACAGAACATAGTGCCCTCACGTGCTTATGTAGAAGAGGTTGTTGAAGAAATTCGCCAGGGTGCTACTACCGAGTGCCCTATCTGTCTTGAGTCAGCTTCAGATGATCCAGTACTCACGCCTTGTGCACACCGGATGTGCCGCGAGTGCCTTCTTTCTAGCTGGAGGACTCCAGATGGAGGGCCATGCCCACTGTGCAGAAGTCACATCAGCAAATCTGACCTGATCATATTGCCTGCTCAGTGTTGTTTCCAGGTTGATGCCAAAAATAACTGGAAGGACTCTTGCAAAGTGACCAAACTTATAATGATGCTGCAGAGCCTTCAGAAGAAAAAGGAGAAGAGCATTGTATTCAGCCAGTTTACTTCCTTCTTCGATCTTCTGGAGATCCCCTTCAATCAGAAGGGTATCAAGTTCTTGAGGTTTGATGGAAAGCTGAGCCAAAAGCATAAAGAAAAAATTCTGAAGGAATTCAGTGAAACTCAGGACAAGCTGGTATGCCTGAGCTATTTATAATCATGCTCCTGTTTTTCTTTCCTCATAAGTTCATTTTTTCTTGATGCATATTGAGTATGTGGTATGAAAAATAGGTGCTAATGATGTCACTCAAAGCTGGAGGTGTAGGGCTAAATCTAACTGCTGCCTCCAATGTTTTTCTGATGGTAATTATATCACATCCTGTCAATCCACTACAACTTACTTATCTTGACAGTAGCTAGTTAGTCATGTTGACGTTTTGACACTTACATTTTGCTGATACAGGATCCATGGTGGAATCCAGCTGTGGAAGAGCAGGCTATCATGAGAATTCACCGTATTGGGCAGAAAAGAGAGGTCCGAGTCAAACGCTTCATCGTCAAGGTAAGTAATGGCATCTCTATCCTCTTGAGGGGCATCACCTGTTCACTGTCCCAGGATACTGAAATCTGAAATGCTGTGCTGTCCTCGTTTCAGGATACCGTCGAGGAGCGGATGCAACAGGTCCAAATGCGCAAGCAGAGGATGGTTTCTGGGGCGCTCACTGATGAGGAAATTCGTGGCGCTCGCATTGAGCATCTCAAGATGTTGTTTAAGTGATTATCACCATGAACTCCCGATGTGTATAACTGACGTTATGTCCTGGATATTTTGGTAGTGTCAAGTATGTTGTTGAGGGCATGCTTGGTAGGAGTATTATCTAAGGTTCAGATCATTGTAATTGGGGATGGAGTGGGTGGAGCCGGCCCATCCGATTTTGTGTAGATATGCCCCCATGCTAGTATGTATATCATATAGAGTACCTAGTTTCTTATGAACAGAACATCCTATGAAATCCTTAGTCTACTATTGCTGACCCTTATGGCATGGCATGTGGTCACTGATTTTTGATAGCTTAAGTGTTTTGAAGCCTCTGATCTTCGAATGCTCAGAATTGTTCATTTGATACTCTATACGCAATCAGCACGTGCATCAGCGCACCGGCCACTTCCAGACTGAGATTAAACGTGAGCTGATCGCTGCATTTCTTTCTTTTGTCAGCATTTTTTTAGAGCCTCCAATGACAGATTTTTGGATCCAGATTTATAGAGATGCCGTCAGAGTGTGTTTGGTTCGTGGAATAAAGTGAACTATCATCATTCCACTTTTTTTTGTTTGGTTTGTGGAATATAATTCGTACAAGTTAATTCCACTAAATTTAGGAAATAGACTATATAGCATTTTTATCTTGAATGAGCTAATTTCTCATAGACTCTAATTTTATCATCAAAATTTGTTTCCTTCTCGAGATAAAAAACAGTCAGACTACTCTCAAACCATTTAAATTGCTTCAAGATCAGAAATGGTTTTTAAAGTAGGTTTTTGTCATTATTATTGGGAAAAAAATCCTACAAAGACATGGAAAGGTTTTAAAATCATGAAAAATTGTTTTGAAGCCTATAAAAAATATGAAAAAATATATATAAAAATAAACTGGTACACGATAATCCTACATAAAATATTTAGAGCTAGTGCAGTATTTCCAACTCTGTCTTGACATGATGATTTCTCGATCTTCACCTTAGCCTAGCTCAAGTTTATTGCTTCCAAAGAACTACTGTACCTTGTATACTAGCAAAAATTAGCCTCAATGATAAATCAAGTAGTAGAATCAGTTTTTCTTAGTGATGAAGCAATATTAATAGACTAAAAGCTTGTTTAGATCCTCTGGTCTAAAGTTTAGTGGCTAAAATTGAGGACTAAACCTTTAGACCACTTTAGCTCACTTGTATGGTAACGTTTTTGTGAGGTTATATAAACTTTAGACATCACTTTATATCTTTGTTTATTTACTTGCTACTATAATGAGAAATGGATATCCAAAGCTGCATCCAGAATTGTAAAAAACACTAGGATATCTGAATATTCGATCCGTTTAGTATACAAACCAATTCGGATGAACAAATGATCCGATGAATATCCATCCCGTATTTTGGGCAAGTATGGAATGCACAAAACATGCCCTCAGTGGCTAATAATACTCGCTAGAAATGGAAGCTAACATTCCTTAATCCAAAAATGAACCAAAACCAGCATTTGTAGAAGCCTGAACAAATTTCAGTCTTCAAGACAGGATTTCAAACTCACATCACACAATTTAAAATCATTTAACTGGAGGGCATCATAATCTTCAATCCAGGATCTAAAACTCCAAAACATCACACAGCTTGAAATCAGTTCACTGGAAGGCCTTCTCTGGACAGCTGCCATCTATTTTGGAGTGATGAGGGAAGTCATGTGGCATGTGTTCTGCTTTCAGACCAGCATTTCTCAATGTATCGACAACCTCCTTGCGGACAACTGTGTTTCCTTCCGGAGTCAGATGCAGACCGTCACTGCAGGATCAAAACAGAATCATTTCACCATGGCACCAGGTTCTAGTATGAAAAAAAGTGAGTAACTAGTCCTGGATTGGTGTCTGCTGTTAAAGCATGGAAAATAAATGTTCTCTGAGATTTACAGCTACATTGAAGGTTTAGCAACAGTTTTCTAACTCCCAAGAGCCTTTTTTATAAGTACAATAAATAGAAGTATCTTTAAACAAGAACAACAAGATCCAGAGATCGTAATTGCAGAAACTTGCATTGTCTTGAAAATAACCAAATGTATAGGTTCACAAGAACAATGTTCTATTCTTGCGAGACAATCACTATTTTCATATTTTGCCAAACCAAAAAAAAGTAAAGTTGTTTGTCTCCTAAGTTTATCGATACATTCATGGCTGAGTCTTCACAAATATATGGATGACATTCATGCACAAAATTCATATTAATCCACTAAGACCTCCTATAAGCCACACTGTAAAGCCAAACATTCTACAAACCACCATGGGAAACCAAACAAACAAATAAATTAAAGATCTACAAACCACGGATGACAAAAACAAAGCCAGATTACATTAAAATAAAACCAGCGTACTCTTATAGTGGAAAAACAACACCACATTGATACTCTCATTTTTTTGTTCCGAGACTGAAATATAACACAAACAAAACATTTACCCTTTGGAATTTAATGATATATCCAATTAAGGAAAAAGACTATGACCATGAAAATTGAAGTAAATTATATTTATTACACTTGCATATACAGTCGAGATATAAACACAATAAATACCATGGCTCTGTTCCTTGAGCAAATCAGCCAGAATCTGCTCTACTTTTCAGCCATGGAACAATGTTTTTCTCTCACAACAAATCAGCGATACAAATCAGCCGCTGATATGAAGTATTGCCTTAGGTAAAGTTACTATAACCACAAAAGCAATTAAAGTTTGGATATGAAGTATTACCTTAGGTAAAGTTTCTGCCATCCTTCTGTCTCCTGCATCTTTGACCAGATATTAATGCAGGCTATATGCATTTCTTTGGCTAGTTCAACGCAATGACCAGCATAGACCCCAGCCATTTCATTTGTCCTTTCAGGTAGCTTCCTCGCATTCTGTCCATAAAGTGACCTTTGGGGTAATCAGAATTTGTATGGTCCATGTAATGCATATGGTAAACTTTGTGGTAAATGAAACATATTGGTTCCTACATGGAGACATGACAAAAAGAAAGCCCAAATTTTTCATAATTACGGGTCAGGTAACCAAGAAATACAGGGGCACACTAAATGCTCAAAGCTCCCCATACGGTGGGGTCTAACAAAATGGTACTGATAGCAAAAAAGATATATATATATATATATATATATATATATATATTGCTCACTTCAGTGTAAGTACACAAAAGTGCCACAAGCAAATACAACTGCAGTCCAACTTAACTCAACAGTAATCATTCATTTCACATTTTTGAATCATAATCATAAAGTAAAAGCATCATGCATTTAACTGAGTTCAACAAGAGACATTATACCAACCGTGCAAATCTTTCCCTTCCTTCTTCATCAATTGGAGGTGGCGTAATAAGCACAATAACCATGGAATTAGAACATTGCTGCATTGTGGTTACAGTAAAAATTAGATTGCATAATAAGTTTAAAGAATGACAATTTCAGTCAAAAAAGTTTAAAGAATGACAATTGATCCAAAGTTCACATTTACTAAACCAATACAGGATTGAAGACTAACCTTTCAATGATTGCATTTGAAATTAACTTTGACTAACTGTTATAAGTCTTGGGTATTATTGTGGTATAGTGGTGAGACCCATGTTAGCAAAACCAAAAATGTTATTCTCAAGATTCAATCTAAATAAACAGAAGGGTCCACAATAGGAAATAAATGATACATTAGGAAATAAGCTAAAGATGTGTGCAGTTTTACTTCCTTTTCACTGACTACACAGGCATGATTTATCCAACTTAAGTTATGCCCACTTAACAGAAACATTTTGTTCACGATAGAAAATCTGTACTTTTTCCTAATATACATGAGATTCACATAAGTTTATCACATCTCTGTTTACAGCACACTGCTTGGCTACATGAAGTAGAATATAAGATTTTTCACACAACCAATTACATGCACTTCAGTCCCCAAGATAGAGAAAAAAACAGTTACCAGAATATCCGGCTAACTTTAACTAATAAAGATTGTAAAGAAATTACCTTCAAATGAGTAACAATCGTTTTAAGATTGTTTTTATACTCTGAAACTGGAACATGTTGCCGCTCGCCAGTTCGTCCTAAAAGGGCCGCGTCATTTGCTCCAAAGAAAATAGTGGTTGCAAGAGGGGGTGGTAAACCATCCTACAAGGCATATGACAATTTGCCGCGTATCAATCTGTATGCCAACACACTGAATTTACAGAAATATGTGCACAAACACCACGTTGCTACAGGCTGGATGGAACTGTCTTACCAGTGGAAAGATGTGATGTATTAAGAAAAGAGCCCATCTTGTGTTGTATCCACCATAGCCTCTGACAACTACATCAGCCTGGCACAAAAGGACAGGATATCTTGTATCATGCACATTAGTTAGGAAAACTAAGAAGGAAAATGGCAAAAACCCACCTAAAAATTAGGGGTGAGGGCTGCATCCCAATTTCAAACAATGGAACATCTGTAAATTTATATGTTTTCAATATTCAAATACTCCCCTCCACAAGGATTTGGCTAGCAATCTAGTTTCTTAGAGTTCAGCATATTCATCGTCAAGACTGACCATTTTCCTCAAGTTTGGATAACATTGCTATCTTATATGATTTTTGTACACAGGCGAGCCTTGACCTGACATGTAGGTTATGGGCATGTTTAGATCCCAAATATTTACAAGATTCCTCATCACATCGAATCTTTAGACACATGCATGGAGTATTAAATTTAGGTAAAAAAAATAACTAATTGCACAGTTTGTTTGTAAATGTCGAAATGAATCTTTTGAGTCTAGTTGGTCCATATTTGGACAAAGTTTGTCAAATAACAACGAAAGTGCTACAGGAACTTTACACCCAAAATTCTTCCAACTAAACACACCCTATGTAATCGAGCACCTCTACCACCTCCTTGGGACATGTGACAAGCGCGGCACCGTTGGAGGCTACATGACAGATGCATTCAATGGGCACAGAGTGAAATATGAAAACAAATAAAACATGCAAGTGTTGGACAAGAGATACAGGTATTTGGGAAAAAAAAAACCTTAACTTGCACATTGGTTTTTGCAACTTCCCCCCAACTAAAAAGGAATAAAATGTTTCACAACATTATTGCGAGGCACAAATGTTGACAAGCATTGATTGTACACCCACAATGCTTGGACTTGTAAAATTGAGATAAGACTTACAATTCGCTGACCACGCAATTCAAGCTATCAGACATCAGAAAGAAGGGGAGAGGATGAATATATTTATATACCTTGCGCGAGTAGGTGTCAGCCAGTGCGGCACCCCAGCCACCGGGGCGGAAGGACTGCTCGGTGATGGAGTCACCGAAGAGCACCAGTCGCGGCCGCGCCATTTCTTTCGATCCACCTGCCCAAAAATAAGAGTGGGAAGATATTTGGGGTGTGCCAAGAAGAAGGGCAGCTCAAGAGAGCAAGATGGAAGGGGAATACATCAGCACCTACCTGCGGCGCCAACGTCGCACACGGGAGGGTGGGTGGCGGCGGTAGTCGCGGGGCAGGAGGAGCCGGGCGTCGTCATGTATGGTATGGGGCCGCGACACCGATACGATCAAGAGAGCAGCAGCCCCTGAACCAAAACGGCCGGCCCAAGCACGGGATAGGAGGGGAACAGATCAGTCATCAGTGGCGGAACTACGGATGGGCGATGAGCTGCGGAGGGCCCAATGCGTTAGGCCGGCGGAGGGATCAGGGATCCAGCGGGACGGTGCGAGCGGGCAACGGGCGGAGCGAGTCAGGACCGAGTGGAAGGGGCGAGGAACGGAGGAGTGCGGCTGACCGGCTGTGCGGGGATATAGAGTCGCCGTCGCCGGGAAGGGCGGCGTCGGCCGGTAGAGGAACAGAGGTAGAGGGAATACAGCGCAATTTTTAAATACGCCACGTTTGAATGAAATTGTAATCGTTTTTTTTCTTTTCAATTTTGCTGTTTGGGGATCGACTTGGAATCCAGAGGTGGAATTGACGAACTGGTTGGCATCACCAGAGTAACGCAAACGAAAATAGAAAATGGTAGCTTAGTTTTATTACATTTACGTTAAGCCTGGTATTTCGAAATTCGGATTATAAAAATTGCTACCCGAATTTAGTCCTGAAAAACACTACCCGCAATTTCGCGTACCCGATATTTCAGATTCGGATATTACCCGATATATCCGAATTCATATAAAAGAGCAAATTATACAAAATTTTAGTAGAAATTCATACATAATTTCAGCAACATCTTGTATAGAATTTCAACACTAATTTGCAAAGAATAACATATTACGGTCACCTTTTCAAACGGAGAGAATAGTATACTAATGAAATGATAAATTCATTTATTTAACTAACAACACATGACAAATACAAAGACAAAAATACAACTTCAGGTAATTCGGGTAGTTCGGGTACCGAGGGATATTACCCGAATTACCCAAACTAATTTCGGGCAATCAAAATCAATATTCGAATTTGGGATCAGGTACCTCGGGTTCGGGTAATTCGTGTCCGGGTTCGGGTAATTCGGGTACGAATAATGGGTAGCGGGTATTTTTCCCAGGCTTAATTTACGTTGCTTTGCATGTGTACCAAACAACACCTGAAACCTGATGTTCAGCTAAGTAAATCCATCTATCTTCAATACCGAGGTCAACCCATCCATATTAGAGAGAATCTAGATATCAAACAAATTTCAAAGCGGAATAGCTCAAGAACGGCCTTCGCCACCAAAGGGCTCGATCACCATTGTTGTTGCTGGTTTACCACCGACAAAACTCGCTGCTACTAGAGGCTATTTCTGCCCATGATGGCTTGGGCTATCCACTTGAGTGCAACCTTCTTTCTTCGCTCCAACAACCATCATTACGCCCATCTACTCTGATCACTGTCCAGGTGGAAGATACCTGATCTCACAGATGGAAAAGGGCGAAGACATGGATATGTGGAGGAGACCTCAGCAGTAGAGTGCTCTAGCAGGGGCGATGCAGGGTGTGGACACAATACAGAGAGGCAAAGAGGGACGACGGGGGCAACCTCGTCGGCAGAGGGGAGGGCATAGTGACTCACCAGTGGAGAGCCCAAGTTGAGGAGATCTTACCGGCGCAAAGCCTAAGCAGAAGATATCTCGGGCACAACGAGAGAAGAGTGGAAGAGAGATGGTCATTTCAATGTATGAACATCCAAAGAGGAAGTGACATTATGATGTTACTTGGTTCTAGATACCAATTCTATGTATAACCCAACAATAATGAACTTAATTTCATTCTAAGTCTGATTTGGTATTATCACCCAATTCAATTTCTCTTGTGCAATATGTATATCAAAACAAAGTATTAGAGCTTAATATTTTAAATGCTTGTTTCCATTTGAAGTTTTCTAAACATTTAGTTTGCTTACATAGTTGATTGAATTCATCTTCGTTCCTTTACTTGCATGTTAGCTTCTTAATCTCTCTCTTTCCTCGCATAAATGCCAATAAACATCTTTGATTAGTATATCCTTTTGATTAGTTTCCTCCATTTGCTACTAGCCTTAGAGTGCAATAAGAGTCATGATTAATTTTTTTTAAAATTATTTAGACACATAAAATAAATTATTATTTTTATTTTTATTACATATCACAATAATAATTATTTTTTATATATTATTTGGTCATACTTAAAAATTGGACTCTCTAAGAAGTAAGACGTGCATTTATTTTGGTTAAATATGGTAGGGTAATTGTGGCTAATAAATAAAATACTAAAACAAAATTTGGTTAGCTATAACTGAAGATGGAGTTTAGGGTCCGAATATCTAGTTCTGGTTAGATCTATTGGGGCCACGATTAATTCAGTTTAGCTCCTTGTTTCTATTAATAATTATATTTAACGTGTTATTTCTAAATATCAAATGTTAAATAACCGGTCACTTGCTGTTTAGTCATTACTTTAGCTAAATAGCCCTCAAAAGTGTAAAATAGTCGTTTAAACAGGCATTTAAATAGTACTAGTATTTAAACAGATAAACGAGCAGATACCCTAGTCACTAAGGACACCTGCAATGGTACAAATTATCTAGTACCTATAAACAATTTCTCTAATAGTACTAACTCTTAGCAATAGTTTATAGCATCATTAGACTCACATAACACTCACACATGACCCACATGACTTCAATCGTCGCGGTATGAGAGGTAATAATCAGGGTAATAATGGTCCTTTTGCTAAAATTAAATTTAGTCTACCTTCTTTTGCTGGTAATATGGATCCAGAGGCATATTTAGAATGAGAGCTTGCTGTTCAACAAAAATTTGGTTCTCATAATGTTCCTGCTGAGTATAGAGATAGACGTGCTACTAGTGAGTTTACTAATTTTGTCTTGTTCTGGTGGAGTGATCTTTGCAATGTTAATAATGTTGTTGCTGTGCCTTAAACTTGGAATGCTTTAAAGCAACGTATGAAATCTCGTTTTGTTCCTCCTTATTACCAACATGATTTACGTTTGAAACTACAAACTTTAAAACAAGGTGAAAAAGAAGTAGAAACATACTATCAAGAATTGCTTATTGGATTAGCACGTTGTGGTATACATGAAGATAATAATGATGCTAGTACTAGATTCTTTGGTGGTTTGAATCATGATATCCAGGATATTCTTGATTACAAAGATTGGAACAGGTTCAGCCAATTATATCATCTTGCTCTTAAAGCTGAAAGAGAAGTACAGGGACACAAACGACAACATCAGCCTTTCAAGTCGAACAATGGGAGGAATTTTGAAACGCCCAAGCTTCCTGTTGCACCACAACCATTTACACTTTCCGGGGTAAGTAAATTGTCTAATGTGCAGTTTCCACAGCTGAAGAAAGGTGCCACTCCAGGTGCTTCTACTAGAATCATTTGCCACCGATGCAAAGGCATGAGACATGTCATGAAGGATTGCCCTAGTCGTCGCACTTTCATTGCTACCGAGGATGGATATGTAAGTGCTAGTGATGTTGAAGATGATTTAGCCCTTGTTGCTAACATTGATGCAAATTCCATCGAGGATGATCAAGACAAGGAGACCATCACCATTGACTCTGTGGCTGCTACCGCGGGCTATCGTAGCATTCTTGTGCAGTATGTGTTGAGTACACGTGTGGGACATGAAGAAGAGAAGAAGATCCAACACCACAATTTGTTCCGCATGTATCTTATTGTGCAGGGTTGTCGTGTTCTCACTATCATTGATAGCGAGAGTTGCAACAACTTGGTGAGTTCAGATTTGGTTGAGAAGCTTGGCTTGACCACATGACAACATTCGTATCCATATAAACTTCAATGGTTCAATAATAGATTTGGTTGAGAAGCTTGGCTTGACCACATGACAACATTCGTATCCATATAAACTTCAATGGTTCAATAATAATGGTACGACTAAGGTAACTAAATCAGCACGCATTAGCTTGTTCACAGGCTCTTATCATAATACTGCTGATTTTGTTGTTGTCCTTATGCAAGCTTGTTCCATTTTGTTAGGTCGCTCATGAGAATTTGATAATGATGCTTTACACCACGGTAGATCTAATACATACACTATCATACATAAGGACAATAAAATTACATTTCTGTCTTTGTCTCATACAAATATTATTAAACATGCTAATGAGACTAAAAGTAAAAATAAACCCCCAACAGACATTGCTAAAAATAATGAGATTAAGTTAAAAGGAGGTGCTTTTCTTCCTACAACTTCTGCTACTGCTGAGTTATGTGATAATAATGATGTTCCTTGTTATACTATGTTTTGTCGACATATTTAGTGTTGCTGCACATGATCTTATACCTTGTGTTTTGCATTGTGCGGTCACTAACCTTTTACAGGAGCTTGGTGATGAGATGGAGTCGCGGACGACTCCAATTCAAGAAGGCGGGGATGATGAGGATATCGCCAAGACGGAGTCGAGGACAACTCCAATTCAAGAAGAGGAGGATGATGAGGACAACACTCCGTCATGTACAACCCGATGAGAGGAGGAGTGCCAGCGACGACATCCAACTCGAGTTTTCCATGGTGGAGGGTCAGTCCAACTTAAGTCGGAGTCCATCTCGGATTCCAGGAGCAGTCTCGAGTAAAATGAACGCCTCGAATACATACGGACTCCGTTTTCGACGAACTAGATATGTCACGTCAAAATTCATTCGAAGTCAATGGGAATCGTCGAAACAAGTCAACATCGAGAATCTGTCAGGATGCTGCGACACTGTCTTTTGGTCCGTTGGGTCGTGTATCGTCTTAGAGCCCATTAGGTGACGCGTCCAGCAGGGGTGACGACCTAGCCTCTATAATTAGCCGCCGCCGTCATCCTTAGGGTTTGAGTTTTGTTTAGAGTTTAGTTTTTCATTGGGAAATTGAATCGTTCATTGTAACTATAGTGTCGAATTCTTTTACAATGATCCAGGGCCCCGTTCTTGTATTTGCAATTTTAGATTGCGTGCTTTACCTTCTTGCTTGTGCTCTTCGATTCGCTTGCAGGAAAAACCTTTTTGGCGAGGTCAATCAAGTTGTGCTTGGTTGATAACCAACGAAGCAGTGGTGTAACGATTGCAGGGTTCTGTTATGGTGATGGGTATTTTGGGATAACTAGGCCTTATGCTTTGCCAAAAGCTTGAGATGATAACTAGGCCTTATGCTTCGCCAAGAGCTTGAGAGATTGATGGAGACTAGAATTGTTTCTTCATAATTCATTGTTTTTCCAATCGGTACATATGCCCCTCCTTATATAGATCGGACTGACTTGACTCCTAAGAAAATATCTAAACCGAATCCTAATTCTTTTCTAACTCATTTATCTCTTTCCTAACAAACCAACTTATCTCTTTCCTAGCAAATCAAACCAAATCTAATCTCCACGCGCGATACTGTTCACGCGGCTACAGTATCTGTACCTTAACACTACCTAACCCTAACTTGGCGGCTAAGCTACTGCCTCTTGGGCTGGTGGCAGCCTACTGACTGCCCATAACACGTTCTGATTTAAAGCCGGATCGCCAACGTCGAGATCTCCACCAATCAAACTTACCAGTTATGTCAAGACGAATCTTTGAGCGAATCTTTATCAAATAAAAACGAAAGTGCTGCTACAGTACTTTTTCTAAAAATTTCTAGCTAAACACAGCAGGTTTCACTGCCCGAAACTGGAAGCTAAAGTCTGGCTGCATGTTATTGTTATATTTACAGTACAGGGATGATAACAGACAACGCAGAGGATCTTCCCAGTCGATCTCGAGCTGAAGGAGAGTCCAGATCCAGAAGCTGCGCAAGACGAACACACCAAAGCATATTGCAAGATTTGAAAAAGAAAACATTTTTTTTGTGCCTAATTTTTCATGTGCCAAGATCTGGCACTGAGCAGCCGTCGATCTGGGAACGGTTCGTCGGGTCCTTCAGCGCGGCTGCTGGATGGGGCGGGGGCTCACCCTGGCGCCGGCGGCCACCCTCCGCGGCGCCTTCTCTGCGTACCTCGGGGCCTCCGGCGGCCCACCGTGCGCCCGCCACCACTTGTCGATCCCCCACGCTGCCACCTCGAGGCCTCCGCCGGCCTTCTTACCAGCCCCGGCTGCGCCGTCCTCCCGCTCGCTCTCTGCTCCGAAACACAAGTCAGTGCAAAGACAGACTCACACGCAGCCAGGTAAATGGAGCTGCCACTGCGAGGCCGCACGGCGGCTTACCTTGGCGCGGGGCCGGTGAGGAGAAGAAGTCGTCGGGGAGGAAGCCGTCGACCTCCGCGTCTCCGTCCAGGTCCTCCTCGGCGTCGAGCAGGCCGAGCGCGCCGTACTCGCGGAGCCAGCGGTCGCGGAAGACCGGGGAGGTGGACACCAGGCGCCACCACTCTGGGGAGAAGTCCTCCACCTCCTGCTCCGGCGCCGCCTCCGCCGTCTGCAGGCCGCGGTACCGCACCCCGGAAGGCATGAAGGGCTCCGCCCAGGGGTTCAGCCTCCCGCCGCTGCCGCTCACAACCGCCATCGGCTTCTTGCCCTCCTGCTTCACACGGTCTCACACTCGCAGCGCAGCAGCTGTTGTAGGCTGTACTCTCACTGTCGTGCTGTGGTTTGGGGACGATGGGGACGGTACGGCTCTCTAGATCGGGGGACGATTATAACAGTGACGCCGCCCGGTGACGCCGTGGATCTTTTCGCGTGCTGGGAGGCCGATCTTATCCGTTGCGAATTGTGAGGGGCAGGCCCATTGTATACCCTGGTAATTGTCCGCGGTATTCTTTGCTTGTTTTCCCAAAACTATAGCTGCTGCAGATAAGATAGGACGGGGACGTGGGATAGGATAGGGACGTGGGCCCCACTCCACGTGCCTTCCGGTCGTTGCACGTGACACATACACATTAGGGCGTCCGCAACGGTGTTCAAATCGCGAGCTACTTGGTCTCTAGGAAGAATGCTATTGGCTCTCAATTGCGACTTACAAATAGCTAGCTAGATGAGACATATAAATAAATACTCCCTCTGTATAGGAAATAGAAGTCCTTTAGAACAGTGACACGGTCTCCAAAATATAACTTTGATCACTTGTTTCTTTGAAAATATTTATTGTAAGTGGTATATGTATATTTTTTATGAAAGTACTTTTCAAGACAAATTTATTTATATAATTTTTACATTTCTAAACTCAATAATTTTAAAATTATTCATGATTTATATTCCCAATGTTTGACTCAAACCTTGTCCAAAAGGACTTCTATTTCCTATACGGAGGGAGTACTATTTTGATGAGGCAACTTACAAAAGTAGCACTCTTATTGACTATCAAGGAGAGAGATTAAATAGCTAGCTATTGGGAAGTCGCTAGCTATTTGATCTCTCTCCTCGATAGCCAATAAGAGTGCTACTTTTTTATTATTTTTATACGTCATCTCGCTAGGTATTTGTAAAGTGCTATTTAGAGCCAATAGAATTCCTCCTAGCTAGCTATTTGACAACCATTGCAGATGACCTTAGTAGTGGTCACCTGTAATTTTCCTCGTCGAGATAAAGCCACATAAAAAAATAAAGTCTGCCACTGGTCTTTAAATTTGTACCGTTGTGTCATCCAGGTCCCTAAACTCGTAAATTAACTGTCTACGTCCTCAAACTTGTTCGACTGTATCATCCTAGTCCCTAAACTTATCCGGCTATGTCATCCCGGTCCCTAAACTTATAAATTACCCATTTAAGTCCTCAAACTTATTCAGTTGTGTCATCCTGGTCCCTAAACTTTGTTTTTAGTCTCATCTAAATCTAAACATAGCAATTTAAAAACTTTATATCAACAAATAATTCATAACTTTTTCATATGAACTCGAATAAAGATAAACTTTATATCAAAATTGTAGTCCTTGATGCGATCTATAACTTTGTATTTGAAAAGTTTTTGAATTAAAATTGTTAAAGTCCCAAAATATTATTTTATAATTATAGATTTTGAAATTTAAAATTATCAAACAATCTTGAATATTGACATAATCTATATAAAAAGTTATAGTTCTCAATGCAATATTTTAAGACCTTAAATAGTTTCAATTCAAAAACTTTTCAATTAGAAAGTTGTAGATCACATCAAGAGCTATAATTTTGATATAATGGTTGTCTTCATTCGAGTTCATATTAAAGAGTTATGAATTATTTTTTGA
This sequence comes from Coix lacryma-jobi var. lacryma-jobi, assembly GCA_009763385.1. NCBI lineage: Eukaryota > Viridiplantae > Streptophyta > Magnoliopsida > Poales > Poaceae > Coix > Coix lacryma-jobi. The sequence continues at coordinate 114,215,402 of CM019830.1, read as the reverse complement.
TATAAAATTTTTAGAACGCTCTATTTTAACCTAGACGAGACTCAAAACCAAGTTTAGGGTCTGGAATGACACAATTGAACAAGTGTAAGGATCTAAATGAGTGACTTGCAACTTTAAGGACCAAGATAACACAACTGAACAAGTTTGAGGACCTAAACGGTCGATTTGTGAGTTTAGAGACCGGAATGACACAACAACACAAGTTTAGGGACCCATGACAGACTGTACTCTAAAAAATTATCCACCATAGTCATTATCTCTTATAAGTGCATCCACAACAAACTAATCATTCAAAATAAAAGCTTAAGATTCAATCAACTTATCACTTTCTCTTACTCACTCATATCCAACGAACCAAATCGTTCGGATCAGACCTCATTACTCATCCTAGAGAGCATCTCCCCAACCTGACCTAGCCCTGGCATGAAGCGGTGAGGCGTGACCCTCTCTGTCTCTTCCCGCACTGTTGCACCCACACCCCAGTCGCTAAATGCATGTCCGCGGCACCTCTCCCTAGGAGCGATTTCTCCTCTCTCCTCTCCCTCGTGTGCAACTATGACTCCTCCCCTGCCTACCCCATTGCGCCGCGTGCCACGCTCCTACCCTACACGCCTCCCCGGCCACCCGTTGTCGCCGCTGTCAGTGAGCTCTCCGACACCCGCGGGCCACCACGGCACCTAGATGGAGGATGAACGCCGCCTCCATCCGCGCATGGCAACGACGAGCTCTCCAGCTCCGACGGCCTCCTCTGGGTCATCGGCGATGGCTGGAGTCGTAGAGGCTCCATCCCCTTCCTCTTCCTCGGCTCTCTGCCCCTTCTTCCTGGATGCTTCTGTCGCATCCTGATTTTAAGGTTGAAATCGAGTGCGGAATATATGTATGTCAGGATCAATTTTCATACATATATCGACATCATAATAGTATAAAAATAATGTTGTATTACATATTCAAACATTATTACATAAATGACCCTTGGGTCCAAAAGAAACGTATATAAGACTCTCATGTAGACTCGTGGAAAACTGGACGCCAACTCCACAGAAAGGTTGACCGGGGGTAGCACCACCCTAGTACAACTCGTCTGGGTCGAAGCCACCATCTTCTAGATACTCCCGCTCCTCGTCGTAGCCTCCAGCGTCTGGGTGGGGTAGCAGTGGGATAAAGAGGAAGAGTGAGAACATCAAAATATACTCTGCAAGTGTAGGAAATAATGTGACATGGAGCTAATATCAAAGGGATAGGCTAACTCTGTTTGACACGAGTACCCTGAGTGTGGTTGTCGGGTAACTTGTCCAAGAACCGGGTTCTAGAGGTCCAGCACAAGATCAAACACAACCAATGATCCTGCCTAGATTTCCTATTCTCCATGTTGCTACAACATTACCTGGGTAACCATTTCATAGATCATTAATCAGGATTAAATAATTATAACCATCTCATCCAACCAGGACTACAAGGCTAAGCATGACACATCTACCCTTATTTCCAAACTAGGTTTCAAACCCTAACATAGAATTCAAATTTAGAATTGAGATGCAACTATCGGATCTAACTACTCTAACTCAAAAGTAAAATAAAGTAGGTGCAAGATGTTCAAGGACATTTACCTTCAGGGTGGGTATGCAAGATGTTCAAGATGTTCCTCGTAATCCGCACTCTATGGATCACACATCAAAACATGGCCCAAACAAAGCGTATAAATACACTACAAAACATCTATGGTTTTTTGACATTCTGTTTATGTCAAAATGTATGGAATTATTGTCATTACTGAAGCTTTTTGACATTCAGTTGACAAAAATATAAATGTCAAAAAACCCGAGTCACAAAGTAATCATATGACATTTATATATTCATTGTCACAAGCTTATGACAATGGATTTTAGTGTCATATATGTTTATGACTTTGATTTATTGTCATAAAATCTTAGACCTTGCCACGTGGACAAATGCCACGTAGGATGAAATGCTGATGTGGCAAGAGAAATAAAATGTCATAAATGAATTTAGGCCTGTTAAAGCCCACATAAGAGGCAGGCCCCTTCATGGGCCTCAAGTTATTTTGGGCTAAAATTGCATGGCCGAATATTTTTTCGTTTTTTCTTGGCCCATTCTTCTTGGCCCAATATTTTGGGCTCAAAGCCCACAGAATATTTTCGTCTTTTTATTTGGCTTATTTTTTATTTTCATTTTTTTCTTAGCCCAAATAATTTCAGTCTGTATACAACTTTTTTTAGCCCAAACAACTGAACTTGAATATTTTTCAGCCCACATATTTCAGCCCAAACACTTTGAATCTGTACATTTCAGCCTATAGATTTATTACAGCCTGAACGCATCTTGGCCCCTAGTGGTTTCAGTGATTGGATGAAACACAAGATTACTGTGACTAACGTGTGTTTTGCAGAAACATGATTGAGTTAGGTCACGGTAATGGCGACGATACGGGCATATGGAGTTCATGTCCCCTAACGATGAATATCGTTTCAGCTTTCAAAGGACGGACGACGAAGACGGTGGTAGACTAGGCTAAGTGTCATACGGTGTTGGAGGACACTTAGGTAGTCTTAGGTTTTTGTTTTTCCTTTGGCCGTACTATAAAGGGGAGCGTGAATTAGTGGCTTTGACCTAGATAAGACTATTGAGGTAGGTGTGGTGCACACTTGTTATTTCATAGCCCTAGGTAGCTCAGAGAGATGCCTTAAGTCGAGAGGATCAAAAGTCGTTTAGGCCGCGTCGCGATCCGAGTTGAGTTTGCCCTTGTTATGGGCATCGGACGCTGGCCAGGTGGGCATCGGACGCATCCGATGCTCACCCCGACTAGGGTTTAGTCTGGTGCGTGGCATCGGACGCGCCGATGTGTTCGCATCGTGCGCGTGAACTGGAGGCCGCATCGGACGCAAGCATCGGACGCTGAGGGCCAGCGTCCGATGACCATCCAGAGAGGTTCCAGAGAGGGTAAATCCACATCGGACGCGTCCGATGTGGTGGCATCGGACGCTGCCCAGCGTCCGATGTCCCTTTAAACAGTTTGACAAGAAGGTACAGTAGACCGTTGGACGATGTCATCGGAGCGTCCGATGCTAGGCATCGGCGCGTCCGATGCCCCACAGAACGCCCGTCTTGTGCTGTTTTTGGATGGCCGGTTGGGGAAGTATATATACTTCCTTCCCTCCATCCATTTGAGTGTTCTTGCCACTTTCATCTGCTAAGAAACACATTGTGAGTGTGAGTGAGTGCAAGAGCCCTAGTGAGGTTGAGTGATTTGCTAATTGTAAGAATTAGACACCTCCTAGTGAGAATTGAGTAGCAAGTGTGCATCCATCCATCTCTTTGGCCTTGTGTTGGTCAAGTGAGAGTTCTAGCTTGTTACTCTTGGTGATCGGCATCACCTAGACGGCTTGGTGGCGATTGGAGAGCTTGGTGATCATCCAGAGGCATTGTGGATGACCCAAGTCAAGTTGTGATCGGTAGTGAGCGATTCACCGGGCCGGAGTGGCGAAGAATCAGCTCGTAGTGAGCACTTGATCCTTGCGCGGATCAAGGGGGAGCGATACCCTTGCGCGGGTGCTCCAACAAGGACTAGGGGGTGTGCCGACACCTCGATACCTTGGCAAAAAGATCGTCGTGTCATCTCTACTCTCTTTACTACGCATTTATCTTTGAGCAATTCAATTCCGCATTTACTTGTTGTTCATTCAAATTGAATTGCCATGCTAGAGTAGAAATGGTTTAGCGATTGTCTTTTGTGCTGTTAATTCTTGTCATACACACTTCTAGGCACTAGGGGGTTAATTGGGCTTGATAGGTTTTAATTCATGCAAGAAGTTTTAGAAAAGCCCAATTCACCCCCCTCTTGGGCATCTTGATCCTTTCAATTGGTATCGGAGCCTCGTGCTCTCGATTTAGGCTTAACCGCCTAGAGTTAAGATGTCCGGAGGTGATGGACCACCTCCCATGTTCGAGGGAGATGACTTCCCATATTGGAAAATCCGTATGGAGTCGTACCTAGAAGCGGTTGATGTCAAATGCCGCGATGCCGCAATCACCGGCTTTGCCAAGCCCAAAGAAGGCACAAGCCTTACTCCTAATGAGGAGGAAAATGAGAAATGGAATGCAAAAGCAAAAAATATTCTTTTTAGAGGCATTTGCAAAGATGTGTTCAATCGTGTTCGGAACCACAAAAATGCCCATGATCTATGGGATAACATTTGTGCACTCCATGAGGGAACAAAGAGTGAGCGTGAGGAACACTATCATTTGGTTATGCAAAAGCTTCACTCTTTTGATATGCATGCTAATGAAAGTGCAAATGAAATGTACTCACGATTGAATGTTCTTGTAGAAGAGCTTAATGGACTTGGCCTCACACAAATGCAACCATCCGATGTTGTGAGGAAGATTCTTTGTGTCCTTCCAATTGAGAAGTATGGACACATTGTGACGGTGCTACATCAAGGCGATCTTTCCACCGCTACACCAACTCAAATCTTGGGAAAGATCAATGTGCATGAGATGTACATGCATATCACACCAAGTGGTGGCTCCACCACCGACAAGAAGAAGGACTTGGCCTTCAAAGCTAGCCATGACAAGAAGGGCAAGTCCAAGGCTATTGAGGTGCATCATGAGAGCTCAAGTGATGAAGAGGATGACTCAAACATCGCTCTCATGGTGAGAAGGACCACCAAGATGTTGAAGAAGCTTCACAAGAATGGAGTCAATTTTGACTCAAGAAAGAAGAAGTTCTTCACAAGTAGCAAGAGGAGGCCTATCTCCGAAATGGATTGCTACAATTGTGGTGAGCTTGGCCATCTTCCTCATCAATGCACCAAGCCCAAGAAAGAGAGCTACAAGAACAAGAACAAGGGCAAGAAGTATGACTCATCAAGTGAAGATGAGAAGAAGAATGAGAAGCCCTACTACAAGAAGGATGGCAAGAAGAAGAAGCAATACCACAAGAAAGGTGACAAGGCTTACATTGTTGGTGATTGGCTCACCGACATTGACTCCTCCGGTGGCTCATCAAATGAAGATAGTGATGATGAGAAGGAGAATGTGGCCGCTCTAGTCATTGGCTCCTCTACACCACCACCACCACCGTCGCCATCATCATCTACACACCTATGCCTTATGGCCAAGGGTGACCGAAAGGTACAAAGCGATGATGACTCTAGTGATAGTGATAGTGATGGTGAATTTGAGGCACCCACTTACGATGAGCTTGTCAAATTGCTAAACGACTACTCTAAAATCATAAGAAAGACTAGAGCTAAAAATGAAAAGCTTGTTGATGAAAATAAATCTCTTGTTGAGAAATATGATCATGCTATACATGCTAGTGATGAGCTAAAGAATGAACTTGCTACTATGTCATCTTCTATCAAGGAGCTCAAGTCCTCTAACAAAGAGCTCAAAGCTAAAAATGAAAAACTTGATAAGATGCATAGTGATTTTACCACTAGTTATGCTTTGCTAAAAGAACAATACACTCAAGTGAAAGTTGACTATGATGCTCTCACCATTACTTATGATATGCTTTCACATGAGACACATGATGCCCCTAACCTTGTTGTTAAGTGTGACATAGCAACATCTTGTGAGGACTTGGTTAGTGAGCATGATGAGCAAAGAGCTAGTGGCAAAGACAAGAGTGTGGTTGTGGCCGATCACTATGATGATTATGTCAAGATCAAGAATGAGAATGCAAAGCTCAAGGTTGATCTAGAGAAACTTGCAACCACTAAGCAAGTCATTGTTGAGACCCAAGATGATGAGTATAGCATGTCACTTGAGCTAGACATGCTAAAAGAAGAGAACAAGAGGTTGAAGATGGAGAGGGACTACAAAATGACACCATCTCAATTGCAACTCCAACAAGAGAATGACAAGCTCAAGAAGGAGAAAGAGCACCTCACCACCGGATTGAGGAACTTCACCAAAGGTCAATGTCTTCAAAGTGAGCTTCTCATGAACACCGTCATGAAGACAAATAGAAATGACATTGGCTTTCTTGAAGAGAAGATGAAGCAACGCAAGAGCATCACTAAGCCAAAGAAGAAGAAGATTGGAAGATGCTATGAGTGTGGAAAGGAAGGACACTTTGCTCATGATTGTGAAGAGCCTAAACCTACACCCTTGCGCAAGCATGCTAGACCCTTTGCTTTCAATGCTCACTACATGCTTAGACAAGACTCTAGTGGCAAGATGAAAGTCATGTTCATGGGGCCTCCTAACAAGAATAGGCCAAATCAAATTTGGGTTGCAAAGTCACTAGTAGAGAAGGTTAAGGGACCGCAACAAGTTTGGGTCCCAAAAGCTCAAGCTTGATTTCTTGTGTGTGTAGGTGAACTACAAGACCGATGGATCTCATTGGGTGATTGATAGTGGTTGCACACAACATATGACCGGTGACCCCGGATGTTCACCTCACTAGAAGAGAACGTCGATGACCAAGAAAAGATAACATTTGGTGACAATTCAAAGGGCAATGTCAAGGGATTGGGCAAAGTGGCAATTTCAAATGATCATACCATCTCCAATGTACTTCTAGTTGCATCTTTGAGCTTCAACTTGCTATCCGTTGAGCAATTATGTGATTTTGGCTTTCAATGTTTGTTCACCGACAAGGAAGTGGTTGTGACCAAGAAAGATGATACACAAGTGATATTCAAGGGTTTTAGATACAACAATCTCTATCTAGTGGATTTCACCTCCGAAGATGCCAACTTGAAGACATGTTTGTTCACTAAGCAATCACTTGGTTGGCTATGGCATAGAAGATTGGCACATGTTGGAATGAACACTCTCAACAAGCTATTGAAGAAGGATTTGGTTAGAGGCTTGAAGGATGTCAAATTTGAGAAGGACAAATTGTGTAGTGCATGTCAAGCCGGCAAGCAAGTTGCAAATACACATCCAACCAAAGCCTTTGTATCAACATCAAGAGAGTTGGAGCTACTTCATATGGATCTATTTGGACCAACAACATATGCTAGCTTGGGTGGAAATCTCTATTGCCTAGTGATTGTTGATGACTACTCTAGATACACTTGGGTATTCTTTCTTCATGACAAATCTGAAGCAACCCCTTCATTCAAGAAGTTTGCCAAGAGAGCCCAAAATGAGTTTGACTTGAAGATCAAGAAGATAAGAAGTGACAATGGAAGAGAGTTTGACAACACCCACATTGAGCAATATTGTGATGAAGTTGGGATCAAGCATGAAGTTTCCGCAACCTACACACCACAACAAAATGGGGTAGTTGAGAGGATGAACCGGACTCTAATCACCCTAGCAAGGACAATGCTAGATGAGTACACTACACCGGAGAGATTTTGGGCGGAAGCAATCAACACCGCTTGCTATGCATCAAATCGATTGTTCCCCCATCGTCTACTTGGCAAGACCCCCTATGAGCTACTCAACAACAAGAAGCCGGATGTATCTTTCTTTAGAGTGTTTGGGTGCAAATGCTACATCTACAAGAAGCGCCAACACCTAGGGAAGTTTCAACGCCGATGTGATATTGGTTTTCTTGTTGGTTACTCATTGAAGTCCAAAGCATATCGAGTATTCAACCATGCCACCGGGATGGTAGAAGAAACATATGATGTGGAATTCGATGAATCTAATGGCTCTCAAGGAGAGCATGAAAATCTTGATGATGTAGGTGATGAACCATTGAGGGAAGCAATGAAGAACATGCTGGTTGGAGCCATCAAGCCTAAAGATGATGATGATGATGTGCAAGTCATTGACAAGCCATCCTCATCCAATGTACCACTTGTTGATGACAAAGATGGGAAGGATCCATTTGAAGATACTCATGTCTCCCATGATCAAATGGTGGTACAAGCTCAAGATGTTGATGCTCCACAAGCGGCCCCTCAAGTGGTTGATCAAAGGACTACTCCTCTACTACAAGCTCATCCTCAAGTTCTCATCATAGGGAGTCCAACAAGGGGTGTAATGACTCGATCTCAAAAACTTGCTTTATTTATTGAACATCACTCCTTTGTGTCTCTTGTTGAGCCTACCATTGTAGATGAAGCTCTAGGTGATCCGGATTGGGTGAATGCTATGCATGAAGAATTAAACAACTTCACCCGCAACCAAGTTTGGACACTTGAAGAGCGACCCAAAGGCGCAAGAGTCATTGGAACAAAATGGGTGTTTAGGAACAAGCAAGATGATCAAGGCAAGGTTGTTAGAAACAAGGCAAGGCTAGTAGCAAAGGGGTTCTCTCAAGTTGAAGGTTTGGATTTTGGAGAGACCTTTGCACCAGTTGCAAGACTCGAAGCCATTCGTATCCTCCTTGCATATGCATCACATCATGACATTAAATTATATCAAATGGATGTGAAAAGTGCATTTTTAAATGGCTTCATAAATGAACTAGTCTATGTTGATCAACCTCCCGGGTTTGAAGACCCTAGATATCCTAATCATGTTTATAGGTTGTCCAAGGCGCTATATGGGCTCAAGCAAGCCCCAAGAGCTTGGTACGAGCGCCTCCGGGACTTCCTCATTGAGAAGGGCTTCACCATTGGGATGGTTGACACCACACTATTCACCAAGAAGCTTGATGGAGAAATCTTCATTTGTCAAGTCTACGTTGATGATATCATCTTCGGGTCAACAAATGAAGCCTATTGCAAGGAATTTGGTGACTTGATGTCAAAGGAGTTCGAAATGTCCATGATTGGAGAGCTCACATTCTTACTAGACTTCCAAGTCAAGCAATTGAAGGAGGGGACTTTCATATCTCAAGAGAAGTATACAAAAGACCTCCTCAAGCACTTCAACATGAATGATTGCAAGCCTATCAAGACTCCAATGCCAACAAATGGACATCTCGACCTAGATGTGGGAGGTAACCCAGTTGACCAAACTCTCTACCGCTCTATGATTGGTAGCTTGTTATATTTGACCGCATCTAGGCTCGACATCATATTTAGTGTGTGCATGTGTGCTCGCTTTCAAGCTGATCCTAGGGAATCACATCTCATAGCGGTGAAGAGAATCCTTAGGTACCTAAAGCACACCCCAAGATTTGGCCTTTGGTATCCCAAAGGAGCTAACTTCCAACTCGTTGGGTATTCCGATTCGGATTACGCGGGTTGCAAAGTAGATAGAAAAAGCACATCCAGAGGGTTCCATTTGCTTGGGAGATCACTAGTTTCATGGAGTTCGAAAAAGCAAAATAGTGTGGCCTTGTCTACCGCCGAGGCAGAATACATAGCCGCTGGTGCTTGTTGTGCACAAATCCTTTACATGAAACAAACCCTTTTAGACTATGGTGTAGTTCTAGAAAGGGTACCTTTGTTGTGTGACAATGAGAGCGCGGTTAAGCTTGCTAACAACCCGATTCAACACTCTCGCACAAAGCACATAGATATTCGCCATCACTTTCTCAGAGACCATGTTTCAAAGAAAGACATATCCTTAGAGGGAGTTAGAACCGAAGATCAATTGGCGGATATCTTCACAAAACCCCTAGATGAAAACACTCTTTGTAGATTGCGTAGTGAGCTAAATGTGCTTGATCTAAGTAACTTTGTCAAAAGGTGAAAGGGGGTTGTCTTTGCATTGCATTGCATTGTATAATATGTCATGTTTAAATTATGCTATGCACATAGGCTTGTCAGACGTGGTTAAGATAACTTCCCTAAAAAGCGTGTGAAGAAGCTTACCCATGAGCAAACTTGACAAGCAACCTAGATTCAAATTCCGTAATGCATTGCATATGCATGGTTGTTGCTTTGTCGTTTCTTTTCGGTTATGTTTTGAGCAACCGCTGTGTTCGTCCACCGCTAGGGGGAGCATTTGAGGCTCCAATTGGTTAAGTGAAGGACCGAGAAAGCACTAGCAAGGCGACCAGAGGGGGGGGGGGTGAATGGGAGCCAAAAAAATTTCTCTCGAAACTTTGGCCAAATGTCCCAAAATCAACCCCCGAAAGCTATGACCGAAACCGTGATGCCCACGACCCTTGGAAGAGGGTGGATGATCCTTAGGATCACAGCGAGGCACCACAAAGCGATAGCGAACCAAACGGCAAAAACACCCGGTCAAGTTCGACCCTCAAAAACCAAGTCCCGAACATAGATAGATGGCTACGTCGAGAAATCCCCAAATACCAATGCTAACAAGTAGCAAAGATACCTAGAGAAGTTCCTTGGTCAACTACAAGGTCAAACGAGAAGTCCGGAAACCAAGCGAACAAGCCGGGAGAGCAAACACACTAAACCGGAGGCTACAGCAGGATCCCGGACTGTCCGGCAGTACGATCGCGGACTGTCTGCCCAGTGGCGGACTGTCCGGGCTCAGGTCACGTGTGGCAGAACCTCCTGGTAATGTGGCCCACCCGCACACGTCACCGTCTCCCTGAGCTCTAATGACTGTGCACATGTACCACATCACAGGAAAGATCTGTCGGGTGTCCCCGAGGGAACCCCGAATTATCCACGAGCCACAGGACCATCATCATGAAGGTTAGAATAATCACAACATTACAACAGTTGATGCAAAATATCATCGGAGTGCGGAAGCAAGATAGATAAATTTACAAATTATGAAGATGTTACTTTTACATAAAAATAACTGGTGTTGCGGAAGTAGAGTAGTATAACAGAGCCACACTTAGGCGGAGTACCTAAGTTGGAGATGAGGAACAACCAGATCACGTCAAGCCCACTGACATGATCAGGATCAACGTCACCTGTTAGAAACCTGCAACAGGGGTTAACAAACCCTGAGTACTGGGGTACTCAACAAGACTTACCCGACTAAAGAAAAAGGGGAGGAGACTCAGGAATGAAAGGCTTAGGTAAGGCTTGAACAAGATCGAGAAATTTGCAGGAAAAGCATTTTGAGTTTTTCTGCCAGCAACAAGCACCTCGGGACTCTAACCCAAGAGTACAGGTCCTGTTTGCAGAAAAAGCATTTTGTAAAACTTGATTTTATTTTGGAAAGATTCCAGTATTCCTCAATTCTTCGTCGTTCATGATTCATTTTACCATTCAAAAACATACCTAGTTGAGAACCACTCTCCGTTGAGAGTCAATGGAACAAGTCTCCATAACCGAGGAGCAACGTTAATCCGGATAAAGAATACTCAGCTGAGGATCCCTATTCACACTGCATATGTAGCACCCAAGCTTGCATAGGCCAACTCGTCTTCCACGATTCCTCCAATATTGGGCCCGGTCCTACGCCACCCGGAAGTACAGTACACCACTCCAATCCGGGACTCTAACCCACGTGGGTACATGCTACTTCCGCCATCTCTCCACTCCCAGTGCGCGGTTGTCGGTCCAATAATGGATTTCTCGGAGCCAGAGCTTTCCGTAGTATGTGAATAGTTGCAAGTCCTGCCCAGCAGGCCCCCATACGGATGGTCCCTAATTTTCCAGCCAGCAACTGTGCCTTGGTTATATCTCACCCAAGCGCAACAGTCCTGTCAGTTTTTCAACCCTGTCCCGGTCGGTGTCAACTGTTGAGTCCCGGACTACAACATGACGGCACCGTATGCGCGGACAACCTCTTCTCGACAATGACCACATGCTAGCTAGGCAAGCAGTCATCGAACGGGAAGTAAAGCCAAATTCCCATAAAGATTCTTTCAGTGATCACACTTTTGAAATTGGCATTTTTGCAAATCTATTATATAGCATCACTAAGCATTTTGCAAATAGTTTTTTTTTTAAAACGAGACAGGTTGATCTTCTGGTGGAGGTAAATAATGCAGGTAATAGGTCATCACACAACTCCTATAACCTAATGCAGTAGTTTAACTCAAAAGCATTTAAGGAAAACATTTTATAAATGGAAGGGTTAAATGCACCGGGGCTTGCCTTAAAGAGAGCAGGCTCGAGGTCGGACTGCAGGAGTCGGAGCTCGGGATTGCTTCGGGGTCGGTTCGTCAGCGGCTGGCTCGACGTTGATTCCTTCTGCTTCGGTTACTATACGGATGCAATGATGTATGCTTATGAGGATGCTGACATGAACAAACAACACAGGACAAAACCTTCTATTTTTCCTAATTTATTTTAAAAGGTTGTGATGTACAGTTGCTCTAAAATTTACCAAATTAAACTCATAGGTTCATCATGGTGTAACTAGATAACAGAACAAATTTCATACCCTACGGAGCTTATACAAGTTTTACTAAAAACCTAAAACTATCCATTTATTAATTAAAAGGAGGATTTTTTTATATTTTAAACTTTGCAGAAAAGTAGAGTTTCTTATTTTTTCTAAAATACTACAAGGTATAAAGAGTCTACCATTAAATTTTCAGAATTTTAGGAGCAACACTGAAAATCACACAAAAAAAGGAAACACTATTCACATTTTCAAAAGAAAAAAGGAAAAAGGAAAAGAGCACTGTACGTGAGTCAGAGCGCTCACCGACAAGGCGCGGCGGCGGACCGGCTGCTCGAGGCTTCGGCTGGGAGGCTCGGGCGAGACGGAAAAACGGTCGTTCGGCCGAGGCCTGGCTCGGGGGCTCGGGCGAAGCGGAGGATGCTTGCTCGAGGCTTGGCTCGGAGGAGGCGGTGCGAGGGTTGGAGGCGGGAGCTCGACGGTGGCGAGGCCTTGGCGAGGCTCGGCTACTTTTCGAGGGTAGCCTCGGCGTGCTTGAGGCTGCTGCGATTCGCCCGAGGCTGAGGGTGGGGCTCGGCTGCTTCGAGGGGTGCCTGTTCGGGGTTGGCCTCGGTACGCTCGAGGGGAGGCTCGAGAGTGCTGCTCGAGGGGGCGCGGTTCGCAGGCGTGCTCGAGGGTGAGGCTCGAGGGGACGCTCGAGGGTGTGCGGTTCGAGGGTTGGCTCGAAGGTTGGCTCGAAGGTTGGCTCGAGGGTGAGGCTCGAGGCTGGCCTTGGCGGGCGCTGGGATGGTTTGGAGGTGTGGGTCGGCAAGGAGGTGTTGGTGGTGGCAATGGCGGAGCTTGGCGGCTTTTATAGGCGCGGGATGATGCCGGGGTCCGGGCGAAGGACGGTGGGGGTCCGGGGAAAGGACGGTGGGGGTCCGGGGAAAGGACGGTGGGGGTCCGGGGAAAGGACGGTGGGGGTCCGGAGAAGTTGAACGCTCAGCGCTGGCCTCGGGCGACACGGGCGCGGGTCAGCCGGGTCTTGCGATGCGCGCGGTAGGGGCTCGGACGAGGCGAAGGTAGGGGCCGAGGGCGCGGCTCATCCACGCGGCGGTTAGCTAGCTGGGAACTGTGGGGGACGGCGAGAGTCAGCGCTGGGGACTGTAGGGAACAGCGAGGGTCAGCGCTTTGCGCAGGATGGTATGATGGCGTGGTTCTGGTTGAGGTGACGGGTCGGCTTCAGTGCGACGCTGCCAGGCGCATGCGCACTCATGACTGGCTACGAACAGGAGTAGGGTCTAGGTTGACTTTGAACTGGTTTCTGTATTTTGCAAACTACTGCCAAAGGTTGAACTGAGCAACAAAAACTCAAAACACCAAAGTTGTTTAGAAAAAGAGATCTACAACTTTGTCAAAACGAATGTTTTCAAAATCCAAACAGTTTTTGAATTGAACTTGAAAACAGAAAAGGGAACACTTTTGGGAATTTAATAAAATCAAAATTACTTTTGATTTTTAAATTTTTGAACCTCAAAACACAGCATCAGAACTTTTTAACAGAACAAGATCTACACAAATAAATTAAACAAACTAAATGCATGGCAAGAATGATTAATGCTTAAATGATGACATGACAGGTTAATTATAATTAAACACCAGGGGTGTTACATCACGGACTGTCCGCCGGCCAAAAGAGCAAAACCGCAGTGCTGCTGAAGTTCCCTGGACAGTTCCCGGACTGTCCGCGAAAACCAACGGCGTACTGTCCGCCGGTCAAATACCAAAAACAGCGAAGCTGCTGAACCGTCCCTGGACGACTCCCGGACTGTCCGCGAGTTCCTTCGGTGGACTGTCCGCCGGTCAAGGAACAGTAACGCGACTGAGACCCGCAGCCACTGAGCAGGCTTGATCCCGATGCGCGGACTGTCCGCGGCTGGGATGGCGGACTGTCCGCCAACTCCCAGTGCGGGCGATTTTGGTCGCCCTTCACCTAAATCTTCTCCAAATCGATTCAAACCAAAATCCCACGTTCCCAAACTTGGAGAGGATGATCACTGAGTAGTTAGGAGACTATCCCCAAGAAATCATCCACTCAAATCAACTCAAACACCAGGAAATCGAAAGGGGAGGAGTATGAACGAAAAAACGACACGAAAACGAAATCAACCCGATCTACTTGTTCGTGAGGAGTTAGATGAATTCCTTTGGTCGAAATGACCTCCTCACTATAAAGAACAAGTTGATTCAAACGGATTTCGCAAAGACGCAATAGAGAGGGAGATGGAGTGACGGGAAAATCACGAAGAAATGAAGAACGCGAAGAACACGAACCAAAACGCGAATCAAGTCATCGATCTGCAACCGTGTGGCTACCACACGCTACAACAGTGAGGTTACGGCCTCACTTCCTCAAAATCTCCAGTACACAGAGGTATGGTTCTCTGCGGATCTCAGCTAGCTACAGCAGGGGATTGGGAGAGCAGGAAACCCTAGAAGCAAAGAGCAAATGACTGAGATAGATGGGGAGGTGGGTGTCTCCCCCTACTTATCCTAATTCTAACTATTCCTAATTCCCACTCTACCCCTAACTACTTATAGAGCGAACCAGCTAAACCCTAAGGTTATTCTGGACCAACTCGATGGTAGGTGGATCCGACGGCCACGCCCGCACAACTCGTAGCATTGCCTCGACGCAACCTCCCGATTGCCGCCACGTGCCGCCACCGCTCTGCGTCCTCTTCGCGGACTCCGCCTCCGGTTTTGTGGCCCAAACTGGGAAACCAGCCTTCATAGCCAACCACCGGTTTTGAGGCCCAAACCGGGAAACCAGCCTTCCGTAGCCTGAATTTTGTGGCCCAAACTCAGAAACCCGCAACGCCCAGGTTTTGAGGCCCAAACCTGGAAACCGTCCTCAGCCCGAGTTTTGTGGCCAAACTCGAAAACCATCCGCGCCCAGGTTTTGAGGCCCAAACCTGGAAACCGTCCATCCGATGGTTTTTCTCTGGCTCTACCACCAAATCGAAGCTGTAGAGGAGATGCACCGATCGTGCACCCCGTCCACCGACACGTGTCCCCAAGTCCATGACCCAGGCAACACCGTGCCCACAAGTCTTCGCTCGTCGCTATCCCAGGCTGCCAGCCACCACAGTTGATCCTTAGGCCACCGGTCCCTCAGTCCAAGCCTCACGTCCGCCCTTCACCGCTCCCGGTCCGTCGGCACGACACGTCTCTACTTGACCTTCACCTTGCCCTCGATCACTGTCTCCGTGCTCGACACCTGCACAACACAAGCCAAAGAACCTGCGATCAAACCCGTTGACAATCACTCATCACACGAGACTCGGCATACACCCATGTATCCGCAATCTCCCCCTTGATGAGTGCATTGTCAGCTACCAACACAAATCATCATGGAATGAAAGAAGGAAGGAAGAAGGAGAGAGAACTCGACCAAATGACCCAAAAGCATATCAAAGCCGAAGAAGGTCAAGTGGAAAGAGCGAAACAACTTGGTTCCCAAAGACATGGGCAATGGCTCGACGCAACCAAGCAAAGCAAAGCTAGCCCTCAAGAAGAGGTAGAACAGGCTCAACACCGCTAGCAAATACCAAATGAAAAATCGAAGCAAAATGCTAGTCCCTTAAGAAAGAGGCACAGAGGCTCAACACAACTAGCAAGAAAGCTCGACATCGACTGAAAAACTCGATACCAACTGAACCCAACTGAACCAAAGATGCGACTGCTAGTCCCTCAAGATAGAGGTAGAAGCTCAACACAACTAGCAAAGCGCTCCAAACCAATTGGAAATTTCAAAAGTTCAGCACGAGCAAACTCCCCCTTGCATGGTGCACACAACTGATTCCTCTCCCCTTTGAACATGGGAGGCATGATTTGTCCAAATTCTCCCCCTTAGTTGAAAATGCACCATCAAGCAAAAGGAACTGAAAACGATTTTCGCCCCCTTAGAAAATGCACCAACAAAAGTGCCAACAAGAGAAGTACTCCCCCTTCCAAAATGCATATGAGTCAAAATGCAAGTTAGCAGCTTCAGGAATATAGTCAAGAAAATGCAAAGATGCTCTAAACAGTATAGCTCCAATGACTCACTGAAAAGCATACAAGCTAGCAAAGGCTCAAACTGATCACCAAATATGAAATATGAACATATGAGCAAGGTGAGCAGCACAAAACATGTATAGACAGGAAATCAGGCAAGTGCTAAACATGTATACAAGGTGAACTACCCCTAGCACAGTTCAATCATCATGCAATAGAGTGAAACATAGTCTTGTGTATCCAAATTTTATCGGAGTTGCAGCGGTTAAGATTACACAAGTTAAAATTTCAGCATGTGATTGCGAGAGGTTGAATGCTTGTCATTGCCTAACTTTCCAACTGTGCGAAGCCTATGCAGAAGCAATCAGAAGCTTAAAGCAACAGTTTCGGTCATACACTACACAGCTCAAGTTTAACTCAAGGTGCAATGAGAAACAGTCTCGAAACTGTGATGTGTTGACAAGCAATCCCATCTCGATCTTTTCAATTCACTTAAAACTTGGTTTAGATTTTATTGACAGAATATGAACAGACCAAGCAAGTGACAGACTCAGAACTAGAGACATAGCAACCTAGCATATATGAAAAGCATGAGTGAATTCAACACATCCTACACATGCTAGTTGCATATCTCATGGTGAACATTTTCATGTTTTATGTTTGTTAAGCAGATTCACCATTCAAAAATAGCTCAGCTCACAACATGTATTAGTGATCAGAAAGAGCATAAGCTACTGGTATCAACATATAGCATCAGAGCACACTAAACAGAGCATAATTACATTTTAAAGAATATATGCATGAAGCTGAGAATGTAAAAGCGTATGCTGAAATGCAAAAGAGAAACAAAACAAACAAGAAAATAGTCAGTCTAAGATACAAGATCCAAAATGTTTCCCCCATCTAAAAGGGGAAGCACACACCAAGCTCACCTCTCAACCGATTAAAGGTTGATTCGTCCAAAGGCTTGGTGAAAATATCAGCCAACTGATGATGAGTATCGACATGGCGAAGGTCGATATCACCCTTCTCATAGTGGTCTCGCAAAAAGTGGAAGCGCACATCAATGTGTTTGGTCTTCGAGTGAAGCACGGGGTTCTTCGAGTGCTGTCACAAAGCAAAGGAACACGAGAAAAGCTCAGACCGAAATCACTCAAAGTGGCCATCATCCAAAGCAACTGGGAACAGCAGCTAGCCACAGCAACATACTCAGCCTCCGTGGTAGACTGGGTGACACTAGACTGCTTGCGAGAGGACCATGATACAAGAGAAGAACCAATAAATTGGCAAGTCCTAGAAGTGGACTTGCGCTCAATGCGACAACCAGCAAAATCGGCATCGGAATAACCGCAAAGGGAGAGAGTGGAGGAAGCTGAATACCAAATCCTGAACTCCGGTGTGAAACGAAGGTACCTGAAAATGCGCTTGACCGCCTGACAGTGAGAAGTGCGCGGCGACGCCTGAAAGCGCGCACACAGACACACCGCGAACTGGATGTCCGGGCATGTCGCCTTCAGGTAGAGCAGCGACCCGATCATGCTTTGGTACTCCTTCTGGTCCACAGCTTCTCCATCCTTGTCCGCATCCATGGCCGTCGTGGTCGACATGGGTGTTGGAAGAGGCTTGGCCTCACCCATATCGAACCTTTTCAGCAAGTCCTTGGTATACTTGCCCTGGTGCACAAACGTCCCTTCTCGGGATTGCTTAATTTGCAATCCGAGAAAGAAAGTCAGCTCGCCCATCATACTCATCTCGAACTCCCTGCTCATAGTATCTGCAAACTTGGCAACCAAAGCGTGAGAAGAACCATGGAAAATGATATCATCCACGTAAATCTGGACCAAGAGAGTGTCTTTGCCTTGCTTCAGGAGAAAATGCGTTTTATCCACACATCCCATTTTAAAACCCTTAGCAAGCAAAAAGGTTTTCAACCTACCATACCAGGCTCTAGGGTCTTATTTCAAACCATATAAAGCTTTGTGGAGTTTGAAAACATGGTTTGGAAGCTTGGGATTTTCAAAACCGGGGGGTTGTTCAACATAAACCTCTTCTTCTATGTAGCCGTTTAAGAAGGCACTCTTGACATCCATTTGAAAAAGTTTGAAACTTTTGGATGTTGCAAAAGCCAAGAGTATCCTAATAGCCTCCAAACGAGCTACATGAGCAAAAGTCTCCTCATAGTCTATCCCCTCCTTCTGACTATAGCCCTTTGCTACAAGCCTGGCCTTGTTTCTAACAACGTGGCCATCCTCTCTATCTTGTTTTTGAAAACCCATTTTGTTCCAATAGGCTTACAGTCTGGAGGAGGTGGAACTAAAACCCAAACCCGATTTCGCTCAAAGTTCTCTAACTCCTCATGCATGACATTGACCCAATCCGGATCCATCAAAGCGTGTCCAACATCTCGGGGCTCAAAATCAGCAACAAAAACAGAATGAGCAAAGTGAGAGATTTGAGACCTGGACCGAGTGACACGTTCGTCAATGTTGCCGATCATCTGCTGAGGGGGGTGTTGGCGCTGAATGTGTCATGGCGCCTCCCGTGCAGACGTGATCTCCCCCTCAACAGCAGCTGGTGCCTCCCCGGGTACAAAAGGTACCGCTCGGGGTGGCAGATCCCACGACCCCCAGGAAGAAGACGTGTCGGGGCCGTGAGTCATCGTAGAAGCCGCTCCTTGCGGCAAAGCAGGTGGAGGGGGTGCTGGATCATCCATACCTTCAGCACCCTCGTCCTCATCATCAAAAAGAGGCTCACCAACCTCATGATCACCTGCACGCTCAAAACGAGAAGAGGGACAAACCATGGTCTCGTCAAAGGTGACATCTGATGTCTCCATGACTCGATTAGTGTCAAGGTTAAGTACACGATAAGCTCGAGTATGAGTGCCATAACCCAAAAACACACCGTCAGAAGAACGAGACTCAAGCTTGTCCAAGTTGCCCTTTTTGAGTATAAAACAATGGAAACCAAAAACTCGAAAATAACTCACCTTGGGCAGTTTTCCAAAATGCAACTCATAAGAAGTCTTTTTCAAGAAAGCTCAGAGAAAAATGCTATTTGAAATGTAGCATGCAGTGCTCATAGCTTCGGCCCAATATCGCCTAGGAGTCCTATGCTCATCGAGCATTGTCCTGGCCATCTCTACAAGGGTCCAATTCTTCCTCTCTACAACACCATTCTGTGGCGGTGTGTAGGGGGAAGAAAACTGATGCTCTAAACCCGAAGAGTTACAAAACTTCTCAAAATCCAAATTCTTGAATTCGGAACCATTATCACTCCTAATAGCTCGCAATGAGTTCAAAGGGAACTCATTCTGAAGACGCAAAATCAGATTGCGAGCAAAGGAGAAAGTCTCGGTCTTCTCAGCTAAAAAGAAGACCCACGAATATCTCGAAAAGTCGTCAACAACAACAAGCACATACCACTTCCCCCCAACCGAGCTCACCCGAGCCGGACCAACAAGGTCCATGTGCAAAAGCTCTGCAGGGCGCTTGGTCATGACCTGAGTCACGGGATGGTGGGGAGCGGCAACCATCTTCCCATGTCTACAAGAATGGCAAACAAGATCCTTCTCCATAGATAACTTGGGCAATCCTCGGATTAGGCCAAGTGAACTAAGTCTTGCAAGCAAGTCGAAGCTCAGGTGACCAAGTCTCCTATGCCACTTCCAAAGATCAGAGGAGGAAGGTCCAGCCAAAAGACAACGAGAAATTCCAAACGACTCCGAGAAATCCGCACGAAAGACTTTCCCAAAGGGCGAAATCACACAAACAAGATTGCCCTGAGGGTCCAAAATACGACTGAGATTCGGTTTAAAACGAATCTCATAGTCATCATCAAAGAGTTGCGAAACAGAAAGAAGGTTAAAATGCAAGTTAGAAACAAGAGCAACATCGCGCAACACAAAGTGCTCATTAACTCGCACCGACCCACGAGACAACACTTTACCTTTGCTATTGTCGCCGAAGGTGATAAACTCCTTTCTGGTGACTGGACTAAGACTGGAGAACCACTTGGCGTTTCCGGTCATGTGCCTTGAACACCCGAAATCCATCAACCAAACGTTCTCCAATCGTTTTACCTACATCAATAAAAAGACATAGGGTGAGCATACGGTCCAACACTGGGGTTAGTGAAGTAGGGAGAATACCGGTGTTGGGCCGGCTGCTCAAAAGAACGCTTAGCAGTAAAACCATTCCTAGCACGTCTACGGGGAAAGCGATCACCACACTGAGGAAAATGTGGTCCGCTAGGGAAAGAGCGCTCACCGCGATACTCAAAACGCGGTGGAGGAAAACGCTCTACATCAAAGCCACCGCCATGGGGTCCATAGCCTACAACTGCAGGCTCCCACTGGGCACGACCCCTCCGCTGCCTAGGCCTAGGAACTTGAGGTTCTGGACCTCTAGGCCTAGCAGCACGCCTCTGAACGTTCGGCACATGTACATCATGGAAAGGATGGTACATGTCCGGATTGTTCATCTCCCTTGCACGGCGCGCCTCCCTCTTGCGCCGAAAGCAAAACTCACTCAAGTGTCCATCTCTCCCACAATGCTCACAATGGTACCTCACCGCTCTCAACGGGGGTTGTTGGTACTCACGGTAGTGGGTGTGGATCACTTTGCCCTTTTGTGGCATAAGCTCCTCCTGGATGGGTGGCATGGTGTCAAGCTTGTTCTTGAGGTGGTTCGGTTTTGGAGCCCATGATTGTTTCTTTGGTGGAGCTCTCGGAGGTTCAACAAAGACCCCATCCTTGGTGTTAGGCTTGAGAGGCTCTTTGGGTGGAAGCTTGGTAAGTTTGGGAGTAGTGGTGGAGTTGGGCTTCTCACTCGGGTTCAAACCACTCGATTCTCCAATCTTCCCAAAAGCAGAAGCATCAACGCCCGGAGCAAAGCCTACACCAGGACCTCCAGCAGCTCACTTGAATTGGGAGATCATCATCCCGAGCTGTGGCTCATCACTAGACACCCATGACAAGATGGTCCGATGGTATGTGTTTTCTTCCTCGGTTTGCATCTTGTCATGCTTCACGTTTGCGATCTCCATCTCCAAACCCTCACAAAGAACACACCTAGCCACACATGTGCTACCTAAGTTGGCCTCTTCAAGAGACACAATCTTGGCATTCTTCTCTGCCAACTCAGATTGCAAGACAGGACAAGTCTTGCACGCACCCAACAGCATGGGTCTAGCCCAGAGCTCATCCACCTCTCCTACCAACGCAGCATACTTACCTCTCAAAGTGAGAAGGTCAGTCATGTGCTTGGTGCACATCTCACACTCCTCCTCCTCGGTGACAACAATGGTGGACTTGAGAGATTCAAGTTCCTTCACCGTATCCTCCCACTTCTGCCTAAACTCCTTGCGCTCTCTAGCGGCATGCCTAAGCAACTTATCCTGACTAAGGAGCGCGGCAGTAAGCTTCTCGACCTCAGCAGAAAGCTCGTCGGGGGTCAGAGATACCTAGGAGGTGTCGTCGTCGTCGTCGTTCCGAGGGGTCTCCTCCAGCTCGCCGTCGACCTCCTTGCCGAGGGCCATGGTGCAGAAGCCGTCGTCGTCGGCGAAGAAGCAGAGACCGTTCAGCCTGTCCTCGATCTTCTTCTTCTTCTCGGACTCGTCGTTGCTTGAGGAAGCGGAGTCGTCGTCCGAGTCGTCGACGTCGCTGAGCGTGGCGAAGAAAGCACGCTGCTCAGCCTGGGCCTTCTCCAAGTACTTCGTCTTGTTGTACTCCTTGTTGAAGCCGCCCTTCTGCTTGTGCTTTGCGGGGACGTACTTCTCCTTGCGCTTGCCGGAGTCGTACTTGTGCCCATGATCGCCCTTGCCGAAGACTTGCTTGTTCTTCTTCGGGCAACTGGCGATGAAGTGGTTGGGGTCGCCGCACTAGTAGCATCCCGAGCGTCCTCCTCCGCGACGACGGTTCATGCGGTTGTTGTGGAACTGCAAGAACCGGTTGGCGAGCATAGCCAACTCGTCATCCCCCAAAGACTCCAGCTGCTCCTCTGTGACAGAAAAGAGAGAAGAGAGTGCAAAACCTCCAGAGGGGTTAGCAGAAGAGCCAGAAAGCAAAGCCATCGATGGGCCAAAAGGATTTTCATAAGAAGCCCTCGCCATGACATCAATCTCACTGGACTTGAGCTTACTGAAGAGCTCGTCGCACGTGAGGGTCTCATAGTTAGGCGATTCGATGATCGCCTAAACCTTGGAATCCCACACCGACTGATCAAGAGTATGCAAAAAGCTTCAAAGATCTCTCATGATCGTCGAAAGGCAACAACTCCTTGTTAGCCCTCATCCTATTGACAATCAGCTGAAAGCGAGCGAATAAACTTTCTATGCTCTCGCGAGGCATATGTCGAAAGTTCTCATACTCTCGCTTGAACGACTCATAGAGACGGGTTTTGACTTGAGAGGTTCCCTCATGGAAACGCATGAGGGTAGCCCAAATCTCCCGAGCCGTTGCGAGGTGAGAAACCCGATCGAACTCACTCATGCTCAGGCATGAGAAAAGAGCATTATTGGCTCGGCTATTGGCATCATGCTCATCGATCTGAAGCTGAGAGACACAAGTAGCCAAAACCACGTAATCGGCAGAGTTGCAAATATCCCAAATGGAAGCACCCAAACTCTGCAGATAGGCCGACATGCGTATCTTCCAATACGCATAGTTCGTCCCATCGAAAAATGGCGGTTTGCCCATGCCACGATCCATGTCGCCTTCTGTGGATCTGGAACCAGCTAAGGTGGAAGATCCTTAACCCTCTCCGATACCAATTGAAGGACCGAGAAAGCACTAGCAAGGCGACCAGAGGGGGGAGGGGGTGAATGGGAGCCAACAAAATTTCTCTCGAAACTTTGACCAAATGTCCCAAAATCAACCCCCGAAAGCTATGACCGAAACCGTGATGCCCATGACCCTTGGAAGAGGGTGGATGATCCCTAGGATCACAGCGAGGCACCACAAAGCGATAGCGAACCAAACGGCAAAAACACCCGGTCAAGTTCGACCCTCAAAAACCAAGTCCCGAACGTAGATAGATGGCTATGTCGAGAAATCCCCAAATACCAATGCTAACAAGTAGCAAAGATACCTGGAGAAGTTCCTTGGTCAACTACAAGGTCAAACGAGAAGTCCGGAAACCAAGCAAACAAACCGGGAGAGCAAACGCACTAAACCGGAGGCTACAGCAGGATCCCGAACTGTCCGGCAGTACGGTCGCGGACTGTCTGCCCAGTGGCAGACTGTCCGGGCTCAGGTCGCGGACTGTCCGCCGGCCAAAAGAGCAAAACCGCAGTGCTGCTGAAGTTCCCTGGACAGTTCCCGGACTGTCCGCGAAAACCAACGGCGTACTGTCCGCCGGTCAAATACCAAAAACAGCGAAGCTGCTGAACCGTCCCTGGACGACTCCCGGACTGTCCGCGAGTTCTTTCGGCGGACTGTCCGCCGGTCAAGGAACAGTAACGCGACTGAGACCCGCAGCCACTGAGCAGGCTCGATCCCGATGCGCGGACTGTCCGCGGCTGGGATGGCGGACTGTCCGCCAACTCCCAGTGCGGGCGATTTTGGTCGCCCTTCACCTAAATCTTCTCCAAATCGATTCAAACCAAAATCCCACGTTCCCAAACTTGGAGAGGATGATCACTGAGTAGTTAGGAGACTATCCCCAAGAAATCATCCACTCAAATCAACTCAAACACCAGGAAATCGAAAGGGGAGGAGTATGAACGAAAAAACGACACGAAAACGAAATCAACCCGATCTACTTGTTCGTGAGGAGTTAGATGAATTCCTTTGGTCGAAATGACCTCCTCACTATAAAGAACAAGTTGATTCAAACGGATTTCGCAAAGACGCAATAGAGAGGGAGATGGAGTGACGGGAAAATCACGAAGAAATGAAGAACGCGAAGAACACGAACCAAAACGCGAATCAAGTCATCGATCTGCAACCGTGTGGCTACCACATGCTACAACAGTGAGGTTACGGCCTCACTTCCTCAAAATCTCCAGTACACAGAGGTATGGTTCTCTGCGGATCTCAGCTAGCTACATCAGGGGATTGGGAGAGCAGGAAACCCTCGAAGCAAAGAGCAAATGACTGAGATAGATGGAAAGGTGGGTGTCTCCCCCTACTTATCCTAATTCTAACTATTCCTAATTCCCACTCTACCCCTAACTACTTACAGAGCGAACCAGCTAAACCCTAAAGTTATTCTGGACCAACTCGATGGTAGGTGGATCCGACGGCCACGCCCGCAACTCGTAGCGTTGCCTCGACGCAACCTCCCGATTGCCGCCACGTGCCGCCACCACTCTGCGTCCTCTTCGCGGACTTGACCTCTAGTTTTGGTGGCCACATGTTGTCTCCTCGAGTTTTATCGTCTATTTTACCTAAAGAGAATATGTAGCCTATGGCAAAATATTTATAAAATTGAGGATTTATGCGAGGATGCTCATACTAGGTTCCAACTGGTGTTTATTTTCCTCTTATTTGAGTTGGAACTTGGTTGGGAGACGGAGACGCAACGGAGATCTTCGAAACTGCTCCGGATGCAGCATTGGACGCTGCATCGGACACTGGCCCAGCGTCCGATGCCTGCACTGTAGGTAGCCCCAGCTGAAACAGTGATTTGTCAGCGTCCGTTGTGCCCGCAACGGAGCGTCCGATGCCCCATCGGACGCTTAGGATGCGTCCGATGCAAAATGGACGTTTCTGGAGCTCTCTAGATAGGCATCGGCGCGTCCGATGTAATCACATCGGCGCGTCTGATGCTCCTTTAAGCGGCACTATTAGCTCTTCTCATTGACATTCTGGCCCCACTCGTCATTTCCTCCTTCGTCCTCCTCGTGCCAGCCCCATCCCGAGCAGCCCTCCAACCCTAACCGCCGCCGTGCCCGACCAAGCCCCAGCTTCGGCCGCCCCCGCCGCGCGCCCTCGCTGCCGGCCGCTGTGCCTCACTTCGCCGGCTGCCGCAGCTTCGCCGCGCAGCCACCCGCAACCGCACCCACGCGCGCGCCCGTTCCCCTCCGAGCTCGCCGGAACTCGCCGCAAAAATCTCGCCGGCGCTCGCGTCCTTCTCGCCGGAGCTCCTCCCTCGTCCTCGCGCTTCTCCTCCTCTCCGGCGACTTCCTCGGCTTCCTCCCCGGCCAGCCCGACCGCAGCAGTAAGCACCCCCACCCACTCCATTTACTATGCCCACAAGGTGCTCGACAGAATGCCCCAACAACCGTTCCTACTGTTTGTCACCCCACTTTTCGCCCAAAATTCATGCAGTCCTCCTTGGCGTGACTCGTGGGTGCCGGATCATCAGTGTCTCACCTCTTCTTGTGCTCGGTTCGTCGATCGTTAGGTAGCAAAGCCCATTCCATTTCTTATCCCCATTGCTTTGCTTCCATAGGTCTCACTCATCTCTAGCGTATATATTCTTATATACTCTCGTCTTTCTCGCAGCGAGTCAGTGTGCCTATTGTCAGCTTGGCCGTTCAACAGTGTCAGATAACCCGGGGCCAAGCCCGCGGGTAAGGATCGAGGCCAAGCCTCGCGAGTGTCAGCGCAGTTGATTCTTAGTGACAGGGGGAGTTTCTGCCAGTAAAGTTCTTGTCAGGCCCAGATTGTTTCTATGACAGTGGGTCTTTCCAGGCAGTTCGAGGTTTTCAGCGGCAGTGTGTCTTGTTCTTGTCAGCTATGCGCTGCAGGAACGTTGGTGGTGCCCCGGGGGACTCTCCTCCGCGTCCCCCCTTCCGGTCAGAGGCCCGGCAAGGGGAAGCTGATTACGCGCAGGAAGCGCTCCAGGGAACAGCGAGAGGCAGACCAGGCTAGAGAGGTTGCAGCCGCCGCAGAGCGTGCTGAGCGTGGTGGTCATTCGGGTGGACTCAGGATTGAGGACCAGTTGTCCCCCGACCAGCGCAGAGCCATTGAGGAGGTTGAGCGTTTCCACCACTCACCGACTGGCACGCTCATGGCTACCGGTCGTCGGACGACGTTCACCTCGCCAGGAGTCGAGCCCCAGAGCTCGCAGCAGGGCCAGGCAGAGGCCTAAGCCACACAGGCAGAGGCAGCAGAGGCAGAGGCCTAGGAGGAGGTTCCCTGGTGCCGGTCCACGCGTCGCAGGACAGCGGTGCCACCCCGGCCCGACGTCCCTCTGCGGGGAGCACGTGCTCCGTCGAGGCGTGCGCCCCCGCCGATCCCGCGACTGGACCTCCGGGCCGCCACATGCTCACAGATTCAGTCACTCAGACTAGTACCAGTGGAGCAGTGGTTTCCTAGAGAGAGGCAGGAGCAGGCCAGTCCGGACTTCTTCACCGTGCTCCAGGAGGACTTCTACAGAGGTTACAGGAACGCCGGCATCTCCTTACGTTCGCAGCGTGTCTGTCCCCTGGAGGCAGTGGTTACCACAGCCAGAGAGCAGATTCGCCCCATCCTCACCTATCTACCTGGTCTGGCGGACCTTCTGGGGTGGTCTGTCTCATATATCGAGGATTGGGTGTTTCAGTTCTACGCCTTACTTTGGGTGCACCCGGACCGAGAGACCATAGAGTTTGCCTTTGAGGGGGAGCACTACAGGCTCTTTTCGTCAGAGATCCGGGGATGGTTCGGCTTGACACACTCACAGACTCGGATCCATGACCTGTGCTACGACCGGACGGAGCCACCCCGCCGCCCTCACGGTGGTGCCCAGCCGTCCACTGACCTGGTCCGCCCCTGCTTCACTGAGCCCTTCGATGAGGGTTCGAGTCGTGCGCCTAGGGATCTCACCCCTACGACTCAGATCCTCAATGAGGTTCTTCGGCGGACCTTGCTTCCCAGGGTTGGTTTCCGCGAGGGTCTGTTTCGTCTTCAGCTGTGGTTACTAGCTTACCTCGTCAGGCAGCAGGTGTTCGACGTCTAGGACGTCATTCTTTGTGAGATGGAGGATACAATGGCTGAGGGCATCAAGGCCCGTAGGCAGCTTCCGTATGCACATAGGATCTCCTACATTCTGTGGAAGGTCGCTGCTACGACAGGCTCGCACCCTAGTCGGTCGCTCACTGAATCCGCGACCGTGTTCCCCGAGTACAACATGAGTCAGTTGTTGGGACACGGCCGGGATCGCAGGCAGCAGTAGCAGCAGGATGCCCCGTCTAGTTCGCGCTAGGGACCAGCGGTTCCAGAGTCACTCCAGGAGCAGGACGAGGCCGTCCGAGCACTTGCCGAGCAGGAGCTAGCAGAGCTCGAGGGTGGTGACACATACGTCGCAGCGGACCCCACCGACAGCTCAGACGAGGACTACCAGCTCCCGCCTCGCTACTAGCCACGTGCACACGACTCTCAGGCCGAGACGTATGGTACTGCCTCCTCCGACCCAGCTTTACTTGCTATACTAGCACAGATGGAGGAGTAGCAGCGGACAGTGACTCAGGACGTTCAGAGGCTCTCCCAGGAGCAGCAGCGTCTGGCTCAGCAGCAGGCCCTAGCACAGCAGCAGGCCCAGGAGCGGTCTGATGCACTTCAGCGGCAGATGATGGCTCTGCAGCAGCAGACTCTCAACTTCATGGAGAGGCTTGTGAGTGGACCTCCCCAATGGCAGTGGCAACAGCCTCCTCCTCAGCAGCAGATCCAGTGGAAGCCACCTGTCCCTCCCCAGCAGTTTGGGCAGCAGTAGCAGTTTCCGCAGAGCTCCTCCCAGTTCCTCTCTTTCACCACGCCACCTGGAGGAGCCCCGGTGTTCAGTCCCTTGCATACTGGTTTCATGCCACGTCCGACAGAGTCTCTGTTCGCGACGACTACCACCGTGACGCGGGACTTGTCTGCCAGCTTCAGTGAGCTCACTGGGTTTCCTACTCCAGACCTTCCAGACCCAGTTCTGACGTCAACGGCTCCTGTGACCTCCACCACAGAGACCCTACCGAGCTCTGTCGCATCTTCTGAGCAGACCGAGCCAGTCCAGTCTGAGACTACCATGACAGCACAGCCTGAGCTATCTTCGATTCCAGAGCTTCCGCACTCCGAGGCTCAGGCGGCTATAGCTACATAGACTGAGACTGCGATAGAGACAGAGCAGACAACTTCTGAGCAGGCAGCGCCGACCACACCAGAGCAGCCAGAGCAGTCAGTGCCCGAGCCGACCCGGACCGCTTCACCGCAGCTTCCAGCTCCAGAGGGTCAGCAGGCTACCGGCACCACTTCTTCTGACTCTGAGGAGTACCTCCAGCAGTTCAAGTTTACTCAGCACTCTCCGGAGACGGCACCTGGCTCATCTGCGCCACCTCCGCCCTCCGACGCTTAGTTTGGCGCTTGATGCCAAAGGGGGAGAGTGGCCGAGTATAGCGATAGGGGGAGCGATGTGAGAGGGTTTCGGTATCTTATGTTGTGTTACTTTCACATACGCTCTTTACTTATCGTATCTTTTGTGCATGTTTTTGTGATATACTTATGCTATGGACCTTTATGACATGTATGTGCTCACTGTGGTATATGATATGACATGTCATTTCGCCCTACTCGATTACTTGTGCTCAATTCTCATTTGTTATGTATTCGAGCTCTTTACTCTTGCACTTGATATTCACTCTAACTTGTTGAGTGTAGGATGATGGCATGACATGTTTGAACTTGCCCCTAATCAATTTCTCTTATTCATTGCAAGTTCATACATGCCATGATTTAAAAACCACTTCTCTCTATACTCGATCTTGTGTTGTCATCAATCACCAAAAAGGGGGAGATTGAACGCTGAAGGACTGAGAAAGCACTAGCAAGGCGACCAGAGGGGGGGGGGGGGTGAATGGGAGCTCAAAAATTTCTCTCGAAACTTTGGCCAAATGTCCCAAAATCAACCCCCGAAAGCTACGACCTAAACCGTGATGCCCACGACCCTTGGAAGAGGGTGGATGATCCCTAGGATCACAGCGAGGCACCACAAAGCGATAGCAATCCAAACGTCAAAAGCACCGGCTCGAATACGACCCCAAAAACCAAGTCCCGAACGTAGATAGACGGCTACGTCGAGAAACTCCCAAATACCGATGCTAACTAGTAGCAAAGATACCTAGAGAGGTTCCTTGATCAGCTCTAGGGCCAAACGAGAAGTCCGGAAACCAAGCGAAGAAGCCGGGAGAGCAAACGAACTAAACCGGAGGCTTCAGCCAAATCCCGGACTGTCCGGACCTGGAGTCCCGGACTGTCCGCCCAAGGCCGGACTGTCCGCGGTTCACTGGTGGACTGTCCGCCGGCAAAAAATGCAAAACAAAAGTGCTGCTGCAAGTCCTCTGGACGTTCCCGGACTGTCCGCCAAACACAACGGCGGACTGTCCGCGGTTCAAAAAATCGCTCGCACACCAGCGCGGAGTCAGGCCACTGGTCTGGCCGACCCCAACGCGCGGACTGTCCGCGACCCCAACGGCGGACTGTCCGCGGATGAACAGAGAGGGCGATTTTGATCGCCTTCTCTCCAAATCTCTCCAAATTCGATCCAAATCAAAATCCCACGTTCCAAAACTTGGAGAAGATGATCACGGGGTAGTTAGAAGACTATCCCCAAGAAATCATCCGCTCAAATTGATTAAATCACCGGGAAATTGAAAGGGGAAGATCAAGAACAAAAAAACGCCACAAAAACGAAATCAACCCGATCTACTTGTTCGTGAGGAGTTAGATGAATTCCTTTGGTCGAAATGACCTCTTCTTGAAAACGAACAAGATGATTCAAACGGATTTCACAAAGACGCAGTATGGAGAGAGATCGAGCGACGGGAAAAACGCGGAGAAAAGAGGAACGCGAAGAACACGAAGCAAAACGCGAATCAAGTCATCGATCTGCAACCGTGTGGCTACCACACGCTACAATAGTGAGGTTACGACCTCACTTTCTCAAAATCTCCAGTACACAGAGGTATGGTTCTCTGCGGATCTCAGCAAGCTACAGCAGGGGATTGGGAGAGCAGGAAACCCTAAGTGCAAAGAGCAAAAAATGAACTGAGATAAATGGGGAGGAGGGTGTCTCCCCCTACTTAACCTATTCCTAAGCGAACCAACTAAACCCTAAGGTTATTCTGGACCAACTCGGTGGTAGGTAGATCCGACGGCCACACCCGCACAACTCGTAGCGTTGCCTCGACGCAACCTCTCGATTGCCGCCACGTGCCGCCACCGCTCCGCGTCCTTTTCCTGGACGTCGCACCCCCGGTTTTGAGGCCCAAACCGGGAAACCAGCCTTCACAGCCAACCCCCGGTTTTGAGGCCCAAACCGGGAAACCAGCCCACCAGCATCTGAGTTTTGAGGCCCAAACTCAGCAAACCCGCAGCGCCCAGGTTTTGAGGCCCAAACCTGGAAACCGTCCTCAGCCCGAGTTTTGTGGCCAAACTCGGAAACCCTCAGCACCCAGGTTTTGAGGCCCAAACCTGGAAACCGTCCACCCGATGGTTTTTCTCTGTCTCTACCACCAAACCGACGCCGTAGAGGGGATGCACCACCCGTGCACCCCGTCCACCGACACGTGTCCCCAAGTCCACGACTCAGGCAACACATGACCGCAAGTCTTTGCTCGTCGCTGTCCCAGGCTACCAGCCACCACAGCTGATCCTCGGGCCACCAGTCCCTCAGTCCAAGCCTCACGTCCGCCCGTCGCCACTCTCGGTCCATCGGCACAACACGTCTCTACTTGACCTTTACGTTGCCTCTGATCACTGTATCCGTGCTCGACACCTGCACAACACAAGCCAAAGAACATGCGCATCATCCCAGTTGACAATCACTCATCACTCAGAGACTCGGCATACACCCATGTATCCGCAATCTCCCCCTTGATGAGTGCATTGTCAACTACCAACACAAATCATAATGAAAATAGAAGGAGGAAGAAGGAGAAGAGAGAACTCGACCAAATGACCCAAAAGCATAGCAAAGCCGAAGAAGGTCAAGTGGAAAGAGCGAAACAACTTGGTCCCCAAAGACATGGGCAACAGCTCGACGCAACCAAGCAAAGCAAAGCTAGCCCTTAAGAAGAGGTAGAACAGGCTCAACACCGCTAGCAAATACCAATCGAGACATCGAAGCAAAAGCTAGTCAACTAGTAGAGAAAGCTCGATAGCAAAGCCTTACGGCCAACAGGAAGCAGCAAGAAACTCCCGCTCGAATAGTGCAAACAACCAGGAAAGCTCCCCCTTAGTTCAAACGGAGGGTAATGATTTGCAATTTCTCCCCCTTAGTTGAAAATGCACTTATCAAGAAACAATGCTCCCCCTGAGAAAATGCACCATCAAAAAGTGCCAACACGCAGATCTCCCCTTCCAAAATGCATATGAGTCAAAATGCAAGTTAGGAGCTTCAGGAGTATACTCAAAAGAGTGCAAAGATGCTCTACAGAGTTCTGATCCGATGATGCAGAAAATACACAGAATGCTAGCAAAGGCTCAAACTGATCACTAAGTTTGAAATGAGAGCAAAAAGAGCAGTTTTTAGCCGAAAAGGTATTCACCATCAAAATAGCACAAGACATGTATAGACAGGAAGTCAAACAAGTGCTAAACATGTATACAAGGTGAACTACCCCTAGCACAGTTCAATCATCATGCTGATACCAATTGAAAAATGAGGCATCCACATGTGATTTCAAATTTTAATCGGAGTTGCAGCGGTGAAATTTACACAAGTTCAGAAATCAGCATGTGACTGCGAGAGGTTGAATGCTTGTTATTGCCTAACTTTTCAACTATGCGAAGCCTATGCATAAGCAATCAGAAGCTTAAAGCAACAGTTTCGGTCATACACTACACAGCTCAAGTTTAACTCAAAGTGCAATGAGAAACAGTCTCGAAACTATGAGGTGTTAACAAGCAAACCCATCTCGATCTTTTCAATTCACTTAACTTGGTTCAGATTTTAAACAGAATATGACATACCAAGCAAGTGAATGACTCAACACTAGAGACATAGCAACCTAGCATACATACATAGCATAAGTGACTTCTACACATTCTACACATGCTAGTTGCATATCTCAATGGTGAACATTTTCAAGTTTTAAGTTCATTATCAAATTTCACCATTCAAAAATAGCTCAGCTCACGGTATGAATCAGTGATCAGAAGGAGCATAAGCTACAACATCTACATAAAGCATCAGAGCAAAGACTACACAGAGCATAGTTACATTCCTCAGACTATATTCATGAAGCTCAGAATGTAAAAGCGTATGCTGAAATGCAAAGATGCATGAAGAAACCAAAAGAAGCAAAAACAACTAAAAAACACAAAGTCAGTGTATCATACAAGAGTCAAAAATGTTTCCCCCATC
Organism: Coix lacryma-jobi var. lacryma-jobi; assembly: GCA_009763385.1. Taxonomy (NCBI): domain Eukaryota; kingdom Viridiplantae; phylum Streptophyta; class Magnoliopsida; order Poales; family Poaceae; genus Coix; species Coix lacryma-jobi. Next base: position 114,182,988 of record CM019830.1, on the reverse strand, counting down.
TAAAAGGGGAAAAACACACCAAGCTCACCTCTCAACTGATTAAAAGTTGATTGGTCCAAAGGCTTGGTGAAAATATCAGCCAACTGATGATGAGTATCGACATGGCGAAGGTCGATATCACCCTTCTCATAGTGGTCTCGCAGAAAATGAAAGCGCACATCAATGTGTTTGGTCTTCGAGTGCAGCACGGGGTTCTTAGCAATGCTAATCGCACTCGTGCTGTCACAAAGCAAAGGAACACGAGAAAAGCTCAGACCAAAATCACGCAAAGTGGCCATCATCCAGAGTAACTAGGAACAGCAGCTAGCCGCAGCAACATACTCAGCCTCTGTGGTAGACTGGGCGACACTAGACTGCTTGCGAGAAGACCACGATACAAGAGAAGAACCAATAAACTGACAAGTCCCAGAAGTGGACTTGCGATCAATACGGCAACCAGCAAAATCGGCATCGGAATAACCGCAAAGGGAGAGGGTGGAGGAAGCAGAATACCAAATCCCGAACTCAGGAGTGAAGGATAAGTACCTCATTATGCGCTTGACCGCCTGACGGTGAGAAGTGCGCGGCGGCGACTAAAATCGCGCGCACAGACACACCGCGAACTGGATGTCCGGGCGTGTCGCCGTCAGGTACAGCAGCGACCCGATCATACTCCGGTACTCCTTCTGGTCCACTGCTTCTCCCTCCTTGTCCGCATCAAGGGCCGTCATGGTCGCCATGGGTGTTCGAAGAGGCTTGGCCTCACCCATGTCGAATTTCTTCAAAATGTCCCGGGTGTACTTGCCCTGGTGCACAAACGTTCCTTCCCGGGATTGCTTGATTTGCAACCCGAGGAAAAACGTCAACTCACCCATCATGCTCATCTCAAATTCCCTGCTCATTGTATCTGCAAACTTGGCAACCAAAGCGTGAGAAGAACCACCGAAAATGATATCATCCACGTAAATTTGGACCAAGAGAGTATCAGTGCCTTGCTTGAGGAGAAAGAGCGTTTTATCTACACATCCCATTTTAAAACCCTTAGCAAGCAAAAAGGTTTTCAACCTATCATACCAGGCTCTAGGGGCTTGTTTCAAACCATACAAAGCTTTGTGGAGTTTAAAGACATGGTTTGGAAACTTGGGATTTTCAAAACCGGGGGGGTTGTCTAACATACACCTCCTCTTCTATGTAGCCGTTTAAGAAGACACTCTTGACATCCATTTGAAAGAGTTTAAAACCTTTGGATGCAGCAAAAGACAAGAGTATCCTAATAGCCTCCAAACGAGCTACAGGAGCAAACGTCTCCTCATAGTCTATCCCCTCCTTCTGACTATATCCCTAGGCTACAAGTCTGGCCTTGTTTCTCACAACATGGCCATCTTCTCCCTGTTTGTTTTTGAAAACCCATTTTGTCCCAATTGGGTGACACTCAGAAGGTGGAGACACTAGAACCCAAACCCGATTTCTCTCAAAGTTTTCAAGCTCCTCATGCATGGCATTGACCCAATCCGGATCCGTCAAAGCGTGTCCAACATCCCGGGGTTCAAAATCAGCAACAAATGCAGAATGAGCAAAGTGAGAGATTTGCCTTGACCGGGTGACGCGTTCGTCGATGCTGCCGATCATCTGCTGAGGTGGGTGCTGGCGTTGAATGTGTCGTGGCGCCTCCCTTGCCGAAGTGGCCTCCCCCTCAACAGCAGCTGGTGCCTCCTCGGGTACAAAGGGTACCGCTCGAGGTGCGCATCCCACGGCCCCTAGGAAGAAGACGTGTCGGGGCCGTGAGTCGTCGTCGATGCCGCTCCTTGCGGCACAACAGGTGGAGGAGGAGTTGCTGGGTCATCCATGCCTTCAGCACCTTCTTCTTCATCATCGAAAAGAGGCTCGCCAACCTCATGATCACCTGCACGCTCAAAACGAGAAAAGGGACAAACCATGGTCTCGTCGAAGGTGACATTGGATGTCTCCATGACTCGGTTAGTGTCAAGGTTAAGTACACAATAAGCACGAGTATGAGTGCCATAACCCAAAAACACACCGTCAGAAGAGCGAGACTCAAATTTGTCCAGGTTGCCTTTCTTAAGTATAAAACAGTGGCAACCAAAAACTCTAAAATAACTCACCTTGGGTTGTCTACCAAAACGCAACTCATAAGAAGTCTTTTTCAAGAAAGGTCGGAGAAAAATGCGATTGGAAATATAGCATGCAGTGTTCATAGCTTCGGCCCAATATCGCCTAGGAGTCCTATACTCATCGAGCATCGTCCTGGCCATCTCTACAAGGGTCCGATTCTTCCTCTCTACAACACCATTCTGTGGCGGTGTGTAGGGGGAAGAAAACTGATGCTCTAAACCCAAAGAGTTACAAAACTTCTCAAAAACCGAATTCTTGAATTCGGAACCATTATCACTCCTAATAGCTCGCATCGAGTTCAAAGGGAACTCGTTCTGAAGACGCAAAATCAGATTGCGAGCAAAGGAGAAAGTCTCGGTCTTCTCAGCTAAAAAGAAGACCCACGAATATCTCGAAAAGTCATCAACAACAACAAGCACATACCACTTCCCCCCAACCGAGCTCACCCGAGCCAGACCAACAAGGTCCATATGTAAAAGCTCTGCAGGGCGCTTAGTCATGACCTGAGTCACTGGATGGTGGGGAGCGGCAACCATCTTCCCATGTCTACAAGAATGGCAAACAAGATCCTTCTCCATGGACATCTTGGGCAATCCTCGGATTAGGCCAAGTGAACTAAGTCTTGCAAGCAAGTCGAAGCTCAGGTGACCAAGTCTCCTATGCCACTTCCAAAGATCAGAGGAGGAAGGTCCAGCCAAAAGACAACGAGAAATTCCAAAAGACTCCGAGAAATCTGCACGAAAGACTTTTCCAAAGGGCGAAATTACACATACAAGATTGCCCTGAGGATCCAAAATGCGACTGAGATTCGGTTTAAAACGAATCTCATAGTCATCATCGAAAAGTTGCGAAACAGAAAGAAGGTTAAAATGCAAGTTAGAAACGAGAGCAACATCGCGCAACACAAAGTGCTCATTAACTCGCACAGACCCACGAGACAGCACCTTACCTTTGCTGTTGTCGCCGAAGGTGATATACTCCTTTCCGGTGACCGGACTAAGACTGGAGAACCACTTGGCGTTTCTGGTCATGTGCCTCGAGCAACCGGAATCCACCAACCAAACGTTCTCCAATCGATTTACCTACATCAATAAAAAGACATAGGGTGAGCATAGGGGCCAGCACTGGGGTTAGTGAAGTGGGAAGAATACCAGTGTTGGGCCGGCTGCTCAAAAGAACGGTCAGTGTAAAAACCATTCCTAGCACATCTACGAAGGAAGCGGTCACCACGTTTAGACAGACGTGGTCCGCTGGGGAAGGAGCGCTCACCGCGATACTCAAAACGCGGTGGGGGGAAAACACTCAACTACAAAGCCACCGCCACGGGGTCCATAGCCTACAGCAGGCTCCCGCCGGGCACGCTCTCTATGAGGCCTAGGCCTAGGAACTTGAGGCACTGCACCTCTAGGCCTAGCATCTCTCCTCGGAGCTCTCCTCTGCCTAGGCCTGGGAACTTGAGGTTCTGGACCTCTGGGCCTAGCAGCACGTCTCTGAACATTTGGCGCATGTACATCATGGAGAGGATGGTACATGTCCGCATTGTTCATCTCCCTAGCACGGCGCGCCTCTCTCTTGCGCCGAAAGCAGAACTCGCTCAAGTGTCCATCTCGCCCACAATGCTCACAATGGTACCTCACCGCTCTCATAGGGGGTTGTTGGTACTCACGGTAGTGAGTGTGGATCACTTTGCCCTTCTGTGGCATAAGCTCCTCTTGGATGGGTGGCATGGTGTCAAGCTTGTTCTTGAGGTGGTTGGGCTTGGGATGCCACACTTGGTTTTTGGGTGGAGCTCTTAGAGGCTCAACAAAGACCCCATCCCTGGTGTTAGGCTTGAGAGGCTCTTTGGGTGGAAGCTTGGTAAGTTTGGGAGTAGTGGTGGAGTTGGGCTTCTCACTCGGGTTCAGACCACTCGACTCTTCAATCTTGCCAAAAGCAGAAACATCAACACCCGGAGCAAAGCCTACACCAGGACCTCCAGCAGCTCGCTTAAATTGGGAGATCATCATCCCGAGCTGTGGCTCACCGCTAGACACCCATGACAAGATGGTCCGAAGGTATGTGTTTTCCTCCTCGGTTTGCATCTTGTCATGCTTCACATTAGCGATCTCCATCTCTAAACCCTCATAAAGAGCACACCTAGCCACACATGTGCTACCTGAGTTGGCCTCTTCAAGAGACACAATCTTTTCATTCTTCTCTGCCAACTCAGATTGCAAGCCTGGACAGGTCTTGCACGCACCCAACAACAAGGGTCTAGCACGGAGCTCATTCACCTCTCCTACCAACACAGCATACTTGCTCCTCAAAGTGAGAAGGTCAGTCATGTGTGTGGTGCACATCTCACACTCCTCCTCATCAGTAACAACCACGGTGGACTTGACAGAATCAAGTTCCTTCACCGTATCCTCCCACTTCTGCCTAAACTCCTTGCGCTCTCTAGTGGCATGCTTAAGCAGCTTATCTTGACTAAGAAGCGCGGCGGTAAGTTTCTCGACCTTAGCGGAAAGCTCGTCGTGGGTCAGAGATACCTGGGAGGTGTCGTCGTCGTCGTCGTTCCGAGGAGTCTCCAGCTCGCCATCGAGGGCCATGGTGCAGAGGCCGTCGTCGTCGGCGAAGAAGCAAAGGCCGTTCAGCTTGTCCTCGATCCTCTTCTTCTTCTCGGACTCGTCATCGCTGGAGGCAGCGGAGTCGTCATCCGAGTCGTTGACGTCGCTGAGAGTGGCGAAGAACGCGCGCTGCTCAGCCTGGGCCTTCTCCAAGTACTTGGTCTTGATGTACTCCTTGTCAAAGCCGCCCTTCCGCTTGTGCTTCGCGGGGACGTACTTCTCCTTGCGCTTGCCGGAGTCGTACTTGTGCCCATGGTCCGCCTTGCCGAAGGTCTGCTTGTTCTTCTTCGGGCAATTAGAGATGAAGTGGTTGGGGGTCGCCGCACTCATAGCATCCTGAGCGTCCTCCTCCGCGGCGACGGTTCATGCGGTTGTTGTGGAACCGCGAGAACCGGTTGGCGAGCATAGCCAACTCATCATCCCCCAAAGACTCCAGCTGCTCCTCTGTGACAAAAAAGAGAGAAGAGAGTGCAAAACCTCCAGAGGGGTTAGCAGAAGAGCCAGAAAGCAAAGCCATCGACGGGCCAGAAGGATTTTCATAAGAAGCCCTCGCCATGGCATCGATCTCACTGGACTTGAGCTTACTGAAGAGCTCGTCGCACGTGAGGGTCTCATAGTTAGGTGATTCGATGATCGTCTGAACTTTGGAATCCCACACCGACTGATCAAGAGTATGGAGTAGCTTCAAAGCTCTCTCATGATCGTCGAAAGGCAACAACTCCTTGTTAGCCCTCATCCTATTGACAATCACCTGAAAGCGAGCGAATAAACTTTCTATGCTCTCGCCAGACATATGTCGAAAGTTCTCATACTCTCGCTTGTGCGACTCGTAGAGGCGGGTTTTAACTTGAGAGGTTCCCTCATGGAAACGCATGAGGGATGCCCAAATCTCCCGAGCCGTAGCGAAGTGAGAAACGCGATCAAACTCCGTCATGCTCAAGCATGAGAAAAGAGCATTACGGGCTCGGCTATTGGCATCATGATCATCGATCTAACGCTGAGTCACACGAGCAGCCAAGACCACGTAATCAGCAGAGTTGCAAATATCCCAAATGGAAGCACCCATACTCTGCAGAAAGGCCGACATGCGTATCTTCCAATACGCATAGTTCGTCCCATCGAAGAACGGCGGTTTGCCCACGCCGCGATCCATGTCGCCTTCTGTGGATCTGGAACCGGCTAAGGTGGAAGATCCTTAACCCTCTCCGATACCAATTGAAGGACCGAGAAAGCACTAGCAAGGCGACCAGAGGGGGGGGGGGGTGAATGGGAGCTCAAAAATTTGTCTCAAAACTTTGGCCAAATGTCCCAAAATCAACCCCCGAAAGCTACGACCTAAACCATGATGCCCACGACCCTTGGAAGAGGGTGGATGATCCCTAGGATCATAGCGAGGCACCACAAAGCGATAGCAATCGAAACGTCAAAAGCACCGGCTCGAATACGACCCCAAAAACCAAGTCCCGAACGTAGATAGACGGCTACGTCGAGAAACTCCCAAATACCGATGCTAACTAGTAGCAAAGATACCTAGAGAGGTTTCTTGATCAACTCTAGGGCCAAACGAGAAGTCCGGAAACCAAGCGAAGAAGCCGGGAGAGCAAACGAACTAAACCGGAGGCTTCAGCCAAATCCCGGACTGTCTGGACCTGGAGTCCCGGACTGTCCACCCAAGGCCGTACTGTCCGCGGTTCACTGGTGGACTGTCCGCCGGCAGAAAATGCAAAACAAAAGTGCTGCTGCAAGTCCTCTGGACGTTCCCGGACTGTCCGCCAAACACAACGGTGGACTGTCCGCGGTTCAAAAAATCGCTCGCACACCAGCGCGGAGTCAGGCCACTGGTCTGGCCGACCCTGACGCGCGGACTGTCCGCGACCCAAAGGGCGGACTGTTCGCGGATGAACAGAGAGGGCGATTTTGATCGCCTTCTCTCCAAATCTCTCCAAATTCGATCCAAATCAAAATCCCACGTTCCCAAACTTAGAGAAGATGATCACGGGGTAGTTAGGAGACTATCCCCAAGAAATCATCCGCTCAAATCGATTAAATCACCGGGAAATCGAAAGAGGAAGATCAAGAACAAAAAAACGCCACGAAAACGAAATCAACCCGATCTACTTGTTCGTGAGGAGTTAGATGAATTCCTTTGGTCGAAATGACCTCCTCTTGAAAACGAACAAGATGATTCAAACAGATTTCGCAAAGACGCAGTATGGAGAGAGATCGAGCGACGGGAAAAATGCGGAGAAAAGAGGAACGCGAAGAACACGAACCAAAACGCGAATCAAGTCATCGATCTGCAACCGTGTGGCTACCACACGCTACAACAGTGAGGTTGCGGCCTCACTTCCTCAAAATCTCCAGTACACAGAGGTATGGTTCTCTGCGGATCTCAGCTAGCTACATCAGGGGATTGGGATCTCCTCAAAGTCTTCGCTCGTCGCTGTCCCAGGCTACTAGCCACCACAGCTGATCCTCGAGCCACCAGTCCCTCAGTCCAAGCCTCACGTCCGCCCTTCGCCACTCTCGGTCCATCGGCATGACACGTCTCTACTTGACCTTCACCTTGCCTTTGATCACTGTATCCGTGCTCGACACCTGCACAACACAAGCCAAAGAACATGCGCATCATCCCAGTTGACAATCACTCATCACTCAGAGACTCGGCATACACCCATGTATCCGCAAACGCATCTTGGCCCCTAGTGGTTTCGGTGATTGGATGAAACACAAGATTACAGTGACTAACGTGTGTTTTGCAGAAACAGGATTGAGTTAGGTCACGGTAATGGCGGCGATACGAGCATATGGAGTTCATGTCCCCTGGCGATGGATATCGTTTCGGTTTTCAAAGGACGGACGACGAAGACGGTGGTAGACTAGGCTAAGTGTCATACGGTGTTGGAGGATACTTAGGTAGTCTTAGGTCTTTGTTTTTCCTTTGGCCGTACTATAAAGGGGAGCGTGAATCAGTAGCTTTGACCTAGATAAGACTATTGAGGTAGGTGTGGTGCACACTTGTTATTTCATAGCCCTAGGTAGCTCAGAGAGATGCCTTAAGTCGAGAGGATCAAAAGTCATTTAGGCCGCGTCGCGATCCGAGTTGAGTTTGCCCTTGTTATGGGCATCGGACGCTGGCCAGGTGGGCATCAGACGCGTCCGATGCTCACCCCGACTAGGGTTTAGTCTGGTGCGTGGCATCGGACGCGCCGATGTGTGCACATCGGACGCGTCCATGCCACTGTTCACGTGCGCGTGAACTGGAGGCCGCATCGGACGCTGAGGGCCAGCGTCCGATGACCATCCAGAGAGGTTCCAGAGAGGGTAAATCCACATCAGACGCGTCCGATGTGGTGGCATCGGATGCTGCCCAGCGTCCGATGTCCCTTTAAACAGTCTGACAAGAAGGTACAGTAGACCGTTGGACGATGTTATCAGAGCGTCCGATGCTAGGCATCGGCGCGTCCGATGCCCCCGCAGAACGCCTGTCTTGTGCTGTTTTTGGATGGCCAGTTGGGGGAGTATATATACTTCCTTCCCTCCATCCATTTGAGTGTTCTTGCCACTTCCATCTGCTGAGAAACACATTGTGAGTGTGAGTGAGTGCAAGAGCCCTAGTGAGGTTGAGTGATTTGCTAATTGTGAGAATTAGACACCTCCTAGTGAGAATTGAGTAGCAAGTGTGCATCCATCCATCTCTTTGGCCTTGTGTTGGTCAAGTGAGAGTTCTAGCTTGTTACTCTTGGTGATCGGCATCACCTAGACGGCTTGGTGGCGATTGGAGAGCTTGGTGATCATTCAGAGGCATTGTGGATGACCCAAGTCAAGTTGTGACCGGCAGCGAGCGATTCACCGGGCCAGAGTGGCGAAGAATCAGCTCGTAGTGAGCACTTGATCCTTGCGCGGATCAAGGGGGAGCGATACCCTTGCGCGGGTGCTCCAACGAGGACTAGGGGGGTGTGCCGACACCTCGATACCTCGGCAAAAAGATCGTCGTGTCATCTCTACTCTCTTTACCACGCATTTATCTTTGAGCAATTCAATTCCGCATTTACTTGTTGTTCATTCAAATTGAATTGCCATGCTAGAGTAGAAATGGTTTAGCGATTGTCTTTTGTGCGGTTAATTCTTGTCATACACACTTCTAGGCACTAGGGGGTTAATTGGGCTTGATAGGTTTTAATTCTTGCAAGAAGTTTTAGAAAAGCCCAATTCATCCCCCCTCTTGGGCATCTTGATCCTTTCACAGCCCACATATATTTAGCCCATACATTTTTTTCCAGCTACCAAAAACACAGCCCAACATGCAAAACATAGAATTGGATCCATAAAATTCAGCCATGCAGCATTCAAATTCAAAACATATCATTACATGTCTTAAAATGCAATAAATTACATCCATTATAGCTTGCCATAGCAGCACACAACTTGCTGTAATCTGCTCAGTCTCAAAACATAGCCAAATCTCATATAATTGTCGCAAAGTAAATAGGATCAGTCTCAACATAACAGCACAGCAGCGGGCAGTATCCATAGCAGCACAACAAAACAGCATCAGTAGCCTCAGACAGATGTCACCAAAATTTGCCAGTTAGACAGCTTACGACTCATGAGATCATGCAAACTTGTTACCAAACATGGTCCCAAGAAAACCTTGGATTTCAATACCTTGCTGCTTCAGCTTCTCAGTTTCTTCCATATTCTTCCTTGCTATCTCTTTCTGGTCCTCTAATTCCTTCTGCACATCAGCCAGCTGTGATCGCAATCCTGCCGATCCTGCCTTCTCAGCATGCAGTTCACTCTCAAGCTCAGTTACACGAGCATTCATCGCAGCAACTTTAGAATTTCTCTTCATCACTGCGGACTGCATACCAACATTGCGAAGAAAAGTTGATTTTTGCAGAACGTGAGCTACAGCTTCAACAACAGTCTTTGGATCTTGCCCTTCCTCTGTTGGTTCAGCAACATATGCCTCCATTTGAGCCTAGCAACAATAAACTCAACAAAATCATATTTCAATGCTAGTAAATAGATGGCACTATGATGATGAATGTGCAGCACTAATAGATAACATTTTCATTCTCAACACATAGATAACAGTTCTGGACAGTCAAACAAATTAACAAGGGTGTTGAATATTTCCATTGTAAACACATAGCCAAGGTTCTGAAAATTAGACAGTAAATAGATACCAGCCTAGAAAGGCACTACAACTATCATGTCCTGAAAAAGCCAACATATGGGGATGTTTACAAAACCCAAAAGACATCTGATAACTATTGTGGTCTTCACAGACAAGGCACTTTAAACTAAATAGATGACACATAGATGGCATATTATACCATTTTGGACACATACAAGCATGATAATTGACATCTACAAGTTCCATTCGACCATTGCATAAAGATACACTAAATAGATGGCATGTGCTACCATTCTAGACAAGATGAAATATTCTGGACACACAATCTACTCTGACTTGAAATGGCAAGAGATAGGAAAAGATACTCACAATAGCATCCTTTGCTTGCTCAGTAAAACCAGACTTGCTGCTACAGTGGGTATTCTTGAAAATGTCAATCGCAGTTGGTGGTGCATCCTTAAATTTGGTTTGTTTCTAAAAACACATGCAAATAGAAAAGTACATGTCAGGCACAGTACAAATGAAATTTAAATACATACAATAGCAGCTGAACAATAGCAGTAGCACATAATTAACATAAAACTAAATTACTGTAGTAACAACACATCAACATTTAATTATTTGTATCCTAAGGTAGCAGGACAACAGCAACATCTTATTTGTTTGGTTAGTGACTAAGGTTAGACAAAGTTTCACTCCTGTTATTACCTATGCACATGTGTAGATATCTGTTTATCTAAAAAAATGTGTCTCCAACTAATAAGGAAGAGTCTAGTTAGACCACACTACATAATTAGAGCACACAGCAGTGACACTACATAATCAAAGCTCACACAGTAAAATTCAGAGTTGAAAATCATTTGTGCCTAGCTATTCTGTGATCAAACAAGAGCTAATCACTGTTCCATCATACTAAAAAATTCGCAAATCACAGATCATATTCCATACTAATTACTCATACCATAATTGATTATTACTTAAACATGAAGGTTATTTATTAGAAACTAAGATTATTCCATAAAACAAGCATCAGTGGACAGAAATAGTACAAAACATTATCTGACCATGACATAGCATTGAGCAATATAGCTACGAGATCCTGTCATCTGGTGGTATTGAACTTGCTCACGGCTATCTTTGTTTTTCAGACATCTTTCATGTAGAAAGACACATAAGTGGACAGACAATCCATTAATCATGTAAGGCAACATCTATCATTAATATGATAGAAGGATACCTTGTGCTTTGGGCTAGACCACATATCCACGAGTTGTTTCCACTCCATGTCAGTCATAGTGGACACCGGTGAAGTTGTTCTCACTTTATTTGTTGGTATACCATCAAAGTATGTCTTCTTCAACTTGTATCTCATCTGCCGCTGTCCTCTTCTGAGCAAATCAGAAAATGCTTCTTTCACCGGCACAGCTTCTTGGTTAATAATGAATTGAGACTGGACAAGAGGACAAACATCCGTGAGACACTGTATGATCAGCTAGGACAAAATACAATAATTAAAATTGACTTCAACTCAGAATTTAGCACATAATAAAATGAGTGTCCAGATTTGATCTCAGGGTTTTGTCACTCAAAAACATATTAGAAACACCCAATTAAGTGTAAGAACACCAAGATGATTACTAGCTACTTCTACTATGTCTAGTATTGCAAATTGAGCATAGAAATAGGTTCTAGGATCCTATCCAATGACATGTACATGAAAAAGATGTGATCAGATCTGATTTGTGAATTACTCCTCACAAGTTTGACAACCATTTTAGAGAAAACAACAAGAAAATGGCTACTAACTCATATATGCCATAACAGGAAAACAACCAGAGCATGGCTTATTTAATTAAAGCTAAAATTTAATTTTTTTAACTTGATTCTTTACTGTAAACAGGTTCAGCGTATCAAAATGCCTAGAAAAATCTATAAAAAATACAGCAGCTAGATAACATGTCCTATAAAGAACTGCATACTTAAATCACTAGACAAAACTGAAGCAGTCATTGATTACATCATAACTAGAGATAGAGACATCCAACAATCCAACAATCCATGTATCTATTTAAACTGAAAATGCAAGCAGCCATGTATGTATTTAGTAATCCAAAGACCACGGAAAAATACGTATCTTTTAGCAGCCAGGTCACTTACACCAAGTTTATCGTTGAAGTTCTTAACAATAGGTTTGGTATCTTCCTTCTTATATTGCTTCCAGTGAGTGAAGATTGGGACATGATCCCGTAGAATAATACCAGCCTCTGATGCTAGTTTTGCAGCTTGCAAAGGTACCTCTGGCCGCAACTTTCCTTCAGAGATGTGCACTGGGATCTTGTCTTTTAACCCTCTGAAAATGATAGTTAATTCAAACATTAGATGACAGCAACACAGCCTATCACTTGCTGAAAATATGGAACCAACTACACAGCCTGTCACATACTACACATATTATGTACTGATTCTATAAAAATAGCATACACTATTCTACAACTACACAGCCTGTCACTTAATGAAATACAGAACCAACTACACAGCCTAGTCAGTCAAAGAAAAAAGAAGTATGTAAGATGGGCTGACATACTCAATATACGACTCAACCTCTGGACAATTGTTTAGCACAAACCAAACCATTTTTTCATAATCATGGTCAAGATATGTAAGATTTGGTGCTCCAAAAACATAAGCTCCATGCTGGAAAACAGATAGCTCTCCTTCCTCCATGCAGGGAACACGCTCTCTATTCCTGCCCTCCCGATTATGTCGTGTCTCAACATCATCACCAAAGTACCTCGAGCAAATATTCAAGCACTCAGCGGCAACATATGCTTCTGCAATGGACCTTTCAGGCCTTGCCATGTTCCTCACAAACCGTTTCAATGTAAGCAACCTTCTTTCTACTGGGTACATCCATCCATATTGCACTGGACCTCTAAGAATTGCCTCTTCAGGTAAATGGACAGCCAAGTGTAGCATCACATCAAAGAAAGAAGGGGGAAATATTTTCTCAAGCTTGCAAAGGATGATTGGGATGTCAGCTTTCAGTCTTTCCAACACATCTAACTTCAAAGTTTTTGCACAAAGTTGCTGGAAAAAATTGCCTAATTCAGCAAGTGCTTCATATATGTCCTTGTCCATGATTCCTCGGATAGCAGCAGGTATGATCCTTTGAAGAAGAATGTGACAATCATGAGTTTTCAGTCCTTGGAGGTTCTCCATGATGTGGTACAACATCCAATGGTTCTCCATGATGTACCCATGTAGTGTAAGTACTGGCCATCCCATTAATATACAAGTGGTCCTCAATCTGTCCTTTAGGTCTGCGAACCCGATTCAAACACCGACGACATGGACAGAGCATCTCTTCATCATCACTGAATCTCTGAGAAACAAAGGACATGAATTCATTGACCCCATCCAAGTGTTCCTCGCTGAACATCCTACTATTAATCCAAGACCTGTTCATCTGCAACGAATCATGAGATAAACTTGCTCAAAAAAAATTATCAAATATGTAACATGCCATTATTTCTTTATATACTATCTGCCAATGAAACAGCTCAACTGATAATTACTGGAAGTGCATAGGGCACATACACTCAGCACATACAACCCTATTGTGTAGCGAAAACTTCATATTCTAAATGCAAATGAAATTAGAATTTTCTTTCACATTGATCAAATGTTATTGACATGTTTATCATAAGCAGCAGCATATATCATAAATTTATCTAACAACAAACAACAGCCACAACTCATACAAGACACAAAGCTCTCAACACAGCTATAACTCATACAACAAGACTACAAGGTGACAATCACTGAAGCAAATTAGTACCTTTCTTGCAGGCTAGCACTCTGAGGAGAAGAAATCCAGTGCTCTGGCAGCTGCTGCAGAGATGAGCCCTTGCCGGCAGGTACTGCTTGCCGGAGATCAGTCTCGGCCACGTGCGGTCGCCCTGCTCGCCAAGCTGATCGGCGTCACACTGCTCAACTGGATGCGGCTCCGTCTGTCACGTCCCGTGCGCGTACGCCAGCCCCGCGCCGCGTGCCTCCGCCAGCCGCGCCGCGCCCTGCGCCTCCGCCGGCCACGCCGCTGGCCGAGCCACACCCCCGCGCCGCGTGCCTCAGCCAGCCGCGCCGCGCCCTGCGCCTCCGCCGGCCACGCCGCTGGTCGAGCCACACCCCCGCGCCTCCGCCGGCCGTGTCGCCGGTCGAGCCCCGCGCCTCCGCCGTCCGCGCCGCCTCCGCAGCCCGCGCCGCCTCTGCAGCTCGTGCCGTCGGCCGAGCCCCGCAGGTCGCGCCTCGGCGGGTGGCGCCTCCGCAGCCCCGCCGCGCCCCACGCCTCCGCCGGCCGTGCCGTCGGTCGAGCCCCGTGCCTCCGCCGTCCGCAGCTCCGTCGGCCGCGTCGCCTCCGCAGCCCGCGCCGTCGGCCGAGCCCCGCAGGTTGCGCCTCCACTGGCCGCGCCTCCGAACGAAACGAAGCACAGGATCTGTTCGAGCTGCCCATAAGTTAAGTGGATTCGCCAGTATTCGGATATATACAACTAAGTGCAGAATTAATCAAATAAGTTAGAGTAGCCTAGTGGTTGTTCCCTGATTTGTGGAGCCGAAGGTCTTGGGATCGATCCCTTAGTTTGTCTCTTTTTTTTTATTTTCGCAGGTATTTATCAGAGGGCCTGGTGACCTGCAACTACAAATGGCCTGATGGCCCATCTAGAGTGTCTGATATGCTATTTAGAGCCCAACCAGCCCACTTAAAGGATATAAAGCTAAAATTATCTCAAATAAATAAAAAAAGAAAAATTGAACATATGATGTGGCAAAAAAACAGGTGATGTGGCAATGAACAGGTGACATGGCAATAGGATTTATCAATATGCATTAAAATAATTTAATAAAATAATTTTTGACACACAATCTTTGTCATAGACTTATGACAATTAAAAATTAGACCTTATGACATAGTAATTATCGTCACTAGATGAAAATGGGCTAGCCATATGACATTTATTGTGACATACTATATTTTATTGTCACTAAGTTGAAATGCCTAATACATAATGTCATAAATCATATAATATAATGACATTATGATCAGTTGTCATACTAAAAATGTCAAAAAACCACATATCTCTTGTAGTGATAACAGAACATCATACAGTAGAAAAACAAGATGAAAAGTATACTACTGGGTAGATCTCATCGATACGAAGCCAACGCAACTTGAACGCAACTTCAAATCAGAGTTAAAACACAAAAGTTATAAGCATTTGAAGTGTGGCAAAACCGTAAATAGACCAAACTCATTTTTGTATTTTAAATAATTCAAAAACTGAATTTAAAGAAAGTACAAGGTTTAGATTGAAAGAATACACAGACTCAGGGAATAGTGGGGTGGGAGTGCGGGTTGGTTCCAGCAAAGTGCAGGGCTGATTTGCAAAAGGGCGGTCGGTCGGCGTGGTCACTGGCGTGGCGCCGCGTGGCACCGCGTGGCCCGTGGACCTGCTCACGCGGCGAAGGGAACCGCGTCCACGACTCTGGTGCACCCGACGCATACCACTTTGGTGGTAATCTAATCTGAGTCGTTTGGCTCAGATCAGATGGCCGAGGGAGGAGAGGGCGAGGCGGTGGTGGTCGGAGCCGAGGAAGACCCAGCGGCGCCATGGCTAGTCGGAGGTGCTCAGAATCGAGGCTAGAGCACGGTAGAGATAGCGGGAAAGGCGGAAACCGAAGCAGAGCTTACCGTGAGTTCACCGGAGGGGCTCTCCTCGGAGGAGGAGGGCCAGAGAGGAGGATTTGTTACCAGAGCGAAGACAGCGGCTCAGTTCAGAAATATGGCGGTGGTGGTGCTACGGCTCAAAGGAGGGAAGACGAGCTCTAGGATAGGGCGGAGGGGTGCGGTGTTCACTCGTTGTGCCACTATGCCCCTCAAATAGGGTCGAGAGGGAGCGAAGGAGGCGTGCAGTGGGGGGGGGCCTAGGTCCACGCCTACTATGGCGACTGAGAGTGCCTGAGTGCGCGGGGTGGAGGCGTTGATGTGGTAGGCATGGGAGCGTGGAGCGGGTCCATGTGTGGCTTGGTTCTCATGGATGCGAGGGGCATGGGGAGAGGGGGCCGCGCGAGATTTGGATGAGCTTGGGCGCGGTCTTGCAGTGGAGCGAGCGAGCGTTAGGTGCGTGACGAGAGGGATGATAGTCGGTGTCCGCTTGTCAGTGAGGGAGAGAGAGGACGACATGGCGCGCGTGCGGGGTGAGCGTTGGGCCGCGAGGAGAGCAGGGCGCGTTGTTGGCTCGGTGGGAGTTGGGCCTGCGCGGCTTGTTGGGCCAGCGCCAGGTAAGGAGAGGAAAGGGGAGGGGCAGAGCGGGTCAGCTGGGCACAGTGCGCTGCTGTGGGGATATTACCTCTGTATACCCCCACGGACCTACTTGGGCTCTTCGTCAAGGACAGCCCAGCTTGCGAGGCCCTACGACACACGTTTGACATGTTGTATTCGGCAGGGACTCTCATGAAGCCTTGCACGCCAAGGAAGATCCTAGAGTTAGATATAGATTCCTTGCCTTAAGGAACCGAATGCAATCTGTTAGGATATGGAAATTATAACCCTACTCCCCAACTATATAAGACGAGCAGGGACCCCTCTCAAATCATCCAATCCAATCCAATATCCAATCTCACCAGACAATACAACCACCAAAACACAGGACCTAGGGTATTACGGCGACTTGCCGGCCTGAACTTAGCTAAATCGCCGTGTTCATCCCTGTGTTTACGCTTGAGTAGCCATCTCGCACACCTCCTCAAACTAATCTACTACCATCAGCATACCCCTCGGTAGACTGTCGACCATCTTTCATCGAAAGTTGGCGCGCTAGGTAGGGGGTGTGTGCTATGACACCATCGTTCACCAAGCGGTCATCTTCCCCGAGCTCGACACCAACTTCTAGATCAGATCTATGATCTGGACCACCGACGACGTCGTCCTCGCTCCGAAGATCGTGGAACCCGCGTAGCTTCCTGTGCCTGACGCCTCGCCATCCAACCTTCGCTCCATTAGCTGTGACGACCGGGTCGAGGACATCGCCCGGGCCAACAAGAGGATCGCCGACTGCATCAACGTCGTCGAGGCGCCTCGACAGCAGCTCTCTGGTCATCCTCATGATCATCTCCAGCACCATCGTCGTACGCCATCGAGAGTGCCCAGCTGAAAGCCCTAGTTTGGTTTTGGTTAATTGATGAAACCTATTTGGTCTAATCCTATTGCTAAGCATGTGTGTGGCTAATGAGAAAGGATTACGACCAAGCAAAATGTTTGAGCTACCAATGTGACAACCATAGAAGATGGTGTTGGTGAATCATATGAAGAAGAGAAAAGATGCCTTGCCAAGTGGAGGTTTACCTTTTTATCTTTAATCTTAAGTGATAGGCAAGCCAGACTATCAAGAGGGATACAAATTAGGCTAGCTAGATATGGAGAAAAGTGCTCATGACATCTAACATCTAGCGCTTGAGAGACACCGTGCAATCATGATCACATAGAGGTATAATGTGTTGTGTTATGCTCAGCCGGTAGTACCGGCCCTGGTGGTCGGTAGTACCGCCGCTCTGGGGAAATTTTCATCCTCTCTGAGTGCGGCCAGTTTTGGCCTACCGGTAGTACCGCCATAAGGCCGGTAGTACCAGCCCCCGGTAGTACCGACCCCCCAGTCGGTAGTACCGTTGTTGAGAGGTAGTTCGAAGGCTCTCTGTGTAGGGTCAATTTTGACCTACCGGTAGTACCGCCATAAGGCCAGTAGTACCGGCCCCCGGTAGTACCGACCCTTGCAGTCGGTAGTATCGGATGTGTTAGCAACGGATGTGAAAGTGCATTCGCCCCCAATGTGGGTTTTGGCTAATTAATGACAATCAAATTAGGGACTAACCAGTTTATAAAAGCATGTATGCAGGTGTTAGTCCTTTGAAAGATTTGAAACGTTGAAATCTCGTGAACAAAACACGTAGGATATTTTTGGACATAAAGATGCCTAGCTCAAGTGGTAGTTTAAAATTTCAATTTTAAACTTGAGTTATAGGTAAGCCGGACTATGAAGAGGGTCACAAAGTAAGTTGGCTAGATGTGGAGAAAAGTGCTCAAATCGACTAACCTTAGTTCGCTTGAGAGACACCGCACAATCACGAACACGTAGAGGGTAAATTCATTTGGTCGGTGGTACCGACCATGGGTGGTCGGTGGTACCGACCACAGCTTCTCTGCGCAGCGCTCAAACACCCTCTCTGTGTTGGTCAAAAAATGACCTGGCGGTAGTACCGCCATAACCTCGGTACTACCGCCCGCGGTGGTACCGACGCAAGGTCGGTAGTAACCTGGTTTGCAACCCTCTCTGGATAGAGTTGTTTTTGACCTAGCGGTGGTACCGCCATTACCTCGGTAGTACCGCACGCGGTGCTACCGACCCATGGCCAGTAGTTTCCAATTTTGCAAGGCTCTCTGTTCGCGCTGTTTTTGGCCTGGCGGTAGTACCGCCATTACTTCGGTAGTACCGCTCGCGGTGCTACCGACGCAAGGCCGGTGGTAACCAAGTTTGCAGAGCTCCCTGTGTAGAATTGAAAAAGGCCTGGCGGTGGTACCGCCATCACCTCGGTACCACCGGGATCGGAGGTACCGACGGAGGTCGGTGGTAACTTGGCTTTGCGAGGCTCTCTGTGTTGTGTTGAATATGTCTTGGCGGTGGTACCGCCATAACCTCGGTACCACCGGCCTCGGAAGCACCGACCCAGGTTCGGTGGTTGAAAGTTTTTCAGGGCTCTCTGGACTGACTAGCTTTTGACTTGGCGGTGGTACCGCCATTACCTCGGTACCACCGACCTCGGAGGAACCGACCCTCGGGCGGTAGTTTCCGAGGGACCGAGTCCCTAACTGAGTTGCTCTCTGTTCGAGCTTGTTTTGGGCTGGCGGTGGTACCGCCATTACCTCGGTACCACCGGCCTCGGTGGTTCCGACCTTGGCCCGGTGCTTGTCAGTTTGACCAGATCTGGGTGTATGCGACCGTTGTGGCATGGTCGGTGGTACCGACCATGGGTGGTCGGTGGTACCGACCAGCCTCGGGACTGAGGGAGTATAAATGCCTCCCCTCTTCTCTTTTCACGGTTACGGACTCACACGATACACTTATTGCTGACCTAACTCGAGACAAACTCTCTCCAAGCATTTACTCACCCATCTCTCTCCCCCTTTGCTCCTAGATTCATTCCCTTGCAAGATTTGAGCAAGGGAAGTGAGATTCGAGAGTGGGAAGCATCAATCTTCGACTTGAGCACTTGGTTTCCATCTTGCCGGCTTGTTTTGTGTCTTTTACTCTTGAGCTCTTTGAGCTCTAGCCGGTTAGGTGTTCTTCGTGGTAGCCCGTATTGATTTACTTGTGAGGGCTCCCCGAAGCGTTTGTATTACCCTGAGATTTCTAGTAGAGATACTCTCGTAGCCTTTGTGGTTGCTTGAGTGAGGCGAGGAGGTGAAATAGACTCCGACCTTTGTGGTCACCTCAACAACGAGGAAGTAGGCACTCCTTAGTGGATTGGCCGAACCTCGGGATAAATCTTGTGTCCCGTGTGCTTGTTGTTGTTGTCCCTATTTTCTCTACTTCTCTTGTTATTGTGTTCTTCGTGTTCTTCCTATCCCTATCTTGTTCTTAGGTTGGGAAGGCTCGATCTACATCAAGGGGAGCAACCAAGGTTTCATGAGAGTAGTTTTACCATAAATTATTCTTCGGAAAGTTGGCTAGAAACTTGTTTTATCTTCATATCTTACTTTCATCGGATTTGTAGTTTCTTTTAGGATCCCGGTTGTGCCGTTTGTTTGTGTTGGTAGTACCGGTGTTTCACACCCGGTAGTACCTACCCAAACAAACTGGCCTCTCTGGTTGCTATCTAACTACATCTTATAGTTTGTGAAGTTTCAGATAGTCAAAAATCACCTATTCACCCCCTCTAGGCTGATTCGGTCCTTTCAGGATGTGTTGCAGTCGGTACTACCGGCCTGTGTGCCAGTTACTACCGACAACAGCCAAAAATAGGTAACTCGTATAAATAGCCACTCTCTTGGCTTCTAACCGTCACCTCTCTCATTCATTGCGACCTAACACGAGACAAGAGAGCTCCCAAGTGTTGACTCAGCTCCTCTCTCTCCCCCTTTGCTTCTAGATTGAATCTCTTGCAAGCTTTGAGCTAGGGAAGTGAGATTAGAGAGTGAGAAGCATCGATCTACGTCTTGAGCACTTGGTTCCTTCATCTCTCCGGCTTGGTTTGTATTCATTACTCTTGGGTTCTTGGAACCCTAGCTGGTTAGGTGTTCTTCGGTGGTAGCCTGTGTTGACTCATTTGTGAGGGCTCTCCGAAGTGTTTGTATTACCCTTGTAATTCTGAGTGAAGAAACTCGGCTAACCTTTGCGGTTGCTTGAGTGAGCCAAGGAGGTGAAAGAGACTCCGACCTTAGTGGTCACCTCAACAACGAGGACGTAGGCACTCCTTAGTGGAGTGGCCGAACCTTGGGAAAAATCTTGTGTCCCGTGTGCTTGTTGTATTCTCTACTTTGAACATTTTGTTTGCACTTGTGTTCTTCGTGTTCTTCCTCCCCCTTCACTCATTCTTAGGTTAGGAAGGCTCCATCTACACTTTGGTAAGGGACCACGACTTGGATAAGGTATAATCTTCATCTACATCTCCTAGGGAAGTTCAGTAAACACTAGATCTGAATTTGCATCTCATCTACTTTGATTTCGCAACAATTCGTAGGTACCCGGTAGTACCGTGTGTTAGAGTTGGTAGTACCGGCCCCCGGTAGTACCGACCCTAACAGACCGGTAGTACTGGCTGTGTTCTGACTTCAGTTTTGAGTTTTGAGTTTCAGATTTGTAGGATTTTAAATAGGCTATTCACCCCCCTCTAGCCATTTGGACCTTTTAAGTGGTATCGGAGCCGAGGTCACCGTTTGTTTGAGGATTAACAACCATCGGTGTTACAATGGCTCAAATCAGCTATATGGGGAAGCGACCACATTTTGACGGCACCAACTTTGACTGTTGGAAAAGGAAGATATGTGCATTCACAAGAGGAATGAATAGGAAGATTTGGGATGTGATCAAGCATTACTTTGCAGTAATTGACACTGTCGATCCAACCCCAAGAGAAGAAGAGAAGCTTCAATTGAATGATGTGGCAATCAACCTCTTCTATGAAGCTTTTGACACCAAAGTCTTTGAGCAAATCACGAATCTTGAGAGAGCAAGTGAGATATGGGAGAGATTGGAGGAGACATATGAGGGCACTAGACCTGAGCATTTTCAGCCCGGCCCGACCCAGCTCGGGCCCGCCGGATTTTGTCCCGCCCACGAATCTTACTGGACAGGGCCTGGGCAGAGATCTTGCTGGCCAGAAAAAATTTTCTCGGCCTGAACCCGTCCTGAAATGCTTATTTTAGCTGTTTTACACTATAAATTACGCGGGCGGCCCGCCCAAGCCCGGGCCCGGCCCGAGCCCGGCCCGAAAATAGCAGTCCCGACTTGTCCAGTGGACAGTAATGGACATGTTTTTTTTGGCCCGACATAACTGGGCTTTTTTTCGGCCCGGCCCGAACCAGGCCTGGCCCGCAAAATGCTCAGGTCTAGAGGGCACCAAGGCAGTCAAGTGTGTCAAGCTATACATTCTCAAAGACAAGCTCGCTACCTTCAAGATGCAAGATGATGAGAGTATACCGGAGATGTTTCACTGGTTGCAAGTCATTGTCAATGACTTGAAGGCTTTGGGTGAGAAGGTGGAGGACAAGGACTTTTCTCACAAGTTCTTGAGATGCTTACCACCGAGGTTTGATACCTTGGTGACAATTATTGTGAGGGAAGGATTGGATACGGTAACCCCAAACCAAGTACTAGGTGATGTGGTCACTCAAGACACATACCGTGTGGAATGGGATGGGGGAGCCCAAGAGGAAGAAAAGAAGAAGAAGACTGTGTTGTTCAAGGCTTCCTCCACCAAGAGCAAGAGCAAGGGCAAAGCAAAGAAGGAGGAAAGTGATGATGAAGCTAGCACAAGTGGCAATGAGTTAGATGATGAATAAATAGCCCTATTTGTCAAGAAGTTTGGCAAGTTTATGAAGAAGAAGGGCTTTGAAACAAGAAAGAGAAGAGATGCAACCAAAATCTCAACAAGAAGATGCTATAGGTGCAAGAACAAGGATCACTTTATTGCGGATCGTCCACACTCAAGTGATGTTGAAGATGATCACAAAAAGATCAAGAAGAAGGACAAGAAAGAAAAGAAGGAGGAGAAGAAGAAGGGTGGATCCTATGTTGTGACATGGGATAGTGATGCTTCCTCAAGCGATGATGGTGATTCTAGTGATGATGAGAGGAAGACCATCAAGAAGAAGGCTATGGCTAGTCTTGCTATCTCAAGCAAGCCTTCTATCTTCGACGCTTCATCAACATGCTTGATATTTAACACGGTTTGCTCTAGAGTAAGCTTCTTCACACATCTTTCAATGGTTATCTTACTCATGTTGGTTAAACACTTGAATGCTTATTTCCAAGATTAAACACTAGGTTCAAAAGCCCACAAACATGTCATATGCTACCACTAGATCATATCAAACATAGAAGCAATAGTGGTACCATATATACATAAAAAGCATTTAATTTTCATGAATGAGCCTATAATATGCAAGAAATGACTAAATGCACTAAACATGTCCTTAGTAAGAATGAATGTCATGCCAAACAATTTTACCTTTGCATTATTGAAGGAGAGGCATGTCATATAATGGAGGGTTGAAAGCCCTAGTTTGATTTTGGTTAATTGATGAAACCTATTTGGTCTAATCCTATTGCTAAGCATGTGTGTAGCTGATGAGAAAGGATTATGACCAAGCCTTTGATGGAGCTAGCTAGATGGCAACCATGATGGATGGTGATGGCCACAAGATCTCAAGTGATCATATGCTCTATCTTCGGTGAAATAGAGAAGGGAAAAGATGCCATTGCTCAAGTTGAGATCTTAGCTTTATCTTTTCTCTTGAGTGATAGGAAAGCCGGACTATCAAGAGGGATACATTTGAGGCTAGCTAGATGTGGAGAAAAGTGCTCATGACGACTAACTTCTAGCGCTTGAGAGACACCACGCACTCACGGACACATAGAGGTCTTCTGAGTGTGGTCGGTAGTACCGACCATGGGGTCGGTAGTACCGCCCAAGGGTGCTGCGTGCAATGCTCTCTGGACTGGGTCTGAGTTGACCTAGCGGTAGTACCGCTATAGAGTCGGTACTATGGGCCTCGGTAGTACCGACGGTCCAGGGTCTTTTACACCCTCTCTGTGTTTGGTCTGAGATGGCTTGGTGGTTGTACCGCCATAGGGTCGGTAGTACTGACCCTCGGTAGTACCGACCTCCATTGGCCATAAGGTGGCTCGACATGCTCTCTTTGTAGGTTTGAGTTTGGCCTATCGGTAGTACCGCCATAAGGCCGGTACTACCGACCCCCGGTGTTATCGGCCAGTTGGTTGGTGGTTCTATCAGGTCAATGACTCGTGTAACAGTCACTTTAAGGTAGTCGGTACTACCGGCCAAGGGGGTCGGTACTACCAACCATGGCGCAGCAGTGACATGTATAAATAGCTGCTCGGTCGGCTTCCAACTGTTACCTCTCTGATTCTTTTGACCCAAGACAAGAAAGAGAGCTCCCAAGTGTTGACTAAGCTCCTCTCTCTCCCCCTTTGATTCTAGAGTGAATCTCTTGCAAGCTTTGAGCTAGGGAAGTGAGATTAGAGAGTGAGAAATATCGATCTACGTCTTGAGCACTTGGATCTTACATCTCTCCGGCTTGATTTGTGTTCTTTACTCTTGAGTTCTTGGAACCCTAGCCGGTTAGGTGTTTTTCGGTCGTTGCCCATGATTGACTCAGTTGTGAGGGCACTCCGAAGTGTTTGTATTACCCTCGTGATTCTTAGTGAAGAAACTCAGCTAACCTTTGTGGTTGCTTGAGTGAGGCAAGGAGGTGAAAGAGACTCCGACCTTAGTGGTCATCTCAACAACGAGGACGTAGGCACTTCTTAGTGAAGTGGCCGAACCTCGGGATAAATCTTGTATCCCGTGTGCTTGCTGAATTTGTTTCTTCAATTATTTCGTTTGCATTCGTTTTCTTCCTCCCTCCTCTCTCATTCTTAGGTGTGGGAAGGCTCGATCTACACTTTGGGAAGGAGCCACTACTTGGACAAGGTATAATGCTCATCTACATCTTCTAGGGAATCGTTGGTATAAGCTAGATCCAATTTTGCATCTCGTCCATCTCGATTTCATAGCTGCTCCTAGGTTGTCGGTAGTACCGACCCTTGGAGCTGGTAGTACGGACCTCAATAGTACCGGCCCCTATAGTCGGTAGTACCGACTGTGCGATCTGATATCCATTTTTGAGCTTTGAGTTTTAGGATTCTAGATTTTTAAATAGGATATTCACCCCCCTCTAGCCATTCACACCTTTCAAGTGGTATCAGAGCCAAGTCACTGTTTGTTTGAGGATTTACAACCTCCAGTGTTACAATGTCTCAAATCAACTATATGGGGAAGCCACCACATTTTGATGGCACCAACTTCGATTGTTGGAAGCGGAAGATGTGCGTGTTCACAAGTATGGGATGTGATCGAGCATGATTTTGTGGTGATTGATACCGCCGATCCTACCCCAAGAGAAGAAGAGAAGGTTCAATTGAATGATGTGGCAATCAACCTCTTCTATGAAGCTTTCGACACCAAAGTCTTTGAACAAATCAAGAATCTTGAGCGAGCTAGTGAGATATGGGAGAGATTAGAGGAGACCTATGAGGGCACCAAGGCAGTCAAGAGTGCTAAGCTATACATCCTCAAAAACAAGCTTGCTACCTTCAAGATGCAAGATGATGAAAGCATACCGGAGATGTTTCACCGGTTGCAAGTCATTGTTAATGATTTGAAGGCGTTGGGTGAGAAGGTGGATGACAAGGACTTTTCTCACAAGTTCTTGATATGCTTGCCACCTAGGTTTGATGAAGCTAGCACAAGCGGCAATGAGTTAGATGATGAAGAAATAGCTCTTTTTGTGAAGAAGTTTGGCAAGTTCATGAAGAAGAAGGGCTTTGGGGCAAGAAAGAGAAGAGATACATCCAAGAGCTCAACTAGAAGATGCTATTGATGCAAGAGCAAAGATCATTTCATTGCGGATTGTCCACAATCTAGTGATGATGAAGATGATCATAAGAAGAACAAGAAGGAGAAGAAAGAGAAAAAGAAAGAAAAGAAGAAGGGTGGATCCTATGTTGTGACATGGGATAGTGATGCTTCCTCAAGCGATGATGAGAGGAAGACCACCAAGAAGAAGGCTATGGCTACTCTTGCTATCTCAAGCAAGCCTTCTATCTTCGACGCTCCATCGACGTGCTTCATGGCTAAGGCCACTAAGGTATCATTGTTGGTATAAATTAATGCACAGTCTAATTTATCCGCAAGCGCACAGATAAGATCTACCGATGTAGCACTTCACCGGAGTAACCTAGTTTTAATATCGAACCCAAAGGAACGGATAGTGTTAAGTCCTAAAGTCTATCCCCTGAGTAGCTAACAAGGACGGAGAATCTAGAAGTACAGAGGGGATCACTAAGGCTGTCTAATTCCAATTTAAGAGTGATATGTTTATATTATTCTTAGTGGAGAAGTTGCCATAAAAGGTCACAAACAGAGTATGAGTCTTTTATGCAAATGTATAATCCTACCGAGCCTACACACGGGTAAGTGGACTATAGAAGAATCAACAAGGCTATAAGAGTCACCCTTGCGAACAACCACTACTACCGGCGTTATAGGAGGCATATATGAGCTATCAAGTCTAAGCACCACGCTTACACTATCCAACTACTCTAACTCTAGAGCAACTTAGAATTAAAGTACTCAAAAGAGAGTCATAAATCTTAAGAATAATAAGAACAATGGCTCAAACTTAAATATAGACGTTGATTACCGAAACAATCGCTGAAGCAAGTTGATGATGAACTTGAATTCGCAGGTACAAGATGAAGAAGTTGATCCGACAGGCCGGAGCTCCATCTTGATCTCTTCCTCTCTCTCTCTCTCTCTCTCTCTCTCTCTCTTCTAGTTCTAGTATAAAACTAGGTTCTAAACCTAACTAGAGGGGTAACTAGTCTTCTACTTGATAGCTGGCTCTTGATTACAACTAGATGAACTAGATGTAATTCTAGATGAACTAGAAGAGATTCATCTAGAGGGACCTCTACTTCTGATTGAAACCCTAGTTTCTAATGTGGAGATGAATAATGAAGATGGAGATGCCTGGAGAGGGGGGGTCTAGGGTTGCTTATATAGCCCGAGGTGGAGCAGGGGGCAAGGAATCGCCATGTCATCGATCCGCGTCATGTTTATCGCCCACCGTTGGATCAAACCGACTTCAGGGACGGTGGAGATGCATCCTAGGAGGCGGTGGAGGAAGCTTGCAGAAGACGGAAGCCAGCAGGCCTGGGGGGAGACCGGTCGGTCTCCTGGTGGGACCGGTCGGTCCCACCTGCAGGGTCCCACGGTGCCCGACCTCCTGGTGTCTTCTGGTGTCCTCTGGAGTCTTCTAGAATATTCCTGATGTGTCGGTTGCGTTATCTCGCGTCGGTTTACTTCTAGGGGAAGCAATCAGTGCTGGTTTCCTGGTTTAGTCCCTGCAGAATCACAATTCACCAAAACTCGTGGAATATTGTCAATTAAAACTCTAAACCTTTGTTGGTGATTGAATTCATGCCCTTTTCATATTTATTTATCCTTTAATTTTAATAGATAACCAGCGTCAACAATCATCCGATGAGAGTGGAAGTGCGAGTGAGAGTGATGATGATGAGGAGTACTCAAAGGAGGAACTCATGAGCATGCTACAAGATGCTCACTCTTACATTGAATCTAAGAGGAAGGAGTGCAAAGAATTGCGCAAGGCCAACCAGGCTCTTGAGCAATCCTTTGATGAGCTCAAGTCTACTCATGAGAGGCTAGAGGCAACCCATGAGAAGCTTGATTATGCTCACACTAGGCTTAAGGAAGCCCACTCCTCCCTCCTTGATCAAAGTAAGATTGAGGATGTTGTAGAGACATGCAATGTAGGAGTTACATGTGATATACTTGATGAATCTTTTTATGCTCCTATCATTGTTGCTCCCACAAATGCATCATCATCATCTAGCTCAACTAAAACGTCTACTTCTATTACTTGTGATTCTTGATTAATAGTAGAAAACAAAAACCTTAAAAACAAGGTTAATGAGCTCACTCATGCCTTAGGCAATGCCTATGGTGGAGATGCCCGCTTGCTTGAGTGCTTGGGTAGCCAAAGGTGTCCACTCAACAAGGAAGGACTTGGCTATACCCCCAAGAAGGGCAAGGCGGCGTTTGCCCCTCACAAGACTTGATTTGTGAAGAGTAATGGTCGGTTTTGCAATAGTCGCAAGCAATCCGGGCATATAGAGCAACATTACTTTGACAAGAATAAAAACAAGAAGCATGCACATGTTACATCTATTCGCTTTGATTCTTGTTCTATGCTTTCTAAGGGCACGAATGGCATGAAGGCTAAGTACATTGGTGCACCCATGGTTGGTCCAAAGAAGAAGGCAATTTGGGTTCCCAAGAGCTTAGTTACTAACCTTAGAGGACCCAAAAAGATTTGGGTACCTAAGAAGAATTAATTATTTTTGTAGGTTAATTATAAAGCCGGAGGAAGACATTGGGTGCTTGATAGTGGGTGCACTCAACACATGACCGGAGATGGTAGAATGTTCAAATCAATCAACACAAGTGACAATGATCATGCAAATGCTATCACATTTGGTGAGAACAAAAAAGGCAAGGTCAAAGGCTTGGGCAAGGTTGCAATATCCAATGACTTGAGCATCTCCAATGTGCTATTGGTGGAATCTCTCAACTTCAACTTGTTGTCAGTGGCACAATTGTGTGATTTGGGATTCAAATGCATATTTGGTGTTGATGATGTGAAAATTGTGAGTGTTGATGGAAGTGATGTGATCTACAAAGGATTTAGATATGAGAATCTCTATTTGGTGGATTTTGATTCTAGTCAAGCTCAATTGACAACATGCTTATTCACCAAATCAAGCATGGGTTGGCTATGGCATAGGCGCTTGGGACATGTTGGAATGAAGCAACTAAAGAGGCTAGTGAAGCATGACATGGTGAGAGGGCTAAAAGATGTACACTTTGAGAAGGACAAGCTATGTAGTGCTTGTCAAATGGGAAAGAAAGTTGGAAACACTCATCCCAACAAAGGAATGATGAGTACTACACATGCACTTGAGTTGTCGCACATGGACTTGTTTGGACCAACCACATATGCAAGCATTGGGGGAAACAAGCATGAATTTGTGATAGTGGATGACTATACAAGATACACATGGGTCTTCTTTCTTGTTGACAAAACTGAAGTATTTGGGACATTTAAAACCTTTGTCAAGAGAAGTCAATATGAGTTTGATAGAAGAATCAAGAAAGTGAGAAGTGACAATGGAAGTGAGTTTAGAAACACAAGAGTTGATGAGCTATGTGATGAGTTTGGAATCAAGCATCAATTCTCGGCCAAGTACACTCCACAATCCAATGGGATAGTTGAAAGGAAGAATAGGACGCTCATTGATATGTCAAGATCTATGCTTAGTGAATGCAAAGTGAGTAATTCCTTTTGGGCCGAAGCAATCAACACGGCTTGCTACTATAGCAACCGACTCTATTGTCACCCTCTATTGAAGAAGACACCATATGAGGTCCTCAATGATAGAAAGCCCAACATTGCTTACTTTCGGGTCTTTGGGTGCAAATGTTACATATTGAAGAAGGGCACAAGACTTGGAAAGTTTGAGAAGAAATGTGATGAAGGGTTACTTCTTGGTTACTCCACTACAAAAAAAGCATATAGAGTGTAGAACAACACAACAAGAATAGTTGAAGAAGTCCATGATGTTGAGTTTGATGAAACCAATGGTTCCCATGAAGAACAAGACAATCTAGATGATGTTAGAGGAACACAATTGGTGGAAGCTATGAAGAACATGGACATTGGTGATATAAGGCCAAAGAAAGTGATTGATATTGAAGATGTCCAAGATCAAGTGCTCTCACCTCCAACCATTCATGCAAATGATGTTGCAAGCTCTAGTGGTTCTCAAGATCCCAAGATGCTAGTACAAGTGCAAGTGCTCAACGACAACATGTGCTCCAACCAACACACATTGCAAGAGATCATCCCTTAGATCAAATTGTTGGTGACATAAGAAGAGGTGTGCAAACAAGATCAAGATTAGCATCATTTTGTGAACACTACTCATTTGTATCATCTATTGAGCCAACCAAGATTGATGAAGCTTTGATGGATGTTGATTAGATAAAAGCAATGCATGAAGAACTAAACAACTTTACCCGCAATGATGTTTGGGAGTTAGTGGAAAGACCAAAGGGCACAAATGTTATTGGCACAAGATGGGTCTTCCGGAACAAGCAAGATGAAGATGGAATTGTTGTAAGAAACAAAGCAAGATTGGTTGCACAAGGGTACACTCAAATGGAAGGCACTGACTTCGGAGAAACTTATGCACCGGTTGCTAGATTGGAAGCCATTAGATCTTACTCGCATATGCTTGTGCTCACAACATCAAGCTATATCAAATGGATGTAAAGAGTGCTTTTCTCACACTACTAGGGATGTGATCATCAGTGACGTAGTTCTTTCGTCATTGTAGATGAGCAAACCGTCACCAAGTTTAATCTGTGACGTTTTTGTGACGAAAACTATATCATCATTGGGGTCGCGTCACATTTGTTCTGTTGTGACAAAATGTTAATTTTCGTCACAGATGTGCTTCCGTTTTGTGACGAAATGGGTGTGGTCACGGATGTGATACCATTCTGTGACGATCGGGTTTGGTCAAGGATGGGTCCAGGTCTTCGTCATAATCCACCGTTTGACCTCGCGCTGTAGCGACGTCGTTAACGGCGTTTGTAACCTATGACGGCCCGTTTTGGTCACAGATTGAACTCTGTTTTTGTCATAATGGTCCGTTTGGAAGCCCCGACGGCGCTTGCCACGTAGGATGCTGACATGGCTGATGACGTCATCGATGACGTGTCACATGATGTGGCGATGACGTCATCGATGACGTGTCACGCGACGTGGCGATGACGTCATAGCTAGCCCGGTTGCTGCCTTTGTTGCCACGTGGACGAATCATATTCTGCCATGTGACTTGGTTTGATTGGTTCTTATTTCGTCATAGATTGCGGTTTGAAATCGTCAGTGAAGATGAAAGAGTTTGGTAACAGATGGCTACTTGAAATCGTCACTAAAGATGACACAGTTTTGGTCACATATTGTGATTTGTAATCGTCACTGAAGATGACACAATTTTGGTCACATATTATGATTTATAATCGTCACTGAAGATGACACAGTTTTGGTCACATATTGCGTTTTGTAATCGTCACTGAAGACGCCTTCATTTTCGTCAGAGAAAATGCAGATAATAATTTAATTGCAATTTGGAAATGATACTAGAAAGACCAAACAATTCCATACTTAATAAAACAACATTCCAACGAGCATACAACTCAGTTCACATCAACACCAACATTACAGCATATAATTAAAAGTTGCCAACCAACATTACAGCATTTATTGTATATGTTGCCAACCACAAGCAACTTAAGTTTGACTTCCCAAAATGAACAACCCAAACACAGGAGCACTGACCACGAGCCCTCATGTCAACGAAGAAGGATTACCATGCAAGGATAACAGCTTCTTGATCAGCGCATTGGTCTCCTCCATCTCCTTGTTGTTCTTCTCGGTCAGCATCTTGTACTCCTGCATCTCTTTTTGTGTCCTCGCCAGCTTTTCTTCAGCTTCTTCACTTTTCTTCTTGAGCTCATCGATTTCACCTTGAACAGCAGCCGCCGCTTCAGCTGCAAGTTGTTCCTGAAGCTCGCTTTCATGTGACTTGGAGGATGTCGGTGTTTTCATGCCAACACTCTTCATGAAATGATTTGAGCTGGTCTGGGAGAGCACCTTGGACACGAGCTCCACACTTGATGGTTCCGTCCCATCTTCATCAACAGGTTCAGCCCTCAAAGCTTCCATATCAAGCTAAAATATCATGGACAGAAAATAGTTACATGTTCATGCTACTTACGAACAACAAGATGAGAGTTGTTACTTATTGCAATAATTTGACGAAGACATGTCATAGAAGATGAACATAGCAAGCAAAGGAACTTACAAGTGCTTCTCTTGCAGCTTGACTGAGGCCACGTTTGGAGCTGGTATGGCAGGTCTCAAAGGCCTCCACCGCATCTAGTTCTTCATTCAGATCTGTGCTGGGTTCTTCTCTATTTCTCTTCTTCTTCTGTTTCATGGATAAACAATCACAACAAAAATTGACTCAAATTACATGCAAGAGAATTTGATATGTTCAAATGTGTATGGAGACTAGTACAAGGTACTTTGAGCTTACATATTCATGCAAGTGTGCCACATAGGAGCGAGAACCCGTAGCCTGATGATACTTGACTTTACTGCAGTTCTGCTTGTTCTTTTCACACGTTTCCTACAAGAGAATTAACATATCAGATGAGATTATAGGTTCAATAAGAGAAGAGCCTTTGCAAAATGATTGTGAAAGAAGCATATATGGTAAGATATCCATACCATGTTCTTTGGATCAGACCACTTTGCAACTAGTGCCCTCCACTGTTCATCAGACATGTAAGAAACAGGTGAAGTTGTCCTAATCTCATTTGCAGGAACACCATTGAAGTATTTCTGCTTCAGCCGATAACGCATTTGTTTTACCGTAGAGCACATCATATCTGTGCAAGCTTCTTGTGTTGGCCCATTTTTTGTGTTAATTGCCAAGCGTCCCTAGGTAAATTACAGTTCCATAGTTAGTTAGTCAATTCAGGTTAATCATGTATACAAGTTAACCATAAAAACAATAATGCACTTACATTTAGCTGATTTACAAAACTCTTGTAGTATTTGTCGTCTTTCTTGTAATCTTTCCAATGAGGTAGGACAGGCATGTTTTCCCGAACAATGATGCCAGCCTCTGATGCAAACTTGGCAGCTTGAACAGGTTCATGAGGCCTTTTATTGCCTTCATCAACAAGTATGGGCAATCTCCTTCCCATAGCTTTAGTCATCTTGTCCAGCTGTTTTCCCTTAGTTGGTTGCCTAGGTCTCCTTGGAGCTCGCTCTGCAGTAGCTACAAAATAGAAGCCGCATTTAATGAAATGTTTTAGTTTCATGTAAATCAGCAAAAGAGATGTCATATTGTACTGACAAAATTACTATAACTTGCCTTCAGTTTGTTCACCTCCATCTACATTGCCTTCATCAGCACCTGTAGTGTCAAGATCAGCAGCTCCACTGTCTTCCTCTGGAGGTAGTCTCTCATGATCACTAGGTCCAGGTGTAGTAAACCTGTCTGATATGTCATCATAACCATCTGTAGGAGCCTCTACATTGTCCCCATTTGTATCTGCACTATTAAGCCTTTTTGTTGATCTTGTTTGGGCTCCAGAATGCTGCACCTGTGATTCTTCAGATGCCCTCACTCTCTTGCTCCTAGTTCCTGGAGCCATGTTAGGATCTCTCTTCTTAGAAGCGAGGGTTTTCCTTCTAGCACTTGGAGGATACTGTAAAAAAAAGTCAGCCATGTGCAATATTAAGCAAGACCATATATTAAATACAGGTATGAAAAAAACATGATGAATCTGAAAGTAGGATCATATATTATAGATGAGATTGAAAACATTCAAATGCAATTCAAATACTCCCCATCCACTACTTGGAAGGTTAAAGAAGCACCTTAATTGCCAGGGGTTCTGGATGCTCTTCAGATTCAGTGTCGTCATCATCACTATCTCCTTGATCATCTTCGCCAAGGAGATACTCCGATGAATCCGAATCTGAACTATTGGTTTTCTTGTTTGTTGTTTTTCCCCTTTGTTGATGCAGGTTGTGGTAAAGAATTATTAAAACTGGCACATAGATTGTGCAGTCCCAATTCTTCCATCCTCTTTAAATTGTTCGCCACATGTCTATCCCGGTTCCTCTCATAATCGGTTATTGGAGGTTGTATTACTTGCAACATAGCACAATGTGTGTATTAGTTCATGTGAAGGAGATTACTAAGAACTAGGAGGTAATACTAATTGGCACAGAGAAAAGAGGTAAGAGCAAGTATTGCCTACTATAGAGCAAATAGAAAAGAGGTGATAGGTTATAGATTAGAGCGAAGAAAGACTAGAGGTGATATGTTCCATAACAGTATTTCATGGATTACTACATTGAAGTGAGATTGGGGGCATATATATTCCACATCTGTATATACATTATTAAATTGCAAGGCGTATGGAAAGCTGAAGAGCAGTACCAACTTAAAAGCCCATGCATACAGGTGGATTACCTTCTTCTTGTGCAGGTTGCTTGTTCTGTTGCCCCCTAGTTGCCACCATCGAGGTCTTCAAAGGGGAAGCAGAGCTGCTGCGGTGAACCCTAGTCGATGACGAAGCAGATCTAGTGAAAAGTCCACGACGATGACCCAAATCCTGTGATGGTTAGGGTTAGGTCGTTGTGAGCGAAGTAGTCGGCGACGACACAGCTCGTCGCCGGCTGTGGTCCCCCCGGGGGTGGCGGTTTGGTGGGGTTGGAATTTAGGTGGAAAGGGGGAGGAACATCTAATCGACGGCGGTTGTGTTCCGTCTTGGCGATGAGGTACCTGGTCGTCGTGGTCCAGGAAGCAGCTCATCGACAGCGGTTGAGTCCAGGCGGCGACGGCTAGGGTAGAAGAAATGGGGGATGGGAGGAATGAATTAATAAGGGGATAAATATGTGATTAGTGGCGGGATCAATTTTCGGGACGACGCCTGTTTTGGCGCTCTTATTTTTCGGCCACAAGCTGGGGTATGTCATCATTAAACTAAACCGCATCGAAAGGTTATCGAAATTATTTGAATAGCACAGTGGTAAGGCAGGCTGATTTTGGTGCATTGGTCACGGGTTCGAATCCTTCAAAAGAAATTTTTTGTTTTTTCTAAATTTTTGGGATCTTCACTAGTTTTGTTTTAACCTATTGATCTTTGAATATTTTTTTGGTACAATTTTTTTTTGAGTTTTAGCACTGACATGTTTTGGTGTATGGTCATCCCAAAAAAGATTCAAATTAAATGATTCAGAGAAAGTGGTACTTCATATTTCCCAGAAGGATGAACATCTCTCACTTAGTAACAAGGGTATGTGTGATGTGCATCACAACTTTCTCAGAATCAGTTGAAACTTTTTTTGTCAACACTATACACCTAAATGAGGTGTCCATGCAAGTTTTGAGTTTTTTGTAGGTAGCTTAGGATATTTTACCATTTATCCATGGGAAAATCAACAAATAATTACAGTAATAGGTAAACTTGGTCTGAAAATTGAACAAATGCACACACCATCATGGGACACCTACATAAGCATCAAAAAAATTTCGAATGATTTGGTGAAAGTTGTACTACACATCCCTGTTGGTAGTTCTTAGCTTCACTAAAGATAGTGCTAGGCAACTATCCCCGGTAACGGCCCAGGAATGCTTCACAAGTCATGTAGGATTCCAGAGATTGGACACTCTCCTATTGGTTCATCTTCTCACAGCTGTCCAACTTCTTTGCCAGCAGGTCCATCTTGGCCACGATCATGTCGGCCTCCTTAAGGGAATGTATACCTTGCTTACGGGGCTGCAGTCTCTCGTCATTCCATCCTTGGTTCGACACCATCTTCTCTATGAGAGCCTTAGCATCTGCAACATTCAGAGAAAAGAATGCACCACCGGAGGCGGCATCCAAATGGCTTCTAGAAAGTGGGGTTAGGCCATGGTAGAAGTTCTGGATCAATAGCCAGTCCTCCATACCATGGTGAGGACAAGCAGCGACATACTCTTGCAACCTCTCCCAAGCCTCGGGAATAGATTCCTCGGCTTGTTGCGTAAAGCTGGAGATTTTGTTGCGAAGAGCATTCGTCTTGCCCATCGGAAAGAATTTAGCGAGAAAAGCATTGGAACACTTGTCCCATGTGTCTACAGTGTTGCGATCGGTATAGAACCATTGCTTCGCTTTTCCTAGCAAAGAGAAAGGAAAGAGACGAAGACAGATGGCTTCTTGGGTTATCCCCTTAATGGTGAAGGTGCCACAAATCTCCAAAAATTGTTGGAGGTGAGCGTTAGCATCCTCATGAGCCTTGCCACAGAACGGGCTAGCTTGGACCATTGTGATCAGAGCCGGTTTTAACTCAAAATTGAGGTTGGCATTGATCACGTCTCGTCCTATCGCTACATTAGCGGCAGAAGGAGCAGAAAATTCACGAATGGTCTTATTGGCCATCGTGAAGATAGAACGAGATAAGAAAGAAAGAAGTTGAAGAAGATGAAGGAAAAAGATAAGAAGAACTAAGGAAAGAAAGAATGGGGTAAGATGGGATTCGCTAAGCGAAAGCTTAAGCGAAGATAAATTCGACACGGACTCAACCGATACACCGATTGCCTTCCCCGGCAACGGCGCCAGAAATGCTTGTTGGTAGTTCTTAGCTTCACTAAAGATAGTGCTAGGCAACTATCCCCGGTAACGGCCCAGGAATGCTTGTTGGCACTTGCTAATGCTGTTACTAGGAGTAGACTATAGAGTCTATCCCCGGCAACGGTGTCAGAAATGCTTGAAGCAAGACCGGTCACTATACCTAAAGGAGTGGAGCTAAAGCAGCTATCTACTAATGCCAAGTGGGGTTGTCAATCCCGACACTAGTAGGAGCTAGCTAGAGAGAATGCAATCTACCAGGAGGAGATTCTGTAAGCGCACAGAACTATCGTAGTAGCACTTCGCCTGGGAGTACCAGGTGTCGATTTATTTGATCCCAAGGGAAGGCTAGGGTGGTGTATGAGTTGAGTCAAGGAGGGGATGAGAGTCGAAGAAAAGAGAAAAGGGAAAAGGGGAGAAGAGAGGCTAGAAAGAATATATGGGTGGATAGGTAAGGATGAAGTGAATGGCTAAGGTAGGGTGGAATGGATAGGTAGATAGAGGGTAACTAAGGATAAATAAACTAACTAAGATAACCAACTACTAACTAACTACTCCAAGATAACTACAAAGCAAGATAACTACGAAGCGAGATAGTTACGAAGCAAGGCAGACAAAAGACAATAAAGTAACTAAGTTAAGTATAGTTTTATTCCTATCTTGTCAAGTATCGAGGCGTACTAGCCTTTACCACTTACTTAGGTTGAACGCTAGCACAATGAGCCTTACTGTTAAACTGGGCCAACTATGTGGTGGAATTCAAGGCGCACAGGGCTGTCACCACCTGCTTGCTACCACAGCTATCCGGGGGTCCAGCCGTATCTGAAGGTAAGTCTATAACTAAGCACCACGCTTAACTATATTCTAACTATCTCTACCCTAGCTTTGAATAGAGACACCCTTGCGGACGTCAGAGCAAACACTTGACTTAATAAGATAAACACTAAGCTAACTAAGCAACCTATTGGCAAAGATCAAACACTAAGCTCACTAGAGATTAACTACTATGGCTAAGTGAATTGATCTGTAGGATAGCTGGGCACTCAAGCAATCAATCAAGTATACCACTCAATACTGATAAGTAGAATAAAGTAATACTTGAAATGATGAACTAGAATATAGTAAATGCTTGAGTAACAAGAGCAAAACCTGAACTGAAGACGAAGGAAGACTCTTCCCAGCTCTAGAACCGATCACTCGCACGCCTCTACTCTTGAGCTAACCCCTCAGCAGCGCTACCGCGAGGGCGAAGATGCCTTGCTCTACTAGCTACCTACTTGCCTAAGCTCTCTAAGCTTCTAACCTAACTCTCACTTGCTTCTCTTGCTTTGCTTGGGATGGTACTTGGTGTGAGATGGTACTCTTGGGTGTGAATGAAGAGGTGCCTCAGGGGGGTATTTATAGCACAAATGAGTGAGGGGGGTTCTTATAGGGGGCAGCCAGCCGACCTAGGGCTAACCCTAGTGGCGGGCGCCAGCCCTAGGTGGCGGCCGCCACCTCCCTCACCGTTGGATGCACCGCCTTGGCTTCAACGGCATCCAGGTGGTTGTCCGAGGCGGTTTGGAGGTCGGTTGCATGTCCTAGCAACCGACATTCAGCCTTGATCCATGCCACTTTCTCCTGAGCCGTCCGATGCCACTGACCTAGTGAGCAAGGGCCAAGATTTGGCCCTAGGGAGGTCACACGGATCTGTGACGTGGCAGGGGTTGCAACTTGGGCCAACCCAAGTGGCGGGCGCCACTTAGAGCTGGCGGGCGCGACCTAGGGGTGGCGGGCGCCACCCCCTTTAGGCCCATTTGGGCCCTGCTGAGTGGGCTTGTCTCCTGGTGGGTCCAAATGTCCAAATTTGGTTCAATTCCTGCATTCAAATAAAATTCTATGGACATGTGGAATTCGGTTAGTTTGAAACCTATTTGACTACATTTCATACCTTTTTGGTGAACTTTAGGGTCAAATGTTGACGGTAAAATAGGTGTTTAAGGACCGTCAACAAGCTCCCCCAAGCTAACCTGTTGCTCGTCCTCGAGCAACAATGCGGTTTAAGCATTGAGCATGAAATGGATAACAACTTAAGATGTCTACAAGTGAATATTGTATAGTGAGAAATAACTTAGCATGTATCATAAATCATAGCAATGTGGAGCTTATAGCTTTTCACTTTAAACATGCAAGAGTGAAATAAAGTAGTAGATAGGAAACTTTTATCTTGCTTAGGTTTGACTAGGATTCTGTCTGGAGGTTTTTCAAGGTTTTCAAAAGATAACAACTTGCTTAAGTCCTCCAAGATTCACTCAATCACTCAATGGTGTTTAAATCCTCACTTAGGCCAAAATGTAGCCTCTCCTATTTCTAAAGAATGATATGTGGAGTTATAGGTAGGCTAAGAACCATGAGCAAATTGCTTGATGTTTATTTCTAAGCTAGACACTCAGATCATAAGGAGCAGCAAATCATAAAAACTGATCAAGATGTGCATGTGTGGTTATGTGGAAGTGTATAGAGAGGTATTTCATAATCCTTCCTAGTTAATTTCTGGGGTCTAGAGCTAATGATAATTCTCTTTTTTTTGGATACATAGTGAGTGGACAAAAGATGTGTCCTCACATTTTCTTAGGACATAGTTTTCTTTTGAGCTACTTTGCTCACTTTTTTTTCTTCAGGACATAGTCCTTTCTTGAGCTACTTTTCTCATTTTCTCTCTCTCTCTTTTAGCTCAAGATTTCCCTAGACATCTATAGGAAAGGATTTTTGAAATGAGTAGGGGAAGAGGGAGAAATGCTTATTCCCAGTGTAGGAATAAGCATAAGGCTAGCAATGGGATGTTTGGCAGGGTATTGCATATCTTCGGTGTAGAGAATAAGCAATTTATTTGGTGGTTGCAAACTTCCAAAGTGGAAAGTAGGCAAATTATGGTGGGTGTACGTGAATCTTGATTCAAAAGATATGATAAGCTTCTCTACTAAGATCTATGAGGTCTAACAAAGCTTAGCACAAACAAAGCTCTTTGTGGTTTTGACTAATGACTAACAAATATTTGGCTGGTGGTGGGATGAGATAAAAATCTAGGAGGAACTTTTAGCAAGGTTTTCATAAAATTTTTTTTAAAAGAAATCCTCCAGATTAGGTCCTAATTTCACCTTAGCAAGTTTAAAGAATTACTCCATTTCTTACTAACTTTATTCACTAAGCATGATTTCAGTTTAAGCATGTGCAACCCACAAAAGCTACAACTTTAGATAAGACTAGTCATTCAAACCATAACAATAGCATTTGCATGGCATATTTCAAATCTTATTCAGGTTTCAACTTGTTTAAGCAGATATTATCAGTTTTATTCATGGAGTGGTTATTTAGGCAAGCATGTGACATTCAAAAGATATAGAATTTAAGAACTGAATGTAAAGTGTAGGCTTGAGACATACCTTATTGGAGCGGGAGTCTCCCCCAAGCTGGCTTCTTGCTTGGTGAAAGATCTTCTTCGTCTCAGTCGGAGCTCTTGTTCTCATTTTATTAAAAGGGAAACTATCTAATGTTGTGAAAAGGGAAACTATCCTATTATGATATTTTATTATTCTAACTAAGTTAACATATACCTATGCATAAAACTAATGATAACTGATATTTGTTTTTTTCGTTACATGCATGACATATGTTATTTATTCGAAAAAGGGAAAATTGAAGGGAAAAATTAAAAATAAAACCATACCTTAGGTCCAAGGAGTTTCATCTTTATCGGGTGGATCTTCTTCCTTGGGCACTTCTTCTCTTAGTACTCCATCTGGTTCTTCTTCTTTTGGCACCTCTCCCTTGTTATGTGAATCACACAACTCAGGAGGTGATTCTCTCTTTCTGCTCCACCCTGTTCTTGGGCGCCTCTTCTTGGTACGAACGGGTTCTGCTTCCTGCATGTTAGCGGCATATGCGGGACCACGGGAGAAGGAGAATATTTCCTTCCTCCCTCCTAATGTCATTTGAATTTTACCACTTCCCACATATATGCAAGCATTAACAGTATTCAAGAAGGGTCTACCTAAGATTAGAGGCACATCTTTCCTATTTCCCATATCTAGTATTATGAAATCAGCAGGAACATAGGAGCCTCTAATATGAACAGGTAAATCATTAACTATTCCTTCTACATAGCAAGTGGATTGATCAGCTAGCACAACATAGGCAGATGTGGATGACATGGGTAGAAAGAATGAGTTTTCATAAAAATCTTTAGATAGAATGTTCACACTCGATCCTAAATCACACATGGCATTTTTAAAGACTTCACCAAAGATTGAGCATCTAATTATGGGACTACCAGGATCACCCTTTTTAACAGTCATGGTTTGATCTTCATAATAGTTAAAATATTTTATTTCAACCATATTAGCAGTTTCCATGTCAGGTTTAGCATGAATTTTGCCAGATTCAAAAGATGGTATGATAGCAGCAAGTTGAGCTAATTGGTTTTCTAACATCTTATTAAAGCTAAGTCAATTTTTCAGAGCAGATGAGAAATCTTCTAATTTAGCATTTATATTCTCAAGGGCTTTATCATTCGACATAAATTTCTTATTCAAAAATTCAGTAGTTCTACCTTGTGAGTAAACTAAATTTTTTAAGAACGAGAAATCATCAGAATTATGAAAATTAGAGCGAGGGAATGAATTGTTACCTTGAGAATTGGAGTGCTGATTCCATCCTTGATTCTGTTGACGGAAACCGTTACTGTTGTTGATGAAGTTCAAATCTTCATGTAGCTCGGGGCAGTGGTTCCCAGAATGTCCGGTTTCTCCACAGACTTCACAAGTCTTGTAGGATTCCAGAGATTGGACACTCTCCTGTTGGTTCATCTTCTCACAGCTGTCCAACTTCTTTGCCAGCAGGTCCATCTTGGCCACGATCATGTCGGCCTCCTTAAGGGAATGTATACCTTGCTTACGGGGCTGCAGTCTCTCGTCATTCCATCCTTGGTTCGACACCATCTTCTCTATGAGAGCCTTAGCATCTGCAACATTCAGAGAAAAGAATGCACCACCGGAGGCGGCATCCAAATGGCTTCTAGAAAGTGGGGTTAGGCCATGGTAGAAGTTCTGGATCAATAGCCAGTCCTCCATACCATGGTGAGGACAAGCAGCGACATACTCTTGCAACCTCTCCCAAGCCTCGGGAATAGATTCCTCGGCTTGTTGCGTAAAGCTGGAGATTTTGTTGCGAAGAGCATTCGTCTTGCCCATCGGAAAGAATTTAGCGAGAAAAGCATTGGAA
Organism: Coix lacryma-jobi var. lacryma-jobi; assembly: GCA_009763385.1. Lineage (NCBI taxonomy): Eukaryota > Viridiplantae > Streptophyta > Magnoliopsida > Poales > Poaceae > Coix > Coix lacryma-jobi. Next base: position 114,142,194 of record CM019830.1, on the reverse strand, counting down.
CACTTGTCCCATGTGTCTACAGCGTTGCGATCGGTATAGAACCATTGCTTCGCTTTTCCTAGCAAAGAGAAAGGAAAGAGACGAAGACAGATGGCTTCTTGGGTTATCCCCTTAATGGTGAAGGTGCCGCAAATCTCCAAAAATTGTTGGAGGTGAGCGTTAGCATCCTCATGAGCCTTGCCACAGAACGGGCTAGCTTGGACCATCGTGATCAGAGCTGGTTTTAACTCAAAATTGAGGTTGGCATTGATCACGTCTGGTCCTATCGCTACATTAGCGGCAGAAGGAGCAGAAAATTCACGAATGGTCTTATTGGCCATCGTGAAGATAGAACGAGATAAGAAAGAAAGAAGTTGAAGAAGATGAAGGAAAAAGATAAGAAGAACTAAGGAAAGAAAGAATGGGGTAAGATGGGATTCGCTAAGCGAAAGCTTAAGCGAAGATAAATTCGACACGGACTCAACCGATACACCGATTGCCTTCCCCGGCAACGGCGCCAGAAATGCTTGTTGGTAGTTCTTAGCTTCACTAAAGATAGTGCTAGGCAACTATCCCCGGTAACGGCCCAGGAATGCTTGTTGGCACTTGCTAATGCTGTTACTAGGAGTAGACTATAGAGTCTATCCCCGGCAACGGTGTCAGAAATGCTTGAAGCAAGACCGGTCACTATACCTAAAGGAGTGGAGCTAAAGCAGCTATCTACTAATGCCAAGCGGGGTTGTCAATCCCGACACTAGTAGGAGCTAGCTAGAGAGAATGCAATCTACCAGGAGGAGATTCTGCAAGCGCACAGAACTATCGTAGTAGCACTTCGCCTGGGAGTACCAGGTGTCGATTTATTTGATCCCAAGGGAAGGCTAGGGTGGTGTATGAGTTGAGTCAAGGAGGGGATGAGAGTCGAAGAAAAGAGAAAAGGGAAAAGGGGAGAAGAGAGGCTAGAAAGAATATATGGGTGGATAGGTAAGGATGAAGTGAATGGCTAAGGTAGGGTGGAATGGATAGGTAGATAGAGGGTAACTAAGGATAACTAAACTAACTAAGATAACCAACTACTAACTAACTACTCCTAGATAACTACAAAGCAAGATAACTATGAAGCGAGATAGTTACGAAGCAAGGCAGGCAAAAGACAATAAAGTAACTAAGTTGAGTATAGTTTTATTCCTATCTTGTCAAGTATCGAGGCGTACTAGCCTTTACCACTTACTTAGGTTGAACGCTAGCACAACGAGCCTTACTGTTAAACTGGGCCAACTACGTGGTGGAATTCAAGGCGCACAGGGTTGTCACCACCTGCTTGCTACCACAGCTATCCGGGGGTCCAGCCGTATCTGAAGGTAAGTCTATAACTAAGCACCACGCTTAACTATATTCTAACTATCTCTACCCTAGCTTTGAATAGAGACACCCTTGCAGACGTCAGAGCAAACACTTGACTTAATAAGATAAACACTAAACTAACTAAGCAACCTATTGGCAAAAAACACTAAGCTCACTAGAGATTAACTACTATGGCTAAGTGAATTGATCTGTAGGATAGCTAGGCACTCAAGCAATCAATCAAGTATACCACTCAATACTGATAAGTAGAATAAAGTAATACTTGAAATGATGAACTAGAATATAGTAAATGCTTGAGTAACAAGAGCAAAACCTGAACTGAAGACGAAGGAAGACTCTTCCCAGCTCCAGAACCGATCACTCGCACGCCTCTACTCTTGAGCTAACCCTTGAGCAGCGCTACCGCGAGGGCGAAGATGCCTTGCTCTACTAGCTACCTACTTGCCTAAGCTCTCTAAGCTTCTAACCTAACTCTCACTTGCTTCTCTTGCTTTGCTTGGGATGGTACTTGGTGTGAGATGGTACTCTTGGGTGTGAATGAAGAGGTGCCTCAGGGGGTATTTATAGCCCAAATGTGTGAGGGGGGTTCTTATAGGGGCCAGCCAGCCGACCTATGGCTAACCCTAGTGGCGGGCGCCAGCCCTAGGTGGCGGCCGCCACCTCCCTCACCGTTGGATGCACCGCCTTGGCTTCAACGGCATCCAGGTGGTTGTCCAAGGCGGTTTGGAGGTCGGTTGCATGTCCTAGCAACCGACATTCAGCCTTGATCCATGCCACTTTCTTCTAAGCCATCCGATGCCACTGACCTAGTGACTAAGGGCCAAGATTTGGCCCTGGGGAGGTCACACGGATCGGTGACGTGGCAGGTTTTGCAACTTGGGCCAACCCAAGTGGTGGGCGCCACCTAGGGGTGGCGGGCGCCACCCCCCTTAGGCCCATTTGGGCCCTGCTGAGTGGGCTTGTCTCCTGGTGGGTCAAAATGTCCAAATTTGGTTCAATTCCTGCATTCAAATAAAATTCTATGGACATGTGGAATTCGGTTAGTTTGAAACCTATTTGACTACATTTCATGCCTTTTTGGTGAACTTTAGGGTCAAATGTTGACGGTAAAACAGGTGTTTAAGGACCGTCAACAATCCCCAAACGAATGAGCATCTCTCACTTACTCACATGGTCATGTGTAAGAGATGTGTGCCTTTGTAATCATATGCATCACAACTTTCTCAGAATCAGTTGAAACTTTTTTGTCAACAGTATACACCTAAATGAGGTGTCCATGCAAGTTTTGAGATTTTTGTAGGTAGCTTAGGATATTTTACCATTTATCCATGGGAAAATCAACAAATAATTACAGTAATAGGAAAACTTGGTCTGAAAATTGAACAAATGCACACACCATCATGGGACACCTACATAAGCATCCAAAAAAATTTCGAATGATTTTGTGAAAGTTGTACTACACATCCCCAAATGGATGAGCATCTCTCACTTACTCACATGGTCATGTGTAAGAGATGTGTGCCTTTGTAATCATATGCATCACAACTTTCTCAGAATCAGTTGAAACTTTTTTGTCAACACTATACACCTAAATGAGGTGTCCATGCAAGTTTTGAGATTTTTGTAGGTAGCTTAGGATATTTTACCATTTATCCTTGGGAAAATGAACAAAAATTAGAGTAATAGGTAAACTTGGTCTGAAAATTGAACAAATGCACACACCATCATGGGACACCTACATAAGCATCCCAAAAAAATTTCGAATGATTTGGTGAAAGTTGTACTACACATCCCCAAACGGATGAGCATCTCTCACTTACTCACATGGTCAAGTGTAAGAGATGTGTGCCCTTGTAATCATATGCATCATAACTTTCTCAGAATCAGTTGAAACTTTTTTGTCAACACTATACACCTAAATGAGGTGTCCATGCAAGTTTTGAGTTTTTTGTAGGTAGCTTAGGATATTTTACCATTTATCCTTGGGAAAATCAACAAAAGTTACAGGAATAGGTAAACTTGGTCTGAAAATTGAACAAATGCACACACCATCATGGGACACCTACATAAGCATCCCAAAAAAATTTCGAATGATTTGGTGAAAGTTGTACTACACATCCCCAAACAGATGAGCATCTCTCACTTACTCACATGGTCATGTGTAAGAGATGTGTGCCCTTGTAATCATATGCATCACAACTTTCTCAGAATCAGATAAAACTTTTTTGTCAACACTATACACCTAATTGAGGTGTCCATGCAAGTTTTGAGTTTTTTGTAGGTAGCTTGGGATATTTTACCATTCATCCTTGGGAAAATCAACAAAAATTACAGTAATAGGTAAACTTGGTCTGAAAATTGAACAAATGCACACACCATCATGGGACACCTACATAAGCATCCCAAAAACATTTTGAATGATTTGGTGAAAGTTGTACTACACATCCCCAAACAGATGAGCATCTCTCACTTACTCACATGGTCATGTGTAAGAGATGTGTGCCTTTGTAATCATATACATCACAACTTTCTCAGAATCAGTTGAAACTTTTTTGTCAACACTATACACCTAAATGAGGTGTCCATGCAAGTTTTGAGTTTTTTGTAGGTAGCTTAGGATATTTTACCATTTATCCTTGGGAAAATCAACAAAAATTACTTTAGGGACGGAGGGAGTACTCAGTGGGACCTACTCTGTGTGACCTCCATATTAAGCACGTCGGCCTACTCGGTGCGGTTTCCTCGGCTTTTTTTAGTCTCTTCTTCTTCCACAGTCGGCGGGTCTCTTCTTCTTCCAGAGTCGGTGAGGCGAAGGGCGGTTTCAAGGCGGATTGCATGGCGGCGAGGCTTGGAGATGGAGCGCGGAACCCGTGGCGACGGCAGCGAGGGCCGCACTGGCCGGAAGAAGCGCCCTCACGATGCGGAGGAGGTGGTGAAGAAGCCGAGGCGCCACACCAACTCTTCCTTGGGTGGCGGCTCATCCTATGCTGATTCCATGGAGTCGGCGTTCACCTTCCCACGCCCAGCCGCCGGCAAGGAGAAGACGGTCATCGGCGAGGACAAGGTATGCTCCACCGCGACATCGCCCAATCCGAAGGGGCTAGGGTTTATTTCTGTACGGATTCAAAAAATTACTGTTGTTAATTAGGTTCATTAGGGTTTAAATTGAGATTATGGGTTGATACATATATAGATCATATGTTTGGCCTGCTGATTTAAGTTTTTGCTAACATTATTGAAGTGATTATTAGTGTTGTCAATTATTTATGCATTAATGATCATATGTTTGGCCTATATGTATTGTTCTTTTAATTAAAGTTTTGCCTTATCTATATGTTTACAACCCTGATGCTTTAATTAATTAGGTTAAAATCAAATAAATTAAAATGAAGATTGCTGTTGTACATGCTTTGAGGGGTTATCAGTGAAAAAATAAAAAAAGTGAAATGGGTTTTCATATATGTTTGTTTGTCCAGTTTAGACGTATTTACTTTTTGTTTATCACAAGTTTGTTGCATTAGAAATTCTGATAATTCAACATATCATCAATGTTAGTTTTGCATGGTTAGATTTAGTTTGCTGTCAGGTTTCACAATTTTGTTGGCAATCCGAAGTTTACTGTTTATTATGGGTTGATATATATATGGATCATATATTTGGCCTACTGATTTAAGTTTTTGCTAATATTATTGTAGTGATTATTAGTGTTATCAATTATTTATGCATTAATGATCATATCTTTGGCCTACATGCATTGTCCTTTTAATTAATGTTTTGCCTTAAGTATATGTTTACAGCCATGATGCTTCAATTGTTTTTGTTAAAATCAAATAAACTGAAATGAAGATTGTTGTTGTACATGCTTTGAGAGGTTATCAGTCTACATGCATTGTTCGTTTAATTAAATTTTTGCATGGTCAGATTTAATTGTTTATCAATGTTTATTGCATATGATCAATTACAGGAGCCAGAAGAAGAAGAACCAGAAGCAAATTTCCGCTTCTGGGCTGAAACTTCAAAAGAACAGCTGCAAGAAGACATTGTGGATGTCTTTGAGAAGATGAAGAAAGACCTGCAGACAGGTCAAGACAGTAACACAGTCTGTGACAAGATTCAGCAGGAGGTGAACAAAAAAATTGATCATTCGATGGACCAGCTGTGGATGAGGCTGCTTTGGGATTACGATTGGTATGGACAGTTTTGGGCTTATGATGGAGCAGATTGATCTAGTATCTAGTAGTAGTAGACTTAGAATCTGGACTAGTAAGACTGTGGTGGTGCTTTTGGTAACAAACACTATAACTATATAGATGTTAGTACTTTGTAAATATATAATTAAGTCCTGGTACCTTTTAAATATGTGTGTGCTAGTTATATATATGGTGCTATATATTTTGTGGATTTTGTGTGTCTCAAATCATTTCTGAGTATGAGTGTGCTGGATGCAGACCTGGTACCTGTGTAAATATGTGAGCATACATGTGTGTGTTTTGATAGGATTCACATAAGCTCCAATGGATTATATGACAGTGGTGAGCATATCTTATGGTCTGATGATTGTATGTGCATGACTCGTGTCACTCTTTATTGCTTGTAATTTTTTGTTAATGACACGGAGTGTTTTGAGATCTTGCACGTTATTGGTAGTCCAGGATGATAAATTAATGCTCATTTACATCTGTGTTCTATTACTTAAACAAAGAAATCATCTTGCCATGGTCTTACTCAATGACGCCTGGGTCTAATGATGATGGGGCCCATGATTCAGTGACACGTCTCCCTTTACATGCGTGAGTGAAGGGTCGGCGTAGTCTTCCACCCACCCCCACGTCTCGCCCCTTCAACGCGCCTGTCACCCCAATCTGTCGCATCAACGCTCCCGTCTCGCTCTCGTTGCATCGCTTTCCTCCACCACGACCATGGTTTGCGCAACCCGCTTCCGAACCTACTCCCTCGGCTCCACAACCTCCCCTCCTCCTGCCGTCGCCGCCATTGATGCGCCGCCTAAACAGCAGCACCACTCGGCTAAGCAGAAGCGTGACAGCAGCGGAAGGTTCATCGCCGCCGCTAGGACCATGATCGTGCGACCGAGGAGGAGGACGACGACGGCGAGACGCACTCGCATTGAGGCAGAAGAGGCGCCCGAAGTCGAAGCCGATGCGCCATACCAAATCCCCCCACCGCTTCCACTGGACCAGGTTAGGGTTCGAAACTTATTAGGGTTGGGGTTTTCTGTGTGGTTTGGGAGATAGATTATTGTTATTTCGACCCTAGATTAATGTTATGTGGTTTCGATCTGAGATAAATGTAGTGTGGTTTCGATCTGTGTGGTTTTGCATGCTAATTTAGCACTTATTGGAATCATTAGAGCACCTCCAAGAGTTCCCAATATCCATTCCCCAATCTTGTTTTTTTGGGAAAAAAGTGAAAAATTCATGTCCAATAGTTCTCTATATTCATTTCCCATCTTTTGGCAATTGGCAAATGAGTCGACATCGTGCGTAAAAATACGCACGGCTCTCCTCGCGCGCATCCCCGCGGTCGCGATATCTCCTCCTTTCCTGCGACGTCTCTGTTGCTGCATGCTGCTGCTGCAGGTCGGCAAGTACTGCAGCTGCTGGGCTGCTGCTACTAGCCGGCTCCTGCAGGTGCTGTTGTTGCCTACCCAGTACCTGCTGATGCTGGCCGGCAACTTGTGCAGCTATTTTGGGAGTTGGCAAACACTATGATTTGGGAAACAAAATATAAGAAACTGTTGGAGATGCTCTTACTGACTATACATAGTCTTAAGTGGAATCCAAGTCTACTAATGAAGCTGATTGCTGACTTTATTTCATTACTGACATTGATTTTGTTAATGAAGGCTCCTGATGATCATCCACACGTGTTTGTGATCTGTGACAAAGTTTCACTGCATTGCACGCTTAGCCATGACAGCGATTGTAACACCCTAAAATTTGCAAAGTTTGGAAATAGAGAGAAAATGCTTTATTATGTATTTTCGGTGCTCATGGGAATATAGGAGAAATAAAAACTTTTTCTTTAAATTTAAAATTTATCTTAGGGTAACATGTTTGAGCATGCATGCTGGTGCATAATTTAATTTTGTGATGTGGGTGTGCTCCAAAGTTTGGCAAGATTTCAAATTCATTTTGAAAACGCTTTTGAAATGGTTGAAATAAAAAGAAAAGGTTTTTCTTCTCTCTCCCTCACCCCTCTCCCCAATCTGGCCCGAAGGCCTAGCCTGCTCGCCCAAGCATCCGGCCCGCCCGGCCTCCACTTCTCCCGCCTCCCTCCTCCCCTTCCACCCTGCTCGGCCCAGCTCGGAAGCCTGCAAAGCACAGCCGGCGGCCCGACTCCCCTCCTTCCCCCTTTCCTTTCGTGCGGCCCACGGCCGAGCCGGCCCAGCGGCCAAGCCTGCGGGCGCAGAAGCCCGCGTGGACGCTTCCCTCCCTCTTTATTCGCTGACGAACCGGTCCCAGCTGTCAGTCGGTTCTTCCTCCTCTCGTCAATGGCAAGGACTCCTACCGAGTCCAAGTCGGCTACGCCGAGCACGCCTCGTCCTTGCCCCTTCCGCACGTTGGGCCCTCCTATAAAGATGCCCGCATCCGCCACTCCTCCCTTCTTGCGAAAATCAAGTGCTCTTGTGCCCTAAATCTCTCGCGCCGCTCGGTTTGGATCTCATCGGAGCCGCCGTCCGCCCCGACCAGTAACCAGCTCCCTCCGTCCCCTAATCGTCGATCACGTCGCCTCAGGTGAGTTCGCAAGATCGAGGGCTTCACCCTGGTACCCTCTCCGTGTTTCCCCGTGGCCTGAATCATCAAGACGCCATCTCCGGCGAGCTCGGGCTCGGCAGGCCATGGCGGCCGCCACCTTCTCTTCCCCCTCCGGCCAAAATCGCCGCCCGCTCTCTCTGGAATCTAATCTCGCCCGTTGATCGCAGATCCAACGGCCGAGGAGGCTCCATACCCCTTCGCCCCTGCCTTTTTCTAAAGAGACCCTCGGTTTCTTTAGATTAGAACCCGCCGTCCAAAGCGCAAACGCAGAATACGCCTTCTCCTCGGGAAAACGTAAAGCCAGGTCTGTTCTATCCAAAATACGTATTCTAATAATCACAAGTTTGCCACTGATTTTGTTTTCGCTATAAAATCTCCGTTTTAACTCCGTTTTGACCCGTTCAAGTTGCGTTAGGTTCATAATTACATAATCTACATGTTTTTACAACTATTAATCATGTTTCCAACTTTTAAATTTCGAGTTTAGTTTTAATCTAATAATTTATTAAAGAAAACCTTGTTTAAATCATAACTTCTCCGTTATAGATCCGTTTTTAGTGGTTTTTGTGTTCACGCGTTCGTCTCGACAAGTAGAACAGTTTTATAAGCGTTTTATCCATGTTTTATGTATTGGTGTACTGTTTTCTAATTTAATGCATGTTTTGCTTGTATGTTTGCTCCTGTGTGCCGATGTTTGTTGCGTATAGACGAAGAGTTGCAAGTGAACCTACAAGAGCTTGACTTTGAAGACTGGGACCAACATCAACTCGAAGAAGGCAAGTGCAGGCACCCTTTGATCATGTTCTTTACCTATTCACCATTAATCACTATATGCATGCATGTGTCTAATTATGTGAACCCTAAGGATTATCCTAGTTTTCCATATCTTCCTTGTTACCTGGGTTTTAGGATGGGTAGTAATGCTATGCTAAGCAACTTTACTTGTTCTAAAATACCACTTGATGATGATACATTAATGATGACTTAATGGTTTTGGAACTATGTTTTAACGTGGAACTCAGTGACTCGGGCACATGGTATGGTATGGTGGTTATGGTAAGTTTGGCTTGTGGTTTGTGATTTGTGCTCGGGTCCGCCTTTTAGGACTGGCTCATGGAGCGACCACCCAGGATAACAGTGCAACCACGAGATGTTATATGGCTCTAACCGGGCTAATTAATTAGAGGATTCTAGTGTTGCGTTAACCGGGCGGCGCTACTGAGGGATGGCCCAAGAATGTGGCATGGACTTAGGGGTCCTCTGGTTGCTGCGGCTTCCAGTAGGAACTTTAGGTGGTTATCGCTCGCTAGATGAATCTTTGTAAAGGCCCGTGGTGAAACCTTGCCATGCACCTTGGAAGTGTAGTATGGGAGTCATGACCTTGGCATATGGGAATCACTGCTCGTTGGGAAAAGTGTGCAACCTCTGCAGAGTGTAAAACTGATATATCAGCCGTGCTCACGGTTACGAGCGACCTGGACCCTCACATGATTAGTTTTGGACAGTTGGACTTATGGACATAAGATGATGGTTTCTCAGGTGGAGGTGTTTACCTCGGTTGATGGTTATATTTAAAGGTGGTATTCCTCTTAACTAATGGGATGGGTTATCCTACACTCACTTATAGTAATCACGTGCTAATAAAACTTGACCAACTAAAATGCTTATCGCAGTTGAATAGTGTCAGCCTACCTTTGTTCAAGCCTTGCATGACATTTTATTTCCGCCTGTACTTGTTGAGTACGATATGTGCTCACCCTTGCTATTCCCCACAACCCCAGACGGTAGCCCAAGTTACCCAGAAGGTTAGTGGAGATGTTATGGAGTTTACCAGAAGACTATCAGTTGTGCTTGGCGTACGGTGCCCCCAGTCAACCGTCCCTGTGAAGATTGGAGCCTCAAGTGAAGATTAGTTTATGATCCGCTTTACTCTGATATACGTAAGTGTTATATAGCTATGTTACGTTATATAATAACATTGTTTCTGATATTCTATACTCTGTTGTTGTATGTGTGGACTTCCTGGGCACACATATGGCTATCCTGGTTTTGTTCTTAAAACTGGGTGTTACAGAATGGTATCAAAGTTGTGTTGACTGTAGGACGTATGCCAACTAGAAAATGATCGTTTATAGGATTCCAATTTGTTATACAACCCTTGTTCTTGATATCCTTTGTTTCTACTCTTGTTAATATTCCTTTCCTTGAACATTTGACCTTCTCCTTGTCTATTTACCTTCAAGTTCTTGCTCTTACTCTATCTACCTTATGCTTCTTGCTTTTAGATCTGGTTCTCACCTTCGCTGCTACGTGACCTTAAGATGTCTAGAGCAACTGACCCCTTTAGGCTGTCCACCATAACATCAAGAGCGTTAGTTGCGTTGAAGCATGTTTGGGTGTGCAAGTTTGTTTGTCTTTATGCCTTTGGATGATTTGCTTCTTTGTAATGAGTGTGATGTGTTGTGGGCAATGTTCACAACTACATCAAGTTGTTAGTTTAGTGTGTTGTTAGTTAGTTTGGGGGATCTTATCTTGTTCCTTGTTCCAAAATCTTTCTTCAAGCCTCTCATGTTGTTTCCCTCATCTTCTCAATCTTTCCTACTCATGTTTATCTCTCCACCTATGCTTACAAGTTCTTGGTTAAATCAGATGGTGAACACAAGAAGGCAGGCAAGCATGCAGAATGCTACCAACCAGAGCTCACAACCACCTTCTTCTCAAGGCAACATGGAACAGTGGATGACGATGCAGACTCAACTCATGCAGTCAATGGTGCAAGTAGTGACCAACCTCCAGCAAAGTAGTGTGCCACCAAGGGATAGTCGTGCTGAGTTTATGAAAGGACATCCTCCAGTGTTTGCTCATGCTATTGATCCATTGGAGGCAGATGATTGGCTACGTGCAGTAGAAAGGCAACTCAACCTAGCACAGTGCAATGATCTTGAGAAGGTGTTGTATGCATCAGGACAACTTCAGGGAGCAGCTCAAGATTGGTGGGAGTCATTCCAGTATGGACGTCCCAACAATGCTCCTGCTATCACTTGGGAGGAGTTCACTGAGAATTTCAGGTCCTATCATATTCCCGCAGGATTAGTAGAGCTTAAACAGGAAGAATTCAGAGCCTTGAAGCAAGGATCAATGTTTGTGGTTGAGTATCATGATAAGTTTGCTCAGCTATCGCGCTATGCTCCAACAGATGTAGATGATGATGATAAGAAACAATATCGCTTTCTTAGAGGATTGTATGATGGTCTTCAACTCCAGCTCATGTCCAACAGCTATCCTAACTTCCAAGCACTTGTGAATCGTGCCATCATAGTTGATAATAAGCACAAGGAAATGGATGCAAAGAAGAGAAAGCTTCGGGAGCAACCTCATAGACATACTCGTCCTCGCAGTGCCTCTCCGCAAGCAAATCAGCTTCAGCCGGTACCTCAGATCAACGATAATGAGTATCGTCAGCAGTCGCAGGAGCAACACGCAAACTTGCAAGAACTCCATCATGTTACAGGAGTTGTCACTCCTGAAGCGGTTATGATCTCTGATACTCCCGTGTCGGCCACAACGACTAAGACTCCTAAGAAGACTAGAACCTCCAGCAGTCTATCAAAAATGGGTTGCTACCATTGCAAGCAAGAGGGACATCTCATGCGACAATGCCCAAAGAAGTATCCATATGTGTATCGTAACAAGAATCAGAATCAGAACCGTGTTCAAGCTCAGAATCAGAGGAATGAAATGCAACAGACTTATATGCGAGGCACAATGAACAATATGACCATGGATGATGTCAGAAGTGATCCCGATGTGATACTCGGTATGTTCCTTGTCAACTCTATTCCAACATCAGTTCTTTTTGATTCAAAAGCTACACATTCCTTCATCAGTAAGCAATATGCCACAAGACATCATTTTCGTGCTGTTACTATGAAGCACCCTCTGCTAGTTAGTTCACCTAGTGGAGAGATGAAAGCCACCCTTATTTGTCCGAAAGTTAGTCTCAACATAAGGGGGGTAGAATTCCTAGCTAATCTGGTAATCTTGGAGACCGAAGGTGTTGATGTGATCCTTGGAAGGGATTGGTTACCTATGCATGATGGTACCATAGATTATGCTAGAAGAGCTGTGTCTTTGGTTAATTCCTCAGGTGAGGAAGTGGAATATGTGGCCTCTTTTCCGTCAGTTGAAGAAGGTTTGCTCAATCAGATGAAAGGCACTCCCATTGAAGAAATCATAGTGGTATGTGATTTCCCTGACGTGTTTCCTATCAATCTACCCGGTATGCCACCAGATCGAGAAGTTGAGTTTCTTATTGATCTTCTACCTCGAACTTCCCCTATATCTAAGAGACCTTGTAGGATGGCAGTTAATGAGTTAGAAGAACTCAAAAAGCAATTAAGAGAACTACAAGATAAAGGTTTTATTCGTCCGAGTTCATCACCATGGGGAGCTCCAGTTATACTTGTGAATAAGAAGGATGGAACTCAGAGAATGTGTGTGGATTATAGATCACTCAATGAAGTTACGATCAAGAACAAATGTCCTTTGCCTAAGATTGAGGATCTTTTTGGCCAGTTGAAAGGAGCTTGTGTTTTCTCTAAGATCAATTTGAGATCCGGCTATCATCAACTGAAGATTAGATCAGCTGATATTCCTAAGACTGCATTCACTACAAGATATGGGCTTTATGAATACACAGTGGTGTCCTATGGGTTGACTAATGTGCCAACATATTTCATGCATCTCATGAATAAGGTTTTCATGGAATATCTTGATAAGTTCGTTGTGGTTCTCGTTGATAACATTCTCATATGCTCTAAGAGTGAAGAAGAGCATGAAGAACACTTAAGGCTTGTTCTGCAGAGACTCAGAGAAAACCAGTTGTATGCTAAGCTGAGTAAGTGTGAATTCTGGTTGAATGAAGTTTCTCTCCTTGGCCATGTTGTTTCTAATGGGGGTATTGCAGTAGATCCGAGCAAAGTAAGAGATGTGCTGAATTGGCAACCACCTCAGACTGTGAGTGAGATCCGAAATTTCCTTGGTTTGGCAGGTTATTATAGAAGATTTATTGAAGGATTTTCCAAGATAGCAAGGCCTTTAACAGTTTTATTGGAAAAAGGAAAGAAGTTTGAATGGACGACAGCTTGTGAGGAAAGTTTTAGAATGCTGAAGAACAAACTAACCACCGCGCCTGTGCTAGCAATGCCTGATGTTAGTAAGAATTTTGATGTGTATTGTGATGCTTCTCGCCATGGTTTGGGATGTGTGCTTATGCAAGAAGGTCGAGTTATAGCTTATGCTTCAAGGCAGTTAAAGAGACATGAGAAGAATTATCCTACTCATGATCTAGAATTGGCAGCAGTGGTTCATGCTTTGAAAATCTGGAGACATTATATGTTGGGTAATAGATGTGAGATTTACACCGATCATAAAAGTCTGAAGTACATATTCACTCAGTCAGATCTTAACTCCAGACAACGCAGATGGTTGGAAGTTATTAAAGATTTTGATCTTGGTATTCACTATCATCCTGGAAAAGCTAATGTTGTAGCAGATGCTTTGAGTCGGAAAAGTTATGCTAATATGATCATAGAACATCAACTCCCAGCTGGTTTATGCAAAGAATTTGAAAAGCTCAACCTTGGTTTGGTCGCTAGTACTCAAGCAGTGGCGATGGAAGTCGATTCGACCTTAGAGCAGGATATTCGCAAAGGTCAATTGGATGATGAGAAGATAAAGGATATTGCTGAGCTCGTTAAGAAAGACAAAGCACCTGGATTCCATATAGATGAGCATGGAACTGTTTGGTTCAAGAAGAGAATTTGTGTGCCAGACTTGAAACATGTCCGTGATTTGATATTGAGAGAAGCTCATGAGTCAGCTTATTCCATTCATCCCGGTAGCACTAAGATGTACCAGGATTTGAAGAAGAAATTTTGGTGGTATGGTATGAAGAGAGACATAGCAGAATACGTGGCTTTGTGTGATACGTGTCAAAGAGTGAAGGCAGAGCATCAAAGACCAGCAGGATTGTTGCAACCACTGAAGATACCTGAATGGAAATGGGATGAGATCAGTATGGATTTCATAGTAGGTTTACCACGTACTCAAAGTGGTTATGATTCAATTTGGGTAATTGTGGATCGCTTAACTAAAGTATCTCACTTCATTCCTGTCAAGACTACGTACTCTAGTGCAAAACTTGCAGAGTTATACATGTCAAGAATTGTGTGTTTGCATGGAGTGCCGAGGAAGATTGTGTCAGATAGAGGTACTCAGTTTACATCTCGTTTTTGGGAAAAGATTCATGAGTCTATGGGTACGAAATTGAATTTCAGTTCAGCCTATCATCCTCAAACAGATGGACAGACAGAAAGGACGAATCAGGTTCTAGAAGACATGTTGAGAGCTTGTGCTGTACAGTATGGTACTAGTTGGGATAAGAGTTTACCATATGCAGAATTCTCTTATAACAATAGTTACCAAGCTAGTCTCAAAATGGCCCCATTTGAAGCTTTGTATGGCAGAAAATGTAGAACTCCTTTGTTTTGGAATCAAACAGGAGAAAGTCAGGTGTTTGGACCAGAAGTTTTGAAGGAAGCAGAGAGACAAGTTCGAATCATTCGTGAGAATTTGAGAGCAGCTCAGTCCAGACAGAAAAGCTATGCTGACAAACGTCGTAGACAGTTAGTTTTTGAAGTAGGTGATTATGTATATCTTAAAGTGTCACCTGTCAGAGGACTCAAGAGATTTAAAGTAAAAGGAAAGTTGGCACCTAGATATATTGGCCCGTTCAAGATTTTGGAAAGAAGAGGTGAAGTAGCATATCAACTTGAGTTACCTGCTCAGTTGTCAGATGTACACAATGTGTTTCATGTATCACAGTTGAAGAAGTGTTTGAGAGTGCCAGAGGAACAGTTACCCTTAGAGAAAGTTAACTTGAAGGATGATCTTACTTATTCTGAGCATCCCGTGAAGATTTTGGAAGTCGCTGAAAGAGTTACCAGAAGCAAGGTTGTCAGAATGTGCAAAGTCCAGTGGAGTCATCACTCGGTGGATGATGCAACATGGGAACGTGAAGATGAGCTACGTGCAGAGTTTCCCTATCTCTTCAAAGATCCTTCCGAATCTCGAGGACGAGATTCATCTTAAGGGGGGTAGATTTGTAACACCCTAAAATTTGCAAAGTTTGGAAATAGAGAGAAAATGCTTTATTATGTATTTTCGGTGCTCATGGGAATATAGGAGAAATAAAAACTTTTTCTTTAAATTTAAAATTTATCTTAGGGTAACATGTTTGAGCATGCATGCTGGTGCATAATTTAATTTTGTGATGTGGGTGTGCTCCAAAGTTTGGCAAGATTTCAAATTCATTTTGAAAACGCTTTTGAAATGGTTGAAATAAAAAGAAAAGGTTTTTCTTCTCTCTCCCTCACCCCTCTCCCCAATCTGGCCCGAAGGCCTAGCCTGCTCGCCCAAGCATCCGGCCCGCCCGGCCTCCACTTCTCCCGCCTCCCTCCTCCCCTTCCACCCTGCTCGGCCCAGCTCGGAAGCCTGCAAAGCACAGCCGGCGGCCCAACTCCCCTCCTTCCCCCTTTCCTTTCGTGCGGCCCACGGCCGAGCCGGCCCAGCGGCCAAGCCTGCGGGCGCAGAAGCCCGCGTGGACGCTTCCTTCCCTCCATCTTTCGCTGATGAACCGGTCCCAGCTGTCAGTCGGTTCTTCCTCCTCTCGTCAATGACAAGGACTCCTACCGAGTCCAAGTCGGCTACGCCGAGCACGCCTCGTCCTTGCCCCTTCCGCACGTTGGGCCCTCCTATAAAGATGCGCGCATCCGCCACTCCTCTCTTCTTGCGAAAATCGAGTGCTCTTGTGCCCTAAATCTCTCGCGCCGCTCGGTTTGGATCTCATCGGAGCCGCCGTCCGCCCCGACCAGTAACCAGCTCCCTCCGTCCCCTAATCGTCGATCACGTCGCCTCAGGTGAGTTCGCAAGATCGAGGGCTTCACCCTGGTACCCTCTCCGTGTTTCCCCGTGGCCTGAATCATCAAGACGCCATCTCCGGCGAGCTCGGGCTCGGCAGGCCATGGCGGCCGCCACCTTCTCTTCCCCCTCTGGCCAAAATCGCCGCCCGCTCTCTCTGGAATCTAATCTCGCCCGTTGATCGCAGATCCAACGGCCGAGGAGGCTCCATACCCCTTCGCCCCTGCCTTTTTCTAAAGAGACCCTCGGTTTCTTTAGATTAGAACCCGCCGTCCAAAGCGCAAACGCAGAATACGCCTTCTCCTCGGGAAAACGTAAAGCCAGGTCTGTTCTATCCAAAATACGTATTCTAATAATCACAAGTTTGCCACTGATTTTGTTTTCGCTATAAAATCTCCGTTTTAACTCCGTTTTGACCCGTTCAAGTTGCGTTAGGTTCGTAATTACATAATCTACATGTTTTTACAACTATTAATCATGTTTCCAACTTTTAAATTTCGAGTTTAGTTTTAATCTAATAATTTATTAAAGAAAACCTTGTTTAAATCATAACTTCTCCGTTATAGATCCGTTTTTAGTGGTTTTTGTGTTCACGCGTTCGTCTCGACAAGTAGAACAGTTTTATAAGCGTTTTATCCATGTTTTATGTATTGGTGTACTGTTTTCTAATTTAATGCATGTTTTGCTTGTATGTTTGCTCCTGTGTGCCGATGTTTGTTGCGTATAGACGAAGAGTTGCAAGTGAACCTACAAGAGCTTGACTTTGAAGACTGGGACCAACATCAACTCGAAGAAGGCAAGTGCAGGCACCCTTTGATCATGTTCTTTACCTATTCACCATTAATCACTATATGCATGCATGTGTCTAATTATGTGAACCCTAAGGATTATCCTAGTTTTCCATATCTTCCTTGTTACCTGGGTTTTAGGATGGGTAGTAATGCTATGCTAAGCAACTTTACTTGTTCTAAAATACCACTTGATGATGATACATTAATGATGACTTAATGGTTTTGGAACTATGTTTTAACGTGGAACTCAGTGACTCGGGCACATGGTATGGTATGGTGGTTATGGTAAGTTTGGCTTGTGGTTTGTGATTTGTGCTCGGGTCCGCCTTTTAGGACTGGCTCATGGAGCGACCACCCAGGATAACAGTGCAACCACGAGATGTTATATGGCTCTAACCGGGCTAATTAATTAGAGGATTCTAGTGTTGCGTTAACCGGGCGGCGCTACTGAGGGATGGCCCAAGAATGTGGCATGGACTTAGGGGTCCTCTGGTTGCTGCGGCTTCCAGTAGGAACTTTAGGTGGTTATCGCTCACTAGATGAATCTTTGTAAAGGCCCGTGGTGAAACCTTGCCATGCACCTTGGAAGTGTAGTATGGGAGTCATGACCTTGGCATATGGGAATCACTGCTCGTTGGGAAAAGTGTGCAACCTCTGCAGAGTGTAAAACTGATATATCAGCCGTGCTCACGGTTACGAGCGACCTGGACCCTCACATGATTAGTTTTGGACAGTTGGACTTATGGACATAAGATGATGGTTTCTCAGGTGGAGGTGTTTACCTCGGTTGATGGTTATATTTAAAGGTGGTATTCCTCTTAACTAATGGGATGGGTTATCCTACACTCACTTATAGTAATCACGTGCTAATAAAACTTGACCAACTAAAATGCTTATCGCAGTTGAACAGTGTCAGCCTACCTTTGTTCAAGCCTTGCATGACATTTTATTTCCGCCTGTACTTGTTGAGTACGATATGTGCTCACCCTTGCTATTCCCCACAACCCCAGACGGTAGCCCAAGTTACCCAGAAGGTTAGTGGAGATGTTATGGAGTTTACCAGAAGACTATCAGTTGTGCTTGGCGTACGGTGCCCCCAGTCAACCGTCCCTGTGAAGATTGGAGCCTCAAGTGAAGATTAGTTTATGATCCGCCTTACTCTGATATACGTAAGTGTTATATAGCTATGTTACGTTATATAATAACATTGTTTCTGATATTCTATACTCTGTTGTTGTATGTGTGGACTTCCTGGGCACACATATGGCTATCCTGGTTTTGTTCTTAAAACTGGGTGTTACAGCGATGAGGAGACGGGACAATGGCCGATGGCCCACAAAAAGGAGGTGTTATAAGTCTACCCGAACCTAATAAGTTTCCTAAATTTCAATTATATATATGCTAACTTGCCCCACTATGAATTTCAATTACAGATGAGGAAAAAGGCCGAGAACCTTCGTGTCCTTCTGAAGCGCAGATACTTCCACTGATTTGGATTGAAGCCAGCAGCAGTGATGTATTTTGATGTAGTTGAATAACATGGACGTAATTGTACAAAGTTGGATGTATGAACTTAAGTCTCACTTGGTGATGTATGTAAGAACATAATAGCAGTAATGTTTATATATGCAGTGATCTTATATATACAGTATTGTCTGTGATGTTTTGGTTTATTTCCAAGTGATCTTATATATACAGTTATATATGCATACTACAAGTCATTATCTTCATCATCTGTGGACATGACATTATTGTTGTCATCGCCACCATCACTAAAGTATTGCAGCACTGTATCATCCTCATCATCACTCTCCTCAAGATTAATAACAACTTCCTTCTTGTTTCTTATAAGTTGTTGTAAATTGCCTTCAACTATAGTCGCTTCTCCACCTTCAACAGTGTGCATAACCTCATTATCATCACCTTCTTCCACTACATGCTCAGTGTCAGAACAATAATCATCCTGATGCACATCATGACTGCCCTGTTCTGTTTCAACCACATCATAAATATTCCTATGTTCAAATTTCTGCACAACTCGCCAATCTGTACAATGTGGAGTTGTATCTTGCAGGTAAAATATCTTTTTTGCTTGCTCTGCCAAGATGAAAGGATCAGTCTTGTACCAAAATGACTGAACATTGATGGACTTGAAATATTTGTCATCTCGAAGGCCCACAGTCTTGCCTACTTGGTTGTACCAATCGCATCGAAATAGAACCACAGACCGACGAACTTCATAATTTGAGGGATATAGCAACTCAATAACCTCTTTAAGGACACCATAAAAATCTATGGTCTTTCCAGCATGTGAACCTGCAATCATTACACCACTGTTTTGTGTCTGCAAGAACTTCTCATGATCCGCAGTGCTATACCGCACTCCATTAATCTTGCAACCTGCACTAATCTTAACTCGCCGAACTGGACCACATGCCAGTGCCCACAGTCCTTCGCTAACCGATTCTGGATTCTCACTGCGCTTGTTCTCAAGCTGGTGGAACGAAAATACAAAATTGATCAGGTAACCATTCAATATGCCTATAAACAAAATGATGAGTGACTTACATGGGACTTAAACCACTTTGCAAATCCCTATTCGACCATTCGATCTACTTCATTTGGACGTGCACCTTACTGCAGTAGCTCCTCCCTGTACATGCTGTAGGAAAAAAAATCAATTCATAAGAATAATTTCAAATTTAATAAAACAGAAACTAAGTCTCAGACATACTTACTCCAAATATTCCTCTGCTTCTTCAGCATTATTTAGCACATACCAAACTAGCTTATTCATGATAGCATCTTCAATGTACTCGGTCCTATTAGCTCCAACAAGAGTAGCACCATGCTTAAAACAGATATGTCATTAGGCAATGGCATCTCTGTACCACTATCGTCCTCCTAGTTAAATTTAGTGTCAACATCCTCCATGTGCCTAGAACAAAAGGTCAATGTGTCACTTGCCATATATGCCTCAGCAATTGATCCTTCCGGCCTAGCCCTGTTCCTTACAAAATTCTTCAAAGTGCCTAATCGCCTTTCTATTGGGTACATCCATCCATACTGAACAGGTCCTCTAAGCAGTGCCTCATAGGGAAGGTGGACACACAAGTGCACCATGACATCAAAGAAGGCAGGTGGAAAGATTTTCTCAATCTTGCATAGGATCAATGGAATTTCTCCTTTCAGTCGTTTCACAACATCTATCCTTAGATTTCTACTGCATAATTCCCTGAAGAAGGTCCCCAGCTCTGCAATTGCTTCATATACATCCTTCCTCACTAGTCCTCTAAGGCCAGCAGGTATGATTCTTTGCAGGAGTATGTGGCAAGAATGTGTCTTGAGCTTACCAACCACCCTGGAACCATCTTCACTTATGTATCTTTCTAGGTTAGCCGCATATCCATCAGGAAACTTGATACCTTTGAGAAACTTGCAAAACTCGACTTTTTGATCCTTCCCCAAAACATATGGAGCAGGTGGAGCCCTGCTGATTGAGTTGCCATCCTCCTGCAAGTGCAATTCATGTCGTATGCCCATATCATACAAATCTAGCCTAGCATTTTGTGTGTCCTTGGACTTGCCTAGTATATTGAGTAATGTGCCAAGAATATTTTCACATATATTCTTCTCTATGTGCATCACGTCGAGATTATGTGGAAGCTTCAAATGTTCCCAATATGGCAATCTCCACAATGCACTTTTGCGGCTAAAAATCTTTGGACCGTCACTGCACTTCCTTTTATTTCCAGTAATCTGAGGTTGCTTCCCTGGCCTAATATCTTTCACCTTCTCTAGCTCTTGTAGGACCTCCTCCACAGTAAACTTGCCAGGCTGATCTTTCTTTTCACGCTTACCATCGAAAGCCAAGCTGTTCCGCCATGCGTGTGTCATTTTAAGGTAACGACGATGTCCGATGTAGCATATCTTGTTCCTTATTCCCCGAGACAACGGATCCTTGTCACAATGAATACATGCATAATACCTTTTTGTTGTTCGCCCAGATAACGTGCCCAGTGCTGTATAATCATGTATACACCACAGCACAGCAGCGCGAAGCTTGAACTTCTTACCTGTACATGCATCTAAGGTACTGACACCCTTCCATAGCTCGAGCAGTTCTTCGATTAGGGGCTCAAGGAACAAATCAAAATCCTTTCCTAGAGATCTTGGACCTGGGATGAGTAAAGACATAAAGCAGTTTGTTGGATTTATGCATTCCCATGGTGGGAGATTCAGCGGTGTCAAAAGCACTGGCCACATACTGTACTGTGTACTCATGTTGCCAAATGGATTGAATCCGTCGGTAGCTAAGGCAAGCCTCAGGTTCCTCGGATCATTTGCAAAAGCTGGTTCCCTCCTGTCAAAGTCCTTCCATGCTTCCCCATCAGCTGGATGGCTCATCACATTGGCGACTGGCTTCCTCACTTTCTTGTGCCACTGTGTTTCCTCCGAAGTTCGTTTCGAAGCATAAATTCTTTTCAACCTTGGCAAGAGTGGAAAATGCCTCAAAACCTTATGTGGAACCCTCTTCGTCCCTGTTTCGTCTTTCCATCTAGACTCCTTGCATACTGGGCACGCATTCTTTTCAGGATAATCCTTACGAAACAACACACAATTGTTCTTGCACACATGGATGTTTTCGAATGCAAGGCCCAATTCTTTAAGATATTTCTTGGCCTCGTCATATGATTTTGGCAACTCACTCTGAGGGTATGCATCTGACATCAGCTTCATCATTGCGGTAAATGCTGTATTGGTGATTCGATAACGAGACTTCATGTACAACATCCTCACCATAAAGGAAAATTTTGAATGGCTAGAACCCGGGCTAAGCGCCTTCTTCGCATCTTCAAGAACTCTTGCAAAACTTGGATTTTCTCCATCAGCCTCTGCTGCTGCATACAGTTCGCCTATCATTTCTGGTACTCCATGATCATCATCGTAAACATCATCGTCCCCATCCACATGTATCCCAAAGTCATGATCATGTTCTTCGACCTCCTGATCTATACCCTCATCAATTACAACATCTGCATGCTCCCCATGATGAATCCACCTGGTGTATGTTGGTGAAATTCCATAAATGTGTATATGGGTTTCTACTTCAGTCTGATGTAACAGCCTTCGATTATGACAATTGATGCACGGACAACGAATGTGTTCGTGTTCGGGGTATCTTTCACTAACAAATTTCATAAACTCTTCAACTCCCTTCACATATGCAGGTGTGAATTGTTTCCCATAAACCCAACTTCTATCCATCTGTTGTGACAATAAAAGAAACCTTGTATTAACTCCCTAACTGTGATTGCACTAAACACACATCGAACACATGCTATATCAACCAAAATTCGAACACAAAATCAAACCTTTCCTACGCCCGAAGCCCCTGCTTTCCCTGCGCAACGAAGGTCGGCGCTGTTCTTCAGTCCTCACGGACGCCGATGCCCTCGATCCCAATGCCAGTTCTCCTTCGCCGCCGCATCGTCGATGAGGGGTTTAGGTCGACGAACAGTTGCCCGATCATGGGTCTATGGCCCAGGACCTATGATCCATTCAGTTAAAAGACTCACCATTCAATTACCATGTCGATACCTAACAAATAGAGTAACTTTCTTTTTTTTGCAAGAAAGGTCGTGTAGCCCAGTGGTAAGGATATTTCTTGCCTGATGCCAGGGCGCGAGATCAAACCTCGACCATCGCATTTTATTTGCCAAAAAAAAGCTTTGATGAGATTAATAAAAAAAGAGTAAATCCCTATCCTTCTCGCTTCTGACCCGACAGATCCAGCCCATCCGGCCCGTTTCCCCCTGGCTGGTCATGCCTGGCCTTTTTTTTTATTTTTTAACCTTTTTTTAAAAAATATTTCAATAATAATCTCACCCAAATAACATTTGTACATTATAACCCTTTTGGTCGCGCCAGCCCCACTGGCGCGACCAAATAACGTTGTCGCGCCACCGGGAGTGGCGTGATAAGGTCTTACACGTTGGATATCGTTTCCAATGTGGAAAACCTTGTCACGCCAATGCATGTGGCGTGACAGTAAGGTCTTGTCGCGCCACCAGGAGTGGCGTGACAACACTAAATTTTTCAAAAAAATTATAACTCTTCAATACGATGTCGGATGATGATTTTATATGAAAATTGTAGCTCTCGATGAGATCTATAACTTTGTAGTTTTGAATTTTTTTATTTGAGGACGTTAAGATGCTCAAAAAAATTAAATACTTTTTTCAGCACCATAATAAACGTATATAAAAGTTCGTGGTTTTTGAAAATTTATATATTTTTTGCATGGTATCAAATAAAGATACTTTTTGAGCATATGATTTTTGAAAAAAATTCATGTTTTTCATATCTTTATTTGGGTGAGATTATTATTGAAATATTTTTTAAAAAAAGGTTAAAAAATAAAAAAAACCGTCATGCCTATCCTATCGTTGTTGGTCGTGCACATTTAGTACGGAGTAGCATTCAATATGGAGTACTCCGTAGACGCGTAGACGCAAGGGTTTTCTTCTCGATTTCGTCATCGTCCCTTCGCTTCCCTCCATTTCTTCGGCGACCAAATCTATCGCCGGTGCGGGGATTTAATCCCAATCTTTTCTTTCCTTCCGGACCTTACGCTGCGTTCAATCTTCGATCCCAAGTGCCATGGCGGCGAGGCGATACCCGCTGGCTCTCCCGGACGACATGTTGGTCGAGATCGTCGGGAGCATCGCCGAGACGTCCACGCATCCGATGGAGGACATCTGCAGCCTACGAGCGACGTAAGTGAGTGACACCAGTACACCAACTATGCAACCTTTAACTCGGTGATGAACTCCATTTGTGTTTCTTGCATTTGTGTTTCTTGCAGATGCCAGGACATGTTCAGGGCGTGCAAGGATGCCTCCATCGGGAGGCGCTGGGCGCTGGGCGCTGGAGCGAGAGGAATCCATCAGGTGGTTCCAGAACGACCGCTACCTCGCTCTTGTCGACAACCTGGCCGCCGCCAACAACCTGGAGGCCTGCTTCGTCCTCGGCGTCATGTTCATTTTCGCGAAACGGTGCACGCCGCTCGGCACTCAGTGGCTCCAACGGGCGGCAGACGCCAGGCACAAGGCAGCGGCTTACGTTCTCGGCATCCATCACCATGGTTGCAAAGAGAAGGAAGAAGCCGAGCGCTACATTAGGCAGGTCGAGGACGAGGGCGGCGTCGTCGTCGGATGTAAGCAGGCCAGCCGCATGACCAACCGAGAGTGCACCAGGTACCGTGCGCATGCCGTCAAGGTGGTCCATGATGTGACATGGAAAGTGGCCGGAACAGCCCCATTGGGGGCACTGCCGCCTGTACCACCGGTGGACGAGGACGGACAAGGTTGCGGTGGCAGCGGATGTGGCGTGCCGGAAGGCTGGGCTAATGACTATGCCTTCTTTTGTAGCGAAGGTTGTAGGATTAGGCATGAGTACTCTGCATTCTTTTCGTGTGTCTCTTTACCTCTTCATTAGAAGAACAAGTTTGGCAGCTAATCCGCAGCCAATGGTTTGACTATAACCTATGAAGTGCTTTTGGAAGCTGGTGAAATCGAAATGTTCCTAAGTACTAAATGAATAATCTTTGCTTTGGTCTGTGTATGCGATGGATTTACAAGTGCTTGCATTATGGATAAGTAAAAGTACTTTGTTAGGCGATTACTTTGGTTTTCTTCAAGATTTTGTGTTGTTAGGCGATTGCATGCGTGTCCTCCTGTTTTACAAATCAATTAGAGGATATAACATCAGTGACGGGTGCTTGCTCAATGGTTGTGTTTAGTAGCCAGTTTTCAAGAGAACGAATAATACTCATGTTCGAGGCTTGGTTTCATATCTGCTCACTAGGTACAGATGACAAATCTCAGTCTATGGCCCAGGACCTGTGATCTAAAGAGTTAAGAGAACCACCATTCAATTATCATGTTGATACCTTACAAATAGAGTAACATTGTTTTTTCACAAGAAAATAGTCGAGTAGCTCAGTGGTAAGGTTGTTACTCGCCTAACGGCAGGTCGCGCGATCAAAGCTCCACCAGCGCAATTTTTTTGCCAAAAATTGTCCAGCCTACTGTGTGCACCTGTGGCCCAATATGAAAAAAGGTCGACCGACGGCCCACGCATCCAATATGATAAAAAGGTCAACCGGGCCGTCTGGCCCAATCATCCAACGCCGTCAAGTGGTACAGGCGGGGGCAAACTAGACACTTAACAATGACGTTAGGAAAAATGATCTATGACCAATTCATTTCATCACTATGTGGGCCAGACGAGGCAAATTATCTATGACCATATCGAAATATAATTTGTGACGAATATTTTCATCATTACAATATAGCACACCGACAATATGATCTATGACGATTCCATTTGGTAATCGATGACGTTCCTCTCATTTTCGTCATTGAAAGTGAAGCCAAAACATCGTCACTTGTACCTTGTGACAAAAACAAAAATTTCGTCATTAAAAGGTATCATTCAGTGACGAAACTTACCAGCATCACTAGCAAATCCTCACTGATGATCATATTTCTAGTAGTGTCAATGGGTTTATCAATGAGCTAGTTGATGTTGAGCAACCTCCCGGGTTTGAAGACTTGAAGAAGCCCAACCATGTGTACAAGCTCAAGAAGGCATTATATGGGTTGAAGCAAGCACCTAGAGCTTGGTATGAAAGATTGAGGGACTTCTTGCTAGCAAAAGGGTTCAAGATTAGGAAGGTTGACACCACTCTTTTCACCAAGAAGATTGGAAGTAGCTTGTTTGTGTTGCAAATCTATGTGGATGATATTATCTTTAGATCAACCAATCAAGACTTTTGTGAAGAGTTTGGGGAGATGATGGCTAATGAATTTGAGATGTCTATGATTGGAGAACTCAGTTACTTCCTTGGTCTACAAATCAAGCAAATGAAGAAAGGCACATTTGTTAGTCAAGGCAAGTACATCAAGGACATGCTCAAAAAGTTTGGGTTAGATGCAGCAAAAGCAATAACCACTCCGATGGGCACAAATGGACATTTGGATAGTGACTCAAGTGGTGACATGGTGGATCAAAAGTTATATCGGTCAATGATTGGAAGCTTACTCTATGTGACCGCATCAAAGGCGGATGTCATGTTTAGAGTATGTATGTGTGCAAGTTTCCAAGCTTCACCAAGAGAAAGTCATTTGAAGGCAACCAAAAGAATATTGAGATATTTGAAGCACACTCCAAATGTTGGACTATGGTATCCCAAGCGCTCTCAATTTGAATTGATTGGATACTCGGATTTCGATTATGCGGGATGCAAGGTGGATAGGAAGAGTACTTCGGGCACTTGTTAATTGCTTGTGAAGGACCGAAGGTACAATACAAAAGCGACCAGAGGGGGGGTGAATGGGAGCTTCAAATTTCTTTTCAGAAACTTATAGCCACTGTCCCGAAAATCAACCCTGAGTGCAAACCCTAGAGCTTGATAGTGTCCACGACCCTAGATGTAGGGTGGATGCTTCCAAGAAGCACATCGAGACACTACAACTCTAGAAACCCAACGCAAAAACCCGAAACCAAATTGGAAGTCGGATGAACGAACTGCGGACGAAACATCACAAAACTCAGAGCATCGGACGCTAGCCTGCGTCCGATAGGATTCTAGCTGACGCGTCCGATGTGAAACAGGCAACAAAAAATCCTTACTGGACAACCATCAGATGCTGCTACAGTGATAGCTCAGCGTCCGATGCTAAGGCCTCAGAGCGTCCGATGCCAACACGCCTGTTGCATCCGATGCAAAAAGGGTGTTTCCAAAACCTCACTGCATGACCATCGGACGCAGGACTGTAGCATCCGATGTCAGCGTCCGATGCCCCCTTAAAAGCACAGAACCTAACACGTGGCAACGGTGCGTCCAATGTGATGAACACAACGTCTGATGCCCTCGTGCTCAGCGTCCGATGCTCCCGAAACAGCACAGTTCTTCCGTGGATTCAACCTGATCTCCTCCGAATCAAAAGCCCTAAAGCTTAGACCTGGTGTGAGGAGTTCCTAGGAAGTTAGTGAGCTACTCCTAAGAGATCATGGCTCGAACCTAACTCCTAATCAGTAAATTGGAGAATTGAAGACAAAGGGGAGAAAACCGATCCAAATGTGAAAACCAACGGATCTACTTGTTCGTGAGGATTGAGTTAAATTCCTTTAGTGGAAATGATCCCCTCACAACAAAGGACAAGTTGATTCAAGCGGTTTTGCAAACGGAACAACGTAGAGAGAGATCAATCGACGGGAAGATTGAGGAGAAAAGCAAAACACAAAGAACAACTCAAGAACGCGAATCACAATCCAAATTTCCAGCCGAAAATTGTCCCCATGAGGAGGCAACGGGAATCCAGTCCCGTTTCCGCAAAAACCAAATACAAAGAGGTATGATTCATCGTCTCTGCGGATCTCAGTAGCTACAGCAGGGAATGGGAAGCAAGAAACCCTAGAGGAGAATAGCAAATAACTGAGATAATTTGGAGGGAGGGGTTGTCACTCCTAATATAGCCAAATACAATTATTCCCCTTCTACCACAACTGCTAATGAGCGAGCAGGCTAACCCTAAGGGTATTCCTATCCAACTCGAAGTGTAGTTGATCCGACGGCCACGCCCGCACATCCAGTAGCTTCGCCTCGATGCGACCTCACCTGATGCCGCCACGGGCCACCACTCGCTGTCCATCCTTTTTCCTCGACCTCCCCCCGGTTTTGAGGCTGAAACTGGGAAACCAATCCTCAGGCTGAGTTTTGTGGCCCAAACTCAGAAACTCGTCATCACCCAGGTTTTGAGGCCCAAACCTGGAAACTGTCCTCAGCCCGAGTTTTGAGGCCCAAACATGGAAACCAGCCAGCACCCAGGTTTTGAGGCCCAAACCTGGAAACCATCCAGCTGATGGTTTTTCTGGGGCTCTACCACCAAACCAAAGTCGTAGAGGGATGCACCGCCCGTGCACCCCGTCCACCCACATGTCTTCACTTGTCGCTGTCCCAGGCTGTCAGCCATCACAGCTGATCCTCAGGCCACCGGTCCGTTAGTCCAAGCGTCATGTCCGCTCTTCACCGCTCCGGGTCCATTGGCACGACACGTCTCTACTTGACCTTCACCATGCCTTCGATCACCGTCTCCGAGCTCGACACCTGCACAACACAAGCCAAAGAACATGCGCATCATACTAGTTGACAATCACTCATCATCTCAAGATCCGGCATACACCCATGTATCCGTAGCTTGGAAGGTCACTTGTCTCATGGTCATCAAACAAGCAAAATAGCTTTGCACTCTCTACCGCCGAAGCCGAATACATATCCGCGGGTAGTTGTTGTGCACAATTGCTATGGATGAAATCAATATTGCAAGATTATGGGGTCAAGTTTGGACAAGTCTCATTGCTTTGTGATAATGAGAGCGCCGTCAAAATAGCCACCAACCCGGTTCCACATTCAAGGACAAAGCATATTGACATAAGGCATCACTTCATTAGAGATCATCAAGCTAAGAAGGACATATCTATTAAAAGTGTGGGCACCGATGATCAACTTGTCGATATCTTCACCAAGCCACTTGATGAGAGAAGATTTTGCATGCTAAGAAATGAATTGAACATCCTTGATTTCTCCAACATGAGTTGAATGCAACCCCACTTATGACATGCCTCTCCCCCGACAAAACAAAGGTGAAATTGCTTGGCATGTGCATTCATTCTTATTAGGTTGTGATTTAGTTCATATAGTCATTCATTTACTTGTTTAAGTTCATTCATGGCAACTCAAATGAATTTGGAGTATATATGGTTCCACTATTGCTTCTATGTTTGATTTGGTCTAGTGAAAGCATATAACTTGCTTGTGAGCTTGTAACTCTAATGTTTAATCTAGCAAGTGAGAAGTAAGTGTCTAACCAACGTGAGTAAGATAACCATTGGAAAATGTGTGAAAAAGCTTACTCTAGAGCAAACCATGTTAAATGTCTTATGATCATGAGTTAGTTTAAGCCATAACTTGTTGTACGTTTTCATCTCCCTATGTGAGTCTCTTTTCTCTTTTCCAAAATCTTTTTTGGAAATTGTTGAGAAAGGGGGAGAAAATGCTAAGAAGTTGTATACAAAGATGAAGATAAAGGATACTTGAGCATACAAATAGGGGGAGCAAGCTCATAAGCATGCATGTTTGCATTTTGAAATGTGCATAATCATGTTTGTTTGCATTGCACAAGCTATTATTTTGATATTCATGCTTATGTGATGAATGCTAGTTATAAGATATGTTTGATGAATTGCTTACTAGCATGGTAACTAGACATACTCTTGTTTCAAGTGGTTCAAGAACTTTTTCTATAATGTTGATCTCACGGGGTTCTTGAGTTTTGATGTATGTCTAGTGTCAAATAGTGCTAAGGATGGTATAATATGTGCACTCCGATTGATATCACGCTTCAAAGGTCCATTCTTATGTCTTAGCATCATTATTGGTAGTATTGCTCATCTATTCTTCATTTCCATACATGTGTGCTAAATTTTAGAATCAAACTCTATAGCACATATGTAGGGGGAGCAAATACTATCAATATGGTTACTATGTTAAAATCATATATCTTTGTATAGGTTGTCATCAATTACCAAAAAGGGGGAGATTGAAAGCCCTAGATTGATTTTGGTTAATTGATGAAACCTATTTGGTCTAATCCTATTGCAAAGCATGAGTGTATCTGATGAGAAAGGATTACGATCAAGCCTTTGATGGAGCTAGCTAGATGGCAACCACGATGGATGGTGATGGCCACAAGATCTCAAGTTATCATATGCTATATCTTCAGTGAAATAGAGAAGGGAAAAGATGCCATTGCTCAAGTTGAGATCTTAGCTTTATCTTTTCTCTTGAGTGATAGGAAAGCCGAACTATCAAGAGGGATACATTTGAGGCTAGCTAGATGTGGAGAAAAGTGCTCATGACAACTAACTTCTAGCGTTTGAGATACATCACACACTCACAAACACATAGAGGTCTTCTGAGTGTGGTCGGTAGTACCGCCCAAGGGTGTTGCGTGCAATGCTCTCTGGACTGGGCCTCAGTTGACCTAGCGGTAGTACCGCTATAGAGTCGGTACTACCGGCCTCGGTAGTACCGACCCTTAGGTCAGTAGTACCGACGGTTCAGGGTCTTTTACACCCTCTCTGTGTTTGGTCTAAGATGGCTTGGCGGTTGTACCGCCATAGGGTCGGTAGTACCGACCCCCTGGTCGGTAGCACCGTGGTCATAAGGTGGCTCGACATGCTCTCTGTGTAGGTTTGAGTTTGGCCTATTGAAAGTACCACCATAAGGCCGGTACTACCGACCCCCGGTGGTACCGGCCAGTTGGTCGGTGGTTCTATCGGGTCAACGGCTCATGTAACGGTCACTTTAAGGTAGTGGGTACTACCGGCCAAGGGGGTCTGTACTACCGACCATGGCGCAGTAGTGACATGTATAAATAGCCGCTCGGTCGGCTTTCGACCGTTACCTCTCCGATTCTTTTGACCTAAGACAAGAAAGAGAGCTCCCATGTGTTGACTAAGCTCCTCTCTCTCCCCCTTTGATTCTAGAGTGAATATCTTGCAAGCTTTGAGCTAGGGAAGTGAGATTAGAGAGTGAGAAGCATCGATCTACATCTTGAGCACTTGGATTCTACATCTCTCCGGCTTGATTTGTGTTCTTTACTCTTGGGTTCTTGGAACCCTAGCCGGTTAGGTGTTCTTCGGTTGTTGACCGTGATTGACTCAGTTGTGAGGGCACTCCGAAGTGTTTGTATTACGCTCATGATTCTTAGTGAAGAAACTCGGCTAACCTTTGTGGTTGCTTGAGTGAGGCAAGGAGGTGAAAGAGACTCCGACCTTAGTGGTCACCTCAACAACGAGGACGTAGGCACTTCTTAGTGAAGTGGCCAAACCTCGGGATAAATCTTGTATCCTGTGTGCTTGTTGGATTTGTTTCTTCAATTATTTCGTTTGCATTCGTTTTCTTCCTCCCTCCTCTCTCATTCTTAGGTGTGGGAAGGCTCGATCTACACTTTAGGAAGGAGCCACTACTTGGACAAGGTATAATGCTCATCTACATCTTCTAGGGAATCATTGGTATAAGCTAGATCCAATTTTGCATCTCGTCCATCTCGATTTCGTAGCTGCTCCTAGGTTGTCGGTAGTACCGACCCTTGGAGCTGGTAGTACCGACTCTGGTAGTACCGGCCCCTATAGTTGGTAGTACCGACTGTGTGATCTGATATTCGTTTTTGAGCTTTGAGTTTTAGGATTCTAGATTTTTAAATAGCCTATTCACCCCCCTCTAGCCATTCAGACCTTTCAAGGGTGCATCAACTCATATTTGAGATATCAAGTATGTTCAATTCATTCCTTAGCTTGCAAAATCTCTTCTCATCAAGTGACTTGGTGAATATATCGGCAAGTTGATCTTCAGTTCCCACACCTTCAATTGAAATATCACCCTTTTGTTGATGATCTATGAAGTGATGGCGAATGTGAATGTGCTTTGTTCTTGAATGTTGAACCGGATTGTTAGTGAGCTTCACCGCACTCTCATTGTCACATAGCAATGGCACCTGTTTGAACTTGATTCCAAAATCAACCAAAGTTGCTCTCATCCATAGCAATTGTGCACAACATCTACCCGCAGATATGTATTCAGCTTTGGCGGTTGAAAGTGCAACACTATTTTGCTTCTTCGATGACCATGATACAAGTGATCTTCCAAGTAATTGACATGTGCCCAATGTGCTCTTTCTATCAACTTTGCATCCCGCATAGTCGGACTCTGAATATCTGCGGATACATGGGTGTATGCCGAGTCTCGAGTGATGAGTGATTGTCAAGTGGGATAATGCGCATATTCTTTGGCTTGTGTTGTGCAGGTGTCGAGCACAGATACAGTGATCGAAGGCAAGGTGAAGGTCAAGTAGAGACGTGCCGTGCCGATGGACTGAGAGTGGCGAAGGGCAGACATGAGGCTTGGACTGAGGGACCGGTGGCCTGAGGATTAGCTGTGGTGGCTGACAGCCTGGGACAGCGACGAGCGAAGACTTGCGTGTGGACGGGGTGCACGGGCGGTGCATCCCTTCTACGGCTCGGTTTGGTGGTTGAGCCACAGAAAAACAACCGAGTGGACGGTTTCCAGGTTTGGGCCTCAAAACCTGGGCGCTGATGGTTTCTGAGTTTGGGCCACAAAACTCGGGTTGAGGACGGTTTCCAGGTATGGGCCTCAAAACCTGGGCGCTGCGGGTTTCTGAGTTTGGGCCACAAAACTCAGGCGATGGACGGCTGGTTTCCCGGTTTGGGCCTCAAAACTGGGGGTTGGTCATGAAGGCTGGTTTCCCGGTTTGGGCCTCAAAACCGGGGGCGAGGTCCAGGAAAAGGACAAGTAGAGCGGTGGCGGCACGTGGTGGCAATCGGTGAGGTTGCGTCGAGGCAACGCTACCAGTTGTGCGGGCGTGGCCGTCGGATCACCACCTACCATGAGTTGGTCCAGAATAACCCTAGGGTTTAGCTGGTTCGCTCTATAATTAGTTAGGGGTAGAGTGGGAACTAGAATTAGGATAAGTAGAGGGAGACACCCACCTCCCATCCTATCTTAGTCATTTGCTCTTTGCCTTCTAGGTTTTCCTGCTCTCCCAATCCTCTGCTGTAGCAACTGAGATCCGCAGAGAACCATACCTCTGTGTACTAAAGATTTTGAGGAAGTGAGACCGTAATCTCACTGTTGTAGAGTGTGGTAGCCACACGGTTGCAGATCGATGTGTTGATTTGTGTTTTGTTCATGTTCTTCGCGTTCTTCGTTTCTCCGTGACTTTCCCATCACTCGATCTCCCTCTTTACTGCGTCTTTTCGAAATCCATTTGAATCAACTTGTTCTTTATAGTGAGGAGATCATTTCCACTGAAAGAATTCATCTAACTCCTCACGAACAAGTAGATCGGGTTGATTTCATTTTCGTGGCGCTTTTTCGTTCATACTCCTTCCCTTTTGATTTCCCGGTGATTGAGTTGATTTGAGCGGATGATTTCTTGGGGATAGTCTCCTAACTACCTCGTGATCATCTTCTCCAAGTTTGGGAACTAGGGATTTTGAGTTGAATTGGATTTGGGGAGATTTGAGTTGAGGGCGACCAAAATCGCCCTCATTGGGCACTCGCGGACAGTCCGCCGTTGGGGGCGCGGACAGTTCGCGCGTCGGGCTCCGACCGAGGCAGTGGTCGCGCGGCTCGGCTATGTTGACTCAGATTGACCGGCGGACAGTCCGCAGTGCACGGTCACGAACAGTCCAGAAAGAGTCCAGGGGACTTCAGCAGCAGTGTTGTTTCGGGGATTTTGCCGGCGGACAGTCTGCCATCCCCTTGCGGACAGTCCGCGGTTGGGCCGGACAGTCCGGGACAGGAACGCCGGACAGTCCGGGATCCTGCTGAAGCTTGAGTTTTAGTGCGTTTGCTCTCCCGGCTTCTTCGCTTGGTTTCCGGACTTCTCGTTTGGTCCTATAGTTCACCTAGGAATCTCTCTAGGTATCTTTGCTACTTGTTAGCATTGGTATTTAGGGATTTCTCAACGTAGGCTTCAATCTACGTTCGGGACTAGGTTCTAGAGGTTAAACCTGTGTCGGTGCTTTTGGCGTTTTGATTTGCTATCACTTGGTGGTGCCTCGCTGTGGTCCTAGGGATCATCCACCCTCTTCCAAGGGTCGTGGGCATCACGGTTTTGGTCAAAGCTTTTGGGGGTTGATTTTGGGAACAAAGGCCAAAGTTTTGAGAGAAATTTTTGTGCTCCCATTCACCCCCCTCTGGTCGCCTTGCTATTTCATTCTCGGTCCTTCAATTGGTATCAAAGCAGGTTAAAGATCTTCCACCTTAGCCGGTTCCAGATCCACCGAAGGCGACATGGATCGCGGCGTGGGCAAACCGCCGTTTTTCGATGGGACGAACTATGCGTATTGGAAGATACGCATGTCGGCCTATCTTCAGAGCATGGGTGCTTCTGTCTGGGAGATTTGCAACAAGGATGATTACGTGGTCTTGGCTACTCGTGTTTCTCAACTGCAGATCGATGAGCATGATGCCAATAGCCGAGCCCGTAATGCTCTTTTCTCCTGCTTGAGTGTTTCTGAGTTTGATCGGGTTTCTCATCTCCCCACGGCTCGTGATATTTGGGCGACCCTCATGCGCTTTCATGAGGGAACCTCTCAAGTCAAATCTCATCTCTACGAGTCGCACAAGCGGGAGTATGAGAACTTTTGACACATGCCTGGCGAGAGCATAGAGAGTTTATTCGCTCGCTTTCAGGTGATTGTCAACAGGATGAGGGCTAACAAGGAGCTGTTGCCTTTCGACGTTCATGAGAGAGCTTTGAAGCTTTTGCATACTCTTGATCGGTCGGTGTGGGACTCAAATGTCCAGGCGATCATCGAATCGTCCAACTATGAGACCCTCACATGCGACGAGCTCTTCAGTAAGCTCAAGTTCAGTGAGATTGATGCCATGGCGAGGGCTTCTTATGAAAATCCTTCTGGCCCGTCGATGGCTTTGCTTTCTGGCTCTTCTGCTAACCCCTCTGGAGGCTTTGCTTTGTCTTCTCTTCTTTCTGTCACAGAGGAGCAGTTGGAGTTCATGGGAGACGACGAGTTGGCTTTGCTTGCCAACCGGTTCTCGCAGTTCCACAACAACCGCATGAACCATTGTCGTGGAGGAGGACGCGCTGGGTGCTTTGAGTGTGGCGACCCGGACCACTTCATCGCCAACTGCCCCAGGAAGAACAAGCAAGTGGCGGGCAAGGGCGATCGTGGCCACAAGTATGACTCCAGCTGGCACAAGGAGAAGCACGTCCCTCCCAAGCACAAGCGGAAGGGCGGCTTCAACAAGGAGTACATCAAGAAGAAGTACATGGAGAGAGCCCAAGTCGAGCAGCATGCTTTCTTTGCCACACTCAGTGACATCGATGACTTGGATGACGACTCCGCTTCCTCAAGTGACGACGAGTCCGAGAAGAAGAAGAAGATCGAGGACAAGCTGAACGGCCTCTGCTTCTTTGCCGACAACGAGGGCTTTTGCACCATGGCCCTCGGCAAGGAAGTCGACAGTCAGCTAGAGGAGACCCCTCGGAACGACGACGACGACACCTCCCAGGTATCTCAGACCCCCGACGAGCTTTCTGCTGAGGCCGAGAAACTTACTGTCGCCCTTCTTAGTCAAGACAAGCTGCTTAGGCATGCTGCTAGAGAGCGGAAGGAGTTTAGGCAGAAGTGGGAGGATATAGTGAAGGAGCTTGAGTTTGCCAAGTCCACCGTAGTTGTCTCTGAGGAGGGTGAGTGCGAGATGTGCACCACACACATGACTGACCTTCTCACTTTGAGAGGTAAGTATGTCGTGTTGGTAGGAGAGGTGGATGATCTGAGAGCTAGATCTTTGGTGCTTGGTGCGTGCAAGTCTTGTGCAGGCTTGCAATCCGAGTTGGCAGAGAAGAATGCCAAGATTGTGTCTCTTGAGAAGGCCAGCTCGGGTAGCACTTGTGTGACCAGGTGCGCTTTGTGTGAAGGTTTGGAGATGGAGATTGCAAATGTGAAGCATGACAAGATGCAAACCGAGGAAGAAAACACATACCATCGGACCATCTTGTCATGGGTGTCTAGTGGTGAGCCACAGCATGGGATGATGATCTCTCAATTCAAGCGTGTTGCAGGAGGTCCAGGTGTAGGCTTTGCTTAGGGTGGTGAGTGTGCTTCATCTTTTGGCAAGATTAGAGAGTCGAGTGGTCTGAACCCGTGTGAGAAGCCTAACTCCACCACTACTCCCAAGCTTACCAAGATTCCACCCAGAGAGCCTCTAAAGCCTAACACCAAGGATGGGGTGTTTGTTGAACCTACAAGAGCTCCACCCAAGAAACCAACATGGGCTCCCCAACCAAACCACCTCAAGAACAAACTAGACACAATGCCACCTATCCAAGAGGAGCTCATGCCATAGAAAGGCAAAGTGATCCATACCCACTACCGTGAGTACCAACAACCCCCTATGAGAGTGGTGAGGTACCATTGTGAGCACTGTGGGAGAGATGGACACTTGAGGGAGTTTTGCTTTCGGCGCAAGAGAGATGAGTGTTGTGCAAAGGAGATGAACAACACGGACATGTACCATCCTTTCCATGATGTACATGTGCCGAATGTTCAGAGGCGTGCTGCTAGGCCTAGAGGTCCAAAACCTCAATTTCCTAGGCCTAGGCCGCAAGGAGGTCGTGCCCGGTGGGAGCCTGCAGTTGTGGGCTATAGACCCCGTGGCGGTGGCTTTGTAGTTGAGCGTTTTCCCCCATCGTGTTTTGAGTATCGTGATGGACGCTCTTCCCTTAGCGGACCATGTTTTCCTCTACGTGGTGATCGCTCCTCTCGTAGGAGTGCTAGGAATGGTTTTTCTGCTAACCATTCTTTTGAGCAGCCGGCCCAACACTGGTATTCCTCCTACTTCACTAACCCCAGTGTTGGACCGTATGCTCACCCTATGTCTTTTTATTGATGTAGGTAAAACGATTGGAGAACGTTTGGTTGGTGGATTCCGGTTGTTTGAGGCACATGACCGGAAACGCCAAGTGGTTCTCTAGTCTTTGTCCGGTCGCCGGAAAGGAGTTTATCACCTTCGGCGACAATAGCAAAGGTAAAGTGTTGTCTCGTGGGTCGGTGCGAGTTAATGAGCACTTTGTGTTGCGTGATGTTGCTCTTGTTTCTAACTTGCATTTTAACCTTCTTTCTATTTCGCAACTTTTCGATGATGACTATGAGATTCGTTTTAAGCCGAATCTCAGTCATATTTTAGATCATCAGGGCAATCTTGTATGTATGATTTCGCCCTTTGGGAAAGTCTTTCGTGCGAATTTCTCAGAGTCATTTGGGATTTCTCGTTGTCTTTTGGCTGCACCTTCCTCCTCTGATCTTTGGAAGTGGCATAGGAGACTTGGTCACCTGAGCTTCGACTTGCTTGCAAGGCTTAGTTCACTTGTCTTAGTCCGAGGATTGCCCAAGTTGTGCATGGAGAAGGATCTTGTTTGCCATTCTTGTAGACATGGGAAGATGGTTGCCGCTCCCCACCTCTAGTGACTCAGGTCATGACTAAGCGCCCTGGAGAGCTTTTACACATGGACCTTGTTGGTCCAGCTCGGGTGAGCTCGATTGGGGGGAAGTGGTATGTATTGGTTGTTGTCGATGACTTTTCGAGATATTCGTGGGTTTTCTTTTTAGCTGAGAAAACTGAGACTTTCTCTTTTGCTCGTAATCTGATTTTGCGTCTTCAGAACGAGTTCCCTTTGAACTCGATGCGAGCTATCCGTAGTGATAATGGTTCCGAGTTTAAGAACTCGGATTTTGAGAAGTTTTGTGACTCTTTGGGTTTAGAGCATCAGTTTTCTTCTCCCTACACACCGCCACAGAATGGTGTTGTAGAAAGGAAGAATCCGACCCTTGTTGAGATGGCCAGGACGATGCTCGATGAGCATAGGACTCCTAGGCGATATTGGGCCGAGGCTATGAACACTGCATGCTATATTTCCAATCGCATTTTTCTCCGAGCTTTCATGAAAAAGACTTCTTATGAGTTGTGTTTTGGAAAACAACCCAAAGTGAGTTATTTTAGAGTTTTTGGTTATGGCACTCATACTCGTGCATATCGTGTACTTAACCTTGATACTAACCGAGTCATGGAGACATCCGATGTCACCTTCGACGAGACGATGCTTTGTCCTTCTTCTCGTTTTGAGCGTGCAGGTGATCATGAGGTTGGTGAGCCTCTTTTTGATGATGAGGACGAGGGTGCTGAAGGGATGGATGACCCAGCACCACCTCCACCTGCTGTGCCGCAAAGAGCGGCCTCTACTACCACTCATGGCCCCGACCCTTCGTCTTCGACTACTTGGGGGCCGTGGGATCCGCCACCTCGGGCTGTACCTTTCGTACCCGAGGAGGCACCAGCTGCTATTGAGGGGGAGGTCTCTTCAGCTCGGGAGGCGCCACGACACATCCAGCGCCAACACCCGCCTCAACAGATGATTGGCAACATCGGCGAACGTGTCACTCGGTCAAGGTCACAACAAATCTCTCACTTTGCTCATTCTGCATTTGTTGCTGATTTTGAACCCCGAGATGTTGGACACGCTTTATCTGATCCTGATTGGGTCAATGCCAAGCATGAGTGAAAGGTCCAAAATTGGCTAGAGGGGGGTGAATAGCCTAATTAAAATTCTACAAAATTACTTAGGCAAACACTATTAGTATAATAAATGGCAAAGCTTTTGCGCTAGCCTAATTATGTGTTGCAAGCCACCTATCCAACAATTCTACCTAATATTTCTATGTCACACAATCAACTAGAGTTAATAACAAATGCGGAATAAAACAATCTTGCTCTAGCACAAATATGATATACAAAGAATGTATATGAAACAAGTGTGTGAACAAGATATACTAAGCGAGCTAAACACACCTAACTAATCAAGGTATATGACAAGAGATAGTATCTTCACAAGAGAATAGCTCAAAGTAAATACACAAAGTAAATGAGCTAGATAGAGAAGGTTTCACCGAGCCTTCGGGATCGCCTAGTAGAGAACCAATCACCGAGAATATGAATATGAGGACCAATCACCAAGAAGTGGAATCAATCACAATAAGCACACGGGACACCAAGATTTATCCCGAGGTTCACGTGCTTGCCGGCACGCTACTCCCCGTTGTGTCGACCAACACTAGGTGACCCGGTGGCTAATTGGCGCAAAGCCAAGCTCACAAAGAGTGCCACGAGAATCTACCACTAGTGAGGTAGCTCAATGACACGAGCAATCTACTAAGGATGCCTCTTGCCACTTCGGTGAGGTGAGGCTCCAAAACCTCTCACAATCTCGAACGGTGGTGGCCAAGAACAATCTCCTTCTCTTGCCGAAACCACCTCAATGCCTCCAAGCCATCTAGGCACCAGCAAATGCCAAGAGTAACAAGAAACTCAAAGCCGATGCGAAGAACTAGTGCCACTAGATTGAACTCTTTTCAAATCACGCACTAGATCACTCAATCTCACTTGGTTTGATCAAATCAACTTGGGAGATGAGTTGGGAGGCTTTGCGGATACATGGGTGTAGGCCGAGTCTCTGAGTGATGAGTGATTGTCAACTGGGATAATGCACATGTTCTTTGGCCTGTGTTGTGCAGGTGTCGAGCACGGATACAGTGATCAAAGGCAAGGTGAAGGTCAAGTAGAGACGTGTCGTGCCTGAAACGACCCACGATTTCCTCGAAGGGAAATCCGCAGATACATCATAATGTGATAGTCCAAAAAGTCTCAAACCATCACATTATCAATATTCAGTTGTTACCATAGTTCATACAACGCGGGAGTACAGATTACAAGTCATTACATCACATGGAAACACCACTTAGTACAAACTATATCGGTAGCGCACGCCTATCGATGCTGGAGTCGGCGAAGAGCGTTGGCGAGTGAAGGCTCCTCCTTCACGGGCATCATCAAAGTTGTTGTAGCAGCGGGCGAAGACTCCGTCTTTGTCTTCTCATCCAAACTTGCGTATAGGAACGAGGCTTCCTAGTCCGTCTAGCTTCCACCATCGTCGCGGTAGAAGTCGTCCGACCTGTCGTTAATTTTCAGTACGGTTTGTACTGGCCACATTTTCCCATCCTATGCTTGCATTTGCTATGTGGTATGTGGAATGCAAGGGTAGAGCAGAAAGGAACCTATGTATGGCTGTAGTTTTCCGATGCATGTAATTAATATCATATAAATATATTCATCAAGTTTTAACCCATATACCCAGCCACATGGCCTTCCATTCGGTCATCGACCGAACATCCGACCATACGGCCATCCATCCATCCATCCCATCCACACATCCACACATCTCACCACACTCTCACTCTCTAGGCGGCAAGGACGACTCCCACTCGTACCTTGCCTCAACGGCCAGCGCCGGACCTATCAATCCAGGGGGAGAAGAAGAAGCACCTCTCACTAAGCCAGGAGGAGTAAAGCTATATGATTGTCCATGACCGGGGACACGACTATACGTATAGATTGATTAGCTCTGCAGAACGTGTACGCCTGGAACCACAGGTTAGCTATCCTCGACGATCCGGCTCGTTTAAGCTGATTCCGAACTTCCCCCTAATCCGCAACGATGCCATCCTACCACTCAGCCCTGGGGCACCCCAGTGGAAATCCACCGTAACGCTGAGACTGTGAGACATGGATCCTGGCGTACCAAATAAAACACCACGTTGTCTTAGGAGGGTGTGGGTCTTCAGCCCTTACCTCCCTACACTTATCACCTTCCAGCCTAGCAGTAATGGCATCGTTTCGCCCTGGGGGTAGGAACGGTTCTATGCCCATACAAGAACAAGTGGAGTGTACGAAGGTACTATGAGCCAGCCTCTCGACGTCCTAGGTGACTAGACAGGATATCTCCTCCTCGGGGTATCCTGGATACCCCCGTGCTGACACAACACCTCTATCCCGGGGATTCGTCCCGCGAAGACACTCCTCCCCAGGATCTATTCTCAAGATCACAATGTACCCGCCACAGGTACTCCCCAGGGGATGCCCAGGTCACATCCCCTCGGCAAGACTCATCACCGGACTCGTCGTAGATCCTGTCCAGTCGACTCAACCCTCACCACACGCCAAGATCTCCCCAAATCATCATCTCGTTATTACGGCACCACGTGCCATAGCCACCCACCAGCAAACATCCACCAAGCATCACATCACAGATAAAATGCATAGTAGAAGTGAGTAGCAAGTATATATAAAGTAAGTGGTGTCTAGCCTAACAGCGGGTGTGGAGGGGAAAGGGTTGCGTCAAGGTATAGGCTTCACAAGCAATCTAACATGCAACCTATCACAGTTCATTTGTAAATAGTAAAGCACTAGCAGATACATTATTGCATGTCTAATAGGATTCCACGAGGTTGGATGGGCTGTGGCACCTGTTACGTTGTTAGTCCAAGATCTCTGATGTCCTCGTAGCCGTTCTCCTCGGGTCCTGGTGTCGTCCTCGGTCTGACCAACGCTGCTCCCGACGCAACTACCTCGCGAGACCGGCAAACAAGACAAAAGGGGCAAATCAAAACACTGACGCGATAGCTAGACTTGAAAAGACTCGAAGGACACTAAACTGAGAAAGGACTCAGCCCTCGCAAAGGACATCCGATCCTCGGGCTCGAAGGAACGTGGGAGCGGATGCTTGCTAAGCACAAGCTCGAGTCACAACCTAGCTCGTACTTCCCGGGCTGACCGAGTCGACCTGTACGGCTGAAGAAAAATGGTTGAGACCTAATCCTGACTTAAGGAAACATCATGCAAAACAATACTAGCCCTCACGAAGCAAGTTCATTTTCCTTGGGCTCAAAAGAGGCGAAGGAGAAACTCGGCTAAGCACGTCTATGTCACGTCCTCGATGTAGATGGTTTCCTACGGTCGATCGATTCGACTCGCACGGGACCGAGAGCACGACATAGACCTTATCTTTGCCAACTAGAATGAGGGTTCGATCTTTGATCCAATCGTCATGGCTAAGGACGAGATCGAATAGATCGACCATCATGGGAATGGGGGAAAACAGTTCCGATCTCTTGCTCGATCTGCACGCCATTGTAATCGACGAGAACCAAGAAGAGGGAACAGAACAAGAGGGGAAAAGAGAAGCAAGGGTAGTGTCACTTCCTTCTATGCACACGCCATGGCAAAGACGGGCATCGAAGGGAGCGACATACCGAGAACACAAGCACTTAAACCACGCCTAGGGTACCTCGCTCGTGTGCACTAAATGGCACTAGACGTTCCTAGAATCCGTAGCGGTGCGGTTGTCACCGCAGGGATCTAGGAGCGCTACAGTCTATAATAGGTACAAGCATACGAGGGCTCAAGTGCGAAGAGGCAAAAGAGAAAGAAAAACGGGGGTCCACATTCCTTTGATCCACACACCATAGTAGTAGACAGGAATCACAGGAAGGGGATCAAGAAGCAAGACTACTACATGGACATGACCAACACGCAAAGGAGACAACCTAAAAGCGAGGAACTTGGTTCCACGGGGACTTCGATCCACAGTCATTGCATTTGACAGGGATCGAAGTGACGGAAAACAAAAGGAGATCGATCCACACCTTACTGGATCGGCGGAGATTGAAACAGAAAGAAGAAAAGAAAAGAGAAGAGCGAAGAGCGATCTCCGCATTCATTCAACCAACATGCCATGGCAAAGGTGGTAGCCGAAGAATGAGAAATGCTAGTCCTAAGCCAACTTGTAGGGCACCACGACCTCCGTGCAACTAAACCGGCACAAGGCTATTTCTACAACTCGTAGCGGTGCGGTTATCACCGCGCGAGTCAAGGGAATGCTATGGTCAAAGCGGTGCAAGCATACAAGGTGTCTAGGACAGAAGCACGACAAAATAGGTGAAGCCTGTTGGTCATGGCGAGGCAACTCGCGGCCATGAGCTTCACCCAAACCAGTTGGTACCCGTCGTCCTCCGTTCATCATCTCCTTGCCCTTCTCCCACTAGACTAGGTCACAGAAGGCTCTTTGCATGCGGGTAATATCCGCATCGATATCGTTTCTGATATCAAGCCCACAGTGGCCACGTCTTAGGGCTAAGGATAGGAGCTGACACTCGCATCGTGACGGAGCCAACCAA
Source organism: Coix lacryma-jobi var. lacryma-jobi (assembly GCA_009763385.1). Lineage (NCBI taxonomy): Eukaryota > Viridiplantae > Streptophyta > Magnoliopsida > Poales > Poaceae > Coix > Coix lacryma-jobi. Next base: position 114,099,560 of record CM019830.1, on the reverse strand, counting down.
ACCCACAACAATGACTAAGACTACGAGGGGCGAGTTACGCTCAGCGTTATGACCACGGCGGCATGAACCCATGATCGCAATGTCCGAGCGAGGGACGATCCCTCAACCGGCTCGACGACACGGTCCACAAGACAAACAAAACACGACCAACTGGAAATCTTGGTCCACCGCCAACGACGACTACACGACAATGACGACAACTAGCACACGACCACAACTATGGAGTAGCACATGTCCATAGCATGGGAAATAGACCGGCGCGAAGGCTCGGCACAGGCATATATATAACACATAAGATGTGCAAGAGTGACATGATATGGACATGAAGGAAGATAAATGAAGATGGTGTCGACGTCAAGGATGGCATCGACGAGGGTTCAAATGTTCGACCTTGACGATGGCACGAAGGATGGGTCTTCAGTGGAGCGGTGCCGGAGGCATCGAGCGTAGCCTAGGCGGAACAGCGACACTATCGACCGAACGCACAACGATCCCGATCGAATCAGCAGGGCGCGGCTTGGCCGAACAGCGGGGCAATCCTGACTGAATCAGCAAGGCGCTGCAAGTCCATCTGCTACCCGGTGGCAGTGAGGGAACGCAACACGAAGGCTGGTTTCAGACAACATGCTTACCGACAAGGAGAAAGGTAGGAGCTTTGGGGAATGGAGGCTCACCGGTGGCACCAGCGGTGCTTCGACGAGGGGATGGTCACCAGCAACCCGCAGCAGCAGCTGTGCAGTGGGCTCACCGGCGGCGAGGGCGAACGCAGCGGCCCTCGCGCGACCGACCGAAGGCGTCGTGTTGCCAAAGCAGCAGTCTGCCCGTGGTGGTTGTGCTGAGCGCTCCGACAGTGGGCACGCGGGGTGCTCAGGCGCTCGAAGCGCTTGCCGGGTAGGAGGGGTGGCCAACAGCGAGGTGGTGGTCGGCCGAGGCGGCGGTGCTGACGCGCTGCTAGACCGGTGCTCGGCGAAGGAGGGCTCGATGAGGAGTGGCTCGGTGCAGCGGCGCACCGGGACGAGGTGGTCAGGACCCCGAGCGACCGGCCATGAGGAGTACAACGCCGGCGAAGAGCAGTGGAAGTCGAGCGACGTCGTGCGGCTCGGTGGTGCTCGGCGCGGGGTGGCTTCGAAGAGCAGGGACATTGGCGTCGAGGGTCCTGATGGACGCCGAGGCCGCGGTGGTGGAGCTCGGTGTAGGGCACGCTGTCGCGGCCATGGCGTGGCCAAAGCCATGGGTCGAAGGGGGTGGGGTCGACGGCCGACGGTGACCCGGAACGCCAGCATGGAGACGCCGGTGCAGGGGCGAGCTGGTGGCGCGGTCGCGGCTTTCTGCGGGCATGGTGTGGGCATCGTCGTGGCGGCCAAGAGGTGCAGGAGAAAGGGGAGAAGAGGAACGGTGGCTGGTGAAGGGAGGACGAGGGGAAGGGAGCGGCGGTTCGGGCCTTTATAGCTCGGCACCTAGGGCTCCAAGGGGTTGGACGGTGGCGAACCTCGGCTTCCGTACACAGGGACGCGTGGAGCGCATCGACACGGACGCCGAGGATGCAGCGCGGGCACGGGAGCGCGCACCTCGCGCTGGTGGTGGCGGCGGCTCCTGGGAGCAACTCACTCCTAGGGTTTGGGGGGAGGAGGCGCACGGGGTGGGCCTGCTGGGCCTGGGCGCCGAGCCCTATCCGCTGAGGGGAGGGGAGGGAAGGGGTGGACGAGTTGGGCCGTGGGTGGCTTGGGCCTTCCGGCCAAGGTGGGCTAGAGGGGCGAGCTGGGCCCATGCGGCAGCAGCTGGAGCGGAGGAGGGAGAGAGGGAGCGCGAGGTGGGCTGGCTGGGAGGGCCTTGGCCCAAAAGAAGTTGGAGGTCTTCCCCATTTTTTCTAAGGAAAAATGAGATGGATTCAATAGGAGTTTGGATGAAATCTAGAGGGAGCATCCAAATATGATTTGATGGAACAGAAGAAAAGGATCTTTCTCTTCCAAGACATTATGACTTGGAGGGTCCGGAGTTGGAACAAAGGAGATCGAGGAAAATTTAAGGAAGTTGGGTGGAATCAGAATAAGTAGTTCGAAAGGGATCCGATAAACATTGGGGGTTGAATCCCAAGGGTAATTTGGGAACAGTTGAACAGAAGATTTGGAGTGGATTTGTGAACAGGGGTTTGAACGGAATTGGAGTAGATTCGGAATTGGAAAAGAGGGGAGAAAAGGGAAAGGAGTTTCCCCGAGTCATGAATTATTATGACCTGAACATCTTTTGGAGTTGAAGCAAGGGAGATCAAGAAAAGCTTCACAAAGAAGTCGAGGAGGTTGTCATGGATTTGTGCACTCCAACTCTAGACACAACCAAGAAACCTAGACCGACTCGACATCACGGGCACTCTCCTACAAGCAAAACTATATGTATGCCACGTTTTGTGAGTAAAGAATGATTCGTTGACTAGCGTTTGACCTAGCAACTACATGCTTCACACATTGTAGGAAAAAGTTTTAAAAAGCTCGTATTTTTGGTTATGGGAAAACCCGGGATGTTACAGACCACCCCCCTTACAGGAATCTCGTCCCCGAGATTTAGGTGTCTCTGTCACAAGAAGGTTGACCTGGTAGGCTTGTCCTAGGTTTGATGGTTTCCGTTAGGCAACCTATATGCATTAATGCATTTTAAAAAGGGGTCTTTTGAGTAGGGTTTTTAGGTAAAGACCTTTTTAAGCAAAAACATTTTGCAAAAAGCTTTTGAAGCAGGGTGTTTGGCAAATACCTTTTTACGAAACAGTTCACAATAAAACGGTTTGGAAGAAGAGGGTTTGTTTTCTCAAACTGATAAAAGGATTTTGCTAAAACAAAGTCTTTTGAGGAAAAGCGGGTGTCCAAAACATGGGTAGGGGAAGTTTTGAAGCCTTTCGCAAACAAAGTTCCAAAACCTTTGGAAAGCATTTTATTTTTGCAAACTATGGTTTTGAAAACTATTTCAAATACCATTTTGAAAGCATTTTGTAAACCATGGTTTTGAAAAATAAGTTTCAAATGCAATTTTAAAATCATTTTTCACGCATTGCGTTTTGTAAAACAAAACCAGCACCATTTGTGAAAACTCATTTCCTTTGAAAAAAAAACAATTTTTTTTTCAAACGAAAACCAAATCCATTTTGAAGTTGGTTTTGGATTTTTGAAACCAAAACCTTTATGTTTTCATAAGACATTTTGAAAAGCCTGTGAAAATCGATTTTCATAAACTCTTTCTTTTGAAACGATTGCTTGAAGGAAGAGAGATTTTCTCAAACTTTTCAAAAGAAGTACAAATGAAAGTTTGGAAAACTTCTTTTCAAACAACATTTTGAAATAAAGGCAAGGTTTTCAAAACATTAAAAAGGGTCACAGGTTTTGAAGGCAAAAGAGTTTTATTTGAATGAAAACTCTGCAAAAACTTTTCACAAACTTTTTCTTTCGAAAGATTTAGTAAAACAAGACTATAGCTTTAAAACTTTGCTAAATCAAAACAGAACGTTGGAACGAGGATCTTTGAAACCAACACAACTTTTGCTTTAAATAAAAACCTCTTTTCTTTCAAAACCTTTACCAAAACGAGATTGTTTTGAGCCAAAAATTTTGGGGTTTTAAAATCTCTATTAAATCAAATCAAGGCTTTTGAAGGAGGATTTTCGAAATCCAAAACAACTTTTGTTTTTAAGTAAGAATCATCATTTTTTTTAAATGGACACTTTTGAAAGTGGTTTTGAAGGCTAGGCTTAGGATCTGGGTGGTATGCAGGTATCTCTCGGAGTGGTCATAGTCACGTACCGCGATACCAGCATACACCCGGCAGCAAGCCAAATGGATGCATCACACATGGGGCCCCAAGTTTCGTAGCGGCACAATGGGTCATGATCACAACACACTACCAAAAGTTACCGACAACAACTGGATATCCCAAGCTAGAGGGGGAGGAAAGGGAAAACCTTTATAAACCATTTTGAAAGTTTTCTTTGTGGAAAATAATTTTAACATCCTTTGTTTTGTAATTTTTCCAAGAAGAGGGTAGCGACCTTTGAATTTTGAAATTAAAACAAGGACGTTTTAAAATAAGTCATTACCCATTTTGGTTTTTGAAACTCAAATCATTTTTTTTGAACTAAAACAACTTTACAAAGAGCTTTTTAAAAAGGTTCGAAATAAGTTTTTAGCTTATAAAATCAAAGCTTTTAAGAAGGGTTTTTTTGTTTTCCAAACTCTTTTTGAAAAGATCTTTCAAGATCGGTGAGCCTTTTGGGAAGAGAGCATTTGAAAATCAAATCATTTGTAAAAACTTTTCCAAACAAGCTTTTGGTTAAAAGATTTTTTTTTTGAAAAAGGCGAGAACACGCAGCTTTGAAGTCCTTTCAAAGAAACATTTTGCAAAACTTTTTAAATTCAAATTGGGTCTTGAAGATGTTTGAAATCGACACAGGTTTTGCAATAAAAGTCTTTTGAAAGTCCTTTTGTTTTCGAAAACAAAACACACTCATTTATTTTTAAAACCTTTGAAATAGGAAGCTTTGAAAACACCAAGGTTTTAGGAAACAGGGCGTTGCTCCCTTTTGTTTTGAAACTAATTTTAAAGCATGCCTTTTCAAAAGCAAAGATTTCGCAAGCAACTTTATTTCTCAGAAACCATTTTCAAAACAACTTTTGAAATAAACTTTGGAAGAACTCTTTTCGGTTTTAACAAATACTTTTTAAAACGGTTGCAAGACATCCTTTTCGCAAAAGGTTTTGTTTGATAAAACAGTTGCAAAGCATTTTTTTAAATAGAATTGGTTTTTGGAAAGTGGACTTGGCTCTTAGTTTGAAATTAAAACAATTTAAAACAAAACTGAGCCAAGGACCTTTGGATTGGAAACATTTTGCTGGGTGAAAACAAAACTTGGTTTCCCGAAATCGAGTTTTGAAACACTTTTTGAGAAAGAAAACAGTTTTCACATTGCTTTGTGAATAGCTTTTGAAAGAAAATAGTTCATGAAGGGAACTAAACTTGTTTTCTTTTGAAAAGGGGAAAACCTTTTTGAAAACTTTTGAAATTGTTTTCCTTTGAAATAGAATTTCTGGTGAAGGAAGAGACATTTTTCAACCAAAAGAAGGGAGGGAAGTTTTGAAATTTTTGTTTGGATGGAAAGCCGAAAACAATTTTTGAAATGGTCTCGAAAGACATGATGCATTGTCTTTACCTTTCCCACTCAGTTAGTTGGGGTCTCTCACTTATTCATAGGGCGGCTTGGGTTTAGCCTGTAAAGGTTATCCAAACCCTGGAGTCTCATACAAAAACATCTTTTATAACTTACACTCAGATAATAAGAAGCATAAAAGCACAAGCGAAACATCAAAGATCCAGACAATCAGACAACATTACAACTCCTATATGCATAGTGTTGACTCAAGGCGACTCCAAAGCCTTCAAGCCTCACACAACTACCGATCTGGCGTAGGCAGTAAAAAGGGAGGGTTGTTTCCTATAGGTCAACTTTTCCAGAAGGGTGTAAGCCAGTTAGCATTGGAACTCAAGGCAGAGGGGGAAACAAGTGTTAGCACTTATGGTTCTACCAACAAGCAGGAATTTTGGCTTCTATTCTAGTGTTTGGTCCTAAAGTCTCGTCCTACAGGCAAGTATGGCTTTGATACCAACTGAAACGACCCACGATTTCCTCGAAGGGAAATCCACAGATACATCATAATGTGATAGTCCAAAAAGTCTCAAACCATCACATTATCAATATTCAGTTGTTACCATAGTTCATACAACGCGGGAGTACAGATTACAAGTCATTACATCACATGGAAACACCACTTAGTACAAACTATATCGGCAACGCACGCCTATCGATGCTGGAGTCGGCGAAGAGCGTCGGCGAGTGAAGGCTCCTCCTTCACGGGCATCATCAAAGTTGTTGTAGCAGCGGGCGAAGACTCCGTCTTTGTCTTCTCATCCAAACTTGCGTATAGGAACGAGGCTTCCTAGTCCGTCTAGCTTCCACCATTGTCGCGGTAGAAGTCGTCTGACCTGTCGTTAATTTTCAGTACGGTTTGTACTGGCCACATTTTCCCATCCTATGCTTGCATTTGCTATGTGGTATGTGGAATGCAAGGGTAGAGCAGAAAGGAACCTATGTATGGCTGTAGTTTTCCTATGCATGTAATTAATATCATATAAATATATTCATCAAGTTTTAATCCATATACCCGGCCACATGGCCTTCCATTCGGTCATCGACCGAACATCCGACCATACGGCCATCCATCCATCCATCCCATCCACACATCTCACCACACTCTCACTCTCTAGGTGGCAAGGACGACTCCCACTCGTACCTTGCCTCAACGGCCAGCGCGGGACCTATCAATCCAGGGGGAGAAGAAGAAGCACCTCTCACTAAGCCAGGAGGAGTAAAGCTATAGGATTGTCCATGACCGGGGACACGGCTATACGTATAGATTGATCAACTCTGCAGAGCGTGTACGCCTGGAACCACAGGTTAGCTATCCTCGACGATCCGACTCGTCTAAGCTGATTCCAAACTTCCCCCCTAATCCGCAACGATGCCATCCTACCACTCAGCCCTGGGGTACCCCGGTGGAAATCCACCGTAACGCTGAGACTGTGAGACGTGGATCCTGGCGTACCAAATAAAACACCACATTGTCTTAGGAGGGTGTGGGTCTTCAGCCCTTACCTCCCTACACTTATCTCCTTCCAGCCTAGCAGTAATGGCATCGTTTCGCCCTGGGGGTAGGAACGGTTCTATGCCCATACAAGAACAAGTGGTGCGCACGAAGGTACGATGAGCCAGCCTGTCGACGTCCTAGGTGACCAGACAGGATATCTCCTCCTTGGGGTATCCCGGATACCCCCGTGCTGACACAGCACCTCTATCCCGGGGATTCGTCCCGCGAAGACACTCCTCCCCAGGATCTATTCTCAAGATCACAATGTACCCGCCACAGGTACTCCCTAGGGGATGCCCAGGTCTCATCCCCTCGGCAAGACTCGTCACCGGACTCGTCGTAGATCCTGTCCAGTCGACTCAACCCTCACCACACGCACCCAAGACACACGCCAAGATCTCGCCAAATCATCATCTCGTTATTACGGCACCACGTGCCTTAGCCACCCACCAGCAAACATCCACCAAGCATCACATCACAGATATAATGCATAGTAGAAGTGAGTAGCAAGTATATATAAAGTAAGCGGTGTCTAGCCTAACAGCGGGTGTGCAGGGGAAAGGGTTGCGTCAAGGTATAGGCTTCACAAGCAATCTAACATGCAACCTATCACAGTTCATTTGTAAATAGTAAAGCACTAGCAGCTACATTATTGCATGTCTAATAGGATTCCACGAGGTTGGATGGGCTGTGGCACCTGTTACGTTGTTAGTCCAAGATCTCTGATGTCCTCGTAGCCGTTCTCCTCGGGTCCTGGTGTCGTCCTCGGTCTGACCATCGCTGCTCCCAACGCAACTACCTCGCGAGACCGGCAAACAAGACAAAAGGGGCAAATCAAAACACTGATGCGACAGCTAGACTCGAAAAGACTCGAAGGACACTAAACTGAGAAAGGACTCAGCCCTCGCAAAGGACATCCGATCCTCGGGCTCGAAGGAACGCGAGAGCGGATGCTTGCTAAGCACAAGCTCGAGTCACAACCTAGCTCGTACTTCCCGGGCTGACCGAGTCGACCTGTACGACTGAAGAAAAATGGTTGAGACCTGATCCTAACTTAAGCACACATCATGCAAAACAATACTAGCCCTCACGAAGCAAGTTTGTTTTCCGTGGGCTCAAAAGAGGCGAAGGAGAAAGTCAGCTAAGCACGTCTATGTCACGTCCTCGATGTAGATGGTTTCCTATGGTCGATCGATTCAACTCGCACGGGACCGAGAGCATGACATAGACCTTAGCTTTGCCAACTAGAATGAGGGTTCGATCTTTGATTCAATCGTCACGACTAAGGACGAGATCGAATAGATCGGCCATCATGGGAATGGGGGAAAACAGTTCCGATCTCTTGCTCGATCTGCACGCCATTGTAATCGACAAGAACCAAGAAGAGGGAACAGAACAAGAGGGGAAAAGAGAAGCAAGGGTAGTGTCACTTCCTTCTATGCACGCGCCATGGCAAAGACGGGCATCGAAGGGAGCGACATACCGAGAACACAAGCACTTAAACCACGCGTAGGGTACCTCGCTCGTGTGCACTAAATGGCACTAGACGTTCCTAGAATCCGCAGCGGTGCGGTTGTCACCGCGAGGATCTAGGAGCGCTACAGTCTATAATAGGTACAAGCATACGAGGGCTCAAGTGCGAAGAGGCAAAAGAGAAAGAAAAATGGGGGTCCACATTCCATTGATCCACACGCCATAGTAGTAGACGGGAAGCAGAGGAATGGGATCAAGAAGCAAGACTACTACATGGACATGACCAACACGCAAAGGAGACAACCTAAAAGCGAGGAACTTGGTTCCACGGGGACTTCGATCCACGATCATTGCATTTGACAGGGATCGGAGTGACGGGAAACAAAAGGAGATCGATCCACACCTTACTGGATCGGCAGAGATTGAAACAGAAAGAAGAAAAGAAAAGAGAAGAGCGAAGAGCGATCTCCGCATTCATTCAACCAACACGCCATGGCAAAGGCGGTAGCCGAAGAATGAGAAATGCTCATCCTAAGCCAACTTGTAGGGCACCACGACCTCCGTGCAACTAAACCGGCACAAGGCTATTCCTACAACTCGTAGCGGTGCGGTTATCACCGCGCGAGTCAAGGGAATGCTATGGTCAAAGCGGTGCAAGCATACAAGGTGGCTAGGACTGAAGCACGACAAAATAGGTGAAGCCTGTTGGTCATGGCGAGGCAACTCGCGGCCATGAGCTTCACCCAAACGAGTTGGCACCCGTCGTCCTCCGTTCATCATCTCCTTGCCCTTCTCTCACTAGACTAGGTCACAGAAGGCTCTTTGCGTGCGGGTAATATCCGCATCGATATCGTTTCTGATATCAAGCCCACAGTGGCCACGTCTTAGGGCTAAGGATAGGAGCTGACGCTCGCATCGCGACGGAGCCAACCAAACCCACAACAATGACTAAGACTACGAGGGGCGAGTTACACTCAGCGTTACGACCACGGTGGGACGAACCCACGATCGCAACGTCCGAGCGAGGGACGATCCCTCAACCGGCTCGACGGCACTGTCCACAGGACAAACAAAACACGACCAACTGGAAATCTCGGTCCACCGCCAACGACGACTACACGACAACGACGACAACTAGCACACGACCACAACTAGGGAGTAGCACATGTCCATAGCACGGGAAATAGACCGGCGCGAAGGCTCGGCGCAGGCATATATATAACACATAAGATGTGCAAGAGCGACATGATATGGACATGAAGGAAGATAAATGAAGATGGTGTCGACGTCGAGGATGGCGTCGACGAGGGTTCAAATGTTCGACCTTGATGATGGCACGAAGGATGGGTCTTCAGTGGAGCGGTGCCGGAGGCATCAAGCGTAGCCTAGGCCGAACAGCGACACTATCGACCGAACGCACAGCGATCCTGATCGAATCAGCAGGGCGCGTGGACGGTGGCGAACCTCGGCTTTCGTACACAGGGACGCGTGGAGCACATCGACACGGACGCCGAGGAAGCAGCGCGGGCATGGGAGCGCGCACCTCGCGCTGGTGGTGGCGGCGGCTCCTGGGAGCAACTCGCTCCTAGGGTTTGGGGGGAGGAGGCGCACGGGGTGGGCCTGCTGGGCCTGGGCGCCGAGCCCTATCCGCTGAGGGGAGGGGAGGGAATGGGTGGACGAGTTGGGCCGTGGGTGGCTTGGGCCTTCCGGCCAAGGTGGGCTGGAGGGGCGAGCTGGGCCCATGCGGTAGCAGCTAGAGCGGAGGAGGGAGAGAGGGAGCGTGAGGTGGGCTGGCTGGGAGGGCCTTGGCCCAAAAGAAGTTGGAGGTCTTCCCCATTTTTGCTAAGGAAAAATGAGAGGGATTCAATAGGAGTTTGGAAGAAATCTAGAGGGAGCATCAAAATATGATTTGATGGAACAGAAGAAAAGGATCTTTCTCTTCCAAGACATTATGACTTGGAGGGTCCGGAGTTGGAACATAGGAGATCGAGGAAAATTTAAGGAAGATGGGTGGAATCAGAATAAGTAGTTCGAAAGGGATCCAATAAACATTGGGGGTTGAATCCCAAGGGTAATTTGGGTACGGTTGAACAGAAGATTTGGAGTGGATTTGTGAACAGGGGTTTGAAAGGAATTGGACTAGATTCGGAATTGGAAAAGAGGGGAGAAAAGGGAAAGGAGTTTCCCCGAGTCATGAATTATTATGACCTGAAGATATTTTGGAGTTGAAGCAAGGGAGATCAAGAAAAGCTTCACAAAGAAGTCGAGGAGGTTGTCATGGATTTGTGCACTCCAACTCTAGACACAACCAAGAAACCTAGACTGACTCGAGATCACGGGCACTCTCCTACAAGCAAAACTATATGTATGCCACGTTTCATGAGTAAAGAATGATTTGTTGACTAGCGTTTGACCTAGCAACTACATGCTTCACACATTGTAGGAAAAAGTTTTAAAAAGCTCGTATTTTTGGTTATGGGAAAACCCGGGATGTTACAGTGCCGATGGACCGAGAGTGGCGAAGGGCGGACGTGAGGCTTGGACTGAGGGACCGGTGGCCTGAGGATCAGCTGTGGTGGCTCACAGCCTGGGACAGCGACGAGCGAAGACTTGCGGGCACGGTGTTGCTTGGGTCGAGGACCTGGGGACACGTGTCGGTGGACGGGGTGCACGGGCGGTGCATCCCCTCTACGGCTCGGTTTGGTGGTTGAGCCGCAGAAAAACCACCGAGTGGACGGTTTCCAGGTTTGGGCCTCAAAACCTGGGCGCTGATGGTTTCTGAGTTTGGGCCACAAAACTCGGGCTGAGGACGGTTTCCAGGTTTGGGCCTCAAAACCTGGGTGCTGCGGGTTTGCTGAGTTTGGGCCACAAAACTCAAGCGATGGACGGCTGGTTTCCCGGTTTGGGCCTCAAAACCAGGGGTTAGTCGTGAAGGCTGGTTTCCCGGTTTGGGCCTCAAAACCGGGGGCGAAGTCCGGGAAAAGGACGGGTAGAGCGGTGGCGGCACGTGGCGATAATCGGTGAGGTTGCGTCGAGGCAACGCTACAAGTTGTGCGGGCGTGGCCGTCGGATCACACCTATCTCCGAGTTGGTCCAGAATAACCCTAGGGTTTAGCTGGTTCGCTCTGTAATTAGTTAGGGGTAGAGTGGGAATTAGAATTAGGATAAGTAGAGGGAGACACCCACCTCCCATCCTATCTCAGTCATTTGCTCTTTTGCTTCGAGGGTTTCCTGCTCTCTCATTCCCTGCTGTAGTGAACTGAGATCCATAGAGAAGAGAATCATACCTATGTGTCCGTGAGATTTTGAGGAAGTGAGACCGTAATCTCACTGTTGTAGCGTGTGGTAGCCACACGGTTGCAAATTCGTGGTTGTGATTCGCGTTTTGTTCTTGTTCTTCGCGGATCGCTTTTCTCCACGATTTTCCCGTTGATCGATCTCCTTGTTCGTTGCGTCTTTTGCGATTCCGTTTGAACAGAGATGTTCTAGATCGTGAGGCACTTCTTTCCACCGAAGGAATTCTCCTCTAACCTCACGAGCTAGTAGATCGGTCGATTTTTGTTTCGGGTCAAGTTTTTCTCCTTTCCCCTGAATCTCTTCGATTCATCGATTTGGAGATAGGTTCGAGCCATGATCTCTTAGAGATAGCTCACTATCCTCTTTGTGACTCCTCTCACCAAGTTTGATCCCTAGAGGATTCGTTTTGGGTGAGATCGAGTGAAATTGGTGGACGAACAGGCAGTTTTCGGAGTGACCGAACTCTGGCGTCGAGCCGACCGGACGCTGGCTGGTGAGTCCGGTCGTTGAATGCCACGTGTGTTCTCTGTGTAAAGTTTGATCGGACTCTTCCTCTTCAACTGATCGGACTCGCCTCTTACACTGTTCACCATTTTTGTCTCTGTGACCGGACGCTGAGCTTTCGACCGGACGCTCTGTCTACTAGAGTCCGGTCCCATCCAGTAAGGCCCCAAATCGGTTTTTGCTTCACCGGACGCGTTCGGTGAGTGTTGACCGGACGCAAGGTGAGTCCGGTCAGTGCTGTTTCGCGCAGTCTCGCTCGCCGTTCGTTCGTTTGTTGTCAGTTTTGTTTTCTGGTTTTTGCGTTGGTTTTCTAGAGTTGTATAGTGTCTTGCTGTGCTTCTTGGAAGCATCCACCCTACATCTAGGGTCGTGGACACTTGCAAGCTCTAGGGTTTGCTCTTGGGGTCGACTCTCGGGACAGTGGCGACAAGTTTTCGAAAGGAAAATTTTGAAGCTCCCATTCACCCCCCCCTCTGGTCGCTTTCTGGTTGCACTCTCGATCCTTCAGGCTAGCCAAAGCTCACTAGTATGCTTAGGAATCAAAATGTGCAAGAGAGAAACCTAGCAAGCCGACCAAGCCCCTTAAATAGGCCACACAAGTTGGCCCAGCGTCCGATGCTACCGCCTGCAGCGTCTGATGCCCCTAACTCAGCATCTTTTACTTTCTAACTTCTGCCCTTGCTCCCATGCGCCAACACCAAAGTGTTTCAACACTTGTGCACGTGTGTTAGCATTTTACAAAGCATTTTCCAAGGGTTTAGTTAGTCACTCACTAGGTCTATAGCGTTGATATGTTAGAGAACACCTAGTGGCACTTGGACACCGCATAAGCCGTGAATAATCTCCTCTTAATAGTATGGCTATGTATCCTAAATGTGATCACACTCGCTAAGTGTCTTGATCACCAAAACAAAGAGCCCTATAGGTTATACCTTTGCCTTCGGGCCTCTTTGCTCATCTCTTCCCTTCTTCTCACATTTCACCAATGGTACAACACTTGACCTTTTGAATGCTTGTGGCTATCATCATCCTCCATGGTTGCCATCTTGCTAGCTCCACCACTTGGCTTGGTCACAATCCTTTCTTATAAGCTACACACATGCTTAGCAATAGGATTACACCAAATAGGTTTCATCAATTAACCATAACTAAACTAGGGCTTTCAATCTCCCCCTTTTTGGTAATTGATGACAACCTTTACAAAGATATGTGATTTAAATTTGAGTGACCACATTGATAGTATTAGCTCCCCCTACATATGTGCTATAGAGTTTGGTCCTAAAATTGGCACATGTGTATGGATATGAAATGTGGATGAGCAATACTACCAATGATGATGCTAAGGCATAAGAATGGACCTTTGAAGCGTGATACCAATCGGAGTGCACATGTTAAACCATCCTTAGCATCATTTGTTACTAGACATACATCAAAACTCAAGAACCTCGTGAGATCAACATTGTAATAAGGCTCTTGAACCACTTGAAAATACAAGTATGTCTAGTTATCATCCTATTCATGCTTAGTGAGTCATATCATCAATCATGTTCTAACACTAGCATTCACCACATAAGCATGAAAATCAAGATAAATAGCTTATGCAATGCAATCAATCATAATGAATATGCACATTTCAAATGCAACATATATGTTTATGAGCTTGCTCCCCCTATTCATATACTCTGATCCCACTTGAAGGTTTTACTTAGCATGTCTCTTTTTATCTTAGCATTATCTTCCCTCATATCTTTGTCATCATTCATCATTTTCTCCCCCTTTGTCAACAATTATCATAAAAGTGGGGCAAGTTTTAGTAAAGGAGGCAATGTTTGCATTAAGAGATTCATATGTGGGGATCAAATTAAGTCAAGTTATGGCTTAATCTAGCTCATGAGCATAGGATATTTTAACACGGTTTGCTCTAGAGTAAGCTTCTTCACACATCTTACAATGGTTATCTTACTCACGTTGGTTAAACACCTATTGCTCTCTTACTAGACCAAACACTAGAGTTACAAGCTCACAGACAAGTTATATGCTACCACTAGAACAAGTCAAACATAGAAGCAATAGTGGTACCATATATACTTCAAATTCATTTGATTTACCATGAATGAGCCTAAATAAGCAATGGCTATATGAACTAGATCACAACCTAATAAGAATGCATGCCTATGCCAAACAATTTCACCTTTGCTTTCTTGGAGGAGAGGCATGTCATAAGTGAGGGTGCATTCAACTCATGTTGGAGAAGTCTAGGATATTCAATTCATTCCTTAGCTTGCAAAACCTTCTTTCATCTAGTGGCTTAGTGAAGATATCAGCAAGTTGATCATCGGTGCCCACATTCTCAATAGATATGTCTTTCTTTGCTTGATGATCTCTAATGAAGTGATGCCTTATGTCAATGTGCTTTGTTCTTGAATGTTGAACTGGGTTGGTGGCTATTTTGACGGCGCTCTCATTATCACATAGCAATGGGACTTGTCCAAACTTGACTCCATAGTCTTGCAATGTAGCTTTCATCCATAGCAATTGTGCACAACAACTACCCGCGGATATGTATTCGGCTTCAGCGGTAGAGAGTGCAACACTATTTTGCTTCTTTGATGACCATGAGACAAGTGATCTTCAAAGCAATTGACAAGTGCTCGATGCGCTCTTCCTATCCACCTTGCATCCTGCATAATCGGAATCCGAGTATCCAATCAATTCAAATTGAGAGCCCTTGGGATACCATAGTCCAACATTAGGAGTGTGCTTCAAATATCTCAATATCCTTTTGGTTGCCTTCAAATGACTTTCTCTTGGTGAAGTTTGGAACCTTGCACACATACACACACTAAACATGACATCCGGCCTTGATGCAGTCACATAGAGTAAACTTCCAATCATTGACCGATATAACTTTTGATCCACCATGTCACCACTAGAGTCACTATCCAAATGTCCATTTGTGCCCATTGGAGTGGTTATTGCTTTTGCTTCATCTAACCCAATCTTCTTGAGCATGTCCTTGATGTACTTGCCTTGACTAACAAATGTGCCTTTCTTCATTTGCTTGATTTGTAGCCCAAGGAAGTAACTAAGCTCTCCAATCATAGACATCTCAAACTCCTTAGCCATCATCTCCCCAAACTCTTCACAAAAGTCTTGATTAGTTGATCCAAAGATAATGTCATCCACATAGATTTGCAACACAAACAAGTCACTTCCAATCTTCTTGGTGAAGAGAGTAGTGTCAACCTTCCCAATCTTGAACCCTTTAGCTAGCAAGAAATCCCTCAATCTTTCATACCAAGCTCTTGGTGCTTGTTTCAACCCATATAATGCCTTCTTAAGCTTGTACACATGGTTGGGCTTCTTCAAATCTTCAAATCCGGGAGGTTGTTCAACATACACTAGCTCATTGATGAACCCATTGAGAAAAGCACTTTTCACATCCATTTGATAGAGCTTGATGTTGTGAGAACAAGCATATGCAAGTAGAATTCTAATGGCCTCCAATGTAGCAACCGGTGCATAGGTTTCTCCAATGTCAATGCCTTCCAATTGAGTGTACCCTTGTGCAACCAATCTTGCTTTGTTCCTTATTACAATGCCATCTTCATCTTGCTTGTTCCGGAAGACCCATCTTGTGCCAATAACATTTGTGTTCTTTGGTCTATCCACTAATTCCCAAACATCATTGCGGGTGAAGTTGTTCAACTCTTCATTCATTGCATTCACCCAATCAACATCCATCAAAGCTTCATCAATCTTGGTTGGCTCAATAGATGATACAAATGAGTAGTGTTCACAAAATGAAGCCAATCTTGATCTTGTTTGCACACCTCTTCTTATGTCACCAACAATTTGATCTAGAGGATGATCTCTTGCAATGTGTGTTGGTTGGAGCACTTCTTGTGGTTGGACACTTGCACATGGATGAGCCACTTGAGAGCTACTAGCATCTTGTTGATCATGAGAACCACTAGAGCTTGCAATATCATTGCCTTGCATGGTTGGAGGAGAGAGCACTTGATCTTTGTCATCTTCTATGTCAATCACTTGCTTTGGCCTTATATCACCAATGTCCATGTTCTTCATAGCTTCCACCAATTGTGTTCCTCTCACATCATCTAGGTTGTCTTGTTCTTCATGTGAGCCATTGGTTTCATCAAACTCAACATCATGGACCTCTTCAACTATTCTTGAAGTGTTGTTCCACACTCTATATGCCTTGCTTGTAGTGGAGTAACCAAGTAGGAACCCTTCATCACACTTCTTTTCAAATTTGCCAAGTCTTGTGCCCTTCTTCAATATGTAGCACTTGCACCCAAAGACTCGGAAATATGCAATGTTGGGCTTTCTATCATTGAGGAGCTCATATGGTGTCTTCTTCAATAGAGGGTGACAATAGAGCCGATTGCTATAGTAGCATGCCGTGTTGATTGCTTCGACCCAAAAAGAATCACTCACATTGTATTCACTAAGCATGGATCTTGACATATCAATGAGTGTCCTATTCTTCCTTTCAACTATCCCATTGGATTGTGGTGTATACTTGGCCGAGAATTGATGTTTGATTCCATACTCATCACATAGCTTATCAACTCTTGTGTTCCTAAACTCACTCCCATTGTCACTTCTCACTTTCTTGATTCTTCTATCAAACTCATTTTGACTTCTCTTGACAAAGGTTTTGAATATGCCAAACACTTCACTCTTGTCAACGAGAAAGAAGACCCATGTGAATCTTGTATAGTCATCCACTATCACAAAGCCATACTTGTTTCCCCCAATACTCGCATATGTAGTTGGTCCAAACAAGTCCATGTGCAACAACTCAAGTGCATGTGTAGTGCTCATCATTCCTTTGTTGGGATGGGTGTTTCCAACTTGCTTTCCCATTTGACATGCACTACAAAGCTTATCTTTCTCAAAATGAACATCTTTTAGTCCTCTAACCATGTCATGCTTCACTAGCCTCTTTAGTTGCTTCATTTCAACATGTCCCAAGCGCCTATGCCATAGCCAACCCATACTTGATTTGGTGAATAAGCATGTTGTCAATTGAGCTTCACTAGCATCAAAGTCCACCAAATAAAGGTTCTCATATCTAAATCCTTTGAAGACCAAATTACTTCCATCAACACTCACTATCTCCACATCATCAACCCCAAATATGCATTTGAATACCAAATCACATAATTGTGCCACGGACAACAAGTTGAAGTTGAGAGATTCCACTAATAGCACATTGGAGATGCTCAAGTCATTGGATATTGCAATCTTGCCCAAGCCTTTGACCTTGCCTTTCTTGTTGTCACCAAATGTGATAGCATCCGTATGATCATTGCCACTAGTGTTGATTGATTTGAACATTCTTCCATCTCCGGTCATGTGTTGAGTGCACCCACTATCAAGCACCCAATGCCTTCCTCCCGCTTTATAGTTCACCTACAAGGAGGTCAATTATTTTTAGGTACCCAAATCTTTTTGGGTCCTCCAAGGTTAGTCACCAAGCTCTTGGGCACCCAAATTGCCTTCTTCTTTGGGCCAACCATGGGTGCACCAATGTACTTAGCCTTCGCACCATTAGTCCCCTTTGTAAGCATATAACAAGAATCAAGTCTAATAGATGAAACAAGAGCATTGTTCTTGTTGTTGTTCTTGTTAAAGCAATTTTGCTCTATATGCCCGGATTGCTTGCAATTATAGCAATACCGACCATTGCTCTTCACAAAACTAGTCTTGTGAGTAGCAAAGGCCGCCTTGCCCTTCTTGGGGGTATAGCCAAGTCCCTCCTTGTTGAGTGGACATCTTTGGCTACCCAAGCACTTAAGCAAGCGGGCATCTCCACCATATGCATTGCCTAAAGCATGAGTGAGCTCAACAACCTTATTCTTAAGGTTCTCATTCTCTACCGCTAATGATGAATCACAAGTAGTAGAAGTAGACATTTTAGTTGAGCTAGATGATGATGATGCATTTGTGGGAGCAACAATAATAGGAGCAAAAAATGATTCATCAAGTATATCACATGCAACTCCTACATTGCAAGTCTCTACAATATCCTCAATCTTACTTTGATCAAGGAGGGAGGAGCGGGCTTCCTTAAGCTTAGTGTGAGCTTGATCAAGCTTCTCATGGGCTTCCTCTAGCCTCTCATGAGTAGTCTTGAGCTCATCAAAGGATTGCTCAAGAGCCTTGTTGGCCTTGCGCAATTCTTTGCACTCCTTCCTCTTAGTCTCAATATAAGAGTGAGCATCTTGTAGCATGCTCATGAGGTCCTCCTTTGAGTACTCCTCATCATCATCACTGTCACTCTCACTATCACTCTCATCGGATGATACCTTAGTGGCCTTAGCCATGAAGCATGTCGATGGAGTGTTGAAGATAGAAGGCTTGCTTGATATTGCAAGACTAGCCATAGCCTTCTTCTTGGTGGTCTTCCTCTCATCATCACTAGAATCATCATCATGGCTTGAGGAAGCATCACTATCCCATGTCACAACATAGGAACCACCCTTCTTCTTCTCCTTCTTCTTCTCTTTCTTTTCTTTCTTCTCTTTCTTGTCCTTCTTCTTGCTCTTCTTGCGGTCATCATCATCTTCATCACTAGAGTTTGGACAATCCGCAATGAAGTGATCCTTTCTCTTGCATCTATAGCATCTCTTAGTTGTGCTCTTGGTTGCATCTCTCCTTTTTCTTGCTCCATAGCCCTTCTTCTTCATGAACTTGCCAAATCTCTTGACAAATAGAGTCATTTATTCATCATCTATCTCATAACCACTTGAGCTTGCTTCATCATCACTTTCCTCCTTCTTTGCTTTGCACTTGCTCTTGCTCTTGGAGGATGAAGCCTTGAATGCCACGGTTTTCTTCTTCTTCTCTTCCTCTTGGGCTCCGCCATCCCTTTCCACACGGTATGTGTCTTGAGTGACCACATCACCTAGTACTTGGTTTGGGGTTACCATATCCAATCCTTCCCTCACTAGGATTGTCACCAAAGTATAAAACCTTGGTGGTAAGCATCTCAAGAACTTGTGAGAAAAGTCCTTATCCTCCACCTTCTCTCCCAAGGCCTTCAAGTCATTGATAATGACTTGCAACCGGTGAAACATCTCCGGCATGCTTTCATCATCTTGCATCTTGAACATGGCAAGCTTGTCCTTGAGAATGTATAGCTTGGCACCCTTGACCGCCTTAGTGCCCTCATATGTTTCCTCCAATCTCTCCCATATCTCACTTGCTCTTTCAAGATCCTTGATTTGCTCAAACACCTTTGTGTCAAATGCTTCATAGAACAAGTTGATTGCCACATCATTCCATTGAAGCTTCTCTTCTTCTCTTGGAGTTGGATCGGCGGAGTCAATCACCGCAAAGTCATGCTCAATCACATCCCAAATCTTTCTATTCATTCCTCTTGTGAATGCACACATCTTCCTCTTCCAACAATCAAAGTTGGTGCCGTCAAAATGTGGTGGCTTCCCCATATAGTTGTGAAAGGACCTTGATGTCGCCTAGGAGGACTAGAGGGGGGGGGGTGAATAGGCCTACAAAAATTCAGCTCAAACAGAAGTTAATACTTAGGGCGTCACTGCCTCCCTTTGGGGGTGCCACTGACTCCCTGTAACCGTAAGTCTAAATCTGTCTAAACTGTTAGACTGAGTACTAGAGATAACCAGTGACAACCCTGCAAAATTTTAGCTCGAGACTCAATAAGATTAGAGGGCGTCACTGCCGCTCCCATAGGGCGGCACTGCCGCTCTTCAAAATATAAGCGAACAGAAATGAAACTTTGCAGGTAGAAACTAGATACTCTAAGCAGCTTAACCCTGCAGCATAAAGATAAGATACAGCTCGAAGACTATATACCACAGAAACCTAGCACAATAGAGATCAACCTCAACAACCCTAACAATGTCTATGCATGAATATTATTTGCAAGAATATAAACAACACACAAGACACAAGATTTATCCCGTGGTTCAGCTAGCCACCAAGGCTTGCTTACTCCACGTTGTTGAGGTATCCACACAAGGAGAGCTAGCCACATAGGCTTGCTCTTTCCCTTAATCTCAAATCAAGAGAATGAACTATTGAAGTGAGGGGTGATTTCTTAGCTGCAATGGGTGGTTACAAACCTCCCTAGGCTGCCACACAAGATGGCAAGCTCAAGGGTGACGCCTAGTCGGCTAGGAGCAAGCTCCAAGAGTAAAGAACCCTAGAACCGCCGGCCAAACGAGAACCAACTGCTCTCAAACTATGGGAATCAATAGATCAGCTCCCCACGAGTATTTTGTTGCCTTTTTTCTCAAGTTTCAATGGTGGAATTGGTAGATCTCTTGAGGAGCTGAAGTAGCAACAATGGGGAGAGAGAACTGTGTCTGAGAGCTGCTGCAACGGTCTGAGTGTCGGGAGGAGGAAGAAGACACCGTTGCAACGATTCTGGATTGTATTTATACGTCTGAATCGGACTCAGATTTGAAGGGCGGCACTGCCGCCCTGGCCAAACAACTCTGATGAATCTGAAATTTGGCTGGCTGGTTTGGCTGGGTATGGGGATGTTATTTTGGGATTTTGAGCAATTGGTTCCACAGTTTGACAAACTGTTCTAGAATCCCCCTTGATAGTCCGGCTTTTCCAAAACTCAAGAATAAAAGAATATAAACAATTAATCACTTGAGTCTTCAATATCATTATATGCCATTTCTTCTCAATGTCACTTCATAGGGGTTGCAACCAATTGTGACTATCCCATCTCTTTGAGCAAACATCCCTTGAGCGTGTGACTTGAACCATTTCACTATATATGAGTTCAACTTCATGGCTTCAAGTCACTTCCACTAATGATTTGATCCTCAACATAATATGACTCCTCGTAGCTTGATTAGTACCTCGACTCAATGCAAGTACTCTCTTCTTCACCCTAGCCATAGTACCTCGGTCTCCTTGACCTTCACCTTCGATTAGTACCTCGAAGCCCTTTCCTTGCTATCTTCACCCTATCAAGCCATACTCAAGTCATATCATATTAAGCATCCATTGAAAAACCATTTCTTCAATATTGTGATCCTTGCTTGAATATCTTCTAGATATGAATGTTGAGATCAATCAAGCTTCAGTTAGATTCACATAGAGACATATATGAATCAACATCAATATGGTCAAGTCAATTCACAGTTCCTTATATTCTCTCCATTTTTGGCTTGACACTCAACACTCACTTCAATCTCCATCTTCATACTTCTAGCTTGATCAAATCAATGCAAAGTGATTCTCCAAATCTTTATCCATACAAGCAAACCAATGTAGAGATGACATATACCCAATATGAGTTAAGTCCTTATCATTTGACCTTTGCTTGGCATTCACTCACTTATGCATTCTTGATTCATTCTTCAACATTGATCAAAGCTAGTTCACTATCAAACTCTTCTTGTTCATGAAAAGCAGCCCATTGTTGAGACCATTCCAAAATCATCAATCCATATCTCACTTGTCATTTGCCTAATATGCTTGCTCTCTCATGATGCCATGATATCCCACAATATAGAAGCCATATCATCAACTCTATTTGCATTGTTGTCTTTTGCTTGAACAAGATTGTTTCCATGATCTTCCAATACAACAATACACAATTTTGGCCTTCATGTCAACACTATGTCGAATACCATCAAGTTTGCATTTCTAGTTAAACCTTGGATACACTTAGCAAACTTGTTAGACCTTTAATTATGTTGTCATTCAATTCACCAAAACCCACTAAGGGCTAGATGCACTTACAAGTTGATTTGAGCCATTTTAACACCGGAGGATGTTAAGCCTCAAACAAACGGTGACCACGGCTCTGATACCACTTGAAAGGTCCAAAATTAGCTAGAGGGGGGGTGAATAGCCTAATTAAAAATCTACAAAATTACTTAGGCAAACACTATTAGTATAACAAATGGCGAAGCTTTTGCGCTAGCCTAATAGTGTGTTGCAAGCCACCTATCCAACAATTCTACCTAATATTTCTATGTCACACAATCAACTAGAGTTAATAATAAATGCGGAATAAAACAATCTAGCTCTAGCACAAATATAATATACAAAGAATGTATATGAAACAAGTGTGTGAACAAGATATACTAAGCGAGCTAAACACACCTAACTAATCAAGGTATATGACAAGAGATAGTATCTTCACAAGAGAATAGCTCAAAGTAAATACACAAAGTAAATGAGCTAGATAGAGAAGGTTTCACCGAGCCTTCGGGATCGCCTAGTAGAGAACCAATCACTGAGAATATGAATATGAGGACCAATCACCAAGAAGTGGAATCAATCACAATAAGCACACGGGACACCAAGATTTATCCTGAGGTTCACGTGCTTGCCGGCACGCTACTCCCCGTTGTGTCGACCAACACTAGGTGACCCGGTGGCTAATTGGCGCAAAGCCAAGCTCACAAAGAGCGCCACGAGAATCTACCACTAGTGAGGTAGCTCAATGACACGAGCAATCCACTAAGGATGCCTCTTGCCACTCCGGCGAGGTGAGGCTCCAAAACCTCTCACAATCTCGAACGGTGGTGGCCAAGAACAATCTCCTTCTCTTGCCGAAACCACCTCAATGCCTCCAAGCCGTCTAGGCACCGGCAAATGCCAAGAGTAACAAGAAACTCAAAGCTGATGCGAAGAACTAGTGCCACTAGATTGAACTCTTTTCAAATCACGCACTAGATCACTCAATCTCACTTGGTTTGATCAAATCAACTTGGGAGATGAGTTGGGAGGCTTGCCAAAGCTCACTAGTATGCTTAGGAATCAATATGTGCAAGAGAGAAATCGAGCAAGCCGGCCAAGCCCCTTAAATAAGCCACACAAGTCGGCCTAGCCGTTGGACACGAAACAGAGGCATCGGACGCGCCGGTGTCGGGGCCATCGGACGCTACCCCGGCGTCCGATGCTCCGATGAGCACCACGTGTCCCCTGGTATGAATTTGAGCCGCCAGATCCCAACGGTCATATTCCTTCGCACCACGGTTAATGTGACATCGGACGCGCCGATGCCAGGCATCGGACGCTCCGATGCCACTGCTCGATTCAGCACTTTTCTGCGCCACATCAGACGCGCCGGCATCTTCACATCGGACGCTCAAACCCTGCATCCAATGACACAACAGAAAGGTTCTAGAGAGGGCCAAAACACATCGGATGCGTCCGATGGATCTGCATCGGACGCAGGCCAGCGTCCGATGCTCCCTGGAAAGCTAGCTCGCGCCACGTCACCTGCATCGGACTCTGCAACAGTGTTTCCTCTGCGTCCGTTGCTAGCATCCGATGCTCCTTCAACAAATGTCAGCAGTTAGGGTTTCCCATCGGACTCTCGGCCCAGCGTCCGATGCTGCCGCCTGCAGCGTCTGATGCCCCTAACTCAGCATCTTTTACTTTCTAACTTCTACCCTTGCTCCCATGCGCCAACACCAAAGTGTTTCAACACTTGTGCACGTGTGTTAGCATTTTACAAAGCATTTTCCAAGGGTTTAGTTAGTCACTCACTAGGTCTATAGCGTTGATATGTTAGAGAACACCTAGTGGCACTTGGACACCGCATAAGCCGTGAATAATCTCCTCTTAATAGTACGGCTATGTATCCTAAATGTGATCACACTCGCTAAGTGTCTTGATCACCAAAACAAAGAGCCCTATAGGTTATACCTTTGCCTTCGGGCCTCTTTGCTCATCTCTTCCCTTCTTCTCACATTTCACCAATGGTAGAGCACTTGACCTTTTGAATGCTTGTGGCTATCACCATCCTCCATGGCTGCCATCTTGCTAGCTCCACCACTTGGCTTGGTCACAATCCTTTCTTATAAGCTACACACATGCTTAGCAATAAGATTAGACCAAATAGGTTTCATCAATTAACCAAAACTAAACTAGGGCTTTCAATGAGGAGTTAGAAAATTTTGAAAGAAATCAGGTTTGGGTTTTGGTTCCACCTCCTCCTGAGTGTCACCCTATTGGTACAAAATGGGTTTTCAAAAACAAACAAGGAGAGGATGGCCATGTAGTGAGAAACAAGGCCAGACTTGTAGCCCAGGGGTATAGTCAGAAGGAGGGGATAGACTATGAGGAGACGTTTGCTCCTGTAGCTCATTTGGAAGCGATTAGGATACTCTTGGCTTTTGCTGCATCCAGAGGGTTTAAACTTTTTCAAATGGATGTCAAGAGTGCCTTCTTAAATGGCTACATAGAAGAAGAGGTGTATGTGAAACAACCTCCCGGTTTCGAAAATCCCAAGTTTCCAAACCATCTTTTTAAACTTCACAAAGCTTTATATGGTTTGAAACAAGCCCCTAGAGCCTGGTATGATAGGTTGAAAACCTTTTTTCTTGCTAAGGGTTTTAAAATGGGATGTGTGGATAAAATACTTTTTCTTCTCAAGCAAGGCAATGACACTCTCTTGGTCCAGATTTACGTGGATGATATCATTTTCGGTGGTTCTTCTCACGCTTTGGTTGCCAAGTTTGCAGACACTATGAGCAGGGAGTTTGAGATGAGCATGATGGGCGAGTTGACGTTTTTCCTTGGGTTGCAAATCAAGCAATCTCGAGAGGGAACGTTTGTGCACCAGGGTAAGTATACCAAGGATATCCTGAAGAAATTCGATATGGGTGAGGCCAAGCCTCTTCCAACACCCATGTCAACCACGACGGCCCTGGATGCGGATAAGGATGGAGAAGCTGTGGACCAGAAGGAGTACCGGAGTATGATCGGGTCGCTGCTGTACCTGACGGTGACACGCCCGGACATTCAGTTCGCGGTGTGTCTTTGCGCGCGATTTCAGTCGTCGCCGCACACCTCTCACCGTCAAGCGGTCAAGCGCATTATGAGGTACTATGCTTCACTCCAAAGTTTGGGATTTGGTATTCTGCTTCCTCCACCCTCTCTCTTTGCGGTTATTTTGATGCCGATTTTGCTAGTTGCCGAATTGAGCGCAAGTCCACTTCTGGGACTTGTCAGTTTATTGGTTCTTCTCTTGTATCGTGGTCTTCTCGCAAGCAGTCTAGTGTCGCCCAGTCTACCACAGAGGCTGAGTATGTTGCTGCGGCTAGCTGCTGTTCCCAGTTGCTTTGGATGATGGCCACTTTGCGTGATTTTGGTCTGAGCTTTTCTCGCGTTCCTTTGCTCTGTGACAGCACGAGTGCGATTAGCGTTGCTAAGAACCCCGTGCTGCATTCAAAGACCAAACACATTGATGTGCGCTTTCATTTTCTGTGAGACCACTATGAGAAGGGTGATATCGACCTTCGCCATGTCGATACTCATCATCAGTTGGCAGATATTTTTACCAAGCCTTTAGACCAATCAACTTTTTCTAGGTTGAGAGGTGAGCTTGGTGTGTGTTTCCCCTTTTAGTTGGGGGAAACATTTTGGTTCTTGTGTATCATAGACTGACTCTTCTCTTTTAGCTTGTGCATTTCATCATGCATCTTTATCTTTTGAGCTTCATGTATATAATCCTTAGAATGTGATTATGCTCTATCGAGTTTTGCTCCGATGCTATATGATGATGCTTGTAGCTTATGCTCTTTCTGATCACTGATATATGTTGTGAGCTGAGCTATTTTGTAAATGGTGAACCTGCTTAATGAACATAAAAATTGAAATTGTTCACCATTGAGACATGCAACTAGCATGTGTAGAATGTGTTGAAATCACTTGTGCTTTTCATATATGCTAGGTTCCTATGTCTCTAGTTCTGAGTCATTCACTTGCTTGGTATGTTCATATTCTACTTTAAACTTGAACCAAGTTAAGTGAATTGGAAAGATCGAGTTGGGATTGCTTGTCAGCACATCACAGTATCGAGACTGTATCTCATTGCACCTTGAGTTAAACTGGAGCTGTGTAGTGTATGACCGAAACTGTTGCTTTAAGCTTTTGATTGCTTCTGCATAGGCTTCACACAGTTGAAAAGTTAGGCAATGACAAGCTTTCAACCTCTCGCAATCACATGCTGAAATTTGAACTTGTGTAATTTAACCGCTGCAACTCTGATAAAATTTGCATACACAAGTCTATGTTTCATTCTATAGCATGATGATTGAACCTTGCTAGGGGCAGTTCACTTTGTATACATGTTTAGCACTTGTTTGACTTCCTGTCTATATATGTTTAGTGCTATTTTGATGGTGAATACCTTTTTGGCTGAAAACTGCTCATTTTGCTCCAATGCTCAAATTTCATATTTGGTGATCAGTTTGAGCCTTTGCTAGCATTATGTGCATATTGTTGAGTCATCGGATCAGCATTTTGTCAAGCATCTTCATATTCTATCGACTATATTCCTGAAGCTGCTAACTTGCATTTTAACTCATATGCATTTTGGAGGGGAGTGCATTTTCAACTAAGGGGGAGAAATTCTTGCCAAATCATAAGGGGGAGAAATCATAAAATCATATCTTGGTTGTGTGCACTATTGGAGGGGGAGTTTGAGCTGGTTTGGATTTTTTGGATTTTGGATTTTCCAATTGATTCGGAGCTTTTTCTGCTAGTTGTGTTGAGCCTCTGTGCCTCTGTCTCGAGGGACTAGCAGTTGTGTCTTTCGATGAGTGTTCAGCTAATTGTGCTATTCAGTTGGATTTTAGTGATTTCAGTTGATATCAAGCTTTCTCTCTTGCGGTGTTGAGCCTGTTCTGTCTCTTCTTGAGGGCTAGCTCTATTTTTGCTTGAATTTCAATTGGTATCGAGTTTTCTCGCTAATGGTGTTGAGCCTGTTCTACCTCTTCTTGAGGGCTAGCTTTGCTTTGCTTGGTTGCGTCGAGCCGTTGCCCATGTCTTTGGGGACCAAGTTGTTTTGCTCTTTCACTTGACCTTCTTCTGGCTTTGATATGCTTTTGGGTCATTTGGACGGGTTCTCTCCTTCTCCTTCTTCTTCCTTCTTCTATTCCATTATGATTTGTGTTGGTAGTTGACAATGCACTCATCAAGGGGGAGATTGCGGATACATGGGTGTATGCCGAGTCTCGAGTGATGAGTGATTGTCAACTGGGATAATGCGTATATTCTTTGGCTTGTGTTGTGCAGGTGTCGAGCACGGATACAGTGATCGAAGGCAAGGTGAAGGTCAAGTAGAGACGTGCCGTGCCGATGGACCTAGAGTGGCGAAGGGCGGACGTGAGGCTTGGACTGAGGGACCGGTGGCCTGAGGATCAGCTGTGGTGGCTGACAGCCTGGGACAGCGACGAGCGAAGACTTGCGTGTGGACGGGGTGCACGGGCGGTGCATCCCTTCTACAGCTCGGTTTGGTGGTTGAGCCACAGAAAAACCACCGAGTGGACGGTTTCCAGGTTTGGGCCTCAAAACCTGGGCGCTGATGGTTTCCGAGTTTGGGCCATAAAACTCGGGCTGAGGACGGTTTCCAGGTTTGGGCCTCAAAACCTGGGCGCTGCGGGTTTCTGAGTTTGGGCCACAAAACTCAGGCGATGGACGACTGGTTTCCCGGTTTGGGCCTCAAAACCGGGGGTTGGTCGTGAAGGCTGGTTTCCCGGTTTGGGCCTCAAAACCGGGGGCGAGGTCCAGGAAAAGGACTAGCAGAGCGATGGCGGCGCGTGGCGGCAATCGGTGAGGTTGCGTCGAGGCAACGCTACCAGTTGTGGGGGCGTGGCCGTCGGATCACCAGCATCTTCGAGTTGGTCCAGAATAACCCTAGGGTTTAGCTAGTTCGCTCTGTAATTAGAGAGGGGTAGAGTAGGAATTAGAATTAGGATAAGTAGAGGGAGACACCCTCCTCCCCTCCTATCTCAGCCATTTGCTCTTTGCTTATAGGGTTTCCTGCTCTCCCAATCCCTTGCTGTAGCTACTGAGATCCGCAGAGAACCATACCTCTGTGTACTGGAGATTTTGAGGAAGTGAGACCGTAATCTCACTATTGTAGCGTGTGGTAGCCACACGGTTGCAGATCGGTGTGTTGATTTGCGTTTTGTTCGTGTTCTTCGCGTTCTTCATTTCTCCATGATTTTCCCGTCACTCGATCTCCCTCTCTATTGTGTCTTTTCGAAATCCATTTGAAGCAACTTGTTCTTTATAGTGAGGAGATCATTTCCACCGAAGGAATTCATCTAACTCCTCATGAACAAGTAGATCGGGTTGATTTCGTTTTCGTGGCGCTTTTTCGTTCATACTCCTTCCCTGATTTCATTTTCGTGGCGCTTTTTCGTTCATACTCCTTCCCTTTCGATTTCCCAGTGATTGAGTTGATTTGAGCGGATGATTTCTTGGGGATAGTCTCCTAACTACCTCGTGATCATCTTCTCCAAGTTTGGGAACTAGGGATTTTGAGTTGAATTGGATTTGGGGAGATTTGAGTTGAGGGCGACCAAAATCGCCCTCACTGGGCACTCGCGCACAGTCCGCCGTTGGGGGCGCGGACAGTCCGCGCGTTGGGCTCCGACCGAGGCAGTGGTCGCGCGGCTCGGCTGTGTTGACTCAGATTGATCGGCGGACAGTCCGCAGTGTACGGTCACGGACAGTCCAGAAAGAGTCCAGGGGACTTCAGCAGCAGTGTTGTTTCGGGGATTTTGCCGGCGGACAGTCTGCCATCCCCTTGCGGACAGTCCGCGGTTGGGCCGGACAGTCCGGGATCCTGCTGAAGCTTGAGTTTTAGTGCGTTTGCTCTCCCGGCTTCTTCGCTTGGTTTCCGGACTTCTCGTTTGGTCCTATAGTTCACCTAGGAATCTCTCTAGGTATCTTTGCTACTTGTTAGCATTGGTATTTAGGGATTTCTCAACGTAGGCTTCAATCTACGTTCGGGACTAGGTTCTAGAGGTCAAACCTGTGCCGGTGCTTTTGGCGTTTTGATTTGCTATCGCTTGGTGGTGCCTCGCTGTGATCCTAGGGATCATCCACCCTCTTCCAAGGGTCGTGGGAATCACGGTTTTGGTCAAAGATTTTCGGGGTTGATTTTGGGAACAAAGGCCAAAGTTTTGAGAGAAATTTTTGTGCTCCCATTCACCCCCCCTCTGGTCGCCTTGCTATTGCATTCTCGGTCCTTCAATATCCAATCAACTCAAAGTTTGACCCCTTGGGATACCACAATCCAACGTTTTGTGTATGCTTCAAATATCTCAATATTCTTTTTGTTGCCTTCAAGTGACTCTCTCTTGGCGAGGCTTGAAATCTTGGACACATGCATACACTAAACATGACATCTGGCCTAGAAGCGGTCACATAGAGTAAGCATCCAATCATAGACCGATACAACTTTTGATCCACCATGTTGCCACTAGCATCACTATCCAAATGTCCATTTGTTCCCACAGGTGTGCTAATAGCTTTTGCATCATCTAGACCAAACTTCTTGAACATGTCTTTGATATACTTGCCTTGACTCACAAATGTGTCGTTCTTCATTTGCTTGATTTGAAGACCAAGGAAGTAACTAAGCTCTCCAATCATGGACATCTCAAACTCATTTGCCATCATATTCCCAAATTCTTCACAAAACTCTTGGTTGGTTGACCCAAAGATAATGTCATCAACATATATTAGCAACACAAACAAGTCTTTACCAATCTTCTTGGTGAAAAGAGTAGTATCAACCTTGCCCATCTTGAACCCTTTAGAGAGTAGAAAATCTCTCAACCTCTCATACCATGCTCTTGGTGCTTGCTTCAAACCATACAATACCTTCTTGAGCTTGTACACATGGTTGGGCTTCTTGTCATCTTCAAAACTAGGTGGTTGTTCAACATATACTAATTCATTGATGTAGCCATTCAAGAATGCACTCTTCACATCCATTTGATATAACTTGATGTCACGGGCTTCTAATCGCTTCCAATCTTGCAACCGGTGCATATGTTTCTCCAAAGTCAAGACCTTCAACTTGTGTGTAACCTTGTGCTACTAATCTTGCTTTGTTTCTCACTACTATGCCATCTTGATCTTGCTTGTTGCGAAAAAACCCATTTGGTTCCAATCACATTGTAATTCTTTGGCCTCTCAACAAATTCACAAACTTGGTTACGTGTGAAGTTGTTTAGCTCTTCATGCATAGCATTTACCCAATCAACATCCATCAATGCATCTTCTATCTTGGTTGGCTCGAATGAGGACACAAATGAATAATGCTCACAAAATGAAGCCAATCTTGATCTTGTTTGCACAACACATCTAATATCCCCAACAATTTGATCCATGGGATGATCTCTTGCAATGTTGGTTGGTTGGAGTATTTGCGCTTGATTGCTTGGTTGAGATGAACTAGCTTATTGATCTTCACTAGCACTTGATTGATCATGAGAACCACTAGCTTGATTTGCATCAACTTGCACATTGGAGGAGAACATTTGATCATCTTCCTATTCAAACACTTGTCTTGGCCTAATATCACCGACATCCATGTTCTTCATTGCATTTGCTAATTGAGTCCCTCTCACATCATCTATATTTTCATTTTCTTCTTGAGACCCCTTGGTTTCATCAAACTCAACATCAAGCAATTCTTCAAGAATACCACTAGCCAAGTTCCAAACAATATATGCTTTGCTTGTGGTGGAATAACCAAGTAAGAAACCTTCATCGCACTTCTACTCAAATTTGCTCAATCTTGCACCCTTCTTCAAGATATAGCATTTGCAACCAAACACTCTAAAATATGCAATATTGGGCTTTCTTCCATTTAATAGCTCATATGGTGTCTTCTCTAGCATGCCATGGCAATAGAGACAGTTGCTACAATAGGAAGCCGTATTGATAGCTTTGGCCCAAAAGGAATGACTAACATTGTATTCACTAAGCATAAACCTTGCCATCTCAATCAAAGTTCTATTCTTCCTTTCAACAATCCCATTTGATTGAGGAGTGTACTTGGGTGAGAATTGATGTCTAATGCCAGTCATAACACAACTCATCAACTCTTGTATTCGTAAATTCACTCCCATTGTCACTTCTAACTCTCTTGATTGTTGTTTCAAACTCATTTTGGCATCTCTTGACAAAAGTTTTGAAAATATCAAATGTTTCACTCTTGTCACTAAGAAAGAAGACCCATGTGTATCTAGTGTAATCATCCACTATCACAAAGCCATATTTATTTCCACTGATGCTAGTGTATGTTGTTGGTCCAAATAAATCCATGTGCAACAATTCAAATGCTTTGCTAGTACTCATCATGCTTTTCTTAGGATGAGTGTTACCAACTTGTTTGCCGGCTTGACAAGAGCTACAAATTTATCCTTCTCAAAGGTGACATCTTTCAAGCCTCTAACTAGATCATGTTTCACTAACTTGTTCAATTGTTTCATTCCAACATGACCAAGCCTTCTATGTCATAACTGAGAACATATATGATGAATGATTGACATTGATGAGGAAGGTTTGAGGCTTTTCGTGGTTGAGTCATTATCTCGCTGTGCTTAATGCTTATGACTAACCGGTGGTGTTGAGTTGTGGTGTTTTTGTGTTGGTGTGCATGTGCAACGTGTGTCTCTTGGCTGTGTTGATGTGCAGGTGTTGAGCTCGGAGACAGTGGTCGATGGCGAGGTGAAGGTCAAGTAGAGACGTGTCGTGCCGACAGACCGGGAGCGGTGAAGGATGGGCGTGCCGTGCGGCGGACGTGCCATGCCGATGGACCCAGAGCGGTGAAGGGCGGACGTGAGGCTTGGACTGATGGACCATGAGGTCGGAGGACCAGCTGTGGTAGCTGGCACATGGCATCGGCGAGCAGGAGCACATGGGGATGTGTGATGCATCGGCCGAGTCAGGAGGAAAACGATGGCGTCGTGGCACTTGGTGGGAGGTCGGACACGGGCTTGCGTGTGGCGCAAGTGCCGTTGGCCGAGTCAAGAAGGAAGTCGAAGGCATTGTGCCCGGCGTGGAGGCTGGACCTGCATCGGCATCGGTGCCGGTGGTCGGGGTGTGCGAACCACATCCCATCTACGACGCGGGTTCGGTAGCTGAGCCTCAAAAAGCTACCCTCGACGGTTTCCGAGTTTGGGCCACAAAACTCGGGGTGGCGGGTTTCCGAGTTTGGGCCTCAAAACTCAACGAGGACGGTTTCCAGGTTTGGGCCTCAAAACCTAGGCTAGCGGGTTTCCGAGTTTGGGCCTCAAAACTCGGGGTGGACGGTTTCCAGGTTTGGGCCTCAAAACTTAGGCTGGCGGGTTTACCGGTTTGGGCCTCAAAACCGGGCGGAGGTTCCTATGTGGAACGGTCGACGCGTAGTGGCACCGAGAGGCTTGCGTTGCAGCGAAGCTATTGGTGAGGAAGGCGCGGTTGTCGACGGTGACGGCACGTGGCGGCATCCTGGAGCTTGCGTCGAGGCGAAGCGAAGGATGAGAAGGCGCGTGGCCCTCGGATGGAAAATGGCCGAATTGGATGGTTTTACCCTCAAGGGGGTATTTGGGTCAATGCTTCATGAGAGGGCGTTTTGGTCTTCGGACGTGCGCCTATATATATGAAGGGGGCTGGTTAGGGCAGCCCATCCTTGGAGGTGTGTCACACTCATTTTGTTCATGTGAGAGGAGGCTAGGGTTAGAGGAGAGGAGGGCTCTTGTTCTTGAGCTTTTTGCCATCCGAGTTTTGTTGTTGCGAGGAGTGGCTTGTAACCCAACATCGTGTGCTACACAATTCATCATCCCGTAGCAATCCAAGGATCAATTTCTTACTCCTCTTGTGTTGGCTGGAATTTGGATCGAAACGCGTTTTTGTTCTTTGCGTTTTGGTTTTTCCCCTCCCGAAGATTTGCTTCGTTCTCCCTCTCCGAGCAACGATTTGTGATTCCGTTTGAATCAATTTGTTCTATGTTGTGAGCTCCTTCCTTCCACTGAAGGATTTCCTCTCTAACCTCACGAGCACATAGATCGGGTCAAAATCGCGTTTGTTCTTCGTTCTTCCCCTTTTCTAGTGTTCTTCGGATTTCTCGTGGATTAGTCGGTTTGGAGCGATGATATCCTAGGATTAGTTTCCCAACACGTATAAGAACACTTGGGAGAAGTTTGGTTGCAGCCCCGTTCGATTTGGTTGAGTTCCAATCGAATTTGAGTTTAATACGGGCTGTTTTTAGGCATTCTAGGCATTCCCGGACTGTCCGGGACTCATCCCCGGACTGTCCGGGGGTCGGGGCTGTTCACGGGCAGCGAGGTTGCTGTTTTCATTTTTGCACGGCGGACTGTCCGGGACTCATTCCTGGACTGTTCGGGGTTCACTAACGGACTGTCCGTGGTTCACTAGCGGACTGTCCGCCACTGCACAGTTTTGCTGATTTCGTCCGTATCTTTTGCATACGAGCTCCAATTTGTGATTCGTTTGTTGCGTTGGTTTCCTAACTTCTTAAGGATCATTCCAAAGTACTTTTGCCACCATTGGTCAAAGTATTTCTGGTCGGACACTTCTTCTCCATAGGAGTTAAGTGTTCCGCCTTCAGAGTTTCGTTGGTTCTAGCGACCGTATCTTTTGCGTTCGAGCTTCGATTTGAGATCCGTTTGTTGCATTAGTTTCCAAACTTCATAAGGATCTTTCCAAGGTTTTTTTGCCACTAGTTGGCCTAAGTAGTTTTGGTCGAACACTTTCCTCTTCTCCATAGGAGTGGGGTGTTCCGTTATCGGAGGTTCGATTGTTCTACGAGCTTGCTTGTGCAGTTTTGCCCCGTTGCTTTGGCGCTTGGTTTTGGGGGTTCTTCAGTAGTTCCGCTATACCTCTAGGACATCTCCTAGGGTATCCACCTATTCGTAGGTCGTGAACTCACCGGTTGTTTGAGTCTTCGCTTTTGGGGTGATTTTCTGGGACAAGGGCCATCATTTCTCGATAAGAAATTTGAGGCTCCCATTCACCCCCCCCTCTGGTCGCCAATTCGGTACTTCAAATGGTATCGGAGCCAGTTAAGGCGACCTTTTGAGAACAGTTGTGTTTCTGACTTTTGTTCATCAAGGTGTTTGAGCTTTTGTTTGGCTAACACTAACGGTGCTTTTGGAAGTGGCACCAAGTTCTTCTTCAAGTATGTATTTGTCTTTAGGTTTGAATGTTTCCAAGGGAGACATCTTGGAAGAAGGAGGAGTGCAGTTGATGAGAGGGATCGCGAGGTGAATGATCTGCTGAACCTTCTACGACATGACGAGCTTTCACCGGAGGATCTCCTATGTCAACTTGGCAAGGCCAAGAGAGGTACACTTGCTTGTGGTCTTGTGACCTTGCACAACCTATATGAGGCTTGCTCTAGGAATGATGAGCTTTGTGATACCTTGCATAGAAAGGTTGAAAAATTTAAATGCTCCATTGCTAGGTTTAAGTCTAGTGCCTCTTTGCCTTGCACCTCCTGTGTTGACATGGTTAGGAAGAATGATGAGCTATGCTTTTCTCTTGCTAGCTTAAAATCTGAGATTGAATTGTTGAAATCCAATGCTTCCAAACCATGTTTAGTTTGCAATGACTTGCGCAAGGACCTCGATTGTGCTAAAACTAAATTAGCCTTGCTTAAGTCAAATGCTTTGTTACCATCTGTTTCTTGTGAGTCTTTACATGCTGAAATTAACAAACTAAAATTGACTCACACCACATGTGTTGATGAACTTGAGCATGCTAGGGCTGAAATTATTGAGATAAATGCTAGGCCTTGTAGTTCATTCTCTTTGAATAAAAATGTTTGCCATTCTTCTAGTGATATTCATGATTCTTTGCTTGATGTAAATGGTGATGTTTCTTCCACCGATTTCATTTGCACATCTTGCATTGATTTAGAAAAAGAAGTTTTGGCCTTAAAGGTTTTGCGCGATGATATGAGCGCTAAGTTGGTTGAGCACAATGATATGAGTGCCAACCTTGAGAAGGAGATTGAGCTCTTGCGTACCACATATGCCGAGTGCATTGAAAAGGAGATGGAAAACTTGAGAAACACTCCTTGTGGTACTTGTGACTGCCTCATGTTTGAAAATGAGGTTTTGGCAAAAAGATGCAAGAGCCTTTGTGCTAAGTCGTTTGAGTCACGCATTTCTTCCAACTGCGATGTTGATATTTCTGAGTTTGCATCTTTGCAACCGGAGTTGAGTTCTTGTGCTGCACGTGAGTCTTTTGACGATAGCACTAGCGCCAAGGTTTCAGATAGCTCTTTCATAGCTACTCCCAACCTTGTTGTATCTTCGAGTGATGTCCAAGGCACTTCTCTTGACAAGGGTGTTTCTCACATTTTTGGGACTCGTCTTCCCAATCCAATTTTCCATTGCACCTTTTGCAAGAAGGATGTACATTCATTTGATTTTTGTTTTCGTCGTGTCAAACACGAGCGACGTATTCGATCTAAGGCTTTTAGGAAGCCGCGTAGCCTTTCCCATGGCACGTGTGTTCCTAGTGTTGGCACCAAGTTGAACATTAATGCTTCTTGTTCTAAGTCCCAAGGGACTTCTCACTTGTCAGAGAATGGTGTGCCTTCCAATAGGCCTTTGTACCATTGCTCTTTTTGTGAGAAAGATGGGCATCAAGAAAGCTTTTGCTATCGGCGTGCCAAACGCTTGCACCAAGCTCGTTCTTCTAGGAACTTGGTGGTTCATAGCCCTTCTCATGGCATGAACGCTTGTGCTCCTAGTAAGAAGCCCCTCTTTGTTGATGGGTTTTATGACTCCTTTTCTAGTGGGTTAGGTCATGGTCGTGGACATGCTTCTAATGCTTTTTGTGTTGGTCCACGTCATGCTTTTCATGGTGCTTCTATTGGTTCTTCTACAAAAACCTTGGAAGATGTTTGCCTCTTTTCCCGTGGTACGACTCGTTCTTCTCCCCGAGTTGTCCTTTTGAGGAATGCTTCCAAGGGTGTTTCACAATTGCATTTGAACCAACATTTGCATCATGCTAACCCCACATGATAAGTTGAGTGCTCCTTTGAGAGTTGTGACCAAGTCTTGGGTTCCCAAGTATATGCTTGCTAACCCTTCGGGATCCAAGACTCGGGTTCTTTGTCCTCTTGTGTGTAGATATGAGGACGCGGGGTGGAGAACATGCACCTGATGGAACTTAGTCTTTTAGATGTGACCAAGATTTGATGGTTCTCTATACCCCGCTTAGAATTGCCTCCAAAGAGGCTTTTGTTATCTGGTGAGCTTTCATATACACTCATACCTTGTACATCCATGATCTATGTCTTGTGGTATGAGATGGTCTTTCATGTGCTCACTTGTATAGTTCTTGCATGTACATTTTCCTGTGTATCATGTTTTGTTTAGTCTAGCATGTGCTATCTTGTATATCATGTCATGCTAGCCTTGTGTATAGTTTTTGTGGAGTAGCCAATCATGCTAGTTTGTGATCCTCATGAACATTATGCCTTGCTTTACCAAACTTCACCATGAGCTTTACTTGTAGAGGTATGATGTTCATTAGGTATAACTTTTTCAGGTGCTAGTTTTGGTTAGCTATATGTATCCTGTTGACATGTTTAGTTTGAGCATTAGCCTTTCACTCTTGTGTCATGTTACATGCGTTTGGATCTATTGCTATCATTATCTTGCATTGTAGCATGTGTTGAGGTTTAGGCTGTGTTTGGGTTGATCATGTCTCTAGGTTACATTTTGCTCCATAGTGCTTTATCCTGTTGCATGGTAGTCTTGACTAGTTTGAGTTCAGATCTCCTTGTGGTATCATTCATAGGTAGACCTTTTTTTGTTGAGAGCTTACCTTATGCTTTTATGTAACTAACCGCTTTGTGGAGACCTTGAGGTCACACTGGACGAGACAATGCCTTGTGTTTCTTCTGTCTTTGAGCTTGCAGGAGAACAGGAGCTTGGAGAGGGCATTTCGACTCACGGACCCGATCCCACTTCTTCCATGACTTGGGGTTCCGTTCGAGCAGCTCTCCAGCGAGCACTAGCTGCACCTGTGGGAGCGACAGCATCAGGCGAGGGGGAGACAACTTCGGCGAGGCAGGCGCCCCGGAGTTCAGCAGATTCAGGCATCCCCTCGGGTATCACACCAGCAGGCGGTCATGCGCTTCATGAGGTACCTCCGACACTTCTGAGTTCGGGTTTTGGTACTCTTCTTCCTTGACCTCTTGTTGTTGTGTGGTCTTTTCGATGTGGATTTTGCTGGCTGTCGCTTGAGCGTTTCTTGGCTCTTTATTTGTGAGTTTGGTGTGTGTTTCCCTTTTAGTTGGGGAAGCATTTTGCTTGTTGTATCTAGTTGGACTTCTCCGATACCTTTTTGTTTTGGGTTTTCCTTTTTAGTCTAGTTTTGCTTTGTCTTTGATAGACTAGCTTTTGCATGCATTTCATCATGTATTTTAGTGCATCTTAGAGCTTCATATTTAGAGCAATGAGAATGAGATTATGCTCTTTTTGGTATGCCCTGTTTATTCATGATGATGCTTGTAGCTTAGGCTCTTTTTGATCACTTGATACATGTTATGAGCTAAGCTATTTTTGCAAATGGTGAACTTGATTAATCAACTATGAAACCTTTAATTTGTTCACCATTGAGATTGGCAACTAGCATGGGTAGGATGTGTTGAGATCACTTCTGCTATCTTTTGTATGCTAGGTTGCTATGTCTCTTGCACTGAGTCATTCACTTGCTTGGATTGTTCATATTTACCTTGTGCTTAAAATTTGATCCAAGTCTAGTGAAATGAAAAGATCGAGATGGGATTGCATGTGTCAGCACATCAAGGTATTGAGACTGTTTCTTATTGCACATTTGAGTTAAACTTGAGCCTTGTAGTGTAAGACCGAAACCAGTGCTTTAAGCTTCCGATTGCTTTTCTTGCATAGGCCTAGCCCGGTTGAAAAGTTAGGCAACGACCATGCTTTCAACCTCTCGCAATCACATGCTTTAATTTGAACTTGTGTTAATACCGCTGCAATCTCCGATAAAATTTGAAAATAACACATGTTTATGCTTCATTCTATGGCATGATGATTGAACTTTGCTAGGGGTAGTTCACCTTTTATACTTGAGTTAGCACTTGGTTGATTTCCTGTCTTTTCATGCTAAGTGCTATTTTAGTGGTGAACTCCTTTTCAAATGGCTTAAAACTGCTCATATGCTTAATTGTTCATATTTAGTATTCATTTGATCAGTTTGAGCCTTTGCTAGCATTTGTATTGGTTGCTACACTTTCAGGGCAGCACCCTTTTGAGCATCTTTTCATTCTGATTGCTATACACTTGAAGCTGTTGCATTGTGCATATCATGCATTTTTAGCTTAGTGTACATAACCCCAGCTTCGATACACTTTGTGGTCACTTTCAATGCTTTTCATTGCCCCCATATGTTTTGGTTGATGACTTGTCTTGTGTTTGTGTCAACTTTGTGGAAAACTATCAAAACCCCTCAGCATGTTCCCTTTTGTCAAGGGGGAGAAGCTGTTTGCAAGGGGGAGCTTGAGTGTTGGCACAAATGGGAGAGTCGTGCACTTTGGGGAGAGCTTTGAGCTAGGGGGAGTTTAGCTCTTTTATGTTCTTCAATTGGTATCCTTCATAGTGAGCTTTGTTGCATAGCATTTGTGTATAGGCTTGCTTTCAGGGGGAGTTGTTTTGTCTTGCAACTTCTTCGCGTGCTCCGAGTGTTAGTACTCCATTTGGTTTTGAGATCCTCTTTGTGTTTTCTTAGTCGGTATCGAGCCTGCTAGTCGTGTTGAGCTGTTATGCCTCTATCTTGAGGGACTAGTAGTTTTTGCTTGGTATTTTCGATCGGTATGGAGCCTTCAGCTAGTTGCGTCAAGCCTATGTGCCTCTGTCTTGAGGAACTAGCTGTTTTCAACAATTTTTAGCTGGTTGTGATTGGTATCGAGTTTTCTGCTAGTTGTGTTGAGCCTCTGTGCCTCTATCTTGAGGGACTAGCAGTTTTGCATTCTTATGCGTTGATTCAGCCTAAATTGGTATCGAGCCTTGAGCTAGTGGTGTTGAGCCTCTTCTGCCTCTTCTTGAGGGCTAGCTCATTTTTGACTTGGTTGCGTCGAGCCGTTGCCCATGTCTTTGGGAACCAAGTCTTTCGCTCCTTGTCTGAGTTTTCGCTCTTTTGTAGAGTTTTGCTCAGATTTTGCTTGGTTGCATTGAGCCGTTGCCCATATCTTTGGGGACTAAGTTTTCGGTTTTGGTATCTCAAACCATCTCTTTGTGCCTAGTTTTTGTCAATTCAATCATCAAGGGGGAGAAATTTTGAAACTCAAGTGGATAAGAACCTTCCAAGTTGATAATAACCTTGGTTTCATTTGTGATGATTGTTTGACAAATTATTTGAGATTGGTTTTTGAGTGCCTTTTGGGATTCATGAAACTCTTGTTTTCACTTGACTCTTCGGTTGTGTGGAGGCTTTGCCCGCTTTTCCCGTTTCTTTCGGGACCGAGAGGTTTTATTTGGAGTTTTCATGATCCTTCCTCATCTCAAGTGGCCTTGTGTTTGCTTTTGCTTGGATTTTGGGCACTTGGATGAGGCTTGCCTTCAAACCCTTCCTTTGTGGTTTTATTGTTAGTCAATGCATTCATCAAGGGGGAGATTGAGAACATATATGATGAATGATTGACATTGATGAGGAAGGTTTGAGGCTTTTCCCGGTTGAGTCATTATCTCGCTATGTGCTTAATGCTTATGACTAACCGGTGGCGTTGAGTTGTGGTGTTTCTGTGTTGGTGTGCGTGTGCAACGTGTGTCTCTTGGCTGTGTTGATGTGCAGGTGTTGAGCTCGAAGACAGTGGTCGATGGCGAGGTGAAGGTCAAGTAGACACGTGTTGTGCCGACGGACCAGGAGCGGTGAAGGATCGGCATGTGTCGCACCTGGTTTTCCAAAGAATACCAAGCGCTAACTATATGTGTGCCCAGGATGTCCACACGACACATATAGCAACAAATATGAAGAATATCAAGAACAATGCTTTATTACATAGCGAAACTTATTTACTTTAAGACTTACATATATAACAAAGCACAACGAAAACTATTCGTAATCTTCATTCTTCGGGACTCCATACTCCACAGGGACGGTTGACTGGGGGAACACTCGCCTAGTACTCTTGGAACATCTTCTGCAAATCTTCACTTGAATCCTCCATCTGGTACCCATCCGGGATTTTTGTTCATTGATTGTAAAGCAAGCGTCAGCTCACCATGCTCAGCAAGTACAACTATGGGGATGCAAGGCTCAAAGGTTTGACTCGGTTAACTGCGGTTAGCATTTTAAGTTGGTCATATTTTATATTAATCTTACATTACTAAATGTATGAACCCTGTTGTCCCATGATAAGAGATATCCATTATGTTAAAAAGAGGTAAGCCACAAACCACCAACAATACCCCACCATGAACCACTTAAAAAGGATCCAAGCCGCTCGTATCCGTGAGCACGGCTGATATATCAGGTTTACACTCTGCAGAGGTTGTACACTTTCACCTTAGGCCGTGATTCCCATATGCCGGGGTTTGCAAGGCCCACGTTACCTCCTCTATGGAAGTACGGCAGGGTTTCACTACGTAGCCTTTCACTAGCTACCCTAACAAGTAGTAGCCGCAAGGTTTCGGCTTCCAGGCGAATGGAGGCCCCCTTCAAGATGGCACACCTGACAGCCGACCAGTACACATCTTGACAGGCAAGGAAGCCATTCTTTAACCTAGTTCCCCCCTCTAGCGCCTTTCGGTAACTACTACAAGCTAGAGAAAGTCTAGTTACACAACTAAGATCAGAGCCATATAATACCCAAGGTTGTACGGGATCTCCCGGGTGGCCGCTTTAAAAGATAGTCCCTGGGGTGGGTCACTGAGCGAACAACATGCTCCAGTGCCCTAAATGTGGTAAAAAAGCCTCTTTTAACATTTGTTCCATAGTCATTAATCAATATTAAACATTTAGCATTTATATAGCGCATAGCATTTCTAATCATATTATGCAAAAACCCTCCCATAGGTACAAGGTATACAGTTCAAATGAATTCTAGTATTGTCCTATGGTTCATCAAGTTGACACATGCATGATGATTACTGGGTCTTGCATTAATAGGTAACAAGGAAACCGTAGGTTATACTTGCCTTCAAAAGCTTGCTTAAACTTGTCCAACTTTCCTTCCAGATCGTCCTCACATAGCTTCTTCTACCGATAGCAACAAACTGGCGCAAACACCTGAAGATGACCCTAAAAACAGTACACCAAACATTACAAATAAATAAGCTATAAAGGTTTTGAAAGCGTACGGGTCATTCTATGATCGTGCAAGCGCAAAAACTAAGCACAACAACAACTATGATTAAAAGATGTGAGAATTACAAGGTATAGATGGAAAGGATTGGATTCAGATGAGCAAGGTGGAGTTTGGACTAGAATAAACATATTCTTTAGAATGAAACAAATGGATGTGAGTTAGGTTCTAACATAAACATAGGGGTTGGCTTGAGAGAGCATGACATATATCATGGAGTACAATAGGGATGGGTTGATAGACTAGAATAGATTGCATATATAGGACAATGAGATTGAATTGATATACATCACGTGACACGATATCTTGATATCTAAGCATTGAAGTTATGATGTCGCATGACTGAGCTAGAGTGATATGTCGAGGTTGATAGATGAGATAGCTATGACATTGTGGTGATAGTGTGGATGTCGAGAGTTGATATAGCATGACTTGAATAGGACGAGTGTATTTGGTTATCACTTGCTCGTGCTGGAAAGGTATAACATGAAAGGGTTAGGACAATCGGACAATCGGGTGTATTCTTGTGGGACTATGTCTTTGATTACCAAAAGATGTAGGGGACATGTGTGCAACACATGGGGTCATGTTGCACGAATAGGGGTAGGACAATCGGATATGTACTTAGGATAGAACGGATTTGACAGAGTAGGTTGTATGCGAATAGGCATCATTGGAAGACATGAAGGGTCCATGGATGATATGTTATGGCTTTGGCAACAAGATTCTTCCTCATTTATAGGACATTACATAACAAAGATTATGGTGGGGGTGGTGGTGGGATAACTAGAACATGACAAGTGTACGACAACCATGGATTTAAGGCGGATGGAGAGGTTGCACAAAGAACTCGTGTTCTAATTATTACTTATTGATATATGAGTGGGATTTTGGATATGTGTATAGGTTGCTTGGGAACATGTCATGATCAGCAAATGCACTAAAGTGGAGCTAGGTCAAGGGAAACATGATTATGACGATCAGTGCATCGGTTGAGCATACTCGATGGCAGACAATGGTAGATTTGATGATTTCTTGCATAGTATGACAAAGATAAATGGTGATCCATTTTGTGGGGTTTCTAGGTACTGTATGGAACATGTTTTGGTGAAGGGGCACGATGTTTTGACCATCGGTTAAGCGGGGAAACAAGATTGCAAGAAGGCATTGTGAGATTGTCGGCATGGCAGGAGCAGCGATATGGTGATGCTTATAACTCAAGTTTCATAGTTCATATGGCTAAGCCAACTTGCAGGGATATGTTTAGGTTTATGATACACAATGTGGTAAAAGGGCTTGACCACCGGAGTGGCAGATCATCGGGAACGCGCATGCCAACCGGCATCAGCATTGCTGCGGGC
Source organism: Coix lacryma-jobi var. lacryma-jobi (assembly GCA_009763385.1). NCBI lineage: Eukaryota > Viridiplantae > Streptophyta > Magnoliopsida > Poales > Poaceae > Coix > Coix lacryma-jobi. The sequence goes on along the minus strand of CM019830.1, from coordinate 114,057,099 downwards.
AACAGGGACAGCCAACACAAAAATGATGATATCTCTTTCATATTTGATCAAATGGCCATGAAACTTGGCAGAGTCATGTGCAACTACATAAAAGATGTTCTTGCCAAAGGATTCACCAAGGGGTTCAATGGATCAACGGGAACGCTGTTGCCAAAAATAGGGTCAGTGCTGTATAGACAGCAGGGGTAGTAGACACTTGGGACTTCTATATCTGGGCCATTATGGATTGCATGGCCAAGCCAACTTGTGGGATCATGTGCAGGGATGTAATAAACATGTATGTTAAAGGGAATGGTGATTGGGACAGTGGATTAGCGGGGAACGCCAAAACAACTCAGAGCTGCAAACTGACCTAACAACAAGAACAGCGGGCATGAAGATGATTATATATCTAGTTTCTCAACACCTATGGTCAAACCATTTTATTCCACCAAAGGGTTTTGTGATTGGATCAACAAAACAGCGAGGAACGCCAAATTCCTCAACAACAGCATGGCTGGCCGCAAGGACAGCCACACATATCATGGGTAATTTTTGCCGGGGATCAACCATATGTCATCCAAAGTACATGATTTGCTTAGAGGAACATGAAATCAGTATGAGAGAGATGTTGGAGTGTTCTCACCATGGAGGATGGTGTGATGGAGTGAGGATACACATCGCGATGGCCGGTGACGACGATGTAGTGCAACCGGGCGTCCTTCTCTTGTTGTGGTTGATTGGGGCAGCCATGGGGAAGGAGGAGGAGCTGCAGGGGCACCTCACCTCTGTTCTTGACGTGGAGAAGAAGGGGGAGGCGTGAGGGGGCTGAGGGGGAGGTGTATTTGAAGGGGAATGAAGGGGAGACCAAGTGGTGGGAAGCCAAAGGGTCATGTCTTGATATTTTTGTGCAAGATGGAGAGGCTTCAAGGGGGTGACGTGGGAGAGTGGAGATGGAGAGATAGAAGTCTGGTTGGGCTTGTTTGTGGACCACAAAAGATGGTAGGATGGTTGGGCTTTGATCCATGGTGAGAGTTAAGGCAAGGTTTGGACCGGGTTCGGCCTGAAGTGATGTCGGGGGATGGGATGATTGGAGTTGAGCCATTAGCAAAAGGAGATATGGAGAGGATGGTTTACCATTTAGGCAAGCTTTGTATTTGTCCCAAGGGAAGAGAATATGGAAGGGAAGAGTTGAGCTTGGCCCGCTAAATTCTCGGAGAGGCGATTAGGGTTTCCCGAAAACTTAGGGTTTTGAAAAGGTGGAACCAAGGAAATATAGATTTCAAGGTTGGATAGAAAACAAGTTTGGATTTGATCAAGTGGAGAAAAGGTGAAGGGAAAAGAGCCCATGTAGATATTGTCCAAGGTGAGAAAAGAAGAGAAAGTTGAAGTTGAGATTAACTTGGGTGCAAGACATGCATTGACTTGACCCAAACAAAGCGATGGTTGAATTATGTGAGAGAGAAGATGTACAATGATTGGTGATCTAGCATAGATTTTGGGCTTTGGAGAAGACTCAATCAAAAAGTATTAGGAGCTCAAATACAATGATGAAAAAGAAAGGATAAAAGAGCAAGTTAGGATATGGCTAGTTGGGATTTCAGAGAGCAGAAGTTTGGGTGTTTGACAAGATGAAGTTTGAAGATCAATCAAGGTTTTTGGAACAAGAATCAAAGTGTATGGTTTCCAAGGATTTCATCATGGTTTTGGTGTCAAGGAAACTTGGTCAAAGATAAAGAGAGATTTGCTTTGGTTTAAACCCTAAGGTGCATTTGAAAACTTTAAATTCATTTTTCATACATAAACACTATGCAAAGGCATGATATGCAACAAACCATTAGATTGGATTCTTAAAATGTTTTGGAAACTCACATTTTCTAGTATATAAATTGTCAACAACTAAATAAAGGTTGGGAAAGTTTTAGAAAAAAATACAAAATCATATATTTTATTAAGTGTTTTCTATTCACATCCCAAATGGAAATTTTGGGGTGTGACAGCATGTCGTGCGGCGGACGTGCCATGCCGATGGACCCAGAGCGGTGAAGGGCGGACGTGAGGCTTGGACTGATGGACCATGAGGTCGGAGGACCAGCTGTGGTAGCTGGCACATGGCATCGACGAGCAGGAGCACATGGGGATGTGTGATGCATCGGCCAAGTCGGGAGGAAGACGATGGCGTCATGGCACTTGGCGGGAGGTCGGCCACGGGCTTGCGTGCGGTGCAAGTGCCGTCGGCCGAGTCAAGAAGGAAGGCGAAGGCGTTGTGCTCAGCGTGGAGGCTGGACCTGCATCGGCATCGGTGCCGGTGGTCGGGGTGTGCGAACCACATCCCGTCTACGGCGCGGGTTCGGTAGTTGAGCCTCAAAAAGCTACCCTCGACGGTTTCCGAGTTTGGGCCACAAAACTCGGGGTGGCGGGGTTCCGAGTTTGGGCCTCAAAACTCGGCGAGGACGGTTTCCAGGTTTGGGCCTCAAAACCTGGGCTAGCGGGTTTCCGAGTTTGGGCCTCAAAACTCGGGGTGGACGGTTTCTAGGTTTGGGCATCAAAACCTGGGCTGGTGGGTTTACCGGTTTGGGCCTCAAAACCGGGCGGAGGTTCCTATGCGGAACGGTCGACGCGTAGCGGCACCGAGAGGCTTGGGTTGCGGCGAAGCTATCGGTGAGGAAGGCGCGGTGGTCGATGGTGACGGCACGTGGCTGCATCCTGGAGCTTGCGTCGAGGCGAAGCGAAGGATGAGAAGGCGCATGGCCGTCGGATGGAAAATGGCCGAATTGGATGGTTTTAACCTCAAGGGGGTATTTGGATCAGTGCTTCATGAGAGGGCGTTTTGGTCTTCGAACATGCGCCTATATATATGAAGGGGGCTGGTTAGGGCAGCCCATCCTTGGAGGTGTGTCACTCTCATTTTGTTCATGTGAGAGGAGGCTAGGGTTAGAGGAGAGGAGGGCTCTTGTTCTTGAGCTTTTTGCCATCTGAGCTTTGTTGTTGCGAGGAGTGGCTTGTAACCCAACATCATGTGCTACACAATTCATCATCCCGTAGCAATCCAAGGATCAATTCCTTACTCCTCTTGTGTTGGCTGAAATTTGGATCGAATCGCGTTTTTATTCTTCGCGTTTTGGTTTTTCCCCTCCCGGAGATTTGCTTTGTTCTCTCTCTCCGAGCAACGATTTGCGATTCCGTTTCAATCAATTTGTTCTATGTGGTGAGCTCCTTCTTTCCACCGAAGGATTTCCTCTGTAACCTCACGAGCACATAGATCGGGTCGAAATCGCGTTCGTTCTTCGTTCTTCCCCCTTTTCTAGTGTTATTCGGATTTCTCGTGGATTAGTTGGTTTGGAGCAATGATATCCTAGGATTAGCTTCCCAACACGTAGAAGAACACTTGGGAGAAGTTTGGTTGCAGCCCCGTTCGATTTGGTTGAGTTCCAATCGAATTTGAGTTTAATACGGGCTGTTTTTAGGCTTTCTGGGCATTCTCGGACTGTCCGGGACTCATCCCCGGACTGTCCGGGGGTCGGGGCTGTTCATGGGCAGCGAGGTCGCTGTTTTCATTTTTGAACGGCGGATTGTCCGGGACTCATTCCTGGACTGTCCGGGGTTCAATAGCGGACTGTCCGCGGATCACTTGCAGACAGTCCGCCACTTCAAAGTTTTGCTGATTTCGTCCGTATCTTTTGCATAGGAGCTCCAATTTGTGATCCATTCTTTGCGTTGGTTTCCTAACTTCTTAAGGATCATTCCAAAGTACTTTTTCCACCATTGGTCAAAGTATTTTTGGTCGGACACTTCCTTCTTCTCCATAGGAGTTAAGTGTTCTGCCTTTGGAGTTTCGTTGTTTCTAGCGACCGTATCTTTTGCGTTTGAGCTCCGATTTGAGATCCGTTTGTTGCATTAGTTTCCTAACTTCCTAAGGATCTTTCCAAGTTGCTTTTGCCACTAGTTGGCCTAAGTAGTTTTGGTCGAACACTTTCCTCTTCTCCATAGGAGTGGGGTGTTCCGTTATCGGAGGTTCGATTGTTCTATGAGCTTGCTTGTGCAGTTTTGCCCCGTTGCTTTGGCGCTTGGTTTTTGGGGTTCTTCGGTAGTTCCGCTGTACCTCTAGGACATCTCCTAGGGTATCCACCTATTCATAGGTCGTGAACTCACCGGTTGTTTGAGGCTTCGCTTTTGGGGTGATTTTCTAGGACAAGGGCCATCATTTCTCGAGAAGAAATTTGAGGCTCCCATTCACCCCCCCCCCCCCGTCTGGTAGCCAATTCGGTCCTTCAATAACCAACCCATACTAGATTTAATGAACAAGCAAGTTGAAAATTGGGTTTCACTAGCATTGAAATCAACCAAGTATAGATTCTCATATCTAAATCCTTTGAATATCAAATTAGAGCCATCTGCACTTATGATCTCTACATCATCAACTCCAAATATGCATTTGAAACCAAGATCACATAATTGAGCAACTGATAATAGATTGAAGTTCAAGCTCTCAACTAGCAACACATTAGAAATGCTCATGTCATTGGATATTGCAATCTTACCAAGCCCTTTCACCTTGCCTTTGCCACTGTCACCAAATGTGATAGAATCAAAACCATGATTGCCACTTGAATTGATTGAATTGAACGTTCTTGAATCCCCAGTCATATGTTGAGTGCACCCACTATCAAGCACCCAATGCCTCCCTCCGGCTTTATAGTTGACCTACAAGAACAAATCAATTCTTTTTGGGTACCCAAACCTTTTTGGGTCCTCCAAGGTTAGTGACCAAACTCTTTGGTACCCAAATGGCTTTCTTCTTTGAGCCCACAATTGGTGCACCAATGAATTTAGCTTTCACACCATTAACACCCTTGGTAAGCATATAACAAGAATCAAATTGAATATAGGATACATTAGCATTCTTGTTCTTGTTCTTGCAGTATTGCTCTACATGCCCACTTTGCTTGCATATAGTGCAAAACCGACCATTGCTCTTCACAAAACTAGTTTTGTGAGTAGCAAAAGCCGCCTTGCCATTCTTGTGGGTATAGCCCAATCCCTCTTTGTTGAGAGAAAAGTGATGGCTACCCAAGCACTTAAGAAAGCGGGCCTCACCACCATTGGCTTTGTCTAAAGCGTGAGTGAGCTCATTTACTTCCCTCTTCAATGTCTCATTCTCAACCATGAGTGAGGCGTCACAAGTGAAGCCATCATCCATAGATGAAGTAGTAGTGGTAGATGATGAGCTACATGAAGGGTTAGTAGAAGCAATAACAATAGGCTTATAGAATGATTCATCAATTATATCACAAGTTATGCCTATGTCACATGTTTCAACCACATCCTCAATTTTAGCTTGATCAATAAGTGAGGAGTGAGCTTTCTTAAGCTTAGTATGAGCATTGCCAAGCTCCTCACGGGCTTCCACTAGCCTCTCATGAGTAGCATTGAGCTCCTCAAAGGATTGCTCAAGAGCTTTTAATCTCTTTTGCAATTCTTTGCACTCCTTTCTCTTTTTATCAAAATGTTCTCTAGCATCATCAAGCATTTAAATTAATTCATCTTTAGTGGGTTCTTCGTCATCACTATCATCACTATCATCATCATCGGATTGTACCTTATTGGCCTTAGCCATGAAGCATGATGGAGTGTCGAAGATAGAAGGCTTGTCATTGATTGCAATGCTTGCAAGAGCCTTCTTCTTGCTTGTATTACAGTCATCATGATCACTATCTTCATCACTATCACTTGTGGAAGCATCACTATGCCAAGTGACCACATATGAGTGACCCTTCTTCTTCTTTGTGTAGTTCTTCTTTTCTTTCTTCTCCTTCTTCTTGCCCTTCTTGTTGTCATCATCATCATTCTCACTATTGTAGGGACATTGAGCAACAAGATGGTCCTTGCTACCACACTTGAAGCACCTCCTTGGTTCTTCTTTGTTCTTGGATGAGGACTTCTTCCTTCTTGCCTGGTAGCCTTTATTTTTCATGAATTTGCCAAATCTCTTGACAAATAGAGTCATTTCTTCATCTTCATCATCGCAAGCAATAGGACAATCATCTTCACTTGATTCTTCCTTCTTTGCTTTCCCCTTGCTCTTGGTCTTGGATGATGATGTGGCCTTGAATGCCACACTCTTATTCTTTTCATCCTTCTTTACCTCTTGTTCATTTTCATCTCTATAGGTGTAATCGGTCATCATATCTCCAAGTACTTGGTTTGGTGTCATAGTGTCCAAACTGCTCCTCACAAGCAATGTGACCAACATACCAAATCTCTTCGGAAGACATCTCAAGAATTTGTGAGAGAAGTCTTTGTCCTTCACCTCTTCTCCAAGTGCTTTGAGATCATTGACAAGCACTTGAAGCCTATGGAACATCTCCGGTACACTCTCATCATCATTCATCTTGAAGCTAGCAAACGTTTCTTTGAGAATGTATGCCTTTGCTCATTTCACCGCTTGAGTGCCCTCAAATGATTCTTCCAATTTCTTCCAAGCATCATACGCCATCTCCAAATTCTTGATTTACTCAAATACCCTCTCATCAACGGCATCATGAATAGCACTAAGAGCAATGTCATTGTTTTGCATCTTTTCTTCTTTGGCGGGGGAGAGTCTCTCCGGGTTTGCAATCTCAATCTTGACATCTACAACTTGCCATATCTTTCTATTGATTGACATTATGTGAGTGGTCATCTTTGCCTTCCAATAGCCATAGTTGGTGCCATCAAATTGGGGTGGCCTTTTGGTGTTGTTGATTTGAGCCATTTTGACACCGAAGGTTGTCAAGCCTCAAATTAACGGTGATCTCGGCTTTGATACCACTTGAAAGGTCCTAAATGGCTAGAGGGGCGGTGAATAGCCTATAAAATTTCTACAACAACACTTAAGCAAGCTTGTTAGATAACTAAATGGTGAAGCAAGTTTTGCGCTAGCTCTACAAAAGTGCAAGCTACCTATCCATAATTCTAGTAATTATGATCTCTATATCACACAATGTCTAAGTTGCTATTTTACAAGTGAGCAAATGAGCAAGAATAATTATCACTACACAAGACAAGTAAATTAACAAGCTACTAGAAGATACAATTATAACTTGCAAGAATATAACAAAGGTAAATACAAGTGATAGAAGTGTGTATACCGAGTCGCGCAAGAGATCAATCAATGAATACCAAGAATGCCATAGAGACAAGATGACACAATATTTTTCCTCCGAGGTTCACTTGCTTGCCGGCAAGCTACATCCCCGTTGTAGCGATTCACCCACTTGGAGGTTCATGCGCTAATAGGCATCACACGCCTAATCTGCAACCGGGTGCCGCACAACCAACACAAGATGGGGATCCACAAGCTACTAGCAATCCACTAAAGATGCCTTTCGTGATCTCCCATGGGGAAGGCTCAAGAACCCCTCACAAATCACTGATTGGGGGCAGATACAATCAACAAGTCTCCTCACAAATCATCAAATCACCAACCGTCTAGGTGATGACAATCACCAAGAGTAATAAGAAATCCACAATCACAACAATCACCTAGTGCCACCAAATGGAATCACAAACGCACAAACACTAGGGTTTCCCCCAAATCCTATCCCAAATGAGCAACAAGCTAGGAGATGGAGAGGAGAGGGAGATGCTCTTGAAGCTCTCAAGATCAATCACTAGAGCTCAATCTCTAACTTGAATGGAGCACAAATCCTTGGGAGTGAGAGAGGAGAGGGGAGAGCTTGTTCTTCTTCTCTTGGAACTCAAGTGTGCAAGTGGGGAAGAAGAATGAGAAAGAGATAGAGCAAAAGGAGGCACAACATCCCCAAATACCAGCCATCCACGCTCATGACCGTTGGGAAGCAAATCTGAGTTGAACCGGATATTCTGGGTAGGGTCGAAAAAATATCCGACGAAAGGCTTACTGTCCACGCGAATGGAGATGAGCTGAATTCAAACGGAATATCCGGCTAGGGCTGAGAATATATTCGGCTGGGGGTTCTCTGTTTGCAAAGCAAGAACGGACGTCTGAACAATATATTCGGCTAGGGCCAAATGTTATTCCGGCTGGACCTTCTCTGTTAAGGCGCTTTGCTTCTCCCTTTTTCCCTCTCTTCAAGTGCTATTTCTTCCAAAAGACTTAAAACAAATTTGCACTTGAGTTAGCAATTTTCATAAAGACTTTTTAGGGTTAAACTCATCCATCTCACCATGTCACTAAGAGCAATGCACATGCAAATGAGATTCACACTTAGTGGCACTAGATAACCATTGGAATTAAAGATTTCCCCTCTATATAGTACGGTTATCTATCCTAAACCCGATCACGCACTCTATTGCGTCTTGACCGGCAAAACAAATATCCTATTTTATACCTTTGCCTTGTGTCCATAGGATTTTGTTTTTCTCTTTCTTCTTTTGTGAGAACACAAGGTTGATATGTGCCCTTGTGGTTCCCTTCCTGAGTGAAGAGTGATCGATCAACTGGGAACATGTCTCTTGGCTGTGTTGATGTGCAGGTGCGGAGCTCGGAGACAGTGGTCTAAGGTGAGGTGAAGGTCAAGTGGGACGTGTCGTGCCGACGGACCGGGAGCGGTGAAGGGCGAACGTGGAGCTTGGACTGACGGACCGGGAGACCTGAGGACCAGCTGTGGTAGCTGGCACGTAGCATCGGCAAGCAAGAAGACATGAGGATGTGCGATGCATCGGCCGAGTCGGGAGGAAGGTGATGGCGTCGTGACACTTGGCGGGAGGCCGAGAAGGAAGGCGAATGCACTGTGCCCGGCGTGGAGGCTGGACATGCTCCGGCATCGGTGCTGGAACTCGGGGTGTGCGAACCACATCCCGTCTACGGCGCAGGTTCGGTAGCTGAGCCTCAAAAAGCTACCATCGACGGTTTCCAGGTTTGGGCCTCAAAACCTGGGGTGGCCGGTTTCCGAGTTTGGGCCTCAAAACTCGGCGAGGACGGTTTCTAGGTTTGGGCCTCAAAACCTGGGCGCGCGGGTTTCTGGGTTTGGGCCACAAAACTCAGCCGGAGGACAGGTTTCCCGGTTTTAGCCTCAAAACCGGGGGAAGGCCCAGGTTTCCCGGTTTCGGCCTCAAAACTGGGGGGAGGTCCGCAAAAAGGACGGTCGACACGTGGCGGCGTGGAGAGGCTGGCGCGGCGGCGCAGCTATCCGCGAGGAAGGCGCGGTGGTCGGCAGGGCGGCACGTGGCAGCATCCTGAGGCTTGCATCGAGGCGAAGCTAAGGGTGAGGAAGGCGCGTGGCCGTCGGATCAACATCAAGCAGAGCTGGACCGGAATACCCCTAGGGTTGGCCGTTTCACTCAGTTATCCTAGGGTTAGAAGGGGATTATTGTTTAGGCTATAAATAAGAGAGGCACCCCTCCTCTCCCCCCTATCCTTGCAGTCTTTTGCCCTAAGCTCTCTCTCTCTCCTTAGCCCCTACTTAGGTTCTAATCATACCTGGCTGTAGAGGATCCACAGAGTGAACTCAATCATGTCTCTGTGTTTTGGGAAGTTCAGGAAGTGAGACCGTAATCTCACGTTTGTAGCGTGTGTTCGCCACACGGTTGCAATCTCTTGGTGTAATTCGCGTTTTGTTCGTGTTCTTTGCGGATTGCTTTTTCTCCTAGTTTTCCCATCGCTTGATCTCTTCGCTTGGTGCGTCTTTTGAAAATCCACTTGAACCAAGTTGTTCTAGATCGTGAGGCAATTCTTTCCACCGAAGGAATCCATCTCAAACCTCACGGTCTAGGAGATCGAACAATTTTCGGTTTAGATCACGTTCTTGCTCTCTTACCCCGAAAGTTCTTGATTCACCGATTTGGAGTTAGGTTCGAGCCATGATCTCTTAGGAGTAGCTCATTAACATCCTTGTGACTCCTCAGATTGAATCCTAGGCCTAGTGCATTTGATTCGGAGGAGATTGGGTTGAATCACCGAAGAACTGTGCTGTTTTCGGGACCATCGGACGCTCGACTCGTGTGCATCGGACGCTGGAGTCATCGCATCGGACGCTCCGGTGACACGTGTCAGTCTGAGTGTTTTTGAGTGAGCATCAGACGCTAGGCATCGGACGCGTCCGTTGTCCATCGGACGCGCCGGAGCCATTGCATCGGACGCTGGCTGTTCACTGTGCACAGCGTCCGATGGTGGAACAGTAAGGTTCCAGTAACTCACTGTGTGCATCGGACGCGTCCGGTGGTGAGGCATCGGACGCAGCTCAGCGTTCGATGCGACTGGTTTCGCACTGTTTCGTCCGCGGTTCATTCGTTCGTTGTCGGTTTTGATTTCCGGCTTTTGCATTGGGTTCCTAGAGTCGTGTAGTGTCCCGCTGTGCTTCTTGGAAGCATCCACCCTACATCTAGGGTCGTGGACATTATTCGAGCCCTAGGCTTGCCTCTGGGGTGACCTCTGGGACAGTGGCTAAAAGTTTCTGAGAAGAAATCTTAAAGCTCCCATTCACCCCCCCTCTGGTCGCTTTTCGGTCCTTCATTTTGAAGCTGGCTACTGGACCAAGAAAGAGGGTATTCTGGCTACCATCTACCGGGATGAAGATCTGATTTTGAAGCTCCTAGAATTTTGGTGAAATTACGGAAAAAGGTAAATGAAGCGGAAATGTGAAGGATCGCCAGAAAGAGAGGGGGCCTAAAAGTAGAAATCTTTACCTCAGGGATGGAGTCCAAGGTCGCCATTTTTCCCGTACAGCTGTTGAATTTACTGATTCTTGGGCTTTCGCTTGAATCGCTTGGCGGCGGTGAGTTTGTTTGAAGGCTAGGGTTTGAAAGCCGATTGAGGGAAGGGAAGTAACGGTTAAAATATGAGGACCTGACTGATCGGCTAACAAGAGAAAGGAATGAATGGAAATTTCGTAAATAAATAAAATTCATCCCAAAATTGGGGGGCATGTGTTGACACCGGATTTTGGGCCGAGCAGGACTTTCCATTTATGGACACAAACGGCTGATTAATTAAGGAAATCAGCCATATAAGGAAAGGACTTGTTTTGGTTCAGGGCATGACTAGAAGATTCATCTGAACCAAAGTCGATGAGCTTAAAGACGTGTCGGACTCGACCAGAGAATTAGAGTTTGGGTTGTTTTGTTTATTTTACCGCATTGTAACCAAGTCGTGTTGAGATAGGAGTCCTTCAGGTTATAAATAGCTAGGACCAGGCTTTTGTAAGATTTATTCATCAATCAATCAAACAATCTTTCAGCCTTCGACCAAACCCTTAGGAGTAGGAGTAAAGTAGATCTCGACGAGACCTTCAAACGAACGGGGCTGCATCGGTTGAATCGACCTCCGGTTTGCTTGTGAGTATTGTCAACGGCTTGTGTTATCGTTTGATGAGGCTGTATTTGGCTTAGACCAAACTCTTGTTAAGGTATGATATGGGTTAGTTATCGGTTTAAGTTCATCTTTTGTAAACCTATATTGGCTTTGATCAACCTCTTGCAAGTAGTCGATCTTGACTAGTTATCGGCTCTGTTAGATTTGGCAATCTAATAGATTCATCCAGTTATCAATATTGTCTATTCATGCTTTAGTTTATTTGTTACAACAATATCTTGCCCAATCGAGATTGACAAGCTAGCTTAAACTCAAACGCTACCTAGATCCATTGTCCAAAGCAATCACACACCTATCTTGACGGAGATAGTCGATCTAGGTTCTTATCGTCTAACTTGTCAATCTCCATTGCCACATGTTGTGCGTTCGAGATATCTATCTGGTTATAGTTTGATTCGAAAATAAGTAGATTTGATTTGATATGCTTGTTATGGTTGTATTTTCGAACCCCACTGATAAGTATGTTGAGTTAGATTTGCTTGGTTTCATATCAAATCATAGCTTCACAAATAGATCTTGTTCGTGCTTTATGGACCCTATATCGGCTAAATAGTCGATCCAGTTATGCCTTCGTTCATGACGTATATGCAAGTTCTAGCATGAAACTAGCAGATCTGTCAATTGTATCGGACATGATTTAGCTTGATTATCATTATGGTTGTATGGAGACACCCCACTATTGATAATTAAGGTATTTTACCGATCTAGTCATTTTTATGGTTGTATGGAAACACCCCACTGTTAGAGACTAGAACTACTGATATAGTTAGTCGATCTATTGGTTTATCCTAGTTTTGTTGTATACGTAGAATCATGTCTTCTCATCAACTAAGTTGGATCGGCTAGTTATATCCTTGTTCTTTTACATATCTTGAATAATTGTTCTATACTTTCAATGTTCATATATTTCATACTTTTAGGAGTTGACTTTCTAGTCAAATTCCTTTGACACTGGCTGTTTCAGAGCTGTATACTATGGAACTGTCTGGCACCAAACCGGCAGGTTCCACGATTTGATGTCGTTTCCTTTTTCCTTGTCAATTGCAGGTTAAATTGACTGGCACGCTTTGGATTCGGTTCAATCAAGACCAGCTTCTTTCTCGGAGGTTCAGGAGATCAGGACCCTTTGCTCCAGATGTTCTCTGAGGGCCTCATGGTGTGCTTGGCACCTGAAGACACAAATTTTCAATGGACTCATATAGGTGTACTCCTCATAGATGTTCTGTAGGACAACATCTCATCTTAATAAGACTCTCAGAATACATTAAGGTAAATACCAACCTGTCTTACAGAAGGAAAGTTATGCATCAGAGATAGGTTCATAGGGAACTTTCCTCTCAATCGACTCATAGCTTGTTTCACCACTCTACTTCACGGGATCTCCGATCACATAGAGCAGGTTACCACTATAGTAGATTTCCACATGGCTCTCATACCCATCTCTCTTGATGCATTTTCTATCACATTTCATGATAATCCCTTAGTGAATTGATCTGCCAGATTATTCTGCGTGTGGACATAATCCACCGTTATAACTCCAGAGGTTTTCAGCTTTCTAATAGATTTCAATCTTCTCTTAACATGCCTTGTAGACTTCATGTTACTCCTGGAACTGTTGACCTTTGCAATCACAGTTTGATTGTCACAGTTCATGGAAATAGTCGGTATCAGTTTTTCAACCACTGGTAAATCCAACAGGAGTTCACGAAGCCACTCGGCCTCAACCCCAACAGTGTCTAACGTTGTGAGTTCTGCTTCCATTGTAGACATCGTAGTGAGAGTCTGCTTGCAAGACTTCTAGGAAACAGCGTCACCTCCAAGCAGGAACACATATCCGTTTGTGGCTCTAAGTTCATCAACATCAGAAATCCAGTTGGCATCACAATAGCCTTCCAACACTTTTGGGTGTCCGGTATAATGAATATCGTAAGTCATAGTACCTTTTAGGTACCGCAACACTATCTCAAGAGCACGTCAGCGATCATCTCCAGGTTTGGACACAAACCTGCTCAGTTTCCTCACAGTATATGAGATGTCAGGCCTTGTTGCACTTGCAAGGTATATTAGCGAGCCAATGATATGGGAGTATGTCAATTGATCCCTTGCTATTCTTTGATTTTTCCTTAATAGCACACTAGGGTCATAAGGTGTAGGAGCAGGGTTACAGTCACTATAACCAAAGCAACTTAACACCTTTTCCACGTTACCCCACCATCACCTTCTCTAATTAGCTTGATGTTTAGGATGACATCAGCTTCTCCCAAATCTTTCATGTCAAAATTGCTCGACAAAAGTTTCTTTACTTCCTCAATCACATTGAGATTCGATCCAAAGATCAGTATGTCATCAACATAAAGGCACATCATAACAGCCTCACCCCCACCATACCGATAATACACACATGTGTGAAGGACCGAGAATGCAATAGTAAGGCGACCAGAGGGGGGGGTGAATGGGAGCTCAAAAATTTCTCTCAAAACTTTGGCCTATGTCCCACAAATCAACCCCCAAAAGCTTCGAATGAAACCGTGATGCCCATGACCCTTGGAAGAGGGTGGATGATCCCTAGGATCACAGCGGAGCACCACAAAGCGATAGCAAACCAAAGACCAAAAACACCGGCACAAGTTCGAACCCTAGAAACCGAGTCCCAAACGTAGATTGAAGGCTATGTCGGGAAATCCCCAAATACCGATACTAACGAGTAGCAAAGATAACTAGAGAGGTTCCTTGGACAACTCTACGGCCAAACGAGAAGTCCGGAAACCAAGCGAAGAAGCCAGGAGAGCAAACGCACTAAAACACAACAAGCAGCCTATTCCTGGACTGTCCGGCCCTGGGGTCCCGGACTGTCTGCCCCTACTGCGGACTGTCCGCTGGTCAAAAGTGCGAAAACGCACTGCTGCTGAAGTGTCCCTGGACCGTTCCCGGACTGTCCGCGAGAGTGTACTGCGGACTGTCCGCCGGTCACGCAAAATCAAATCGGCCGAAGAACACAGCCACTGATCCGGCTGATCCCCGACGCCCGGACTGTCCGCCGGTCAGGTGGCGGACTGTCCGCGGCTATCCAGTGAAGGCGATTTTGATCACCCTTCACCCAAATCACTCTCAAATCGATCCAAATCAAAACCCCTTGATCCCAAACTTGGAGAAGATGATCACGAGGTAGTTAGGAGACTATCCCCAAGAAATCATCCGCTCAAATCAACTCAATCAACGGGAAATCGAAGGGAAAGGTGTATGAACCGAAAAAGCGTCACAAAAACGAAATCAACCCGATCTACTTGTTCATGAGGAGTTAGATGAATTCCTTCGGTGGAAATGATCTCCTCACTATAAAGAACAAGATGATTCAAACGGATTCCGCAAAGACGCAGTAGAGAGGGAGATCGAGTGACGGGAAAATCGCGGAGAAACGAAGAACGCGAAGAACATGAACAAAAACGCGAAACAAGTCATCGATTTGCAACCGTGTGGCTACCACATGCTACAATAGTGAGATTATAGTCTCACTTCCTCAAAATCTCCAGTACACAGAGGTATGGTTCTCTGCGGATCTCAGTAGCTACAGCAGGGGATTGGGAGAGTAGGAAACCCTAGAAGCAAAGAGCAAATGGCTGAGATAGGAGGCGAGGAGGGTGTCTCCCTCTACTTATCCTAATTCTAATTCCTACTCTATCCCTCTCTAATTACAGAGCGAACCAGCTAAACCCTAGAGTTATTCTGGACCAACTCGAAGATGCTGGTGATCCGACGGCCACGCCCGCACAACTGGTAGCGTTGCCTCGACGCAACCTCACCGATTGTCGCCACGTGCCGCCACCGCTTCGCTTGTCCTTTTCCTGGACTTCGCTCCCAGTTTTGTGGCCCAAACCGGGAAACCAGCCTTCACGACCAACCCCCGGTTTTGAGACCCAAACCGGGAAACCACCCGTCCATCGCCTGAGTTTTGTGGCCCAAACTCAGAAACCCGCAGCACCCAGGTTTTGAGGCCCAAACCTGGAAACCGTCCTCAGCCCGAGTTTTGTGGCCCAAACTTGGAAACCATCAACGCCCAGGTTTTGAGGCCCAAACCTAGAAACCGTCCACTCGGTGGTTTTTCTGTGGCTCAACCACCAAATCGAGCTGTAGAGGGGATGCACCGCCCGTGCACCCCGTCCACCAACACGTGTCCCCAGGTCCTCGACCCAAGCAACACCGTGCCCGCAAGTCTTCGCTCATCGCTGTCCCAGGCTGTCAGCCACCACAGCTGATCCTCAGGCCACCGGTCCCTCAGTCCAAGCCTCACGTCCGCCCTTCGCCACTCTCGGTCCATCGGCACGGCACGTCTCTACTTGACCTTCACCTTGCCTCTGATCACTGTATCCGTGCTCGACACCTGCACAACACAAGCCAAAGAACATGCGCATTATCCCAGTTGACAATCACTCATCACTCAGAGACTCGGCATACACCCATGTATCCGCAATCTCCCCCTTGATGAGTGCATTGTCAGCTACCAACACAAATCATCATGGAATGAAAGAAGGAAGGAAGAAGGAGAGAGAACTCGACCAAATGACCCAAAAGCATATCAAAGCCGAAGAAGGTCAAGTGGAAAGAGCGAAACAACTTGGTTCCCAAAGACATGGGCAATGGCTCGACGCAACCAAGCAAACCAAAGCTAGCCCTCAAGAAGAGGTAGAACAGGCTCAACACCGCTAGCAGGAAAGCTCGATACCAATCAAAAAATCAATTGAAATCCAAGCAAAGATAGAGCTAGCCCTCAAGAAGAGGTAGAACAGGCTCAACACCGCTAGCGAGAAAGCTCAATACCAATTGAACAAGCACAAAAGCAAAGACGCTAGTCCCTCAAGAAAGAGGCAAAGGCTCAACACAATTAGTCATCCAAAAGTGCTCCGAACCAATTGGAAAGCTCAAAGACCGAACAAACTCCCAAACTCCCCCTCAAATAGTGCACACAACCAGGAAATCTTCCCCTTAGTTCAACTCGGAAAGCATATGATTTGCAAGTTTTCCTCCCCCTTAGTTGAACATAGAGAGTACACATGATTTGTCAATATTTTCTCCCCCTTAGTTGAAAATGCACCATCAAATATCTCCCCTCCAAAATGCATATGAGTTAAGATGCAAGTTAGCAGCTTCAGGGATATAGTCAATAGAATGAAAAGATGCTCTATTCAGTGCTGATCCGATGACTTATCAACATCCAGAACAAGCTAGCAAGGGCTCAAACTGATCACTAAATACGAAATGAGAACAAGCGAGCCGTTTTCAGCCAAAAAGTGATCACCATCAAAATAGCACTAAGCATGTATAGACAGGAATTCAAACAAGTGCTAAACATGTATACAAGGTGAACTACCCCTAACACAGTTCAACCATCATGCTATAGCATGAAACATAGACTTGTGTATCCAAATTTTATCGGAGTTGCAGCGGTTAAATTACACAAGTTCAAATTTCAGCATATGATTGCGAGAGGTTGAAAGCTTCTCATTGCCTAACTTTTCAACTGTGCGAAGCCTATGCAGAAGCAATCAGAAGTTTAAAGCAACAGTTTCGGTCATACACTACACAACTCAAGTTTAACTCAAAGTGCAATGAGAAACAGTCTCGAAACTGTGATGTGCTGACAAGCAGTCCTGTCTCGATCTTTCCAATTTGCTTAACTTGGTTCAAATGTTATCTCAGAATATGAACAGACCAAGCAAGTGAATGACTCAGAACTAGAGACATAGCAACCTAGCATATATGAAAAGCACGAGTGAATTCTACACATCCTACACATGCTAGTTGCATATCTCAATGGTGAACAGAGTCAAGTTTTATGTTCATTAAGCAGGTTCACCATTCAAAAATAGCTCAGCTCACAATATGCATTAATGATGAGAAAGAGCATAAGCTACAAGATAAAGCACCGGAGCAAATACTACACAGAGCATAGCCACATTCTAAAGATTATATTCATGAAGCTCTGAATGTAAATATGCAAGATGAAATGCAAAGAAGAAACCAATTGAAAAATTCAAAGTCAGTTTATGATACAAGAGTCAAAAATGTTTCCCCCATCTAAAAGGTGCGGATACATGGGTGTATGCCGAGTCTCTGTGTGATGAGTGATTGTCAACGGAGATGATGCGCATGTTCTTTGGCTTGTGTTGTGCAGGTGTCGAGCACGGAGACAGTGATCGATGGCGGGTGAAGGTCAAGTTGCGACGTGCCGTGCCGACGGACCGGGCGCGATGAAGGATGGGCGTGCCGTGCGGCGGACGTGCCATGCCGATGTATCGGACGGTGAAGGGCGGACGTGGACTTGGACTGATGGACTGGAGGCCGGAGGATCAGCTGTGGTGGCTGGCAGCCTGCGACAGCGACAAGCGGAGAAGTGCGATCAGGTCGGTGGAAGGGGTGCACAGGCGGTGCATCCCCTCTACGACGCCGGTTTGTTGGTAGAGCCCGGGAAAAACCAACGGTGGACGGTTTCCAGGTTTGGGCCTCAAAACCTGGGTGCTGGGTTTCCAGGTTGAGCCACAAAACCTGGGCGCGACGGTTTCCAGGTTGAGCCTCAAAACCTGGGCGTGGGCCGGTTTCCGAGTTTGGGCCTCAAAACTCGGGCGCGGACGGTTTCCGAGTTTGGCCACAAAACTCGGGCTGGAGGCTGGTTTCCCGGTTTGGGCCTCAAAACCGGGGGCTGATGGAAAAGGCTGGTTTCCCGGTTTGGGCCGCAAAACCGGGGGTGCAGAGTGGTGGCGGCACGTGGCGACGATCTGAAGGTTGCGTGGAGGCGACGCGGAAGACCGTGCGGGCGTGGCCGTCGGATCTACCTACCACCAGCGGGTGGACTAGAATAGCCTTAGGGTTAGGCTGGTCCGCTCTGTAATTAGAGTAGAGAGGGGTAGAGTAGGAAATAGACTTAGGCTAGGTTAGTATAAGTAGTCTAGGGGAGACACCCTCCTCCTTATCTCAATCTCAGTTAGAGCTTTCATTTCCTAGGGTTTCCACTCTCCCACACCCCTGCTTTAGCTAGTTGAGATCCGCAGAGAGACTCCACTCTGTGTACCGTTGATTCGAGGAAGTGAGGCCGTATCCTCACCTTGGATCCCATCTCTTGGTGTCAATTCGCGTTTTGATTTCATGTTCATCATGTTCTTCGCGGATTGCTTTGTGCCTTGAGTTTTCCCGTCGCTTGATCTTCGTGCTCGGTTCATCTTTCACGATTCCGTTTGAACTGAGTTGCTCTAGATCGTGAGGCACTTCTTTCCACCGAAAGAAATCATCTCTAACCTCACGGTCTAGGAGATCGATCAAGTTTTAGTTTCGGGTCTCTTTTTCTTCTTTCCCCCGAATTCCTTCGATTCACCGATTTGAAGTTAGGTTCGAGCCATGATCTCTTAGAGATAGCTCACTAACCTCCTTGTGACTCCTCAGATCGAATCCCAAGCCTAGAGCACTTGATTCGGAGGAGATCGGGTTGAATCGCCGGAGTTTCAGTGCAGTCGCGGGGTGACCGGACGCTCTGTCGGGCTGACCGGACGCATGCTTTCAGAGTCCGGTCGTTGAGCACGGCGCCAAGCTTTTCTGCGTACTGACCGGACGCTCTCGACCGGACGCTCTGTTTGCATTTCGACCGGACGCTACGCTTGCACTGTTCCCGTGTCATTGTCTCATCTGACCGGACGCTCAGTGAACGACCGGACGCTTGAGCTCCGTGCGTCCGGTCGCGAACAGAGAGCTCCCAGAGCTGTTTTCTGACGACCGGACGCGTCCGGTCCCTGCTGACCGGACGCAGGCCAGAGTCCGGTCGCTGCAGTTTCGCGCGTCTTCGTTCGCAGTTCGTTCGTTCTTGATTGGATTTGAGTTCCGTCTTTTGGGTTGGCTTTCTAGGGTTGTCTAGTGTCCCGCTGTGCTTCTAGGAAGCATCCACCCTACATCTAGGGTCGTGGACATTAGCAAGCTCTAGGTTTCGCCTTTGGGGTTGATCTTGGGACAGTGGCATCTAGTTTCCGAAAGGAAATTTTTGAAGCTCCCATTCACCCCCCCTCTGGTCGCTTTCGGGTAGCTTCTCGGTCCTTCAATTGGTATCGGAGCTGGTTAAGGATCTTCCACCTTAGCCGGTTCCAGATCCACCGAAGGCGACATGGATCGCGGCGTGGGCAAACCGCCGTTTTTCGATGGGACGAACTATGCGTATTGGAAGATACGCATGTCGGCCTATCTCCAGAGCATGGGCTCTTCTGTTTGGGAGATTTGCAACAACGCCAACTACGTTGTCCTGGCTGCTCGTGTCTCTCAGCTTCAGATCGATGAGCACGAAGCCAATAGCCGGGCGCGTAACGCTTTGTTCTCCTGTTTGAGCGTGGGTGAGTTTGATCGCGTTTCTCACCTCTCTACGGCTCGGGAGATCTGGGACACCCTCATGCGTTTTCATGAGGGCACCTCTCAAGTCAAAACCCGACTCTACGAGTCGTTCAAGAGAGAGTATGAGAACTTCCGACATCAGCCTGGCGAGAGCATAGAAAGTTTATTCGCTCGCTTTCAGGTGATTGTCAACAGGATGAGGGCTAACCGAGAGCAGTTGCCATTTGACGATCATGAGCGTGCTTTGAAGCTTTTGCACACTCTTGACCGTTCGGTGTGGGATTCTAAAGTTCAGGCGATCATCGAATCCCCGAACTATGAGACCCTCACCTGCGACGAGCTCTTCAGTAAGCTCAA